>BSBN01000564.1:12743414-15486829 GCA_027924645.1 Cunninghamia lanceolata
CATATGAAGCAGTCTATGGTCAGGCACCGCCAGTGCTCCTTCCATACATCCCCAGCAGTTCACTAGTTCAGGCAGTCGACACGATTCTCTGAACCTGAGATCAGATTCTTCGCATTTTGTAGGACAATCTTCACATGGCAAGAAATCGAATGAAACAACAAGCCGATCAGTACCGTTCTGAGTGCACTTTTCAAGTAGGTGATATGGTTTTTCTTCGTCTATAGCCATACAAGCAATCATCCCTGAAACTCAAAGGGCGTCATAAGCTGGCTCCAAAGTTCTATGGGCCATATAAGGTTCTTCAGAAGATTGGGTCAGTTGCTTATAAATTGGAGCTTCCTCCTTCCTGTGTTCATCCAGTATTTCATGTCTCTTGTCTAAAGAAAGTTCTTGGCACCAACATCAAAGCACAAACTATTTTACCAGAACTGGATAACGAAGGATCCATCATTCATTTTGGAGCCAGAGGCAATCCTTGATAGGCGCACTCGTCAGCTTCGCTCTCGATCCATCATAGAGGTATTAATTTAGTGGCACGGAATGCAACCAGAGGATGCTACATGGGAACCACTCCTTCAGATTCAGCAACAATTTCCACATCTTAAGCTTTGAGGACAAAGCTTTTCTAAGAGGGAGGGGATGTTAGGAACTCGTGTTTAACCCTTCTCTTTACTTTGTTAGTATATTGTTGTTGGACGCATATGCTTTGTAAGTCATCCCGTGAGTATATTGTATTATCCCACATTCATGGGAAGTAATGGTTGTTTAGATTAGACTTAGTATATAAGTACATGTTGAGGCCAATGAAGGCATCCACGAATTTATTGTATTGAGCTTGCTCAAAGGAGGTTGCCCCCTCGAAGTGGCCTGCAATCAATAAATTCCTTCTGTGTTTCTACTATTTCTATTATTTCGTGCATTTTTTCATTATATTGTTCTAGGAGGTTCCTCTCATCATTGACACATCAAAGGACATTTGCAGCAGTGAAGGGTTGCATAGGGAAAACAATGACACTCCATTCTTCATTTAGGAAGAGAGTTCTATTAGATTTGAGATAGTCATGGGCAGCTCTATCACCTTCAAGCTAAATTTTGGCATGATCTTGGATCATAATCATGCAGAGGAACACACAAATGAAGTCATTAATGGTTTCAAGTTACCAATCATCTCCAAATGCAAGCAAGAGCATGAGCTCCGATGCTTGGTATTCCCTTCCCACCCTCCATTGGATGAAGAGAAATATGCAAATCAACATGGATGGTGTTTTAAAGTTAAAGAGGAGATTCCAGAACATAGAGAAGCAAAGAGGTACAAATTTAAATGTATTTCTTTATACAATTTATCTGGTTTTTCTTCACTTCAGCATTGTTTACGTGGAGCAAAATCATTAGACATAGAATTTATTTTGTAATTCCTATGAATGGGCATGTTCCCCTATCTTCCAATTCTATATAGTTAAATTTCAATTTTTAGAAATAAGTTGCAGAGTGCAACATTATTTTTCAGATTTTAGTTTGAGTTTGCTTTCAGTAAAGCACAGTGGTAATAGTAGTGGTAGTCAAATGTTCGTCATAATGCTCAATGGTTGGTCAGTCAAAGGTAGTTTGCAAAGTTCCATGTTAGTCTTCCACATTTGTGTATGACAACTTTACATCAATTTGGGTTCAGAATGCTGGTGTTTGGTTGTAAATGATTTCAGTTTTGTGATTCATGGCAATGTTCATACAAAGGGATTTTAATGTCTTACTTGATTTACTAGGCTTTGTTCTCAATCCACTCTTGATTTGCTATTTATATCATGGAGAATAGACTCTGATGCCCAATGAAGTACAGGTACAAATCTGGGGTTCGATGTGTGTAGGCACACTTCCCTCTAAGTCACCAGAACTGTAGTGCTGAGTATCCACACTCCATTTTAAAACTTTTATGCATTGATTGGAAAGAGGCATTATGTAGTTAAGAATGACCTCCAGAGAGTTTCAAAGATAAATGTGAAGCATTAGAGAAAAGGATGAAAGAGATAAACATCAAATACAGCCATCACTTTCAAATAAATGCATAGCTCTATAAATACAAGGTGCAACATTACAAAAGAGGAATGGCGCAATAACCAGGAACATCGCACCACTCTCTCTGAAAACAACCACTCCCAAACACTGTTCAAACACATGGAAATAAAGCACAAGTCTAGATGGAGCAGTATGCAAAGGGAAAGATAATGCAGATGTCATTAGAAGGGTGCATCCTAAGAGAGATATGGTGTGAGCATCAAAAGTATTACTCAATCATTAAATTAGAGCAACGCGCAAAGGAAGACATTGCAAACCTGTAAGGAATAGAGGCAAGGCATGGCATCCAGGAGATCTATAATAGTGGCATCCTACATTGAAAAGCACTAAAACATAGAATATAAACTCACAAACCAGGCACAAATCCTTCTCGTATATCAATGCGTAGTCATTCTAAATGATGAGCAATACAATATGATACACAAATTCTTAATGATAATGTGCAGCTGAGATCAAAATCTATTCCAATATTCAGGCACAACATCAAAAGAAGACCAACATCAAAACAAAGAGAGCGGTTTCTAAATGCCCAACAATAAGTCTTCAGAACCGTCAGATCAAGGAGATGATCAATGACTTGCATACCAAATAAACATTGTTAGAGGATGCCACAGAAAAATGGTGCGCCCTTGCTCCTTTCTTCCAGCATGGCATTGTTGATAACTGAGAGGGGGGGTTGAATCAGTTATCTTAATTATTTCATCTTTCTGAACTTTCTTGATAATTAGTGCAGCATCAATTCAAACAAGCAAACTTAATCATGAAATGGAAATACACATGACACAATATTTTTGATGTGGAAACCCTGTTAAGGGAAAAAACCACGGAGTGATTAACCCAAGATTGTATTCTCTGTTAGAAGAATAGGATTACAAAATGGCACTTGCCAATTAGGGCTCACTGCCCGAGCACACTGCTCACAAGAGGCACACTGCCTACAAGAGACACACTGTCTACAATTTATAAAGAGTGTGATACAATACTTGAACTGATAAGGAGCATCAACATATGCTGGAGTTCAGTTCCGGTTAGGCTCAGTAAACTGATCTGCTGCACTTCATCTTTCCTCTTCTTTTGTGCTGCTTTCCTTTCACATACTGGATCTTCCTTTCTGCTTTTATTCGGCTTTACTGCTTTTCTTCACACATCACAAAACACCACGACACATCTCATAACTAAATCTATCTTGTATATATATCCGCACAAGTGATTTCATCACCTTTCTAGTCGGCACCCCGAATAGTCAATATTTTCCATAAACTCTGATCTGTCGGCTGAATCCTTTCTTACCAAGTAATGCGGATCAAGGATATACTTGTGGAAATCATTAATCATGTCGGCCAAACATAATTTATGCCTTCATAACCTTTACCAACATCAGTAACACATCCGGAATAATGTCTGATGTTCTGCCAGTCAGTTCTTCCTCTGTCACACTGCCAATCAGGAACCCGATACTCAAGTATTCATATCTTTTTCTTCATCTATCACCGGAGGCTAAATCCTTGGAATCTATCACTCAAGGTAGTCCTCTTGACTTTCCCAAATCCGTACTTCACCAAGATACTTCCTCTGAGAGATCCAGACCTGACTGTCGGACCTCGCCACATGTTCTGTTCTTGTTTGCTGGACCACAACATTCTTCACTCTAACTTCCGGTATAGACATACCATGTCCTGCGGATGTGTGGGATGAACTTTGTTGCCATCAATGACAACAATCATGAATCCATATAGTGTCTCTTGCCAACAATCTCCCCCTTTGGCATTGATGGCAACACTTACTGAAAAATGACTAAGTGTTTACACTATGCTCCCCCTTGGCTGATGCTCTATTTTTATATACATTTTCTGGAGCTCCCCCTTAGTTGGATTCCTTATTTTTCACTGCTCCTCACTCCCCCTTTGACATCAATGGCAAAGGGTAGGGTCCGCATACCAAAATTTTCAAAATCTTGTCCACATAAGTATATACATATGGAATACTTACATATACTAAAGTATGTCTGCAAAAGTTGTTTTCAATTGAATGAATTATGTAGCCCAACTTTGCTTCATTCTATCCAAAATTGATATATGACCGCTCAATAGAAATGCAAACGCATCTGCTCTTTTTAGATCTGTTGGATCATTTGTCTGGGCTATGATTTGAGCTTCTTTTATGGCCTCATGCATGGCCTCTAACTTAGGGACAATTATCGCTCTGAGCTCACTCAACCTACTGATTCTATTTTTCTTCTCTTTTTTAACCTTCTTAATTTCATTCAAAACTACAACCGTTTGACATTCTTGATTTATTATGGATCTAGTAAGTGGATCAAAATTTTGAGAAAGTTTTATCAGTTTATCCTCTTGTTCTTTCATTTTCTTCTCAATCTCCACTGTTGTTTTGGACCATGATAAACAAAATTTGTACATTTCTCCGCCATCTTTAAGAGCATTTTCTAAGCTCTTTATCCCAATATTCATATTTTTCCTATCATTAATTATCAACCCTTGTACCTCTAATAATCTTTTTACAAGAAATTCCTTCCGGACCTTATCTTCTGCTGACTTCTCTAGGGAATCAAAATGTGTGCTAACACTATTGACTAGAGTTTTGATATTACCGGATGTGGAGGTTGTGGGATCCTTCTGAAATGATGGCATAATCTTTTCAAGCACTCTGAAAGAAGCTTCTATCAACTCACAGTCTTCCATGTGAGACTTCAGGAGTTTTTCTTTAACCTTTGCATTAGCAAATGAAGCTATCTTCAAAGTCTGTACCGGAGAAAGAGAATCAAAATTAAATGGTCCTTGTAGAAGCTCCGGTTCATCAATCTCCATTGTTTCTTTGTTCAAGAATTCTTGGACAATTTTTGCAGTGTCTCTTGCCGGAGACAGATGTTTCTTCTCTTCTGCATTCTTAGAGCTGTCTCTTGAAGCTTTCTCTCCTTCTACATTCTTACCACTAGCAGTTGTGGTCTTCTCTATTGAAGTCTTCTCTCCTTCTGCAACCTTGGTACTATCATCTTCTTTTCCCTTCACCTCTGCTTCTTTCTCCTGTATTCTTTCTTCTCCTTTAGATCTGGAGACTGTAGGGGAAACCGGAGGAGAGATATTTGTTAGTTCATGAGCCACCTCTTCCGGAGTAGAAGATTCCAAGTCCTTATCCTTTTCTTCACCGGTGTCCATGACTTGCTCAGTGGATTCTTTTTCAACACTTGTGGTCGAGGGGTCAGTACCCAAGTCCTCTATAATTGGAATGTTGAATTTCTAAAAGCATTTCGGAGGATCTCTTCGGTCTCTCTTGCCACTTTATCGGTTTCACCAAGCATGAGCTGATTCATCCTGGCTTTGCTCCGAAACTCATCCTTGCAATCTTTGAAGATCATGTTTATTTGTTGCGGAGTGATTGAAGGGTATAGCTGAATTGCTATCTGTTCCCAGATTTCTAGATCTTTTGCTCAAGCATTGTTCTTCCTCATTTCAAGCCTTTTCTCTAAGCTTTTGGGAATTACAGAGATAATTTCAATAAAAGCTTTATTGTAAGTGTTCAAAAACTTAACTGTGGCTTCCTCCAGAATCTTTTTATCTGCTTCATTATATGCATCATAGAACTCTATTAAGGGTTGTAGGTTCCCATCCACAATGACTGCTTTCACTACAACATCTAAGGATAGAGTGGGTTTGTCAACAAATTCCTCTTCCTTCTCTTCTTCTCCTTGACCGGTAGAGTGTTCATCGGATGATTTCTTCTGTTTCTTCACTTTCTTGATTTCTTCATCAGATTCAGTTTCCTCTTCATCCCTTTGACTGACATAAGCTCTTGTGGCTTTTGTCTTTGTTCTTTTCTCTCCTTTGCCAGATGATTGTGCTTCCGGTTTTGAAGTCCTTGAGCCTTTGACGGTGGTAGGTGCAGAACTCTTTGATGATCTGGTCCGGGTGGAAGGTTTTGCTAGAACACTTTCCTCATTTTTCTTTCCTGCCTTCTTCTTCTCTTCCTCAGCCCTTTCCATCTTTTTCCTGTTGGCATCAAGTGCCTCCTTTGAGATGCCAAAGCCTTTGGCAACATCTTCTACTTCTTTTCTCACTTTCCTCTTAATCTCTGGCTGCCTTAGCTCTGTATGAATTTTCACACTTAGTTCTTCAAAGGTTCCAAATCTTTCTGCCTTTGGGTCTTTTTGCTGACTGAGCATGTGTTGAACATGCAGTTCTACAATTTGTTCATCAACTTCATACCCCATAGGCATGATCTAGACTGTCCTTGGCTCTACTACCTCCATTAGGCATTGATCAGTGTCTATCATGAAGCACACTATATCCTTGTATTTCTCAACTACTGATTTGGGGATTCTTTCTCTGATTTGCATTGTATTTTGAAAGTGCTTGAAGTAACCCCACAGAGCTGTATTTTGTGCTTTGTCATCACCAAGTCCATGCAAATAATCTCTGATTTGGATAGCTACTAGTCTATCATTCTCCCACACCCAGCCACTAGATCCAGGAAGCTCATTCATAAAGTAGAAGAATAAGCACAATATTAATCCACCATACTTGAATGAATTCTTTTTATCTTTCTTTATTTTCTACAGATTCTCCAAGAGTTGGTTCAAAAGAAGCTGACAAAGTTTGTAGTCTGCATCCTTTCTTAGCATTTCATAAGCGGTGTAGATGGTTGTTCCAGGTACTGAATTTTCCCTTCTAGAATGATATATTTTATATCCAATGATCATGGAGGCAAACTTGACATCCGGATCAGAGATGTCATCTACTGTCATTGCTCTTTTGTCAAACTTGGATCCGGTAGCCTCACTCACAGTTTGATTCTTCACAGATTTAAGAACAGGAATCCCACTGGATGAGTGTAATCTAGTAACTGCCTTGATGGCATCTTTTGTGATTTTCAATGGTTAAATGTGATTTTCAATGGTCCATTTAACCACATGAAGTTGTCATGTATTCTGCTCAAAATATACCTGACCCATTCATCCTCAATAAAACAGGGGAAATGTATGCATTGTGCAAAGTGCTTATTCCGGAGGCCCTTGTATTGGAGTTTAAGCTCAAATGAATCATCTAATAGTTGTTTGTGATAGATATCTCTTAGTTTGAATTCCCCAAACTCTTCAATATTTGCGTGTATGTAAACCCTAATATCTTCTATGTGCAAAACACCATGTGGAACACTAGAGAAGGCTCCTAGGGGATCTACCTCCAAGGATTTGTATGGATGTTTCTTAAATTTGGGGCAAGGTCTATTATAAATCTTTACTATATTCAGAGTAGCCATCATCAAAGAATCTTACTGAGGGAAATCAAGAACAAAGAATACCTTTTACGCTGTTTAGGGCACACGATGAAATCTGGATTGAGCTGTATGAGGAATCGTCTTGATCTTTGGAAGAAGTTGTTGCAGAGCTCCTTTTCTCTCTTCTTCGCATGTGAGTGTACAAATGATGAGCGAATGAACTCTTTTATTTCTGAGAAGCCCTAATTTTCATTCGGCAATAAATGCGCAACCTAATTCATTCCAGTTTGCCTTGTTTGTCTTATTCAGAGACAAAACCTTTCCGAATCACTGAGACAGATTTTGAAGTTATTCTAGGAGAGTAGTGATAATCTATCTTCCTTTCATTAGTCATTTGATCTATTTGCAGATCAAGACACCATAGTTTGAATCATACCAGACCAAACTTGTAAGGAATCTATTTTTACCGGAAGACTGTTTTACCGGATCAATTCTGGTAGGATTAGATTCTTCAAATCTTCTTGCGGTTCTCTCAAATTTTTACCATACCCCTTTTAGATGTTTCTTGTATGACCCCTTTAAATCTGCGGCTCTCTTTGTGCCAGTTCTGGCACCAATTGACTGGCTGGGGGAACAAGGTTTTCTTTGTGTCTCCCCCTGAGCCAGAGCTCACTTTTTAATTTTTGGAAGGAATATCAGCACCAGAGTCTGGTGCGGATCCATCCCCTACATTCTCTATACTTTTCTTTACCCAAATCTTGTTCATCTCACTTTGAACTTCATCCACATTTACTTTTTGTTTTCCCTTATCTTGATTTTGATTATAATATACCGGACCTTTTTTATCCTGATTCTTGCTTCTACAGAATTTTGCTATATGACTAGATCTATTCCAAATTTGGCAAACAATATTTCTTTGCATATTTGATTGATATCCTCTTGATCTGCATTGATAAGCCATATGACCCATTCTATTGCATGCAAAGCATCTACCATTGAATGAATTATTCATTTGCATATTTTTGCATTCATGAGATTTGTGACCATACCTTTTGTAGTTGAAGCACTGTCCGGAGAAGGATGTATTAGTCTGATTCATTCTCCTTCTACACTGATTAGCTTTATGACCAAAGTTATTGCAGTTATGGCAGTATCCATTGAAGGATGGATATCTTTGAGCATTAGGCTGCCTTACCAGAGGACTTTTAGGCCTGTTCCTTGGATTTTCTAATCTAAAATTCTTCTGACCGGATCCAAAGCTTTCTCCTTTCTCATATCCCAAACCACACTTGTCATCTACCCTCTTTTGGCTTTCAAGAAGAACTTCAAGTTGGGCAGAACTTATCTTGAATTTCTCTTTATATTCATTTGTTGTTTGAAGATCCCTTTTGAGAGAGACAATTTGATCCTCAAGTTTTTCTTCATTATCTTTAGCATCTTCAAGATCAGATTCAAGATGTCTGATAATTCTATCCATCTTGTGGCAATCTTCTGATTTCTCCTTGAGAGATTGTCTTAGATTATCTTCAGTTTTTCTTTTCTCTTCAATCTCTTGGGTAAACTTTATAACTCCTGATTCCATTTCATGTCTTATCATAATGGTTTCTTTTGATAACTTTTCACATAACTTAGTTTTCTCCTTTAGGTCTTCATTTGTACCATTGGCTTCACTTTGACTTGCTAATTGTTGAAGTAGCTCCTTCCTCTTTTTCATAGAGAGACTTAATTTGTCTTTTAGTTCTCTCATGAAATCATCAGCCTGTTTGAGTCTTTCCTTTAACTCATTGACTTCAGAGTTTGACTGTTCAAGATCATCAAGGGCAGTCTTGAGTTGCTCCCTTAAACCATATGCATCCATTTGAATTCCCAGATCTTCCTCAAGCTGTTAGACTCTGTTAGGAGGAACTTGGCTCTAATACCAATTGTTGATAACTGAGAGGGGGGGTGAATAAGTTATCTTAATTATTTCAGCTTTCTGAACTTTCTTAATAATTAGTGCAGCATCAATTCAAACAAGCAAACTTAATCATGAAATGGAAATACACATGACACAATATTTTTGATGTGGAAACCCTGTTAAGGGAAAAAACCACGGGGTGATTAACCCAAGATTGTATTCTCTGTTAGAAGAATAGGATTACAAAATGACACTTGCCAATTAGGGCTCACTGCCCGAGCACACTGCTCACAAGAGGCACACTGCCTATAAGAGACACACTGTCTACAATTTATAAAGAGTGTGATACAATACTTGAACTAATAAGGAGCATCAACATATGCTGGAGTTCAGTTCCGGTTAGGCTCAGTAAACTGATCTGCTGCACTTCATCTTTCTTCTTCTTTTGTGCTGCTTTCTTTTCACATACTAGATCTTCCTTTCTGTTTTTATTCGGCTTTACTGCTTTTCTTCGCACATCACAAAACACCATGACACATCTCATAACTAAATCCATCTTGTATATATATCCGCACAAGTGATTTCATCACCTTTCTAGTCGGCACCCGGAATAGTCAATATTTTTCATAAACTCTGATCTGTCGGCTGAATCCTTGCTTACCAAGTAATGCGGATCAAGGATATACTTGTGGAAATCATTAATCATGTCGGCCAAACATAATTTATGCCTTCATAACCTTTACCAACATCAGTAACACATCCGGAATAATGTCTGATGTTCTGCCAGTCAGTTCTTCCTCGGTCACACTGCCAATCAAGAACCCGATACTCAAGTATTCATATCTTTTTCTTCATCTATCACTGAAGGCTAAATCCTTGGAATCTATCACTCAAGGTAGTCCTCTTGACTTCCCCAAATCCGCACTTCACCAAGATACTTCCTCTAAGAGATCCGGACCTGACTGTCAGACCTTGCCACATGTTCTGTTCTTGTTTACCGGACCACAAAATTCTTCACTCTGACTTCTGGTATAGACATACCATGTCCTGCGGATGTGTGGGATGAACTTTGTTGCCATCAATGACAACAATCATGAATCCATATAGTGTCTCTTGCCAACAGGCATGTGGGCCCAGGAGGAAGTTTAGCTTCTTCAAAATATTTTAAAACTCACATGATCATTTAAAATCTTATAAAATCTTTTAAAGATTAAATGAGACGTTGAAAATGGAGGTGGGACCTGATGGTTTTATTTTTACATGCCTCCTTTTTAGGATTACAATGCAATAAAGTAAGACTATTAAAATAAATGGAGCCCTAAAACATATGCTACGACATGCAAGCTAGGGGAGAGGGGACCCATAGTGGGTCACCCTAACTTGACCCCTCCACCTGGTGTGCCATATCATCTGAAATTAAAAAAATTTGCTTCTGCTAGCTGATCAATGATGTGGACTCCCTAAATATTTCATTTTATGGGGTCAACTCATTTTTTTGCCACGTGGACGACACGTCCATTTGGCGGGGGCAATTTTTTAGCCGTTTTGAATGTCGACCGACGAACGGCCATAAGGAACCTCAGTGGCAAGGACCCGCATCGTATGTTGTGCTCAACATGTCGTGTGACATGCGAGCATTCCACCACCTTTACTTCTCACACCCTCGTGATATGGTGTGGAGTCTGATCAGTCTCCAAGTGGGAGATTGTTGTTATATGGAGCCGAATCAAACTCGGAGGTTAATTTTTCCCCACTTTTATCGCGTAGTTTCCCCCCAAATTCCTACGGGGTCAAGGGGCAGCGCCCCCAAGATGGGGTCAAGGGGCAACGCCCCTGGCATGCTCCCTGTCGTGATACAAGGCGGGGTCAGGGGGCAACGCCCCCGTGGGGGCTGAGGAGCAATGCCCCTGAAACCTCAAATGGTTTTTTATTATTTTATAAAGGCGTCAGGAGTTATTTTTCATTGGCCGACATTTTAAAAAAAAAACCTATTTTTTGTAACCGACATAAGGCTTGATAACAGCGGCTAAGGGTTAGGGTTTCCATTGATGTATTGTAGCATTTTACAGCGGTATTGAGTTGCAGGGATTGCTGGTTGTAATCGGTTTGATTTACTATATAATAATATTGAACTCTCTGTTGGTGGATGTAGCCCAAATTTGGGTGAACCATGTTAAAATTGTCTCTTGCTGTTATTATTTCTATGTATTTTTCATTCCTCTATTTAATCTTTATTTGTATTTAATTGATATCGTCTGTCGGCTAACCCTAACAAGTGGTATCAGAGCAGGTTGTGTTCAGTTATCATCTACAGGAAGGTCTCATGGTTGAGTGAGAGTAATGGCAGATGAGGGTAAATTGAAGGTCGATAAATTTAATGGGCAAAACTATCAGTTATGGAAGATGCAGATGGAGGATTACCTCTATCAAAAGGATTTATGGAGGCCATTGGAAGGAGTATCCAAGAAACCGACAGGAATGATGGATGAGGATTGGGAACTTCTGGACAGAAAGGCACTGCGGACCATTCGATTGTGCCTGACACCATCTGTGGCATTCAATATAACAGAAGCGAAGACAACAAGTGAACTGATGAAAGATTTCGCTAAATTGTATGAAAAACCCTCAGCCTCAAATAAGGTATTTCTTATGAAGCATTTGTTTAATCTGAAAATGATTGAAGGTGGATCTGTGACAGATCATTTAAATGAGTTTAATATGATTGTCAGTTAGTTAACTTCTGTAAAAGTGAAATTTGATGAAGAGGTGAAGGTTCTCTTAGTTTTATGTTCTTTGCCAGAAAGCTGGAATAGCTTGGTAATGGCTATAAGTAATTTTATCTCTGGTTCAAATACTTTAAAATTTGATGATGTTGTTGGTGTTATCCTTAGCGAGGAAATGCGACGGAAAAGCTCAAAAGGGTCCACATCAGGTAGTGTTTTGAATGCAGAAAGCACGGGAAGATCAAAGGAGAGAGGAAAAGGTTCTTGAGGTCATGGGAAGTCACGAGGAAAATCAAAAGATAAAAGATCCCAATCCAGAGGATAAAAAGATTGCCGGTACTGTGGGAAACCAGGTTATCTGAAGAAAGATTGATGGTCTCAGAAGAATAAAGGAGACAAACAAGAAGGCAATAAGGAGGTAAATGTGGTAAGTAATAAATCTGAAGATGATGCTTTGATTTTTTCCCTAGATAATGATGATGATTCATGGGTTTTAGATTCAGGGGCCTCATTTCATGCTACGCCCCATAGAAGTTATTTTCTTGATTATGTCCAAGAGGATTTTGGGCTGGTTTATTTAGGAGATAACGAACCCTGTCAGATTGTTGGAAAGGGAAGAACTAAGATTAAGTTGTAGAATGGGAATCATTGGCTACTACAAGAGGTAAGGCACGTTCCAAGGCTGAGTAGGAATTTAATTTCAGCAGGGCAGCTAGCTAATGAAGGTTGCATAGTTACTTTTAGTGATAAAAATTGTAAGGTTTCAAGAGGTGCCTTAATAGTAGCAAAAGGTGTGGAATTAGGCACCTTATATCTTTGTACAGGTCATATTGTTCCTTCTACTTTACTTGTTGCAAAGAAAAACCAAACAGGTTCAGGAACAGTTGCTGCATGTCCGCAGGAAAAGACCGAAACAGTTGCTGCAGGTTCTGAGACAACGTTGTGGCATAACAGACTTGGGCATATGAATGAAAAAAGTATGAAGGTACTTCATTCTAAAAAAGTTATTACCAGGTCTGAAATGTATTAATATGGATTTCTGTGAAAGTTGTGTGTATGGAAAACAAAAGAGAGTCAATTTTCTCAAGGATGGGAAGCAAAAGAAAGATGAAAAGTTGGAGCTTGTGCATACAGATGTATGGGGACTGGCTCAGGTATCTTCTCTTGGTAGCTCTTGGTATTATGTTACATTCATAGATGATGCAACTAGGAAGGTTTAGATTTATTTCCTTAGGCAGAAATCTGATGTATTTGAAAGATTTAAGAAATGAAGAAGTTTGATTGAGAATGAGACAAGTAAAAGATTAAAATGTCTCAGATCTGATAATGGTGGTGAGTATTGCAGTAAAGAATTTGAGGATTATTGTTACTTTAATGGAATATGTAGGCAGAAAATGGTTCCAAGGACTCCACAGGAGAATGGAGTGGCTGAGCGCATGAATAGGACAATAATGGAATGTGCAAGGACCATGAGATTGCATGTTGGAATGCATTTAAACATGTGGGCAGAAGCTGTCAACATTGTTGTATATTTAATTAATAGAGGTCCTTCAGTTCCTTTGGAATGTGGTATTCTAGAGGAAGCATGGACATGTAAGAAGGTGAGTTATTTTTTTCTCAAAAACTTCGGATGTGAAGCATTTGCACATGTAGATTCTAAAAATAGAACCAAGCTGGATGCAAAATCAAAAAAGTGCACCTTTGTTGGGTATGGCATTGATGAATTTGGTTATAAGCTTTGGGATTTTGAAAATCAGAAAATTGTGAGAAGCAGGGATGTTGTATTCAATGAGAAGGTGTTGTACAAAGATCAGTTGCAACAGCATGAGAAGAAAGAAAAGGATTATGTGGAGTTGGATGATACTCCAAATAGTGATGTTCTAGTGGTTCTTCATGTTCCGCAACAGCAACAAGAAATACCACAAACTTTAGTGAATGTTAGACGGTCAACAAGGCTAAGTAGACCTCCTGAAAGGTTTTCTCCCTCTTTGTATTCTATTTTGTTAACAGATGCTGGTGAACCAGAAGGGTATGATGAAGCTATGCAGGTGGATACAAAGGTTCAGTGGGAGATTGCAATCAAAGAAGAAATGGACTCCTTGCTGAAAATCAGACTTGGGAATTATGTAAGTTGTCTGCAGGTAAAAAGGCTTTACCAAAAAAATGAGTTTATAGACTGAAAGAGGAAATTGGAGGTAAGAACATATTTAAAGCCAGATTAGTTGTAAAAGGATTTGTACAGAAAAAGGGTGTTGATTTTGATGAGATTTTTTCTCCGGTTGTTAAAATGACTTCTATTCGTACTGTTTTGAGTATTGTGGCTGCTGAAGATTTGCATTTGGAACAGCTAGATGTGAAAACTACCTTTCTCCATGGTGATTTGGAGGAGGAGATATATATGGAACTACCCCAAGGATTTGAGGTTAAAGGTAAGGAGAAACTGGTGTGCAGATTGAAGAAGAGTTTGTATGGCCTGAAACAAGCACCTCGACATGGTATTTGAAATTTGATAGTTTTATGCCTAAGCAAGGCTACAGCCGGTGTAATTCTGGCCATTGTGTTTATTTTAAGAGGTTGGATGACAGCTACATTATTTTATGTTTATATGTTGATGGCATGCTTGTAGCAAGGTCTAACATGGATCACATAACAGAGTTAAAACAACAATTAGCACAATAATTTGCTATGAAGGATTTGGGGGCAGCAAAACAAATCCTTGGTATGAAAATTTGCAGAGATAGGAAGTGTTACCTCCCGAATTGGCAGAGGGTTTGCCAACTCCAATGCACAGGCAGATTCGGTCAACAGATACGGGAGGTTGCATGAGCTGCCTCCCCTTCACTTCTGGTTCTGCCGCACCAAGGGGGGTATCCCTATTTGCTAAAGATTTGACACTTTGACTCACCCAATGACATTAAGATTTAGCTTTGTGATAACAGGCAGAATACTCTCATTTTAGGACCAAGATCTGAATGATAGATCACAAGTTTGGCAACTTTCTTGGACATGTTTGTCTGGCTTAGTATGAGAGTATGCAGGGTTTCCTAATCCTACTCCTACAACTAACAGGTTGAAAATGTGGAATGGTTTGAATTTGATGGTTTGGATGCAAGATAGGGGCTTTGGATCATAACTACTAACCCAAGTGTAGACCGGTGCCTATCTCAGGGAAAGGAGTCAACTAGATGTATAAATAAGAATGGCTTGCAACTGTCATTCAAGTTTCAAGGGATTGGATTGATGCTTGCCTTACAAACACCACCCAAGATGGGTATTTAGCTGCCTCTACTTACAGATATCCCTGCTGACAAACAACCTTCTCCATGCTTAACCTAAAACAGTTTAATCCACTCCTTGAATGGAAGTTAGAGATGAAGCATGTGAAATAGAAACTTATACCCTAGAATCTGAGAAACCCTTAGCAACCAGATTCAAAAGAAGAAAATGCATGCAACAAATGGAGAGTGACAGCTAGACACATGCAATAAGTATTTTTCATATAACATTAACACTGAAACTGAACATATGTACAAGATACAACTCGGATGCAACACATAAACTCCACAGAGATAAAACAACCAGGATCATGCCCTGTTCTTCATTATTCACACAAAAATGCCCAAGTCTTCAACAAACAAATATGAGTGACACAGTTTGCATTTTATAGCAAAATTGTGTACTCGGCCAAAATTACAACGGTCAACTCAAAAATTGCCAGATACAATGCATGATCAAATTGGCGCTCAAACTAGTTAATGCAGCAGAGGGACAAGGAGAAAGGAGCAAATGGAATCAGGATCTGAGCCGTCGCTCAGAGACATTCATCTTCAAAAAAGGTGGTTGACCTTGTTAGAGTTGGCTATGATTGGATCCACCCAGGATCTAGGACTTCGTGAAAGCATAAGAGAGATCAAATGAAAGAAAGATGCTATTCTATCATTGAATGCAAAAGAAGGATTATTGTTTGGATTACATAATACATGAAGAGAGCCTTGCTTATAAAGGCAAGGTGAGAGCTAGAGAGGTGGAGAGGTAGGTGGAGTGGAAAGTGGAGATATTCCAACAACATGTGCCAATTAGTGGATGATAGCTAATTGCACATGTGGAGGATAAGACAACTCACTCCAACTATCAACAACTCAACACACAACTAGACTTAACTAGATACAACTAGACATCTAGTAGACTCACTAAGTCAACTTAATATGTGTGATTAATGTGTGATGTGTGAATATAATTTAACTAGTAAATAGTTAAATAAGATGAATTATCCACACTAGAGTAAACCGATTAGTGAAAACCCTGTTCACACCAACACCCCCCCTTAAGTGCAACTTAGGGAGTAGCTGACTAAAGCAAGATGAAAAGATGGATGAATGGGTCCCGGCTACTAGGCCATGTTAGGTACCCATGTACAAACAAATATCAAGTGGAGAAAAGGAGAAAACCTCATGGGACAAAACTCCTCTCCAAAAGTGAGAATGCAAAAACAATGAATGTGAAAGAAGAAGTGATAGTAGGAAGGACTCAACATGACCCCCCAAGGACAACTTCTATCACATATATACAATCAAATACCCCCCATAGGAGAGCAAGTGTGAGACCATAGGTCCCCCCCACAATGAAGTAGCTCCTGTGCCGATGAAGAATGTCTGAAGAAGAACGCTAGAAAGTGTCCTGTACCTGCAAACAACATTTCTCCCCTTAGGAAGAAACAAGTCCAAAGGCTGATGTCGAAGAAACTCCATCTCAAGGAATGAGGGAAAAAGCCTCATGATAGATGCCTTTGAAGACTGCTCAAGTGTCCACATGTCAGAATCAAAGAATTCCACAATGCAATGATGTGTGTCCAATCCAAAATTCTATGTAGACTGATGAAGAACAACCTCCAAAGATGAAGTAGATGGGAGAACAGTTGTGCTGTAACTGTCATCAAAGAGGAGAAATATCCCCTCAAGTGTGTCCTCCAAATCTGCAATTTGAGATTCACAAAACAAGTCTGATATACCTACCAAGAAAGTATCCCACAAAGCTGTGTCTGAAAGACCTGAATGATCCTGCTCTACTGAAGTAGATGAACCCATGCCAATGTCGATCTCTAAAGAAGCAGGAGGTTGAGGTGATGGAAGCTCAGCACTAGTCCCATGAACCAAAGTGGGTGAAAGAACACCAAGGTTCAAGTGACCAAACTTCTCCTCAGAAACATGATTCACACTTGATGCATGAGTGTGAATATCCATCAATGGATCTACATCATTAGAAGAAACAAAATGGGAGAAGGTATACAAGTGAGATGCATGATCAGCCATCCCAACTGCAATGATATCTCTGCTCTCCAAGTCTCGTATGATCACTGAATCAGAAGTGAACTCAACTGTCTTGCCTGCACCACAATGAGTAATCTGGTAGATGGAAAGGAGATTGGATGTCAAGGAAGGTACACACAACACATTGTTGAATGTATTCTCTCCAACATCAATTGTCCCTTTTCCAGATGCATGCATGTATGTATTGTTACCCATCAAGATAGGTGTCAAAGTACATGACTCAAATGAAGAGAACATCCCCTGGGAAGATGCCATATGATGAGAAGCCCCTGAATCAAGAAGCCATCTCTCTGACTGAAGACTTGTTGAAGCAAAGAGTACTTTTCCTTTTCCTTTATCTGTCCCATTTGCAATGCCTGATGTCCCTGTCTGTGTAGATGATGATGGTGTCGAAGAAGAGGTTGTACTAGGTGATGATGATGGCATTTTGATGTTGTGCTTTTGAATAATGTGAGTCAACTCATCAATTTTCTTCTCATAACACTTATGCTCATCATGTCCTAGTTTCTTGCAAAATGCACACTTTGGTCTCTCCTTCTTAGATGATTCCTCCTTGAGAGAGGATGAGGACTTAGGTGATTTGGTTGATTCCCTTGCTTGCTCGTTGTTCTTAAGATTCTTATTTTTCTGTTTCTTGCCTTTGCTAGTTGAAGCCTGTTGATCCTTAGAACCTTGACTAGCAAGAAGTGCTTGAGGTCTAGGACACTTCAATGTGCCCATGTGTACTAACTTAGCTTGCTCCCTTGTGAGTGATGCAACAAACTCATCAAGTGAAGGCATTGTGAAAGCTTTCCCAAGTGCATCCATAGTAGCATAAAAGGTAGAAACAAAAACTGAATAGTCAGGACCAAGCTTGGCAAGGATTGAAAGAATCAATTGAGTGTCCTCTTTTTCAATTCCACATTGTTTGAGCTGCATTCTAAGTGACTTTAGTTTTGTGAAGAAGAAGTCTTGGATGCTTGCAAAATCGGTTGGATTCAAACCAATTAATTCATTCTCCAATTTGAAACCTCTCATTGTATCTTGCTTACCAAAGAGATTCTCTAAGGTTGTCCACACTTCATTAGGTGTTTTACAAGATTCAATATGAAAGAGAGGATTAGGAGAGATAGAGAAGCATAGTGTTCCATAGGCTTGATCACATCTATTATACCACTTTCTCTTTTCTGCAGCTATTGTTGGTTCAATTTCTGTACCCATTGTTACTCTATGAATTTTCAAACTTCTTAAATGAATCTCTATTTTAGTTTTCCACTCATGATAGTTATATGGTGTGAGTAGAGAAAATTTGTTGGAATCCATGATGCAAGAGTACCAAAAAGAACACAAGACACCCCCTATTACTCAATCAAAGAGATCACCCCCCCAAAAATGAAAGATTGTGGCACTTTATACTTAGCGCGATTTACAATCGTCCTCAAGGGACCAAAATTGAGAAAGCATGAAAATCTCTTAAAACTAAGATTCAAAGGAGATTACAATTGCTCACAATGATTAACCACATCAAATAGATCCCTTCAAAACAAGTTTCACTTCCTCAAGTGCCAAATGCCCAAGTTATCACTCAAAAGCCAAAAAATTGACAAATGAAATAAAATGAACTTGGAGCAAAATGTAAGAAAAGTGCATCGATGGATTTGAAGATTTCCTGAATACCTTTCCAATGCCACAAGAATCGCAAAAATTAGAGGTCGTGGCAAGAAGTTGTGAGCTCAGAAGTGAAAAATGAAGATCTATCTTCAAACTGCTGTAGTAGTCACCTGCAGCAGAATTTTAGAAAAATACTGACACCACTGCGAAGTGCTCTCTGTCAGCTTTCCGACGATATCTTGTTTGCCCAATTTCGCCTCCGTGGGCAAAAGTTATGCAAAAATGAAAAAAAGCCCTTGTTTAGGTCTTTGAGAGGCAAAAATGGCCCCTTGGCGCTGATACAGTGCTGACGTCAACGGAATATACCTAGAATAATCCTTTCGGCCAGAAAAAAAAACCCCCCTCCCGAGAAGCAAAAAATGACCGGAAGATTGCCTAAAACCACCTGAAAAGAGCAAAACCACTGTTTTTGTGGTCGAAACCGCTCTTTGTAACTGTAGAAATCCACGGTTTTGAGCGAGAAACCACCTATTTAGGGAAAAACTGCCCTGTTGGGCCGAAACCACCTTTCCTTAGGCCGAAACCGCCTGTATATGGCAGGAAATCGTTATTGGGAAGAGCTGTCGTGGTCTTCTTCAGGCGGTTTTCTGCTGTCACTCGGTGAAGACCACAAGTGGCGGTACAAGGAATACGCCAATAGGAACAACTGACAGTTTAGAAATTTTTTGACATGAAGTTTTACGGTGTGAGACTGTATCGAGCACTTAATGCTCACATATCCACCGCAATTAAAAATGAATGGAATTTAATTCAGATTCCACTGAGATGACGGCCAGTATCAGTCGGGTTTCGTTTGTTACCTGATGGCGACCGTCAAGTTGAAACCGCCACCGTAGGATTTAAAACTGCTGACTATGTGATTTTGCAGGCGGTTAATAGCAGACCGGAGTGGAAGATGTGTTGACCACCGATGATTGCTTACGCTTGCAGGTGGTTTAAAAGAACCGCCAACCATGTGAAGTCCTTCAGGGTCAGAAAACCATCGGACGCTGATGGATTGAACCGCTGGAGATGTAGGAGAAATCTACCTGGTTGGTGGTTGCGAAGACTGCCTGAGTGATTGGACAACGGCGATTTATTTGCAGAAACCACTGGTGACCACCGACGATAAGGAACAACCGACGTGTTTAAAGAAATTTCTGGTGTGAATTTTCTACCGCGTGAAATAATTCCAATCCACCATAGAATGTTTTTGTCCGTCGGTTTGATGTTTCAGACCATCGGATGTCACTGATCGGCCTTGTTGGTGATAGACCACCAATTGTATAGACAGTCCCGTGAAGAGCTATCGGAAGACTTGTGTTCGCCAAGAAGAATTTGTGGAAGCCGTCGCTTAACAATAAACCGCCCGCTAAAATTATCAATATGGCCAGTGACTAATGATAGCGGATTAATAAGAATGATCAGCGGTTTAAGAAGATTTTTGCCAATGATGTGACTAGCGATGTGTTTTGAAGCAGCTGAATGTGATTTACCAGCCGGGGATTTGAAACACGACGCCTATGCCACTATTTTAATGATGACTGCCGTAGATGAAGGGAGTGTCTCAAATGTGGTTGCTGGTGTAGATCGCGTCACGAGGTGCACAGAAACAAGGTACGATATGGTACCTGCAACCTGCAGTGTGGGTACTTCGTACCCACAACATAAACTCTGCAGAAAATACCAATAAAACCTGCGAACAAATGATTTACCCGATGGATTAGCTTGTACCCCCAGATTCGCCTGTGTAGTGAAAGATTCTACAGAATATGCCTCTGCGCATAAGGAATATACCCTACAAAGATTCTGTACGGCTGAGGCAAAAAAAATTTTGCCTTTCAGTCCAACTTTGTCCTATTTGGACGATTTTACAGTCGATCCGTACTGATTTGGCCACTCTGGATGCAATGGCGGTGTCCGATTTGGGCCAAACTACTCTGAAATTGTTGGTACTCCCGGATCACGCCAAAGAGCCCCAAATTGAAACCCTCGTCAATTTTGCCTCTGATGTCCGATTTGGACGAAACGAAAGATGATCTTGACTATTTCAGCTTCTCCAGACGCAATGGTGAAGTCTGATTTGGGCCAACACGCACCGAAATGCACCTGCAATACAAGGGTAAGAAGGGGAAACCCTCACAAAACTGGTATTCTATCAAGTTTTTCTGATTCTCCAGGTCATCATTTGATGCAAGAGAAGAGCATACTCAACCATCAAGATCCACCATGAATTGTACTCAAGATCTCTCAAAAATTGACTAACACAAAATGATTCTTCCTAGAGCTCTGATACCATGTTAGAGTTGGCTATGATTGGAGCCACCCAGGATCTAAGACTTCGTGAAAGCACAAGAGAGATCAAATGAAAAAAAGATGCTATTCTATCATTGAATGCAAAAGAAGGATTATTGTTTGGATTACATAATACATGAAGAGAGCCTTGCTTATAAAGGCAAGGTGAGAGCTAGAGAGGTGGAGAGGTAGGTGGAGTGGAAAGTGGAGATATTCCAACAACATGTGCCAATTAGTGGATGATAGCTAATTGCACATGTGGAGGATAAGACAACTCACTCCAACTATCAACAACTCAACACACAACTAGACTTAACTAGACACAACTAGACATCTAGTAGACTCACTAAGTCAACTTAATATGTGTGATTAATGGGTGATGTGTGAATATTATTTAACTAGTAAATAGTTAAATAAGATGAATTATCCACACTAGGGTAAACCGGTTAGTGAAAACCCTGTTCACACCAATAGACCTGTCCATCATCAACCCATACCGCTGCATTTCTGCCATTAAAGCTTCAGCTACCTGCAACCTCAAAAAATGCAACAGCAGCGTGTCCACGGAGTTTTCCTACTCAAAACAATGCCTGTGGATGCAAAGAAAACCCACGCTGCAACTTAAAACTTGGTCGTCGATCTGTCTCCTAATCGCTGAGATCAAACGGCCTCAAAATCGCGTTGACCAGGTCGCCAGCCAATTAGATCGTGCCACGTAGGCACCTTTTGCTATCGCTGGGTTTTTGCTTCTTCATTTTGCCTTTTTCGCCCTGTATATGCATGTTCAAATGCACATACAATCGCCACTATTCACCTGTCAAAAAACCTTGTACATGCAAAAACAAATGCATATACAACTGTTCATCATACAAGGCGGACCCCAAACTGTTATAGAGCAAATTAGAATTTTCAATCGGGTCCACCTTGTATCCTCTTTCCTTGCATATTTCCTTGTATATGCACATACATTCTCCTTATACATACAAGGCAGATTTCAAATTTTATGAAGCTTATTACATTCGCCTTGAAATTTGGCTTGTAACTCACCTTTTGCATATCGGCGTGTACAAATGCTATATACATGCACGCCACGGACCTCAAAATGTTTATGAAGCAACCTGAGATTTCTATCGGGTCCGGAATGTATGTCCTCTTTTGTATATTGACCATATACAAACTCACTTGCATATACCTGCGGGCCCCACCGAATGCACCTTCACCTCACCACTGTAGCAAATGTATATTTGCACCTCCTTGTATATTTTGCTTTGTATATGACCCGATATACAAAGCGAGAATATTCTCTGGAATCTATGAAAGATTCCCCCTTTGTATATGCACCTTTTAGAGCCCAATATACAATCAGAAATGCACCTAACTCAATTTTTCAAAGGGCGATAGAGATTTTACACCCGCTAATGCATATTTTGACCTACATGTATATACAAATACCTTTGTATATATACAAAGACACTTGTACCTTAACTAATTTTTTGCATTTTTCAATTGAAACCAGACTGCTCATACAGGCGGTAACATAGGCTCCAATTGGGGACGCGTGCCTCTTGCAGGCATGGCAAGAACTTCAGATCTTTGGGATGCAGACTAGTCCTTATCCATTGGGCAACAGAGTCAAACTTGCACCACCCTGCATTACAAATTAGATTTTTAAAACATCATTTTGGCAACCCCGGGCAGCCAAAAAGGAAGAACCACAACTTTATCCTGTCAAATGCCTGATTCCAAACTGAATAATCCCAACCATGGCTGAAAAAATTAAAACAATCTGCCCACATGCTGATCTTATGAATTACATGCTTCACCATTTTTAAAAACTTGCCCCTGTCAGTGTAGCCTCTGTCACTCTGCATCTTACAATCAGAGATATAACCATACACATTATAATATTCTTTAGCATTAGGTAACATATGTATGTTATGATCCTCAAGCAACATATCCTCATATTGCATTTGGCAATATTCATTATCTACCTGGTTGTTGCATATAACCAAACACATATCCAGCTGATCCAAAAACTGAAAACACTCAGAAAATATGAGACCCCCAATGTAATTCATATCACCTATTGACATTGAAAGCAAAACCTGATCCACATAGCCATCATTGCACATGTCTGAACCAACTGATACTGAGCATTCATTATCCACAGTTTGCAAGTCAGTATTATCATTTTCAAATAGAGGGTTAATTCTGCACCAATGAATGTCATAACTCACAATATCAAATGCATCCACAGGCTCATCATAAAAGGGATTCACACTCATTGTGAAAGTCTTTGTTTCTTCTTCATGACAATCTATTTCTTTTTCATTATCAATTCTAAAGTAATAAGAAGAACAAACCTGATCCATGAATTGATCACGGATATCATCTTTAATCTCTGATTGCCCACATACAAAATTTTTGCTACTTCAATGCACTCTGAGGTTGAACAATCTGCATCATTTTCCAACCCTCCAATGCTTCCTAATGAAATTGATATTGATTCTTGATCCATACGATCACAACTTTGCACAACTAGATCATTTAAACATGAATGCTCTTTGTTTAGGACTGGCATGCAAATATTACTTGGGAAATTATTGTTGTCAACTTCATTTGCTGAGCAAAATAGGTCATCCTCCTCTATAACAAAAACATCATCAACTTGGAATGATGTAAAAACTGGGACAGCAGGGGTGTTAGCACTTTGACATTCATCTTCAGCATTTAGATTATATCCCTCATTAACATTTGGGACTACAGAGCAGCAAAAATTTTCAGAGAAATACCCTTTTTGAATCCCATACCTCCAGTTATTTTCAATGTTTATTGCAAACTGTCATGCTTGATGCAATGTAGTGGGCTCTTTATCTCTCAATCTATAGCTCATTTTCCTATCAAATGCTCCCAAATAGACAACTAGGCACAATGCATCATTAGGTCTCATGCATTCTGGAATTCTATTCAATGTCCTCATGAATCTGAGGTTAAAGGGTGGAATCAACTCATCCTCTTCAATATGGATATACATAAAATCACTAATAACCGCATAATCAGAAATTCTTTCACCATATTGATCTAGAAATGCAGATTTAAAATCATGCCAAGAGTTGACAGAGTAAGCTGGAAGATAGGAGAACCAGTCCCTTGCATCATCATCTAGAGATTGAACAAATAATCTCATAACTACATCTTCATGATCAATCTCAAAATCATCTATAACATTTATGAACTGCTGCAAGTGTTTCTCAGCTGATTCATCCTTTGCACCACTAAATTTGGGCAAATATTTTCTGATTTTAGATGGAAAAGCATTTGGATAGCCACAGATGCCATCAAAGTTTATGGGCTTATATCTATCAAGTCTGAAACTCTTTCTATTACATGGTTGGGACTAATTATTATGCATTATTGCATTTGACACCTCACTAGGGTTCATGGGCTGATAATACATCATTATGTTCTTACAACCCTTTTATTTTCAACTCAGATTTTCAGTCAACAATTACCTTAGGCCTTACAAATTCAGACTGTTGTTTCAACTTTCCTAAAGTCCTCCGAATGAGTCTTTTAAACAATATTGCATACTCTTTGGAAATACAAACTAAGTTCTTACAATAGCATGCAGTCTTTCACTATCATCTCCCTTTTAACCAGTGCGGTTTCACCAAATAGGGAATCTTTCAAACAATATGAAATACCTGGATATGTTGCAGCAGCTGCAAATTCCTCTTTGACTGATTTTGTTCTTTTATCAAGTTCTTTGATGCAAAGTCGCCACCTCCTTGAAGAGGAATAAGCTTCAAACAGGCTGAAGCTAAAAATTGATTTCTTTCTTTCTGGGTCATCCACCAGCAGAGCCACATATATAACTTTCTTGTTTGCTACAACAAAGCACTTCCAGGTCTGATTTTTTCAATCTTTTAGACTCAAACTTTCATGGATATGACATTGATCTCCCTAGCAGAGTCGCCAATATCTTGTTGATGACTTGGATGGGCACACAGATACTATTCTTTTTCATCACTCCCCAGCGGAGTCGCCAATTCTGTTACCTCCCGAATTGGCAGAGGGTTTGCCAGCTCCAATGCACAGGCAGATTCGGTCAACAGATACAAGAGGTTACGTGAGCTGCCTCCCCTTCACTTCTGGTTCTGCCGCACCAAGGGGGGTATCCCTATTTGCTAAAGATTTGACACTTTGACTCACCCAATGACATTAAGATTTAGCTTTGTGATAACAGGCAGAATACTCTCATTTTAGGACCAAGATTTGAGTGATAGATCACAAGTTTGGCAACTTTCTTAGACAAATTTGTCTGGCTTGGTATGAGAGTATGCGGGGTTTCCTAATCCTACTCCTACAACTAACAGGTTGAAAATGTGGAATGGTTTGAATTTGATGGTTTGGATGCAAGACAGGGGCTTTGGATCATAACTACTAACCTAGGTGCAGACCGGTGCATATCTCAGGGAAAGGAGTCAACTAGACGTATACATAAGAATAGCTTGCAAGTGTCATTCGAGTTTCAAGGGGTTGGATCGATGCTTGCCTTACAAACACCACCCAAGAATGGGTATTTAGCTGCCTCTACTTACAAATCTCCCTGCTGACAAACAACCTTCTCCATGCTTAACCTAAAACAGTTTAATCCACTCCTTGAATGGAAGTTAGAGATGAAGCATGTGATACAGAAACTTATACCCTAGAATCTGAGAAACCCTTAGCAACCAGATTCAAAAGAAGAAAATGCATGCAACAAATGGAGAGTGACAGCTAGACACATGCAATAAGCATTTTTCATATAACATTAACACTGAAACTGAACATATGTACAAGATACAACTCAAATGCAACACATAAACTCCACAGAGACAAAACAACCAGGATCATGCTCTGTTCTTCGTTATTCACACAAAAATGCCCAAGTCTTCAACAAACAAATATGAGTGACACAGTTTGCATTTTATAGCAAAACTGTGTACTCAGCCAAAATTACAACGGTCAACTCAAAAATCACCAGATACAATGCATGATCAGATTGGCGCTCAAAATAGTTAATGCAGCAGAGGGACAAGGAGAAAGGAGTAGATGGAATCAGGATCTGAGCCGCCGCTCAGAGACATTCATCTTCAAAAAAGGTGGTTGACCTGTCCATCATTGACCCATATCGCTGCATTTCTGTCATTAAAGCTTCAGCTACCCGCAACCTCAGAAAACGCAACAGCAACATGTCCACGGAGTTTTCCCGCTCAAAACAATGCCTATGGATGCAAAGAAAACCCACACTGCAACTTAAAACTGGGCCGTCGATCTGTCTCCCAATCGCTAAGATCAAACGGCCTCAAAATCGCGTTGACCAGGTCACCAGCCAATTAGATCGTGCCACGTAGGCACCTTTTGCTATCACTGGGTTTTTGCTTCTTCATTTTGCCTTTTTCGCCCTGTATATGCATGTTCAAATGCACATACAATCGCCACTGTTCACCTGTCAAAAAACCTTGTACATGCAAAAGCAAATGCATATACAACTGGTCATCATACAAGGCGGACCCCAAACTGTTATAGAGCAAATTGGAATTTTCAATCGAGTCCACCTTGTATCCTCTTTCCTTGTATATTTCCTTGTATATGCACATATACATTCTCCTTATACATACAAGGCGGATTTCAAATTTTATGAAGCTTATTACATTTGCCTTGAAATCTGGCTTATACCTCACCTTTTGCATATCGGCGTGTACAAATGCTATATACATGCACGCCACGGACCTCAAAATGTTTATGAAGCAACCTGAGATTTCTATCCGGTCCAGAATGTATGTCCTCTTTTGTATATCGACCATATACAAACTCACTTGCATATACCTGCGAGCCCCACCGAATGCACCTTCGCCTCGCCACTGTAGCAAATGTATATTTGCACCTCCTTGTATATTTTGCTTTGTATATGACCCGATATACAAAGTGGGAATATTCCCCAGAATCTACGAAAGATTCCCCCTTTGTATATGCACCTTTTAGAGCCTGATATACAATCAGAAATGCAACTAACTCAATTTTTCAAAGGGCGATAGAGATTTTACACCCGCCAATACATATTTTGACCTGCATGTATATACAAACACCTTTGTATATATACAAAGACACTAGTACCTTAACTGATTTTTTACATTTTTCAATTGAAACCAGACTACTCATACAGGCGGTAACAGGAAGAACAGAAAATTGACTCTATCTCAGGCTGATTATGTTGAAAAGGTGTTGCAGAGATTCTATATGGAGAATGCAAAAGCTGTCAGCACACCTTTGCCTAGTCATTTGAAATTGACTAAGGAGATGTGTCCTAAGACACAAGAGGAGGAAGAAAAAATGTTCAAGGTACCATATGCTTCAGCTATAGGAAGTTTAATGTACGCCATGGTATGCACGAGACCAGTTATTACACATGTTGTAGGAGTCGTAAGCAGGTATATGAGTCATCCCGGATTAGAGCATTGGAATGCAGTAAAATGGATTCTCAGATATTTGAGAGGTACATCCAATAAACACTTATGTTTTGGGGGCTCTAATACTGATTTAGCAGGCTATGTAGACTCAGATTTGGCAGGGGATATTGATACCAGGCGGAGTACTATAGGTTGTCTTTACTATAGGTGGGACAGTGGTGAGTTGGATTTTCAGGTTGCAAAAGGTGGTTGCTTTATCCACCACAGAGGTAGAATATGTAACTGCAACAGAGGCAAGCAAGGAGATGATATGGCTGCAATCTTTCATTGATGAATTGGGCAAACAACAGGCTAACAGTTATTTGTTTACAGATAGCCAGAGTGCCATACATCTTGCAAAGAATTATGCCTTGCATCCAAAGACCAAACACATACAGTTGAGGTATCACTTCATTCGATCAGTGTTAGATGATGGACAGTTACGGCTGGAAAAGATACATACAGATGAAAATCTAGCGGATATGTTTACAAAGACAGTAACTTGGGAGAAGCCGAGTTCCTCTTCAGCTTCGGTTGGTCTTCTAGACTGAAAACAACAAAAATAGAACAGCAGAGTCCAGGTGCTTATTTCCAGTGGGAGCTACAGGGTCAGCGGTGTTATGATCAATCTCCAAGTGGGAGATGATATGGTGTGGAGTCTGATCAGTCTCCAAGGGGGAGATTGTTGTTATATGGAGCCTAATCAAACTCGAAGATTAATTTTTCCCCACTTTTATCAGCGCGGTTTCCCCCCAAATTCCTACGGGGTCAAGGGTCAGCACCCCTTGCGGGGTCCAGGGGCTAAGGGTTAGGGTTTCCATTGATGTATTGTAGCATTTTACAGCAGTATTGAGTTGCAGGGATTGTTGGTTGTAATTGGTTTGATTTACTGGATAATAATATTGAACTCTCTATTGATGGATGTAGCCCGAGTTTGGGTGAACCACGTTAAAATTATCTCTCACTGTTATTATTTCTGTGTATTTTTCATTCCTCTGTTTAATCTTTATTTTCATTTAATTGATATCGTCTGTCGGCTAACCCTAACACCTCGCATTAACAGTTCACCACTCCCTCATTCAGTACTCAGCTGCTGCATTTACTACTCTACAATCTGCATTTCCTTGGGCATTGTGCCACCACATTTCGAAGCTATGGAGTGTTCAATGCTCCTATCCTTTCCATTCATCAAACGCCGACACGCCATTACCGATGTTGCTCTCCACATTTGGTCATTGCAGATGGCTTCGAAACTAGGTCACTTAGGTTTTGTTGATGCCACTTTTCGCATTGGAGATGGCTCCACTCGTTTCTCCTTCAACTATGTTCCTACTTAGCTTCTCGCACAACCCTGGTACGGATATCTTATCCTGCTAAGGCATTTGATCTGTTTAGCTCAAAAAAAAGAGGTTTTTTTTTTTGTTTTTTCGATTTTTTGTCATATGGTTTATGCATGCAATATCTCGGTTTGGTTTTTGTTGTTTGCAATGGGATTTATTCCATCTATTGTTGTCTATGGTCGTAAATGTAAGGTTTTTTTTGTTTTCTGTCTGGTTTTAATCATTAGGCTTCTGTATTCAAATGGAGTTATTGTTTATCCATGGGTATTAACATATATTTTATTTTTTGCAATGGGATTTTTTTCATCAATTGTTGTTTGTGGTCATAAATGGAAAGTTCTTTTATTTTTCTATTTGGTTGTAATCATGATGGTTCGGTGTTAAAATGGGGTTATTGTTTGTCCATGAGTATTTCATTTAGGCATTGAAAATGGCTCAGCTCGTTTCTCCTTCAACTCTATTCCTATTGGCTTCCCGTACGATCATGGTAAGGATATCTTATCCTGCTAAGGCAATGATTTGTTTAGCTCAAAAAAAGAGGTTTTTTTTGTTTTTCAGTTTTTTTGTTGTATGGTTTATGCATACAATATCTCAGTTTTATTTTTGTTGTTTGCAATGGGATTTATTCCATCTATTGCTATCTATGGTCGTAAATGGAAGGTTCTTTTCATTTTATATCTGGTTGTAATCATTAGGCTTCGATATTCAAATGGGGTTATTGTTTATCCATGGATATTAATATATATTTTATTGTTTGCAATGTGATTTTTTCCATCGATTGCTTTCTGTGGTCGTAAATGGAAGGTTCTTTTTGTTTTCTATCTAGTTGTAATCATGACGATTCCGTGTTAAAATGATGTTATTGTTTGTCCATGGGTATTAAATTATTTTTTATTGTTTGCAATATGATTTTTTCCATCTATTATTGTCTGTAATAGTAAATGGAAGGTTCTTTTGGTTTTCTATCTGGTTCTAATCATGAGGGTTTGGTATTAAAATGGGGTTATTGTTTATCCATGGGTATTAAAATATTTTTTATTGTTTGCAATGGAATTTTTTCCATTTATTGATGTCTGTAATTGTAAATGGAAGGTTCTTTTGATTTTCTGATGGTTTGTAATCATGAGGGTTTGGTATTAAAATGGGGTTATTGTTTTTCCATGGGTATTCAATTTTTTTTATTGTTTGCTATTCAATTATTTTTTATTGTTTGCAATGGGATTTTTATTCCATCTATTGCTATCTATAATCGTAAATGGAATTTTTTTTGGTTTTCTGACTGTTTGTAATCATGAGGGTTCTGTATTAAAACGGGGTTATTGTTTATCCATGGATATTAAAATATTTTTATTGTTTGCAATGGGATTTTTTCCATTTGTTGCTGTCTATAATCATAAATGGAAAGTTCTTTTGGTTTTTTAACTATTTGTAATCATGAGGGTTTGGTATTAAAATGTGGTTATTGTTTATCCATGGGTATTCAAATTTTTTTATTGTTTGCATTGGGATTTTTCCATCTATTGTTATTTGTACCTGTAAATGGAAGGTTCTTTTGGTTTTCTGAGTGGTTGTAATCATGAGGGTTCTGTATTCAAATGGGGTTCTTGTTTATCCATGGTTGATTTTTTTGTTTGCAATGGGTTTTCTTGCATATTTTGTTGTCTGTGATCATTAATGGAAGGTTGTTTTGTTTTCTATGTGGTTGTAATCATGATGGTTATGTATTTAAATGGGCTTCTTGTTTATCCATGGCTATTATATTTTTTTTATTGTTTACAATAGGATTTCTTCCATATATTGTTATTTGTGGTCGTTAATGGAAAGTTTAAAGTTGTTTTGTGGTGGAATGTCTAGTTCAATGCTTAGGGCTCTTTGTTTCTTTAACTTTGTGCTACAAAGATTCAAAGGATTCTAAATATCAAAACTGGTGTTCAAGGGTGTTTGTTGGAACACTTTATCTAGTTTACGAGTAGCTTTTATCAACACAACTTAATGGCCATGTAACACATTTATTGGTTTTGTAAATTGCAAAATTATGTTTGAGCATTATTGTGACTCTTTAATATAGGTTACAAATTTTAGTTTACAATTTGTAATTGTAGAAATGGATTGACAAATGTTTTAATGGTTAAAATTTTTTTCTTAGAACTACATTTACTATTTAATTTAATATCATTTTAAATACCTTGTAAAAGCATGTTTACTTCAAAATTCAATATGCAATATGTCCTCTTTTCATAGTGGGTCACCCTAACTTGACCCCTCCACCTGATGCACCACGTCATTCAAAATTAAACAAATTTCCCTCTGCCATCTGGTCAATGATGTGGACACCCTAAATATTTCGTTATGTTGCTCATGCCCTTGTTTTAGCAATCTACACCCTCTAGTCACAATCTTCATTCTCCATCCATTACATTTCATAACAACAAATGTTTATCATTTTGAATAAATTAACATGATCTACACATACAATCCCTATTGGTTTACTAGTGGACGAGTCTGATCTCCTTTATCTATACATAGACACACACACACACACACACACATATATATGTGTGTGTGTGTGTGTGTGTACACATAAACCCAAAGAAACTTCCATTTACGACCACAGACAATAGATGGAAAAAATCCCATTGCAAATAGCAAAAACCAAACCGAGATATTGCATGCATAAACCATACGAAAAAAAAAAAAAAAAAAAATTCCTTTACAAACAATAAAAAATATTTTAATACCCATGGATAAACAATAACCCCATTTTAATACCGAACCCTCATGATGACAACCAATCAAAAAACCAAAAGAACCTTCTATTTTCTTATCTTGTATGTGTGGCCTCTTATTTGTAAATCTGACTCTCAAACTTCCTGCAACCTAATTTGATTATGTGGATTTTACGTTTCATTGTTACATCTATGTTTCCCTTGTTTCATGATTTCAAATCTTGTGCATAATCAATCACATGCAAGTAGGAAAGTTATGTAATTGGCATATTGCCATTCTAGTTAAGATTTATTTCTTTTGAGTTTTCTTCTCTTTTCTCAAAATTGGAAGTAGAATTCACTGAATATCCTATGAAGAGTCAGCGTCTAATATCCTATAGGTCATCTCACGAGCCACATCCCATGTTTGTGAGGTTTCTCATGTTGGTGTAGTTTTGCATGCAAGTGCAACAAATAGGTGCAAACTTGAACATAAACACCCACCTTAAAAATGCCCTCTCAAAATCTATAATCTAAAAAGTAGGGCTCCTATTTTCATGGACAAAATTCTAATTTATCTTATAGAAAAAAATCATCCCAGGGAACCTCCTACTCCACAAAATAGTTACTAAAATGAACTTCATGAGACAGCTACCTAAGCCTAACTAAAAAATAATGTGAACAAAGATAATTTGAATAATCAATACCCATTTTTGTTATAGGTACAATGAATATATAACGGCAAAGTGAAGGGTAACCTATCGCAAGATGTGACCACATTAAGAAAGGAAGTTGCGAACAAATATGAAAACAAAATAACATTAAAACCTCAATTCATATCAACCTATGCCTCAGTTTAAGCAAAGAAACCTTGAAAAATGTGAATAAAACGAAACTCTTACCCACATAAGATTCCTAATGTGCCAAAGTTTGTACATTGTTACGATTTTCTATTGAAAATAGTAAGGAATATGATTTCTCAAACTGACAACATAACAATAAGCAATCAAGGCATATCAAAATGGCTTGGGGAAGGCTAAATTTATGAACTTCTAGATGGAGCGATCAACAGTGGAGATCAACTAAGAGATCAAGGGTGAGGATTGAGTTAGTTAGGTAGTTGGGAAATGGATGGTGGAGGATTAAAGGAAATTTTCTAATTTCTTTTTAATTTTTGGGAGAGTTATGAAATAGGTGGAGAAAAAAAATAAAATTCTTTTTATTCATTTTAGGTTGTTAAGGGGAAAAAGGGAGATTTGATAAATTAATATTTATTAAATCATTTAAAGTGGGAAGGGGACTAGGTTATTACGGTCCTCAGGAAAATGGGACTAGGACTTGGGAAAATGCATGCGAGGTGGAAATAATTGCAATAATTGTTTAATTAATGGAATTACAAATGGTTATTTTTTAGGTGTCTATAAAAGTATTTTATTTTATTTCTATATTGTCTGTTTTCTCTCCATCCATTTAATGAATTTGCAACCACAAATGCTTTACTTAGAAATCTGTGAAAACAAACTCAGACAATAAAATTGAATTTGATCCACTTGTAATCAATTCTATTGTAAAAGTAAATTTACATTAAACTTGATGTTATTAATTAATAATAACAATAAAAAATTTGACTATTTCTTAAAAACATTAAAATGACAGACAATGTAGATTTACAATCATCCATAGATGTTTGTTTGACAGGTATGGATTATTTGAAATTGGAGGCCTGCCTCGATACTATGATTTTAATTTATGCATTACAACATTGATTAAGTCTTTTTTTTTCTTTATACTTGAGAGTCATGTCAAATATATCATTTACTCCTTATCAAAATATCCATTATACATTTTTGTCGTAGGTAAGACAAATATAAATAAAAATAAAAAATTGAACAAATATTTAATTAATTTGTTAATAAAGGAAAGGCTAATAAAAAATTGTGAGAAATGAATTTAGTGATATTAATCTAAAATAATTTATTATTGTGATATAAAACTAGTTATATCGTAATAATATGGTAATACAAAGAGAAGTTGCAACTTCTGTAGTTCAGATAACAGCATTCCTGAGTAAGGAATTCGTCTTACATCATTTTTCTCATCAACACAACCAATGTATAGTAGCAGTACTATAGTTGAGTAGAATCTAAACCACTTATCCTTTACTTATAGTCTATATATTTTCTACAAATTTGCTATCTCCAACAACACAAAATTTAATCAATCAAGCAACCCAATTAAGGTCTCTATGATTATATGTATTGTAGAGAGAAAGAAGCCCAGTAAATTTGTACAATAGAAGTAGTGAATATACAATCTAAAACAATAAATAGAATAATGGAAAGTAAAGACAATATGTAGTATGTTCACCTGGAAAAACTCTTTTGAATTAAAAATCCAACACAATAAAAATTTTCACTAAATTGTAAAAACTTAACCTTAAGAACACATGATCAAATTCCAAAAAAAACAAAAAAATCTAGTTAAAAATACCCATTAAAGATGCCGACACTTCTACAAAAATTACTTATCATTTTACTATGGGAAACTGAAGATTGCAATTGAAGGGTGGAATCTCAATGTTTTAAAATCTAAACATTTCTTAAAATGAAAATGATATTAATTTTTTATTCAAATATTAAATTAAATTATAATTTAAAATATCAAAACAGTCTTGAGTATAGTCAAATATTAAACTAGAATATATTTTAAAAAATTATTGCTTAAAAGTCAATTAATTTTTTTATTTTCTATTAACTTCGAAGGAAAAAGGAATTAAAAATTACAAAGCTTATGGCTTAAATAACTCTTCGAAGTAGAACATAACAAGCCCTTCAATTGGCTTATAAATATAGCATATAAAGGCAAGGAAACACAACAGCGATATCTACCACACTAAGACATCAATAAGTGCAGTGTCACAGTACTTAAAGTGTTGACTCGCACGTTTCCTACGAATCTGGCAACAATTTAACCAAATTACATGTCATGGGCATCAAGAAGCCAACTGAACCCAAGCAAATTCCTCCATATAGCCAACTGAATTCTCCCCACATGACGCTGCACATGTATAAATAGCTATGGTGCTCCAATCCAATGAATCAATATCATTTTGTACTTTGAAAAAGTACAGTAATTGAGGTAATACCTGCAGAAGATATCCCATGTGCATTAACTCTCTTACGTATGCTACATATCTCTAAAGCCTAAGACGGAAGCCATCAATATGACGTTACCAATATATAGGTCTACTTCATTTCAAAAATAAATAAATCATACAGAAACAGAAAACACCCACGACAACGTATAGACTTGCAAGAATAGAAAAACACAATTACATAGAAATGCCAGCAGATGAAAACAAATAATTTAATAAATATTAAGTAGAAAATAAACTTACAGCACTTCATACGTAAGAAAACACAAAAGCTTGATTGCAAAAAGTCCTTAGAGGGAACGATATGTATTAGTGTGACTATTATCGAAGTGTTTTTGAATTTTGATGAATAAACACAAGAGCACTACTTGAAAACTATACAAGAAACATTAAGCAGCAAGATTAATAACATTATTGGCGTACTACATTACATTACTTTCAACAAAGCTAAATGAAAAACCATAACTGCAGTAACAGCCATTATTCGCAAAGACAGAAGATCAAACATCAGATTGAAAATAGAAAGCTTCTGAAAATAGTTCAATTTTTAGTTTCTGATGTCTGGGAGATCACCAAATGAGTCAATGACACATCATTGACATTAGACTAGAAGACAAGTAAATAGACATCATAGTTAAAGCCTGGGTCTAATTAACTATAGGCCATTTTCTGCTTTCCTGTAGAACTTATACCTTTGTCTAGTTGGAGCCCCTCCTACATGACGACTTGTGGTTGTAATCTGCCCCTCCTAGACAGATGCCTTACTTGGAAATGGAACCTAGGAAGCCCAACTCCTCAAAGGAATTGTTTCATAAAAGAATGGGACACCTGATTTTAGACATGACCAGCTATGATTGATGGATATAGCTTACCCAAAAACACCCTGAGATGAACTAGACTGGAAAACACAAATAGAGTGTACACTTCAATTTTATGTTTAGAAAAATGCAAATTAAATTTTATATTTATAAAGGAAAGTATACTACAAAACCAATGAATTGACAGTTTAGTATGTTGGAGACTCTACAAAAGGTCTTAGAACAAGAGACTATATATGCCTAATTTAAAACCTAGCTACGATCTTTAGACCTTGTAGCAAGCCATAAGCTACATTCTGCACCATTGTTAGCTTTCTCACCAATTTTTTGTGCATAAGATTTTATGCTCTTTCCTCCGAGATCTCTTATGATAACTCCCAATTCAGGCAAGTCCAGGGTTCCATATGCTAGCGCCATCAAGATTAGCTTAAAAAGAGGCAATGCCTTTGGGTCCATTTGGATAGTGCAGAAACAACGAGTTTAGAAGAAGCATATCAAGAAATGTTATGAAAGTCGGATTTGAGAAACCGTTTGCCTCCATGCCTTACCTTATGGGGTTTGGCTGGCCTGCCTCTTGTTCTATCAAGATTTCTTCCAGTCTCCCTTCCATGAACTTGAGCAGGACGAGCTTCTCAATGGTTTCATTCCTCTACTAACATTGCTAAAAATTGTTAGCTAAATAGTATATACACAACACAATTATCAAGAACCTGAATGTAATTTTGCAGCTGGTAAATAATTTGAACAAGATTAGCAATACATTTCTATGAAAAAGGATGTGGAATCTCCTCCATAATGTTCATTTGTTGGATGCTTGCAATAATGGTGGCTATCACACCAATGACATGAAAATCAATCCCGGAGATTTCAGGGGCACCCTCTTGTGACTTAGAGGGCAGACTTCGCATTTGTCAAATAGAGGGGCATGGACTACCATGCCTCATTTATTTCTTGCACTGATGTAGTTAAATGCTGAAGCAGTAAAGACAAGTTGCAATTTGGTTAGGAGTCAGGACTTCCCGCTGTCATTAAAATGGTCTTACACAGAGAGGATCGGGTTTTGCCCTACTGCAGGAACTCTAGAACAATTTTGCATGGGGGAAGAGAAACATCTACCCTCGGCAGCCATGTTGTAAAGCTCAGCCACCTGACTAGGGGCCTGATATTTGGAATAAAGAGCAAAGCAAGATATTTGAAGCTTGAGTTCTCTGGGCTCAGTTATCATGATATCTGAAGATTGATATCTTGGGCATGCAAATTCGCTCAGGTATTGTTTTGATGGACACTGGAATTTGGATATTGCATTTTAGACACTTCCTTGAATCTTAATTTCCTCTTATACACCAGCAAAGGCCTAGCAACTTCACTGCTATGGACTGCCTTTTTTGATAAAGGAAAGATTTATATATTATATATAAAGGAAAAGATCATATTAGAAAAATCCCTTTTCATGCTCAAGCTTGTCGGGGATGATTACAGACACCCATTTTTGGGCGACATGAAGTGTTTATTACTACATGATGAAACGATCCTTAACTGAGATAAAAAGCAAGAAAAAGACATTAGGCTGGTTTCGAACATCAGAGATTACACAGTCAAAACCAAAATTCGAGAGCGAAGTGGACCACCTAAAAATAACCAGGAGAAGTGAGACTTATCATCAATTGTTGTCATGAGAAAAGCTGCTGAGCCTTTTCCCATTTTTAGGGTCATTAGGTAGGCAGCCTTCAGAATTCCAAGCCTTGCCAACACACCTCTCAAGTTGATTACCCGTATGCATGTTTCATTGTTCAACACTTCCAACAAGGTTGTTGAGAGGAAAGTTTTTTGAATTAGGTGATTTTTTAGAGGTGTTAAAGTTGTTGAAAATGTTGGCTTGCGAATGTATTATGCCTCTAGAGTCTAAATCCTCTCAGCACTTAGAATCCTTTCTTATTCTTTTGGCTCTATTGAGAACACTCCAATGGCAGTGCCTAAGGATGGTCAAGCCTTCCTCCAGATTGTTGAGACATTTAATGATAGCCCATTGGTTCTCTTTTATGCCCTAAGGTTCTGTAACAGCACAATGGTGTTTTCTTGACGTAAGATCCTTGCTGCTTATTTAGAGTATTGTTTATATTTTCCAAGGCAAAGTGGATAGTTGTTTCAGAGGGTGTCCACTAGGATGGTCATGTCTTCCTCCTGCTTGCTGAGACGTGATGATAGTCCACTTTTTCTCATTTATGCCCAGAGATTTTGTAACAGTAGACTGGTGCTTTCTTGATGTACTCCTAGCTTGTAAAATACCCTACTTATAATGACTGAAATTTTTTTGTCAAATTCACTTGAAAATTGAACACAATGCCAAATAACATCAACTAACATATGAACACATAGACACCCAAACACCTTGCATTATTGAAGCCTTCAAAGATGAAAAGTACAAAAGCTTATTGACTGAAATTTATGACAGTCCAGGATTGTTTTATATCAGACCTTCATACAGATAGAAAATGAGAGCCAAATGACATCCAAATGCTATACAATCAATGACCAATCAATGGATAATGATCCACTTCACAACTAAACACAGTTACAGCTTGATGTAAGCTCTGAAATATGTCTGATATCACTGTATATCAGGCTGTTATGACTGCTGAAATCTCTGTATATGCCCAGCCAAAGATTTAGCAATGAAATCTCGTCAATATCTTCCTTCTAAGCCAAGCGATGGACTCCAAGAATGCTTATTTGCCCCTTGTATCACCTTCAACTTCAAAAGTCTCGATAAATCCAAAACCTTAGAGCCTTGAAAGTGCATTATAAACTCACTGTCATAAAATTCAGACCCTGGAAATGATGCAAAAATCACTCAAATCACACTATTAGTCAAATCGACTACCTTGGTAGTCTTTCCCAATCACCAAGGGCTTCAATTGCAATCTAAAATCACTTCAAACACTTCAATATCAACCTGCAAGTTCAAAACAATGATGAAATCTGCATGATAACATCTCATACAATCACATGGGAGCATCACCTTGATAAATCACTAGAAAATGCAATTTTCCAGCAATAGAACAAACAATATGAAAGCTTACCATATGATCAAAAGTTGTAAAATGAAGGCAAATTGAGGTATTTATCCTTGAGCTTGGCTAGGCATCCCAATTTGCTTGATTTCAATGTTTGCTTGGAGTCCACCAATAGAATTTCACCTTCTTGCATGCATTGGATCAATAAACACCAACATTTAAAATCCTTCTTGTTTCTTTTGAATGCCTTTGACCTTCAAAATCCCACGCCTTGGGCAAAATCGATCCACCTTGCATTTTCAACTAACTCTCCCTTGGGCGGCGGCCAGCATAGCATCATTTTATTTAATAAAATTACCTCTTTCATGGCTGGGCGAGTGAATCCACATCAGCAATGTATTTTTATTTAATAAATTTCCATACCTCTCCTTGGGCGAATGATCCACTTGGACGTTTGGCATTTAAAATTGATATTTTGCATTCAAAATCTTTCATCTACCTTGTTCGCCAATTCCTCCCAGCCGTTGGCACTCTTGTCAATGAAAATATGCCTCTTGATATGAATTGATCCTCCTTAGTGGCCGTTGGGTCATCCAACTATGCCGATTCTCCTTATCTTGGCGTTTGACACATCAACAAATGCAAACTCATCCTTGGCGTTAGAAAATAGATATAGAAAAATGTAATTGAAGATTTCATTTTCCTTGTCCACATGGCATGAGTCGATCCACTAGAGAAATTATGAAAATACAATTTTAAATATTGCATTTCCCATTGTTCCAATCTCTATCCACTAGAGGAACTTTGATAATTTGGCTAAATAAAATAATATCTCCTAGCAACACTTAGCCAAAATCAATAAAAAAACACTAGTTGAGACAACATTATAGTTTTCCATCCTCTAGAACTAAGCTTAAACTGAAAATCATTACCTTACCAATTATTTTAGCCTACGGGAATGGTGAATAGGCTAAACATCATCTCCATATGAGATCACTCCGGAAATGGGGACATGACATAGCTGCTTATTTAGAGTATCGTTTATATCTTCCAAGGCAAAGTGAATAGTTATTTCAGAGGATGTTCACTGTTTGGCTGGGTGATTCTTAAGGCTATGAATGCTTGCAGGTAGTAAGTGGTGGGAATCCAGCGTTTGCATATCACAGCTTTAAATGATCACCAACTTTCAGGGGTTGGGGGTGATAGAGTGCAATTGCAGCTTCAGCACTGAGACAAGTGGGCATGTTGGCAAAGAATATAGGAGTGGAAAAGCATGAGGACATGCAAAAAGATTTAGAAATCAAATCAGTAAAGTGGAAATTGGAAATCCTTCCTGGGCTTTATGGCAAAGGATCTTAACTTGTTAGAAATTATAGCAAAGGTAGAATTATTAGAAAGCAATGTATTATTAGCAAATGAACTTTTCAAAGGTGAGTATCTCCAACTTAATACTCCTCATCCAGTATGATAGTGATCTGGCCATAATTTTCAATTGGCTACTTGTTCATCTCAGTGAAGCTCATTCTAGGAGAAGCTTTGTGTTGAATAATATTTCCTCTTTCTAATGTATGTTTTCAATGGTTTGTAACTTGTAAAGAGGCACTTGCATTTAGAAAATGGGATTGTTTTATTCATAGCAGCAAAAGTCTTTTGAGGAAAAAATCGGCAAATCAAAGGTATAAGATTTTTTCAAAAAATAATGAAAACATCATGAAAATTTTGGATTTCCAAAAAACATAGAAAAATACAAAAAAGAGAGGACAAGTTGTTTTTTTAATTTTTGGGGTTCGGTTCATTATATATAAATATTAATGATACAAATATTATTATAATATTATAAATTTTCTTTTTTTTTTTTGGATACGTAAATTGCTACCTTGGGGGTAGCTCCCTTTGACATTAATAAAAAAGAGGATTACATAAGCCACGAGGGCATCTACCAATTACTTGGGGAGTTTGTGGAGAAAGAACCTAATCCCAGTTGCAAACTCATTGATCCTTTCAACTTTCTCGGGGGCAAGAGGAGGTTCATATGCCCCACAAAGAAAGCGAAAGTTTCCATGTTGTCCCGAGTTACACCTTCCCTGAAAAGAGTAATGGCTTGTTTAGTATCCTCACTCTTGAGAGCTGCAGCTATATCAAACACCCCCCCCCCCAAGTTGTCGCTCTTGGGCTTCTTGTTGAAAGAGGAGATTCCTTTAACAATCGCCTGCTGCAAATAAGGCACGACAATCTTCTTCGCAATCAGTTTGGTATGTCCCTTGTGCCCCTGCGCAAGTGTGCAATCAGCGAGGAACTTCCCCAGCAGGAAGTGATCGTGTGCATATTCGGTGAAGGCTCCCGCATTCAAGAGCTGTCGCAAAGCCTGCTCCGTCTCCTCATTCTGAATCAAGAAAACCCGACGGAGCTGTATGGAGAGATCATTTGAGTCGCAAGGGTAGTCTGCTCTGTCAACCTTCACAATCGCCATTGTTGTTGTCACGTCTGTGCCTGCTGTAAACGCCCGAGCAACATTTGAAGGAAGAGATAGCCGAACTCCCAAGGCACCATCATCATCAACAGTCCTAAGCTAGCGAAGAAATCTGCAAAGGGATCGACTGCAAGAGCCGTACGGATTCCCTTGCAGATGGCTTAGCATGCCATAGGATATGTCATGATCTTTTATGAGCAACTCTGTGCGAGGCAAGGCACCTTGTTCAGCCTTAAGTTTCGTCTTCAAAACATGAGTGGCCTTTGAATTTCAAACCGCCAACGTACCCCAAGCCTGTGAATTGTCACTGAGAATCTCTAATTCAATCTAATCGCATGCATGATTTGCGAGTTGGTCCGCGGCTCTATTGGCTTCTTGGAAACAATGCGTAAGTTTGACGTCCTCGATCTCCTCTAAAATGGCCCAGATCAATTCTGCAATATTTATGAGTTTCCAATTCGAAGATTTGTGGCTTGCAATAGCATTGATGTAGATCTGCGAATCACCCTCAATGTCCAGCTTGGATATGTTCATGTCTCTACACACTTGAAGCCCTGTTAGAAGGGCGCGGAACTCCACTTCATTGTTAGTTCCCGACGTTAGCTTCTTTGACAAGGCCCAAATCAAAGTACCTCTTTCATCTCTGAGAATGAACCCTGCGTCAGAAATCCTAGGGTATTATAATATTATAAATATTAATAATATTATATTAGAATATATTAATAATATAAACATTATATTTTAATATATAACTATTAATAATATAATTATAATATATAAAAATAATATATATATATATCATATTATATTATTATAATAAATTAATGTATAAAACATTAATAGACATAAATTTAACATTTAAAATTAAATATTAAATAATTTTAAAATTTAATAATAAAATTAAACAATAACATAAAAAAATTAATTTAATTTAATATATATTTCAAATCTATGGATTTAAAATTTAAAAATTAAAATTTTTATTTTAAACTTTAATAATAAATATAAAATATGATAATATTTAAATATTAATTAATAATGATAAATTATTAAATATTAAATTACTAATACTATTTTAATTTAATTAAAATTTAAAAATTATTTAAAAGGAACCTAAAATTTCAAAATCTTAAACTTTTAAAACTTTAAACTTTAAAATTAAGGCAATGTGTAGAGGAACGAGGAGAGGGTCCATAAAATATGGTATCGAATAGATTAATATCAATCACGCATAAGCCCTAAAACGGTTCCTAAACCTAAATCATGTTTTTGTATGTTGTAAGACGAAACCCTCAATCGCCTACTAGAGTCAGATAAATCCACCGCTGAAGTCAAACGCGCCTGCAACGATTGAAAATAATTAAACGCATGAGTAAACACGATCTAGGCAATTAAATCACAAGTTTTTCGTGATTATTCAAGAAAAAAACAATAAAAAAAGTTTGCAAGCATTTTTTTAAACCTATTTTTGCTTCTATGATTTTATTTATAACATTTTCAAGGACTCTTAAACTCCTCCTTTGTCCCATGAGAAGTTCATTTTTGCCTTCTAGCATAAGGTGTCATCAAAATGTTCTTTTAAAGCTGCCACAAAACAAGATCTAATTGCTTACCAAGCAATCGGTGAAGAAGATTTAAGCTGTTGAAGACATTCTTTGAATGCTAATCCTTATGTCATGGCATCAAATGATGTATTGCATTAATGTCAATGGCAGCAACATGTAACTCAACCTGTATAGTTAAAACCTATGTCACAAAGTTTGTGTTCGTGTTCAAGTTCGGCAAAGAAAAAGTTCAAAACAATTTATGGAGTCATAAAATCCAGGAAAAACAATTCATGATTAAGTTTGAATATTATAAAAAAATTTAAAAAACACTAACTTATACTAAAATCAAATAAAAACCTAAAAGCTAATTAAAATTAAATACTAATAAACTAGGTTACCGAATCTTAGGCATTTTAGGTTGAATCCGAGTACAAAACGCCCGAAATTGGACCCTGATCGGAATCCCTGTGGATTCGACCAAGGTTCGACTTCTTTTGAGGTGGACGCATTTCTAAAACAATGCAAACAAATTTGGTCGATTCCAACCTCCTTATGCCAATTCCCAACAGATTCCAACTTGATTTTGAGCGATTCCAAAGCAGTCACGACTTTTTGCCATTTCTTTTTGACTTCGTATGTTGAAAAAAACCCTAGATGTTGTGATAAACCATGATGGGACGCCATTCAATTAGCAAAATATTCCAGAAAGGATGCGACACAATTTTGAAGGATGCCATTCAATTAGGTCGAGGTCATTTTCAAGTTAGATTTGAGATCATTTTTAATGTCTTTAAGGTCATTTTTAAATTTCAAAATTTATTTGTATACAGTACATACTATATTAATATAATATGCACGTATAGTATAGTGTATTTTTTAATTTTATTTGTATATATAATATACAATATAGCGTATATTATGTGTAATACATATTATATTAGTAATAATATATTAAATAATAAATTAAAATATTCTATTTTAATATTTTATGAATATTAGACTAATAGTTAAATAATCTAGCATACCTATCTTTAATCTAAAGCACGGATGGGCTCACTGCCAAAAACTCCCGAAGGTAGGGTTTTGAATAGTTCTTCTCTACAAATTGGGGATTCATTTCTTGCCAAGGATTCTGGTCTGCAACTTGATTTACGCAGCCCTAATGGAGGACACAATGTCATGGGGAAGGTTTATGTAGCAACTTTGGTAACGGGGATGCCACAACAAGGGGAATCTTCCATGGGCATCCCTTCTTGGGCAGAACAACAGGTGTATTCAGATGCACCAAGACTAGAAACAAGTTCACCTGCCTTTCCTCTGCGATGGAAGACTTACCTGTTGGTAATAGAAGCAAGGATCATCTACGCCTAGGTTTGGTTGCATCAAAAGCTAGACGTCCTAATACTGCCCCCACCCCCACTTCTCCCCAGTCCCCATGCAAGGTTAATCCTGGTGTCTATTGTTTGTGGCACGGTAGGGGAAAATATTCACGCCAATATTCTAGTTGCCCAAGCTAGGGTTAGCTCGCACGCTTACAGGGGAGCGGCCACTATTGGGAATAAATCCCAATCAAAACTCAAGGAGCATAACAATCGATCTAAATGTGGTAAGCCCATTCAATGCTCTGGTAAGCCCATAGAAATAATCTTAGGCAATGATGTTAAAAAAGAAATAGTTGAAAATGAAGAGTTCTTTGTAGAGAATGGGTTGATTGGTAGGGTCAACCGTTTATGGCCCAACCTTCCAGATCTGCATCAATGGATCACTGAGTCCTGGCAAGTGGCTTCTTCATTGTGGTTTTTGATAGTGTTGATTTGAAATACTGTCCTCCGCTCTCTCTAGGCTTAGGGACAGCATTTGCTTATGTTAAAACCATGGCACCCCTCTTTCAACCCTTCCACCGAATCCTTTTTTGTTATGCCTATTTGGGTTCATCTTTCGAATCTACCACTTCACTTTTGGGTTGATTCATGTTTCGAAGCCATCGATGATTCACTTGGCAATTTTTTGGCTACAGATAATGATTCTTCTAATTTCATGCACACAACCTTTGCTCCCTTTTTGGTGGATTTAGATACTTCAAAATGTTAAATTTTCAGATCAGAATGTAATTGTTTCTTACTTGATCACCTTAGGATGGTGAATCTACTGCTATATATATCCGATTGATTTTAAGAGTCATGACTTTAGGCTTACCTCCCGAAGCTACCAAAACATCAACACTCCCTCTTAGCTAGGGAGGTATAGCAAAAGTCTTCCTTGAGTCCTACTCAAGGGTATCATGTCCTGTCATGGATTCTCTCAACATGACGTCCACAATGGCTACACCCAATTGTGGGAAGCACATCTCAGTCTCAGAGATGTGTCATATGTTTTGTCATGGATTCTCTCAACATGACATCCACAATGGCTACTCCCATATGTGTAAAGAAACATGTGCACAAGTGCCCATCACAAAGTCTCTCAACGTGATGTCATCATGGAGTCTCTCAACATGACGTCCACCATGGCTACTCCCATGTGTGGAAAGAAACATGTGTACAAGTGCCCATCACGGAGTCTCTCAACGTGATGTCGTCATGGAGTCTCTCAACATGACGTCCACCATGGCTACTCCCATGTGTGGAAAAAAACACAAGTACAAAGGATTCATCACGGAGTCTCTCAACGTGATGTTGTCATGGAGTCTCTCAACATGACGTCCCATCTCAGTGTCAGAGATGAACAAGGGCTCGCACCTCATATTTCTCCGTCTCGGAGAAATATACACTACAAGGGCTTTCACCTCATATTTCTCCGTCTCGGAGAAATATACACTACAAGGGCTTTCACCTCATATTTCTCCATCTCAGAGAAATATACACTACAAGGGCTTTCACCTTATATTTCTCCGTCTCAGAGAAATATACACAAGGGCTTTCACCTCATATTTCTCCGTCTCAAAGAAATATGCATTATAGCAAAGATCACTGATGCTGAGTCTCCCTCTCAGCAAGGGCGACATTCTCCACTACTCCAAGCTTGTCCCGAAAATATGCAAACTTCACTCTAGCAAGAGGCTTGGTGAGAATATCAGCCGTCTAATCATTAGTGCAAATTTACTTGAGTTGGATTGCTTTTCTTAGCACCATTTCTGAACCTGTCGTTCTTGATGCACCCAATGTACCAAACACTGGTTCTCCCTCTTAGTTGTGAGTCCTAGACTTCACAACCCCTTGAAGAATCCCTACCTTGACTTAACCTGATTTGAGAATATACTCGCTGCCAAAAGACAGAGCACCACCGAAGCAGCGAGTTCCCTGTCGAGCCACTGCAAGCAAATGTCATCAGCGGGGAGTGGCGGGAGTTTAGGCATGAGTAGTCCAACAAGGAACACTAGCCGTTTCCTGAGCCTCTGCAAATACTCGATGTACACCCCTTCCAACTCCACACAACTATTGCACGCCACTGCCCAACTCTCCCTCACGCCTGTTAATTTTTAATTTTAATTCTGGTAACATTCTTGAGTGGCTAGGGGCTTTACACAGCCTGGAGCAGTTATCTCTCAATAGGAACATCCTCCAGGGTTCGATTGGCTAGGCACTTGGCGGCTTATAGAAACTAACAAGACTGGAATCATAGGGGAACCGGTTGAGTGACACTTTCCCTAACTTTAGAGGAGCACAAAGCGTCAATTTCTTGGATGGTAGGGACAATTTGCTCTCCGATAATTTCGATTGGGGCTCAACATTGTCATTCCGGTGATGAGGAAACTGTAACTGGCTCATCTGCACTCAACAGAATCACAAGGGGGAATCCGAGACGATCAACATGCCCGGCCTATTCAGCAGGTTCAACAATATTCTTTCCGATATATAAGAAGCCCATAACCGGAGTTCCATCACCTTGCCAGTACCTTCCCAGATTTCTTCAGCAATTCTCTCTTTATGAACATGCCCCGTGCCGTGCAGGTTGAGAAGATGATGGCATTTAGCGTCTTGATACCTAAACCTGCTCTGATACCATGTTAAATTTTCAGATCAGAATGTAATTGTTTCTTACTTGATCACCTTAAGATGGTGAATCTACTGCTATATATATCCGATTGATTTTAAGAGTCATGACTATTCCAAGAGTCATGACTTTAGGCTTACCTCCCGAAGCTACCAAAACATCAACACAAAAGACCTTCCGGCAGAAATTATTTTAAAGGTACATGACCGCGGCTGGACACTGCCATTGGATTATGAGGGATTACCATTTTGTTGCAAAAGATGCTACAAACTGGCCACATTGTTGCAAATTGCTCCAGCACCAACATTAAATCAGATCGCCCCGCCACATGGTGAAGAGACACTGCTCCTCATCATTACACTCTTGATAGTCCAATAGGAGCACAGGAGACTTCACATGGGCATCTGAATGACATGGACAAACTTTTGGTTCAACAAGATTCATCTCAGGCCAAGAAAAAAATCAAAAGAACAACCACCAACTGTGCCTGAAAATGGTCAACAGCTTTCCATGGATGGGCGTGGGAAGTCCACTACAGCTTCTAAAACATCTCAATCTCCCCATCTTGTCTCAGAGACACACAATGAAGAAGGAAGCAACGAAGATTGGAAAGTTGTGCAAAAGAAAAAGAAAGTTCCCTATAAAGGCAATGATGCACAACACAATATGCACCTACGCTCTCATCCAAAAAATAGCATTAATACTTCCAAACTAAATTAGATTGTTGATGACATGATTCTGAAATTTAGGATCCTTAGGAATGCACCCATGTTTAAGGGTCTAATGCATTGTGTTGGCTCTCCTCTTTGGAGCTGCCCAAAACATGTTTATTTGGATTTTCATTTTTAGTTCAATAAGAGTGACCCCCTAAGGTCACAATTTATTGATAAAAAAAAAAATAATAGACTAATAGTTAATAATACTAAATACTTTAGGCTGCACACACACACATATATAATAGTAAATTACAATATTCTATTTTTAAATTTTATTAATAATAGACTAATAGTTAAACACTACTCATGAAATATGGGTCAATGAGTTTGACTCAAAAACTATGTAGTTGAAACGTGATATAATTATCATAATTTGACACACTACGGATAATACCTCCTACTTATCTATTGATGAGTTAAAGGGGCTCTATAATGAATGGTTCATAAGGCACAACAATTGATGAAGGTTTTGCAAATGGGGTAGCAAGCTAAGTAGGCTTGATCTTGGGGGAAACTCCATGGTTAAGCACGCTTGAGTTGGAGTAGTATTGGAATGGATGACGTCCTGAGAAGTCTCGATGCTTCACCCCTATGAGCATCACCTAGATGCAATGAGTGCTAAGTGGACCATTCATTCTCGTGAGAGATGGGTTTGTGTGAACCAGTACTCATGAAATATAGGTCAATGAGTTTGACTCAAAACTACACAGTCCAATCCTGATATAAATATCATAACCTTTTGATACTGTTATAATCATAGTTGAAAAACTCGGACTCGGCAAAAACTCGGGGAAAAACTCAACAATAACACGGCAAATTTATCGAACATTTAAAAATGCATAATTTTTTTAAAATATTCTTAAAAAACACACATTTCTGAAATTGTAGAATGCATTACTGATTTCCTTCATATATAAATCAAAATTAAGATACATCTTTTTAAAATTTCGATTGTTTTTTAGTATTTACAGCAAAATTAAGATACAGTCTCTTCTTTCATATAAATCAAAATTAAGATAGAGTCTCTCCTTTCATATGATAGTCTTTTTAAAATTTCAATTGTTTTTTAGTATTTACAACAAAAATGTCAAAATACAGCTATACAACAGTGAATATTAAATTATATATCATCATAATCCTATATAAATTTTGACAGTTTGTCCAAAATCTCTCCTTTCATATGATAGCCTTTTTAAAATTTCGATTGTTTTTTACAGCAAAAAAGACTATCATAAGAAAGGAGAGATTTTGGACTAACTGTCTAAATTTATCAAAATATAAATTTTTACAGTTCGTCCAAAATCTCTCCTTTCATATGATACAGTCAAAAATTTATAAAACAATCGAAATTTTAAAAAGGTTGTAAGCCTGTATCATATGAAAGGAGAGATTTTGGTCGAACTGTCAAAATTTATATAGTATTATGATGATATATAAATAATAATATATAACTTCTAATTTTAAGTTTTTAAAAAACTAAACCTACAGTTTAAAGTTTAAACAAACTTACCAGTAACCAGACTACCAGTTACCACGCGACCAAAATCCCGACATCCCAATGAAAAACACGATTATGGGGTGTCCCGGCGTTCGGCGGCTAGGGTTTCGGTTCGTGTCGATTTGTGGGAGCAGACACCGCTGAGCGCACAAGATAATAGACACCTCTTTTTTTAACCTTTGAAGTTTTAAGTTTTAAACTTTACTTTTAGGGTTCTTTTCATGCACCGCGAGTTTTACAGGGGAGAGACGATTTTTAGCAATTTCAGGCGCGTTTTTAGCACAAAAATCACCGCGATTTTTTTGAGAAAACTCGGGCCGGGTTTTTCAGAGTAAAACTCGTGGCAGTTTCTGAAGCGCATGGACTCACGAATCAGGCGAGTTATATGTGATTTTTTCAAAAATGGTTATAATGATATACCAAGCTTTATTCACAATGGATACAATAAAACAGCTGTCAACTTCAAACAGTCTTTCTTAAGAAAAAACTATGGTTCGAAATGGGCCTGGGTCACAGGACAAAACACTAGGGAAAGGTATAAATCATAAGATTTTACTACTCGGATATACTGCATGCAAGCTTTAAAGGAAGAAAAAAAATTAAGATACATATAAATTAGTCACTGATTGACAATAGCAATACTTGACATGGAATGATTTTATTCTTTTTGCATGCGTTGGAATGCTGCCTTAAGAACAAAACTATCATCTAAACTCTCTGCATTGAATTAAAAGTGTTAAATTTATCCTGTACTTTTAACAGAAGTACCTTCTTTGGTTTTTAAAAAAAAATGATTTTAACTCCTAATCCTTGCATGCACACACTGATCCTTGCTAGTATTAGATTACGCGAGATTACTGCTGAGTAAGCATGTAGAAGCAAAAACATAAGTCTCAGTATTTTAGAATTTTCAGCAGTCACATGCCTAAGGCATAAAACCCACTTTATAGTCCACTAGCCAATTAAAAAAAACAAGTGCATACAATGTTTTCTCATTTTCATCCTGATAATGGATCAAGGAGTGTGATCCAAAACATTATGCTAAAAGCTGATACAAAGTTATATCCAGAGGTGCATACAAGTTTATAAATCTCAAAAAGAGAGGCACAGTTCTTATTTCATATCTCAAAATTATAATAATATAAATGTTTATTCAAAGATAGATTGGTGTTTAGCTTTTTTATAGATCTATGAAACATCCTTCCTCTATCTCAGTCACCTCAGCCCTATCCTCCACGGTTAGACCTCCCATTCTAAATACAAAACAATTTTCCACATTAGCAAAAATGTCAGATTATTTTTCACCCTCAATCAAATATTTATTGTTCCCATATTCTTACTGTCATATTCTCACTCCAAATCCTGGTGATTATGTGGAATGATACCCTCGTCATCTATCACCTTGCTGGTATTAGAATAAAAAACAATCTATACTTGCACTTCAACTCAAAACCAACCCTTTCCAGTAACATGCAATCTAAACTAGAACTCTGACAAATATTTATGATCGGTTATTTTCTATAATCAGATGATATTAGCATATAAAATCATTGTAAACCACACAAATTTCAGATAATGATTTTACCCAGTTAATAAATGTCAAGACATACTAGCTTGCAATACTATTTAAATGTACTCAAATAGCTCCAACCATCACCTTAAGTTAAAAAATAGGTTAAACTTCAAAAGTTTTTATATATAATGGATCTAAAAGAAAAGCTCCTCACATCCAACTACATAATGTTAACAAGTCAAATGGTCAGGTTGAATGCAAGCTCCCTTACCTGGAACTCAAAGTACCGAGGTCCATTGCACATAGTACAATTAGGAATGTCAGTGTTTTGTGGTTGTCCTCCTATTCTTGGCCACAAGATCTTTGCATTCTTAGACCAACAGTACCTGTTTCATCAATATATGAAGCAAAACAAAATTATAGTCTGCAGCTAACAATTTCTAATGGCATAAGACCTCAAATATGAATCAATAACTTTCTAAAAGATGTCACAAAAGGCACAAAGCTGAAATAACAAAGAATCGCTCCAATGTCAGATACTTCTAATCCATGAGAAAAACATAAACCTAAAGAACTCAAGTAAATTCATGCTTCTAAAAATCTTTCTACCACATGCTGTCTGGTAGGAGATGGGTGCCTAAATTCATTGTGTCCACTACTGAGATTATTAAAAGAAGAGAATAGATTGTCATTTGTTTTTTAGGGTAATCAACAAGTATGACCAACTTGTATACAATACAATGAATTGTACTTTGAGACCAATGTTGTTGTCTTGCAGCAAGTGGCTGCATGGCTTCTGACAGAACCTAAGTTACCGATCCTGGTACCGGTTCAGGTTTGCGGATTTGATCAAAAAAAAAATTGGGGGTTGGGTTCGTTTTGGGTTCCTCCATACAAAAACATATAAAAATATCATATATATATAGTTTTCCCATAAATATAGTATTCATTTATAAATATATTATATAATATTTATATTTATTTATTTTTATTTATAGTTTACGCATATATCAGTAAAATAAAAATATATAAAGATTATGTGAGCAGGAACAATGGCATATATATATCGAGTTTTTCCATAAATATAATAGTTTTTTTTATTTGTATGTAAATATTATGTGAGCAGGAACAATGCCATAAATATATATAAGTAAAATAAATATAATATATATAGTAAAATAAAAAATATAAAAATACTACTCATGCCATAGCCTACTAAAACATATATATATATGGGTCTGCTCAATAAAGTTGTCAGAGGGAACAAACAATGAAGCAGAATTTGCCGCTCTTTATGAAGACCTTAAGATCTGTGTCAAGAAGAAATTGGGATCAATTGATATTGAAGCGGATTCACAAATAGTAACAAGAGCAATCTCCACGCAAAAAGCTATTAGTTGGAAACTATCCAAATGGATAGACCAGATTTACCCATACCTGGATATCGTTGAGGATTTCTCCATCAAACACATCTATAGGGAAGCTAACAAGGCAGCAGACTTCTATCCAATCACAGCATTGATCAAGAAAGGAGAATAATTTTTTCAAAGGATGCAGATGCTTGGCCAGGATTGGCATAGATTGTTAGTGTAGAAAAATTCAAAGGAACCAGACGGGAAGATTGCGATGTGGCAGATTGACGGCTCTCAAGCATCTAGGTCTGGGGAATAATGAGCAGATCGCAAAAAAAAAATTATCGTAATTCTACATGGGAGACTGAGCGCAAGCTATAAAACATATGAATGGAATGACCTCCAAATGCACCAAAGATGACAAATCAGATTATTGTCCCCAACTGCATCTGTGCATGCAAACAAGAGGAGCTCACAACACAATTGCACAAAGTCTTTCATATCGAAACTATGGAAGTGGAGAAAGCAATCCGAGAGATAATCGGAGAGAAATACCTGAAGGAGGCACACATTCATGACGAGACATTGTTGAAGATGTTCCTAACAAACTACGTTTTGGCGTTGGGGAGGAAAAGATGGGGGAAGGTGGCAACGAATGGCTTTCTCAACCAGAGGTTTAAGGGAGAAGCAGTCAAGGCAATATAAGCTTTCAACAAGCGTCTGAGTCGAGGTCTCATTGGTGATGTGACCAGCATAGAAGCAGCCCGAGGCAACGAGGATTTGAAACAAGCAATCACACTTTTCAAGGAAGGTATTGAACAAAACAACATGGAAGTTTATGCTTTCTTCATCGATCACCATGAGAAGCTCTTTCTCCCACCACAGATAGAAAGGCTGCAGGAAATGGCATCAAGGCTTAGATCCCTTTTGCACCATAGGCCATAGAGGGCCAAGTTTATAGGACTGTAACTGCTCCATGCCTCATAAAGGATATGTATTTGGTTTTTTGCTTATTTAATATAAAGGAAGTGCAACTGTCACCTAGAATAGTGGTGAAGGAGCCTAAGAATAGGCACATAACTCCCACTGAGACTTGTGGCATGCAAACTCTATGAAACTAGCTAGCTAACTCCACGTCACTAGCACACCTGAGCAAGCTTAACTCCAAACGTAGGAGTAATCCATGCATAATCCATGCATTGGAATAATCTACAATAAACAATAAAGACAAATAATAGCCTACTCTAACACCCCCCCTTAAACATAGCTTAGGTGGGTACAAAGAAACTGGGTCCCGGCAACTAGGCCTGATGAGGTACCCAAGTACAATGCTATCTCTCATAAAGTGGAAAAGAAAGAAAAAGAAGTGGATAGGGCTAGAAGCCCCCCCCCCCACCCCGAAGATGATGCTACTGCAAAAGTAGACCGCACCCCAAGAAGAGCTCATAGATGAATGAACTTGTTGTTAGTTAAAGGCTTGGTGAAGATATCAACAACCTGCTCTGAAGACTTAGCAAAATGTCAAGTCAATGATCTGTCCATGAATAAGCTCTTGAATAAAATGCATGTGAATCTATGTGTTTGGTCCACTAGTGCTGGACCGGATTCCTGCATATCTGGATGGTGCTCTGGTTGTCACAATAGATGATTGGGGGCTACTTGAATGGAATGCCAGACTTAGTCAGAACGCCCTGAAGCCAAATAGCCTCAGTGGCTATGTTAACAGCTCCCCTATACTTAGCCTTAGTGGATGATAAAGCAATAGCATTTTGCTTTTTGCTAGACCAACTGATAGGACCAGAACCTAGTGAGAAACTATCACCTAAAGTGGACTTGCAATTCTAAGTATCACCAACCCAATCTGAATCTATGTATCCAACCAAGTCAACTGTCGTGCGAACTCTATAATGAATCCTAAATCTGAGACTACCAACAAGTTGTTGATACAAAGTTGCATTGACCAATGGTGTAGTACAATCAGCCTCAATCTTGATTCCAGATAGAAAGGGAGTCGAAGATGGCTTACAATTAGTCATGTGAAATCGAGTAAGTAGATCACGAGTATACTTGGGTTGTGCAAGAGTAATCCCTAAGTCAAATTGTGAAATCTCAATGACAAGGAAGTAATACAATAAACCCAAGTCTGTCATGTTGAATTTGTCTTGCAAAGTTGACTTCACTGCTGCAATAGCGGATGAAGAGCTCCCAGTGACGAAAGATCGTCGACATAAAGAACTGGTACCAATAGAGAATCATCCTGCCACAAGAGATATACATTAGGATCCAAATGGCACCAACTGAAACATGAAGCTAGGAGGAAGGAATCCATCTTGGCATACCAAGCCCGAGGGGCCTGTTTGAGGCCATAGATGGATTTCCTGAATTTGCATACTAAGAATGAATCCTGAACAAACTCTGATGGTTGCTCCATGTAGATCTCCTCCTCGAGATCTCCGTGAAGAAAAGCACTCTTTCACATTCATCTGGTGAACATCCCAACCATGTGGTGCGGCAATGGCAAGTGTAAGTTGGCTCGAAGTAATTTTGGCCACAGGTGCAAAGGTCTTTGTGTAGTTGATGCCAACAACTTGTGAAAACCCCTTGGCAACCAATCGTGCCTTGAACTTGTCAGCAGACTCATCTGCTGCAAACTTGGTCTAATATATTCACCTACAACAAACCATCTTCCTTCCCTTAGGAAGTGAAGTCAAGTCCCAAGTGTGATTTCTGATTAAGGAATCATATCCCTCATGCATAGCACTATCCCATTCAAGTATGCCTGATGCCTCTCGGAATGTCTATGGATTGGACGCTGAAGCATAGAAGGCATGTGGCCCACTCTAATAGTCTGACCAAGTACGTCTATCATCTATTGGATCCCCTACCCAAGTGCCTACACTTTGAAGTGTTTGTCTAGCCCAAAGAGGGTCGGATGTGAGTCAGGTGCTAAATCCTCATCATCAAAAACATGTCTAGAAGTGGATGAAGATGACTCCCCATCACTATCCTCGCTATCAGAACTGGAAGAAGAAGACTACTCAAGAATCTACTATGAATGGTTTGAATCGTCAAAAGAATCATCAAATCCAAGTGAGTCCAAAGTAGAAGGAGAATTGTCAAGTATAGAGACGACAGGACTCTCTTGAAACATAACACTCCTCTCAATGAACAACTGATGTGTGGTCGAGTGGAGTAGGCAATAACCTTTTACACCATTTGGATAACCTACAAAGATGCAAGGTTTGGATTGAGATTCCATTGACTTGCGATTCTACGTCGGTATGCGTGCCATGGTTGAAGATCTAAAAACCCTGAAGTGCTCAACTGATGGTTTTCAACCCGCCCAGGCTTCAAGGGGAGTGATTCCCTTCAAGGCATTGTGACGAACGCGGTTCTGAATGTAACAAGCACAGTTGATTGCTTCCGTCTAGTATTGCGATGTAAGGCCCTTGGAGTGTATCATGCGGTTAGCCATCTCTTTTAAAGATCTATTCTTTCATTCTGCAACACCATTCTGTTGAGGAGTATAAGCACCTATGCGCTGCAAGTCTATCCCCTCTGTTGTACAAAACTGCTCAAACCTGTTGTTGACACACTCACCCCCATTGTCAATCTGAAGAACCTTGATGACTTTTCCTAACTGTTTTTCAACAAGAGCCTTGAAGTCTCGAAAGTTGTCGAAGACTTCAGATTTCTGCCGAAAGAAGTAGACCCATGTGTATCTGAAGAAGTCATCTATGAAAGTGAGAGCATACTTTGCCTTATTGAAAGATTGATGGGGAAATGCCCCTAATACGTCACTATCAACAAGCTAAAGCCTGTGTAGCCCTCCAAGATTTGCCTTTGTCAAATTTCTCTTCAGGATGCTTCCCAAGGGTGCAACCATCACAAAGACCCTTAGAAAATCTAACTCTTAGCAACCTTGTGATCATATCCTACTGAGTTAGTTGCTCAAGGTAGTGGTAGTTAAGATGGTTGAACGGCTCAGGCCATAATTTGCTACCTCCATCTGAATGAGTAAGCAATGTTGTAGGAGAAATATCAAGTGCAAAGTGAGGTGTATAACCTAGCTTGGTTATTTGCCCTTCCCAAAGCTACTAGATTGTTGTTGTGCAACTCTCTAATCTCAACTAAGTCTCAAGAGAAATAAACTCTCGTGCCCCTCCCTATGTAAGTAATCTGATACACTGATAGGAGATTCGCTGAAAGTGAAGGTACACTTAAAATATTTGTGAATGTTCCACCTTCAATTTCAACAGACCCTCTCCCTGCAACTAGTGTTGGAGTGTCATCACCCAAAGTGATAGAAGAAAATTCAACTTGTGAAGAACCCATGCGGTGCGAGGCACTTGAGTCAATGATCCAAGACGGAGCTGATGAAGATACAACTATAACTGAAAGGAAGCTAGGTGTGTGGAAAACGCTTCCTACACTAATCTAATGAGGAGAGGGCTATGCAAATTCAAATTATTCCTTACAACTACAGCAATATAGAACATCTAAATGAGATATTGCAGCAATACACATGAACTAGAAAGAAGACAGAAGAAGACAAACAAAGATTTGCGGTGGGAAAAACCTTTATCGGGTGAAAAACCCCACACTCAGAAACCTGCACAATCTATTAACAAATCTGAAAGAATATTTACAATACACTTGCAATGCAAGCTTCAATGGTCTTCGACACTCGTATCTGGAGTCAATCCAACAGCATAACAATACCTGAAATCTGTAATACAAACTCCATCTCCAAGCCCCTGTTTATATAGAAAATACAAGGCAAAATAGGTCCTACCTTGGGATGGGCGTCCAACTTGGCCTCATGGCCCAAAACCCACGCCTAGGGACACTTGGTCAACATTGTAGAATGTGCCTGACACTTGTCCACAGCTCCCATCTCAAAGAAGTCGCCTATTTCCAAACTGGGCTATGATAAATGCTCTTACGACACTTACGACCGTCATAGAATCTGTCATAGCAGTTACAACTTACAACTGTAAGAGAATATGTCATACACATGCTATAAATAGCATATTCTCTTACAACATGTCATAGTCCACCTTAGGGCGCCCAAATATGTCTTTTTTAAAGATGCTTCATGGCACATGTCCTCACCTGTCTTACAAACTTCTATTTCCGACTCTTACATGTCATAGATTCTGTCATAGGAATCCGTCATAACCGTTTTGGTCAATATTCCCTTACACAACATGGAAGATGCCGACACATGGCAAAATGCTCCTACCACAAAGTGGGACGCCTATCTCCTCATGTGAGGACAAAATTACAAGTTGTCACATTCCATGTAGGATTGACACATCACCGTGCCACATCCCACAATATGACAATATGGAATTTACAAATATTTACAACATAGGCAATTAAATAATAAATACAAACATTAATAATGTAAGGAATTACCAAGGTTGAGACACCTTAATTCCCAACATTCTCCCACTTGTCGAACACCTTGTAAGAGCCAATAGAAAAACAGGATTTAACTGCTATAGGCCGAGAGACCCATAGACTCCGAACACCATCTGAACTTCTCTATGCCCACTAGCTTCGTCAATGCATCTGCAACATTCTTCAAAGTATCTACCTTCTCCAAATTTACCTTTCCATCCTCAACCATGTCTTGCACGAAGTGAAACTGAACATCAATGTGCTTTGTTCTAGCATAAAAAGTTGGATTCTTCGCAAGGCAAATTGCACTCTGACTGTCACAACTGATCGTGATCTGACCTACATCAACACCAATATCGAAACACAATCTCTTAAGCCAAATGGCTTCCTTACAAGCATGAGTTGCTGCCATATACTCAGCTTCTGTTGTGGCCAAAGCAACAACAAGTTGTCGCTTACTCATCCAACTAATAGCACCACCAAACAGTGTAAACACATAAGCACTAGTGGATCTCCTGCTGTCAATGTCACCTGCCCAATCTGAATCCACAAATCCACGAATATCAACAGAATGCGGAGGTCCTGAAACATTACCATGATAGCAAATGGAATACTCGGAAGTACCCCTCAAATATCTAAACACTCGCTTAACTACATCCCAATAAACTCGTCCAGGATTAGCCATAAATCAACTAAGAACTCCCACTGCTTGGGCAATGTCTGGTCTTGTCCAGACCATAGCATACATCAAACTGCCAACAGCACTAGCATAAGGTACACTGCTCATGTCCTCCACCTCACTAGGAGATTTTGGACAATCCTCAACAGACAACTTTGTCCCCAAAGAAACAAGAACACACAATGGTCTACAATCTGCCATGTTGAACCTGTCCAACACGGTCTTCACATACTTACTCTGGCTTAACCAAAGTTTTCTGTTGGTTTTGTCTCTTCTGATTTCCATTCCTAGAATGTACCTAGCTGCCTCTAAATCTTTCATTTCAAACTGTGCTGACTTAAAATCAAAAATCATATTCTTACCCTTCCCAATGAGCAACATATCATCAACATACAATGCAACAATGAGAATACAATCACCATCAAACTTATAATACACACAGTGATCAGATTTCGATCTCACAAATCCAATTCACAACACAAAGGCATCAAACTTCAAGTACCATCTCCTAGGGGATTGCTTCAAACCATACAAAGACTTCTTAAGTTTGCAAACCAAATTTTTTTTACCTTTCACCATGTAATGCTCTGGCTGTGACATGTAGATTTCTTCCTCCAAATCACCATGAAGGAAAGCTGTCTTCACATCCATCTGTTCTACCTCCAAGTCATAAGTTGCTGCGAGAGACAACAGGAATCGAATGGATGTCAGCTTTGCAACGGGAGAGAAGATCTCACCATAATCTATACCCTCCACTTGTGAATACCCCTTCGCAACCAATCTGGCCTTATACTTCTCAACACTGCCATCTGCACCAAATTTCTTCTTGAACACCCATTTGCATCCAACGGGTTTCCATCCAGGAGGCAAAGGCACCAAGTCCCAAGTTTGATTCTTTTCCAAAGAAGCCATTTCATCCTTCATGGCCTCCTTCCAGGAACCTGCATCTTTCATGTCCATAGCCTCTGATACAGTTCTAGGTTCATCACTGTTAGTAAGCAAAGCAAAAGCACAACTAGAATCAAGCAATGTAAAACCAAACCTTTCAGGTTGCTTTCTTATCCGTGTAGTCCTCCTCAAGAGCTGAGGTTGAGGTTCAGCTTCTTCATCTGAGCTTTCAGAGCTGCTAGAGCTCTCCTCATCATCAGGTCCAACATTGTCTTTCTGTTCAGTCATTTCAGGGGTGAGAGGAAACTGAACAACATCCTCTTTTTTTTCTTTTTCTTCTCGCTGTAAAACAATGGAAGAAGGTGTAAGCTCTCTGAAGATGACACTTCTGCTATACAACACTTTTTCAGCCACAAGGTCCCAAAACTTGTATCCTTTCACACCAACACCATAGCCAATGAAGATACACTTAACAGCCTTGTTCTCCAATTTTGACCGCTTCTCCCTAGGCACATGTGCATATGCCTCACAACCAAAAACACGAAGATGCCTTATTGAAGGCTTTCTACCAGACCACACCTCCATGGGTGTCTTTCCAACAAAAGCTGATGTAGGAGATCTATTAACAAAATAGCAAGCAGTGGCAAGAGCTTCAGCCCAAAACTTTTGTTCTAGGCCAGCTCCACTAAGCATACTCCTAGCCTTCTCCATCAGTGTCCTGTTCATCCTTTCTGCAACTCCATTTTGCTGCGGAGTGTATGGAGTTGTCTTATGTCTTTCAATCCCAAGTTCCTTGCAATATTTATCGAATTTTGTAGAACAGAACTCACCACCATTGTCAGTTCTCAAACACTTAATCTTCTTACCAGTCTGATTTTCAGCAAAGGCCTTAAACTCTTTAAACTTACTATAGACTTCAGATTTGCTTCTGAGAAAATAAATCCATGTCCTACTGTAGTCATCTATAAAAGATGCAAAATATACAGATTTTGATAACGAAGGAACATTAACAGGACCAAATACATCAGAATGAACAAGGTCCAACACACCAGAAGACTTGTGAGAACTCGAATAAAACTGAACACAGTTTTGCTTTCCATAAATGCAGTGTTCGCAAAAATCGAACTCAAGATTACAATCATCTAACCCCTCGACGAGGTTTTTATTTTTTAGGGTACGCAGACCCTTCTCACCAATGTGGCCAAATCTCTTATGCCATAACATTGTCTTTTCAGCAGGAAGTTTAACTTCCAAGGCATGATTACAAACATCAGAACTAAAAACAACAGATCTCTTGACTGCTCATTCAGATGGTGGGGATGGAGTGACCGCTGCCCTTTTCTTTGAATCAGAAGAACTATTGCATTGTGAAATGCATGCCTCCAACTGCAACAAAGTACCTCTCCTAGTACCCTTAGCAAGCACCATAGCTCCTCTAGTCATCTTGCATCCTTCTTTCGAAAAGACAACCTACACATCTGCATCATTCAAACTACTTACAGAAAGCAGGTTCTGTGCTAAGCCTGGGATATGCATAACCTCAGAGATCCCCTTCACTCGACCATCAGGGAATCGGATATAGACTCTTCCACGACCAACAATCTTCAGATGAGAGTCGTCACCCAAGTAAACCTTTCCACCATCGAACTCCTCATACTTAGTGAACCAGTCTCGATGCAAGGTCATGTTGAATGATGCACCAGAGTCAATTAGCCACACATCATCAGATGCATGGGTTGCCAAGGCTGCGATGAAAGCATCACCATCATCTTGTGATTTGTCGGAATCTAAATCAGGAGCTTTCTTCTTCTTCTTCTTCTCCTCTTTGCATTCCTTTCAAAAATGCCCAGATTTACCACAGTTCCAACAGATAGCCTTGGACTTTCCAGGGGATTTGGATCTACCCTTCTCAGCTTTCTTGTCCTTCTTTTTCCCTTTCTCCTTGGGTCTTCCACGAACTGCAAGAGCCTCTTTGGCTGCATCAAAAGACTTCCTCCGCATCTCTTTAGATAACAACACAGATACCACATCTTCTATCTTGAATGTGGATGTGGTGCTTCCAATAGCCATGACAAGGTGATCCCACGAGTCCGGCAAAGAACAAAGCAAGGTCATACACCGATCCTCCTCCTCCATCTTTACACCAATAGATGTCAACTGTGCAACCAGCATGTTAAAAGCATTCATATGTTCGACAACGGATCCTCCGTCCTCCATTCGAAGAGAATACAGCTTCTTTCTCAGAAAAAGTTTATTAACAGGGATTTGGCTTGATACACATCTCCCAACTTTTTCCAAAGCAAGGTTGCAGTCTTCTCCTCATGGACATTTAACAACACAGAATCAACAAGACTAAGTCTTATGAGACCCTTAGCCTTCCGATCCTTGAGATCCCAATCAGCTTGTTGCATTGCAACTGGTTTAGTTCCAATAACGGTTTCCCAAAGGTCTCGGTCAACAAGCATGTCTTCCATCTTGAGCTTCCACAGCTCGAAATTGGTGCCATTGAACTTCTCCACTTCCATTCTTCCGGATGTGCTTGCCATCTCCTTGTTGTAATAGAAAACAGAATACTCTACACAGACTCCCACTCAACTTAAGATCAGTTCAAAAAACCCCTACCCAACAACTAGGACCAAAGGTGATCAAGCTCTGATTTCAACTGAAAGGAAGCTAGGTGTGTGGAAAACGCTTCCTACACTAATCTAATGAGGAGAGGGCTATGCAAATTCAAATTATTCCTTACAACTACAGCAATATAGAACATCTAAAAGAGATATTGCAGCAATACACATGAACCAGAAAGAAGACAGAAGAAGAGAGACAAAGATTTACGGTGGGGAAAACCCTTATCTGGTGAAAAACCCCACACTCAGAAACCTGCACAATGTATTAACAAATCTGAAAGAATGTTTACAATACACTTGCAATGCAAGCTTCAATGGTCTTCGACACTCGTATCTGGAGTCAATCCGACAACATAACAATACCTGTAAATCTGTAATACAAACTCCATCTCCAAGCCCCTGTTTATATAGAAAATACAAGGCAAAATAAGTCCTATCTTGGGATGGGCGTCCAACTTGGCCTCATGGCCCAAAACCCACGCCTAGGGACACTTGGTCAACATTGTAGAATGTGCCTGACACTTGTCCACAGCTCCCATCCCAAAGAAGTCGCCTATTTCCAAACTGGGCTATGACAAATGTTCTTACGACACTTATGACCGTCATAGAATCTATCATAGCAGTTACAACTTACAATTGTAAGAGAATCTGTCATACACATGCTATAAATAGCATATTCTCTTACAACATGTCATAGTCCACCTTGGGGCGCCCAAATATGTCTTTTTCAAAGATGCTTCATGACACATGTCCTCACCTGTCTTACAAACTTCTATTTCCGACTCTTACATGTCATAGATTCTGTCATAGAAATCTGTCATAACCGTTTCGGTCAATATTCCCTTACACAACATGGAAGATGCCGACACATGGCAAAATGCTCCTACCACAAAGTGGAACGCCTATCTCCTCATGTGAGGACAAAATTACAAGTTGTCATATTCCATGTAGGATTGACACATCACCGTGCCACATCCCACAATATGACAATATAGAATTTACAAATATTTACAACATAGGCAATTAAATAATAAATACAAACATTAATAATGTAAGGAATTACCAAGGTTGAAACACCTTAATTCCCAACAATAACTACAGCTTTGCCTTTAGATTTCTCTTTACCTTTTTCCTTTGCCTAGTAGATTCTTGGGTTGATGAAGATTGTTTGATAGATTCAAGGACCCCTATGTCATTCTTCTCGAGAAGATGTGAGAGGTGGTTAATCTACTTATTCATACATTTGTGTTCATCGTGCCCAAGTTTCTTGCAATAGGCACACTTAACTTTTTCTTAGGTTTCCCTTGGTTTGAAAAGTTTTGAATGTTATCTTTGGAGGACTTTGTTTTTATCTTTCTTGGTCTCCTTGTCCTTCTGATTATTTTGCTTCTTCCCTTTGTTGTTTGAACCCTGTTGTTTCCCATTATCGACAATGAGGGCTTGAGGTTTTGAAGACTTCGGTGTGCCCATCTGTATTAACTTGTCTTGCTTCCTACTCAAGTTGGCAATAAAGTCATCTAAAGAAGGCATTTTCCACGCGACTCCAAGAGCACTTTTAGTGGAGTAGAAGGAGAAGGTAGAAATAAAAACAGAATAATCAGGACCTAATTTGGAGAGTACAGAAAGAACAAGTTGATCGTCTTTTTTATCTATTCCACATTCTTTTAACTACAGCCTTAGTGATTTAAACTCAGTGAAAAAGTCCTCTAGGGTGTCAAAGGTATTTGGGCTCAAACTTATGAGCTCATTCTCTAACTCATGACTTCTCATTTCATCCAGCTTCCCAAAGAGTTGTTCTAATGCAAGCCAACCTTCATTAGATGTTTTCAATGCTTCAATATGAAAGAGGAGTTTGGGAGACAGTAAGACACAAAAAACTGAAAGTTTGATCACATGTGTTATACAACTCTACTTTAGGATCATCATTAGTTGGTTCAATCTCAGTGCCCATTGTTACTATTACAGAAGGTAACTGAGAATCTTTTTATTAAAGAATTCGTTATTTACAAAGATGAGCAGAAGCTCAATATATAGGATACAAAGTCTAAGAATAGACTACAGGCTGTAAAACGATTACAGCGAAGCAACGCATAAAGCAAGAGAAGAATTAGCGACCATTATATTAAACTAACGGTAGTGTTATAATGGTTGATCTGTCAACTAGATCAAGATGCTCACGAAATTTGACAAAATTATCTAAGGACAGAGATTTGGTAAGAATATCTGCAATCTGGTCTTCTGTAGGAACATACTGCAAGACAACAGATCTATCTTCAACTAGTTGGCGAATGAAGTGACAATGAAGATCAACATGTTTTGTCCATTCATGAAAGACTGGATTTTTGGCAAGTTTCAATGCCCCTTGATTGTCACAATACAAGGGTGAAGGCCCTGTAGGAGACATTTGCATGTCTAAAAGCATTCGGCGAAGCCAAACTGCGTCACAAGCTGCTTTAACAGCTCCCCGATATTCAGCTTCTGTCAAGGAGAGAGTCACTGCCTACTGCTTCTTGCTAGTCCATGTGATGGCACCTGTTCCCAAACTAAAAACATACCCAGAGGTAGACTTTCTGTCATCAATTGATCCTGGCCAATCGGAATCTGTAAAACCAATCAGCTGAGGGTCTGTACATCGGCCATATAGAATGCCAAAGTCAGAAGTACCTTGCACATATCTCAACACACGCTTGGCGACAACCCAATGTTCAGCTTTAGGAGCTGTCATGAAACGAGAGATGTAGCTGACTGCAAAGCTAAGATCAGGTCTAGTGGCAGTAAGATAGATGAGACTGCCCACTAATTGTCTGAATGCGGATTCATTCTCAACAGGAGAATCGGAAGTAGCTGAGAGTTTTAGCCCTTTTTCCATGGGAGTAGAAGCAGGTTTGCAGTCTGCCATCCGGAATTTTTCCAACAAACCGCGTGCATACTTTGACTGAGAGATGAAGATGCGGTCAGGATGCTACCAAACCTCAATATTTGTCGAGAGTTCCATAAGCCTTGTATTTGACTTTGTAGACCCATTTGCATCCAATGGGCTTCATCCCAAGAGGGAGATCAGAAAGAACCCAAGTATTGTTCTTCAGAAGGCTTTGGTGCTCAGCATCCATAGCCTTTTCCCATTCAGGGACACCTTTAGCCTCAGAGTATGTTTGAGATTCTGAAATACTGTGAAGATTTGCCATGAGAGCAAAATTGACAGTATTTTGCTGCTTGCTCTTCTTTCGAGCAGATCTACCCTCAATGAGTTAGTTATCATGAAGAGCACTGATTGTTTTGGCCCACCATTTAGGCCGGAGAGCAGATGAACCAATATCTGAAGAAGAGATATCAGCATCACCAGGAGCGGCAGGAACAAGATCAGGAGGATCCAGAATATCCGAAGGAGAGGCGGGTGGTGGAACACCATGCTGCAGTGTGGGCAAAATTGCCAAAGTCCTCTCATCAGGTGGAGAGAAAGGAATGTGCACACCAAAGTCTGAAGCCGTCAAGGGCTGATCCTCAGGATGAGGAGAGGAAGAAGATAGCAAAAAGGGCCCAATAGTCTCATCAATGACTACATCACAACTGAATATGAGACGATCAGTATCTACATCAATCAGTCTGTAAGCCTTATGATTTTCACTGTACCCCGTGAACATGAGTTTGTGGCTTTTGGCGTCCAATTTAGTGCGCTTGGCATCTGGAATCCAAACATGAGCAGTGGAGCCAAAAAATTTCATATGGGTGACGTGACGCTGACGTCCAGACCAAGCTTCCTCAGGAGTCATTTTTCTAACCGCATAGGTGGGAGATCTGTTCAAAAGATAGACAACAGTGTAGACTGCTTCAGCCCAGAACTTCTTAGGAACACTTCGATGTTCGAGCATAGAACGTGCCATCTCTGTAATAGTACGATTACGACACTCAACACCATTTTGCTGGGGTGTGTAAGGTGTAGTATGCTGACGTTTGATGCCATGTGTAGCACAGAAATGCGTGAAGTTAGAGGAACAAAACTCCCCCCCATTATCAGTCCGAAGAGAGACGATTGGACACCCTGACTGGTGCAGGGCACCTAAGAGCACCTTGGTTCCTCAAGTCATTTTGATTTCATTTTTTTTTTAAGTTGTGGTTTTGTTTGTAATAAGGCTTTAGCCATGATTTTATGGTCCCTTTTTGTGTGGTCAAGATGATTGAGGTGACCCTATAAACCTCTATCATGCTTAGTCCATCTGGACCCCTGTTGAGCCACTTAGGCCTAGTAGGCCTAATGTTGGTTTTTGAGTTTGTTTGGGTGATTCTAGTGTTTTAACATGTTGTAGGAAGTAGGGTGGTGGTTTTTATTCCATTGGACAAGCAAACCCAATCGCCATCCTTTTGAAAATGCAAAAAAACCTCCATAGTGTAAAAGGCTGCCAATAGTGTCAATGACACATTGGCCGATTTCAACTTAGTTTGCGCAGTTGAATCTGCTTTTGGAAGTTAGACACCGACTTGGATCGATTGAAAACAATTGTATTTCACTCCTGTACGGCAGAGGACATCTGGTATGGAGTTTTGGGGCATTGAAGCCACAGAAAATAGTCATTTTTCCTGCTTTTCTTACTGTGTACGGCCTATACGGGCTTGTCAGTTGTGCAAATGTTGTTTTTTTGAAAGTTCTTGGAGTCAGGGTTCATATGAATCTGGTTTGAGGTCTTGAAGTGGTCGGGGTCATAAGATATTGAATTTTCTTTCAAGACTGGTCTAGAAACCCTGTTTTCTAGGGTTTGCAATAGAAATCCGGTCCTAGAATGCATTCCCACCGGTGAAAATTCATAAAAACTGGTGAAATGCAGGCTAGGGATGTACTCTACAGGATTCCAAAAGCATTTGGCTGGGAGATGTTGTTTTCGAATTTTAAGGTGATGCCCTAGGTCAAGTATTTCCTTGTATTTGGCCAAATTCATGCTATTTGAGGTTGTAGATGATAGAATCCTGCTAGGGTGAGTGAATGAATGATGGTTTTGAGTTGTTGAGGCATGATAGAGACATTCCAAATTCCTATCCCTGATCTATGCACCCAATTTTGAGCACTTGCTTTGTAACCTAGCCCTAAATTGATCAATTAGGCCTAGAGACCTAATGAGTGTTCTGGATCGCTGGAGTAAAGTTGGAACAGGAGATTTGGGAGTTTGATAGGGTTCCATAGAGGGTATCTAAAACCATCATTTGTTTGCCTAGTCATTTGGGATTTTGTCAAGTTGTGTGAAGAAAACCTAGTTTGGAGGGCTAGTAGCCTTACTAGTCAAGGTATAGGTTGGAGAGTTTTAGGAAGTTGGGAATCAAACCAACTGCATAGGAGGTGTTTATTAATCTGTCTTAAGGTGTTGGAGAAGCCTTGAAGGTGGAGTCATCCCCAGGATAACAAATCCTTTATACACCCTTCAATGTGCCTTTGTTTGGATGGTTGAAGGCTAGGTGAGTGGGTGAGTGGGCAAAGGAGAATAGTAAACATTGTGTTGCACCTTTCCTTGTGCCACTCTGCATCAGGTGGTATCAGAGCCATCAAAGAGATGGGAGATAGAGAAGAAGAGGAAGAAATTCCTTCAAAGGTGACAAATGCCGAATTGGCAAAGATAGTGAGAGAGCAAGCAGCCAAGAACAAAAGGATGGAGGCTGAGATAGAAAAGTTGAAGAGAGACAATTCCTAGATGCACTTGGAAAGTTGGGTAGGAAGGACACTAAGGCAGACTTACCTATGTTTCCTGGTAAGATGAACCCAGAGGAGTGCCTTGATTGGATTGAGGCAATGGAAAACTATTTTGAATGTGAAGAAGTGGCAGAAAATCAGAAAGTGAGGATTGCCAAATCAAGAATGAAAGGGCCAGCCTTGAGTTGGTGGAATTTTATTCAAAATGAAAGGGTAGAGGATGATAGGAATCCTATCTCTACATGGAGGAAGATGGTGCTTGAAATCAAGAAGCAATTTGTCCCTGAGGATTATGAAGTCAACTTGAACAAGAAGTTGCACAACTTGAGACAGAAAGGCATGGACGTGAGCACCTACACAGAGGAGTTTCACAAGGTGACATTGAAAGCCAAGATGCCTGAGAATGAAAAACAAAAGCTTGCAAGGTATCTCAATGGCCTCAAGTTCTCCATTCAAGATGAATTAACTCTCTTTAACCCGGAGACAGTCCATAAGTGCTTTCAAATGGCACTGAGGATTGAGGATAAGCAGAGGAGAAAAGGTGATTCATACAGCAGCAGCAGAGGTAGAGGAAATCAGAACTTTCGGGGCAGAGGCAGATTTCAAAACAGAGATTATTTCTCTAAACCCAAAGACAACAGATCACAAGAAGGCAGCCAAGGGCAGGCTGATAAAAACAGTGCTAATCAGGGTCCGTTTAGAGGGAGAGGTAATGGCAGAGGAAGAAGTGGGGGCAGAGGTTCCAATGTGTTTACTGGAAGGTGTTTCTCTTGCAATCAGATTGGACATCAGTCCTTTAGGTGCCCGGAGAAGATGGGAAACACTGCTGCAAATCAGAAAGAAAGAAGAGTACAACTCCTTCAAGACGAGGACTGTCAAAGTACCACAAGTTATCAAACAGCCTCTTCCAAGTCTACAGCACCTAAGAGTGGAGAATGCATCATGTTTAATAGATCCCTCATCATGCCAGCCACCAAGGAGCAGCCCCAAAGGAACAACTTGTTCAGAACCACTTGCAAGGTGAAAGGAAAAGTGTGCAAGGTAATAGTTGATTCAGGTTCTTCTGAAAATTTGGCTTCTAATGAAATGGTGACTAAGTTAGGATTGGAAAGAATACCTCATCCTAACCCCTATAGAGTCTTTTGGCTAACCAAGGAACAACAAATTGTGGTGAAAGAGCAATGTTGGGTTGAATTCAAGATAGGTGAATATCATGATAGGATTCTTTGTGAGATAGTGGATATGGATGCATGCCACCTTCTTCTTGGAAGGCCTTGGCAACATGACACAAGTGCCCGACATGATGGTAAGCAAAATGTGATTTATTTGTCCAAAAATGGTGAAAAGTTTACAATGACTCCTTTGATTGATGATTGCAAAGAGAAGGTCATTTCTAGTTCAGTTATGTTGGTAGGTGAAAAAGAGTTTTTGGCTAACCTCAAGGAAGAGAAAGTGCCATGTTTTGCAGTAGTTCTCAAGCCCAAGGATGTGAATCCTAAGAAGGCCAAAGTGCAGCAACCTCTTAGGAGGATTGGACCAAAGGAAGTGGAAGAACTGTTGGAAAGGTTTCATGATGTGATAGCCGATGAGAGTAAGGATGCTCTTCCACCAAAGAGGGAGATTAGTCATTGCATTGATCTCATCCCTGGATCCACCCTACCAAACCAAGCAGCCTACAAGTTGACTCCAGAGCAAAATGCTGAAGTGGCAAGACAAATCCAAGACTTGTTGGATAGAGGGCTTATTAGGAGGAGTATTAGTCCATGTGCAGTACCTGCAGTACTTGCACCCAAGAAGGAAGGAACATGGAGACTATGCACTGATTCCAGGGCCATCAACAAGATTACTATCAGGTATAGATTTCCAATGCCTAGAATAGAAGATTTAATGGATTGCTTGGGTAGGGCTAAGTATTTTACTAAGATGGATCTAAAAAGTGGTTACCACCAAATCAGGATAAGGGAGGGGGATGAGTGGAAAACCGCCTTCAAAACCTATGAAGGACTATTTGAATGGGTTGTCATGCCTTTTGGCTTGTCAAATGCACCAAGCACCTTCATGAGATTGATGAATGAAGTGCTAAAACCTTTCCTTAACAAGTTTATTGTTGTGTATTTGGATGATATATTGGTTTTTAGTGACAGCAAGGAAGACCACATAAGGCATATCCATCAAGTGCTCAGGAGGCTTCAAGAGGAGAAGTTGAGAATCAATCTTAACAAATGTGTCTTCCTACAAGAAGAGTTGATATTCTTGGGGTTTGTCATCTCCAAGGGCAGCCTAAAAATAGATCCAAGTAAGGTTGAAGCCACTCTTAATTGGCCAACACCTACAACAACCTCTGAGGTAAGGAGTTTCCATGGTTTATGTAGCTTTTATAGAAAGTTCATTAGAGGTTTTAGTGGTACTTGTGCTCCACTTGTTGACACCATAAAAGGGGGCAGGAAATGTGTATTTGTATGGACAAATGAGGCCAACCAAGCCTTTGAACTGTTAAAGAAAAAAAATATCGGAAAAATCAGTCCTAGTGCTACCTAATTTTGACAAGGTCTTTGTGGTAGAGTGTGATGCAAGTAAGAGGGCTGTTGGGGGAGTCCTAAGTCAAGATGGGAGGCCTGTAGCATTCTTTAGTGAGAAGTTAAATGAGGCAAAACAAAACTACTCCACCTATGATCTAGAGTTATATGCCATGGTTCAGTCATTGAGGAAATGGAGACACTACTTATTGCCAAAGGAATTTATAGTTTTTACTGATAACCATGCATTGAGCTTCTTGAACAGGCAGCAGAAGTTAAACCACAGACATGTCAAGTGGATGGAGTACATCCAAGCATACACTTTCTCCATAAAACACAAGAAAGGAGTGGCCAATAAGGTAGCCGATGCCTTAAGTAGGAGGAATCTTGTTGTGCAGACCATACAGTTGGAAAGTACAGGTATTCATGCCATCAAAGATCAGTATGCAGCAGATGAAGACTTCAAAGAGCCATACCTATCTTGCAAGGCCATGACAGGAAGGTATAACACTGATTTTTCTGATTTTTTGTTACAAGATGGATATCTTTTCAAGGGTAGCATGTTGTGTATCCCAAGAGGGTCTGTTAGAGAGAATATAATCAGGGAAAACCACTGTGGCAGCATGTCAGGACACTTTGGTATTGATAAGACCCTAGAATTGGTGAGGAGATACTATTTTTGGCCAAAATTGCCAACCGATGTAAGGAAGTTTGTTGAAACTTGTCAAATTTGCCAAAGAGCAAAGGGGCATACATCAAATGCAGGTTTATACACTCCTCTACCTATTCCTTCAAAGCCTTGGGATTCCATAATCATGGACTTTGTACTTGGTTTGCCTAGGACAAAGAATGGGCATGACAGCATTTTTGTGGTTGTAGATAGGTTCTCAAAAATGGCTCACTTCATCCCATGTAGAACCACACATGATGCCTCACACATAGCAGGTCTTTTCTTCAAAGAAATAGTCAGGTTACATGGTTTACCTTTGTCCATAATCTCAGACAGAGACCCCAAGTTCATAGGACACTTCTGGAGGACACTTTGGAAGAGACTAGGTACAAACTTGTCATTATCATCTGCCTATCACCCTCAGTCTGATGGACAAACAGAGGTGATTAATAAGTCACTTGGCAACCTCCTAAGATGCCTAACAAAGGAGCAGGGTGCTAGTTGGGATTCAATTTTGGCTCAGGCAAAGTTCTCATACAATGACACTGTCAATAGAAGCACCGACCTGTCTCCTTTCCAAATTGTTTATGGCACTCACCCAAGGGGTATTTTGGAACTTAGGGAGGTTAAAGGACTGGAGAACAGCAGTGCATTGGCTGAAGACTTCGTTCAAGTCATGAAAGATGTCCATGAACAAGTCCAACAGAAATTGCTGTCCACTTCTCAGAAATATAAACTATTTGCTGACAGGAAAAGAAGGGATCTGCAGTTCAAAGAAGGTGATTTGGTAATGGTCCATCTGAAGAAGGAAAGGCTCCCTGCAGGTAAACATACCAAGCTACTCATGAAGAAGATTGGGCCTTGTGAAGTGCTCAAGAAATGTGGAGAAAATGCATATAAAATCAGACTTCCGGATGGCATTGCCTTGTCTCCAATTTTTAATGTTTCAGACCTTTATCCCTATAAAGGATCTGATCCTCAGACTGCTGTAGAAGAGGACCAAACTGATCAGACACTCCAAGAACTGATTCCTTCATCTCCAAATCAGATTGAGTGCATTTTGGATCACGGGGTTGCAAAACAAACCAAGAGGCACACCTATCATGAATACTTGGTGAAGTGGCTAAACAAACCTCAGGAGGATGCCACTTGAATAAGCAGAGCAGACATTGAGAAGGCAGGTTTCACATTTGACAACATTCCAACTCAAGAGACTTGAGTTCTATTTGACAGTGGGTGTATGGTGCAGGGCACCTAGGAGCACCTTGGTTCCTCAAGTCATTTTGATTTCATTTTTTTTTTAAAGTTGTTGTTTTGTTTGTAATAAGGCTTTAGCCATGATTTTATGGTCCCTTTTTGTGTGGTCAAGATGATTGAGGAGACCCTATAAACCTCTATCATGCTTAGTCCATCTGGACCCCTGTTGAGCCACTTAGGCCTAGTAGGCCTAATGTTGGTTTTTGAGTTTGTTTGGGTGATTCTAGTGTTTTAACATGTTGTAGGAAGTAGGGTGGTGGTTTTTATTCCTTTGGACAAGCAAACCCAATCGCCATCCTTTTGAAAATGCAAAAAAACCTCCATAGTGTAAAAGGCTGCCAATAGTGTCAATGACACATTGGCCGATTTCAACTTAGTTTGGGCAATTGAATCTGCTTTTGGAAGTTAGACACCGACTTGGATCGGTTGAAAACAATTGTATTTCACTCCTGTACAGCAGAGGACATCTGGTACGGAGTTTTAGGGCATTGAAACCACAAAAAATAGTCATTTTTCCTGCTTTTCTTACTATGTACAACCTGTACGGGCTTGTCAGTTGTGCAAATGTTATTTTTTTGAAAGTTCTTGGAGTCAGGGTTCATATGAATCTGGTTTGAGGTCTTGAAGTGGTCGGGGTCATAAGATATTGAATTTTCTTTCAAGACTGGTCTAGAAACCCTGTTTTCTAGGGTTTGCAATAGAAATCCGGTCCTAGAATGCATTCCCACCGGTGAAAATTCATAAAAATTGGTGAAATGCAGGCTAGGGATGTACTCTACAGGATTCCAAAAGCATTTAGCTGGGAGATGCTGTTTTCGAATTTTAAGGTGATGCCCTAGGTCAAGTATTTCCTTGTATTTGGCCAAATTCATGCTATTTGAGGTTGTAGATGACAGAATCCTGCTAGGGTGAGTGAATGAATGATGGTTTTGAGTTGTTGAGGCATGATAGAGACATTCCAAATTCCTGTCCCTAATCTATGCACCCAATTTTGAGCACTTGCTTTGTAACCTAGCCCTAAATTGATCAATTAGGCCTAGAGACCTAATGAGTGTTCTGGATTGCTGGAGTAGAGTTGGAACAGAAGATTTGGGAGTTTGATAGGGTTCCATAGAGGGTATCTAAAACCATCATTTGTTTGCCTAGTCATTTGGGATTTTGTCAAGTTGTGTGAAGAAAATCTAGTTTGGAGGGCTAGTAGCCTTACTAGTCAAGGTATAGGTTGGAGAGTTTTAGGAAGTTGGGAATCAAACCAACTGCATAGGAGGTGTTTATTAATCTGTCTTAAGGTGTTGGAGAAGCCTTGAAGGTGGAGTCATCCCCAGGATAACAAATCCTTTATACACCCTTCAATGTGCCTTTGTTTGGATGGTTGAAGGCTAGGTGAGTGGGTGAGTGGGCAAAGGAGAATAGTAAACATTGTGTTGCACCTTTCCTTGTGCCACTCTGCATCACTGACTCTTTTTCCACCAAGGCTTTGAACTGCTGAAATGTGCTGAGCACATCGGATTTCCTTTTTAGGAAATATACCCACATCTTTCTGCTGAAGTCATCAACAAAAAGTAGAAAATATTTGCACCCAGTGACTGAAGAAGTGTTCATTGGCCCACATACATCGGCGTGAACCAACTGCAAAACCTTGGATGCTCTCCATTTATCACCGTCAAGAAAAGGGGTCCTATGTTGTTTACCAGCTTGACATGCTTCGCAGATGCCAGGAAGTTGAGTCTGAATTTCCGGAAGACCACCAACCAGATTCTCCCTAGCTAACTGAGAGAGATAGTGCATGTTGAGATGCCCATACCGTTAATGCCAGAGTTTACTGATGGAAGTGTTCCTGGCAACCATAGCTCGCTCTGGAGAATCACCAGAATTCATGAGTCTATATAGACCATGATCCTCAAGAGCCTGAGCAACAGTGATGCGGGTCTCACGATCTACTATCCGGCATGAGTGCATACTAAATACAATATCCAGATGATGTGAGTGTCGCATGATTTGACTGACAGAGAGAAGGTTCAGCTCTATGCCAGGTACGAAGTAACCATCGAGAAAAATCAGATTTCTCCTTCCAAACTGTATCTGAACAGTGCCTTTTCCAGCAACAGCATATTCTTCGCCTCCAAAAATGATAGAATCTTTGAACGGCGTGTACTCCGTGAACCAATCTCGCCGATGTGTAAAGTGACGAGAGGCACTTGAGTCAATGTACCAAGCAGAGGATTTGACATGATCTGCAAGGTGCTTGGCCATAAAGGCGTAGCCCGCAGATTCCATTGGTTCAGGATGCATGACAGCAGACGTCGTCGGGAGATATTTTGAGACATAAAAAACAAGATATCGGAGAATAGACAATAGCCAAACAGCAAAAATCTCAAACCATCGAAACTGACTTGACAATCCGAACACGAATTTCGAGATGAAATAAAAAAATTTCTTCATACCTGCTGATGACAGAGGGACCCAGGGCACAAAACCCACGGTTGAGTGAGGAACTAGATGAGTCTAGGCACTGTAAGCACAAAGCAAATAGCTACAGGTCCAAATGGGACCACGAACAAGGCAGAAAAGGGCACTTGAAGCAACCCGTTTTGAAGCATACAAATTGCTGAAAAAAGGTAAACAAAATACTGCCAAAAACTTCAGATGCCAAAGACTACAGGGGCCAAAAAGATCCGCAATTTCCAGGAATAGCGACGAATCCAACAGGATAAGAACTCACCACACGCCGAAATCATTAAACACCAAAAAACGCGACCTCCAGAGATAAATCCATCAAAAAGAATGCACATCGCAGGCAGAATACAAGACGAAGTAGGGTTGCAGAAGCCGCGACCAAAACATCTAAGGAAAAGACACCTACAGCAAAGTCGCGAGGTTTCCAAAAATCGCGACCACAGAGGCTTCAGCCAAGGCGAAAGTTAGAACCCACAATTTGAAGAAAAACGGGATAAAAAAGCGCAATTAGAAATAACTCGAGAGTGAAATCGCGACTACCACAAACCCTCAACAGCGAAAAAAATCGCGACCCAAAACAAACAGATGACTTTTAAAAACAAACGCCATTAGATCTCCAAAAAATCACCTCTGGAAAACCCTCGACCCAAAGGCTTTGAAAAAAACTCCAGATCCTTATGGAATACGAAGAGCCCAGAGAAAGTTTTCCCGCTCTGATACCATGTTATAGAAGGTAACTGAGAATCTTTTTATTAAAGAATTCGTTATTTACAAAGATAAGCAGAAGCTCAATATATAGGATACAAAGTCTAAGAATAGACTACAGGCTGTAAAAAGATTACAGCGAAGCAACGCATAAAACAAGAGAAGAATTAGCGACCATTATATTAAACTAACGGTAGTGTTAATAGTTACCCTATACAGATCTCTGTTCTTTAGCACAAGGTGTACTTTAAGTTTCCAATCATGATACTTGTGAAGGGTGTTAGAGGCGTGATTGATTGAAGTGAATCCATTGCTTAAAGTAAATGTTGTTGCAAAAATAGAAGGGAAATAGAAAATGCAGAAGAAAAGTAGGAAGTGCACAAGGACACAACACAAAACACCCCCCCTTAATCCAATATTTTGAACCCCGTAGATTTTGGCACTTTATAATTTAGTGCTATTTACAATGTAAGTAGGTCCAATGGATTGGAAATGAAAAAATATGAACTTTTGAAAAAAAAAAAAAAAAGACACTCAATTTCGAGTTACCGATCAAAAGTTATTACAATATTACTTTTCCAACAATAATGGCCTATTAAAAAATGCTTCTAATGTAGTTTTCTCAAGATCCACTCACTGCATGCAAAAACTAATAGATACCCACAAAGTTTTTCGACGCTGCCAATAAAACCCAGAAAGCATTTTTCTTCCCAACGTGCAAAAGATGCAAATCTTATGCAAATTCAAATTCGGCTTATAAGGAAAGCAGTCGTGCCCTGCTGTTTCAATAGATCTTTTTGCAAAATCCACTCGCTGCCTGCAAAAACTAACTAATATCCAAAAAGTTTTCGATGCTGTGAACAAAACCCAAAAAGCGTTTTTCTTCGTGAAGTGCAGAAAATGCAAATCTGATGCAAAAAAAAAAAAAAAAAAAACGCCTCCACCAACAAAAAACAGCTACCAAACACAAGTAATCCAATTCTAATGCAATGCAAATAGTGTTTTATGACAAAAAAACAACAATAGTTACCGAACCAAGCAATAGAATACCAGATTGGCTCTACTACAATATAGGAGTGCGCCACGATCTTCTGGATCAAATGCTTGTACCGGTTCGAGCCACGAGAGTCAAGCAATCACACACTCTTTGTTGCAAGTTATATTAAAAACATAGAAAGCAAAAGAAATACAGAAATAAGAATGAACACGAAATGGATCCAATGGCATGAATTGATATTAGCTCACAAAATGGAGATGTACATATATAGGAGAAAGGAAGTGCAACTGCCACCTAGAATAGCGGTGAAGGAGCCTAATAATAGACACATAACTCCCACTAACTAAGACCAATGACATGTGAACTCCACAAGACTAGCATGCTAACTCCATGAGACTAGCTAACTAACTCCATGTGACTAGCACACCTAAGCAAGCTTAACTCCAAATGTACGAGTAATCCATGCATGATCTATGCATAGGAATAATCTACTATAAACAATAAAGATAAATAATATCCTACACTAACGAAGGGAGCTACCCCCAAGGTAGCAACTTGCCTAAATATATATATATACACACACATACACAACACTTTTTTAATTTATTTTTGCTTCAAAAGCTTGTATGCTATTGTTGCAGGTAGCGCGACATTTACCCTAAACTCACAGCCACACCAAAGGCAGGGACAATGACGCCTTTCTAAACTCATCGCTATGCTTCTTTCCAATGCTACATAGATATAATATTTTTTACCTATGACTATACTCCTCATCTTCTCGTGGCTCAACTTAATGGGTTGAATCAACAAACAAACCTTGCAAATGAAAAATAAAAATAAAAATAATGGGCAAATTCATTTCAAAATCCGTCAAATGCCTTCGGAATCGAGGTGAGTTCTTCCAAGTTCATCCGAGACAACCCCACATGTGAAATCACAACCCCTAGCCACACCCCCACCCGCACCCAGCCAAGGTCCGGACCGGAAATGGATCATACCCAAGCCCACCAAGTTGCAGAGGTGAACCGGTAACGTAGGACAGTACTCGAGGCATGGGATCATTTTGTTTATATTCCTCTTGGTGTACAAACAAAACTATTTTTGGCACAAACTCATTCATTTATTGAAATCCATACAGAAGTCAACACAATATTGTACCCCCATGAAAATAAAAGAGAAGCAAAATTTTTCACATAAGACTGCTTAACTGTTTTAAACTTCGTCACAGGTAAAGGACTTATTGCCATTCAACCAACTGTACTAAGGGATTCTTGGTGTAGTAAGAGGCAAGGATATAGCTTTTTAGAGGAAATATTGGATCTTTTTCTTTTCTTATAGATTTTGTGTAGGATATAAATGGCAAATTAAGTAGGCTATTTTATCTACCACAATATGTTTCTGCTAACTACTTTGATCTGTAAATCCATCTTGATGCTTCTCAAACTAAATGATCTTTTAAATTCAATAATGCATTGTTCAGAGTCTGGACATCCATGGATTGATGAAAGATGGTAGATATCATATGTGTAGAACAGAAGAAAGGTTAAAGCAAATAAACATAATTTTGGTGATATATTCCATGATTTGGTAGAACTTGCATTTCAGCTAGCTTCTATATAAATTATATTACAAAATGGTAGATACCCATCTTCCCATATTACAGAGAAAAACCTTCACATCAATCTGGATACTGCAAGAAGATTTACTGGAAACAAAAACCCAGAATTGAGTGCATAATAACTTGTTGCAACATATTCACATGCAACTCACACCTTCACATGGTCAAACATTGATAATGCCAGACTGTTATCAAATTGAAATTGCTATGTTGAAAGGCTTCACGGATCATTTTTTTCAGTATTCCGAATGGCATTAGGATCATCTCTTAATAGTTGAAGTCGCATAACTTAACAATAGTATTGAAATTTGAAATAATTAAAATTCACTCATCTTGCTTTCAATAGTAAAGAGGTTACAGATTACATCTAATTCAATGTAATAATTGCAACCCATTTCCTTGCATATACAAATTTATCAGTAAAATTATTATTGGCCAACTTCATTTTCTGCTGCATAATTATCACATTAGACTTCTAGAGGATATTGCTATTGCACAGAGATAATCTCCAAAAACAGCCATGAAAGTTAAGTAAACTTGACATGTAAGAGGCCTAAAATCAATGCCATGGGCAATTCATTATTCAGTTGTTTCAGTTCTTTAGGATTTTTGCTCATGCAACATTTTCAGTACTGACTCTCTGATTAATGACTTACCTAAAAAATTATTTCATTCCACTGCAGTCTAAGACTGTTACATAAATCTATAAGAGATATCTTATTGAATATAATCGAATAATTACATTGAGAGAGTGAAGCTCATTTTATAGAGAGGATACAAATTAAGAAAGCCTAAAAGCTAGAGAAAAGCTCTACCTAACAAAGCAATATTGCTAAAGACGGAAAAACCTATCTAAAAGGAGAAAAACAAGGAGCAAACATAGAAGTAACCATTAATATTATCTTAATACCCCCCCTTAATGGTTACTGCACTAACTAAAAACAGAGTTGCCCCCCCTGAATGGTGACAACCAAAAAGGCGAAAGACTAGTCACAAGCAACTGAAATATCTGGCAGAAGAGATGGCCTAGAAGGCGTAGAAAGCAGACTCCTTCTACTAAGTATGCTCTACGACATGTGCTGATGGGGTTGAAGCTTCAGACTTGGACTGCTCAGTAGCCAAGCATTTCCGACAATCCTTTTTCATATGCCCAAACTTGTGGCAGTAATTGCACTGGATGTTGTATTTCTTGGAAGGGTCCTGTGACTGACCCTGACTGAACTGCTGAGAGGGCTGATTAGTGCCCCGATACTGTTGGAAGGACTTGGCAGTAAATGCATGTTCTGAGGAGGAGGAAGAAGCACTGCTACCGAACTGTTGTTTCCATTGATCCTGCTGCAAGAGTTTGTTGCACAAATCGAGAAACGTCAGACTAACATTAGATGAAGTAATGTTAAGAGTTTCGATAAAGTGCTCATAAGAGGGTGGTAGACTTTTCAGAGTGATCACTACCATATCTTCTTCTTCCATCTTCCGACCAATCGCCGTCAACTAATCACGGATGTCCTTGATTTTTGTGAGATGCTCCTGCAGAGACATCTGATCATCCATCATCATCGAGAAGAGCATGTTCTTGAGAAAGAATGCTCGGCTTTTGTCAGAGGTTTCATGAAGGTCCTTCAGTGAATCCCAAATTTCTTTTGTTGTTTTCCCATACGGAACCTAAGGTAACTGATCATCGATGATCGACAGCTTGATAAGCATTACCGCTTCACGATTTTGCTCATTGAATCTAACCTGATCCTTACCCGCCACTTGAGGACGTGTAGTTTTGCCCAGTATAATCTGGTCCAGACACCAATACTCGAAAATAGTCATCATTCGCTGCTTCCATGTGTTGTAATTCTTGCCGTTGAATCTCTGACTGCTCTCCAACAGAATGTTGGTCAAAGATGCCATGCTTCACGTTTTTTGAGACACGAGAAAACAAATTATAAGCAATGGGCACAAAAACCGAAGCAGAAAGACGGCACAAGAAGGGAAAATAGAGGTTTTGCACAGATTACGGAGCACTGATTCCGAAGACACAGATATACTGACTTGAAAATCCGAACATGAATATCGAGGTACGGATCTCAAGACAAATCCGAATAACGGATTTCAAAACTCGGATCTCGAGAGTACGGATAGCACAAGTTCAGAACATCTGAACACAAACTTCAAGGCAAGATGGAAAATAAGTCTGCATGTCCACTGGCGCAAATCCCGAGGCACAACACAACACATTCCTGACCAAGGATGATGTATTAAGCACAGACCCAGCAATGGTTCGCTAATTCACTGTGTTGTAATTGAGGCCATAGAAGCCTTTACTAATGATCGTTGCCTTGAACAGTGCTTGAGGATATACGCACAGTCTTCAAAGACAAAATCTGCCGCCAAAGAGAATACTCAACAGCCAAACCATATATGGCATTCGTTTAGCACAGAAATGCCCAAAGAATTTGAAAAATCCGTTCAAAACACAATCTACAACAGAGACACAAACTCGCCGAAGAAATCCGTCAAAAGAAAATCGGCGGACAAATGATCTAAGCTCAGAAAAATCAGATCCAAACTAAATCCGCAGAAATAAAAACAAGTGCCAAGAATGACCTTCAGAAACAGTGAAAAGAACCTACTGGAAATCGCGAGTTTTTTCAGAGACAACCCAAAAATCAACGCATCTTCAGAAAACACAGATGGCGATAAAAAACTTGTGAATCACACAGAAAACGCGACCTTCGGGAGCCGATATTTGGTTCAAAACGCAAAGAAAAATTCGAATCGCGTGCAAATAGAATACATGAATCACGGATCTAAAAACACGACTTAAAAGGGCACAATTTCCAGAACAAACTCGCCACAGAAATGGCCATGACCACAGAGGAATCGCGAGCTTCAACTCCAAACACCGGCCAGAAAACAAAACGCGATTTAAGACCGCCACGATTTTCAGAAGAAAACAAAGACAGAGATCCGAAAAACGTTAAACTCATAAATCCGCAATTTGCAGAGGAAATAGCTGATCCGTACGTCGCATGAACAGGCACAGGAGTCGAATGGCTCTGATACCATGTTACATAAATCTATAAGAGATATCTTATTGAATATAATTGAATAATTACATTGAGAGAGTGAAGCTCATTTTATAGAGGATACAGATTAAGAAAGCCTAAAAGCTAGAGAAAAGCTCTACCTAACAAAGCAATATTGCTAAAGACGGAAAAACCTATCTAAAAGGAGAAAAACAAGGAGCGAACATAGAAGTAACCATTAATATTATCTTAATAAAAACAAGGAGCCCATCGTCACTTTTATCAATATTTGACAAAATATTAGTCTTAAAGTAATGCACAAGGTTCTTGATCTTTAAAGTGCTTGATTATGTATTAGGTAAAGTAGTTTTCTTCTTCACTAGATCCTTGATTCTGCCCAAGTTTTTAATTTCTCATTGTAACTTGATACTCACTTTTGTAGGCTATAAAGTGCTTAAGAACTAAGAGCTCTAATTATGGATGAGATATCTACTGAATGTGGGGTATCTGGAATGACTCCAAGCAAGGTCGACTCCACCTCAGCGAAAAGAAAAGACTATCTCTCACAGAAAGGCTACTCTAAAACCTGAATAGGCTGCCTGTCAACATCATTAATGTCCATGTCATAGGTGTATGAGGTCAAATCAAAAGCATCACCCTCAAGTATTTTGTCAGCAATCTCATAAATATTTCCAGTGAGAAGCACTAGTAACAGTAGGTGTTCCTTAGGTAGTCAAAGCCTCAGTAATCACGAAGAATGGTCTGAAAATCCTGGGCATAATGAGAGGAAGAGTGAAGAAGATTTTTTCACAGTGCCAACCAAGATTATTATTATGGAATAAACCAATAGAAAAGAATTCACATGTGCGGATGTTCCTTAAGGAGTATAGCTCATCAAGAAGTATTTGGTTTATGCACACTTCCTGGGCTCTTTGGTCAGCATTGCCACTTGCTCATATTTGTACTCTTCATCCTCAACACTATCTAGTATCATCATCCTTGACTCCATCACCGTCATCATCCCCTTCAACCTAGCCAATTTTGTTTAAGGCCTGGACAATGTTGTCCTCTCATTGTTGTCTCCTTTCGAGTTGGAGGTGCACTCTTGGCCTCTACATATTCCTCATCAAAAACAGCCTTCTTCCCATAGGCAAAATTGGGCTCCATACTACATGTAACCAAGCTGTTTGAGTTTGGAGCAAATCTTGTGCCTTTAGAGTTAGGCATGCAATGTCTTCACATTGAAACCGTAGAACAGGAGGTTGTTGTTGTTTAATAGGACGTATCAAAAAAGCAGTATCGTTGACTTTCCTATCAACAATTCTTAATCAAGATTAAGCATAGGGTAGGCAAAAACATATAAAACCCAGTGTTATATAAAAAAATTCTTCAACTTATACAAATGAATCATAGGCTTCCCTGCTCTTTCGATCTTGCATGTATGGACAAGCCATAATAATAAGTCCATGTTTCTTGTCTTTCCCAACGATCACCTTCAAATAAGATCATGAAAGTACTAAAACTCATTGCTCTGCATGTGGGGAATCTTAACCCTCTTTCCCTGCACCACAGCTATATTGTCTTCTTTTGAAAGAATGTGGATACAATAATCATCAAACTACTAGCTTTTATTCCAAGGATGTTTCACTCTTCTTCACCATCTTCCATACATCTAGAAGTTCCAAGGATTGATGATATTTGCACCTTCACGGGAGATTATTAGACATTTTTGGAATGTTGGTCACACGGATACCCTGATGTGGAGGCACTCCAAGAATGAGCGTAGGCTAGTGGCATCTGATAAAGGATGTGGGACCTGAGCTGTGTCCAAGAAAGGACACGGGTAAGAAGCACTTGAGAAAAGTGGTATTTTAAACTCATTGGTGATGGAATTCCATAACTGAGATGCTTTTGGAAGGACTGACAGTGCTGCAGACAATAACGGTACAATCTTTAGGGACGGGTAGTCCCATCCAACAGTGAGAAGGTCATAAAAGAGTACCTCAAGGCACTTGATCAGTCACCACAATTGTGGTGTGCTCTAGAAGCATTCGTTAAAGGGATGTCCTAGAAGACTTCAAGGTTGCAAGGTGTTCATATTATGACAACTAACTCGGCTGTAAAGGAGAACTATGTAAAGATACCCAAAAGGATTATCCAATAAAGGAATCAAGCCTTGTCGGATTGCTCATGCTCTGCAATTCACTTCCGATATTTTCCCGTTACCACCTCTTTATTTTATGGTACAGATTTTCTTATTGTAAAGACAATGTATTGGATTATGTGCAGGCTATATTGGATCATCCTTCATGTTTGAGTGATTTTTGACTTATGCTTTTTTGGGGGGATGGCAGTAGACAAATATGGTCACAAACCTGTTATTCTCATTGGTGTTGCTTCAATTATTGTACTCAACACATTGTTTGGAATGAGCATTAATATGGATGGCTACATCAATGCAATTTCTTCTTGGAATCTTTAACAGAATGCTTGGTCCAGTAAAGGTATATGCATCAGAAGTTTGAAGAGACAGAATGCCAAGCTCTGGGCCTATCTATTGTTGTGAGGTTGTGGAGCTCTGCCTTCATTGTTCTTCCTGTTGTGATCATCAACATTCCTGGTCACCAGTCGAGGTGATCCAATTTTCTCCATCCAATCTTCAACAGGAGAATTTCTAGTTGGGAAAGTCATCTACTCTGACATTTTTGTTTAATGAAGCTGCAACATTTCATAATGGGAAGAAATTTCAAGGATTCAGGGAAGCATGTCTTCCATGTGGACACCGACATGATGAATCTCACAGCAATGTAGGTCTGGTCCAAGATGCAGGAAGGAATGCTCATGTCTTCAAGTGCTCATAAATGTTCTTGCACTATTCATTGAGGACTATTTTGCCTGCCATAAACATTTTATTTCTTCTATTGTGTGGGATTGATAATGATATTTTGATGTGTATTAATTAATGTTTATATTAGTATGCCTTTCCAGTTCCCTTTAATATCTTTAACAATTTCTTCTCCTATGGTTATCAATCAATGGAAGGCCCTAATCTTTGCATATGATTCATCATTTTGAAATCAATCTAATGCAGAGAGCCGCTGTTAGCTCTCTTTCAGGTTTACAAACAAATTTGTAGGTCTGAATCCACCTTAAGTGATCAGGTGCACCATTCACACTCGTGAGACATGGATCTTGTGAACCACTACTTGTAAGATACAGGTTGATGAAGATTGACTTGAAACTACATAGTTGAATCCCAATAAAACATCACATAATTTAAATACCTTATTTTTTACAAATTGTTTGTCCTTCAGTCTTCTTGGAACACAGCAAGTGGTATCCAAACTTCAATTTATTTTCCACCGTCACTACCATTGAGGTTCAAAGAGAGATTCAATCCTTGGGAAAATGGCCAAACAAACCATATCCAAAGTATTTAAACCACATAAACATCTGATCTATAATAGATCCAGGAGTACATTAGTTCAGTCACTGATGATAAACACTTCAGAAATATCGGGAAAAGGCAGTATCAGAAAACATGGGACAAACCCACATCTATGTAAATGACCCAAGTCAAATCCACAAAACAGAATGTGTACCAAACAGCCAACTCTTCCTATTCCAATTCCATTCAGGAGTCCTTCAATCCGACAAAAGGGATGAACAAACATCAACAGCCATAAAGAAAGATGGAGAGTTTCGGTTTCATTATCCATAGTGATCTACAAAAGGAGAATTAAAAGATTGTATCATATAGAAGTAGAGAGCTGAAGTGGAAGGGCTTGACACAAAATCTAATACAACTGTACCTGTCCATTTGAGCAATAAACTCTGGTAGAAAAGCAACTGCCACTACCAACTGGGTTTTTACTTTTTAATTCCTTAAAGAGACTTTCCCAGGATAAAAATCTTGTGTTTGTGTTGCATCTTTTCACTTCAGTCCTTCATTTCTTTATGACTAGCTTGTTAATTTCTACATATAATCCTGTCATTTTCTTGATTCCCTAGTTTCTAACTTGTTTTGGTGGAAATTATGGATCAGCACTGTTTTTGACTCTTTGAGGATAGGGAAAATATCACTCCTTGAGGTGATATGAATCTTGTTCCACCAGATGGAGAAGAGGAAGAGACAGAAAGTTCATAACACCCTTATTTTATCCTACAAATGAAGATTCCACAATATGATGGAAATCTTCACATGGCCAAGCAACCTCCGATTGGCCCTCAAAAGATTAAAAAGCAAGACAACAAGTTGATTATGGCCCTACAATATTTGAATTGTGATGTCTACACATGGGAAGAGATGGGTTTTTACAAACCCCAATGGGGACTTTGATGACGACTCCAAGGCTCTGACTCAAAGGGCAGATTATAATCGGGATGAGCCAAACTTTATATGAATTAAGAATATGATGCAAAGGATCTATTTTTCCAATCTGAAAGTGGACATCCAAATGGAGGTAAGGTTATTTGAGCCAAACTCTTTTGAAAGAACTATTATTGTCTAGAAAGGCAAAAGTCATATTGAGGCCCTTGGAGAGAGTTGTAAGCACTTCTACAAAGTCTTTTAAATCTAATAAGAAAAGGTAGGGAAGAAGGTGTTAGAGTTTTTAGCTCAGTTCAGAACTTCTGCACAGGTTCAATGTGAATGCGCAAGTAGTTCGAGTTATTTCTATTTTGTAATTCATTTAAGTGATAGAGTGAAATTATTTTATTTAGTTAAGTAAGTCTAATAAAATGCAGATAAGTGCTAATAGCATATTACAGAGAAATCTGTAGCGTATAGCAAAATGAATTACAAAATAGGTTATAGTTTTTAGTGACTAATAAAATTACACTTGCCCTGTTACATAGAAATCTGTAGCATATAGCAAAATGAAATTCATGTCAAGTTACATTAAACAAATAGTTTACTAGTACAATAAAAAAACATGCATATCATGCCCTAACAATATATTTCCTGCTGATGGATATAGCCGTAGTTGAATGAATAAAGGAAACACCTCAGAACTTGATCTGGAGCTTTTGCAATGTGTTCTTGAAAGGAAGCCCAATGTTTTTGATCTTTTGATGCCTGTTTACCCAACCAACACGATGGAAAAATAAATAAGCTGTGTAATATAATTATATAGATATCTTAACAATAAAATTAGAAATACATGACAAAAACAAACGTGCCTCCATGTTTTTAAACTGCTTATGAAAATCTCGATCCTTTCCCTGAACATCTTTAATTATATTTGTAGGGACTTTCTCACTACAATCTCCAGGATCTGCATCATCCAGGTCTTCGTCGATCACCTCAAATTGAGGCCATAAACAATTGCTTGCAGGTTTTATCTGGCAATCAACTTGGGAGCCTGTCTCCAGAAATGTAAGATTAAGACAAAAAAAACATATTACCATCTATTATCTAGAGAATACGAGCGAATATGGCCAGAATAGCATATGAATCACACCATTTCCATTCACAAGCTCGGATGAACTCTGATTTTCGGTAGGCCCACTCACAGCCGCAATGGTCTTGGAACTTGACTGAATCTTACGACAAGTTGCTGCATGGCCAGTTTTCCAATGGTTGACCTAGATAAACATTCCAATGATGAAGTTTGTGACAAAAAGTCGTGAATAGTTTAAAAATACAAAAAGTCGTGACAATAAATACATAAAGTTATCAACAGAAAATGCATGGCCGCAGTTAGTAGTTGCCTGATGATGTCGAGAACAATAACGTGCAAGCTTGCAACCACTGCAAATCTTTCCACCTCTCCATGTCCCACACCAACTACAAAGAGCAACTACCCTTGCATCCAAAAAATAATAGCACATAACTTCAATACATTGTACTGATAAATGTGGATGCTGCAATTCCCAATTACAAACCACTAAATTCTAAGAAATGACTACAATAAAAACAATTTAGAATATTTCATAATTTTTCAGGAATGCATTCTGAACCCATAATCTTGTTGCAGAAATGTTTTTCATGTTGTTTTGGACACATTCAGTAAACAGTTGAAAAGAAATAGTTTTTTTTTTACAAAGCTCCCATGTTGTTTCAGACACATTCAATAAACAGTCAAAACGAATCTATACTTTATGCTTGGTGGCATGTGCCCTACTTCCTACTATTCTTCCTTCCAACATCCTAAGAGAAAACTTCTTTTAGGTTTTCAATGGCTTTATTGTTCATCCTAACTATATGTGATAGCACTGATCACATGGTCTTAAATGCTTGCCTGGCTGATCACCAGGCATTCACACCCAGCTGTGACTCGAGATATCACCATATTTTCCTCATAAGAAGCATTTCATTTTCAAGTGTCCTAATTACTAGAAGATTCAAAGAAAGTGCTACTGTGTTTTCTAGGGAGGCCTTCATCAACCTCCCTTCATTACCTCAACTAGAGATGTTATTGCATTATTTCTAAAATAGGTAGTGGCATCCATGCATTGATTACTAAGGAGTTAAACAAGACTTATGAGTTTGATCACGTCATTCTTCTGAATTGTTTCAATTAGTAAGAACAGCAAGTGCCCTATGGTCGCTAGTGAAGGTGGTGGTGAAGACAATAGACAGATAGTCATACAGCATCCTAAGAGCTATACTGCTATAGCAATTGTCCACATCAGACAGCATGGGTCAGAGCAGATCCTCCTTGGATCCAGTCAATACCACATTACCAAGGCTATATGACTAGTTTCAACATTATTTCTAGGAGACATTCAGCCTTAGATGTTAAGGGACTTTCCACCTCTTGTTCGCCAACAAGTTGTACTTCAATTCTTTCAATAATAACTCTATCAAATCCTGTCATCCCAAAACACTCTCCAAACTACAACCGTGGACTTGTTATTTACACTAACAAATAGCATTCCACATGTTTTAAAAAGATATGATGAGTTTTGTCCCACCACTTCTTTTGCTTAATTGCTATAATGGGTAAGATAGCATTTAACTTCTGTATAGTCCTTAAGGATTGCAAATATAATCTTGAAGTTTATGCCTTTCTTTCCATGCCTCTTTCGTTGCTTTCTTAGGTTGGAAATATTTTGCACACCCCTTTGTAATACTATTATTGTTGGTTGTACTTTCCAAAAAATTACAGTTGGGCTAAATTTAGGGTCTCTGCTCTAGAGATTTACAGCAATTACATCAAGCCTTACAATTTGGCTTACAACATTTCAGCAAGAAAATTATGTGGAAATTGCATGACTGCACATAACTTAAAACAACAGTGACTGATCCAGGTGGATTAATCGAACACAACTCTAGTGATACCACCAAGCCCATTCTCATGGCCTACACTAATGCTGACTTATGTTTCATGGTCTGCAGTACTCCAAAACACTCTTTTGAGGTTTGCAGTATCTCCAAGATCATCAGTCCATTTCCACCAGATGTTGCACACACTTTTCAATGACGCCAGACAGTCTAGGCCAAATCGCCATCATCAGCTTTTGGCAGGGTTCCAATCACCTACAGACCAAACCACTAAGGTCCATTCACAACATGTGGTGCCCACAAGTGCCAACAGTGTTGCAGCTTTCAGCCCAAAAAGGGTCGACTGTTACATTTCAACATTATTCAACTCAACTTTCAGCAGATAAAGCAACCATTTCAACTTTCTTGAACAGTTCCTTCATAGATTTGTAACATTATTTATACATTTGTGTCATCAAATTTTATCAAGAATAGTCATGGCATTGTCTAAAAATTGGTGAGTTACTTCCTGGTTCACTGGCTAAAAGGGCTTGACAAGTACTCGTAAAGTTTCTCACCAAAAATTGCCGCACATCTATGGGAAAAACTTGCCCACTAAACAAAAATGTCATTCCGCACATATGCACATCAAATTCTGTCCTTTTTTCCAGATTTGTCTTTTGTTGTTGTGCTCTACCCCCATGATACACATTTGATTGTGTTTTCAGTTACCTTGGAGTGATCATCGACAGATTTGAAGGATTTCTTAGCCATATTTGAAATGTCTGACTTCTTTGTTTTAGATTTTTACTATTTTTCTTCCATTCTAGTTCTGATCTAGGGTTTCAATCTTTGTTTTTTGATTTTTTTCTCATTTTCTTCTTTCTTTTAGATATAGGGTTTAAATTTATTTAATTTGATCGTTTTACTTTTTTTTTTTTTTGTTGCTAGGGTTTCCAATTTTGCAATAGTAGGCACCCTCAGCTAGCAAATTCAAGAAGCCCGCTTGAAAGCATGGCAAACCGGGTTCAAATTCAGAGATAGTGGCATGCATTTATTGTGTTTTTCATATGGGAGGAGGCATCAATCAACTCAAATATCACCTTGCACAAATCTCTAGTTGAGATTTGCAAATGTGTACTGTAGTGGAACTTAAGGTTTCATGAAAGATGAAGGCTCTCCTTGCTAGCTACAAGGAAGAAAAAAAAAATTAAAGAGAGAACAGTTGAACTAGTTGCAGCTATGATGAATTCACCCCCTGACTCAATACTGAATTAGTATGCTCTTGTCTTGGCCCATGAATGCAGGGCTCATCCACTATGGAGAGTCCTAATTAATTGCACTCATAGGGCTTCTTTGTTCGTCATAATACCCCTAATGCACAACCTTCACTCAAAAGTAGAACTGGGATAAGTAGTATGAAGCATGGATGGCTGCAATAATTTGTTTATATTATAACATGCCATTTCCGTATTGAGGGGAATCCATATTAAGAATCTTTGGTCAATGCATTGACTATTTCAATGAAAGGGTTCAAGGTACCTAGTGCACTTGATTTGAGTGGGCCCTTGTGTGAGGAAGCCGTGAAACCCATATCGTAAGTCCTTGGTTAATGTATTGACTATTGCAAGGAAAGGGTTCAAGGCACCTAGTCCACATGATTTGAGTGTGCCCGTGTTCAAGGAAGCCATGAAAAATACTGAAACGATAGAAGAACAAAAAAGAATTTGGTACAGAAAAGGCTGCAGTATTTTGTCTAATGGGTGGACGAATGGCAAGAGCTGCACATTTATCAACTTTCTAGTGGCTTCAATGGCCTGTTGGTATTCTTAATGTCCATTGATGTCTCACCCAAAGTGAAATAAAATGAGAGTTTGTACAATAGGTAATTTTGGAAGTGGATATCAAGCCTGTCGTCCAAGTTGTGACAGACAATGCAGCAGACTATATAGCAGAAAAGAGACTTCTTGAGGAGTCCATTTTTTGGAGCCCTTGTTCTGCCCATTGCATTAATCTCCTACTTGAAGACAGAGACAAAAGTGGATGGGTGAAAAACATCGTTGAAGCAGCTAGAAACATCACCAAATACATTTACAACCACCCTTGGGTGCTTAACTTAATGACAAAACACACCAAAGGAAAGGAGCTTGAGTAATTAGGATACACACAATTTACCATCAACTTCATCATATTGCAAATCATTGCAACCTCACTAACATCTATTAAGCAAATGTTGTGTGCACTCGATGGTTGGAACCTCCACATTCAAAAAAGGCCAAAGGGGAAAGGGTCATGAAGACCATTTTTGATATGTTTGCCAAGAGCATGGATAAGATGAACTTCACAATTACAAACTTTGCAAGTTTGGAAAATTTCTATAGTTCACTTATCAATTACTTTTTATTTGTTGTTATAATTCAATTTTTTCTTAATTTTAATATTAAAAATCTACACTATTTTTGTTCCAAGTGACTAGCCTTTGGTCAATATTCTATGCTTGGTGTATGGAGAAAAACACCCAGTGAGTTATCTATATGAAGCCATTGACAAGGCCAAGGAATCCGTCCAACATTACTATGAGAAAAATAAAATAAATATGAATCCATTTGGCGCATAATTGATTGGAAGTGGAACAACCAACTCTACTGACACACACATGCAGCAGCCTATTAAAAAAAAATCTTTTTTAATTCCCCTAAGCTTGATGAGGAGGTTATGCATAGTCTCAACACATGCATAGAGAGGATGGCAGCCAACAAAACCCTTAGAGAATAAAATTCTTGACGAGTTTCATATTTGCAAATTGCAACTATGCAAATTCTTCACCTCTATGCATTTGAAGAAGAATGACCTAGCAGCTAGGGAAAAGAATTGCCCTTCAAAAGTTCAATCACAGTCTTATAGATAATAGACTTCTTCAATGAGTGCAATTCTAGTTTATTTATAAAGTTATAAATGTTCTCTTTGGAGATTTGTGGTGGGAAGATTATGATGCAAAAATACCAATTCTTCAAAGCCTAAATATGCTAGCCCTAAAGCATGTCTAAGCGTGAGCGTAATTGGCACATGTTGTGGCCACTCACACGAAGAAGTGCAATAGGTTGACCCAAAAACACCTCAATGATCTCATTTTCGTGCAATAAAACCGTCATCTTTGCATCAAAAAAGTGGGGGAAGGGGGAAGGAAATTCATGATACAATTGATTTGGATGACACCAATCCCTATGCCAATTAGATTGTAGATGATGCACAGCCCTGTTTACTAAGAACGTTGCTAATTTGGAGAGGGAAGCAGCAGAAGTAGAAGCATAGGCAAAGGTGAAAGCAAAAACATCAAGAGGGACTGCAAAGGATGATGATATGCTTAAAGATGAATTTGTTCTTGAGAGGGAATCTTTACCATCCAATTTGAGGGCACACCCAATGACGAGCTTTGATCAAAAGAGAAATTTGTAAATTATTTTATGGAGGACTTGTAATTTTATATTATGGTGATTAATCATCATATGACATTATGCTGTTACTCCTTTTTGATCTAAAGACTAAAACTGATAAAGAATATATTTATGTGTTTTCTAGATTCCTTTTTTACAATTTTTTAAAGCATTTTGAATGTTATTTACATCTCTTTTGAGAGTTTATGATTTTTTTAATATGCTGAATTTTCACCGAGTCCAAGTCAAAATTTTGAACCACTCAGCTTTTGTCAAGTCTGAGTATAAAACTATGAGTCATAGCTTAAAACGGTTAGTGAAGGATAAACAACTACACATATCTCTACTGGGATTAGGTGTGTCATACACCTTGCAAGTCCTAATGTTTGAAATATTTAGTTATTTGTATTTATTAATTATTTTGTCTTCATTAGGGAAATGAGGTGTCCCACTTTGAGGTGGCACTTTTGGCCACCTGTCAGCTATCTTGAAATGTGTGCAAGAAGTTGTAAGAGCATTTAATTTCATCATGATGTATAAGAGCATCTTATGACATTGTAAGATATGGGAGTTACTTATGACAGATTCTATGAAGCATGTAAGAGCATGATTATAGGGAGTTACAAAGTGGACTAGGAATCTTGACCCACTTATGACGCATGTTATGACATGTCATAGAGCACCATTCTAAAGAAGATAAATGACAAATCATGAGTTAAAATGAGGTGTGGGTTATGAGAATTCTTACCATGGTATTTTTGGACTTTGTTTGGGCCCGTAGTAATGCCTTTTGGTGGTTTTATGGGCCTCATTGAGTCTTGAGTGCTTGAAATAGAGGCATTGAGGAGTTTTCATTGCAGAGTTATGCCATCGGATTTCCTCCAGAGGAGGAGGATGTTGATCTCCATGTTAAGGCAAGAGCTTGGAAGTGTGTTATTACCGTTATTGGTTATGTGCTCCAGAAGGTGGGGTTTTTTTACCCGAAAGGGTTTTCCCTAAGTATATCTATGTCTCTTCTCTTCTATCTATGCTTTTTCTTTTCTTCTCTCATTCTTGTTCTTAAAGTGTTATTTTACATGCCATTATGCTGCTGAAATTTTCATAGATCTGAGATCTATATTTCTTTCCTCTAAGCGTTAATGTGGGAAATGAATCTATGTTGAGATTTCGCTTTATGGCCATAGTTTGTTTGCATTTGTATCAGGATTTTTGTTTAGTAAATCTTACAGTACTGGAGGTGCATACTGAGAAATTTCCCAATAATCTCAAGAAAGTATGTCATGTATAGAATGCACATATTAATAAACTTGTTTGTTCCAATTCTAATATCTGATATCTCTCCTATGTGTCTTTCTCTGAGTAATGTTCATTTCTGATTTATTATTATTATTATTGCTTTTGTGCATATAAAACATCTAGATTGTTACAGTGTAGAATGTTGTACCCAAATATATCCCGGGATCCAGAACCAAAAGAAATATTATTAAAATCTAGAGAATCGAAATAAAATAATGTGCTTGGGTTACACTTTTCAAACATTTGTTAAGAACAATGGTTGATTACAAATTCACTAATGTACCCTGCCATATGAAATTCTCAAACATTCTGAAGTTTAACAGCATGGAGCATTAATTTTAAAGATGAAAATATATATAACGTACCGCCACTGGACAATGGTTTGCCATGTTCATCATAGAATGGATTCTTCCTAGGTAGCTGGCAACGAAATACCTTCACACTTCAAAATCATAAGAAAATCAAAGAGCGCACGTACAAAAACACAACCTTGTAGATTATAAAGTAGCATGTTCGTGAACATTTCTAAGATACCATGTTCAACGGGTTTCCAGAAATTTGATAAGCATGTATTACCAAAGCTCATTGAAGTTTTCATATTAATTGACATTTCGATTCTAACTGCTCTGTTCATCTCACAGTCCTACATGCATGGTGAACACATTTGCTAAACATGACAAGTAATCTTTTTAAGAGCAATACATGTATAGTACCTTCTGCATGGCTTCGATTTTTTCTGCTCTAGCTGATCTTGTTGCAAACACGCCATTGAAGGGCACATGAAAACATATAAGGTTCTATGATATGCATCGTCGATCTTTGCATAAACCTAAAACAATAAAAAGACGACAAACAGCTCTCAGAAGACCAAACCACTATACACCTAAAGACAATAACTGTTAACCTCCACTTCAAACCATGCCTGTGCACTTTGCATCTAATCATATCGTAATTTAGTTGGGTCATGGGATATGCTCAAGCGATTAAAACAATTGCACAGCCCCAAGTTCAAACCCCTGGAGACAAGATAAAGCGTTGAGATTGGGTTTTTTTACTACAATAAAGCAATATACAAAGTGAGTGCAAAATATAAAAGAAGCACCTGCATTAATAGTTGCAGAGGATTTCCACAGATTCCACAACACGAGTCCTTTTCGCTAGGCATGTTAATGGGATCTAACCATAACTGCACATGAAATCATGTGGCACTGAAGCTGATCCTCGTTTCAAAACATAACATAGAAATAAGATTATCATTGTTAGAATTTAACCCAAATCCACATTACATACAGGTGTTCCTCCAGCCCTGCTTTGCGCATAACGATTTTTCAGCTCCTCCAGAAACCCTAAAACCACGCCGCCGCTCTCACCGTCGTCTTCTTCTTCGTCGTCACTTTCTTCTTCTTCTTCTTCTTCTTCATCTTGAAGCTCGAGATTTTGTTGAGATGGAAGGTGCAAAGTCGCAAAGCTTTCTTCAATCCTCGTCTCATCCATGTCCATTATTGTCGGCATCATCACATCAGTTCCCACAACTATGCCGTCTGGTTAGTGAAAAATGCAGAACGTAAGGTTTTATTGTTATACACGAGTTCAACGGTTTAAAGCAGAGGTATGAAACCAATATTTTGAAGTTCAGACTCCCAAACCTAGAATAGTTTTGAACCCTCGCTTGGGCTTAAGGATACTACAAAAATTGAAGCTGTATCTTTAGCCGATAGACTTTTATATGTGAGCATTATACTGCTCGGAATTGTCTCACGCCGTAAATAAAATTCACGCCGCAAAATTTTCTAGACTCGTGTTGTTCCTATTGGTTTAAATTTGACAGTTGTATAGCTGTATTTAAAGATTTTAACTCTAAAATATAAGAAAAAATATATATATTTCATTCTATTAATTTTTAGCACAGTTTCTAGGTCTTTTGTTGCACATCAAAAATAGTGAAATAGAAAGATTAAAAAAAAAAATATGCCCAATGGCAACTACCAATAAATTTTCTTGGGCAGGACACTACAAGCATGTTACTCATGTCTATATGTTTTCCAGCGATGTTACTATTGTTTGCATTATGCTCGCAGTCTGTTGACTGCTACCTTTCCTTTGTATCTCGCTTGTTTCAATATATAATAATAATTAAAATATATATATATAGTCCCTAAAATAATACAGCTACGACCACATGTGAATTAGAGTTTCTCTGAGCCTTGGACAATAAGAAATGAACAAATTAGTTGAAGTCAATGAGTAATGGTGAAGTCCAATCTGGAATCCCAATCAGCACAAAACTCAACAATAGAATGTTAACAAGGAAAAAGTGATCAGATAAATGACCGAATAACAAAGGTCAAATTAAATTTGAAATGTCTTAGAAATAAATAGGTAGACCAAGTCAACAAATAGAATGAAGGAAGACCAAGGCAAGTAGGAAGAAATTGGTATAAATAAAGGATGAAGAATATGAACCAAGTTCACCGTATTCTCTCAAATCATTCCTTTAGTCTAATTTTTAGAGAATCCTTGACAAAATACAGAGCAAGGGATAATCAATATAAGGATATTGAAATCCTAAAGGGGAGGAGTGTTGAAGAAAAATGTTAGCAATATAGCTTGAAGGAAATAAATACTATAGTTTATGCAAAACGTGGAACCATGTACAAGGCACATGAATTGTTTTAAAAAATGCCTCAAAAGAAGTGCAGTCTCATGACACCATGATCTACAAAGTATTCACAAAAAATAGATACATTAAAAAGGCTTTAGAAATAGAGTCTAATTCCTTGACCTCTACCAATATTTTTTCCCATGCAAACAGTATCAGGGACTAATATACAAAATTAGAGATTGTCTTTAGAAACTCAAAGTTCCCTGCAACAGGGGCTAAGCCATTTAATCAATTTCTTATACAAAAATTATACCATTAAACAATGTGTTGATGCAATGATGGCTCTATTTCTAGATTTCCTGTTGTTCAAGCTCCATGACACCAACCTGATATATAAAATTTGACTTGCATTTAAAAAAAGTAATTATCACATGAAAGGCAATAATGGAGACTAAACTGTAGGAAAAAAAATCCTTGACAAGCAAGGTGGACTGTCAATTTTAAGCCCTGGGCGCATTCCTTGAACCTCTTATGGGTGCAAGTGCTAGTATTTATTAGCGATAGGTTTTTATATGTGAGTATTATAGTGTGCAAGTGTTGGTGTTTTTTTTTTTTTAATGGAAGTCATCCACAAGATAGTTTTTGTTATGGGCACCATCACTTTGCACTCAACAAGATTTGATTCCTAGTGGGCTCATTTAGAACCTTTTAACTTGACCAGTAGACCAAGGGCCCTTTGAGTGAAGCTATATTTAGATTCATTTGTCTCTAATGTAACAAAATACGAGGAGACGTGTAATATATTTTGATTTGAAGTTAGTACAAAATTAATTTATAATTGTAATTTAGAAAGAAAATATATAATACAAATGTAATTATTTAATTAATGTAAATATAAAGTTCGATTAGCCACAAACTCATATAAGATAATGTACAAGTATATTTGTTTGTATATACATACACGTTAAAATTCTTTTATATTTTAATCCCATATGAAATACACATGGATTAAATAGGTACAAAGTTCATGGTAGTAGCTTGTGTTGGAGTGAAGGATCGGCTGGACAAAAATTGGTATGTGGTAGGCCAAGAGAGTCGTGTAATCTCATGCCTGCAATAGAGAGAAACAAATATTGCAAAGCAAAACAAAACGAAAAATAAATAATGTTAACTTGCTTGATTGATTTTCGTTTTGTTTTGCTTTACAATATTTGTTTATCTCTATTGCAGGCATGAGATTGCTCGACTCTCTTGGCCTACCGCATACCAATTTTTATCCAGTCGATCCTTTACTCCAACATGGTATCATAGCCAAGTATGTTGGAGTGAAGGATTGACCAGATAGAAACTGGTATTTGGTAGGCCAAGAGAGTCGATCAATCTCATGTTTGCAGTAGAGAGAAACAAATATTGCAAAGCAAAACAAAACAAAAATGAATAATGTGAACTTGCTTGATTGATTAATATTATGAACAATGAGAGTGTACATATAAGTGAGGTGATTGAGTTGATTCAGAAGTCAACTTCAACACTCAAATAAAGGTGGCGAGTTTGCTCCACCAAATGGCAAGAAGGAGGTACTACATACCTTGGACGAGTTTGGCCAACTCTCCAAGATGGCTTAATGCCATGTGTAGGTTACATGCATCATTACTTATTAAATAATAAGTAATAACATTAATATTCTACACTAACACCCCCCTTAAGCATAGCTTAGGTGGGCACAAATAAGAATGGGTCCCATGTAACTAGGCCTGATGAGTTGCCCACGTACAATGCAATCCCTCATAAGTGGAGAGAAAAAGAAAACCCAGTGGGAAAAAACTTTCCTCCGAAAGAGAGAAAAAAGGTGAAAGTGTACAAGTGATCTTTCCATTCCATATAGGAATATGTAGGAAGAAGTATGAATGTCTCATAATTTTGTACATGATTCAAAGACCTAGATGATGCCCATGATGTCTTCAAAGGCTGCTCAAGTATCTCCAAGCCAATGTTGTCGGGTGACAAGTGCTGATATGATGACTAAGTCAAAGATGCAGACTCATGAATATCTATAGAATCTATCACTATAGAAGTTGATGTAGGAAAAGCAAGAGCAATAATCCAAAGAACAAATGTGTGGAATGTCAATGCATGTCATGTGGCTACAATCCAAATCCCACATGAAGTCTTGCTGAAAAAGAATCTCTGGAAGTCCTCTGTGAAACCTCTCTGAATTCTGTAGAAGTAAAAGAATTGTTATTATTATCCTACTGTAATGAATCACTAGAAGTTCTCAAGGAAGCAACTATGGATTCACATGTAGCATCAGGTGACGGTGGAGGAGATGTCAGGCTTGTCCTAAGAAGGAGCTGAAAGAGATTATGTGAGAAGTGAGGACACATATCATCCTTATGTTGATTACTCCCACAACATTGATATTTGATTTTCCAATTTTTGGGCATGATCTAATTATGAGAAAATTTTCTAATTTTTAGACATAATCTAATTATGAGGAAATACCAAAATGATTATGCGGAAGGAAAATGTTGAAGGAAATAAGGATCAACAAAAGTGCTCTTAACATGAACAATGGAAGTATTCTTGACACAACTCAACAAAAGTGTTCTCAAGACGACTCAATACACCCCCTTGTAATTCAATATTTTTATCCTCCCTTAGATTTGTGGCACTTTATAATTTTAGTGCACAGGTTAACCCAATTTGGAATGAAAAATGACACTTTATAATTTTAGTACGATATCATTTCCAATGGATCGAGCATAAAAAAATAACTTTAAAAAAATAGCACTTAATTTCAAGTTGTCAGTCAAAAGTTACATTAATTTTAATATTTGCTTGAAAATTTTAAACGCCCTTGAAAAAATTTGACAAAATATTTTTTTCTAAAAAAATTTACCAAAAAATAAAAACAGGAGAATATGGAGGTAAAAACATTTCAAATTAATCTATTGCATTTTTACCGAACTAGCTTCTTCAACCAACACTCGCTCTGATACCATGTTGGAGTGAAGGATCAACTAGACAGAATTTGGTATGCAGCAGGCCAAGAGAGTCAAGCAATCTCATGCAAAACAAAACAAAAATGAATAATGCAAACTTGCTTGATTGATCAATATTATGAACAATGAGAGCGTACATATAGGTGAAGTGATTGAGTCACTTTAGAAGTCAACTTCAACACTCAAATAGAGGAGGTGAGTTTGCTCCACCAAGTGGCAAGAAGGAGGTGCCACATACCTTAGACAAGTTTGGCCAACTCTCCAAGATGCCACACACCACCTAAGATGGCTTAGCGCCATGTGTAGATTACATGCATAATTACTTATTAAATAATAAGTAATAACATTGATATTCTACACTAACAACTTGTTCGTCTTGATTTTGTTTGAGGATTGTGTTTTGAATAAGGGTTGGGCTATAGAATATTTCAATTGTTTATAGTGTTTGACAAACCTTTCCACTTGCCAAATATTCCCTCTAATATTTCACATCTTCCCATGCAACAACGTTTCAATAAAATATTCTTCTCAATGTCATTGTATTTTGAATTTCATTTATCTAATTAAAATAAAATTCATGCCAACTCATACAATGCAAAATGTGCTCTTACAATTGGTATGGTAAGATGAAATGCAAGTAGAAATAGAATATACATATTTTATGTAATTATTACTAGCACTTGCACCAAAATGAGGTGCAATGGTTACGCTCATTGTAATTTATATAGATTATCCTATAAATTTACTAGTATTAAAGGAAGAGAGCAACATAGCATCTTATAAGAGGTTTGTAGTTGAATTCATAAGTACTCTATTTAAAATTTGATAGAACATCAAAAGTGTTTGATAATCATTGTTAAATAAAAGTTTTTTGACTTGTTAATGTAAGATAAAGTATCATAAATAAATAAATATATTTTAAAAATTGGTGGACATGGACAATACGTGGATCATTTGTACAGGTCTTGATACAACATTAGCTAGTGAGTCTTGACATGACTCATTACAGCAATCTTGGATGTCATGCTCATTGGCATTTTGATCATTGATTTTTGTTGAATATACCTCTCGATCCTTTACATTTTTATTATCTGTATATTAGAATTGAGGACATTGAACATCATCTAGATGGTTTTACAGTAATGAGTAATATAGAATTAGAGCAGAGAAGGAAGTGGAATGCATATATTTGTGTGAGTTATGAATTCATGTAATTGACAATTCTTTCAATACATGTTATGTGCAAATGTTTTTGTTATGCATAAAATAACATCTAAAATTACTAGCATTGTCAAATTGTATATTTTTGTCGTTGGTCATAAACAGTCTTGAAATAGATAAATTAAATTTATAAAATATTTGTATTATATATCTATTTGTAATGTTGAGAAGAAATATTTTGTAATACCTTCGGTTTTGTTTGAATTCAAGAACCATTAATATTTATTACTTGTAATCAATCTTGACCTTTGGTAGACGAGTTTGCCATGCAACACTTCTTTGTAATTCATTTCATTCTTGTGCATTGGAGTAAGATGTTATTTAGAAGAAGTGGAAAATTTGTAGTTCATTTTAGTAGAAGCTATATAGTGTGAACAATGAAAAGTTATTTTATTCTAAGTAATGTAAATCAAGTAAAGAAAATATAATTTGGACGAGGAGGACAAATCTCTTTTTGTATCGGGTTGTGAATGGCAAGTGTCCACCTGTACACCAAAAAGATTTGAATGAGTTAGTTGAAAATGGATATTTTAAGACATATATTACGAACTGGGGAATGAAAAATTGAATTGAGAGGTTATGTAGAAGAGACTAGATTGACATTTGTATGCCTCATTTTTTATAGTGAGAGTAATTGTAGCTAAGCCTCCTCTTTTTTTCTGATAATTATGTATGGGTTTTTTTGCATTCTAGAGTACCACTCAAAGGAAAATGTTGGTTCAATATGAAGGCCATTTATTAACTTCACTCTCAATATAGCTTTAAATCTTAGTCCTTGTCTTTCTATTTTACCAATATCATATAGTAATTGCTCATGCCATGGATAGTGATATTTGCCTATGATTACCTAGTGATATAGATATTATAGGTTTAGTTTTTGGGTCATTTTGGTTCCATAGTTGCCCATTGTAGTTATCAATCCTTACTATTATGTACATTCGAACATCTGGTGGTTTAGAGCCAAGATTGTAAATAACCTCCCCAAGAGATCCATTCACAAGTCCTACTTGAGTCCATAAGTTTATTGTTAGTATGATTCAATGGCCTTTGCATAGTAGGAGTTCTTGTGGAAGTTGGTCTTCATTAACATCAATGTTTGATCTTATTTGTGTGCTTATTGTAATTGGAAAATTTAGTAGTTTTAGCATTTTTTTGTTGTGCAGTCTCACTAGATCATTTGTACCAAAAAGGTGCATTGAGTTGTCAAATTCTTCTTTTTCAATTATTCTAAGTAGTTTGTGTGAGTCATTAAAAATTCCCAATCTTGTTGTGTTTTGTAATGTTTCATGAAAGTGGGTTTGAGTTGGAGTGTCACCTTGTTGATGAAACATTGTTTGTAATGTAACAACTTTAATAAATTGTTTCCATACCATTATGGCATTTGAGTGTGATGCATAGATAGGTTTATCCATGACAGGTGGTAGTTGTGCTAAGTCACCTATTAGAATTATGGATAATGTTGGCAAGAGACACTGTGTGGCTTCATGAATGTTGTCATTGATGGCAACAAAGTTTATCCCACACATTCACAACACATAGTATGTCTCTACTAGAAGACAGATTGAAGAGTGTTTTGGTCCGGTAAACAAGAACAGAGCATGCAACAAGGTCCGATAATCAGGTCTGGATCTCTCAGAGGGTGTAACTGATGAGGAGTTCTCAATGAAAGTGCACGACTTATCAAAATTGACTTTTGAAACCATCGGTGAGACTCAAACTTTGGTCTCAGTGATCTGCCCTTAGTCTTTTGTTATCGGCCAAACTTACCCCGTCGGCCACTTTGAAACTTATCTCTCCAATAGCATAACTCTTCCCGATGAGTGATCTATGTTTCTTGCCTATCGGCAAGAAAAACGCTATCGGCTTCGTTAGAATCTATCTCGCCGATACACCGATCACTCTGATGACACCTCTGAACCACACTCGTCGGCAAGACTTACTTCGTCGGCGGGATCTTTTACTCTCCTTCCGATGCGCCGATAGGCTTCAACTTAGTATATGCTTGGCGTGACTTGCTATTACTAGTGGACTAAAGTTTCTTTACCACTGATGCACCGATGGACTAACCCATCAGTAACACTTCTCTCTTATCACCCCGATATGCCACGATCGGTAAGACCAATGCTGTCAGTCCAACTCCAAGCTATCTACTCAATGACCTTGTCATTCCGATATGAATCTTTAGACCACGACTTCCAATCTCGGCTTGAACCTCTCTTCGGCCAGACTATCCTTATCGCTCCGAGAGAGAAATATTTTGCCAATGGTCTCGATCTCACCGATAATGACTTCATCAATTATGTAACTCGACGATTCATCCACTCTTCAACCAAACCCTAGCACATGGAGATGCTAGGCGATCTATTGTGTGAAATCACCCTGTTTGGATCCTCTACACCGTCGGACACAAAAACAAAACAAGGAACAAAACAAATACTTGTACAGTGAAGCCATTCCACTGATTTCGACAGAAATTGTACCAGTGGAATGCTTCACATCGACAAATCAATGGAATGCTTCACATCGACATGTTGCAACAATGGAATACACATAAAGAACTACACTTTGAACAGAAATCTACAGTTACACAATATACAGTTATCGAGAACATAAACTCAAATTGACAGAACAGAATAGTTTTATTTCTTCTCATAATAATACACAATCCCCTTCATGCACCCCTCTCCCTGATTCTCCTCTTCGATGGTTATTATCAACTCATCCTGCTAGCAATTGGAAAACCAACCGATGCAAATAGTTGGAAGACCAACCGATCCAAACTGCTTCAAACCATCTTACTGCCCTGTTATTGGCATTATGCGATTACAATTTGACAAAAAGTGTCCTAGGTCTTGAAGAACCTAGAGACAAGCTGAAATGAAAATACATTGGTCAAATAGACCTTATTACAAAAGAAAACATGATTTTCTAGGTGATCCTGCACTAGTAACTTAGCAAAGTATGGACTTGGGAAAGTTAATAGGAGTATCGTGTCTACTATATTTTAGAGATTGAGCCTTCGGTAATGAATGAGTGAAAAGATATGAGCATCTAAGTGTTGGGTTCCTAACAGGCAGAGTAGACTAAGGAAGAACTGACTGGCAGAGCATCAGACTTTAATCTGGATGAGAAATTGATGGTGATCAAGCTTTTTGAGGTATCATTCATGGTTGGCCGACATGATTGATGACTTCCAGGTCTATGTCTTTGACATGCATCACATATTAAGCATGGATTTAGCCGATAGATCAATGTCTTGGAAACATGTTGAGTATTCCAGTTGCCGACTAGAAAGATGTTGAAATCCTTGGTGCGGATATATATACCAGATGGATTTCGGTATGAAGAAGCGTAGGTGTGGAAATAGTGTGTGAGATAAGGCAGAGAGCAAAGTGGAAGCAACAATACAAGTCCGGTATGTGATAGAATAGCAGCACTAAAGCAGAGGAAGAATGAAGTGCAGTAGATCAGTGTATTGAGCCTAACCGGAGCTGAACCTCAGCATATGTGGATGCCTCTCATCAGTTCAAACACTTGATTACCTTCCATAAACATTGTAGACAGTAAGTCTCTTGTAGGCAGTGTGCCTCTTGTGAGCAGTGTGCTTGGGCAGTGAGCCCTAATTGGCAAGTGCCATTTTTGTACTTCTTATTCTTTTAACAGGGAATACAATCTTGGGTTAGTCACCCCGTAGTTTTTCCCTTAACAGGGTTTTCCACGTAAAAATTATTATGTTATGTGTGTTGATTTTATTTCTACTTTCATGGTTATGTATACTTATAAGTTTTGAAGTTGCACTATTTGTTAAAGAAAGAAAGAAAGTTAAAATATTAAAGATAACTGATTCACCCCCCCTCTTAGTTATCTACCTTGTTTCCAACAATTTGTATCAGAGCCAAATTCCTCTAAACAGAGCCTAACAACTTGAGGAAGATCTAGGAATCTCAATGGATATGTATGGTATGAAGGAACAACTTCAGTCTACCCTAGATGATCTTGAGCAATCTCACTCTAAAGTCAATAACTTGAGAGAAAGACTCAAATAAGCTGATGATTTCATAAATGAGCTAAAAGAAAAACTGAGTATCTCTATGAAAAAGAGAAAGGAACTACTTCAACAATTAGCAAGTCAAAGTGAAGCCAATGTTACTAATGAAGATCTAAATGAGAAAAATAAGCTATGTGATAAACTTTCAAAAGAAGTCATTATGGTAAGGCATGAAATGGAATCAGGGGTTATGAGATTCACCCATGAAATTGAAGAGAAAAGAAAGATTGAAGATAATCTAAAACAATCTCTCAAGGAGAAGTTAGAGGACTACCACAAAATGGATAGAATAATCAGGCATCTAGAATCTGATCTTGAAGAAGCTAGAGATAATGAAGAACAACTTGAGAATCAGATAGACACTCTTAAACAAGATGTTCAACAACAAATGAATACAAAGAAAAATTCAAGATAAGTTCACCTCAACTTGAAGTTCTTCTTGAAACCCAAAAGAGGGTAGATGACAAGCATGGTTTGGGTTATGAGAAAGGTAAAAGCTCTGGATCCGGTCAGAAGAACCTAAGATCAGGAAATCAAAGAAACAGGCCTATAAGACCTCCGGTAAGGCAACCAAATGCCCAAAGATATCCATTCTTCAATGGATACTACTACAATTGCAACAACTTCGGTCATAAAGCAACTCAGTGCAGAAGAAGAATGAATCAGACTAATTCATCCTTCTCCAGACAATGTTTCAACTGTAAAAGGTATGGTCACAAATCTCATGAATGCAGAAATATGCAAATAAATAATTCATTCAATGGTAGATGCTTTGCTTGCAATAGAATGGGACACATGGCTAATCAATGCAGATCAAGAGGATATCAGACAAATATGCAAAGAAATGTTGTTTACTACAATTGCAATAGATCTAGTCATATTGCCAAATTCTGCAGAAGTAAGAATCAGGATAAAAAGGGTCCGGTGCATCATAATCAAAATCAAGATAAAGGAAAAGGAAAAGTGAATGCGAATGAAGTTCAAAGGGAGATGAACAAGATTTGGGTGAAGAGGAATACAGAAAATGTTGGGGATGGATCCGCACTAGAATCCGGTGCTGATAATTCTTCTAGAAATTAAAACAGATGAGCTCAGGCTCAAGGGGAGTTACAAAGGAAAGTAAATTCCCCCTGCCAGTCAATTGGTGCCTAAATTTGGCACATGGAATGTTGCAGATTAAAGGGTTCTCAAAGAAATATCTAAACAACCCTCGATAAAAATATGAAATATCCGCAAGGAGTTTTGAAGAGTTTAATCATCCAAGGTTGATCCGGTTTGACAGCCATCTGATAAAAGCAAGATTCTCACAGTTAGATCCGGTATGATTCAAAATTGAAATATCTTGATCTACGGATAAATGGCTTGATTGGAGGAGAGGAGATACATTGTTAATTATCATTGAAAATGATTCTAAGTGCATCTCAGTGGTTCGGAAAGATCTCTCTCAGAACAAGGTAACCGGATGACTTAAGTTGTGCATTTATTGCAATAGGAAGTTAGGGTTTGCACAGAAATAAAAGGGTTCTTTTATTCATCACTTGCACATTTGCATTCAAAAAGAAGAAAGGAAGAGCTTTGCAGTAAGATTGATACAACCCTCTCAAAGATCAACTACAGAATCTGATTCAACCAGCAATCTTGTCCGGCGCATATTGTGAACCCTAGAAGCGTGAAAAGGTATTTCGATTTCTGAATATCTCTCTTTAAATCTTTTGCAAAGATGGATACTCCTATGGTTGTTAAGATCACTGATAGGCCGCGCCCAAAGTTCAAGAAACACCCCTACAAATCCCTAGAAGTTGATCCCTTAGGCGCCTTTTCTAACATTCTGCATGGGGTTCTGCACGTAGAAGATGTTAGGGTATACATCCATGCAAATATTGAGGAATTTGGAGAATCAAAGCTGATGGATATCTACCATAAACAACTAATAGATGAAACCTTTGAACTCAAACCTCAATACAAGGCAATCCGAGATAAGCATTTTGGACATTGCATCCACTTTCCCTGTTTTGCAGAAGATGAATGGGTCCGGTATGTTCTTAGCAGAATACATGACAACTTCATGTGGTTGTTGAAGCCCTTCAAGATAACAAAGGATGCAATTAGGGCAGTAACTAGTTTGCACTCATCCGGTGGGTTGCCTGCTCTCAAATCGGTCAAGAATCAAATAGTAAGTGAGGCTATCGGATCAAAGTTTGACAAGAGAGCAATGACAATAGAAGATATCACAGATCCAGATATTAAATTTGCCTCTATGATAATTGGCTATAAAATATATCACTCCAGCAAGGAGAATTCTATGTGCGGAACTACAATATACACTACATATCAGATGCTAAGGGAAAATGCAAACTATGATCTATGCGAGCTTCTTCTGAGCCAACCGTTAGAAAACTTGCAAAAGATCAAGAAGGACAAGAAGAACCCATTCAAGTATGGTGGTTTAATACTGTGTTTATTCTTTTACTATATGAATGAGCTACCCGGATCAAGTAGTTGGGTATGGCAAAATGACAGACTGGTTGCCATACAAATCAGAGATTATATGTATGGGCTTGGTGATGACAAGGCTCAAAGTACAGCACTCTGGGGATATTTCAAAAACTTCCAAAGTTTGATGCAGGCCAGAGAAAGAATTCCACAAATAATAGTTGAAAAATACAAAGATATAGTATGTTTCATGGTAGACACTGATCAATGCCTAATGCAGGTAGTTGAGCCCAAAACCATCTGGATTATGCCAATGGGCAATGAGGTAGATGAGAAAATCCTGGAGCTGCATGTCCAACACTTGCTAAGTCAGCCTAAGGACCCTGAGGCAGAAAGGTTTGGAACCTTTCAAGAATTAAGTATTAAAATACATGTTGAACTGAGACAACCAGAGATGAAAAGAAAAGTGAGAAGGGAAGTAGAGGAAGTTGCCAAAAGATATGGCATTTCAAAAGAGGCAGTTGATGCAAATAGAGAAAAAATAGAAAGAGTTGAGAAAGAGAAACAAGAAGCAGAAAAAGAAAGTATTCCGATACAAGCCTCCTCCCGGACTAGATCCTCCAAGAGCTCTGCACCTGCCACCTCTAAGAGCCCAAAAGCCTCAAAACTGGAAGCCAAGACATCCGGAAAGGGAGAGAAGAGAACGAAAACAAAGGCCACAAGGTCATACATAATCCAAAAGGATGATGAAGAAACAGAGTCAGATGAGGAAGTAAAGAAAATGAAGAAGAAGAAGAAGAAAACATCTGGGGAATCCTCTGCCGGTAAAAACAAAGAAGAAGAGGCAGAAGAATTTGTTGAAAGGCAGTCACTGTGGATGGGAATCTGCAACCAATGACAATTTTATGATGAGTATAGTGACACAGACAAAAGGATCTTTTAAGAAGCTACAGTTAAGTACCTAAACATTTATAATAAAGCAGTCATTGAAATCATCTCTCTAATTCCCAAAAGTCTAGAGAAGGTACTTGAACTAAGAAAGGACAATGCCAAGGAAAAGGATTTAGAGATTCGGGAACAAATTGCAATTCAACTCTATCCTTCCATTACTCCAAAACAAATGACCATGATCTTTAAGGACTGCAAGGATGAGTTCCAGAGCAAAGCCAAAATGAACAAACTTATGTTTGGAGAGACTGATTAGGTGGCAAAAGAAACAGAAGACATCCTCCAGAATGCCTTCAAAAGATTCAACCTTCCTATCATAGAGGAATTAGATGAAGAACCTTATGTCATGGATGTCAAAGGATTAAGTACAGCAAAAGAAGAATCTACTGAGAAAAATGCAGAAGAGTCAAAGGAGATAGGTGAGGAAAAGACTAAGGACTTGGATTCCTCTGTTCTGGAAGAGGAAGTCCATGAAGATGTAAACATCTCTCTTCCGGATCCCCCTGTAGACTCTGGAATTGAAGGAGAAGGAAGAAAAGAGGAGAAATTGAGTCAAGTAGAGGAGGAAAAGGGAAGAGAAGAAAAACACAGAGAAGATCCCTGATGATAGTTCTGAGGATGCAAAAGGAAAGAAGACTCTGTGTCCAGCAAGAGACACTACAGAAGTAGTGAAAAACTTCTTAACCAAAGAGATGATGGAAATAGATGAACCGGAACTATTTCAAGGACCACTCAATTTTGACTCTCTCTCTCCGATCCAAACAATGAAGGTAGCATCTTTTGCTCAAGCTAAAGAAAAAGAAAATCTTCTGAAGTCTCACATGGAAGACTGGGAGCTGATAGAGATTGCATCCAGTGTGCTAGAGAAGATCATGCCATCCTTCCAAAAGGATCTTTTGGCCTCTTCATCCGGTAACTTGAAATCTCTAGTTAACTCTGTTAGCACCCATTTTGATTCTTTGGAGAAATCGGCAAAAGAGAAAGTCTGAAAAGAATTTTTGGGAAAGAGATTCACTGAAGTGCAGGGACTCATAACTAATGACGGGAGGACCCTGGATATTGGCATAAAGAGCCTAGAAAATGCTCTTAAATATGGTGGAGAAATATATAATTTTTTTCTATCCTGGTCTAAAGTGACAGAGGATATTGAAAAGAAGGTAAAAGAATAAGAAGATAAACTTTCAAGTTTATCTCAGAACTTTGATCCCCTCACCACATCTATAATGAATCAAGAGTGCCAGGCCATCGCCATTATAAATGAAATAAAGAGGCTTGAAACGAAGAGGAAGAATATAATAAGTAGGATGAGCGAACTAAGAGGGATAATTATCCCCAAGTTAGAGGCCATGCATGAGGCCTTAACTAATGCTCAGACCACAGCCCGGACCAGTGATCCGACAGACTTGAGAAGGGCAGAATCTTTTGCATTTTTGTTGAGTGGTCACATCTCAATTTTGGACAGGATGAAATAGAGTTGGGCAACAGAATTTGTCCAGTTGAAGACCACTTTTGTGGATATACTTAAGTATATGTAAGTATAACATGTATATATACTTATGCGGCTATATATAGGTTGATTTTTGTAAATTTTTGTATGCGGATTCCACCCTTTGCCATTGATGTCAAAGGGGGAGTGAGAAGTAGTGAAAAATGTGGAATCCAGATAAGGGGAGCTCTAGTAAAAGTGTACATAAGACAGAGCATCGGCCAAGGGGGAGTTTGCTACGACACTTAATCATTTTTCACTAAGTGTTGCCATCAATGCCAAAGGGGGAGATTGTTGGCAAGAGACACTGTGTGGCTTCATGAGTGTTGTCATTGATGGCAACAAAGTTTATCCCACACATTTGCAACACATAGTATGTCTCTACCAGAAGATAGATTGAAGAGTGTTTTGGTCCGGTGAACAAGAACATAGCATGCAACAAGGTCTGACAATCAGGTCCGGATCTCTCAGAGGGTGTAACTCAGCAAAGTGCGGACTTGGGAAAGTTAATAGGAGTATCATGTCTACTATATTCTAGAGATTGAGCCTCTGGTAATGAATGAGTGAAAAGATATGAGCATCTAAGTGTTGGATTCCTAATAGGCAGAGTAGACTGAGGAAGAACTAACTGGCAAAGCATTAGACTTTAATCCGGATGAGAAACTGATGGTGATCAAGCTTTTTGAGGGATCATTCATGGTTGGCCGACATGATTGATGACTTCTAGGTCTATATCTTTGACACGCATCACATATTAAGCATGGATTCAGCCGACAGATCAGTGTCTTGGAAACATCTTGAGTATTCCGGTTGTCGACTAGAAAGATGTTGAAATCCTTGGTGCGGATATATATACCAGATGGATTTCGGTATGAAGAAGTGTAGGTGTGGAAATAGTGTGCGAGATAAGGCAGAGAGCAGAGTGGAAGCAGCAATATAGGTCCGGTATGTGACAGAACAACATCACTAAAGCAGAAGAAGAATGAAGTGCAGTAGATTAGTATATTGAGCCTAACCAGAACTAAACCTCAACATATGTGGATGCCTCTCATCAATTCAAACACTTGGTTACCTTCCATAAACATTGTAGACAGTAAGTCTCTTGTAGGCAGTGTGCCTCTCGTGAGCAGTGTGCTCGGGCAGTGAGCCCTAATTGGCAAGTGCCATTTTTGTACTTCTTATTCTTTTAACAGGGAATACAATCTTGGGTTAGTCACCTCGTGGTTTTTCCCTTAACAGGGTTTTCTATGTAAAAATCATTGTGTTATGTGTGTTGATTTTATTTTTGCTTTCATGGTTATGTATTCTTATAAGTTTTGAAGTTGCACTATTTGTTAACGAAAGAAAGAAAGTTAAAATATTAAAGATAACTGATTCACCCCCCCCCCCTCTCAGTTATCTACCATGTTTCCAACAGATACTCCATCAAAGTAGAGTTGTTGTTGGTGGGGAAATGCCTCGCGTAGTCTATTGTCTATCTTTAGTAGTAGCTTTGGCCCTATGAAGCTCATCCCATCAATGAGGATGTGTTTCATGTTTTCTTGAAATGTTGTTAGTGATTGTCCCTACAATCGTTGCATTTATTTGATAGAATCTTGAGTGTTGAATGTATAGTTGAGGCATGTATGCTAAATGCAATAATTCATGTAGAAGTGAGAGCAAGGAGTTGGTTCTTTTGCTGTGGTAGTGTACTTTGAAGTGCATTTCTTATGTAGGTGATAGGGTAGGATTTTCTAGTTCCCGTAGTTTCTTGAATGACCATATTCAAGGGTTTATTCAAGGAATGATCTTTGTAGTGGTATGTAATTATTGTAAGTGCTAGTTTTTATTTTGGTGATAGTGTATAGTTTGGGACACTGAACCTAATGGGCAAGTGTTCATCTTGTTTGCACATTTTGTTTGTGTTTATGAATTGAATTATAGTGTCATGTAAATGTGAGGGTACACCATGTTCATCTCATTTGTTGTTGTTATTGATATCATGCCTACCAAGTATTTGTAGTTCATTTATATTGACATTGTTAGTAAGTCTCATGTGTGACAACAATTCCCATTCATTTATTTTTGTTTTATTTATTATGTCTATCTCATTATCAATATCTTCTTCCTCTTCATGGTTAGCTTCCATTTTGTGTGGTTGATATGCCATACATCATATTTGTTTGCATTTATTTGGTTCTAATTTCTTATTATTTCATCTTCAATGAGACCAATGTCTATGTGTATGTCATAGAAATGCTTGTTTAAGAGTAACTCACTCCAACAAAATGTTGAGTCTTGTTTTGGATTAATATAGAACTTTGGGAAAATATTGACAATTGCTTTTTACTTCCTCTCTTTCCATTTACATCCTTTGCAACATGTAGCATATGAGAAGGATTTTGCATATTCAAGTAATGTTATTGTTTCTAGTTGTGGAGGGCGCTGCATATAGGAATGTAGGTAGCTAGATTGGAATTTGTATTCATTTGTAGTTCTTGTTAGTTAGTGGAATACTTTTTGACCAACATTCAATGATATAATAGATCAATTGCAAATAACAAGGGGTAATTTTGGATCATATGACACATTTATTGTTCTCCTATATCATGGTCTACAATAATCTTTGTCATAAATTGTTGATACACTGTCAAAGCTTGGTCTTTAGGTCTTTGATTTGTAGATATATTCTTGTTAGCATATTAACACAACTCTCTGATTTTGATGCATATTTGATAGTTTATTTGAGAACACGTGTTTGTGAAATTAGATCTTGTGAATCTCTACTTGTCGATGCTCGTCTTCCTTCTTGGGTCGGTCATCGTGCACAAACATTCTTGTGCCTACTGTTACTAAAATATGTTCACACCTAATTTAGCAAGGCCTAAACACCAGTTGTTTAGATGGGGTACAATTTTTTTTTGCTTATGCAGGATCATCCAGTCAATGTCTAATGTCTTGATAGAAGACAAGTGTAAAATCACTTATCAAAATCATGTAATAGCTCAAGCTGATTTGTTACATCATCCTGGTAAGGGAAGTCATCTATGGTCAAGAAAATAGACATTCAAATAATGAAGAGAATTGATGGAGTTCATGTTTCAGTTGTTGATTATTCATTATGTTTCAGTGCAAGTAAAAGAGGTATTTATCGACTGTCAAATTATACATCATGTTTTATACATATGTTCCAAAGAAAGATCAATTGTTTTATGCTATGTATTTGATTCAGAAAGTGAAATATACATAAGTCATTGCATAGAATGAGATAGCTGATTGGATTCAAAAGAATGTATAAAAGTCTCCCACACAAGCTGTGGGAGTAACTGAAATATGCAACATAAAACTAAAATTTACTTTTAAAGAACAAGAAATGCATAAGAAAAGAGGAGGAACCCGTCATTGCCTGTGAATGAGGAATCTCGTGGTTGAGCTGGTTTCTATCTCCCTCCATCTGGTTGAGCTCCAATATACCTAGAAAATAATTTTTGTTAGCTCAGGGTACCAAGTCTTTTCATACACAATTAGAACTTCAAAAGTACCATTCACTTTTATGTAGCAGCAGTATATCAGTAATCAGATATCAACATAAGAGAAATCAGAATGAACAGATACAAGTGCCATATCGGAAAGAATTAAATCCATGCAAGAGACCCCGCATCATGAATAAAAGGTATGTTTCATATACTAACATGTTTGCTTCCTGTGCAGGCATATGAGAAATCATTTTTGCTGACTCATCTTTTATGAAATAAGCATGTGGAGAAAATGGGCTCCCATAAGGGTTGAGCCTAGCATGCTCGGAGTAATGACATTAATGCAAGGATATTCAATAGACCAAGCATCATGATGTTTTCATCGCATGCATGTTGTTGCTATATCAGATGTATCAAGCACAAGAGAGTAATAGTCAAGTTGGAACAAATGCCATGTGGGACAGCCAAGTCAAATGCCATGTGTTACTGTCATTGAAAGCCCATTATGCCATCAAAGAAACAGAGGTTTCAGTCATAGTAGGACAACATATACAAGTGTAGTCAACATGATCATAAACAATAGGGGAACAACCTATAAGAATAGAATAGTATGATTGCATTATGAGGATGCCCATGCCTTCTATATATTGCAAGTATTCATTTTCAACAAACCATATCTCATCACTGTATAGGTACAACAAGCTTTATCATGTGCCTTATGCATTAAAGTTGAACCAAGTCAATATAATTATGATCATATACAGAAAAGCAAAAGATGGAGCAGCAAAAAGAGTATTTTCCCTGTCCACCTACAGCAAAGACACAACATTTTTTACCTCTATCTTCATCAATATTCAAATGCAATAAGACAAGAAGACATGATGGAAGTATAATCACCTACAGTAGAGGCATATAGCCTCTGGTTCTTTATCAATGCAAAAAATTGAAGCATATGGGACAGCCACCAACCGAAACTGTCATAAAGAAGACTCATGACAACATCAAAATGAAGATGCATTTGCATTACAACCAAATGTGTAAATGCTTAGAAGGAAACTTCATAGTTTTCCTTTTGTTTCTTCATATATATCAATGTCAAGTCCAAGTATGTGGATAATACATCACAGTCAAAGTTATGCACAGAAATGCTATGAAGGAGCAGCATTGTATTTTCAGCAGCAACTCTAAGAAATTTCAATGCCATCATCAATTACAGGGCAACCAAGTAAGGTACATTCATCATATGGAGCAATCACTTATTAAGCATGAGATGGTCTTCTATCATAAAGACACCAAGATGAATAGAAACACATCAAATTCAAGAAAAGGGGCAGCTCATGAATAAAATAGAACAATCATAACATGTGTGTATGTCATGGTAGACATCAAGTACAATGAGTCTGACATCAAAATGGAGATCCCAAATGTATTACATTGTTGTTGGAACATAGAGCATCAGTAAAAAGTGAGCATCATTGTCAAAGAATGACTGATGAAGAATGGAAATGAAAGCTCTTTGAACTCATAGCTACAGGTCGCGGCCTTCTAAAAGACAAATACAAAAATGAAGATATATGCCTGAGACAAAATATCATGTATGGTAAAGGAATGCTTTGTTTTACACATAAAGATAATACCCATTTGGGGGGTCTCAACAAAATGTGCAAGTAACAAAAGTAAGACTTTCAAATATGTAAAACTCAGAAATAATACCCAATTGCATAGCTACAGTCGTGGCAAAAAATGGAGTATATATTTATTTTCATGACTAGATAACCCATTAGGGTTGCAGCTAAAACAAAACGCTTGGAAATAATGCTACAGGCCGTGACCTCATAAAAGTATCACATACAGAAATAGAAGTGTATTTACCACAGAAGGTTACTGCCTGGAGGCCATCATTTCCTACAAAACCTTGTCATCATTTTGAGCCAAAGTCAAACACAAAAGCCATTCTTTATTATGGGAAACAAGTGCTTAGAAATACATACATAGTCATGGCCACACAGAGGTAAAAACTTCAGAGAGAATAAGGGTTTCAATACAATTATAGATAGAGGGGAAAAGATGAAACTTTGAAGCCAAAATTGGTAAAGATTCTAACATAAATGCAAAAGAAGCCTTTACTTTACAAACTTCCAAAACCCATTTGAGTTTCTTTTATGTGGTTCAGTTACAAATAGTTTCCTCATTATGGGTCGAACCCATTTTGCTACAGAAATAAATGATAAGATGAAGTATTATCTCTAGTCACAACTTGAACAAAAGAAACTCATTTCAAATTTTGAGCTACAGATGCACAAAGATACCACTATGGGAGTCACAACCTCATAAGAGTGAATACAGAAAGAAATATAATGAACAAATGTGTTGTCATGACAGTCACGGCCAGGAGAAAGAGAAGCCTCTTCAAGTTTTAATGTACAAATGCAAAGAACGACAGAGTTGCCAGTGATGGCCGCGGGTTTAACTTCTAAATCTAGCTATCTCGTACAGAATGCCATGGAAACAGAGAATCAACCAAGAGATTTGTTTAAAGTTTGAGCTCATAAAAGACTCACCTTGCTAAGTGTTCAGTTGAGGTTTCTCCTTCTTGTGTCTCATTTTGTTTTGCTCCAAGTGAAGCTCAAAGATATAGTCATGGCGGCCAATATACAGAGGAGAGAAATGATAGTTGAAACAAATGCATATAAATACATCATAAACCTACTATGGCCACAGCCAAAATGGACATAAAAAACCAGTAAATAAGACAAAGAGGCCAGCTCAGCATTTGCACAGGGAGTCTTACCTTCATCATTTTGTAAGGATCTTCATCAAAATGCTCAAAATCAACAAGAAAACCAGCAGCTTTGTGCTCCAAACCCTAAGTCATGGCGGCCAGAGAGAGGGTTTTCCCATCGAATGCAAGGTAAAAATAATGCAAAAAAGTTAGGGCAGTCGTTGTTTTGTGTTAGGGCTACTTGTGCCCTAAGATTGATGTGATTTTTATCACATTAAATTCATTTGTAAGTTGCCTTAAGTAATACCCATCGTAGTATGTTTGTTTTCATTTGTAAATACCTTACATTTGCTAAGTCCTCATGACTTAGCTATTATAATCCTTAGGTCCCTTTTTGCATATAATGCCTAGGTATTATGCCTTTAAAACTAATTTGGTTACATTGGAAATGAACACCTAGGTCCATATGCCTTAGTACATTTTGTAGACTACATGAAGGTATAATGCATGTATAGTGCATAGGGAGTAATAAGGTGCTTCATATGTGAAGGCATAATGATGCATGGTGTGAAATGCATAAATTGCATATGGAGTCATGAGGATGCAATATGATATATGACTAATGTAATATGGCATGATGTTTGTATCTTGACCTATGCATGGAGAGGACTCATATGTAATGCATGAATGTATGCAAGGGAGATATAAGGAGTTACTAATTGTTTTAAATCTTTTGAAGACAAATGCATCCATTTTGCATGACCTTGCAACTTAAAACTATGAGGGGAAAATTTGGTTATTCAAATCAATGAAAAATAATCCCAAACATCTACAGAATAATAAAGATAAAAGAGATTTAAAATAAAGAACAGACAATACCTTCACCTTTTACCTTTTTGCCTTCTATAGTTTGCCTATCTTCGTTCGATCTTGATTGTGAAGCCCTCAGAAGCTGTTGCTTACTTGCTTGTTTGAAGATGACAAATGAAGAATGGCTAGGATACTTTGGTATTTGAAGATGAGATTCAAATACAGAAATGGAGGATGTTATGAAGTGCTCAAATATAATGGGGGTGTCAAAGGCACGCTTAGATTCCTGCAGCATAAGTTTACACAAACTCCAGATATTGAAATGAAGAGAAGAAGGTTATATTTATAGAAGAGAGTGAGGGAAGATCAATGGTTGAGAAGAAAAGAATGAATCAACGGAGGAGGATTGTTGAGGAACGTGCAACAACTGGAAGAAAGACATGTGTCATTCAAAAAGAAGCTTTGTTGAGTTAAAAGCTTTCTTGATGAGTTTTCATTTTTTTAAATTAAAATTTATTTTTCTAATTTAAGAGCAAAGTTGCTTTAAAGTTGCTTTAACTCAGCCTTTACTTTTGTATGACAAGAGGAATTTATTTTTAGAAGATATTGAAGATAAGAAAAAGAATTAAATAAATAAATTTATTTAATTTAGAAGATAAGAAAATAAATTAAATAAATAAATTTATTTAATTCATTTTTAGAAGATTTGGAAGATAAGAAAGCAAATTAAATAAATAATTTTATTTAATTTAGAAGATAAGAAAACAAATTAAATAAATAAATTTATTTAATTTATTTTTAGAAGATTTGGAAGATAAGAAAGCAAATTAAATAAATAAATTTATTTAATTTATTTTTAAAAGATTTGGAAGATAAGAAAGCAAATTAAATAAATAAATTTATTTAATTTATTTTTAGAAGATTTGGAAGATAAGAAAGTAAATTAAATAAATAAATTTATTTAATTTACTTGCACATGATTTTGGAAGAATAAATAAAATATTTAATTATATTTTATTTTTGGGGATTTTAATTTAAATAAATTTGCATTTTATTTAAATTAGAAAGAATGAAAAATTTAATTAAAATTATTTAATTACTTAGAAGAATGGGTGTTTTAATTAAATAATTGAAATTATTTAATTATTTAGAAGAATAAAGTTAATGTAGATGAGATTAATTAAATAAACAAAATTTATATAATTAAATGGGAGGAAGTGAATCAAATAAACAAATAAATTTTATTTATTTATTGATAGAGGACTATGAAGATGAAATAAATATTTAAAATATTTATTTAAGTAGAGTCATGTCATTTTTAGGTGTATACATTTTGCCCCTCTTTGATGCAATGTGTTTTATCACGTTGTTTCAAAGAATAAGATTGTCTAAAAATGATACCTGCCCCAGTTTACCCCTGGTACAAGTTTAACGACAGGATGCCCCCTCGGGTGATTGGACGGGGAGACCGTAGAAAGGCGTGAGACGGACAATCTTCTAAAAATAAATTAAATAAATTTATTTATTTAATTTGCTTTCTTATCTTCCAAATCTTCTAAAAATGAATTAAATAAATTTCTTTATTTAATTTGTTTTCTTATCTTCTAAATTAAATAAAATTATTTATTTAATTTGCTTTCTTATCTTCCAAATCTTCTAAAAATGAATTAAATAAATTTATTTATTTAATTTGTTTTCTTATCTTCTAAATTAAATAAATTTATTTATTTAATTCTTTTTTTATCTTCAATATCTTCTAAAAATAAATTCCTCTTGTCATACAAAAGTAAAGGCTGAGTTAAAGCAACTTTAAAGCAACTTTGCTCTTAAATTAGAAAAATAAATTTTAATTTAAAGAAAATGAAAACTCATCAAGAAAGCTTTTAACTCAACAAAGCTTCTTTTTGAATGACACATGTCTTTCTTCCATTTGTTGCATGTTCCTCAACAATCCTCCTCCGTTGATTCATTCTTTTCTTCTCAACCATTGATCTTCCCTCACTCTCTTCTATAAATATAACCTTCTTCTCTTTATTTCAATATCTGGAGTTTGTGTAAATTTATGCTGCAGGAATCTAAGCGCACCTTTGACACCCCCATTATATTTGAGCACTTCATAGCATCGTCCATTTCTGTATTTGAAGCTCATCTTCAAATACCAAAGTATCCTAGCCATTCTTCATTTGTCATCTTCAAACAAGCAAGCAAGCAACAGCTTTTGAGGGCTTCACAATCAAGATCGAATAAAGATAGGTGAACTACAGAAGGCAAAAAGGTAAAAGGTGAAGGTATTGTCTGTTCTTTATTTTAAATCTCTTTTATCTTTATTATTCTGTAGATGTTTGGGATTATTTTTCATTGATTTGAATAACCAAATTTCCCCCTCACATTTTTGGCGCCCACCGTGGGGCCCTTGCCCCTCTACTAATAAAAAAAATTTGAGTTTTCTTAAAGACAGGTCCATACAGGTGACGAACAGGTTTCTGACAAAGCCAGTTTTGCGCATTCAGCTTCTGAAACAACGCATTTGCCTTCCAAAATGATGCATCTGATGAACTGGCACATCTGACCTCCCAATTTGCGCATTCACCTCGTCCTTTTGCACATCTGCTATTTTTGTGCTTGTACCTCATTCTTTTGTGCATTTGATCTCTGTATTTGTGCTTCTGTTCAAAAAGCCGCACACTCCCTGTTTCTGCGCATTCAGGCAGCAGTGTTACGCATCTGTCTTCCGATTTCTGTTTTGGGTTTTTTTTTACTTTTGCATGTTGGAACTAACATCTGTTTTGCAGGAGTAGTGGCTAGATTAGGTCATCTAGATATTTTGCTTAGTTCATCTAGCCTAACTAGGGGTGAAGTAATCAAATGCATTTCATGACAAATTACACATAGTCCCTAACTAGGAAGGAAGTAATTGGACCAAATTGCTATCTTGCATTGTTGATTCATTTTCTAGCTTAATCATTGCTTTCTTTTACAAACGGGAAATGAACAATGCTTTGATTAATCACTTTCAAAGTTAACAAACAGGAAATGAACAATGCTATGATTAATCACTTTCAAAGTTAACAAATGGGAAATGAACAATGCTATGATTAATCACTTTTCAAGTTAACAATCGTGTGAGTGCACAAATTAGTTTAGCCCATTTAGTTTTTCTATTTTAACTAGGTTGGATTAACCACTGTACTCTGTGCTTGCGAATGACAATAGGCTTATGCTCTCCCCTTAACTGGGTGATCAAAGTGCCAGACTTGTCATTCTTTTTGTCAAACCTTTAGGGGGGCCTGCCCTTGGATGCACGCCTGTCCAAGTGGGAACGACCCTGAGTGGTAACAGGCTAAAGCCAAGCCCTACCAAGCCACTTAAAATAAATTGTGCTTGGGGTGAAAACCTCAAGCAACGAGTGTTGTTGTGTTACACCGACGGCCAACCTCCCCCAAAACCCTCATAGGCGTAACCCTTTGAGGCTGGGAGACTCCATAACGGAGAGTAGCACCGCCGCACGTGTAACCACTCGAACGGTTGCCCTATCTAAGAACCAATTGTGTAGTAAGCCAAAAAACCCCTATTCATTGATGCAAAGGGCGGAGCTCTTGAAGCGGCCTCGATTCAAGTGACTCTTAGTAGAGGTAGCAGGGACAATCCTAAGGTTTGGTGTGGGGACGAGCCTAAGGAAACCTAAATCTGGTATGCGTGAGAAGTGAGTGCCGTGGAGGGGAGCCGGTGCTACCAGATTCTGGAGCTACACACTTTGAGTGGCACAGTTAGAGGATTCAACGGATATTGTCCCATCTTGCCTAGGTTGTACTTGTCTTTGAGTCATAATAGTCCAAAAAACAAAAATAAAAAATAAAAAAGATAAAAATCATGGAAAACTTCTATGTGTTTGCTGTGCTTTTGCCATAATTTAACATCAACATCATCAGAAACACCAAGTTTTTCAAACCAAAAACACTGAAAAATCTTGAAAACGATCCAAAATTTCCAAGTTCTGAGAAAACACAAGCAAAGAGCCAGATTTGCGCATGTACACTGACTTTTTGTGCATTTGAATAGACTTTTTTGTGCATTTGACAGTATTGTGCATCTGCACTCTGTTTTGGCACATGCAAACTTCACCAGTATTGTGTATATATATCAACTTTTTGCGCATCTGCCTTTTGCTGTTGCTCATCCAAACCAGTAAGTTTTTTTCGGTCTTGTGTCAATGGAAAACCAATTGGAATATTTTGGTCAAAAACTCCAATACCTGAAATTGCAAATAAACTCAGGTTCGTCACCCCAAGAGTGTATAGCAATTAACCAACAAATCCAAGTCTTACAACAAGAAATGGCAATCTTGCAAGCTGAACGTGCCAGTACTAGCTATGCCTCGTCCCAAAATCATACCTTCTTTTCTCGTCTTAATGATACTATTGACAGGGCAACGGCCACCTCAAAGGGGAAATCATATACCACTTCTACTAGTCCTCCTTCGCTAACTCCTAAGACACATATTCCAAAACATGCCAATCCCACGCCAACACCATTATGGAGTTCCTCAAACTCTAAATGGGTGACCAAAAAAGAATCAAATGAGTTGTGGGAAAGAGTTTTGCCAAATTTATACTACCAGAGAAAAGCTAGGGAGAAAGCTAAATCCCCTCATTCACCTATCCATACACCTACCAATGATGTGATCCAAGGGCTACTAGCAGAAAGTCAACCATGTCCCCAAATTTTAGTCCTTGACCTTACCAAAGATTCTTCCAATCCCATATCAAATCCTACAACACCTTCATGTCATCCGCAACCCCTTAAGCTTATCAAAGAACCTTCTACCATGAACCCAAGTCAAGAGCTACTGTACCTCCATGTCAATAACCCTCAAGAACATGTCAAGTCTACCCAAGAGCTATCCACTTCCATTCAAGCAACCCAAGAGGTATGTCAAGAGTCTAATCCTAAACATGAGGAAACATTAATCCCTAGTCCAAGTCAAGATCAATGAACCTCTCCATGAGCCACTTGATCCTATCCATCTCCCAACAACTATACATGAGCAAGAGATCCAATTCCATCCCATGCATAACCTTTATCTTTTATGTGACCAAGATACTATCTTTGATAAAGAAGCTATCCATGAGCAACTTGATCCTATATATGAGATGGAAATCCAACTCCAACCCATCCATAACCTTTATTTGTTCTATAATCAAGATATTCCCTATGAAGAAGATGTCCTTGAACAACTTGATCCCATACCCATCCATGAGCAAGAAACCTCCATTACTTCTATCCCTCTTACATCTAATCCCATCCATGATCCAACAACTTCCTCTTCCTATGATGAGACACTTGCCTCCCAAGTGCACATGAATGATCAACCCAATAATTTAGATCCTAAAGAGCATAATGATGATCAAGATTCTAGTGATCCTTCACCATCCATTATAGACCAAGCTGCAAATCCGCTATCCTATATCCTTGGTCTCACTACCTTCATGCATGAATGTTCTTCCTTAGAACACCAACAACCATTATTATCTTCTCCATCCAATAAAGAACTTGTGTTTAGTGTTCCACCTACACATAATCCCGCTGTCCACCGCATACTCCAACATATGAACTATCAAGGTAAAGGCTTAGGCCTTCATGAACAAGGTATTTTGGAGCCCGTCCATGTCAATGTTCCTCCACCTTCATATGGCCTTGGATACATACCCCAAGGTGAACAATCTCAAGATGTTGGTACTTCCTCCACTCCTCCTAAGTCTACTACTTTCCATCGCAAACCCTATCATATCCCCAAAACATATGTCGCCATTCCACCTCCATCATCCTACATTTGTCAAAAGCATGTGACCATACACCTTCCACCATCCAATCTACCTCCGCTACTCCCAAATCCTAACATCCCTCCCTACATTTTACCACCACTTCTTCCAACACCTTATCCATCCATCTGTAAATCCTCTAACATTCCTAATCATGGCCAACAAATGCACATGTTGTCTAAACAACGAGCTTCCACCAACCTCACTTCCACCATCCCAAGGGAATTCAATGTCAAAAATGTAAACAAATGATAAAGTAATATAATTATAAATTACTTTATTATTTTGGTCACAAAGTTGTAAAGTCAAAATAAAGCAAAATTGTAACTGCAAGATGAGGATGCACTAAAGATATGGTCAGTGGGTATGGTTGGGTATTAATATGCAAATGCCAAAGCATTGAGGGGAGGTTGGAGAGTTTGTAAAACTGATGGAGGAGATATTGCAGTGGTTTGACTTGATTTTTATGGCCTTAAAGAGCATTTAAAGGCATTTTCTGGTGCTTTTATGTTTAGTGATGTCATGCCTTGACTTTTCCTTCACTTGTGACTCATTTTGGAGAGAGTTTGGGGGATATTTTTAGGGCTTTTTGGTTATGCACGACCAAGGAAGTTTCTAGTCCTTATCTTATTGCAGCTGTTTGGAGAGTATATAGTCATTCATTTGACTCTTTGGTAAAGAGTTATTATCATGCAATTTCTGGAGTTAGTGATTTTCTGCAGTCCTCACACAATTTTGAGCATGCTTTGTAACTCTTTTGGGATATGAAATACAGCAAAGACCTTGGATACCATTGATTATGAGATTTTGCCTTCTTATTCTTGCAGTGTTGTGTATTATCAAGTGATTGATCAAGTTATCTGTGAGGTAATTTTTTTTCCTTGTGACTTTGTCTCATGTTCTATACCTTTTCTGCAAAAAAGTATGTTTATGTAGGTTGCAAACTGTGTCTTAAAGATGCATGTGGCTTTCTAACTATGAATTTATCTTCCTTTTAAAGGTTAATACATTTAGGCCTCTTTGTGAAATATTTATGCAAAAGCATGCAGTAATAGGTTGTGCAAATTTAGTTTCTGTTATATGTAACCAAGTGTATACAAATCTGAGTTTTCATAAACCATATCAGTTTGGTGTATCACCCTTTGTTTCATTTTCCATTTTTTTCATTTTGAAGCATTCCTTTTTCCCTTTTCCTCTGCAAATCCAGTAGTTTCTAGGTGATAACCAGCTAGCAGCCAACCTTATCTGGAGATTCACTCCAAATTTTAGGTAACCCACAGCCTAGAAGTGTTTCCATGTTCCTCTAAAGTGCTAAGTTCTGCAACTTAGCTAGGGTGCAACTTTAAGAGACAACACCTACATACTATGCTAGCCAGGAGATTGCTTCTTTGTGTACTGAGGTCAGGGAACTTGGGGTCAAGATATCTGTCCTTCAGGAGATGGAGAGTCTTGGAATTCATAGACAGGATTCTTGAGCTGACATGGTGGGTCCTTCTCATGTTCCTAGCAGAGTTTCGTATCTTTCTCATAGGACCCACATGGGTTCTATTGTCACTTGGATTTGCACCCTATGTTGAAGCACCTTTGCTGCAACAATCCAGTGAAACATGTGAGTGATTTCTAGGTGTGGGACCTTGCAAAGGAAATCAAACCTCTAAAGAAGGCTGGTTCCTCTTTTTGAATATGAAATTCAGAGTAAACTATAAAACTAAACCTAGTCTAACACTATTTGGAAAAGGGGAGAAGGAGGAAATTGAAAAGGGAAAGGTGATACACCAAGTTTGAGTGTTTGACTCTCAGATCAATCATTTATGCATAGAACAATAACTAAACAACAAATAAGCATACACAACTCATAAACCATCTGTAGAGGTAAAGAAAACTGATTGAAATCTAAAAGGAAAGAAGCATTCACAAATGAAGATTCAAACAAACGTATTACACAGTGCAAAAGAATTGTATGAAAAGGTAAAAATCTATTGTTTATTATCAAGGAGGCAAGGTTACAACTTATACAAGATGTGGTTTTTTAGACCAACAACCAACAACAATACATTTGATTTTCATGTATATATAGCATTTTACATCGACCTAAGTCACCCACTGCAATAAATTCACCCCATGGGCCTGCTAGAAGATATTTTTGCAAAGGAATGACTGCGTACATCTATTCTACAAAACATAAATGCAGAAAATATCTTGATCTGATCTACAACATCAAATATGAAAATATCTTAAGATGAAGTAGCTAAAGAAAATATCCGCATTGAATGTTAGAATCTGATTCATCTACCTACATGAATAAATGCACAACAACTACTTCTAGCTGGTGTTGATCTGATCTTGCAATAATGGCAGTTGGGGAAGATAGATATTTCAAAATATATTGCCCACCAAAATTTCCTGCATAAATCTTTTACAATACTTTAAAATATTGTAAATTACTTTAAAACATTCTAAAGTATTACATTACATTATATTACATGGTTTATTTTCACATTGCTTTTCCCTTCACTTTATTCTTGACCTTTATTTTGCCTTATCGACAAAAACTATCCATCACAAACCATTTATGTCTTTGCTTTCTCTTCATTTTTCGCTTTCTTCCCTTTAGTCTACGAAATTCCACTTTCGTGAACTAACTCTATCTTCTTCCTTTCCTTCATCTTCCTTTCTGCCCTTTAGTCGGTAAAATTCCACTTTCACGAACTTGGTTTGTGTTCCAGTTTTCCTCTTTGGTCAGTGAAGTATCACTTTCACGAACCACTTTGTCTTGAGTTTTCCTTCTCTTTGTTACTTTTCTTCTTTATTGGCAATTTCTTCATTTATCAAACTTTGCTTTGCCTTTGCCTTTGTTTTCTTTTCCCTTTGTCGATGATTTTGCCGATTGGCGAACCGGCCAGTCGACGAACTTTTTTCGGTTGGCAAACTTGACATCCTACTGACAAAGGCTTCCTTTCTCTCTTTCACTTTTCTCCCTTAGTCATTTTTTGACCTTCCTCTTTTCCTTAGTCGGCGATTTCACTGATTGGTGAACTACTTGGTTTGCCAACTCAAACATTTTCCAATAAAGGGAAACTTGTGTCTTTGCCTTTGCCTTAGTCATTTTTTAAAGAAAGCCCTCCCTTCAGTCGGTAATTTTGTCGATCGACAAACTTTTTGGTTCGTTAACTTAACTTTTTGCCGGCCAAGGCTGAAAAGACTAAGGCAAAGCTTGGAAATTTTTGGATTTTTGAAAGGGATTTTCCTTAGGAATTTTGGGGACTTTTACAAGGAAAACACCTTTAGACCTGAAGAATACTAGGCACTTAACCAATTTCGACAAGATTTTCAACATTTTCAAACTGGGGTATTTGACTCTGGGAAAGGGAAACTAGGTCAACATTTTGGTGACCTCTCAGGGATGTTTTCCTTCTAAACAAAAGAACTAGTGGCCTTAATCATCCATTCAGCACAGAGTAAAAAAGGGTTGAAGTAAACTAGGAACAACTGAAACCCTGCCTTAACAAAACAACACCAAACAAAAGTAAAACAAGGCCTACATTCTCCTGATGAGAGTGCAACATGTGCAACAACACTTATTGAAAGGAAACCTAAAACAGAAACAAAACCTACTCTAAACCTAAACTAACAAGGAAATGACCTCAAACAAAGCCATTGATAGGTTCTTGAAAATAACTGCCCTTTTTTAATAGTTTACAATGTTTCTCATGCTTGTGGCTAGTTAAAAAGAGGTGGGGAAGGGATGGGCATACAACAAGGTAGTGAAATACTTCCCCAAGGACAAAGAAAAGATCACCTATCCACTTGCACTGATCAGAAATGTAGCTACCTGGAAGTGGATAAATGAGTTGTCTAGCCCTTTTTTATGCTCAACCTTATGCTTTGAAGTAAGCATGACAAGTAAGGGCTCCTCATATATCTCTAGCTGGGCCAAATGCCTAATAGGGCATCCCCTTGAAATGGTATGGAAGCCATCACTATTGCATTCATGTTCATGCTTTGATTCTGCAAGCTTTTGCTAGTCTAAATGCTCTAGCTACTGCACATGGTTTGGAAAGATGGCTACTTCCACCTTATGAATGAGATGCTCATGATTTTCTAACTTGGGCTTAGAAAATGAGCCCTGCACATGCTCAATGGTGAAATCCCTTTCACCAAGGAGTTGATATCCATGCTGAATAATCAAGAATAAATTTTTAGTTTATTCTTGCCCATGCTCAATCTCCACATCGTCATTTTCAATAAAATATGGGAGCTCCTCAAATAGGTCTGTATCATCAACCTCTGCACTTTTCAATATAGGGCTACCTATTTGCTCCTCTTCATTAGTTGGAACCTCATTGCCACACTTCTTTGCGAATGCCAGTAGCTCACCATGGTCTTCACCATCCTTATGTGGCTCCAGAACTGTAATTAATATTGGCATTTGCATGTCATCTTTATCTTCAATGTAACTAGGCAGTTCAAAAGATAGGGTGGCGTCGTCAACTTCTGGAGCCACTGTAGCAATCTCCTCCTTAATGTCCTTAATCGACTACAACTCCACTACATTCTACTCAAGTTGTCTCTGCAGCTGAAGGCTCTCCCCATGCAGTCTTTGCATTCCATCCTTGTCTGCTTGATCAGATGCATGAGAAAAAGCTTCAAAATAACTAAAATTTAGGGGATTCAACCCCTTATTTGAATAAACATTACTCACAGGTACAAGAGGTTCAAACAATTCCATAGAGCTATGAGTCTAGTAACAATAGATTGTTCCTCATTGGTTTCTTTCTCTTCCACCTCCACCTTTGGCTCATCCCACCAACTAGCCTGGTAGATGACAAGTCCACCTTTGAAAATCGAAATAGTGTCAGGGAAAGAGGCCTAAATATTTTCTTGGGTTCACTGGAGGGGAGAGGGTTCTTGGACAATTTGTTCCTGGGGAGTGATAAACTGGGTTTGCACAGGAACAAGGTCTTGCAAAGGGAGAGAGCTTTTGAAACTTGGGAATTTGTGAAGTCAAGGTTGCTCTGCTGTAAGTTGATTCGTAGTGGTAGAAAAGGGGGGATCTAAAATTGGGAAAAGAGGGCACAAAATGAGTCACCTGCCTCATCTGTTCTTCTTGAGTTGCAATCTGCATAGAAAGGTTTTCCTAAAAAACCCTTTCTTGTGCCTCCTACTACTGTCATTCATACTCTATCAATTCTTGAAACTCATCCCAGTCCCTTTGTAAGCCTAGGACCGCCTCCTTTAGATCATTAATGTTTTTGATGTTAAAACTACAGTCTAGTTGAGAAAGATTATACCTTTTTTTCTTCTCTTATCGTCCAAAAGTCTATTAAACATTAGGAACATGTCCGTGAGATCATTGAATGCATCAATGTTCACATTATCAACATCTTGGAACTGATCAGAAGGGTAACTACACTGGCTAAGATCAAGATAGTATTCTTGGGGTTGACAATAAGCATTATTAGACTACCAAGAAGACTAAGTAGGGGTGGCTGGGAGGTAAGCATTATAAGGATGCTGATATTATGTTGAAATAGGGCTATATGACATAAATCTGAAGGTATCTTCAACCTGAAATGGCTGAAATGGAGGCCAACAACATGTATTTTGACAAGATGGAGGGGTATAAGCATCATGAGGGTGTTGATATTCAGAGATTCCATAATAGCTTGACATAATATAGCATGAAAAAAAATGGAAATCATTCAAACAGTATGGGAAAAAGAGCAAACAAATCTGCCCTTTTGAGAAATAGGCACATACCAGGGAGTCGCTAGGTGATTGAAATGCTTCTAAAATAAATTTAGACCAGGAGTATCACCAAATCCTAATTTTTTTAAGTTCCTTAAATGTCTGAACTGCCTACACCAGTAGATTTGCTCAGCAGAGTCACCATGGTGTTAGAGATACTACCCTAAATGGTAAGATGCACTGAAGAGCACACCAAAATTCTTCAATGGATGATAAGGATCATCAAACCGGTCGTCCCACCGAGTGTGCCAAAAACTATTATCACTTGGATTTGCACCCTGTGTTGAAGCACCTTTGCTACAACAATCCAGTAAAACATGGGAGTGAATTCTAGGTGTGGGACCTTGTAAAGGAAATCAAACCTCCAGAGAAGGCAGGTTCCTCTTTTTGAATATAAAATTTAGAGTAAACTATAAAACTAAACCTAGTTTAAAACTGCTAGGAAAAGGGGAGAAGGAGGAAACTGAAAAGGGAAAGGTGATACAACAAGTTTGAGTGTTTGACTCTCAGATCAACCATTTATGCACAAAAAAATAACTAAACAACATATAAGCATACACAACTCATAAACCACCTGCAAAGGTAAAGGAAACTGATTGAAATCCAAAAGGAAAGAAGCATTCACAAATGAAGATTCAAATAGACGTATTACACAGTGTAGAAGAATTGTATGAAAAGGTAAAAATCTATTATTTATTATCAAGGAGGCAAGGTTACAGCTGATACAAGATGTGGTTTTTTAGACCAACAACCAACAACAATACATTTGATTTATATATATATCATTTTACATTGACCTAAGTCACCCACTGCAATAAATTCGCCCCATGGGCCTGTTAGAAGATATTTCTTCAAAGGAATGACTATGTACATCTGTTCTACAAAAACATAAATGCAGAAAATATCTTGATCTGATCTACAACAATAAATATGAAAATATCTAAAGATGAAGTAGCTAAAGAAAATATCTACATTGAATGTTAGCATCTGATTCATCTACCTGCATGAATAAATGCACAATAACTACTTCCAGCTGGTGCTGATATGACCTTGCAATAATGGCGGCTGGGGAAGATAGATATTTCAAAATATATTGCCCGCCAAAATTTCCTGCATAAAGCTTTTACATATTTTAAATTACTTTAAAACATTCTAAAGTATTATATTACATGTTTTATTTTCACATTGATTTTCCCTTCACTTTATTCCTGACCTTTATTTTGCCTTATCGACAAAAATTGTCCATCACAAACCATTTATGTCTTTGCTTTCTCTTCATTTTTTGCTTTCTGCCCTTTACTTGGCAAAATTCCACTTTCGCGAACTAACTCTATCTTCTTCCTTTCCTTCATATTCCTTTCTGCCCTTTAGTCGACGAAATTCCACTTTCACAAACTTGGCCTGTGTTCTGGTTTTCCTCTTTGGTTGGTGAAGTATCACTTTTGCAAACCACTTTGCCTTGAGTTTTCCTTCTCTTTATTACTTTTCTTCTTTATCAGCGATTTCTTCATTTATCAAACTTTACTTTGTCTTCGCCTTTGTTTTCTTTTCCCTTTGTTGATGATTTTGCCAATCGACGAACTAGCTAGTTGGTGAACTTTCTGGGTGGCAAACTTGATATCTTGCCGACAAAGGCTTCCTTTCTCTATTTCACTTTTCTCCCTTAGTCATTTTTTGGCCTTCCTCTTTTCCTTAGTCAGCTATTTTGTCGATCGGTGAACTACTTGGTTCGCAAACTCAAACATTTGCCAATAAAGGGAAACTTGTGTCTTTGCCTTTACCTTAGTCATTTTTTAAAGAAAGCCCACCCTTCAATCGGTAATTTTGTGATTGGAGAACTTTTTGGTTCACTAACTTAACTTTTTGTCGGCTAAGGCTGAAAAGACTAAGGCAAAGCTTGGAAGTTTTGGGATTTTTGAAAGCGATTTTCCTTAGGAATATGGGGGACTTTTACAAGTAAAACACCTTTAGACCTAAAGAACACTAGGCAGTTAACCAATTTTGATAAGATTTTCAACATTTTCAAAACTGGGCTATTTGACTCTAGGAAAGGGAAAATAGGTCAACAGGTTCTAATGCTACTAGTCATAGGAGAGTTAGGAGTTAGAGCCCTAGTGACTCTGTTGGTCAAAATCACCTTTGAGGTTTATCTATGTTTTGCTTATTCCCATTTTACCCCTTGCATGGGGAGACTTAGAGCATTTTGTCCTAAGCTCTACTCTTTTCTTTGTATCAGTTTTGTACTAGCACTCTTGGAACTTTTCTTATGATCATGATTATCTTATCTTTTGTGCTCATTGATGGTTCGTAACCTTTGTGATTATGATCTCTAAGACCTTCACGAATGTATAATGATTATGATATGTTTTTGATATTTTTTAAGATATATGAATGCAATGCAGTGAATAAAATGGAGGGACACAAGAAGGAATGCAACACATTTTAAACTTATGGAATGCCATGAGCTATGACATAGACTTATTACTTTTCACTTCTCTTATTTTTGGTATTATCAATGCATGATGGAACAAACAATGTGACTGCTCTTTAGTGAGATTTTTGATTTAGGGGATTCCAAATTATCTTGATATAAGAGACTTATTTAACTTTTCAGGATAGGATTTAGGAATCAAGTGGGAATGGGATGGGAGATGGAATGCTTATAAATGTTAGGCTTTGCTAAAGGTTGAACATTGATCCTTATCTAGACAAAACATATTGACAAGATTTCAACTTAGACAAGCAACAAATTTTATTAGTTCTCACTAGACTTATATCGAAGATGGCCAACAAAATAGACTTGACGTAAAGGAAAGGCTTCATAGTAGAAGATTGCCCTAAAGACAACTAGACTCCTAATATTGCTTAGCCGGTGCACGTGTGTGCTTTGTACCTCACTTTCTCTATTAGATTGCCACTCTCATAGATTCAAGCTTAGATTTATCTCCACTCGAGAGTACAGATAATCAACAATCATCTCTCTTTTCACTCTTTTTTTGTATCTCTCCCTTTTTTCTCTCTTTTTTTTAAAAAAAAATTGTAGTACCTCGCTTTTCTCTCATTTATTTGATATATTTGATGCTTTTTGATGGGATGCTTTGAAACTTTATTGATTCTTTGGATATTCAGTGGATTTGGTGTTTTTCTCATAATCTCACTTTTCTCTCACACTCTTATTTTTTTGACCACTCATTTTTTATTCACTCGTATTTTAGATTTCTTCCTTCAGAGTTATGATCTTCCTGATGGTCTTGGCTAGGAGAGATAAGGGGCTAAGTGCCACCAAAAGTTTTCACTATCTAGTCAGATTTCCCTTCTACTAAGAAGAAATGGGGAGGTCTACTTGCAAGCTTCTATTGAGTACTATAGGTTTGAAGATTGACTTCACTTGGACATAACAACATGGATTGCTAAGACTAGGATAAGTGTAGAGCTAAAAGCTAGGCTTTGATTAGAATCATTAGGGAATGTGAATAGGGGAATGATAAATGTTGATTGTGAATAAACAGGATCTCGAAAGCTAAGAGGATCAACCTATACCTAAGTAATTTTAGACTCCTTACTGAGATGAAATTCCAACAAGAGGATGCCACTCACAAAGATGTAGGATGAAATAGAATGAAATAAAAATGCATGAAAGATTTGATTTTTTATGACTATAATTTTTTTGGATTTTTGGGAATATTTTGAATTTTTTTGGTGTTCTTATGTTTTTTTAATTTTTTTTGTATTTTTAGACAGTATTTCTTGAGGTGAAATGCATTGACTGTCTCACCAAATTTATCACCTTCCATTGCGTACAAAAGATAAGTGTTGTTTCCAATGTCTTCCTTGACCATGTATGGACCTTTCCAATCTTCATGAAATTTCATCTTTTTCATATGTTTCTTATTATTAGTACTCTCTTTTCGGAGGACAAGCTCTCCTATTCTGTAGGGCCCTAAAGGTTGACTTTTCTCTGGTTGACTCATTTGAGGGGCCACCCCTGTTAATGTGATGTTTAATAAGGTGTGAAAGGCTTGTTGACGTGAGGGGGTCCAATACAAGACTCCATTGCAACTCAAAAGATTAACAAGTAAGTCAAACTCATCTTGCATGTAGATCTTTACCTCAAGGCGTTCTTGAATACTCTATAAGGATTGGAACAATTCAAAGGGAGTTTTCAACTCTCTTTGTTCATCTAGAGGAACAAAGTTTATGCTTGTCTTCCTGTTTGGTTCCGGCTGCATATATCTATTGATATCCTACATATCTTTCTGGCAGTTAAAAAATGATAGGATCTTCAGTTCCTATGGTCACTCGCATCTTATGCTCCTTCTGAAATTCTCCTTTACTTACCTCATATTCATTTGAGAGTCTTTCTACCATCTCTATCAACACTAAGGGTGCTTCCCATTCGTCTACATCATTAGATTGCACTGAAATCAAGGTAGAGGGTTGTTCGAGGTTTTGTGGGGTGAGAAAGGCTCTTGGTAAACTTTTAGGAACATTCATCGATTCATTATCTATTGAGTTTTCTCTTTCTTGATCTTGTGCTTTTACTTCTGTGGGTGGTGTCAGTGGCGTGTAAGAATACTCGAAAGGTGGGAGTGGTGCGTATGAATCACTTTTCTCTTGTATTTCTGACACGTGTGTCTCACTAGATGTCATTTACCTTAGTGACATTAAAGGAGTATAACTTTCAGAAGAATCCTCGTTTGGATCAGAGAAGGCATGTGGGTCTATTCCATTTAAATCTAATGTCTTTATTTTTATTTCAGGCCACTCCGTTCGATGAGGTTTTTCTCCTATGCATGGGAAAACCTTATTTTCTTGCTTGTCCTTTGGGGACACGTTGATTGTGAGAATTTCGAGATGAAATTGTAATGGTCCTTCTTTTTCCAACCACTCCATGTTTTTTATCATTGTTTCCTTGGGTACCACCTCCTTTGGTTTTGATGAGTCTCCCTTTTCAAAGGTTCTCATTTCTGCATTGTTGATAGTTTTAATAGGTGTTTCTATCCTTTTAATTCGTATCAATTGAGGTGTGTGATACGGGATAGAAATCTTGTTTGTTGGCAATTCATAATCTATTTGAATCCCTATCTTTTTAGTTGAATCAGTCTTAACCATGCTAAAGGGTTATGGATCTCCTTTCGTGACATACACTTTTTTTAGATGCAAGAATCTGAGTTCCTGGAGTAATGTGGAAGGCACAACCTTCATTCGGTGAATCCATGGTCTTTCGAGTAGTAATTTATACCCGGTATCTTTGTCAATAACATAGAAGGTGGTAGGAATTATCTTTGGTCCTAATGAAATAGGCACCATAATCTTTCCTATGGTCGCAACTTTTAGGTTTTCGTATCCTTTCAAAGTGTCACAAGACATAGTAATGTTGGGTATCCATACCCCATTCTTTTATATGGGAGAATGGAACTATATTTACAACAACCCCATCATCGATTAAGGTCTTTTTTATGCATGTAACATAGATATGCACTTGTAAATAAAGAGCGGAATCCCCCTTCTTAGTTAGATCTTCATCTAAAGGCATTTGCTTTAGATTGAAGAAGAATCTTGGATCTTTTAGTTTAGCGTTAGGTGGATCTACATCAAAATCAATTTGGTTTATTTGTTCACTAGGCAAAGGAGTAATTTGGTCTAGGTACCTCAATCCTATTGCATTTAGAAGGGTCGAGCGATGAGATGGAGAATTTTTGAGAAGATCAATGAATGATATGATCCTCAATTAATTTGTAAGGTCCCATTGGAGCAGGGATAATTGGTTTGATGGCCGACACTACTCCCTCATGAGTTTCTTCTTTTTCTTCATTGTTGAGTTCACTTTCTTCATAATGTAAAACTTTGACTAGTCCTAACATCCTAGTTTCTCCCTTTGGTCCTAGCTGGATAGGAATGTTCATTTCAATTGTTCTTGCAAAACTAGTCATTGCATCTTGGTTGTTTGTTTCAATATTTCTATGAGAGGGAAAAGGATCTTGGAAGATCTTCATGTCTATGTTTTGTGGAGCAATGGGAGTTTGCGTTCATCTTGAATCTTTTTTATTATTTAGTGTAACCTCTTGTGGATTCAGGAACATTTCAATGAACAAACATTGTTGGTCCTCTGGTAGCCTCGCAATGAATCTATTATACTCCCTGCATGATTCAGTATTATGCCCCCTAGTCTTGTGAAAGGAATAAAATTAGTTGTACTCGTAGGGGTGCATTGATACCTATTGTCATTTCGATTCCATGTTTGATGATTATCCTTGGGCTAATAATTATTGTTTCAAGGTCGATCAATCACATTGTCATTAGGAGGATAGTAATCCCTACCATTGTAATCATATCTGACTTTGTTTCTGATCAGGGGTTGGTCTATTACCCCATTTGTCATCGCATTTATGTTGTTTTTGAGTATCTTTATGGTGGAGGTGTTTTTTCCACCATTATCTCCTATTAGTTTTCCATTGGCACCATAAGTTCTACATCCACTGTCTATTGTAGCCTGATCGATCCTTAAAGCACTTTCTAAAGCTTCTTCATATGATTTGTATGACTTACACCTCTTCTCGCATATCCCTATTGAGGGCATGTAGGAAGAGATCATATAATTCATGATGATCCATATTTGGGGCACTTGTGGAAGAGTAGAGCACATGCATCTACCTTGTGACGAAGTGAGCCATTGATTTGTTTGATTCTTGTTTCATGGTCAGGAATTCATGAATCCCTATCTTCACGAGTTTGTTCATGTCAAAAGCCATGATAAACTCTCCTATTAATTGTTGAAATGAGTGAATAGAAGCTTCAAGAAGGTGATAGTACCAGTCTAAGGCAATCCCTTCTAATGTTTTTGGAAAGATTTTAGCAATGACCCCATCTCACGGGAGGAGTTCCCTTACCGCTGTAGTGTAAGCCTTTATATTAGAATTTGGATCTCCTTCTCCCTTGAATTTTGGCAATTTAGGAAGGGGATGAGGCAACATTATGTTTCTTATAGCGTGGTCAAGCAATTCTTTCAAATATTCAAGGTATGTTCCTAGGAAACCACTTTGCGATTGTGGAGTTGATAACATTAACCCCATGGGGGGATTTTGATATCCAAGTTCCGTGGTGTGATTTGTTTGAATGTTTTGCTGATTTTGCATAGCTTGATTTCCATTGGGGAAAATGCCGTTACTCCCATTTCACGAGTAGAAGTTCAATTAGGGAGGATTCTGAGATGCCTGGGTTGGTCTTGCTCTACTTTGTTGTTATCATGAGACCTTACTTTCTTGTCTTGAATAGATCATTCCTCTTCAAGAGTCCTAATTATTTGAACTAGCATTGCAATAAGGTCTATAGGCATTGCACTTCTTTGTGTCTCATCATTCCTTAGAGTTTCACCTTGTGTGTTTTTTATTTGTTCCCGTTCTTCTCAAAGAGCAATTCGTAAAGTCTCTTGAGCGTCCTTGGCTTCTTGCAAATGTCTCTCCAAGTGTCTTACATCATCATCTAGATGGGTATTTTAATTAGTTGTCGAAGGTTGATCTACTAGATGGATCTCTGATCTCACTTGTACCCTACATGCTCTAGGTTGAATTATTGAATTTTGTTCCCAAGTAGGGTTGTTGAATGTTAATGAACGCCTAGGTTCTCTTTTGTCACCTTCATAATCTAAGTCTTCGTAATCATAGCAATTCAAGATGGGTGTCATTGGACTAGGAGGCACATACCTATCGAAAGAGGGAGTTTCATGTTCCCTTGAAGGGAGATTCCCTAGGTGTAGTTTTGGTTCTGACATATTCGGGGGTGCCGTAGACACCTCATAATAAATGGAACGGACGAAGCGAAAGATAGCATTTAGAAGATGGATAAAACAAGCGCAAAAATGACAACGAACGCGAAAGTGAAAGCGATCATGATGGAAATATCGTGTGAAGTGAAATTGTGGATTGAAAGTGATGAAGAATGAATTTTTGAAGTTGAAATGTAAATAACTCATCCTAGAAAGATTTGCTCTTCACATTAGGTTCACCAAAATATGTACTGTTGAAAATGTGACAGGCACAATCGTGGATGAGTGAGCTTCAATGTAGTATATGGACCCTCTCCTTGATTCTGGCAACCTCGAAGTCACTCTCGCTCTCGTGGCAAAATCCAATCAATTGAGCAGAGGCGAGACCCGTGGGTTGTTCGGTTCACTTGGGAGTAGGACTTCACAAAGAGCGGCTGGCCTGATCAGGGGCCTATTATTGTTTTGGATTTGTCTCGTTCTTTCTATGGCAGTTATTGAGATCACTATATGACCCGAAGGGTCACTTGTGGTTTGTCTCCTATTAGGGTTTTTGAGATTCCAATGCTTAGATGGATCTTAATTTTCTTTGTTTATGCTTCTAGTATGTTGTAGTCTAGCTTCAAACGCTTGTATGTGTTGTTGAATTTGTCGTTCTTGTTCTATAACCCTAATGAAGTGTTGTTCTTGTGTTAGTTGTGGTCTTGGGTTTAACTCTTCAATCTCCTCAAGGACCACCCTCACCCACTCACCTCTAATTCCAAGGCACATTTGAGTGCTTGAATAGAGAGAGTGAATTCAAGTTGGCCTAGAGTTGACTCTTTGAATTAGTGATTGAACTAAGGTTTTTCTAGTTGTTTTCTTGAGTTTGTTGACCTTGTGATAAAATCAAGGAGTTTTGACTTGTGTTGACTTTATGTTGACCTCGTGATGAAATCAAGGGTTTGTGTGAACTTGTTTTGCTTCTTTTGGTATTTTCTAATGTTTTTGATATTTTGTGGGTTTTTGTATGAAATGCAAGCTATGATGTATGCAAACAACTTTTGTTCTTTTCTCCAAATTTTGAAATAAAATGAATTAAATTAATCTAGGAATTGATATATGTATGCAAGCTAAAATGAAATTACCTAATGCAAATTTTACTCTAGATGTTTTTTGTATTTTTGAGATTGATTTTGGATTACACTAGGAATTGAAAAGTACATGAAATGAAAATAATCTAAAATTGCAATTTAACTACTCAAGACAATCTAATCTAAACAACTCAAATTAACCTATCAAGGAAATCGCAATGACAAGATTACTATTCCAAGAGCAAGATTGGTGATCTAATTACTACTAAAAACATGAAAAACCTGGAATATGGAGATGCATAAGCCTTCACTACCCTCAGGAATCCTTGTGTATGGCAACCTCCTTATCCTCTTGTAGCACTGAGGTCGTGCTCTTGGCGGCAAGTGGGATGGGGAAGCAATCGAATGAGCTTTAGAAAACTTTGAATGAGCTCAATGAGAGCTAAAAGAACTATGGCTTGAGAATTAATGAGCGTAACAATGTTATGAAGCCTTTGGCAAAGTAATAACAATAAGCAAAAGGCACCTAAGTCCTGCAGAAAGCATAAGCATGCTAATCAGAGAGAAAAAAAACTAAGCAAAAGATGAATTGCAATAATGAATTTGCATCTTCCATTGCTTGGAGGAGGGGGGTATTTATAGGTTGGGAGATCACAAGAGGGGTGGGATTGATTAAGGAGTTAACTCCTTTAATTAGAGAGTTAAATTGCTTGATTGATTAGATGACTGAATAGACTAGAGAGTGAACTAGCCTTGAAAGCTTATCACAGAAGAAGAAATGGAGTTAGCATGAGAGGAAGAAGAGTTAATAAGAATAGATTGGGCAAAAATTGCATGATTGGAAATGTTGATCAAGTTAATTATGGCCTCCTCTAAGTTTTTCTTGAAATTGCATGCAAACTAGGCGAAAACAAAGTCTTTTTGGGCTCAAATCAAAGGAGAAACTCGCGTTCAAAACCTGCAAGGGTTGCCCCTTTCACCAGGGTAGGTTGCCCTAGGAAACCTTGGGGTGACCCACAGAGGGTGACACCTAGGTAGAAATTGAAATTTGTGTATGCTTAGTTATGGTTTGAAAAGGGGATCTAGCATCTGAAACATGGCACAAGATAAATTCAAGCAGGATCTCCTAGGGAGTTTTGGTCATTAATAGGGGAAGACCCACAAAGGAGGAAAGTTGGGTAGAAACTAAAACATGGGTTTGGTCTGTTAGGCTATCTAAAGGCTTCTTAGGGTCAAAGACCTTCAGAATGGTATGTCCAAAGGTGGAATTAACAAGAAAAGGTGAAAAATAAACATGTAGGAAAGGGGAAAAATGTGACATAAAGAAGAATCGACAAGGGGGAAAGCAGGATGGTTAGGAAACTGAAGAATCAACAAGGGAAAATCTAAACAACATGTGTCACCAAGAGGAGTGCTACTGAGAGGATGTTATTATTCATGCTTCCATGCATGTGATTGGGATTACATATCATCATGGGGTCCTCGTGGAAGCTCATGTGTCATTTTAGTGTTTACAGACACTAGGATTCAAATATTAAGCATCTTTTATGGTTTTGCACAAGAGCCCCGTCTACGTGGAATTGGATCCATGAATTCTTTAAGCCTTTTAGACTTGAGCCTTTTTTTCTTGCATATGATTCTTTTGGGGATTGGCCTAAAATTCCTACAAATTTTACCTAGATATAGCATAATTTTAGAATGAAAGTTTTGTTCAACATTTTGATAGATCAAAATTATCTCTTTTTAGGAGCCTCTATTGATATTCATTTCTCTAATATACTAAATCCATGTTTTTCTCTAATGTTCTCATTTAGATGCAAATGCAAGCCAATAAAGTTTTTCTTGAAGTTTCTCATCTATAAATGCCTCTTAACTAGTGGGGTAATGCACCTTGTATGGTTGTTAGAGTCCCAATGACCTCTCCCTCTAACAAGGGTTAGTCCCCTCTATTGGCACCTAATTTTTTTGATTCCCAAACATGCATTATTTATGCCCTAAAATCCATTTAAGTTTCATCAAGGTGCCTTTTAAATCATGCCCCTATTTTGCCATGTTTTATTTGCCTTCAGAAATATGGACTATTCCTAAAATTGACTAAGGCATTGCAAGAGTGAAAGAAAGAGAAAAGGAAAGATTGACTGATTGAAGCGATCAAGGACTAGCTGGGCTGGTAATAGAAAGCAAAGGTAAATAGAAAACAAGAATGACTACGGTGCGGTAAAGAGAGAAGAGGCGCAAATTTAAAAAATAAAACATTTTAAAATGTTGTAAATGCTGCCAAAACATGTTTTTTATGTGTTGGTTGTTGGCACGCCCTTGCATACCTCTAGCTACACTATTAATGCTCAAATAATTAGGTAAAATGTAGATCAAATTGATTATGGGGCAGGTTGGTGAGGAGGTAGGTGAATTTGAATGTTGTTGTCGCATGCCCTAATTTTTCCCACCTAGAATAACAAAGAAAATGCAGCACTATAAATACAAGGATTAAAGAATGCAAAAGGGTTGGTCTAGGAACCAATTGTTTGGTTTGGGAGCACCTAAAGAAGAGTTTTGGGCATCAAATGAAACAAAAATCATGCCTGCAAGTGAAGGGATGTATTCAACATAACATAGGAGGGATTTGTAAGGTAGATTTGCATGCGATGGTATGTCTCCATGGGAGTTTGTAATGATTTTGGCAAATGTATAATCTTAGTTGTATGTTTTTCCCTTGCCACATTTGCTGGCATGATTGTAACTGAGGTTTGGAAGTGTGTGACAACATTCATGTTAATACAAGGCTTTGTATTTTCCATTCCTTGGTTGCATATAAATCATTGTAGTTCTTTGTTGGATTATTAAGTATGTCCATCACATGAAAATCTATTTGTGATATGTATGTGAATATATATTTAGTTCCATTGATCCTCTACTGCATATTTTCCTTCCTCCTTGCATTCTATGACTCTGTTATCCAATGGAGTAGGCACCGGTCCATATTGGTGAAGGACCAAACACTCTCTTTCAATTAAACCCTTGTTCTGTTAGTTTTAGGAGCAGGTGTAGGGTTAGATTTAGTTTTTACATGATGTTCATGGTTTTGTTCTATAACTAGGGATAAATTTGAAGTAATGCAAAACTGTTTAGATTTTGAGTCAATCATGTTCATGTATGTTCACATCTTGTCATTGTGTAAATAATGTTAAGTGAATTCATCTTATGAGAATACGAGAAATGCAATCTATGGGTGCATGCACAAGATGTGTGATCAACTATATTGAGGTATGTATGTGGCTGACTATTCTTGGTTTAGTGATTGTGTTTGGAACCAAGTCAATGATTTGGGTTTAACCACCAATTTTTAGTTGTTCATCTGGTTGTCCAACCTTAGGGAACACCCTCTCGAGTCTAAGATGAGCTCAAAGTGTAGGAGAGAAAACCCACTCTCATCCATTGGCCCAGAATCATCCTAAACCTATTGATAAACCTCTTTCACATCATCGTGACGACACCCCTGGCCTAGGTGATTGGGTAATGTTTTAGGGTTTGGGATTGTGGTTATTTTGGGAACCAAAATTTTGGCACCGTTGTTGGGGAAGAACTTATTGCTGGGTTGAAATGGATTTGTGCACTTTGCTAGTTAAAGAACCCATGATAAATTTGTAGCCTTGAAGATTGTCACACATCAAGGAATTCCTCTTTTTAGAAGAGGTGGTGATTCTGCTGTTACAAAAAGGATTTTTTTTTGTTGTTTTGTGGTGTGCTATAGATGTTTTAAATGCCTCATTTCAAGTGTGCAACAACAGGTTAAGGTACATACAATTGTCTCTCCTTTCATCTCTTGAAGCAAGAAGTATTGTGCAATAAAGGATTTATAGATGAAGGAGTTGTAGCTCTATTTCAGCATGCTTTGAATGTTCAATCATGGCCTCTTGGCATTGTAATAACCCTAGGGTAGATCCTTTCAGGTACTATGATTATGAAAATGGTTATGTTTCCAATGATGATGCTTCATCCTACTATTTTGAAATGCTCACCTCTTGCATTTCCATGCCCCAATATCAAATGTCCATGCAAGGCTAGAATGATTCAACTAGATTGCAATATGAAATGGATAAAAATAGTTAGATGCGTGAATCTTTGTTGTAGCAAGAAAAGGAAATAGATAATCAAATTGGGTTGTTTCAATCTAATGTGCAATCCTTCACTAGGTCTATTGTTCCTAATAGTTCATATTTTTGGCCTCCTCTCATTGCCAATGAAACCACATACAAACAACTAGATCTCTCATGGGTGTAGTGCCCCTCCGTTTTCACTTTGGTTGTGTAGGTAGTTTGACTAAGGAACCTGAAGATGAAGATGGAACATGAGCTTCTATTAGTACTTTCATGGGTATGATGCATATTGTTATGTTATTATTATTATGTAGATATTTATTTGGATAGTTAGGTGATGCAGCAGTATGTTGTTAGGATAGGTGGAAAGGGTGGCATTGTACCATTGAATGTATGGGGGACATACGGGAATGAGATACGAATGTTAGAGTTCCTTTCCAAGTGCTTCAGCTATTAAGAATATATGCTCAAATTGGTATGCTTGAGTGAACAGGTACTAGGCTATGTCTCCACCTAAATTGACAGGTCTGAGCGTGCCTTAAAACCAATGAAAACTATTGAACGAAGATAACATATTGTCCCCTAGCTAACCAACATCCTTGAAAAGGATGCATATCCAGTTTTGCACCCAGTCAATGTTGTCTGTATGGGCATGATAGTCAGTCGTTGTGATTATACTTTTTGATTGTGCATGGTTGTCATGTATTGTTCAGCATTGGATTATTTAGGTTATAATTGTTTGATTAATGTTTTGGTTAATTGCTTCATTAAAATAAAATTATTAAGTCAAGAGGGCACTTTGATAAATAAATATAGATGCTTTTATGTAAATTTAAGTTTATGGGAAATTATATTATATTGTAATCTAAGGTCAATAAATAATAATAACTATAATGAGGAAAATAAAGTGTTATTAAAACAGGAATATAATTGATAAAATTAAAATGAAAATATTATATAAGCAAGTAAATGTTTTGGTAGTGGCAATAAAAATAAATTTATAATATTTATGAGTTGTCATAAAAACTTATATATATATATAGCAAATTCTAAAATAAATAAAATCAGAGAGAAATTATTGTTTGGTTAAATAGCAAATTGTAAGAAAGTAATAAAGGTGGAATTTATTGTTTTTAATAAGGAGAATCTTCTGGAAGAAATTATGGGGGTGGTTATGCATGCTCAACTTTATTTTAGAAATCTCAAGACATAATTTGGGGGAGGAGCGTGCATTTCAAAGAGCAGAATATACTTTATGTTTTCAGGATCTCCCTCTCTCTCAAGAAGTTTTCATTTTTCATTTGGCACCATAAACCATAGCTTCCAAAAGAAGAGACTTGGGGGAAAATGGATGCGAGCTGGGAAATTTTGTGACGATGTGATAGAAGTAATATTTTAGGTATGGACTGAGATATGAAACTGATTTATTGTTGCATTAGATTTAGTAATATGCAATCTTTATATTATTCTGTGAATTCTCTTCTACATATTCTGAACCCAGTCTGTTGCGTTAGCCATAACTTTATTTTTATCTTCTATAATTTTTATATATGGTGCATAACCCAGTTATCCAAATCATATATGAAAATCAGCCTTACCCAGTTTGTCCTTTTGGAGATATGAATATTTTGTGACTATTTATCTCTCACCCATTTCGTCTCTGTTTTAACAGTCTGTTACATTAGACATAACTTTATTTTTATAAACTGGGTTCCTCTAGAATTTTTATATATGGTGCACGACCTAGTTGTCCAAATCATATCCAAAAATTAGTCTTATCCAGTTTGCCATTTTGGAGATATGAATATTTTGTGACTGTTTATCTCTCACCCATTTCGTCTCTGTTTTAACAGTCTGTTGCGTTGGCCATAACTTTATTGTTACGAACTGAGTTCCATTATAATTTTTACATATGGTGCATGACCTAGTTATCTAAATCATATCTGAAAATCAACCTTACCTAGTTTGCCATTTTGAAGTTATGAATATTTTGTGACTGTCTACCTCTCACCCGTTTCATCTCTGTTAAAACAGTTAGTTGCGTCACCAATAACTCTATATTTTCGAACTGGGTTTCTCTAAAATTTTTATATAAGATTCAACTCTTATCTATGAAAATCATATCCAAAAATTAGCATTACCTAGTTTGCCAATTCAGATATATGTATCAATTAGTTATAGACATTCCTATGTCATCTTGGTTGTTGTTATTAAATCTACAAATCCATTCTGTGCGTATCCTGCAATCATTTCGATCTAAGTGATGACGTCTCTTTGAGATGACTGTTAAATAGTTCATAGACCTTGTATATGCCTCGGTCTTTTGCATAACTGTCTACCAAAGTATTTTCAACTATATAAGTTATCACTTGCATATTAGTGGCATCGACTTAAAAAAAATTGTCAATGGTTGTTCATCTAATGAGGAGTCGAAAGCTTTATCTTGATCTCTTCCTAATATGAATTGAAATAAGTTCAGAAGGACATAAAACCTTTATTAGAACTTTTATTTAATTTGTTTAGCATTAAAGATATTGGTTATGTTTTCTAATTTAATTGTATCTTCGAATCGAAATTTTAGGATGTGTTTTGCAAAGTTTTGTAAATAGTATAGAAATGTGTTAGTGTATCAATAGCTAGGATCCATATTTATAGTTCAATATATTATTGAGATTTAGAAGAATATTATAGAAAATATCATTCTTAGACTTATCTATATTGTGTGTGTAATTATCCTAAATTTATGGATGAGTGAGTCTACTTTTAGATCATGATTGGAGGAGATAATTGGTTTGACAAGTATGTATAGGGTAGAGTCCTTTCTTAGGGTCCTCTTAAGTAAACTATTTAATTATTTTTACATATTATTTTGACTGGTCTAATAATTGCAAAGTCTTTTGATAAGGACCATACAGGTAAGTATCAAGTAGATACCTTAATTATTATATAATACCTTAGGGACGACTTTGATAACCTTTAGAATGGCTAGACCATTGATTTTTATTTCTAATTGTAAACCTTGTAGTTAGTCTAATAAAGGTTTGTGATATTATCTCACGGCATTAACGTAGTAGACGTAGTATTAGTACTAGTTTTTGAGTAATGCTTATGATCAATTATATTGTTGTTATCTTTTAACAAAGGTTAGATAAATCCCTAACATTTAGGTTATGTTTATATCTTACATAGATACTAGGATCAGTATAATATTTGATCTAAAAAAAAGTAGAGAGAATGTTTTGTTGATTTATGGGTAGCTTATGATTAATGTTACATCCTTAAAGAGCCACTTTTAGTGCATCGTATCATTTGTTGCATTTGTGGTAATGTAATTGAAATATTGTTGAAGGATCTTAGTTTATAATGTTCATTTGAGAGTGGATGTGATGTGAGACCATTGTGAAACTTTAGTAGTGTCAAGTGTTTGTGTCATTTGGGAAGTTGATTCCAGAGGCCTAGGATGTTATGTTTTGATTTCATGCAACTGTGTTGTTAGGTGTCCCGAGATAATGATGTCTCTTGTTTATGTATGTGGGTTTTGGTAAACGATAATGTGAAATGATGTACATTCTGTGTTGTAAATGCATCATGATAAGGTAATAATCTCCTTTAAGGATGTATTGATATCAAACTTGTGTTAGTATTGTGTTTGATAATGGGGAGATCTCGGGAATTGTAAAGAGGAAGTATTTTGTTTATGGTTGAGATTTGGGAGCAAGATGGCCCATTCCTTGCTCTGGATAAGTGTTGTTTGAGTTGCTTGTGATGTTCATATTGACCAGTGTTGTATTGAAGTCATGTGTAGTCCTTGCACCTATTAGCCTATTGTCTTCTTGACTGTTTGCTTAGTGGGACCTTATTGTTATCTCCTAGCACGGGGGGTGGACCTTAGGGTTCTACATGGTCGGGTGGTTGTGCTTTATCTCCATTGGTTTCCCATGCTATTGTTCATGTGTGAGAAGGATGTACCTCTTATATCAGATTTCAGATCTTGTTCTAGCTTGAGGAGATAGATACTTATGTTCATATTCTAGTTCTATATATCAGTTGAATCATGTACTGTTATCTTGATGTATGTACTCCAATGTAATTAGGAAAGCGATATTGTAAACAATGTAATAGTGTACTCTCTTGTGAAGGAAATTGTATATGTACTTGTAATCCTATATGCAGGATCTTGATGATTACTTATATGATGATATAATATGGAAATGTATGTGTTTATTCATTTGATGCAATTAGATTTAGAATGAACCATGGTTGTTAGTTAATTCATAATGTTGGTTAGATCATGTTAATAGTTGTTAGTAATGCTGCGTGGAATCCCTAGAGGATAAAGCTTAATTAGATGTTTGAATAAATATGGTTTACATTTCTTCGTTATTTCTTTCTTTAAAAAAAAAAATTCCCTTTTTGGTTAGCATAGTCGAGCTGTTCTCTAGGGTTTCTTGGTAGGGCGTTACAATGGGTCAATTATAAAACACAATCCATGCCTAACAACGTCTATTATCAAATGCCTCTATTTCATGGGTGTGAAGTTTATGATGTAGAAGCAGATGTTGTTACATTTTTAGATTTTATGGACAAATTTCAATTTGAGGATGAAGATATGTGGATGAGATTTTTTGTTAGATCTCTTTGTGGGTTAGCACGGAAGTGTCTTGTTGGTTTTCTTGCACATCATTTTGCATCTTGGAATGATTTGGTGGCTGCATTTGAAGAGTTTGCACATGGTTTAGACCCTACTATTCATGTCTAAGAACTGAAAAATATTAGAAGCTATGAGGGTGAATCCATCATGGATTTTAGCCACCGGTTTGTTGTTGCATTGTCAAAGATCCCAGATGCTTTTAGACCTTCTATTCTAGCTTGGATTAATTTGTTTTTTGAATCTTATGAGGTTGAGTTTGTTGATGGAAGAGTTGAAGCTTGGTAGTTTGCATCAGGCCTACCTTACTCTTGATGCCTTGGTTAAAATGATAAATGAATATACTGCTGGGTTGTTTTCCACAAAGGAAAGTGCTATAAAAAGTGAATCACCTATTGTGGATGAAAATAATGCAGATTAGGTTCAGTGTGTTATTAGAAGAGTGGAGCTGTGTGAGGCAATATCATATGACAGTTGTGTTGAAAGTGAAGATAGTGTGGCCATGTATCTTCAACTAGATGAATCATCTCTTGGAGATGATGTTGATGTTGCTTTGCCTTTTTTTTTCTGTTATGTTATGAAGCCTATTTCCATATTACAATGTATTTCAAAAACTATACACTCTTAATGTATCCTTGCCAAAAAAAAAATTAGGATCCCCCCTTTTTCGCGAGTATAGACATGTGTGGATCCCCTTTTTTCCGCGAGTATAGATATGTGCGGATCCCCTTTTTTCCGTGAGTATAGATATGTGTTTTATTTATACTTGTATATGGGTGGAGTCATCACCCATGATTAATGCAAACTATTATGGGTTGACTTGGCCCATGGTTTGGTACCTATTGTTTTGTAAAACTGCTATGTCAGTTACCTATTGATGCAATTATAAATAGATGGACATACAATAGGTAAAATATAGGAAGAATTGAGAAGGTGAATAGAGTGTGTGAATTCAAGAGAGTTTGTTGCGCGTAGCTCCAAACAATATTTGTGCATTGTAATTGTGAGAAGACTAATCTAAGCAAGTGTTTCTTGGTGGACATAGCCCACATTGGGTGAACCACGTTAAATCCTATTTTCATATTGTGCAATTTTTATTTCTGTTCTTTATTTATCTCTATTCATAATTCGTTGCTGTGATTCTGAGAAAATATTCTGCATTGATTTATGTATTATTTCTAACATTTTCCAATATGAAATTAAGGATGATAGTGGCATGTTTGCACCAAATGATAACCGATCTAAGATGGGTAAATGTGCAGACATTTGGGTTCACATTGAAAGCTTGCCATGGTTAGTGGTGGTGGTAATGAAGACACCATGTGGAGGCAGCTTGATAATTATTACAAGGAGGTAGAAGTGTGTGATGCGACATCTTTGGGTTGCGAAGAGGAAGAGAACAACGTGTGCACTCATTTGCAATTGGATGAGTCTATTCATAGCGATGATAACAATAGTTATTTTTTATTTGATAAACTCCTATTCTTCATTCTTGTTGAATATAATTTGGATGATAATGATGTTGTAGATGCTTGTATGGAAGTTGAGGTGTCTCATGCTTCAAATGACATTTCTCATGCCTTTTATTCCTTTGCTGATGACTTGTGTACTGATTGGTTTAGGTCATGTGATTCTACAATTGCTGGCATTGTTAAATGCAATTTCATGATGATTGTTTTGATGTTGATCTAGTTATGTAGGCTGCAAGTAAAATTCTTTGTGGTGATGTAAAAGAGGACAATCTTGTGCCTGTTTGCAACAACATTTTTACTGCAGCGAGATGCCTTATTGAGACTGAAACAGAGAGGCTATGGGATGGATGTAGTCTATTATTTGAAAGGCCTCATTATGATTCTTATGTTGATGATGACAATGATGATATGGATCTAGTCTACGATCCACGTATGGAGAAATATATCAACATGTGTGAAAGTTTTGTGTGCTGACTACCTAGTATCCAAGGTTTTAATGGTGACATTTGTGAATATGAAACTTTCCTTTGTGATGAAGGATATGTTTCTAGTGCTAGATATGCTTGTGTTGTGCCTAAATTTGAATCATCACATGGGCCCAACATACAGATGAAGATAATGTAGAGTAGCAACATGAATTCCAAATTGTAGATCAACATGTTGCAATTTAGTTAGAAGGTGTGCCCAAGTTAAAAATTTTCAGTTTGATTTGCATGAAGAGGTGTCTTATTTTGTGGATTAACAGTGCAATATGGCATATTTTTATTTTCCTTGTGAATTGGAGACATTATCTTTTGGTCTTAATTCACATGAAGAGGTTAGCAAATGTGAAATGATAGTTGATGATGGAGGTTTGTCTTCATCCATATGCTTTGGTGCTGATATAAATTTTAACTTCTCACAGTTTGCTGCTGGGAATAAGCATGATGAAGAATGGAATGGGCCAAGTATCTATTTTGCGTGGTGGCCATCACTACTACATAGAGGGGGGGTTTAAGACATTAATTTAAGACAAATATTAATTTTGTCTTAAATATATATTTTATGTTTAAATTATATTTTTAATTTTCTAATTTTCTTAAATCAAGACAATTAAAAAAAACTTTTTCTAAAATAATTTTTTTATTTCCCTCTCCTAATTCATTTTCCCTCCCTCATTCAACATGCATTTTCCTTTTGTTAGTGATGGCATCGAGCTAAATTACTATGGCAGGTAATAGGGTTTTGAGAATTCCAGTTGGAATTATATTGCGATGAAGAATCTAAAGAAGAATATAAGCGCCCCTGTTGTGTAGAACCACCTCAAGAAGGTTTATTAGTCCCTGTCGTAGGCAAGGTAACTATTATATTCACTTGCAAGTATTAATCCTGCCTTGAGAACCGTGCAATCAAAAAAATTTCATCTTATCCTAATGTATTTTTTTCAACAGATTTTGGTCTCTCAAAATTTAGTGATTCTCATTTTCTCATTGGATGATTGCAATTTTAGCCCATTGGCAATTTTTTTTCATTCTAAAAATCTTAATTTTCTCCCTGAATAAATTTACTCTTTCTAATGTTTTCCCATTTCTTCCAAAACTAATGCGTGTCTGGGTGCTTGTAGACACGGGGCAAATTTACATGGAAGACGTGGGCGATTTGCAATGAGCCAACAAAGGCCTCCACATCGCCATTAGCTGCTCGAGCCCATCAAAGAGCAATTTCCACAAATTTACTATGTTGATTTTTTTTAGGTGCGGTTTTGCCCCTTTATGAGATACTTTTTACTATTTAGGTTTCAAATACTTTCAAGGATTTGTGTTTTTATGCAAAAAAAACTCTCCTTCTATGTGTAGCTTGTTGGTGTTGTTGTTGTTGAAATCACTAGAGGGCCGACCATTCTATTCCATCCGGGAAGATAGGTGAAAATTTCTTTTTTAAACCGGAAAAAGAAATGCTATTTTTTTCTTATTTTGGTAAAAATGCAGGAAATTATGCTTGTGAAATTTCTAACTATGTTCTTTGAAGGGCAAACACGTGAAGCAAGATAGGAAGGTGTTCTCAAATGAAGGTGAACAGTGCAAAACCTTGAATAGGAATCCATTATAGTTAATAACTTCTGTACATATCCTTCTATATACATTGGTCTATTATAAAACAAAGCATTTTCTCGTACGATAATTTCTTTTTAAGCCATATAGTCAGATGAAGCTTTTTGTGCATGTCCCTTATTGTTGTTATGCCACAAACCCTTGGAAATTTAGAATAATAGATTTATCTAACCTGGAATTTTGCATATTTGGTTTTATCTGATATGGGATCTGTCAAATTTAGTTTTGGGTGCAGTTGTTAGCCATGATTGGCAAGCAATTTGATGAGGGTGATGAGATTTGTGGGGAGGTGACAAGTGTGCGGGCCAGATGAGAAGATTGCCTTGTGGACTAGGACTGCTTCTAATGAAGTTGTCCAGGGATTGTTTTACTATACATTTATTCCATCCCTAAAGATAGGAAGGCTTTCTCTTGTATGACCACACTCTACAACCTTTGTCATCATCCTTGCAGCCTATGCAAAAATGAGATCTTTGGAATAGGGTATGGACATCCATCAAAGCATAATGGAAGGGGGATTTTTGTCACATGATGTCATTGCAAGTCCCTAGTGGACATGTATGCAAAATGTAGAAGCATAGACAAGGCATGTGATCAATTTGACAAAATGCCTCAAAGAAATGTGGTGTCACATAATGCCATGATTGCAAGATATGTTCAACATGGGTTTGCTGAAAAGGCCTTAGAAACTTTCAAGTAGGGTATGGACATCCATTCAAGCATAATTGAAAGTGGATTTTTGTAAGATGTAGTAGTTGTAAGTGCCACTTCTAATCACCACAACCTTTACAAGAACTCATGCACAAAATTTCATAATTCAAATTATGATTAATTTTCTTTGTAGCTTATATTGTGTGGATTAGATTTGAAGTTTCTTGCAGTTTAGATTTCCAAAAATGTAAAGGTTAAAAATCATTTCAGAGAGCTTGGAGTGCAGGAGTCATATACAATATGTTTGACAGATGGCTTTAGGCAATTCTTAAATACATTTGTACACGTACACAACTTCTTTGTAATGATAAGGTAATTATAACAATTAATATTTTCTTAACTTTAACTAATTATTGTCTTCTTTTTTTCATGTATGTGTTCTGAGAACAATAGAGTGGAGAAAAACACTGGACATAGCTTTAACAAAAACTATTGTAACTTCAGCAAATTGTGCTCATTAAAATTTTAGTGTGACTAATTTATGTTTGAATTAATTTTAGTCTAAAACTGATTTATATTTGAACAAATTTTAGTTTACCAATCACAAGTTGGATTCATAAAGGGACACTAGATTTTTGATGGCATAATAACTGCCCAAAAAATCTTGTAGACTCCAACAACAAAGGCTTGTGGAGCAATGGCTAAGTCAGACGTGCTTATCTTTTACAATAGACTTACAACTGTCTCTCCACAACCATTTTCTCATTATTCATCAATGGTATACTTTGACCTGTATTTTTATTGAGTTTCAGAGTCCTGATCCTGGTGAGCAGCAACAATTTTTGTTGGCATGGCTGGGCAAAAACTCATTAAATTCATAATTTTATTTTTGTTCTCTTTTATTCCTTACTAGCCTCCAACCTTCATCTTCTAAAAAATTAGTCTCTTCAACCCTAGTTGCATTGTTCCAATTAAACTTGTATACATTTATATTACTGTGTTTGCCACAGAGAGAATATATGTTCCAGTTAAACTTATAGACATCTATGTTACTATGTGTTTGTGGCCACGAAAAATTAGGGCCTCTTGCTATCAAAACTTTGTAACTGACTTATTTCTAGAGTTTACTCATTACTTATTTCTATTTTGAATAATAAGCAAGTAGCATTTTTTCAATTGTTATTTTGTTATTGCAATTCTAACAGGGCTACCATTTTGTATGCCTTATCAGCTTTTGGCAGGGACTGCAATTGTAGCATAGCCCTTATTTGTCTTTGACCTGTGCTCTGATCATTGCTTTGGTGGTGGTGGTTTACCTATGCCTTATTTGGAACATCGACGACATTCTCACAATGCTTGGAACCATTGCCACCAATATTCAGACCAACGAAGAAGTGACCATTAAGCTTGTAAGCTTCCAACCCTATTTTACATTTATCGTTGTAGTCTGTTTAAATGTGAATCATGGGGCCAATGCGGCAATTTCTGTGGATATCTATTTAGTTTGAAGTGTAGGATTAAATTGTTCTTTTTCGACTCATTGATTTTAGAGTTCTTTTGGGGTTTAGGGTGACTGTCGATGAATAATAGTGCCAATGGCAGCATGTAAACACAAATAACACATCAGAGTTTGTTCATTGGGGACATCAGAGATGCTACATAAATCATCACAAATAACACATGCTGCTAAGTTCGACCTATATTATATTCTTTTCATTGGATTTCCTGCCATGGTATTGATTGAATTTTGTTTTATTTTCTACCATATCTAGGTTCTATATAGTTCTATAATGGTATAGATAAGTTTTTATGATATTTTGAATTTTCTAAGTGCCATGTATAATGTTGATTTATTTGAAAGAGAGAGTTCCCATATATTTTCTTGATCTTCTGTTTAATCTATCTTGTCTTTAGTGTAGTTCAATGGCTGTTTGCCATCATTTTAGCATTTCTATGAGCCGTTGCTGAATTCAGTAGGTTAGATCTTCTTGCTGGGTATTCAGAGTGAGATTATTGGGATTTTATTGTTAGCAGGGCTGGGGTGATTCCTATTGTGATTAAATATGTTCAACAAGTCATCTGGTGAAATAAAGTGTATCCCCTATTGAATAATGTCTTTACAATCGAGCTTTACATTAGGATTGAGATGGTAAGGCCCATATAAAAATGGTGTTTCACTTTCACCTTTACATTAGGATTGAGGTGGTAAGGCCTTTCATCAAATTGTCTTCCTTCATCCAAAATTCCACTGCATTGTTGAATATGTTCCCATGGGTCAATTATACCATCATATTCCTTAATAGCAGCCCACTCCCCTGCTTCCTCTAGATATCTAGTTTTTATTAATATAGTTAGTGTCTTCTAAGGAGGACTATGTAGAGTTTGCAGATTTAGTTGTGGGTCTTATGGCATCTGGTAATAAGTTCTATGGTAGCCTTTCAAATTTCCCTTAGGGTGAGTTCTCTTGCATGCATGGACCTTTTTAATATTCTAGTCAATTCACCTTTTTTAAGGTTAGTAGATTTTGCTACCAGAGTGAAGCTCCATTTCTTTATATTTTATGTTATTTTAGTTACAGTAATTATAATTTTTAGTTGTATTTTTTTCCCTTTTTTAAGGTAAATTCTCCTTTTTGTTTACTATTGGGCTTAGTTGCCACGACCAGGGCATCTCTTCCATCAAATTCATCTGCTATTTTTATGCTTTCTTTCAAAGTTATTTGGTAATTTTCCCTTTTTAGTTGTTGTCTATTTTGAGTCACTACTCATTCTGGTAAGACAAACCCTTTTGTGGGATAGGAAAAGATGTTGTAATCAAGCTTTTATTATTTGTAGGAAGGAAAGGTTTTTTTGAGTCCTGGATCCCATTCTTGTCTGTAGTTGAAGAGTTCCTTGGGTTGGTGGAACTGCCTTCATTCTAAATTAGATTGTTGTAGTCACACACTCTAGGATGGTGATCGATAGTGTGAAATCAAGGAGCTTCTAATGTTTAAACTTGGACAAATGTAATGACCAGGTGCAAGCATTTGATCCCTGAGTGTTTCCAGTAGAAAATTAAAAAAGATGGTGTGAACCATATCCAATTAGTTGGATACAATCCAAAATTTGAAACTAGACACACTATATTATGAAATCCCCAATTCGTAAAAAACTTGAGCTTATTCCATTCGGCAAGGGTGATTCTTACGAAAAAGATTCTCTTAAAAGTTAAAATAATTTTTCCTTTGCCTTCACCAAAACTGTGTTTGGTTAACCTTTTTTTGTGACTTATAATTTTTTGTGCAATCATTGAAAGAGCAATATGTTTTGGCCATTTAGCATAATATGGTGGTAGAGATTTGTTTTGATTTTTAATTTATTCATTTTAGTTAGGGTTAGGGAAGCTTTGTGCTATTAAAAGAAAATAATATAAATAAATTTATAGATCATTTAGATGGATTTTCCTTCTCTTTCTCAAATATTTTTTTGCATTATTGGTGTGTACTTAGCATCAATTTGGAAAAAAACTATAGCCACAAGAAAATTGCATTAAATTTTGACTGAAATTAAATACAAGGGCTTCCAAATTTTGGTTAAGAAATCTTCCTTATACCAATCCACATAGGAGTTGATCCCACCTCATCCTTTTCCCATATTTATGAGAATACACATTTGGGGCCTCTTGGCAATCTATTAGAATGGAAGCATGGCAGACAATAAAGTGATTTAGTGGTAGAGAGCAAGAAGCTGAGATTGAAAATTTTAAAAACTTGTTGAGGCCCCTCTTCTCTTGTTCAATCAAGTGTCTTTAAGAGTGAGGAGGGGCCTAGAAACAATTAAAAAACTGCTGAGGCAATCCTCCAATGTTGTACAATAATTATACCAATACCTATTCTAGCAACTATACCAGCCTTTGTACTTCCATAAAATATATTTTGGCTGGCATATAAAGTAGCCAATAGATAAAAGCCGATAAACAAATATAAGATTAAAACCAAGAGTAGAGACTGGCAAGTAATCTTGTCCTTGTTCCCTATTGTATACAAGTTTTGATTATTCCATTGGCCATTATAGGCCCAACTGGACAAGTGAAATATCTTCTCCCCGGTCCCTATTATACAAGTTGCCATTTTGTATTAGCCAAATTGGCCTCATCATACAGTATCTAAATGGCACTAAATGAAACCAAAGCTATTCATCATGATAGAGTCCAATATAAATTATTTATGCAATGATTCAGCATCAAAATACATCAATATCTCTCAAAACTTTTGTTTATAATTATTAATGATTATATCTTGCGGTTTAGAACACTTTCCAACTTTCTTGTTATCACCTCAAAGAAATTTAGAATGTGATTTCAGAAAGCCATGACAAATCTCCAAGTAAATTGCATCCGTAACACAGAGAAGCAATACAAGTTAAACTAACCTATAATGACTATTGATCTAGGTCCTATCTAATTTCTTTTCCTCTACTAAATTGTGTGTGCCCAACTAAACCCTCGACAAAAGACAATTTGAGCTCTAAATGAATTGCTTCAAAGCCTGTATCAGAAATACCACCTAATGCAAAATCCTAGCATTCTAATTTTCTGTAGTGTTCATCATTATTTCCATTACCATTGGGTCAACCCACAATAGTGGGTTACACTTTTGTGAACAAAGAAAAATTGAAGGTGCCAAAAAAATTCTAGCACACACCTTCGTTCGAAGCTCTCTCCTTCGAATGAAGGCCCTGTCGACTGTATCAAGCCTTGATACATTAGGGCCTTCGTTCGAAGATGGTCTTTGAACAAAGGTAATTGGGCACCAAATTAAAATAATAAAATAATGCCTTTGTTCGTAGAGGGTCTTCGAATGAAGGTATTCTTTTTATAAATAGTTTTTAACTCTCAAATGACAATTTTTTTGTCATTTGAGAGCACAACTATGAAACAAACTCGATGAAGGCGACAAGGCACCCATAGACGAAGGCGATAGGACATGGATGAAGGGAAAAGGGTAGGACGAAGGCGATAGCTGGAAGCTCCGAGATAGGTGAAAGGCCCCACATCAGCATACACAGGTGCATAAAATTATCGTTTCTCATATATACTTGCCGTTTCAAGGCCCCATATGCTTGTCATTTCTTGTATATGCTTGTTGTTTCAAGGCCCCATATGCTTGCTGAACTTGTCATAGAAAAAAATGTTTCATTACAGTGCATAAAATATAGAAAAAATCCTAGTTAAAGAATAATAAAATACAGAAAAATTCCTTGAGACAGTTAAAAATCATCAAACCCTAGTTTCAAAAGAATACAAAGTTTCAAAAGATGAATTTACTACATTTACTTGGTAAACCTAAGATTGAACAATGCAAAGTTGTGCCATATATTTACATCAATTTGTTAAGTTTATACATGAAGGAAAAGTTCAATCAAAATTTAAACAACTCATTAGAACCCAATATCATATGCACTAGTCACTTTGTATTCTTTTGAAACTAGGGTTTGGCAAACTAGTGTCAAACCCTAGTTTAGCAAACAAGGGTTTGTCAAACCCTAGTTTGGTAAACAAGGGTTTGTCAAACCCTAGTTTGCCAAACCCTAATTTGGCAAACTAGGGTTTGACAAAATTGTGCCATATATTTTACATCAATGTGTTAAGTTTATACATGAAGGAAAAGTTCAATCAAAATTTAAACAACTCATTAGAACCCAATATCAGATGCTAGTCACTTTATAGTGGACACATTTATTAAGCCACTTTGTGATGTGCCTTATGAGAGAGATGATACAATTCATGATTTATATGATCCACTTTGATGAGTTAAAAAGAAACCAAAACAAAATTAAGAAAGAAGTATTCTATCCAACCAAAGAGGAGCCAAAACAAGAACACATTGAAGAAAGAACAAAATGAGCATGTCCTGGAGAAAGATCAAAAGGAACCAAGTGTCATTGAGTTTCAAGCATAGCAATCAAAATGGAAACCAAAAAAAATGTTGCATTCCATCCAAAGAGTATCATTTTACGACAACCACAAGCAACAAAACAAACATAGATGAGAAGTTATTAGACTATTTTATCATGTATTTACACCTAACATGTGAAGGAGTATCAATCTTAAGAACACATAATTGAAAAGGCAAGAAAAGAAGAACACAAAGAAAAACTACTTGAGGATAAGTTGGAATATTTTTCATGAAAAAAGAAGATGATCTAATGGATACATGTGCTAACACCAAAAGAATCAAAGAAAGGATCTAAGTTTGTCAATTTACCATATCATTGATGTCATTATTGCCATTTTAGTGTTTTTCCTTTATTTTCTTGATTAGCTCTAGATTGTAGATTATGTCTCTTGATTACTCTTCCCTTGAACTTGGGCAGAATGTTTAGCTTCATTAGTACTTATGCTATTTCATATTCTCTTTTTCCCTCACTTTAGGAGCATGTTTGGCTTCATTGATCTTCATGCTTACTTTGTATGATATTTCTAGGTGAATTAGGGAATTTTTAGTTTTTAAAATTAAAGAAAAGAAAAGCAATTAAGTTGAAAAGAAAAAAAATTAAATCTACCTGGAACATGTCAATAAAAAAGTCACTTACATATTGCATGATCCATATGTCATGCTAGCTAAAGGTTTAGATTTATTTAATCTATTGAAATAAAGCTTGCCCATTTTATTTTATTTTGTTGTGAAACTAATGCAATCTTTTTTACATTGCATGGGAAATTACAATGCTTTTAGAAGAGATATATTGCTACTGTAATTGCACTTTCCAGTTGTTATATGAAAATAATTTATCGACCCAACTTTGATTTAATCTAGGTTAATTGTGTTTAATTCCAGGTGCATTTATTTATTAGCCTAGATTATTTATCTGAAGCATTTAAAAAATATATTTAAATTTCTTTATGTAACTTTATATTCAACAATAAAATAGATAACTTATGATCAAGGTATCCTTTATCTAATGCAGTATTATGTGCACGTGCCTAACATATGCTTTAAGGATAAAAGGTTGACTTCAAGTTCAATGCCTTTTAAGGCTATCCTATATATTAGGACTTTAATCATCTAATAGGAAAATAAAAAAAATGTCTACTCTAGATTACTACAATGTGTATGAAAATTTTCAAATTTGAAATTTATATTTAATATTAATGTCCACTTGTAGTAACCAAAATAGGTTAATGGAGACTGCAAGAAAAATGTATTTTAACAAAAAATTGAAAGAAAATTTCTTAATTCAAGTTATGAGCTTTTAAGAATGTAAAATTATGTTGGGTCGTACCTAAATAGATGTTCATACAACTGTACACATCTTTGATCCTCGTAATGAATCTTAAGATCTTAGTGACAGCCATGAATTTCTCTAAAGAAGTAGTAAAACTTGTCACATATCTCATAATACATTGGACAAGGCAAGAGTTATCACATGGGTGGACATTACAAAAAAGATGACAAAATGTCCATATTCAAGGATTGATGGAAATGGATGGGGAGGAATGAAGGATGGACAAGAAGTGATGGTATGCAGATTAGAAGCTAAAATGGAATGAAAATAAAACTATTGTAACAAGAAACCTAAGCTAGCTAGTGCAAAAACACAAAAAAATAGATACTTCAATTAATTGATTCAACTATACGGACTAAATACATGGGGCTCCAAAAACTCTTTCAAGAGCTCAAATAAAAGATAACTCACTCTAAAAATGCTCTAGTTACTAACATCCTAGGCTTGAACTTCTTTAGAAACTATTACTCAAAAAAATTCTCTCAATGTGAAAGTTTATTGTTTAAGTTATATAAAAAGTGAGATTGGGATGCTTTTTGATGACTTTTTGGAGGGGATTTGGGCTAGAAACATAGTTCGTTCCGTATTTGTCATGATCAAATGAGGTTGTTGTGAAAAACTAAGTGTGATTGGTGGATGTGGATGACACCTCTCCCCTACATCCAAGTGTGAGAAGTCCTGAAGCTCAATTTCCTAGGACAAATGAAGGAGAAAGTTTCCTACCTAAGGGTGGTGATTCCCAATCATGAAAAGATTTGGAAAGTGAGATTTTAGGGGCTACAAGGTGTTCATTATACTAGATTTAAGACATGTGATCTCATTAAATAATTTGATTAAAAGGATAAAAAGGTGACATGGAAAGAGGGGTGACGAGTCATGAAAAAGGAAAGAGAAAAATACCTAAGATGAGGAGACAAAAGAAAATAAAAAATTATAACTCAAAAGGATGAACACATAGAAGAGAACAAGGTGACATAGGTAAGCTAGGATAAGGCTAAGGGAAGCAAAAAAAGAGGGTTGAAAAGGGGATTAAAACATACATGCAATCTAATATTCATAAACTTGAGTGCAAAATGCGATGAAAGAAATTACAAAGGATGGAATTTTTTATCTTACATGTGCACGTTTTTGAGTGCTTAGTTACTTTGAAATTTACATGGAGTAAAATGGCCTTTTCAATGGTCTTTAGAGCTATATAATGAACCTATAATCTCCCCTAGTACTTTGCTTCTACAATCACAAGAACTCTAAATGTACACCTTCTATTCAAATGATTGAATTCACAACATGAGAGTCGCTTCTATGAGCCAACCACTCCTTTAAATGACTTGATGTTTGTCTTTTTATCCCCTCTCTATCCATGTAGCCAGAGGGAAGATGGATGAATGCCCTGGAAGGGCAACGATTGTCAATTGGGCACTAATAATTTCAAAAAAATCTTGAGTCTCACCAAAAACCTTCTACCCTAATGATTTCTAGTATGTTGAATCAACCAAAGTTCAAGACCTACAACAAGCATGTGTATGGATAATCAAGTCCGTGCAACTTCATGTTGAGTTTTTCAACCACCACCAAGATGCTCTAGTAGACCCAATTTAAATCCAACCACATATTTCTTGTCCACCATTTTTTGCATTCATAGCATTATTGAAAGCAACATTAATTACTAAACAAAATGACTTTTTAAATTTTAAAAAATGATTAATCATTTAAATTTACATTATGTGTTTTTAAATTTATCTTGGCATGCAACGAATTTGATGGTAGACAACACATCCATTCAAACAAGTACATACAACAAATGTATCTATCTAGATATGATACAAATTATTTACCATGTGGTCCTTTAAGTTATTGCACTTGCTTTTCATGTTATCACTTGTTTCAAACATGTATTTAAATTTTTCAAGTGAACTAGAACATGTGAGTTTGGAAGTTAAATTTAAAAATTAATTTAGATACATACTAGATGTACACATACATTGGAATAAGTAATTTATTTTTGTGCACAATTTAGGTCAAGATATCATGGCACATGCACCACCACCTCCTAGACCTTCTATAAGTACTCGTATAGATACTAAGATCCAGAGATTTAGAGGTGTTCTTTCTGACCCCAACACAACAAAGGTTTTTAGTTACACCTGTCAATCAATTTTATCTAGCTTGCAACGCATTAGGTAGAGTCTAGGAGATACCCATGCTTATTCAGGTGATACTCTTGCTGCTATTCTTGTACATATGCGGCAAGAGGTGACTAACGATGTTTCACTTGCTTTTGTTTAGCTTAGTATCTCGAAAGACCATCAAATCCCAATGTTTTCCATATTATGAGGCCTAATGTGAAGGGATACCAAGTGACTAGATGTGTAGACCCTCTTATGGCCCCGTTGATATATCCACATTTCTTGCTGCTCATGGTCATTATCCCAATAACGACCAAATTCCTTTATATTTTGCACAACAGTTGTACAGAGAGGTTCATATGGGCCTCAAGGTCAACTACTTGGATTTGCTAGCATATTTTGGTCTGGGGCGGTGCAAGGTTGCTGATAGAGATGCCTATCATCGAGCATATTGACATTCTCCAACTTATAGGGCCTTGGTTAGGGAGAGGATGCTTGCTATCTCCCCAGCCTTGGCCCCTGTTGCTGATCAGGTTGTCATTGCTTCCCAAAGGGAAGCAATCGACAGTGTTGGTGATATTGTAGCTGCCACATCCAGGATATCTTCTGATCATGTGGGAAGATATTTGATGAGTCATCCTAGATGATCCAGACCATCAGATCATGCTACTGATCCTTATGCTATTGTGGGTGTCCCTTCACCTGTAGACATAGATGGTCTTACAGGAAACCATATGCTTCGGACTATGAGTTGTTTGTTTGAGGACTTATTGGAGTCATATGCTTTCATTGCATCAGAGCTTGGTATCCCTTTACATGAGGTTAGAGGACATGTGGGTAGAGCTTGTCATTCACAGCCTAGGTCATGATCCAGTTAGGCTGCGAGACCTTCTCATCACCCTGGTAGTACTCAACATCCTGATCCAACCACAGATCATTTGGCTACTACAAAGGTAGATACACCTACCCCTCCTACGAGTGTTGAGCATCAGACATCCTAGCCCTCCCTCGATTCACTTAAGGAGTTGCAGTTGCATATGGGATCATCAGGTTATGTGGATATGCTTCTACATTCAGGCTCTTCGATGCCAACTTGCCTGCATAGTCCACTTCACTCATCATTACTGGAGCTAGCCAAGGAGGCATCAGATACGATCACTGCAGCGGATCCTACACCACCTGATACACAAGTATGTACATGTGTATGTGCACACATGCATGATTTAAAAGAACTTAAATTAAATTAAGTAAATTAATTTGCTAGATAGAGTCCTAATGTACACATTTATAATTTAATACACACACATATATGTTTAATATTAAAAGGGGGATGATGGAGTTTGTAATGGTGGGTTTTAGTTTGAATCCTCCTTTCCACAAAACATTCCAAGGGCTTTTCAATCGAGTGCTTCTCCTATCGAGAGGAGAGTCATCTATCGGATTGGATTGCCACTCGGTTTTTTGCTAGAAAATTTAGTTGTTACACAATGTGGCTAATTAATGATTTAATGTTCTTGAAACCCTAATTTAAGCAAAATAGTAAGTAAATCTGTGAATTACGACAAATGCTACTAGAATTAGACAAAGGGTAGAGAACCTTAACTCACTATTTTTCATAGTCCAGAAAATAGAAATGTTAGGGACAATGGTGATGGCGCCCTAGTCCAAGGTACAACTTTTTCTGTGGCTTCCTGATCTCCTTTAGACACTAATTTCTGCTGTCTCTTCGGTTTCCAGTGATCTGACAATGGACAATGGTGATGGTGCCCTAGTCCACTGAGGAAGATTCTTTTGGATGTCAGAATCTTTGCAAACCCCGATGATCACTGTCCAGTTTGTTTCTATGGCTTCGGATGCGGAGGACAATGTTGATGGCACCCTAGTCCAATCAGGCTCCTCCTTCGAGATCTAGAATCTCCATAATGTCCTCCTCCCTCAAACTCCACTTCTTCCACTTTCATAACCTGTAACCTAAAATCACAAGGATTGTGGGAGGGGGTTGTGGTGTTTAGAGGCTTGCCTCAGTCAAGCCCTGGAGAGACATTCAAGTCTTCCGAACACCATTGTCAGAGAGAGAGTGTGTACATCCTTGTGGGATAGAGGCAAAAATCCAAATGATAATGATTGAACACACAATAAATGACACCTTGATTATGAAACTCTCATGGAAGGAAGAAGGTCTTCAATGCAATGAGGAGAAGATGTAATCCAACTTGTAAAAACAAGCACAATAACAATGCTATGCTCTGCAACACAATGATATCATAAATATCTCAAGTATGCATAAAGTTTACAATCATCTTCTAGTTTCTAAATGATAACCTAAACATGCTAATATATGCAACTACAAAGATTCCTGCCAAGAATTTCGTATTTGAAACTTATGATGTCGGCCTAGAAACCAAATAATGGTCACAAACTCGACATTTAAATTTAGGGCAGACCCAAAATAGGGTTGGACTAGGGCGCTAGCGCCCTTGTCCACCCCCTTGTCTTTGTTCAAGGATCATCAAATTAGCACCCCCTAGGTCCTCTTTGTCACAAGACCCAAGGGTTTTCTCATCGGGATTCTAAATTATCATGCAAGATGCTCTAAATGCAATCTAAAGACCCAGGAGCTAAACCTTAATAGGAAAAAGCCCCCAAGGGTGCATTTTTCTGACATAAAATTTAGCCCCCACTTTAATGTATGTATTAAATGCAAGGCCAATACATGCATTAAAATAAGGTCGACAAACATAGCAAACATGCCAAGCACAGAGAAGACACGCCAAACACATTGAAGACAATAACAGGCATGCAAAACACGGAGAAGACAATTATAGTCATGCAAAACATGGAGAATACAACATTGAAGACATGCAGAGCATAGAGAATACAATGAATGCAGTGATTATTTTCTTTTTGATTTTCCCATATGAAATGCAAAAATGCAAGTACAAGGAAAGTAATCCAACAAATCCCAAAAAGTGTAGAGGTGCTGTTCACCACTGGTCTTGCACTTTTTGAGAACAGACACGCCATACAAAATCCCAAGGTGTAGAGGAGATCATTGCCATCAGTCTTGCAACTTGAGAACAAACACGCCAAACAAATCCCAAAGTGTAGAGGAGCTCATCGCCACCGGTCTTACACTTTGAGAACAAACACGCCATACACACACATAGAAGACACGGAGAAAACACGACAGATAAGTGATAGAGTGAAACTATTGCGAGGTTCATCACCATTTCAGGCACATTACAGGCACACATTGATGATTGGGCTTCACCACAACAACCACTGAAAACATGCTTAAGGGTTGAGTTAGTCACAAAACTACTCCCCGCCTTGCGATGAGGACTTTTTGAAAATGACAAGATAGTGCAATCTCTCCGAGAAATACACCATCCTCGCCTTGCGATGAGGGCTTAAGATAAAAGGATATGCTCGATATCCTACCTTCGCAGAGGGCTTAAATGATTGTGATTAATTTTTAGATTGTTCAAACATGCTTTACTATCATCTAAAGCAGACAACTTACCTTATATATGCCCCCACCTTAAGGTGGTTGATATCGCGTACCGATATCAAGCACGTTAAGGTAGGAAGAAAACACACAAGGGAACACAATATCTCACAAAGCCCATGCCCCCCAGAGGTGAGATGTACTTTACGATCACCAAATGTTCCCACAAACACATCCCTGCAAGAAAAGTGTTAGTGTCCAAATAATCATGATAAACAACAATGCATATGATCAACTACATGAAAGAGCCAAGCAAGGCGATATCCATGATAGACAAAGTGCACAGAGCAGCAGTATTGTTAAAGTATTGTTAGAAAGATAAGATAACATCGACATCAACATCAAGATAGAGAAATCACAGAGTGATTCCACTAGCCAAGTGTCGGATAATATGTTACAACCCCATCGTCATATATGGACTAGGTCCATTTTTTTAATACTCGCTAAAGGGACACTAGGTCCGCATCAGTATTATTTATTTTTTGTCATCCGCCAGCTAGATAGAAACACTAGAGGAAGGTAAACAATAAATCAGAGAGGAGAACAAGTGCCTTAGGGACAGTCACGTAGGAGGGTGCCCCCAAATCACCAACTGAACGTTATGTCTGTAAGACACAACACACAACAATGAAAACAAAGGAGAAGCAAATATAGAAGAATGATGATACAAATAGAAGGTCACGACAGAGATGGTCTCCTAGTATCCTTGACCTTACAAGAGAATCAAGGGTCATCCTAGGAGGCCTAACAACACATAACATAGCTCGGGGGAAGCACAACACGAGAGATAAAGGGTTAGAGATACTTACTTGTAGAGAGATTCATGCTAGAAGTTATCATCGAGGAGGTCATCATCCTCCCAATCTTGAATGTTAGATGAAAGTGGTGTGTAAGGTACCAAAGCCCAACTGTTGTTCTTATTTTCAAGTTGTTCATCTTTAAGCTCTTCTTGATTTGTTTCAATTTTAGGTTGAATGTTCTCTTCTTCATTTGTGCTCCATTGGGCATAAGCTTGTCTTCTCGTCCTTTCTTTTGCTAGTCTATTTCTTCTTGTCTTATTGCTTATTTCATCATTGTTGTGTTTTTCCATAGTTTGTACAGTAGAGGAGGAAGCACCATGTTCAAATCTCATTGGTCTTGGTGGAATATTTTGTTGTCGATGAAAGCCTCTCGATCCCTGCAAGGATGACAGGGGAGGGACCTCAGCATAAATTCCATCTCTCTGTGGATGAGGTGGGTTATGGGACCCTTCCTTATCTATATTTCTCATTCCAAAAATTTCATCAAAACCATAATAATTTTGTTTTATGCTTACTTCTTGTTCTTCTCATATTGGCTGCAAAGGAGACCTGGCCACTTGAGCTAGTTGTTTTGCTTTGTATTTTCTATATTCTATGAAAGTTCTATCTCTTCGTGGCTCAAGATCTATCTCAGGTTGGGGCCAAAAGTAATCAAGAATAAGTTCTTGTCCTTAACTGGAGGTTGATACTCATTATGACGGATAGTATGGATCTCTCCGCGCAAATGAAATTTTATACATTTGTGAATAGTAGAGGGAACAACATTCATAGCTTTAAGCCAAGGATGTCCAAGTTTTACATGGAAGAGGTCAGATAAGGGGATTATATCAAATGACTGATCCACAACTTTATCATAGACCGAGACCATTAGAGTTATCTTGCCAATTAGTTTCATTAAAGCTCCATTATGTGTTTTAATTCTCAAATCTGACGGTTCATAAGATTCTTGCACCATTTTATTTTTAAGGAGGAAATATTCCATGACCACATTTGTCATATAATTAGGATCTATGAGTGTTCCATGCACCGGTTGTTCCATTATCTTTACCATGATATAAAGAGGCCCTTCAATATTTACCATTTCTTTGTCATGGGGTGTGAACGTTATTTCAAGCTCAGGGGCTCTTCTTTTTAAATGAGGCCTAGGAACAAAACTAGAATTATTATTATATTGAGAAGCCATTTGTAAGTTTTCAAAGGAGTGTCAAATCAGATTTTCAAGATCTTCCAAAACTTATGCAAAAGGCAAATGCAAAAAGTGATGTCGAATATGCTCTAAAATACTTGATTTTTTCAACTTTTCACAATGCAAACAAATGGAAGAAGAGGTGTTGTAAAGATTTTCAAGAGGTATAGAAAATTATATGCCTAACAATAGTCCACTAATGCAAGAATACCTTTCACAACATGCTTTTGAAACAATTCTAGAGAGTCGATAAGCCAAAACCTAGTGAAAATAGGCCAAAATATGCAAATTTTCAATGCAAAAGCCCAAAAGAAAGGGTGTTGTAAGGAAATTGAGAAGGAGGTAGAAGATAATAAAACTAATAACAGCCAATTAGTGTAGCAAAATTCCTCACAACATGCTCAGAGTGCAAATCTAACAAGACGATAAGGCCAAATCTAGTGAAAAAATGCAAGTTTTCAAACCCTAGACATGAAATTTCACAAGGAGGCCACAATGATGCAACACTAAAATTATAAATTAGACCTAATAAGTGTTTTTACAAGGTAGTAAAATCTGAAACAAGATTTTGACTACAACCCTAGCTCATGCAAAACTAGGTTTTTATGAAAAATGCAAAATTTCAAACAATTTCTAACGAATCAAGCATGCAAATGCAATGGAAATGAATTGTAAATGATGAATTTCTGTATTTTGGATCAGATCTAATGCAAATAACAGAAATTAGTTTAAATTATATGCCAATTAATTAAAATTTTACAAAAATGCAAATCTAATATGCCAATTTTTGCAAATTTTCTAAAATTTTCAAATTTTTTTATACTTTTTCGAATGCAATATTGAAAATAATGAATTGGATGATAATAAATTTCAGATATGATGTAAAAATCAGAGAATTAATTAAATACAATTGAATGAATGCAAACTATGTCAAAAATCAAACCCTAGAATGCAATTTTTTTCAAATTTTTCAAATATATCAATTTTTTTTGTAAATTTTTGAATGCAATAAAATGAATGAATGTAAATTTATGAAACAACACTCAACAAGGTGCCAAAAAGTCCAAAAGCATGGGTTCACCAAAATGTTTAATATGAAAAAGGGCGATGATGGAGTTTGTAATGGTGGGTTTTAGTTTGAATCCTCCTTTCCACAAAACATTCCAAGGGCTTTTCAATCACGTGCTTCTCCTATCAAGAAGAAAGTCATCCATTAGATTGGGTTGCCACTTGGTTTTCTACTAGAAAATTTAGAAGTCATGACACAATGTGGCTAATTAATGCTTTAATGTTCTTGAAACCCTAATTTAAGCAAAACAGTAAGTAAATCTACAAATTACAACAAATGCTACTAGAATTAGACAAAGGGTAGAGAACCTTAACTCACTATTTTTCGCAGTCCAAAAAATAGAAATGTCAGGGACAATGGTGATGGCGCCCTAGTCCAGGGTACAACTTTTTCTATGGATTCCTGATCTCCTTCCTACATTGATTTTTGTTGTCTCTTCGATTTCTGATGATCTAATAGTAGACGACAATGGTGATGGCACCCTAGTCCACTAAGGAATATTCTTCTAGATGTCAGAAGCTCTGCAAACCCTGATGATCACTCTTCAGTCTGTTTCTATGGCTTGGGATGCGGAGGACAATGTTGATGGCACCCTAGTCCAATCAGGCTCCTCCTTTGGGATCTAGAATCTCCACAGTGTCCTCCTGCTCCCAGCAAATCCACTTCTTCTGCTTTTGCAACCTGTAACCTACAATCATAAGGAATGTGGGAGGGGGTTGTGGTGTTTAGAGGCTTGCCTCGGTCAAGCTCCGGAGAGACATTCAAGTCTTCTGAACATCGTTGTTAGAGAGAGTGTGTATCCTTGTGGGATAGAGGCAAAAATCCAAATGATAATGATTGAACACACAATAAATGTCACCTTGATGATTAAGCTCTCATGGAAGGAAGAAGGTCTTCAATGCCACAAGGAGAAGATGTAATCCAACCTACAAAAATAAACACAATAACAATGATATGCTCTGCAACACAATGATATCATAAAAATCTCAAGTATGCATAAAGTTCACAATCATCTTCTAGTTTTTAAATGATAACCTAAACATGCTTATATATGCATCTACAAAGATTTTGGCCAAGAATTTTGTATTTGAAACTTATGATGTCGGTCTGGAAGCCAAATAACGGTCACAAAAGCGACATTTGAATTTAGGGCAGACCCAAAATAGGGCTGGACTAGGGCACTAGAGCCCTTGTCCACCCCCTTGTCTTTATTTAAGGATAATCAAATTAGCACCTCCTAGGTCCTATTTGTCACAAGACCCAAGGATTTTCTCATCGAGAGTCTGAATTATCATGCAAGATGCTCTAAATGCAATCTAAAGACTCGGGAGCTAAACCTTAATAGGAAAAAGCCCCCAAGGGTGCATTTTTACGACATATATATATAGTAGGGGTTAGCTCATGTTACATCTAGTCTGGGGATGGATAGTGTACGCAGGCGTGATTCAGCTGATGCCAGTAATGTTAGTGGACAGGTGAGTTTTAAATTTTCAAATCATGTACTTACATGTTTGCATATAATTTGTACATGCATTTACATATATATATTTAACATTATTCTAATTTAACATAATGTACACTTTTATGTACATGTGTTATACTATCTCCAAGGCTCGACACATCCGTCAGAGTAGGATGCTCACTCAGAGGGTCGCTCGACTCGTAGCCAACATGATGACCAGGCAACGAAGCTACCATCGTTGCCTAGACATGTTTCTTCAGATATTTCTCTAGATATTTGTTTTCATGCATTTCTATATACATGTTTGTGGACATTTCTACATGTTTGAGGACATTTCTATCTACATGTTTTCATACATTTCTCTAGATCTACATGTTTTCATGTACATTTCTATCTACATTTGCACATGTTTGTGGACATTTCTACATGTTTGTGGACATTTCTACATGTTTGAAGACATTTCTATCTACATTTGCACACGTGTTTGATGATATATATATATATGGACATGTTTGTAGGCATTTGCATGTTTGATGATACTTTTGTGGACATGATTTATGTTAAATGATGATACATAATTTATGGACTTGATTACATGTTTGATTCAATACATTTATGGACATAATTTATATGTTTGATGAGATATATATATTTGTGGACAAATTTATGTTTGATGATATATATATATATATATATATATATATATATATATATATATATATATGCGCGTGCGTGTGTGATATTTAATTTGAATTTGATTGTCACTTTAAGTTTAAGTCATCAATTTTTTTTATCGTACTATATCACAATATTAATATTCAAGTTGTAAAATAGAACATATTTCCCTCAAGGTTTCTTCACATAACCTCTTTGCTAAATATGTTTGATATAATTGTAAGATTTGTATATATAGACATTGTACTCTTGTTGGGGAGAGCTTCCTACATGTCTTACTACATTCCATTCTAATCCTTAAAAAAATTATCTTATGATGTGGTATAAAATATTTAAACTTTAATTTGTTATGGTGGAAATTACATACCTTGCACTTTTCTCCTTTATTGAAATTAAAATGGAATGTGGAGTATGCAATTTCCATTATTACAATAACATGAAGGTTAAGCATAACATGCTAAGTTACCCTCATCGATGCTTCTTAGGCTCAAAGTAGAGATCAAAGATGTGATAATAACATCTTCATGAAACAAAAAAAGAACATAAAGGATTCTCAAAATGTGTTGTCATAAGGCTACTATATGTTAAATGTTTCTGTCCAGTAAAGATATTAAGATTAAATCTATAATAAATAACATATGTAGAAGAATGTGGTCCTAATAACTTGTTACACTTTATTAAAAGCACAAATAGACAACACCTAGAGTAGCTACAAAACCAACAAATCTTAGAAGAAAATATTTTTGGTTCAACATGATTATCCAAGTCTAGGGATGCTCCTACATCATTTTGACTTTGTTTCCCATTGGATAGGCACCAATGTTTGATGATGAACAATCAAATACTTTTAATAAATCATATTCGTATGTCCTCAAGTATTAGTGTAGTATAGTCTTAATCTTTGTCAATCTACATAGTTCAGTTTCATAAACACTGTATTTATCAAATATTTTGTGTGCCCATGTATCTAAAACATATTCATAGGGCTATGAATATTGAATAATTTCAATTATATGTAACCTAGAAAATAACTTATTATAAATATCTTGAGAGCTTGTGATTGTTACAATTATAGGGTATGGTTTTCTAAAGAACTATTATATGTTCTTATTTCTCTTTAATTATCATGTCAATGGCCTTTATGACCACCCTCATTGGCCTTGTAGATCCATAAGTACAAGTAGCTACTAACTCCTATTAATTGGCTAATTACTAGATGTAGCCTAATGTTGAGCCTATCCCCTTGTGTCTAGATCAACATACATCCCTGAGTCTAGGTCTTGTGTACATTGTCTATGGTTGTAATTTATATAGTTTCAAATTTAGGGCCAACCTAACCATCCCAACTAACCATTATGCATCAACTTGAAATGCATGAAATGTTTCTTTTTTCACCTCAAACTTAATTATATTTAAGGACTTTAACTTTAGTTCATTTGAACACATTTAGCGCCTAACACTTAGAGAACATGTTCAAAGAGCATATAACATTAAATCAAAGCAATAAAAAATTATCATATCACATGCTTGAATAAGAATCTAGGGCATTCTCTACATGACTTCCTATTGTCTTTCATCTTTGTAATTTCATTATTAAGAACCACATGTTGAAATTAAAATTTGTTCAACGAAAGAACTATTAATTTAAGACTAAATATATAAGACTATATATAGAGAGATCATTTGTTAAGTACCATATGTTGAAATTAAAATTTGTTCAACGAAAGAACTATTAATTTAACTTGCATAAATTTTAAAAGAATTAATACATGAACATAGATCTAGATAGTGAATTTAGGTCTTCAAGATGAAAATTGTAAGTTCTTTATCCATATTTTTCATACCACATCAACTGGTTCAGCTCGCTCTTCAATCACATTTAATATTCTTTGATGATCATCACTATCTAGTCTCCACTTACGACGTCCACGTGCATGTGGAACTGAATGAAGAGATAGGCCGATAGCAATTGCTAAGTGGCTATACTGATATACATTGTTCTCAGGTTGATAATCAATAAAGTGAATCCCATGTTGAACAATCTTGACTTGTTTGAGATATGTCCCTTACACTACAACTGAACCTGTGGGAAACAACATTCCACAGTAAGACATAACATTTTCAAGGTAAATGTAACCTACATAGTTCATGTATAGCATTTTCATTGAGCTCGGTAAGACAACATAAATTATAAAATTTAATATAAATTGAATGTTTATATCACTCAAGTTACTTGACATGTACATATGCAACAAATTCAAAATTATTTAAAAATATATTAAATAAAGTTAAACATGTGGGAAACAACATTCCATCACTTGTTTCTGGCTTTATTATCTTTTGCCTCTCTTCTGTGCAACGCAATAAATAATAACTAACGTCTTCTATATTTCTAGCCTTTGCTATGACTGCAAATACATCTTCTACACCAAATTTACATGGAAAATTTGTAATTTAAAAATTTTAGAGATACCTTATATAATTTATATATATGTACACATACCTTTTTTAATCAACCCTGAAATATGGTTATAATCAATTGAAATCAAAGGAATGTATTCAAAGCTTTCATCCTCATCTTCGTTGTATGTGTTGGTAACAACTAGTGGCACATTTTTCCATTCACTGACATATCCACATTGTTGGTTCTTACAATTCTCAAAATCTCCCAACATGCACTCATAACAAAAACAAGAGTAATTCCTAGTGCGCAACGTCCATGTCTGGCTATCTATACTAATGACATAATGCAAAGATCTTGTTTTCTCTACCCTCTTGCATCCATGCATTGATCTTCTATCCACACCTACAAATTTATTATATTGTACGTTATGAATATAATACAAATAATTAAATTCAAACTAAAATAAACAAACTCATGTACACATATCATATATGAATATATATTTAAAGTATTAAATTTTCAAACATTACATACTTGATATCTCCCAAAACACTCTATGTGGAATGTATTGGTTTGTTCTTGAAGATGTGCCGACCTCATTTGATGCAAAGTGTGTCTTACACCATTCAACAACATCATGTGCACCATTTATACAATCTCCCTCATAATTCATTTGATGTTTTCTTAGAGCATGTTTGATGCAAGCTCCCATGCCATCATGTTTGCCCTTTCCATGCCCACTCTCAAAGAAACTCCAAACATGTGGTATATTGTCATTTCGATGATATCTGTATAGTGCATAAAATGGCCTTGATGATTTCAATTGTGATGCACATCCATCTGACCATACAAAATACTTTTCAATTTTTACACACCTGCTTGCCAAATATTCAAAAAACTTCTTAAAGCAATGTTCTACAAAATGTGTGTCATGCTCTTTATCATCACTAATATAAAAGTGATATTCTTTCTTAATGACTCGTGCTTCAAATATATTGTCAACACCATCCAAATCTAATTGTGCATGCCGATAACACACATGCACCATAATAGTGATTTGCTCTGAAAAGTAATATTGTGATTGAATCTCTTTTTGATGTACAAAAGAGTAATTTTCTGCAAAGTTGACTACTGATAAAACTGTTCTAGGTGGGAAATTATCTCTTAATGTTTGAAATTGTTGTGCTTGCCACTTAGCAAAAAAAATATGATGTATGTATGGTTGTATCAATTTATGAAAATTTTCCATAAATATTTCAATAGGTATCTCCTCTTCTACATAATCTAACCTTGTGGATTCTTTCCCATTTTTTGTTTGAAACTTTATGGACTTGTAACTCTTGTAATTTACCAACTTCGTTGGGTTGATATCTTCGTTTCTCAAAGACATTTTAGCAAAATTTTGACATGTCTCACAAAGACCTTTTATGCAGTTTATTTGACCAATTGCATTATCATCATCTGATTTATCACATAAGATGGATGCTATGAATTGTCTTGCTCGTTTAGGAGGTGCATTTACAAAACCATCACCATCTTCTCTAATCTTTCGAAACACCTGATAGTAGAGATCAAATTCAATATGATAACGACAACAACAAGTTTCAAAAACCTTGTTTGTCTTCACATAATATGGCCTTAACCTTTCAAACATTGTTTTCCCAATCTTTATATGAGGATTTGAATTACAAAACATCACATACATCTCATGTTGTGTTATGTCTAACCAATGTTTTGTATGTAGATCATGACTATTCGGCCTAGTTCTATGTTTGATAACATCTCTACTATTTGATGAAGCACGAGTATTATCATTCCAAAAGGTTGAGATCAAGTTCCTAAAAACATCTTGATTCCTGTTAGATCGAGGAGCTCTACACATAATTGCCCAATTGCCTTCCGAGGTACTATCATCTAATAATTTTCTCTTTTTCACATATTGTGTTAGTGTCTTTCTACTGAAACCAATCTCAGTTGAAATTGAAGACAATTGTCTTTTTTTGGATTTTTTTTCACTTAAAATAGATGTCAACATCACTCTTCTTGAACTAGACTTATCCACGGATCGAGATTGTTTCCTAATGGAAGCCAAACCTTCTTTAACATTTTCAACAATATCTTTTTCTAGGTGTGAACCTTTCCCCTTTTTCAATGACGAATCTACACCCAACAATTGTAATGGCTCATTTAGCTCATTACTAAGAAGTACAATTGATAACAATTGGGTTCGCTCAAGTGTATCAAGATTATTGAAATGAGCAATTATTTCCTTTGAAATTTTATTCATTGACCTCCTATCAGTACATCTAGGTTGTCTAGCATAAAGCTTCAATTTCTCCATATCCATTTCAAGTAAATGATCTAAATTTCTATAAGAAAATTTTCTCTTCACCTCTTTAGCTAGATTCATATGCTCATCCATGGTCAAAGGAAGTGATCCTAACCCCTCTCCAACATCCATTGTTTGCACTTGGGCCTCCTCTGGGTTAACATCAACTATGTGTTCTCCAGCCTCGTTTGCTCTAGTATCTAAATTTGGGTCAACTTTAGTTTATGTATGTTGAGTTGGGAGGTACACACAAAAGTCATATATACAAGAGAAAAATTTAAAATATTTAATTTAAATAATAAGCTCTTGAAATGTATCACATATCAAGGAAATACATATTAAAGAAAACTTATAATTTAGTTCTAAGTCTTGATATATTTAAAGAACCTCCATATCAAATTACTATAAAAATTAATATATGTACATGTAATAACTAATATTTATGACCACAAGTGATATATATCCTCATGCACAAGTGACAAATATGAGTACAAGGTACATATGTAGTTATACCATTTAGGATAAGTGTGTAAGTGTGCACAAATATTCAAGTAAGATGTACAATTTGATATATATGAAATCTCCTATAAGGGTGATTGCCCTCAATATGGACCGTACATATGGTAAGATAGCTCTTAGAGCCTTGACTATTTAACAAAGCACACAATCCTTTATTGGAATATATAATCAAAATGAAATAAAAATACTTGTAAAGAAAAGATAGGGCTTATATAAGTAGAAACATAATGTAGCAAAATAGGCCTAATATTAAAGCGAAGAGAAACCCCACTATGGATTCAAGGTAGTGAAGTTCATTAAGCTCAATTTGAATTCAAGGAAAATCAAATGAGATAAAAGAAATAGATCTCTCCAAGTTAGTGCAACAAGTAATATCATCTCCATTCAAGATGAGCACAAGAAGAAAATTTTCCTATACAATTTTTTCTAGAGAACTAACTAATGAAAAGAAGGATGAGACTAGAATTTTAAGGACTAACCTTTGGCTCTAAATGGAGTTCTAGCTTACAAGATAATTAATCTAGTAGCTAAGTTAGAGGTTCAACTATAAAATATGGTGACAAAATCTAAGCTACCACAAGCAAAAGGTTCCTTTTGGTAATGTTTGGATTAGAAGCATGACACACTTCCTAGGTTTACTAACACATAACCCACTTGTTAAAGATAGAGGTGAGAAAAATAGTATAAAAGGAAGAAGAGAGAGAAGATTGGAGAGAGGGAGACGGATATGGAGAGTTAGAGAGGGTGAGAGATAGCTAGGGAGGCCAGAGAGAGAGAGAGAGAGAGAGAGAGAGAGAGAGAGAGAGAGAGAGAGAGAGAGAGAGAGAGAGAGAGAGAGAGTTATCTCTAGGTAGAGGGTGGGGATTATAGCCAAGAATGAGTCCAATGACTTAAACTAAATGACATCCTAGTTACATGAAATCAATGTGTATATATTTAAGCATAAATCAAGTGACCTAGATTAAATGACATCCTACTACATGATTCATCAATACATGTATCTATTTAAGCATAAATAAAATGACCTAGATTAAATAGAAAAGAAAAGATGCATACCTTGTTTTCGTTTATAATATTTTTGCAATCTTTCTTCATTTAATCTTTGTGTAGTTTCTGCGGAATGCTTTCGTGCACTCTTATTTTGTCTTCTCTTTTTGTTTCACATCTCCTTCTTTGTAAAATATGACTGGAAAATTATTTTCTCAAAGATTTTCTCCTCCCTTGCAGAACAAAAATGTGAATTTATCTTGTTACATTGATTTGTAAAAATGAAAAAAAAAACATCCTATTTATATGCAATAGGAAAAAATTAAAACATTAAACAATTACAGATCTCAACTTCTGCACATTAATTGTATGGTAGTAGACAATTTTTTCAACAAAAATTATTGTTTTGAAATGTCATTGTAAGTAACCAGAAAATAAAACTAAAGCACATAGTCATCATTTTCAGTGTAATTGCTTGGAAAACAAATAATCATCATTTCAGTGTAATTGCTTTGCAAACAAATAGTAGGGGCAACATTTGGACCAAACAGATGTGTATAATGCACAAGAAGATATTCCATGATGCCGAAGCTCTTAACATCCTAGAAAAGTATGGGTGTTTTCAGAGAAAATGCTTTTTCTAGAACCCCTTGCCCTATCTCCAAATGGTGCTCGAAGCATGCATTTCAAAAGGGCATCAAGTAGGCATCCCTCACATAGCATGCCATGTTTAAAGCACAAGGAGGGTTTAATGATTTTAAATCACTTTATAATGTTATGAAAAAGCTTAAGAAAAGGCATTTCCAAAACAAAGGACAATTAGTAGATAATTGTGCAACCTTTTGTGAAATGACTTAGACCATGTGAACCGTCTAGATTCGACATTCCAAGATGGATATGTAATAATACCTAAAGACTACACAACATTGTTAAATTCAACATGGCACAACTATGGAGATATCCCTCAATCCATATGAACACTAGGCAAGCAAGAGACCTATTGTGTAAACCAAAAAGGAACCAGAATCATACAAATCAATGAATTTGAACACAAGTATAAGATGGCAATTAAAGATGCCAACTTGGCATATGCACACACCAATTTTCATATAGAACTAGTGATTTAAACAAACTAGCATGTATTAAATGTCAAGCGTAGAAAATCATGTCTAGATTGCCCCAAAATAATCTGAAGACTACACAACCATCACAAAATGGTGCAGGCCATGAGGGTAGTGCAATAAGTGTTCAACTTGGCACGCAAACAAAACATTAAAAAACAATGCATATTCATGAGTTATTGTGTAGCCTTGAAAAGAGTGGCACAACATACAAGGGAAGTGGAGTGTAAGCCCTAGAATTTAACATGACTTAAGTCCACGAAATGCAAATTCTAATGCCCTCATATTTCAACTAGTGCCCTCAATGTTTTGATCAGAGTCTCTACTTTGATAACCAATACTTTGTTTGTTCTTCAATTGAAATCTCTAGGTCAATTCAGGTTCACCAACACTTAGGCTATTGAAAGCACAATAATTTCAGCATAGCATGAAAGGAACTTTCACAAACTATTTTTAAAATGGAACCCATGTCTGTTCTAGTGGTAGATTGTGAGTCTCACAAACTATTTTCAAAACTTCCAATATCCTTTGATAAAGGGTTTGAGCCTTGTGAAATGCAATATTTGCCTCTGTTAAATGCAAATGTATGATCCATATTGTAGAATTGAGAGTGTTAAAATGGAGTCGTATACAAAGATGAATTCAGAGCTTATGAAGCTTCACAGGAATAAGAGGGCTTCTTCTAGTATGAATTGTACAAAATCTGACAAGTGTAGAACTTCCTGGTAGTTTTGGAATGTTGAGAATAATGGGAAGTAATGTGTACAATGTAGCTAGGCAATTTGAGGGTTTTCCTTTGCTTTGAATGAGTTGGTGAATGACTCAAGTGAATGTTGACAGTCAGTTACGAGGACCCGCATCTTTTGTTAGAAACCATCTATGGTCTGTTGCATAGAGGAAAGCAATGTGGTAATCAAGGGAGGCTTTAACTAGGCTTATCTTTTGTTAGAAACCATCTATGGTCTGTTGCACAGAGGAAAGCAAGGTGGTAATCAAGGGAAGCTTTAACTAGGCTTGTTTTTCAGAAGCTAAATATGATAAGTGTGTGAGTAGTTTGTAAATTGAAGCTAGCTTTGTACTTAAGTTTATTAAGATAGCTTTGTGATGACACTTGTTACAATGATATCTACAATGCTTGGTTTCCTTTCTCCTTCCAACCATGGTGGGTTGATAATAGCTATGGTTCTATTGTGGGCATTAAGGCTTTGATTGTTGGCTACTCTTCAGCCCGTGTATGTGTAAGATGTTCAAGGTCACAGAATGGAAGAAAAATATTCTCAAGACTACTTTTATGTTTCCTATTACTATCTTCTGCATTTTCTTCATATTGAATAATGCCAAAAGAAACTCAAAAATCTTTGCTAAAATTATTCCTGCATGTACAAAAATGGTAACTCAAAGACCTATAATTAATTTGATTTATAAAAATGATTATTCAGATAGTTGCGTATATGAAATATGGAAGCACAAAGGTACACAAACTGTTCGACAAAATGCCTCAACAAAATGTTGTTTGTAAACTAGAGTACAATATGGTGCAAAAATAATGTAACCACTTTCCTATATTGATTTGCACAAAGACACTAATAAGGTTAGTTAACGTTAAATTGCTTCTTTTTTTTCATGCCCATTTCATGTTTTACTTTTCTTCTTTTTGGGCAAGGCAAAGGGAATATTATATTCCAAGTCTCAAACCCATATTATAATTCGGTAAAGGATGCTTTTTATGTATTAGTCTACAATTCGAGATTGATACCGCTGCTCTAGAGCAGCTTACCTCTCCTCAAAGATGGCCTGTGTCCATTGTGTAAGTTTTCTTCATACTTACGTGAATGGGTTTGGACCATTGATGTAGACTCATTCTAAAGGCTGGTCAAGAGTGTTAGTTATAGCCACGGGGCGTGGTTTTGGCTACAGGTAGCAAATGTAACTTGATACATGGAATAACAAGGATTTTGTTTGGTTAGGATGGGAATAGTATAGAGAATGTAGGTGATTCAGATGGAGGGCCCATGGTAAATTAACATAATTTACTCTTAGGATAGGTGCAGTATGTGATCCACATAACCTATCTAACAATAGTTTTGTTGTTGAGTTAATATGAGTTTTCTATAGAAATTCAAGGAATTCTTATAAGCATATCGATTTGTATAAGTTAGAATAAATTGGTTGAATTATCTGTATTTTTCTATTCCCTGCTAATTATACTTCAAAAACACACTGGCTCTTTAGCTATTTTCATTTTCTTTTGGCTACTAAAATTTTGAGAAAAGGTACCCTGCATTAACATGGGATATTAAACGTTATCTAATGGGGAACTCCTAGCATGGACTCAAATCTTCTGAGCTATCACATTAGAAGGCATCCATGGCATCAAAATCCACTTGACTTTTTAGATGACTTGTATTTCAGTTCTATGAAAACTAACTGCATTAACTCAGGTGGACCAAGTTCCATTTAATCTCTTCCATGCTTTTGAGCATAATTAATTTTTAGTCATCTGATCGTTGCAAAATGGTGCTAAACTAGATTTATCTGCATTTGTAAGAAATCCTGTTATAAATTTTCTAGGATCTAAGGAATGTTTAATTTTGCAGTAGATTTTATAAAATATACCTACAAGTCTCATAATGAGATTTTAGAACCGCAAATAGACAGCTAAAGATCTCCTTGAGGAATTCTGTCAAACAGATCACATGCCTTGTCTATGCTTCCACATTTTGCATACATGTCTGCCAGTGCTAGGGCAATTTCAAATATAACATTTGACAAATATTCCCCTTCCTTTATCCTTTGATAGATCCTTGTTCCAAAGCTCCCATTTTGGCACACACAGGTAGGATGCTGGAAAAAGTTGTAGAGTTTGGGTTGACACCTGCCAATTGCATTTGGTTGAAAGTTTGGAAAGCCTTTAAAAATCTAGTTTATCCATACCCTATAATCATTGTATTCCATGAGACCACATTTCGATGAGGCATTCTATCAAACACTCCACTGTCTTGTCTATGCTTCCACTTTTTGTGTGGTCCCAACTGTAATATCTAATAAAAATGCCTCTTCCATTATGCTTTGATGTATGTCCATACTGTTGGTTTTTTCCCAGACTGGATGCTTACTCCCAGATTTCCCTACAAGGTAGCCATCAATGATCAACAAGATCTCTGGACCAGGGGCCAACAGTATAGGAGATAGACTCTATATTTTATCTCTTCTTCTTCAGGCTTTGCAAAACCTAGGGGGGTATTCCCTACTCAACACCCATGAAAATATACATACAAAGGCTGGGATACTAACAAAAAGCAGATAAGTCCTCCTGTAAGTAGACCAAAACTGTAAGATAAGAACAAAGGGGCTAGCTCTGGGCCTATTTGCAGTTGTAGACAGAGGACTTGGATCCTAAAACTAATTCTACTGTCCTAATGGTTGTTTTAGAGTTTGATTTTGATTTTATGTTTGGATGCAAAGCTGGACATGGTATGTAACACTAACACAGAGCTAGATTGGTGCCTATCCAAGGCTTGGAGTCAGTAGACATACACCTGTGAATGATCAACATGAACAACTAAAACTGGATTTCAGGGGGATACATGTGATATCTGCCTTACAGATATCTCCCAATATAGAGTGTTGAGCTATCTATACTTATGGCATCTCTATTGCAGTATACCCTTCCCAATATTCAATCTGAGAACAATTTAATCTACCCCTTGAGCAGAAATTAAGAGATCAAACATTCAACACAGGGATTCTATGTTCTAGAGTCTTAGACATTCCTTAAATATCCAGACTCAAAAGAAAGATACATGCAATACTGGAGATAGAATTAGCAAAACGCATGCGAACATAGCATTACTCATATAAGATTAACCATGAAATCAGTGGATTCATGCAAGAAACATACTACAGGAGATACATAAACTCACAAGTTTTGCTGCACAAAGCAATCGAATCAGCTGTATTGTATTACAGAGCCCAAGTGTTCAACTTTCAACAACAACAAAAATGGTAACACAGTCTACCTATATCAGCCAGAAAGTGTACCTCTAGCAATTAATTACATGGTTTTGACAAAAAATTTGCCAGATACAGTCCTTAGAAAGAATGGCGCTCAGAAGTTATTACTGCAACAGACAGGAGAGTAGACAAGGGTGGCCTCAAGCCCTGCGCTACCATCTGGGAGTCTTCATTCATAATCGGGCAGTTTGATTACTTGTACCATTGCCCATACCCCTGCACTGTCGCCATTGATGGCTCAACTACCTGCAGCCACCGAGAAAACTGTCGCAGCGACCAAAATGGAGAATTCCCACCAAAATGCATTTTACGCTCAAAGTTCAAATTATGTAGGGAGATTAATCCCACATGCACGGTGAGGAGACTACTTCATTGCTTTATAAACATAGCCACAAACATATTAAGCATCGAGCGCTTTTGCCATGCTCGACTCACAACCTCTCAGTCCAATGCCCATCACCAAGACCACTACCATCGGCCTACCCCACAAATCTTTTGCCGACCTCATCGGTCACACCGATAACACCTCCACAAGCCTCTGTCGGCCAGACCACTACCATCAGCCAACCCAAAAGCTTCCTCACTGATCTCAAAGGTCACGCCGACGCCTACTCCACATTCCCCATCGGCCAAAGATGAACCGTCGGGCCATCTCTCCAGATTCCCACCGATGAACAAGTCTCTCCGATGGCCAACAAGGACCCCCTTCGGTTACCAATCTACCACCATCAGCCAAACCAATGCCGTCGGCCTAGTAAAAAACTCCCTCACCGACACAGCCAATCACACCGATGAACAACTCCTGAAAGCCTCCAACATCCCTATCGGCCAGAGGTAGATCATCGGTAAAGTATTCTGCAGTTCACCCGATAGCCCCTATCACGCCGATGAACAACTTCATCGGCCAGACTCCTCGTATCAGCGGCCCCTAAAAAACCTTCGTCGATGACAATCACTACACCGATGAACAACTCCATCGGCGAGACCAAACATATAGTCCAACTGATGCACAAAGTCACCATGCTCCCGTCAGCCAGACCATTCATATCGGCCAAACAGAAATGAAGCTTGCCGATAACAACAATCACCCTGATGACCGTTCCAAATCCCTTGTCGGTGAGACCCACACCGATGACATCGCATCGGCCAAACACCGCATATCGGCAACCCAAAAGAATGTTTCGCCGATAGCCAAAGTGTTGGCGATAACTCCCCAAAACTCTCATCGGTATGACTAACCCCGTCGGGCTAGCCAAAAACTCATCCATCGATAATACCACTCTCGCCGATGAACACAAACACACCTTCGAACAACTGCGCACCCCCCGTCAGCGAGAGCCAAGTCATCAGAGCAACCAAAAATACTTGAGTCGATAGGCACAGCTCTTGCCGAGGGACAGGAATACCTAGGGTTTGAATAAAGAAATCCTCCAACATGCAAGTTCAACCTCTAGGCCAAAATGGGTACCAAGACTGGCTCCGAATGGGGACGTGCAGGTTTAAAACTGCAGCGAGAACCAGATCTCCAGGCAGACCAAGCAAAAACCAAAAAAGCACGAACATGTACAGAACATTTACAATATATACATATTTTTTACACAAATAGGCCCAGAGCTAGCCCCTTTGTTCTTATCTTACAGTTTTGGTCTACTTACAGGAGGACTTATTTGCTTTCTGTCAGCATCCCAGCCTTTGTATGTATATTTTCATGGGTGTTGAGTAGGGAATAGCCCCCTAGGTTTTGCAGAGCCTGAAGAAGAAGAGGAGATAAAATATAGAGTCTATCTCCTATACTGTTGGCCCCTGGCCCAGAGATCCTATTGATCATTGATGGCTACCTTGTAGGGAAATCTGGGAGTAAGCATCCAGTTTGGGAAAAAACCAACACATACCTTGTTCCAAAGTGCCCCCTTTAACATATGCAAGGAGGATGCTGGCAAAGGTTATGAAATTTAGCTTGAGATTTGATCATTATTTTAAATACAATTAGTAATAATTTTCATTTCCTATAATATTTGTAGTAGCTCTTTGGTGGGAGATTCAGAGGACTATTTTTCAAGTCTTAGACAGGGACTGTAGCTGTGCACCACAGCGCTTGTTAATACAATTAGTGTCTTCCAAGTGGGTATGTAAGGTTTGTGGGTGTGTCATCTAATACTTCCCTTATGTGGTCCTTTCTTTCAAATAGAAACCTACATATCTAAGTACCCAAAGCTATGATTTATTTGGACTGTAAGTGAATATTTTCATCTGCTGTATTCTCTATTTCATAAAAAAAGTCATGACAAACTTGTGAGTTAGTTGTATCTTATGAGTCATTATACCTTATAAATTTGGTTATATTTGTTTATGTAGGTTCACCAGTTTCAAAAGGAAGCTTCAGAGGAGGACATAAAATATGCTTTACTACATGGTTCCCAAGGCCTTCGACAACATATGATAGATCGAGGGGAGAAATTAGTCATTGGTCATGAATCTGAGGTAAGTTCTTTGCATGATGGGCTATAATAAAATTTCATATTTTGCCTTCATTTCCATTGCAAAGCAAATGATACAGATATTAATCTAGACATATAGACCTAGAATTACAATAGTTTCTTTTTTGCATAGAGAAATGAAACAAGCAAAGCTAAAATTGTGATATGAGTTGCTACAAGATTAATAACTATCAGTTTACATAGTGAAAAACATAGATTTTCATGGTTTATTAAATTCTATGTTTTCAAGCAAGCAAATAAGGTCTGATACATTATTTTAATTCAAGTTAAATTGTGTTGTGTATAGGAAGCCCAACAATCAAACTCATCAGGTAGTGAGCATGAAGAGGAGCTAGAGGAACATGATAAATTTTTTGTTGCACACAATAATTTGACTGACATTCCTGAACCGCGGCAGGAAACCATCCTTGAATTTCAGCAAGTGGGAGACAAGAATAATGAGGAGGGTGTTCAATGCGATGAACAATTGACACCCACAACTAGAATAGTGCCTCGTAGAAAGAGGACACAAAGGAAGAGGATGGATAGAAACAAATGAACAAAAGACATATTTGCTTCTTATGTTTGGGAAATTAGTGTCAATATTCAATAATGGTTATGCCATATCCATGGTATGTTTTTTTGGTTGTGGAGAAAATCCCACATCATTTTATAAGATATAGAACATTGGAAATAATTACAATTAATATGGTATTTCTCACTGTTATCTTCAATTGTGAATTTACTTAGCAGCTAGTTCTAAGGATTGACTTTCTATTTGAGCCTGTTTACCTTTGCTGATCTTCCACCTTTTTGGAATCTATTTATTTGGGTTCTCCAACATAGTGTTCATTTTTTCTCCTGGAAAGGTAGATTGATGGTATGTATAACCATGGATCCCTTCTATTACCATTTCCCTTCTACAACTTTGTCCATCTAAAATCTTTTTACTGTTTCCTGAGCTTTGGATTGCAAAAGAGGTGGTACAATTGGCGAAGTTGTGCTACTATTTGGTTGGACCTGCTTAACTTTTTTATTTTGTGTAGATGAGGATGATTTTTTAGTACACAAATCAAATTTCCACCGTGTTTAGAAAAATAAAAATAAAAATTCCAGCAAATAGGAGAACGGCAAGAATCTGGAAGCATTAAATGTTGAAAACCACACTAAAAAAATATTTAAAATAAATTGTTTATTTTTTTAATACATTTTTCATATTGTCTCTAAAGAGACAAAAATACTTCTGTTTCATATTGTCTTTACAGAGACAATTTTTTAAGACAATAATTTGAGACACTCGCTTAAAGACAATATTTAAAACAATACACAAGTTTTTTTTGTCTCAAGTTAAGACAATGTACTCAAAAATTGTCTTAAAAATTGTCTTAAACCCCCCCTCTGTGTAGTAATACATGTAGCAATGATGTTCACAATGGAGTTAGCCTTTGCTCCATGGACAGTGGTTGCAGTTTTATGCATGCAAGTAGAAGATTTCAATTATTATAGCGGGGTGATAAAAATGATTTCAGTTTGAGGGAGATTAGCTCCTTCATCCAACTTGTCTTTGACATAGGCAAGTAATATTACCCTCTTTGTGTAGGCTTGTCCTGCTCTATATTTAAATTTTGTTTGCAACCATCATTTATGTCTCAGTGCCTTCATGTTATTGGTTGTAAGTTATTATAAATACGCCCTTGTTGTACATACATTGTTCCTTGTGTTTTCCCCATTCTCTTGTCCTTGTTTTTTGCTTTTTGATGTACTCAGAGATAGTTGGTTCTCGTTGTACCAAATTTGCCACGCGTCCCCAACCAGAACTAGTGTTGGCACCCAATTTTTTCAATTCCCAAACATGCATTATTTATGCTCCAAAATCTATTTAAGTTTCATCAAGGTGCCTTTTAAATCACACCCCTATTTTGCCATGTTTCATTTGCCTTTGTAAATATGTAAAATTCCTAAAATTGACTAAGGCATTGCAAGAGTAAAAGAAAGAAAGAGAAAGAAAAGGAGATCCTTGAGTGACCAATTGAATTAGTCAAGGACTTGTTGGGCTAGTAATAGAAAGCAAAGGCAAATAGATTTAACAAAAAATGACTAAGGCATGGGAAAGAAAGAAGGAGAGGTGCAGATTTAAAAAATAAACCATCTTAAAATGTTGTAAATGCTGCCAAAATGCATTTTTTGCATGTTGGTTGTTGGCGTACCCTTGTATACCTCCAACTACACCACTAGTGCTCAATGATCAAGTAAAATGCAAATTGAATTGATTATGGGGTGGGTTGGTGAGGAGGTAGGTGAATTTGAACGTTGTTGTCACGTGCCCTAATTTCTCCCACCCAGAATAACAAATAAAATGCAACGCTATAAATATAAGGATTGAAAAATATAAAACGGTTGGTCTAGGAACCAATTGTCTGGTCTAGGAGAGCCTAAGGAAGAGTTTTGGGCATCAAACGAAGCAAAGTCATGCCTGCAAGTGAAGAGATGTATTCAACATAGCATAGAAAGGATTTGTAAGGCATATTTGCATGTGATGGTATGTCTCCATGGGAGTTTGTAATGATTTTAGAAAATATATAATCACAGTTGTATGTTTTCCCTTGCCATATTTGTTGGCATGATTGTAACTGAGGTTTGAAAGTGTGTGACAAAATTCATGTTAATACAAGGCTTTGTATTCATCATTCCTTTATTACATATGAATCATTGCAATTCTTTCTTGGATTATTAAGTATGTTTATCACATGAAAATCTATTTGTGATATGTATGTGAATATATATTTGGTTACATCGATCCTTTGTTGCATATTTTCCTTCCTCCTTGCATTCTATGACTTTGTTGTCCAATGAAGTAGGCATCGGTCCATATTGGTGAAGGACCAAACACTCTCTTTCAATTAAACCCTAGTTCTGTTAGTTTTAGGAGTAGGTGTAGGGTTAGATTTAGTTTTTACATGTTGTTCATGGTTTTGTTCTATAACTAGGGACAAATTTGAAGTGATGCAAAATTGTTTAGATCTTGAGTGAATCATGTTAATGTATGTTCACATCTTGTCATTGTGTAAAGAATGTTAAGTGGTGAATTCATCTTATGGGAATACGAGAAATGCAATCTATGGGTGCATGTGCAAGATGTGTGATCAGCTATATTGAGGTCTGTAAGTGGTTGATTGTTCTTGGTTTAGTGACAATGTTTGGAACCAAGTCAATGAATTGGGTTTAGCCACTAATTTTTAGTTGTTCATCTGGTTGTCTAACCTCAGGGAACACCCTCTGGAGTCTAAGTTGAGCTAGAAGTGTAGGAGAGAAAACCCACTCTTATCCATTGACCCAAAATCACCCTAGAAACCTGTTGATAAACTTCTTTCCCATCATCATGACGACACCCCTGGCCTAGATGATTGGATAATGTTATATAGGGTTTTGGATTGTAGTTATTTTTGGAACCAATACCTTCCATGAGAATGTTGGTGTGGACGTAGTCACAATGCTTGTAGACATGATTCTCATGGTTCTCAACTACCTTAGTGCAGACCTTAAGGTCACAATGCTCATGGTTAGTCTCAACATTCTTGTCCACATTCTGTCTTCACTCAACCCCATGACATGAGTGCTCTTGGTAGTTGAAAAAAGGCAAAATTCTTCGCTCGCCTTTGGCCATTTCCCTTACTAAGAATGATGATAATCAACCACCAGATATAGAACAAGTTAATGAAGAAGACCCATTTCGGATTGGGAGCTAATTCTTGATGCCCTTGATGGCTAGGGCAAGCTTGATGACTACGACCCATCTCCACCTCTTGCTAGATCTAAGCTCTTATTATGCTTTAACAATTTAGCCACTAATTTATCTCTTGTTTTGATATGTTCATTCAAAATGTTGACTTACCTAAACTTTGAGATGTGATGCTACTCCACCTACTTTATTTAAGATATAATGTAATATATTTTTTATACAAAATAATATATAAAATACTAATAATAAAAATAAAATGGGACGGCCTATATATACTCCAAACTCTCAAAAATGAATATACGGTTGTTCTTAAATATCATCCACTTCAATAATCAAAGGTCAATTTTGACCAATAAAAATAGGTCAAATATTTACCACTTTTTGTTATGGACCTTAATGTTACCCATTATTTCAAAGCCGTAGTAAATAGTTTCGATAATTGTTATGAGTAACAAATCCATTGTGAAACACTTAATTATCATCAGTTCAATCACATAAGAGTACAAGGAAGGAATAGAGAATTCATTATGCAATGGTGAGAGATAGCATGGCAAAGATGTCCAACAACAATATCTCTTATTATTTGTGAAAGAAGAGCAGTCTGGGGCATTGAACATTCATTATTCTTATGTGATATGGTAATGTTAACACCCTGATCGAACGGTAACATTGAACTGAAACGTCAACAGCTGGTCATGGATTGATAGCAAGTGAATGAGGGCATATCCACGAGCATATCTGACTCGTTGTGTCCCTCCAACAACAGACACCTCTTTCCAAGGGAGACTGAACTTGATGTGCCCCTGCAATTGAAGGGTGCTGCCATCGTGAAAGACGAGAGATCCATCAGTGTGGAAATGATCACCGCCGCCACTGGAATCTGTGCAGGTCTCTAGCGCCTGGATTCTTCCCAATTGGGTGGAGGAGGGGTCAGCTTCTTCTGTTAGGAGGTCGTCTATCACGAGCACCGTTCCAAATTCTGTGGTTTTTGAAGACGTTCCGTTTACCCCCGCAACAACAGCTAAGGTAGCATTGCTTCCGCTCGCCTTTTCCTGCGCGTAAAACACCATTCTCGTTTCTTCGCCATCACAGTCTGCGAAGACAGAGCTACAAAAGCATAATGCAAGGCAAATGGGCAGCACTGATATCAAAAACGCTGAGGATTTTGTAACCATTGGAGAAATCGATAAGAGAACAATACAAGCGAATGAGTTGAACGAAAGAGAAAACAGAATATATAGATATAGCCTTCTTAGTAAAAGCAAGCCAGCCATATATTGGCTATCTAACCATTGAATTAAATAGAGCGCTTCGAAATCAAGCATTCTACCACAAGCTGAGTGTCTAAAACGCAATTGGTTTTAAAAAGCAGAATTAGACTGTGAACAAGCTTCACGATAATCCTCATTCTCAGTATCTTTCTATATTTATGCCGATAAGCATTCCCTTGAAAGAAACAATAAACTAGCACTTGCACCCATTGGAGGTTCAAGGAATACGCCGATAGGAACAACCGACGAGTTTAGAAAATTTCCTATCCCCTAATTAAAAGAAACCCTAATTAGGGTTTTTGATATTTAATTAGGATTTAATATTTACCACATCTTGTATCTCATATTTGGCAATCACATATGCATCCATAGCAGATGGGGTGATAAAAGAACATTTGAAAAATCATTATGTTATTGATTTGATTAATTAAATAAATGATGATTGTTTTATATTGCAACATTATTAACCCAATAATGATTGTTTTTATATGTGCAGCTCTATTAACCGACTTTGAAAATTTTCTGACGTGAGACAATTTCGAGCACTATAATACTCACACCCATGTCCCCTCTAGAGTAGAATGGGTTCCTCATTTACCCATACAGTTCGACATCAGACCACCATTTATATTGTTGTTTCTCGGGCACTTGTTCTAACACAAATGAATGTCTTGTTCTAATCTGCTAAACTTTCCAATATTCAAATAAACCCAACTTTTATTTACTTGATAATAATTGCTGATCTCAATTAACTAATGAAGTCCGCTGATACTATTTTCGAGCCACCTCGGATTCCCCAGCCTCTGATTTCCACAGTTCTGAACGACCTGGCGTAAAAAAATGACTACAATGACTACAACCTAGCTTAAAGTAAATAGGAACAATATAAAGGTGAATATGATACAAAAGATAATGGTTTCAAAAAGACCTCTTTCAAGAAATTTCTCCATTACTAAAGCTTCTTAATGTCATTTAAAAAACACCCCTACCTGTAAAGAAGTTGACATCCATCATATAGATTACACACAGAGCAATTACGTTACTACCACATAGTTAACCGTCTGAATTTTTTCTCATCGAATTTGCTACCACAGAGTACCGTTTTAATAATTTCTCAATCCAATTGGAGGGACTAATTAAAAAGCAACAAAACTTATGCCAGCAAGTTACTTACATGTGCATAAAAACTGATTCACTACATACCACCATCAATGTTCTTGTTCAAGCCTTTAGAATGACGTAAGCCCCTTCAGGCCATAACAACCGAAAAAATAAAATGTATTATTTTCCGTAAATCCCCTATCAAGCCATGGAAAATAAATATTTGAAATTACCTTCCACGAAGTCAGATTTTATGTTAATTAGTATCAATCCACCAAAAAATTATAACTCAACTTGCTTCTCGCCAAAAAATTACAACTCAGCTTGCTTCTCATCAATAATCATGATGGAGCCCTTCAATCCCATAAAACAAAACTAACTAATTTTGGTTCCATACAAAAACCACTGCAAATCGGCCAAGCCAATTGTATAGGGGATTAAAGAAACAGAGGTTGAGGGAGAGATGGGACTCATCTTACACTTACAATTGTCTTCTAAAGGTTAAAACGAAAAAATTATTTTCCAAAATGCAGCCCATCAATATCTATTAAACTATTAATCATCCGAGTGTCAGAAGCAAGCGAGCCCCACTGAAAAAATTGCAGAAATGGCCATCCATACAACTACCAGATTGTAGAAAAGACCGATATTGGCTGCAAAATTATTGCTTGAAATATAGGGTTGGAGATAGTAGATATTTATAGGGGAGCTTTGATGCCTCTGAAAGAATCGAACCATCAAAATGAGGCGTTGGAAGCTAATCTACGACTGTAGTGTTATCTTCTTATATGCCAGAGCAGACTCTATGAATTCGTTGAATTTTCATCTGTTCCATTCAAACGGTGTGCTGTTTTTAGATATTCTAGATATTTTTTAAACGGTGTTCTACAAGTGGGCAACAGCCAACATCTATCTAGTATCTAACATTCTCAATGCACATTTGATCGTTCAAAATTTGCCGGCGACACTTTTACGGCGTGAGACAATTCCGAGCACTATAATGCTCACAATTAAAAGCCTATCGGCTAATGATAAAAAGACAAAAAGCGATGAAGTACGTTTGATGGACGTCGGTGTCATTAATGAAATCCGTGGAAGGCTGGAGCCAGGTTCACGGGAAACGAGACTTATCACTTTTGAAGCGGGTCCACCATCTACTTATCAACTTTAGTAGTGGTGACGTGATTGGGGTCTCCCGATTTCCCTCCATTTCTTTTCATTCACGAAACACTGTCCAATCTCCTTTTTTTCCCGACCCTATACATTGAGGACTTTCGTGCCAGTAGCCTGAAAAATGATAAGGTCTTTCATTGGTAACAGGTTACATAACGTACTCTCTAACTTCCATTCTTTACACTTTCTTGCTCCGAGACAGATTGAAGAGCCTTGCATTTATCCTCTGCAATTCATTCTTTCAAATCGTCTATTTTTCATTACTTCATTTGCATTGATAATAATGGCTTCCCCCACATCCCCTGTTACGCTTGCTCAGATCATCGATCACATTCTACAGTCAACGAGGGCTCATAATTATTTTTGTTAACACCTCTCTTTAATTTGTTCGTCACTCAACTTAGCAGCGCCTTCGTAGCCGTGTTTAACCAGTGCTCTTTAATTTATTCATCACTCCCCAGTGCGGCTTCCCCAAGGATGTCCAAGGACTCAATCCCGCATGGGTACAAGAGCGTTCCTGTATTAAAAGCTTGCAGGTAGGCACGATCAAAGGCGCGATGAGAAAATACATAACCAAAATTACATTCTTCTGGTTTCGGATTAGTCTAAATAATTGTCAATCAGCATAAAGAACAAGAAGCGATAACAACTTAAGGTCATTAAAAATATTTAAAGGATACCAAAAACCATACAAGGAGAACAACGATGGTGGTAAGAAGCTCCATTTGAAAAGACAATCTTGCGGAGTCAACACTAAAACACATTATATCCCTTCCAATAATGCTCATCAGATATAAAAACCCAAATACACAAATATGGGAAAACAAAAACTGTAAGATTTTGAGGAACAAACCCATTCAACAGGAAAAGCAAATTGTTAAGTATGGCAGCTCAAGCCTACAACTTGAAAGTACAAACATACAAGTCACGATGGTTGATACAAAGGCCTTCCTCCATATAAATAGGCAGGAGAAATCTAGAAAGTCCAGAGCCAATGACAATTCACCACTATTGCTTAGACAAATTACATATTATCAGTTGTTGCTTCAGTAATTGTAAGATAGTTACAGTAATAATTTTTTTTATGTTTTTATGTTTTTATGTTTTTATGTTCCCTCGTTGTACATGTTGATGATAATTGGGAACCGCGGCAAATGATATTACCCATTAAAGTGCGTATAGATTCACTATTCCTCCCGTCTTTCATAAAATGGCCTACTTTATTTATTTATTTTTAAAACCATGGTTACCGTATTTATTTATTTATATTTTTAAACTTTCAGATTATTAAAATGATATAAAATAAATAATTATTATAAAGTATTGCTGCCCATACGTGTAAACAACCAAATAGACAGAGGGCACAAACAAGTCTATACGTCCCCTATGACTTTACCGAGGATCTATTGAACAAGCCATTTGTTATATAAATTCCTTCTTTCCTTCTCTTTATTTTGGGTCTAACATCTCTAATTGGAAGCGCATAACAAAAGTGAATGAATTTTGTAGGGTTTGTAGATGCGGAGGCCACTCGCAAATATGATCCCATTTTCAAACTCTTTGCATTGTTCACCTCTCGTCATAGCAGATATATCATGGTAAGTGCTCTCTCCATAATCATCTTTTTTTCTTTTTGCTTAACTACAATTAATTGTTGTCTTTTTGGTAGGTAACAATATTAACACACCTTTTAAACTTAGGTTGAGTATTCAACTAGAATACATCACCTATTTGAGTGATGAAGAGAATTAAGTTGGACTTGATATCAATTTGGTTGCTTTGGATTAAGTAACCTTGGATTAAACAAAGTTAGGTTTTTCGTGGTTTAAGAACAAACTTGATTCTCATACATTGTAGACCTAAAGTATACAACTCCTTAAATGTAAAGTAATATATCCATTGGTCCATCATCCTTAAATATGATCTAATAATAGAGCATATATTATACAACTCCTTAAATGTAGAGTAATGTGTCCTATGATATGATAACCAACATGGAATAATGAGTTTATTTCTAGCAAGAGAAACATAAATCACATAATTTTTTTTATGGTGTATATATTTTAATGCAATTGAGGGGGGTTTTGTGGAGCAGAGTCGAGTGCCATCATAAAATACTTGACAAAGAAGTATGAAGGACATAACCTTGCTCATAAAAAATATTAGTGCCCATTGAACCAAGAGACAATACATTATCTCTTACTCCTGCCTTGCCATTCTCAAAGCCTATTTTAATTAGTTCAAAGGAATATATTTATATTCCTTCTATGACTCATTGATTAGGAAGCAGATTATTAGTTTGGTTGTGTGGGATAACATTCAATCTCTTACTCAGCTTTTCTATTCCAATTTTTCTAGGAGTTTGCTCCAAAATGGAGGCTCGTGGCCCTAAATAGTCAATATCTCTTAAGAGGAGAATTTAAATGGGATAAATCATTTTAAGAATATAATTATCCATAAATTTTAATTATGAATGAAATAAGAGTGTAGCATATTTTGTAATTATCAGTCACATCGACCACACTTCTTAAGTTATTGTAGATAATTTAAATGTTAATTTGTTCTAGATCACTTATAGAGATTTATATAATCTATAAGCATTCTCGTTTCTGAAAGATATTTTCCATTCTATTACATAGCATATCCATCAGGTAAAGTATTTCCTATAATCAACTAAAGTAAGATTTACCTTATGATTAGAAATTACAATGATATTAAGAAACAATGATAGTACAAAATACATACAACACAAGATAATATAAAACATAGATATCCCTTGATTTGCTTGAGTAATTTTTTAAAGATACTTCCAACTTTTTTCTCAATTTAGAAACTCCTACACATGCCTAACATAATAAAATAGAGAGAAATATCATATTACATGTTTATAACTATAATAGGTTTTTTTGAGGCAACATAGGCCTAGAACATTGTTGATTTAATATCTTTTGATCCAAACACATTTAAGAAATGCACATAGGATCAAACGATCGTGAATTCACCCAACAAGATATCTATGAAATAAAATCTTAAATAAAAGAATTATGAAAATTATGTAAAAGACCATATTCGTTCAAATGGTTTTATCTCATTTATTATGCATTTCTTCTAAATATGGTAATCATGAATAAGTTTATAAATTATCATACCATTCTATAGAGTACAAACACTAATATGTTTCTACATCATCTACTAACTCAAAAGTAACAATTACACTTAATTCACATATTTTCTCAATGATGACAAAATGTAACAAATTAGCTAAATGCAATGTGTTTATTCATGTGAAGACTAAATAGAGTTCTTATCTCCATCTAAAGAAATTTAAATTAAATAGAGAAATAAATGTAATCTCAAGATCTTATTGGTTCCCAATCATTTATGACTATTTTTAAATAAAAAATATTTTAAAAAATAAAATAAATGTAAGGTCAAGATCTTTTCCATATAGCACAAATATGCATTTATTGCAACATGATAAGGTTCCATGTCACAATCATGTATTTATTATAAATTGTATGGTCACAATTTGTTTGATGATAGTCAATGTATGCATTTCATCTAGTGCTCCTCACCAACAGAGCAATTCTTAGGTTAGCACCATGACTAGCTAAACATGTTCTTACTAAAGATGAAGATCCCTCTCACTATTGTGCATGGTCCACAGTTTTTCTGACTCGAACACACCTTGGGATTCTACTCTATATATGCTTCCAATGATATTAAGGGTGGGGCATCCCTTTGGATTTGGATAAGTTTGAACCTTCCAACAGTTGAATGGACTCTCATAGGGAGTTTAACATAATTGAACATCACAATGAATACAATTAGAACTATCTAACCAAATTATGTAAAAATTAATCATCATCAAATGTAAACAATCAAAATGGATGACTACCTAGCAATTCCAAGATTTTAAGACATTTAATAAATGCAAACATTGTGATTAAGATTAACTGATATTTTTTTTTCCTTTCCTTGGACAGGAGTTTTGCAAATTTTTGTACACTATTTTTCACTATTACGAGTGTAACAAACATTGGTAAATAATCAATTGAATAAAATTTTATAGCAATGTATTTCTTGCACCAATATGTAAATGATTTATAATTTGTAACTTGTTGTAAAGAAAATAAAATATTTACATAAATTATTTAGATGAATTAAATAAATACATATAATTACCTAGCAAACAATTAATCTAGAGAATAGAGTTGGGTCTCATAATAGAATTGAAATAAATGCAATAATTAAATAAGATGATAGATAAATGATGTTCATGATATTTTGGAATGATTTATTTCTATCATATTTTTTTTGCCTCAATCTAATGAACAATTGAGAGTTTGAACTAGAACTAAAATTAATGTGATAATTAAATAAGAGGATAGGGGGCTTAGCTCTAGGATCGATGATAGATAAATGATGTTGATGTTGTTTTGGAATGATAATTTTACTTTTGTCATAAAATTATTCACTTTGGTTTGATGAATAGTTCAAGATTTGAACTAGTGTAGAAACATATGTATATCCATTCCATGTCTTGTAGGATCAATCCTGACTACTTTGAACCTGATCTTGATGTGTCAAATTGATCTACGATGAATGAGAATGATTTTAGAGGTAGTGACAAAAATAATCGGGGCGTCCTATAGAACAGTTGTACAAACAAAACTTTGGTAGAAAATTTATGTTGTATAAGTCTTCTAGAATTTATTTGATTGGGAAGATGATAGTTTTAAACATTGTTATGATAATAGATTATAAAAACTATTCTCATGGAGATTGTGTCTTTCTAAACTTTAGTGGAATACTCCTTTGTTGGGCTATTATCGTGAAGTATTTGGTTTTTACATGGATTTTAATTCTATTATTTTTCTTCTACTTTTGTGATAAGGATTGCATTTGTTTCTAGAGGTGATTATATAAAAATCAACAAGGGATTCAATTAATTTACTACATATATAGAATATAAACAAGTTACTAATAGTTTTAATGCAAAAAAAAATTAATTATTGCACCAAATGATATAAAAATTTGCATTAAATTTTGTAACATCTTCCATGTAATTAAGAATTTGACTCTGGGAAAAGCATCTATCCCTAACAAAGTTTTAAGATAATAAAAAACTATTGGCGTACCCATTGAACCTATGGTTCCAATTGCTAGTTTAATCCTCATAGCGTGGGAGAGGGCTCGTCTCTAGGTAACCAAACAAGATCAGCTTGGCGTCGGCTACTTTCGACTGAAAGGAAAATATTTCATTTCACAAACTTCTTAATAGGCATTCTATTTAAATATCATCCATTTCAATGGTCAAACAATCAATAGTGAATTTACAGCTCATCCATATTAAAAAGTGGTAAATATTTGTCCTATCTTTATTGGTCACAATTGACATTTGACTTTTGAAGTGGATGATATTTAAGAATGGTTGTTGATAGGTATCTCTATATGAGTTGACATTTCTTGTTTAGTTTAAAGTCGTTAGTTTTTATATTATGCACTGTGTTGACAAAATTAAATAATTTTTTTAATGATTAAATGATTTAGTTGACTTTGTTTTTTTTAATGAGTATTGTCTTTATTACTTTCAAAACACTAAAAAGAAAATAACAGAGTATTCATAAAAAAAAATTGACTTCTGTTATTTGAAAGAAAATGATAGAACCCTTATTACATGTGATAAAATAAGTGAAAGTGGAATAGTTGTGGTGCAGGAGCACCTCGAGATACTAAGAATATGAAGATTCCTTACATTTTTTGTTTTGTCCAAATGTCATATTGTAAGGGCCTTAGCACTATGTTGGCCGAGTAACGGCATAATATTGAAAGATTGTATAACATGTCATTAAAAGAATTGTAACTGAACTGTTATGGATGTAACTGATCGGCAGAGGTGGTTCACTTTCCACCATATGTAACTGCCAAGATGTAAGTCTTTAAATAGTTAGTCTTTGTTTGTTATGAAAAAGACAGTCAGAGAGGAAGACACAGAGAGAGAGAGGAAGAATAGATTTTGTATGTACATCCCGGAGAAATAAAAAGAAGTTTTGTGTTTTGGTCTAATTACGGGAATGTAGATTGGAGTCATTCCACTGGTTGAGATTTCTTTGAAATCAGTGGAATGATCTCTGTAGTGTTAGATTTCTTTCTGTTCTATAGGAGTTAGTTGTTTCTGTGTGTTGTTCGGTTACAAATGTTGCTGAGAAGGTTATCAGCTTAAGATTCATGTTCTGTCACTGAATATGCAATTTGTGTGTATATCGCAGTTGTATGCGAGTATCAGTTTGTGTGTATCCTGCAATTGTATATCGGCGGAAGAATTTTGGAGTGTGTCGATAGTAGTCTATCTCACCGATAGGTGAGGTATATGTGTATTTCGGTGCTGTGTGAACATTGAGAAAGATATTTAAAACTCTTTGAGCATTTTAACTCCCTGTACTACTGGTTCGATGGGTTCAAAGAATCTAAAAGTTGATAAGAAATCAGTTTCTGCTGTGCACTCTGCATCAAATTGGTATCAGAGCTAGAGAAAGATCTGGTGAAAGATTTGGTATTCGAAGGTGTTGTGTTTGATTTCTGAGAAGGCAGATGAAGAGCTGAAGGAAAACTGAAGAGTTGTGTTGGTGACCATGTTGAAGATAGAGATTGTAGAAAGTATTTTGAAGGCTAATAGTAGTTGCAAGATTGTTGTAGATGCTCGTGCCATCTAGTTGCTAGGAGGAATAGGATTCCTGTGTGTGGGCAGATAAGGATGAGGTCTGTCAAGACCATTCACCAACAGAGATTAAGCTGGGGAGAAGGTGCAGAGAGAGGCCACTGAGGAGAGAGTGGTAGGTGCATCTTCCAGGATCTGCTATTGGACGAGAGGAATGGGTCTGTGAAGCAGCGTGTAAGATGGACAGTTGATGGAGCATTGTGTTGTAGTCATGGAGGTTTTGTTCAGTTTGAGAGTACTCCACTGATGGGAGTAGAAGGAGCCTGAAGATGCTCTGGAGTTGATGGTAGTTTGATTTTGTTGGTTGGTTGGTCACTAGCCCATTGATGTGAATATTTGAAGCCTGAAACTAAAGAAGATGAACCCAGACAGTGATGCAGAAAAGGCAATTTTGCTTTGCAGGTACATTTCCAACGGACTTGGAAATCTTTGTTGGTTGGTTGTATGGTGCAGGAGCACCTCAAGATACTAAGAATCTGAAGATTCCTTGCATTTTCTATTTTGTCCAAATGTCATATTATAAGGGCCTTAGCGCCATGTTGGCCGAGTAACGACATAATATTGAAAGATTGTATAACATGTCATTAGAAGAATTGTAACCAAACTGTTATGGATGTAACTGATCGGCAGAGGTGGTTCACTTTCCACCGTATGTAACTGCCAAGATGTAAGTCTTTAAATAGTTAGTCTCTATTTGTTATAAAAAAGACAGTCAGAGAGGAAGACAAAGAGAGAGAGAGGAAGAATAGATTTTGTATGTACATCCCAGAGAAATAAAAAGAAGTTTTGTGTTTTGGTCTAATTACAGGAATGTAGATTGGAGTCATTCCACTGGTTGAGATTTCTTCGAAATCAGTGGAATGACCTCCGTAGTGTTAGATTTCTTTCTGTTCTGTAGGAGTTAGTTGTTTCTATGTGTTGTTCAGTTACAAATGTTGCTGAGAAGGTTATCGGCTTAAGATTCATGTTATGTCACTGAATATGCAATTTGTGTGTATATCGTATTTGTATGCGAGTATCAGTTTGTGTGTATCCTGCAATTGTATATCGGCGGAAGAATTTTGGAGTGTGCTGATAGTAGTCTGTCTCACCGATAGGTGATGTGTATGTGTATTTCGGTACTGTGTGAACCTTGAGAAAGATATTTAAAACTGTTTGAGCATTTTAACTCCATGTACTGTTGGTTCGATGGGTTCAAAGAATCTAAAAGTTGATAAGAAATCAGTTTCTGCTGTGCACTCTGCATCAATTTGGTATCAGAGCTAGCGAAAGATCTGGCGAAAGATTTGGTATCCGAAGGTGTTGTGTTTAATTTTTGAGAAGGCAGATGAAGAGCTGAAGGAAAACTGAAGAGTTGTGTTGGTGACCATGTTGAAGATAGAGATTGTAGAAAGTATTTTGAAGGCTGACAGTAGTTGCAAGACTGTTGCAGATGCTCGTGCCATCTAGTTGCTAGGAGGAATAGGATTCCTGTGTGTGGGCAGATAAGGATGAGGTCTGTCAAGACCATTCACCAACAAAGATTAAGCGGGGGAGAAGGTGCAGAGAGAGGCCATTGAGGAGAGAGTGGTAGGTGCATCTTCCAGGATTTGCTGTTGGACGAGAGGAATGGGTCTGTGAAGCAGCGTGTAAGATGGACAGTTGATGGAGCATTATGTTGTAGTCATGGAGGTTTTGTTCAGTCTGAGAGTACTCCACTGATGGGAGTAGAAGGAGCCTGAAGATGCTTTGGATTTGATGGTAGTTTGATTTTGTTGGTTGGTTGGTCACTAGCCTATTGATGTGAAGATTTGAAGCCTGAAGCCTGAAGCTGAAGAAAATGAAGCCAGACAGTGATGCAGAAAAGGTAGTTTTGTTTTCAATGTACATTTCCAAGGGACTTGGAAATCTTTGTTGGTTGGTTGTATGGTGCAGGAGCACCTCGAGATACTAAGAATCTGAAGATTCCTTGCATTTTTGTTTTGTCCAAATGTCATATTGTAAGGGCCTTAGCGCCATGTTGGCTGAGTAACAGCATAATATTGAAAGATTGTATAACATGTCATTAAAAGAATTGTAACCGATCTGTTATGGATGTAATTGATCGGTAGAGGTGGTTCACTTTCCACCGTATGTAACTGCCAAGATGTAAGTCTTTAAATAGTTAGTCTCTGTTCGTTATGAAAAAGACAGTCAAAGAGGAAGACAGAGAGAGAGAGAGGAAGAATAGATTTTGTATGTACATCCCAGAGAAATAAAAAGAAGTTTTGTGTTTTGGTCTAACTACAGGAATGTAGATTGGAGTCATTCCACTGGTTGAGATTTCTTCGAAATCAGTGGAATGACCTCCGTAGTGTTAGATTTCTTTATGTTATGTAGGAGTTAGTTGTTTCTGTGTGTTGTTCGGTTACAAATGTTGTTGAGAATGTTATCGGCTTAAGGTTCATGTTCTGTCACTGAATATGCAATTTGTGTGTATATCGCATTTGTATGCGAGTATCAATTTGTGTGTATCCTGCAATTGTATATCGGCGGAAGAATTTTGGAGTGTGCCGATAGTAGTCTGTCTCACCGATAGGTGAGGTATATGTGTATTTCGGTGCTGTGTGAACCTTGAGAAAGATATTTAAAACTATTTGAGCATTTTAACTCCATGTACTGCTAATTCAATGGGTTCAAAGAATCTAAAAGTTGATAAGAAATCGGTTTCCGCTGTGCACTCTACATCAAGTTGACTAAATTTGCTAGAGAAGTGGAATAGCTCTATAAATAAGTAGAGCTAATTGAAATAGTAACTAGTCATAGCATATAGAGGCTCTATCAAAGAACTACTAGTTTTCAAGAATTTCACAAGTGTAATTTCTTAAGAGTTTTTTGATAATTTTATAAGAAAGAAGCAACTTCAGATACTCAACATTGACTGAATAAGTATTAACATTGATGATGATTTCCAAAGATACTCAATAGTAACATAATAAGTACATTAATAATAAGAAGGGCTAATTTATAATTTCCTTTTTAAGGCATGTATCTTTCCAATAATATTATAGTTTTTAGGATACATTATCCTATTCAAAAACAATAGGCATGTTGTTTCTGGCATGTTTGTGGCTTGTTTTGATCTACCCTAGTGGCCTTGTTTGTAAAAGGTTTAGCCCCTAGTTAAGCTACTTATCCTATTCAAAAACAATTAGTCATAGCATACAAAGGCTCTATCAAAGAACTGAAAGGAGTCTATAATGTATTGTGCATTTATATTTTGATTAATATGATAATAAATATTTATGTATATCAACGATAGTACTTTTAGGCATTGTTACTAGCTTTCAAGAATTTCGCAAGTGTAATTTTTTAAGAGTTTTTTGATAATTTTATAAGAAAGAAACAACTTCAAATACTCAACATTGACTGAATAAGTATTAACATTGATGATGATTTCCAAAGATACTCAACAGTAAGATAATAAGTATTAATAAGAAGAAGGGCTAATTTATAATTTCCTTTTTAAGGCATGTATCTCTCCAATAATATTATAGTTTTTAAGATACATTATGTAATAAGCCACGTTAAAAATGTATCATTCTTAAAAATTAAAAGAAATTAGAGACTTGTCTATTTTTTGTGTTATATGCATTGCTAGATGTATTAATGCATTTTAATGTTTAATATTTGATTATTACCACAAACCATTTTAATGTTTAATATTTGGTTATTATCACAATTGTAACGTGTTGCATACAATACAAACACTGTACATAAAGGTTGACCACTTGAGACATTCAAATAAATAGCAAAACATGTATTATAACAACATGGATGATATGCAATGCACTATCACAAACACACCATTAGCTATGATTGACTTCACTAATGCAATGTCATTCATGATGTGTCCACTAACCAAACTGGAACTATTTTCTACCTTATCAAACTAGGAAATATTGTTCCCTAGTATTACTCGTACTATAACTATTATTTGAGACATTCAAATAAATAGCAAAACATGTATTATAACAACATGGATGATATGCAATGCAGTATCACAAACATACCATTAGCTATGATTGACTTCACTAATGCAATGCCATTCATGATGTGTCCACTAACCAAACTGGAACTATTTCTACCTTATCAAACTATGAAATATTGTTCCCTAGTATTACTCTTGTCCACCTGTTAGTTGTATTCCCTACACTCTAGCCTAGGTATTGTAAGAAACAAAGATAAATCATAATTTTAATGCGATAAATATAATAGTAACCAAACTATGTAATATAACCTAAACAAAAGTTGCTATACATCTAAATGAAACCTTTCAAAATTAGAGTACATTAAAGATACTATACATTTGAAAGAACCAGTTTTCAATATCACAAACTTTGACAATAGCTCTAAAATCCACCCAATTAATATGACAAGTCTATCTATGAAGATGCAAATTCTATGTGCCCAATACATTGGTATCCCTAGTCATCAAAAAGTTATCTTTAGACCTTATGTTCCAAACACATCCCTATGAAAACATGGGATATAGAAGCCTACTTGAAACTTTATTTCCACCTAAGATATAATAAAATAAGTAAAAGAAAAATTGACTTGCCAAAAACACAACTCTTTGCATGAACAAACATTTTTTGTGTCGAAATTTACACAAGGAAAGAAACAAAATTCAAATGTGACTACTAACATTGAATGAAAATCTCTTGTTCTATCAACAAGACATTCTGCTAATAGAAGCATATATCAATGAGTAGAATGTGTTTGTTCAAACTTATGCACCCCTTATATTGTTAGGCTCAATAGACTAGTGAGAATTATAGTAGAGGTACAACAATATAGAAAATGTATGAAGCTCATATGCTCAAAATTCTTATCAAGACAAATCCATAGAGCTAAAGCACCTTTGAGTCCTAACATTCTAAAATAAGTAACATAAAGAATAATGAATGACGATGGCATAACATGTACCGTATCAACTTGTAGATCAAGATGGGTGAAGGATAAGAGGGCCTCATTTTAACATATTTATTTAGGCAGTGTAAAATGAGCCCATGTCATCTTACATAGCAACAATTAACTTTGGCACGATATCACTTACTATAAATTTCAATTAATGTTTTAAATTATATTTAATAAAAAATAGATAACATATAGAAAAGAAATTTATAAGAATTAATCAATTGTATTTCTTTAGAGGGTAAGTGCAAGGTAATGGGTTAGAATATGGCCAAAATTGGAAATTCTTTTGCTAAAAACCAAAGTTTGTTATAGTTGGGGTAAAGATTTGAAGCACTTCTAGATAGAATATTAATATGGTGTAAAAATATAAAATGTAGGATTTTGTTTCTAGTTTTCAAATATATAATTTATTCTAATGCCTAGATGATAAAAGTAGGTTAAGTAAAGGATGTATAAAAATGATTTAAAATATGTGTGTGTGTGTGTGTGTGTGTGTGTGTGTGTGTGTGTGTGTGTGTGTGTTTGAAGGCCAAAACATGCACATGTATGGCCCACATAAAAAGTAGTAAGTGAAAGTATGTTTTAAATTTTTTTTTTTGTGAATAGATGTATATGATGTTGAAGTTTAGTTTGGATTTCTTTTTATATTTTTTTATCAAATACATATTTTTATTAATTATTTAGTGGGATTAAGGTATAAATATAAAATCCCTCATGTACAACCCACATAATTTGACCTAAAATAATTGCATCATGGGTAAGTGCATGGAAATAGGGGACCAAAAGGGGGTCAAAATGGCCACTTTTCTCTGAAATCAGTAAAAATTAATCTTGGATGAGAAATTGAAGATAGCCATGCTCAAAATTAGAAGATGTGATAAGAACAAGTTTTGAAGTGCTTCGAATCTAGTTTCTAAACTACTATTTTTTCTAAAAATGGTGGAGATTAAGAGGTTCAAATAGGGGGAGCACACAAAGTGCTCCTATTTTTGTCAGAAAAATATAACATAGTGTCTGGTGTGCTCCCCCTAAAATATTGACTTTTTAAAATTATTTGACAAATCACTTCGGTGGAAAATTAGCTAACACTATGTAGTTTATGCTTGATTTTTCTATTTTTTTTTAATGAATATATATTTTTTTATGAATTTTCAAAGTGGACACATCTTAAAAAATGAAAATTTGAGCATGCTCCCCCCTAATTTTTTTGAAAACTAAGCAAAAATCAATTTTTTTTTCAATGTGTATAGAATTGATTCTAGAATCTAAAAGTGTATTTTGTTTCAAATTTTGATAAACATGTAAAAATGACACCAAAAATACTAGACATAGGTTTTCTGAAGAAAAAAAGAACACATTAGCAAAAGAAATTGAAGATGGAAACCTTAATGTTAACAGATTTTTGAAAATACATGGTTAGAAAAATAATAAAAAACTTGAAAGTCATCCTGGCATTTTTTTCATATTGACATTGAAAAACGTGTAAACCTGATGGAGAGCACGCTCGAGATTTGGCTGAATTTTCTAAGTTTTGGTCAAAACACGTCTCTGGCATCCAAAAAGTACGTCCAACCCTTTGGGTTGGATGCCCAAGGAAAATCCAACCCTTAGGGTTGGAATTTCTCAAAGCAGTCAAAAATGTGCTCGCGTTATAATGCGAGCACGTTTGAAAGTAGTTAAAATGCTTTGGATAATAAGTGTAGCGAATCCTCCAACTTCTCTCATTCTAGAGCAGGGTAGGGCTATATACATGAAATAAACATTTAAGTATAAGTGACATTTACATATGGACATTTACCTCCTTATACTTTAAGTTATATTTCATGTCTATACTTTTAGGATGTTTGAGAATGGCTTCGAATCTCTAGGAGTTATAATGTAAATTCTAGGTTTTGGAGGATCCTATAATTTTTTAGACTTAGTCAAATTTTAGTAATTAGCAGGCTCCTATCATCTTGCAGTTGTTTAAGGGTAGTTGTAACTATTCAAAAGCATCATCAAGTATCTCCTTAGAAATAGGACCTATTCTTATGCAAGAGACTTGGCAAGGAATCCAAGCAAAATACTAAGTCAAGTTCAAGAAATTGACACTCCTCTAAGTATTTTTTTGGGAGATTTTCAAGCTTGAAGATTAGGTCACCTTCTTCAAAGAAAATCATGGAGATAAATAAGCCATGACTCTCTCTCTAGATCTCTCTCTCTAGATCTCTCTCCACTTTCTATATTTTCACTCTAACTCTATCTCTCCATCTCTCCCTCTATCTCTTTCTATCTCTCCCTCCTCTCCCTCTCCCTCTCCCTCTCCCTCTCTATACTTCAATGTCTCCCTCTCTCTATCTCCATCTCTCCCTCTCTATATTTCAATGTCTCCCTCTCTATATCTCCATCTCTCCCTCTATCTCTTTCTGTCTCTCCCCCTCTCCCTCTCCCTCTCCCTCTCTATCTCTCTATGTCTCCCTCCCTCTCTATCTCTCTCTCCCTCTCCCTTTATATCTTTATATTTCTCTCTCACTACCTCTATATGTCTCTCACCCCCATCCATCTCTTTTTATCTCTCTTGATATCTCTTTATATATCTCCCATTGCCTCTCTGTCTCTCTCTCCCCTCCCTTTCTCCCTTTCTATCTCCCTCCCTCCCTCTCTCTATCTCTATATAAATCCCTCTCTATCTCTCCCTCACTCTCTATCTCTATCTCTATCTCCCTCTTTATCTATCTTTCTCCCTCCATATATCCCTTTGTTTATCTTAGCCCCTCTCTCTCCCTGTTTCTATCTCCATTTATCCCTCTCTATCTCTCTATCCTCCCCTCTTTCTATATTTGTCTCTCTCTAACTTTATCTCTCTATCTCTCCATATATTTCTATCCCCCCACTCACCCTCTCCCTCCCTCTCCCTCTCCCTCTCTCCCTCTCTATCTCTTTCTATTTCTCCCTCTCCTCCTCCCTCTTTCTATGTCTCCCTCTCTCTATGTCTCTCTATTTCTCCCTCTCCCTCTCCCTCTTTCTATGAGCTCTATAGAGTTAGAGGGAGACATAGAAAGAGGGAGGGGGAGAGGGAGAAATAGAGAGATCGAGAGAGGGAGAGATAAAGAGGGAGAGTGGGGGGAGATAGAAAGAGATGGAGAGATAGAGTTAGAGAGAGGGACAAATATAGAAAGAGGGGTAGATAGAGAGATAGAAATTTATAGATGGAGATAGAGACAGGGAGAAGGAGAGAGAGTAATGCAGTCATGACTAGGGGGTCTTACCAAACTACCCAATCATGCAGCTAAGACCACACAACGGAAGCACAAATTCATAAACAACACAACTTCTATTTGAATTTATTTAAATCTCAATCGAGATCAACATCATACATTTTGTTATGGAGTAAAAAGTAGACACATGCCTTTTTACCTCCTAGTTTAGCTCCTAGGTCCTCGTGTTAACACTCGACAAGCTAAATATTCATCCCGATGCAAAATCCCTTGAAACCCATGTCAAATGGGAACTAAGGGCCCATTTTATGCCTTACCCTGGACCAAAAAGGCACCTTGGGACTTAGGCGCCCACTCCCAAGTCCTCCTTGATTGGTTGGGGCAGATTTTAAGGTATGTCAGCATAGGACCTTTAAATGGGTTTCTCCTTGTTGGCTCTTTCAATCAAATTCATGAATGTTAGCGGGAAAGCATATATAAGTGTGTTTTGAATTCATTAGGAACCTAGAGATGGATATAGCAAACTTGAAGCATTGGCATAAAGAGCATTCATTGTGTTATTATTGTAGATTTGTGTTTGTATTGTGTGTGTTGTTGCAGATTTTGGAATCATCATCCATCTCCTTATGAGTTGAAGGATCTTCATTCTCCTAAGGGCTTCACCTCTGAGGTGATATCATTATTGTTTGAATCATTTCAGCATTTGGTTTATCTTTAGCCTCTGCCCTGCAAGGGCACACTCTCTCTAACAACAGTGTTGGGAAGCTTGAATGCTATCCCAAGATTTGATTGAGGCAAATCCCTAAACACCACAACCTCCAAATCCCTTTTCTTCTTGTGTGTAGGTTACAGGTGTGAAGTCTAAAGAAGTGAAGGTACATGAAGGTTGTGTAAGGGAAAGGGTTTTGGGATCCAAAAGTAGTTTGCAAAAATTCCTCTACAGAGGACTTGGATGCCTGCCTCGATGTCCTCTTGTTGAAAGAAGCACTTAATCTAGCATCTAGACACCCTCTGCTACATTTCTCCAGTTCTGAGTTTTGGGCGATTTGGGCTCTCAAGACTTGGGTGCCTACCCCGACATCCCCTAACTTTCCAACTTCTGAAGCACGGGTCCTAATATCTCACTAATCATCTTTATTTATTTGGTTTCTAGGTTTCAGTTATCGTTTGTCTGTTATAAGCCGATTATCTTATAACTAGGGTTTTATGCATACTTAACCTAGGGTTTGATAAAAGGCTTGTTTGAATCATATATTTCCATAGCAAACAAGAGCACAAAATTAATAGCTAAGACCTCCTCCCTTTGGTAGTTACTTAGCTCGGTTTTGTCCTTGAATGTTAATATTGAGGAAGAGGGTTTGATCTAGTGTACTAACTAGCTTACATCATTCACCTTTTTCCTCCTTAACATTTTGGTGAACCCATAGCATCGAGAATTTGCATCTTGTTGAGTGTTGAAATCAAATCTTGCATTAATTCATATCATACTTATCATTCTTCATTGAAAAATCTTATATAAATTTGAAAAAAGTGAAAAAAATAAGCATTCTAGGCTTGCATAAAGACATAGTTTTGCATTATTTCATTGCATATCAATTAAAACATTTGATTTTATAATTTCTACATTAGATATGATCCATATTACAGTAACTAATCATCTCATGATATTACATCTTGCATTTGAAGATCTCGTTTTCTAGGGTTTTGTTGAAAACTTGCATCTTTTCCTATAACCTAGTTATTTACAAAGCTAGGGTTTGTAGTCAAAATCTTATTTCAGATTTTTCTACTCTCATAAACATTCATTCAAATCTGATTTTGAATTGTAGTGTTGCATCATTTGACATCCTTGCTTTCAAATTTTCAATTTTCACAATTACACATTGTTTATTTCAATAATAAGAATTTTAGCTTCTTTCTCACACTCCTTTGTGCTAAATCTCAAAATCATTTACATTGCCTTTTTGTGCAACACTTTGACATCATACTCACTTTGTTTGTAGTGAAATTAGTGTGTTTTTTTATTTTCAAAAACCCGATTCCTTCCAACTAGTGATTTGGTGTGCAAAAGTTCTATCATATTTTCATCATGGATGCTTCTTGTTATTCATCTTTGGAAGCTTTGTTTGCATACATCATAGATATTGATAATTTCTACAAATTCACTAATAAGCATCCTCAAGTCTTAAATCAAATAGCATACATATATGACATTGACATTTCTACATGTTCCACATATGAAATCTTTTGTTGTATATCTGACTTTGAAAGCTTCATAACTCTCATGGGAATATATCCTTTGATATTAGATGATCTCACTAAATTCATAGATAATAATAAATATGATGCATCGTTTAGCATTGATGACTTCAATATGTTAGATGAAGCCCTAGATGACTTTATCTCTATTGGACATTCCACTATGACTCCTATTGCTAAAGGTCAGAACCATGCCCTGGATCTAGTCTCTAATACATGTGATCTCTCTCCTAAAGTTGTTCCCACTTATAAGGATATTTTGGCGCAAGAGGATGAAATCATTGACACATCCCTTAACATCACCCTACCCTCTCTTCATTCCAATGTTCTCCCTTTAAAAGATGAAGCATTAGTGAATGAAGAACTCCCTCTAACAAAGAACACTCCATGGATAGATAATGAACATTCATCTAACAATATTAAAAATTCTATCCCTACCATAGTACATGAAGTCTCTATGGATCATTCTATCGATCTTCCTCCTTTAGTTGAATATTCAAGTCCCTTGGATATCACTAAGGAAGGGAAGATCCTCAATCTCCTCCCTTTGGTTGAATGTGCAAGTCCCTTGGATATCACTAAGGATGCGAAGGCCATGGATAGTTCTCCATTGGTTGCATGTTCAAACCTGTTGGACATCACTAAAGATACAATCACCAACAATTCTCCTAACAACACTTTACCTTCTCTTCGTTCCTATCCTCTCCATTCAAAAGATGAAGCACAAGTGGATGAGGAAAGGTCTCTCGCATTAAATCCCTTATAGATGGATGTCGAGATCATTCAAAACAATTCACCTATTCCACCAAGGGGATAGTGAATAAGTATACTAAAGGTAACGCAATATCAACAAGTTCAAGACTAAATATGATATATCCTGAGATGATAGATATGGATTGTCCTCCAAGAAATATATCATTGACTCAGGTAAGTACTTCTCCATCATTTAGCCACACTCGATGTAGCACCTATTCCAGTTGGTCTCAAGGGTGGCCTCCTCCTAGATATATATGTTGTTGGCGTTGTGTTGTGTTCCCCCGTGTTGTGTTAAATGTTGTTTAGGTCTCCTTGGATGACCCTTGATACTCTTGTAAGGTCAAGGATACAAGGAGACCGCCTCTGTTGTGACACTTCTTCTATTTGTGTCTCTATTCTTCTACTCTCCTCTCTCTTATTGTAATTGTTGTGTGTTTTTCCTTGGGGCATAACATTGTGGAGGATGTCTTAGGGGCATCTTCCTACGTTGTGACCCTAAGCCACCTTTGTCTCCTCTCTCATTTTTAGTGTTTACATTCTTTAATGGCTCTACTAGTCGACAGATGACGAAAATAAATAAATACTAATAAGGACCGTGCGTCCCTTCAGCAAGAAAGCAAAAATGGACCCAGTCCATATATGAAGATGGGGTTGATATATATTATTGACGCTTAACTAGTAGAATCACTTTGTTTTGTGATTCGTATTGGGAAATTTGTTGTGACAAACCTTTGCAATACTCTAAATATGCTTCTATGCACTTTGGATTATTTTGTATCTCACCTTGTAGCTACACTCAGTTTTGAGATACATGAAGTATAACCTCACAGCTATACTGGGTTCTGAACCCGCAAGTGTAGCCTTAGTCTATGATGTGATGTGTTAAACTTTCATGAATTAATTTGGTTGTTATCTTAAAATAGATTTTCTAACCAAAGCTTATATCTTGTTGATTTTATTAGCAAATGATAATGGTGTTTATGTGGGAACATATGATAATTGCAAGCACATGTCACCTTTGGGGCATGGGCTTTGTGAAAGCTCTTGTTCCCTTGCTTGTTTTCACTTTACCTTAAATGTGCTTGATACCGGCAAGCAGGATCAACCACTTTAAGGTGGGGGCATATATCACGGTAATTGCTTGATTATTTTAGATATTGATAAAGCATGTCTATGTGTGCTTCCTTTTCACCGTAAGGCATTTGTGTGATGCAAGTGGGGTTGTGTACTTTGATCTATTGTGTATACCTCCTTTTCACTGTAAGACGTCTCAGAGATGCAGGTGGAGTTGTATACTTTGAGCACATGCTTCTTTTTCACTATAAGGCATCTGCAGATGCAGATGGGGTTACATTTTAAAAGCCCTTCTACAGAAGGTGGGAAGGTGTAACTCTTGAGTTAGTTGCACATCCTTTTAACAAAGTCCTCATTGCGAGGTAGGGTTGGATCTTGAGTCCTTCACCCTTAAGCATGTTTTTGGTAGTTGTGGTAGCGTAGCTCAACTGTCAGGTGTGTTTGGCGTGTCTTAGATAGTGGAGTGCAGTGATGAGCTCCTTCCTATCGCCCATGTTTGTCATGTATAAGATGTCTAGTGTGTCAACGACATACTATATGGCGTTCGTGTATTCCGTGTGTCTTCCATGTGTTTTATGTGTCTTCCTTATGTGTCTTGTGTGCTTTTGGCATGGTCTAAAGATGTGTAGCAATGAGATCCCCCCACGCTGTGTGTGTTTTGTGTGTTTTGCGTGGTCTAAAGACGTGTAGCGATGAGCTCCCCCACGCTGTATGTTTTATAGCTAGAATTATATATATGCATAATTGTTTAAATCATGTATTATCTTCATGTCTTCTTTGTGTATTGTGTGACTGTATTCATGTCTTCTCCATGTATTGCGTGCTTCCTTTTTGTATTCATTGTGTCTTGCATGACTGTTAAGTGCTTTCTTATGTTTGCCTAAGCTTCAGGGCTAGAAATAGTCCTTCAAACTTAGGGTGTGTCTTCCTTCTAGTGTTGGATGTGTTCTGATATGCTTTGACCATACTTTAATGCATGTGTTGAATCATAAGATCGCACACACATTAAAGTGGGGGATAAATGTTATGGAGTAAAAAGTGGACACATGCCTTTTTACCTCCTAGTTTAACTTCTAGGTCCCCGTGTTAACACTCTACAAGCTAAATATTCATCCCAATGCAAAATCCCCTGAAACCCATGTCAAATGGGAACTAGGGGCCTATTTAATACCTTAACCCAGACCAAAAAGGTACCTTGGGACTTGGGCACATGTGCCCAAGTCCTCCCTAATTGGTCAATGTAGATTTTAAGGTATGTCAGCATAGGACCTTTAAATGGGTCTCTCCCTGTCATCTCTTTCAATTAAATTCATGAATGTTAGTAGGAAAGCATATATAAGTGTGTTTTGAATTCATAAGTAACCTAGAGATGGATATAGCGAACTTGAAGCATTGACATAAAGAGCATTCAAGGAATTCATTATGTTATTGTTGCATATTTGTGTTTGTATTGTGTGTGTTGTTACATATTTGGAATCATCATCCATCTCCTTATGATTTGAAGGATCTTCATTCTCCTAAAGGCTTCACCTCTGAGGTGACATCATTATTGTTTGAAACATTTCATCATTTGGTTTCTCTTTAGCCTCTGCCCTGCAAGGGAACGCTCTCTCTCTAACAACGGTGTTGCGAATCTTGAATGCCATCCCGGGATTTGACTGAGGCAAATCCCTAAACACTACAACCCCCAAACCCCTTTTCTTCTTGTGTGCAAGTTATAGGTATGAAGTCTGATGAAGTGAAGGTACAGGAAGGTTGTGTAAGGGAAAGGGTTTCAGGATCTAAAAGTAGTTTGTAGAAATTCCTTTGTGGAAGACTTGGGCACCCACCCCGACGTCCTCCTATTGAAACAAGCACTAGACTTGGCATATGGACACCCTCTACTACATTTCTCCAGTTCTGAGTTTTAGGAGATTTAGACTTTCAGGACTTGGGCACCCACCTCGGCATCCTCCAACTTTCCATCTTCTACAGCACAGGTCCTGGTATCTCACTGATCATCTTTGTGCTTTTGGTTTCTGGGTTTCAGTTGTTGTTTGTCTGTTACAAGCTAATTATCTTATAACTAGGGTTTTATGCAATGTGTAACCTAGGGTTTGATAAAAGGCTTGGTTGAATCATATCTTTCCATAGCAAAGAAGAGTACAAAATCAATAGCTGAGTCCTCCTCCCTTTGGTAGTGACTTAGCTCAGTTTTGTCCTTGAATGTTATTAAGGAAGAGGGTTTGATCTAGTGTACTAACTAGCTTACATCATTCACCTTTTTCCTCCTTAACACATTTATGTAATAAAATGAGAAATATAAATCTTTACATTTTCTATCTGGTTTCTTCTTCTCCAAGATTGATGCTTCCCTTTCAAGAATGTTTCCCATCATCCAGCTCATCTCCAGCAACTCTTCGCTCCTCGTAATCTCCTCTCAATTTCTGTCATTTCTTCTGACAGTCTACTTCTTATGTTCTACTTCAAAACTGCCAAGCATTTTCCTTAGGCAGCAGCGAACCTTCACTAGGGTATCTCAATCCATCAGTCGTAGAATCCCCAATCTGGACCAAATGAATGTATTTATGGTACTCAGCCCCAAAACAATTGAACTGCCACCATCCGTTAATAAACTGAATGAGATACTAGAACAAAAGTTGAATCACCAAGCAATTGAACAATTATAGAACTATACCGTCACCTAAATATCCTCGTTGGTATATAATAGTCACCAATGTATATTTTAGCAATTGATACACACTCGAGATTTATAACAGTCCATTGGCAAAATGCGCTTTCCACGAACCACTTAGTTCTTCCTCAAAACCATCTTTATCAGTATTTCTTCAAGTTTTGAAACTCAGACATTCCCATCTCACCACTATGAAGTAGTTATCAACAAAAAAAGTACTTCACGAACTTAAATATTCCCCGACACATCAATAGGAGGGTTTATCGGCAAATGTAGTCCTTTGCGAACTTAAAAGTTTGCCCTCCCAAGCTATCGGCAAATTAGGCACTCTACAAACTAAAATGTTTTTTGGTACAAGATTTTAGCCACCAAGTCCCATTTTATCAGCAAAATAGTTATTTCGCAAACTAAAATGTGTGTCGATACAACACCTTTAGCCACCAAGCCCTTTATCAGCAAACTGACCTTTTCTAAACCTTTTATCGGCTTATCGGCAAATTTTGAAAACCACAAACTAGTTCATAAACTTAAAAGTTTGTTGATACAGTCTCAAGACATTGACTTCTTTTATCAGTGAAACTTGTCTTTTACAAACTCTTTGACTTTTCCTCAAAAGCTCCATTCATATGCTTGTCGGTGAATCAACAACTTATAGAAGTTGCGAACTGGTCAAGACTTAACACTTTCCTTCTATTGGCGATTTCATCTTTCCATGAACTAAGGAAACTTTGACTCCAACCTCTTAAAGCTTTATTGGCAAAGTGAGTCATCGGCAAACCTAAGGGTTCGCGAACTAATGATTTTTTCGACGGAGTTCTCAAACTTTCAACTTCACCAACAACAAAAGAGACTTCATCCAAAACTCACTAACTTGCACTCGACAAAAGTTCCCATCAGCTAACTAAGGAACCGGCAACGTGAACAATTTGAATTTCCCCTTAGGACTTGGTTAGAGAAATCACCCATTAGCAAACTAAATTGTCGGCAAACTGTCAAATCGGTGAACTGAGCAGTTCGCGAACTGGAGAATTTGAGCGCGGGCTCTAATTTAACTATTTTTCACCCAAACTTCACCAAAATGGAACTGGAGATACCCCATAAGCTCTTCTACATGATGATGTTCTGAACTTGGCTGAATTAATATGAAATTGCCTCCTGAAGCAAAAGACCAAAACCAACACAAAAGAAGACAAAGCACAACAAAAACTGAACTAAAACTGAAATTGAAACTGAAAACCTGAAATATTTTTGGTTGATGCTGATTGTCATGGACTCGGATGCTCTTGCATCAAAGAGAGAGGGGGGGGTTGAGATAGAAAAAGGGATGGATAGAGGGAGAAAGATAGATAAAGATGGAGATAGAGATAGAGATAGTGAGAGGAGAGAGAGTAGGGAGAGATAGAGAGGGAAAGATAAAGATATATATATAGAGAGAGAGAGAGGTAGAGAGGGATAGAGCGGGAGAGAGGTAGGGAGATAGAAAGGAAGAGAGAAAAGAGAGAAAGTGAGGGGAGAGAGAGACAGAGAGGTAGAGGGAGATATATAAAGAGATAGAAAGAGAGATAGAAAGAGATGAAGGGGGAGGGAGAGATACATATAGGGATAGTGAGAGAGAAATATAAAGAGATAGAGGAAGAGGGAGAGATAGAGAGAGATAGAGAATAAGAGAGAAATAGACATAGAGAGAGAGAGAGACAATCATGGATTATTTCTCTCCATGATTTTCTCTAAAGAAGGTGACCTAGTCTTCAAGCTTGAAAATCTCCTGAAAAAATACTTAGAGGACTGCCACTTCCTTGAACTTAGTATTTTGCTTGGATTCCTTGCCAGGTCTCTTGCATAAGAATAGGTCCTCCTATTTCTAAGGAAAGGCTTGATGATGCTTTTGAATAGTTACAACTACCCTTAGACAACTGCAAGATGATAGGAGCCGACTGATTACTAAAATTTGACTAAGTCTAAAAAATTATAGGATCCTCCAAAACCTAGATTTTGCATTATAACTCCTAGAGACTTGAAACCATTCTCAAACATCCTAGAAGTATATACATGAAATATAACTTAAAGTATAAGGAGGTAAATGTCCATATGTAAATGTCACTTATACTTAAATATTTATTTCATGTATATAGCTGTAGCCTGCTCTAGAGTGAAAAAAGTTGGAGGATTTGCTACACTTATCATCCAAAGCATTTTAATTGCTCTAAAATGCGAGTGCATTATAATCGCTTGCATTATAGCGCGGTCAAGCCATAACACGAGTGCGTTATAATGCACTTGTGTTATATCTTGTTTGGACCGGACCAAAAAGTGTTTTGGCCACTTTTTGGTCCCCCATCTTTTTGCACACACCCTCATAGAATTTTTTTAGTGTTTAGAGAATGATGTCTAGATTGGTCACACATAATTTTTTTTTTAATTTTAAAATTGAAAATTATTAAAAAAATAGTAATATATGTGATTTTAAGTTTATGAGACTTTGCACTAAAAATTAAAAAATAAATAGAAAAATAGCTTTAAAGTTTTAAAAGTTATATATTTGGAAACTAGACATTCTCATCTATAATAAGTTTTAATTTTGTTAAAAAACATTAAACATAAAATCATCAACCATATTGTCGAATTCATTTTTGCTATTTAGATGCTACCATGATAGTGTACTTGTAGGTCCAAGGCTTAGGGTTAAATCTCCAAGCCTAAAACCAATGTAAAATCATAGGAGAATTTTTTTTTGAATTCAAATGTAACGTGTGTCCACTATAAAGGGGTATTTGCTATTTTTATATTGGATATACATTTATCTAATAGATATCCAATACTAACAAATACCCATTAGTAATGGACATGCTTTAGTAATGGGTACCCATTTTTAATATAGTCATTCCACACCTATATTTAGGACAATACAATACAGGTAGAGTGTTGTACTATATTTTTCAAATCACAAAGCAACAACAACTATATATATGAATATTTTTATTATAATGTCTTGCAAATCTTTTTCAAGCATTATTCTATTAATTTTTTGCAAGTCTTTTTCTTAAGCACCATTAGTAGGAGGAATATTAAAGCATATGAGGATCAATTTTCAAAGGGATTCAATCATAAGCACCATTTTGAAAGGAATCAAGCACATACATCATTTCATAAGAGATCTTCAAGAAGAATTTGTAAAAAGGGTATTCGAGCACAAACACCATTTAAAAAGGGATCTTCAAGCACAATCACCATTTTTAAAGGATTTCATGCATCATTTTAAAAGGGGCTTTCAACCATCATTTAGAAAAGTGATATTCAACAACGGATCTAGATTTATTTGTATTATAGAAAACTGAAGGAGTGGATCTATTTTAGATATCTCTTAGCCATTCAATTGTTGAATTTTATCAAGATTAAGGAAGGGGTGAATGTAGAAGAGGAAAATATGGAAATGACGAATATGGAAGAGGAGAATATAGAAATGGTAATTGTGGAAACAAGTCAAGGTAAGTCTTCAAATGCACTCAATGAGAAAATTAACACTAGTATGTTAAAGGAATGTGAATATACAGATGTTGAAACAAAATTATACCAAAAATAACACAATATAGATTTTAATAGCATAAACAATGATTTAAACATGAATATAGAGAACATCGAACATGTATCTACTAAAATTTAAACATTAATGTAGACAGATGTTAAACCTATTGATATTGAAACCCCTTATGTTTGAGGAGTGAAAATAAAAATATTTTTATTAAAATTGAAAGAAAGGTATTAGATAATCTTCGTGGTAATAAAATTTGGAGAACGGTTCAAAATCATGCAAACAAATTATATGAACAATTTTTAAAAAGTCTAACATTTCAATGTCAACGAGTAATACAATTAATTATAATGTCAAAAATGTGAAGAGTAATGAAAAAATTAGGCATATTAATAAGAACCAAAAAAGATGATTCAACTAAACAAATTATCTCTAGTACTATTGATGGTATTCGTGCTATTAGAAATAAGACTTGATCTAAAGATAGTAATGCAGCATGATAGGCAATAAGAACTCCTTTAGTTAATAAATTAGTTTTTTTTTAAGAATAATAATTGAAACAAGTCAAATTTTAAATGTAAATGCTAAAACTTTGAGAAGAGCACTAAAGAGAAGACTAAGTATTGAAGATGGTCTAATCAAATAGTGTTGGGCTTTTAGCAGTAGACGCTCAAGGTCTAACATGAAAGAAAGAAAGCCAGTTAATCCTAAAATTATTGAATAGAATATCGAGAAATAAAATGCATAATATCTATAATATCCACCTAAGAAAAATGAATATAACCAAAGGTGCAATAATGTGTTAAATTTACACCAACACCCTCATAAGGTTGATGAGAGATGCCTTCATGGCATGCAAGGAAATTCCCCATGGGCTACACTTAATTGTTACATATGATGTTGTTTACTCGAATTATCATAAAGTGAGGATTTACGTGGAAGCTAAATCATTTCAACATGAATAATAGTTATGTATCTTACAAATTTTCAACATTATGTATACATTTGTAAGATCATATTTCATAGCATAGGCATACCTAGTTGAATATAGATAACTATCTACTTTAGGAGATTGTTTATATACAAAACAAATTGATTAATAAATTTTGTATTCTAGCTTTAATATATTTCTTATAAGTCTTTCTATGATCAATATTTATCCTCTATAATTTACTTTTGATATTGCTTCTACATATAACACAGCTAGATTGTCATATTTTGGAGTGTTGTCCTACAAAAATCTTCAAGAATCTAAACCAACCACATTAATAATTGTGTAACTAAAAGTCTCGTCTACATACAAATTATCCTCTATCTCCCTATCTTTTCCACCAACAACTATGACCATTGAACTCATGGGGTCCTCTTTCTTAAAATTATCAAGATGCAATTTAGGATGCAACTTCCGACACTTTGCATTAGTATGTCCATCTCTAACAAAATGACTACAATAATTCTTTGGATCATTACAAACATCTAGATCAATAGAATTTTTCTTACCTTACCACTTACCTTTGTAAGATTTATTTACCCTAGCCAACCTTTTTATTATCTTCATTGTAGTTTGCATGTAAATGGGTTTCATAGGATCTTGATTCTTATTGTAGGTGACTTTTAGTAGTGGTGCCTTTCTCCTACGTATCTTATCATCATATCTTTTTTCTCTAATTCATAGTTCATCGACATGGATCTTCTATAAAATTTGGTGGTAATCCTAGATACTCTAGTTATTTTATTTAATGAAATGTCATCAATTAATTCTTTGATCAAATTTATACAAAATAAAATAGAAATTCTTCTTAAGCAATTCTTTCAAACCTTCTCGGCTAGACAATATGACCCTATTATTCTTCATCCAAGTATTTAGGTAGCTTTCCACCAAACTAGACCATGGCCCTCCATTTTGAGATGTGCAAAATAAATATTGTATGTCTCATCAAATTCATGCATTAGATCAACAATATCAACATATACTTGTCCTTCAAAAGCTTTATTATCTACTAGGAGGTCTATTAGGTTTGCCACCTTAGTTTTTCCTCAAACTACCCTTGGTTGCTCCTCTCCATCCAAAAAAAAAAATATTCTTTTCTTCTTTAGGGGGATTCTCTTCTTCCACTCTAAGCTTCTTGGGAAGAACACATATGACCTTATCCATGGATGCTTGATTCTTATTGGACAAATCAAGTTTCTTCATGAGACTTTATAGGGTTTTCATCATGAACTCCATGTGTTCTAATGAGGCAACTCTTCAAGGATTTATTTACCTTCTTTGGCTAGCTTCCTCACCTCATGATTCCACCACCTTATAGAATCCATTATTATGGGATCTGTTCATTATCACACAAACCAATAAACAATTATCTATAATACTTAAATATTAAAATACTCTAATATCAATATGATTTGTACTCTCAAGATACAATACTTGTTAAATATTTACATATTTTTGTTGTCCTACTTGAAATAAAATTTAAATTGATAGATTCAAATGTAAGTAAGTGTTGGAATTAGTGTTCTTTGAGTTTTTTGAACAAACCAATACTATAGTTACATAAATGAGATAGAAAGAACATGAAGCAAAAGTGACACAAATATTATAACATGTACACCTATTATAGGGAAAACTAGCTAGAGGTGGAAAAGGATCAATTTATGTGCCTTTCTTTTTAAGAAAAATGTTAGAAAGAGCTCTTAATAGATCATCCTTAACTTTCCTACCATCACACTTTGATTCTCTTTGCACCAAATTAGTTTGATGTTCCTAGAACCAATACAACTCTTGAATTTGCTCTTACAATCTCTTACCTTCTTAAATGCATAACTTTTTTTACAAATATCATCTTTGGAAGTGTTGTAAGAGTTAAGGAACATAAAATATTCTTTATTTTGTTATTTTATTTCCACATTTCAAATAAGAAAAAAAACACAACTATTGTCTAGCATTTTTTCTTTATACAAAATGCTCTATATTCTTGATATGTTTCTAATTTATTTTTAGTTTTTTGATAATGTACTTATTTTTAGCCCTGTCCTTATGGATTACTTATGTCAAGAATATGTTAAAAAATAAAAATTATATTTGATAACATGGATGCCATTAAATTTCCTTTGTCCTAAATTCTCCTCCTATAATCAAAACCATGTACTTGCCTTCAAAATTTTATTGAAAAAGAAAAGAAATCTTTCTTCTATGAATATGCAATCTTGGCAATAAAATTCAAGTGGGAGAAATACAATGTTATAGGGTGATAAAAGCGTGTAATGGCATATATGAAATTCATGATGTATTAGGATCATGCATTTTCCTTATCAAAACAAATAATTTAGAGGTTAGTTGTAATTGATTTAAATTATTCAAATGAGAAATTTAATTTCAAACTTGTCCTTTTAACTAATCGTTGCATTTTTTAATCATCATTGAACTATATTCATCAATATTCTACATTAAATTGTAATAATTGTATTAGATTTTGTACTTGTACATCCACCCATATTTTCTCAAATATATAAGAACATAGTAAATATGATTTTCGCATGGTTATATCCAATTAAATTTATTAGGTTAATCTATGTTATATAATATAGTTTTAATAGTTATAAATAGATTTGGTTATTATTAGAAGTTATCAAACCATTACGTACCTTGATGTTAAGGTTCATAAAGATATCAAAAATTTCTACATGTGTTGAGAAGAAATTCACTAGTTATTTATAAAAATAGATAGACTTTTCTTAAAGTATATCCTTATGAATAATTGGTAGCTATTAATCTCCATACTTTTTATGGGTAAGAAAGTTAAAAGAAGCTATAAATTTTAAGTACATGGTAAAATGGTCAAAGGCGGATGTACTCCATTAAACATCAGAAAATATTAAATATGACAATTAAAATCATAAACAAATTTAAATTTACCTTAATTAATGTTTTCATAATAAAATACAAGTTCTTTTTATGCAATGTCTTATATAAAATATATTTAAGTAGGTTGAAAAACATGCTATAATGGTTTGTGGTTTGTGTACTATCTATTTCACTATAGACACATATGTACTGAGTTCAAATCCATAATTTAAGAAAAGCATTAAAAACAAGAGACGCAATGCGTCATGTTCCTGCCTTTATGCGTTTAATGTTGGTGTAGTATATTGTGAGAAAGGAAAACTCGATGGGATGAGAATAGCTCATGCGAGTAATGATTTCATATGTCGAATTTAGTCTGCAGACCATCAAATAGAAGATTGAGAACAGAGGAAAAAGCATTAGATGAAAAATGTGCAATGAAATCTTGGATACAAGATAGTCTGAACAGATTATTTCATTATGTATTAAGGACCATAGTTCTTTTTTCTAAATACTTCGTGTGTACAGACTGTGTTGAGAATTAAAGCAAAAGAAGTTGTTTGGGATTGCTCTAGCAGTACTAATGATTATTGTAATTTCAATCTTCAACTGTGAGCCATAAATCATTCATCCTTGGTGTAAAAATCATGTTTGGCATCTACAGTTAAATATTTATTATTTGGAGATTAAAATAGCCACAATTGGTTCCTAAATTTGTGTCATAAAAGAGCAAATATTAATGCTTGCAATAAACTGCACAAGGAAATCTAACCTAAAGAGAACTTAGTGAGCCGGCGAAACTGTGAACTGTTGAATTGATTGAACCAATGAACCGGTTCAATGAAGCAGCTCAACTGTCGGCAGAACATAGTGAGGCGGCGAAAGTGTGAACTGTTGAACCGATTGAACCAATGAACCAGTTCAATGAAGCGGTTCAACAGATAGGTTCAATGAAGCGGTTCAACGGACGGGTTCAATGAAGCGGCTCAATTGTCGGCAGAACTTAGCGAGGCGGCGAAAATGTGAACTGTTGAACCGATTGAACCAATGAACCGGTTCAATGAAGTGGTTCAACCGACTGGTTCAATGAAGCGGCTCATCTGTTGGCAGAACTTAGTGAGGCGGCGAAAGTGTGAACTGTTGAATCGATTGAACCAATGAACTGGTTCAATGGACAGGTTCAATGGAGCGGTTCAACTGTCGGCAGAACTTTGTGAGAGGGTGAAAGTGTGAACTGTTGAACAGATTGAACCAATGAACCGGTTCAACTGAGTGGTTCAATGAAGCGGTTCGACTGTCGGCAGAAGTTAGTGAGGCGGCGAAATTGTGAACTGTTGAACCGATTGAACCAATGAACCGGTTCAATGAAGCGGTTCGATTGTCGGTAGAAGTTAGTGAGGCGGTGAAAGTGTGAACTGTTGAACCGATTGAACCAATGAACTGGTTCAATGAAGCGGTTCAACTGAGTGGTTCAATGAAGTGGTTCGACTATCGGCAGAAGTTAGTGAGCCGCTGAAAGTGTGAACTGTTGAACCGATTGAACTAATGAACCGGTTCAATGAACCGGTTCAACCGAGCGGTTCAATGAAGCAGTTCAACTGTCGGCAGAACTTAGTGAGGCGGGGAAACTGTGAAATGTTGAACCGATTGAACGAATGAACCGGTTCAATAGACCGGTTCAATGAAGCGGTTCAACTGTCGGCAGAACTTAGTGAGGCGGCAAAACTGTGAATTGTTGAACCGATTGAACCAATGAACCGGTTCAACGGAGTGGTTCAATGAAGTGGTTCGACTGTCGGCAGAAGTTAGTGAGGCAGTGAAACTGTGAACTGTTGAACCGATTGAACCAATGAACCGGTTCAACTGAGCAGTTCAATGAAACGGTTCAACTATCGGCAGAACTTAGTGAGGCGGTGAAACTGTGAAATGTTGAACCGATTGAACCAATGAACTGGTTCAATGAACCGGTTCAACGGAGTGGTTCAATGAAGCGGTTCAACTGTCGGCAGAACTTAGTGAGCCACCGAAAGTGTGAACTGTTGAACCGATTGAACCAATGAACCGGTTCAACGGAGTGGTTCAATGAAGCGGTTTGACTATCGACAGAAGTTAGTGAGGCGGCGAAACTGTGAACTGTTGAACCGATTGAACCAATGAACCGGTTCAACCGAGCGGTTCAATGAAGCAGTTCAACTGTCGGCAGAACTTAGTGAGGCGGTGAAACTGTGAAATGTTGAACCGATTGAACCAATGAACCGGTTCAACAGACCAGTTCAATGAAGCGGTTCAACTGTCGGTAGAACTTAGTGAGCCGCTGAAAGTGTGAACTGTTGAACCAATTGAACCAATGAACCGGTTCAACGGAGTGGTTCAATGAAGCGGTTTGACTGTCGGCAGAAGTTAGTGAGGCGGCGAAACTGTGAACTGTCGAACCGATTGGACCAATGAACCGGTTCAATGAAGCGGTTCAACTGAGTGGTTCAATGAAGCGGTTCGACTGTTGGCAGAACTTAGTGAGCCGCCGAAAGTGTGAACTGTTGAACCGATTGAACCAATGAACCGGTTCAACCGAGCGGTTCAATGAAGCGGTTCGACTGTTGGCAGAACTTAGTGAGGCGGTGAAACTGTGAAATGTTGAACCGGTTCAACAGACTGGTTCAATGAAGAGGTTCAACTGTCGGCAGAACTTAGTGAGCCGGTGAACCTGTGAACTGTTGAACCGATTGAACCAATGAACCGGTTCAATGAAGCGGTTCAATCGAGCGGTTCGACAGTCGGTCAAACTTAGTGAGGTGGCGAAAGTGTGAACTGTTGAACCGATTGAACCAATGAGCCAGTTCGTAGGGTGGCCTAAGACCTGAGGTCCACAAAAATAGATTTCCACAATCTCTTTGGAACTAATAAAAGTGATTACAAACCCTATTTTTTGTTGACTAACTTGGTAATTGCACATGAAATACATGACTTTATGTATTTTCTAATGTCTAACCTAAGGTGTGGCCAAAATAAGTGCTTATACAACACTACAAGGGTCATTTCTACTCTAAATATCCTACAACCTTGCTAAAATGAGCCTCCCAAAGCAATTTCTATCTCTCTACCTCATGTAGAATGCACAAGTGCCCAATGTGGTAGGGAAGTCCATCCTATAAGTAGAAATCTTGAATTGGATTACAACAAAGCAAATTTTGATATATCTCAACAAAATCCTTGTTAGAAAGATAAAATTATAATCATGCATTGACTTTATGTTCAAAAGTGTAGAGAATAAAAAGGATAGATTGACATGGTAAATGACTTAGATAATCTACAATTAGATTAGCACTTTCCTTCTTACACTTGATGTTTAGGTGGAACTGTTGAAGATAAGAAGATATTTTTTATGCTACTCATTATTGTAAATTATGTTTTATTTGTAAGAATTGAAGTGGCTTGTGATATATGCAGATAACTATCTCCTTTTCCAAATTATAATGCTTCCAATGTTTACATTCCTACACAATCACATAAAGGTCATGATTATATGTTGGGTATTTTATAACTAGTGCAATGAATATATCACTATGGTATTCAACCAAATGATCATGATGAGTTGGGACAACTCTAAGTGCATATTGTAATTCATTAGTATCAATCATAAATGGTTGCTAAAGATCTGATAATAAAAGTACTAATGCAAAATAAAGTCTATATTTATTTTAATTCTTTCTATTATGTAGTTATCTAGACGAACCTTGCTTTGGTGCAATATTTGGTAACCTAGTTTAGCAATTTTAAGTTGCATGCAAAAATCCAAGTAGAAACCTCCTATATAAATTTGTCAATCCTAAGAATCTATAGATCTATGTGAGATTCTTTGGTTGTGGCGCACTCATCATTTGACCTAGATGAATTGAATCTTGGTTGGGTCCATATGCAATTTCTATGCATCTACAATGTGTCCCAAATACCATGCCTCCTTCTTAGTAATTGAACACTTCTCCATGTTTGCATACAACTTATGTTTTTTGTAAATTGTTAAGCACTTTCTCAGTATGGTCCACAAATGTTAATTCTATTGGGACCCAACCTGAAAATGCCAAAAAAAATCCTAAGTCTATTGCCCCTTTGTTGCATTGACCCTTTTATGCCCATCATATATAATTGATCTGAGAAATCTTTCAATGGGGTTTCCCTTCAAGGTCAATTTTAGTCTTGGAGTTGTGCATTGCCTTTCCCATGTTCCTATCATATGTTGGAGTGTCCAATACATAAAAGTTGGAGGGAAAAGAGATATAGCAATAAAGAGTTAAGTAGTGATAGATATTCACATGCACCTTGTATAAAGCTATAGAATAGATTGTTAAATGTAAATGATGATTCAAATGCAATGGAACATGTTTTGTACCAAATTATTTGTGTTGAATGATGATTTGGTGCACTGTTGTGATAAATGTTTCACTAAGCCAATGTGTTTTTCAAAGTATAGATAGTTTTGTGCAAATTACTAACTTCTGCTAAACACTTCATCCATGTGACACCACCACAACCGGCTTTTTTTTTTGTTTTCTTTGTCGTGGAAAATTTCATGCTGGAAAATTTTCTTAACTTGTCGTTTGTTAAAGTTAGTGGAATGCAAAGTGTCCACACCAGTGCATACCACATAAACCACTGTAATTATCCATGCGTCTCTCTGTACTGTGTCCACCGCATGCTTAGCCTATGATTTGACAAATACAACATTGGCAGGCTTTAAAATTACATAATTTTGAAATACATAATCTCGCCACAGTGAAGCAAAAAATTCTTTCAAAATTATATAGATTGAATGGCTCTGTATTCTTATTTAATATCTTGAACGAATTTCCCATTGATTTTAAGTTGAAGGCAAGCAATCTATTGCATGGTATGGCGATGCAATGGGTCGTTTTAGGGTTTGTAGCAGTAGCAGAGGCAATTATATTGGTGGTTTTAACAATTGCTAGAATTAGCATGCATTGTTAACTGTGGTACCTTTCAGCCTGTTTTTGCTGCTGAATATCTATTGGAAATACGAGGTGAGTCCAGCCTGTTTTTTGTTTATTACAAGCATTGCATATACTTGTCAACCATGGGATAGAGAAGAGAGCTCTTTGAATTTTTTTGCTTCATGTTTGATAGAGATTTTTGGTGTTCTGTACAGTGCTTTTCACATCTAATGTTTTAAGAAAAGTTCAAGTTCCTATCAGTATTGTATGTACTTTCAAAAAACTCAAAGTAAGGCTATTATGCAAACAAGTTTCTCCTAATGTCATTGAGCTCAATATTAAGGCTATTATGCAAACAAGTGTCTCCTAATACCATTGAGCTCAATATTTGTTTTCATTTATTATTCATATGGTGCTTGACCTTGTAGTGTTTCCATAAATAATGAACATGGCTTGGTTTCGAGAGTTCTTTTTTATAATTACAGTGCTGCTTGTTTTTCGTTAAGTGTTTCTACTGTAATTCACCTTGGTGCTTCGCCTTCGTAGTGTTTTCTTTGTATAATTCACATCAATGCTTGATATTTGTATTAGAATAGTTCTTAGGAATTTTGTTTGTCATGATGTGCCTTAGGTCTCTTTTATTGTTATAGAATAAGAACAGCGGCTAATTTAATAAAAACTTAAAGTTATTAGAAGTTACTACGATAATAATATAGCTATTTTTTAAAACAAACATTTTGTGCACTAGATGCAAAAGGTTAAGAAGGGTAACCATTATTGTGGCATGCAATCAAACATGCAAATAAATGACTGCACATAACTATAGATAATATGTATTTTCCTGTGTTGCATCAGTAATTCAAAATTCGTATTTGGAAATTTTTGAATTACAGGTATTGGAAGTTGGGATGGATAAGTCAGGAAACAACACAAAATTTGGGGTATACTCCTTAAGTCAATCAACATAAAACAATATCAAAAAAGGCATAAGCATTTTGTAACTCCAACAATCACTGTCATAAACTTCCAGATATTACTGAAAACTTCCAAAAAGAAATTCAGGAATATGAAATCAAGTCATGGTTTCTTCTGGGAAACTTCTAAATTGGAGCCGTAAACTCAAGAAACCAATTTTCAATCCCTTTGTGATTTCCACGGGTAAAAATTTTGAGATATACATCAGGAATCAACCATGTCTTCCAACATTTCGGGTCAAACTTCAAGAATCCTCTTTGAGGGTTCAGATCTTATTGATATTCTAACAATTTCCAGGTCAAGAAAACATCTAGAATCATCAAAATGGATTTCCAGGTTGTTGAGCCATTTTCATTTTTGTATTGCCATTCCATGGGAATTAAATTTACTTGTTCAAAGAGGAAGCAAAAAAGAGAAAATGGGCATCAAACTACTCTAACTGAAATAACTAAGAAATACAATATGTTTTTTGGAAGATCTTGGGTGACTGTATGCTTGCTCTTCATGGTTTATAACTTAACAATAGAGACACCATAGCAGAACTAAAAGCTGCCACATAGAATCCTTATAAGACCTGGTCCTCTGCAAGCATCATAAGCTCCACTTGTTTCATATTTTCTTCATTTTATCTGTATAGATACTTGTGTGATAGTTGAAGAACTACCAATAGCTGGATATCTTCTATATATGTATTTTATGACCTATTCAAGATGCACTCGACCCAGTTGCCTAAATCTGTGAAATCCCTGAAGTGAATTTGAAGTTTTGTAAATTAGTATAATCATTTTGTAATCAATGGTGCAAACGATCCTCAATGCTCCTATGTAATGAAGTCCTAATACTGTTTGTAACAGAGTCAAGGTTGGTCCAAAGCATTGGGTTGTGAGTCTAAAAAGATGATTGTATAATGAATTAATGTTTAAAGATTTGTTAGTTGTTGTGGAAACTAATATTGGTAGCAATTTGTGTTTGTCCAAATATTTTTTAAGATATTTTAATGAGTGAGATTATTTGATATTGAGTGCCTTAAGGAAAAAAGCTCATCTGGCAGCGACACTCCTAGTAGCTTTGTATTTGACATATGTCTCTTTGAATCTATGCCTTCAAAGGCCGCTCTTTGTTATATGGTACACTATTTCCTATAGCCTGGTATCACAAATTGTTTAGACTGAGCCTTGAATTGAGTTGTGGCTTTGACCTGCCAGAATGACAGCGTCTTGGCAGTATCTCCTTCCCTATGGTGCGTCGCTGATGAAAGGTGGAGTCTTCGAATTTATATGTTGAGACTTTCTTTTGAAGATAGTGCCTTCATCTTGAATACACTGCAACTTCCTTTTGGAGGCCCTTGGTCTCTTATTGAATGCTGGTTTCAACTCTTGGTATAGAGGCATTTCAAATAAACCAGCTCAACCCTAAGCAAAGGCGCTTGGCCTATTCGAAGCATTGCAACTCGTTCAGAGCATCGATGTTATAATATTGCAGGACTCGGCCTAAGAATTTCAACACTGACATTTTACAATGAGCATGCTACAATGGAATCAAAAGTTCCAATGGCACGAGTCACAACTTTGAATCATGGCACTGGTTTTATAAAGAAGAATGGCTATCAAAATACAGGCGCATACAAATCTTTTCATATGTATGGCCCACCCTATCTCGGCCTCTATAAAGTTTCAATATTCCTAACCATTTGAAGATCAAACACAAAGGTGTTGCTACAGGAATGTGTATCCATTTATATTGATGGTGCCGCTGTTTTGAGTCAAAATGGGAAACGCTGCCATTGTGCAAACAAGCTCCAGCTATCAATAAGGTGCGGCTTTTGAAGGACCATAGTAAACACACAAAAGAAACAAAATATATATATATATATATATATATGGAAAAAAACCTAAATTATATTTTGAAACCATACATAAAAACATCAATAAGAACCTCTACAATTTCAAAGAATCTTAATTAATATAACAAAAATTATGACTATTCTTAAAACATTTTCCATTCAATAGTCAAAGGTTAAATTTTAACCAATAAAAATAAGAAAAAATATTTGCCAATTTTTATTATAGGTGAAGTGTAAAACTACTATAAACTATTTAACCACATAATAATGTTTAAGCAGACTGAAAATATATATAATCAATAACAACATCTAACACTTTGTATCCCTAAACAGAGAATCATAAACTCTAAACAATAAATCAATTAACATTTTCAGATTAACTGTTCATTAAAGACTGGACTGTTTTAAATAAATTTCTGGGAAGACTGGACTGTGATAAGCGAAGACGAAATGACTTATAGACTTGTTTGCGGGTCATTAACGTTCTCACTCCATACTGGCCGATATTCCCATCATTGCCGGTCGTGAACTAGTGTAAAAACTAGTGTATTTCAACCTCATAAATATATTGATCCAACTCATAAAATGACATATTTGTTTCTCTTAATAAATTCTAAAATCAATAAGGCAGATTACTATATTCCACTAGCAATGATGTTTTGGAAACTTTCCAAAAAGAATAAATAAAAAAATAAATATTCCCATGCCTGTCGTGAACACTACTTTAACATCAAAAGCAAGAAATCGTGCCAGCAAATTTCCAGGGTGCGCACCTTATCGCACATATTATTCGTTTCAGATTTCCGAAATTTCATATTTCCGAAATTTCAGATTTCGTTTCAGATTTCCAACCATAGTAGGTTCAAGGAATACGGCGATAGGAACAACCGACGAGTTTATAAAACTTTACGGCATGAATTTTTTTACGGCGTGAGACAATTCCGAGCACTATGATGCTCACATATAAAAGCCTATCGGCTAATTATACAGAATTAGCATTATATATATCCATTTCTTATTAGATAAGAAGGTCCCTATATTATTATATTCCCTATCAAAACATAATGTATTTCTCCAAGGCAAACCAAATAATTATTTGTCAACCATACAGGAAACGTCACAGGTTTTAAATTAACTTTCTTTTGGTAAACGTGAAAGCCATCATAGATTACATCAAATCCCAAGGCTATAGAGGCCAAGTGCCAACGCTGCAGAAGCCAACCCTAAACCTTAATGCCAAGTGCCAACGCTGCAGAAGCCAACCCTAAACCCTAATGCCAAGTGCCATGACTGCATTTATTTAAAAAGTGGTTCGTTATAAGGATGACACCAAAGACCTATGACAAATTATTGTTGAGCCGACTACGACTCATAAATAAGATATTAAGCCTGCTTATGCCTCACTCTCACTAGGGTTAGAAATTTAACCAGAGGATAGCTCTATCTTCATGTGAAACAGCCTGCAAGTCATTTTTATTATTCTGGTGGAGAGCGTGTTGATTTGCAGAGCTTAAAATGGCTTGTATGTCGAGCTGTACAGAAATAGGAATTCCCACGAAGCTTAATGCTCCGGACCTCACTTCTTCCCATTGTAAGTCACTGAAATTTTAACACATTAATTTCAATGACATGAGCTGATTTTTTCAAAATATGTTTTATTAATTTGTCCAGCTAATAATATCTTCTCTTTTTCGACTTTCAGCTCTACACGGGAGTATATTTTGCTTCCCTCTACAACAGATACACAATGAATATGTGTAAAACCTTAAAAAAATTAATATATATATAGAGTATATGAAACCATTGTAGATACACAATGAATATATGCAAAACCTAAAAACATACAATATATAAATATTGAGTATGTGAACCCAGTTGTAGATACACAATGAATATATGCAAAACCTAAAAAAATTCAAATATATATATTGAGTATATAAAAACATTTTGAGATGAAACAGGGGATACACGACAGAGATTGCTCCAGCCATCCAGACAACATCAACCACGCAGTGCTGATCGTGGGGTGTTCATCCGAAGAGGGCGAGGACTACTGGATTCTGTAGCAGCACCGTGAGCTGAATTTTCCAGAAAGTTGGCGAGGGTTTGCATGGCCTCAACCTGCATCTTGAGCGCTGTTATGTAATCCGCCATTTTCTCTAGAAGAAGCGGTGTGTCCAGGCCAAGGCTTCCTGGTAAAAGCGCCCTTAGGGTTTCTAACCTTCACACCACGCTTTGCTCTTCCTTGCTAGGGTTTCTGCGCCTCACAGGGCTTGCCTTACAAGAAAAAGAACTCGATTTGCACTGGTTGGCAGCTGATTTTGTTAAGCAGAATGAAGATCCAGGAAGATTGGCGGTAGATTTCATGCCCCAATGCAGATGGAACTTCGCCCAGTCCTGTCGTCCTCCTCCGCGGCCACCTACAAACAAAGTCTCTGAACTTTAGGGTTTTAAGCATAAGAGTCTATTGTCAATTGTTGAATTTCAAATGATATGTAATTAAGGTTGAAGATTGTAATTGGGATTTGCAATTAAATTATAGATTCGATGACGCAAGAGTTGTGTTTGTTTTGGATGGTCATCTCACTGTCCGTTTGTTTTCATTGTAAAGGGCGTCCGTTGATTATTATCTGTGTGTATGTAATCTGATTCGCTGGAAATTTGTTAACCATGGATCCACTTAGCTTTAAAATCATAATAAATGATCCATTAAATGCATATAAAAGGTTTTTTGGCATCTTTGAAAATTCAATAAATTTTAAAATCATTATTTCATTTTTTAGACTGACTGTTCACAACATAGACCAATCAGAAAACAGATAAATGGTATTTTTTAAATGATTAAATAAAAATAATAATAATGAACTATAGCATTGTGGTTGCAAATTTTTAGTTCTTTAACATGATTGGACGAATAGTTTGGGAAATTGCATCTAGCCGATGCATTAGTATACCTGCCGAAGGCAGGAACTAATAAGAACAAAATTGAACAAGTAAACTCTCTTGCAACTTTGAATGTGCAATAAAATATATTTAAGTAGGTTGAAAGACATGCTATAATGGTTTGTGTACTGTCTATTTCGTACTGAGCTCAAATCCATAATTTAAGAAAAGCATTAGAATCGTTTTTAGTTACCTTTAAATAATGTGTAATAGGATGTGGTGATTCCAAAGTGTTGGAAAGATATTACAACTGTTATTTTAAGATTTGGAAAAGTTTTATTTTTAAGTTTTTGATAAAGGGGAAAAGCGTTCAGCTGAAAACATTAGATCCCTTGTTACATGTGATAAAATAAGTGAAAGTGGAATAGTTGACTAGATTTGTTAGAGAAGTGGAATAGCTCTATAATTAAGTAGAGTTAATTGAAATAACAGTTAGTCATAGCATATTTTTTTTAAAGAGGGGGGCGATAGAATCTGGGCGCGTTTCAACGACGAAGGGTTCTGAAAGCAAGTCGAGCGAGCTACCGGGTGCGAGATCCATGGATGCCCATGGACTTCTGTTGCCTAAGATCAACAAGTAGTGCGGGAGCTTTGAGGATTCACCCGGACGTGGGGTGATCTTTTCCCAATGGGCGAGAAATCCCCCCATTGACAGATTCAAATGGGTCCACTCTGCTTCGGACTTCTGTGCTGGTTGCAGGTCCATCTAATAGAAATTTAGGGTCTGGCATTGCTAAGGTCGCTTCAGGACGCCCTCCAAGGCCTTTTTCTGAAGTTATTCTCAACCCTAGAGCTCAAAATTGCTCATCGCTCATCACAAGCTAGGGTTAGGCCTGTGCCTTCCAACCATTCTTCCCCTGTGGTGATGTGTGACCTGAGGTCTCTGAAAATGAGAGTTTTTATATGAAGCGCAGAGTAATCTACAGATTCAATGGGTTGTGGCCCTCTCTCCCCAACCTATATAACTGGGTCATGGAATCCTAGAAACCTCTTATTGCTGGACAAATTGAGCTTTACCACCGCGCAAGGGGGTTCTGCATAGCGACTCTTGCTTCCTCCGAGGAGCGAGACTTAGTGTTGGACAAAGATTGGATGTGGGGGGATCATTTGTTGTCCATCAAATCGTGGGATCGCTCCTTCAATCCTCTCACTGAGCCACTTAAGACCATACCAATATGGGTTCAACTACCCAACCTCCCTCTCCAATTTTGGGAGGATTCTTGCTATGAAGCCATCAACGACACGTTAAAGCATTTTTTGAAGGTTGGTGCTACGACCTCGGATATATGGCATATTACGATGGCTCACATATTAATGGATATTGACATCTCCAAACCCCTCCATGGAGATGTTTTGACGGTTGAGGACAAGCCATGGACGCAACTGTTGGACTATGAGGGTCTCCCTTTTCAGTGCAAGCGCTATTTCTCTATTGGTCATTTAGCCTCTGGTTGCCCTCACTCTCGTCGCAAGGGTGCGACAACCTAATGGAAGGATGCACTACCTGATCATTTGACTATTTGTGCTTCCCCAACGGATGGTTCTTCCCAAGAGGTTGAGCCTTCCCTCTAGGGTGATTCTTCTCAAGAGAACAATCTTTCCCAAGATTCTTTGTTGCCCACTGTGGAGCCCATGGTGACCACAATTGTTGTTGTTGCTATTCTTATTGAGCCTGCCCTGGCTACCTCTGTTGGGTCATCGACTCCCTTATTGGCCCCATATGTCACAGGTCGAACTACTTTATTGTTACTTGATCCTTCTTCTGCATTGTCAGCTTCACTCCGAGACCTCCCATTGGTTGTGGTGTCAGTTGAGGGGCCCCTCCTCTCAACGCACTCTAAGAATTTTGACTAAAGTTTTTCTTGGATTGTTGTTCAAAGAAAGAAGAAAAGACTCCCCAAGTTTGTCGTTACTTCGCAATAAAAGGTCAATAGAGTTAAGCTTTTGCCCTCATGATTTGATGATTTTTAGATCCCTTATTTTTGTCTACCGCTCGGCTATTGTTCCTTTGTTGTTTCCGGCATGTTCATGGTTTGTTTTGATCTGCCCTAGTGGCCTTGTTTGTAAAAGGTTCAACCCCTAGTTAAGCTACTTATCCTATTCAAAAACAATTAGTCATAGCATACAAAGGCTCTATCAAAGAACTGAAAGGAGTCTATCATGGTATTGTGCATTTATATTTTGATTAATATGATAATAAATATTTATGTATATCAACGATAGTACTTTTAGGCGTTGTTGCTAGTTTTCAAAAATTCCGCAAGTGTAATTTTTTAAGAGTTTTTGGCTAATTTTATAAGAGAGAAACAACTTCAAATCCTCAACATTGATTGAATAAGTATTAACATTGATGATGATTTCCAAAGATACATAATAAGTATTAATAATAAGAAGGGCTAATTTATAATTTCCTTTTTAAGACATGTATCTTTCCAATAGTATTATAGTTTTTAAGATACATTATGTAATAAGCCACGTTAAAAATGTATCATTCTTAAAAATTAAAAGAAATTAGAGACTTGTCTATTTTTGTGTTATTCACATTGTTAAATGTATTGAATGCATTTTAATGTTTAATATTTGAATATTTGATTATTATAACACACCATTTTAATGTTTAATATTTGATTATTATAACATTGTAATGTGTTGCATACAATACAAATACATAAAGGTTGACCACTTGAGACATTCAAATAAATAGCAAAACATGTATTATAACAACATGGATGGTATGCAATGCACTATCACAAACACACCATTAGCTATGATTGACTTCACTAATGCAATGCCATTCATGATGTGCCCACTAACCAAATTGGAACTATTTTCTACCTTATCAAACCAGGAAATATTGTTCCCTAGTATTACTCTTACTATAGCTATTATTTGAGACATTCAAATAAATAGCAAAACATGTATTATAACAACATGGATGATATGCAATGCAAGTTAATTTAAATTTCTATTGTATCAAATTTTGGCATTTCTTTTTAAGTGAATTAGTTAAACATTACTTGTATGCAGAACATTGTGTAATGTATTTCAGTAAATCATTTGCTCCTTATCTGCAGTAATTAGTACAATTGATATAGAGTCCTTTGACAAAACCTCTCTCAGATTATTTTCTTTTGTTAAGAGGACCCGAAGCTTTATTGCACTGTGCTTTCGTATCACTTTGAACTGCTTAACCAGCCTTCAAAAAATAATATATCCTATATAATATTTATCTCCAATATTGCACAATTGGTATACATAATGTCTAGAGACAACTAGAGATGTTGATATAAAAGAATAATAATGCAGTCAATATGTCATTCGCACAACATATGGCGAGCATTCACAATACAAATACTTTCTTCTCCAAAACAAACAAGATAACACAAATTCATCAAGCACTGTAAAAAGATGAAGTGAAAAGCAGTAAAGCCTTTGAGACACCATTACAATGATGTATTGATCTGCATTCACAATCCAAATACTTTATTCTCCGAAACAAACAAGATAACACAAATTCATCAAGCACTGTAAAAAGATGAAGTGAAAAGCACTTAAGTCTTCGAGACACCATTACTAGAGATGTTGATATAAAAGAATAATAATGCAGTCAATATGTCATTCGCACAACATATGGAGAGCATTCACAATACAAATACTTTCTTCTCCAAAACAAACAAGATAACACAAATTCATCAAGCACTGTACAAAGATAAAGTGAAAAGCAGTAAGCCTTTGAGACACCATTACAATGATGTATTGATCTGCATTGACAATCCAAATACTTTATTCTCCAAAACAAACAAGATAACACAAATTCATCAAGCACTGTAAAAAGATAAAGTGAAAAGCACTTAAGTCTTTGAGATACCATTACAATGATGTATTGATCTCATGAAAAAATTTAAAAGCTATCACAAACTCAATTGCAGAAATGGAACATATTACAGTATAAATGGAAAGAGCGTAAATGACACCAAATATTCTCTATTTTCAAAGAGCAAAAAGCCCAATTGCCTGAAAGTTGAGAATTCATGGTGAGACAATGTTGCCTGTCTGAGTCCATCAATGCCTACACTCAAATCAGGGACCAAATGCACCCTTTTAGGCATCTTCTGAAATAAAGTCACAGGAGCAAGTTGTATCTCAAAGCAGCGTATTGACTCTATTCAGAGCTATCGATTGCATTGTTTACATTGGGAAATTAATGCTGTCAGTCTGTCTTTGTTTCTAGTTTCAATATTTCCTTCCAGGTCTTGCCTATATGCTGCTTTCAAAACGGCTAAAGATTATAGTAAAAATGTCAACTAACAATTTGATGAAAAATTACGATTTTTACAGTCAACCATTAATTTATAGATTTTATACTCTGACCCTCAATCAAAATAACCTGTCAATAAGCTTCTAACAACTTTGATGTTCCTACAAATTATGAGGTCACAATTTGCTTAGCAGGTTATTTTCTAGTTGCTCTCCCAATTCAATGGATGTGGAGAAAGCCTTGCTTGTGGGCCATGCTTCCCTAGGAAGCCAATTTTATTCATCAAATTCTGGCATATAGGTTTTAGCGTTTGATCCTAGTGAGGAGCTTCAGGTCATTTGGAAAACTTTTTGCCTTTCTCAATTAGTTTTGGAAGAAGTACACCTTTAACAGAGGGAAATGTTTAAAGCAGGGTCTTTTGGAAGGAGAACACCTTAACAGAGTGAATTGTTTGAAGTGGGGTGGAAGGGGTGTTCACTCTTGAAGGTCGACAAAAGTTCACCCTTGTTGGGAATCTTTTTTGCCTTTCCCAATTAGTTTTGGAAGTACACCTTAACAGAGCGAAATGTTTAACAGGTGTCTTTTGCAAGTACACCTTAACAGAGTGAATTGCTTGAAAGGGGGGTGGAAGGGATGTTCACTGTTGCAGACCAACAAAAGTTAGTTGACTTGCCACCTTAGCAAAAATTCAAAAAATGAAGTCTTACAGCAGATGTGGAAAATGACATTTCTATATATACCTCGCTAGAAAGTCCTGCTACCCCTCAAAAGGGAGAAAAGAACATTCGAAATGATGAGGCCTAGAAGCACCCCAAAAAAAAGCGTTAGTAAGGCAATGGCATTAGATAAATATCTAATTCATGGAATATGAAAGAACTCCAATTTGAAGATGAAAGATGCTCATAGTGACTCAAGGCACAAATGGGCTTTGAATCAGAACATTAGAAGTTAATAATCAGCAGGGAAAACCTTGGGATCTCCAACAAGTCAAAGCAAGTAATCCTGGTTATTAAGAAGCACTTAAAGATCCCTCAGGCCACAGAAATATTGGAATTCGTGATATTCTCTTAATTGAGAGATAATAAAGGATTTTCCCAGGGATAATGTGATCGAATAACTTAAAATATCTGAAGCTATCAAACTTCCTCTGGATGTCCAATTCCTCAAGGACCAAGAAAGAATAGGTAAGATTGAGCAATACCATATTTACTAGTCAGTCAAAGAGGCATCATATGACAGCTCATGAGAAGTTGCAGAAAGAAGCCTCTAGTAGAATTGAAGTGACAGATAGGTGGAGCAAACCAGCCTCATGATCGCTAGCAACAGGAGGGGCTTCCCAGGTATGGTCCCACTATAACTATAGAAAAGTGGGATAGGGGGGTTTAGTACGATCTTGCTGAACACCTCGCAGTGCTTACACAGAAACTCTTTGTATGGTCCCTGAGAACGCAGTTTGTCAGTTGTTCAACCTTGTCATTCATTTTGCTAACCAGCCTAACTCTAACTAGCTGTGCCTTGTGATAAGATGGGCACCTGCTTCACGTTCAATTCCAGTTCCGGAGCACATCCGGAATGACAGAGAATCAGGTTGACGATTTTATCAGTAAAAGCAAATCTAAAAGGTCTTGAACATTCTGAAAACCTTGACTTGGATCTTAAGAGGCCCCAGTGCCACTATCAAGAAAATGTTGTTTGGAATTCAAACTTGAAATAAAATAGGCATTTTCCTCCTCCATTAAAAAGTGCAGATGAGAAACAAATAATTAAAAAAGAAATTAAATATAAAATGGTTGATTGAAACTTCTCAATCTCTTTAAGGGGAATTTCAGGATGTATCTGATTCCACAGGCTAATCAGGGAGACTACCCATTCTGTGAATCATCAATTGTTTCTAATGCAAGCTAGTAGAAAAAAGCCAAAAATTGGATGCATATGACATGATGGGTTATGCAACCTCAGATTTACCTTGATAAATTTATATGGCCCCAACAAACCTTCTACTTGAAGAGCACATTGGTAAGAGAGCTTTAAACTTTTATAGAACTAATATTGCAACTCACTCACTCTAGCTAAAATGAGATAAAAACCAGCAAAAAGCAATTCACTTCAGTTCGGGATGGGGGTGAATTTGATTGGTGTTTTTTTATAGGTTTGTAGAGGAATGATTAAATTGATGAAACTGAAGGGGGTAGAAGGTTTGCAAGCTTCTAAGAACACCTTCAAAGAGCTGAATGTGTCCTCCATCACAGTGATGCCAAAGGAAGAAAGATATCAAGGCAGCATTTTACCTTTTTTGTTATCTAACACTGATTAATATTGGATTCAGGAGTAAAGCTCAACCACCGAGGAAAGACACTTCAGCAAGTTTCAGGACCAAACACTATAGGTGAAATCACAAGTTGAATATTTTTACATATTCATGTTCCTCTCAAAATGTTAATACAATTTCAAAAGAAACTGTGCCTTGTTTCAAGTCTATATGCAAAAGTTATGGCTTGAACCAAAAGATGGAGGACCAAATTAACACTGAAGTAGCATTTTTGGAAGTATCAAGTGGTAGTTTCAAATCCATCAGGGCAGTTTCAGAAGTGTCAAGTGATGGTTTGAACACCATAAGGGCAGTTTCAAAATAACCCCTTCCAGGAAAAAGGTGCCCTTGCCTAAATTAAAAGATAAGAGAATTTGAAGTGAACTGTCCATTTCCAATTCCATTTGGGGATCCTTCCACAAGGGGGATGTTCCAGCAGCTATATTAAGGGCTGAACAGTATGGTTTTAAAATGGTGGAGGACAACTTAAGTGATTGTATCTCTAAGAAGCACAAAAAAAAGCTTGAGTAGCAAAACAAGATCCTCTGGAGAGCAAGTGCCTCTACCAACTGGGTTTTTCAATCTTCACAGGGTTTTCCTAGGATAAATACTTGTGTTTTGTTGCATTTTCACATTAGAAGATCTTCAATTCCTCACAATTATCACCATTATTTGGATGTCCAAGTAGAATGTTGCATTTTCACATTTCAATACTTCATTTCTTTGATAGAAGATCCTAAATTTCTCCCGAGTATCACCATTATTTGGATGTCCAAGTAGAACAGTAGTTTATATGCTTGATTCCATAGTTTCTATCTGATTTTGATGGAAATTAGGGATCAACTGTATTAGAGCCCCAAGTTCCTTGAGGCTTGTAGGTAGATTTGAGTGAAACATAGAGAATTGTGTGTATAACCATTTTTGTCCTTTTCTTCTCAAGGTGTGCAGGTTGTGAAGGGGCAGCCATGACAAAATCTCAAAAGAAGAAGTTTGAAGACATCCAAGAAAGCTTAGAGCATGTGTTCAGAAAAAATAAAGCTCTTTAGGAGGAAGTACACCATTTGAGGGAAACGATTGAAGACTTGCAAATTGAGATGAAAGACCAATCTAAATTTTTTATTGGAATCCTTGATCAATTGCAACAAGAGTTGATAGCAAAGGATGAACTACTATCAAAACTTGAAGAAGAGAGAGGAGTCTACAAGAAAGAGTGGACCAACCTCTTCTCAAGAAGAATAAACTATTGAAAGGTATGCAAGAGCATCCATGGTCAAATTTTCTTCAAAGATTTGAAATATAATAGATCCACTTGCAAGTTTGAAAGGCATACCAAGGGTATAGGATCCGAATTACTAGCAAGGATGGGCTATGATGGAAGAAGAGTTGGCAAGGATCGCTATGGAATACTTCAACACATCATAGTGAAGGAAAGACCACCATTTGAAGGCCTTAGATATGGAAGCATCAAAGTTGATGAATGCTCAAAGAAGAAGTCTACGCCATGCATAAAGAGAAGCAATATAAGCAAAAGGAGAGGAGGAAGGGCAAAGAATGACACTTCATAAGAAGCAAAGAAAAAATAGGGAGATTTAACTCCCCTACTTCAACACTAGCTAAGCCCAAGGAGGAGGTAAAAGAGAATGTGGGAAAACAAGGAAAAGAGTCCATCTCTTGTGTCAAATGCAAGAAGAAAGGACATGTTGCACACAAATGTAGGGTTCTTGTTCCTTACACTAGTAGTGGAAGAAGTAACCATTGTAGAATGATGTGCAATGCAAATACCAATAAAGAGCATATTTTTCATAGCGAATATGGAAAAAGAAGCAGCCACTCTCCAAAACAAAGGGAAGAGAAAGCACAAGACATGCTGAAGGAAGGTAACATAAAAGTTGATTTGAATATGTACAAAGCTATCAACTATTGCTCTCATTATAAGGTTGTAGGGCATTGGGATGGCGAGTGTTGAAAAATTCATCTAGAGCTTTACCCAAAGAACAACAAGAAAGAGTGAACAGCCACAAGACGAGTAGAATCATACTCAAACATCAAGTCCAAAGAGATAACAGTTCTCATATGAATCTAGACCACCATTAATGGTAAGGCTATGTCATTTGATACTTGGATAGAGCATTTACTTGATTTGCAAAGGAGATGAGAGTGAAATGCTTTCATTTGTATGGGCATACGGATAGCACTCCAAGTTTTTCCTATGGATTGAATAGCTTTCAAGTCTCTAACTTCACTTGTAGAGCAAGCAAGGAGTATGTAGTCACTATGGTTAAGCATGCTAAACAACTCTACTTGGAAAACAGGCAAGGACAAGCAAGAGGAAAATGTATAAGGTAATGGGTAAATTTCAGCCTTCACTTTTCTTGCAAATTGTTAGAAAATTTTCATATCCACTTGTTATATATAGCAAGGATAGATGTGATAGCTTGTTGCATGAGTGAGTATATCTTCTAACAATATGAGCAAAATGGGCAACATAAGCAGCTTGAAGGAAACATTTTTCAAAGTTGTAGACATGTATGTTTTGGAAATATGTTGTTGCAAAAGTGTAGTTTTGTGTCACTTTTATGGGCAACTAGGAGCAAAGCAACCCAAAATGCAAATTTGACAACATGGGTAACAATATGGCAAGTTTATTTGGGACTTGTAAGCATGTATACTTCCTTTGGTTGAGCATGGGAAACACTATGACATGTTTTGGGGTTCTATAAACATGCATATTTTTATTCCATGGCAATGTAAACATTGTATCATGTAACATGTTTCACTTATTGTATTATATTGCAAGAAGAGGAAACTAATAATGCTTGTATGGGAAAGAAGTAAAGGCAACTTGATGGGCATAAGGGCAGACAAGAGCATAACAGCAATGGTTTTCATTATCGTATTGTGCACAAACTCTTTTCACAACTGTAGCACGTGCATAGTTATAGGAAGTGGTCTCTTATTCAAATTCATTATAAACATTGTAAAAAAAATGTCTTTCTTTGTAAAGACCACTTCGTAATATCTTCATGGCATTGTAAAATGACCTCCAAATACAAAGAGGGTCATTCATGGAAATCATTGTAAAATGGTGTGTGCACCATAGGGGATTGAAGCGTGAGCAGTTTAGGAGCATGTACAACAGTATGGCCATGTGTAACTTGTACCACTAGTTGTGTGTAGCAAGTAGGGATGAACCTTCATAATATTGTGTGATATGATTTCTAACTTATGGCACCCATTTTAGCATGGCTTGAGCATCACAAGAGTTTGTAACCAATGGAGTTTCTGCGTAACTTAAGTTGTTAAAAACTTAAAACAATTATACACAAATGGCGGGAGAAATTTTTCTATATCCCAGTATAAGCATTTGTGGGACCAAAAACTCTCCAAGAAGAAAGGTGCGATCCATATTGGATCTAGGAGTAAATCTCATCCACACAGGAAAAGACACTTTAGAAAGTTTTAAGACCAAAAACTCTCCAAGAAGGAAGGTGTGATCCATATTGGATCTAGGAGTAAATCTCATCCACACAGGAAAAGACACTTTGGAAGTTTTAGGACCAAAAACTATACTTCGGTGAAAATAAAAGTTGGATAGTTTTACATATTCATGTTCCTCTCAAACAATTATGCACATTCAGAAAATAAATGTCACCTCATTTCAAGTTCCTATGCAAAACTTATGGCTTGAACTGAAAAGTAGAACCAAAATAACTAAGTTGCCAATTTTGTTTCAGATCCTAGTTCGGGTTCATGGATCTGGCAAAATTTCTTTGGGGGTTGGGTTCATTTTGGGTTTGTCCGTACAAAATACATATAATCGTAAGTATATATATTTGTAATCTAAAAACTAAGAACATTAGAGTCAATATATATATTTCCTAATATTTTTAATATGCAGATATATTTATGACCCTTATATAATATTAATAAAGTTAATATATAATACTTAATATAATAATAAATTATAAAATTATAAATAATGTTAGTATTAATGGATATAAATATTTATTATTTAATATAATAATAAAATTAATATTAATATATTATTAATTTTAAAAATTAACTAATATTAATTATTAATAACTTCAATATATTTGTATCCCATTAAATTTGGATTAATTAATTAATTGAGACTAAATTTGTATGCCATTAAATTCATAAGCCTTCCCTCGTGGACAATTTATCAAATTTCTTCCCTTTCAATTTCAAGTCTTTACTATTTGTTGAGCTTCGCACTTCCACACTAGGCAATGGCAGACTATAACACTTTTTCTCTGTCTGGGAACCAGAAGAATAATTGGATTCCATGTCACTATCCCCAGAAGTAGATCCAAATGTGGAATTAAAGATAGTTGTCACATCATTAGCAATTGATGATCCATCAAGATACATAGAGGGAGACCTTGATCCTGATACTATGTTGTCACATCCTTTATAAATTCCCAAGCATCGCAGACCACTCGCACAGGCTCAACGTAGTCAGTCAAACAATAATATTAAACAAAAAATAAATATTTAAAAAAACATTTTTTTAAAAGATTATGAGCATATTTCTTTGGGTTTGTTGTGGGTTTGTCAACTGTTGTCTGGATCTTCCCTAGGTTCACACAAAACAAACCCAGCTCGCTTTGATGCACCCTGTTGGAATCCGCAAAAGCACTGGACCGGACCTCAGATCGGATTTGAATCAAACCCAAACCTGACCAACAAACAAGCAGATTCAATAACATAGCAAAATAACACTAAAGTGGTGGTTTTGAAGTGTCAAGTGGCAGTTTTGAAATCACCCCCACTAGAAATAAGTGGTTTCACATGAATTGAAAAAGTTAGAGATTTGAAGCAAACTGTTGACTCTTACACTTCCAATTTCACTTAGGGGTCCTTCTAGAGCACAAGAGGGATGTTCCAACGGCTATATAAAGGGATAGCAAGTATTGTTTTGAATTAGACAACGAGAATTGAAGTGCTTGTATCTCTAAGCAATAGAAGAACAAGCTTAACTAGTGGAATAGGCTTGACAATGATTGTATTACATCAGTACTTGCCTAATTTGAGTAATACACTTTAGTAGAGAGAAATTGCCTCTACCAACTCAATTTTGCACCCTTCATAAGGTTTTCCCAAGATAAATACTTGTGTTTTGTTGCATTTTCACATTTCAATACTGCATTTCTTTAATTGCAGCTCTTCATTTCCTCCCAATTACACTATCATTTGGATGTCAAAGTAGAAATAGTGTTCTATGAGGACATGTCCACAAAGTAAAACTCTTGTTTTTGGGAATCTTCCAGAGATAGCAAGATGGGGACAAAACATCCCCTCACCTTCTCCCTAAGTGGCATCCCCAAAGAGATGCGTCCCAAGCATGGTTTTGCAAATGCAAAGACATCCTTAGGGACATTCCCCTCTGGTGGGGGTCACCATGGGATGCCCTATTGTCCCTAGGACAACTAGGGCATGTGCAAACATCCCTTGACCATCCCAAGAATGGCAAGACACACGCATCCTATTGAAAAAAGTAACCAAACCATAAACAAAATAAATTTTAAAAACTAAACTTACAGAGATGTCCTTAGGGATGTTCCCCTCCAACGAGGGATACTAGGGGATGCCCTATCATCCTTGGGGCAATTGGGGGTCGTGTCGATGCCCCTCAACCATCTCAAGAATGGCAAGATGTCCCCACATCCTATTTTTTTAAATGTCACTAAACCATTAACAAAATAAATTTTAAAAAACTAAATTTTAAACCCGAAACCTCAACCTAGATGGGGCCTCACCCTTAAAAACTTACAAATATGCTAGTGCATGCTCTAATGCAATCATGAAAAAATAGAGTTGTTTAGCATTAAAAAAATTAAGAGGTTCATGCACCATGATGGTCCTTGTGGCCTCAAAGGCATTAATTTAGGCTTGGCAAAGAGGGTTCCACCCCTCAACCCTGCCCTATATCATGATAAGGAATGCACCAACAACATTGCCCCTCAATCCCGCTAGGAGTTGCCACTCCCAAACCCTACTATAAAAATTGTCTTGCGTTATGCCAAATTAAATCCCGATTAATTGCCGATGATGGCATGGTTCGGTGGTTAAGTCGCTCAGGTTGTAGTGGCGGCCACCAGAGTTCAAACCCCCACTGGGCCAACGAGCTCGCAAGGCTTTATGCCTTCGCTGGGCCAATGAGCTCGCGGGTTTGAAGTGTTCTTCCTAGGGGATGAGGTCCCCCAGTTGTGGCCTCACCGGTTCATTGCTCCGGGCAAAAGCATTCGCGTGGAGCCGTAGGGCGTGTCGCACCAGCGTCGCCGGTCACGTTAAAAAGTTTACCAGGCGCATTATCTTTTTAAAAAAAAAAATTCCTGATTAATTGAATTCCATTTCTACTTTCGATTTCTCAAGTCAATCTCGATTTCATAAAGCTATTGTGGTTATAGTCATTAGTTAAGTTGTGTGGATTTCACACATACATTAGCATTGCAACTTGATGCGAACCTCTTTGTCAAGTTCTATTCTCTAGTCAATCCCTTACTTGGGAACGTGTTAAAGCTCCTGACTGATATTATAAAACAACCAATTCAAAATTTGGCTAGCATTCGTATATCTACTTTTATTCGTTTATGACTGATATTATAAAACCACCCATTCAAAATTTGGCTAGCATTCGTATATCTACTTTTATTCGTTTATGACTGATATTATAAAACCACCCATTCAAAATTTGGCTAGCATTCGTATATCCACTTTTATTTATTTGATGAATAATGTTGGAGACTACTACTCGTTTTGCAAATGAAAAATGGCAACAGGGTTTATCATCATTAAAAAAACAACTACAAAAACAATGGCATTTGCTCAAATTCTTTATAGCATGGTTGATGTTGAGACATCAAACTACAAAAGATGATCCAACAAAGTCTCATAGTGGAGTCTTGGTGAATGGTACAAGAAATGATATTAAGATTCATTTTCTCTTATGCAAAATGCCAAACAACAATAAGCTTTGTATAAAATTCAGCTTCTTTCGCTCATTGTTTACACAAATGATAAACTGCAACTTTTTTACTACTTTGTAAAATTAATTTTTCAAATCTTAATTTTTATATACTATTTTAATAGAAGCCTTCAAATTTTAGAAAAAATTTTGCTGTCCCCAAAACTCATTCCCCCACCTTGAAGCCTCCATGCAAAACTGCCTAAGAGTGATAGGACAAAAAAGCCTTCGATGGAATTTCCTTTAGAAATTAGTACGCAATTTGACTTCTTAATGAGCACATGCAACTAGGTGCAAGTTTGTTTTCTACTCCAACATTTCCTATTACTATCAATGTCTCAACACTACGCTCTTTCAAGAGCTTGACTTAGACAAGCAAATTCTATACCCTTTATCTGTTATGATGGCAGATTATTTTGGTATTTTTAAACTCCATAAAGTTGAGGAAAGGATTACTTAATCTATAAGTAATTTTGTAGTGGAACCTGTTGATGTTTGTTTTTGGACAAGTCAACAATTAGAGTGAAATACAAAGTATCTGACTCCCTCTTGAGCAAAGTCTCTCGAATGCTGAACGAAGTGATCAAACAAGAAGACTCCAAGGTTCCTTTCTGATGATTTTGTAAGAGATAGCCCAGTGACTAAGTATGATTTTACTGGTAAACACAAAGGGACTTACGCAATTGTTCAAACAAGCTGTTAATTCGATGATTAGGAAGGCAAACACTGGAGGATCTAAGAACTACAACTTATGACGTACGATTTGGCAATGATGTTCTTGATTCTAATTCTAACTGAATGGATAAAAAGAACAAAAGACGAAGGGTTTAGAAACACTAATCTAGTCCTAGATATAAGGATAATTACTGCTTAGGTGAAATCAAACCAGATCTTGCTTCATCAAGATAAACAACTACACAAGATTGATGCAATCTTCTAGGGTTATACAAGATGTTTAAATCACTTATGCTCATGAAACATTCAACAAACATAAAGATCAAATTGAAGTTCAATGTTGTTCAGACTAACCATACACTGCAATTTGCAAGCCACAAACTACAAATGGTATGAACTTATAGATTTCACCACAAACAATAAAGAAACCTTCCACCAACTAACATAAACTTAAAGAAAACTTAATCTAATTTAATATTCGCTTGAAAATCCAAACCATGCAACACTTCGAAACATATTTAGAGTCACCAAAGCAATGAATCATATATTATTTCAGAGAGCCTTTTGCAACAATTCCAGAGTTTTCAACCCTACAAATGAGAGCAACAAGAGCCCTTTTATAGACCTCAAAATGAATGAAGGGTCAAGATCGATCGGCCAAGCCAGCGGACCAGATCAAGCCACATCACAAGTAGTTGTAACAAACTCTTATTTATTAAATGAAAGAGGCTAACTTTATTAAATGAAGCTATGAAAGAGGGAACAAAGGCACGCTTTCCAAGAAGATAAGAATGACATGTCATCAACTTATGAGGAATCTCCATGTGAATATCCATCACTAGAAGCTTGACATTCAATGAACCTAGACACTATCTGCTTGACCTCATCCAAAGGTACACTTGGCGCATTCTGAATGGTTCCTTCAGCTTCAAGTACATCATCTGAATAAAGGGCAAGTGTCTTCTCCCAGTCAGTCATCCTTGCTTTGTTGGCGCCAAGGTGGACAGCAAGTGAAAAAATACTATCAAGCCTTTCATCAGTAACATCATCTTCTTGAAAATAGAAAGCTTGAACTTGTTCTTTCATGTTATCAAGAGTCATCTCCCCAAATGGGTTACAAATCTTCATCAAAGAGGCATGTATCCCATCCTGAATCCTTTGAAGTACACTTCTGACTCTTGACATATCTGTTTCTATCTTATCCAGCAATTGTCCTTTGATGCGAAAGCCGTAATACCAGGAAGAGAAGTCATATGTCTTACTTTCTTCAATCACTTCAGCATGTATCAACTCATCAACTGATGTATCCATTAAACTCTTCAAGTGTGGCAGATATTGTTCCTGGATATTTTTAAATTCAGCACAAACTGCCATCAATGCAAGTACTCTTTCTTTAAGATCAGTAATCTTATCACACACTTGGATGATATCTTCTAGATGTTTATATGTAGCCTCCTTTGATCTTTTCATCCAATCCCTCATTCTATGAGATGAAGACTTCAACTCCTCTAGGTGTTCAACTGTTTCTGGAGGAAGAAGAGATGGAGGTGTAGAAACCTTTTCCTGTTGTCTGATAGGATGAACAAGGTGCTAAATATACTGCTCTAAGGCTTGACATCTTTGTTCAGCTTTGATTCTACCTTTTGTCTCTTGTCTTATAATAGCTCGAGCATTATCAATTGAATCCTGAAGCTCTTCTTCTACTTGCATTCCAGTCAAAGGACCCAGATTGATTGTATTAATGTCATAATCATCAGGTGTTACATCTTCTATATTCTTCTCAAGCCTTGGAACTGCTACATGAACTTTCCTTACACCTGTTTCATCTTTAGTGGTCTTTGAAAGAATATTGGCCTTCTTCGGTTTCTCTTTAGACATATCCAGAAGTAACTCATCAACTGGAAGAGGACACTTCTCAACTTCATAATTCTCTCTGATTCTTTCCTGTAACCACTCTAGCAGTGATGAAAGATCTTGTTGCTGTTGTAATTGCCTTCCTTGTACTAGAGATGATTCTTCTTCAGTCCCATCCTTATCTTCAGTATTAGCTTCATCAATGATCTCAGTGTCATGTGGACTTGAAGGTACTTCTTCAACTGTGGCTTCTGGAGCTGCATTTTTGACATGTATCACTATATTTTGATTTAGTGGGGTGTCATCTAGTTGTCTAGAAGAAGCAGTTTCAATACTTATCCTTTTCTTCTTCTTACCGGATTCTCCTTGGGCGATTTCACGCTGTTTTCTTTTCTTTACCTGTCCTGAATCTCTCTCATTTTCTTTACTCCGTGAATCTTTACTAGGTGCATTGTGTTGTTCTTGCCGATCAATTTCTCCCATTTTAGTATAGGTGAGCTTCTTTCCCTCATCAAGCAAAGCTTGTACCTGCTCCTTGATTTGCTCTTCAGTGATCGCAATGATAGGCCTTATCAACCCTTCATAGTCAACCTTTTCTCTATCAGCCCAATTGACATCATAAGGCAAATTCCGGATCTTATTGTATTCATCACCCAGAAGAGCTCTTTCACCTTCTAATTGATCAGGAATCCTTAGTACCTTCGTAGCTCTTACTAAATCCCACCTCAACCTTGAACACTTTTGCATTATGGTATCATCATCATCTATAACATCAGCCCAGTGATCTTCCAGTTGTTCTTTATGCTTGTAAGAGGAATATGACTGCTTGATGGCTCCATGCGGATCAAAGTTTTCTCTCCTCGAATCATGCGGGTGCAAATGATAAGCCTGAAGCTCAACTTCTGAATGCTCAGCTGCCTGAAGTAATGGACAAGAGTAATATCTACCAAGCTGGAGAGGAAACTGAACTCCGGCTTTCTTTCTTGCTTTCTGCATCTTATGAAACTCTAATAACTGTCTTGAAACCTCTAGCAACACCATCCTGTTTGAAGGATATCTGGGTAATCTATATGGAAAAGATGTAAAACCTTGAATCCTGATATATGTGAATTTGTCATACTGGATATAGTACCTTCCATACTGCTTGATAAAGTTTCTAGCAGCACCTGTTAATCTTCTATGTGGTTCACCTCTCAACTTTCTCACTATGAACATGGCGAAAGCATCAATAAACCTCTTATAGTGATTGATGTTCTTCAAGTGGAGTTAAGGATAACACTGATGTGAGAGAATCTGTCCAGGCTTTGTACCTACTTGTCCTTTAGCTGTTAATCCTTTTTAGACTACATTTCTTGCCAAAATATAAACGAGGTATGAAGTCATGAAGAAAGACTTCGTTTCATCAAAATTCTCAAATTGATCAAGGCAATGGCTTATGAGGCCAGCCCAATCAACCATCTTGTTCTTTGTAAACATATGATCAAAGTAAGTATACATCCATCCTTCGAAAGTAGATGATTCAGGCCTACCTATTACTCGATTCAAGAACATGATCAAGTAACTTATCTCTTGTTTGAAGAACGCCTTGTGATACTTTGGATCCTCAGAGTTGTATATCTTCATCGATGAATCAGTCATCCATTTCTTCCTGATTTCTTGCATGTAAAGCTTGGAGTTGCCTTCGAAAGTACTCTGAGCGGTTGTAAGACAAATGAACACTCCCTTTCGGCTTGGGATATTGAAGATCTCCTGAATAGCCTCTCTCTGGAGATAGGCGAGAACAGTTCCATCCTTAGCTATAATTTGTCTTTTCTCTTTATCATAGTGCTGAACACACTCCAACACTAACTCAGTGCTTGGCAAGGTAGGTGGGAAGCAGGCTGCTTGTACAATTCCACTTTTCAGTATAGTTTTGATGTCTTCGTTCCTTGTGATGGCGAGCAAGAAATCTTTTACTTCCTCCAGGTTGACGTGTCCCATGTTGGTGTCTCCCACGTTCTTCCACTGCGTCTCAATCTTAGACTCAGGTATGGTGGACTTAGCATCCATCTTGATCAGGACTTGTCTCTCTTTAGCGGTCATGCCCATTTACCTACAGACAAGGCTTGAATAAGCAACTTAAAACAATAAAATTTACCTTATAAACTGGATTTTATCTATAAAATTAAAAGGCAATTTATGAAAAAAAAAATTGATTTAGAACATACCTTATATCAATTTCTGATTTAGAAGAAGCAGAATTCTGAATTTTATGACAAAATCCATTAGATAAAAATGGCAGAAATCAAAAAAAATGTTAGATCAGCCCTCTAAAATACAGGTCTGCCTAAAAATTCTGCTTTTTCTTCAAAATTCACTACTCCCTTGAAGAACTCACTATCCCCTTTGCTGCTCCTCTAAGAAAATTCACTGCCCCCTCAAGGAAAATTCGCTGCTCTTAGAAGAAAATCGCTGCTCCTTGTATTTGCAAATGTGAATTATGAAAATGTAAGGTGGCGATCTCTTTATATAGTGATTTTATGCACATTTAGTATTGGCGGCTAGCTGGGAGGTCGGCCTATTTAGGCATTTATAAAGTTTCTTTTAAAAATTCAAAATTTCACCAGGGCGCCAAAAGCCAACACGCCATATGAAGGGCGCTCTAAGTGGAGGTTTGAGTGTATGTGGGCGCCCATGTTAAAGTAATTTCAATCATGATTCATTTCCACGTCAAGGCGCAACTAGATTCATTGACTTGCCTCCATTTGTCTCCTTCCTAGGTGTTAGAAACAATGCCTCCACCTTAGGCGCCCATATGAAATGAGTGGCAAAGTGCGCCCATTCTCATTATCCCTCAAGGCGCTCAAAATGGATATTTTTAAGTTCTTAACCTCTCAAATGATTTTGTATTCATGCTTGCGCTTCATAGAAGCTTCTTCTCACGTTTAGGCGCTCAAAAGATGTTCTTTCTACCTCCTTCCTTGACACCCATATACACTCATATCAACAATAAGATGCGCCTTAACTGCATTTGATGATGCTTTAACCATTTTTTAAACTTAAAACTCAAGGCGCTACATTGGGCATAACTTGGAACTCATTTCTTCCTAAGTGCAAATTCAAGGTGGGAACATCCACTTCAAATGCGCCTTAGGTGATTTCATGAAAACATCTCACTTGTGGGTGCCAATTGTGATCTTCTCAAATCCTTAGGCGCTAAATCTTCACTTCAAGGATCAACATCTTCTCTAAGGCGCTTCAAGTCCTCATATCTCCCACTCTTTGAATCTAGGGCGCCCAAACATTCAAACATCAACCATTTGAGGCGCTACAATTCACTTCAAGGCGCTCCATCTTCTCTAAGGCGCTCAAACATTCACCTAACTTTCCAATCCACTTCAATTCTTCCCTTGGAGTGCTTATTGTTCATTCAGAGGTTCTTCATACTAGGCGCCAACTTAATAGACTTCCATCTGAAGGGCGCTAAATCATTCCCCTAGGCGCTTAAACTACTTGTTTATTTTCAATGATTTCAACCAACTACAGGATAATGAACTTCAAACTCCAAGCCTTTCTCACCTAAAAGGCACTCAATATCCTTCAGGGCGCTAAATTGATCTTACACGTGTAGTGCGCCAATCAATGATGTTACCGAGTATAACCCTTCTCTAAGCGTCAACATGCTATGAACTATAGGGAGTGGCCCCTGTTTTTCTTGTCTTGTAGGAACGTCGATGGACTTAAGGAGCAAGTGCCTAGAATCACTTTCTAAGAAGATCATCATGTTAAAACACCTCATCATCATCTATTCTTCAAGATCATTATCAACTTGCATCATTGAAAGGAGTGTTGGTGAAGCTAAGGAATCATCTTAAGCGATCACTTCCAAGTCTTATACATCAATGGCATTATGTTCAAAGGCATCACTTCACTATACTTAGACTCTCCAAGGCGCCAGAATGAACTCCTCAAGGCGCCCACTTAGAATGATTCTCCCCATGGTCCCTAGGCGCCAGTTTAAGGTGGTTTTAGAGGCAAAAGGCGCCTAAACACACTTAACCCATTTCTTTATGCTCTTGGTGACTTATAACACCTATCTAAAGGCGCCTAATTCACTCAATTCATATCAAGGCGCATTTTGAGGTGTACAACAACTCAAGGCACTCTCTTGATCCATTAAGGCGCAAAACTATACATGCCTTCTCCGTAAGGCGCTGAAAATCATCTAAGCAATCAACTTCATTAAACGCCAATGACACTCTGACATGCAATGAGCGCCTTCAAACACTTGAATCATTCCTTCTACACCAAGGTGCAATTGTGAGGTGTAGATCCATTACTGCTTCTCTATGCAAGAAATGGCGCCCAAATCACCTCCTCAAGGATCATTCTTACCTCTGGACGCTTCAACTCTTCTTATACCACTACTTCCAAGGCGCACTTTGAGGTTAACATGCTTATTTCTCTTGTAGGCGCAAGAATTGGTCCATTAGACTCAGTAAAGTTGATTCTACTTTAGGCGCAAACTTGGGGATATTGTATCAACAGTGGCACCTAAACTACCTTTAGAAGTCTTCCATCATCCCAGTGCAACTTTGAAGTTTGTTTGAACATTTCTTTCCAAGGCGCCTAAAGACAATCCCTTTAACCTAAGGCACAAATCCTATGATCCTCTGACATGTAATGGGCGCCCTCACTAATGACCTCAAATTTGTCATTTTAAGATTTTGAAAACTAGTTTCACACCTTTGTGAAAGCACTTTTCCCTTAGACGTTCAAAATCACTTCAAGGTGCCAGAAGATAGGCTTCAATAAGACATCTCAGATCATTGTTTTCCCCTAGGCGCAACTATCAAAATCAGGTGATCAAAGGGCTATAAGACTCAAACACCACTTACTTCATCGTGCAATAGTTCTAAGACATCATTAAAACTTCATGCAAGGCATTGGATTTTTTAGCGCTAAATTGGGGGGTCCCTAGTCCAATGGGGGTGATGTGTGATTTGGTCACAACAGAACCCATCTCTCATCTTCAATGTGTAGATGTCACCATCTATATGCATTTTCAAAGACTAGGGAGAGTTGGGAAATTTTTTGTGAGAATGCTTGAAAATGCCAAGATCTGCTCATTAATGGAGAAGTTTGGAGCATAAAAGCATTTCATTGACATGGCATTGCTAAAGTACAAATGGAATTCAATAACCTCAGTAAAACTTGGCAAAAAGTTGGGAAACTAAATAACAATGTACTAGTTGTAAAAACAGAGAAAAAAGCTAAATTTCTTATTTCATGACAAATAAGGTGCATATAGATAAAAAGTGAAACAGTTATTACACATTATAGAAGGCTAATTATAAAAATTGCATATAGGACTTTTAAATAATTTATTTTACTTTCACCTAAGAGGGTTTACATAACAAGCAAACAGCTACCCCTAAAACAGTATATTGTTTTGTCATGAAGTATGGCTAACTATTTTAGAGGCAGGCAGCCCCGTGTTCTTCACCTATGCCCTCATTATGGTGTGAATTCAAAGAAAAACCCTCATTCTGGTTTAAAATTTAACTTCTAAAAGAAATCTACTCGAAGTAAGACTCGAAAAAAAAATATACCCTATATCAAATATGTTCAGCCTACCTTTGCTCTATAATTTTTTGTCTCGAGTGTAAAAATGATATATATATATCAAAACCACTTTTTCAAAAAAACAAGAAACGGAACAACAAATGTGGTGCGTCAAGGTTACTCAGGATTAGTAACAGGTCTTTCAAGTGTAATGCTACTGTGATTGGCGAATATGGTGTAAAGCTTGAAAAGGAATGGGGACACAGTTCAAAATTATTGGATAACGAGAAAATCAACCAAGGCAGCTACTAGAAGAGAGTTCAGAAAATTGGGGATAAATATTTTGGAGATTAGGTTTACAGAAAGTACTCTTAGTGAGGTCCTTCTTTAAAGGGACGCATCTTTTCAGTCCTACCCTTGATGGCCTTTGATATATTTCCCACTAGAAATAGTTACACAGAAACAAGAGAATCTTTAAGGTGACCAATGCACAATTCAGAGAGTTCGGGGCATAACAGAAACTGATACAACAAACTAGATTGTCAACTATGGCTCAAGCTGAACCAATCGACACCCTGAGGAGGAAGGCAAACAAACTTAAAAATGGGTTAGAGAACAGCATCGTGAGGCTTTCTAAATCCCATATATGAGTAAGGAAAAAATATCAAGAAAATCTCCCACTTTAGGACATGTTGACCCTTGCCTAGGGAAAAGCTATTCTCATACCATAACTGGTTTGAAAACCAACTGCAGGTTACTTTCAATCCTTGCAAGGGGATATTAATCTGCCATATTTTTGCAGTACAATGGAATTTTCTTTTCAGATGCCCCTTTATTTTCAAAATGACGTACAATGTAATTTTCTTTTTAGATGGCCCTTTGTTTTTTAAAATAAAGGGTTCAGGAAAATATTATTTATTTCCTTCCTTCCCAGGATATTAGAATGACGCCATTGACTGTGGCGGCAAAATGTTATAAAGGATTCTTCTGGCTTTTTGTTTTAGTAATCCAAATATACAAATCAGATTTCCACTCCCTGCAATCCCATTGTTCAAATTTACTAATCTTAACAATTTTACCTACTCTTATTACTAACCACCAATTGTTTCTTTTTAGGTATGTCAGAAAGCAAAGTTTTTGGCTCCCTTCCTATCAGTGAAATATGGAGTTTGCTGGCAGGGTAACCCTCATATCTAACTTCATTATCAGATTTAATAAATATTTGCAATGGAATAAGCAATCGTACATAAGCAAGTTCCACTTCCAGATTCAAACAATACTTCAAAGTGTGGACTATTATGACATCTTTCTGTGAACTAATGGATATTGCTTTTTTTATCTTCAAGATTGCATGGATCTGAGACAGAATCCTCTTGATATTGCTTACTTGGGTCATATGGAAGATGAATTCTTCTTTTAACACATGCCATCTTCAGTTTACTCTGTGCAGATATTTTCTGTCATTTCTTTTTTGTATCATTTGGTTTGCTACCTATGTTTGCTTCCTTTGACAACTGAATGTATACATCATAGTTTAAAAACATGGACTCGGCACGGGCTCTGCACAGACTCAGCAGCCCAATAATTTGATTCGAACTTGGGACTCAGCACAGACTCAGCAAAAAATGCGGCACAATAAAATAAATGTTACAAATTAAAAAAAGCATAATTACACAAAAAAGTCAAAAATTAATGCATTTAGAGAACACAAAACTCTATTATGATCATCAATTTGTCATAATTCAAACATTACATATGTCCTATGACCCTCAACACTCAAATTTTGAAATTTCAAAGTTTCAAAGTCAAACAATACATTGAATTACAGCAATATTATAAATAATAGTTGTATAACAGCATTATAACTGTTTACATATGTCAAAAAACAGCCAAATACAATCTACATCCTCCTCTTTCCACTCCTAGTGTAACTTAATTTTTTGGGCCTCAAACTAGAAGGTAAGTCAGTATCAACGTAAAAACTGATTGTTTCTTCAGAATGCCTTTGATTTCCTCAAAGGCATCCACCTCTGCTGCTGCTCTCTCCAATTCAGCAATACTTTCATCAGTAAACAAGATATCATTATATTCTTTGACAGCCCAATCAACAAAAGAATCGATGTCACCCAAGTTGATGGCATATGAGAAGTACCCTCCCACTTTTTTGGTTCAAAGGTGAATGTTGTACCAAACGAAGACAAGGCCATTGAGGTGCTCATGGGTCAATCTGTTTCTCTTCTTTGTGTGAATGCTCTCAAATATTCTCCAATTGTCTTCACACCCAGCAGCACTACAGGGATGGGACTAAACACAAATAGATAGCCTCTAAAGATTTGGTGTGCTAGCACCGTAATTCTCCCACCACAAACCTACAAATAAAATATTTTTAGAAATATAAGAATTTAAGTAAAAAATTTAGAACATGTTCAAACTTTCAAGTTTCTAATTTCTACTTTCTAGTATTAAGCTAAAAATTAAAGGATTATTTTTTTACTTGGCACTTGTTTTCCCCTCTTTTGAATTTTGCTTGAGCTGAAGAAAAGAGCCTCCCCTCCACACCCTTGTAGACCTCCAATGCATCAAGAATTGTCTCTAATCTAATTATCTAGTACCCTCTTATCAATGCATGAAACAACGCCTACCATGACCTCCTCCTCATCAGCCCTAAATGTATCAAAGAAGTAGAACTTTGGTTTAAGTAGTAGACCAAGGCATGTATCAACTAGTGGAGTTGGTTCATCCATCTGCGATTAATGATGCACCAAATGATCTCATACTTTCTCTTGTTTCCACCAAAGTAAATGCAAAATGGCCTCTTTGGCCCTAAGGTAACCTCATCAACATGCCATCCCCATCCACCAAATGCAAAACCTTGACCAAAGGCTTTGTCACCTAAAAAATTGAAAATAAATTTTTAATTATTACAAAACTAACTAAAAGAAATAGCAAATAAATAATTCTCTATAAAATGTATGTTTGTAAGTGTTACTCACCTTCTCTCATTCCCTATAAAATTTATGTTTGTAGTTGTTACTTAACCTAAGTAAGTCCTTTGATTTTTTATGAATAGCTCACAAAAACCGTTCTTGTAGCCTTCTTCCCTTCGATCTTTTGGCATATGGAGACTCCACCCAAGCATTGCTCACAAACATCTACTTGAGAGAAGGAATTGTGGCTACAATGCTCTGCAAAGTGAGGAAGTGTGCAGCAAATCATGTCACTCTCAATCGCACAAGTTCCTTCCCATTCGTGATCTCTTATCAAAGAAAGGACCCAAGTATGGTTGTAAATAAATTTGGTAACTCGTTTACCATCTTCAACCACACTTTTGACCCATCTAATCTTCCCAATGTCTACATCAAATCCAAGCAATGTGTAGCACAAGGAGTCCAAGAAAAAGTGGGATGCCTCTCCATAATAAGTCCACCATGGATACATATGTTGTTGCTTTGTTCATGACAATTTGGAAAACATTCTCAACCCCAACCTCCTAGATCACCCCATCAAATAGATTGCACAGTCTCAGCATTTTTGACTTCATGCAAGGCATCTCTAGACTTCAAGAACTACAATGTACCACCCAAGGCCACTAAAAAGTTTAGGAGAGTCATAATCCCGCCATCTGTCCATCCATCCGATAAGATGCTACAACCCTTTCATCACCATACTTTCTTTCGATCATCAACCACAAGCCATGTATTTTTTACAGCTTCCTCTAGTAATGGCGCACTCAAATCCTTAGTCTTTGGAGTCTTAAACCCCATACCAACAAGTGTCAATGCATTTACCAACCCTTCCTAATATGGGTTGTTCGCCACATTGAAGGTTATTATTGTAATACCAAAAGTTTGCCATTGCCATCCTAGCCTCCTGATGTTTCTCTTTATTCCTTAGTGATACCTTCAAGCGAAGGTTAGGCTCATAGAACATTGTGTGGAATAAAGAAATTGGGTGAAGAAGAGAGATGGATAGAACTCTCACGAGTCTCACTAGTAAAGGAAAGCGGATGACAATTGTGTGGGGCAACAAATGAATTTGTAAATTAATCAAGATTGGCATTAATCGCCGCTATCATTACTTCTTGTGTCCTCTTCTCTTTTCCATTTTTATCAAATCAAAATTGGTAAGTAAGGCATCCATTTCTCTCACAACCTCTTCGGATGCATAGTCACATGCCCTCACATCACATCGAGGTATCCAAGCAAGGTGGTATTTTAATCTATTGATTCCTCCTATCATAAGATAGCTTGCAAACAACCCAACGGACCTTGCCCCTGGCATCACTCTGTGTCCCATGCTTCCATGCAAGGTCTTTCCCGCCACTACTTTGCCCTGAACTTGCCATTGCTGATTTTCATATAGAAAAAAATTATCACGGTTTCAAAAAAAAATTGTTATTGCAAACAATTATATGATAAAATAGAATGAAATAGCATGTGGTAGGGTTAGGCAATGGAGGGGAAAAACAAAAAAATTGGGCAACACCACCCCTACGTTTTCAACATTTGTCATTTCAAATTCAAAAAAAAAAGGAAACATACCTTAGTGAAAAACACTCCAAATTCATTTGAAATAGCATGTGGGTTTTTATGTTTCCGTGCAAGGCAAGTCCAACGTCAAAACATGAAGTGCCTTTTATGCAAAGACTCAAGCAAGTCAAGGAGAGTAGTCGGTCGAGATGTGACTCGCAGCAACTCGGTGCATTTCTGCAAATGACTTGCGAGTCATAGTGAGTCATTCATCAAAGTATACATTCTAATTTCCTTAAAAATCAACACAGATCATGGATGGCTGTCCAAAAAAGCACAAAATATGTTTATTCTCCTCTTGTGCATGAATGCAAACAAATTGCTTTCAAATTTCCTTTTGGAGTTGATATTCTATTTCAATAGAAAGCAAATTTCCTTTTGGAGTTGATATTCAATTTGCTTTCTATTGAAATAGAATCCACAGCCAACGTTTCTTAAACTAGATATTCCCCTTCCCCATGGAAGGGTTCTAAATAAAGGCATGGAATATGCTATTATTTATGCTATTATTTTTCAATATATTCATGCTCTAACAAAAGATACAAGCTCTATTTGTCTCATTTAAAAAGTAATTGTTTCAAGAAAAATGTGATAACATTGCACATCTCAGAGAAAACATTCAAAGAGTAGGAGGCAACTTTCTAGTTTGAACCAATAATAAGTTTAGAAAAGAAGCTAATCATTTCATAAGGTACCTAGAGCCTTAAATCTTTCCTACCTAGTTTGACTTTGAAACCTACTATTTTGAAAGATTCTCTTCCCAAACTCCTACAAAGTGACATGATATATCTATGTCTATCATGGGTGCCAACTTCCACATGGACCAAGAGCTCAATGATCTCCATACCAATAATAAGTCTAAGCCTTCAATGCAGCCCAAACAAGTATAGGGAGGCTATGGTACCCAATGCAAGAACACAAGAGGTGACAATACAACAATATCTTGGCTCATGGAGGATTTCGTGTTCTCAAGACAATGTAAATAACTTTTTAAGAGCAAGGTTACACATGGAGCTTCCCTCCAAACCCCACTTCCCTATCCCCTATGGTATCCCCAAGACATGAGAATAGCAAAGGTTGAACGCATCATTAAGCGGCCCTTCCTCCCAGGTACATCTAACTATCCTGAGGACAACCAAGGATGTCTATGATGTCCCTCAATAGCCTCAAGAACATCTCGAATGTCCCTCATTTGGGCTTGAAAATGGGTTAAAATTTTATTTTATAAAAGAAAAAGAAAAAGGCATAAGAGCCCGACCCTTCCTCCCAAGTACATCTAATTGTCCCGAGGACAACCAAGGATGACGTCCCTCAATAGCCTCGAGAACATCTCGAATGTCCCCCATTTTTGGCTTGAAAATGGGTTTTTAAAAAAAAAAAATTTAAAAAGGGCATAAGGGCCCACAAGCCCCCGGCGCTAAACATGAAACACTTCCCATGACTAATCGAAGCACCCATTTGCAAATTCACAATTACCTCAATCAATTTGCATTTTGCACTTGCAGCTACAAAGATCAAGAAAGATTAGTTATTGTCAACATTTGTCATTGTTATGAGTGTGATCACTCCTTTCCAAGTAAGCTATAGTCACCATAGATGATATAGCAACTATTGATTTTTTTTTTCATTTTGTCAAAAGATCTTCAACATTCATTTTGTTGTTCTTTTTTTGAATTTGTTGTTACATTTTTTTTACAAAACAAAACAACCAAAATGGGTTCTTCCAAATGATGAGTAAAAGGGGGAAGAAGTGAATGTCAATGAAATAAGTGTTGAGCATTCTTTTGAGTATGCAAGTATTGTAGGAAACCCTTTTGAATGCCCTTAGTCATTGTCAAAGCTTATGCAAAAGGCCCATTCATACCCACAAAACATTTATTGCATGTGACCATTTTGGAATTTGGACAAAATCAAGCCCAAAAACTCAAAAGAAAGAAAACATTGATTGTCATATATGCAAAACTGATTTCCAAGGAGTTATGGTAGGGCCGATCACCATTTATTAGGCATGAGTGGACATAAGGTTAGGGTTTGTGAAACATAACCATAGAAGAGAGGGTTGAATTGGCTAGGTTGGTCAAGGAGATTGAGGCAAAAGCTAGAGATGTCCCTCTAGAACCTATGGTGTTTCATTCCTATATCTCATCTATAACTAGTACAAATGTTGTTGAACATGCAAGCACGTGAGGAGGTTAATGATGTTGTAGCCAAATTCTTTTATTCACATGCCATCTCATTTCATGTGGCATGTTCTCCATATTTCAAGGAGATGTTGAAAGGACAAACACAATTGGATCTTCAAATGCCCCCTAGAGAACATAGCTTGCATACTACCCTCTCTGACAAACAATATTTGATGGCGAACTTATTGATTGAGGACATGAAACAAACATGGATAAAGACAAGTTGCTCCATTGTCAAGATGTGAGGGTCGATATGAATTGTCAACTACTTGTTAATATTATTGTTACATGTTCAATTGACTCATTTTTTAGAGTTGTTGGTTTCTCCAAGAAACACAAGGATGCAAACTTCTAGTTTCATCTTTTGAGGGAAGACAAAGAGGAGGTTGGGACTTCAAATGTCGTGCAAGTTGTTTCTAATTCTACTTGTGTTTGTAAGATAGTTGGATTGATGGTAGAGAGTGCTTACAAACATATTTTGTGAACCTCGTGTGTTCATACATTGAACAATGCATTGAAAGACATTGAGAAGATAGCTTGGGTGAAGGCAATGACAACCAAAACTAGAAACATACAAATGTTTGTTTGCAACCACCACAAATCATTTGCACTCTTCATGACTTTTTCGAGATAGGAATTCTTTAAATTGATGGAGACTAAATATGCTAGCTATTTCATTTTGTTGGAGGTGCATGTAGCTCTACAATCCATGGTGGTTTGTGAAAAAGTGGAAATGTGGGTTGAAGCCATGCTAGAAGAAAGGAATGTCATCAAAGAAAAGGTATTTGATGATACTTGCTAGTCCCTTGCGAGGTAAGAAATTTAGAAATTTTGTTATTTATCATTTTTGTGCTTTAAGTTTTTATTTTTATTATGGTGTATTTTTACTTACTTTTAATTGTAAGTAAATTTTGAATTTGTTTTGAAATGTTGCTTGCAAATACATTTGCTCTACTACATCACTTTTTGTGGGTGTTTTTAGGTACGGTAAAACAAACTCTCCTAGCCTTGGAGAGATATATGAGACAAGTAGTTTGTAGCAAGAAGCCCTAATTAAAATTTTATGAGCATATGAGGCCTATTGTGACAAAGGTGGAACAAAATAAACACCCCACTACACATGGCAGCCTATGCTTTGAACACCAAGTAGTATGCACCTAGGGCTAGCAAAATTCCTTCTAAAATGATGAGGTAAAGGAAGGGTTTAAGAAGGCCCTTGAGAAGATATCCAACACTAAGGATACATCTAGACTTAGAGAATAGTGGACTGCATTTGTCAATCTTCAAGTTCCAACATTCAACAAACCAAAGGCTAAGACAAATAGGGCTACTCTTCTTCTAAAATGTCTTATTGATGGATTGCGAAGACGATAGCGGAACTAGGGCATCTTACCACTCACCTATTCTCACAAGTAACTAGTTTTTGTGTTGCAAAGAGAAATTGGTCCACCTATTGCTTCATCCACTCAAATTAAAGGAATAGACTTACCTCGTGGAAAAGGTCGTAGTTCATAGTGCCTTGCAACTTCAAGATCAATAGACTCGAGAGTATCAATAGACATCAACTACATGTTGGGATGTTTATCCTTAAGATGCTAGATAGATTAATGAGATGAGTGCAACAAGGATTGGTTAAGGTCTCACTAGATGATATAATTTGATATATGAAGTGAATCAATGTCATAAGTCATTTTGATATTGATATCCCGAATGAGGCACAATTGTAGGAGGTCTAGTTGTTGACAATTGTATATTTGTATATCTATAATCTTAATGTTATGCCTATTGTTGGAAATCTTGTCATGTTGTAGCCCTTGGGCCTTTTGTCACAATGAAAACAATCATTCTTTTTTGTATTGTTGCTATACTTGAATCAATGAACATTGGACATTAAATCTAATATTTGATGCATTATGTGAATGTCTAAATTTGAATGATGAATCTTGATGCCATGTACAACTAAACTTGTACAAATTTTGAATTTTAGTGTGTGAGAGAGAGGGAGTGTTAAAGTGTGTGGGGTACTCCAAAAAATGGCCACCTCAATTGCCATCTCCAAAACATGTCCTATCGTCCCATACCTTCCTCCTCTTGAAAATGCTATGGAACATAGTTTATGAGTATATTCTTGTACAATAATATTAGAGCAATGTTTGGTTCTTCCTCTCTTTGTGCTATTAGCAACATTAAATATATGCCAAGTGGGAAGATGTTAGATATGCAAAAGATGCAGATGAAAGCATTTATACACAATTTATTTGCATGGGATCGTTGAGAGCAATCACTTCCTTTCTAAAAGAATCTATAAAGAACAAAATATATGGTAATTAACTTATCAAATCTTAATTGGAGACCTCCATAACTTTGGAACTATCATCTCGCCCCCTTTCTCACTTCTATACTCTACCTATGATGGTAAAGGCCAAAGGAGGCTTGTTGGGTGGCTCAACTAATGTTATGACTGTAAGTGACTATAGAGAGTGAGGTCAACACTACTGGTGGTGTTATTCATTTTGGAATTATTGATGATGTTGAAATCCTAATATGGAAGAATAGGAAGGTCCTACAAGTGACATGGAAGCCTTATGGTCTTTTTAGTACTAGCGACATGTAGAATTTGAGCATTAGGTATGTTGGTCTATAGGATCGTGATCCTACAGGGAGTAAAGGTGAAGGTGTTGCTGGTATTGATTACTTACAAAAAATTAGTGTGGGTGGCCCCTCCTTTCATACCTTTCAATGATTAGGATGTTGTTTTCGGTACCATTGCAAATAGCTTGTTTGGAATAGATTCTTTTGAAAGAAGTCCATATATCAGGCCAAGAAAGTGTATGTTCTATGTTCACCAATTGATGATATCAATGCAAGAAGAGTGAGTGGCAAAAAAAACTGATTTGGGAATAGTTGTGTTCTCAAAGAGCTTGAGGATTGAAGGGAAAGAAGTGGAGCTTCCAAATAACCCAAAGGCGGGTCTATATATTTCTAACAGGATTGTACACCTTCTTGTCACCACGCTTGCTCCTATTGTTTTTATGACTTGTGCAGATGGAGCATTGCTTGTGTTGGTTTGGAAGAAAATGAAAACTAGTTGTTCAAGGATCCAAAGAAATATGTTTGGTTGGTGGCTCACGCACGCCTCTTTCAAAGGAATTGTGTATAAGAGAAAGCTTGAAACCAATCAAACATAGATTAAATCAATTGCTAATGTATTCGAAGGAATTGTGTATAAGTGAAAGCTTGAAACCAATCAAACATAGATTAAATCAATTGCTTAGTAACCAGTTGAACACATGAATCTTGAATCAATTAGTTGGTCAAATGAACTCAACCCAATTGAAATACTAACAGTACTTTCTTGGTGGTAGAGGTAAGTCCTCCACCCCAACAATCCACCTCAACTAATGTAGGAAAGAAACTTAGTGTAATAGAATGAATCATTTCAGCGTTGAGCTTTGAGAGTAATTTTGCACAATCCCAGTCTCAAGTTTCAAATACAAGTTGTTCACAAATAAATTGTCAGTAATTACCAAACAGATTATCGCTGATAAGTGAAAAAATTATGGTTCTTATTTTTTTATAGATTTTACCATGATACTACCTATTTTTAATCCCACAGCTAGACTATTTGAACAACAATTAGAAAGAAGCATTTTTCTTCCTGATGCTATGTTATTTAGCTTTGTTTAGGTAGGATGCTAGTTATGCAGGTAGCAATTTGTGCTAAAGGCTTTATCATATGAAGTTATGTAAACACCCAATCCTAATGATACCACATTTCCTTTTCTTTGTCGATTTTGGGTTTCAACGACTGTGCTTTGATGACACGACGAACAATAAGGATGGAATCCAATAAACTAGCAAGGGAATTATTGAGGATCAATCTAGCATGAACAGATTATCTTTGCATAAAAAGAAACTGAAGAAACACTGCCCTAGTGCACAGGGTCAAAAAAACTCTCATAATTTTAAAAGAACGTGAAAAACACTATGTAAGAAGCTATGTTAAATCTGCGGGCAAGAGCTTCTAAGTAAAACCTGATCATAGAAAGCGAATGCACCATGTAAGTCCATTTAAGTTTGTAAATGCAATGTTGCCAACAATAATTACCCAAAACATAAATCCTCCAATCATATTTTCGGATTTAACCAGCAAATAATTCTAATACTTCCTTGTAATGTAGAATACGGGACCTGAGAGAGATAAACAAAGAAAATCTTGTAACATATTAAAAAAAGAACTATATAAAATGAAAAGCATCACACTAGGAGGGTATGAATTCCATTAACCTTTCACACAGATACTTCGTATATTTATGCGATAAACTATTATGACACCAGTCAGGAACCATCCTATCTTACTAAGACAATAATCAAACCAAATAAGCTCATATTCAGCATCCAATTTATATGCACCTTCTCATTATACATCTGAAACCAATATCATTTTGAAAGAAACCCCCATTACCAAGCTCAAATTATCAAACCTAAAATTCCATTTAACAAGAAGTACAAACATCTAATCCATTCCACAGAACTTCCAGCGAAAAACTCTCAAACCCTAGTATTTTTATTTCTTAGGACAGCTTAAACCCCATGGAAAAAAAATACAAAAATGCAGTGACCTGGCAAAGGGCCTGAAATAAAAGGCTTCTCATATAAAACATATCAAGAGGTCCTGATTCATTAACCTGTAAAAATAAAGAGGGAGCCTGGCATATGTTCAGAATTCAAGCTTGAGCTCATTGTCCTTGTCCTTTGTGAGAAAATGGGCGACATAGGGGGCAGCGCGAATGATAGCAACCCATACTCCCAGCATGGTCAGGTGCTTCTTCAGTTCTTTGTATGCGGTGGCTTTGTCTGGCCTGCGAGGAATCGCTCCAAGAAACATTCTTACAGTTTTAGGGTTTCTTCAACTGATTATTCTTCCTCCTTCCGGATGCTTTAACTCCTCGACTTAAATCCCGATTTTCTCCTTTGCTGTTCGCAGTTATAAACCCTGTTTTTAGGTTTTCTTAAGGATTAGGTCTTTATGCCAATTGTTGGGTTTATGTAGACCTGTTGGCATCTGGAGGGGAGTAAGCCCTTGTTTTTTTGCATTAAAAATTAGGTACGTGGAAAAAATTAACAAAAGTTAGATTTAACCTTTGTGTAATGGTACTAATTAGTTTTGTTTTATTTTCACATAATATTTTATATATAGATAAATAGTGTAATTTTGTGTGAAGTTGAGTTTATTTTCTTAGTTGTTTATTTCCATTTACATACATTTTTATATATTTAACTTTATTTTATTTATGTTTGCACGTTTTCGTCTATTAATCCATATTTATTGTCCACTCTATGATTAGACACTTATTCCTTGGATTAACATTATCATTTTTTTTATCTCGAGCCATTCTTACAAGTGTGAGAGCAATCCCTCATCTATAGATCAGGGCACTAAAATTTCAAAATTTAAAGTTAAATTTGACCGACTCCCACCCATTTCACTAGTCGTTATGAGCTAACTAAACACACATTTGTGTGATTTATTCCTATGTCCTTATATTTGAAGGCATTCAATTACATTTATTTCATCATCTAGAAATCATTAAATAAACATTCACATTCGAGAAGCATTTATTAGAACACTTCAATTGAAGCACCCAAAAAGAATCAGAATCTACATAATCATTCTAGGGCATCTGGATGCTTGAAGATTATTGTCATCGATCATTTCCATGACCGTAAAGTCGGTCCTATCAAGTGGGCCAACCTAGAAGAACATAACCCTTGTGATCTGGTGATCTAGATCTTAGGTGTTTGTAATGATTGTTAGTCCTTAACATTTAGCAAGGAGTAGATTTCAAGGTGGACTGTAGAGTAGAAGTGCACAATTAGTAGGATCAAATTTGTACCTTGCAAAACATATCTATATTTGCGAAAAATGACCCTAGACCACATATTCAACCAAGAAAAATCTACAAGTTTGTGTAAAATCCAAGAAAAAGGACACATTCAAAGTATCTATTTTTATGTATTAGATCATTCAGAGTTAGTGATACATCAGATTTATTCCTCCTTCATCAAACCTAGAGCTAAGTATATCTATCCATCACATTTAATTTCCAAGCACAACATTTAATATTCCAATTATCACACCCATAACTCTAGGTTGTTTTATCTAGGTTGATTTGTGCTTGTGTATGCATTTATTGTGTTAGCCTATATTAAGCATAAGGAAATATTATTTTCATATACACTTTGTAAAAGAAAATACAATTTCCTAGGGTACTATTTAGGTTAATTGATTAGTGCTAGCAATAAAATTACAATTAACCTACATTGAGTTGAGTAACTATCAAAGTAATAAATGTTAATTTAGGAAATTAAATGTAAAGGAAATGTGTACTTAGCTCTTGAATCGAAGATGGATTATGACTTTTGATGAATTATAAAGTTGCTTCATCACAATATATAAACTAAATGGCCTTGAAGTGCAGATTATCCTCGAACATTATTCTGGGACTAGAATTCCTTGAAGGTTGATTTCTCATCTTTGGATCAATCCCACGATACAAATTTGATTTTTAACCCACATATTTGAATTGGTGAGATGCGTACTTATGCTACTCGATTTGCTCAAATCTTTGTTGTCTACTGGCACTTAAGGACTAGTGGTATTTATAAATACCCCATGGAGATTGTTGAATTGTGAGGGTTCGCATTCTCCACAATCAACCCCCTTGAATGGTCAATTTCATAACCTTGACAAATGTTGGCAAATGACAAGCAAGCATGCAAGTGATCTAGGATGTAAGTTCGAATGCGACTATTGTTATTTCCAGTGCACCAAGTTGAAATGTTTTATTGCATTATCCTTGATGTTTTGGGATTTTGAATTATTATTGAATGCAAATTAATGCTTAGATAAATGTCTTTAAATACCAAGACATAACAATTCATGCACAAACGTGTACCAAGTCAACTCCCAATAGCTATGAGGAAAGGGTAGGAATCAGTCTTTTGAATTTTAAACATTTGAATTTGGGTCAAATTCATGTTGCATGGGATCACTCCAACTCGTCGATTAGAAATGACCCAAGATAAGGAAATGTGGTTTTGACATGCACATGGGACTAGGGCTAATAATAATGTGAATGTGTGGGGATTGGTATAGATAAGGTAGAGACAAGGTAAAATGCATGGGAATGCGTGAAAGTGGAGTAAATAAGCATGGAAAAGGATCAAGAAAGGAGCCAAATGTAGCACAAAAGCATGACATGTGTCACTATTTAATTGTTCTATTTGACATTCTCTCAAAATAGGCCCAAAACTAAATGGGAATTGGCATGAGTATGCAAATTTTTCCATTACATTTTGCCCCCACTTTGAGGTGCATGTGAATCCTAAATGAACATGGATTTTTAGAGTAAATGAGCACTTACAAACATGCAAGTAAAGTAAATATTCAAATATAAAAATGATATTGAGGTCCATGTAAAGTAATGAACCCAACTGGATAATTTTTTGTGCTCTTCCTCCCTGGCATGCACACTCTATAATAACTTACAAAACAAAGAATGAATGTGCAATGAGTGGCTTATCTCTCACAAGTGAAATAGGCAAATTAGAAGCTTGTTTTAACTAACTAGGAAATGAAAATGTAGGACTAGGGTTGGGAAAATTCTACCTATACAAAAAGTGGTGCTGAAATACTTCACCCTATGTGGTGGCAGTAGGATATTATGCCATATCAGGAACTAGCATGTCATGTGATCAAGATCCATTTGGACATGGTGATGAGTCATTGTGTAGCACAAGTCACCACCTAAATTTTTAGCATGGGAATGATAAATTGATGATGTATACATCCTCCAATTGGTTGCATGCAAAGTGTGCAAGGAATTGGAGGAGAGGGAAAAATGATACATGAAAAGTAAATGTAATCATGTAGTATGTGTGATGATAATTTGGAGAACAATAGTAAAAACCTATTAAGTTACCACAAAACTCTAAATTTCTACTCAAACCAAAATCACCAATGAAACTAATAGAAAAACATAGAATTTGAAGCAAACATTATTTATACCTTCAAAATGCAGATTTCTCCTTCATGTCCCATTGTGTCCTATCTTCTTGAGATCTTGATTTTGCTGATGCTAATTATGCTCTCATAATGCACTTCTTTGTTTCAAGATGACTCTAAGATGAATGGACTTGTGGTGGATTTTATGCAAAGTAAACGATTCTACAATGCTAAATTATGATGATGATTGGATGAAGCTAATGAAGCTAATATTAATAGTAAAATGGAGATAACTAATTGATAATGCTATGCAAATAAAGGCCAAAGGGACAATTTTGATATTTGATATGATTTCAGCAGCATGAACGTATGATCTCTCTTGTGTTCCTCCAAAATGAGGATGAGAGGCTTCCTTTTATAGGCAAAGGATGACTTAGATCCAAGTGGCAAAAGATCATTGGTTGAGGAATTGGTCTTATGACATGGAGGGTCAAGATTGAATTAGTTGGATGAGGGGAGATATATAAGGAGGATGTTCCTACTACATTGACAAGATGGAGAGATATGTGGGACAAGGAGCCACATGGTGAGATGCTCACAAAGACCATGAGAAAAAGATGGAAGGAGTCTATGTATGTTGGGATGTTGGAGGGAATATAGGACTCATGAGACAAGTTTCTCATAGTCAACTTTGACCATGATGATGTGGAGAGACCAACTTCTACAAAGTAGGGATGGTTGAGAGGAAATAAGACATGTGTTGAGGATAAATGTTTAATTTATGGTGCAACATGGAGGTGACATGTCAAATGATGTGTAGGGTGATGTGGACAAATGATGTGGATTTTAGGAATATGACTTTGTCTTAGAAGAATAATTAAATAATTAGGATTATTTAATTAGATATGACTTTAGAAAAATTAAGATTTTTAATTAAATAAATTAAATTTTATTTAATTATTGGAAGAATAGGATAAATGTGAATCAAATAAATAAATCACTATATTTATTTATTGATAGAGGAAATAAGAATAAAATAAATATAAAATATTTATTTAATTTATCTCCAGCCATTTTTAGGTGTATACATTTTGCCCCTCTTTGAGACAATGTGTTTTATCACGTTATTTCAAAGAATAAAAATTTTAGGAGTATGATACATGCCCCAGTTTGCCCTTGATATAGGTTTGGTGTTGGTAGTATGCCCCCTCGGGAGATCGATCCGGATAAAAATTGTGAAAAAAATAACGGATGATCTTATGATGAAGAAGAATGAATGGTAGGATCATCGTGTGAAAAATGCATGTGATGGAAAATGAGAAATGGATGAATAACAAAGCATGCACATGTCAGCAATAGGCAAGGTCAAGACATCTCCAATTAGGGTTGATTAAGCTATAAATAGTGATGAGGGGACCCATTCTAAGTCATTTGCACACTTGGCATTAGAAGAGTGATTATAGAGAGCCTCGGAGCATAGCAAAGTAGAGCAATCCTAGCAAAAATGTAAATTCCAATTGCTAACCATAGGTTCAAGCGGATCCGTCGATTTGATTGCCCAAAGGAGTATGGCCCCCCGATACGTATATAGTTATTTTGACGTTAAGTGCATTTATTAGCATCAAAATCTAGGTGTAAAGTGGTCAATTTCATATGTGTAGGTTGAATAATTATGCGCATATATGCAATATTACTACCCATATGCCCTGAAATTGCGCATATGAACTCCGCAACTGCGCATATGCTCAAATGGTGCATATGACCATTGTTTCGGCACATATGTTGCAAAGTTGCACATTTTACTCCTGAAGTTGTGCATATGATTAGAATTGCGCATATGAATGTTCAATCTACGCATATGAGCTAAAGCGGCGCATGTGATTACGAAAGTTGTGCATTTGATGAAAATAGGTTAATTACTTAGCGGTTTGATTGAGTCAACATCGTGGTTAATGTTGGCCAACTGATAGATACTCTTTGAGATTGATAGAATCTCTGAAGAGATGATAGGATAGGTTTGATAGGATATCTAAGTAACTGATTAAATAGATTTGATAAATATGTAGCTTAGTTGGTTGTTGATTAACGTGCTTGTATTATTGCTTGCAGGAGGAGTTAGATGTTATGATGTCTCGAGAGCGATTTCCACCCACATAGTTGTTACATCCATACTTGACCGAGATTGATCATTATGTGCTTGGATCGACAGGATTATGGTATGTCACATTTATGTCTAAGATTCAGGCAAATCTAGGCATGCTGATTGCTTTGGTAGAGAGATGGCACAGTGAACACTGTACTTTTCACTTGCCTACTGGAGTGATGTCTGTTACTTTAGAGGATGTGTATAGGATTCTAGGGATTCCTATTTATGGTGAGTTGGTGACTTATGAGCAGCATGGGGGAGATGGGCTAGATGCCTGCCGTAGAGTGTTTGATGATGATGATCTGGATGGGGCAGAGATTAGTTGGACATAGATGGTTGATTATTATGAGCCACTACCATCTATATTGGCAGGATTGATTAGAGGTGTGATATGCCCAAATAGGAGATCACATGGGTTACAAGTTGCACGGGGACAACCCTTAGAGCAGATGGTGACTGAGGGGACACGATTTGCTTGGGGTGTCTACTTACTGGCTCACTTGTATCATGACTTACATCAATTTGTATATGATGGGATTGCTAGTATGTCTGCCGACATTTCATTGCTACAAATATGGGTGTGGGGGCACATAGCGATGACACATCCCATATGCATGGGGGTTAGAGGTGAGGAACGACCATATGCTTATGCTTATTAGGGTACAATTTCCCAGCCCAAGATGGGAAAGCTGGAGTACTGGAGACACACACTATATAATGTGGATGCAGTTATTTGGCACCCTTATCTAGATTGTGAGCCATGGGAGGAGGATGCAGCAGAGTTGCCTTTTTGTTTTCAGATGAGATGGTTGATTGGGAGGACTCCCTACATCACAGACCGACAGATTGTTACTCGTGTGTTTCAACAGTTTGGTAGGACTCAGGGGATGCCCTAGGGTATTGCTATATTTGCTTGGACGCACAAGGAGCATTCTCAGTGGGGTTTGGTGGTTTCTTTTGAGCAGGCACGAGCAGACTTTCTGACCATCCCATATCAAGTGTGGTATGTGAGGAGTCATATTGTGGATGCCAAGATTACAGAGGATTATGCTACATACTTTGTAGAGCATCCATTCCCTAGATATTCAAGATCTAGAGAGGTAAGCTCTGAGATTAGATGAGGAGGAGGGTCCACCAAGGAGGAGGAGATGATGAGGTGCCAAAGGTGGGAGAGGTGGAGATGGAGAGGATGGATGAGGCAGAGGGGATGGAGGGGATGATGGAGATGGAGGTAGGAAGAGGAGAGTCTGGAGGAGAGTGTAGAGGCCTCCACAGGTACAACCTCAGCCAAAGATGCAGCCACAGGTGCAAGTTTAGGGTGAGGATCAGGTATAGGCACAGGCTCAGGATGATGGAGAGGTGATATCTCTACGAGCACATGTGGCTTGGTTACAGGGACAAGTTGGTCAGTTGTAGGGGTAGGTTGCTTAGTTGTAGGGGCAGGTGGGGGCAGTAACACTAGAGCGAGATACTGCCATATAGAGATATACTAGGGCAGAGGCTTTATCACAGCAGGTTCAACAAACTGCAACCCAGGGTCCCAATGGGCAAACCATTGCAAAGATGGTTCATGCAGGGTAGGAGATCTTTTATTGGAGATCCTTATATGAGTAGGAGGTGCCCCATGAGTGGAGAGCAGGTAGCTTTGCTCAAAGTTCATACGGCAAATCCAAGCAGGCATAGACCGAGAGTGGAGTTATGGGGCCTCCACCTCCTCGAGGACCACCAGAGACAGGACCTTCAGCTTCTCAGGCTCATGAGTCAGCATCTTCTGGAGGAAGTGCCTCATAGGCACTAGGACATGTATCATTTTGTATACTCATTGTTTTGATAGCTCAAGTTACGATTCATGATATCATTGTATACTTGGACATTTATTATTTTATATTGATGATGATGATGATATATATATATATATATATATGAGTTTGACAGACTATATGCATGTTCTCTATGGGTGGATGTTTTCTATATGATTGATCTTATGATGATGATTCTATTATGATGGTTTTACCATGTTAATTCTATGTTGTGTATGGTATTTATGATATGATGCTTCCATGATTCTTATGATAACATGTGTTTATGAGTAATGTTATGGAAATTAATTTATATGCTTATAGTTTATGATGATTTAATGCATATTCTGATGACTCCTAAATGCAATACATGATGTTTTAAGTTTCTATGTATGATGATATAATATGTAAATGCTATGACAATGTGATCTTTGTTTTTGATTTTGATGATAATGTTATGTATGAGACCTATGTTGATATATGACCTCACTATATGAATTACTTTTGAAATAATGATCTAAATGTTTTTAGAAAATGAACTTATGATTGCAATGCATATGATATGCACAATGATAATGATTTGTTTTTGTTATGCCAAGTATACTCAATCATGAATAAAAGATCGCTTTAGAAATAGAAAATGACTTGGATAAAAGAACAACTTGGAGGAATGAAAGAAAGGATTTGGATCTTAAGCCACTTGGAAAATGATAACTATGAAATGCTTATAAATGAAATGAAATGCAACCTTAATATGCACAAATGAGACCTACTAATCTTGTATATATATTTGAAGTGCTTTTTCATCATTGAGATTTTAAAATGTTGTAAGGGAATACAAGCATCTAAGTATAATTAAACTGAGATGACATGAGTATCACTTACATGGATTTGATTTAGCAAGTTAATACAAGCATCTAAGTATAATTGAACCGAGATGACCTGAATATTGCTTGCATGTATCAACAGACAAGGATTGTAGTCTTTCATGCTTAGACCCATAACGTCCTCGATGATCTTTCTCTAGTCATGTCATTAGACAAGTCTTCACATTACTAAAGATTAGCTCGCAAATAGTAAACAAATGAAATAATCATCCCCATCATAGCTCCTCTAGTCCTAGACATCCTTGAGTAGCATAGGAAACATGATAATAAAAATCAAGACATAGGACCTACACTTATAACAGCCATTAAATCTTCTTGTCATAGTTATTGGTTTCTTGTCATAACAGATATAATCATCCTGATAGTTTAGGCAAGTTATTGTTGTCTGGTATAGGTTAATTTCTTATGTCAAGATTATGTTTAAAAGCTTATTGTTATGTTGTTTGTTGTCTGAAGATAGTTTCACGATCTGGATTATTATCCTCTAGATTGTGGCACTTAAGAATCCTATTCTTATAACTAGGTCGAGGATTTTGTCCCTAGTCAAGTAAAGGACCTACTTATTATGGATGAAAAATATATGGATGGACTGATGGGAGACTTGATGCGATGGGTCCTTAGGGACTGACCTAGTGCCTCAAGGGCTCATCGATGATGGCCTTGCCTATGTGAAGTTGCAGAGGCAACGTAGTTCGACCATGTAGACTGACACTGACGATGGAAATTTTATTATGGAGTGTTATGGATTACAGTAAGACAAGAGGTATGGATGGAAGCCTCGGAGGCTCATCAATGATGGCCTTGCCTACGTGAAGTCACAGAGGTAATGTAGTTCAACAATGTAGACCAATACTGATGATAGAGTGTGATAGATGAACAAATGGATGAAGGACTGGATGGGTAACTTATGAGTGAATAGGTGACTCATACTTTATTTGGTAAGGCGGTAAAAGCGAGCGAGTAACAAGCCATGATAAGTATTTTTATGCGTATATGGATGTGGGAGAAAAGATCATTGTGGATGAAAACTAAAATCCTAAAAGATGGAGGAGACTAGTTTATCACAAATAGTGCTTGTTTCCAAGTTTTCACCATTTGCTTTTATTGCACCCTTTTTTTTCCCCTTGCATTGGGGTTTTTTGAAAAGCTAAAACTTTTGAAGATGCATATTGTCGATGGGATCACCCAACAGCTCACCTTCTGATGTTTCCAACTGATATGATCCTAATCCATAAGCAACAATGATTACATAAGGACCGATCCAATTTGGTTCAAACTTACCCTTCTTTTCTCTATCCTGTTGATTTTTGGGGTTTTCCTTCAGAACTAGATCACCAACTTGAAAAACTCTGGGCTTCACTCTATGATTGTGGCTTCTTGACATACATTGCTAATAGGCCTTGAGGTGATTAAAAGCATTTTGTCATCTTTCCTCCAACAACTCTAACTCTTGAATCCTGGAAACTCAATACTCTTCATCAATTATTAAGCCCTTTAATGATACTCATAGAGAGGGTAATTCGACCTTGATAGGCAAGATTGCTTTTGAGCCATAGACAAGGGCATAGGGTGTTGCACCTGTGGGTGTGTGGATACTGGTGCGATATGCCCATAAAGTGGGATTCAGCTGTACACGCCAATTACGACCGGTATCATTAATTGTCTTCTTTAAGATTTTCAAAATTGTTTTATTAGAAGCCTCTGCCTGACCATTTCCTTGGGGATAGTATGGTGTGGAGAAATGGTGTTGGATATGAACTTGTCATAGAGCTCTTGGACATCCTAATTTTTGAAAGGTCTTCCATTATCAGTAATAATGGATGGAGGAATTTCATAATGAAAAATGATATAGTTCAGAATAAATGTGGCAATTTGCTTGCCTGTGACATTGATTAAAGGTACGGCTTCAATCCACTTAATGAAATACTCAGTGGAAATTATTATGAATTTGTAGCCATTAGATGAAGGGGGGTGAATCTTGCCACAAGGTCAAGTCTCCATTGGCAAAAAGGCCAAGGAGTAGTTAAGGGTTGTAGTTTTTGTGTCGGTGCATGTATGAGATTTCCATGGATCTGACATTTCTTGCACTTTTTGACAAAATGATAAGAATCTGTTTCCATACTTGGCCAGTAATATCCCATACACATAAGTTTATTTGCCAAGGTGGGACCACTAGAGTGCATTCCACAAATACCTTCATGAACTTCCTTTAAGGCTGTTTGATATTCCTCACGCTCTAGACACCTAAGGAGAGTACCATCAAGACCTCATCGATAAAGGTTATTGGTAACTATGGTATAATGAGTAGCTTGACAGATAAAGGTTCTACGTTGATTATTTGATAGGCCAGGTGGCAATGTGCTTTCTTTTAGGTAGTTATAAATTTTTCCATACAAAGGGGAATTAGATTCTACTATTTGACATATAATCCATGTTTAAGGATTATCATACGTAGGATTGGGCAATTGCTCCACTAAGAACTCATAATGCAACTGATTTTCTGGTATATCTAGGAGTGAGGCAATAGTTGCCATGGCATCTGCAGCTTTATTATCCAATCTAGGTATTTGTTCAAAAGAAATCATGACAAAGTACTCTTTGAAGTCATCTACCATGCACTTGTAAGGTATTAACTTATCATCCTTAGTCTGATAATCATCATTTACTTGATTGATGACTAGTTGTGAATCTCCATAAACATGTAGCTCTTGAACTTTCCACTCTACAGCCATCTTGAGACCAATGACTAATGCTTCATATTCCACCACATTGTTGGTGTAAGGGAATAATATTCTATATGATTTTGGTATGGTATCTCCTTGTGGTGTAACCAACAAAATTCCTACTCCTAACCCATGCTATGTGTAAGATCCATCAAAATAAAGTTTCCATGTTTGAGTTGTTATATTGAAGATGGATTCATCTAGAAACTCAAAACTTAATGGATTTTCATCATTAAGTGGTGCATCAGCTAGTTGATCTACAATTATGTATCCTTTTATTGCCTTTCTATCCACATAGTCAATGTCAAATTCGCTTAGGATCATGACCCACTTTGCCAATCTGCTTGTCAGAGCTGCCTTACTAAGTAAATATTTTAATGGATCTATTTTGGTTACTAACTTGATTGAATGAGTTAGCATATAATGTCTTAGCTTTTGAGATGCAAAGACTACAACAAGACATGCTTGCTTAATAGGTGTATATTGTAGCTCATAGCCTACTAAGGTCTAACTGATGTAATAGATAGCTCATTCTTTTCCTTCATAATCCTATTATGCCAGTAGAGCTCCTAAAGAGGTTGTTGTAGCTGAAATATAAAGCAACAATGGTTTGCCTTGGATTGGTGGCATCGATATTGGTGGATTCATCAAATATTCTTTCAAGAGTTGAAAAGCCTATTCACACATCTCATCCCATCTGAAAGGAACATTCTTGTGAAGTAGATGAGTAAAGGGATGACTTTTGTCGGCTAACTGTGAGATAAATCGATGAATAGACTGCAACTTTCCTTGTAATGATCTCAATTGACTGATATTTTTAAGAGGTGGCATTTCTATTATAGCTTTCACTTTTGTAGGATCCACCTCAATTCCATTTGTTGAAACTATGTATCCTAAAAGATTGCCATATGTGACTTCAAACACACACTTCTTTGGATTCAAACGAACATTGAATTTCTCCAGTCGCTAAAAGATCTTGTCTAATACATGCAAATGTTCTTCCTGTGTGAGTGATTTTCCTAGAATGTTGTCCACATAATCTTCCATAATAGTGTGCATCATGTCATGGAAAATGGTAGTCATTGCTCTCTGATAGGTAGCTCCGGTATTTTTCAACCCAAACAGCATCACATTCCAGCAATATGTACCCCATGGACATATAAAGGCAGTTTTGTGTTGGTCTTCTGGTGCTATTTTGATCTAATTATAACCAGAAAATCCATCCATTAGAGATAACATAATATGTCCTGCTATCAAATCTACAATGATGACTATATTGGGTAAAGGAAAATCATCCTTGGGGCATACTTTATTCAAATCTCTAAAATTTGTGCAAGGTTTGATTCTCTTGTCTGGTTTAGAATCAAGAAAAATGTTGGAGATCCATTCAGGATAATCAATTGATCTAATGAAACCTACATCCAACAACTTCTTCAATTCTTCTTTGACTAAAAGTGCTATATGCGGATGCATTTTTCTTAACTTTTGTTTCACTGGTTTAACTCCTGGAGCTACTGATAAATGATGCATGATGAGATCTAGATCAAGGCTGGGCACATCCACATAGGACCAAGCAAAATTAATCTATCTGTCTTTAAAGAATTTGATGAATTCTTTCTTTTCTCGCTTTGATAAAGATACTGCTAGATGAATTATATTTGGGCTATCCTCTGTACCAATGTTTGCTGGTTGTGCTAGTTCTACTAAGACTAAAGATCTCTCCTAATGTATAAGGTTGGGGAGAGTGTCAAGTCTTTCATACTTTGGTGCCTCGGAGAGGTTTTCACCGTCGAATACGTCCTTTATTTTATTTTTTTCATGATCTAATACTGCCACAGAGTAGTTTTCACCATTAGATCCATTTTTTATTGTTATATTTTTGTGACTAAAAGGCTTGGCACTCTCTCCAAAATAAGCCACATTATTAAGTTCTACAGTGAAGCCCGCCTTATGATCTCCTAGAGGTAGATGATCCCTAAGACCCAGATAATTGATAATATAATCATCGTTGTGAAAGGTATCGAGTTCAAGGGCCTCTTGTTGTTCCCAATCTATAAGTTTGTGATATATTAGTGGAAGAGGGTCATTTGGTTGGTTGGGGTCAAGGGAGATAATGGTTAGGATGGAAAAGTTCTCTAGGTTTATGGTGGTATCTCCAAGGTCCAAATCAATACTCTCCTTAGGATTATCTATCACGTGGGATATCTGACCTTCCTCGTGGGAATCACTCTCAATATTCTGTGAATCTAACTCCATTGGTCTAGACCTCGAACTTTGTCCCTCATGGTATGTATTGGTGGAGCCGTATGATTGAACTACATCGATATGCTTATCTTCATAAGATAACTCAAAAAAACTTTCCCATTCCCATTCATTAGAATCTGTTTCACTTCCCTCTTGGAATTTATAGATTTGGACCACTAGATTTGTAGTAGCCTTTTCTATGACATCTCCTTTATAACCTAGTCCTTTAGTGTCTCGGGTAGATAATAAAGAAGGTTGTATGGGTTCAATAATTCCTTCTTTTCTTAAGCCTATGGGACTATGACCATCATATCCCATTCTCTACATAATAGTGAAACCCGCGCCATATTGCTCAGTTGGTAATTGTGGTTTTTGTTCTTGTGAATTGAAATCACTTTCTTCTTCCTTGTATAACCATTGGAAGATGTCTTTCTCTTCACCTTCTTCTGATAGATTGCCCCATCTAATAAAAGGACCTTCAAGATGCTTCAATGACTGTTGTTTATATATGGATGGTTTGCCATAGGATTTGGGTGAAAGAGGTACTTGTGCAATACAAAAGAATTGTTCAATGGAATACTCTCCAACACCTTTGTCCTTGAGCTTGAATTTCATTTCAACAAATTTGGATGTAGAGGCTAATGAGCTTATATAAACATGGGACGCAAATGATGAGGCTGCACGGTTAGTGGGTATAATGACTTCAGGTTTAGGTTTTATGGTATTACAATATTGAAAGGGATCGAGATCATCTTAGATTGTAATCTCTTGACCATTGTATGGAAATTTTATGCATTGATGATAAGTAGATGGTACGACTTTCATTGCATGAATCCAAGGGTGTCTAAGGAGAATATTATAGGCTAAATCCATGTCAAGGACTTGACAAACCACATCTTTTTCAACTAGTCTGATTCTTATGAGTAAGATAACAGATCCTTTAGAGGCTCTTTCCTCTTCGTCATATGCTTTGATAGTGATTTTCTTCTTCGAATCTACAACATTTTCAGAAAACCCCAATGCAAGGATTAATTTTAAGGTACATATATTTAAACCAGCCCCTCCATCTATAAGGACTCGTTTGATTCTATGCTTGTGAATAAGTACTTCAATGTGGAGAGATGCATTATGAGGTTGGTTAATGGCCATATCATCCTTTTCAGTGAAATATAGGAAATGAGGCGTGGTGAGATGTCCCACCATGGCTTAAAACTGCTCTTGGTACAGATTTGTGGGTACGGTAGTTTCTAGTAGAGCCTTTTCTAAGATAGCTTTGTGATATGGCGAAAGATGCAAAAACTCTAATATGGATATGTGTGCAGGTGTATTTTTGAGTTAGTCTAAGACATTGTATTGATTTGATATGGAAGATGGCTTGGGTGGAACCCCTTGGAGAGTAATCTTTCCTCGACGTGTAGTAACATTACAATTAGGCTCGTTGTTAATGGTAGTCACATTTGCATGTGAGTCCAATTTAGATATGTGATTAACGGTGTACTCATAAGATACTTTCGTGTAATTAGTATTATTACCACCGTTATTGCTTGTTTTTTAGGTACTTCCCTTCTCATAGTTAGGAAGTGGATTCTTAAATGCCACATGTTTTTCATTAGATGTATGACCATCAATCAATATATCTCCTTTGTCTATTAGGTCTTGAATTGTGTTTTTCAATCTTTGACAATCATTTATTTTGTGTCCTTTGCTCCTATGAAATTCATAATAATTAGAATCTTTCCACCATGAGGGTTTAAATTTGGGTTCATAGTCTCTCGCTATAGGAAGTGTTGTGAGATTATTTGTAATGAGTTTCCTTAAGACAGATTCAATGGATTCTCCTAATGGTGTAAATCTTCTACGGGGAGGATTGAAGCCTGTTGGTCTAGGTTCATTATTTGTTGGTTTGTTTGAAGAAACATTGTTTCGTGGACTTGATAAATTTGGAATGGGTTGTGTTGGTGTAACATGTTTGGCATCCACAACTCCATCATTCACAATGTTCTTATTCTTGGTCCAAAACTTGGATTTGTCAGTGTTGTTGTTTGAGCTAGTAACATCCTTATAAACCTTAATTTGTCCTTTGGCTATCAATGCTTTTTCTATGAGTAATCCCATCTCAATAACCTTACTAAAAGAAGTGGGACATTGAATTTGAAGTTGATAGCTTAATTCCATATTTAAATTATGGACAAACATTTCTATCATTTGTTTTTTAGGGATGTGATATGGACATTTGCTTGCAAGCTATCTCCATCTTTGCAAGAAAGTAGCGATGGATTCTCCACTCTTTTGTTTATTGTTGCAAAGATCCAACATTGATATCTTGTGTTCAATGTTATAGGAGAAGTGAGCTACAAATTTGTCTACTAGTTCGTCAAATGTACAGATTCCAGGAGGTATACATGAGAACCATTCCATGGCTTGACCCCCTAAGCTACATGGAAAGAGTCACATTAGATATGTATCCTTGTGAGCAACTTCTAAACATATAACACTAAATTCCCTAATATGGTCACGAGGATCACCTTTTCCCCTATATTTATCAAATTTGGGTACTTCAAAATTGGAAGGAAAAGGTACCATAACCAAGCCTTTATCAAAAGGATAGGGAGATATGTCCTCCAGTGAATAACGTTTTGTTGAGGACCTGGTTTGTAAATCTACAAATTGTTGTTGCAAAGCTTGGATTTGTTGAGTAACTGCATCTAATGGATTTGTCATATCCTTAGTTTCCTTGTTCTTAGGAGTTTCAGTTTCATTTGTTTGAATTGTTTCTCTCAATTTGGTAATGTCAAGATCATAAGGTAACTTTGCTCCTTGTTGTGCAAGCATAAGGAAATATTTATGTGGATCTATTGCTATGACTTTGTCCATTAGTTTTTGAAACTTTGGGTCTTGTTGAGCACTAACAACTTCTTCTTTGTCACTAGAAGGATCTTGGCTACCACTGAATGGATCCATTTCTTTTCGTCTTTTCTTTTGAGCCCTAGTCTCAACCATACAAAAGTTTATATGAATGATGTTGAATGTAAGAAGTGTAGATATAAGTGATGGCTTTGATGAAGTGTAGTTTGAGTGAAAGATGATATGACTAGATTGAAGTATTGATGGTAAGATTTCTAAAGTGTTGTGTTGATCTTGTTTAAATAGTAATCTTGGGCTATGATAAATAGCTATCAAAGGGTGATCCCAAGTAAGTCAATAGAGATGATGGATATCACTATGATGGAGACTAACTTTGTCAAGAGTTTTAGTATAGCTCCTAGATAAAGGATGATGAATCCTAATAGAGAGATTGAAATGATAAGATCTCAAAAGCACTTTGTGAAAATCTTGTTTGTTTGTTTGGGAAGCTAAGTGTGAGAGGTAAGTGTGGATATCTAAAATGGATACAAGATATCTCTATATGGTTTGTATGACACCTGAAATGAAATCTATGAGAAAAAGGGTATCCAAATATATTTTGTTTATTTGCTCAAGACCTCGGGAAGTATCCTCTGTTGTGTATGCGTAGGAACAATGATTATATGCGCAGAAACAAGAAGTATATGCACAAGATCAAATGCGCAGGAATAGTAATTATATGGAAAAAAATAGAGGGTATATGCACAGGATCAAATGCACAGGAACAATCATTATATGCACATAAATAGTGATTGTATGTGCAGCTCTATGTCAGTTATTATTTTTTTATCAATCTTAGTTTATTTTTGGTTCATTTTTCTAAGTAAACTACTATTTTTGGGATGATTTTTCTTTGTTTTTGACAAGAAGACACAATATTCAGTAAACACAATGGTTGTTTGTAACAATGAGTGTATGTTCAAGGCTCACAAAAAGCCCAAATTTCCATGGGTATAACATAATTGAAGACAAATCAAGCACTTTTTATACCTAAGGACATAGCTTCACTGCAATACATTAACCCACACTTGGAATCTTTGTCGATTCAAGTGTCGTCACACCTAATGTGGGTGTGTACACTTTTTTGTCTTTGTGAGAGAGGACAAATAGGGACCTCCAGGACTAGAAGGATAACCCGATCACCCTTTTCCTGGAAAGCTACAAGTAGCTTATGCTGAGCCGGGGATTTATGTCTCATCTCAAGGGAGCCTTATGGTGAGTATCTTAGGGGCAAAACCTTCGATGCCCTTGCACTAAAAATTATCGCAATGTTCAGAGGTAGATCAGGAGTCACTAACTATGAGGTTTCTAGTTGCTTTTTGGGGGACCAACACCTTGCGAGCATCCGGCAAGCTACTAAAAACTTTAACCAACTTTACTAGGAGTGTAATATACCTTACACAAATGTGAAATTTCTTCACAAAAGTGTTAGTATGCCTCTTTTGAAATTGGCACCGTATGGCAAAGGCTAACGTTGGTTAGGACTTGGCTTTTGCCTTGACCAATTTGTATAGCGATCTAAAGGAAAAATCTACTTAGGGTCGTCCCCTCTTGGAGGAAACACACTCCAAAAGGTAGGCCCTTCTAAGAACAAAACCAAAAGATCATATCCAAAATCCACAAAGTGAATAAAGGATATTTTCCAAGGATTTTGTTGGGGATAAACAAAAAGTAAAAAAAAAGAGATGGGTCTGGTTTTTGGTTACCCATGTTTTGCATGAGGGGAGAGCATACACCTATCACCTCACAAACATGTAAAACACTTATTCATTTAACCTCCTAGATTAAACTAAGTGCAACTAAGCTAATTACACAAGATGTAATACTAGTATGATCAAAGAAAAGAAAGGAATGTCCAATTAACCCCCTAGATTAAACTATGTTTTGATTGTATTGAACATATGCAAAATAGATGTCTAAGATTACTTTCCCCTACTTAATCTAGATGCTACTAAACTACCAATGCAAGAGTAAATGCAACAACGATGTCTTAACAAAGACAATAAACCTATAAAACAACTATTAGTAATCTTAGCATACAGTCTTGGACGTACAGAAACAGTTGCACCACGAATTAGTGACCAAGTTAATCCAAAAACATAAATCAAAAAGTGACTAATGTGAATGCACAAGAATAGAGAGCAAATGCGCAAGAAAATGGATCAAATGCGCAAAAAGATCAGATGTGCAAAAATATTGTCTATATGCGCAGAAACAATGCTTAAATGCGCAGAAAGATCAGATGTGTAGAAAGATTTCTCAGATGCGCAAAAATGATGGTTAAATGTGCAAAAAGATCAGATAGGCAAAAAGATTGCTCAAATGTGCAATACTAGAACTCAAATGCGCCAAAATGCTTTGTTACGGATGCAAACACATAAAAACTCAAATTTTTATGTTAAATTCGGGGCATGAGCCCCACGGTGAGCACAAAAAATGTGATGATAATTTGGAGAACAACAGTAAAAACCTATTAAGTTACCACAAAACTCTAAATTTCTACTCAAACCAAAATCACCAATGAAACTAATAGAAAAACACAAAATTTGAAGCAAACATTATTTATACCTTCAAAATGCAAATTTCTCCTTCATGTCCCATTGTGTCCTATCTTCTTGAAATCTTGATTTTGTTGATGGTAATTATACTCTCAGAATGCACTTTTTTGTTTTAAGACGACTGTAAGATGAATGGACTTGTGGTGGATTTTATGCAAAGTAAATGATTCTACAATGCTAAATTATGAAGATGATTGGATGAAGCTAATGAAGCTAATCATAATAGTAAAATGGAGATAACTAATTGATAATGCTATGCAAATAAAGGCTAAAGGCACATTTTTGATATTTGATATGATTTTAGCAACATGAAAGTATGATCTCTCTTGTGTTCCTCCAAAATGAGGATGAGAGGCTTCCTTTTATAGGCAAAGGATGGCTTAGATCCAAGTGGCAAAAGATCAATGGTTGAGGAATTGGTCTTATGACATGGAGGGTCAAGATTGAATTGGTTGGATGAGGGGAGATATAGAAGGAGGATGTTCCCACTACATTCACAAGATGGAGAGATATGTGGGACAAGGAACCACTTGGCGAGATGTTCACAAAGGCCATGAGAAAAAGATGGAAGAAGGAGTCTATGTTTGTTGGGATGTTGGAGGGAATATAGGACTCATGAGACAAGTGTCTCATAGTCAACTTTGACCATGATGATGTGGAGAGACCAACTTCTACAAAGTAGGGATGGTTGAGAGGAAATAGGACATGTGTTGAGGATAAATGTTTAATTAACTATTATTAATATTTAATTTACGGTGCAACACGGAGGTGAGGTGTCAAATGATGTGTAGGGTGATGTGGACGAATGATGTGGATTTTATGAATATGACTTTGTCTGAGAAGAATAATTAAATAATTAGGATTATTTAATTAGAGACGACTTTAGAAAAATTAAGATTTTTAATTAAATAAATTAAATTTTATTTAATTATTGGAAGAATAGGATAAATGTGAATCAAATAAATAAATCACTATATTTATTTATTGATAGAGGAAATAAGAATAAAATAAATATAAATTATTTACTTAATTTATCTCGAGCCATTTTTAGGTGTATACAGTATGAAATCATGTAAGCACATGGTCATGTAAAGTAAGTGTCATAAATGCACCGTGTGATGAGCAAGTAAGACATATTGGATGATGGGTGTGAAAGCATGTGGACTTGAAAGATTGCCAAAGATATGTGGTTGTCCCTAGTATGGGCAAACCATAAGGTGAAAATGGCCCTAGAGGCCTAATGTAGGTGCAAGATGGGGATGGCATGGCACCTTCAATGTGGCTCTTGGTACATGATAAGGCATGCAAGCACACATGATAAGATAGGGGAAGGATTGATGCCCCTCAATGTGGTGGGATAACTCTAGGAACATAATCAAGCATGTGATCATAAATTATATGGGGGAAAGCATAGTGCCCCTAATACAAAAAGACAAGTAATGTGTTGGTAAATAATTTTTGTTGTTGTGATATTTCACTGCAAACAACTTAGACTTGCCCAACACGCAGCGAAAAATGTTCCAACTATTGGAGAGATCGTTATTTGATTAGTGATCTTCTTATACATTAGAGGGGGCAACTCCCTTGTATGATGGGATTTTATAATTTTTCTGAGGTATGCTTTTGACCGGAAAGTAGGAAAGACAACTAAATTATGAAAAGAAAGAGGAAAATCTAGGCAGGCTGATACCAAACACTTTCTAGATTCCCATAGAGAATGGAAAATGAATAAAAAGTAGAACAGGGAAATAACCTCGAGACTCATAGTTCTTTCAATTACACCCCTTAAATAGTACTTCGTGAATTTTATAAAGAGAGAGACATACATCATAGGTGAAAGAGCCTCAAAGATGAATCGGATAAACATAAGAATAAAAGATTCAACACATAATACATATGACACACAATTTAGATGAATACCATGTTTCGTTTGAGAATGAGAATACAAAGCTTTCCAAAATCCCTACTAAAAATGGTGTCTCTTATTTCTCTTCTCAGAAAAAAGAACGTCCTACTTTACAATTCAGCCTAGTGTATATAGGCTTCCCCATCTATAATTGATTCTTGAAAATGACCTTTGGTGTTTCCCCTTAATTATATTTTAAAAGGTTATTAGAATAACCTTAAGTTACAAATAAAAGGTCCAATATTAAGTCATATTAAAATGAGTTAATTTTCAAATATGAAAGGATAAAAAGAACAAAATCTTCAACCGTGTTAATTTGGGTCATGTTATTTGACCACTTCAGACTTGGACTACTATGAATGATTAGATTACAATCTACCTTTTAAAATCTCTAGATCACTTGAATACAAGCATAATTAACCCAAAGAACACCAACTACTAGAATGATTTTGCCCTTGTTCATATTAGCAGTGTCACACCCCAAATTTTGACTATGTTTTACTTTTTACTTGCACATAATTAGTAGTTGATTTTGCATGAATTAATGATTCGACGTTATGTGAAAATGTCAAAATAAATCAATGATATCACGAGTTTATGTTTATATGAATAGAATTTAGACATGTGATTATATGATGTCATGATTATTTATTCATAGGATTTATGAATTGATTAACGATACACTAATCCCAGTTGGATGATTGTAAGTTGTAACTAGGAAACAGGTTTTTTTCCACCCTCTGAGAAAGAGAGGGAGAGCATCATCAAAGAGAAGAGAATAGACATATGGATAAGAACAGATTGTTGCCATCTAAGTTTTGTGCTTTCATAGTTTAGTGAACCTTCATCAAGTTTGGTAAGCTGTGTTTGACCAATTGGTCTAAGTTTGGTGTTGACTCGACAAATCATCGATTGTCAATTAGATCCATTAAGCTTAGGTTTTGTCGAAAACTAAGTTAGGATAGTATGACCATCAACAAGGAACGGTCGATAGTCGTTAATTCTTATATGATATGAATATAGATTATATTCTAGAGAAAATAGTTATTAGTGGTTAAACTAATTCATTATTGGTAATTTTTGATTGGAATTCTATTATGTTGACCTATCTATTTTGGCGTTAAGCAATTTTGAGAGGGGGAGAATACCTCGACCCCATTCTCGTATCTTGTTGAGTGTTTGAAAACAACGTAAGTATACGTAGTATACATCTACATTACGTTGTTATATATAATATGATTTATGAGTTAGACCTATTGTTTTATGGTCGATAAGCTTGTCGAGGAATGTGGTGAAGATTGTCATTTAATGTAAATCACTTTTATGTTAGTGGGATGCTCAAATCCTTTACTCCACAACTATTTTGAAGAGTATGGAGGAGCTTTTAATACGTTTGGGAGTGGTCTTAAAGACTAGTTACTCCACAATCTTTTGCATGTATTTGAGAGTGGTAAAAGGCATAAATTCAGGAAGAATCTCCGCCGGTATGGGGAGAGTTAAGCCTTTAAAAAGGCTATATCATTGAAGATGTGGTATGCGTGGAAGATAGACTATTTTTGTGTGATTCCAAGTAAAGGAACATGGAGGTCTGTGTCTAATTATATAGAGCCTGGTACTAAGTAAGAGTCCGCGGAGACAAGGCATTGGTGAGGCTCAAAAGAGTGAGCTTTGTTATCATTATAACCTTGAGAGAGAGAGTGAGGTCTATTCTCTTATAAAATCTTGTGAGAAAAGATAGAGAGCTCAGTATCTTTGGCAGAGGGAAACAAACATAGTGGAAGTGACACTATAGCTCGGATAGCAATGGTTGGAAAAAGTAACTAACCATGGATTTGGAAAACCATCAATGTATAGAGGTATGGATATCTTTGATACATAATTCATTACATTATACAACTACAATAATTCTATTTCTATGTGAGCATTTAGAGATAAGATAATATCATAGAATTTAGGTTATTTCTGAGCACGAATTTCTGATAGTGATAACATCTTAGGATAGCAGTTTGAACTGCAGAATTAAACATAAGAATGTTTTAGTTTTTTTTAATAGAGATTCTAAGGAAGAAAACTCTTTTCATGTCATCGTTGTATATTCAAATTCATTAAGTAGTTGTGTAGTAGACTTGTCGACTGATATACACTGAGATATGGCAAAAAGGTTTGGATAACTTTGTTTATTCAGAGGGTTCCGGTCTATCGATAGTTATCTCTTACCTTCTTTTACATTCAAGTAAACATAGGATGCAGTTGTTGTCTTAATACAATAAAAATCTTTATAGAATCTATCTTATAGATTTCAAAACTGAGCCTCTCAAGAACTTTGTTTTAGACTTAGGAGTTGAGACCAGTGAGTTTAGATAGAGATGGAATTATATCTCAAATGTTTTTATTTATATAAGTTTTATTGTTTACAATCAAAAGATTTTGTGATAGGAATTCACTTATTCTAGAGTATATAGAAATGATATTTATATCATTAGAAACACCCAAGGATAGTGATTTATTATCATATAAGCATTCTATAACAATGATAAGTATTATCATGATAATTGAAGAATATTCTATATGAGTTCAAAACCTATCCTATTTTGAGAGTCAGTGGACTTAAGAAGGCCAAGAGGTTGAAGATATTGTATTATTATTTTTGTAGACTCAAACCTATTTAGGTTGAAAGATTCAACTTAGTCAAGAGTACTTATGCTAATGATAATATTCATCAAGATCTTTTATGAATGAGGATAAACCTTGTGTTCTATGTTTATATGTGATACGAGTAATGTGAATTCAATCAATGCCCAAGTAGTAAAGAGTAGACTAGTGGTTATTATATTCATGTTATATTATTACAACTTATTAACTTTGGAAAACAAGGGTATTTGATATTTCAATGTATTGGGTTAGAGAATTCAAAACCCTAGAATCAATCTAGAAGGGTTTAGAATACTTAGAACTCTTAAGTCAGTTATGACATTATTTTTGTATATTATGGTCGACAATAAACAGTCGAGAAACCATAGATCAAGACAAAATAATTTAGGAAGAGTCTAAGAAGCACATTGATAAATTTAAATGATTTCTTAATAGAGTCGAAACTTGACATATAACACAAGAGTGCTTAATCTTTGAGTCATTGAGTAGAATGATAGGAAGTCATAGACCCTAATATTTGCAACTATGCAGCGAGGGACTCTCCGAGAGGTTAAAATTACTTAAACCTACATATTGCATGTATATCCTAGATTAAGGATTAATTCTTAGTCAAATTGACTAGGTTTTGAGTATAGTCAAGACAATTTATGTCTAGATATATCAGTAAAGAAAGTAAAATTGTAGGATGAGATAGTTTCCAAGTCAGGTTAAAGGTGTGTGAACACATGACTACGTTTATTGAAAATGTCTATTTATATAGAAACTTTGGCCAAAGTGATGCATTTGTCTCTGCATGCATTAGTCGGTTCACCGTGTCTAGATGGTGTGACCCGTCAGAATGATCATACTTAGCTAGAAGATTGTCTAGAGTTGTATGGTTGATTGAGTTACATAGGACATAACACTAAAACTCAGATGGCAACATGTTGGTTCTTTATGTCTATACTCTTCGTGAAGGGTAGGGCCACTTTCAGATGGAAGATGAGCGGGGGACCGTTGGTTTGTGTTTGGAGGTAAAGCACTCAGATGATGCTCTCCCTCTGTAGTAGAAGACTCGCCAAGACTTGTGTGACAAGATTCCAGATGCAGTATACTTCATGATTGACTAATGATTTTCAAACTTATGTAAAAACTATTATTTTTGCCAAGTGCAGATTATTTGTAAATGTAAAGTGAAATGATTTCACTACGATATTATATTTGAATATAATGTAATTTCAAGGTTGAAAAATATTTAGAAAAGATGTACATTTCAGTCTATGTGTTTATGCAAATGTAAAAAAAAAAAGAGATTTTCACTCATGTTTAAACATGTTCATTTACTTCTTAGTAAATTTTGTGGATAATTCCAAGTTATATGAGATGGTATGTTACAAACAATATGGTGTTGAATGCACTTTATTGTCCAATACAAAATTTCTTTGTATTGATCACTATTATCGTTTTCACTAGAATTCTACTTGTGAATAAGTTTTAGGCTTCTTACTTCAGTAGCAATTTAAATGAAAAGCATTATCCTTTAGCCACATGTCATGCAATTTTCAAATTCATCAACTCTGAAGCATCTTTCTAACTTCACATAACCATTCCTTCATCAATATTGAAAACCTATCCTGAAATGTGATTGGCAACTGGATTAAGAGCCAAGAACTCTACTAGACCTATAACCTCTTCTAGTTGTCCATATCTACCTAGAGGTATGATTTGAATAATTTTCTTCTCAATCTCATTGGACCAAGTATTCTAGTCATATATGAAGCAATAAATCCTAGATCAATGGCATTTATGTGATATTTTTGCTAGCATGTTCCCTTACAACAATCTTAGCTGACCCCATTACTCCTACTTTGGTTGTACTATAATTAGCTTGCCCTATATTGCTTGTCAAACCCACTACAAATGAGACATTGGTGATTTTTCCTATCTTCTTCTTCATTATGATTTTGGTAGCAATGTGTGTACAAAGGAATGCACCTATAAGATTCAAGTCAATGACATCCTGCCACTAAGATTTCTTCATCTTCATCATGCAAGAATACCAAGATTATGTGAGTACTTAAAAGTTTAGGACAATCATGACCGAGTTTCAAATAATCTCAATGAATCCATAACTTCTCCCACATATATCTCTTTGATTACTTTCTGATGAAAACAAAGCTTAACTCCCTCTACCAACACATACAAATCACAAATTCCCAAGTACACAGAATTACAAAGGCAACAATCTGCCTCAAATAATGAAGATTACAACACAATTCAAATTTATTTATTCAAACCAAAACTACAATCAAATTTACAATTTAGGCCTTTAACGGTCTCTTCACATTTGCAACTCCATAGAAACTTCTTGGCTCTCCAATGTCTACACTTTTCTCCTTTAAACCCGCTTCATTATCTTTTCAGGCTATGTCAAGCCCTTCCACATCTCCATATTTTGACCAATTCCTCTTCCTCAAAATGCACATATTTACTCTACTTGTTCTTTCATTCGCATAGCTCCTACTGAGCTCCTTGCATATACTTTGTTCTACATAAGAGGTTGTTTCAATCTCCTCTATGATATCAATCTATGATCATCATCATCAATTCTCCTCTTTCATCATTTTGTGGTAGCCAAATCCCACCAAATCGACCTCTCTTTTGATTATTTGTTGTTCCTTCTATCCTATGGCAATGAGCCCCCTCTCTTTCTATTAAATCTTCGCACTTCATCTTTTCATCTCCTCCTTCCACCTGACCGCCCCTTTGATTTCTTTATCTTTCTTGGCATATTTTCTTTTCCCTTCTTGACAGAAAACCACATAGGATGGAGCGACCCATTGTCTTTTCAAATCTAACGCCTTTTTTTAATGCTTCCAATGAGGCACTGTAATACCAGTTTATCACGCCTCAAGAAGGCATTACATCTTGGGAATTGGTGCTTTATCTCTTCCAAACCTAGCATAGCAAAAACAATCACTTCACTTTAGCCTCTAGGAGATGTTTAAAATCCCCTCTTCCTTCTTTAATCGTTGCTCATAAAAGATAGAAAAAGAATGATAAATAAAGTTTTCATATGAAGCACTTCACATCCTCTCTTGGCGCTGAAGTTTGTATGAAATGGCGTTGAGGTTTACTCTTATCTTTTATTCCTCATAGAATATTATAACATCAATACAATTGATTTGAATGTGGAGTGACTCAACATGGATAGATTGAAATCCACACATTTATATCGATCACCATATAATTTGATGTAAGATTTAAACATTCAATGGTAGACACTTGAAAACCTCAACTTCCACACTAACCACTTATGCACTCACAAAGTCTTACACAAATAAGAATTAAACTCCAAAGTACATTTTACCTTCCTCTCCTGGTTACCTTCAAATCTACAGGTTAAAATTCAGATTTGCCTTCCTAATAATGCTCGTATGATACTTCTGAGGAAATGCAAAGGTTGGAACTCTGTCTATGAGTGGAATCTTGACTAAATATCTCTAGTCACATATTCTTTCTATTGGATGCTCTTGCTACTAGATAAACATCAGATTAATAAATTCCAATCAAAATTATACCTTACAGATCCGAAAAGCTTCATTTGTGCAACTGCGATAGGAGCCAAGGCTGAAAACTAACTTCGGCCATAACTTTTCAATAGAAGCTTAAAACCTCACCAAAACTGACAATGATGAGCGTCTTAGCATTCCTAAGACTTCCTCTAAATCATTTGGTCTCAACCATCATGAAACTCAATATATTAATCTTTTTTCAATTTGCCAACATAAGTCAGAAAACATTAAAATCTTCAAAACCTGAAGGTATTTGCTCACAAAACCTTCGTGTATAATTCCAAGATGGAATCAACAATCTGCTTGTCGAAGGATTGCTATGAAACTTAACCAAGTTCCTAGAACAATTGTTTTATGGAAACTGACTTCACACATGTTGAGACTGAATTCAAGCAACACTGCTAAACTACCTTCCTGACTATGCCAAACACACATAGTGCTGAGAAAAGCCATTAGAACCCAACAAACTAGACAGAATTGAAAATTAAACTTGCAATTATTTATGGTTGATGTCAGATTGCCGATTCGCCTGGATGATCCTGCATTAGACACGTTAGGTTGAATGTTTGTGAGCATAGGCTCACAAAAGTGGAGTTGAGTGATAGAATCACCCTTTCAAGCTGCAACCAACCTGTAGTGAACTCAATCTCTGTGAAATGTGCACATGATCAATTTTTCTTCCTCTTCTTCTAGCACCATGCCGGAACAATCATCATCTTCCTTCCACAACTCCATCCACCATTCCTCTCTCCTTGCATGGATTCACATCCACCATATACCGTCCTCCTTTGCCAAATTATCTCTCCTTTCCTCTCCTTTGTGGGATCCAGCCCACTAGTAACCGACCTCCTCCACCAAACTCTCATATCACTCATACAACTTGCAACATATAAATCTTCATTGAATACCTTATGAAAGTTGAAGATTTCCATAGGTTCTTCTCCACACTCTTCAACCCTATCTACATCAAATGGAAGTACAAAAGCATCATCCAAATATGCAACAAGATTTACCTCTTCATTTGATGTTGTCAATTTACCATTGGTTGCATCATTATCTTCTACTCTTTTCACTGTGATGCTTGCTTTCTCACCGTCAACCGCTACAATATTTTCCAACCATTCATTCTCCACCACCAAAGTTTGTGATAACAAGTCATCTTCTTCGTCATTCTTCACAACAAATTCAATGTCCACAGCTGCATCTTCAACCTCCTCATTATCGCTGCCGACTTCTTCATCTTCAACCGCTGCTACACTTGCATCCTCTTGCTTATCTACATCATGCTTGACTACTTCACCATGCTATCATGCTTCCAATCTACTCAATCTCTTATCTAATCTCTCACATATACCTGCCAACATCTCAAGAGTCTTTCACTCTTGATACTACCTCTAACCTTCCCATATTATGGGTCTCTTCCTCAACAATAGCCCCATCTCATCTGCTGCTGCAATATTTCACAATCCTCATCACGCTCTCAATCTATTCGCGGCTTCCCAGTTCTCACTTGCTCAAGACTCCTCTCTACCTGCAACAATCTTTTGAGCTCTTCACAACCTCCTTCTCTTTAGCAGGTCCTCGCATAGGCTGCCTCACATTTGGCGCTCTGCCTTCGCTCTCAGGAACTCCAGCTCTGATACCATTTGATAAGAACGAAGCTTAACTCCCCTCTACTAATACATACAAATCACAAATTACCAAACACACAAAATTACAAAGGCAACACTCTGCCTCAAGCAATGAAGATTGCAACACAATTCAAATTTATTTATTCAAAACAAAACTATAATCAAATTTACAATTCAGGACTTTAACGGTCTCTTCACACTTGCAACTCCATAGCAGCTTCTTGGCTCTCCAATGTCTACACTTTTCTCCTTTAAACTTGCATCATTATCTTTTTAGGCTATGTCAATCCCTTCCACATCTCCATATTCTGACCAGTTCCTCTTCCTCAAACTACACATATTTACTCTACTTGTTCTTTCATTCGCATAGCTCCTACTGAGCTCCTTGCATATACTTTGTTCTACATAAGAGTTTGTTTCAATCTCCTTTATGATATCAATCTACTATCATCATCATCATTTCTCCTCTTTCATCATTTTGCGGCAGCCAAATCCCACCAAATTGACCTCTCTTTTGATTATCTGTTATTCCTTCTATTCTAGGGTAGTGAGCCCCCTCTCTTTCTATTAAATCTCCGCACTTCATCTTTTCATCTCCTCCTTCCACCTAACTGGGCCCCTTCTATTTCTTTGTCTTTCTTGGCATATTTTCTTTTACTTTCTTGATAGAAAACCACATAGGATAGAGCGACCCACTATCTTTTCAAATCCAACGCCTTTTTTTAATGCTTCTAACGAGGCATTGTAATACCAGTTTATCACGCCTCAAGAAGGTGTTACATCTTGGGAATTGGTGCTTTATCTCTTCCAAACCTAGCGTAGCAAAAATAATCGCTTCACTTTAGCCTCTAGGAGATATTTAAAATCCCTTCTTCCTTCTTTAATTGCTGCTCATAAAAGATAGAAAAAGAATGATAAATAAAGTTTTCATATGAAGCGCTTCACATCCTCTCTTGGCGCTGAAGTTTGTATGAAATGGTGTTGAGGTTTACTCTTATCTTTTATTCCTCATGGAATATTCTAACATCAATACAATTGATTTGAATGTGGGGCAACTCAACATGGATAGATTGAAATCCACACATTTAAATCAATCACCATATAATTTGATGTAAGATTTAAACATTCGATGATAGACACTTGAAAACCTCAACTTCCCCACTAACCACTTATGCACTCACAAAGTATTACACAAATAAGAATTAAACTCCAAAGTGCATTTTACCTTCCTCTCCCGGTTACCTTCAAATCTACAAGTTAAAATTTAGATTTGCCTTCCCAAAAGTCATAATAATGCTCATATGATACTTCTAAAGAAATGCAAAGGTTGGGAACTCTGTCTATGAGTGGAATTTTGACTAAATCTCTCTAGTCACATATTCTTTCTGTTGGATGCTCTTGCTAATAGATAAACATCATATTAATAAATTACATTCAAAATTATACCTTACAGATCTGAAAAACTTCATTTGTGCAACTGCGACAGGAGCTAAGGCAGAAAATTGACTTTGGCCATAACCTTTCACTAGAAGCTCAAAACCTCACCAAAACTGACAGTGATGAGCATCTTAGCATTCCTAAGACTTCCTCCAAAGCATTTGGTCTCAACCATCACGAAACTTGAGATATTAATCTTTTGCCAATTTGCAAACATAAGTCAGAAAACATTAAAATCTTCAAAACTTTAAGGTATTTGCTCACAAAACCTTCGTGTATAATTCTAGGATGGAATCAACAATCTGGTTTGTCGAAGGATTGCTATGAAACTTCACCAAGCTCCTGAAACAATTGTTTTATGGAAACTAACTTCATGCACGTCGAGACTAAATTCAAGCAACACTACCAAACTATCTTCCTGACTGTGCCAAACACACATAGTGCCGAGAAAAGCCATTAGAACCCAACAAACCATAAAAAATTGAAAATTAAACCTGCAATTGTTTTTGGTTGATGTCAGATTGCCCATGCACCTGGATGCTCTTGCATCAGACATGCCAGGTTGAACATTTTTGAGCATAGGCTCACAAAAGTGGAGTTGAGTGATAGAATCACCCTTTCAGGTTGCAACCAACTTGCAGTGAACTCCATCTCTGTGAAATGTGCACATGATCAAATTTTCTTCCTCTTCTTCTAGCACCATGCCAAAACAATCGTCATCTTCCTTCTGCAACTCCATTCACCATTCCTCTCTCCTCACGTGGATTCACATCCACCATATATCTTCCTCCTCTGCCAAATTATCTCTCCTTTCCTTTCCTTTGTGGGATCCAGCCCACTAGTAACTGACCTCCTCCACCAAACTCTCATGTCACTCATACAACCTATAACATATAAATCTTCATTGAATACTGTATGGAAGTTGAAGATTTCCATAGGTTCTTCTCCATACTCTTCAACCCTATCTACATCAAACGAAAGTACAAAAGCATCATCCAAATATGCAACAAGATTTACCTCTTCATTTGATGTTGTGAATTTCCCATTGGTTGCATCATTATCTTCTACTCTTTTTGTTGTGATGCTTGCTTTCTCACAATCAACCACTGCAATCTTTTCCAACCATTCATTCTCCACCACCAAAAGCTATGATAACAAGTCATCTTCTTCGTCATTCTTCACAACAACTTCAATGTTCACAGCTCTATCTTCAACCTCCTCATTCTTGCTGCCCACTTCTTCGTCTTCAACCACTGCTACACTTGCATCCTCTTGCTTATCTACATCATGCTTGACTAATTCACCACACTGCCATGCTTCCAATATGCTCAATCTCTTATCTAATCTCTCACATATACCTGCCAACATCTCAAGAGTCTTTCACTCTTGATACTGCCTCCAACCTTCCCATATCACGAGTCTCTTCATCAACAATAGCCCCATTTCATCTGTTGTTGCAATCTTTTGCAATCCTCATCACACTCTCAATCTATTCGCAGCTTCCCAACTCTCACTTGCTCAAGACTCCTCTCTACCTGCAACAATCTTTTGAGCTCTTCACAACTACCTTCTCTTTTGCAGGTCTTGGCGTAGGCTGCCTCACGTTTGGCGCTCTGCCTTCACTCTCAGGAACTCCAGCTTTGATAGCATTTGATAAGAACGGAGCTTAACTCCCCTCTACTAACACATACAAATCACAAATTCCCAAGCACATAGAATTACAAAGGCAACACTCTGCCTCAAACGATGAAGATTGCAACACAATTCAGATTTATTTATTCAAACCAAAGCTACAATCAAATTTACAATTCAAGCCTTTAACGGTCTCTTCACATTTGTAACTCCATAGCAGCTTCTTGGCTCTCCAATGTCTGCACTTTTCTCCTTTAAACCCACGTCATTATCTTTTTAGGCTATGTCAAGCCCTTCCACATCTCCATATTCTGACCAGTTCCTCTTCCTCAAACTGCACATATTTACTCTACTTGTTCTTTCCTTCGCATAGCTCCTACTAAGCTCCTTGCATATACTTTGTTCTACATAAGTGGCTGTTTCAATCTCCTCTATGATATCAATCTACGATCATCATCATCAATTCTCCTCTTTCATCATTTTGCGGCAGCTAAATCCCACCAAATCGACCTCTCTTTTTAATTATTTGTTGTTCCTTCTATCATATGGCAGTGAGCCCCCTCTCTTTCTATTAAATCTATGCACTTCATCTTTTCATCTCCTCCTTCCACCTGACTACCCCTTCGATTTCTTTGTCTTTCTCGACATATTTTATTTTACTTTCTTGATAGAAAACCACATAGGGCAGAGCAACCCACTGTCTTTTCTAATCCAACGCCTTTTTTTCAATGCTTCCAATGAGGTGCTGTAATACCAGTTTATCATGCCTCAAGAAGGCGTTACATCTTGGGAATTGGTGCTTTATGTCTTCCAAACCTGACAACAAAAACAATCCCTCCAATTTACCCTCCAGGAGATGTTTGAAATCCCCTCTTCTTTAATCACTGCTCATAAAAGATAGAAAAAGAATGATAAATAAAGTTTTCATATGAAGCGCTTCACATCCTCTTTTGGCGCTGAAGTTTGTATGAAATGGCACTGAGGTTTCCTCTTATCTTTTATTCTTCATAGAATATTCTAACAACAATACAATTGATTTGAATGTGGGGCGACTCAACATGGATAGATTGAAATCCACACATTTAAATCAATCACCATATAATTTAAGCTAAGATTTAAACATTCGATGATAGACACTTGAAAACCTTAGCTTCCACACTAACGACTTATGCACTCACAAAGTCTTACACAAATAAGAATTAAACTCCAAAGTGCATTTTACCTTCCTCTCCTTGTTACCTTCAAATCTGTAGGTTAAAATAAATATTTGCCTTCCCAAAAGGCATAATAATGCTCATATGATACTTCTGAGGAAATGCAAAGGTTGGGAACTTTGTCTATGAGTGGAATCTTGACTAAATCTCTCTAGTCACAGATTCTTGTTGTTGGATGCTCTTGTTGCTAGATAAACATTAGATTAATAAATTCCAATCAAAATTATACCTTACAGATCCAAAAAACTTCATTTGTGCAACTATGACAGGAGCCAAGGCTAAAAACTGACTTCGGCCATAACTTTTCACAAGAAGCTCAGAACCTCACCAAAACTGACATTGATGAGCGTCTTAGCATTCCAAAGACTTCCTCCAAAGTGTTTGGTCTCAACCATCATGAAACTCGAGATATTAATCTATATTGTGTGTGTTATGTCGTAAAATGTCTCCCTAGGACTTTTACCTCCTACGTTTAGCTCCTAGGTCCCTTAGATGTAATCATTCATATTAAAAATGAATCCTGAAGTAAAATCCCCTGAAACTCATGTCAAATGGGACTTAGGGGACACTCTTGAGCTTAAGCATGTCCCAAAATAGGACCCTAGACAAGGGCGATTGTGCCCTAGTCCAGACCTATTTTGTCGGGACCCAAAATTTAAATGTCCGCAAAAGTGACTGTTAAAAGGTTTCACTTTGCTCGTGCCCTAGTCCAGGGTCCTACTTTGTTGGGACCCAAAATTTAAATATCTGCAAAGTGACTGTTAAAAGGTTTGGCTTTGTCGGCCTATGTAATTTGAATTACGAATTTTTAGCAGGAAGACATATATAAGCATGTTTAGGACTTCATTTTACAACTAGACGGATAGTGTGAACTTGTGATCTTTTGCTAAGGATACTCAAGGCTTTCATTGTGTTGCAGAGTAGTATTGTGTTGTGTTTTTTCATGTTTTTTGCATATTTGTCTTCATCAATCCATCTCCTCATGGGGTGAAAGATCTTCATCTCTGCGTGAGAGCTTTACCTCCGAGGTGACATTTACTTTATGTTTCAATCATTTATCATATCATTACTTTTGCCTATGTCCTGTAAGGACACACACTCTCTATCTGACAATGGTGTTGGAAGGCTTGAATGCCATTTCAGGGCTTGACTGAGGCAAGCTCCTAAACACCACAACCCCCAACCCCTCTCTTGTGATTACAGGTTACAGGTGTTGGATTTTACGGAGAGGAGTTCCAGGAGGTTAGAGTAGAGTAGGAAGAATCTAGATCTGAAGAAAATGACAAAAAATCCCTAAAAGGACAAGGGTGCCCACTCTTTTGTCGCTCAATTTAGCACTGTTCAAAATCTCTGAAGTGGTTGCAATCTGAAGTAGATTTTATCCCGAAGCCCTCAGAAAAAACATTACACTAGACAAGGGCGCCCACTCTTTTATCCCCAAATTTTTTGCCTTCCAAAATCCAAATTCTGGTATGTATCTAATCTGCATTTAGTGTCTTCCTGTGTGAGCATTTGTCAAGATTCATTTGTTTGTTTATGATTTTGCATAATTAGGGTTTTTGGCTTAATCAGATTAAGATTCAACAAATTAATCTACAAATTCCAAATTTCCTTATCATTCCAAGTGACACCAAACCTGTAGCTGAGTCCTCTTGCAAAAGTTGTGATTCAACTCAGTTTAATGTCCTTGAATGTATGTAGTGAAAGGATGATCTAGTTAAACTACCAACCTAATCAACAAACCCTCTTTTTCTACATAACATTTTGGTGAACCCATGTTTTTATTGAATTTTACACCTTGCTAAGTGTTGTACATCAGATTTGCATTCATACATATCATTCCCATCTTCATACATTTGAAAATCTTCCATAAAAATTGAAAATTAAAAAAAAAAGGCATTTTTGGCTTGCATTTAGGCATAATTTGCACTATTTTCATTGCATATTATTTAATTTTCTGATATTTACATTAGATATAAGATAAATTGTAGCATTTCATATTTTCATAATCATTTACCTTGCATTTACATACTCTATTTTCTAGGATTTGCTTGAAACTTTGCATTTTTCATATAACCCAGTAATTCCAAAAGCTAGAGTTTGTAATTAAAATCTTATTTCAGATTTTATTACTCATTTTCCCACTCTTTCAAATCTGAATTTTGAATGTAGTGTGGCTGCATTGTACATCTTTGCATTTAGATTAAAAAAAGTGAAAAAATTGAGCATTTTAGGTGCATAAGCAAGCATAGTTTTGCTTAGTTTCATCGCATTTGTCATAAATATCATTTATTTCAGATCTTACAAACATATATTCATCCATCATTTGAAAATTTGGCATCATTTAATGTTTTAGATTGAAAATTGGCATATTTGTTAAATTACACATTGTGTATTTCAACAAACATATCTTGCCCCTTTGGTTTGTTCTATTAGTTTGTGCATTGAGTGTTGTATGCTTTTGCATGAGTCTTATAACCTGCTGCCCTAATAGAAATATACCTTTAAGGAGAAGTCTTAGATTAATGAGTTCTAGTGCTCCCAATAGCAACAATGTTCCTACATTAGAAAATCCATTGAACACCTTCTTTACAAAAGGAGAAACACAAACTTTGCAAGATATCATACCTCCTACAACCACAATGGAAGAACAAACATTTCATGATTTTGAAGATCCTATTGATGTGATGACACATGTACCCGATGAACAAATAAATAAACTTGATAAGGAACTAGCTGATTTTCAAGCATTTGTGGAAAAAGAAAGGATAACTGAAGAAGTTGTACTTGTTATTCATAATCTAAGAGAGTTGTTAAAAGAAGGACAAGATGGTGTTAATACACTACGTGGATTGGCCCATATAGTGCATAACAACATTATGACGGTGACTGAATGTGCAAATACTATTAATATGTCATCACCGACTCATACACAAGTATCGACACCTATACCGACTACCGAAATGTCTACTTTTACATCATCAATCCTTACTACCAATGCACATGCTTGTAGTAATGCTACCACTAGTTTTGGAGTATCTAATAGCATTAATTCACAAAATTACAAGGCTGTGGGATTCAATTATCAAAACCTAGCACCTAGGGTGACTTCTTATATGAATAATCACTCTCAACCACCTCTTTATTCCACTCATTCTCAACTACCTTTCACTTACAGTTATTCCCAACCACCTTCCACTCACAATTATTCCCAACCACCTTTTGTTACCACTCATAACCAATCACCTCAAAATTTCATGACTACAGCCTCTAATTCTCAAACCATATCCCCTAATGATGCCCTCCTAAACCAACTCTTACAAAGCATGACTTATTTGCAACAAAAGGTGACAAGCTTAACATATTCTTCTCAACCTAATTTACCAACTTACCATGCTCGCAGTCCTCTATCTTTTGCAATCCTTAGAACTCCTATGCATGATAAGTTTGAGACACCTCACTTTGAAAAATATGGTGGAAAAGGTGATCCTAATACTCATGTGGTAGCATTCACAGCTGTGTAGTGATTTATTCTTTGAAGAGGACTTGCAAGCGAAACTCTTCCCACAATCTCTCAAAGATACAACTTTGGAATGGTTTTTCTCATTACCTCCAAATTCAATACACTCTTTCTCTCAGCTAGTTGATTAATTCTTACAACATTTTCAAGTAAACATTGGACCTCAAGTCTCATTGATTGATTTAGTTCATTGCAAGCAAGGTCTGAAAGAGAAGGTAACTGAGTTTATCAGTCGATATCAAGCTCTTTATGCACAAATTCAATACCAGATGAACGATGAGGATGTTCAGAAGTTGTTTATTACAAATCTACAACCTAACATCCGTGATAAGATCCTCTTGATGAAATATAGCTCTTTTCAACATTTATGCATGGCTCTTCATGATTATCAACTTTCATCTAGTTAGTATGAGAACCAAAAATCATCGGCTCAAGGTGATCAAGCTCAAACCAGGACATCTCAAAACAATTTTAAGAGGAACAACAAGAATTTCATTAAGATAAATGGGCATCATTTGAACAATTTTTCACAAGTGTCCACTATCACTAATCCAAAGAGGGCACCGTTTTAGTTTTGACAACAACAAAGACAATTTACTCCAATATCTAACTCTCTACATTCTATTATGAATCAAGCAGTGAGCAATAATCTCTTGAAGCTTCACTCCATCAAACCATTGGATAGTAATAGAATGCAAGGACCTCACTTTGATGCTAATGCTTTTTGTCATTATCATCGACAAAAGGGCATGATACTGAATGATGTATGCGTCTTAAACATGAGATTCAAGACCTCATCAACTCAAATGTAATATAGGTAACTGGTGTGAATGACAATGAAAATAAGTTGGTGGCCCCTTCGAATCAAAATTTACAGATCTTCACTAATCCATTTCCTAGACATAACGAGAACAATATGGTCGAACAAAATATAATAGAACAGGAAGATGATTATCTTGACTTGACTATGATGAAATGATTGGTATGATAGAAGTGGATAAGGAGAAAATTGAAGATTCACCTTGTCCACAGGGAAAAGGTATTTATGCTGAGTTTCCTCTGATGTTATCCCTTCAAGGATCAGGAGTTAACCAAGATACACCGAAGTTACAAATTGAACAACCACGACAAGATATTATAACACAAGAAAAGGTTGCCACAGTGGAAAGTGTTTCATTACACCGCGAAAGGTTTATTCATTGAAATAAGAAAGCAAAAGATCAAAAAAGAACAAGGCATCTATCATCAGTGGGAAATAATAGTGATTCCCCTCCTCACAAGCAATAGAAGATTTCAAATATATAGGGATTTGAGAAACAAGCACCGCATGACCATTCTGTAAATAAGAATCAATCAGGTATGAACTACTCACACTTTTTACAAAACTCTGTGGATCACATTTCTAAGATGCTCACAAGTCTGGACTCCTCTTAGATAAAATGTAGGTATATATCTATATATATGTATGTGTTGTGTTCCCCCGTGCTGTGTTATGTGTTGTTTAGGCCTCCTAGGATGACCCTTGATACTCTTGTAAGGCCAAGGATACCAGGAGACCGCCTCTGTTGTGACCATTCTTCTATTTATTTCATCATTATTCTATCTTGCCTCTCCTCTATTTTATTGTTGTGTGTCGTGCCTTACAGGCATAGTATTGCGGTTGATGATCTAAGGGCATCCTCCTACATGGTGTTCCTAAGGCACTTGTTCTCCTCTCTCATTTTTATTGCTTACCTTCTTCTAGTGATTCTACCTAGTTGGTGAATGATGAAAACAAATAAATATTGATACAAACCATGTGTCCCTTCAGCAAGCAAAGCAAAAATAGACCTAGTCCATACATGACGACAGGGTTGATATATATATATATATATATATATGACACTTCACTAGTAGAATCACTCCGTGTGATGTATCATCTTATGGCATTTCTTGTGACTAACATTTTACAATCCACTCAATCTGCTCTTATACACTTTGATTAGTATCTCACCTTGTTGCTACACTTGGTTATGAGGTATCTATAGTATAGCCCAACGGTTATACTCAGTTCCAAACCCGTAGTACAACCTTGGTCCTTGATGTGACTGTTTTCATGCACAACTTTAATGAATTGCTTTGGTTATTATCTTAGAGTAAGATTTTTAACCTCTCTTGTTATCTTATCTTATCATATCTTATCAATGTGTTTGTGGGAACATTCAACAATCGTGAGCACATGTCACCTTGGGGGCATGGGCTTTGCGAAAGCTCTTATTCCCTTGTGTGTTTCTCTCTACCTTAACGTGCTTGATATCGGTACATGACATCAACCACCTCAAGGTGGGGGCATATATAATGATATCTATCTGATGATTCTGGTACCAATGAAGTGTGTTTGAAATCCCTCTCCATGAGGTGGGATAGCATATCCTTTTATCAAAGAATCCCTCTATGGAGGTAGGATAACGTATCTCTTAAGCTAGTGCATATCCCTTTATTCAAAATCCCTTCTGCGGAAGGCGGGATGGTGTATCTCTTGAGCTAGTACACATCCTTTTATTTCAAAAGTCCTCCACAGAGGTGGGGTTTGATCTTGAGACTATCCTCCCTTAAGTGTATCTTTGGCAGTTGTTGTGGCATAAGCCCAACCGTCAGGTGTTTTTGCAGTGTGTTTGAGATGGTGGGACTTAGCAATAAGCTCCTTCCATCCCCTTGTTTGTCATGTTTAATATGTATAGTATGTCTTTGGCATGCTATACGATGCTCGTGTATTCCGTGTGTCTTCCGTGTGTTTTCCCCCATGTGTGGTTTCAAGGGTGTATCGATGAGCTCCTCCCACACTTGGGCTTTGTTTGGCGTGTTTCCCCCTGTGTGTGGTTTCAAGGGTGTAGCGATGAGCTCCTCCCACACTTAGGTTTTGTATGGCGTGTCTTCTCCCGTGTGTGGTTTCAAGCGTCTACTGATGAGCTCCTCCCGCACTCAAGTTTTTTATGGCATGTTTTCTCCTGGTGTAGTTTCAAGGGTGTAGCGATGAGCTCCTCCTATATTTTTGGGGTTTTGTGTTGCAATTTTTATTTCCATGCATTTATATATGAAAATGCTATATCAATTGTATTCATCCTGTTTTGCGTAACTACTCTCATGTCTTCATCGTGTTTTGCACGTCTTCAATACTATCTTCTCCGTGTCTTGCATGCTTCCTATTGTCTTCATTGTGTTTTGCGTGTCTGCAATGTGTCTTTTAGTGCTTACCTAAGACTGGGGGCTAGAAGTAGTTCCTCAATCTTTGTGTATGCCTTAGCTTCAAGTGCCTAGCGTGTTTGATGTATTTTTGACCATACTTTAAGGCATGTATGGGTCATAAGATCATACATACATTAAAGTGGGGGCTAAAAGTTATGTCGTAAAATATCCCCCTATGACTTTTACCTCCTAAGTTTAGCTCCTAGGTCCCTTAGATTTAATCATGCATGTTAAAAATGAATCCCAGAGCAAAATCCCTTGAAACTCATGTCAAATGGGACTTAGGAGACACTCTTGAGCTTAAGCATGTCCCAAAATATGACCCTATACAAGGGTGCTCATGCCCTAGTCCAGACCTATTTTGTCGAGACCCAAAATTTAAATGTCCGCAAAGTGACCGTTAAAAGGTTTCCCTTTGTCAGCCTATGCAATTTGAATTATGAATGTTTAGTGGGAAGGCATATATAAGCATGTTTAGGACTTCATTTTACAACTAGATGGATAATGCGAACTTGTGATGTTGTGCTAAGGATACCCAAGTCTTTCATTGTGTTGTAGAGCAATATTGTGTTGTGTTTGTTCATGTTTGTTGCAGATTTGTCTTCATCAATCCATCTCCTCATGGCGTGAAAGATCTTCATTTCCCCGTGAGAGCTTCACCTCCAAGGTGACATTTACTTTGTGTTTCAATCATTTATCATATCATTGCTTTTGCCTCTGTCCTACAAGGACACACACTCTCCATCTAACAATGGTGTTGGAAGGCTTGAATGCCATTCTGGGGCTTGACCGAGGCAAGCTCCTAAACACCACAAACCCCAACCCCTCTCTTGTGATTGCAGGTTACAGGTGTCAGATTCTATGGAGAGGAGTTGCATGAGGTCAGAGCAGAGTACGAAGAATCCAGATTTGAAGAAAATGATAGAAAACATCCCTAAAAGGACAAGGGTGCCCACTCTTTTGTCTGTCAATTTAGCACTGTTGGGAATCTCTGAAGTGGTTGCAGTCTGAAGCATATTTTATCTCGAGGCCCTCATAAAAAACACTGCACTAGACAAGGGCACCTGCTCTTTTGTCCCCGAAGTTTCCACCTTTTGAAATCTCAAATCTAGTATGTATCTAATCTGCATTTAGTGTCTTCGTATGTGAGCATTTGTCAAGTTTCATCCGTTTGTTTATGATTTTGCATAATTAGGGTTTTGGGCTTAATCAAACTAAGATTCAACAAATTAATCCACAAGTTCCAAATTTCCTTATCATTCCAAGTGACACCAAACCTATAGCTGAGTCCTCTTACAAAAGTTGTGATTAAACTCGGTTTAATGTCCTTGAATGTATGTAGTGAAAGGAGGATCTAATTAAACTATCAACCTAATCAACAAACCCTCTTTTTCTACATAACAATGTGACTAGTGTTTATGTTGTGGTTGTGGTATGTTGCCTTTGTATATTAATATTTATATACTATGGATATTTGATGGGTTGTAGTTGTGAACCTATATATTTCTAGATCATGTATTGGTGGTTTTGTTGCATTATAGAAAATGACCTTTGGATATAATTATTAAGCATGTATTATCATGGAAGTTAATAGAAGTTGTTATGAGTTGATATTGGTACATTCTTTTGTATGCTTGAGTTATTTGATCTTGTTAGCATTGGGTTGCTTGTTTTGGTTAATTCTTAAGAAATTTTTGAGGTTGCATTTTTGTGGTTGTTACATATTATTTTCTCTTTCTTATTAAATTTTAAAATGTTATGGTTATACATATATCTCAAACTTGTTATAGTTAAAGCATATTGTTCTTCAATAATTTTTAATTGTATACTTTTTTCTATAAAATATCTTAGGATATTGAATTGTTGGTTCATGCTTACGACAAAGTAAGTAGGATTCCCTAGCTATATTAATGTTCATGGTATTGTGTTGGTTCATGTTATTACTTGTGACAATAACAGTTCCACTCGCTCTTTTTGATTTAATGTTTAATTCTACTCCGTGATTGTATACAAGTATCTAAGTTTTCATATTTACACTAACCCAAACATGTCAAATATTAATCCTTTACTTAGTAGAAACAAACTTGTCCATTTTTTTTTATAGGAACTTATAGTAGTGGATAACTTATAAAACATATTTAACGAAAAATATGTTATTATTTCTTGGAAATTACTATTCATAAACATTGAATGCTTGAAAACTATAGTTACATTTGGTTCTACAAGATGATAAGTTGCATTCAATCTATTAGAATAGAAAAAAATCATATTCCATAATGCCAAAGTGTTTAAGAGGTTTGAAATTAGGTAGAGTAGATAAAGACATTACTCCATTGACATAGTCACCTAATTCTACCATTGTATGCCTAGGTAGATGGTCAATTTGACATGCCAAGAAACTCAATACAAACCAACCTCTCCATTAGCCTATTATATGCCACATGTAAGAAACCAATTTTGTTCATGAGAATTTGGTTTTGGTCTAAGAGGAAAATTGAAATATTTTACGTAATTACAACTCATTTTATGCTCATATCAAATGCCATTTTTTTAATGATTCATTCATTTTTGATAAAAGGTAAAGAGGGATTTTTTGAAAGTGCCCCAACCCTTTACAACCAAGGATAATAGAAAACACAACAAAACAACTATTCTACAACACAACTACAATGTAACTACAACACAAGTACATCAATTCATAAACTAGGGAGCAAAAAAGAAACCAAAACCATATAAGTATACACCCAGGAGTAATAGATACAAGACCAAAGATAAAAGCTCATTAAGAGTAATTGATGCCTTCCATTCATCTTGTAGGTCTTTGAGGTGGGTACTAAGAGCTTTTGTAGTGAAAGGATCAACCACCTTGGATTTACTGCCCCTAGTTCAAGCACTTGGGCCTTCTTGAGTCTGTACTTGGCTATTCTTCACCTTCTCATGTAGCACTCTGATGTTATTGAGGGAGTTGTTGAACATTTCTTTACTAAAATTAATAATTTTCTGGATTCTTCCCTTCACCTCTAATATATCCACCTCCAATCTCCCTATCCTTTCTTCCTTCTTAGCCAATTGCTCCTTAAGGCTGATCACTTCCTCCTTGGTATTCCACTCCTCCATTAGAGAGTTTTGAAGCTTGTTTCTATTAAAGGATAATATTTTGCATTAAAATGTTGACTGTAATGATATATAATGAAGTTTGAATAATTTTTTCTACTAGATAATTTGTTTTTTCTAGAAACGAATGCCCAAGATAACTAAACTAAGAAAAGGAAGAGGGGGGTCCCTACCAATAGAGAAAATGATATCTTTATCATGGAGGATGTAATTGGTGGTTTCCAAGGTATACTAAGGATAATGATTCATTAATTATTAAAGGATAATATTTTGCATTAAAAATGTTGACTGTAATGACATATAATGATGTTTGAATACTTATTTTTATTAGACAATTTGTTTGTTCTAAAAGGGAATGCCCAAGACAACTAAACTATGAAAAGGAAGAAGGGGGTCCCTACCAAGGGAGAAAATGATAGATCTATCATGGAAGATGTAATTGGTGGCACCCAAGGTATACCGTAGATCAACACCAAGAAACACATTGATGGAATGAGGGGTATATATCCCATCCAACTATTGTGTATTATTATAGATGTGTAAAAAGGTGATATAGTCATGGACAAAGGGTTCAATTAAGAACTATCCAACCATATAGTCAACCCAAAAATCACTTGATAGATTTATATAGCGGATTGAAGTAACACAACAAATGAACATAAAAATAATTTTATTACTGGGAACTAATAACAAAAATAGTTTAGATTACATCAATGAATTCTTTTGCTAAGGCTTACAATAAGAATGAGACCTCAATATTTAAATTACAATGAATTGTAAGCACCATCAATGTATGGTTCCTTAATACAATGTCATACGATAAGATCTTTAATACATGATGTTTCTTTATCTTTTGATATAGAAATAATACCAAACTTTCTTCAATGGTTACTCAATGTTCTATCTTAGATAACTTGAAACTTTCTTTGTAATGTAGAATGATTAACCTTTTTTTGCAAGTGTGAACAAGTATAGAATGCCATGGCACCAACTAGCAATGTAGTACAACGATCAATGCAAATTATATATGGGAGATAAACAATACTATTTTTATTAATTTAAAATAACTCTACCCGTAGGCATACAAAAAGATAAAAGTATCCAAACTCAAGACTGACAAATAACCCACATGCTGCCCTATCAACTATGGCTTACAAAAAGCTTATCAATTTAACAGTACAATAATAAACTATAATACTTATTTATCTTCTACCTCTCAACTCTCTATCCCTAATTCCTTCTTAATCTCTAGGAACTTATGTGACTATCCTCTAGCCACCTCACCTCTACAACCAAACTCTAGCTATTCAACCTCTACCCTTTTCTCTATCACCTATCCTCAAGCTAATTCCCCCCCCTCTCTCTCTCTCCTTGATTGATTAACTTCTCTCTTAATTCACTCTCATTAGTTGTCTACCTACATAGGAAAAGATTAGTGGTTTTATTTTAGTAGCTAGCAAGATAACTTCCTAAGCATTCATTTGGATTATGCATATCAATTATGTTGCCTTAAGCAACCATCCAACTATTGTAATAGTAAACAAAGAATTCATACAACTAACATTAGATGATATCATTAGAAAAACATATACACAAAGGAAAATGTAGAGTTGATGTGTCATAAGAAAGAACAATTGTAAAAGAATAGCTGTGATAAAAGAAGAAACAACTATCAAAAGTTGATAGTTCAAATTTTAATGCTACCTAGGAAAGAAAACACATGCCATAAACTAAAGATCAATTCCTACCAAGGAATAAACACATTTTCCATGTAAAGAGAAATAACTAGATGTTAAGTGATAGGAAGCAAGAATAGATGTGACTAGAAGAAGAGAAAAAGCTTCCAATATGGTAGTTTGAGTGTCATCCATAAAAAAACATTACGTCTAAACAAAGATATAATCATGAGTTTTCACCAATAAATTCACTTCTCTTACATGTTATTATTGATTATATTGTTGAAGGCAATGGTAATCATTCCAATAACACCCTATAACAACTTCCCAAGAATACACATGATCTAAACCTTGCCATCAATCAAATTCACCTTGCTACTAAAGTTGTTCCATATGCTAACAAAGATGTTGTTGAAGGCCCTTATAGTTGAAGTCCTAGTTATTGCTGAAGTTATTCCAGTTACTGTAGAAATACTAAAGCCACATAGGCAACTACTGATGAAGTGAATTAGGTAGATGTTGATGAAGTCACACACATAGATTAATGCTAATGAAGTTAATAATATGCTAGAAAAGTGAGTTACCTTGTTGTGGAAGTCAACATGTATGGCTATAGAAGACACAAATATAGATTTTTTTCTACCAAAGTTAGCTAGAATGTTATTTCACCTCTATTATCCTTTGAACATGCCCCAAAACCTACACACAAAGACAAAACTCTCCTTATCCACCTTTATTCTATTTTTGGTCATGCAATATTGCTCATGGACTCAGATGCTCTTGCAACATACATGATAGGCAAATAATTTTGTGAGCATGGTGCTCACAAGTAGATTTGAGTAGTAGAACCACCCTTCCAAAAATCACAAAATTTGCAACGTGATCTATTACTATAATAGGTACATTGAAAGACTTATTCCTTCACCTCTTATAGCATTTAGCTACACAAATACCATTCTTCTCCAACAAGTGTGGCCATATGGATTCATCCCTCTTGTAAACCTCTTTCTGTCATAGCTTGACCTCCTCCTCTAAATACTTCTCTTTCTTTCTCCTCTTGTGGAATTTAATCCACCATATCTATACACCACTAAATGATTCCCATCTCCCTCTCTTCTCTTGTGAGATTAGACCCACTATTGTCCATCCCTCTTCACCTAAATTTTATTCTTTCTCCACTCACCATTTTGATTGAACACAAACCAACACAACCAACATTATGCAAATAAAAAATTTCCATAAGTGTGTTCTCATGTTGTCCTTCTTCACCTACCACCTTCTCATTCTCCTCTTCTCGTACATTCAACTAATCCACCAACATCTTCATGTCCTCTAAAGAAAATACTACTACTATACTCTCCACACTAAACTTTTTCTCCATATCCTCCATGATGTGAATCTCTTCTTCCATACACTACACACATACTCCCAATTCCTTAGGTTCATGTCCTTGAGAAATTCTCACCATGGTGGCCTTATCCTTATTTTTTGTGGTATTCAAAGTGTATGGAATTAAATTTAGAGTCAACCTATATTGATTAAACTTCCTAAAATATGTTTCATCCCTAATATACATGTATGGACTACTCAAAAAAATCAACAAACATCTAGTGGAACCACTGTTGGAATTAGGTTTGTCATTCATGTCAAAAGAGCATTTGTTGTCCCTGCATTTGTTGTCCTTTGTTGTCATTAAGAGAATTGTTGTCTCATCAAGTGATCTCAGTTGATTGTCAGTCAGTGATCTCTAATCTCTGTGAAGAATGATCTGTGTAAGACATAGTTGGATGGAATGGATTGGCTCATAGAGTGTCACAATTAGATAGAATGGATTGGCTCATAGAGTGTCACAGTTAGATGGAATGGATTGGCTCATAGAATGTTGCTTCAAGAGTTGCTTTAGGACAAAGTCATTGTTGATACTTGATGGTGTTGATCATCTCATGATGCCATGATGCTTGTACTATGTTGATACTCATCTCATGGATTGCTGTCAAAGATAATGTCCAACAACCACCTTGAGAATATATTGATTGTTCTTGATCTGCTTGTTATCTTTAGAGGTGTGATGAATATCATGAGTGGTGTGATGAGCATTTGAGAGATTGAGAATACTCTTTGGAAGATCTACCTTCCACTTGTGTATAGCCTTGAGTTGAATGCCTCTAGCAAAGTGGTTATCTATCACTCTAATCTACAAAGCTTGAGAGAAGGATTGATGTCCACCATGGATTTCAAAGGGTCTTATTGAACTTCATGATGTTGATGCTTATTTCTCATTCATCATTCAGATCATGGTGAATGTTGTTGATGCATCCTTTGATCTTCATGACAAAGACAAGGTTAGTGTTGTTGCTTCATGACAAAGTATGACATAATTGCTTCCTAACAAAGTCCTTGTTGAACATTCATTCAAAGAGTTGCAAGTTGGAGTTTGTTGATGTATTTCATGGTGTTGATACATCCTTTGAATCATGTTCATGTTGTAATCTCATTTCAGGGTTTGTTGAAATCTTTATATCTTCTAACTTAAATTCTAAGCATATCAAAACCCGAAGGCTATACTATACTCTATACCTAGGGTTTATGAAGGTTGTCAATGCAAAGTTTCCTTTTCGTTATATTTGATGGTTGACCTATTCTAGCCAGTGAACATGGCACTTAAGTGACATCCTAAGGGTTCTAAGTCATGAGGCCACTGGCCCCATCTCCTAGTCGACACCAGAGTCTTCAGTGAAACACTTCATAACCGAGCGAGAAACCCTTAATCTATGGTGTAAGTTCAAGTCTTTGGTAGCGCAAAGAGAAAGATCGACGGTGTCTATTTAAACTTATTCAAACTTCAACGGTTCCCCTACATGTTTGAATATTGATGGGTAAATGCTTGTATTCTCTCTGTGTAGCAGTTCAGTTAGGTTTTTTTGTGTAACTATTTTTGAACGATGGATTGTCAATTTCGTTGAAAAGGGGGATGGTGTGTTTTTTGTGCCCGCTGATGAGTTTGGAACAGAGAAAATGTGAGGTGTTTGTGATTTCTTTTTATGGAAGATCTGTCACAGAATAAATATAGCCTCAATTTGAAAGACAAGGCTTTTATGTGCACATCAAAGAGAATAGAGAAAATATAGCAGAGAGTCATGATTTGCAGAGGATATATCTGAGTGACTTAGAAGCACTCTATATTATTGTTTTACTTGCTTTGAAATTGTTGTTTTATGTTCTTGTGAATATGTATTTGAGAATGAAGATATGATCAGGTATTTGTTTGTTCAACGATGAATAGTTATTTTTGAATGATGGTGATTTGGTGGGAAGAACATTCTAAACATAGTATGCAGGTGCTTGAGGGGAGTAAATTGGATGATGTTATTAATGTAGGCTTTCCTTTGTAAATATATGTATGATTTTGTGATGCAAAGATGAGCATTTAGACAGTATGACAAAAAGCATATTGAAGAGGGTTTGTTGTGAGTCTATGTTAGGTTCACTCAATGTGTAATGCAGATGTATTAGACTATTTATTGGTGAAATATCTTCACATAGAGGAGGTGATTGAGTAAGAGTTATAGAACTCATCTATAACCTTTGTTAATATTATAAACATAGTAGTACTTTATATGCTTACCTATTTTGTGATTGGAGTTGGTGCTCCTAGTTTGAGTAGAGTTGATGTGATCAATGAGGTCCTTGCCAGTGAAGCATAAATGTAATCAGTGAGAGTTTGGTCAGTGAGACCTAATAAGATTTTGGTGAAGTTGGATAGTGGTTTTTCCCTGTTTAGGATTTTCCACTTTAAACACTTGTGTCATGGTTTCATGTTTGAAGATTTTATTGCTTTGTATGTCTTTGGCATGTTGATGTTAATTGCTTTTACAACTATTGGGCTGATGAATGAATTAGTTTTATTAGATCACTGATTCACCCCCCCTCTTAGTGATCCATTGTATTCAAACAACCACAACAACTAGCATTTCATCTTTATAATTAGAACCAATAGAATATATAACTTTACATTATTTATTCACTATTATTTCAACCCCATACTTGATCCATCCAAGTACATATGGCTGAGGGTGATCCATAAATTGCAACCCCAACTCATTCATAATTTTATGATAAATTAAGTTTTCTTGATAAGAAGTATCAAACAAAGAATCTACATGTTATCCTTGATGTGTATCTTGACGTGAAAAAGAATTATGATCTTCTCTTACTTTTTTACTTTAGAACTTTCACCCACAACATACATCTCTTTATGTGCAACACAATAAATTCTATTATCTAAATTAGAATCACCACTAATTTCTTTACCTTTGTTTATGACAATGTTGTTGTATACTTTTTTTTTTAAGATGGTGCCAAATTTAGGTGCAATTTATAGCACTTATCCCCTATATGTCCATCTTTGTGACAATGGCCATAATGAAACTTGGTTAAATTACCCTTTCCTTTATCCTTTTGGATAGTAGTATTGGTGTTTTTATTTTCTTTACTCTTGTCTTTATCCATTCTCCTTTCTCCTCCTTGTTGCTATTCCTTTTCTTTGCGCTTGTTTTTGAATGAAGACACCTTCTTTTATCCAAATATATATAATGGGATTCAACACATGCCTCATAAATGTATTTAATGTTTTCAATGATAATCAATGTCTTGACATGCCCAAATAACCCTCCTATATACTTCATTAACACTTCTTTCTTCGTGACATCTTTGCCAATTAGATAACATACATTTTTCCCTTATCTTTTCTAGAAATAGTGCCATTGAATAACTCATTCATCTTCATAGAAAATGAGATAGAATTACTTCTCCATCAGCCCATTAAATTCTTCCCACTTTAAAATTGGAGGTAATGTTCTACATTCTAGGGATAGGGTATAGGTCTCCTACCAAGTTAGAGTGAAACTCGCTAGTTTGAGTCTTGAAAATAAAATTTATTGATAAGGAGTGAGGTTGTGGAGGATAAAATATACTTCCATCTAACATATCCATTAATCCAACTTCTTAGCAACAATCTCATCATCATATGTTTGCATGTCTATCTTTCCTTGAAGGTACCTTGATGTGATGGCTCCCCATCATGTAGTTTGGTGTTCTTTGGTTCAATTTATTCATTAAAGGCCTTTGCCAACTCAAACTTTTTAGTTACAAATTGCATAAATCTCTCAATATTGTCTATTTTACCTATAGTATTGGATATTCTTGCCACATCATCTTATAGCTTCTTGAAACATGCTTCACCATCCTCATCTTCTCTAGTTGTAGCTCTCCTAGCTCTTGCCCACTCCCTTGTTCTAATCTAAGGTTAGTATGGGTTCAATTCACCACTTCCTCAAGAATTAGTAGATTTCATAATACTTCCACAACCATTCTCTAATCATTCACAAGATTCTCTAATACCACTTGATCCATAAACATTACCTAGTTTATAACCCTAGTGAGCATTAACAAATAGATTCTATGCTAAATCTCAATAATATTGTTTATTTATTGCAGTCACATGGAAAATATCTAACCATTGACAAGTTTCTTTGATACTCTTGATCCATAAACATGAGGTTTATAACCCTAGTGAGCACCAACAAATAGATTCTATGCTAACTGTCACTATACAAACTCTTAACAATATTGTTTATTGCTTGTAATCAAATGGCAATTATAGCAACACATAGTTCAAGAACATCAAATTATCATGGAATCAACAAAAGATGGCACACACACATATTGTAAGCACAAAAGACACCTTGTACAATTAGAGAAAACCCTTAAATAGATAAAAAAATCCCACAAAGAATGTGTAGTCTAGTGCCTAGCTTTTGCACTTATCGAGACATTGGCAGGCGGAACTTTTTTTTGAGTACTATTTGAGTGTTTGACAGGAATGTCAGGCCATATCATTCCAAAAATTTCAAAATTTCAATGTAGTGTATCCTGCCAATGCTAGTCTAGTGTCATACTCTCTTAGGATGACATAGGCAAGCCATAGGTGCCAAAATTGCATAGCTAGGGTGTAGGAGGAAGTCATTTTGTGTTGTAATGGACACACATCATGTGAGTCATTGAATGAGACATTTGGTCTAAAATTGGACAACTCACACTATCTTTGAGAAACATTTCCCTCTACCTTTTCATAAAACCCCAAGAGTGCACCATGTGTCTCTAGTAAAGCAATAACTTAACTTATACCAAAGACAAAGCTGGGGATTGCCAATTTGACATAAGACACCTTTTATCTTTCACTTCTTCACAACTTGGTCATGTGTCATCATGCTGGGGCTTCCTAGGAAAAATATCTTTGCTTCCTTTGAAAAGTCCCATGAGTCATTAGATTGAATTTATTTTGGAGGATTAGATGACACGCGTTCTATGGGACTTGGAACTTCTTGAAATTTTAATAGAAAACCAAAACTATAAAACTGGACTGGAGTGGGAAGGCATGTAGATTGTGGGGCATTCTTATTCATCAAGAATTGAGTTGGGATGGATTTTCTACACGTAGTGAAGATTTCACTATAATTTTGGCAACTCTTAAGGGTTCTTTCACTTGTAGATGAAAAGGAACCCAAACATGCTTATCCATTGGGTGCAGAGTCAACCAACAAAAGCTAAAGTTTCAAAAAAAATAAAATTTACAAGATACATACCAACTTATAGATGGCTTAGAGAAGCCATGGGTTTTTCCCATTCTTCATCCTTGGGTAGGTTGACCTTCGTAAGTATGTTTTAGTTTTGTTCTAGCTCTAATGTGTGTTCATATGATATTTGCTGAGATTGCAAGCTAGTAGTTTGTACAAGAGTCACCAAGTCAGTAGCTAGCTTGATTATGACCAACATTTCCTTTGTTATTGATGAAGGGATAGCCCATCTAACCTAGACACATCCAAGCCTTTATTTTTTTGATAGCCACTTAGAAAGTATTTGGGGGCAACACCTTTTTGTTTGAGTCCATTGCGGATGGGAGACTACACTTGATCAACATCTTTATGTAGGCCTAGACCTCCACTATAGCATTATCCATGACCCCTAGTTGCACCTTACACTCCTGTATCATTTTGTCCTTATCTAGGATATCATTGATTTGTTGGGTAGCAACAATATTGTGAATTTCAGTGGCATTTAGCTTGATGGGGTCCATTCTATAGAGCCTTGTGATGGCAGTGTGCACATCATTAAGCACTAGTATGAGAGTTGGTTCCATTACATCAATCTCCTTTTGTACCATGGACTAGAAAGAGTTTGTGCATATTCTATGAAGTGGAGGGCTAGAGTGAAGGTAGGTGTAGTTTGTTCAATCTTTGGTGTAGCTCTAAATTCAGGGGTCTTATCAGACTACCGAATTAAGCAACAAAATACAAATAGTAACACAAACAACCATGCCACCACAAAATGAATTTATTTATTAGCAGCAACAAATGATTACAGGAGTACAAAATGCATTACATAGTCTTAAGGTGTATCAATCTTTGTTCACAAAAATTCTCCAACATCTCTATTCTCCAAGAGATCAAACCAAGACAAATCTAACTAAACAAATGAACCCCTCAGAAGCAGAAGAAGGTATTTATGATACTCATCCAAAATAGTTTAACTAACCCCATCCATTAGGAAACTGACTAAACTGTTAGAATGAAATGAACTGCTCCATTAAACTCCTTCACTATGCCACAATAATCACTGTGTACACTCGACAGTTGATACAGATTCAGGCTCTAAACAGTAAGCGGTGAAATGCCCTTTCCACCAACCATAGAGTCTGTTATCAACTTTTGTCCAAGTTCACCAACTTCAATATTCTCTAACATATCAAGAGGAAGACTATCGACAAATGTAGCATTTCGCTAACTTAGGAGTTCTCCGTCATATTCTATCGACAAAGTAATGATTTCACAAACTAACTACTTATCGGTGTAAACCTTTAGTTATCAGCAAATTGTGACTTCCTCAAACCTTGGATGGCATATTGACAAATTTGGGGAATCTCAAATTAGTTTGTAAATAAGAAAGTTTTTTGATTAAGCGATCCAATCCTATTAGCAAAAGTGACCTCTTCTATCCCTTTATCAGCATATCAGCCATTTTCAGAACCTATGAACCAATGAACTTTGACTTCAACTTTGCAAGGCTTGTCGGTGAAATGAACCATCGGTGAACTTAAGAGTTCGCGAACTAGTGGTGTTGCCGACAAAGTTCTTAAACTTCAAACTTTGCCAATAAATGTTCCCTTCAGCAACTGGAAGACAACTGCAAACTTTCCTTCAAGGTTAGTCAACAAAAGTTCCCATCGACAAACTGAGCCGTCGACGAACTTAAGAGTTTGCAAACTTAGGATTTTGCTGACTAAAAGGCTTCCCTTAGAAAACTTGAAAAGTGAACTTTGTATAAAGGCCTATCGGTGTAATCGCCCATCAACGAAATAGACCATCAGCAAACTAAGTTGTTGACGAAACTTAACAATTCACAAACTGGGAAATTCTCCAACTGGCTATAACTTAACCAATTTTCGTCTAATTTCCATCAAAATGAAACTAGAGATACCCAATTGGGTCTTCTACAAGATGTCCTAAAATTGACCAAGTAAATCTAAAATTGATCTTGAAACACAAAAACCAACTTTGTAAGGAAATAAAGCCAAAAACAACTTAGGAAATAAAACATATTTTTGGTGACACAGGATTGCTAGTGAACCTAGATGCTCCTGCATCAGACATGTCGGGTAAGAGAAATGTTTCTTAAGGCTACAACTCAAGAAATTTTTGGTAAGTCTAGAATAGAAATCCCATACTTAGCCAATTCAAAAGCTTGAATCTAAGAGGCTTCATCAGCTGGTTTACCCTTCCACCAGACAAGATACTCCATGTATTCTTTTCCTCTTGTTCGTTATGGCCACACGAGAATCAATTACTTGATCAACCTGTTCAAACTATTTTTCATGCAACAGATCTATCCATTCACATTTATCCTGAACATCTAAACTGAATTTCGTTGGTGTGTGAGACTCCCCCTCATAATAGCAATACAAATCTACCACATTGAAAATGGGTGAAATATCTACACCTGGTGGAAGTTCTATTTCGTAAGCATTGGATGAAAATTTACGCAAGACCTTACAAGGTCCAATCTTCTTCCATTTTAGTTTATTGTATATTCCTTGTGGGAACCTCTCCTTCCGCAAGTGTGCCAAAACCAAATCCCCAACCTAAAACTCTTTCTCTCTCCTGTGAATATGAGCACGCTCCTTGTATTTGGCAACACTTTTCTGTAAATCTTCTTTCACCTGTTTATGCAAATCATGGATATATTCTGCAAATTCTTCTGCTACATCACTCTTATGAGTCAAATCAACACTATCTCACAATTCATCTACCCCTCTTAGACAGTAACCATACACAATGTGAAAAGGAATTTTCCCTACACTCTTATTTACTGGATTATTATAGGCGAATTCTGCCTGAGCCAAAACCAAGTCCCACTGGTTAGGCTTATTCCCTACCAAACATCTCAATAAATTTCCTAGACTTCTATTTACAACCTCAGTTTGACCATCACTCTGAGGATGGTATGTTGAACTAAAACCCAATTGTGTACCCATTTTCTTCCATAAGGTACACCAAAAATGACCAACAAATTTCATATCCCAATCTAAAACTATGCTCTTAGGCAAACCATGTAATCTAACTACCTCCTTGAAAAATAAGGTAGCAATGTGGGAAGCATCATTACTCTTTTGACATGGAATAAAATGAACCATTTTAGAAAATCTATCAACAACAACAAAGGTAGAATCATTACCTCTCTGTGTTCAAGGAAACCCCAAAACAAAATCCATACTTATGTGATCCCATGGTCTCTCTGGTATAGGCAAAGGTTGATATAAACCAGTATTCTGCCTGACTCCTTTAGCATATTGACAAACTCTACAACCTTGTACCAACTTCTTCACATCTGTAGCCATACTAGGCTAGAAATATCCTTCACTCAATTGTGCCAACGTTTTGTCAACACCAAAGTGTCCACTTAAACCACCACTATGCTTTTCTTTCAGAAAATTATCCCTTATTGACCCTTGAGGTATACACAATTTCTGCCCTTTGAACAACAAACCTTCCTAAATAAAATATTCCAACCAGGGTTTTCTATCTATCTCTACTAGATTCATATAAGTAGCCCATGCTTCCTTGAAATCAACATCATTCTTATACAAATCTCTCATAGAATAAAAACCAACCACACTCACCCTTATTTCACTCAACAATAGACATCTCCTACTCAATACATTAGCTACCCTATTAGATTTTCCACTTCTATGTTTCAAAACAAAAGAATAACTCTGTAGGAATTCAACCCATTTTTTTTGTCTCTAATTCAACTTACCTTGGCTATTAATGAACTGCAAAGCATGATGATCAGTATACAATACAAATTCCTTCGGTAGAAAATAGTGTCTCCACTTCTTGAGTGCCTGTACAATTGCATAGAATTCTTGATCATACATAGAATATTTCTTCTTTACTTCATTCTACTTCTCACTGAAGTCTGCAATTGGTTTCCCCTCTTCATTAAGGACACCTCTAATCATTGTCCCACTTGCATCACAATCTACTTGAAAAACCTTCCCAAAATCAAGGAGTTCCAAAACTGGTTGTTCAATTACTTTACTCTTCAAAATTTTGAAACTCTTCTTAGCTGTTGTTGTCCACACAAACTCCTTCCTATTACCCTTCATTGTCTCAGTAATAGGTGCACAAATCCCATGAAATTTTGAATGAACTTCTTATAGAAGATCACCAAGCCATGAAAACTTTTGGCTTCAAACATACTGTGAGGTGAAGGCCAATCCACAATTGCCTTGACCTTCTCTGGATCCATCTTCAGACCATCACCAGAAACTACAAATCCCAAATAAACTAACTCTTTCTTCATGAAACTACACTTCTTCAAATTGACTAACAATTTATCTTCTCTCAACCTCTGCAATACTGCCCTAACATGCAACAAACATTCTTCCTTTGTCTTACTGAAAATAAAAATATCATCAAGAAATATAGTAACAAACTTACCAAGAAATGGCTTCAACACTTCATTCATCAATATCATGAAAGTTCTAGGAGCATTCATCAAACCAAAAGGCATCACTAACCACTTGTATAATCCATCTTTTGTCTTGAAGGTTGTCTTCCACTCGTCCCCTTCTCTGATTCTAATTTGATTATACCCACTCTTCAAATCAATCTTCATGAAATATTTTGCTCTACTTAGGCAATCCATCATATCATCCATCTGTGGCAATGTGAATCTATATTTGATTGTTATTTTCTAAATGGCCCTCAAATTTGTGCACATTTGTCATTCTCCATCCTTCTTTGGTGTCAGCACTATTGGTACTGCACATGGACTGAGACTTCCCTTGATCATCCCTTTATCCAACAATTCTTGAACTTGCCTATTTATCTCCTCATTCTCCATAGGCGTCATCCTATACGGTGCCTTGTTTGGTAAACTTGCACTAGGTATCAAATCCATATAGTGACTAATATTTCTCACAAGCGGCAATCCATCTAGTAACTCCATTATATATGAGTATTCTTCCAGCAACTCTTGAATTTCTATGGGTGGCTCTTCTTGTTTCTTTGTTGTCATCACCACTTTAGGCTTAGGAATAAAAGTATAAACGACCCTCGTTTCTTCAATTCTTTCAAGAATTTCTTTTCAGAAATCAAACAAACTCTAGGATTACTTTCTACTTCATCTTCCTTCTCCTTCATAGGATTCAAAGTATACTCTTTCCCATCCTTCTTTACCCTATATGTATTTGTTCTCCCATCATGAACAACTTGTCTATCAAATTTCCATGGTCTACCCAGCAAAATATGACATGCATCCATTGGCATTATATCACACAAAATTTCATCCTTATAACTACCAATTCGAAAGTTAACTAGGCATCGTTCACTTACCATCAATTGATGCTCTTTCTACAACCAAGAAACTTTGTAAGGACTGGGATGCTTCAACCGCTTCAATTTTAGTTTGTTAACCATTTCTTTAGATACAATATTGTCTGTGCTACCACTGTCTATTATCACTTTACAACACTTACCACCTGACTTACATTTGGTTCGAAAAAAAATTCTCCTTTGAACATGTTCAAATTTCTCCTCCTTTGGGTTCAACAAAATCCTTCTCAACATCAATGATTCTCCATCCTCAAGATCTTCTCCACACTTCGGTGAAGCCACACTTTCACATTCTACTTGTGCCACATTAACTCTTACTTCTTTTTCTTTTCCAGTACTTTGCTGGATTTGAGGGCACTCAAACGCCCTATGTCCAATTTCTCCACATTGAAAACAAGTACCACTGAATCCTCTTCCCTTGCCTCTACCAAAAGATCCTCTAACTCTAAAATAATCACCTCTTCCTCTTGAGGAATCTCCTCTTCTTTTTATTTCCTGGGTATTAGTTTGTGATGAACTGGCCTCTCCTTGCTTATTTTGGTATCCTCTTCCACCACTAGACTGGCCTTTTCCATGTGAAAGTTTACCCCTACCTCTAGAATTGTTTTGCTTTTTGGCAAGCTTATCTTCAACCTTCAGGACATATTGGTAGGCTTCTTCAACACTGGTGATTCACACCATGCTTAATTCATATTGAATGGAGTAGTGCAATCCATTGATATATCTAGAAACCTTCTCAACATCATCATCAACATGACCAGCCCAAATATTCAATCTATAAAACTCCTCAGTATATTCTTGCTCATTCTTCTCCTTCTACTTCAAATTCAAAAGTTTCTTGAACAAACTAAGTTGATAGTCTGTAGGCAAAAACCTAGCCTTCAATTTGGTTACCATTCTCTCCCAGGTTTGAATTTTCTCCTTTCCCTTTCTCTGTCATTCCATCTGAACATGTTCCCACCATAGGGAAGCATGACCCTTCAACTTTGTGCAGACAAACTTCACTTTCTTAGGGTCTTCAATCGATTCAAAATCAAAATATTTGTCCATCTTTGAATCCAGTTAATCAATTCTTATGGATTTAAACTACCATTATAACTGGGAGGATCTAAACGAGGCTTACTACTTATTCTGGACATTGCCCTCAAAAATTGCCTTTCTAGTTCGTCTCCTTCATTTGCATCATCTTCTCTCACTTCAACTTCTTTGTCCTCACTAACATCTTCAACATGTACTCCTTTGTGCTATGCCATCTCGATAGCATCTAACCATGCGGTTATTCCTCTCAACATTTCTACAATCACCATATCTCCTCGTGGCCCTCTTCTACCATGTCCTCTCTATGCCATGTCTTCTTCAGATTCTCTGCAGTTGCAAGTCTACACTCACTCTCCTTTACCCACAACAAAAATATTAGAATCTCTTCTTTGACACATCCATAGTCTCCTCAGGAAACCCGCTCTGATACCATTTGGTGCAGGTCTAAATTCAGGGGTCTTATCAGACTATTGAATTAAGTAGCAAAATACAAAGAGTAACACAAACAACCACGCCACCACAAAATGAATTTATTTATTAGCAGCAACAAATGATTACAGGAGTACAAAAATGCATTACACAGTCTCAAGATGCATCAATCTTTGTTCACAAAAATTCTCCAACATCTCTGTTCTCCAAGAGATCGAATAGGACCAATCTAACTGAACAAACAAACCCTTCCTCAAAAGCAGAAGAAGGTATTTATGATACTCATCTAAAACAGTTTAACTAACCCCATCCATTAGGAAATTGACTAAACTATTAGAATGGAATGAACCACTCTATTAAACTCCTTTGATATACCACAATCACCACTATGTACACTCGACAATTAATACAGATTCGAGCTCTAAACAGTCAGCGGTGAAACGCCCTTTCCACGAACCATAGAGTCTGTTATCAGCTTTTGTCCAAGATCACCAACTTCAATATTCTCTGACATATCAAGAGGAAGACTATCAACAAATGTAGCCTTTTGCTAACTTAGGAGTTCTCCGTCATATGCTATCGACAAAGTAATGATTTCACAAACTAACTACTTGCTGGTGTAAACCTTTAGTTATTGAAAAATTATGACTTCTTCGAACCTTGAATGACATATTGACAAATTTGAGGAATCCCAAACTAGTTTGTAAATAAGAGATTTTGCCGATTAAGCGATCCACTCCTATCGGCAAAAGTGACCTCTTCTATCCCTTTATCGGCTTAGCGGCCATTTTCAGAACCTGCGAACCAATGAACTTTGACTTCAACTTTGTAAGGCTTATCAGTGAAATGAACCATCGACAAACTTAAGTGTTCGTGAACTAGTGATGTTGCCGACAAAGTTCTTAAACTTCAAACTTTGCCAATTGATGTTCCCTTCAGCAACTGGAAGACAACTGCAAACTTTCCTTCAAGGTTAGTCGGCGAAAGTTCCCATTGGCGAACCGAGCCGTCAGTGAACTTAAGAGTTCACAAAATTAGGATTTTGCTGACTAAAAGGCTTCCCTTAGAAAACTTGAAAAGTAAACATTGTATAAAGGCCTGTTGGTGTAATCACCCATCGACAAAATAGACTGTCAACGAACTGAGCCGTTGGCAAACTTAACAGTTTGTGAACTAGGAAATTCTTCGACTGGCTATAACTTAGCCAATTTTTGTCCAGTTTCCACCAAAATGAAACTGAAGACACCCAATTAGGTCTTCTACAAGATGATGTCCTAAAATTGACCAAGTAAATCTGAAATTGCTCATGAAACACAGAAACCAACTTTGCAAGGAAACAAAGCCAAAAACAACTTAGGAAATAAAACATATTTTTGGTGACACAACATTGCTAGTGAACCCAGATGCTCCTGCATTAATCTCCTTCCAACATGCTCTTCAAAAGGTGTGGATTAGCTTAAGGAGTCCCATAGGAGCTTGAGCTCCTCCATCTTGGTGTTGAGATATTGGATTTATTCTTTTGCTACTTCAAGCCTTTGTTCTAGATTATTGCTCTTCTTTGTGAGCCCCTTGATGGTCTGCTTCTATGTCTTCCTTTGGGTCTTGAGCATGGTGAATTGGCTATCTTGTGTACTTAGCTTTAACTTCATGACTCCCATCTCATTTGTTGAGGTTTGTTTCTATGCCACTCGAGCCTTAAGGCCATCCAACTACTTAGTGAAGATGTCAATAGTGGATTTCTTGGTAACACTTTCTCCTTTGGTAGTAGCTATGAGATTTAGCCTAGATTTGGTGAGCTATATTTTAGCCTCTGTGACACACTTCTCCACATCTTGAGCTTGCACATCTTCTACCTCAGTAGCCTTGTTAGACATAGTGGATACTTTTCCTTCAAAGGCCTTTATTTCCACCTTGGTAGTCTCTATTGTCTTCCTCACCTACTTCAACTCCTCTATTTTCTTTAGTTTTGTCTCTAGTTGATGAGAGATGAGCCAAATTCCTTGGCTCCCTTTTATAGGAATTCAATCCTATCTTTCACCTTAGCATCTTTGATGCTTATGTTGATTGCCTCCATTTGGTAGTCTATGGGTTGCATTTATCCTTTAATCTTATCTACCAGGGGAGTAAAGTGGGTGAAGTGAGTAACTTATTGTGTTGGATCATACTTTATGTACACTCTTCTAGATGCTAGGGTGACATCTTGTCTAGCCTTTCTCTTGGCCGCTTTCTATTGTGACGTGGTCTCAATTTGCACCATCTATTATTGGCACAAAGCAAGATCCCATGTAATTGTTATTGCTTGTGAAGGTTGGGTAGATCCTAGGGAAGGTGTGGAAGTGGGTGGGATTATCACTTGTGTAGTTGTGGATGGGGTGGATGTTTGGGATGTGGGGATCTACATAGGATGGAGGGAAGGTGAGGGTGATAGTGACTATTATGAGTATAATGTTTGTTGGAATGGGATAGTGGGTGGCTAGAAGGCCAAGAGGTAATATCCATCAATTGGTGGTGGGAATTATCTAGTAGGAAAGGGATATTATGGGTAGTAGTATGGAGGGTAGGGGTATTGTGGTAGAATCTATTGATAGTTTTCCCGTATTTGGCAAGTAATGACAATAGGAATGTAAGGGGACAAAAATAGAGGTAGTGGAGGGTATTAGATATATGGTGATTGTGGCATAGGGGGAATAGGTGGGGATGAGGGGATAGATTTAGGGGAAGTAGGAGGAAGTTATTGATGTGAAGTGGAATGGAAGGTGGTTATAGTAGCAATTGGTGAAATAGAGGGAGTAGTAACAAAAATAAAAGGAAGAGAAGAGGGAAGAGAAGTACTTGGTGTAGAAGCCACATGAGTTTGCTATTATGGTGCATTAAACACTAGTTGTTCTTTAGTTTCTTTCTTCTTCTTCTCTGTTATTCTCTTTATGGGTGGCTGGTCCACATTTTCACTTTTTATCTTCTTCTGATCATTGGCGTTATTATCATCCCCAACAACTATCTAGAATAGGCTCTATTTTGTTCTACTTATTCTTTATGATGGACGATTTGTGGTCTTAGCCTAAACTTGTGTCATGGGATATCTCCTTGATGTTTGGATGGCCTCTTATCCCACAGTCATGTGGCTAATGGTGGGAGCTCCCGTAAATCTTGTATTGGTATTTCTACAATAGGGACCCTTGATGTCAATATATGTATACGTGCCTTGACATGTGCAATTGATGTTGATGGTCCTATTCCAATAGCGGATACTACTTCTTGTTCTGAAACATGAGTTGCTATTGTTGTCCCAAGGACAAGTGTAATCAACTTCATTCTCTTGCTTTCAAGTGAGGAAGCCTCTTAACATGGTTAGCTTTCTGGTATGTTGTGCGAATAGGTGGGGTTGTTATGGATTTTATTATAATCCCTTCCAGATATCATCCTCTGGGGTGTCATTTGGCTTTTCTTTGGTATGGATGATCTCTTGGTAGAATTTACACTAAGTCATGATCTTCTCCTTGCTCCACTGCTCTCTACTTAGCATCAACACCCAATCATTGAACATCTTGAGGTCATATTTCTGTACCTTCTTGTAAAATGTCTCAAATGACTAAAATGGTTAGGGCTCTTGAGCCATTGCTTGCCACTTGTTGATAAATTCATTAACATTTTCTTCAAGTGGGTTCCTCTTGGCTTCAATTTTTGGCTAGGATTGATGCACAAACATGCCTGCCTTGATTCTCTTTATCTTTTTTAGCCATGCCATAGATAAACTAATGGGATCAAAATCCTAATGATCATGGATCTTATCAAGCCAAATCTCCCTCCATTTGACATCAAGGAAGTCCATAGTTTTCTACTTAGTGTTAGTGATAGAACATGTCTATAGAAGGGTGTAGAATGCAAATCTATCCCTTCCATTACCAAATTGTAGGTTGATTGTGTCTACATTTCTTAAGCACTTGAGCACAAATATTATTGATGGGTAGAGTCTTGATAACTTGTACATGGATCTGTTGTATCTGTAAACTCTTATGATGGTGTGGTTAGTACCATAGAACCAATCTCCCTTATGAAATGACCATAGAGTGGTCATATAATCCTTGTTGAGCCTAGGCATTCCTTTGTTTACTAGGAGTGAAAGGGTGGACATGAGAAATCACTCCATGAAGGTGTAGTAGCAATTGCTTTGGTGGAGGATGGGAGTCTAGGTAGTGACCGGGTCATTGCCCTTTATTGTGTTGGGATGAACATCCAAGTATAGTGGGTTGCATTGATGAAGCAACATGTGCACAAGTATGGACATGTACCTAAAATTATAGGTTAATTTAAGGTTTCACAATTGTGTGCTTATTCAGTTTTCCAGGTGTTGGGAGTAGTCTATTTAGAGGACCTCTATTAGAGGGGTTCCAATAAGTAGATGGGCAATAATGAGTTGCTAAGGGTAGTCTATTTTATTGTCACACGTGTCAAGAAGATATGCCACCATGCTATAGATATACCAGGTGTCTAATTTGATTTGATTAAGGGAGAGTGGAACTTGATGGGATTTGAGATAGTTGGGCTTGCATCTGTTGTCAAGTGAAATTGCACTCTGCTTGAAGCTTGTTCAAGCATTCTAATGACACAATGGGACTGATCTCTAGGTGTGCAACCTTGTAGATGAGATCAGACCTCCAGAGAAGGTTGGTTCCTCTTTTTGAGCTTAACACTCAGAGAATTAAACTAAACCTACACTAATGATCACCAAGGAAAAGGGAGAGAGGGAAACTAAAATTAAAAGGAGAGGTGATACACCAAGATTTAGAGTGTTTATCTGCAACCAACATAACACAACAATGATCTCAAATACTGAAAGAGACTCACATAGACTTACAATTTTAACATAGGCTCAAATCAGACAAACTGTGACTAATAGAGGGACCGTTTTATCCACAAAATGAGTTACAGATTTCAAGTAAACACAGAGAGAAATCATAAGAGGTAAAATATCAGTGATTGTATTGATCATGAAGGCTAAATAGCCGTTACAAAAGAAAGATACTTTGTTACAGAGAGATAGACATAAAATAACCATCTACATTCATTGGTGAACTACTATCAGAGACATCAAAGGCTCAGCTTCGAGCATAATGCATCAAATTTGACTGGTTCTTGCAAATAAGTTACAAGGTCTGTGATAACAAACTACCCAACTAGTGTGATAGCCCCGAAGAACAGCTAACCAACTTGAAATACATCTTTGAACATGCATATATAGCTTTACACATCACACTGTAGCATCCATGGATGTGGAATGAGAAGTCAACAAGAAGGAGCCGTCGCCCATGCTACAATAACTTTGTTTCAGTGTCCTTGGAGGGTGCCCACATGTATTTTCCCGTGAAATCCATTGAAACAAGAGGTCTGCCCATGCCTTGAATACATAAAATTGAATGCAAATGAGGAATAGTAGCATGGGGGGATGAGAAATCCATCTCCCACATGAAATCAGCCTCTAAAGATGCATTAATGGTGACCAAGAGGGTCGTTGAACAGTCTCGTCCTACTTTGCACGGTGAAAAATGGACCTAGAAGGCAAAAAGGTCGAGCTCTGACATATTAGACTTTGGAGCTCGGGCCTTCCACCTTATCATTTGCTAAATCTGGAAGAGAAAGGAGAGAAGCCCCGACCCCACCCATGTATTTGATAAGAAGGCATCGGGGGTCGAGCTTCAGGCCTTTGCTGCTTCGCCTTACATCCCTTGGAAGAAAGAAATAGAGAAATCTTGACGTTTGCCTTGTAAAACTTTGAACATTGAAAATCGGCGGAGTTCAGAGTTCAGACCTTTTAGCTTACATTTTTTTGATGACGTCACTACCACGTGGCAGCATTCTGTGGTTCCACGAACAAGCGAGGGGCCCACGAAAAGAGCATAGTGGAATGGCAGAATGCATTTAGAAAATATTGACATTATCGGGGATCAGGGTTCGGGCTCTTCGCCTTCCGCTTGCCAAAAGGAGGAGGAAGACGAAAAGTCTGAGCCCTGCTACACTTAGTCATTTCACCACTATGCCTGCCTTTCCTTGAAAATGTCAGACTCTAGCCTTTGGGCCCTTCGACCTTCACTTTCCCAGAGAAAGAGGAAGGGAGAAAGTCTAAGCCCCAAAAGAAAAAGGACTTAGCCAAATTTTGAGAACCTTGCCGGAGGTCAGAGCTTGGGCCTTCTAGCTTCCGCCTTCCAAAGGGAAGGGAAGAGGGAAGATGAAAAGACCAAACTCTGAAAAACACTAAACACTTAGGCAATTTTTACAAAGAACAAGGCGAAGTTCAGAGTTGACGGGGATGGAAGGATGAAGGACAAGACTCTGAACTCCGAAACTCTGACAACACTAAAAACACAAGGTAAACTCAGGATTTTTGGGACAACTGATTTGGGTAGTTTTTCCTTACGTTCCAAAGGGTGAAAATATTAGGATTTCATGGATCCTTAGGTTGTTTGACCAGAAGGCAAAATAGGATAACATTTTGGTGACTATGCAGGGGTGTTTGCTTGCTAAACACTAGGATCCAGAGGCCTTATCAATCCATTGGGCATAGAGTCAAAGGCACAACAACAAGAACAGGGGTTTGGCTAAACCAACACAAAATTGAACACTGCTCACAGGAAACAAGACAAGGCAAAACAAACAAGGCCAGCATCCTCCTAATGAGAATGCAACAGAGTACAAGGGCACTTATTGAAAGGAAACCTAAAACAGAAACAAAACTAACCTACACCTAAATTAACAACTAGAAAACTGACTTAAATAAAGCCATTAACTAGTTTTTTAAAATAACTACCCTTTGTTAACAATTTACAATGCTTTCCCAACTTATGGGCAGTTAAACGGTGGTGGGAAAGGGATGGGCATACAACAAATTGACAAAACACTTCCCCTAGAATGAGGATAGACTCACTTACCCACTTGAACTGATTGTTGATGCTGCCTAGAAGTGAATAAATGGGTTGATCCCACTTATTTTGGTGCTCAACTTCATGCTCAGAAGTGAGCATGACAAGAGGTGACTCTTCATGATATATCCCCGGCTGGGCCAAATGTCTGATAAGACATCCCCTTGAAATGGCATGCAAATAAATAGAGTTGATCTCATGTCTCTACTCTAATTCCTCATCTTGTTGTTGGCCTGAAAGCTCTGGCGATTGTGGCTAAACTGGAAATATGGTTGCCTCCACCTTGTGACCATGTTGTTCATGATTTTCTAAATTAGGCTAAAAAAATGATCCTTGCACATGCTCAATGGAGAAATCTTCCCCATCAAGGAGCTGATATCCTTGTTGGATAATCAAGAACAAATATTTACTCTGTTCTTTCCCATATTCAATCTCTACATCATTATCTTCAATGAAATATGGGAGCTCCTCAAGCAGGGCTACATCATTAGCCTTTACACTTTCCCATATAGGGTTGTTTTCATGCCCCTCTTCATGAGCTGGAACCTCACTATTATGTTGGGCCTCAACTTGCAAGAACCTACCATCATTTTCACCGCCCTCATGTTGCTCTAGAACTGCTGTTAATATTGGCATCTGCAGGTGCCCTCTTCATTTTCAATGTAGCTAGGCAACTCACTAAATAGAGTGGCATCATCCACTTTTGGAGCTATTGGAGCAATCTCCTCCACCATGCCCTCATCCTTTGGCTGCTACTCCACACTATTCTTCTTGAGATGCCTCTAGAACTAGATCTCCTCACCATGCTTTCTTTGTATTTTGGTTTCATTCGTCTTATTAAAAGCATGAGAAAACTCCACAAACGAGCCAAAGTCCAGGGGACTCAACCATGCACTTGAAACAACACTAACCTCATGCTTGATGCATTGCTGCTCCAATTGATTTGGCTTAACTTCTTCTTGCAGCAGATTTGAATTTTTATATCAATAGCACATGAGGATTCACAACTAGCAGGCTGACCTACATTTGCCTCCAACACTTCCCCTTTTGGCTCATAGAACCTAGTATCCTGCCAAAAAATTGGCATGTCCTCCACCTTTAGGCTAGTGCCAGGACAAGAGGGCTAACATGGAATGGGGGCTGAAAGGGATTCTAGCCTTTTCTAGGCAAGCAATTGCATTAATTGTTATTCTTTAGCTACGATCTCCAAAGCCAGGTTCTCTTGATAAGCTCTTTCCTGCGCCTCCATCTGTTGTTGGTGAAGATGAGCTTGATAAGCAAGCTCCTCTTGCTGTCTGTTATACTCCATCATTCCCTTAACCTCATCCCACTCCCATTGGAAACCTCAGAGTATCTCCATCACATCACCTTAATTTCTGATGTTAAAATTAAAGGCTTCCTACGGTTGAATATACCTTGCTTGTTTTTAAAAATGATCCAAATGTTCCTTAATCTCTAGTAGAGCAAGGTAGTCTTCTTGGGATTGATAACATGCATTATTAGGCTAGCAAGAAAACTAAGTAGGGGCGGGAGGGAGGCAAGCGTCATGAGGATGCTGATATTCTGTTGCATTAGGGGCGTATGGCATAAAACCAAAGGTGTTTTGGGTCTAATATTGCTAGTATTGGGGCCAATAACTTGTATTTTGATTAGGAGGAGGGGAATAACCATAATTGCCATAAATATTTGACATTTTAAAGCATTGAAAAGCTAGACAATCATAGAAAATGTTTGAACAAGAGCAAAATGGTCTGATACAAGCAAAAAACTGGATACATACCCAGAAGAGTCACCAGGTGATTTGAGATGCTTCTAAAAGTAAGCTAGATCAGGAATACCACCAAAATCTTGATCCTTGATGAATCTTTAAGAACTTGGGCTACTTTCACCAACAAATTTGTTCAACAGAGTCACCATGGTGTTGAAGAAGACTATCTTGAATGGCAAAATACGCTGAAGGACACACCAAATCCTCCAACGGATGATGAAGCTAATCAAACCGGTCACACCAGGCGTTCCAGAAACTGTTGTCATGTGAAATTGCACCCTGCTTGAAGTTTGTTCAAGCATTCCATTGACACAATGGGATTGATCTCAGGGTGTGGGACCTTGCAAATGAGATCAGACCTCCAGAGAAGGTTGGTTCCTCTTTCTGAGCTTAATGCTCAGAGAATTAAACTAAACCTACACTAATGATCACTAGGGAAAAGGGTTAAAGGGAAATTGAAATTAAAAAGAGAGGTGATACACCAAGATTTAGGGTGTTCAGCTGCAACTAACATAACACAACAATGATCACAAATACTGAAAGAGACTCACACAGACTTACAGCTTTAATAGAGGCTCGAATTAGAAAAAAACTATGACTAATAGAGGGACCATTTTATCCACAAAATGAGTTACAGATTTCAAGTAATGCTACACCCTTAATATTGGTGTACATTGGGTTATGAATAGTCATCTTGTGGCTATCTTAATTCCTAATCAAGTCATGTTATCATTATTATATTATTATTTAGTTAGATAGGTCAAACTAGGTGTTATATATGGGTGTGTCTATTCATCCTAAGCATACTTAGGTATATATAGGAGGATATGAGTCTTATTTCATCATATATTGTGAAGTGTGTTCTCATTGGAGATATTTGGAGGTTTCCCCCTCGAAGTGGCCTGTTATTCTCAGTTATTATCAAGTATTTGCAGAATATTTCATATCATCTTCTTCCATTGTGCAAGTTATTTCATTACAAGTAAACACAGTGCGAAAGCATAAGAGAGGCAAAATATCAGTGATTATATTGATCATGAAGGCTAAATAGCCATTACAAAAGAAAGATACTTTGTTATAGAGAGATAGACACAAAATAACCATCTACATTCATTGGTGAACCGCTATCGGAGACATCAAAGACTCAGCTTCGAGCATAATGCAATAGATCTAATTGGTTCTTGCAAATGTGTTACAAGGTCTGTGATAACAAACTACCCAACTAGCGTGATAGCCCTGAAAAATAGCTAACCAACTTGAAACACATATTAGAACATGCATATATAGCTTTACACATCACACAGTAGCATCCATGGACATGGAATGAGAAGTCAACAAGAAGGAACCGTTGCCCATGCTATAATAACTTTATTTCAGTGTCCTTGGAGTGTGCCCACATGGGTTTGCCCATGAAATCTGCTGAAACAAGAGGTACGCCCATACCTTGAGTACATAAAATTGAATGCAAATGAGGAATAGTGGCATGGGGGGATGAGAAATCTATCTCCCACATGAAATCTGGCTCTGAAGATGTATTAATGGCAACCAGGAGGGTCGTTGAACAATCCTGTCATGCTTTGCATGATGAAAAATGGCCCTAGAAGGCAAAAAGGTCAAGTTCTAACATATCAGACATTGGAGCTCAGGCCTTCCGCCTTATCGCTTGCTGAATCTAGAAGAGGAAGGAGAGAAGCCCCGACTCCACCTATGTATTTGATAAGAAGGCCTCAGGGGTCGGGCTTCGGGCCTTCGCTACTTCACCTTACATCCCTTGGAAGAAAGAAACAAAGAAATCCTGACGTCCACCTTTTAAAACTTTGAACACTGAAAATTGTCAGAGTTTGGAGTTTGGACCTTCTAGCTTACACCTATATGATGATGCCACTACCATGTGGCAGCATTCTGTGGTTCAGTGAACGGGTGAGGGGCCCACCAAAAGAGCACGATAGAATGACATAATGCCTTTAGAAAATATTTACACCATCGGGGATCGGGGTTTAGGCTATCCGCCTTTCGCTTGCCAAAAGGAGGAGGAGGAAGACGAAAAAGTCTGAGCCCCGCTACACTTAGTCATTTCACCGCTGCACTTGCCTTTGCTTGAAAGTGTTAGACTATGGATTTCGGGCCCTTCGACCTTTGCTTTCCCAAAGAAAGAGGTAGGGAGAAAGTTTGAGCCCCGAAAGAAAAAGGACTTAGCCAAATTTTGAGAACCTCGGTGAAGGTTGGAGCTCGGGCCTTCAGGCTTCCGCCTTCCAAAGGGAAGGGAAGAGGGAAGATGAAAAGACCGAGCTCCAAATAACATTGAACACTTAGGCAATTTTTGCAAAGAACAAGGCAAAGTTTAGAGTTGATGGGGATGGAAGGATTAAGGACAGGACTCCGAACTCTGAAACTCTGACAACAATGAAAACACAAGGCAAACTTAGGATTTTTGGACTTTGCCGATTTAGGTAGTTTTTCCTTGCATTCCAAAGGGTGAAAATATTAGGATTTCATGGATTCTTAGGCTATTTGGCCAGAAGGCAAAATAGGATAACAGCACCATCAGAGGGTTTGGGGCATAAATTGTTTGCAAAGATGAGATGGTAAGGGATATTATTGTTGGGAAAGGTTGCCATTAACTTTGTAAACCTAACCAATTTATGTGTCTCCAAAGTTCTTGGAATGTGTTCCCCAACACATAAGGACTTTGAGAGATAAATTAATATTTAATTATAACACTTGGCTTATTGTAATTAACTCCTTAATGGTAGGGTCAAACTTAGGTGTCCACTTTTGGAGTGGGGTCCATGAAGATTTGTTGACAACTCCTTGAAGTCTGTTTTGGGTGTTTGACAACTCCTAGTGTGTGGGAGTTAACTTGGGTGCCCACTTTGGAGGTGTCTTATATTTAGACTCAGAGTTTGCTTTTTAATGTACATGAGTGGATATTGTTGATACACTTTGCATGGATATGATGTGGGAGTTATTAGAAGTGTTAGAGATGCATGATATTGGAATATTGCTTGCATGAGTTCATAAAAGCTTTGCATGGACTCACATGTTTTTGCATGTGGTTGCATGAGCTCATAAAAGTTGCATGTGCTTGCATGTTGTTGCATGTCACTTGCATGTTCTTGAATGTCACTTACATGTGTTTGCATGTTGTTGTGTGTCACTTGCATGTGCTTGCATGTTGTTGCATGTTGCTTCTATGAACTTGCATGTGCTTGCATGTTGTTGCATGTCACTTACATGTGCTTTCATGTTCTTGCATGTCAGTTATATGGACTTGCATGTTGTTGCATGTCAGTTATATGGACTTGCATGTTATTGCTTGTCAGTTATATGGAGTTGCATGTTGTTGCATGTCATTTTTATGATGTTGCTTGTAGAACACTCCAACTCAGAAAACTTGTAGAACACTCCATCTACCAGATTTAGTTAATGGGTATCTCTTGCATTATGCTATAGGTGTTTGCATGTCACTTGCATGTACATAAAAGGTTAATTCAAAATAATATTGGGGACATCAATCATGCATATTATTTGTGTGAGATTGATGTGTGGTGATGCACTTCAGTTGACTAAAATAGATTGGGACAACTTGGGCATCCAATCTAGAGACTTTCAGTTGTTGCTTTTATTTGGAAATGTCATTTCTATTGAATAAGTTTAAGTGTAACAACTTGGGCACCCATAATCAAGACTAGCAGTTAACAGGGTGCTTGGTACAGTTTGACTTTAGTCTTCTCTATTTGGAGCGCTTGGGTTTTGCATGAGGACTTATCTTATCTTATCAATTACAATTTATTATAATTTGAGTTTCAAGCTTTTGAATTAATAATCTTTGAAGTTGTAATTAAAAAAGCACAATGTATTTTGCAGAGAGCAAGTTTTGAAGCTTTCAATATATAGAAACTTTGATGTTGTAGGAAAAAGCATTACATGAATTACAACATAACAGGTTTTAGAAGATTGAACAAGCTTTGAGGTGTGCATCAGGATTTAGAGAAGTTTCAATATTGAATGTAATCTTTCTTGAAGATATTTAATACAAGCATAAACATCTTTGAGTGTGGAGTTTTTTCCCGCAAGGGTTTCTCCACGTAAATATTGTGTCTTCTTCTATCATTCTTTCTTCTTCTTCTACTACACTGATTAAATTGGAGAAATACTATAACATCTAAATTGAAAGTGTTAGAAGAAAATGTGAACAACAGTTTTAAACAACTAATATCCAATAACTCAATGAAATTGATGTAAATACAATAAACAAAGATATTACCTTCATAGATTGATTTACCTCGTAGCTTCCATGGTTGCCTATCTCGTATCGATCTTGTGTATGATTTGAGCTCTCAGAAGTTGTACTTCCTTGCTGTTGAAGATGACAATAGGAGAATGACTGTAGATGGATAATGCAATGAAGACTAAACTACAAATGCAATTCTAATGTGGACTAATGATTGATAATGGAGACATGATTGGATGATTATGATGATAATGAGGTTATGCAAATGCAATGGATATACTTTGCCAAAGGCATGTTGATAGGATTCCTGCAGAGTAAGATTGCAAAAGCTTGAGATATGAAAATGAGGGAATGAGGGTTCCTTTTATAGGCTCAAGAGAGGCCAAATCCAAGTGTCAATAGATCCATGGCTGGAGGAATTACCTGTGAGGTGTACAGTTGAGAAAGCTTAAGAGAATGTGCACAAATCAGAAGAAGACAAGTGTCCAAGCTCCTTTCATGAGTTATGGGAGTTAAAATAATAGATTGAGGAGTTAACTGGATACATTGATGAGATGACTGGGTTGATTGGAGAGTTGACTGAATTGATTGACCAGTGAGCTCAATTGATTAATTAGTTAACTGATTTGATTGATGAGTTAACTAATTTGATTGGAGGATAAATAGGACATGTGGGTGAGGGAATATTAGATAATTAAATATTAAAATATTTAATTATGTGTGCAACATGTTGGTGTGAACAGGGTTATCACCTAACCGGTTTACCCTAGTGTGGATAATTCATCTTATTTAACTATTTACTAGTTAAATAATATTCACACATCACACATTAATCACACATGTTAAGTTGACTTAGTGAGCCTTCTAGATGTCTAGTTGTGTCTAGTTAAGTCTAGTTGTGTGTTGAGTTGTTGATAGTTGGAGTGAGTTGTCTTATCCTCCACATGTGCAATTAGCTATCATCCTCTAATTGGCACATGTTGTTGGAATATCTCCACTTTCCACTCCACCTCTCTAGCTCTCACCTTGCCTTTATAAGCAAGGCTCTCTTCATGTATTATGTAATCCAAAACAATAATCCTTCTTTTGCATTCAATGATAGAATAGCATTATTCTCTCAGTTGATCTCTTTTGTGCTTTCATGAAGTCCTAGATCCTGGGTGGCTCCAATCATAGCCAACTCTAACATGGTATCAGAGCTCTAGGAAGAATCACTTTATGTTAGTCATTTTTTGAGAGATCTTGAGTGCAATTCATGGTGGATCTTGATGGTTGAGTATGCTCTTCTCTTGCATCGCATGATGACCTGGAGAATTAGAAAAACTTGATAGAATCCTAGTTTTGTGAGGGTTTCCCCTTCTTGCTCTTGTATTGCAGATGCATTTTGGAGCATGTTGTTGCAAATCAGACTTCACCATTGCGTCCGGAGCAGCCGAAATAGTCAAGATCACCTTTCGTTTCGTCAAAATCTGACATCGGAGGCAAAATTAACGAGGGTTTCAATTTGGGGCTTCGTGGCATGATCCGGAAGGTACCAACAGTTTCAGAGTAGTTTGGCCCAAATCAGACATCGCCATTGTGTCTGGAGCAGCTAAATCAGTACAGATCGACTGTAAAATTGTCCAAATCAGACAAAGTCGCATCAAAAGGCAAAATTTTTTTACTTCTCGGCCGTACGGAATCTCTACAGAGAATATACCCTGTCGCAGAGGCATATTCTATGAAATCTCATTGCTGGCGCAAGCACTGCGTCGGCATCGCTCAAATTTTTTTGGGTGAATCAAATATTGTTTGGTTTCATATTGTGTTCCTTGTTTTTTTTTGGTTTCTGCAGACAATTTCTGCAGGACGTACATGCGTAAACAGGTACCAGTAAGCACTGCTGGGCGCCAGGGGGTGCGGGCGGTTCACATCTTAGTAGTCTGCTTTCATTTCACAAACCACAAGGCAATCTTGGTAAACAAAACCCAACAGTCTGTGTGAAATCCACATTGGCGACCAGTCAAAGCTTCGACGGCGGCATCTCCATCCCGAGCAGTGTAAACAAATTGGCAGCCAAACACTTAATCTGACAACCCTTGCAACACTGTGATCGGCAGTTTTCAAAAAATCATCAGTAAGATCCCCACTTTTCGGTCAACCAGCCCACAATGTTTTTTTTAATCAGGCCGAACTCTGGTTTCTGGCATTCGAAAAGTGGTTTTCACCTTTGAACATTGGCGGTTTCTGCACCCCCAATGGTGGTTTCACCAATATCTCTGGTGGTCTTTGCCCTGATCGGCGGATAAATCTCTGCAAACAATTTTCAAACTCTGCAAAGAATTTTGTTGGTGGTCTGCCCAATTGATTCAGCGTCAGCGACAAAGAGTTTTTCGATGGCTTAAATCCACGATCGGGTCATATTCATCATCAACAGGTTAGATCTCCAAACAAATCGGTGGATATACCATTTCCTTCCTGCTCTGAGGGTGGTTTTCCATGAACGTTTGGCAGTTTCGGGGTAACAAACAATTGTTTCTCGCCTGTGATAGACGGTACCCGATAGTCTCACCTCAGATCTCAGTCAGCCATTACAAAAACTCCACATCAACTTCGTGGTCTAAGCTGTCGGTTGTTCTGATCAGCATATTCCTTGAGCCTCCCGTGGATTTAAAGTCTCTGGCTTGGACAAACTACTGCCTGACAAGATACAAATTCGGCAGAAAGGTGGGCATTTCCGTCAAGAAATCTCTGGTAAGCAAACACAAACCGGCGGTCTTCATATCTACTTCTCGGCAATTTCCATTAGCCGTCATTCTCATGTCGGAAATTTCTTGAACTTGTTGATTGTTTTTCTTAAACCCCCGCACAACGGTGGTTTCGACAAGAGAAGCAGCAGTTTCCACTGGTACTCAGAGAGGTTTTACAGTTCAACACAGCTGTTCCACACGCCAAAAAAAAAAGCATTTTGTTCTCGTGATAAGCGATTTTGTAGGCTAAGGGTGGTTTCTAGTCATTTTTTTGCTTTCCAAGGGGGGGCATTTTTTTTTGCGAAAAGGGAATATTCCAAGAATATTCTGCTGACGTCAGCACTAGGGGCCATTTTTGCCCCTCAAAGCACGGAGGCAAAATTGGGCAAATGAGATATCATCGGAAAGTTGACAGAGAGCACTTCGCAGTGGTGTCAGTAGTTTTCTGAAATTCTACTGCAGGTGACTGCTACAATAGTTTGAAGACAGATCTTCATTTTTGGCTTCCGAGCTCACAACTTCTTGCCACAATCTCTGATTTTCGTGATTTTTGCAACATCGGAAAGGTATTCAGGAGCTCTTCAAATCCATCCATACACTTTTCTCAGATTCTGCTCCAAGTTCATTTTATTTCATTTGTCAATTTTTTGGCTTTTGGGTGATAACTTGGGCATTTTGGCACTTGAGGAAGTGAAACTTGTTTTGAAGGGATCTATTTGCTATGGTTAATCATTGTGAGCAATTGTAATATCCTTTGGATCTCATTTTTAAGAGATTTTCATGTTTTCCCAAATTTGGTCCCCTGAGGACGATTGTAAATCGCACTAAGTATAAAGTGCCACAATCATTCATTTTTTTTGGGGGAGGTGATCTCTTTGATTGAGTAATAGGGGGTGTACTTGTGTTCTTTTTTGTACTCTTGCATCATGGATTCACACAAACTTCCTCTACTCACACCATATAACTATCATGAGTGGAAAACTAAAATGGAGATTCATTTAAGAAGTTTGAAAATTCATAGAGTAACAATGGGTACAGAAATTGAACCAACTGCAGCTGCAGAAAAGAGAAAGTGGTATAATAGATGTGATCAAGCCTATGGAACACTATGCTTGTCTATCTCTCTGGATCTTCTCTTTCATATTGAATCTTGTAAAACACCTAATGAAGTGTGGACAACCTTAGAGAATCTCTTTGGTAAACAAGATACAATGAGAGGTTTCAAATTGGAGAATGAATTAATTGGTTTGAATCCAACCAATTTTGCAAGCATCCAAGACTTCTTCACAAAGCTAAAATCTCTTAGATTACAGCTCAAACAATGTGGAATTGAGAAAGAGGACACTCAATTGATTCTTTCAATCCTTGCCAAGCTTGGACCTGACTATTCAGTTTTTGTTTCTACCTTTTATGCTACAATGGATGCACTTGGGAAAGCTTTCACAATGCCTTCGCTTGATGAGTTTGCTGCATCACTCACAAGGGAGCAAGCTAAGTTAGTACACATGGGCAAATTGAAGTCTCCTAAACCTCAAGCACTTCTTGCTAATCAAGGTTCTAAGGATCAAAAGGCTTCAACTAGCAAAGGCAAGAAACATAAAAATAAGGATCTTAAGAACAATGAGCAAGCAAAGGAATCAACCAAATCACCAAAGTCCTCATCCTCTCCCAAGGAGGAATCATCTAAGAAGGAGAGACCAAAGTGTGCATATTGCAAGAAACTAGGACATGATGAGCATAAGTGTTATGAGAAGAAAATTGATGAGTTGACTGACATTATTCAAAAGCACAACATCAAAATGCCATCATCATCACCTAGTACAACCTCTTCTTCGACACCATCATTATCTACACATTCAGGGACAGCAGGCATTGCAAATGGGACAGATAAAGGAAAAGGAAAAGCATTCTTTGCATCAACAAGTCTTCAGTCAGAGAGATGGATTCTTGATTCAGGGGCTTCTCATCATATGGCATCTTCACAGGGGATGTTCTCTTCATTTGAGTCATGCACTTCGACACCTATCTTGATGGGTAACAATACATACATGCATGCATCTGGAAAAGGGACAATTGATGTTGGAGAGAATACATTCAACAATGTGTTGTGTGTATCTTCCTTGACATCCAATCTCCTTTCCATCTACCAAATTACTCATTATGGTGTAGGCAAGACAGTTGAGTTCACTCCTAATTTAGTGATCATTCGAGACTTAGAGAACAGAGATATCATTGCAGTTGGGATGGCTGATCATGCATCTCGCTTGTATACCTTCTCCCATTTTGTTTCTTCTGATGATGTAGATCCATTGATTGGCATTCACACTCATGCATCAAGTGTGAATCATGTTTCTGAGGAGAAGTTTGGTCACTTGAACCTTGGTGTTCTTTCATCTACTTTGGTTCATGAGACTAGTGCTAAGCTTCTATCACCTCATCCTCCTGCTTCTTCAGAGATCGACATCGACATGGGTTCATCTACTCCAGTTGAGCAGGATCATACAGGTCTTTCAGACACAGCTTTGTGGGATACTTTCTTGGCAAGTATATCCGACTTGTTTTGTGAGTCTCATATTGCAGATTTCACAGACACACTTAAGGGGATATCTCTCCTCTTTGATGACAGTTACAGCACAACTATTATCCCATCTACTTCATCTTTGGAGGTTGTTCTTCATCAGTCTACACAGGATTTTGGATTGGACACACATCGTTGCATTGTGGCATTCTTTGATTCTGACATGTGGACACTTGAGCAGTCTTCAGAGGCATACATCATGAGGCTTTTTCCCTCATTCCTTGAGATGGAGTTTCTTCGACATCATCCTTTGGACTTATTTCTTCCTAAGGGGAGAAATGTTGTTTGCACATACAGGACACTTTCCAGCATTCATCTTCAGACATTCTTCATCGGCACAGGAGCTACTTCATTGTGGGGGGGACCCATAGTCTCACACTTGCTCTCTTATGGGGGGGTAATTGATTGTATATATGTGATAGAAGTTGTCCTTGGGGGGTCATGTTGAGTCCTCCTACTATCACTTCTTCTTTCACATTCATTGTTTCTGCATTCTCACTTTTGGAGAGGAGTTTTGTCCCATGAGGTTTTCTCCTTTTCTCCACTTGAGATTTGTTGTACATGGGTACCTAACATGGCCTAGTAGCCGGGACCCATCCATCATTGCATCTTGCTTTAGTCAACTACTCCCTAAGTTGCACTTAAGGGGGGGTGTTGGTGTGAATAGGGTTATCACCTAACCGGTTTACCCTAGTGTAGATAATTCATCTTATTTAACTATTTACTAGTTAAATAATATTCACACATTACACATTAATCACACATGTTAAGTTGACTTAGTGAGTCTTCTAGATGTCTAGTTGTGTCTAGTTAAGTCTAGTTGTGTGTTGAGTTGTTGATAGTTGGAGTGAATTGTCTTATCCTCCACATGTGTAATTAGCTATCATCCTCTAATTGGCACATGTTGTTGGAATATCTCCACTTTCCACTCCACCTCTCTCACCTTGCCTTTATAAGCAAGGCTCTCTTCATGTATTATGTAATCCAAAACAATAATCCTTCTTTTGCATTCAATGATAGAATAGCATTATTCTCTCAGTTGATCTCTTTTGTGCTTTCATGAAGTCCTAGATCCTGGGTGGCTCCAATCATAGCCAACTCTAACACAACATGGTGAGGTGGAAGAATGATGTGGATTTATGAAATTAGGACTTTGGGATTGATTAAATAATTTTGAGATTATTTAATTAGATGAAACTATAGAAGATTTAGGGAATTTTATTAAATAAATTGATTTTATTTAATTATTGGGATAATAAACCAATCAAAATAAATTAGAATATTTATTTAATTGATAGAAGAATAAGAATTAAGATAAATATTAAAATATTTACTTAATTCAACACAAGCCATTTTTAGGTGTATACATTTTGCCCCTCTTTGATGCAATGTGTTTTATCACATTACCTCAAAGAATAAAAATTTTCTGGTTATGATACATGCCCCAGTTTGCCCCTAGTACAGGTTTACGATGATAGGATGCCCCCTTGGGATATTGGACGGGAAGATGTGACGACAGGATGACAGAGAATCTCACGATGAGATAGGTTGACATGATAGACGGGAGAAGAAATTGGTTGACGACGGGAGAAAAATGGGATAAAAAATGTGCCTCAGCATGCACAAGGTTAAACTCGTCCAATTAGGGCTCATTTTGCTATATATGGGTATGTGGGGTCACAATCCTATTCATTTGTACACTTGTCTTTTGTGGAGAGATTTGAGGAGCACTGGTGTGGTAGCAGTGCAAAGCAGTCAGCAGAGATGGACTGGAATCTGATAGCCAACCATTGATTTGAGAGGATCCGATGATTCAGGCAGCCAGCAGAGTATGGACCCCTGGTATGTACCCTTCAAAACTTGGTCAATTTTGCATTTATGGTGGTCAAATTATAGGTCAAAGTTGTTGTTTTTGAATGTGCGGGTTTAGTGTATTAGCGCAAATAAGCCATTAATATGCGTATATACTCCGATTCGGCGCATCTGACTCAAGAATCGACGCATATGAGAATTTTTTGCAAATGATAGGGAGTCTTGCACAACCAACTAGGGTTTACGCGCATGTAAGTCTTTAGGCGCAATCAAGCAGTAGTCTTGCGCATGTGTTCTATAGCTGCGCAAACATTGTAAAAATGTGCAAATAGGTAGTGTTTCAGTGCAATTGATAGGAAGTTGCGCATTTGATGTGAAAATGCGGAAATGAGTACTATTTATACGTAATTGCCTTAAATAGTGCAAATGATAGGGGATTCAGTGCATTTGATGCAAAGCTGTGCATCTGGTAAATAGAGCTGCGCATCTGATAGGTTTGGAAAAATACTTAGTTGGTTTGACAAAGTCAGCATCGTGAGCGATGTTGGCCAACTAATAGGTCATCTTTCAGATTGATTGAATCTTAGAAGAAAGGATAGGATAGGTTTCCTGATAGGTTAGCTAAGTACTTTGTTTGATTTGATAGATTTGCGGCTTAGTTTGATTTGGTGTTTTAACGCACTTTGTTATCTATTTTGCAGGAGATCCTAGATCATGTATTGATGTCACAGGAGAGATTCCCTCTGACATAGCTGCTTAGGCCCTACTTGACTGATACTGACCATTTGGTGCTTGGGTTGACCTGCTTATGGTATGTTTTCTTCATGCCCGAGATGCGGGCTAACCTCGGATTATTGACCGCTTTGGGTGAGAGGTACCATAGTGAGACGAGCACATTTCACCTGCCCACCGGAGAGATGATGGTGATGCTAGAGGATGTTCATCGGATTCTATGAATTCCTATTCAAGGTGAGCTAGTTGAGTACGAGTCTGCGACTGGAGCTGGATTGGTTGAGTGCAGACAAGTGTTTGATGACCCAGACTTGGAGGGCACAAAGATTAGCTAGGCAGACATTGTAGAGTACTATGAGCCCCTACCAACCATACTAGAAGGTTTGATCGGAGGAGTTGTATGCCCCGATAGGAGATCCCGTGGCTTCCAGGTTGGATGGGGACAGAATCTAGAGAGGATGATTCAGGAGGGGACATGGTTTGCTTGGGGTCCTTGCATCTTAGCCCATTTGTACCATGATTTGCATCAATTTGTATATGATGGAGCTGCTAGTCTTTCTGTTGGTGTCTCGTTGCTTCAGATTTGGGCCTGGCTGCATATAGCAATGACATGATCAATTGGCATGGGAGTGAGGGAACATGAGCAACCCTACTCTTATATGTTTCAGGAGACTCTTTCCCAGCCCAAGCTAGGAAAGTTAGAGTAGTGACATCACACATTGGATAATGTGGACGAGGTGACATGGTGACCATACCTAGACTGCGAGGTGTGGCACGAGGATACAACAGAGTTTCCTTATTGTTTCCAGACTCGATGGTTGATAGGGAGGACTCCCTACATACTAGAGTGCCACATTGTTAGCCATGTGCTCAGACAGTTTGGCAGGATTCAGGGCATGCCCTAGGGTACTGTTATTTTTGCTCGAACGCATAAGGAGTGTCCATTGTGGGGTCCTGTGGCGTTGTATGAGATAACGAGGACTAATTTTCTGTAGATTCCCTACCAGGCATGGGATATGAGGTGGCAGATAGTGGACGTGGGTATGATAGCAGGCTTTGAGGCACATTTTATTGCCCACCCGGTTCATAGATACTTTGGTCTTGGAGAGTTGGTTCCACGACTTGAGGATGATGATGAGGATGAGGACAATGCCCCTCAATAGAGGAGGGGACGACAATGAGGTGGGAGGGGTGGTAGAGGTGGAAGGGGAGGAGGAGATGATGGAGGAGATGATGGGGATGACGGTGGGGATGATGGTAGCTAGAGGAGAGTAAGACAGAGAATAGTGCCTTAGATGCAGGCACGGGCATAGGTGCAGCCACATGTACAGTATGGGCAGGGTGATGGAGAGGCACTGACATTGCGAGCCCAGGTGGCTCAGTTATAGGCATAGGTGGCACAGCTACAGGGGCAGGATGGCGGTGAGATGGTAGCCTTGCGAGCCCATGTGGCTCGGTTACAGGGGCAGGTGACACAGCTGCAGGGTGATGTCTGCACTGCAATTCTAGAGCGAGACACAACCATACAGAGATATACTAGGGCAGAGGCCCTATTACAATAGGTGCAACAGATGGCAGCCCAGGGTCCACACAACCAAATTGTGGCAGATATGGTTAGGGTGGGACAAGAGATATCCTATTGGAGAGGGTTGTATGAGCAGGTTTTGCCAGTAGAGCAGAGGGTCAACAGTTTCCATCCTAGCTCACACAGTAGGTCGAGGCAGACGTAGATAGAGAGCATTGGGATGAGGCCACCACTTCCTTGTGGGCCATCAAGGATGGGTCCTACAGGGCCTCAGCCTCCCCTGCAGTAGCCACAGGATCCAGCCCCATCCAGAGCCATCTCCACATAGTCACTTGCTTAGACATGTATCATGTTATGCCAATTTTTGTATACACCATTTTTGACCAGTTGAGATAGATAGTTTTTATGACATCAATGTATACTTCAACTTTTATTATTATTTTGATATATGATGATGATCTACATGAGTTCGACACACTACATGCATGTGTTCTTATGGATGGATTTATTTATTCTGCTTATGGTTGTATGTGATGCTTCTAACATGTTTATGTGACCCTATGATGCACTTGATATCTATGTGACATGATGCTTTTATGCGATACATGATGGACACGATGACTTATATGCATGCTTTATGATCCTATATGCTGATATGTTACTATGAACTAATGCACACTGTGGTGATATTGTAAAATGTAACACATGATGGTTTAATTACTTTATGTATGGATGATGATCTAATATGCAAACACTGTGATATCTATATTTTTTGTAGATTTTTGATGTGAAATGTTATGCAATCTATGTGGATAAATAACACAACTATCATGACCTAAATGTTTTAAGGCCACTAATGCACCTAAATGATAACGAACTAATGATGTACACACTTATAATATGCCAAATGATTATTTTTGTTATGCCAAGTATACTCAACCATAAATGAAACAACACTTAGAAGAATGTAGGTAGAAGAATTGGAACAAATGGATAATTGGCGAATAGAATTTGGATCTTTGTGACACTTGGATAAATGGTATGTAGGAAATGCTTATAAATGAAATGAAATGCAATTTGGTATGTATGATAGTGGATTTTGTCATCTTCCTGCACAAGTTTTTGAAGTACTTTGTTTCATCATTGAGCTTTTAAAATGTTGTAAGAAAATACAAGCATCTAGGTATGATTAAACCATGATGACCTGAGTGTTACTTACATGGATTTTGATTTAGCAATTTAATACAAATATCTAAGTATAATTGAACCAAGATGACCTGAGTATTACTTGCGTATCAACAGACAAGGATTACACCCGTTTCATGTTTAGACCTCTGATGTCCTCGATGATCATTATGTTGATCATGTATTTAGACAAGGCCTCACATTACTAAAGATAAACCCACAAACATCAAACAAATAAAATAATTATGCCCCCATCATAGCTCCTCTAGTTTTTGACATCCTTGAGTAGAATAAAAAGACATAATAACAAAAATTGTGACATAAGACTTTAAACAACCATTAAAAACCCTCTTGCCATAGACATATATTTTCTTGAAATAACTTGATAGAGTCATGTTTGATGTTTTAGGCAGGTTGGGATTTAGCAGGTGTAGTTTGAATGTCTTCTTGTCAAGATGATGTTTAAAATCTTGCTTTGTTGCGCTGCTTGCTATCTAGTGATAAAACCATGATCCGGTTTTGTTATCCTCTGAATTGTAGCATTCAAAAATCCAATTCACTAACTAGGTTGAGGATTTGCCCCTAGTCAAGTAAAGGATCAATTTATTATAGATGAACTAACACTAGACATGAAGAAATAGTCCCTAAGGGACTGACCTACTGCCTCAGGGACTCATTGATAAATGGCCTTGCCTACGTGACGACGTAGAGGCAATGTAGTTTGGGGTATAGACTTTGTGGACCTAGGACCTAGGTGATGGGAAATTGGATGGAATGGGATGGACAAATGGATGGGTGATAAGGGATGAAATGGATGGGAAGCCTTAGGGGCTCATTAATGATGGCTTGCCTATGTGATAGCTCAGAGGCGACGTAGTTTGACAATGGTTCAATGGATTGGTTGAGGATGGATGACAAGATGGACACAAGTTTGGATCGACAACCTGGTTGGATAAGGCGATAAGGATGAGCGAACAACAAGCCATGGTAGGTATCTTGATGTGATTGGGTGGTTGCGATTTTAGAAAAGACTGGATAAGGACTGAAGTCCTAAGAGATGGAGGGATTGTTTTATCAAAAAATAGCACCTGTTTCAAGGTTTTCACTACTTGCTTTTATTTGCATGATTATTAAAATACATGACTCCTATTTGCTAGGTTTTTATCATGGTATCTATCCATGGTGCCTGTTTACCAGGTTTTCACCAGAGGATGATTGTTTTTTTGTTATTTTTTTATATTTTTTTTGTGTTTTTTTTTACTCTCTTGCATTGGGATTTTAGGTGTAGAACTTGCGAAGATGCATGTTGTTTATGGGATCATCAAACAATTCACCTTCTAATGTTGATAGATGATAAGCACTTGATCCATAGGCAACAACTATGACATAGGGACCCAACCAATTGGGTTCAAATTCCCCTTTTTCTCGCTATCTTGCTGATTTCTTGGATTCTCTCTTAGAACTAAGTCACCCACCTGGAAGACTCGTGGTTTGACCCTATGATTATAACTTCTTGACATTCTCTACTGATATGCCTTAAGATGGTTGAAGGTATGTTGTCTTCGTTCTTCTAGTAGCTTTAGCTCCTGGAGTCTGGATACTCCGTATTCCTCATCATTTATGAGACCTGTTGGGACTAAAATTCCCAGGGTACTTTTTGGAAAATATTAAGTTTCAATCATCCAAAGATTTTAGTATGTCAGCATATATGGAAAGATCCACAGTTGTTTCCAAGCAGAAATTAACAATTGAATTGATAGAAATATTTGGATTTGATCTATTCTGATTCCTAAAGACTTAATATAACATGGTTGAAGTGCTCATTAAAGATGAACCGTAAACAAGGAAGTAAAAAGTTACAAACCTTGTTGAAAATAAAGGAAAAATGGCATTAAGTACCAAAGCTAAATATGCGTAAATTCCTTGTTGAAAATGAATAGGGGTTGCTTTTTGAACCATCTTAAAATTCCCTATATTTTGCAAGTTATGTGTGTTTTTGGTAAAATGCATTGTGGTATGGGTTTGTATGTTTGTATATACAAAGTCTCTCATATATAAAGTGGTTTGTATGTTGTGTCATTGTATGATGCATATGCAAAGTCCCTTGTATATCAGGTTGTGGTATGGTCGCATAAAGGAGTCATCAGGTTTCTATGCATTGTTTACTTGTATGCATTTCAATGACACTTTTTTCTTACATACAAGTCGGGCACGAAAAGTTCAAAGTTTAAGTGAATAGTTGTTTAAATCCATTGAATACACTTTATGTTTGTATGTTTAAACATGCAAAGGAGATATACAATGATATATGCATGCCACGGACCCGATGGAATTCAGAGGAGAAATGAATAAAAGCGATAAGTCCACCAGATGTATATTGGGCTTTGCATGTTTGAGATGCAAGGATACACGTGCAAAGTAAATATACAAGGCTAATATACATACCGTGGATTTGAAAAAGTATGAAATAAAGTTAAGTTGTTGTCTGTATTGCACTTGTATGTGTATGCTTTCGGAGACATACATTTTAGTATAGATACATTGCAGAACTGAGGGAAGATTAAAATCCAATATATAGGATGCATCTTAACTCATTGTATATCAGAATATACATTGCACTTTATGCAAGTCGCGGAACTGAAAAGTTATGAAATGAGATGTAATTGTTGTATGTTTCCGCCTTGTATGTATGTTTCGGGACATACAAAGCAAAATATACAAGGCTACATACAACGTGAAATCCAAGAAAGATTAAAGTTTGGTTAAACCAACGCATCAGGACTTAAATTATATCAAAGGATGCATATACAAGTCAGAATCGAAAGGGGCTACATAGTGTGATTTATAAAATAAGAAGTCTGAAAGGAAGATACAATTGAATTTGTATGTATCGGGCATTATTTATGAAGGTTGGATACAAGTAGTGGGTCCCGCCGCTTGCACATTGAGCTTGTATAATAACAATGTATATCTTCGATATGCCAAACTATTGTATATACAAGACATGACTTGTTATCACTGGTTCTCTTTACCATTTCTACCAGTCACCTTTTGTATCCAACACAATGTACATTCTCACATACATTCTTAAAGATACATTTGCGATATACATTCGCATTACACCTTCGGTGAAACAAAATGCACCTTACGCCGATACTCTACCACCACGCAAACACATAATAACTTATACAAAAAATAGAAACCCTAAAATGACATTAAATATGAATGGTTAAGATATTCTTCTGATAGTTGAAATGTGTGTTTTTTGTAGGATATACACAGCGGGTATCAAGTTATATAAACACCCACAAAAGGATCTTGAGCAATTGATAAATCATCGATAAGGGAAGTAATTATTTGAGTAAATACATATGTTTAAATAATTTTTTTTTGATCATTTGATCAGAGACTAATTTGTGTTTTATCTGGTCTTTTTAGGAATAATAAAGAAACCCTCAAAGGATATTAAGCAGAACTATAGTTAAAGATCTTTGTTTGACCCTGAAATGGTTATCCATTTGATGATTAAAGACGAGTATTAATTTTCCTAAATCTATTTTATTCAGACAAATACTGTTGTTCGGTTATCAACCGTCACAACTATTGTAACTGGTCTGAAGCTTGTATGCCTCTCTTTATAAGAGATGACCAAGACCAGAATGGAAAAATGGAGATAGAATAGAGAGGATATAGGGAGAAATTACAGAATAGAACAGGGGATACTATAGATTAGATTTGAACAACAATGCTAGTTCACTTTTAATATATTTTATTTCTGGTAGACATGTGCAAGCATTCTCTGATGAAGTCAAGTCTATGAACATGAAGTAGTAACTGCAAATTTTGGTATCAACTATCTGTTTAATTTATTCAATTATATGACTGTCTCCTTTCAAAGTTTTCTCTATTATTCAATTTGAGTTGTCAAGTATATCTTCAAGTTGTCTATACACATTTGCTGTTATAGTGTGATAAGATTAACTGGTTTCTGCTTTCAGAATTAAATCCTTTAAATCTGTCATAGTAACTGTGAAGACATTGTCATGGATCTGTAAGAAGAGTCATATAGTTAGGGTTTGTATTATGTCTCTAGTTTTTGATAAATCTGTTACAATTGCAATATTATTATGATAGGTTCCTTCAAAGAGGGATTAAATCCTTTTAGATGAATGCAGGTAATTTGATTTTATCAATTGGATATATATAAGTATGGAATATTAACTATTTCCTTGCAGGGTTGTACAAGTTACATACCTATTCTTTCATGCCAGATAGTTCAAGTTTTTACCAAACAAACAGTCATTTATTTCATGATCATACTAACTCTATATTCAATAAGGCACTGGTCTAATGTTTTCATTATCACTTATATAAATTCACTTCAGATTTACTTCATTAGATTGCATTATTGTTTTAGCATTACAATTTAGATCATTTAGAATTAACCTGCTGTCTTTTCATCTGTTTTATAATTTGTGCCATTATCAATAGTTAGATTAATTCTAATCAAAGTAGTGATCTTCTCTTTATCTGCTTTATTAATTAGAGGTTTACCCGCCTAGGTCTGGCAGAGCCTGAAGTGAAGGGGGTCTAGCCATATCTACTCTGTGCCAGTTAGCCAAAAACGTCAAGAGAGCTTGGCAAACTCTTAGGGTTAACGACCTGCATTTTTGAGACCTAACAGAATTGGTGACTCTACTGGAGAGAACATAGAGAAACTTGGTGGTAGACCATGCTATTAGAGTCAGAGAATTAAAAGGCATAACTCTGCTGGTGGAAGGAAAAACCCAGAAGATTGATTAGTCCTCTAAATAGAGGTGGCGACTCTACACAAAATTCAAATCAGTTTTCTGATAAAAGTATCATAATGGATGGTAGGAGATCTAAAGCTGATGGTAAAAAACTGCAATCATCCCCACCTTTAAGGGCTCCTACTAAGAAGACTGGGATATCAAGTCAGTCTCGTAGTACTAATAACCAAATCTCTCCAGAGAATACCTCAGAATAGCTAATAACGACTCATAACAGCTTCACTCCCTTGCATGAATCAGATGAATTCCAATCCAAGAATTAGTATACTCAGTCTAATCATGACAGATCTGATGATGTCCTTGCCCGGTACAGAGCTTCCCTTCAAGAACAACTTGAACATCAGGCTCAGACTATGAGAGAGATAGACCAAAATCAAGTAGAACATGACTACCAAGCATCACTACAATAGGGTGAAGAAGCTCAAGATGAATTCATAGATCAGGTAACATCCACACAAATCCTTAATAGTCAGCCGGAAGACATGAGAACTAAGGATCAGATGCAGCAGGAGGTACTTAGATTACAGGAAGAAATTGAGCGGGCTAGATTGAAAGAAGAAGAAGAAAAGATGAAACAAGAACTACAACAAATAAGATCTAGAACTAAGGTAACAAGTTCAAAGTATGTGCCTCCCCATAGGCAGGGTGGACATGTTCAAATAAGCAATCAAATGGGGTTACATCAAAATGCAAGTAGTTCACATACTTCAGCAATGCCATATGTTAGCCATGCCCAACAAAATATTCCACCGCAAAATCTAAGACCATCCAATGCACACAAACCATCTCAGCATATAGCTAATCCTTATCCACCACCTGGTCATCACCATATTCCACCTCACCATCAAAATGTAAACATGGCACCCCACAATACATACAATAATCCTCCTATACAAAATAGGTAAATGCAAGGACCTCCACCTGCAAATACTGGGAATGTTCTCTAACAACATCCACCGCTAGGGCATAGACTTAACAACCAATATCAGCAACCTCCCCCACAATAGAATATGTATCATCATCAATATGCCCAACCCAATATGTATCCACAACCTCCATTTGGATACCAATATGTATCCTACGAGTATGGCCAGACAATTTGATTTGACTGGATATCAGCTATATCCTTATCCCATGGATAATAGTTGGAGGAACAATGTGCCTAAATTTACAGGAAGTAGTGAATTAACTGCTGAAGAACATATCAAACGATTCAATGCTTTTATACAGGACATTGGTAACAAATATGAAGATATAAACATGAAACTGTTTATGATATCTCTTACTAATGAAGCAAGAGACTAGGTAAATAGCTTACCAGATGCTTCAATATATTCCTTGACAGACTTCCACAATCAATTTGTAGAACAATTCAAAAATCAATGTGCCCCAGAATTTGCTCTTTATGAACTAATAACTATTCAAAAGTATCAAAATGAACAGGTGTATGATTTTAATTTGAGATTCACTAAACTGTATAACAAGGTCCCACAAGAATCCAATTGAACAACCAAGCAGACCTTAGCATATACTTGAAAGCATTTGACCCGAAGACAGGTTATGAACTCAAGGGCAAAAGTCCTAGAACCTTGGCAGAAGCACAAAAAATGGCTCTCACTATTGAAAACAATAAAAAGGCTGCTGGGATGATCAAAAAAAGAGATAATATAAGAGTTCCTCAAAATCCTAATCCTCCTACAAACAAGCAAGAATACGCACATAAGAATGAAAGACTAAGACTCCATGATATACCATATCATACGAACTGGAAAGATGGAAAGTCCATGGATACTAACAGGAGACATAACTATGGAAAAGACACCCCTGACCCTTTGAAGAAAAGTGGAGTCCATGTGATAGAAAATAATCCTTGGTGTAAGCCTTGTAATTTACCACACTCTCCTAATTATTGTGTGGCAGCACAATCAATACAAAAAGATCAAGTATCTTATAACCCTGAGATGGATCATCATACTATAAATATTTGGGTATCACACCTTTCACTATTGAAGAAGATTATTCATCCGGCGAGGAAGCAGGGTATGAATATGATGTAGAAGCACAAAAATATAATGTGAACATAAGAGAACAAGAAGTATTTTTTGACCATGAAGAAGACTTAGGAAATTGTGGATATGACCTCAATGCAGCACAAAGTTACAATTGGCAAAAACCTTCTGAGGAAGACAGAAGAGCCTTAATATTAGCTGCGGTAGCACAAGCCAAAAATAGCTATAATCTAAGAAACAAAACAATAAATGCTAAACAAGGAACTCCCAGAAGTATATTTATAAAAAATTAGACTTCCGGTAAAAATGATAAAAGTAAATCTGAGAAAACACCTCATGATATACCTCCTGTTGACACACCGAACAAAAAGAAGGACAACACAAAAACTGAGGAAAAGGGGCAAACAAAAGTTGATAGCTCGAAACTAAACATAAATCCCTCATTTGATATTGCTCAAGCTATTTCTCAAATGAAAGTATCTATGCCACTTCTAGAAATGATGAAGGTGGAAAAATATAAAAATATAGTGGTGAAGATGATATCAAATGTATCAGACAAAAGACCCGAACAACATAGTCCTAAAATAAATAAGCAATAAGAATCTATCAAAATACCTGAGGCATACCTGGGTGAAACATTAATGAAAAATCCATCTCAAATAGATCCATTCTATATTACCTTGCTGATCAACAACAAATTAGTCAGGAATTGTATGCTTGATTCAGGAGTAGCAGTAAACAGAATGCCCATGGCTGTTATGAAAGAGTTAGGAATGTGGGTGGATACTACATTCGGTAAATGTTATGCAATGGATAACATATATGTCCGTGTTGTTGGAATCATGAAAGATGTTGAGATAAAATTAGCATCTCATCCTGAAGCCTCTTATAAAATTGACATCACTGTGGTAGATATCCCACCTAACTATGGAATGTTGTTATCTAGACAATGGACTGCCATGGTAGGGGGAAGTGTGCAATTAGATTTATCTTATGCTACTATCCCATTGGGAACACAGGCAGTTAAACTCTATAGGGAGCCAAGGTATGAAAACATTATAGAGAAAATTAATCCAAATCAAATGATTTGTTTCTATGACACAGACTTCAGTACATTCAGGGTGGAAGAACAGTCTAAATTGCATAATACAGACCCAATTTACTACGAAGCCAAAATTGATGAAAATGAAGTATGGACCATGTATTTCGATGGCGCATGTAGTAAGACAGGAAATGGAGCCGGGGTGTTGTTTATATCACTGTCAGGAAAAACATTCAAATATTCCTTTTCTCTGAATTTTGAGTGCACAAATAACATAGTTGAATATGACACACTTTTAATTGGGCTATATATTGCTACAAAACACAAAATCAAATTGTTAGCAGTGTATGGAGATTCTGAATTGATTATTTCACAAGTCAAAGGTAAATATTCCTCAAAAAACAAAAGATTGAAACAATACAAAAATGCAGTCCTGGATGATATAGAATTGTTTGATGCTTTTTCAATAAGTTGGATAGATAGGTCAAAAAATATAATGGCTAACTTCCCTGCAAACATAGCTTTGAAAAGGGATGACATTACCTTGACAGGTATTTCAGAAGTTGAGCTTAAAACTAGACCAACTATCCCAGACAACATATATAACTGGCAAGTTTTTGATAGTGATGCTGATTTACTCAAATTTTTGCACTGTATAGATCAGTATGAGAATCAAGAGATTGATCTTAATGCTTTTGTTGAGGAAAATGATGGTAAAGAGACTTTATTCGGGAAAGAAATTGTCCAGCTTAAAACAAATAAAATTCCAAAGGGTTTAGTAGTGTTAGAAAGAGTTTTTGATGCAAATGATCGATCCATTACCAAAGAAGTAACAATAAAGGAGGATGATCTGGAAGAAATAAATTTGGGAACTGAATTGTCACCTAAAAAGGTCTACATTGGAAAGAAAATAACCCCTGCAATCAGAAGCATGTTAATTACATTATTGAGAAAATATAAACATGTATTTGCCTGGTCTTATGATGATCTCAAAGCATATAGGGAAGATTTGTTCCAACATGAAATTCCACTTAAATCTGATGCTAAGCCCTATAGATAAAAACAAAGACCCATCAACCTTGTGTTAGAAACTAAAATACACGAGGAACTTATAAAACTCAGGGAAGCTAGCATAATTAAACCTATTAGGCATTAATCATGGGTCTCGAATTTAGTTCCTGTTAGGAAGAAGAATGGAGATATTAGACTTTGTGTCAATTTTAGAAATTTAAATATTTCTTCCTTAAAAGATAATTATCCGTTACCCAATATGGAAACTTTACTGCAGAGAGTTACTGGTTGTGAGTTATTATCCATGATGGATGGGTTCTCCGGATACAACCAAGTAAAGGTTAAAGAATCTGAACAATACGAAACAACCTTTACAACCCCATGGGGAACTTATGTATACGTGAGAATGCCATTTGGCCTTACAAATGCTGGAGCCACATTCCAGAGGGCAATGGATGTTGCTTTTGCAGGTTTAATAAATGAAATCATGGCTGTATATCAGGATGACCTCACTGCATATTCAAAAAGGGCCAAAGATCATGTGAATCACCTTGAGAGGATATTTATCAGAGCATTAGAATATGGTGTTTCCTTGAACCCCCAAAAATGCAAATTTGTAGTTTCAGAGGGGAAATTGCTTGGGCATATAGTATCCAAAGATGGAGTTAGGATTGATCCTGAAAGAATAGAGGCAATAGACAAAGTTCCTATCCTAAAGACAGTCAAGGCTATACAATTGTTCTTTGGACAAATAAACTTTGTGAGAAGGCTTATACCGAACTTTGCAGAAATAATTAACCCTATATCTAGAATGTTGAAGAAAAATGCAAAGGTCAATTGGACAAATGAATGCATAGGAGCTTTTGCATCCATAAAAAGAGCAATTAAAGAAGCTCCAGTGCTAAAGTCTCCCAATTTTAGTAAACCTTTCCAAATCTTTTCCTTTGCATCTTTTCATATAGTAGCAGCAGTTATGTTACAAAAGAATAATGAGGGTTATGAGCAGCCTGTTTCTTTTTTCAGTAAATCACTCCAACATGCAGAACTTAACTATGATATCATAGAAAAACAAGCTTATGCATTGGTGAAAGCTGTCAAGGCATTTAGACCTTACTTGGTTGGGGCTAAGGTGATAACTTATGTACCAAATGCAGTAGTCAAAGATGTGTTCATGCAGAGTGAAGTAACTGGGAAGAGATGTAGGTGGATAAATTGACTTCAGGAATTTGATATAGAAATTCAAATCACAAAACTAGTAAGGGGACAAGGGTTAACAAAATTGATGACTGAAACAAATCTTGAGGATGCCCAAGTATGTAATATTGAAAATGAAGAGGACATGGTAACAAGTATTGAAAAAACTCCTTGGTATGCTGACATAGTGTATTACCTCAAGCACATGAAATGCCCTAACGAATTTGATGATAATAAGAAAAGGACTCTAAAATTGAATGCTTCTAAATATGTGCTTATAGAAGGAGATCTTTTTTGGAAAAATAATGATGGTATCTTATTGTTTTGTCTAGATGAAGAGCAAGCAAAATCTGCCTTAAAAGAGATGCATCAGGGAGCCTGTGGTGGCCATTTCTCAGCTAAAACCACAGTACACAAGATATTAAGGGCTGGATACTATTGGCCCAAGGTTTTCAATGATGCCTATAGTTTTACCAGGAAGTGTGAGGCCTGTCAAAGATTCTCAGGAAAGCTAAAATATCAAGGTGCATTACCCCTGAGACCTATGCAAGTTGATGCCCCATTTCACCAATGGGGGGTTAACTTTATAGGAGAAATTATGGAAAAATCAAGTGGCGGCCACAGATGGATATTAGTAGCCACCGACTATTTCATGAAATGGGTAGAAGAAGTGCCCACTAAACAAGCAACTAGCAAGGTTATGATCAACTTCCTATTGGAAAACATTTTAACTAGATTTGGGGTACCTTTGAGGCTTATAACTGACAATGGGATGTGTTTTAGATTGGATGAGTTTAAATTTCTTGTAAAACTTATGGCATTACAATCTCATACTCTTCTCCCTACCACCCACAAGGTAATGGGCAGGCTGAGTCTAGCAATAAGAGTATTTTGAAGATTGTAAAAAGAATGTTGGACAATAACAAGAAAGCTTGGGATTCTAAGTTGAGATTGGCATTATGGGCTAATAGAATCGCGGTCAAGAAAGCCATTGGAAAATCACCATTTGAGTTAGTATATGGAAATCATGCTAGATTCCCGATACACAACCTGCTGCCAGTGTGTAAGTTTATCATCCAAGAGGATTGGGATGTCCTAGAACCGATGGAGGAAAGGCTAGAACAACTAATGGAATTAAACGAAATGAGGGAACAAGCATCACAGAAGAATAAAAAATGCAAATGCAGATGAAGTACCTATATGACAAAAAAATAACATTCAAAAAATTTGAGGTAGGTGACATAGTGCTTATTTGGAATGCTAGAAATCAGGAAAAGGGGAAGCATGGAAAATTTGATGCCTTGTGGATTGGACCTTTTGTCATAAATGGTAAGGCAGGGGAGGATTCATATTATGTATAGAACATGTCTGGTGAGGAGCAAGAACTATCAGTACATGGGTAGTTTTTGAAACATTTTTTCTCTTAAAAAGAACCCGAGAGAAAAGAATTGCCAGTGCATGGACAATTCTGGTTAAACTCTCTAAATGGTCTTTTCCATGCACGGTAGTTTAGAAGAGTTAAATAACTTGCTTAAAGATCTCTCTTATCAAGAAATAAAAGCCTTTTATAAAACAATAACCTAGGATCTCCACCACCCATCATAGTTCACCCGTAGTCAAATGAAGAAGGCATTGGTCTGCTCCTCCAGAAATCTGGGATCTTGTTATGCCCACAAGGGGCATACATCCCTAGAAAGAGCCACTGTTGGGACTGAAATTCCCAAGGTACTTTTTGGCAAATATTAAGTTTCAATCATCCAAAGATTCAGTATGTGAGCATATATGGAAAGATCCACAGTTGTTTTCAAGCAGAAATTAACAATTGAATTGATAGAAATATTTGGATTTGATCTATTTTGATTCCTAAAGACTTAATATAACATAGTTGAAGTGCTCATTAAAGATGAACCGTAAACAAGGAAGTGAAAAGTTACAAACCTTGTTGAAAATAAAGGAAAAATGGCATTAAGTACCAGAGCTGAATATGGGTGAATTCCTTGTCGAAAATGATTAGGGGTTACTTTTTGAACCATCTTAAAATTCCCTATATTTTGCAAGTTATGTGTGTTTTTGGTAAAATGCATTGTGGTATGGGTTTGTATGTTTGTATATACAAAGTCGTTTGTAGATACAAAGTCTCTCATATACAAAGTGGTTTGTATGTTGTGTCATTGTATGATGCATATGCAAACTCCCTTGTATATTGGGTCGTGGTATGGTCACATAAAGGAGTCATCGGGTTTCTATGCATTGTTTACTTGTATGCATTTCAATGACACTTTTTTCTTACATACAAGTAGGGCCCGAAAAGTTCAAAGTTTAAGTGAATAGTTGTTTAAATCTGTTGAATGCACTTTATGTTTGTATGTTTAAACATGCAAAGGAGATATACAATGATATATGCATGCCGCGGACCCAATGGAATTCAGAGGAGAAATGAATAAAAGTGATAAGTCCACCGGATGTATATTGGGCTTTGCATGTTTGATATGCAAGGATAAACATACAAAGTAAATATAAAAGGCTAATATACATACCGTGGATTCGAAAAAGTATGAAATAAAGTTAAGTTGTTGTCTGTATCGCGCTTTGTATGTGTATGCTTTTGGAGACATACATTTTAGTATACACACATTGCAGAACTGAGGGAAGATTAAAATTTGATATATAGGATGCATCCTAACTCATTGTATATTGGAATATACATTGCACTTTATGCAAGTCGCGGAACCAAAAAGTTATGAAATGAGATGTAATTGTTGTATGTTTATGCCTTGTATGTATGTTTCGGGACATACAAAGCAAAATATACAAGGCTACATACAACGCAGAATCCAAGAAAGATTAAAGTTTGGTTAAACCAACGCATCAGGACTTAAAGTATATCGGAGGATGCATATACAAGTGGAAATCGAAAGGGGCTACATACTGCGATTGATAAAATAAGAAGTCCGAAAGGAAGATACAATTGAATTTGTATGTATCGGGCATTATTTATGAAGGTTGGATACAAGTAGTGGGTCCTGCCGCTTGCACATTGAGCTTGTATAATAACAATGTATATCTTTGATATGTCAAACTATTGTATATACAAGACATGACTTGTTATCACCGGTTCTCTTTACCGTTTCTACCAGTCACCTTTTGTATCCAACACAATGTACATTCTCACATACATTCTTAAAGATACATTTGCGATATACATTCGCATTACACCTTCGGTGAAACAAAATGCACCTTACGCCGATACTCTACCACCACGCAAACACATAATAACTTATACAAAAAATAGAAACCCTAAAATGACATTAAATCCGAATGGTTAAGATATTCTTCTGACAGTTGAAATATGCATTTTTTGTAGGATATACACAGCAGGGATTAAGTTATATAAACACCCACGAAAGGATCTTGAGCAACTGATAAATCATCGATAAGGGAAGTAATTATTTGAGTAAATACATATGTTTAAATAAATTTTTTTTGATCATTTGATCAGAGACTAATTTGTGTTTTATTTGGTCTTTTTAGGAATAATAAAGAAACCCTCAAAGGATATTAAGCAGAACTACAGTTAAAGATCTTTGTTTGACCCTGAAATGGTTATCCATTTGATGATTAAAGACGAGTATTAATTTTCCTAAATCTATTTTATTTAGACAAATACTGTTGTTTGGTTATCAACCGTCACAACTATTGTAACTGGTCTGAAGCTTGTATGCCTCTCTTTATAAGAGATGACCAAGACCAGAATGGAAAAATGGAGATAGAATAGAGAGGATATAGGGAGAAATTACATAATAGAATAGGGGATACTATAGATTAGATTTGAACATCAATGCTAGTTCACTTTTAATATATTTTATTTCTGGTAGACCATGTGCAAGCATTCTCTGATGAAGTCAAGTTTGTGAACATGAAGTAGTAACTGCAAATTTCGGTATCAACTATCTGTTTAATTTATTCAATTATATGACTGTCTCCTTTCAAAGTTTTCTCTGTTATTCAATTTGAGTTATCAAGTATATCTTCAAGTTGTCTATACACATTTGCTGTTATAGTGTGATAAGATTAACTGGTTTCTGCTTTCAAAATTAAATCCTTTAAATCTGTCATAGTAATTGTGAAGACATTGTCATGGATCTGTAAGAAGAGTCATATAGTTAGGGTTTGTATTTTGTCTCTAGTTTTTGATAAATCTGTTACAATTGCAGTATTATTCTGATAGGTTCCTTCAAAGAGGGATTAAATCCTTTTAGATGAATGTAGGTAATTTGATTTTATCAATTGGATATATATAAGTATGGAATATTAACTATTTCCTTGCAGGGTTGTACAAGTTACATACCTATTCTTTCATGCAAGATAGTTCAAGTTTTTACCAAACAAACAGTCATTTATTTCATGATCATACTGACTCTATATTCAATAAGGCACTGGTCTAATGTTTTCATTATCACTTATATAAATTCACTTCAGATTTACTTAATTAGATTGCATTATTGTTTTAGCATTACAATTTAGATCATTTAGAATTAACCTGCCGTCTTTTCATCTGTTTTATAATTTGTGCTATTATCAATAGTTAGATTAATTCTAATCAAAGTAGTGATCTTCTCTTTATCTACTTTATTAATTAGAGGTTTACCCACCTAGGTCTGGCAGAGCCTGAAGTGAAGGGGGTCTAGCCATATCTACCCTATGTCAGTTAGCCAAAAACGTCAAGAGAGCTTGGCAACCTCTTAGGGTTAACGACCTACATTTTTGAGACCTAACAAGACCCTTTAACGACACCCTGAGGGAAGGTAACTCAACTTCTATAGGCAAGATGGATTCAAAGCCATAGATGAGGGTGTATGGTGTCGCACCTGTGGGAGTGAGTATACTAGTTCTGCAGGCCCACAGAGCGGGGTTCAATTTCATATGCCAGTCACGGCCTGCCTCATCGGCTATCTTTTTGAGTATCTTCAGGATAGTTTTGTTTGATGCCTCATCCTGGAAGTTACCTTGCGGGTAGTATGGAGTGGAGAAGCAATGCTAAATGTGGAATTTATCACAAAGTTCTTTCACATATTGATTCTTGAAAGGTCACCCATTATCTGTGACAATGGATAATGGAATACCATATTTGCATATGATGTAGTTAAGGATGAAAGAAGAGATTTGTTTCCTTTTGATGTTGGTTAATGGAACAGCCTCAATCCACTTTGTGAAATACTCTGTGGCTGTGATAATGAATTTGTGGCCGTTGGAGGATGAAGGGTGAATCTTGCCTACTAGATCAAGTCCCCATTGGCATAAGGGCCAAGGTGTCGTTAAAGGTTGAAGCTCTTGTGCTGGTGCATGTATGAGGTTCCCGTGGATTTGGCATTTAGTGCATCTCTTCACAAAATGATGGGAGTCTCTTTCCATGGTTGGCCAATAGTATCCAAGACGCATTAGCTTCTTCGCCAAGGTAGAACCACTAGAGTTTGTCCTGCATATTCCTTCATGTACTTCACTCAGAGTGGTCTGATATTCCTCACTATCCAAACACCTAAGGAGAGTACCATCTAAACCTCATCGATACATGGTGTCTGCGATGATGGTATATCAGGATGCTTGGTGTATAAATGTTCACTTTTGGTTGTGTGATAGGTTGGGTGGTAGGATATTCTCTTTTAGATAGGTGTAAACTTTGCCATCTAAGGGAGAATCAGACCCTACGATGTGGTAAATGGTGCTGGTTTTTGGGATTCCATAAGAAGGATAGGGGGTTGGCTCCACCAAAAACTCATAATGAAAATGATTTTCAGGTATGTCAAGAAGGGATGCAATAGTAGCCATTGCATCTGCTGCTTTTTTTTCCAATCTTGGTATCTGCTCGAAGGATATCACAACAAAATACTCTTTGAAAGCATCCACCATACGCTTGTATGGTATCAGCTTCTCATCCTTAGTTTTATAATCATCATTTACTTGATTAATGAAGAGTTGTGAGTCCCCGTACACATGAAGTTCCTTGACCTTCCAATCTACTACCATCTTTATGCCGATAACCAGTGCTTCGTACTCAGTGACATTGTTGGTACATGGAAACATAAGTCTGTATGACTTAGGGATTGTATCTCCAAGTGGTGTTACCAAAAAGATTCCTGCTCCAGATCCATGTTCAGTATATGACCCATCAAAGTAGAGTTTCCAGGCTGTGGTGGTGATGTTGAAGATAGAGTCATCTAGAAATTCAAAGCTTAATGGGTTTTTATCTGTCAAAGGTGCATCCGCCAGTTGATCTACAATGACCTACCCCTTTATTGCTCTTCTATCTACTTACTCAATATCAAATGCACTGAGTATCATGACCCATTTATATATTCTACCTGTTAGGGTAGTTTTGCTGAGTAGGTATTTTAATGGATCAATTTTTGCCACTAGCTTGATAGAGTGTGAGAGCATGTAGTGTCTCCACTTTTGGGAAGTAAAGACAACAACAAGACATGCTCTTTCAATTGGTGTATACTACAGTTCGTAACATAATAGTGTCTTGCTGATGTAGTAGATTGCTTGTTCCTTTCCTTCGTGATTTTGTTGGACTAGCAGAGCTCCAAGAGCTGTGGGTGTAGCTGAGATGTAGAGTAGCAACGGCTTGCCTTGAATCAGCGGCATCAAGACTGGTGGGTTCATTAGATACTCCTTTAGATGCTGAAATGCTTGCTCACACATGTCATCCCATTTGAATGGAACATTTTTGTGTAAGAGATGTGTGAATGGATGGCACTTATCTACCGGTTGAGAGATAAACCTTCTGATGGACTACAACTTTCCTTGTAGAGACCACAACTGACTCAGATTCTTAGGTGGCAGCATTTACATGATTGCTTTTACCTTGGCCAGGTTCACTTCTATTCCATTAGCTAATACGATATATCCAAGGAGTTTATCGGATGTGACTCTAAAAACACACTTTTTGGGATCTAACCGTACATTAAATTATTCTAGTCTCGTGACGATCTTGTCCAAGACTTGGAGATGCCCTTCTTTGGTGAGTGACCTGGCTAGGATGTCATCTACATAATCCTCCATGATGGTGTGCATCATGTCATGAAAGATTGTAGTCATTGCTCACTGATATGTTGCCCCCACATTCTTTAGTTCGAATGGCATGATGCACCAACAATAGGTACCCCATGGACATGTGAATGCTATTTTGTGCTGATCCTCCAGTGCTATTTTGATTTGGTTATAGCCAGAGAACCCATCCATTAATGAGAACATGGTGTGTCCTGCCGTTAGATCGACAATAATATCTATGTTTGGTAGAGGAAAGTCATCTTTTGGGCAAGCCTTGTTTAGATCTCTGAAGTCATTGCAAATTCTTATCCTTCTATTAGTTTTGGAAATAGGTTCAATGTTAGAAACCCATTTTGGATAATTAATGGCTCTGATGAACCCCACATCTAGTAGTTTCTTTGGTTCCTATTTGACCATTAATGCTATGTGTGGGTGCATTTTTCTCAGTTTCTGTTTAATTGGCTTAGCTCCTGGAGCTAGTGAAAGATGATGCATTATAAGGTTTTGATCCAGTCCCGGCATATCCACATATGACCAAGCAGAGTTAATCTATTTCCTCTTGAAGAATTCGGTGAATTCTAGCTTTTCTTGTGCAGATAATGATTGTGCCATATGGATTGTCCTTAGGTTCTCTTCTATGATGATGTTTATTGGTTGAGCTGGTTCAATCAATATTGAAGATCTCTTCTGATGTGCATGGTAGGGGAGAGTGTCAATCCCTTCATTTGTTGGTGCCTCAGAGAGGTTTTCATCGTCAGATGCATCTTTTCTTTTTACTTTTTTCTCGATCTAACACTGTTGCGGAGCGGTTTTCACCGTTCGATCTACTTTTTATTTTTATATTTTTTTGACTGAAAGGATTAACACTCTCTCCAAAGTATGCCATGTCGTTAAGTTCGATGGTGAAGCCAGTCTTGTGGTCTCCTACGGGTAAATGGTCCCTAAGCTCTAGATAATCGATGATAGCATCATCATTTTGGAATGTATCTAGTTCAGGGGTGGTATCCTATAAATCTCAGTCTATCAATTCAGGATGCACTAGGGGTAATGGATCATCTGGTTGGTCCAATTCAAGGGTGGTGATGGTTAGAATGGAGGAGTCATTTGAATAGGTAGAGGTATTGACAAGGTCTATTATGGTACTCTCCTCAAGTTGGTTTGTCAAGTGTGACATCGTACTCTCTTCATGACGTTCATGTTCATCATATTGCGGATCAAACTCTAGCGATCTAGCCCTAAAGCTTTGTCCTACATACATTGTATGAGTAGAGTTATGCTGTTGAACCAGGTCAATCTCTTTGTCTTCCCAAGACGTTTCTAAGAGGCTGTCGCATTCATACTCATTGGAATCTGTTTCACTCCATTCTTGTAGTCGGTGAATGTTCTATGAAGTTAGTGGTAACTACTTGTTTGTCTTTTTCTTCAAGTTTCTCCTTACCTTTGATCTTCTCTTTACCCTTGTATACCAACCCAGTAGTGTGTCAGGCTGTGGAAGTAGAGGGTTGAATTGGTTCTATGATACCATCTTTCCTTAATCCTATGGGACCATGTCCTTCATATCCCATTCTTTGTAAAATAGAAAACCATTGACCATATTGTGCAGTGGGTAGCTCAGGTTGATGATCATTTGGTGTGGTTTCACTATCTTCATCCTTGTAAAGCCACTGTAAGAGATCTTTTTCATCACTCTCATCCGATAAGTTTCCCCATCTAATGAAAGGACCCTTAGAAGTCTTTAATGTCTTGGCCTTGTTTAGAAATGGCTTTCCATGGGATTTTGGTGATATAGGCAGCTGTGCTAGACATAAAGATTGTTCAATGACATATTCTCCAACTCCCTTGTCCTTGACTTTTATTTTAAGCTTTGATGTTTTGGAGGTAGAAGCTAGAGAACTTGGATCCACATGGTGTGAAAAAGAGGAAGCTGCTCGATTAGTAGGGATTACAACTTTTGATTTTGATTGGATGTTGTTGCAATACTGGAATAGATTAGGGTCCCCTTGTATGGTAATTTCTTGGCCATTTTGTGGGAACTTGATACATTGATGGTATGTTGATGGAACTACCTTCATTGTGTGGATCCAAGGTCTTCCTATAAGAATGTTATATGCTAGATCCATATCTAGAACTTGGCACACAACATCTCTCTCTACCGGTCCAACCCGCATCAGCAAGACCAAAGTTCATTTGGAAGTTCTCTCTTCTTTGTCATATGCCTTGATAGTTATCTTCTTTTTAGAATCAACAACATTTTGCAAAAACCCTAATGCAAGGATTAACTTTAACATGCATATATTTAAACCAACACCTCCATCTATTAGGACCCTTTTTATTCAGTGTTTGTGGATTTGGGCCTCAATGTGGAGGGATGCATTGTGTGGTTGGTTGATGGACATATCATCTTTCTCTGTGAAGGACAAGAAATGTGGTGTGGTTAGATGACCTACCATAGCTTGGAATTGCTCTTGAGCAAGGTTTGTAGGAACAATTGTTTCCGAGAGAGCTTTCTCTAAGATGTCTTTGTGGGACGGGGATAGACGCAATAACTCTAAAATGGATATGTGTGCGGGTGTTTTATGGAGTTGGTTAAGGATGCTGTATTGGTTCGATGTTGATGATGACTTGGGTGGAGATCCTTGTAGAGTAATGTTTCCATGATGAGTGGTCACATTACAGTCAGGATTATTATTGATAGTGATTACATTGATGTGTGAATCACTGTGTGAGATATGATTGACAATGTACTTGTAAGAAATGTTATTATAGTTTGCTTTGTCAGCACTGTCGTTGTTTTGATTGGATGATCCTCCTTTCTCATAGTGTGGAAGAGGATTTTTGAATGCTATATGCTCTTCATTAGTGGTATGCCACTTTTTGATCAATGAGGTCTTGAATGACATGTTTTAGTGCTTGAGAATCATTTGTTTTATGTCCTTTGTTTCTGTGATACTCGCAAAAGTTGGCATCATTCCACCAAGAGGGTTTAAATTTTGGTTCATATTCACGCATCGGAGGAAGTGTTATGAGGTTATCCACAATTAACTTCCTAAGGGCGGATTCGAGAGACTCTCCTAGTGGCGTGAATTTTCTCCTAGGAGGAAAGTTGGTGGGTCTTTGCTCATTGCTTTAGGGCTTGTTGGATGGTGTATTGTTTTGTGGTTTTGATAGATTGAAGATTGGTTGCTTTTGCATTACATTTTTAGCATCCACCACACCATCATTTACAGTGGGTTTGTTCTTGGTCCAAAATCGTGACTTGTCCGCATTGTTGTTAGAGCTAGGGGTGTCTTTGTATAGCTTAATTTGCCCCTTTGTTATCAAGGTTTTCTCAATGAGTAGCCCCATTTCAATGACCTTACTAAAAGTAGTTGGGCATTGTATTTGGATTTGATAACTCAATTCCATGGTTAGGTTGTGAACAAACATTTCTATCATTTGTTTCTCCGGTATGTGGTAGGGACATTTGCTTGCAAGTTGTCTCCATCTTTGCAGGAAAGAGGCAAAGGATTCTCCCCTTTTGCTTGTTATTACAAAGGTCCCATATGGAGATTTCATGTTCGATATTGTATGAGAAATGTGTTACAAATTTATCCACTAGCTCATCAAAAGTGTAGATGCCAGGAGGTAGGTGGGAGAACCATTCCATTGCTTGGCCTCCTAAGCTTCGTGGGAATAGTTGCATAAGATACGTTTTGTTGTGTGCGACTTCTAGGCATGCTGCACTAAATTCCCTTATATGATCTCTTGGATCACCTTTTCCTTGATACTTATCAAATTTTGGAACCTCAAATCTTGAGGGAAAAGGGATCATGAGCAAAGATTTATCAAAGGGATATGGTGAAATATCCTCAAGAGAGTAATGTTTTGTTGTTGTCACACTTTGGATGTCCATCGACTGTTTTTGCAAAGCTTGGATTTGTGTTGTTAATGTGTCCAAGGGATTGGGTGTATCCTTAGCCTTTTCTGATTTAGAAGCATCTTTGTCAGTTTTGTCATTTTTGGAGCCATCTTTCGAAGACTCAGCTTCATTTGAGGAATTGTTCTCTCTTAGATTCGATACATCAAAATCTAAGGGCAACTTAGCTCCTTGTTGAGCTAGCATAAGAAAGTATTTATGAGGATTTGTGGCAACTACCCTATCCATCATTCTTAGAAATTTTGGATCTTGAAGTTGTTTAAGGATTTCCTCTTAACTAACCTCCTCATCATTAGAATTATGGCCACTATTGTGAAGGGAACACATTTTTGCTTTTGTTTAGATTGAGATCTAGTTTGAACCATGCAGTTTTTGGACGCGAGAGAAGTTGGACTGTGAGACTTGGTGGACTTGTTTTGATGTTTTGGTATGAAAATGATTTGGTTGGATATGGTTTTGGTAAGATTTTGCTAAGGTTCTCTATTGACTCTATTTGTCCAAACAAGGTGCTCTTGAGTTAAAAGGTAGTAAAAATAGGGATGGTTGATCACCACTATTTGATGTAGACTATTCTTCTATCAATATACACAAGTATAGTTTCAATGTGAAGGATGATTGGAATCCTGATATGAAACTAACTAGATTTTGGTTTGAATTTGGGAGAGTCTCAATAATGCCTTGATGCAAGTTTTGGTTTTTTTGATGTGTTCAGATAGCAAGACAATGGTATGCAAAGGTGATGTGTGAAAATGGTATGAAGGTGGTTTGAAATGGTTGAACTAACTTTTCAAGTGTGATCTGGGTCCAAATGGGTACAGGGATTTGATTTTGATTTTCTCTCCAACAGTACGGAAGCACTCTCTGTTATGAATGCGCAGGTTCAAATGCGTAGAAACAATGATCAAATGCGTAGCTTTGTTTATTGAATGTGCTATATTGCATGCGCAGGTCTGTTATTTATATGCGCGGCTCTGTTGATTGGATGTGCAGCTCTGCTGTTTATATGCACATGAGTTTCTAAATGTGCAGTAATATCTCTTAAATGCATGGCAAAAATGAGTGCATGCGCAACAATAGGTGGATGCGCAGAAAGACAATTTGAATGCGCAGGAAGATGTATCAAATGTGCAGCTTTGCACAGAGGTTTTGCTTTTGTTTTTGTTGCATTTTGGTCAATCTTGGTTTGTTTGCACATATTCCTAGGATGCTCTAAAGTTTGAAGTGCTTCTTTTGACTCAAGTTATCACTAGAAAACACAGTAAGCAAGAGGTTGTCATGATAATTTGATTTTCTTCTTTGTTTTGATACAATTTTTGATAAATGAAAAACAAGCAAGTATAATCCTAAGGATGGCAAGTACAATATTCCTTGAGTTCCAACTTGGATTTTACTCCAACCACTTACATAAAGGCATGACAGATAGTAACTTGGTAGCACCGGCTCCCCTCCACGGCACTCATTTCTCACGTATACCAAGTTACATTTCCTTTGAAGAGTTGAACTTTTCTGTCTCCACACTAAATGAGTGTATGACGTTGGATGGCTCTAGAGGATTATCCTCCCGTGTCAACAAATAGGGGTTTTTGGCTTTCTAAAACAATTAGCTTTTTAGTATGGACATCTGTTCGGGTGGTTACACATTTAGTAATTTGCTCCGATAAGGAGGCTTCCCAGCTTGCAGAGGTTACGTGCTCTACAGGTTTTTGAGGGAAACATTTGTTGGTGTAACACAACATCACCCGTTGTTTGCAATTTTTATCACAAACACAATTTATTTAGAGCGAATTGGAAGTGGCTTGGCTTTAACCCATTATCTGTTGAGGTCGTCCCACTTGGAAGGATGGAATTCCAAGGGCAGGCCTCTTCTAAAGGTAACACATATAAAATGATGAGTTTGGCATTTTGGTCACCCAAGAAAGGGGAGATCATAGTCCTATCATCATTTCCAAGCACATAGTACACTGGTTCTTTATCCTCCTAGTTTAAAAAAAAAAAAAAACTAAGTGTGTTTACTCTACCAAGCACAATCCATTTGACAAGATAGCAAAAACTTTGAAAAGATGGTTCATTTTTATCTCCCTAAGCAAATCTATGTGAAGATTGTTGTTGAAGGATGAAACAAATTACTTTCCTTTAATTTAAGCTAGATGAGAGATTTGTAATTGCAGGATTGACTTGAAAGATTTGTTCAGTTTTTATCCACCTAGGTTGGGACTATGTGCAAGTTGTAATGCAACAATACAACTTACTTCCTCTTAATTAGATCTAAGTGAAAATTTGCATGAAGATATTAGATTTCTTCCTCCTAATTAGATCTAGATGAAGTTATGATGCAACTAAATGACTAAAACAAGATCCTACACATACAAGATCATTGTGTTAAAGGCCTCCATTTGATGACTGATATTCTTGCAACCAAGGTTAGTATCGAAGATTTTACAAATTCAATACAATTCTCTGACAGGGATCAGATGTGCTGAAACAGAGAGTGGATGAGTAGAAAGACAATACAAATGCATAGGAGTACAAATGCACAGAAAGATCTAGCATATGCACAGGAAGAAGTTTTGAATGCGTAGATAGAATGAATGCATTGAAAGAGTAGTCAGATGCGCAGAAAGAATCTTTATATGCGCCGGACTGTCATTTTCATCATGGATGTGCAGAACTGGAAGAATGAATGCGCCGAAACGACCTGTCACGTTTGCAACTTGACCAAAAACTCAAAATAGAGATTAAACTTGGGGCTAGGCCCCACGGTGGGCGCCAGAAATGTTAGAGGAAAATGTGAACAACAATTTTAAACAACTAATATCCAATAACTCAATGAAATTGATGTAAATACAATAAACAAAGATATTACCTTCATAGACTGATTTACCTCGTAGTTTCCATTGTTGCCTATCTCGTATTGATCTTGTGTATGATTTTAGCTCTCAGAAGTTGTACTTCCTTGCTTTTGAAGATGACAATAGGAGAATGGCTGTAGATGGATAATACAATGATGACTAAACTACAAATGCAATTCTACTGTGGATGGATGATTGATAATGGAGACATGATTGGATGATTACGATGATAATGAGGTTATGCAAATGCAATGGAGATACTTTGCCAAAGGCACGTTGGTAGGATTCCTGCAGAGTAAGATTGCAAAGTCTTGAGATATGAAAATGAGGGAATGAGGGTTCCTTTTATAGGCTCAAGAGAGGCCAAATCCAAGTGTCAATAGATCCATGACTGGAGGAATTCCCTGTGAGGTGTACGGTTGAGAAAGCTTGAGAGAATGTGCACGAATCAGAAGAGGACAAGTGTCCAAGCTCCTTTCATGAGTTATGGGAGTTAACATAATAGATTGAGGAGTTAACTGGATAGATTGATCAGATGACTGGGTTGATTGGAGAGTTGACTGAATTGATTGACAAGTGAGATCAATTGATTAATTAGTTAACTAATTTGATTGATGAGTTAACTAATTTGATTGGAGGATAAATAGGACATGTGGGTGAGAGAATATTAGATAATTAAATTTTAAAATATTTAATTATGTGTGCAACATGGTGAGGTGGAAGAATGATGTGGATTTATGAAATTAGGACTTTAGGATAGAGGAATTTGGGATTGATTAAATAATTTTGAGATTATTTAATTAGATGATACTATAGAAGATTTAGTGAATTTAATTAAATAAATTGATTTTATTTAATTATTGGGACAATGAACTAATCAAAATAAATTAGAATATTTATTTAATTGATAGAAGAATAAGAACTAAGATAAATATTAAAATATTTACTTAATTCAACACGAGCCATTTTTAGGTGTATACAGAAAGTAATTTTTAGATTTACATATGCTATTAAATTTTAGATTTGAAAACATTTTAAAGCTTCATATCTGCAACATTACCTTGTTCTCTCTCCCTTTTTCAAACATGTGGTATAATAGCCATTGGTTGTAGTGAGAGAGGGATGATTTTTTTTGAAGTATTGAAGGAATTTGGTTGCAGGGGAACTTTTATGTGTTAACATTGTTTTGCAGATCTGTGAGTTTGGAAGCCATGGTATTTAACTCTCAGATGGATATTGTCAAAGTAATCTTTGTTGGGCACTTGAGGCTCAAGGTTATGGATTTTAATGGAGTTGATCCTGTGATAGTGATTTGGAGCTCCATTTTGACAATATGTGTATATTCTCTTGTTTTGTGGTTTTATTCCTTTACCTTGTGGTCATGTACAGTGAAAGGGTGTTTATGTTGGATGGTTACTTCTGGTACCTTAATCACATGGAAAATACTCTCTTTTTGGACTACAGTTTGAAGTGCTTATGTTGGGTTCATGGTTTCCATCCATGGTTACATGAAAGCACTGGATGATTTATCACTGGTTGTATGTAGGTTGTAGATTTGGTATTTCTGTGATATGGATACTCTTGAACAACTTGGTTTCTCCTTTCTCATATTCATGTTATTTTGAATATGTAGGTTTTCACAGTTTTCCCGTTTCAAAAGATTGTGGGTTTGTAGATCTGTGATATTCCATTATTTTCAGATGACATATTTGATGGTATTCATTGGTGTGAATATTTGGATGGTTAATTGGTTTCAAGATTTACAGAGATATGGTTTTGTAGGTTTTACATGTTAACCAAAATCTATGGTTTGTAGATCTATGGAAAATTATGTTCAGACACTTTTTGGATGGAAACAATTTCATATTTGCAAGGCTTCTTGTTGGTTTCTTATGATCTATGGTTACTCCTATGTGGATTTGTTTGGCAAATAAGATCTAGATTTGATTTTGGTGTTTGAGTCTTGGAAATCTACATGTTATACCAGGTTACATTTGTTCTACATGTTACTGATGTGGGGTTGAATCTATTTTTTCAGTTATTAGAGGTTGAAGCACTAATCATGTTTTTTCTCCTATGAGATGTTGCATGTGTGCAGATCTTGTGAATGAGTTGATGTGGATTCTATTTGGTAGGCCTCTACTTGGTCACCTTGATTACATTGGTATTTTTGTAGTGAGACAAAAGGGTAGTTTGGAGTACCTGATTTAGTTATTCATTGGAATCTATAGCAGTAAAGTTATGTTGCATGAGAAGCTTTTTTTACTTTTAGTGGAGTTTTGGTAATGATGTTGATCATGATACCATGCATAACTGGTATCACTTTTAGTGGGAGTTTTTATGCAGTTACATAATGTATTCTATCTTCTTTGTTTCAAGATATTGGTTCTAAAATGTTATTATTGTAGTGTTGTGAGCCATGCATAATCTTTGATTAGAAGATGGATGATCTGTTGCAATGGTTGTTGGTGTCATAAGAAGCTCTTGGATTATGCCTTTAGTTTGCAGTAAGGGTTCATTGACACTTTTAGTTCTATTGACAGAGGATGCTAGATCTTCATATTATTTGAAGAGGTGTTGACATCTTGGTTTTCCATGGAGGACTTTTGGAGTTTTTGGTGAGGTGTTGAGTTTATAACTTATCAGTTTTTGATATATGATCCTTGGTTTAGAGGATGTATAGTATTATGCCATGATGCACTCTTGATCAGGAGTTAGAGTTTTTGGCATGATACAGGTGCTCTTGGGAGGAGGATATGTTCATTAGAGCATATGATCTTCTTTTAAGAAGATGTTAGATCATGATGTCATGATATGTTCCTAATTCTATAGTTGTAACTTTGACAATGGTTTGGTTAGTTCTCTTTGGTTTGGAAGTATAAATCATTTGCTTGGAGCTTCATGATTGTGTAGATTGCATTTGAAGTTGGCATGGATTCATGGATTGATTGTTGAAAACTCATGGATACTAGAGAGCCTTGGGTGAGGCTTGATATCTCTTGAACTTAGAGATATGCATTGAAAATATTTCTCATTATGAGATGTCGACAAAAGGACCAAGAAGCCTACACTTGGAAATGGATGTGAGTCCATTATAGAACTTATGAGAAGGTTACCTTTATTATAAGCTTTTATTTCTTGGTGTTATATTGAAGGACAATCTTGTATCCCACTCTTGGTCTACTTGGAAGGTAAATGATCTAATAGGTGTTGCCCACCTGATTATTAGATGCATTCTTTATATGTATATTGTCTTCTCTTTTACACTAGTCTTGAAAATGATTGTTGAGAAGTAGATGCATGGGTTTATGGATTTATGTTGTTCTCATTATTATTTGATCGTGAGCTATGGAACTAGTTCTAAGGACTTGTTTTGGAGAGGTACATAAATGGTTTGTGGTTTTGGGCTTATTCCCTTTGTTGTGGGAATGTTTGGCTAGTTTGATATACTTTCAGTGAGAGGTTAACATCTATTGCTGCCATGTTGTCATCATAATTTGGATGTTAGATGTTGATACCCTTTCAGTTTCAGAGTGTTGAAAAAGATCTTACTTTACATAGTTTGGCACAGGTTAGTGTGATATAAAGACATGGTATGATTTTGTAGTTTTTCTCTTTCCTAGTATATTGTCTTCTTCTTAAAAAGTTCTCATGTTTATGGAGTTGAGGTTTGTATTGGAGCCAAGTGTTATTGTTGTTACCAATAATTTGGTAGCTTCTTGATCTCTTTCTTCATTGGTTTAGAGGACTTGGGAGAGTTATTTAGAGATTGGTAATGAGAGATGTTTTATGCATATCTTTATATGTTTTGACACTATATGGTAGAGGAGTTAGCCACATCCTCTAAAAGAAGTTCTATAGGAGGATTTGTTAATGCCTTGATCTTTTTCAGATTTGACATTACCCATGCAGTGGGAGTTCCTGGATATATATGCTCTTTATTGTCACAGTATGTTCTTGGTTGTATCATTTTGCAGTTTATTGATGTGAAGATGATTTTGCATGTTTTACTATTGGGATCTATGAGTTGTATAGTTTCGTGGGCTGTATTTACCAATTGGTTGCATTGAAGACTTGGATGTGGACTGTCAATATCCACAGATTTGTTTAGTATTATTGCAGATTTTGTTTGTTGGCCTTGTCTTTGGTCATTTTTACATTGGTATGTTGCATTGAGATGGGAGGATGGATGATTAGCAGGATTGTTTTATAGGGACTTGATTGTAGTTTTGGGTTGGTATGTTGATGGCATGGAGTTCTACCTATGATGGTTTGTTTACCCTGGTTTTGAGGTATGGATATTTTTGGATGAGCTAGCAACTTGGTGTGTTTGCTTTTCCATTTGGTATGAGTGTGTCATACACTTAGAGTCTTATGTTATCATGTGATTTGATGCTTGTGTTCATGTTGAGATTGGTGCAGGTTTCAGTGATAGTTGGTATGTTTCACCTTGGCATGTTTCTTGTTTATCATGGGTAACATGATCTGAGGAGTTCTTGTTTGAGATGATGGTTATTATGGTTGCTTTTGCAGGTATCTTGTTGGAGCACAAAAGCATGTTGAAGAATCAATGGTACATTGATGGCAAGGGATATTTCTCCCTGTGATTAAATAATTTGATTACCTTATAAGAGTAATTGCAATGTATAATGTCAAGTGGGAGAATATTGGGAAAACTTTGCAATCCTAACCGATTCATGTGTCTCCAAAGTTCTTGGAATGTGTTCCCCAACACATAAGGACTTTGAGAGATAAATTAATATTTAATTATAACACTTGGTTTATTGTAATTAACTCCTAAATGGTAGGGTCAAACTTGGGTGTCCACTTTTGGAGTGGGCTCCATGAAGACTTGTTGACAACTCCTTGAAGTCTATTTTGGGTGTTTGACAACTCCTAGTGAGTGGGAGTTAACTTGGGCACCCAATTTGGAGGTGTCTTATATTTAGACTAGGAGTTTGCTTTTTTATGTACATGAGTGGATATTGTTGATACACTTTGCATGGATATGATGTGAGAGTTATCATAAGTGTTATAGATGCATGATATTGGAATATTGCTTGCATGAGTTCATAAAATCTTTGCATGGACTTGCATGTTTTTGCATGTGGTTGCATGAGCTCATAAAATCTTGCATGTGCTTGCATGTTGTTGCATGTGGCTTGTATGAACTTGCATGTGCTTTCATGTTGTTCCATGTCAGTTATATGAATTTGCATGTTGTTGCATGTCAGTTATATGAACTCGCATGTTGTTGCATGTCAGTTATATGGAGTTGCATGCCATTTTTTATGAGGTTGCTTGCAAAACACTCCAACTCAGAAAACTTGCAAAACACTACATCTACTAGATTCAGTTAATGGGTATCTCTTGCATTATGCTACAGGTGTTTGCATGTCATTTGCATGTACAGAACATGTTAATTTAGAATAATATTGGGGACATCAATCATGCAAGTTGTTTGCATGAGATTGATGTGTGGTGATGCACTTTAGTTGACTGAAATAGATTGGGAACACTTGGGCATGCAATCTGGAGACTTTCAGTTGTTGCTTTTGTGTGGAAATGTTATTTCTATTGACTAAGTTTAAGTGGGACAACTTGGGCGCCCATAATCAGGACTGACAATTAATAGGATGCTTGGTACAGTTTGAATTTACTCTTCTCTATTTGGAGTGCTTAGGTTTTGCATGAGGACTTGTCTTATGTTATTAATTACAATTTATTGTAATTCGAGATTCAAGTTTTTGAATTAAGAAGCTTTGAAGTTGTAATTAAAAAAGCACAATCTATTTTGCAGAGAGCAAGTTTTGAAGCTTTCAATATATAGAATCTTTGAAGTTGTAGGAAAAAGCATTACATGAATTACAACATAACAGGTTTTAGAATATTGAAGAAGCTTTGAGGTGTGCATCAAGATTCAAAGAAGTTTTAGTATTGAATATAATCTTTCTTGAAGATATTTAATACAAGCATAAACATCTTTGGGTGTGGAGTTTTTTCCCACAAGGGTTTCTCCACGTAAATACTGTGTCTTCTTCTATCATGCTTTCTTCTTCTACTACACTAATTAAATTGGAGAAATACTATAACATCTAAATTGAAAGGAATTTTTAGATTTACACATGTTATTAAATTTCAGATTTGAAAACATTTTAAAGCTTCATAGCTACAACATTACCTTGTTCTCTCTCCCTTTTTCCAACAATTATCCCAAAGGGTAGCAAGGGAATCAACTTTGCATTTGAATGAGCCCAAGGTAATACCTAGCATTTTTCTTATTATCTTGGTAGAGATGACACATTTGAACTAGTTGGCTCAACTGTTCCCCTTAATAGTGCTAGAGGCAACATAAAATATTCTAGAATAGGCTATAACAATCTTTAGACATGGGTGGATGGTGGGGACCATGTATTTTGAAATGGGAGGTCCATATCTAGTTGACATAGTTATTTGTGGCACTGTTAAGGTTTATTTTAAATGTAGCTTCTTGACGGAGAAAAATACCATGTTTGAGTGAAGTGGCGTAGGTGGAAAGATGTGGCTCATTGATAAGGTTGGCATCATCCCATATAGAGCTGGATGTGGTGGTATGGGAGTATGGAATAGGGACATTAGGTTTGACAATGGGCTCATTGGCATACATGTTTGTAAAGGAAACATAAGGTAAGTCCAACTTGGGAAGGAACTTACCTTTTTTGGATGGTGGAGCCAAGATGATAACTAGGTCTCACTTGAGACTAATATTTAGAATTGTAAGTTAAGATTTGATTACTGACTAGCTTAGTCTTGGAATTTGTTGGTTCTTTGTATCAAAGACTAGTTTGTAAGAGTCTCTCTCAAATATGATGATTGGAAAATGTCTGTAAATTTCTAAGGTTCTTCTTTTCATAGATTTTTAAATTTGAAATGCCACTTGTAAGTGACAAGACTTATCATTAATTATGCCATGAAAGTAGTTGAATCACACCAATTCTAAGGATTTTGAAATGTGGCCACCTTATTGAACAACTTTGATAATGTGGTAGCTAGGTGTGATTAATTGGTATAGGCAAAGAGTCATTGCATGTAGGGGTTTGGTGAAATTGGTATGCTCCATGGTAAATCAACCTATTTTTAGGTGGAGTAGTTGGCCTCTGTTTGAATAGATGATCTAGATGAGTGGGGTTAAGTTGATTTGATAGTTGGTGGTTTTTTGGCATTTTTGTGAAACTACTTTTCATGGAATGAGTGGGAGTTGTCATATTGGAGTGACATGGCTAGATCAATAGTTTATGGGTAGTTCTTTCTATAATAATAGTGAAATAGAGTTTTGTAATAACATAAATTTGAAGGAGAATAGGGAGAAATACAAAATACTGCAACTCCTACTTTAAAATTAGCCACTACCTCTAATTGAGAAAGAAAAGGAATGCAAAATGCAGCAATGCACAACAAGCTCTCACCAAATGTAAACCTTAGATGACTTGCATATACTCTTGATATCTTGGAGAAGAATGTTGGGTTGCTCTTAGAGACCTCAAAGTGGTAGCAAGTACCTACACAAAATGATCCTTTCTTGTGAAATGGTTGACTTGGGGTGGATTTATAGAGCGATGGTTGAAGGAATGGAGGGTTGGGATTTTGCCAAAGATGGAGGGCCAAGATTGATTGAGAAGATCTTTAACTTTTTGATTGATGGGAGATGGAGGCAAGGTGGTTGATGGTTGGGAGATGAAGGGATAAGATTGATTGACTATGATGAATGACTATGATGTCAAGTTGATTTTTTTGGTAAGAGACACTGTGTGGCTTCATAAGTGTTGTCATTGATGGCAACAAAGTCTATCCCACACATCTACAGTACATAGTATGTCTATACCGGAAGTCAGATTGAAGACTGTCTTGGTCCAGTGAACAAGAATAGAGTATGCAACAAGGTTTGACAATCAGGCCCGGATCTCTCAGATGGTGTAACTCAGTAAGTTATGAACTTGGGAAAGTCAAGAGTGGTATCATGACTACTGTACTCCAGAGATTTGGCCTCCGGTGATAAATCAAGGAAAAGATATGAGCATCTGAGTGTTGGGTTCCAGTCAGGTAGAGCAGACAGAGGAAGAACTAATCGGTAGAGTATCAGACTTCAATCCGGATGAGTAAAAGGTGTTGATAAAGCAATTTGTGGGATTATATATTGTTGGCCGACATGATTAATGACTTCTATGCCTATGTTTTTGATACACATCACAAATCAAGCATGGATTCAACCAACAGATTAATTACTTGCAGTGTTCTTGATGCCGACTAGAAAGCTGATAAAAATCCTTGATTGGATATATATACCAGAGAGATTTCAGCATGTAATTGTGTGGTGTGAACAAGTGATGAAATAAGGTGCAAAGAAATGCAGGGATAAGTGTGAGAGCATCAATTCAGGTATGGTATGTGACTGAGCAACATCATTAAAATAGAGGAAGAATGAAGTGCATCAGATTAGTGTATTGTGCCTAACTGGAACTGAACTCTTGCATTTGTAGATGCTTCTCATCAATTCAAACACTTGATTATCTTCTATAAGTTTTATAGATAGTGAGCCTCTTGTAGGTAGTGTGCCTCTTGTGAGCAGTGTGCTCGGGCAGTGAGCCCTAATTGGTAAATACCATTTTGTACTCCTTTATTCTTTTAACAGAGAATACAATCTTGGGTTAGTCACCCGTGGTTTTTCCTTAACAGGGTTTCCACGTAAAAATCCTTGTGTTATGTGTGTTGATTTTATTTCTATTCTTATGATTACATATGCTTTCATGTTTTGATGCAACACTGTTTATTAAGATAACAAAAGTAAAAGAAAGTTAAGGAAATTTTGAGATAACTGATTCACCCCCCCTCTCAGTTATCTGCCTTGTCTCCAACAATTGGTATCAGAGCCAAGTTCCTCTGAACAAAGCCTAACAGCTTGAGGAAGATCTAGGAATCTTAATAGATGCATATGGTATGAAGGAATAACTTTAGTCTACCCTAGATGATCTTAAACAATCCCACTCTGAAGTCAATAATTTGAAAAAAAAGACTCAAACAAGTTGATGAATTTATAAATGAACTGAAGGAAAAACTTAGTATTTCTGTGAAAAAGAGAAAGGAACTACTTAAAAAATTAGCCAATCAGAGTGAAGTCAATGATACTAATGAAGATCTGAATGAGAAAAATAAGCTATGTGAGAAGCTGTCAAAAGAAGTCATTATGGTAAGGCATAAAATGGAATCAGGAGTTATGAGATTCACCCAAGAAATTGAAGAAAAAATAAAGATTGAAGATAATCTAAAACAATCCCTCAAGGAGAAAACAGAGGACTGCCACAAAATGGACAGAATAATCAGGCATCTTGAATCTGATCTTGAAGAAGCTAGAGACAATGAAGAACAACTTGAGAATCAGATAGACACTCTTAAACAAGATCTTCAAACAACAAATGAATACAAAGAGAAATTCAAGATTAGCTCAGCCCAACTTGAAGTTCTTCTTGAAAGCCAAAAGAGGGTAGATGATAAGCGTGGTTTGGGATATGAGAAAGGTGAAAGCTCCAGATCCGGTCAGAAGAACTTTGGATCAGGGAATCAAAGAAACAGGCCTAGAAGACCTTCGGTAAGGCAACTAAATGCTCAAAGATATCCATCCTTCAATGGATACTACTTCAATTGCAACAATTTCGGTCATAAAGCAACTCAGTGTAGAAGGAGAATGAATCAGACTAATCCATCCTTCTCCAGACAATGTTTCAACTGCAAAAGGTATGGTCACAAATCTCATGAATGTAGAAATATGCAAATAAACAATTCATTCAATGGTAGATGCTTTGCATGCAATAGAATGGGACATATGGCTAATCAATGCAAATCAAGAGGATATCAATCAAATCAGCAAAGAAATGTTACATGTTACAATTGCAATAGATCTGGTCATATTGCCAAATTCTACAGAAGCAAAAATTAGGATAGGAAAGGTCCGATGGAACATGATCAGAAACAAGATAAGGGCAAAGGTAAAGTGAATGCGGATGAAGTTCAAAAGGAGATGAGCAAGATTTGGGTAAAGAAGAGTACATAAAGTATTAGGGATGGATCCGCACTAAAATCCGGTGCTGATATTCCTTTCGAAAACTAAAAAGGTGAGCTTTGGCTTAGGGGGAGTCATAGAGAAAAACAATTTCCCCCAGCCAGTCAGCTAGTGCCTAAATTCAGCACATTGAGTAAACATCTGACGCTTCGGATTAAAGGGTTCTCAGAAAAACCTCCAAATAATCTTCAGTAAAAATATGAAAGATCTACATGGAGTTTTGTAAGACTTATAACTGCTCAAGTTAATCCAGTTCTGAAAGCTATCCAGTAAAGCAGAATTTCATAGACAGATCTATTTTGATTCAGAATTGAAATGCTTGGATCTGCAGACCCATGGCATGATTGAAGAAAAGAAGATACATTGTTAATCCTCACTGACAATGATTCTAAGTTCAACATAGTGATTTGAGAAGAGCTCTCTCAAAACAGGGCAACCAGATAACTTAAGTTGTGCATTTATTACAAAAGGAAATTAGGGTTTGTGCAAAGATAAAAAAAGGTTCTTTCACTCATTATTTGCACACTTGCACTCACGAAGAAGAAAAGAAGAGCTCTGCAACAAAGTTTCTACAATTCACTCAAGATCAACTAGAAAAATGAATTCAACCAGCGATTTGTTTCGGCTCCTATTTCAAACCCTAAACTGTGAAAAGGTACTTCCATTATGAAAATCTCTCTCTGAATCTCTTGCAAAATGGCTACTCTAATGGTTGTTAAGATCTCTGATAGGCCGCGACCTAAATTCAAGAAACACCCTTATAAATCTCTAGAAGTTGATCCTTTGGGCGCATTTTCTAGCATTTCGCATGGAGTATTGCATGTAGAAGATGTTAGGGTTTATATCCATGCCAACATTGAAGAATTTAGAGACTCAAAATTGATGGATATTTATTACAAATAGCTAATAGATGAAAATTTTGAACTCAAACCTGAATTCAAGGCCTTCTGGGATAAACACTTCAGACATTGCATACATTTTCCTTGTTTTGCAGAAGATGATTGGGTCTGGTATGTTCTAAGTAGGATGCATGATAATTTCATGTGGCTAATGAGACCCTTCAAGATAACTAAAGATTCCATTAGGGCAGTGACCGAATTGCATTCATCTGGTGGGTTACCTGCACTTAAATTTGTGAAGAACCAAACAGTAACTGAAGCCATCAGATCCAAATTTGACAAAAGGGTAATGACCATTGATGACATCACAGATCTGGATGTCAAGTTTGCCTCAATGATAATTGGATACAAAATCTATCATTCGAGCAGGGAAAATTCTGTGTCTGGCACAACAATCTATGCAGCATATCAAATGCTAAGGGAAGTTGCAGATTATGACCTATGTGAACTTCTTATAAATCAACTGTTGTAAAACCTATAGAAGATAAAAAAGGATAAGAAGAATTCCTTTAAAAATGGTTGTCTAATACTGTGTCTATTCTTCTATTATATGAATGATCTACCTAGATCAAGTGGTTGGGTTTGGCAAAATGATAAACCGGTGGCAATCTAGATTAGAGATTACATGTATGGACTTGGTGATTCTCAAGCCCAAAACATAGCTCACTAGGTTTACTTTAAGAACTTCCAAAGCATGATGCAAGCTAGAGAGAGAATACCTAAATCCATAGTTGAGAAATACAAAGACACAGTGTACTTCATGGTTGACACTGATTAATGCCTAATGGAGGTAGTTGAGCCCAAAATTGTGTGGATAATGCCTATGGGATACGAGGTCGATGAAAAAATCTTGGAGCTACATATTCAACCCCTGTTGAGCCAGCCCAAGGACACCGAAGCAGAAAGGTTTGGTACCTTTCAAGAGCTAAGTCTAAAAATACATGTTGAACTAAGACAACCGGAGATAAAGAGGAAAGTGAGAAAAGAAGTTGAAGAAATTGCCAAAAGATTTGGCCTATCAAAGGAGGCTGTGGATGCAAATAGAGAGAAAATGGAGAAGGCTGAGAAAGAGAAACAAGAAGCAAAGAAAGGAGACGTTCCGGTACAAGCCTCCTCCCAGACTAGATCTTCCAAGAGCTCTGCACCTGTCACCCCTAAAAGCTCAAAGGCTTCCAAACCAGAAGTCAAGACATTCAGAAAAGGAGAAAAGAGGACAAAGACCAAAGCCACAAGGTCATATACAAGCCTTAAAGATGATGAAGAAATAGAATCAGATGAGGAAATCAAGAAAATGAAGAAGAAGAAAACATCCAGGAAATTCTCTGCTAGTAAAAATGAGGAAGAAAAGGTAGAGGAATTTGTTGAAAAGCCTACTCCTTCCATTGATGACATCATCAAGGCAGTTACTGTGGATGGAAACCTATAGCTAGTAACAGAGTTCTATGATGAATACAGTGATACTGACAAGAGAATTTTGGAAGAAGCTACTGTCAGGTACCTAAACATTTATAATAAAGCTTTCATTGAAATTATATCCTTAATTCCTAAGAGTCTAGAAAAAGTACTTAAAATGAGAAAAGAGAATGCAAAGGCAAAAGACTTAGAGATTCAGGAACATATAGCAATTCAACTTTATCCTTCTATCACTCCAAAACAAATGGACATGATTTTCAAGGATTGTAAGGATGAATTCCAGAGTAAGATGAGAATGAATAAACTTATGCTTGGAGAAACTGACCAAGTAGCAAATGAAATAAAAGATATCATCCAGAATGCTTTGAAAAGATTCAATCTTCCTATTTTAGAAGAAACAGTTGAAGAACCTTCTACTATGGATGTTGAAGGATTAAATGTAATCAATGAAGAATATTCTGACAAGGATATAGAAGGATCAAAGGAAATAGATGAAGAGAAGTCTGAGGACTTAGATTCCTCTATTTCGGAAGAGGAAGTTCATGAAGCAGTAAACATAGGTGACATCTCTCCTCTAGATCCCACTACAGACATTCCAGATTCTGAAGTTGAAGGAGAAGGTAGAAAAGAGGAGAAAGTGAGTCAAGAAGAGGAGGTTAAGGGAAAAGAAGAAGAACAAGCATAAAAGACTAATGATGACTGTTCTGATATTCCAAAAGAAAAGAAGACTCAATCATCGGCAAGAGACACTGCAAAGGCAGTGAAGAACTTCTTAAATAGAGAAATGATGGAGATAGATGAACATGAGCTATTTCAAGGGCCACTGAATTTTGACTCTCTCTCCCCAGTTCAAACAATGAAAATAACATCTTTTGCTCAAGCCAAAGCAAAAGAAAAACTTCTGAAATCTCACATGGAAGACTGTGAACTATTGGAGATTGCATCCGGGATGCTAGAGAAGATCATGCCATCCTTCCAAAAGGATCCTTCAGCCTCACCATCCGGTAACTTGAAAACTTTAGTAAATTCTATTAACACTCATTTTGAATCTCTAGAGAAATCAACAGAAGCAAAGGTCCGGAAGGAGTTTCTTAGAAAAAGATTCACTGAAGTGCAAGGACTGATTGCTAATGGTAGGAGGACCCTAGACATTGGAATAAAGAGCCTTGAAAATGCTCTTAAAGATGGTGGGGACATATACAAATTCTGTTTATCTTGGCCCAAAGTGACAGAGGATATTGAGAATAAAGTGAAAGAACAAGAAGGAAAACTATCAAGTTTATCTCAGAATTTTGATCCCCTTACTACCTCTCTAATGAATCAAGAATGCCAGGCTATTACATTATCATAAATGAAATAAAGAGGCTGGACAAAGAAAAGAAGAACATAATAAACAAAATGGGTGAACTCAGAGGGATAATTATCCCTAAGCTAGAGGCAATGCATGAGGCCTTGACAGATGCTCAGACCACAGCCCAGACTAGTGATCTAGCAGATTTAAGAAGGGCAGAAGCATATGCATTTTTGTTGAGTGGTCACATCTCCATTTTGGATAGGATGAAGCAGAGCTGGACCACAGAGTTTGTACAGCTGAAGACTACTTTTGCGGATATTCTTAAGTATATGTAAGTATAACATATGATTTATACTTATGCGGCCATGTATAGAATAATTTTTGCAAAATTTTGGTATGCGGATTCGGCCCTTTGCCATTGATGTCAAAGGGGGAGTGAAGAGCAATGAAAAATGTGAAATCCAGCTAAGGGGGAGTTCCGGTATAATAGTGTAAAAGATAGAGCATCAGCCAAGGGGGAGTTACTGCGACACTTAGCCATTTTTCACTAAGTGTTCCCATCAATGCCAAAGGGGGAGATTGTTGGCAAGAGACACTGTGTGGCTTCATAAGTGTTGTCATTAATGGCAACAAAGTCTATCCCACACATCCATAGTACATAGTATGTCTATACCGGAAGTCAGATTTAAGACTGTCTTGGTTTGGTGAACAAGAACAGAGTATGCAACAAGGTCCGACAATCAGGTCCGGACCTCTCAGATGGTGTAATTTAGTAAGTTGCAGACTTGGGAAAGTCAAGAGTGGTATCATGACTACTGTACTCTAGAGATTTAGCCTCTGGTGATAAATCAAGGAAAAGATATGAGCATCTGAGTGTTGCATTCCAGTCAAGCAGAGCAGATAAAGGAAGAACTGACCGGCAGAGTATCAGACTTCAATCCAGATGAGTAAAAGGTGTTCATCAAGCAATTTGTGGGATTATATATTGTTGGCCAACATGATTAATGACTTCTATGCTTATGTTTTTGATACGCATCACAAATCAAGTATGGATTCAGCTGACAGATTAATTACTTGCAATGTTCTTGATGCTGACTAGAAAGTTGATAAAAATCCTTGATGCAGATATATATACCAGAGAGATTTCACAATGTAATTGTGTGGTGTGAACAAGTGATGAAATAAGGTGTGAAGAAAAGCAGGGATAAGTGTGAGAGCAGAAATTCAAGTCTGATATGTGACTGAGCAACAACATTAAAACAGAGGAAGAATGAAGTGCATCAGATCAGTGTATTGTGCATAACTAGAACTAAACTCTTGCATTTGTAGATGCTTCTCATTAGTTCAAACACTTGATTATCTTTTGTAAGTTCTGTAGACAGTGAGTCTCTTGTAGGTAGTGTGCCTCTTGTGAGTAGTGTGCTCAGGAAGTGAGCCCTAATTGGCAAGTGCCATTTTGTACTCCTTTATTCTTTTAACAGAGGATACAATCTTGGGTTAGTCACCCCGTGGTTTTTCCCTTAACTGGGTTTCCAAGTAAAAATCCTTGTGTTATGTGTGTTGATTTTATTCTGTTCTTATGATTACATATGCTTTCATGTTTTGATGCAACACTGTTTATTAAGATTAAAAACGGAAAAGAAAGTTAAGGAAATTTTGAGATAATTGATTCACCCCCCCTCTCAATTATCTGCCTTGTCTCCAACAGATTTGACTTTGCACATGTCATTTGATTGGTGAGAAAAAGGTGACCATTTGGATAGCTATGATGAGTTGAATTTTGATGGATGGCTAGGATCTACAATGTTGATTTGACTTTGTTTTAGGATTTTTAAAATGTTTAAATGGATGATGTTAATTTTTGGAATATAAGGTGAGAGAAAAAAATTAAATGAAAAGATGCATGGGTGTGACATTAGCTCAGTTAATTAAATAAATGTAATTTATTTAATTAACTAATGGTGGCAATAAACTAATTAAATAAATATGATTTATTTATTTAATTAGTAAGAGAGGGAATAATTAAATAATTTATTTACTTAATTAGTATAGGAATGGTGTGTGATTAGTGTTGAAGTGATGATGATATCAGGTTAGAATGCAAAGGCAAGTTTTAGATGTTTACATTTTACCCCTCTTTGAGATGGCGTTGTGACTAAAAGAAGTGTCATTTCAAAGAAAAATAAATATATACACCTAGAAAGGTGAAAGTGATGAGAAGGTGTCCCAGTTGCTAGAAAAAATAAAATTAGTGGATGGATAAAGGATTCCCCCTTGAGAGAGCAAGCAGGTTGTGAGGGTGTGAGTGGTCTCTCAAAATATAAAATATGGTTAGAAAGGAAACAAATGGGGGAATATATGGAAAATAGGGAAAGGGGAGAAAAATGGAGAGAAGAGGTCAAAAAATGGAATAAATGGTGAAAAAGAGGTGACAAAAGTGAATAAATAGTAGTAAAATATTTCATTTTCACCCTAGCTAATAGTGAGTTAGAGCCTAAGTAGAGAAGACTTGAGAGAAAAATGGATCACGTACTAATCCATGAGCATAGGAGTGTGTGTTAGGGAGTATAGGAAACATGATGGGTGCAAATGACTGGTGAGTGTTTGGTTTGAGTTTAAATTTTTTGCTTTTAATGCTCATTAATGAAGGGGAAAAGGGGGCTGGAACAAATACATCGTAGGGTGAGTTTTCATGCTATGATGTATGTATAACATATTGTAGTGAATGCATTGAAGGGTAGAGAGCATTTGTCCTGAAGCATATGCATTACAGGGTGAATTGCATGCTTGCCCTAGGGTGGAATATGCATTGCAAATCATGATGCATGTGTTTGTGAAGCATATCCGCCAATGATTGAATTATATATGTGCCAAGGGTGATGTATACATGCCAAGGTGCAATGTATGCACTGGGAAGGAAAAATATTAGTTTTGACATGTGGATGTGTTGAATGTAGGAGTGATTATCATCACTCATGACATATGAGTAGAGACTAGGCGTACTAGATTTGATGGGTAGTCAGGGCAAGGTAGAGTGGGTGACTTTGGAGGTGGTAGGATTATGGCACATAGCATAGATGTTAGTGATCCAAGTAGATAGAGTTATGTTAATGGACTTGGCAGAGTGTTGGCACTTAGAGACCAACATATTTCATTCTGGGGAGATGACTATCACCCTAGAGGATGTTTGGAGGATCCTCTAGATACTGATTCAAGGATAGGTGGTGTACTTCAGAGAGCAACATCCATAGGTATCGATGTAGTAGCTACTAGGTAGGGTATACTTACCATTGTAGGGGTTGTCCTTAGACATGGAGGCATGGAAAGATAGGGTGGAGGATTTTCCCCTAGTGATGATGGATCTTGTCAGCATCACTTTATTGCTTGACAAGACTGACCAATATTTTTTTATTGGATTGGTTGAACGTAGTAGATATGATAGTGGGAGAGGAGGTGTTTACATGGGGGGCCAAGGTACTAATGTATCTATAAATGGATTTGCACTTGGTGGTGTATAGGAGGGGACAAAGTATTAGAGGCTCAACATTGTTGCATTTATGGGTGTGGGAGCACATTGTAGTGACATGACTAGAGGGGATATAGGAGGTGCAAGAGGAGGAGCCATATGTTTTTGGATGGATGATGGAGGGGTGATGAATATACTAACATCTAGGAGACATAAGATACTTCTAGTAGGCATTGGATAATCTATAGGTAGGTGACATATAGTGGATGCCATACTGAGACTGTCTAGGATGGGAGTTCAATGACATGTATTTGAGTTATGCCTTGTTGATGGCCAAATTGACACATGCAACATAGGTAGAGTAAAAATCACCTTACCTCTCCTAAAAAGATAATTTATTTTGGGATTAGTCACCTCCAAGGTCTTGGGAGTAGGGTCACAACTATGCTAAATAAGCTAAGTGGTCAATATCATTTGTTTGTTCAAGGTGCCTATACTAGTTATATTAGTTTAAATCAATTTGAATGAATTCAACCAATTTTCACCTTTCAATATTATTATTCTATTATCCTTAATGCTAGATGATTCCTAATTTAATCCTATTCTAATAATTTTGTTAAAAAAAGGGACAAAAGAATTTAGGGTTTGCAAGAAATAAGATGAGTTAGCTTTGAACTTTCAATTCCAATTCTTATGATAAAAATTTGAGAAATCTAGTTAACCTACAATGTTATGATCAGCTAAAACTCTATCATTCACATTACAGATGTAAGATTCTAAGGAAATTTTGATGAGAAATAGAAATAAATACATAAAACTATTGTATTTCACACGCAAGTTCTATGTATTACATCCACAACTCAATTATGCAATATTTATCAATGAACATACATAATATTTCAACAAATAATTAACATGTGCAAAGAGACATTTGGGCACTCCACCACTCAAGAGTAGAAGAATTGAAGAAACTGGAACCATTTTATTGATTTGGAAAGACTGCTACAATTTCAACAAGAATGCTACATTGAAACTTGATTCTCTTCTTTAAAAATCTACCTCTAACTAACTATTGAAATTTGAAAGGAAATCTAAAGCTAAACTGGTAAATTTTTTTAGAAGGATCTTTATTACAGGTTAGGCTCCTTCCTTTTATAAATCCCCCAAAACCCTAGTGTTTGAGCTCTAACTACTAGTTAGCTACTTGAAAGCATCTCATACAACCTTTTTATTTATATTTCATCATGCAACAAGAACTTTTATTTTCAACACTTGTAGAGAACTAGAAGATAACTCCTATTTTAGACAAGACTCATGAAAACATCCAAGAAAATTTCATACAAAATCCTTGCTCACTCAAAAATAGCGACCACTCTATAATTTCAATGGGACCCACTTACATCCAAATTTACATTTACAAAGTGTTATATTGGAATCCCAAAAAATTAATCAATTAGATCTAAAAATAATTTCAGTTTTACTAAAAATAGAAAAATGCATTCATTCCAAGATTTCAACATCAACGTCATCTTTATCCTTTTGTCTTTGTTAGTATTCCATGAATGCTACCAGACATTTGCTTAGGCTGGTTTCATCTGGTCGATCTAGCCAATCTAACCTAAACTTGTAATTTTCAAAATCTTTCTCTACATATTCTACTTGTCTTCTCATATCAATTATATCCTTTTCAACAATTTGAAGTTAGCTTTGGTCTCTAGACATTTATCTAAGGTTGAACTGTCAAAGTCTACAACCCGGTTTAACTCTTCCTTCATTCTTCTCCTAATTCTTTCCTTGATGATGTTTGTTGTGTCAAGTCTTTGCCCTCCAGAATGTATATCTTCATGGCTTATAACATGAGCTACAAAGTTTTCAAATTTTCCCATAGCACGACATACCACCTTTTGTACTTGTAGTATTTTTATCTTGTACTCAACCATTAAGTCTATTATGAAAAGGTAAGTGCAATAAGTTGGGTCTACTTTTAGTGGAACACTTAGGGAAAAAATACAAGTACAAAATGAGGTATGTTAGGGAAAAAATTGTTCAGAAAAGTGTCTCAACCTTGCAACTTCGAAAGGTTACTATTCTTCCTAGTTTTGGTCTTTTTAAATACCCTTTATCTTGAAGAATGATCTAGAAGTTTCAAAGTTTCCCAAAGGGCTAAAAATGGTGAGACTTACTATTTTTAGTAACTTTACACATGACCTTGGATTGACCTAAAATTTTTCTAGAATGTGCGGAACAACTAAGTAAACATCTCGAGTGAGTTTCGACTCAAGATCATATCTGGATTACAAGTTATTAAAGTTTCTATTTTTTGAAACTGGTGAAAAAAGTTTCAAACTCAGTTTTGAGGCACTTAGAGGTCCCTAAATGCTCTAAAAATTGTCATAACTAATGAAGTGGGTTACAGGGGTATAGATTTCTTCACGAGCTTTCCAACACATCAAACGATTTGGCAATTAGACACCCAGATCAAAAGTTATGGTCTCCGGAAGTTAGACCTCCTATTTTTGGGAAATGTAAAAATGTGTTGGACACTTAAAAGAGTTGTAAAGGGGAGAGTTACACATGTTGGTGTGTGTTTTGGCACATCACAAGGCATCTTTGTTTGGAGATAATTTGGGCGCCACTTTTGGGCAGTTTTAGCTAATGGTTATGTAATTACCGTTGACAGTTTACTGTATTGTATCTCCTATATATCATGAGCTTGAGATGGAGGTTGTGTGTAAGAGTCTTATAGATGTTGAGTTACCTCCTGGATCTCTGGTTGGTTATACTCCTATGAAAGCTTGCTCTGCAAGTATATTGTAATCTTCTTGATTCTTGAATAATATATTGGGTGGCTTTGGAGTGTGGGGTTTTTTACCTGAAAGGGTTTTCCCCATGTATATCTTGTGTTGCAAATTTTGCATTTTGATGTTATTATTACCTTTTTGCTAATGTGCATCTAATAACTTGTAACTGTAAAAGTTAAATTTTGCATAAATATTTCCTCAGTAGATCAGTGTAGGAAGCATTTCTGCATACCTTTCTTCCTTTCAATTGGTATCAGAGCCTGATCACCTTTGGTTCTAGTTGTTGGGTAGAGGGTTTTTTGAGTTGATATTCATTTGAGTGGGAGTCTGTGCAGATGATTTTGAAATCTTTGTTGTAGGAAAGAGATGGTGAGCACATCTGGGAGGTTTGAGATAGATAAGTTTAATGGCAGTAATTTCGAGTTGTGGAAAGCCAAAATGGAGGACATACTTGTAGATCAAGATTTATGGGATGCCATATATGGTACAAAACCAATGGCAATGTCTCAAGAAGATTGGGATATCAAAGATTGAAAAGCTAAGGGTTTGATAAGACTATGTTTGGCTGATTCAGGGCTCCTGAATATCCATGAAGAGAAGACTACAAAGGATCTTTGGAAGAAGCTTGGAGATGTTTATCAGGCTAAATCCTTGGTGAACAAGTTATTCCCGTGAAAGAAATTGTATTCTCTTAGGATGGAAGATGAAGGATTTGTCACTGATCACCTGAATACATTCAATATGCTTATCGCCCATTTGACCTTTACTGGCGTGAAGATGGAGGAGGAGGATCGATGCATGACATTACTGTGTTTCTTACCAGATTCATGGGATCGCCTTGTTATGGCCATTGGGAGTACCACTACAACCTTCAAGATGGATGAAGTGGTTTCTTTGTTGTTGTTTGAAGAGATGCAGAGAAAGTCTTCTGAATTGGCTAAGGACACTCTTGCGGTTCATAGTAGATCTAAAGAGAAGGAAAAGAAAAAGGATAAGAAGAAGGAAGAAAAATGAAGATCCAAATCCCATGGGAGATCTAAGTCTTCTAAAAAGTCCAAGGCCCTGTGTTGGAAATATGGCAAACCTGGTCACTTCCGCAAGGAGTTCAAGGAGGAGAAAAAGAAAAAGAAGAATTATGATTCAGATTCTGACAAGTCCTCTTAGGATGAAGGAGAAGTGTTTGTCACTGCCTTGGCAACACATTCATCTAAGGATGTGTGGCTTATTGACTCTGGTACATCTTTTCACATGACCTCGCATCAAGGTTGGTTTTTAAAGTATGAAGAATACGATGGTGGAAAGGTGTACTTAGCTGATGATTCTCACCTGAAGATTGTTGGCCATGGAAGAGTCTTGATTTGATTCCCTGATGGATGAGTGAAGGGAATTAATGGTGTTCTGCATATCCTTGGTTTGGCATCGAACCTTCTTTCTGTAAGTAAGTTGAATGATGTGGGTGTGCAGGTTGTTTTCTCGAATGGAGGATGCAAGATGACTAGAGGATCTATGGTGTTGGCTAAGGGTGCTCAGATTGGCACTTTATTTCAGCTTGATGTATGTGCAGTGCAGTGCAATAGTGCCTCTGTTTCAAATAAGAGAGCTTTAGAGTCTTCATCCTCACCATTGGAACTAGCAGTGAAGAGGACTCTTGCATCTACTTCTGATGGTCATGCTTTTTGGGTACCTAAGGGTTCTCATTCTATGGAGATGAAACTTCCAGCTGAGAAGACAATGTTATGGCATGAAAGGCTTAGTCACATTGGTGAAAAGGGTTTGAGGACCCTGAAAAATAAAAATCTTGTTGAGGGTATGAATGACTGTAATCTTGAGTTCAATTTCTGCGAACATTGCATTTATGGAAAATAAAATCATGTTCAGTTTTATTCCAGTTCTCACAAATCTTTTGAAGTTTTGGACTTGATTCATTTTGATGTGTTTGGTCCTGTTAATGTTCCTTTGATTTTAAAATCTATTTACTTTGTTACATTCATTAATGATTACAGTAGGACATAGGTGTATTTCCTTAGAAGCAAACTTGAAGTCTTTAGTAGATTCAAAGAGTTCAAAGCTCTTGTAGAGAATCAGAAGGATAGAAATATTAAGTGTTTGAGGAATGACAACAGTGGTGAGTTTTGTTTAGCAGATTTCGACAAGTTCTGTAAAGAACATGGGATTGAGAGGCATAAGACAACTCCATATACCCCTCAACAGAATGGAGTTGTAGAGAGGATGAATAGAATGTTGATGGAGAGGGCAAGGAGTATGCTAAGTGGAGTTGGCCTTGTACAAAAGTTCTGGGTTGAAGTTGTTGCTATCACTTGTTACCTAGTTAACAAGTCCCCTACATCGATGCTCATTGATAAGACACTATGGAGGTGTGGTTTGGTAAAAAGCCTTCATTAAAACACATTTGAGTATTTGGTTGTGAGGCATATGCACATGTGCCTAAGGAGAAGAGGTCTAAGTTGGAGAACAAGGTTGTGAAGTGTATCTTCATTGGTTATGGCATTGGTGTGAAAGGTTACAAGCTTTGGGATCTAGTGGCTGAGAGAGTTCTATATAGTAGAAGTGTGATCTTCAGAGAGCTCAATCCTTCTTCTATTGTCTTGCAGCCAGAGAAATAAGAGAAGAAAGAGGATGTGGTTCATCTTCCTTCCACCCTTGAGAAAGTTGAACCAAAAACATTTGTTGGACCTGATAATGAGGAGAGCTCTAGTAGCTCTAAAAGTTCAAAAGAAGATGAAGAACCTCAACCTCAATCTTTGAGGAGTTCCATGCAGATAAGGCAGCAACCTGATAGGTTTGGTTATTCATTGCATGATTCTAGTTGTATTTTTGCTTTAATTTCTAACACCGATGAGCCTAGAACTGTGAAAGAGGCTATGGGTATGAAAGATGTAGGTTCCTGGAAGGAGGCCGTGGAAGAGGAGATGGTTTCTTTGGAAAAGAATAATACTTGGGACTTGGTGCCTTTGCCTGAAGGATGAAAACTTGTTGGATGCAAATGGGATTCAAAAAGAAATTTGGTGTAGATGGTAGTGTTGAGAAATATAAGGCTAGATTGGTTGCGAAGGGGTATTCTTAGGTGGAGGGAATTGACTATGGTGAGATTTTCTCTCCTGTTGTAAATCTGACATCTATTCAGTTCTTGTTATCTCTTGCAACAACGTATGATCTAGAAGTGGAACAGATGGATGTGAAGACAACATTCCTTCATGGTGACTTAGAGGAGGAAATCTATATGTCACAGCTAGAGCACTATGTGGTGAAAGATAAAGAAAATTTGGTTTGCAAGTTGAAAAAGTCATTTTATGGTTTGAAACAGTCTCCTAGGATGTGGTACCAGAAGTTTGATGCCTTTATGTTGAGTATTGGATTTCTGAGATCAAAATAAGATCATTGTGTTTATTATAAGTTGGACAATGATCACATTCTCATTATTGCATTGTATGTCGATGATATGTTACTCATTGGGAATGGTAAAAGTTTGATTTCTGATTTGAAGTCTCAGTTGTCAGCACAATTTGAGATAAAAAATTTAGGGGCAACTCGGTACATTTTAGGGATGGAGATCAGAAGAGATAGAGCAAACATAAAACTTTGGTTAGGCTAGAGTAAGTATGTTAACATTATGTTGGAGAGATTCAACATGGTGGATTGCAGACCTTTGACTATTCCTGTTACAATGGGGACAAAGTTATCTATTACATATTGTCCAAAGTCTCCTTTTGAGATGGAGGATATGAGAAGAGTTCCTTATGCTAGTGCGGTTGGCAGTTTGATGGTCTGTACAAGACCATACATTACCCAAGCAGTGGGAGTCCTTAGTCAGTTTATGGCTAATCCTAGATGGGTACATTGGGATGCAGTGAAGAGAGTGTTCATATATTTGTGGGGTATTTCTGAGTATTCCTTATGTTATCATGGTTATCCTATAGGACCTCGACATTCATTTTGTATTCATGGATTTGTGGATTCGGATTGGGCAAGTGACATTGACAACAGGAGATCCACCAGTGCTTATGTGTTCACTATGTTTGGTGCTGCTATTAGTTGGATGACTAAGCAGTAACCTGTGGTCACTTTGTCCACTACTGAAATTGAGTACATGGAAAAAAATCATGCTTGTAAAGAAGCCATTTGGCTTAAGAGATTATGTTCTGATGTTGGGTTTGATACATGGAAGATTACTATTTGTTGTGACAGTCAGAGTACCATATGTTTGGTGAAGAATCCTACTTTCCATGCAAGGACTAAGCATGTTGATGTCTAGTACCATTTTATTCATGACATGGTAGAGGATGAGAAGGTAAACTTGGAGAAAGTTGACACTTTGATGAATGTTGCAGATTCCTTGACAAAAACTATGAGCACAGAGAAGTTTAGATGGTGTTCAGAGTCTATGGGCCTCTCGGTCCCTAGCAATTAAATCATGGTGTTGATACTTTCTTTGCTCTTGCAAGGTGTTCGATAAGTGGGAGAATGTTAAGAAAAGTGTCTCAACCTTGCAACTTCGAAAGGTTACTATTCTTCCTAGTTTTGGTCTTTTCGAATACCCTTTATCTTGAAGAATGATCTAGAACTTTCAAAGTTTCCCAAAGGGCTAAAAATGGCAGGACTTACTATTTTTAGTAACTTTACATTTGACCTCAAATTAACCTAAAATTTTCCCAGAAGGTGTGGAACAACTAAGTAAACATCTTAGGTGAGTTTCAACTCAAGATCATATCTGGATGATATTAAAGTTTATATTTTTTGAAACTACCAAAAAATGTTTTAAACTCTGTTTTGAGGCACTTAGAGGTAGCTAAATGCTATGAAAATTATTGTAACTAACAAAGTGGGTTATAGGGGTAGAGATATCTTCACGAGATTTGTAATGCATCAAACGGTTTGTCAATCAGACGCTCGGATCAAAAGTTATGGCCTTTAGAAGTTGGACCTCCTATTTTTGGGAAATGTAAAAATGTGTTGGACACTTAAAAGAGCTGTAAAGAGGAGAGTTACACATGTTGGTGTGTGTTTTGGCACATCACAAGGCATCTTTGATTGGAGATAATTTAGGCACCACTTTTGGGTGGTTTTAGCTCATGGTTTTGTAATTATCGTTGATGGTTTACTGTATTGTATCTCCTATATATCATGAGCTTGAGATGGGGGTTGTGTGTAAGAGTCTTATAGATGTTGAGTTACCTCTTGGATCTTTGGTTGGTTATACTCTTGTGAAAGCTTAGTCTACAAGTATATTGTAATCTTCTTGATTCCTGAATAATATATTGGGCGGCTTTGGAATGTGGGCTTTTTTTACCTGAAAGGGTTTTCCCCACGTATATCTTGTGTTGTGAGTTTTGCATTTTGATGTTGTTATTACCTTTCTATTAATGTGCATCTAATAACGTGTAATTGTAAAAGTTAAAATTTGCATAAATCTTGCCTTAGTAGATCAGTGTAGGAAGTGTTTCCTCATAGCTTGCTTCCTTTCAAAAATTTCATATGGAATGGATTTTGGCAATATGGCTAATGACACATTTTTAAGAATTTTTGGACGAAATTAAAACCCATTATAGACAAAATAAGGTTGATTTTTGAGTTCCCTGATCAAACCCTTATTGTTTCCAATGAGCATGTCATTAACATACATGACAATGATTAGTAATTGATCATCAATCGATTTGAAATAAACACAATAATCAAAATTAAACTCCTAACAAAACAAAGTTGGAATGAAAAGGAAATAAAAATATGATACCACATGTGAGGTGACTTCTTTAAACCATACAAAGATTGCTTCAACTTGCAAACCATATTTTATTTTTCTTTTGCCACAAAACTATTATGATGTCTTGAATACAAATTTCTTCCTCAATATTCCCATGCAAAATGTAGTTTTAACATCCATTTGCTCTACTTCTAAATCATAAGCAATAACAATAGAAAGTAGAAATCTAATAGAAGCTTGGCTTACAATACAAGAAAATATTTCACCAAAATCAACCTCCTTAACTTGAGACTACCTAGTTGCCACTAGTCTTGCCTTGTACTTTCCAAGAGTCCATCTGCTCCAAATTTCTTCTTAAATACCCACTTGCATCCAATGGGATTCCTTCCCTTAAGCAAATCCAATAGATATCATGTATTGCTTTTGTCAAAGGCCATCATCTCCTCTTGCATGGCCTCCTTCAAAGACTCATGCTCCTTCCAAAAAAGAGATGTCTTCATAAATCTAGGTTTATTGTTAATACAAGATAAAACTACACAACAAAAATCTAGTGAGCTATAGCTATGAAATGGTTTTTGTTGTCTTGTGGACCTTTCCAAAGATGTAGTAAGAGGCTTCTATTCTTCTTCTTTTGAAGTATCTAAATCTAAGCATTCTTCTTCCTGCACATCCTCTTATCCAACCTATTGTTCTTCCACTTATGAAACTTTGTACTTCTCCATTTTAGTTTCAAAATATACAGTCTTCTTTTCTTTTTCTCGTGGGTGTGTAACATTAGAACTAAATCTAAACTCCTTAATAATCACATCTCTAGAATAAACCATTTTATGTGATAGAGGATTCCAAAATTTATAGCCTTTAACATTATCGCCAAAAATGAAAATATACTTATTAGCCTTAAAATCTAACTTAGACTATTTTTATTTAGGCACATGAATCAAAGCCTCAGCTAAAAACTCTAATGTGCAAAATAGAGGGATTTTTACCTATCCATAGTTCATACTTTGCCTTATCTACCAAAGTAGAACAAGGAGATTTATTAATCAAATAACATGTAGTACTTATAGCCTTAGACTAGAAACAATGGTCAAGCCCACTTCTACTCAACATACTTATAGCTCTATCCATCAAAGTCATGTTCATACTTTTTGTGATGCCATTCTGTTGTGGCATATAAAAAGTTCTCTTCTATCTCACTTGACACCTGCATTTCTAGGAATTGTTAAATTCTCTAGAGCAATATTCCCCTTCATTATCTGACCCTAATAATTTTAGTTTTCAATCCATTTGATTTTCAACAAAGACAATAAAATATTTAAACTCGCTAAAAGCTTCAAACTTATTCCTTAAAAGATAAATCCAAGTGTAATGTGAATATTCCTCAATAAATGAAATATAATAATGAGATTTACCAATTGAATCAACATCTATAGGACCAATAACATCACTATGAATAACCTTCAATAATATCTTTGCTCTAGTGCTACCAAAATTAAACTTAACCCTACTCTATTTTCCAACACACATGGCTCACATTTAAGTCAAAATATATAGAATAACTAGATAAACCATCCACCATATTTTTACTAATCATGGTCTTAAGATATTTTTTCACCAATGTGGCTTAGCCTATGGTGCCACAACATACATGAATTAGAGTTCTTAATTACATATAAAAAGTTACAATATCTAGATGCATCTAGCTTAAACAAGGTATCACACCAAATTCCCTTAGCTAGCACTAAATTCTCTTTAGCCAACCTACAAACACTCCTATCAAATATGATATGCACTCAAACATCATTCATCTTAGAAACCAAAAGTAAATTTCATGCAAGGCTTAGAATATGCAACACATCTATGAGAGATTTTACTCTCCTCTCACTAAATACAAGTTGTACCTTACCTTTTCCAACAATCTAGTGTGAACTGTTGTTGCCAAGGAACACCCACCAACATCATATACTTTGTAAGAAGAGAACCACTCCTTGTGAGGATACATGTGTATGAGGCACTTGAATTAATAAGCCATGAATCATCACTAGCAATGTTAGCAGAAATAAATAAATCATCATTTTCATCATCACATGATTTTTCTATAGAGGAATCATCATAAATATTCTTCTTATTTTTTATATTCCTTCTTCAAGTGGCCTCATTTCCAACATTTGAGCCTACTCTTACCAAGAGTTTTAGACCATCCTTTTTCTTTGGATATCTCCTTATCCCCATTTTTCTTGCCATATTTTTCCTTGGGTCTACTCCCAACTGTAGTGCATCCTTAGAACCCACATCCATGTATTTCTTCCTCATTTCTTTATTGAACAAAGTAGCAAGAAGGAAATCCAATATAGGCTTTATAGTACCACCACTAATTACAAATATTAGGTTATCCCAAGATTCAAGTAAAGAGCAGAGCAACAATATACATTTATCCTCTTCATCTTGAGCTTAACATCTATACTTTCTAGTTGGCTCAAAATAAGATTAAAAGCATTAAGATGCTTAGATACCAAGTCTCCTTCCTTAATTTTCAAGGAATACAATTTTATTTTCAAATACAATTTGTTTACTAGACCCTTTGTTTGATAGATTCATCTATCCTTCTCCATAATTTATATGTGGTATTCTCCTTAGAAACATTTAGAAGGACAAGACTAGAGAGAAATAGCCATATTTTCAAGATTATTCTAGTAATAATTCAATATTCTTGTAGGATTTTCTTTGTTTATCACATCTTTCTATTGATCTCTTTCCTCCAAGAGATCCTCTATTTTATTTTCCACAATTCATATCTAAAGCCATTGAAGTTCTCAATCTCCAAACAAGATGTGCTTGTCATGGCTTCAATTACACATAGGTTTGCAAAACCACTAAATCAAATACTCCCACTACAAATACAAAAAACCATAAAACTACAAGAAGAACATCCCTCACTCTAATCAAGTCATAGTTCTGATACCAAATGTTGAATAAGAGAGTGAATAGTGCAATAAGAATATTAATTAAGTGTTTCAATCTAATTAAATATGTGATACCCATAAAAGATTACTAAAATAATGGATAATGAAACAAAAATAGACAAACTATATAAATACCAGATATATGTAGATAAACCATTATAGGAAAAAATCCACCACCAAAGAGACCCAACCTTGTAATAATCTTAAAATGAGTACACTAATATAATCCATCAATCCGTCTAACTAACACTAATCTAAAAACATAACAATAATTGTAAAATAACTTTACAAACTTATATCCCATACCTCCTTTACATAGAAAATTTGGAAATAGAAAATTACCTAGTGGTATTCCAAAACTAGGATTCAAAACCATAAGCCATAGTGAAAATCCAATGCCCTAGAATCATGGTCAAACAGCTTGGAATAAAAAGTAACTCCTCTTTCATCTCTTATACCTCTTACACCTCTCTTACATGTCATAGATTTCATCACAACTATCATATTGACTAAATTCCCAAGTCTAGGTGTTCCATTAGGGCATTGAATGCCTTGATATAACACCCAAATTGGAAAGATGCTCTAAGACTCCCAATCTTGACATTTTCTATGTAAGGTCCTCCCTATTCATGTCTTCTTACATAATATTCCAAGTATTTGAGAGAATAAATAATAAATAAATAAATAATCCCCACCCTCACATAGATGTCCCATTTTGTCCACTCCATGATATTTGGAGATCATACATTATTTATCGTTTACATAATTAAATATACTTAATAAGGCTTACGATTTGTAAGGTGAATAACACACCTTACCATAATACAAATTTAATAATTACAATAAAGTGATAGTGAGAAGGGTGAAAAAAAAATACCTATTTATATTGTCTCCTTTTATCGTTTCAAATTGAACAAAGGATTGTGGAGTATTCATAAATTTAGTTATTTTCTACCTTTCATAAATCCACTTAATTTTTATCTTTCATAAATATAGTTAATTAAAAGGTTTACCTTTTTCCCACATTTCTATATTACTCTAAATATATTGCTTCTTAAAACATATAGATTTGCAATGTAATATAATCAATTTTCAATTTCAATTACATGTCACTAAATTGAAAATGGATAGTGATGTTATAATTTTACTCCCTTTTAGTTTGGTTGGGTAAAAATTTGTATGATTTTCTTCCCTTCTATTTTTTCAAAATTGTGAGTTTTTGACAAATTTTCATTTGTTTGAGATTTTTAATTTTTACATTACACTATAAACAAAACACACAAAAAATTGAAAAATAAAGTTAAAGCATATATTTGGATGTTGATTGGTATAACTTTAAATTTCTAATTTCTATTAAATAAATTTTCTATGATGAATAGATTATTGTAGGAAATTCAAGAGGTGACAAAATAGAACAAAACAAAAGAAAAAATAATCACAATTGTTCCATTGTTTCAAGCAATAAATTATAAAGTTAGTTGTTTGTACGAAACATATATTCTCTTAAACATATTTTCTTGGTGCACTAGGTGCAAATGATGATGTAGGTTAGACACTTCTTTCAAATAGATAAAAATTTACAATGGAACACTTGACCATTAGCATGATGTGTACCATGGCTGTAAATTTCATCCAAAAGCTAAATTGCCTACTTTTAAACAAATTATGCCTTAGCCCATGATCACCGTGTTGGAAACAAGGAAGATAATTGAGAGGGGGGTGAATCAGTTATCTCAAATATCTTAACTTTCTTTTCTCCTTTAATAATTAGTGCAACATCAAAACATATAAGCATACATGATCATAAGAACATAAATAAAATCATCACACATAACACAAGGATTTTTACGTGGAAAATCCTGTTAAGGGAAAAACCATGGGGTGACTAACCCAAGATTGTATTCTCTGTTAAAAGAATAAGAAGTACAAAATGGCACTTGCCAATTAGGGCTCATTGCCCGAGCACACTGCTCACAAGAGGCACATTGCCTACAAGAGACTCACTGTCTACAAAACTTACAGAAGGTAACCAGGTGTTTGAACTGATGAGAGGCATCTACAAATGCTAGAGTTCAGTTCTGATTAGGCACAAAATACTGATCTGATGCACTTCATTCTTCCTCTGCTCTAGTTCTACTGCTCTGTCACATACCAGACTTGTATTGCTGCTTCCACACTTATCTCTGCCTTTCTTCGCACTTTATATTATCATATATGTACACACACACACCTTCATACTAAAATGCATCTAGTATATATATATCCGCACCAAGGATTTCAACAAATTTCTATTTATATCCATCATATCCGTACACACACACATCTCTGTTAAAAGAATAAGAAGTACAAACTGGCACTTGCCAATTAGGGCTCACTGCCTGAGCACACTGCTCACAAGAGGCACACTGCCTACAAGAGACTCACTGTCTAAAAAAATTACAGAAGGTAACAAGGTATTTGAACTGATGAGAGGCATCTACAAATGCTAGAGTTCAGTTCTGGTTAGGCACAAAATACTTGTCTGATGCACTTCATTCTTCCTCTACTCTAGTGTTGCTACTCTGTCACATACCGGACTTGTATTGCTGCTTCCACACTTATCTCTGCCTTTCTTCGCACTTTATATTATCATATCTATACACACACACACACCTTCATACTAAAATCCATCTAGTATATATATATATCCGCACCAAGGATTTCAACAACTTTCTAGTCGGCAACTGGAATACTCAAATTACTGATTCGTCGGTTGAATCCATGCTTGATATGTTATGCGTATCAAAATTATAGACATTGAAGTCATCAATCATGTTAGCCAATATTGTATGATCCCTCAAATAGCTTGATCAACATCAATTACTCATCCGGATTGAAGTCTGATACTTTCCGGTCAGTTCTTCCTTAGTTTGCTCTGCTTGTCTAGAACCCAATACTCAGATGCTCATGTCTTTTCCATTTTTTATCACTGGAGGCTCAATCTCTAGAATATAGTAGTCATGATACTCCTCTTGACTTGTCCAAGTCCACAACTTGCTGAGTTACACCATCTGAGAGATCCGAACCTCATTGTCGGACCTTGCTGCATGCTCTGTTCTTGTTCACTAGACCAAAACAATCTTTAATTTGACTTCCGGTATAGGCATACTATGTGCTGCGAATGTGTGGGATAGACTTTGTTTCCATCAATGACAACACTCATGAAGCCACACAGTGTATTCCACATTTTTCACTACTCCTCACTCCCCCTTTGACATCAATGGCAAAGGGTGGAATCCGCACACCAAAATTTGCAAAAATTAACCTTTATGTATATACATGTTATACTTACATATACTTGAGTATATCCGCAAAAGTGGCCTTCAACTGTACATACCATGTGGCCTAGCTTTGCTTCATCTTGTCCAAAATGGAGATGTGACCACTCAACAAAAATGCATATGCTTCTGCCCTTCTTAAGTCTGCTGGATCACTAGTCCGGGATGTGGTCTGAGCATCTATTAAGACCTCATGCATTGCCTCTAACTTAGGGATAATTATCCCTTTGAGTTCACTCATCCTGTTTATTATATTCTTCTTTTCTTTCTCCAGCCTCTTTATTTCATTTATAATGACAATATGGTGCAGGAGCACCTTCTCTGTGGTGCAGGAGTCATGTTTTTACTTTGTTTTTCAATAAGGCTTTTGAGCCATTTCATGTTGTAATAAGCATTTTTTTTAGGTCAATTTGGTCACTAGACCTACGTAGACCATGTTTTGGTCAAATTGATGTAATTATACAAGGAAAACATGCGGTTTTTCTTGTGTTAGGAGAAAACCAACGACTAACTGATTTTCAAATTAGTTTTGCACGGTTGGAGGGTGTAAACTACTATCTCAAGCCTTTTATAGGTGAGCAGTGTGATGTAACAAAGCATGCTGAAAAGAGGAGTGAATGAACAAAGAACTAGATTTTTGGGTGTTGAATATTGTTCTTTTTGAGTATTCTCTGTGATTGTTACTGGAAGTATCCATGCAATAAAGTAGTTTCTGTCTGATAATATTTTGGTGTCTTGTAAAGTTATAAGTTTGTGAAGTATTGTTAGTTTTGTAGAGACTGGTTTGAAATCCTGAAACTAGGGTTTGGTAAACAGATGGAGTATTATTCATCTATCCACTGAAAGCATTCCCATTCTCAGTGTGATGGAGGAATATAATATGTATTTTGTGTTTTCTGTTGTTCTGGTCCAGACACCCAGGAATCCATGGAGTTAGGCATAAGTCGACTAGGCATCTCTATGTGACTAGTCGTAGAAGTGTTAGAAAAAATGCTGTTGTGGAGTGACCAAATTGCTAGGCGATCAAGTGTTCACAGGGGGTGCCCATACTGTCGAACCTTTGTTTCTGTGTATCTGGTTTATATCTGTGTAATCACAGAGTAACTGAAGTACCATCGGCGTAAGTTTTCTATTATTTCGCCGAATATGCAATTCGTGTGTATACTGCTAATGTATGTTGAGAACATTTCATGTGTATATCGCAAATGTATGTGAGTATCACTTTGTGAGTATCCTGCAATTGTAAGTCAGGATTGTATGTTGCGAATGTACATTGGAAACATACATTTCATATGATACAAAGGATGGCCGACCGGAGTGGTAACATAGAATGCATGTTGGAAGTTCGCCTTTCTACGGATACAAGAAGTGACTGGCAGTAGCAAGTCAAGGATACTTTGGCCCACCGGAATAGCAGGTCAAGTCTTGTATCATATATTTGGTTGTATCAGCATAACGGGGGGAACATACAAAGGGTTCACCGAAGAGTTAAGTCACACCGAAGATTGGTGGTCCCCGCCTCATGCATATCGACATTGCACATTGAGTTCGTATGTGGCGAGACATACAACGGGTGAGTGGAGATCGAGGGTCCCACCAAATGCATATTGGTTATGCATATTGAGTTTGCATATGGTGAAGCATACAATTTGTGACCAAGGATTGAGGGCCCAACCAATTGCATATTGACAATGTATATTGGGCTTGTATGCGTCGAAATATACAACTGGTGAAAGCAATGTATGTGAATAAAACATCGGTGTATCGATTTGAGTCTGCAAGCGGCTGCCGATAGCAGAGGTTTGTCTGAATACAAAGCAGAGTTGGGTTGTCAGAGAGAGTGTAGAGGTCGGTGAAAGAAGTTACCAGGTGGTCGACGGAAGTATGTTTGGCAGATAGAGTGGATCACCAAGACATAGGCCACAGTTCACCGATAGAAGGTTGTTACTTCCCCTATGCACTCTGCATCACAATAGCTTGGCATTCTTGACTTATTATGGATGTAGTGAGGGGATCCAAATTCTGAGATAAACTTGACAGTTTACCTTCTTGTTCTTTCACCTTCTTTTCAATATCCCTTGTCACTTTAGACCAAGATAGACAAAATTTGTACATGTCTCCACCATCCTTAAGAGCATTTTCAAGGCTCTTTATCCCAATATCTTGGGTCCTCCTATCATTAGCAATGAGTCCCTGTACTTCAGTGAATCTTTTCCCAAAAATTCTTTCCAAACCTTTTCTTCTGCCGATTTCTCTAAAGAATCAAAATGAGTACTAATAGAGTTTACCAGAGATTTTAAGTTACCGGATGGAGAGGCCGAAGGATCCTTTTGAAAAGATGGCATGATCTTCTCCAGCATACTGGATGCAATCTCTAATAGCTCACAGTCTTCCATGTGAGATTTTAGAAGCTTTTCTTTTGCTTTAGCAAAAAGATGCTATTTTCATTGTCTAGACCGGAGAGAGGGAATCAAAATTTAGTGGTCCTTGGAATAGTTCCAGTTCATCTATCTCCATCATCTCTTTATTCAAGAAATTCTTCATTGCCTCTGCAGTGTCTCTTGCTGTAGACCGAGTCTTCTTTTCTTTTGGAATCTCAGAACTGTCATCAGAGATCTTCTCTATTTGTTCTTCTTCTCTTCCCTTTACCTCCTCTTCTTGACTCAATTTCTCCTCTTTTCTTCCTTCTCCTTTAGTTCCTGGATCTAGAGTGTCTGCAGTGGGATCCGAAGGAGAGATGTTGACTGCTTCATGAACTTCCTCTTCCAGAATAGAGGAATCCAAGTCCTTAGACTTCTCTTCATCTACCTCTTTTGACCCTTCTACATTTTTTGTCAGTAGATTCTTCATTTGATGCATTTAATCCTTCAACATCCATGGTAGAAGGTTCTTCATCTATTTCCTCTATAATAGGAAGATTAAATCTTTTGAAGGCATTCCAGAGGATGTCTTCTGTTTCTCTTGCTACTTGATCAGTTTCTCCAAGCATAAGTTTGTTCATTCTAGCTTTGCTCTAGAATTCATCCTTACAGTCCTTAAAGATCATGTCCATTTGCTTTGGAGTAATGGAAGGATAGAGTTGAAATGCAATCTGTTCTCAGATCTCTAAGTCTTTTGCCTTGGCATTCTCTTTTCTAAGTTCAAGTACCTTCTCTAGACTTTTGGGAATTAATGAAATGATTTCAATGAATGCTTTATTATAAATATTCAGATACCTGACTGTATCTTCTTCCAAGATCCTCTTGTCAGTATCACTATATTCATCATAGAATTCTGTGATTGGTTGTAGGTTCCCATCCATAGTGACCGCCTTGATGATATCATCAATGGAAAGAGTGGGCTTTTCAACAAATTCTTCTGCCTCTTCTTCTTTGTTTTTACTGGCAGAGGATGCCCTGGATATTTTCTTCTTCTTCTTCTTCATTTTCTTAATTTCTTCATCAGATTCTGTTTCTTCATCATCCTTGTGACTTGTGTAAGACCTTGTGGCTTTTGTTTTCATTCTCTTTTCTCCCTTTATAGATGTCTTGACTTCTGGTTTGGTGGCTTTTGAGCTCTTAGGAGTGACACGTGTAGAGCTCTTTGAGGATCTAGTCCGGGAGGAGGCTTGTATCAGAACACTTCCTTTTTCTACTTCTTGTTTCTCTTTCTCAACTCTTTCTATTTTCTCTCTGTTTGCATCAACTGCCTCTTTTGATATGCCATATCTTTTGGCAATTTCCTCTACTTTCCTTTTTATCTCTGGTTGTCTCAGCTCAACATGTATCTTTACACTTAATTCTTGAAAGGTTCCAAACCTTTCTACCTCAGGGTCCTTTGGCTGGCTCAACAGGTGTTGAACATGTAGCTCCAAGATTTTCTCATCTACTTCATAACCCATTGGCATTATCCACATTGTTCTGGGCTCAACTACCTCCATTAGGCATTGATCAGTGTCAACCATGAAGCACACTGTATCCTTGTATTTTTCAACTATGGATTGAGGAATTCTTTCATTGGCCTACATCATGCTTTGAAAGTTCTTGAAATAACCCCAGAGAGCTGTGTTTTGGGCTTGAGCATCACCAAGTCCATTCATATAGTCTCTGATCTGTATGGCAACTAGTCTGTCATCTTGCCATACCGAACCACTTGATCTAGGTAGCTCATTCATATAGTAAAAGAATAGACATAGTATTAGACAACCGTATTTGAAGGAATTCTTCTTATCCTTTTTGATCTTTTGCAAGTTTTCTAATAGTTGATTCAAGAGAAGGTCACATAGATCATAATCTGCATTTTCCCTTAACATCTAATATGCTATATATATTGCAGTCCCATACACAGAGTTCTCCCTGCTAGAATGATAGATCTTATATCCAATTATCATTGAAGCAAACTTGACATCTGGATCTGTGATGTCATCAATTGTCATTGCTCTTTTGTCAAACTTAGATCCGGTAACTTCAGTAACTGTCTGGTTCTTGACAGATTTGAGTGCAGGTAACCCACTGGATGAGTGCAGTCCAGTTACTACCCTAATGGCATCTTTTGTTATCTTGAAGGGCTTCATTAACCACATGAAATTGTCATGTATTCTGCTAAGAATATACTGGACCCAATCATCTTCTACAAAATAGGGAAAGTGGATGCAATGTCCAAAGTGCTTATCCTGGAGGGCCTTGTATTGAGGTTTGAGTTCAAAACTTTCATCTATTAACTGTTTATGATAGATGTCCATCAACTTAGATTCTCCAAATTCCTCAATATTGGCGTGGATGTAAACCCTAACATCTTCTACGTGCAGTACCCCATGCAGGATGCTAGAAAAAGCACCTAATGGATCAACTTCTAGGGATTTATAGGGGTGTTTCTTGAATTTTGGGCGCGGCCTATCAGTGATCTTAACAACCATTGGAGTAGCCATTTTGCAAAAGATTCAGAGAGATATTTTCAGAATGGAAGTACCTTTTTACACTTTAGGGTTTGAAAAAGAGCCGGAACAAATCGCTGGTTGAATTGGATTTTGCAGTTGATCTTTGAGAGAGTTGTAGACACTTTGATGCAGAGCTCTTCTTTTCTTCTTCTTGAAAGTAAATGTGGGAATAATAAGTGAGTGAACCCTTTTATCTTTGTGCAAACCTTAATTTCTTTTTGCAATAAATGCACAACTTAAGTCATCCGGTTGCCTTGTTCTGAGAGAGATCTTTTTGAATCACTGAGATGCACTTAGAATCATTTTCAGTGATAATTGACAATGTATCTTCTTTCCTCCAATCATGCCATGAATCCGCAGATCAAGATATTTCAATTTTGAACCATACCAGATCTGTCTATGAAGATCCTGCTTTACCGGATGGCTGTTAAACCAGATCAATCTTGGATGATTAAATTCTTGCAAAACTCCATGTAGATATTTCATATTTTTATTGAGGGTTATTTGGATATTTCTCTGAGAACCCTTTAATCCGCAACATTCCATGTGCCAAATTTAGGCAGCAATTGACTGGCTGGGGGAATTTTTTTTTTTTGTGACTCCCCCTGAGCCAGAGCTCATCTGTTTAGTTTCTGAAAGGAATATCAGCACCGGATTCCGGTGTAGATCCATCCCCAACATTTTCCATACTCTTCTTTACCCAAATCTTGTTCATCTCCCTTTGAACTTCATCCACATTTACTTTGCCTTTTCCCTTATCTTGTTTTTGATTATGATGCACCGGACCCCTTTTATCCTGTTTTTTACTTCTACAAAATTTGGCAATATGACCGGATCTATTGCAATTGTAACAAATAACATTTCTTTGCATATTTGACTGACATCCTCTTGATCTGCATTGATTAGCCATATGTCCCATTCTATTGCATGCAAAGCATCTACCATTGAATGAATTGTTTATTTACATATTTATGCATTCATGAGATTGGTGACCATACCTTTTGCAGTTGAAACATTGTCTGGAGAAGGATGGATTGGTCTAATTCATTCTCCTTCTGCACTGAGTTGCTTTATGACTAAAGTTGTTGCAATTGAAGCAGTATCCATTGAAGGATGGATATCTTTGAGCATTTAGTTGCCTTACCGGAGGTCTTCTAGGCCTATTTCTTTGATTTTTTGATCCAAAGTTCTTCTGACCGGATCCAGAGCTTTCACCTTTCTCATATTCGAGACCACGCTTGTCATCTACCTATTGTGTGGTTACACAACACGCCCCATTTTGCCTTGGCAAAACAGGGACCCAACTTTGCTGGCTTGTTCCCTTGCTTTTGTGCTCTGGGTGGTAATGGTAAAAGTCATATCAATCAGTATGCATATGCCTAATATCAAGTTTATCTGAGCCAAATTTGAAAGTCTAAATCTATCCTCAAAAAGCTTACCATGTGAAAGAGCTTGAAATTCTAGGCAGGTTTGCCTTTTATATCACCTGAAAATTCGTCCATATGAGAAAGTTATGATATGTCAAAGGTTTGGTCAAACATGATTTCTGAGGTCATATTCCAAACAACGGTCATCATGATATTATAATTTCACCCTGCTTAGAAAAACTACCATCTGCATATTGGTATGCGCACGTCAAATTCCTATCAGAGGGTCATCTTCCTGTCAAAACGTTCACATATTCAATAGGGGGTCATATTTGCTGATATGACTGATATTCGCTAATATGATGGTGACAACGTCCTATATCCTCCTGATCTCCTTTGATATGATCATGAGGTCATCCTGTAGCATGTTAATGAAATTTGTCCACGATGATGACATCATCATCCTAACCGGATATATGGGAGGGTTAATTTAGTCACGAAGGCCATATTACATTTATCCCCTGATCTTACCAACATGACGGTGATGTCATCTTTCACATTTTAATGAAGTCCAGATATGATGCTGATGTCACCATCATATCCCATTTGATGAGGAGAGTCATATTTGTTAATATCCTGCGTATTGATAATATTCATGCGCTTCGGACCTGAAGATTTATTAAGATGGGTCAAATCGTTGCATGTGTCTTGCTTTGTATATGCATTACGGTATACATACATTCACCTTAACACAAACATGACGCTGACGTTAGCTTACCCCCGCGTTACAAAGTATAACATGATGATGACCCTATCTTTTCAAAGGGGTGAATTCTCAACAGCAGGATCATATTTTAAATGTCACCCCAGTGCGGACATGATGATGACGCCATCATCATCATCCTGATCTATCGAGGGAGGGTTACTTTGGTCACAAGGGTCATATTACATTTATCACCTAATCTTAAATATGACCCTATGTTACAAATATCGCCCTAGCGCTAATATGATGCTGACGTCACGGTCATATCCATTCGATGAGGAGGATCAGATTTCTTAAATATCCCGCATATTGATAATATGCATCAAGCGGACCCGGGATGTCAATTAAACGGAAGAAGTTTATTGTATGTATTTTACATACAAGCGGACATATAATATTATATGCAATCGGGATCAAAAGGTTTTAAAGTAGATGGTCATCGGCCTAACTTGTCATATCGGTGAAGTTTAATTTTGTCAGGCCGATTGTTTGAGGTCTGCCTGATGAAGGAGGTGATCGGTGTAACTCTTGGCATCGGTGAAGTTTCGATTTGCCATCCCGATCATATGTGGTCACACCGATATATGCGCAAATATGATGCTGACCCGAGATGCAAACGAATATGCAAACCACATATGTGAAAGGAAAGTTAAGAATGGTTCATTCCTTGTATGTTTTTTCCACTTGCATGATCATATAGCGAACTCGATATGCAAAAGGAAATGGGCAGGAATGCAAAGCGATAGAAATTTAGATCACCAGAATGCATTTTTTTGGTCAACGTTGGTTGACTCGCTTGTTTCTGGCGCTGTGTATGCATTTAATGCTTGATTTTCACGGATTTGGAGCCTGATTGCCTGTATTTGCATATTTAGGGCCGGTTTAATAAAATGTTTAAATTCTTGTTGTTTATCAAATGATGCTGTGCTTAATGTTTGTCTATTTGCTGCAGGAAGTCTCAGAGCTGTTTGAAGTTGAGCATTGTAGAAGTCGCATACGGATGTAACCCGAACCTGAGGAGGATATTGTCAAAAGGCTGTTTGCCAGCTGGAGATTGAGTCAAAACAAAGATGCTAGAATATACTGTGCCAGCTGTACATTTGCCATCCTGGCAGGGCACGTGCTGTTCATCTAGGCCGTTGGTTATTCTGAGAGAATCTAGATCATTAGATCAATGTAACTATTTTCTTGGCCTTTATTCTATAAAAAGGGCCAGAACTTGTCATAGAGAGGAGGGAGGTCACTTATTTAAAATCAAACCAAGCCAATTTAATACAGGAGGTTGAATTGCTGAGACTAATGGAGATTAAATTGTTGAAATGTCAAGGTTTTTTTCTTCAGATTACTGTAAATGTACCTGTTCTTGAGCATACTGAATGAATATAAAGTTTTAGATTACATCCTGATTGTAAACTTTACGTAATCTTCAAGTTGATTTCTGGATATGTCATGGTGAATGCTGTGTTCAAATAGAAACGCTTTCATTTCGTTACATGTTGTTGTCAACTTTTCCTTTGAAGATTTGCACTGGATCATGCGGATTTGTGGAATGTCCTGGTGAAGTATGATTCTAGTTTCCTTCTTTTCATTGCATGTATGGGAACCTGTATGTGGATCAGTGATCTAAGTCAAGTAGTTTTGGGAATCTCATTCTTTAACTCTCTTCTTTATTTTAATTCCATAAATTCATCATCATAACTGCAAATCTTGACAAATAATAAGCAGAAATAGAGAAATATGTTGACATCCCGTAGGTAACTGAAAATCCTTAGCATATTCTGATTTGAATGCATGTAATGTTGAAAATATCATGCAAAGAATCATAAATACTGGTAGAAATCATGCTAATATCAGCCTGTAGGCATATTATTTGAGTGAATTCATAGTGCAGAGGTAGAATTATTAGAGATTTGTGTAGGGCAGATATAAAGAACATGATATTTGGAGAAATATTGATGAACTTTACAGAAATTACTGAAGAACGTAAGACCCCTGAATGATTAACAACAATACACATCAACCACTGAGTAACGTCAGTAGATTAAGAACTAATCAACGGAGACTTGGGATCATGAATTCTCTGAATTCATCGTATCTTTCAAGATGAGTAAAGGTTGTTGTGTAACTTTTATTCTATGTTTGGTTATGAATAACATCATCATCAACATAAATTGGCGCTAGAAGGAGGGCCTGAGCAAAGAAATTTCTGGTTTTCTGCAAATATTACATCAATATTTCATTATTTGAAGTGAATGTCTGCAAATATCCCTTATCTGAGAGGTTTTGACTGTATCTTTGCAAAGATCTAGCTCAAACCGTCAAAGATTTGTTTGATTTTCTAAACTTTAAAGTGTTATTCTGAGATATGATAGATCTCATGAAAATTTCAAAATTCTAAAAGAATTGAAAATAAAGTCTCATTTTGATGGATGCATATGAAAACAATCATCAAGTTAACATTCTGTTATTTCAGGAAACTTTGAATAAGCAACTTTATCCTCAAAGTTTATCTAACTTTGGTTTATCCAGTTGTTGCAGGATACACTAGATTGTGGAACACAGTGAAATTAATTATTTAACTTTCCTCACAAGGTTGGATTTATATTTGAAAGGACTAATATTCTTTCTAGATGTGTTCAGGGCTAAAATTTGCAAGGAAAATGAAGAAGTTCTGGACCAGCAAAATGAAGAAATTCTAGAACAACAAGTAGAGACAACACCGGAAGTCATTAATAGTTCAGACATTGAAGTGGACCGCTTTGAAGATTTTGAATTATATTTGTCTAGGAACATACAATGTAGTCAAATATTAGGTTTATCCATTGATGATGTCTTGATTGAAAGTTGGTGCAGATTACATGATAAAGAGCATTCAGAGAGAGATTGCTACCCTTGCTTGGTCATGTTGAAGAAGATTCTAGAAAATACAATAGCTGAACTGGTCTTAGAGGTTAAAGACAGTGAAACGTCCTTCCTGGATTCATTTTATGGTCAGATTGATAAGAGTTCTCTACTTCCTAATACAAGTAAGGATTAGTTAGTATGCAGGTATGAATCTTGTGAAAATTCTAGAGAAGAAACCACTCATCAGGATAATATTTTTGATTATGATCCTAATACTTTTGATAAAGAAGATGAAACATCTTTCCTGGAATCATTCTATGGTAAAGAGAAGTGTAAACAGATAGTAGAATAATTTAAATGCACTGCTGCTGATGAAATTCCTATGATAGCAACTAATGGAGTCATAGAAAAAGAAATAAATGCTGAGTTCATAAATGGTTTCTTTGAATTGAATGATCAAATGCAAGAATATTGCAGCTTAATGGAACCAGGCACTTTACTGGATAGAAAATGTGAATTATTTAATGAACAATTCCTGAAAGATGAAAATGGGGAAGACTTTGGAATTGTTGTGCATGATCAGACGTCACTCCAGAAATATTTTAGAAATGAAATAGGGAAGCATTCTTATCAGTTGAATGCCAATTCTCCTTTACAGTCAAGTGATTTAGAAATGATAAATTTCTGCATCTCAGGTTGTGATAATAAAGATACTCATTTAGATGCTGATGTGCAGGAAATTGAAGAAAATATTGAGAAGTTTCCTTAACTAGAGGATAAATTGAACGTCCAGAATGGAGGAACAAAGCTAGATAAAGATGAAAAGATAATCCATCAAGAGTCATACATCCTTCAAAATGAAGTGAGACCAGACATTGAGCCAAGCAATGAAAATATAATGACAAATGAAAGACCAGCTGTCAATAAATGAGCATGTCCAACAACAGAACCAGAGATACACCAGGTTGTATTTCTCCTTTCCATAGTGAATGATGTTGATTATTGTTTTGATTATGGAAATTTGAAAGATAGGACATGCATATGGATTAATCATGAACATGATGAGCTTCCTCAGTTGCTGATCATCAAAGGTTATTTTGTTGAATACAGTGAATTCAGAATATCAGAATATTTTTCAGAATATAAAAATAAATTTGCTAGGTTGAGAACCATAACTAATACCCTGATGCTCCTGCACAATCAAAAGAAATATGCAAATGCAGGTGTCTTTGGGTCATTTTCTGGTCTTATTTGCCTAGTAGTGGTTTGTATATAATTTTGTAGGTTAGTTGTTTGTATAGTCTGCTTGTTTTGCTTTCTGTTGTTTTCTTTTTGTAGGTTAGCTGTTTGTATAGTTTGCTTTGTTTTTGCATTGTTGAGCCATTTTTTTGGTTGGGCAAAATTGGTGCACCTTGTTACTTAAGAACACTGAAGAAATGTTAGAATTCAAAAGTTGAATATAAGTTTTAACATAGGTTGTAACTCATGTCAGTATAGGTACTTTGGATCAGGTCTGTGGTATCATATTCATCAGTACTACTTTTCTTGAGTCAAGGTGATCCTCACAATGACACACCTAATAGCCTTGGGTTTGTTGAACATATCAGTGTAGGGTTTAAGTGAAAAATTTGAAGGTTGCCCTTGCTACCATTGCAATTCTCAACTTAATTTCAGCAAGTGACCACTCCTTGCATCATGATGCTACAACTGTTATATCTTATGAAATCAAATTCAAAATATAAAATAAATAAAATAATAAAATGGATTTATTAAAGTCTAGATTAAGTCATCTAAGTAACCTTACCAGGGCTATAGATGCCTGACCGGCAGTGGGGCTCTACATAGGAGAATTGCAACAATAACCTTGCCGGGGCTATGGACGCTTGCTGGCAGCAAGGCTCTATCCGGTTGGCTATAAGGGATGAACCAAACTACATAGCCTAAGACTAGTCACTGGTTTATTCAACTCACTTTCAAGATGAGTATATGAATCACTTGCACACAATTGATCCCTTATCAATTCATTGTTACATTGATGAACATGATACCAATTAGAGAAGATTAGGATGCTCATGCTTAATAAGAGTTGGAAATTTATGTTTTAACTTATCCTCACCTTTTGAATTATTTGAATTCTTGTTGTTTTCTTTGGTGGCAAGTTGTTGTGTGGTTACACAACACGCCCCATTTTACCTTGGCAAAACAGGGACCCAACTTTGCTGGCTTGTTCCCTTGCTTTTGTGCTCTGGGCGGTAATGGTAAAAGTCACATCAGTCAGTATGCATATGCCTAATATCAGGTATATTTGAGCCAAATTTGAAAGTCTAAATCTGTCCTCAAAAAGATTACCATGTGAAAGAGCTTGAAATTCTAGGCAGGTTTGCCTTTTATATCACCTAAAAATTCGTCCATATGAGAAAGTTATGATATGTCAAAGGTCTGGTCAAACATGATTTCTGAGAAGGTCATATTCCAAACAAAGGTCATCATGATATTATAATATCACCCTACAAAGAAAAACTACCATCTGCATATTGGTATGCGCACGTCAAATTCCTATCAGAGGGTCATCTTCCTGTCAAAATGTTCACATATTCAATAGGGGGTCATATTTGCTGATATGACTGATATTCGCTAATATGATGGTGACAAAGTCCTATATCCTTCTGATCTCCTTTGATATGATCATGAGGTCATCCTGTAGCACGTTAATGAAATTTGTCCACGATGATGACATCATCATCCTAACCGGATATATGGGAGGGTTACTTTAGTCGCGAAGGCCATATTACATTTATCCCCTGATCTTACCAACATGACGGTGATGTCATCTTTCACATTTTAATGAAGTCCATATATGATGCTGATGTCACCATCATATCCCATTTGATGAGGAGGGTCATATTTGTTAATATCCTGCATATTGATAATATGCATGCGCTTCGGACCTGAAGATTTATTAAGATGGGTCAAATCGTTACATGTGTCTTGCTTTGTATATGCATTACGGTATATGTACATTCACCTTAATGCAAACATGACGCTGACGTCAGCTTACCCCCGTGTTACAAAGTATAACATGATGATGACCCTATCTTTTCAAAGGGGTGATATTCTCAACAGCAGGATCATATTTTAAATATCACCCCAGTGCGGACATGATGATGATGCCATCATCATCATCTTGATCTATCGAGGGAGGGTTACTTTGGTCGCAAGGGTCATATTACATTTATCACCTGATCTTAAATATGACCCTATGTTACAAATATCGCCCTAGCGCTAATATGATGCTGATGTCACGGTCATATCCATTCGATGAGGAGGATCATATTTCTTAAATACCCCGCATATTGATAATATGCATCAAGCGGACCCGAGATGTCAATTAAATGGAAGAAGTTCATTGTATGTATTTTACGTACAAGCAGACATATAATATTATATGCAATCGGGATCAAAAGGTTTTAAAGTAGATGGTCATCAGCATAACTTGTCATATCGGTGAAGTTTAATTTTGTGAGGTCAATCGTTTGAGGTCTGCCCGATGAAGGAGGTGATTGGTGTAACTCTTGGCATCGGTGAAGTTTCGATTTGTCATCCCGATCATATGTGGTCACACCGATATATGCGCAAATATGATGCTGACCCGAGATGCAAACGAATATGCAAACCACGGATGTGAAAGGAAAGTTAAGAACGATTAATTCCTTGTATGTTTTTTGCACCTGCATGATCATATAGCGAACCCGATATGCAAAAGGAAATGGGTGGGAATGCAAAGCGATATAAATTTAGATCACCAGAATGCATTTTTCTGGTCAACGTTGGTTGACTCACTTGTTTCTGGCACTGTGTATGCATTTAATGCTTGATTTTCACGTATTTGGAGCCCGATTGCTTGTATTTGCATATTTAGGGCCGGTTTAATAAAATGTTTAAATTCTTGTTGTTTATCAAATGATGCTGTGCTTAATGTTTGTCTGTTTGCTGCAGGAAGTCTTGGAGCTGTTTGAAGCTGAGCATTGCAGAAGTCGCATACGGATGTAACCCGAACCTAAGGAGGATATTGTCAAAAGGTTGTTTGCCAGCTGGAGACTGAGTCAAAACAAAGATGCTGGAATATACTGTGCTAGCTGTACATTTGCCATCCTAGTAGGGCACGTGCTGTTCATTTGGGCTGTTGGTTATTCTGAGAGAATCCAGATCATTGGATCAATGTAACTATTTTCTTAGCCTTTATTCTATAAAAAAGGGCCAGAACTTGTCATAGAGGGGAGGGAGGTCACTTATTCAAAATCAGACCAAGCCAATTTAATACAGGAGGTCGAATTGCTGAGACTAATGGAGATTAAATTGTTGAAATGTCAAGGTTTTTTCTTCAGATCACTATAAATCTACCTGTTCTTGAGCATACTGAATGAATATGAAGTTTCAGATTACATCCTGATTGTAAACTTTGCGTAATTTTCAAGTTGATTTTTGGATATGTCATGGTGAATGCTTTGTTCAAATAGAAATGCTTTCATTTCATTACATGTTGTTGTCAACTTTTCCTTTGAAGATTTGCACTGGATCATGCGGATTTGTGGAATGTCTTGGTGAAGTATGATTCTAGTTTCCTTCTTTTCATTGCATGTATGGGAACCTTGTTGGCAAGAGACACTATATGGACTCATGAATGTTGTCATTGATGGAAACAAAGTTCATCCCACACATCCGCAGGACATGGTATGTCTCTACCGGAAGTCAGAGTGAAGAATGTTGTGGTTCGGTAAACAAGAACAGAGCATGTGGCGAGGTCCGACAGACAGGTCCGGATCTCTCAGAGGAAGCATCTTGGTGAAGTACAGATTTGGGAAAGTCAAGAGGAGTATCTTGACTGATAGATTCCAAGGTTTGAGCCTCCGGTGTGAAAAGGATAAAGAGATATGAATGTTTGAGTGTCAGGTTCTCATGTGACAGTGTGAATAGAGGAAGAACTGACTGGCAGAACATCAGACATTATTCCAGATGTGTTACTGATGTTGGTGAAGGTTATGAAGGCATGAATTATGTTTAGCCGACATGATTAATGATTTCCATAAGTATATCATTGATCCGCATTACTTGGTGTGCAAGGATTCAGCCGACAGATCAAAGTTTGTGAAAAGATTGACTATTCCGGGTGCTGACTAAAAAGGTGATGAAATCACTTGTGCAGATATATATACATGATGGATTTAGTTGTGAGAAGTGTTGTGGGTGTTGTTGATGTGTGAATAAAAGCAGAGCAGAGCAGAAGTAGTAAGGAAGGTTTGGTATGTGAAAGGAAAGTAGCATAAGAGAAGAGGAAAGATGAAGTGCAGCAGATCAGTGTACTGAGCCTAACCGGAACTGAACTCTAGCATATGTGGATGCTACCAATCAGTTCAAGTATTGTATAAATACTCTTTTTGTAGACAGTGTGTCTCTTGTAGGTAGTGTGCCTCCTTGTGAGCAGTGTGCTCAGGCAGTAAGCCCTAATTGGCAAGTGCCATTTTGTATTTCCATTCTTCTAATAGAGAATACAATCTTGGGTTAATCACCCCATGGTTTTCTCCCTTAACAAGGTTTCCACGTCAAAAATACTGTGTCATGTGTATTTCCATTTCATGATTATGTTTGCTCATTTGGATTAATATTACATTGATTATTAATAAAGTTCAGAAAGTAGAAATAATTAGGATAACTGATTCACCCCTCCTCTCAGTTATCAACAATTGGTATCAGAGCTAAGTTCCTCCTAACAGAGCCTAATAGCTTGAGGAAGATCTGGGAATTCAAATGGATGCATATGGTTTAAGGGAGCAACTCAAGACGGCCCTTGATGATCTTGAACAGTCAAACTCTAAAGTCAATGAATTAAAGGAAAGACTCAAACAGGCTGATGATTTCATGAGAGAACTAAAAGACAAATTAAGTCTCTCTATGAAAAAGAGAAAGGAGCTGCTTCAGCAATTGGCAAGACAAGGTGAAGCAAATAATGCAAATGAAGAGCTGAAGGAAAAAACTGAGTTGTGTGAAAAGTTATCAAAAGAAATCATTATGGTAAGACATGAAATGGAATTAGGAGTCATGAAGTTTACCCAAGAAGTTGAAGAGAAAAGAAAAACTGAAGATAATCTAAGATAATCTCTCAAGGAGATATTAGAAGATTGCCACCAGATGGATAGAATTATCAGACATCTTGAATCTAATCTTGAAGATGCTAAAGATAATGAAGAAAAACTTGAGGATCAAATTGTCTCTCTCAAAAGGGATCTTCAAACAACAAGTGAGTATAAAGAGAAATTCAAGATAAGTTCTGCTCAACTTGAAGTTCTTCTTGGAAGTCAAAAAAAGGTAGATGACAAGTGTGGTTTGGGATATGAAAAAGGAGAAAGCTCTAGATCTGGTCAGAAGAATTTTTGGTGCAGGGCACCTAGGAGCAGTCTGACACCTCAAGCATTTTTTATGCATTTTGATAAGCTATGTTTTGTTTTGATTGTATGTGTGGTAATAAGGCTTTAGCCATGTTTGTATGGTCCCTTTTGTGTGGTCAAGATGATTGAGGTGACCCTATAAACCTCAATCATGCTTAGTCCACTTGGATCCTTGTTGTGCCAATTAGGCCTAGAAGGTCTAAGGATTGGTTTTCGAGTTTTTTTTTGGTTGTTTTAATGTTTTAGTATGTTGGAAGGAGTTTGTTGATCATTTGGACTCCATTGGACGAGTCAAACAAATCAACCTCCTTGTGTTAATGCAAAACACCATAGTTGTCAAAGGTGTTATGTGTTGGGTCGGTTCAAAAACCACTTTGGGCAGTTAAATGCTGTTGTAGAAGTTGGAAACCAAATTGGATGGGTTAATATGGTGGATATCTAACTCCATTACGGAGGAGGAAGTTTTTGTACGGAATTTGGGCATAAAAATCAAGAAAACTGACTGTTTTTCACTATTTTTCTTGCTGTGTACGGACTGTACGGACTTTTCATGTGTGCAAATGATATTTTTCTGAAAGCTCTTGGAGTTAGGGTTCCAATGCAACTAGGTTGAGGTCTTGAAGTGGTCGGAGTCAAAAGTTATTGAATTTTCTTTCAAAACTGGTCCAGAAACCCTGTTTTCTAGGGCAGTCCCACAAATTTGGCCCTAGAATGCATTTCCACCAATGAAATTTCATGCCACTCGGTGAAATGTAGGATAGGGGTGTATACTACTTGATTCCAAAAGCATTTTCTGAGAAAATACAGTTTACTATTTTTAATGTGATGCCCTAGGTCAAATATCTCTATGTATTTGACTGAATTTATGCAATTTATTGTTGTATTTGACAAAAACCTAAGAGGATGAGTGAATGAATGGTGGATTTGTGTTGTTTGGGGATGGTAGAGTCATTCCAAGTTCCTGCCCCTGACCTATGCACCCAATTTTGAGCACTTGCTTTGTAACCTAGCCTAAATTGATCAATTAGGCCTAGAGACCTAGTAGGCGTTCTGGATTGCTGGAGTAGAGTTGGAGCAGGAGATTTGGAGGTTTGTTAGGGTCCCCTAAAAGGTGTTCAATTCCATCATTTGTTTTCCTAGACCTTTGGTATTTTGTCAAGTTTTGTTGAGAAAACCTAGTTTGGAGGGCTAGTAACCTTACTAGTCAAGGTATAGGTTGAAGAGTTTTGGGAAGTTGGAGATCAAACCAACTGCATAGAAGGTGTTTGTTGATCTGTCTTAAGGTGTTGGAGAAGCCTTAGGGGTTGGACAATAGTCTGGACATCAAATCCTTCATATGCCTTGTATGTGCCTTTGGTTGGTTAGTTGGTTGAAGGCTAGTTGAAGTGGGTGAGTGGGCAAAGGACAATAGAGTAAACCTCTGTGTGTTGCTTCCCTTGTGACACTCTGCATCAGGTGGTATCAGAGCCATCAAAGAGATGGGAGATAGAGAAGAAGAGGAGGAAATTCCTTCAAAGGTGACAAATGCCGAATTGGCAAAGATAGTGAGAGAGCAAGCAGCCAAGAACAAAAGGATGGAGGCTGAGATAGAAAAGTTGAAGAAAGACAAAGATAAGAAGAAGAAGTCAGAAGTCATCTTAGATTCAGATGAAGAGGATCAAGATGAGGAAGAAGAAGTGCCTATGGAAGAGCCACAAGGAGGCATGTCAGAGAGACAATTCCTAGATGCACTTGGAAAGTTGAGTAGGAAGGACACTAAGGCAGACTTACCTATGTTTCCTGGTAAGATGAATCAAGAGGAGTGCCTTGATTGGATTGAGGCAATGGAGAACTATTTTGAATGTGAAGAAGTGGCAGAAAATCAGAAAGTGAAGATTGCCAAATCAAGAATGAAAGGGCCAGCCTTGAGTTGGTGGAATTTTATTCAAAATGAAAGGATAGAAGATGATAGGAATCCTATCTCTACATGGAGGAAGATGGTACTTGAAATCAAGAAGCAATTTGTCCCTGAGGATTATGAGGTCAACTTGAACAAGAAGTTGCACAACTTGAGACAAAAGGACATGGACGTGAGCACCTACACAGAGGAGTTTCACAAGATGACATTGAAAGCCAAGATGCCTGAGAATGAAAAATAGAAGCTTGCAAGGTATCTTAATGGCCTCAAGTTCTCCATTCAAGATGAATTAACTCTCTTTAACCCGAAGATAGTCCATAAGTGTTTTCAAATGGCATTGAGAATTGAGGATAAACAAAGAAGAAAAGTGATTCATACAGCAGCAGCAGAGGCAGAGGAAATCAGAACTTTAGGGGCAGGGGCAGATTTCAAAACAGAGATAATTTCTCTAGATTCCAAGGTGGTGGATCACAAGAAGGCAGCCAAGGGCAGGCTGATAAAAATAGTGCTGATAAGGGTCAGTTTAGGGGCAGAGGTAATGGCAGAGGAAGAAGTGGGGGCAGAGGTCCCAATGTGTTTACTGGAAGGTGTTTCTCTTGCAATCAGATTGGACATCAGTCCTTTAGGTGCCCGGAGAAGATGGGAAACACTGCTGCAAATCAGAAAGAAAGAAGAGTACAACTCCTTCAAGAAGAGGACTGTCAAAGCACCACAAGTTACCAAACAGCCTCTTCCAAGTCTGCAGCACCTGACAGTGGAGAATGCATCATGTTCAAAAGGTCACTCATCATGCCAGCCACCAAGGAGCAGCCCCAAAGAAACAACTTGTTCAGAACCACTTGCAAGGTGAAAGGAAAAGTGTGCAAGGTAATAGTTGATTCAGGTTCTTCTGAAAATTTGGCTTCTAATGAAATGGTGACTAAGTTAGGATTGGAAAGAATGCCTCATCCTAACCCCTATAGAGTCTTTTGGCTAACCAAGGAACAACAAATTGTGGTGAAAGAGCAATGTTGGGTTGAATTCAAGATTGGTGAATATCATGATAAGGTTCTTTGTGAGATAGTGGATATGGATGCATGCCACCTTCTTCTTGGAAGGCCTTGGCAACATGACACAAGTACCCAACATGATGGTAAGAACAATGTGATTCATTTGTCCAAGAATGGTGAAAAGTTTACAATGACTCCTTTGATTGATGATTGCAAAGAGAAAGTCATTTCTAGTTCAGTTATGTTGGTAGGTGAAAAAGAGTTTTTGGCTAACCTCAAGGAAGAGAAAGTGCCATGTTTTGCAGTAGTCATCAAGCCCAAGGATGTGAATCCCAAGAAGGTCAAAGTGCAGCAACCTCTTAGGAGGATTGGACCAAAGGAAGTGGAAGAACTATTGGAGAAGTTTCAGGATGTGATGGCCGATGAAGGCAAGGATGCTCTTCCACCAAAGAGGGAGATTAGTCATTGCATTGATCTCATCCCTGGATCCACCCTACCAAACCAAGTAGCCTACAAGTTGACTCCAGAGCAAAATGCTGAAGTGGCAAGACAAATCCAAGACTTGTTGGATAGAGGGCTTATCAGGAGGAGTATTAGCCCATGTGCAGTACCTGCAGTGCTTGCACCTAAGAAGGAAGGAACATGGAGACTATGCACTGATTCCAGGGCCATCAACAAGATTACTATCAGGTATAGATTTCCAATGCCTAGAATAGAAGATTTAATGGATTGCTTGGGTAGGGCTAAGTATTTTACCAAGATAGATCTAAAAAGTGGTTATCACCAAATCAGGATAAGGGAAGGGGATGAGTGGAAAACCGCCTTCAAAACCAATGAAGGACTATTTGAATGGGTTGTCATGCCTTTTGGCTTGTCAAATGCACCAAGCACCTTCATGAGATTGATGAATGAAGTGCTAAAACCTTTCCTTAACAAGTTTATTGTTGTATATTTGGATGATATATTGATTTTTAGTGACAGCAAGGAAGACCACATAAGGCATATCCATCAAGTGCTCAGGAGGCTTCAAGAGGAGAAGTTGAGAATCAATCTTGACAAATGTGTCTTCCTACAAGAAGAGTTGATATTTTTGGGGTTTGTCATCTCCAAGGGCAGCCTAAAAATGGATCCAAGTAAGGTTGCAGCCATTCTTAATTGGCCAACACCTACAACAGCCTCGGAGGTAAGGAGTTTCCATGGTTTATGCAGCTTTTATAGAAAGTTCATTAGAGGGTTTAGTGGCATTTGTGCTCCACTTGTTGACACCATAAAAGGGGGCAAGAAATGTGTGTTTTTATGGACAAATGAGGCCAACCAAGCCTTTGAACTGTTAAAGAAAAAAATATCAGAAAAACTGGTCCTTGTTCTTCCTGATTTTGACAAGGTCTTTGTGGTAGAATGTGATGCAAGTAAGAGGGCTGTTGGGGGAGTCCTAAGTCAAGATGGGAGGCCTATAGCATTCTTTAGTGAGAAGTTAAATGAGGCAAAACAAAACTACTCCACCTATGATCTAGAGTTATATGCCATGGTTCAGTCATTGAGGAAATGGAGACACTACTTATTGCCAAAGGAATTTATAGTTTTTACTGACAACCATGCATTAAACTTCTTGAACAGGCAGCAAAAGTTGAATCACAGACATGTCAAGTGGATGGAGTACATCCAAGCATACACCTTCTCCATAAAACACAAGAAAGGAGTGGCCAATAAGGTAGCTGATGCCTTAAGTAGGAGAAATCTTGTTGTGCAAACTATTCAGTTGGAAAGTACAGGTATTCATGCCATTAAAGATCAGTATACAGTAGATGAAGACTTCAAAGAACCATACCTCTCTTGCAAGGCCATGACAGGAAGGTATAATACTGATTTTTCTGATTTTTTGTTGCAAGATGGATATCTTTTCAAGGGTAGCATGTTGTGTATCCCAAGAGGATCTATTAGAGAGAATATAATAAAGGAAAAGCATTGTGGCAGCATGTCAGGTCACTTTGGTATTGATAAGACCCTAGAATTGGTTAGGAGGTACTATTTTTGGCCAAAATTGCCAACCGATGTAAGGAAGTTTGTTGAAACTTATCAAATTTGCCAAAGAGAAAAGGGGCATACATCAAATGCAGGTTTATACACTCCTCTACCTATTCCTTCAAAGCCTTGGGATTCCATAAGTATGGACTTTGTACTTGGTTTGCCTAGGACAAAGAATGGACATGACAGCATTTTTGTGGTTGTAGATAGGTTCTCAAAAATGTCTCACTTCATCCCATGTAGAACCACACATGATGCCTCACACATAGCAGGTCTTTTCTTCAAGGAAATAGTCAGGTTACACGGTTTACCTTTGTCCATAATCTCAGACAGAGACCCCAAGTTCATTGGACACTTCTGGAGGACACTGTGGAAGAGACTAGGTACAAATTTGTCCTTATCATCTGCCTATCACCCTTAGTCTGATGGACAAACAGAGGTGATTAATAGGTCACTTGGCAACCTCCTAAGATGCCTAACCAAGGAGCAGGGTGCTAGTTGGGATTCAATTTTGGCTCAGGCAAAGTTCTCATACAATGACACTGTCAATAGAAGCACCGGCCTGTCTCCTTTCCAAATTGTTTATGGCACTCACCCAAGGGGTATTTTGTAACTAAGGGAGGTTAAAGGACTAGAAAATAGCAGTGCCTTGGCTGAAGACTTTGTTCAAGTCATGAAAGATGTCCATGAACAAGTACAACAGAAATTGTTGTCCACTTCTCAGAAATATAAACAATTTGCTGACAGAAAAAGAAGGGATTTGCAGTTCAAGGAAGGTGATTTAGTAATGGTTCATCTGAAGAAGGAGAGGCTCCCTATAGGTAAACACACTAAGCTACTCATGAAGAAGATTGGGCCTTGTGAAGTGCTCAAGAAATGTGGAGAAAATGCCTACAAAATCAGACTTCCGGATGGCATTGCTTTGTCTCCAATTTTTAATGTTTCAGACCTTTATCCCTATAAAGGATCTGATCCTCAGACTATTTTTGAAGAAGATCAAACTGATCACACACTCCAGGAACTCATTCCTTCATCTCCAAATCAGATTGAGTGCATTTTGGACAAGAGGATTGCAAAACAAACTAGAAGGCACACCTATCATGACTATTTGGTGAAGTGGCTAAACAAACCTCAGGAGGATGCCACTTGGATGAGTAGGGCAGACATTGAGAAGGCAGGTTTCACATTTGATAGCATTCCAACTCAAGAGACTTGAGTTCTGTTTGACAGTGGGTGTATGGTGCAGGGCACCTAGGAGCAGTCTGACACCTCAAGCATTTTTTATGCATTTTGATAAGCTATGTTTTGTTTTGATTGTATGTGTGGTAATAAGGCTTTAGCCATGTTTTTATGGTCCCTTTTGTGTGGTCAAGATGATTGAGGTGACCCTATAAACCTCAATCATGCTTAGTCCACTTGGATCCTTGTTGTGCCAATTAGGCCTAGAAGGTCTAAGGATTGGTTTTCGAGTTTTTTTTTGGTTGTTTTAATGTTTTAGTATGTTGGAAGGAGTTTGTTGATCATTTGGACTCCATTGGATGAGCCAAACAAATCAACCTCCTTGTGTTAATGCAAAACACCATAGTTGTCAAAGGTGTTATGTGTTGGGTCGGTTCAATAACCACTTTGGGCAGTTAAATGCTGTTGTAGAAGTTGGAAACCAACTTGGATGGGTTAATATGGTGGATATCTGACTCTAGTACGGAGGAGGAAGTTTTTGTACGGAATTTGGGCACAAAAATCAAGAAAACTGACTGTTTTTCACTATTTTTCTTGCTGTGTACGGACTGTACCGACTTTTCATGTGTGCAAATGATATTTTTCTGAAAGCTCTTGGAGTCAGGGTTCCAATGCAACTAGGTTGAGGTCTTGAAGTGGTCGGAGTCAAAAGTTATTGAATTTTCTTTCAAAACTGGTCCAGAAACCCTGTTTTCTAGGGCAGTCCCACAAATTTGGCCCCAGAATGCATTTCCACCAATGAAATTTCATGCCACTCAGTGAAATGTAGGCTAGGGGTGTATACTACTTGATTCCAAAAGCATTTTCTAAGAAAATACAGTTTACTATTTTTAATGTGATGCCCTAGGTCAAATATCTCTATGTATTTGACTGAATTTATGCAATTTATTGTTGTATTTGACAAAACCCTAAGAGGATGAGTGAATGAATGGTGGATTTGTGTTGTTTGGGGATGGTAGAGTCATTCCAAGTTCCTACCCCTGACCTATGCACCCAATTTTGAGCACTTGCTTTGTAACCTAGCCTAAATTGATCAATTAGGCCTAGAGACCTAGTAGGCGTTCTGGATTGCTGGAGTAGAGTTGGAGCAGGAGATTTGGAGGTTTGTTAGGTTCCCCTGAAAGGTGTTCAATTCCATCATTTGTTTGCCTAGACCTTTGGTATTTTGTCAAGTTTTGTTGAGAAAACCTAGTTTGGAGGGCTAGTAACCTTACTAGTCAAGGTATAGGTTGAAGAGTTTTGGGAAGTTGGAGATCAAACCAACTGCATAGAAGGTGTTTGTTGATCTGTCTTAAGGTGTTGGAAAAGCCTTAGGGGTTGGACAATAGTCTGGACATCAAATCCTTCATATGCCTTGTATGTGCCTTTGGTTGGTTGGTTGGTTGAAGGCTAGTTGAAGTGGGTGAGTGGGCAAAGGACAATAGAGTAAACCTTTGTGTGTTGCTTCCCTTGTGACACTCTGCATCAATTTTGGATTAGAAAATCCAAGGACAGGCCTAGAAGACCTCCGGTAAGACAGCCTAATGCTCAAAGATATCCATCCTTCAATGGATACTGCCACAACTACAATCACTTTGGTCACAAAGCTAATCAATGCAGAAAGAGAATGAATCAGACTAATTCATCCTTCTCTGGATAGTGTTTTAACTGCAAAAGGTATGGTCACAAATCTCATGAATGCAGAAATATGCAAATGAACAAATCATTCAATGGTAGATGCTTTGCATGCAATAGAATATGTCATATGGCTAATCAATGCAGATCAAGAGGATATCAATCAAATATGCAAAGAAATGTTGTTTGCCAAATTTGCAATAGATCTGGTCATATTGCTAAATTTTGTAGAAGCAATAATCAGGACAAAAGAGGTCCGGTATATCATAATTAGAATCAAGACAAGGGAAAACAAAAAGTGAATGTGGATGAAGTTCAAAGTGAGATGAACAAGATTTGGGTGAAGAAAAGTATAGAGAATGTAGTGGATGGATCTGCACCAGACTCTGGTGCTGATATTCGTTCTGGAAATTAAAAAGTGAGCTCTGGCTCAGGGGGAGACACAAAGAAAACCTTGTTCCCCCAGCCAGTCAATTGGTGCTGGAACTGGCACAGGAAGAGTTGCGGATTGAAGGATTCATAAGGGAAACATCCAAACAAACTATGGTTAAGATTTGGAAGATCTGCATGATGTTTAAAGACCAGGTCTGATCTGGTTCTTCAAGTCATCCAAATAAGGCCAATTGGAATAACTTAGGTCGAGCATTTATTACAACCTGACAATAGGGTTTGCAGAGCAATATAAGGGTTTTCTCATTAATCACTTATTCATTCTACATTCAAGAAGAAGAGAGAAAAGGAGCTCTGCAACTACTTCCAAAGATCAAGATGATTCTTCCTACAGCTCAATCCAGATTGCATTGTGTGTGCCCTAAACAGCGTAAAAGGTATTCTTCATTCTTGATATCTCTCAGTAAGATTCTTTGAAGATGCATACTCTGAATATAGTAAAGATCTCTGATAGGCCCCACCCTAAATTCAAGAAACATCCATACAAATCATTGGAGGTAGATCCTCTAGGAGCATTCTCTAGTGTTCCGCATGGCGTTTTGCACACAGAAGACATTAGGGTTTACATACATGCAAATATTGAAGAGTTTGGGGAATTTAAACTAAGAGACATCTATCACAAACAATTGATAGATGATACTTTGGATCTTAAACCAGAATATAAGGGCATCCAGGAGAAACATTTTGATCAGTTCATTCATTTCCCCTGTTTTGAAGAAGATGAATGGGTCCGGTATGTATTGAGTAGGGTGCATGATAACTTCCTATGGCTGGACAGACCTTGCAAGATCACAAATGAGGCAATTAGGGCAGTAACTGGTTTATACTCCTCCGGAGGGATACCTCTCCTCAAATCTGTCAAAAACAACATTGTAACTGAGGCCACCGGATCAAAATTTGATAAGAGGGCAATGACCATTGAAGATATTACTGACCCGGATGTCAAGTTTACATCTATGATAATAGGATACAAGATATATCACTCCAGTAGGGAGAATTTAGTATCTGAAACTGCAGTATATACTACCTATGAGATGCTGAGAAAGAATGCAGAATATGATCTCTGTGAACTTCTTTTGAGCCAACTAATGGAAAACATACAGAAAATCAAAAAGGACAAGAAGAATTCCTTTAAATATGGTGGACTAATACTATGTCTATTTTTCTACTTCATGAATGAGCTGCCCGGATCAAATGGATGGATATGGCAAAATGACAAACCGGTAGCAATTTAGATTAGAGACTACTTGCATGAACTTGGGGATGCTAAGGCAAGGAATACAGCTCTGTGGGGTTACTTCAAGCAATTTCAAAATACAATGCAAATCAGAGAAAGAATCCCCAAATCAGTAGTTGAGAAATACAAGGATACAGTGTGCTTCATGGTAGACACTGATCAATGCCTAATGGAGGCAGTAGAGCCAAGGACAGTCTGGATCATGCCTATGGGGTATGAAGTTGATAAACAAATTATAGAGCTGCATGTTCAACACATGCTCAGTCAGCCAAAGGACCCAAAAGAAGAAAGATTTGGTACCTTTGAGGAGCTGAGTGTAAAGATTCATGTGCAACTCAGAGAACCTGAAATCAAGAGGAAGGTGAGAAAAGAAGTAGAAAATATTGCCCAAGGCCTTGGCATCTCAAAGGAGGCACTTGATGCCCACAAGAAAAAGATGGAAAGGGTTGAGGAAGAGAAGAAAGAGGCAAAAAAGAAAAGCAAGGAAAGTGCTTCGGTAGAAACCTCCACCCGGACCAGATCATCAAAGAGATCTGCACCTGCCACTGCCAAAAGCTCAAGGGCATCTAAACCAGAAGCACAATCATCTGGAAAAGGCGAAAAGAGAACAAAGAAAAAGGCAACAAGGTCCTATGTTAGCCTAAAGGATGATGAGGAAACCGAATCAGATGAGGAGATAAGGAAACTGAAGAAGAAGAAGAAATTATCCGGTGAACATTCTACCGGTCAAGGAGAAGAAGAGAAGGAAGAGGAATTTGTTGAAAAACCCACTCTATCCTTAGATGTTGTAGTAAAAGTAGTCACTGTGGATGGAAACCTGCAACCCTTAACAGAGATCTATGATGATTATAATGAAGCAGATAAACAGATTCTGGAGGAAGCCACAGTTTAGTTTTTGAATACTTACAACAAAGCTTTTATTGAAATTATCTCTCTAATTCCCAAAAGCTTAGAGAAAAGGCTTGAAATGAGAAAGAATAATGCTCGAGCAAAAGATCTTGAGATCCAGGAACAGATAGCAATTCAGCTATTTCCTTCAATCGATCCCAAGACAATGAATATAGTATTCAAAGATTGCAAGGATGAGTTCCGGAGCAAAGCCAGGATGAATCAGCTAATGCTTGGTGAAACTGACAAAGTGGCAAAAGAGAATGAAGAGATCCTCTGAAATGCTTTTAAGAAATTCAACATTCCAGTTATAGAGGACTTGGGTATTGACCCCTCGACCACAAGTGTTGCAGTAGAGTCTACTGAGAAAATGATAGAAGAGGTAATGGACTCCGGTGCAAAAACAGCTAAGGACTTGGAATCCTCTGCTCCGGAAGAGGTGGTCCATGAACAAACTAACATCTCTCCTCCGGTTTCCCCTGCTGACTCCGGATCCAAAGGAGAAGAAAGAGTAAAGGAGAAAGAAGCAGAGGTGAAGGGAAAAGAAGATATCAGTGCAAAGGTTGTGGAAGGGGAGAAAGCTCCAAAAGATAGTTCTATGACTGCAGAAGAAAAGAAAAATCTGTCTCCGGCAAGAGACACTACAGAATCAGTCAAGGACTTTTTGACAAAAGCAAGTATGGAGATTGATGAACCGAACCTATTAAAAGGGCCACTAAACTTTGACTCTCTATCTCCGGTGCAAACAATGAAGATAGCTTCATTTGCAAATGCGAAGGCAAAAGAGAAACTATTGAAATCTCACATGGAAGACTGTGAGCTTATAGAGGTAGCATCCAGAGTTTCGAAAAAGATCATGCCATCTTTTCAGAAGGATCCCACAGCCTCCTCTTCCAGTAATCTCAAAACTCTAGTCAATAGTGTTAGCACACATTTTGATTCTCTAGAGAAGTCAGCTGAAGAAAAGGTCCGGAAGGAGTTTTTGGATAAGAGATTCTCAGAGGTACAACGGTTGATCATTAATGATAGAAGAAATATGAATATTGGGATAAAGAGCTTAGAAAACACTCTTAAAGATGGTAGAGAAGTATACAAATTTTATATTTCCTGGTCCAAAGCAACAATGGAGATTGAAAAGAAAATAAAAGAGCAAGAGGATAAACTACTAAGTTTGTCTCAAAGTTTTGATCCTCTCTCATCCTCCTTAGTAAATCAAGAGTGTCAGACTATTGCAATCACAAATGCAATAAAGAATTTTGAGAAGGAAAGGAAGAACATAATTAGTCGGATGGGTGAAGTTAGAAGGATCATCATCCCTAAGTTAGAGGCCATGCATGAGGCCATAAGTGATGCTCAGACTACCACCCGGACCAATGATCCGACAGATCTCAAGAGGGCAGAAGCTTTTGCGTTCCTGTTGAGTGGTCACATCTCAATTTTGGACAAGATGAAGCAGAGTTGGGCTGCAGAACTCATCCAATTGAAGAATACTTTTGCAGACATACTTAAGTATATGTAAGTACAACTTGTATATATACTTATGCAGACATGTATAGACTGTTTTTGAAAATTTTGGTGTGTGGACCTACCCTTTGCCATTGATGTCAAAGGGGGAGTGAGGAGCAGTGAAAAATGAGGAATCCAACTAAGGGGGAGCTCTGAAAAATGTATATAAAAATAGAGCATCAGCCAAGGGGGAGCATAGTGTAAACACTTAGTCATTTTTCACTAAGTGTTGCCATCAATGCCAAAGGGGGAGATTTTTGGCAAGAGACACTATATGGACTCATGAATGTTGTCATTGATGGCAACAAAGTTCATCCCACGCATCCATAGGACATGGTATGTCTCTACTGGAAGTCAGAGTGAAGAATGTTGTGGTCCGGTAAACAAGAACAGAGCATGTGGTGAGGTCCGACAGACAGGTCTGGATCTCTCAGATGAAGCATCTTGGTGAAGTGCGGATTTGGGGAAGTCAAGAGGAGTATCTTGACTGATAGATTCCAAGGTTTGAGCCTCCGGTGTGAAAAGGATAAAGAGATATGAATGTTTGAGTGTCAGGTTCTCATGTGACAGTGTGAACAGAGGAAGAACTGACTGGTAGAACATCAAACATTATTCTGGATGTGTTACTGATGTTGGTGAAGGTTATGAAGGCATGAATTATGTTTAGCCAACATGATTAATGATTTCCATAAGTATATCATTGATCCGCATTACTTGTTGTGCAAGGATTCAGCCGACAGATCAAAGTTTGTGAAAAGATTGACTATTCCAGGTGCCGACTAGAAAGGTGATGAAATCACTTGTGCGGATATATATACACAATGGATTTAGTTGTGAGAAGTGTTGTGGGTGTTGTTGATGTGTGAATAAAAGTAGAGCAGAGCAGAAGCAGTAAGGAAGGTCCGGTATGTGAAAGGAAAGCAGCATAAGAGACAAGGAAAGATGAAGTGTAGCAGATCAGTGTACTGAGCCTAACCGGAACTAAACTCCAACATATGTGGATGCTACCAATCAGTTCAAGTATTGTATAAACACTCTTTTTGTAGACAGTGTCTCTCTTGTAGGCAGTGTGCCTCCTTGTGAGCAGTGTGCTCGGGCAGTGAGCCCTAATTGGCAAGTGCCATTTTGTATTTCCATTCTTCTAACAGAGAATACAATCTTGGGTTAATCACCCCATGGTTTTCTCCCTTAACAGGGTTTCCACGTCAAAAATATTGTGTCATGTGTATTTCCATTTCATGATTATGTTTGCTCATTTGGATTAATATTACATTGATTATTAATAAAGTTCAGAAAGCATAAATAATTAGGATAACTGATTCACCCCCCCTCTCAGTTATCAACAAACCTATATGTGGATCAGTGATCTAAGTCAAGTAGTTTTGGGAATCTCATTCTTTAACTCTCTCTTTTGTTTTAATTTCATAAATTCATCATCATAACTGCAAATCTTGACAAATAATAAGCAGAAATAGAGAAATATGCTGACATCCTGTAGGTAACTGAAAATCCTTAGCATATTCTGAGTTGAATGCATGTAATGTTGAAAATATCATGCAAAGAATCATAAATACTGGTAGAAATCATGCTAATATCAGCCTGTAGGCATATTATTTGAGTGAATTCATAGTGCAGAGGTAGAATTATTGGAGATTTATGCAGGACATATATAAAGAACAGGATATTTGGAGAAATATTGATGAACTTTATAGAAATTACTGAAGAACGTAAGACCCCTGAATGATTAACAACAATACACATCAACCACTAAGTAACGTCAGTAGATTAAGAACTAATCAATAGAGACTTGGGATCATGAATTCTCTGAATTCATCATATCTTTCAAGATGAGTAAAGGTTGTTGTGTAACTTTTATTCTATGTTTGGTTATGAATAACATCATCATCAACACTACCCTCTTTTGGCTTTCAAGAAGAACTTCAAGTTGAGCTGAGCTTATCTTGAATTTCTCTTTGTATTCATTTGCTGTTTGTAGATCTTGTTTAAGAGTGTCTATCTGATTCTCAAGTTGTTCTTCATTATCTCTAGCTTCTTCAAGATCAGATTCAAGATGCCTGATTATTCTATCCATTTTGTGGCAGTCCTCTATCTTCTCTTTTAGGGATTGTTTTAGATTATCTTCAATTTTCCTTTTCTCTTCAATTTCTTGGGTGAATCTCATAACTCTTGATTCCATCTCTTGTCTTACCATAATGACCTCTTTTGATAGCTTCTCACATAGCTTATTTTTCTCATCCAGATCTTCATTAGTATCATTGGCTTCATTCTGACTTGCTAATTTTTGAAGTAGTTCCTTTCTCTTTTTCACAGAGATACTCAATTTTTCTTTTAGTTCATTTATGAAATCATCAACTTGTTTAAGTCTTTCTCTCAAGTTATTGACTTCAGAGTGGGACTGTTCAAGATCATCTAGGGCAGATTGAAGTTGTTCCTTCATACCATACATATCTATTGAGATTCCCAGATCTTCCTCAAGCTGTTAGGCTCTATTTAGAGGAACTTAGCTCTGATACCAATTGTTGGAAACAAGGCAGATAACTGAGAGGGGGGGTGAATCAATTATCTCAAATATCTTAACTTTCTTTTCTCCTTTAATAATTAGTGCAGCATCAAAACATATAAGCATACATGATCATAAGAACAGAAATAAAATCATCACACATAACACAAGTACTTTTACGTGGAAAACCCTGTTAAGGGAAAAACCACGAGGTGACTAACCCAAGATTGTAATCTCTGTTAAAAGAATAAGAAGTAAAAAATGACACTTGCCAATTAGGGCTCACTGCCTGAGCACACTGCTCACAAGAGGCACACTACCTACAAGAGACTCAATGTCTACAAAACTTACAGAAGGTAACCAGGTGTTTGAACTGATGAGAGACATCTACAAATGCTAGAGTTTAGTTCCAGTTAGCCACAAAATACTAATCTGATGTACTTCATTCTTCCTCTGCTCTAGTGCTGCTGCTCTATCACATACCGGACTTGTATTTCTACTTCCACACTTATCTCTACCTTTCTTCACACTTTATATTATCATATCTGTACACAAACACACACCTTCACACTGAAATCCATCTGGTATATATATATCTGCACCAAGGATTTCAACAACTTTTTAGTCAGCAACCAGAATACTCAAATTACTGATCTGTTAGCTGAATCCATGCTTGATATGTGATGCGTATCAAAATTATAGACATTAAAGTCATCAATCATGTCGGCCAATATTGTATGATCCCTCAAATATCTTCATCAACATCAATTACTCATCTGGATTGAATTCTGATACTCTGCCAGTCAGTTCTTCCTCAATTTGCTTTGCCTGTCTGGAACCCAACACTTAGATGCTCATGTCTTTTCTATTTTTATCACCGGAGGCTCAATCTCTGGAATATAGTAGTCATGATACTCCTCTTGACTTGTCCAAGTCTGCAACTTGCTGAGTTACACCATCTGAGAGATCCAGACCTGATTGTTGGACCTTGCTGCATGCTCTGTTCTTGTTCACCGGACCAAAACAATCTTCAATCTGAGTTTCGGTATAGGCATACTATGTGCTGCGAATGTGTGGGATAGACTTTGTTGCCATCTGTTGACTTTTTCCCAGACTGGATGCTTATTCCCAGATTTCCCTACAAGGTAGCCATCAGTGATCAACAGGATCTCTGGGCCAGGGGCCAACAGTGTAGGAGATAGACTCTATATTTTATCTCCTCTTCTTCTTCAGGCTCTGCAAAACCTAGGGGGGTATTCCCTACTCAACATCCATGAGGATATGCATACAAAGGCTGGGATGCTGACAGAAAGCAGATAAGTCCTCCTGTAAGTAGACCAAAACTGAAAGATAAGAGCAAAGGGGCTAGCTTTGGGCCTATTTGCAGTTGTAGACAGAGGACTGAGGATCCTAAAACTAATTCTAATGTCCTAATGGTTGTTTTAGATTTTGATTTGGATTTTAAGTTTGGATGCAAAGCTGGACATGGTTGTAACACAAACACAAAGCAAGATTGGTGCCTATCCAGGGCCTGGAGTCAGTAGACATACACCTGTGAATGATCAACATGAACAGCTAAAACTGGATTTCAGGGGGATATATGTGATACCTGCCTTACAGATATCTCCCAATACAGAGTGTTAAGTTATCTCTACTTATGGCATCCCTACTGCAGTATACCCTTCCCAATGTTCAACCTGAAAACAGTTTAATCTACCCCTTGAGCAGAAGTTAAAAGATCAGACATTCAACATAGGAATTCTATGCTCTAGAATCTAAACATTACCCAAATATCCAGATTCAGAAGAAGAATACATGCAATACTGGAGACAGAATTAACAAAACACATGCTAAGATAGCATTTCTCATATAAGATTAATCATGAAATCAGTGGGTTCGTGCCAAAACATACAACAAGAGATACATAGACTCACAGGTTTAGCTGTACAGAGCAACCAGATCAGCTTGTTTTGAATTACAGAGCCAAAAATCTTCAACTTTCAACAACCAAAAATGAGTAACACTTCCTGCTTATAACAGCCAGGTAGTGTACCACAGCAATTAATTACATGGTTGACCAAAAATCCCGCCAGATACACAGTATCAGAAAAATGGCGCTCAACGCATTACCAGATTGGCGCCCAAACATGAATGCAGCAGGTAGGGGAGGAGACAGGAAGAAACCTCGAGCCCTGCGCCACTGTCCGTTGATGTACACCTTCAATCGGGTACCAGATCCGTCCATACCTCTGCAACCTTCGCCATTAATGGCGCACCAACCCGCGGCCTCGGGAAAACGTCAAACTGTGCATCGCAACCATTTCCTGCGAAGATTCATCGTCATGATATTTGAAAATATGCAGGATATCAATTATCCCACATGCACCCCGCGGTGACCTTTTCAACACTTTATATACTAGGCCACGAGCATATATAATGTCAGTGCTTTTGCTCCTGACGACACTAGTATAAGACTTCATCATCATCCTCCAACAGCATGATATCCTGTTGCTTGAAAAATCATCCTGACGTCAGCATCATATCGCAATATAACCTGCATGATAATCGCCTTCATCGGCACAACCTGATCCATCGGAGGAAGATCCTCCTATACTTAGCCGATACCAAAAGTCTGGCCGATGAACATCCTGATGACGTCACCGTCATATCCTGCTGACGTCATCAGCATATCTGCCTACTGCGCACCTCCTCATATCCGGATGACGTCATCATCATGTTTGCAAATATTGGGGGATCTCCACAAGATGATCAGTGTTAGAAACATGACCCCCCCGGACCTTGATGACGTCATCATCATATCGACATCAGGATGATATTCGGAAGATAACCGGATATTTGGAAATATCATCCTGATGCACAAATATCATGCTGCACTGTAGCTCCACTATAAGATCGGGGTGATAGATGAATATGCCAGATATTTGAAAAGATCACCCCCCGCTAGATAATGCACGAAGCCGACAGGCGGATATCTCCCTTCGGAAATATCATGATGCAGACAGGCAGAAAAGCGGATATCACCCTGACGTAAGAATGACGTCAGCATCATCAGGATGATAAAACAACGAACATGAAGTGATACAACAACATCAGGATGATATTGACTAAGATCATCCTGACGTCCAAAATATGATGACCCTGGTGAATATCGGGTCACACTTAGAACTTTACAGCAACATCATCAGGATGATCTTAACAAAGATCACCCGATGTTAAAATATCACCCCGCGAAAGATCATGCAGGCAGAAAATATGATGACCCTCGCAAGCAACACGGCGATAACTGGAAATATGATGATGATGATGACGACCCTTAAGAAAAAACAAGTCAGGTCGAACAACTTAGAAATTGACCCCTTCGGAAGATCGGGGTGACATCATCATCATAAAAGGGCAGGGTGATAATTGGAAGATCACCGGATATTTGAAAAATCACCCTCCGCAAGAAAATTAAGGCACATTGTAGCTCATCAGCAGGATCAGGATGATAACCAAACATCACCCGATATTGAAATATGATGATCCTGATGAAAAACAAGTCGACAGAAAACATGAGATGCTGACCACCATCGAAGCAAACATGATGATGATGACTTCCTCCTCGAAGAAAATATGATGCTGCAGCTGAAAAATGCCGAGGAGGTCCAACACTTAGGAAAATGGGCAAGAAGATATAGGGTTCAAATGAAGAAACCCCCTAAACATGAAAGAACATCCTCCAGGTCAAAATGAGTGCTAACACTGGCTCCGAATGGGGACGTGCAGGTGAAAACCTGCAGTGAGAACCAGATCTCCGGGCAGACCAGGCAAAAAAACAAAAAGCACGAACTGCACAAGACATTTACACTACATACATGTTTTTACAAATGTGCACAACGACAAGTCATTTATGGAAAATAGAACTTAAGGAGTTGGCCATGCACAGGCAATTCCAGAACTTCACCATCTAGGGCCTGGAGGAAATAAGAATCCTCCCCATGAGTACTGCAAATATGATATGGGCCCATCCATAAGGGTTCAAATTTACCATGTTTACCCTTTTCTTGACCTTTTGCATTCCAAATGAGCACCAGATCATTGACTTGAAACTTCCTTTTTATAGCTCTCCTGTCAAACTGATATTTCACATCTTGTTGTCTTTTGAGATTGATCTGGTGGGCTTTCCTTCTGTTTTCATCCAATGCAACCAGCTGGTTCACTCTTTCTGTCATGGAATCTTCAATCTCCTCATCATTTTCCTGAATGAATCTGTAAACTAGTAGGAGATTGTTTATGGGCAATCTGGCTGATGCACCATATACTAGCTCAAAAGGTGACATCCCAATAGCCCTTTTTACTGTCACTCTGTCAGCCCATATTGCTAAGTTCAATTTTGAGTCCCAAGCTCTCTTATTCTTGTCCAATATCCTCTTGATAATTTTCATGATGCTTTTATTGCTTGATTCTGCTTGACCATTCCCTTGTGGGTGATATGGTGATGTATATGATAGATTTATCCCATACCTGTTGCAAAAATCAACAAATTCACCTGATCTGAAGCACATAGCATTATCAGTGACTATCTTGAATGGTACTCCAAACCTGATGATAATATTTTCTAGCATGAAATCTGTCACCACCTTACTTGTAGCTCTCTTAGTTGGAATGGCCTCAATCCATTTGGTAAAGTAATCAGTTGCCACCAAGATCCAACTGTGTCCCCCACTTGATTTGTCTGCAATTTCCCCTATGAAGTCAATTCCCCATTGCTGAAATGGAGCATCCATAGTTACAGTTCTGAGGGGTAAAGCACCATTATATTTCAGCTTTCCTGAAAATCTTTGGCAAGGGTCACACTTCCTCACTAACTTTTGTGCATCTGAAAAGAGAGTGGGCCACCAATATCCTGCTCTGAGAATTTTATGAGCTGTTGTTTGGGCAGTATAATGTCCACCACACAATCCTTTATGCATATCAATCAAAACATTGTTAGCCATATCCTCATCCACACATCTCAGCAGCACACCATCAGGGTTTTTCCAGTATAGCTCACCTTGAACAATAACATACCTGATTGCATGTAACTTTAAAGTCCTCTTTTGACTGTCACTGAAATGGAAAGGACAATTCAGATTTTGCAAGTAGTAGATAATATCCTTGTACCATTCAGATCCTGATACATTTACACTCTCATTTTGGACTGCATTAACTTGGCATGCTTCCAAGTTTGACTGTGCCATCATCTTGGCTAATCCTTGTCCTCTTATCAACTTGGTAACTTGTATGTCTATGTTAAACTCTTGCAGTTTGTTTATCCATCTGCACCTTCTTCCAGTCACCTCCTGCTGAGTGAATATGTCTTTGACTGCTGCATGGGGTATATATGCAATTATATATGATCCTACCAAGTATGGTCTGAAACTTTTGATGGCTCTGACTAGTGCATATGCCTGTTTTTCCATAATATCATACTTCAACTCAGAGGCCTGCAAGGACATACTGAAGAAAGCGATGGGCTGTTCAAAACCATCTTCATTTTTCTGTAGCAAACATGCAGTAACAGTATGAAAGGAAGCAAATGAAAATACTTGGAATGGCCTAGAAAAATCAGGAGATTTAAGAACAGGGGCCATCTTGATTGCCTCTTTGATACTCTGAAATGATTCTATTGCTTCCCTTTCCCAGTGGACAGTTGCATCCTTCTTCATCATCTTGGAAATGTTCCTTGTGGTTTCTGCAAAGTTGGGAACAAATCTCCTAACAAAATTTATCTGTCCAAAGAAGGACTGAACTCCTTTTACAGTTTTTGGCATTTGAATTCTGTCAATAGCAGCCACTCTCTCTGGATCTATCCTGACTCCATCCTTGGAAATAATATGTCCCAGGAGCTTTCCTTCAACTACCCCAAAGGCACACTTCTTTGGATTTAAAGAAATACCATACTCTAGTGCTCTTATGAAAATCTGCTCCAGATGCAAACAATGCTGCTCTTCTTTCTTTGAGTAAGTAGTCAAGTCATCCTGATATACAACCAGGATTGAATCAATCAGCCCTGCAAAAGCAACATCCATTGCTCTTTGAAATGTAGCACCTGCATTTGTTAGTCCAAATGGCATTCTAACATACACATAAGTTCCCCATGGAGTGGTAAAGGCAGTCTTATACTGTTCTGATTCCTTTACCTTCACCTGATTATAACCTGAAAATCCATCCATCATGGATAAGAGTTCACAACCAGTCATTCTCTGCAACATAGCTTCCATATTAGGTAGTGGATAGTTATCCTTTAAACAGGATACATTCAAGTTCCTGAAGTCAACACAAAGCCTAATATCACCATTCTTTTTTCTGACTGGGACAAGGTTAGACACCCAAGTTGAATGCCTGATTGGCACAATTATTCCAGCTTCCCTGAGCCTTTTGAGTTCTTCTTGCATCTTGGGAGCTAAGGTAGGATTAATAGGTCTTTGCTTTTGTCTAAAAGGCTTAGCTCCAGGCTTCAATGGGATCTCATGCTGGAATAAATCTTCCCTATAGGCTTTTAGGTCCTCATATGACCAAGCAAAAACATGTTTATACTTTTTCAGTAATGCAATCAGCATACTCCTAATGTGTGGTTTGAGCTGTTTACCAATGTATACCTTCTGAGGGGCCTGAGATGTCCCCAAATTTATCTCTTTTAAATCTTCCTTATTTGTGGGAGATGTCCTTGTGACCAATTTATCTCTACTGTCAAAAGCTCTTTCCAAAGCTACCAACCCTCTAGGGATTTTATTAGTCTTCAATTGAATTATCTCTTTTCCCACAAGAGTTTCTTTTCCATCTATAGTCTCTACAAAAGCTTGGAAATCAATTTCTTGATTCTCATATTCATCTATGCAGTGCAAAAATTTCAACAAATCCCTATCATCATTAAACACTTGCCAACTGCATATATTTTCTGGTACTGCAGGCCTAATTTTAACTTCTACATTTGTAACACCTGACAGAATGATGTCATCTGGCCTTATTGCAACATTGGCTAAGAAATCAGCCATAACATTCTTTGACCTCTCTACCCAGCCTATTGAAAATGCATCAAATAGTTCAATGGTATCCCAAACAGCATGCTTGTATTGTTTCAATCTTTTATTTTTTGAAGCATACTTATCTCTAATTTGGGATACAATCAGCTCAGAATCCCCAAATACTCTTAACATCTTAATTCCATGTTTGAGAGCAATATTTAGGCCTAAGAGTAAAGCCTCATATTCTGCAATGTTGTTTGTGCAATCAAACCTCAGCAAGAAAGAGAATTTGAGGAGCTTACCAGTTGGAGACAAGAAAATAACTCCAGCTCCAGAGCCTTCTTTTGCACAAGCTCCATCAAAAAACATGGTCCACAAACCTCGCTGATCCAATTCTTCAATGCAGGCATTTTTTTCTTTATCTTCTGTATCATCTGAGACAACCTTGAAGTTATCACAGTCAGTGTCTACAAAGCATACCTGTTCCTCTGCTTCTTGGTCTTCCACTGTCTCTGATGATCTTTTTTCTCTGATTAGCTTAACATCCCTACCATTCATTGGAATCATGGCATATGACAGGTCCAGCTGCATACTTCCACCAATTAGTGCTGCCCATCTTCTTGACAACAACATACCATACTGTGGCTTGATGTCAACCACTGTTATATTCATTTTATATCTCTTTTCAGGAAATGCTGCCAGTTTGAAATCTACATCCTTCATGATTCCAATAACTGGTACCTCTCTGGCATCCATAGCATAACATTTTCCACATGCCTTGTCAATTTTCAATCCAGCTTGTTGCATGATGGCCAAAGGCATGACATTTGTAGATGCTCCATAGTCAAGCATACAATTTCTAATTATTTTTCCATTTATAACCAGGGAAACATAAAATGGTTCCACTTGTGAAGGACACTTTGTCATAGTCACTCCTAAATAGACTTCAGGAGCCTCATCTTCTTCATTACACATGACATGTTTCTCACCCTGGGTCTGAACATTTTGTTTAGCTTGAAAAGGTACCCCTGAGATTAGGGATATTGTCCTACTCTTGATTTCTTCCACTTTCATCAGTTCCATAAGTGGAACAGAGACTTTTACCTGAGAGAGGACCTGAGCTATATCAAATGGAGCATAATTTTGTGTAACAGTTGTAGCTTGCTCCACAATCTTGTTTTTATCCTGAACTGATTTAGCTCTTACTTTCATAGTTCCCTGATCATCATTCTTGTCTTGGGAACCTTTACTTTGATCTTCAGCCTGAGGGATTTTGTTTTCTGGTCCTTGAGATTCATGACCTGTTCTATGTCTAAAATTCTGTTTATTATTTACCCACTACCTTTTTTGTGGTTCAATTCCTTTATGACCATGCACTAGCTGACCTGCAGAAATATCTTCTGGCTGATGTGGGCTGCCTACTTGATTTTTACCTCTGAGATTGTAGTTGCTTTTGACTTGAGCAACTACTGCAGCTGTGAAGGCTCTAATTTCCTCATCAGAAGGTCGTTGTAAGTTACTCAGAAAATTGTGTGAGTTCTGAGCATACACATAGTTATCTTCATTATCTTCATCATATGGGAACTGTTGGCAGGCCTGAATTTGATGATCTGTATTCTCATCAGCATCATAAAGAGTGTATCCATTACCTATGGACATCATATTAACATCATCATCTTGCACATAATGTGGCTCATTGCATTCATTACAAGATGTAGCATTATCATACAAGGATTGAGCAATCATACACTGTAACTGTGAATGTGGCATCTGACAAATTATACACCATGGAGCATCATCAACAATATTTATAGCTTTCTTTAGAGGATTAGGAGTTTCTTTGACATGTTGAGCCCTCTGATTTGTGTGGTTACGTGGGAAAATAGGCTTACCATCATGCCAATTGGTATTATAAGGCATATCATGCAATGATGGCCTCTTTTCTTGCCTTTGATAGACTTGCCTATCAGGACCCATCCCTTTTTCACTTTTAGCTAATCTATAGCTTAGGTCCTTAACATCATTTGCCAATTTGTCTATCTATTCTTCAGGAGCAGATGTATTACCTTGAGTGTTCTGAGGCTTGTTTGGATTCTGCAGAATTTTTATATCATCCCTTCTATTTGTCTTGCCTGATGCTTTCCTGTTGTTTTCAATATTCACTGCAATTCTGAAAGCATCCCTGAGAGTAGCAGGACCTTTATCTCTTAATCCATATGTAGTTTTTGCATCAAAGGCATTGATATACAATATTATGCACATTGGTTCATTTGGCCTCATGTGATGTGGCAATTTGTTTAACACTTTAGTAAATCTTGCATTAAAATCTGCAACCTGCTCATTTGACCCTTTAGTGATACTGGTGAACTCATTTACAAAAAAGCTAGGGTCAGTTTTGTCACCATATTGCTCCTTGAACATCCTTCTAAAATCATCCCATGATGAAATACTCCGGTCAGGCAGATTCTTGTACCATTCTCTTGCCTCATCTATTAAGGATTGCATGAATGACTTCATGAAAACATCCTCATGTTCAACCTCAAAGTTATCCATGACATTTTGAAAAGCTTTTAGATGATCTTCTCTTGACACTGTGTTGTTTCCTGAAAATTTAGGCACTTGCAGCCTCAGATGCTTGTCAATGGGGTTAGGATACCCAGGAATACCATCAAACACCAGCTGCCTGAATCTATCTAACTGCATGGGCTGTCTGTTTAACTGATTAACATTAACATTCCTGTTTGCATTCTGGTTTCTTACATTGTTCAGTGGTATCCTAGCATCATTCACATTTTGTCTCTCATCATTATGCTGATGTTGCACTTCATTTCTTTGCTGATGTCTCTGCACATTTGCATTCTCTAGGGTAGGAACTGAATCATTTTGGGCAGTTCTTAAGGCTTGCACTTTCTGCTTCATATCATCTCTGATTTTCATGGCTTGTAGATATTCTAGTTCTGCTCTTAGACTTCTGATTTCTTTAGCTAACTGTTCATCCTTAGGCCTGGAGGTAGATGGTCTCATACCATTCTGGTCATCATCTTCATCATCCCTCAAAGACTCTGCCTCTTCAAAACTTTCACTAGGGTCTAGAAATGGGCGTTCTTGGAACACCTCTGACCTCATTCTCATGCTACCACCCTGTTGCCTCTCATATGCACCTTGAATATCAGCTTCTGCATTTGAAAAGTAAGGCACATGCTGTCCTGATGGCCTAGGGTTATCTTGCATATCATCACCTTTTCTGGGGGAACCCTCATGACTAACTGAGACAGCTCCCTTTCTTCTGTACATCATTCTTCTTGTTACTGGTAACTCTTCAAATAAAGGATTTTGTTGGGATCTTCTCCCCTGCATATAAATTTTACTTTGACCGGTTGGGAGATTACTTCGGAGTCGCCACCTATTACTAGGAACTGTTTTCTTTTGAAAACCAGGGTTCTTTCACAAATTCCCCAGCAGAGTCGCCAATTTCTGTTGACTTTTTCCCAGACTGGATGCTTATTCCCAGATTTCCCTACAAGGTAGCCATCAGTGATCAACAGGATCTCTGGGCCAGGGGCCAACAGTGTAGGAGATAGACTCTATATTTTATCTCCTCTTCTTCTTCAGGCTCTGCAAAACCCAGGGGGGTATTCCCTACTCAACATCCATGAGGATATGCATACAAAGGCTGGGATGCTGACAGAAAGCAGATAAGTCCTCCTGTAAGTAGACCAAAACTGAAAGATAAGAGCAAAGGGGCTAGCTTTGGGCCTATTTGCAGTTGTAGACAGAGGACTGAGGATCCTAAAACTAATTCTAATGTCCTAATGGTTGTTTTAGATTTTGATTTGGATTTTAAGTTTGGATGCAAAGCTGGACATGGTTGTAACACAAACACAAAGCAAGATTGGTGCCTATCCAGGGCCTGGAGTCAGTAGACATACACCTGTGAATGATCAACATGAACAGCTAAAACTGGATTTCAGGGGGATATATGTGATACCTGCCTTACAGATATCTCCCAATACAGAGTGTTAAGTTATCTCTACTTATGGCATCCCTACTGCAGTATACCCTTCCCAATGTTCAACCTGAAAACAGTTTAATCTACCCCTTGAGCAGAAGTTAAAAGATCAGACATTCAACATAGGAATTCTATGCTCTAGAATCTAAACATTACCCAAATATCCAGATTCAGAAGAAGAATACATGCAATACTGGAGACAGAATTAACAAAACACATGCTAAGATAGCATTTCTCATATAAGATTAATCATGAAATCAGTGGGTTCGTGCCAAAACATACAACAAGAGATACATAGACTCACAGGTTTAGCTGTACAGAGCAACCAGATCAGCTTGTTTTGAATTACAGAGCCAAAAATCTTCAACTTTCAACAACCAAAAATGAGTAACACTTCCTGCTTATAACAGCCAGGTAGTGTACCACAGCAATTAATTACATGGTTGACCAAAAATCCCGCCAGATACACAGTATCAGAAAAATGGCGCTCAACGCATTACCAGATTGGCGCCCAAACATGAATGCAGCAGGTAGGGGAGGAGACAGGAAGAAACCTCGAGCCCTGCGCCACTGTCCGTTGATGTACACCTTCAATCGGGTACCAGATCCATCCATACCTCTGCAACCTTCGCCATTAATGGCGCACCAACCCGCGGCCTCGGGAAAACGTCAAACTGTGCATCGCAACCATTTCCCGCCAAGATTCATCGTCATGATATTTGAAAATATGTAGGATATCAATTATCCCACATGCACCCTGCAGCGACCTTTTCAACACTTTATATACTAGGCCACGAGCATATATAATGTCGGTGCTTTTGCTCCTGACGACACTAGTATAAGACTTCATCATCATCCTCCAACAGCATGATATCCTGTTGCTTGAAAAATCATCCTGACGTCAACATCATATCGCAATATAACCTGCATGATAATCGCCTTCATCGGCACAACCTGATCCATCGGAGGAAGATCCTCCTGCTTAGCCGATACCAAAAGTCTGGCCGATGAACATCCTGATGACGTCACCGTCATATCCTGCTGACGTCACCGTCATATCCTGCTGACGTCATCAGCATATCTGCCTACTGTGCACCTCCTCATATCCGGATGACGTCATCATCATGTTTGCAAATATCGGGGGATCTCCACAAGATGATCAGTGTTAGAAACATGACCCCCCCGGACCTTGATGACGTCATCATCATATCGACATCAGGATGATATTCGGAAGATAACCAGATATTTGGAAATATCATCCTGATGCACAAATATCATGCTGCACTATAGCTCCACTATAAGATCGGGGTGATAGATGAATATGCCAGATATTTGAAAAGATCACCCCCCGCTAGATAATGCACGAAGCTGACAGGCAGATATCTCCCTTCAGAAATATCATGATGCAGACAGGCAGAAAAGTGGATATCACCCTGACGTAAGAATGACGTCAGCATCATCAGGATGATAAAACAACGAACATGAAGTGATACAACAACATCAGGATGATATTGACTAAGATCATCCTGACGTCCAAAATATGATGACCCTGGTGAATATCGGGTCACACTTAGAACTTTACAGCAACATCATCAGGATGATCTTAACAAAGATCACCCGATGTTAAAATATCACCCCGCGAAAGATCATGCAGGCAGAAAATATGATGACCCTCGCAAGCAACACGGCGATAACTGGAAATATGATAATGATGATGACGACCCTTAAGAAAAAACAAGTCAGGTCGAACAACTTAGAAAATGACCCCTTCGGAAGATCGGGGTGACATCATCATCATAAAAGGGCAGGGTGATAATTGGAAGATCACCGGATATTTGAAAAATCACCCTCCGCAAGAAAATTAAGGCACATTGTAGCTCATCAGCAGGATCAGGATGATAACCAAACATCACCCGATATTGAAATATGATGATCCTGATGAAAAACAAGTCGACAGAAAACATGAGATGCTGACCACCATCGAAGCAAACATGATGATGATGACTTCCTCCTCGAAGAAAATATGATGCTGCAGCTGAAAAATGCTGAGGAGGTCCAACACTTAGGAAAATGGGCAAGAAGATATAGGGTTCAAATGAAGAAACCTCCTAAACATGAAAGAACATCCTCCAGGTCAAAATGAGTGCTAACACCATCAATGACAACATTCATGAAGGCACACAGTGTCTCTTGCCAACACACTGTGTCTCCAAACAATCTTGAGTCTTCATTTGTCAATAGTAAAGAAATATTTGCATCATTGACCATTCTTAGTTGCATTAGGCTATGGTATAAAATAACACTTTTTGGAACAAATTATAAAGGGATACTAAAGGACAGATTTGTCAGAATAATGTATGGGCATATGCATTATTCGAAGTATATTTAATGGTCTTAAAATCTAATATATTTCTTGTCTCTTATGCTCAAAAGAAAATTCATGGATATTCACATGGGGTGTTCAAAGCAGTTTACTTACCTTCACCTATTTTGCGCATATATTCATAGTAGGGCAGGCACAACTACCACATTTGAAAAAAAAAAAAATCTTTCAATTTTTTTTTCCATATTTAGTAATGGGATAAAGGGATATTTGTGATGGCTATTAAGTTTGGATTGATCCAAGAATAGATTTAATTTTTGTTTTTCATGGCTTGTTTTTAGATAGTGGTCTACTTGTTTTATGCTTGAGAATGCTTGGAATAGTATGGGACATCTTGGAACATTCTTTGGCAAAGGAGACATCTTTCTCTAGGTTTGGTTCTACTCACCATTGGATTTATAAATGCAATTGTATTGAAGGGAAAGCCAGTGTGTAAATGAAATCAAAAGTTGAATATGATTGTATAATTAGATTCCTCTAAAAAAGTTGTGTAATTTCAAAAGAAATGACACCTCGTTTCGAGTCTATATGCAAAAGTTATGGCTTCTATCTAAGAATTAGGTCAAAGAAGGATATTGAAGTGGCAACCTTGACATGTTCACCTAGTGACTTTTTCATGTGAAGTGGTAAACACATTTTCTTCCTGAAATAAAATTCTATGGTAAAGCAACAAACTTGTTCTCTACACTTGTGAGAATCTTTTGGCATTCTAGGACTTGAGCTTTTCAACTTCCTTGCTTGTATCTCACACTTTTGGTGGAGTTTTTATCCACAAGGGGTTTCTCCACATTACTTGCTTGTCACCTTTTGTTGATGGTTGGTTCTATTCCTCTAATTTCTTGCTACATATTCCTAATTCATGATAAGGTTGAATAATCATTTAAATTGTTCTCAATCTAACTCTTTTCATATTTTGTAAGTTGATGACTGAGTGAATAGAATATCCATCTTAATTTATGGATCAAGTGGTATTAGAGCTTGTTCATGTCCTTTTGGGAGTGTTTTTTGTGGTGTTGTAAGTAGTTTTTAGGTACATGTCCACAACCCATTCAAGTGGAAAGAAGCCATTACCTTTAGAGAGAGGCATTCTCAAGTGTAAGAGGGAGTTAAGAGGCACGGAGACAAGAACAATTTGATGCACAAGAAAGGTTCCTTAAGATGGAGAGTGCCATTGAGATTCATTCTTAATCCTTGGAGGCCATGAAAATTTGCATACAAGTCCTTGTAGCAATATTGGAAAAAGATTACAATGAAGAAGAGGAAGGGCCTAACCTAGAAAAGAGTTTTCCAAACAAGCATTTATTTAAAGTAGAGGCCAAGATTGAGATAGCATTGTTCAAAGTTGATGTGGACCTATAAAAATTGGACAATTGGTTAATTTAACTTGAGGTATACTTTAGCATACACACTTTGACTCTTGAACAAAGGATCTCTTTTGCTAGACTAAGGTTGGTTAAACATGCACTTATGTAGTTTGAAATTCTCTTGTTTTACATGGCCTTAAAGAATGCTTCAATAAATTCTTGGGATCATTTTACACAAATAATTAGGAAATACTTCTATCTAATTCATCATAAGGAAGAGAAAAATATGGAATAGCAATTCCTTAAACAAGAAGAAAATCAAAGTGTTCAATAATACACTAATGAATTCTATAGAAGGGAAATTCAAATGGGTAAAGATGTGCTTTATGTCAAAATACTAATGGAGTACAGAGGTTTGCACAATCATCTTTGTAGGTATGCATTGCTCTTAAAGTCAGTTGACATACATGAGACATGCTCACACGTTCATTTTCTTGAGATATATCTTAATTCATCTTCTTTCAAGACTAGTGAAGTAAACTATAATAAAAAGGGCAAGAAGATCTAATAAATTCCACAAGCACTAAAAAGAAATTTACACATTGTGATCATTGTGGTAGGGATGGATATGTAGAATGTTCATGTTGGAAGTTACATATGGAAAAGAACACACACAAAAAGGGTAAAAAGAATTATAATCTCTCCATTAACAAGGATAAAAAGTTTAAGAAAATTGAATGCACTTCAAAGGTAGACTCTAAAGTTTCTTTCATTACTAGGAATGTTGATTTGTTGAAGAAAGAAGCATTGTTTAATGGAAAGATCCTTGTCAACAATGTTAAGGTTGATACTTTATTCAATTCATGTTCACAAACTAACTTGATTGCATAGTGTGCAGTTGAGAACCATTGTTTGAAGATATTTTGACACCCTAAGCCATACATGATAAAAATTGGGTTGGATTAAGAAAGGTAGTCAAATTCTTGTTGATAGATACGATAGGTTAAAATTTTCTCTTAGAAAGTTTGTTGATGATAGAATGGTAGATGTTACTCTTGTTGATGTTTGTGGTGTTGTATTTGGTAGCCCATATTTGTATGAAAAGAATGTAGTCTTCTATAGGAAAGAGAATAGATACTAGATCTCTAAGATGGGAAAATATTCATGCTATATACTTTTCAGAGTAGAAATAAATCTTCTAAGGTCCTAAATATTCATGGGAAGATGGGTTACAAATTGACAATGCTTTTGTCTTTCCAATTGTGAAAACTAATGTTGAAAATCTAGTTCCTAGTTCAAGCAATTCCATACTATATTATTTAATCCCATGGAGAAAAAATGTACTAAGTTTTGGTTTTCTTTCATTTTATGGTGTAAGGTGAAGTGGCACAAATTTCACCTATTGAGGGATTCTACTTCCCTCATTCATTGAGATCATAGCTTTTGGGGACCAAAAACTCCCTGATTGGGAGGTGTGATCCAAAAATGGATCTAGTTTTTGTACTTCTTGTGTTGGTTCCATTCATTGCCTACTTATTTGATGCTTGAGAAGGTTTGGGGATGGTATGGGACATCTTTGAACATTCTTTGGCAGAGGAGACATCTTTCCAAGTTTGGTTCTATTCACCATTGGCCTTATATATGCAATTGTGTTTTAGGGGGGAAATAGTGTGTAGATGAAATAAAAAGTTGAATATTATTGCAGACTTGGAATTATCTCAAAAAATTGTGCAATTTTAAATATACACCTCATTTTGAGTTTGTATGAAAAAGTTATGGCTTTTGGAAGAGTTAGATCAAAGAAGGATGTTGAAATGGTGACCTTGACAAGTCCACTCTAATGACTTCATCATGTGAAGTGTTGAACATGTGCTCACCCCAATGACTTTGTCATGTGATGTGGAAAACACATGTTCACCATAATGAATTCATCATGTGAAGTGACAAACATGTGTTTGCCCCAATAATGTTTTCTTTGGTAAAGTGAAACTTATTTTGTACAATTGTGAGAGTCTTTTCACATTCTAGTTCTAACTTAGATTTTTCAACTTCCTCTTCATTGTTGATGGTTGTTTCAACTTATAGATAGCCTAAGGTGCTATATGTTTAATGCTTGATTTATTTTATACATTGGCAGGAGTCATTTGAGAATTGAATCCTTGTTATTTGGGAGTATGTTGAGTGTTTTAGTTCATGTTCATGACTATCTTGTAGTAGAGGACTTAAGCATTGTAGGAAAGTGTTATGTTTGGTCTTGCAAGAGTTTTTCCAAGATCTTAAGTGGGTCCAGGAAATGTGATCAATTGTAATAGATCAATTTAGGGGGTATTAAGTAAGGTATCTCAGACTTTTGGTAGAGTTTTTACCCACAATGGGTTTCTTCATGTTATTTGCTTGTCTCCTTTTGTTGATAGTTGATTATAATTCTCTAATTTCTTGCTAGATATTCCTACTTCATGATAAGGTTTTAATCATTTAAAATTTTCTCAATCTAACTTCTTTCATATTCTAATAAGTTGATGGCTAAGTGAATGGAATATCCATCTTAGTTTATGTATCATGGCTTCACATCTAGAAGACACTTTTGGAAAATAATTTGCATTCCTTTTGTATGCTTTAGTAAGTTGTGTGCATGTATGTTAGGGAATTTGCATCTATCTACTTCCACTTGTTTTTGGAAGTCTATGTGTACAACTACAAATGTTCTTTATTGTTTTTGGCCTAAATTGTCCCTTGCCTCACAGATTTCATTAAGTTATATAGAAAAGAATGTGGGAGTGAATATATGCATTAAGGCATATATGTCAGATAATTGTTCAATAATCCACATGGATATTGGTCTAAAAATATTGTTAGAATATAATTATATTTATATAAAGTGACACTGACCATTTACTTTTTGAAGCCTAAAACTTATATGCAAATCTATATTTTCATATACACATTGAAATATCTAGCTAAAAAATTGTGTATTTTGTCAATATCAAGCCAGAGATAGAATTATTGCTCATGATAGCCTTGGCCTTTTGAGAATCTCCAAACAAGTTACTTAGGGACTTAATTTCTTTTTTATGGTGCTTATTCCCTTGAGATGACAACTACACCAAATAATTAATACATGAACTTAGACAACACTCAACTTAGTCACAATAAAATTCTATAATCAATACTAGTTTGAGTAGAAGATATTGAAGAGACAAATTTATATAATATGTTATAGCATTACCTATTGAGTTGCTTGGATTTTATACAACCCATTTAGTTACATTATAGAACAATGTTGTGCTTCACAACGAGGGAGAGTTCAAGTCCTCAATCATTTTTGTCAAACAGTTTCACCTCAAACCTTGACGTCGTATGGTCATTCATGCATAAAGTAGAAAAAGGCCAATGCAAATATATGTGTTGTGTTAAAACATTTTTAGTGACACAATGATTTTTGTGGGGCTGGAAAGTGGAGGACACATAAGTAGATAGCATTGTGGAAAAATATATAATAACTACTAACGGATAGTCATGCAAAAATATATTATGACAATATTCTACTTATATATTTCTTTGAGCCCAATTATATATATTATTCAAGGGATACAAGAGCAAACAATTGGAAGAGATAGCAAGGTTAAAAAAAGGTTATGAGAGGAGTCAACACCCTCCCTTAGAGGGATACACCAACCTGAATTTTGATGGTGCATCTTGAGGTAGTTCAAGTAGGTTGGATAGGTGGAGGTTTTGTGCTTAGGAACTTGATAGATGATTTGTGTATGGAGGCTCACTATTCCTAGGGATAAAGTGTAATAACAAAGTAGAATGAGAAGCATCAATAATTTCCAAGTGACAACTATTGCTTCTCTCAAATTGCCCAAGATTGTGGTTGAATGTGACTTTACAGGCCACAAGAAAAGGTATCAGTTTGAATTGAAAACTTAATAGGTATGCATAAGAAGTGGTGGCTCTTAAATATAGTTTTGAGGAGATCAACTTTAGTCATTGTAAAAGGATGTTGAATGTAGTTACATATCACCTAGCAAATGCAGGTGTGGATCAAGAGCCTTTAACAAACATATATAGGCATTTGTTGAATACTTGGTTAGATTTTGAGAAACACATAAGACATATCATCTTACTTGAATGAAATTTTAAAAGGTGAGTTATGTTAGTTAAGGGTGTAGGAAGTTTGCATGGTAACATTTATGTCTATTGGTTTGTTAGAGGTTATATGTTGTTGTATCTTGACATGGTGGAATTGGACATATGAGAAGGTGATAGGGCTTCATTGGAGAGCTTTGGTGGTGTAAAATATTAATATAAATTTTTAACACATGCGTAGGAGGCTTTTTTAATGTGGAGAGAACTCATTGAGAGTATGCTTGGATTGTGGTGCATCGGTGGCTTTCTATGCTTGGTTTGTTTGTATTCAAGGAAGCTATTTAAGGAGAGGGATAAGATCATGTGGAGTGCTAATTAGGCTAGAAAGAGTAAGGAGAAGTGTCATGGCTCCTTAATAAATAGACATATCAAGTAATATTTTGCATGTGACTCTTAGGTGGCTTAGGGTTTGTTTAGGGGGTGTTGGGGGGAAAAGGATTAGATTTCAACAACAAGCCTAAATTGGCAATGAGTACATGGTTTACTATCTTGTAGATCCAAAAAAGAAGAGTGCAACTCAATATCCATTCAAGATCTTCATGCCCACAAACCAGGCATATATCTACTTTTCCAATGCCTCTTTGGAGCCAAAATTCAATCTATTTATAATATCTCCTTTTCTGGAAGTTTCATCTTCCTCATTTGGGCTCCAATGACCCTTGGTATTCCTCTTCTTGCTTGGTGACATCCAACTTGGAGAAAGGTGACTCTTGGGATTCCTTTGTTGCTTTCCTTCATGACTTAGGTGCTTGAAAACTCTTCATTGTCCAATTTTTGTCTTCTAGTATGTTGGTGACTAGGATTTTATCCATATGAAACTTGCCTTGTCTTTTCCTTTGAGTGTTGGAGAATTAAAATATTTATTTTATTTTCCCCAAAGTTGATGTAAGTATGTATTATTTTGATTAGAAACCTACAAGACAAACAAAAGGGTAAAAGAAATAAAATATTTTTTTGGTTGATGCAAGATTTCTTGTGAGCCCAGATGCTCTTGCATCTGACACACTGGGTAAGAAGTTTGTGAGCATGGCTCAAAAAATGGAGTTGAGTGGTTAAACCACCCTTCCAAATAGTAAACTATCTACAACATACTCCAATACTATCATATGTACGATGAAAATTTCTTTCTTCTCCTTTTCCAACATCTTTCTAGAACCCTTCCTATCTTCCTTTGCCAAATCTTTTCATCAATCTTTCCTTCACTTGTGGAATTTTGTCCACCATAGGCTGATCTCCTCCACCAAATGCATTCTCCTCTCTTCTCTTTTCTCATGGAATTCAACCCACCATAATCTGACCACCCCCACCAAAAATAATTTCTCCACTCTCTTGTCACCATGTCACTTGTACTCAACTCATTACAACAAATATTATTAAAATGAAACAAATCTACAATCAACTCTTTTTCCTCTTCATTCACTTCTTCCTCACACTCTTGTATTTACCAATATGTCCTTCAAAGGACACACAATTGCTACAACTTTATTCTCATCTTCACCCTTATCTACAACTTCTTTCTCCACTTCCTCCATGCCTTTAAAAAGACACGTTGCTGCTGCATTCTCATTCTTTTCTTCTTCCTCATCCTCTTGCATGGATTTCTTCTTCACCTATACATAAAACAAAATCAGAATAATTTTGTGACTCATTACCTCCCATCTTCTTTTCTTTTCTCTTTCCTTTCATTCTACTCACCTCCAAGGCATCTAACCTCCTGGAAATCTATGCACACTTAGTCTGAAATCTCTCCTAACTTTCTTCCTCCAACATTATTTCTCTTCTTTTGAACAATAAATGAAAATTTTAAAGCCTTACCCAAGGCCAAACTCAGACTCTTCCTCTTTCTTGACATCTTCAATCACCCACAATCTACAACCTGCACACATTTACACAATAACCACAAAACTAACACAATCTTGTCTCACAATATGAATAAATCACACACTTCCATATTTACCAAATCCAACAACTATCCTCTACCCAACAAAGACTCTGGAAGATGCACCTATCAAAGCCCCCTCTACCCACTTTCACATAGTGGAGGACATTTGTACACCTTCTACCTAGCTTTATCTCTATTGGGGGATAACAATACAATTTAAACCACAATCTTAAATACTAGCTCTCTGCAGTTACATGAATTCCCCTCATACCTGTAACAAAATATTAGAGCTATACCATCTCATGCAACTCACCTCAACACACCTCCTAAAAAAACTACTGGCTCTAATACCATTTGATGCAGTCATGACAAGAGAATCCATTGAGGGATGATCCCATCATGCAACCCAGTCAACTTCTCTTACATACATTGTAATGCCAACAATATTCATGTCTTCAAACACTTATAACATGTGCTCAAAACTTCAAAGATGTAACAAATTGTATGTGCAAACATATCCTTGTTAAATTTCAGCTTTAAGATTGTTGTTTGTTAAGATTATTCCACTTCTCTTAGATGCAAATTAAATTTGATACATTCCATCCCTTAAGGATTTCTATTTGTCCCTTTGATTCCTTTAGTTGCAGCAAAATAAATGTAGATTAATCTCTTAAACTTTCAGCCCTTAAGTGAATGCAATTTGTGAATGTTGTAGCAACAATTTCAGCCATGAAGTAACAATATAACTTGAGAATTTTTACAAAATATAAATAACAACAAATACTTACAACCTCAATGTTTTTATGCAGCCAATCAAGGTGGCAACACAGATACATAACCTCTAAAAATCCAACTATGAAATATCTCTATCAAACTTTCCAACTATCCACCTCTACAAGCCTACAAATTCAGAAAATTTTCAACTAACAAGTCACCATGGATTTTCACTTTATTTTCCTCATAAAAATAGATGTATTTCCCTTGGAGAATTATCTTCAACATCACCTATGGACGTCCTCTTGATGACCTGTAAAAATCAGAAATAAACTTGGACTCTTCTCTTATTTTTCAATGCCTCTTTGGAGCCAAACTTCCATCTATTTAAATAATATCTCCTTTTCCATGTTTCATCTTCCTCATTTGGGCTCCAATGACTCTTGGTATTACTCTTCTTTCTTGGTGGGGTTCAATTTGGAGAAAGGTGACTCTTGGGATTCTTTTGTTGCTTTCCTTCATGACTTGGGTGCTTGAAAACTCTTCATTGTCCAATCCTTGTCTTCTAGTAAGTAGGTGACTAGGATTTTGTCCATATGTAGCTTGCCTTGTCTTTTCTTTGGAGTGTTGCAGAATTAAAATATTTATTTTATTTTCCCCAAAGTTGGTGTAAGTATGTATTATGTTGATTAGAAACTTGCAAGACAAACAAAAGGGTAAAAAAAATAAAATATTTTTTTTGGTTGATGCAAGATTGCTTGTGAGCTCGGATGCTTCTACATCAGGCAGTTAGGATTAGAAGGTCAAAGATTGAGGGTGATGTGGCTTATTAAATTAGAATAAATGTTAGAGGGATTTATTAGTCTTAATTGATTAACTAATCAAGGATTAATTAATTGATTAAGTTGGAGGAATAATTTGGGCTAAGGTTAATTAATTATGTATATTTAATTAGTTAACCTTAGGGATGAGAAAAGGGGTTAATTGTGATGGGGATGGAATTATTTTGTATTAGGTTAGTCAAATTAATTGCAACGTGAGGGGAAAATTAATTAATTATGACATTAAATTAGTTGTATTAATTAATTATGGGAAATGGCATTAAATGGTGGAAAGTGGCTAATTTGGGAATAATTGTAGGAAATTGGTGAGGTAAATTTGGTGAATAGATAGCTTTGGTGGTGTAAAACATTAATGGAAAATTTTTAACACGTGTAGGAGGCCATTTTAATGTGGAGAGAACTCATTAAGAGTATGCTTGGCTTGTGGTGCATTGGTGGCTTTCTATGCTTGGTTTGTTTGTATGCAAGGAGGCTATTTAAGGAGAGGGCTAAGATGGTGAGTACCAATCAGGCTAGCAAGAGTAAGGAGGAGAAGTGTTGTGGCTCCTTAATAATAGACATATCAAGCAAATTTTTGCATGTGACTCTTAGGTGGCTTAGGGTTTGTCTAGGGGGTGTTGGGGGGAAAAGGATTAGATTTCAACAACAAGCCTAAATTGGCAATGAGCACATGGTTAAATGTCTCGTAGATCCAAAAAAGAAGAGTGCGACTCAATATCCATTCAAGATCTCCATGCCCACAAAGCTAGGCATATATTCAAAGGGGATGTTATTGTGGTTTACAAAACAAATTTGAACAAAACCCACAATACTCAAGAAGTCATTTGGCCTAACTTGACTGACCACAAAGGAGAGATGAAAATTACCCTTAACTTAACCAACAATCTCGTCCATGAATTTATGAACAAAGAATATTTCCAAGATCAACTATTCACATTGTTGACTTTCATATTGCTCTTAAAATTGAATATGGCTTTGGTGATGATGATTGCATTCTACTCTTGAATTAGTCAACCATGCCTTGTCCACAACAAGAGTATAGTTTCAACCAAGCACCACAATCAAACAATTGTTAGCAAGCATAACTGTAGGCGCAATTGTAATTGCTATTACAAGAACAAATTTCCTCTATCTGCCTATTGGTATATCCTTTTATAGTGGTCATATCTAAATCTACTCACCTACATTTTTTTATATAATTTTGAAAGGAAAAAAAATCTATCATATATCACCACAAAAATATGTTTCCAACACTTTACAATGTAACTTAATCGATTATCTACTCCCACTTCATTGTTTCTATGCAAAAGCAATTCACACTTTAGTTGTATACTATGCATATAACCTAAGTACCATTATCCTCACCTCCAAACATGATTTTATTTTCAACTCACAAATAAAACTCAATATAACACACCTGTTGTTTTTTCATATTATATTAAAACAAATAAAAATTTACAGATCACAGATTACAGATGAGCAGTCATAAACATGCATGCACAGTCTAACCGACTACTGAAGAGCAGACAAAAACATACAATCACTACTGAACAGTTATGCATTTGTTGTTAGAAATATGCACATCAAAATCTGTGGATTTGTACAAAATCTGTGGATTTGTACAAATGTGAAAGGGTGTATGTTTTTGATATGTTCTGCAACTCATTCCATAAAATATTAGAGTTCACACGCAACGCCAAGGATATAGACCAGTTCCCAGTGTTCGTATCTAGTTGGTTTTCAAATTGAAAGGAAACAACTGTCCCAGAATAATCTAAACAAGTTGGATCGAGAGATTTATGTTCACCCGTGAAGAGAGAGAATGATGCAGTGTACAAAAGTGCTACAGTGCAGGTTTTGTTTTCATGGAAGATTCATATTGTCTCAGACATTAACTAGGTAAAATGTCGTTGTCTGATTGCTTTAAGTATCACAAGATTCGACTCAAAAGATGTTACGTTCAATTACTCAACCAACAATCAAATTAAATTGTTCTCCATGTCATTCAACTCTAATATTCGTTGGTCTAAATTTAGGGCAAGAATTGGAAGTTGTAATAGTATATATGGGGACAAATTTTAGGTTTTGATATTGTATGTTGAAGCGTAAAGTTAAAGTTAAAATCTAATGTTTTGCTAGGAAACCAATGCTTATCTGTGACTCATATAGAAGTTATAATATCATATGTGATAAGATTTCAAATCTTTGTCGTTAACTCTATAACATAAAATCAAAGCCTTTCGAGGGCTAAACAAAGACCACATAAAAAAACTAAACAAAGACAACATAAAAAACATTGTAGAGAGAAAAAGTGGTTGTAAACAAATACATGGTTAATAAGTCCAAACCTAGTTGAAGTGAAAGCAAAAGATGCATCCCAAGAGTAAGAATTTTAAAGCTTAAGATGAAAAGTACATACCTAACACTTTATTTATTTGGGACTTGTTTTAACTCATCTTTTATGTAATAGTTTAATCTTTAATTTGAATATTTTTGTTTAAGAGTTGGCATTTTATTTGTACTTGAATTGAACCTAAGTTCCTATTTTCCAATGATTCAGATCCAATTCTTATCCTTCACATTTTCAGTCTCAAGTCACAACCACTAAGGTGACTTTAATTTTAAATTAGGGTTGTTAGAGCAACCTTGACCTCCTTTTTCAAATTCAAATTTCATTATGGGTCCAAGTTGACCCTATCCTAACTAGTAGTTACTTGTTGACTCACACACAAAATATTTAAATTTGAATTTTAGGGTTTTGCATAAAAGAACAAAGTCCTAGACCATTTAGATATCATGAAATTAAATAATGACAAGATCATTACACACAATCAAGCAACTCAAATATGATTAAAGCATCTAGAGCAAACATTGCATCAACATCTGCATACATAAGGGCATATACATAGGCATTTTGCATTTTATATGGCATGTCTTCAATCTTATTCAAATATTGTTGAATTAGTACCAAGGCCTAACTACAATCAAAACAAGTTGTGAATTTTCCTCACTTGTTAGTAGGTCCTACTAGCGCTTTTAAGTACCACTTAATCTAGATACACACAAGCAAACACATTTCTAAAGTGCAAGAAAATGTAGTTAATAGTTAATTCCATAATTAGATCACAAAGTGCATGTTACAATAGAATATTCCCCATTACACACAAATCTAAGATCATTTTCCCCTCTTTATTGATTTCAAGCATATTTTTTGTACTTATCTAGGCTCAACTATTATATCTAGGTTAATTTGATTACTATGTGCTTTATTACATTTAATTAACCTATATATTTGTTGTACAATGTGTTTATCTATACATAAATTGGTGAACCTGATATTTCCTACCTTCCCCAAGGTTTGGCCTTTAGTTTTATCCTTCTATTTTTACTCATATCAAATTTGATTTACATTAGTTAGTGTTTGGATCCATCCATGTGTACTTTCATTATTTGACTTTGATCATGGATTTCTTTTCCTCCCTCATAATGTTACCTATGCTACTATGTTTTATGATGATGACACTTCTATTATGGCCTATGCCAATAATTTATTTCTTAATGGCACTTATGTTATGGCTTATGACATTAATTTAGATCTTACTTCAACACTATATTCATTTGATACATCTAGGGATGATACTTATATGATGATGTTATAGGTCTCCATTAACATTTCATGATGTCATGTGTAACTGTAAAAATGTTTAAATTCCTACATCTAATGATAATACTACTTGTCTATCCTTAGGTTTATGTTCTTTTGATGCTTTATCTCATGAGGAGCTTAGGGATATTGATGTGCACATTTCATCTTCTTCTCTACATGATGATGTTTTGCATTCTAATAATTTCTTTAGCATCTCATGTAGATTCATGGATATTCTTTACGAGTCATTGATTTGTGATTTTTTGTGTAGTGACACTTTTTCTCTTAATGAGTAATTCATTCTTAATGGCTTTAATGGTACTAATGATGCATCTTTATAATTAAGTCATTCATAGCCATGCACTATGAGCATATAGATGATGATATATTTTTAATGAATGAATTTAGAGGTGTTTTAATTGATGAGGCATTGCAAGGGTTTGATTTATCTCATATTGCTTATAGATCATTCATTACATTGGAACATGACTTTATTGAACATTTTACTTCTTCCCATAGAGTGGTTTTCATGAAGATTCTATGTATTTGTCTTATCCTCTCATGCTACATCTTTAGATACTTATCCATCCTTATCTCCTAATGCTAATATGGATAATATTTTTACTTCTACTTTGAATCTAGTGGTCTTCAAAGATATCCCACCTAAGATGGGTTTTATTTTTTATTTTCTTCCATCCTTTAAATCTCATGTTGCATGGAGTACCTAACATGTCTAGGCCTCAACCTATTAAACTCCTTGTTGCATCAACTTCAAATGGTTATCATGTGGTTGGACATACATATTCTTGAGATAGGTGGCATACACCTTGAAACACTAATGTTCTAAGTTATTTAATTAATTTTGTATTTATTTATTGTACCTACATATTTGGGTCATCCCACTGGGAGTGGCACTATGTGTCACCTGTAGTTTTAAATTTGGCAATGTGTAAGTCTCACTTAGTGTCATGGAAGTTGTTAAATGCAACTATTACAACTTGTAAGGTGTGTAAGAGTTATCATTATAGAAAGAGCATGATAAGGAGTTACTTGTGGCATTGGAGGAAATCAAGGAGAATCTTTTAGTTAACTAAGATTCTTAAAGAAATCAAGGAGAATCTTTTAGTTAACTAAGATTCTTAAATCATGTTTTTGAAATAGAGGATAACACCAAATGGAGCACCCAAGTTGATGATGACAATTTCTATTTTATTGTTAGTTAACTCACCATAATTTTGGGTGTTGGATTTTGTGCATGGATTTGGGTTTCTAATTTAGCTAGTGGTTTTGAACATATGGTTTTAGAAATCCTTGATGGTTTGTGGTTTTTGGTTCTACTATTTATTGAGTGATCATATTGGAGGTAATATGATATTGTATTGTAGGTATCATTATGTTGCCAAAATATCTCCAAATTTGTATGATTGTTTGATCTTCTATGAAGGCTTGAGACTAATTGTATTGTAATTGAGTTTATTGATAATACATTGGTTTGAGATTTAGAGGCTGTATTTTTTTTGGAAAGGGGTTTCACAGGGTGATCAGTATGTCATTTATTTTGTGTGTGTGTTCATATTATTTATGGTTTAAAAATTGAATAATTTTTTTCACTACACTACTCTCCTCGTAGGTTAATAGTGGAAAGTTTTATCTGACTTTATTTTCACTTATAAGAGAAAGGCAAGGGGTCAAAATGATATATTAACTCAACAAGTTTTGTAGCCCATTAATCTTAAGTTACCTCATACATGTAAGTTGAGAAATAAAACATATTTAACTTATTTCTTTAGAATACTCAATCTAATATTTCTCTTTGGGATTTGTTACATACATTAGCCACATACATATATACCCTACAAAAGAATTTATAAAATATTAAAGTGAATTCAAATGCTCAACCTCTACCAATTGATTCTATTTTAGAGTCCATTGGTAATGTAAAGCATGAGATTTTCTTTAACTCTAAGGACCTTCAACATGCTATTGTTATTCAAGAGATCATTTACCTCAGCACATCATTGTGGTTCACAATAATATGAAGACCAAGTGTACCTTAGTTAATAAAGGATCTTGCTTGAATATATGTAGTGAGGATTTTTTACAAAATATTCAAGTGGATAAGTTAAATTTGGAAAATTAGATGTTACAATAAAATGATTTGATAAGATTGGTCAGCAATGAATTATCACTCCTCCTATTACTTTAGGACTTGTTAGGCTTGATATGTTATTTCATGCGATGTTATGGAATTTAGCATATACCTTTTTTAGGACATCCATGGATTAATACAATGAATGCAGTTTTGTATACTCTATATATCAAAATCTAAATTTCACTTATGGGAATAAATTTTACTCTTTAGGTAGATCAATACCTAGTTAGTCATTGTCAAATGATTGAGGAACCAAACATTGTTATTATGCAAAATTAATTAGCAAAAAGAATTGCCTAGAAACAAGTTAAAATTCATAAAGAGGAACATAAGGAGAAAGATTCCCCATAAAATGGTAATGCTAATCTTGAAGAATATTGGGGTGCATTGGATTTTGCACTATCTTTCTTGGGTAAATATAAGATAGATGTTCAATATTTTGATATTTCTCCTTTATATATTGGATCCATTTATGTATTGGTTGGATGCAACCAAAAAAAATTAATAAGGATTCAAGAAAAGTTTGTATATGTGACAACAAATCACAAACCCATGCTTCCATTATGGATTCTTCTATTTCTTCTCCATCATTTGAAAAGACATGTGGTCCTAAACTATGAATAATATAGTAACTTGGATACAAAGGAAATAGACTTGGACTTCATGAGAATACTACTATTGAACCATTTCAATTAAAGGAAAGTAAATGAAAATAAGGTATTGGATATATTCTACTACATCTTGTTAAAGGAATGAACAAATGCATAAATAATAAAGAGCATTCAATATCTATGGTATTTAGCATAGATAGACCTTTTTCTATAGATTTGGGCTTTAGTGATACATCTCTTTTACACAATACTTCTTACATGGTAAGAGCTAGTACAAAGTGTCTGTATTTACATTTAATTATGGGATTTGTTCTTATGTAGTGATCGATTGATCTTTTGAGAGTGATTTCATTACTACCTACAATGTTCATTGATTACTATTAGCATATATGTGTTATGTTTCAAATTATTAGAGACTCATCATTTGTATACACAAAAAATATAAGCATACAAAATATGTATTACACATGTCATTGATTAAAAAGGGAAAACCATATATATAAACAACAAGGGTTTTCACTAACACCAATCCTTGTTGCACCAAGCTATGGTGGATGTGCTCAAGTATGGTTGATGAGGAATGTGGGTGGTCCTACTAGTACATGACTTTGCATTCTAAGGAGACTTGATAATGGCTTGGGTTGAATCCAATTTATAAATTTTTGGGTGAGTGGATGGAGGGCTAGTATTGATTTGAAGGATCAAGGGTTGAAGATGATTGAGAGGATTGAAGTGATGAGGATCCTCCAAGTGACACCATGTGGTTGGTAAAAATGGAGGGGTCCAATATTCAAGGGAGATCAACAGTTGAGGATTCCCTTGGAGAAAGTTGAGGGTGAAAATCAAAAGGGTACCTTAGGGGTACTTTAGAGGTATGGGCAAATCTTTGACCCGTGCCCATGTACAAAGACCCATGCCTATATACAAATTAAAGGACCCATGTATAAGATTGGACCTTGTGCAGGGTTTGAATGAGTTGATCATGTTTAGGGTTGTGCAAGTGGATGATTAGTTGAGTAATTAATTTTAGCCAATTTAATGAAAAGTAGACAAAGTAGGGAATTAAATAAATATGAAAATATTTATTTAATTTTTGGGATGGGAATGAGGGACTTAGATAAATAAATATTTGGATTTATTTATCTAAGGTTGGACCATTGAAGAGGGATGATAAATGATTGATTAATTAAATAAAGGATTGAATTTAAGTGATTTTATTAATTAGATAATAAATTATTATTTAATTAATATTGGAAAGAAAATTGGATTAATTAAACAAATAAATGAGATTATTTAATTAATTATAGAGGAATGATTGAGTTATGGTGATGAGACGATTTTAGGTGTCTATATTTTTCCCCTCTTTGAGATTATGTTATGACAGTAGCATCATTTCAAAGAATGATAAAACATAGTGTTTGGTTAGATGACAAGATTTCAGATTTTGGAAGAAAATGATTATATTTAGGGATGATGCCTCAACCACTCGAAGGGGGAGTGATGAGGAGAAATGATGATAGGGATGACGATACCCCCTCAAGAGGATAGGCGAATTAGAAGAACATGGGTGTGCTTGTGAAATGGATGAAAAGATGCAAGATAGATGAGGAGAGATGATGCGAGATGATTGGATATAAGAGGTTGAGGGTTAGGCAATGAAAGGATAAAGAGATAAGGATGAAAAGATGGAGGAGGTGGGGATTGCATTGGATGGGGTGGAATGGTTTATCATGTTGCATTGGATTGAGCAACCTAGTTTGATATAGCATGATATGTCATGCACCAACCTGTATAAAGAACCAAGGTGTCGATGTATCCCATGCATAGGTCTAAAAATGTCGTGAGTAACCTTATGCCTTATAACACCATGATATGGAAGACCATGATGCCACTATGGTAGGTAGGTTGTAGGGACTAATGTAGATGCAAGATAAAATGATAATGAAAATAAACAAGAAAGAAAGCATGCATAAAGAGATACAAAGACAAACATGATGTTGCCCTTGGTCAAGCTGGAAATCCAAAGATTGATTGATTGATGATGATGGATAGTGTTTTTTATGTGGGAATGATATATCCTGAGAACAATATGAGGATTGTGAATGATATATCATGAAGACGGTTGGATTGGATTTGATCAAGGTTGGGAATAAGACCAATGGATACATTTGGATGGTTTGCAGAGATTTCTAAGTAGCCTATGTGTGGATTAAGATTTATTTGTGATGTTTGGATTGCTAGGAGTGTTGAATTGATGGGAGGGATTCTATTGGATTGCATGTGGGTAGACATTTTCTTGATACTAATGACAAGGGAAAACCAAGTCTAGAGAAAAGGGGTTTGGATTCATGAGGGATAGATGGAGGGGTCTGGATGTGATCTTTTAAGAACTATGTCACATAGGAATAACATGCCCCACTCTAGAGTTGTTGTTCATGATGATGTGTTGTGATGCTTGTGACGATGCATGATAGGGAGGATGTTACAAAGGATGGGTGTATGCCAAGAGGTGTCCAAAGCATGTTTTAATATTGGTGTCCCTATCCTTGTCAAGAAGGAAGGGTGAATGGATTGGATACTATTGCAAGTATATGCTAACTGGTGTTGTCATTGATGTCAACATGTTTGTGTAGTCATTGGTGTCAATTGTATCTTTTGATATTGTTGTTTGTTGATTGATTGAAGAACACTGTCTAAGTATTCTACTCTACATATTCTTGGTAGTGAAGACCAGAGTATGAGCTTTGGATATGATTTAGAGAAGTGTTTGAAGATGCTAAATCTAGAATTTGGTGGTCTGGATCATTGTGCATAAATAGTTCTATTCACCAGTGTGAAGACTATACCTAGCAAGGTTTGCAGAGTGATAGAGAGAAAGTGTTTTGCTCCTCATTTCTCCGCATATTGGATTTTGGCTTTGTGGTTCTGAACTTAAGCTTATAAGATCCTTAGTCATATTCATTCCAAAGGGTATGTGATTTAAAGCTCCAGAAAGCAAGTTTCTAATTAGCAGAGTTTGATAGTGTCTGATGAGAAGTAGTCTGTGATATGTTCTTCAAGTGATATATGTTGTGTTCATTTGAGATCTGTTATGGTTGGATGTGTCAACTCCCAAGTGATTCTATGTTGTCTGTGGATGTCTCCAGAATATGTTGAAGGAATGTGATTGATTTGCAAGCTACAATGAAGATCATGTAAGCATGTTTCTAAGTGTTCTTGTGCTACACCCTTAATATTAGTGTACATAAGGTTATGAATAGTTAGCTTGTGGCTATCTTAACTCCTAATTAAGTCATGTTATCATTATTATATTATTATTTAGTTAGATAGGTCAGACTAGGTGTTTATATGGGTGTGTCTATTCATCCTAAGCATAATTAGGTATATGTAAGAGGATATGAGTCTTATTTCATCAGATATTGTGAAGTGTGTTCTCATTGGAGATATTTGGAGGTTGCCCCCTCCAAGTGGCTTGTTATTCTCAGTTATTATCAAGTATTTGCAAAATATTTCATATTATCTTCTTCCATTGTGCAAGTTGTTTCATTACAAGTGGTATCAGAGCATGATCTTGGCACCGTAGAGGCAAAAAATTTTCTCAACATTGGAGGCGATTTTGGGAAGAGCATAACTTTCAAATTTATCAAATTTTTTAAAGATTTTTAAAGGGTTTTTCAAGACCATATTAAAGAAGATACAGTCCAGATTTTAGAGGAATTGGAACATATTTGAGCAAATTATTGCAGAATTACGATTTCTGCACAATTCATTTGAGATCTACATATCTCTCACATCCTGCCGAATTGGAGTATAATTTGTATTGGGTTTTGGAATAAATTATAGATGAGAGTACAGTCAAAAGATTGAAGAAATTGGAGCAAAAATAAGTGAGTTATTGCAAAATTAGGATTTCCAACAAATTCGCTCTCAAGGCAGCAAATTTGCTAATTTTTTAGATTTTTTTCTGGGTAAGTGGTATCTTGGCCCTAGTAAGTTACAGTAAAAATTTTAGAGAATTTACATTTCATTTGTTTGATTTATTTCAAAAATATTGGTTTCCATCATGACGGGGCCTGCAACAAGAGGCAAAAAGAATGCTGCCACACCGGGGAAATCCTCTGATAAGGATGGGGAAACAATAGAGGATAGTAATCCCATTGAGGAAATAAGTAAGTTCAAGGAAGAGGTTAAGAGGGATATGTGTGATCTAAGAAGAGATATATCATATATACGAAGCATGCTAAGTGCCTATATGAATGAACCAAGAAAGGAGTTCTCAAGCAACGAAGGTGAAGCCTTCAAGTCAGCTAATAATGACACAAATTTTAATACTCCTATGGGATCTAGGAATTTGTTTCAAAAGGTGGATATGCGCAAGTTTGATGGCACGGATCTTCTAACATGGATAAACCAAATGGAGAATTTTTTTGAAGTACATCAAATCCCATATGGACAAAAGGTCACAATGGCTTCCCTATATCTAGAACCAGATCAATTCATTTGGTATCGTTGGCTTTGTACTCATCGAAGGAAAAAAGGGTCTCACTGTCTCATGGTCAATTTTTACGGAGGAACTCCGATCACAATATAACAATAGTGTGACAGACAACTTCTTTAGCCAACTAGCTAAACTTCAACAAACAGGATCAGTTAAGGATTATATTCAGCAATTCCAAAATCTATCCTTAAGAGTGGATACAATTACAAAGGAGAACTTGAATGATTTATTCTTGGGTGGTCTCGAGGATCACATTCAACATGAAGTATGCATGTTCTGTCCAAATTCTATCTCTAAAGTAATGATTATGGCAAGACAAGTGGAGGACAAAACTTTAGCTAATATAAGGGAAGAATTGCCTAGTAACAAAGTTGACAAGGCTCTTGCATCATCATTTACTCATCCTATTAGGTTGACACCTCAACAATTGGAAGAGAAAAAGGCCAAAGGGTTATGTTTCAACTGTGATGGAAAATATCATAAAGGACATAAATGTGATGAGAAGAAGTTGTTCTACATTGAAGCTACCTATGGTGAAGATAAGGATGAAGAAGATCCAGTGGTGGTGGTAGAGGACTCTAATGATGTCCAACCAACTATCTCTTGTCATGCACTATCAGGTATTAATAACCCACAAATACTCAAGGTAAGGGGTTTCCTTAAAAAACAAATAGTGACAGTATTGATTGACTCGGGGAGTACACATAACTTCATCAACAAGCAACTAGCAGCAAAGTTAAATTGTTTTGTCTACCCTACCCCCGAATTCCAAGTTATGATTGCAGATGGTGGTATAGTCAATTGTTCAAGGAAATGCCATAGTATTAAATTCACCATGGGGGACAACATGATAGACAACCCTATGTTTGCTATACCCATGGCTGGAGCAGACATTATTTTGGGAGTTCAATGGCTTACTACCTTGGGCACAATTAAGATGAATTTCCAGGAACTATTCATGCGCTTCTACTTTGGGGATAAAAAATATGAGCTATGAGGTTTACGTGCAAAGTGTCCACAATTGGTAAGTGCACACCAAATGTCACTAAAAAAGGATGTGGATAAATGTGTGGCTCAATTATTGTCAATGGAAGTGCAACAACCAAAGATTCCTAATTCACCTTTTAGGAAAGTAGTTACAGTTTCAGATCACAAGGGGGAATTTGATTTGTACGGGCCTCATAAAGGTTCAACAAGGACTGACAACATCGACTTCAAATTGTGGTTACCTAAATCAAAAATCATACAACCTTTCTACGATATCTCTATCTTGGAGAATGCTAGTAGACTCAAAAGTCCATCCACAATAATGTTACCGGAGCTTGATGAAGAAGGAAGAATCATATTGGAACCAGAGTGCATTCTTCAAACATGCATGAAGAAGCTACAGAATAGAACCCTCACTGAGTATCTCATCCAATGGAAGAATTTACCAGTTGAAGAGGCCACATTGGAGGACAAGGAGTTCATTTAGAAGAATCCACACTTGATTAGCATTGAGGACAATGCTTCTTTGAAGAGGGAGGGCATGCTACGCCCTTAATATTAGTATACATAAGGTTATGAATAGTTAGCTTGTGGCTATCTTAACTCCTAATTAAGTCATGTTATCATTATTATATTATTATTTAGTTAGATAGGTCGGACTAGGTGTTATATAGGGGTGTGTCTTTTCATCCTAAGCATAATTAGGTATATGTAAGAGGATATGAGTCTTATTTCATTAGATATTGTGAAGTGTGTTCTCATTGGAGATATTTGGAGGTTGCCCCCTCGAAGTGGCCTATTATTCTCAGTTATTATCAAGTATTTGCAAAATATCTCATATTATCTTCTTCCATTGTGCAAGTTGTTTCATTACATCTTGATATGTGTATAAGTTTTGCCCAACCTGGTTTTTCACACTTGTTGCAAAGGTGATTCGTGGACTGTGAAAGCATGTCCAAGCATGTGAGGATGTATTTGGGTCTGAGGTAAGCCGTGATGTGTTCATCCTTCATTCATTTACTCTGCAAGTTTGTTTAGGTCTAGGCTTAATTTGATTTATGTATGTATGCCAACCCTGGAGAAAAGTTCCAATGGCTGTAGAATGTAATGTTGACCTTGATGTTCATTCCAAGGTTGATGATAGGTATAAATACATGTAATGAATCCATGTTTGAAGTGTGATTGTGTGAAGATGTGAAGATAAGTGTGAAGTGTAAAAGCAGAGCAAAGCAAAGGAGATGTATTACACTTCAATAGATTTGAACTCAGGCATGGTGTAGATGCTACTAAATCAAATCACCCTTTGGCAGTGAGCCAACCTCAGTAGTGATCCACCCCTTGGCAGTGAGCCATCCTTTTGGGTAGTGAGCCACTTTTGATATTCGCTATTGTTACTACATTATATTGTGAGCTAACACTCACCGTGGTTTTTCCCTGTTTAGGGTTTTCCACGTAAAAATCTGGTGTTCATGTGTGTATAGTATTGATGTGTTTATATTTTGATTCTACTATTCATGGTTAATGTTCATACCAGAATAAGGAGTTAGATTAAGTGAATGTGAAAGTGCTTTTAGTTTAAAGAAGTTAAAGTTTTGATACAACTGATTCACCCCCCCTCTTAGTTGTCTTGTGCCTTTCAACAATTGGTATCAGAGCGAGGTTCCTTTGAAGAAAGCCTAACAGCTTAAGGTAGATCTAGGATGGCACATAAGAAAGACATTCCTCAGTTTGATGGATCTGACTATGCCTACTAGAAGATACGAATGCAAAGCTATCTCATTTCTCTTAGTTATAATGTTTGGGTAATGGTTAAATATAAATACATAGTTCCTAAAGATACGAAGTCTGAAGAAGAGATTAAAGAGTTTGAGGCTAATCACAAAGCTAAAAATGCTTTATTAAATGCCCTGTCTAACACTAAAATGGAAAAAGTTGTGAATCTGGATACTGCCTATGAGATTTGGGACAAATTAAAGTAAGTCTATGAAGGTGATGCATCTGTCAGAAGGCCAAGTTGTAGAACTTAAAGACCACATATGAAACCATGTGAATGGCTGAAGAAGAGAACATAACCAGTTACTTACAAAAGATTGATGAAGTTGTCAGTAACATCAGGGGCCTTGGTGGAGAATTAAAGGATGAAGATGTTACAGATAAGATACTCAGAACTCTTCCCAAATCTTATAGTCACAAGGTATCTTCCATTGAAGAGTTTCTTGATATGGGAAAGCTTTCAAAGGATCAATTGCTTGGTAAACTAACTACCTTTGAGATAAGAGAGTTTGGTACTACTGATGGCCCTGTGAAAACTGAGACTGCTTTCAAAGCCAAGGAAGAAACTAAGACTGCTAGATCAGAGAAATAGGCTGTGGAGTCAGATGATGAAGATTTTGTAGAACTTGAAGCCAAATTTGCAAGCAGAATGAAAAGGGCCAGCAGAGGAAAGTTCAAAGGTAAGTTACCCTTCAAATGTTTTAGTTGTGGTAAAATTGGTCACTATGCTTCAAGATGTCCTGACAAAGCTTTAAAAATTAATGAAAGTAAAGGAAAAATGGTAAGAAACAGTTACTATGTTAGAGATGATGAAGGTGTAATTGATGATGAATCTAATTCTAATGATGGCAATAACTGTGAATGCTTGTTTATTGCACTTAGAAAAGAACCTGCTTCTGCTAATCTTGCAAGATGTGTGAAGGAAGAAATTTCAGGAGAGTTATCTGCATTTCATGTTGAAAAGGAAGATGAATGGATCATTGACAACAGATGTTCAAACCACATGACTAGAGACAAAAGTAAGTTTGTTAAGTTTGAAAAGTATGATGGAGGACTTGTTAGGTTTGGTGATGATGTAACTAGTAAGATTTGTAGAAAAGGATCTATTACTTTTGATGACAAGCATAATACAGATGTTCTTTATGTTGGACAAATGTGTGACAAAGGGTATAATCTTGTGTTCAAGGACAATGGGTGTAAGATACAGAATAGCTCTGAAACCTTAATTGCTGCTGGTAAGAAGACTCATAGTAATGTTTATCATTTGAAAGGTGTTGAAAATTGTTTCTTGTTGGCTAAGTCAGATGAAAGTTAGCTATGGCATAGGAGAATGTGTCACATCAACTTCAATAATCTGGTGAGAATAAGCACTATTCAAGTTATAAGAGATCTGCCTAAGGCCAATGTTTTATGCAAAGAATACCAGCTTAGGAAGATGACAAAGACTACTTTCAAAAGAAAAGAACAATCCTCTACCAATTTACGGGAGTTGGTGCATATAGACCTATGTGGTCCCACAAGAACAAGAAGTCTACAAGGTGAAAGGTATTTCATGCTCCTTATTGATGATCTTTCAAAAATGCCTTGGGTTACTTTCCTTAGAAGAAAAGTAGAAGCTTTGATAAATTCAAGGCATTCAAAGCTATGGTTGAAAATGAATTGGATTTAAGAATTAAATGCTTAAGATTTGACAGAGGTGGTGAGTTTACCTCAAATGAGTTCAATGCTTGTTGTGAAGAAAATGGAGTAAAGAGACATTTATCTGCTCCCCGGACTCCTCAACAAAATGGAGTGGTTGAAAGGAAGAATAGAACTATTGAAAGGAAGTAGACCTACTGGAAGTGTACTGGAAAGAAGCAATACATACTGCTATCTACATTCAGAATAGAGTGCAAGTCAAAGCAGAAGAAACAAAGACACCTTATGAATTGTTGTATGGTAGAGCTCCTACTGTCAAATACTTCAAAGTTTTTGGAAGCAAATACTACATCAGAAGAGATGAAGAATTAGAGAAGTTTGATGCTAGATGCGATGCAGGCATATTCCTTGGGTACTCCACTAAGAGCAAGGCTTACCAGTGCTATAACAAAAGACTGAGAAAGATCAATGAAAGTGCAAATGTAAAGGTAAATGAAGATATCCAACCAGATGGATACGAGTTAGATGAACCTGCTAATACAGAAAAGACTAAAAAAGGCAAAGAAAAGGAAGTTTAGATTGAAGAACAAGCTCTGGAAGAAGAAGAAACTCAAGCTGAGGCTCTGGTAAGAACTCCTAAAACTCCAAGGCATGTGCAGAGAGATCATTCTGAAGATCAGATTATTGGTGACAAAAGGAAAGGTGTGATGGAAAGAAGTAGGATTGCAGAGGAACAAGTAAATCTCTGTCTATTGTCAAAGCTGGAACCTATAACAATAAATGAAGCATGTAATGATGAACATTGGGTTAAATAAATGAAAGAAGAATTATCTCAGATTGAGAAGAACAAGACTTGGGAACACAAAGTGGGTTTTCTGAAAAAAATTGAATGAAGTTGGAGAAATTGTGAGAAATAAGGAAAGAATTGTGTGTAAAGGCTACTCCCAAGTTGAAGGAATTGATTATGAAGATCTACCTATGCTCCGGTGGAAACAATGGAAGTTATCAGATTGTTTTTGGCATTTGTAACACATAAAAACTTCAATGTATATTAGATGGATGTGAAATCTACCTTTTTGAATGGTGAGCTAGAAGAAGAAGTATACATAGAACAACTGGATGGCTTCCAATTATCAGATAAACTAGACATGGTATGCAAGTTGAAGAAGGATTTGTATGGACTAAAACAAGTTCCCAAAGCTTGGTATGCAAGACTAGACAAGTATCTGCTACAATAGGGTTTCAGTAAAGGGTCTGCATATAGCAAGCTGTATATCAAGGTAATCAAAGATCAAATCCTGATTATTGAAGTCTATGTAGATGATATCATATTTGGTGGAAATGAAGAGATGTGCAAGAATTTTGCAAATGAAATGCAAAAAGAATTTGAGATGTCTATGTGTGGTGAGATGCATTTCTTTCTTGGACTGCAAATCAATCAGATAGATAAAGATATTTTCATTTCTCATTCAAAATATGTTAGGGAATTGTTGAAGAAGTTTGGAATGGAGGACTCTAAATAGGTATGCACTCCTATGGTTACTGGTTGTAAACTAAGCAAGAATGATGAATCTCCTAGGGCTAATCAAAGCAAGTACAGATCAATGATTGGAGGACTACTTTAGCTGACTGTTACCAGACCAGATATCATGCATGTAGTCTGTCTTGTGGCCAGATTTCAATTAGATCCTAGAGAATCATATGTGATGGTAGTTAAGAGGATATTCAAGTACCTAAAGGGCACTCCTGATCATGGATTATGTATCCTAAGAACAATGATTTTTCTTTGAGTGCCTATATAGATGCAAATTGGGCTGGATGTGTTGATGACAGGAAAAGCACAAGTGGAGGTGCATTCTTCCTTGGCGATAGGGTAATGTCCTGGCATAGCAAGAAACAAGAATTAATTTCCTTGTCTACTATAGAAGCAAAATATATTGTTGTAGTATCATGTTGCACTCAGGTGCTCTGGATGAAGCAGACCTTGAAGGATATCAAAGTTGAGTTTGATGTACCAATTCCTATTCTTTGTGATAACACAAGTGCCATAAATATTTCAAAGAATATAGTGATGCATTCAAAGACAAAGCACATTTCAATCAAGTATCACTTCTTGAGGGAGAAAGTTGCAGAGAATGAGGTAAAGCTTGAGTATGCGCCTACAAAAGATCAAGTTGATATATTCACTAAGGCTCTTCCAAAAGACACATTTGAGTATCTTCGGGAGAAATTAGAGGTTACTACCCCTCCTTCCTTGAACTAGATGCATAGGAAGGTGCATCAGTCCAGTGTGCTTCAATGTACATTTCTCTTTTGGACTGATGTTGGAGGCTACCTCTTAGGGGGAGCAGGTAGTGGTTTGAGATGATTGTTGTATTTAGGGGGAGTAAAGAATAGTTTCAGACTGATCAGAGAAACAATGTGCAAGTATGTGCAGTAGAAGAGATGTGATTCCCTTTGCCATTGATGTCAAAGGGGAAGAGAGATCATGTGAGAAACTCAGGGGGAGTAAGAGTGCAAAAGTGTAAAAAGAAAGGGGGAGTCCTAAAGTAGAAATGTGTTTTGATGGTGGAACACATTTTTCACATCATATGTTGCCATCAATGACAAAGGGGGAGATTTTTGTAAGTATGTGCTAACTGGTGTTGTCATTGATTTCAACATGTTTGTGTTGTCATTGGTGCCAACTGTATCTTCTGATATTTTTGTTTGTTGATTGATTGAAGAACACTGTCTGAGTATTCTACTCGACATTTTCTCGGTAGTGAAGACTAGAGTATAAGCTTTGGATATGATTTAGAGAAGTGTTTGAAGATACTAAATCCAGAATTTGGTGGTCTGGATTGCTGTGCATAAAAAATTCTATTCATCAGTGTGAAGATTGTACCTGGCAAGGTTTACAGAGTGACAGGGAGAAAGTGTTTTTCTCTGCATATTGGATTTTATCTTTGTGGTTCTAGACTTAATCTTATAAGATCCTTAGTCATCTTCATTCCAAACGGTATGTGATTTGAAGCTCTGGAAAGTAAGTTTCTAATTAACAGAGTTTGATAGTGTCTAATAAGAAGCAGTCTGTGATATGTTCTTCAAGTGATATATGTTGTGGTTGGATGTGTCAACTCCCAAGTGATTCTATGTTGTTTGTGGATGTCTCTAGAATATGTTGAAGGCATGTGATTGATTCGCAAGCTACAATGAAGATCATGCAAGCATGTTTCTAAGTGTTCTTGATATGTGCATAAGTTTTGGCTGACCTGGTTTGTCACACTTGTTGCAGAGGTGATTCGTGGATTGTGAAAACATGTCCAAGTGTGTGAGGATGTATTTGGGTCTGAGCTAAGCTGTGATGTGTTCATCCTTCATTCATTTACTGTACAAGTTTGTTTAGGTCTAGTCCTAATTTGATTTATGTATGTATGTCGACCTTGGAGAAAAGTTCCAATGGTTGTAGAATGTAATGTTGACCTTGATGTTCATTCCAAGGCTGATGATAGGTATAAATACATGTAATGAATTCATGTTTGAGGAGTGATTGTGTGAAGATGAGAAGATAAGTGTGATGTGTAAAAGTAGAGCAAAGAAGACGAGATATATTGCACTTCAATGGAACTGAACTTAGGCATAGTGTAGATGCTACTAAATTGGTTCACCCTTTGGCAGTGATCTACCCCTGACAGTGAGCCAACCCTCGGCAGTGAGCCACCCCTTGGCAGTGAGCCATCCTTTTGCATAGTGAGCCCTTTGGCAGTGATCCACTTTTGATATTCGCTATTGTTACTATATTATATTGTGAGCTAACACTCACCATGGTTTTTCTTTGTTTAGGGTTTTCCACGTAAAAATCTAGTGTTCATGTGTGTATGGTGTTGATGTGTTTATATTTTGATTCTGCTATTCATGGTTAATGTTCATAACAGAATAAGGAGTTAGATTAAGTGAATGTGAAAGTGCTTTTGGTTTAAAGAAGTTAAAGTTTTGATACAACTGATTCACCCCCCTCTCAGTTGTCTCATGCCTTTCAACAGATACAATGGGGTAGATATGAAAATGTGATGGAGTGGATAGGATGGAAGTGATAGGAGAGGGTTGATAGGATAGGTGAGGCTTTACCCCAGGTGTAGGGTGGTCTTAGATAGCAGGTTACACATGAATTTGGTCATGTATGGGTTTTCATCATGGTACTTGTCCAAGGTGCCATATGAATGGTTTTCACCGTTGGCCATTTTTTCTCTTTACTTTTTTTTTTAATTTGTTGATTTTTATTTTTGGATAGTTTTTTGATTTTTTTGATATTTTGATTAGGATGAAGGGACGAATGGGTGGAGAAATGGGGGACTCAAGTGATTGTCTCCATAGTGAGTTGATAGTGTCCCATTTTGAATGAGTTACACTTATAGATGTTGGTGGAATCCTTGTGGTGATTGTTAAGTGGGTTTCTTGAAGATGTAAATAGGTTGCCATGGTAGCTCTAATGGTAGAGGATGTTGAGGAAAATGGATTATGTAAAAGCATGGATTAAAGGGATGTGATTATGGGTATATGTTGGATAAGGGGTTTGAGTATAATAGGATGGGGTGATGAAAGCATGAGGGAATGTCATGGGGTTGAGGGGAACCAAGACCAACTGTTACACACACCATGATGGATTGGGAGGCTTGGGATTTTGATGTGGGAGTTTGGATGATGGTGACTTAGGATGTGTGGGGATGCATGATTTTTGACCATGGGGTTGAGATGAAGGATTTTGGGGTTTCTATTTAGGGGATTTGGGGACCCAAATGGTCTTAGGGTGTTTTGGAAAGGGATGTTGGGATTTGGGATTTTATGATTGGGAATGGGATGGGGGATAGGGATTTTAAATTTGGGGATAGAATGGGATTTTGGAGGTGTGGGGTTGGATGCCCTACTTGGATTTATGGGTTCTTTTTTTTGGGGACCCACATTGTTTTTACTTTTGGTTTTAGATTGGTAGGTCTTTGCGGTATTTTAGATTGATGTGGATGTTGGATCAGATTTGGATTTGTTTTTGCATTTCGACATGTTGCCACATGGTGATCTTTGTATTCTTGTGGGTTCTTTTTATGTAGAGGTATCCAAATTGCTTCAAAAGTCAATGGTGTGGTCCCATGAGAAGATGTCTTCATGGAATCCCATGAGGTTGATGATACCTTCATCATTTCAGAATAAATAAAATGATGTGTGCATTAGTTGGTCTTGATTAGGGATTTTTAGGTGAGGGATGGTTAAGGTGGGTGATAGGGATGGGGGATTTATGGATGAAAGGATGGGTGGGATAAGATGGAGGAGAGATAGGGGATGCTTTTTGGATTGGTATGATGAAGGAGGGGGGATGGCAACAAACTTTTTGTAGGAGTGATGGGAGGCACCTATCTTGAGATTAGAATCATCACTCTTAGGATTTACGAAGGTAGTACTAATTTTTTAGATTATTTTCGTTGCTATATGTAGCCAAGGCCCTGTGATCATGGATTTTCTTTGACATGTACATGGTCCAAGAGCTCCAAGATTCCTTGCTCATGAAATCTTAAGCCTTTGATGTGATAGTTCATGTTTTGGAGCATTTAGTTTGCAATGTGATGTTTGTTGTTTTAGAAACAAGATGTGAATCTAGTTTTAGATGGGGAGTGGTTAGTGGTGGATGTAAGTTATTCTTTTGTTGCGAGATGACTACCATGAAGAAAGGTAATGAGACCTTGATGTGATAAGGTGATCGTTTGAGGATGGGGTCAATAAGGGATAGTACGGGATTGTGAAAGGGATTAGAGGGGATGTTAGGATCTTGATTTGGATGGGGAGATGTTTTAGCATGCTTTGGAACAAGATCTTGACATAGCCATATTTTTTTAAATGATGAGATGGAGAAGGAGTGTTTAACTTTGATTGTTTGGATATTGATGAAGGAGGTAAATTTCAAAACACACAACATTGCAGACTACTCACAAAAAATAGGAATGCTCATTCATTAAACTAGAAAATAAATTACATCACATAGATTAGAATTACATTATAAGATGAATTCCCAACAGGCTGCAACACATGACAACTTCCTTCCTTAGGATCCTAGAACCTTATGCTTTCTATAGCTTCCAATCTACTAGGGTTTCTATTTTACCTCCTTTCCGCGACTCACCACTTTTCTCCCTTTACCTTTGCTGCCTTCCGAAGATAAAAGATAGGCTATAAATATACATTCTCCCTAATGTCAGCTTTGAGTACCAAAATGAGCCCCACTGTCCTTACTCCTGCCCAAGAAGAATTTTTGAATTTTAAAATTGGAAAACTAGATAGTGCAACTTTCGGGAGCCATAACTTTAGATCGAGCTGTTGGATTTTCAATTATTATATACCATTGGAAATCTTGCAAAGAGATCTAAACCATGCTTTCATCAAATCTATAAGATCTGTAACTTTCAATCCTTTCTGGGGAGGCCCTCAATTTTGAGTTTGAAACTTCGTTGGATGAAATCTTTGATATCTTGAAATCTGGGTGTGCTCCTAGGTTGAAACTTACCAAGAATGCTTATTTGACTATTTTGAAGCTTTGAGAAAAATTTTGTGCTCAAACACTTCTCTGATATAGGGTTACTAAAAATATTAAGTTCTGGTATCTTTAGCCTTTTTGAGAATTTTGAACATTCTAAATCATTATTTAAGCAAATGGGTATCCAAAAATCCCAAATTTGAAGGAAAAAGAAAAGAAAATCATTTTTTTGGGTGATGCAAGATTGCCCTTACACCACTGGGTGCTCCTGCATCAGATATAATCCTCTAGTTGGATAGATGGATGGGGGAGGGATTCTTGACATTCATGAATGTTGGATTGGATGGTGTTAGGATTTGGGTTGGGTTTGATAGGATTGGAGTGGATGATGGGATTAGTGGAAACACACTTGGATGGAATTAGATGTGAGGAATTGCATGACCCCACAACTTTGTGATTTTGGTTGAGATCCTTTACTAGGAGTCCTTGGAGGAAATTTGAAAAGGATGATTTGGATGTGGTAGGATTAGATTGGTGATTGGATTTGTGATTGATTGAAAATGAGATGAAGGATTTGGATAAGAGGCGGAGGCAACAGGGCATGCACACAAGGATGGGCATTGGGATACAAATGGGGGATAAAATGGATTTACCCTTGTCAAGGGTTCCATAAGGATGACTAATAGATATACGATTGGGAGGTGTGGGATAGCTTTTGATTCTTGGTCAAAACTACATTGATTATGCTTGGATGGGCAATGGAATCTTATGGCATGCTTTCTTGCAATAGTGTCATCAAGGGTGTCAATTGCATACTCATCTTGACCAACAAGACTATCATCATCAATAGTTTTGAAAGGATTTTTGGCATGGTTAAGACAAGGGGACTCATCAAAACAAAATGGATTCATGATTTTTTTATTTGGATTTTTTATGAGTTGGATTTCTAAGTCTTGGACCTTAATATTTTCTTCGACATCATAGTGATTGGAATTTTGGATTTGAGGGATTAGGTAACTTGATGATTGGATTGATCAAGGTCAAGGATGCATCACTTGATACTTGGTTGGTTTGATTGGATTGATTTGGACTAAACAAGGCCAAGGATGCATGATACTTGATGTTGTTTAGATTTGAGTTAGGTCAAAGATCCTTTGATGCTTGATTCATTGATGATTTTTGGATTTTCAAGGATTTTGAGGTTGGGTTTTTTATTGGATAAATAGATGGATAGTGGATTATGGATTTTGGAGTAAAGATTATTGGATTTGGATGATGGATTGATTAAGGATTGGGATGATTATTATTTGGATTATGCATGAATTTATTTAAGACTTGGATGAATGGATAATCCCATGGATGAAATGATAAATAGATGATTAGATTTGGATGATGGATTAGGTGGTAAATGGGATTTGATTAGTGAGGTGATGGATTCAAAGCTCAATGATGGAATTGACTGGGATGATGGTGTGATAAAGGGGTGGATTGGATTGGAATAGGTCAAGGATCCTTTGATTAGATTTGATGATTTGATTTGGGTGATTAGCTTAAGGATTAGACACTAGACCTTGGATTATGCAATTGATTCGATAATTAATTTCAATGACTTAAGGAAGGTTGGATGATGATTAGTGGATGATAAGATGAGGTGTATTTGAAAGATTTTTGGTTTGGGATGAATTCGATGAAGGTTGTATGGATTTTGATTTGAATGGAATGCAAGCACTAAAGTACAGAACACATACGCCAGTTCAGTATGGATGTGCTGAAAGGTAGATAGGTGTGTTGAAAGATGAAGGGATGAGTTTATGGCAACCTAGGTTGGGTTCTCTAAAATGGTTGATGGATGTGCCTCTATGTGGGTGAAGGTGCTGATTTGTGATGATTTTGGATATGGATGAAAGGATGCAAGTTTGATTTGATTTTTGGATGAATTAGATTTAAGGGATAAGGCATTAGTTTTTCACAAGGAAAACACGCCAGACACACCAACAACCTAAGTTATTCAAGAGAGAGTGTGCATGCTTGTAATCTCACCAATATGCATTGTCTAATCGTAATGTGTAAGTCCCATGATGAGTAGCTAACCATTTTTATCACTGAAGATCATCCAAAAGGCATGAGGGGAGAGTATACATGACATACACATCCAATTTTACGGTCATGGGTTGAGTGATTTCTCAAAACTAAGAGTTAATTGATGCATTATAAACGTACATGGACAAAGGTCTCGAGCTAGGTGAAACAAGGTTGTTGAGGGCATCCTCTATATATTCTAGGTACATGAGGCTGATATCCATGAATCAGAGTTCATCTTCAAGCACATTTTTATGGACAAGTCCAATCTCACTTCACCTTGCCTCCTTACAAGAAGGGGTGACAAGTCTAAGCTAGACACGATGATGACTCCTTTGAGGTTCAACTTTTTCTCTTCTCCCTTTTATACCCCATTGGAATGTGTGGTTCAGGTCATCCCCTAAGGTGATGAAATCCTTAGGTGGTCCCATTAAAGGGAAAGGAACTTAGGTTCTTTTGACTCTTAAGATCACCTTGTGGCATGAAGGGAGAGCATATGGATAGTAAACCCTTGGGTTGAAAATAAGAAAAAGAGACCAACTTAAGATTTTGATCTCCATGATCACATAAAGGTGTGAGGAGAGAGCATACACTCAAATAGGTCTCACAAGCATGGAATAAAAGTTATTTCCATTAGAAATTGAAATATTCAGATTAGTGATAAATTGATGCCATGGTCAAATGATGCTATAAAAAAGATGTAATTATTTTCTACGAAGTATTAGGCAAATGGTAGGTTGCAAAATAAGTGTTAGAGATAGCACGTAACTAAGAAAAGATAAGTCCAAGGGTTAAATTAGCACAAATTCCAAGGAAATTGATAAACTATACCAAAGACACAGAAATGCCTAAGTAGGTATAGAAACACCTAAATAGAGCTACAAACATTGAAACTAATCTACAAACATTGAAACATGAAAATTTAGAGCTTTACCTCCACTTACCATGTAGACACTAAAACAGGTTATGCACACATTTGTTTGAGATAAAAATGCCTAACTACAAAATCTACACAAAAAATGGCAAGGGTTACATGAAAACATTTTTTAAAAGGTTCCCCTACACAGAAAACATAGATTAAATATAGATTTGGGTAGCATGACGCCCTATAAATTTACCAACTATCAAAAATTTGAAAGCTAAAGTTGTAAAAATGATGATTTGAAGGTTTTCAAATGTTGGGGACAAAAATGCCTATCTGTGAACATAAATGTATGTTCATGACAAAATTGTCGAAGCATGATGAGGCCAAAAAATTGATCAAAACCTATAAGAAACAAGATTAAATCTACAGAATACACTAGTTAGGTTGCCAAATAGGCAACATAATGGCTTACAAAATTAATCTCTATAAAAAACCAACAACTAAAGTTTGAAAGGTTGATAAAAATGTGATTGTGAGTGTTGGGCATGGATGCACCTCTATGAGTGATAGAAATACACATTCATAACATGACCATTGGTTCATGTTTAGGGCCACCAAATATGCCACAAATATGTAAAAAGAAGGGTTAATAATACAAAAAAAGGGTTAGATAGAATACAAATCAATGATAAATAGAAACCATACAAAAGCACAAGAGTATTAGCCTAACAAAGCACCAAAAACACCAAAAAGAGGAGTTAGGTCCAAGAAGGATGGGCTACCAAAAATAGAGACACAAATGCTCATCTAGAATGTAGGCACTGAAATAGGCCCACAAGCACTAAAACATCACCTACAAATAAAAAAAGGCTAAAAGCACAAAAATAAGATTATTACAAAGGATGTGGGTCCCATCGGGCAAGCCAAGAATGTGTACATGCAAAAGTGAACATAAAAGAACAAGCTAAACTAATTTAACCTGTTCATTTACATCTACATGCAACCTCATGATTAAGCTAAGGACTAGTAAAGCTAATGAAAACAACAAAGCTTCTCACCAACACCAATCCTTGTTACACCAAGCTATTGTGGATGTTCTCAAGGATTTTTGATGAGGAATGTGGGTGCTCCTACCAATAGCATGACTTTGCATTCCAAGGAGGCTTAATAATGGCTTGGGTTGAATCCAATTTATAGATTTTTGGGTGAGTGGATGGAGGTATAGGATTGAATTTTAAGGATCAAGAGTTGAGGATAATTGAGAGGATTGGAGTTATGAGGAGCCTCCAAGTGGCACCATGTGGTTGGTGCACATGGAGGGGTCTAAGATTCAAGGGAAATCAATGGTTGATGATTCCCTTGGAGAAAGTGGAGGGTGAGGATCAAAAGGGTACTTTATGGGTACTTTAGAGGTATGGTAAAATCTATCTCATGCCCATGTACAAAGAGCCATGCCTATGTACAAATCAAAGGAACCGTGTACAAGATTGGACCTTGTGCAAGGTTTGAATGAGTTGATCATGTTTAGGGTTGTGCAAGTGGATGATTAGTTGACTAATTGATTTTAGCCAACTTAATAAAAAGTGGACAAAATAGGGAACTAAATAAATATTAAAATATTATTTACTTTTTGGGATGGGAACGTGGGGCTTAGATAAATAAATATTTGGATTTATTTACCTAAGGTTGGACTATAGAAGAGGGATGATAAATGACTGATTAATTAAATAGATGATTGAATTTATTTAATTAATGCTAGGAAGAGGGTCAAATGAAAGTTGATTTTGTTAATTAAATAATAAAATATTAGTTAATTAATATTGGAAGGAAAATTGGAGTAATTAATCAAATAAATGGGATTTATTCAAATAATTATGGAGGAATGATCAAGTTATGGTGATGAGACAATTTTATGTGTGTATAAATAGTAAAATCACATAAAATTTCTTTTGTGAAGTAACCTAGGAGAACTCTCTATTGGCTAATCCCTTCCTATTTAGCTCATCCTATAGATATTTTCCTAGAGGGTGAATGTGTCTAGCTATAAGATCTACTACTAATAGCTACCCTATCCTTTAGTCTACCACTCTACTCCTATAGGATAGCATTCTCTACTTGATATTCTATCAACTACTAGAGTAGAGTCATCTCCATAGCACTACTCATGGGTCAAGGCATATGTACCCTAGCCCATCTCTATGAAATATTTCTCTAGTTTCTCAACATTGCTCTACCACCTATTTCTCTCTTTTCTAAGATCTCCACACTTGACCACCACCCCTCTGTATGTTTCTTGATCCAAGCTCACTAGATCAAGTATTGAAGAAAAATAACTAGTATGTGTGTGTGATATTTCTCAATATACTCAACTAACACATCTACAAGGTCACTCATGAGATGCTTTATAATTTAGATGATATTGATCTCATCCACCCACCCACACTTCTTGTAAAGCACACATATTATGGATGTTTTACTCTATGATATAAGAAACATTGCATATACACATGAGTTATATTATCATCATATATTTCCACATATTACTACGTTCCTAGGTCATCATGCTACCAATCCTCATTTACCACCTAGCATATTGGGGATATGGTAAGGGGCTCATATGTCTCTCCAATATTTCCTAGATCCTCTCCACCTTACCCCTAAACTCCTTCAATTCCTCTCCATGTATGAGGCATCCCCTCTATCTCCTCATCCTATTGCATCATGTGGGAAAAGTGGTGTTGGGAACTTTAGGGCCCACTTCTCTCTCAATGTGTCTAACACAACCACATTTTCCACCATAAACTCCTCCACTATATTGTTCTCCTCCTCATCATATGTATGAACATGTGTACTAAATGTAGGTTAATCCATCTCCCTAGATTGGAAGGGTAATCATTGGTGCCTCTTATATAGTAACCACTTGGGGAGATGATTTTCTTGATGTCAACCTATTGAAGAACTCTCTCATGATAAAATCACTCTAGAACTATGGTGTGCCTATTAATAAAACACCAAGATTTCCTAATTCTCCTTGACTACCTCATGTTATTTTCCCATCCCCATGTACATATGTAGGGTCACTAGGTGATGTCATCCATGGCTAATCTTTCTAGTGTCCTCCTCTAGTTCTCTAATGTGCACTGTCAATGCCATCCTTTGAGTCTTCTTGTGTCACTAAAATGCATGTGGAACATCATCCCAATACCCTCTAAAAACCCTATGAAACTCATGATAAGGTTATGTTTATGGGCCCAACACTATAGTAGAGTGGTCATCAATACATGTCTCCCACTTTCATACACAAATTAGTGCATTCCATGATAAAGATGAAAAATCATGCATCTACCCCAAGAATACATAGTCCCATGCTCCTCCATACCCCTCACTCCATATAGCAAACCATATCCAATGGTTGGGTTGTTGTAATTTAGTAGCACCACTATTTCCATAATTATTGGGAATCTAATGCCTATTGCATATAATCGATAAACTAGGATACAAAATAATTTAAGATTATGTGATACCAATACAATTATTTTTTTTGTAACAATTCAATATTTAAAATTATGGAAATAACATGAGATAGTATGCACAATACATACAAATGAGACATGAAGATTTACATGGGAAACCCTTTAAGGAGAAAACCCACTAGCAAAAGGATAGTAACAATTGTATTCAAGGGAAACAACATCCAATACAATAAGTCTCTCTTGTAGAGTGTCTTAATTTGTAGACTATAATGTACAACCTAAAAATCATGCCTTAGAGAATTATAGCATCACACCATGATCAAGATGCCTCTTTCCACTCTTCATTTATTTGTACTAGTAGTTAGATATAGGCATTGCACCACTCTTATGGAATCCCAATTGTCACAACTGTCTAACTACCTATGGAATACGAATAATCACAATTATTTCATGACTATACCATGATGTTAGCATACCACACATTATGAAAAATGTGACTTCTCCACATGGATAATCACTACACATAATAAGCTACTATTGCTTACACTTGGTCAAAGGTTGTTGATCTCTTTCAATTGAACTACATACATGTCTTCCTACACTACAACCAAACAATACCCATGGCTTGTAGTAGAAAATACAAACACCTCATTACTACTAGATACTTTTAATGCCTATGAGAATCCCCTAGAACATTAACATGCTTCTATATGTCACCAATGTACTCCAATAGCATCACAATTGCACCTATAGTGTCATACATTCTCTAGTATCTTACTTAGACAAAGATGTGGCACCAAGTTCTCAACCAAATGCCTTGCAGTTATAACCATAGAAAAACTAGGCTAATACATGCCTCCATGCCATATCACAACATCTAAAACTCACCCCAACTCATTACATAGCTTTTTATAGCTATTTATTAGTCTATAATCGACCACTTTAACATCTTCTTTTCATCTAGGAACTCTCTATAGGTGAGTAGCACACCAAAGTTCCAACATTCTCCCACTTGATATTTACCATAGGAGAGATGAACCAAGAAGATAACTCATGCATGGGAAAATGATAAACCCATTGCATCCCTACGTTACAAAAACTTACCAATACTTACAAGTTTTTTCAAAGAACCAACAATATTTACCAAAGTGTCAATTTTCTCTATCTGAACTTCATAAAAATTACAACCTACACCATGAATCTTAAAACCAATATTGTTACAAAGTCTATATAACCATGAATCTAACAATATGTGCTTTGTCTTTTCACAAAATTCTTCAAAATATTCCATTGGAACTAGTCATACATGTACTACAACAAACCTTCTATGATTTCATCACCAAACACATATAGATATGACACCAAATGATGTGGTCCTACCCAAATAACCTTGATATGATACCAAATGTTGGGAATTTAATCCCTATTGTAGATGACTAATAAACTAGGATATATAATACTTTAAGATTATGTGATACAAATATAGTTGTGTTTGTTGTAACAATTCAATATAAATTCTTAAGGAAAGAACATGAGATACTATGCACACTACATACACATGAAAAATTGAGATTTACATGGGAAACCCTTTCAAGATAAAACCTACCATAAAAAGGATAGTAACAGTTATATTCACAAGAAGCAACATTCAATATAATAAGTCTCTCTTATAGAGTGTCTCAATATGCAAACTATCATGTACAAACTCACACTTATGCCTTAAAGCACCATAGAATCACACCATAATTAGACAACCTCTTTCCACTAGTCATTTCATCTATACTAGTAGTGAGATATAGGTGTTGAACCATCCTCATGGAATTCCAACTATCACAATTGTCCAACTCCTTAAAGAATACTAATAGTCTCACAAATATTTCATGATTGTATCATGATGTTAGCATATCATATATTATGGCAAACATGACTTATCTATGTGGATAATCACTACACATAGTAAGTCACTTCCACTCACACTTGGTCAAAATATATTGACTACTTTCACTTGAACTACATATATGTCTTCTACACTACAACTAAAGATTACCCATGGCTTGTAGTAGCAGAGACAAACACTTGATTACTTCTAGCTACTTGTGGTACCCCTGCGCATCCCATAGAGCATTACCATGCTTCTATATGTCACTTCATGTACTCTAATAATTATTTAAGTGCACCTGCACTATTAGTAATATACTTAGACAAATATGCAACACCAAATTATAAACTAGATACCTTGTGGTTGCAACCATAACAACTCTAAGATAAGGCATGCCTCCATGCTATATGAAAAAATTTAAGACTCATTACAACTCATTGCATAGCTTTTTGTAGCTATTTACTAGTTCTTGATCAACCACTTCAACATCTTCTCTTCATCAAGGAACTCTAAGTAGGTGAATATCTCACCAGTTCCAATAATACAACTACTAGTATCTAGTTACACACACATGAAGCATCTCTCTAAAATAAATTCCCCAACACTAACCTTGTACCAAGTGCATGTCATGCTTCTACTATAAAATATACATAGTGTTGATGGTGGTTTTAGCACACAACAACGCAGGTGTGATTGCTGGTTTCACACCTCTATTGAAAAGTATCCTACCCTAGGTAAGACTACTCCAAGGATAATACAGCTAGGTCTTAACTTGCTTGGAATTTCTCAGTTGGTATGTTCTAGTTGTGCCTACAAGGGGTCTTACATGCAATCTACAAATTTTCAAGTTTGGGACAACAAATACACATAAACCCTTTTATGGTTTTCAGCTGATAAAACAATGTAAAATGTTGCTGAAATTCCTAATCTAACAACTAACAATGGTTTTAAAGAAAATGCAAAAGGTTAGGGTTTTAGAAGAATCCTAAGTGACATTCACAATGCACATGCTACCTTTAGTAGCCAAATACTCTAGAACTTTTAACCAGTTTCCTAAGTTAACAAACTGGAATGGGTGTTACAGTGCTGTAGAAAATGGTGCTATCTTCAATGGAAGTCAATAGATTTTCAGATCACATTCATTTGTTAAATACCCAATAAATGACACAACTTAACTTGTGGAATGCAATTGAACTTTAGCACAAACAATCATCCCAGACTAACTTTACACAGCTATCTACCATTAGCAAATAACTAAAAGTATAGACTTAGAGTATTCATTAGATACTTCAGCAAACCATGAACATTATAAAGTACAACTAACTAACTACAGGAGAGCAAGAAGTAAACCATGAAAACCAAAAATGAGCCAACACAAGACACAAATTCTCAGAATTACTGCAGAAACTTGCTTTGCATTACTTCAAATGGCATAGAGTCAACAATTCGGCATCAAATTCTCTCTTGCAAACAAAGGAAATGGTAGCCCTTTATATAGAAAAGTAGCATACTGAGTTTTCAAATGAATGGTGGAGATTAACTCAACACCGACGGTCCAGATTACATCGATAAATACAATTGTAACAGCTCACATCAATTCTTGGATTACATTTTGTCTTCTATGAAATAGATGAAAAACAACCTCCAAATACATTGAATCTAGTCAATTTGACTAGCCAACTCAATATATTAGTAGAAAAGAATATTTTAGAAGCATAGAAAAGACAAAATAGAGTCACATGCTACCCCGAATACAACAATTTACAATTATGATGAGATTACATCCTTAAAATATTCAAAATAATATCAGGATTCTTCTTCTAATCAATTTTGCCTTTGCCAGCTAGCTTGTTACGGTAAGTCAACCATGCGTCAAGTACAGGATTAATCTCTAACAAATTTGGATCCTTTAAATGATTGATCCGGTAGTCGAACATCTCCAGTTCCTGACTGAATTTACTGTATATTTTCTCTATCTCTGCTCTTGCTTTTTGAAATGCTTTGAATTCAGCCATGAGGTTTCTTACCTTGTCTAACCTATCCTCCATACTAAGCTTGGCATCTTCAAAAATCACCTTATGCAACTTATCTTTACACTTTCCAATATCAAATGGGGCATAGTCATCATAGGATGCTTTCCGACAATCTTTTAAAGAATCATTTATATCATATATGACTGACCTTAGCTCCTCATTGGCTAGCTTATATGCTTCTTTTATAATTTCAAAAGTTTCTTTTCTCAAAAGCAGCTGCTGATACCATTCAACGGCCTTAGGCGGCTGATTCCCAGTCAAAATATTCTCTACGACTAGAGTTTGGGCAGGCAAATCCCTAATGCTCTTTATCCGAGGATACATATGTGAGTAATATTCATCAAAGGAGTCACATTCCTCGCGCAAATCTTTCCATCACCTTATTTGGATCAAAATGATCCCTTGTATTGTAGTAGTGTAAGTTGAGGAGTTGAAGCTCTTTATCAGAATGCTCTGCTGATGCCAGAGAAGGGCATGCATAGTTCCCTTTGCTGAACCTGATGAGAAACTGAACATTGGTTTTGTGTAAGTGTTTGAGCTTCTCGGCACAGGTATAAACTGTCTAGACAGCTCCAGAAGTACTATCTTATCATCGGGATACCTGGGAAGTCTATAAGCCATCCCAGTGAAGCCTTGCACTCTTAAATATGTGAATTTCTCAAACTGGATCTACCATCTACCATACTTAGTTATTTCATTCATTGCCTCAGTGGAAATCCTCAAGGCTGTGTTACCTTGCAGCATTCTGGTTATATACATTGTGAAAGCATCATTTACTCTTTTGAAATGTATCAAAGATTGAGAAGAGGTCAGGTGTAGGTAACACTCATAAACCTTTACCTGGGTTTGCTCATCATTTCCAACTTCTCCAATCTTGGACAACCCAACATAGTGATTTCTCCTTGCCAATGCATAAACAATATAGGATGTCCATCTGAAGTACCTTTTATCCTTGAAATTGCTAAAGGCCTCATGAATATTGTCACTGAGGATTTGGGCCCAGTGGAACTTAGTCCCTTTCAATATCTCAATGATGTTAACAAACATCCACCCTTCAAAAGTGGAAGTTGTAGGTAATCCATATATCCTGCTCAAAAAAGTCACTAAATCTCCAATTTCATCATGGAAATCACTCCTGTATAGTATTTGGGGAAATTTGCTGAGAGGAGACCTTTTGTTTTTGGCCCAATTGTCATTCATGTGCTTTTTGCATCCTTCTACATCTTTGTTATATGTCTCCTCTGATCCATGTTTGTCTGACATAGTCATAACCTTGTGCCAAGGAATATCAAAGGTCTCAGCTAGAGAGGCTGGGCTTAAATCAGCCAAGATATCCCCATTGGTTGTTTGGATTGTTCTTGTCATGACATCATACGTATCTGCACAAGTTGCCATCAATTCTGCACGTTGCACTCAGGTGGGGAAGGTAGCAGCTTGTGATATACCACTATCCCTAAGTATTCTGGCCCTAGGAGTTGGGTTTGGACTGAAGACCCTCAATCTGAAGTCATCTAGGTCTATGTGACCTAGGTCTGTATCTCCTACATCTCTCCACCCAGAGTGAATCTTGGTCTCTGGAGGGATTCCCTTTAATTCGTACTTCATAGCTTGGGCTCAGGCGGTCATTTAGTCTGCAGGAATAGACCTTATAAGTTTGATATCTTGAGAGTTCTTTTAACACACTCCTAAGTTTAAGATGAGGTTTAATGAATCTGCTACTACTACTGATATACCCTTTTTAAAGAATCTCAAATCTAACAGTTATCATCATTGCAAAAAATCATCATTAATGCATGCAAGGAAACACTTAATGTTGCAAAAATCTTATGAAAATCATCATTATCTAGGCATTACAACATTAACTCTATCATTCCCGACACTTTCCCTTTGAAAATTCTTTGAAACAAAGTCATTTTGCAAGATTTGGGCTATTTTTAGGGTCATCCGACCTGCAGATAGAAAAGTGCTAAAATTAGGGTCTGCCGACCTCAGCAGGAAAATTGGGCTTGTCCAACTCAAAGTTTTACTACTATTCATGCTTTTTTAACATTTGCGTAGGTTTTGATTGTTACTGACTTGTGCGGGTTTTGAGGTTGATCGACCAAGTCGATGGGAAAGCGTTAAAGTGCAGGGTTAGAAGGAATCATTTTTAGCGCAAAACTGATGTCTTGCTTTCAGCGGGAAATTGGGATGTCACTGATTTTGAGAGATATTCGTGGTGTCTGACCAAGTCAGAGACTGGGTCATTTAGCGCAAGATCGACACAAGGGATTTTCAGCACAAAAGTAGTTTTCAAGGCTTGCGGGGTTTTGAGGTCTCGCCGACCTAATCGGTGAGATGCGACACGGGCATGTAGGTCGGAGGTCGACATTTTTAGCGCAAAATGGATTTAAAATGCAGCACAGGTTTTAAAGGTCACCAACCGATTGAAGAATTGACAAGTTTACAGGTTGGTCGGACCTCATTTCGGCACCAAAATTGAATGTCTTCCCAGCTGAATTTTGGCAATATTTGTTTAAGTTATCATTTTGCTTTACTCATGATAATCTGCTTACGTTTTCACAAGGGGAGCTTAACTGGGTTTGAAAGGACAACAAGCAGCTTATGCACAAAAACCCTAGCTAGAAACCCTAGAGGTGCTTGTTTAGAAAGAAAAACACTCGATCAAGCCCTAATTATACACAGCAAAAGCTCAAAAGACTAAGTTTGAAACCCTACCTGGTTAATGTGGAAGGTGCATCCGGACTGTGCAAGTAAGGAGTGGTCGTGGATCGAACTCGATAGATTGCAGCAAAGGCGTTCAAAATCACAAACGGGGCTCTAAAAATCCTAATCAAATGCAAAAGCTAATTAACATGAAGGACTTTATCTCCTTTATTCCCCAACCAAATCACCATTAATGCACAGTGTACAGTTGACAGATTAGTGTTTCGGCGTGATTTCTCTTTTGTTCAGACTTAGTGGGGAAATAGGATGCGACGGACTTGGTCGGTGAGAGCTCCTTTCAGCGCCATGACTACAGGTTCAACTCGCGCAGTTTGTGGGCTTTTAAGGTCCCTCCGACTTGCAAGCATTTTGGCCTCGTTTGACCTAGTCGGTTGTCAAATGATTTAGGGCAAGTCAGAGACGATTGATTTTAGCGAAGAAGTCCATCAAGAGGAAAACCAACGTTGAAGTGTGACAAAGGATTTTAACGCTAGGTTGGTTGGAAGGCAAATCAGTGCAACGGTTGGACAGATAGCAATTTGGCGCAAAGGTTGGTTGGAGGGCAATTTAGCGCAAAAGGGCAATTCAAGGCCATCAAAAGGGATATAAAAATCCAACCTAGCAGATTCTTGAAGTGATTTCTCAATATCATCATTCAATCAAGGTCAAAATGCACTTTGACCACTTAACCACTTGGGAGATGAAAAAGATCTAATTGACATCCTAAGCCAAATCAAAAGAGGGGGTCCCCATTTTGGAATGGGGCGTGTGTGCGAGGCACAACAAATGGTGACTCTGCTGGGAAATGCTCCTGAGCATCCCAACGATAAATGTTCAGTTCAAACCCAGAATCTCTATGTCTCCCACATATTAAACAAAAAAGTAAGGTACCTTATCAAAGAATTCAAGATCACTCGTGCTATTGGTGTGAACAGGGTTATTCCCTAACCGGTTTACCCTAGTGTGGATAATTCATCTTATTTAACTAGTTACTGGTTAAATAATATTAACACATCACACATAAATTACACATGTTAAGTTGACTTAGTGAGTCTTCTAGATGTCTAGATGTTTCTAGTTGAGTCTAGTTGTGTGTTGAGTTGTTGATAGTTGGAGTGAGTTGTCTTATCCTCCACATGTGCAATTAGTTATCATCCTCTAATTGACACATGTTGTAGGAATATCCCCACCTTCCACTCCACCTTTCTAGCTCTCACCTTGTCTTTATAAGCAAGGCATATCATGTACATTGTAACAACAACAATCCTTCTTTTGCATTCAATGATAGAATAGCATTATTCTTTCATTTGATCTCTCTTATGCTTTCATGAAGTCCTAGATCATGGGTGGCTCCAACTTGTTGAGTTGTTGCTCATATGGACCAGCTAGGACTCGAACCTAGGACCTTCCATTTGCTGCTGGAGTGCTCTACCAACTGAGCTATTGGCCCCTTTTGGCCAGCCCATCATCGATCCGTGTGTGGCTTATTTCCAACACCCCCCCTTAAGCCACACTGCGGGTACTTGGGGCTCTTAACCTGGCTCTGATACCACTTGTTGAGCTGCTGCTCATATGGAGCAGCTAGGACTCGAACCTAGGACCTTCCATTTACTGTTGGAGTGCTCTAACAACTAAGCTACTGGCCCCTTTTGGCCAGCTCATCGTTAGTCCGGGTGTGGCTTATTTCCAACAAGTGCAACCATCCACATCCTGAAAACCTGAGTGTGTGCAATTGTATTCATTCCCATCCTTCAGCAACTAAGTTCATCCAAGATCTCCTGCGACAAGTTAGGAAGCTGAGATCATTCTACCACCAAGAAATGCTCAAATTTTGGAATGTGATGAGCTTTGAGAAGAACAAATGACAGATAATGTTTTCTGGTATGATGGCATTTGATGGTAATCATTTCTAAACAATACCTTTTGTGAGAATTTTCAATTGATAGTTTTTTGAAATTGTATTGTAACGGGTCTAGTTTTGAAAAACACCTTTTATTTTCACCCAATATAGGTTGGCAACACTTAGTATCACCTGCCTTCTTTCTTGATTGATAGTGCATGTGGTAGAAGAAGGAGTCAACCCTTTTACTTGACACAAGATCACCCAGACTCACTTGGCTACTTCAGGATTATTTAAAGTGTGAGAGATATATGGCTAGAAAATACTTCAGGTGCACCAACTAATGACTCATTTTCCATGAACATGCATCATACCTCTTAGCCTAACAGCGGGAACCACGGAATGATTTAGGTCGAACCTTGGCTTCACAAGGAAAAACTCAAGATGATCCACCCATCAAAGAAGCACTTGCACGTCCACACAACTGCCACCACATCCTAAAACAAAGACCTTGCGAAAAAGCAAACGTAGCAAGCAAAACCAAAAGGATGACTAATATAAGCAAAGCACCTAACAACTAAGGAAAGCAAAGGCAAGAAAGCAAAACTAAACTAAGGCAACCTAAACTAGCCAAAGCAAACAAACCCCTAACTATGTACACTAAAATGAGGCATGACTGCCTCTTAGGCCTGGAAGTAGTGCTTTAGGAACTGGCCATTGACAGGCAATGGTAGCTCCTCACCAGTAAGGCTCTTGAGTCGATACGTGTTGTCTCCAAGGATCTCATAGATCTGATAGGGTCCCAACCAAAGCTTATCAAACATACCATGTTCTCCTTTCTTTTCATGCACTTCATCCCAACATAGGACCAAATTAGAAATGCTGAAGGCTTTGATTTTGGCTCTTTTGTCGAACCATCGTTTTACTACTCCTTGATGTTTAGCAAAGTTTTCTATAGCAGCATCACGTTTCTCTTCAAGGTGCAATAATTGGGCTAATCTGGAGGACAATTAAAGATCAGTTTCAAGGTAGTCTTGCATGAATTGTAGTACAAGGATCCTCAAATAGATGGGAAAGATGGGTTCAATCCCATAGACTAGGTGATAAGGTGATGTGCTCAGGGATGCTTTGTGTTGGATTCTATCAGCCCATAAGGTAAACCTAAGATGAGTATGCCAGTCTCTGGGATTTTTATCTAATAGTTTCTTAATAACCTCAAGCAGATTTTTGTTTGTTGATTCAACTACCCCATTCCCTTGTGGGTAATAATTAGATGAGAACTTAAGAGTAATCCCATAATCAAATGCCCAGTTAGAAAAACATAATGATGAAAAGGCAGTGCCATTATCACAGACTAAAGCAAATGGACAACCGAATCTAGTGATAATATGCTTTTTAACAAATTCAATAACTACCTCTGTGGTGCATTGCTTACAAGCTATTGCCTCAGACCATCAGGTGCAGTAATCAGTAGCGGTTAGAATATACCTGTGGCTTGCAGAGGAAGGCGGATTGATCATACCGATAAAGTTGAGGCCCCACTGAGTGAATGGTCGTACCTCCATCACTGGTTGCAAGGACATGGCTGCGTGTCGCTCTCTGTGCGCAGCAGTCTGGCATATATGACAAGTTCTTACATGTGAATATGCATCTTTGAACAAAGTTGGCCAATAATATCTGGCACAAAGAACCTGGTTAGCTGTTGAGTGGGCTGACCCATGACCTGTCCTGAATCTTTCATGAAAACTGGTCAATACTTGATTGACTTCTGACTTATCCAAACACCTTAGATAGATGCCTTCGTGATTCTTCTTGTAAAGGACTGATCCTTTTATCATGTAACTATTGCTCTTTAGTCTGAGTGCTCTCCTTTGAACTGAATTCAACTGTGGTGGACAACGTTGATTGAGTAAGTAAAATATAATATCTCCATACCACTCATCTTTTGAAATGTCTTCTAACAGGTACTGCTGGGAGACCAGGCCTGGTCCCACTTCAGCCATTGTTATAGTCAGGGCCTGACCTCTTACCAATTTCATAGGTTGAATATCTATGCCAAACTCTTGCAGTATGATGACCCATTTCCCTCTTCTTTCTCCTAATTCGCTTTGCATTAGTAATGCTTTGACTGCTGCACTTGGGACTATGGCAATTACTTGACTTCTTAAGATGTAATGACAGAATTTCTTGACTACCTTTACCAGAGCGTATGCTTGTTTTTCCACATTTGGATACCTTAGCTCTGCATCTTTCAACGGAGTACTCATGAAAGTGATGGGCCTTTCATTGTCAACTGATATCTTCTATGTCAACATTGCAACACAAGTATGCTCGGAAGCAAATAAATATATTTAAAATGGTAAAGTGTAATCGGGACTCACCAAGACGGGTGCATTGGCTATAGCCTGTTTAATTTCTATGAAGGTAGCATTGGCTTCTGGAGTCCAATCCATTTTGGCGTCCTTCTTTAGCATGGCATTGAGAGGTTGAACAATCTCAGCAAATCCCGTGATAAAGTTACGTACAAAGTTGATCGTACCAAAATATGACTTAAGTTCCTTATTGCTGGCTGGGGGAGGTAATTTGAGTATTGCTTGGATCTGGTCTAGGTTGATAGATATTCCTTGCTTGAATATTACATGTCCCAGCAACTTCCCCTTAGTTACTCCAAAAATGCACTTCTTGGGATTGAGTGATATACCATAATCCTTGCATCGCTGCAACACCTTTCTCAAATCTGCTACATGATCTTCTTGCCTCTTAGAGAATACCGTGAGGTCGTCCATGTAGATGATAATACATTTTCCAACTAATCCTTTAAAAGTAATGTCCATTGCACGCTGAAAAGTTGTACCAGCGTTTATTAAACCAAAGGGCATGCGGCGATATGCATAGATGCCCCATTTGCAGGTGAAGGACGTCTTCAATCTATCTTCATATTCTAACATCACCTGGTTATAACCAGAATACCCATCCAAGAATGACATCATCTAGGACCCATTAACAATCTGTAACACTTCATCCAAAGAAGGCAGTGGGTAATTATCCTTTTCAGATGCTCTGTTTAAGTTACGGAAGTCAACACAAAGCCTAATTTCTCCATTTTTCTTTCAGACTGGAACTAAATTTTCTACCCATGTGGAATGTCTGACTGGAAATATTATCCTTGCTGACAACAGCTTCTGAACTTCTTTGAAAATTAGTGGTTCCAGTAGAGCATTCACTGGCCACTGCCTTTGTCTGAATGGCTTTGCTCTTGGCTTCAACAGGATGGTGTGCGTGATGATCAAGGTATCGTATGTCTTTAGATCTTCATAGCTCCATGCTATAACCTCGTGGTAATCTCTTAATGCATGTATGATTCCTATCTTTTCTTCTTCGGTACTAGCTTTCCCAATGAGCACATTCTTAACATTTTCTTCTGTTCCCAAGTTAAACGGGTCACACTTTCCCCCTGGGGATTCTCTTTCTTTCCTTTGGGTTCCTAAATTGTCTGGATCAAACAATCTCTCCAATTCCACCATTCCTCGTGGAATCATATTTGTTTTCAGGTTTAGTAGTCCTAAATCTATTTCAGTAGGCTCCATTTCCTCTTCATCTATTATCTGAGCAGTGAAAACATCAGATGAAATAAGGAAATTAATTATGTGCTGATCTTCTTCAAAAACTTGAAAATTGGTAACATTATCAGGTACAGACGGGGTAGTGACAAATTTAATAGAAAACATCTTTAATCCTACCATGGATGTTGGCTCTAAGGTACTTGTTGTCTGAGCTAGAGAATTTGCAACATGATTCTGTCTCCTTGGGATCAATTGGATGTTAAAACCGTCAAAGCATTCTATCAAATCCTAGACTCTATTCTTGTACCTATTCAGCCTCTTATCATTTCATGAGTACTACTTTCTTACTTGTTTCACCACTAATTCATAATCACTAAACACCTGGATGATTCTGACCTTCTTCTGTAGTGCCAGTAGCAACCCTTGCACTAATGCTTCATACTTTGTTATGTTGTTTGTGCATGGAAACTGTAGCCGCTGTGACACCAAATATGAGCTCCTAGTGGGGCTGATTAATTCGACCCCTGCTTTGAACCCTTATCTACACCTTGAGCCATCAAATTTTAAGGTCCATAAGCAAAAATCTCTACTGCTATCATTCTGTTTTACAGCTTTCTTCTCATCATGCGGAGGCTCGAGTTCTTCCTTCTTTTCAACAGTTGATACCTTCTTCAGAATTATGGAGATCTTCAATTGTCTTTGTACTTGTTTCACTGCCTCTTGACACAGTTGGCAAGTAAATTCAGAATGCGATGTATCGTGTATACGGCACCAGTTGGGTAATAATAACTCCTCCATTTGAACATGCTTTCCAATAGCGGTTTGATCTTGCGCAAATCTGGCTACGAAATCACGGAATCCTTCGAATATCCCGGGTTCATCCTCTTCGAAAGAGTCTCCTGAATCTAATTGAACATATGCTTCTGTACTTTCCAGTTTTTCTGTAAGTGGTTTAAGGGGTCTTAAGCAACTCAGCATAAGGACTTCTGATTGACTAATGTGTGGAAGATAAACTCCCAAATCAACTTCTGAGAATAGAATCTCGTTGGGTTGATTGTACTATGTAATCATATGCTTCATCTTGGGTTCTCTTTCAATACATATCTGATTGGCCAACCCTTTCCATGGTAGCCACATATGAGAAAAGTTAGTTGCCATATAACTGTTCAAAGTCCTAGACCAATCTCTACTCAGAAGCATGCCATATTGATCTGGAATGTCCACCACTTGAATATCTATATACTATTGTACCCTAGGATTAGAAGCCAGCTACATGTGTATCCTGTTTAATTCACCTACTAGATTCACTTCAGTCTTATCTAATTGTGTCACCTTTCTGGAAGACTTGGCTAGAGTGAGCCCAAGTGCTTTATAGACTGATAATGGCATTACATTCATGGAAGCACCAGAATCTACTAAACACTTATGAAGGTTCTTATTGAATACCCTGAGTGTTAAGAGGAAAGGAGGACTTTCCCTCTTGTCTTTATACAGTGTTATCTTTTGTTCCACATCAGTCACATGTATTCTTTCTTTCCCTTTATCAATGCTATCCTTGGTGACATTCTCCTTTGGTACATAATCGATTTTGGTTCCAGCACCCATATCTTGAAAGAAAGATGTCCTAACCTCGGGTATTTTAAGTAGCTCATATATAGAAAGACTAACCTTCATTTTCTTGAGTTCCTCAACTACATACTATCCCATTTTTACTATGTTAGATCATTGAGAACTTTCAATAGTAGTAGCACCCTGATATACTAGTTGATGGGTGACTTTCGGGGGTTTAGGATTATTGGTATCTTTTGGGTCAGGTAGAATCTGATAGTTGTTTGGTGAGATGGAGGTGGTGAAAGGACCTTTAGGCTTGCTACTTCTTAGGTTGTAAGGAGTCTTATTATACTACTGATATGCATTGACTTCTTCAGACTCTTCTTCCTCAGGTTGATTATCATCTTGGAATGGAAATGTATAACTATCAAGAACTAGAGTAGCATCATACCTCTGAGAAGGAACAATTTCAGACCCTGTCGGCGGAGTCTCCTGAGTTTTAGCATTTTGAATCTCCATTTGGAAGATACTGGATGCAATCTAAAATTCTGGGAAGTCTAGTTCAGAGTGAGCATTCGTGTTGTGCAGTCTGCACCAAGTAGACAGAGCTGCTTCAGCTAACATCACACGACCAGGGGGTCTGGTATCATTGTTATGATTCTCCAAGGGTGATGGCACTCCTCCATTGTTTGGTATAGTGTTCTAGGATCAGTTCAGCCACTGTTGAGAGTTCTAATTTTGGAACTGATTCTAATTTTGATTCTTGGTGTACTGCTAATTCTGAAAATGTTGCTAATTTTGTCCCCTCTACTGTAGATAAGCATTCTGGTTCTTGAGGTGGGTAATATTGACAGTTAGCTTCTTCATTTGCTCAACCAATTCTTTGATGTCTTCTCTGTCCTCTTTGGCTTTGGTTGTTTCTGAAGATTGTAGGAAAGGCATTTGTGCTGGAGGCATTTCAGCTACTAGATTGCCTGGGTGGATCACTAAAGCTTGTGTTGCAGCTGGGTTTGGAATCAGATTCATCACAAGAGTATTATTGACCAATGCGTGAGTTATCATAGATATTTGATTTGGCATGGCAACAGGTCCCATATGGTTCAATGGACCAGAGGCTGTCTGTCCTAGCTGGGTACTCATAGTGACAACAACATAATATGCTTGAGCTAAAGTAGCAGGGATTGGGTCAGCTCTCCTTGTGAACATGGAGGTAAGTTTATCTAGGGCAGCATAGTAAATGGGCAAGGCAGTGGCTTGACCTATAGAGTAAGGGTTTTGTAAAGGACTGAAAGCTTTTTGGAATTTGTTATTAAAGGAACTTATCATCTCTCCACCTCGGCGGATTTCTACAAAAGATCGATAAAGGTTAGCTGGAGTGGTAGGCATACGAAACCTATCCATAAAAGCATTCTTCAGGTTCAGCCATGAATTTATGGATGCTGCAGGGAGGTTAGCGAACCAATAATAAGCTTCATCCTACAAAGAATAAGGGAACAACCTGCATATCACATCCTCATACTGTACTTGCAACATAAATATGTTAGCTTCAAAGATTTTAATGTGCTCATCTGCAGTCCTATCTAGATCGTTTACTCTGAACTTTGAACATAACTTATCTGGGTTTTTGGCATATCATGGTAATCATTGAACAGAAAAGGAGACTAGTTATTTCCTGCAAAGAAGGCCATGTTGGGAGGATTAAAGGGAGCTGTAGTTGTGTTCCTCGGGGCTGACTGAGCTCTTGGGGCTCTTGGTACCCCTTGATCTCTTCTTGTTCATCTAAATTCTGTCAAAGACAACAACTCTTCTCCAGCTGAGCTGGATCTAGTATGTCTCTATCTAGTCCCCAGACTTGTTGATTTTTAAGCAGAGGGAAAATAGTGGCCCTCCTTCTAGTGCCAATTCTATTGATGGTGGTTTTAGCACACAACAACGCAGGTGTGATTACTGGTTTCACACCTCTCTTGAAAAGTATCCTACCCTAGGTAAGACTACTCCAAGGATAATACAACTAGGTCTTATCTTGCTTGGAATTTCTCAGTTGGTATGTTCTAGCTATGCTACAAGTGTTCTTACATGCAATCTATAGATTTTCAAGTTTGGGACAGCAAATACACATAAACCCTTTTATGGTTTTCAGCTGATAAAACAATGTAAAATGTTGCTGAAATTCCTAATCTAACAACTAACAATGGTTTTAAAGAAAATGCAAAAGGTTAGGCTTTTAGAAGAATCCTAAGTGACATTCACAATGCACAGGCTACCTTCAGTAGACAAATACTCTAGAACTTTTAACCAGTTTCCTGAGTTACCAAATTGGAATGGGTATTACAGTGCTGCAGAAAATGGTGCTATCTTCAATGGAAGTAAATAGATTTTTAGATCACATTCATTTGTTAAATACCCAACAAATGGCACAACTTAACTTGTGGAATGCAATTGAACTTTAGCACAAACATTCAGCCCAGACTAACTTTACACAGCTATCTATCATTAGTAAATAACTAAAAATATGGATTTAGAGTATTCATTAGATACTTTAGCAAACCATGAACATTATAAAGCACAACTAACTAACTATGGGAGAGCAAGAAGCGAACCATGAAAACAAAAAATGAGCCAACACAAGACACAAATTCTTAGAATTACTGTAGAAAATTGCTTTGCATTACTTCAAATGGCATAGAGTCAACAATTCAACATCAAATTCTCTCTTGCAAACAAAGGAAATGGTAGCCCTTTATATAGAAAAGTAACATACTGAGTTTTCAAATAAACGGTGGAGATTAACTCGACATCGACAGTCCAGATTACATCAATAAATACAATTACAATAGCTCACATCAATTCTCGGATTACATTTTGTCTTCTATTAAAAAGATAAAAAATAGCCTCTAGATACATTGAATCTAGTCAATTTGACTAGCCAACTCAATATATTAGTAGAAAAGAACATTTTAGAAGCATAGAAAAGATAAAATAGGGTCACATGCTGCCCCGAATACAACAATTTACAATTATGACGAGATTACATCCTTAAAATATTCAAAATAATATCAGGATTCTTCATCTAAATCAATTTTGCCTTCACCAGCCAACTTGTTACGGTAAGTCAACCATGCGTCAAGTGCAGGATTAATCTCTGACAGATCTGGATCCTTTAAATGATTGATCCAGTAGTCGAACATCTCCAGTTCCTGACTGAATTTACTGTATATTTTCTCTATCTCTACTCCTGCTTTTTGAAACACTTTGAATTTGGCCCTGAGGTCGCTTACCTTGTCTAACCTATCCTCCATACTAAGCTTAGCATCTTCAAAAATCACCTTATGCAACTTATCTTTACACTTTCCAATATCAAATGGGGCATAGTCATCATAGGATGCTTCCCGGCAATCTTTTAAAGAATCATTTATATCATATATGACTGACCTCAGCTCCTCATCGGCTAGCTTATATGCTTCTTTTATATTTTCAAAAGTTTCTTTTCTCAAAAGTAGCTACTGATACTATTCAACGGCCTTAGGCAGCTGATTCCCAGTCAAAATATTCTCTACGACCAGAGTTTGGGTAGGCAAATCCCTGATGCTCTTTATCTGAGGATACATATGCGAGTAATATTCATCGAAGGAGTCACATTCCTCACGCAAATCTTTCCATCACCTTATTTGGATCAAAATGATCCCTTGCATTGTAGTAGTGTAAGTTGAGGAGTTGAAGCTCTTTATCAGAATGCTCTGCTGATGCCAGAGAAGGGCATGCATAGTTCCCTTTGCTAAACTTGATGGGAAACTGAACATTGGTTCTGTGCAAGTGTTTGAGATTCTCGGCACAGGGTATTAACTGTCTAGACAACTCTAGAAGCATTGTCTTGTCATCGGGATACCTAGGAAGTCTGTAAGCCATGCACTCTTAAATATGTGAATTTCTCAAACTGGATGTACCATCTTCCATACCTAGTTATTTCATTCATTGCCTCAGTGGAAATCCTCAAGGTTGTGTTACCTTGCAGCATTCTGGTTATATACATTGTGAAAGCATCATTTACTCTTTTGAAATGTATCAAAGATTAAGAAGAGGTCAGGTGTGGGTAACACTCATATACCTTTACCTGTGTTTGCTCATCATTTCCAACTTCTTCAATCTTGGACAACCCAACATAGTGATTTCTCCTTTCCAATGCATAAACAATATAGGATGTCCATCTGAAGTACCTTTTATCCTTGAAATTGCTAACGGCCTCATGAATATTGTCATTGAGGATTTGGGCCTAGTGGAACTTAATCCCTTTCAATATCTCAATGATGATAACAAACATCCATCCTTCAAAAGTGGAAGCTGTAGGAAATCCATATATCCTGCTAAAAAAAGTCACTAAATCTCCAATTTCATCATGGAAATCACTCCTGTATAGTATTTGGGGAAATTTGCTGAGAGGAGACCTTCTGTTTTTGGCCCAATTATCATTCATGTGCTTTCTGCATCCTTCTTCATCTTTGTTATAGGTCTCCTTTGATCCTTGTTTGTCTGGCATAGTCATAACCTTGTCCTAAGGAATATCAAAGGTCTCAGCTAGAGAGGGTGGGCTTAAATCAACCAAGATATCCCCATTGGTTGTTTGGATTGTTCTTGTCATGACATCATACCTATCTACATAGGTGGCCATCAATTCTACACATTGCACTGAGGTGGGGAAGGCATCAACTTGTGATATACCACTGTCCCTGAGTATTCTGGCCCTAGGAGTTGGGTTTGGATCGAAGACCCTCAATCTAAAGTCATCTAGGTCTATGTGACCTAGGTTTGTATCTCCTACATTGCTCCACTTAGAGTGAAATTTGGTCTCTGGAGGGATTCCCTTTAATTCGTACTTCATAGCTTGGGCTCGGCCAGTCATTTAGTCTGCAGGACTAGACCTTATAAGTTTGATATCTTGAGAGTTCTTGTAACACACTCCTAAGTTTAAGATGAGCTTTAATGAACCTTCCAGTACTACTGATATACCTTTTTTAAAGAATCTCAAATCTAACAGTTATCATCACTGCAAAAAATCATCATTAATGCATGCAAGGAAACACTTAATGTTGGAAAAATCTTATGAAAATCATCATTATCTAGGCATTACAACATTAACTCTATCATTCCCGACACTTTCCCTTTGAAAATTCTTTGAAACACAATCATTTTGTAGGATTTGCGCTATTTTCAGGGTCATCCAACTTGTATGCAGAAAAGCGCTAAAATTAGGGTCTGCCGACCTCAGCGGGAAAATCAGGCTTGTCCAACTCAAAGTTTTACTACTATTCATGCTTTTTTAACATTTACATGGGTTTTGATTGTTACTGACTTGCGCGGGTTTTGAGGTTGATCGACCAGGTCGGTGGGAAAGTGTTAAAGTGCAGGGTCGGAAGGAATCATTTTTAGCGCAAAATTGATCTCTTTCTTTCAGCGGGAAATTGGGATGTCACTGATTTTGTAGAGATATTCGGGGTGTCCGACCAAGTCAGAGACGGGGTCATTTAGCACAAGATCGGTGCAAGGGATTTTCAGTGCAAAAGTAGTTTTCAAGGCTTGCGGGGTTTTGAGGTCTCGCCGACCTAATCGGTGAGACGCGACACGGGCATGTAGGTCGAAGGTCGATGTTTTTAGCGCAAAACAGATTTAAAATGCAGTGCAGGTTTTAAAGGTCACTGACTGACTGAAGAATTGACAAGTTTACAGGTCATTCGGACCTCATTTCGGTGCCAAAATTGAATGTTTTCCCAGCTGAATTTGGCAATATTTGTTTAAGTTATCATTTTTCTTTACTCATGATAATCTGCTTACATTTTCACAAGGGGATCTTAACTAGGTTTGAAAGGACAACAAGTAGCTTATGCACAAAAACCCCAGCTAGAAACCCTAGAGGTGCTCATTTAGAAAGAAAAACACCCAATCAAGTCCTAATTGTACAAAATGAAAGCTCAAAAGACTAGTTTTGAAATCCTACCTAGTTAATGTGGAAGGTGCATCGGGACTGTGCAAGTAAGGAGTGGTCATGGATCAAACTCGACAGATGGCAGCAAAGGCGTTCAAAATCGCAAACAAAGCTTTGAAAATCCTGATCAAATACAAAAGACAATTAAAATGGAGGACTTTATCTCTTTTATTCCCTGACCAAATCACCATTAATGCACAGCGTATGGTTAACAGATTAGGGTTTCGGCGTGATTTCTATTTTGTTCGGACTTAGTGGGGAAATAGGATGTGATGGACTTGGTTGGTGAGAGCTCCTTTCAGCGTCGTGACTACAGGTTCAACTCGCGTAGTTTGCAGGCTTTTAAGGTCCCTCTGACTTGCGGGCATTTTGACTTCGTCTGACCTCGTCAGTTGTTGAATGGTTTAGCGCAAGTCGGAGATGGTTGATTTTAGCACAGAAGTCCGTTGAGAGGAAAACCAACGCTGAAGTCGGTGATAAAGGATTTTAACACTAGGTTAGTTGGAAGTCAAATCAGCGCAATGGTCAGACAGATAGCAATTTGGTGCAAAGGTTGATTGGAGGGCAATTTAGCACAAAAAGGCAATTCAAGGCCATCAAAAGGGATATAAAAATCCAACCTAGTAGATTCTTGAAGTGATTTCTCAATATCATCATTCAATCAAGGTCAAAATGCACTTTGACCACTTAACCACTTCGGAGATGGAAAAGATCTAATTGACATCCTAAGCCAAATCAAAAGAGGGGGTCCCCATTTTGGAATGGGGCGTGTGTGCGAGACACAACACATAGGTCGCTCTATTACTTGTGCAATGTTATGGTCATATGTCACTTGCCTCCTCTACATTGGTAATTTGAGGATCCTCCACACATCCTCTAGTGTAAGTGTCATCTCTTAGTGGGTAAATAAAAAGCACATGTGTCAAAGTCCCATCTCTCTACCAAGGTAGACAACAACCTATGATCCGATGTAAATGATGGAATCTCTAATGTGTTTTAGTCCAACTGTCTCTAAAATTATTGTCTTATCATTTGTCACCCTTCCTAGCAATCATATAGTCTCTAGCATATTCTTGTGTTCCCTCTTGCACATATTGATTTTATCTTATATCCATTAATACCAATCTTGTACATCAACTTTCCATCACATTGAACATAAAAGTATGAATATGATGAAAGACTTAGGAATCTAAAAATGATAATATTGTTCCTTTGTGGTCAAATCCATAGATTTGAGATTAGAACCACAAGTTAGGGCCCCACTTTTTGGGTCACTACCATCACTTTTGGGTTAGGGTCACAAAAATGGATTGTGGGGCTACAACTACAAAAAAACCACCCTTAAATTTTCCTATGCTATTTTTGTAATATTCTAATCATTTTCTTAATTTTTTTTTTCAAAAATTGGGTCAAATTGAGACTTACCAACTTAAGTGTAATGCCCCTCCATTCTCATCTTGGATGTGCAGATGGTCTGGCTAAGGAGCATGAAGATGAAGGTAAAATAACAGGAATATTTAGGGTATGTTAGACAATTGATGTTGTACATTATATGATGTTGGTAGATGCTACATTCATGTTGATGACATTCCTGATTATGCTCATGTGTGGTTTCATATGATAGTTTGTATGTTTTATCAATAATCTTTGTTGTGACACTGATAATTTATATGCTCTGACATTGTTTTACATTCAGGTGATTATGATGTTGATCTTACTATGATTGTCATATGGTAGAATTAATTTTTATACGACTGATTCTGTATCATAGGATGTTATGTTGTGATGTTTTGTGTGGATTAATCTTATTATGTGTATCATGTGATTATTTGATGATGGTTCTTATTTAGTCATTTAGTAATTGATTGCTATGTGTGTTGTGATTATGTGTTTGATGTGATGGTGAAAGGGACAGTGTCACATTACTCATGTGTGAGTACCCCGCTACGATGTGATTCCCTTTCATAGTGTATTTGAATATATATATATTTGATCGACTGTTTGGTTGCTGTAGGATGCAGGTACCAGGCATTGACTCCACTTGAATTGATAGGTCTGAGCATGCCTTAAACCCAATGGAAACTGTTGAAAAGAGATAACATGAGGTCCCCTAGTTAGCCATCATCCTTGGAAAGGATGAATATCCAGTTTTGCACGGTCAGTGTTGTCTGTATGGGCGTAATGGTCAGTCATTGTCATTGTGGCCATGCTTTTGATCGTGCATTATGTTAGGTATTGTTTGACATTTGGGTTATTTTGTTTGGAATTGTTTGATTAATGTTTTGGTTAATTGCTTGATTAAAATAAAATTATTAAGTGAAGAAGGCACTTTGATAAATAAATATAGATGCTTTTATGTAAATTATAGTTGTGTGGAAATTTGTATTATTATGTCTGAAAAAGATTCTCTTTCTTTATTATTATTGCCTTGAGTAATTATTTTCCATTTTAGCCACTTGGAAGAAGTGGCAGTTACGCACCTCAAGAGGGAATCTTAGAAATAATTGTTTATTTTGAATAAGAGACTAATTTTAGAAAAGTAGAAATAAACTATTTTTGCTTGGTTGTAAATGAAATAAATAGCAAATTCTAAAATAAATAAAATTAGAGAGAAATTATTGTTTGGTTAAAACTAGCAAATTGTAAGAAAGTAATAAAGGAGAATCTTCTGGAAGAAATTATGGGGGTGGTTATGCATGCTCAACTTTATTTTGAAATCTCAAGATATAATTTGGGGAGGAGCGTGCATTTCAAATAGAGAATATGTTTTATGTTTTGGGGATCTCTCTCTCAGAGGAAGTTTTCATTTTTGTTTTGGTAGCATAAACGATAGTTTCCAGAAGAAAAGACTTGGGGAAAATAGATGCGAGCTAGGAATTTTGTGAAGATGTGATAGAAGTAATATTCCAAGTATGGACTGAGATATGAATCTGATTTATTGTTGCATTAGATTTAGTAAAATATTCTATGAATTCTCTTCTATATTTTCTAAACCCAGTCTATTGCGTTAGCCATAACTTTATTTTTATGAACTAGGTTTCTCTCATTTTTTTATATATGGTCTACGGCCTAGATCTCTAAATCATATCTAAAAACTAGCCATACCCAGTTTGTCATTTTTGAGATATGAATATTTTGTGACTGTATACCTCTCACCCATTTCGTCTCTGTTTTAGTAGTCTGTTATGTTAGCCATAAATTTATTTTTACGAACTGGATTTCTCTAATTTTTTTATATATGGTGCACGACCTCGATATCTAAATCATATTTGAAAATCAGCCATACCTAGTTTGTCATTTTTGAGATATGAGTATTTTGTGACTGTCTACCTCTCACCCATTTCGTCTCTGTTAAAATAGTTAGTTGCGTCACCAATAACTTTATATTTTCAAACTGGGTTTCTCTGAGATTTTTCAACAAATTCATTTTGTGCATATCTTACAATCATTGCTTTCCATCATATGACTCTCTTTGAGGCATTCTACCAATTAGTCTGCATGCTTTGTCTATGCTTTCACATTTTGCATTGTTGGTATATTCTAAAGCCTTCTCAACAAATTCATTTTGTGCTGATCCTATCATATGCATGTGGTTAAAAGTGTGGTAGAATTGATGAAGATGATAGATCTATAGGAATGTTTTTTTGTTTTATATTCCTTTCCTCTCAAGCTAGCCTTAGAACAAGGTTCTTTCATTGTAGCTTCAGGTTTTGTATCTTGTGATTCTACCTAGTGTAAGATATTTATAGCATTATAATATTATAGGCTTTTAGCCTTACTTATACAATTATATTTAATAGTATTTAAACAATTGTCTAGATTATTAATGAAATCTACATTAGTGTAAATCATGTAAATAATTGTTGTGTTTAATTTGTATGCCTTGGGATTATTTGCATATTGTTCGCAATCATTTTAATTAAATGAAATTAAAATAAGTCTTGAGAATTATTAGTTAAAATATTGTTGCTTGTGGACTCTTATATCTTATGATCCTATAAGTAACTATTACTAGTGGTTGGAATATGATAGTTTTATATTTTTGAGGAAGATTCACTTTATGATAGTTAAATGATTGATCATGATTCAATTAATGTTACATTCTTCAAGACCCATAATTAGTGCATTATGTCATATGTTGCAATTGTGGTGTTGTATTTGAATTATTGATGAAGGATCTTAGTTTGGTCTATTAGGTGATGAAGTGCATTTGAGAGTGAATGTAATATGAGACCATAGTGTCTAGTGTGTCAAGTGTTTGTGTCATTTGGTAAAGTTGATTCTAGAGGCCTAGGAGGGTGTGATTGTGTGGGAGTTGGCTATGTGTGCATCATGTGAGTTGAGTAAATTGCTGTCTTAGAATGTTTCCTCATATTCATGTTGGTATGGTACATGTGCAAGAAGGATAATGCCTTGCTCAGTGTACCTATTCATGTGGTTATGATGATTATGCAAGATGGATAATGCCTTGCTCAGTGTACCTATTCATGTGGTTATGATGATTATGCAAGATGAATAATGCCTTACTCAGTGTACCTATTCATGTGGTTATGATTATTATGCAAGATGGGTAAATGCCTTGTTCTGTGTAATGTGAAGTGATGTATATTTTGTGTTGTAAATATATCATGATGAGAAATGTGATAGTTCATGCTTGGGTTTTGTTTTGGACTTTGAGAATCTAGATGCAGTGAAGGGGGAGTGGCTTTCAATGTAGGGCCGGCGCCCAAAGTGGTATGTCAGGGTAACCCATTAGAAGTTGTTAATCCAGTGATAACTTAATAATAAATTTAGAGGGTTGGGTAGTTTTCACAATAATCAAGATAATTGGATGCCTCACTCATGCCTGTAGTGCTCGTTTAGGCTAAGGATGAGATAAGAAGGCCGTGGTTGGAAAAATCAACTTCCTTGTCCTCATGAAAGGAATGTTGGTTCCGCATGTGTTACCCTATGGGGCCGGCATCTAATGAGAGACTATCAGGGTAACCATATATGGGGATTGGCGCCTAGTGAGAGACTGTCAGGGTAACCCATGGATGGGAGCCGACGTCTAGCTAGAGACTGTCAGGGTAACCCATGCTAGGACCATGTGATGACACTCATCCCTACTGTAGTCTAGCATTCTCTAGTTGTGTTCTCCCCTTTGTTTTGTGAATGCCTTTGGAAGTGATGTTTAAGTTACTTGTGATGTTCTTTTTGACCCATGTTGTATTGAAGTCTTGTGTAGTCCTTGCACCTGTTAGTCTATTGTCTTTCTTGATTATTTTTTTAGTGGGACCTTATTTTATTTCCTAGCATGGGGGGTGGACCTTAGGGTTCCACATGGTCGGGTGGTTGTGCTTTTATTTCCATTGGTTTCCCTTGCTATTGTTCATGCACGAGAAGGATGTACCTTGTATGGTAGATTTCAGATCTTGTTCTAGCTTGAGGAGACAAATACTTATGATCATGTTCCAGTCTTGTATATCAGTTGAATCATGTACTATTATCTTGATGTATGTACTCCAATGTAATCTGGATAGCAATATTGTAACAATGTAATGTTGTACTCTCTTGCAAAGGAACTTGTTTATGTACTTGTGATCCTATGTGCAGGATCTTGATGCTTACTTATCTGATGATATAATATGAAATTGTATGTGTTTATTCATCTAATGCAATTAGACTTAGAGTGAACTGTGCTTGTTAGTTAATTCATAATGTTGGTTAGATCTTGTTTTAGTTCATTAGTAATGTAGCCATGGAACCCTAGAGGATAAAGCTTAATTTAAATGTTATGAATAAATATATGATTGTTGTTATTTCTTTCATTTAAAAAAAAATATATTTGACCTTTTTGTAAGCTTAGTTGTGTTATCCTCTGGGTTCCTTGGTGGGGCGTTACATTAAGAGCCACACCTATAGCACTTTATACTCATACCCTATATGTGTTTTGATCTAAAAACCCTCATCTATGTGGCATTGTGGTTGTTCTATAATGTGCTTCATAAGGGTGAAAGTATAAATGAAGTTAACTTTTTCACATGTTACCTTCCTTTATATGATAAAGGAATACTCCATTTTATCATGCATCTTTTTGAGTTATGCCATGATTCCTTCAACATAACACAAGATATTACTTTTCACAATGATATACATTTTTAACATGATATTTAATTATTTTCACATTTCATGGCATCCTTCATGAGGGAATTTATTGCATTGATTATTTATGTGGACAATATACATATATCGTATGGGCTCATTTCTATATGACACATCCAGAGACTTAATTAATATTATGTCATGTCTCTCTCATGGTGATATTACTTCCTCTATGGTACTTTTTATATCTATATATAGATTCTAGGTTCACCTTTTACATATTCAAATTACTATACATATTTTGGGTTCACCTTTACATATAGAAATTAGTATTACATAAGTCTTTTCATTAGTCTTCTTCTTTGCATTTAACCCCATGGATGCTTAGTTCTTTTCATTAGTCTTCTTCTCTACATTTTTGGTTAAGAAAAAACATTTTGTAGTGCTCTTGCGACTATTGTTGGACACATTCAAGCTGCTTGTTGGTATGTGGCGACTGATCATGTTGTAGGGTTGTAGGTACATGCAGCAAGTTAATATTTGGTGACTTTGACAATGATGTTTTGACCCCAAATTAATTAATGGGGGAGTGCAGGGGGTAGTTCCCCTCCTGTAGGGTTCAGGAGGACCATTCCCGCAGTAGGGACTCAAGGGCAGAGCCCACGGTGGGGGTCTAGGGGCAACACACCCAGTAGGGGCTATTGGGGGCAGCACCCCCGAAGCAAAAATTTCCCATAATTTAATAAAGGAGTTGGTTGTTAGTTTTTTAAACTGAAATTGTAAACCATCGATTGCGAAGCTTCTCAAAAGCTTATTAAATAAGTGATTATGGAATATGAAAGGTCAAGAGAGAAATAAGGCAGTGTGAGTGCATTGATATAGCACATAGTAGTGGATTATGTTACATGGTTGAAATATTTTTTGCATTGGATAATAAAATAGAGGATGGTTATTTCTCTACTTGGATGTAGCCCACATTAGGTGAACCATGTTAAATCTGTGTGTTGTGTAATTATTGTTATTCCATATTTAATCTACATTATAATTGGTTATGTTTTATTTCTCTGGTCTGTCAAATTCTAGCATGACTTACATTAGAGTGTTTAGCATCTGGTACTTCTCTCTTTTCAGAGTTATCTCTTGTCTCTCCTTTTGCAAATATTTTAATAGGATTTTAAAATTGTGTTATAGTTTGATTAGGGTTTGTGTTACATTTGTTGGATTGGCATGCTTTTATCATTTCCTTTGGAGTGTTTTCATTGCATGTTTAAATTTGAATGTGGTAATGGAACCCTAGTTAGGGCTTAGGCATTTAGTGTTGTTGAATCTATATGAAAAATCTTAGTTTATCTACAAGGTTTGAATTTCTTATGTGTCAAAATTTGGGGTTTTCAAAAAATAATGAAGTTTTTACTTGGATATTGTTGAATAAAGGTATGTGAGAGTGTGCCACTGAAAATCAAACCTTAAAAGACCAAAAATAAAAAAAAATTGTTTATTTAGACTCAAATTCAGACCTTGGCATTAAATTTTTCATTGCAAACTCATATCATGAAACACAAATGTGTATCCCACTTGTGGGGCAGGGAAAAAAATGAAGATAAGGCAAAAAAATGAAAAACACCTTTGAATGAAGGTGTTTTGACCTTCGAATGAAGGTCAATGTTAGGAAATTACTAGGTTGATCAAACCATTTCCTACATAACCCTATGAGAGAAAATGATGCATACAAGCTTACAAAATAACCATAATGCAAAGATCAAAAGACATATCACAAGATAACACAAGATATATGCTAGGAAAAGCCTTAAGAGGGAAAAATGCAACCTCCAAAAGCATCCACACTCAATTTATTATTCAATAATGAAACATTAGAATACACTTACAAAGTTTCTATGAATACTTTTGAAACATCAAGATCCTCCAATGCATCCTCCATGTGTCCAAGCAAGTAACCACACATCCCATGCCATGATTCACATATGCACTCTTTAGGTGAGATCAATACAATAATAGCCTACTAAGCCAACCAACCTAAACCACTAACCATGTTCTTTCTTTTATAGAATCAATTTGATACAAATACATCTTGTGGTATTGGCAAAACCATGTGTCTCAAAATCATGAGAGTACAAAACCAGTGACCCCTTCATTTACTTTTTGGTACTAAGTTTTCCCAATATTAAATATTTATTCTGTCTCCCACACATAAAATATCTAACCAATATTACAATACAACTTTATAAGTGGACCCAAATAAATATTTAATGTGGCTAAACACAGATCTCCTAGATGCACCATAAATAAATACTTATTTTACATAATTAAAATAATTCATTACTTGTGTAAGGTGTACAACACCCATTTTCCTAACATTCTCCCACTCATTGTATACATTGTGTAAGGGTCAATCGATGAAGCATGTCATCATTGTCATCCATGGAACCACATGAATCTTTAGCATGCTCTCATGCTCTATCAAGATACCTGCAATAAAACCAAATTGAGCACCATCTCAAGCAAAAATTCCTCTCATCCTCCAACATGCCACCTATGGAAGAAAAGGAACAAGCCAAGGTGAAGATGCACCAATTAAAATAACACAAGCATCAAATACAAGTGATAACAAAGGCTCCAAGCTGCTACCAAGGTAAAAACCCGCATGACTAGAAATAGCACCCAAAAAAATGCTAATGCATTCAACCACCCATACCTCCTAGGTATAAACAACATCAATAAAATCATGCCAACAATATATCCAACCCATAAACAACAATCATAAGCTCCCTGTATAAAACCTATTAATGAAGAACATACAAATCTAGGAACTCCTGCCACATGGGTAATGTCAAATTTGAAATAGATCAAGGAATACTAAGTCTACCAGTCAACTCTCATAACCAAAGTGTGTCTAATGATCAAAACCATTTAGTAACAAAGGACAATCACAATGATCCATAAATGCAAAATAAATCACTACATACTCACTCACAACATGTCACCATAACTCTCCCAAGTCTACCATAACAAACCATATGAACATGAATCTCCAGAAAGTAGCCATACAACAAAGAGAGAAAACTTGTAAATCATATCTTATAACATGTCCTTCTACCAACACCTCAAAGTGCTAAGTTATATCAAGTAAGATCTCCTTTACAACCCCAAATGAAAATCCTTAACAACACCCAACCATTCAATCTCATAGATCAAACGAAAAATATGTATCATGTATAACCAACATGGATGTAAGACTCTCTAACCAAGGAAGATCAAAACTCAAATCCATTCCCAAAACTATGAATAAACACAATAAAAATCTCCTAAATCCTATCAAATGACACCATAAATCAAATTTATATGCACAAGGAGATAACCATGCTAAACACCCCTCAAATGAACCCTTTAGAACCAACAACCATAGCTCAAGATCCATATCCATGAGAAGATAAAGCATGAAACAAAATGCATCTAAAAAATATGGGCAATACCTCTTAGATGATTATCTGTCAAGTAGACCAAGAGTGGGGAACACAAGAATTCTCCTATAGGATACACCAAGCCACAATGACTCTCTCCAAGAACAATCTCCTCTCTAGTCCATGAAATCACATCCATATCTAGGTGTAGGCTCCTCAGTCTTCCTGCTGAAACCTCCAAGAGTAACCATCTCAAAAAATATCTCTAATCCCAAGAGAACTCCAGCCTCACCCAAGTTTCTAAGTATCAACGAGCACCTACAACTGATTAATCCATGCTAAGATCCAAATGCAACATGACACTATCATGAAGGTCCTAAGCAAATGACCAATGTACTCAATACCAAGAGAATTATCTAGACCATTGGCAAAGCTCCCACTACATGTCTGCATAATCTAGGAACACATTATGACATCATGATCTAACATATCCTCCTAGGAGATCACATGCTCCAATGAATATATCCTAGTTTCAAGAGAACCTGTATCATGCCAAAACTCTAAATGGTATCTAGAGTAAACCAAGACACAGTACCAAACATCCTCGTAAATAAGGATCACCTATCAAACTGACAAGTCATAAACTAACACCTCAACCAAAGACTCCAAGAGTCCTCCATGGCTAACCAAGATGTCAACATCTCCAAACATATGAAGATAACCATCTCTTGACAATATAACTCAAGATGTCAAATCACTCTCACTGTAACAAGAATCATGAGTCAATAGCTTTTCCATGACACCCATAACCACTACAGAAGAACATCCATCATTAGGTATTGAATACACATCACTACAAAAGCTCCCATTGAATCGTGATATCAATATATCCGTGTTAGTGTGATAACCATCTCCTAACTGAAGATCATCCATCACTAAGTGATGAATACACATCACTACCAAATTTCCCACTAAATTGTGATACCGAGCTACACATGACATTGTGATAACCATTTCCTAAATAAAGATCACCCATGGTCCACACACACTCAAATAAAATACCAACAACTCTAGAGAATAAGTAGAACCAAGATCTCTAAGCCAAGAAGATAAACAACCAAACCATCACTGTCAAAAGATCACTATAACCGTGTAACCAAGATATCTATAAAATCATGATAAACATGCTACAAGTCCCAATATCTAACTATCTAGGCACTCTAATCATCCATCCTCTCATCCCAATGCAACATACCAATGCACAAATAACCACAGACAAAGCTAACTAAAAAAGTTTGCATCAACAATGAATTGATCTTGTGGATATAGATAGTTCATATCTAAGTCATCCCATTGCAATAAATAGGTTGCACATACCCAAAAATTGCATAACTCATATATCTCAAACCAATGTAACATGAAAACTCATCATCACATTAGTAATCTACAAACTAAGATAGCAAAGAAGATAATCTAAAGATCTCAAGACTCAAGCACTAGATCAACCCTAGATCTGATTTTCCAAACAAATCCACAAACAAGTAGCCATAGTCAAGGAACCAATCAAGCATCTAGGAGATAAGAGCAACCTCCTAAAACTAAACCACACCACCAACTATAACCATGAATTAATCATCATAGTCAAAACCTATCAACCACATACATGATCATGTCGTGCCAATACTCAAATGTACATGCATATCCATGACACCATAATCATCACCATTGCTATACCTGTACTCAACTCTCACTGAATTGAGACTCCTAGTCTCACACATGTATCATCCATTTCCGCAAACTAGAAGACAACCTATGTATGTGTTACCATAAAATTCCATACTCTAAAATACCCATAAACCTGTATATGGAAGAGCCAAATCTGATAACCTACTATACCATCATGTTGGTCTTATAAAAACATACATCCTCCCATAATTATTTTGCCCAAAAAAATATCCAAATGTTCACAAAATCACACCCTAAATCTCAAGATTCCACAAGTGCTCAAATAAGTATAGAGCTCTCTTTGCACATCCAAATGAAAAAATACTTGATCCATTGTGTAGTACACTACAATTCTCTCCAACACCTATTTGAAATCCAAAATCTAATTTTGTATGTGAAATTTATGACCAATTAACCATCTCGGAGCAATGCATAGCTTCAAACACCAAATTCTAACACAAACAAAAAAATATGATGATCAAACTTGTACCACTATGTCATGTGTTTGGATAGACCTTTTCGATGTCTATAAGAATTCAAAAATATGATAGTGTGGGTGAAAGTTATTTCCCCTGGAAGAAAAAGAGCCTCTAAAGGATAGAAAGGGTCCTATAGGACCTTGTCGATATATTTGATTCAATTATCCATATGGTTGGTACAGATGACATCATCACTGACTGGGCTATGCAGGGGTGACATTGGGCTATTGTCATCAAGTGCTCAACTGATGATCAGTAGACTCCAAATGGGTTTTAAATTGGTTTAATTTTTTCATTTTAAAAACTTTGATGGTGGACCCAAAGGGGGTTTAATGTTTTTGAGATTTGAATCTTTAAATTCGAGGGGGGGCTATATGCTGTTCGACTTGACTAGGGGCTAGGACTGGGGGCCAAAAGCCCCTATCGGCCTAGTGACCACTGATCATCAATGAATATTTGATAAACATACTTTCATCAAATGTCACTGCCATAAAATATGCCGCCCCTTACCTCCATCCTACCACATATATTGATCGTGTTGTCCATGGGGGGTCTATTTTCAATGGGCACCCCCTTAGATTTTTTTTTAAATTTTTTGTTTTTGATTTAATTTTCTTGCGTAGGGTTTGATTTTTATTTTTAATTTTTTCACTGTACAAATTTGTATGACCGTATGACTGTACGACCGAATAAGGGGGAGGGGGCATTTTTTCACTTCCAGGCCTTGATGACCAAAATATATCAAATGTTATGTCATTTTTCATGTCTCGGGCCTCAAGGATCTAATAGTGAAGTGTGTTTTGTCCCAAGAGGTTATTTGTGCAACATCCTCCACAAAAACCTAATATGATGGACACCCATGAAACCCTTTTTACCAAATATTTTCCAATCCCCAGATTTGCAAAAATAACCACAATTTTGTAAACCCCAATAACCCCAAATCTACATTTTCACAATCTGGAAAAAAACCCTTATGCCTTGAAATGTCTCAAATATTTCTAGCATTGCTATGTCTTCAACTTTGTATTAGATTTACTCAAACAAGGGTTTAGCAAAACTAGGGAGCTCACACCTCCCTTAACCATAAATATAGCTCGAATACCACTTGTTAGGAAATTACTAGGTTGACCAAACCATTTCCTGCATAACCCTATGAGAGAAAATGATGCATACAAGCTTACAAAATAACTATAATGCAAAGATCAAAAGACATATTATAGGATAACACAAGATATACCCTGGGAAGACCCTTAAGAGGGAAAAACCTAGCCTCCAAAAGCATCCACACTTAATGTATTATTTAGCAATGAAACATTACAATACACTTATAGAGTTTCCATGAATACTTCTAAAACATCAAGTGCCACCAATGCATCTTCCATGTGTCCAAGTAAGTAACCACACATCCCATGCCATGCTTCACATATGCACTCTTTAGGAGAGCTCAATACAATGATAGACCACTCAATCAACTAACCTAAACCACTAACCACGTTCTTGGTTTTATAGAATCAAGCTCGCACAAATACAACTTGTGGTATTGGCAAAAACATGTGTCTCAAAACCATGAGAGCACAACACCATTGACCCCCTCATTTAATTTTTGGTACTAAGTTTTCCTAGTATTAAATATTTATTCTATGTCTCCCACACATAAATATCTAACCAATGTTACAATACAACTTTACAAGTGGAGCCAAATAAATATTTAATGTGGCTAAACGCATCTCCTAGATGCACCACAAATAAATATTTACTTTACATAATTAAAATAATTCATTACTTGTGCAAGGTGTACATCACCCATTTTCTTAATAGTTGGAACCTTCATTTGAAGGTATGAAGGTCCCTTTCATGATATTTTTCCTCACTTCTTTCTCTACAAAAATTTTTGTTTCGAATCTTGGGTTGGACCATCAAACTAAGTCACTGGGACATGAAATTTTGCAAGATAGTAGCCCTCGGAATAACCTTTCCAAAAACTACAATTTTGAATTTAATTATTATAGTTATTTTCTATTTTTAGTGAACATACATTTTTCACCAAACATCAAGGTCTTTGTTCCACACACGTGGAAAAATAGAAAAATAGAGAAACAAATTCTAAAAAATATCTACGCACTACATATTGATCTCCTTGTTTCAACAAAATAAAAATAAAAATTGGATATATACATAAAAAGTTATGCGCTATGGAATAAAATTGTCTAAATTATAATTGATCCCACATTAAAAATTAATAATAAATAAAATATGCAACAAGAAATTATAAAAAAATGTATGCATTAGATATTGGTGTCATGAATCTACATTTAAACATGTATAATTTTACTCTTTTTGTAAAAAAAGTTATGCGTTTGGAATAAATGTCACTTTTTAAAAATACTATTAATTATAAAAACAAGTTATTAAAACTTACGTAAAAAATTTCCCAAATTATTATTTTTAATTCTAAAAAATATATATTTAGAATCTACACATGAAATCATAAAAATCACTAGTTCACATCATCTTCAAATTTTTAACGGTTTAGTTGCTATAAGTGACAAAAAGTAAAAATTTGGTTAAAAATGTTGATTTCAATGTCCCACTTTGGCCAAAAAGTGGGATACATTATTGTGGGATCACCCTCATATAAATTTGAATTCTTTACAACTCAGGCCTCAAACTAAAATATAAAAATGTAAAATAAATAAAAAATATATCTTTTTCCTGAACCGTGAATCTTTGAAACTCTGAGCTCTAGGAGCTAATTTGTTTAATGAAAATTTTCATCTCAAGGTTTGAACTCTAAGTTTTGTGTCTTGGATCCCCAAAGTAAAACATACAATTTATGCAATTTAGGGTTGGGAATATGAACCTCAAGCCTTTTGATAAAATAAGTCTTCTAATCTCAATTTAAACCTATAAACTTGCAAATTAGGCCTAAGGTATCAAGTTTCATCATGATGCAGTTTGTCATTGGGAGTTTAATCCCCAAGCCACAAGTAAACAACTATTTTTGAACTTTTTTTAGCCTACAACCTTGCAATTCAACCCTAAACTCTAAGTTTTGTTGCAAATTGATGAGGATAGTTTGAATTCACACTAAAACTCTTGCATTTTGACTCATAAAGCCTGAATTTCTTCAAAATTAGACTCTTTAGCATGTAGACACATTGTAAATCTCAAAAATCTTGTTAATAACTTAGTGTTAAACTCCAAAACCATATAGGGACTTTAATTATGATTATGTCTCATATCAATACATTAACTTGCAAGAGTATATCTTTATCCGTGAAGATGAAATATGAGTTTAGGGGTGTTGTTCTGGCATCCAAAATAGTGACCGAGATTGTAAATGCAACTAACATGGACTTGGTATATGTGGGATTACATGATTTCCATAAGAGAATGAACAAAGATAGTGGGGCTAGTCAGAGGGCATAAAACTTAAAGTTGAGTGGCCTAATTCAAGCAACAACATTCCTAGTAGCTAACAGTTTGATACAGGAGCATCCAGAGGTGTAAGGCCAATCTTGGATCACCCAAAAACAATGTTGATTCAAAATTGATGACTTTGTTTTCATTTCTTTTCAAAATTTGTGTTTTCGGATACCTATTTGCTTGAATAATGATTCGGAACCTTCAAAGTTTCCAATAGGGCTAAGAATACCAGAATTTACTATTTTTAGTAAGTCTATATCAAAGAAGCGGTTGAGCTCGAAATTTTTCCCAAAGCTTCAGAATAGTCAAATAAGCATTCTTGGTAAATTTTAGCTCAAGATTATGTCTGGATTTCAAGATATTAAAGTTTTAATTTTGTGAGGTTCCCAGAAAAGTTTTAAAATCAGATATGAGGTACTTAAACGTCCCATAACACCCTAAAAATTTTATGGAAATCCATTTATGATTTCTAACATTGTAGTTCACTTCACGAGCTTTCTGACGCTTCAAACGGTTTGTCAATCAGACACCCGAATCAAAAGTTATGCTTCTCGGAAGTTGACCTATTTTTGGAGGGAGATGCAAAATTTGAAATTTGGCTGGGGCCGCCAAAAAGGGCTATTTATGACATTTTTGGGAACCCTTGGTAGTAGTAGAGATAAGAGGGAAAGTGTAGAGTCAAGAAAATGCGAGAAAATAGAAAACCTAGTTGATTTGGGGTTACAAAACGTAGAAGGTTCCAGAGTCTGGAGATAGGAAGTTGTAATGTGTTGCAGCCTGTAGAGGATTCATCCTCTGATTGTATTTGAGCTTCTGTAATGTAATGTGTTGTCCAAATTAATAAAAGAACATACCTCTTTTCTATGTGCAATTTCTATTGTTGTGTGTTTTATGTTTTACCCCCTTCATCACAGTTTGTTGATTTCATTATGACATGTGCTCAACATTATAGTAAGAATAATAAGGATATTATAAATGTGGATGGAAATGTAATATTATTAATACAACAACAATATATAAAAGAGATGTTTGATCTGCCTATTAGGAAATAATATGTCCAAATCACCATGGATTTTGCTAGAAAGTATTATGACAACCTTGTGAATAACTGTTTAGAAATTATAAACAAAAGTTGGTTCATCAAACCAAGGGGGTCATCTTCTAGGATTCCAAAGAAGAATTATGAATGTGACATTTGTGAAGAAGTTAATGATATAATAACACTATTGAACATAATTACATGATAGGAAATGGCTAGAGAGTTTCAAACATGGATGTATCAATATATTGGTAAGATCCTTGAAGGGAAGGAATTCATTGACTCGGTTAAATCCTAAACTCACATCCTAGACAAAGATTAAAAGTTTAAAAATTCCTACATACCTGTCAATCATTTAAAACATTTACTCCATTGTACCATCTGCATCCTCTCTTTTTTGTATTGCATGTATGATTGCCTCATGCTCCTCCATAGAAAGTGTCCATAATTCTTTTGTGACAAGTCTCCCTTTATATCTCACTAATTGATTGCATCTCCCCTTAAGCCATCCTCTTAAGTCCCCTTAAGATTAATACATCCCTTAGTTATGTTCCATAAGTTACGTAAGTCATATGCCCTAATTGATTGCATCTCCCCTTAAGACATTCTCTTAACTCCCTTTAAGCCATCCCCTAGCTAAATGATATAAGTTAGTGCAGGCACCCTTACCAAAAATACTATAGTTGATTGGACCATCTCCCCTTAAGACATTCTCTTAACTCCCCTTAATCCATCCCCTAGCCAAATGATATAAGTTAGTGCATGTACCCTTACCAAAAATACTATAGTTGATTGGACCACCTCCCCTTAAGATATCCTCTTAACTCCCCTTAAGCCGTCCCCTAGCTAAATGATATAAGTTAGTGCATGTACCCTTACCATTTAAATACTATAGTTGATTCCATCTCCCCTTAATCCATCCTCTTAACTCTCCTTAAGCCATCCCCTAGCTATGTTCCATAAGTTAGGTAAACTGTCATTTCCTTAATTGATTGCATCTCCCCTTAATCCATCCTCTTAACTCCCCTTAAGCCTTCATATTAATATTCCTAATTCTCTTAAAGATCATTACACATTCTAACTTTTTTACAATACATTACATGGTGCAGGAGATGTTTTTTGCAGTCATAATAAAGGTTGGAAACATAGAACCTGTGTTAAATTTCACTTACACTTTATTTCAGCTATTCACTATACCTATACTATTAATTATTTTAATTTATTCTTCAATAGTTCTTTCCTTTCATTATGATTTCAATGAAACTTCTTAACAAATTGTATCTTTAAATAAAATGGTCTCTAGAGACCTTCTAAATTTTTATATATGTTTCATCGTGGCCTAACTTCTATATTTGTTTTTGCAATTTTTCACATGTAGTGTTGAAAGGATTCAAATCTATTGTTTCTTGTTGCATAGGTATGATCTCTACACATGTTTCATATCTAGAGTCTTCAACTTCTAGGTGTCAAGTATAAAATCTTAGATGATCTAGACTTAGAGAATAACATTGTATAAAATCTAGGTGTCTCTAGGTGTCTTGGGTTCTAACTATATAATACCTATGTCTCTACCTCTGTCTTACGTTTTCTATATGTCAACTAGGTAGATAAAGACTAGAAAAAGGCATTTAATCTAATCTAGGTGTCTTAGGTAGATACTATATATTAACTACATGTCTAGAGATATAATATGGAATCTAGGCACGTCTTTGGTAGATACTATATATATCAACTACTTATCTAGAGACTAGAATAAGGTTTTAATTTAATCTAGGTGGCTTATGTAGATACTAGATATGTCAACTAGGTCTACCATGTAATAGGTGTCTAGAGCTTGTGTCTTAGGTAGAAAGTTATAATCTAGGTGTCTATACAATATGTATCTTAGGTGTCCTACATAGAACTAGAATACATGTGTCTTAGGTCTTAGGTGAGGCCACATGAGCTTCCACCTTCATGTGGTTGGCCTTGTCAGTATAGAATATTTATATTTCTTGAAGCTAAGGGGAGCTCTTTTTATTGTACATAGAAGTTATGAAAAACTAACTAATGCAAATTGATTAAGTTATTATTTAGTGCAGATTGATGAAATTACATACAAAATGCTAATTTTTGAGTTTGTTACTTTCTTTGACATGAATAAGCTGGTTAAAAGTATGATTAGAGAATTCCCTAGTGTCAAATAGGACCCAAATGAGTTAGTGGCCCATTTCATAACCAGGTGGAGACTAATGCTTTACTCTTCAACTAGTGTGCCACACATGGACCACATGGATGTTTGTGATCTTTTCTTGCATGCCCTAAATAGGGACACACAAGAGGAGGTTCAAAATCTCCCATATAAATCCTACAAGAAATCTTTTGAGTGCATTTTGAGAATTGATGGACGTATAATCATCAAAAGAAAAACACTTATTCATGGACGTATAATCATCTCTAGGACACCTCGAACCATAATTTCCTATAGCCCATCACCACTCAACTCCAATTTGTGGATCTACCAAAATCACTTCCCACCATGTAAGCACAAGAACACTTTGAATCATCCCAATCATCGTAACCCCTCCACATCTAGATCAATAGTTGCCTCTCACCTAGAAGGATCTAACACCCCTCAAATGGGGATAAAGGGAGAGACCAAAATGTTGGGATTAGTTGAATTAGTTCAAAATGATGAAAACCAAGAACCTTGGGCATCTCCAAAAGTGGAGTATCACATGCATGAAGTCTCCATGGTTGACCCCACTCCTAATTCTATTGGTCCTTGCAACTTGGTGGATGATCTCAAAAAGATGTTCACAAAAATCTTGTTCATTGAGAGAAAATCCTCATCATACCATGTATCCCTTCTAGAGGCCATCGAATTGAAATATGTAAACCATGTAACACCACCCTCAAAAGATCCTATCAACCAAGTTGACCTAATTTGAGCCCACCCAACACTAAGTTACACGATCTAGGTTTTTTTTGAAACCTCAAGAAAATCCCTACAAAGGTTGAGCTAGCTAGAAGAGGAGACCCATCAACCTATATTTACAAGTATGGATCTATGATAATTGCTTTAAGAGGATCCTCATGGATGATGGGGCCATGGTCAACATCATTCCCTTATCCTTGTTGGAGAGTGGGATATTACCACACCAATATCATTGCATGTAGAGAGACCTTATGTGGCTCCGGCAACCTAAAGGTAACCACTATTGGTAAAATTAGGATTTTGATTTCCACTTTGATGGAGCTAGATGTAGGACAAGAGCTAGAGTTGGGGTAGTTCTAACTTGAGAAAATGGGAGAGTTCTCCCATTCCCCTTCTAATTAGACTTCCAAAAATGTTGTTGACTAAAAATCTCTTTCCTTGGAAGTCATGCTAGCTTTGAAATTGAGAACTCAAAACATTGCCTTTGAAGATTCTTAGCTACTGATAAATTAGGTTTCTGAGAACTATGAGATGAAGTTGGAATGATTACAACCATACAAAGACATGATTTGAAAGCTAATCCAGTAGTTTGTCTACTTCGGGAATGTTATTATTTAATGCTCTTGATGAAATTGATTAAGTTATTAAGTGCTTGAATTGATTAAGTTATTATTATGTTACATGTAAATTGCTCTATTTTTCTTTTGATATAATTTAGGGTAGACTTTAATTTCTCTAATTTTCAAAATTTCTTAAATTGTAAATTTAAATGGTACAGGTATTTCTCTAATTTTCTTTAAATTCTTTTTGTAAATTTATAGGGAAGGTATTGATCTATGAAATGTTTAATATAGAATTAAAAATAAATTGATTAAACATGGTTAGTAGATTGAAAATTCTAATCAATAAAATTTTCCTAAATATTTAGCTCAATTAAAATTTAACACAAGTGTCCCAACATTTGACTCATGTAAATCCAAACATATTCATTCTAGTTCAACAACTTGTTAATTTTCATTTTATTTTTTAAATTTATTTAGGGAAGGTACATTTAGTCTATAAACTATCCAACCTAGAGTCTGTATCTAATAAATGTTTAATAAATTAAATCAATTGAAATTTTTCTCTTATCTAATTAGAATTAGTAAATTTACAATTTTATGTAATTAAACACGTGATTTAATTTGAAGTGTTAAATATGAGATATATGAAATTAAAGTTTGAATATAGATGTATATAGTGGAAATTCAATAAATAGCAAAATCTAGTCTAGATGAAATAGTCTACGAGATATAAATACTAACATAATAACAGTCCATGTAAAAATAGTGAAATAGTCACAAAACATATACTTGTATAGTCAATACTGAAATAGTCATGAAATAGTCAATATTGAAATAGTCATAAACAATCTAATACATCATGTCATTATCACCATCCATCATCCATCCATCAATCTAACATGTGTGCACACTAAGTTTGATCATCATCCATTTCAAGCCACCTTTTGGTCCCATGTGGCTGAGAGGGCAACTCATGCTGTGTACAAGAAAAAGAAGCTTCAAATCAATTTTAATGTCAAAACTGCATCCTAAATAAATTTAAATCAAATATTTAAAACCAAACCATCAAATTAAATTTTTAAATCTAAACTTCAAAATGTCTAAGCATACCACAACAGGCTCATCATCTCTCTTGCCATGCTCCTGTGCAATAGATGGTGCCGATTCAGATGATAGATTGAATGTCTGTGTCGCTAATTCCTATATTTCAATAAAACATTTGAATGAACTAGGTAGGCTCTAGAGTATAGATACAAAATGCAAGGTTGAATGATACAAAAGACTTTGAAATCACATAGGATTTAACTATAGGGCTTGAAATATGAGAGATGACTCGTGCACCTATGAAGGCTCATCAATGATACGATGAATTGAGCCTGCACCTAAACTAATCTCATCCTGCATATATATGTGTACATGTATATATAAATTCAATTGTAAAGACATGAATTTAATAAAATCATGAAATTACACTAGAAATTCAAATTTAAACTAAAAATGTACAATTTTAAGATACAAGCCATGGCATATGAAGTAGGCTCGTCTATAGATGATGTTGCCACTGATCCTGGATGACTAGGTTGGTTTGACCCAAGAGTGTCAGGACCTCTCATATGCTTTAAATTAAAATGTCACATTTCTACATTAAATTATATATTATTAAATTTGATATATCCAATTAAATAATCTTTAGAGGTCCTAATTTTATACCTCATCCATATAAGGTCTACCCAACTCTATTGCCGTTGACACTAAATGATCTAGTTGTGGTGAAGTGGCAACAACTGATGGAGTCATCTGTACCAATCAACATGAACATATATAATTATTAATATATATTTAATTTTTTTTAAAAGATTGATAATTAATAATTGTCTAAATCTATATTAATTTTAATTTTATTAAATGTGGCATACATACCGAGTCCATAAGAGTGAATAATGTAGCCAAAAAGGACTCCTCCTCTGAAGCAGATGTAGGACCAAAACATGGTTGATGACAATTTTGACAAAAATGCGGTGTGGATTGCAATGGTGTCAATCTAGGTGATGCATCAGGACCAGCATCAGATGCTCCTCTAGACTGTGCAGGCTCTCCAGGATTGATTTCATTTGCCAAGCGAGTAGCTTGGTCAGTTAAGTTTCCTGAGAGCGATGATAACACTCCGAGTGCTGAGACGACCATCCGCTGGTGAAAGGGCACGAGAACAAAGGGTGGAGAAGGGATAATAGGTGCAAGGGGCAAACGTTGATTTGGATCGACACGTGCTCTTGGTCTATGCTATGGCATTCCACCACCCACGCCCTGAAATTATCTCATATCAAAATAATTGGGCTTTCAGCCCATCACAAACTCTGCCCATAATTTCTTTAGAAAATAAAAGGGAACCTCCAAATTAGCATGAGGTGGATGGTCAAAGACGATCCACCATCGATCCCAAAAATTATCAGATATTTGCTGATGTGTGCACCATCTGATTGAAATTCTCTTTTTAGTTGGTGGTATTTGTTGACCTATGGAGGGATCAATGAAAAATGGGGCAATTGTAGTTTTAGTAATATGTAAATCATTGATCTCTTTATATGAGAGACCATCTGAATAAAATTGCCTCCTCTCTTCCCGCCACGAGCGGAATGTGTCTAGATCCGTGTGGATAGCTCTCACTGAATCAACAATAGTTTGCATCATAGATGCAAACCATGAAATGTGTGGAAGGGTTTGGATTTGGCTTTGCAATAAATTAATTTTTTCTTGTAGAACATGTATGTTTTCATCAATTATGGCTCGCAAATGAGCCTCATCATGCGGTGGTGGCGGTGGTGGTGGGGGGGCATGTTGGGGTGGGGGGTCTTGTGGGGGGTCATGGTGGGGGGGTGTCATAGGCTAGATCGGCCATGTGTAGAAATAAGGTCTACAAGTAGAGCTGCAATTACAAAAAATGTAGATTAAATTGCATGCACAACATATGTTTAAATATATACATATACATATAAATTGAAAACTTGGAAATATAAAAATTTGTGTGGTTTAAACAATATACATTAAAACATTTAATTTAACATATACATGCATTCAAAATTTAAACTTACATTATAAAATGTTTAAAATCAAAATTTATACATTTAAGAATCATGACATGAATAAAAATTTATGTCCTAGTAACTAGTCAAAATTTATACGTTCATGTATTACATTCAAACTCCTAAACATGTCACTAAGTTCATGACCTATTGGCTACAACTACTCCTAAACACGTCACTAAGTTCATGTCGACCTATTGGCTACAACTACTCCTAAACATGTCACTAAGTTCATGTCGACCTATTCAATCTTTGAACCCATTCTATGTACACTCAACATTATTTTAATTTTTTTCTAGATTGTTGTTGTCTCCTTTACCCCTTTGTTAAGCATCAAGTTGTCATAGATATATGGATATATGTTTAAATTAAAGATTTAAACATAATAAAATAACTTCTAGTTTTTAGGTTTAAAGGTTTAATATAAGTCATTTAGGTTAGGTCTACAAAAGATATATTAGGGTCCTATCCTATCTAATGTGTAGGTTTTTAGCTTCATGAAAAGAGTTTTACAAATGGTTAATTTAGGACTATGAGATGGGCATCAGGAACATTAAAAGCCATGAAGACTAAAGAATAAGCCTATAAGAACGTATAACTAGTTCAAGGTCTAGATATAGGGGAAAATACCTAATAGGTGAGATAATAAATGTGCATTTAATGCCCAATATTTTTAAAAGTTTAGTAGAGTAGTTATGACTTTAAGCTTGTTAGTGAATTGTACTATATAACTACTAAATATTTAATGACCAACTAACCAATCATACATGGTATCAACCCACCAACAAAGTCTTAATAGATGATTAAATTCAGAGTTCCTTTCATTCCACAACATCAAAAAGACATGAAGTATTCTTCATATTGAAAGACTAGATAATTGACTTGAGGAGAATAGTCTTGATAAATTTTAAGGAGGAGGCCTCTAAAGGGAAGAAATTTATTCCTAGTCAAAAGGCCAAGAAAACATATAAGAGGAAAACTATAGGAGCATAAGGAGATGTGGAGGAAGAAGAAATTCCTTTGAGGAAGAAGATGAGAGGGAAAACCAAGCCACCTTCTTAGAAACCTTCCACTAATGAAAACCCTATCTAAGTTCTATCGAACTAGGTATATGAATATTGAATGTTTAAATTAAAGATTTAAACGTAATAAAGTGAAGTTTCTAGGTTTTAGGTTTAGGTTTAATAAGTCATTTAGGTTTTAAAGAATAGGTCAGTTTAGTTTATGAAACCCTACTTTATGAATTAGGGTTTCTAGTATTTATGAATTACAGTTTTATGTTTTACTGTTTATGAAATCCTAGTTTATGAATTACAGTTTAGTGTAAATATGAACTAGGGTTTTACGTTTTACTATTTTTGAAACCCTAGTTTATGAATTAGGGTTTTATGTTTTACTATTTTTGAAACCCTAGTTTATGAATTAGGGTTTTACAGTTTAGTCTTTATGAAATAGGGTTTACCATTTCTGAATTAAAGGTTTATAGTTTATGCATTAGGGTTTACTTGTTTTCAATTTTAGGTTGAATATATATAGCTGAACATTGCAAAAATAACGAAATACAAAGCAAAAAATAATAAAAATTAACAGAAATGGACGGGCAACCAACCTGGGGCACTGGTGAATCAATCTGAGGAGGTATGGATGTTGTGGAGGTTGAAAGTTGGGTTAGCAAATGCGGGTACCCATTTTTTGGCATTACTGTCCCTGATATCTCGCGGCCTATAGTTGTTAAAATGAAGCTGCAGGCTTGTTTATTAAAAAAAATTATACTTTTCAAAAACAGGCACCTATTATGAAAAACGGGTACCCGTTTCATAACGGGTGCCCATTTGAAATTGGTACCCATTTCATAACGGGTGCCTATTTTGCTTCAGGTGCTCGATCATAAACGGGTATCTGTTTCGTAACAGACACTTGTTTTGGCTCGGGCGCCCATTCCAAGCGGCATTTTTCACCCGCGGAAAACTTCCGCGAAATGTATACTCAACTTCTTGCTTTCACCCTTATACTTTAAAACAATACTCTATTATTTCCTTTCAAGCCTTTATTCTAGCTTCATAGTATTAAACATGCTCAACAAATTGAAAAGGAAGAATGCATAAAAGAACCTACAACATTCATTAAATATTCCCCAAGCTAAGTTTTGCAATATGTTATTTCTAATAAGGTATTAGAAATGAACATAGTATAATGTAAATCTATAGTTGAAGATAATAATTCATACATCACAAATCATATCTCGTTTATATTAGAAAAAATAAAATTTAAAACTATCTAACTCTATCTCATTTTACTTTAAACCGAGATTATTTCCATATCTCTTATCTACACAAAATCTCCCTCTTTGAATCTAAAAATGCAGCCTCCCTCTAAAAAAATTACAAATCTAAAAACATAAGCACCTAAAAAGACCACTACAATAGCCGCAAATGACAGTCACAAACAAAATTCCCAAAATAGCTAAAGACTAAGGAACTAATAGGTAGTGGGAGACAAGTCATTAAAGGGAAATTACATCATATTGCACCTTCATGGGGTGAGTGCAAGATCATGATGGGCCAAAAAGTTGTAATGGACGAAAAAATTGCATGAAAGTGTTAGCCAAAATTGTGAAACTCTTTTTAGGCTCAAACTTTCAACATTTTTTAGCTTGGTAAGTCAAAACAAAACATATATTAGTTTTTAGAAAATGGCTATCCATTTGGTATTCTTCTTGTTTTCCAAAATTTCCACTCAAATTTGCTTTGAACTACATGGGGAATAAACAAATATCCATTTTGAGTTCAAAATCTCCCCCCTCGAAAATTGCATGGGAATTAGGCTTGGGAGTTCCAAACCTACCTTTTCCATCCAAATGATGAGTTGGGATGTTTTCATAGATTTTCTTTGACTTAACCCTTGATGCTGACAAACATTTTTATTCAAATTTGATAAAAAAGGTATATTTGAGAAACTCTCAAGATTTTAAAAATATAATATATGTTTGATTATAAATTTTAAAACATAATTATTATTAATTTCTAGATGTACACTTTGTCTTAATTCCTAATAGATGTATTGACTGAAAAATGTCCATAACTTTCAAATTGTTTATCCTTTTTCAAATATCAAAGACGTGTCATACTCTAGGCTTCATTAGCTACAAGTCTTAAAAAAATGAGTTTCATGTTTTTTGACCAAGTTAGGTTGGCTGAAAATTTGTTTCTAATATTTTAAAAAGTTGCAATAAAAAATTCATAACTAATTATTTACTTACAAAAAAAATCACACAAATATGCATTGCATCTACTTGTGTGTCCTTTACTTGTATCTAAAGTTTGGAAAACAATTTTTTTTTGTTCATGCTTATGTTGGCCAAAATGACACCTATTTTTTTTTCCAAAATTTTTAGTAGTGTTATATTGAAATATTCAATTTTCACCAAATTAAATTAATTTTTTTCAAAAGAAAATAGTAGCTCATAAACTACATTTAATTTCCTACAACTTTTATTACTACATATTTTTAGATTGTGTAGACAACACATTCAATTTTTCACGTGATGTTGCTTAAGTTTATTTTATAGTATGTTTGCATTGCTACTTGAGGGTATTGTTTGGCCTATCATGATCTTTCATTCACCCCATGGTTACATCTTTTCATTGGTGACATCACACTTCCCCTCTTTAAACATTATGATAACTAAATTTCTATATCTTGGGGACCTACCCCATGGTTGCGTCTTAATGCCTAAATGTTATGGCTTCATGCCTTTGTTGTAGCTTCAATCTCTTCTTCCATCTTTGTGCCCTAGTTTTTTATGCACTATCACTTGAGTGTTTTTGGCCACTAAGGGCCACATCACCATTTTACATTGCCCATGTTGGGGCAACCTTACATCCTTGATGCTATGTCTAGCCCACATGTGCTTACTAGATGTTTTATCATTTTATATATTACACATGTTTATCACACGATGTATTCAAATTTATTGCTATTGAGTTTTATATGCTTACATGCTTATGTAAAGATATCATTTACTTTCATGTATGATTCTCCCTCTCCTTTAATTCCTTGCATCATGTGGCTACAACTAACTGAAGGGGGGCATATATCACCACTAGCATTTCTATGATTGAGTTTTCAGGTAGTGACATGTGCTACAAGAGATTAATTACTATGACCAAATCAAACATTATCACATGACATGCCTTCTACTTCATGCACCATGTCATCCCATGGTTTCAATGTCAAACACACCATTTTTATTTTTCGAATAGAAGGATTTTTTTAAACATTACTGATTTCTTATTGTTCCTATATCTTAGATAGTTGGCAAGTTCCTATTCTATATTAGATTTTTCATTTCTAAGACAAAATCTACTCATTGTACACTTTATCTCTGTTTTGGAAGATTCATTCCAGAGTGTATACTGAAGGACATACTTACATGATCACACCTTGTAGCTTCCATTACTTTATATGGATCCCTCCTTCATATCCTTTGATGTTTGAATATTGACATTACATGCATGTTTGTGAGTGCTACATACTTTGAGATGCATGATCATTTTAGAACTCACATGCACCTCAAAATGAGAATAAAATGTAATTGTGAAATTTACATATCCATGCCATTTTCCATTTAGTTTTGCGCCCATTTTGAGGAAATGTCTTGATACATGTACATAGTGACAAATGGTAAGATCTTGTGTGAAGTTGGGTTTATTCCCCTAGCCTTTTTTTCGCATCCATATACATACATTTTCCCATATACTTAACACCTACCCTATCTTTACATACACATACTTCTATATATTCAATTTTTCCATATATTTATTAAATTATCACATTCACCTATGCACCTACCTCCATTTATTTGTTAGCCAATTGGATTTGATCGTTTACCCATTCAAGACAATTTTACAATTGCAAAATTACCCCTTTCTTTTCAAAATTCAAAGTTCAAATTTTGATGATTAGTCCCATTCACCTACTTGCCCTAAGCTAACTAAAACATGTTTGACACAATTTGATATTATGTGCTAGTATTTAGAGACATTCAATGCATCAATTCTAATCATATCCTAATCAACTCTCAAGCATACTAGGGCCCTTGCCCACTATTTTTCAATCTTTGTACACTTTTTGGGGGCTGATCTAGGAGAACTTGTCTCCTTGTGACAAGTTGGTAGCCCTTTTAGGTATTTATAAATGCCACCAATCCACAGAATCTTCAGGAGAGAATTATAGACCATTATTCATTAGGCAAAGGACAAAGCATAACATCACTATGCACATGAATCCAAATTCAGAGGACTAATTTGTAACTTACAATTACAAACTTGTCCCTTGACAAAGCACAAATCAAACATAAATTCCAAAGTACTTCACAAACAAAAAGACATTGTTTTCTAAGCATACACAATCAAATTCCAAATTCTTACCTCAAAGAAACTCATTCTTCTTCATAAAGATATAACCCTAATTACTACATTTACATTTCCTAAAAAGACAAATACATTTATTAGATTCCCAACACACAAACTATAACTAATTAACTTAGGTTAAGTTGTGCAGAGTAAATTGCGTTTGTTTAACTAAACTAATTTAACCTTAAGAAAATCTTATTTTCCTTTTACAGTAATATTGTCCTTATTCATTCAGAAAGCGGAATATGAACCGGTTCCCTATGCATAGTTACTATCACGAGAACAGGCCCAAAAGCAGGAAAAGTGTGGCCAAAGGAGAAAACAAATTAGCCTGCACCATCTAAAATCTTATCACAACTACTTTTATATGCACTGACATAAACATTAGAGATTTAAACCAAAAAAAAAACAACACAGGCCAAGCTTAAATCCTTGGAGCGAATTTGTCGTTATAATTTACCCAATTAATTACATTCAAAGGTTGGTCATGCATCCTCGTTATGATTATTCGTCCATCCGACCCATTTCATAGCATGGTTACCGTAATTTCTGGCTTTTCTTATTCGTACTGTTGCACATGTGAAGCAACAACTCATTTCTGATTTTGTTTTTCTTTTTGGCCTGCGACTAATTTATACTTTATCCAATGCCCACAAAGAATATAAGAACTGGATGGTGTCACGTTCTTCTTACAGAAGTGCTTTGTACGAAAGAAAAGAGAAAGAGCATTTCAGCCCAAAAGGCGAGAAGTGCTCACCTGTGACAGTGCTAAGCACGGGACAGGCATTTTGGGTGGCCCCTTTCTTGATTTATTTCATTAGCCTTTTATCTTATTCACAACAACAGTGCCTTCCAACTAACTGATTTTCTCCCATTTCGGGATTCTGGTTGGAAATTTCCTGACTTCATTCCAGGTTTAATGGCTTGTTTTTTCGTGGGCCTTTAACTACTTAGCTGCATTAAGTTCCCTACTGAGTGATTATTTATAGTACAGGCTTTAAGTGAAAGATATGTGTTTTACAGATATACATATTCTTCAGTTGAAACTGTGTATATCAAGCTTCTTTCTTCTGGTATTGTTTATGAAGCTCATTGTCATATTTTATAGTGCTGCATACTGAGGTCTGATATTTCGTACCTGCTACTTATGGGCTTCTGGTCTAGTTGAAGAGTCTCTGTTTCCTTCTGACACAACCAGTTTTGCTTTTGTGAGTTTCTGTTACTTGAAATACGATTTGTTCTCTGTTGTTACAACAGATTTCTTTCACAACTGATTGATTTTAGATTTTGACTTTAACTCTAGTTGCTTGGCTTTTGTATAATATATGTTTTTTGTTTTTGTTTTGTTTAGAAGTATAATAGACTCTTTCTCTTAACTTCTACTGTATCTTCAGTCCCATTCTCTTCTGTGGTTATTTGTGAACATTACTAATATTTCAAATTCTTATATAGGCTTTTACCCATATATAATGTTTTCTATTCTTGTATGCTTCTTATACTAGGTTATAAAAGTATTGTGTGTTGTAGCAAATTACCCTGTTTTCACTGCTCCATTTCTGATTTTTTTTTTCCCAACATCATGTTTTGTGGGCTTAAACCTGGTGCATTTATCTATTTTTCTATCTTCCTTTTATCTGTGAATCTGTTTTGACATTAATGTCGCCCCTTGTAATATTATATTTGAATTTGTATCTTAAAATCATGCAAATCATGCTTTTGAACTTTAAGTGCAGAACGTTTGGAATATTTTCTATTTGTACATCATAATTATAAAATTAACCTTTTGTGAAATCTTTTCTAAAGCATGTTTCGTGTTCTTCTCTGGCAGACAGTAATGGGAAACATAAAAGCAGCCATCATAGCTTGGGTTCTGTGTATATTTCTCTTGTCTTTGACACCGACTTCCTGGACTTCAGAGGTTAGAGACTCTGAAACATTTTCTTGAAGTCAAAATAGTAGCCTATGAACATTTGAATTATGCAGTGCTGTTCTTAAAGATTTGTCATCAATTTGCTCACTCTTACTCTGTAGTTATGAATTTACTCTGTATTTATGATTTTTCTTACTTGATAACTATGTAGTGCAGGTTTATATTGTTTACACGGGTAGTAAAGCGCATGAGGATCCAGACATAAACTCAGCCTACAATCATCAGCTTCTTGCTGTCGCTTATGATGGAAGGTTGATCCAAACAACATAACTTCATGGAAATAATTTAAGCTCAGATTGAATTTATGTAAATCGTTTCCAATTCTGCAATGGTTAAACTGTCATGACATTTAACCATAGTTTTACAGTGACTTTGTTATTGGTTGCTGTCTTGGTTTAAGATTCTTACACTACTATACACCAACCTTTCAGCATGGAGAAAGCCAAATCCTCAATGGTTTACAGCTACAGACATGGATTTAGAGGCTTTGCAGCTCAAATGTCGAAGGCCCAGGCAGCGGCTATGGCCAGTATGTAATTTCTTAGTCGTGCATTCTTGAAATTAGCTAAATTGCTCTGAGCTACATGTTCTTTACAATCTGGATTCATCTGTTTTATATCTATCTAATTTGCAGAGATGTCTGGAGTTGTTTCTGTATTTCCAAGCAAGAAAAGAAAGCTCCATACAACACACTCATGGGAATTTCTGGGCATGCCAAATGATAGACTGGAAATCCCAAATGACTCTACTAGACTTCAAGAGGATGTCATCATCGGCGTCATTGACACAGGTAAATTGGTGTTCATCTCAGATTATCATTTGTTGGATGGCAAAAGCCTGGGATTTGCTTACTAGAGACAACCGGCACTATGCACTATCAAACTCTAGTACAATATCACTGTTTGAAAAAAAAAAAACCCAATTCAACTTGTATTCAGATGAATTTAGGATAACAGACCTCTACAATAGTATTAATATTTAAATTGAAATTTCATATGGGCTGGCCATCCTGGTTGAAACAGTGGACCTCTACTTAGTGTTTTAGACGGTAGTTCTTTGGCCATGTGACGTATTACTTGAGAAGCAAAAGATTTACACAGCAGATGGTTTGGATAGCTGTTGTTTTGCAGAGATTGTCTACATGTTGGCTACATGTCCTTTCCCCTTACCAGATTATGTTCCTGGCATGAGGGAGTAGGTTTTATGGAACTCTGGCAGGGAAGTTTATCTTATAGAGGGCCAATGGTTTTTCTCCCAAATCTGCCATCTCTGAAAATAAGCTACTGAAAGATTCGAGGAAAGGCAGTGTTATGTGATTGCTTTCTGAAGTTGCAAAGAAAATCTGGCTTCCTAGTGCCCTCCTCTTCAAAAAGTCTGGGTGTGTTATAGAACTTTCTGATTTAAGATAATCAATAATAGAAAGAACCTAAAAAGTCATCGTAGCTAAAGTGAAACTTTTTAAACAGTCCCTCTGCCACTCAAGGGTTTAAGAAATTTACAATAGGGCGAATCTGTGACTAGTTGTTTGTGTGCTGCCAATATGACAAATTCAATTTCCTGTTCCGAAGGTGTAATTTGCTCCCTCATTTACCTATTTCAATTGTCATACGTTATGAGATTGTTTTGCCTGTAGATATTCTATTTCATGTTTCACCTTGATGTACTGAATAATTAAACTCATGTCTGATTAGGGGCTGGCTTGTAAAGAACTGGGTAGCTTTCATTGATATTATGATATTTAGTTTCTTTTTAGTCACAGTGCAACGGAGTACCATATATTGCTTATGATGTGTGTGTGTGTGTGCATAAACATTTGAAGTTTACAGTGCTGGTTGTTTGATTTGAATTCCTTAAAAACATGACAATGGAACTGATTATTATGGCCTTGACATGTCACAAGACAACCATTGTGCCTTAAATATGATATAGCCTGTCAACAAATCTGAACATTTGTTTTGATTAGGTATATGGCCCGAGTCTCCAAGCTTTAATGATCATTTGATGTCTCCTGTTCCTTCTCGTTGGAAGGGAGTCTGTCAAAGTGGTGAACTATTTCCTTCATCGACATGCAACAGGTTAAAAAATATTCCACTGAAATTATATATTTTCTCAAAGCCCAATAGCATATTATGTGCTCTGTTTTCCCTAGTACATAGATTTTTTTGTAGGAGTCAAAAAATGTACATTGAACTCCAAAGTAAATTGATAAACATAAACAATATTCCTATACTGTTGTGCAGGAAACTGATTGGTGCCAGGTATTATTTGAATGGATTGGAGGCTGAGAACGAAGAAACTTTAAACACGGCAAGTTCAGAGGATTTCATAGAGTTCAGATCAGCAAGAGATAGTATGGGGCATGGAAGCCATACTGCTTCTACTGCAGCTGGAAGATATGTGAGTAATATGAACTACAATGGTTTAGCAGCAGGAGGTGCCCGAGGTGGTGCACCTTTGGCTAGAATTGCAATATACAAAACTTGCTGGCAGTCAGGATGTTATGATTCTGACATATTAGCTGCATTTGATGATGCAATCAAAGATGGAGTAGACATTTTATCTTTGTCATTAGGTCCCGATGTTCCTGAAAATGACTACATGAGCGATGCAATTGCAGTGGGATCGTTTCATGCAACACAAAATGGAATTACAGTGGTTTGCTCAGTAGGGAATGATGGAACTCCTGCCTCTGCAACAAATCTTGCTCCGTGGGTTATCACTGTGGCTGCAAGCACTACAGATAGGAACTTTATTTCTACGATCATATTAAGTGGGACAGATGCCATATACAGTGTATGTAATAATTTCTCTTCTAGTGATCAAATTTTCCTGAAGAAAATTTTTCCCACTCTACAAATAAACAAAAATTTCAAGTGCATGCTGAAAATCATTACTGGAAAACTTCTAACCTCTATGGTTTAATTTTCTGATTTGTGTTTCAAAGAATATCTCACTGATCTTGCTCAAGACAAATTACATAACAAGATAGGAAGTTTTTTCTGAGTCCTGACTATGCTTTAATATTGTCTTCTTCAATTGGACTTCCTATGGAAATCCTTTTTCTGCAGTGTTTGCTTCCTTCTCAACTCTTCAATTATGGATATTGAGTTTACAAATGTTTTAATCTCATGACAAATTAGGCCCAGAATGAATGCTCCTATGGCTGGTTGAGTGCATGTTGATTATAGACCTTCTGCATTGACTCCCTAAGAGGAAACCTAAGTTCTCTTCCTGTTGGTCTCTGAAAAAAAAAAATTGTGCTCCGTGTTGTAGAATTGCAGTGCCGTTAATGAATTCTGTTACATATTAGAAGGCAAGAATGGGTATCTTGTAAAATTAATATATATACATTTTCCTTACTGACAAGTTTTTCCTGACAATGTTGTGTAATTTCAAGGGTGAAAGTCTTAGTTCCGCACAGATTAATAATTCGGCAAGGCTTTTGTCTGCAGCAGATGCACATGCAAAATACTTTACTCCATTCCAATCAAGGTATCTCATTATAAGAGCCAGGCATATTGCAGGAGATGCTTATATTGTCTTAGGTCATCCAATTCAGCAGGATTTGTTAATCATCTCTAATTGTCTGGATTTTGCTTTTGGCAAGTGCAGTTTCTGTCTGAACAGCTCCTTAGACAAGTCTAAAGTGACAGGGAAGATACTAGTTTGCTTGCATCCTCAGGGTTCTTCAGAAACAAGGGTATCAAAGAGTCTAACAGTACAAGCAGCAGGAGGAGTGGGAATGATCCTGATTGATGAGATTGGGGAGAACCTTGCAATTCCTTTTGTCATCCCTAGTGCAATTGTTGGGGACAAAATCGGTGCTGATATTCTCAACTATATCAACTCCACCAGGTGTGTTTTCTTGAGTTATAGTTTTGTAAGATTGTCAATCCTTCAAAGATATGTCCTCTTTTGAAGAAAACCTAGTTTGTATAAATGTATGGCACTGAAACTTCAAATTTGAAGGATCAGGAGTTGCAAAATCATGACTTCAAAATGAAAAGCTAGGTATATATTTGACAATTAGAAAGAAGGCCTTGAATTGAAGGCCTACACCTCTTCTGATATTCTAAATTACAGCATCTGTTGAGAGGAATCTCTCTCTAAATGTTGTGCCACTTATCAGATATTATGCTTAAATCCTATAAGACCATTGGCAATGCTTTTGTCATGTTTTCTGTTAGGTAAGCAGATAAACACTCCAATTTGCTGCCTTCGTTTTATAGAAGCTCATGAAATGCTCTGGGCATTTTCGACCAACTTCAATTAAGAGTTTAAACCGAGAATTGTTTCTTAATGCATTATCTGGAATGCTTAAATTTTCAAATTGAAGGGTTCAATGTTCTAACAGTCGGCAATTTTATCAGGTTTCCCCAGGCTTATATCTCCCCTGCACAGACAATCATGGGTTACAGGCCAGCACCTCAGGTTGCAGCATTCTCCTCGAAAGGTCCAAATACTTTAACACCAGATATCTTGAAGGTACAGCAAATAGAATCTCTCCTTCTTGTTTCAATAGCCAATTGGTCACAAAACTCATTTGTAACCACCTGACATGTTTCCTTGACTATTATGTTTAAGCAGCCTGATATTACGGCTCCAGGATTGAATATACTAGCTGCATGGACTCAAGTAAAGAAAGACATTGATTTCAATATTGTCTCTGGGACTTCCATGGCATGCCCCCATGTGACAGGAATGGCTGCCTTGATCAAAGCTGCACAGCCATCTTGGACACCTTCAGCTATTAAATCTGCTCTCATGACTACAGGTAAGAGAAAACTAGATCCAAATCAAATTGTTCAATGCTTCAAATTTATAATATAAAATTGTGGGTTCTGAAGTTCTAAATTTGTTTGTATACAGCTAGCGTATTGGATAAAGAAAACAACATCATAACCGCTGCTTCAGAAGGAAGGACTGCAAATCCATTCGATTTTGGGGCAGGAATTATAAGCCCTATGGAAGTAACAAATCCAGGGCTTGTGTATGATGCAGAACCTATAGACTATGTGAACTTTCTTTGTGCAATCGGATATGATGATGCTTCTCTTAGGCTAGTCACAGGAGATCAGAGTGTATGCACTAGGTTCCCACCATCAGCTTCCAATCTGAATTATCCTTCTATAACAATCTCCAAATTCAATGGCAGTGGTTCAGTTGTCAGAACGGTAACAAATGTGGGCAGCCCAAGAAGTATCTATACAGCAAGGATTTCTCCACCTAGAGGAATAATTGTGGATGTTGTTCCAAATGTTCTTGTATTCGACTCCTATGGTCAGAATATGTCTTTCACACTATACTTTAAGGGTACTGCACAAACATACTCTAAGGGTACTGCTCAAACTAGGGGATACGTATTTGGATCACTATCTTGGGTGAATGGGAATCAAATAGTGAGAAGCCCTTTGGTAGTGGGTTCCTTCTCTTACTAGGCCTTGTACAGGATGCAATAAGGATACTTTACGTTTATCTTAAAGTACCATTGTACATTGAGAGAATTGACTACTAAGGGACGGAAAATGATTCCCATAAGCTACCTTTGTGTCACCATATATACTTGCAGCATATAATCCAGTGGGTCTTGAATGAGCATTTTATAGTAGTAGAACTAGGACGAGTTTCTGAAGGTCTTCCTATTTTCAAGAGTTTATTTTTCAGATTGCAAAGTATTTCTGAATGTAACAGGAAGCAGAATAAGGTGTTCGAGTGTCAATGAGAACGTTGAAATGCTGACAGGATTCTTTAACACCATTGCAATTAGAGACAGTTCTTAATATCAAGCAAAAAAATCAGATGGGTGTACGGCATTGGGATGTGGTGCCTTGAAACATCTTTGTATAATCAAGCCCTTAAATTCTCTGATGAAGACTTTCAAAAATTAGCAGCAGATCACACTATTACAAAAGCAATTGGACCATCCTAAGAGGGCAGATTTTCCTCAGCGTTAAGGTGCCAAGAACTCTTGGTATGGTGTGCTTGGAAGCTCAACTCCTCGTTGAGGGGAATAGATAAGATGTTCTGTAATACTTCCATTATAATATAATCTGTGTTTTCTTCTTTGGTTTTGCATAATGCCATAGTAATAATAATCTTGTTGGCCAATAGGTAGTTATTTAGTTCTCTTTGGTTTTGCATAATTCATAATAAATTCTAATAATAACCTTATTACACAATAGTTATGGATGTTACAGCATCTAATTTAGGAAAAGAAAAACTGTTTCACTTCATCTAAAATAGCGTTGTTTCCATTCATATTTTAATTTTTAAAAATATTTTCGTAAGTACTATGAGTGAAATCTTTCGCTCAATTAGTGAGATAGGCCATTTTATTTGTAAATTTCATTTAATTAGTTGAACTTAGATGGAGTAAATTCCATTTAATTAGTTGGACTTAGATGGAGTCTTGAATCTCGATAAGAAAAGGTTTTCAAAGCTTATGTATAAATTATTATTTTTCTTTTCAAAACTCTTAAAAATCAAATTTATATCAAATTTGAACTCGTTTATAAAAACAACTCCTAAATGAATAGATTACCTTATCCACTTAAGAGAAATTAATATGTAATTAGTGTGGATGTTCCACTACTTCACCAAAATGTATCTTATCTCTTTGAAACATAATTTGATTGAAATAGTTGTTCCTTAGTGTAAAATGTAAGAAAATAGTCTCTATGTCTTAAGATTTATATTGTCAAGTGCACTTAAACTAAAAGGAAGACCAAAATTGCAAAATGAGAGTAAGAATAGACATAAGAATGACTAGACAACTAGTATTGACCTAGAGAACCAAAATTGAAAGGAAAATCCAAAAGAGTGAGTGATTTACTCCTCATGCCACTATCTTCTTGAGCTATTACATAGGTTTATTATATATTTGAGGCCTTCATCAACAAAGTGGGAATAATAACCACATTATTTTGAGGAATAGAGATGCACCCTGAGTAAGATGTAGTTGTTTGGCTTTTTGTAATAGGTGTCCCAAGGCATCAATATAAGCACATAAAGAAAAGGTGATAAAGGACAACCTTGTCTAATAGATTGTTGCAAAGTAAAGGGATCAAAAATAGATTTATTAACCACAATATGAGCATTAACATCTCTAAAAAGCATTTGAATATGTGATTGAATTTGAGGCACGAAGCCCAACCATTACATCTTTTTGATGATGAAGCTCTAACATATTCTATCAAAGGCCTTGTCAAAATATACTTTGAATAGAAAAGTATTTTGGCCTAACTGTTGAGCCCATTCACAAGTTTCCCAAGATAAAATCATATTATCTAGAATAAACTTGCCTCCAAGACATCTAGTTTTCTCTGGTTAAACATTACCCTTAACAACTACATTAATTCTTAAAGCTAGTGCTTTAGCAATAATTTTGTAGGATGTATTCAAAAAAGTAATGGGATGCCAACCAAAAATAATATCTTCATTCTTCCCCTTAGGAATCAATTTGATTAATCCATTGTTGATATTTAATCCTAAAGAGCCCCTTTCAAGAGCTTCAAGATAAAGAAGATAAAAATCATCTTTGAGATGAGGCCACATGATTTGATAAAATTCAATAGGAAGCCCATCGAAACCTAGACTTTTATTATGATGCATAGAAAAAAGAGCCCTCTCCAGCTCTTCAAGAGATAGAATCTAGTTTTTTAAAAAATTAATTGTAACTGTTGTCATATTTTGTCTACCCCAAAATATTTTAGAAATCCCCTCCTTCTATTAGAAAAATCCAATCAAAGAAAGCCCAAATAGGAGGTTTCCCTTAGCAAAAAAACTCAAAAAAAAATTCCTAGGGAAATCCTTGCAAAAAACCCCAAAAAATCCTCAAAAAATTCTATGTTTTTACCTATCTTTTTGCCTTTGTCGGCAAAAATACAGTTTGGTGAACCTTTGGTTGGGCAATTCGCCGATTCGCTGGTTTGCCGATAGGGGTGAATTGGCTAAGGCAAGGCAGCAAAGAAACAAAGGGAAACATGACAGTTTGCCTTTATCGGCAAAATATTGGTTCCGTGAACCTTTGGTTTGCCGATCAACAAATTCACCAACAGAAGAAAAGTGAAGGCAGCGACGTGTGTTATCTTCAAAGAAGCTAAGGAAAGAAGAATGTTTGCCTTTGTCGGCAAACTTTTGGTTCGGCGAACCTTAAGTTCGTTAATCGACAGGTTCACCAATTGACGACTTTGCCAACAAAGGGAAAAGAAAAAAGCCGCAGTGCAAGTGAAAGTTCCTAAGGCATAAGGAACCAAAAATGCCTTTATCGGTGATTCTCCCAAGTCGCAAACTTTCCAAAAGTTTGTAAATTCTCAAGTTCGCCGATTCGGCGATTCCCCCATAAAGGAGAGCAGAAGAAGACAAAGTTCGGGGAAAGTGAGCTTTCCCGACAAAGGAAGGATTTGCGAAAAATCAGCTGAGGCAGAGGAAAAGAAAAAGAAAGCCTTATCGGGAAATCGGTAAAAGAGCAAACTTTTCCCAAGTTCAAAAATCCTCAAGTTTGTCGATAAGGCAATTCACGATAGAGAAAAAGGTAAAAGCAAGACCTAAGGCAAAGTTCGCGAAAGCGAAGTTTTGCTGATAAAGTAGGAGGAAGTCTGCTGAAGGCAGAGTTCAGGAAATGAAGATTTTGTCGATAAGGAAAAAGGCAAGCTCAGTTTGAGTATTGAAGAATTTGCTGATAAGCTGAAAAGTGGCTAAAGGAAAGGTAAAATCGGCAAATCAATAAAGTAGAGAACAAGATAAAAGTTCAGTTTTCTCATGGTTCGCCGATAGGGTGAAAAGCCGATAAAGGAGGATAGCAACCAAGAAAAGGTTCAACAAATGAGAAGTTTCCCGATAAAGTAGTGAAGGAAATAGCAAGCAAAGAGGTTCGGCAAAAGACACATTTTTTGACAAGACAAGATGAAGACAAAAAGAGGTGTTAAAGGCTTGGTATGAAAAAGCAGCAGTTTGTCGATAGAGTGAAGAAGATAAAAAGGTTCGGCAAATGAGAAATTTGCCGGTAAGGAAAAATTAGCGCCAAAGAGATAAAAGATAAAGGCAACATGAAATGTAGAATTCATCGATAAGGCAAAAATGAACCAAATGGAAAAAGTTCACAAAATTGTAAGTTTGTCGATAAGCCGAAGAACAAAAGAAGCCCGGTTTTGAAAAGTAAAAGTTTGCCGATAAGGCAAAATGAGAGTAAAAGGGAAGAAAGGATGGTTCACCAGAGTTAGGTTTTGCCGACTAAAGGAAAGAGAAAGGATAAGAAAAGTCCAGCAAATGGATAATTTACCGATAAGGCAAAAATGGCACCAAAGAGGTAAATGACGAAAACAAGGCCAGAATAGTTTGCGAAGGCAGAACTTTGCCAATGAAGATGGAGCCCGATGGTTCTACATGAGGCAAATTCGCCAACCATAATGAATTATTCTTGACTCCATGAGAGATTTTAGAGGTAGAACACTTTAAAGTGTTGTGAAAGCTTGCTTTCCTTGAAATCACACCATTTCCCTAGGGAGAAGTACCCAACATTCAAAGCTCTACAGGCCAGGGTCGAATGAGGGTAGTTGAAACAATGAATTCTTCAATGCGCCAGTATAGGGAAGGGACAAAGTAGATTTGCAAACCTTCTCTCATAAATGTGCTTGGCACCCATGTGTGCAGGCAATCTCTTTTGCAGGTTTGTAGGCCCGTTAGGGGTGTGGCTACTATCCCAATTTGTAGGGTTTTTGAGCCAGAAATTTAATGAAGCATGGGCATGTCTTGGGTCGATTAACCAAAATTCAGCGCCCACTGTAGCAGGGTGATGATGAAATGTTATAAATACATTTGAAAATAATGTATTTATGTTAGCTATTCTTCTGGGATATTATACATGTTAGAGAGTTCTTGTGACTAGACCTTGCAATGCAATTACACGAACCAACTGGATCTGATGTATTGTGCTCAACTCTGAGCCTTTGATGTCTCTCATTGATAATTCACCAATGAATGTAATTGGTTATTCTGTGTCTACTTTCTCTGCAATAATTCTCTCTTTTGTAATGCCTATTTGGCCTTTATAATCAATATAAACTGATGTTTTAACTCTCTCATTATTCTTGCACTATGTCTATTTGATTGATGTGAGTTGTGTATTGCGAATAAAATGGTCCCTTTCATATCTTCACCTCTCTATCCTGACCTTTGTTCTATTTGGTATGAGTCTATGTGAGTTCCCTTCAGCTTTGAGATCATTATTGTGTTGAGTTGGTTGTAGCTAAACATCTTGAATCTGGTGCATCACCTCTTTTAATTTCAGCGGTTCTTCTCCCCCTTTTCCCCTTCAAGTATTAGCATTGGATTTAGTTCAATTCTCTGAGCCTTAAGCTCAGAAAGAGCAACCAGCCTTCTCTGGAGGTTTGATCTCATTAGCAAGGTCCCATACCTTGAGATCAGTCCCATTGTGTCATTGGAATGCTTGAATGAGTTTCAAGCAAGGTGCAATTTCACATAACAACAGTAACATGGATCAACTTTGTTAGGAATACAATCTTGAATAATGTCTTCAAGGATTTTTGAACATCATCCCAATTGCTATTTTCTTTGAAAAGATTTTCATAGAACTTTTGAAAGAGTGAGATTATCTCAGTAGATTTCATGTGTAGTTGTTAGATTTTGTTATGGAAATAGCAACCCAAAATCTAGAAAGCTAAAGGCAAGCACAAAGAGAAGATCAAAATGAAGGATGCAAAGAGATCAGAAATGGAGTTGCAACAAAATATGCATTGCAATATTACAACCAAATTGCATGCAAGAGATACAAAATGTGTAGGAAAAACCTTAGGAAAAGGAATGAAAAACCTATACTAACACCCCCCTTAAGCATAGCTTAGGTGGGTGAAAAGATGGGTCTCGATAAATGAAGCCTAATGAGATACCCATGTACAAAGATTTCCCCTCATAAGAGAAGAAGCCCCCCCAAAACAAAGAGAGAACACACCCTTACCCCCCCCCCCCAAAAAAAAAAAAAAAAAAAAATAGAGAGAGAAAAGAGGACTAAGAAGCTCCCCCTAAAAGTAAGCAACTGTGCCAATGGTTGATGCTTGAAACTGGATGTAGAAGATGGTCCATGATCGTTGAACAATATTCCTCGCTTTAGGAAGAAACAAAACCAAAGGTGTATGAAGTATGTCTTCCCATTCCTGAAAGGAATATGAGGGAAGAAAGGTCAAGATGTATGAAATCTCTGAAAAACTGCTCATGTGTCTCCATGTTGATGCTGAAAGATGCCACAACCAAATCAGGGGCCCCAAGCCTAACTGATGAAAGTGACAATCTAGAACCAAGTGGAAACTGAAATAGAATAGGATCCAAAGATGAAGATATCTCCTTTGAAGACAAAGATGCCTCCTCTAAATGTTTCTCAAGGATCTCTAAGCTAATACCAAACCATGGCAAATGTTGATATGATAGATCAAGTACCATAGAAGATTCATGTACAGTAACCATGGATGTATGGTGCTCACCATAGGCAAGACAACTAGACCAATGAGAATTTGGTACTTCTGCAGAGGGAGTCAACATGAATGATGATTGAGTCAGATATGTGGACTCATGAATATGTGCAGAAACTATCATTGTAGAAGTAAATGTAGGCAAAGAAGAAACAAGAGGGTTTGAATGTGCCCTCATAGCATCTGAAGAAGAATCAAATCCATCAAAGAGAAGATTAATGGAATCAATAGTGTCTCCCAAATCCAAATTGTGGGACTCTACAAACAAGGATGAGATGTATGGTAGGAATACATCCCAAGCAAAAAAATCAAGAAGACAATATGAACCTCCTGCATCACTGCAATACTGAGCTTAGAACAAGCAAGAGGAGGAGGAGAAGAAATACAATGCTCAAGAATTGGATCAAATGTGAGAATACCCAGGTTCAAGTAACCAAAATTCTCCTCAAAATTGAAGGTTACATAAGGAGTGTGATCAGTAGCCAAAGGATTAGAGCCATCATTAGGTGTAAAGTCTGAAAAGAAGTATAACCGAGATACATGATTAACCATCCCAGTAGCAATAATCTCTCTACTCTCCAAGTCTCGAATGACAACTAAATTGGGTGTAAATTACACAGTCTTCCCTACTCCACCATGGGTAATCTGATAAATGGAAAGAAGATTATTTGACAAATGCGGTACACACAAAACATCATTAAAAGTGCCATCCCTAATATCAACTGATCCTCTCCCAGTTACATTATGTAAGTATTGTTTCCCGTCAGAATAGGTGGCATAACATAAGGCTCAAAAGAAGAGAACATGGATTGTGAAGAAGCCATATGGTGAGAAGCTCCAGAATCGAGAAGTTATCTCCCTGATCCAAGACATGTAGAAGCACAAAGAGATTTTCCTTTGTTTTTCTATGACTCAAAAACAAAACCTGTTTTACATCCCTAACTTTTTGATTAAGCTTAAGCTTACTTTTATGTCGTATAAAAGGATAAATAATCTTAGATTAATGATTTGATGTTTGTAGAAAATATCAAGTTGAATCATTGATTATATGGATTACAATTGATGCTTAGATTAGACATGAGATTACATGTTGTTGAGATTATCTTATCATGTAATCTTTTATGATTTAATGATGATACACTGATTATGGTTATATGGTTGTAAGAGTAACTAGGAAAAGAATCTTCCTTCAAGAATGGAAGGAGAGTATCACTAGAGAGAAGGGAATAGACACCTTGGAAAAGACCACTTTTCCATTTGAAGTCTCAACTTGATCATTATGTGAACCATGTGAGAGAAGGTATGTGTCCTTAGTTGTTGTCTCGAGTTTATCCTGGATGCAACCAGTATCGACTTGACGTGGAAGAAAAGTTTTCCAATGTCCACTTTTGTCAATTTGGTCGAAAGAGTTTTCCGGTTTCCTTTTCGGCTCTGCTCAGTGTCTATAGTTGACGAGAGTAAAAGGTGGCGACAGGGGAGAAAGTCTTGACCCACGTTCGCACCTTAGCCATTGTCGAATGTCGACTCGATTTAAATGGTGAGGTCACCTTTGAGTCGATCTATGTGTATATTTATAATATTTATATATGTTTGATATTTAAGATATGGAGATAAAGATATCATCCTTATCATTTAAAGTATAATTGTTTATTATCTTCTAGAGATAGTATTTTTCGTTGATTTTGTTTCTAGCTCTTGTAGGAGAGCATTTTCTCTCCCTCGACCCCAAATTTAGGAGGAGTGGGAGGAATGGCTTCGTGACCGCGGGGGTGACCGGGGTAGATGGCCCTCAGCCCATGAGGAGCTTTCTGTTTTAGAGAGAAACCAACATCATGGGGGAAGAAAAGACTTTCTCTCAAAAGGGAGAAAGAAGAGTTGGAGAGTGAGTTGTTTTTGGTAGAGTGTGGCTTTGGCTAGGAGAAGTGTATGCACACTGGTTAGGAAAGAGAATGACTGAAAGAGTACCACAACTATGGAAGCTTGCTCACGAAGGAGCTTGAAGATATTAACCAACTTGAGCCTAAGTAAGGTAATCTCAAAATGATTTCTTTGCTTACAGTTTAGAATATCATCATAACTGTTGTGTCGAATGGGCTTTAGAACTAGTTAGGGCCAAGACCCCTGAGCCATGCTTAACATATATTATGTTTGATATGTATTGGTTTATCAAAAGAAAATCAAACCCTATAGCTTGAGCTATTTCATTAGTTTGTTGTCAATAACAAAGACTTAATAATTGTTGTCATGCTATATTGATGGCCATGCTGTTGGGAATCCAACTGTTTGTAGTTTCTTGAAATTGTTATGGCTTACAAGCCATGAGTAAACTATTACAACTATATATATATATAGGGCTTGATAGCAATGCTGACACCTTACAAAGCCAAACCATAATATCATTATAACGCTTCGATAGCTATGCTATCTTTCAAGAAGCATGTTATTATAGATGCAACTGTGTATTCGATAGCCTTGCTATCATGATATGTGAGCATTCTTTGAGCTCACCAAGAAAGAAAGGTGGCGGCCAAGAATGATAATTGTGATTATTATCTCTTGCATGACCGTGTCATTACATCTTTCGACCATGATGTTATATTTGCATGACTATGTTATCACATTACATGACCGTATGGTCAATTGTTTATGACTGTGTTATCATTTAATGATATGGTTGAGTTGTGTGGACGTAAGCCTTAACCATACTCTATTCCTCACTATGAAATGATAATGAATGTCTAGGTTTTAAACCCGACTTATGTTGTCATATTGTAAAGAGTCATAGATTCTCTCTCTTAATTGAGAGGCAAGAAGATTTAGTTAATCTTTGCCATAGTTTGGTATGGTTGTTCATGACCCAAATGGTATGGTATCACATAGATGTGCTAAGGTGGTTAGCTGAAAGAAGCCACCAAATGCAAACCCTCATGCAAATTGTATGCATGTGAGGCTATGAAAGTAAATGGAATCTTTACACTGCTTGAGTGGTGTAACTCAAGGTAGTTCTAATGATATTTAGAGCATGCATGTTTTCTAAACCCACTAGTCAATTGGAACTTACTGAAACCATCGGTCAATAAGGCCGAATGATATCATAACTTTATGATTCTATATGGAGAAAACTCTAAGGAACCTTGATGAAGGTAGGGAGTTTATGAATCATGACACACACACACACACACACATGTTAGTTATTTATGTTGATTTGTGTAATCAAAACAAGGCTACTAACAGGAAGGGATTATATGAGAATCCTTGATCCAAATAAGTTCCTTAGAGAACATTCAAAATTGTTACAACTATATCTTGTTAATTTAAGTAATCATTTATTGTGAGAGTAATGTTCACAACGTGGAATAGTGTGACAAGGAGTCATAGTTTCCTAATTTGTGATAGAAATGATGGTATTGGACTCCAGGAATTAGAGTTAATAACCTAGTCAGATGGACTAAGGATCACTTGGTATTTTCATTACCTATATATATGTGATTAATTATCTTAGCCTAAAGAATGGAACTAAGTCAAATTGACTATAAGATATGATGATAAGACAAGTTGTGTCTATAAACTCTGTAGGATGAGATAGCTTCTAAGTTGAGTCAGAGTGTGTGAACAATTGACTACATTCATTGCGAAATGTCTATGTATATTAAATCTTTGGCCAAAGTAATGTATCCGTCTCTGCATGCATTAGTCGGTTCACTATGCTCTAGATCACGTAATGCTTCCAGTAGTGACATACATAGTTAGAGTGGATCTATAGTTGTATGACCATGTTCAAGTATTATGAAGGACACAATACTAAAGACTCAGATGGCAAACCTAGTTGGTTCATTTTATCTATTCCCTTTGTGAAGGGTAGGGCCGCTTCCATGTAGGAAGTTGTGTGGGAGACCATTGGTCTGTGGTTGGAGGAAAAGCACTCAGGTGATGCTCTCCTTCCCAAGCAGATGGCATGTCGAGGCTTAGGAAGATAGATATCAAGATTCTAGATGCAATATAAGTCTCTTATATTACTTGTTAGTCAAACATTATGTGTAAACTTACCATTGTTGCTATGAGAAAAACATTGTAATTGTATAGTGAAAGGATTCACTAGTATGTTATCTTTGGAAAATGTTGTAAATTTTAGTTTTGGAATTATCTAGAAAAGATATGCATTTTAATTATAGATTATGATATTGATTTTTGTTAAACGTAAATGTGATTATGTTGATCATGACCATATACTTAATGGTAATTAAGTTGTTTAATTTTGGGTAATATGAGTTGACATGTTACATATGGTATCAAAGCTACCAGGTTTAATACATGGACCTATGAGCTCACTACATGAAAATTTTCCTCTGACATTAACAGTTGCTAATGTTTGGATGTTCCTCTGCCAGAATGGCAAGAATAAGAATGACACCCAGGAAGAAGGTAACAGGAAATGGACGTTACCTTAAGGCTATGAGGGAGCAAGCCTCAAGAATGAAAAGCCTTGGTCAAACTGGTTGCTTGAGAGGTGCATGGCTGACTAATGATGAAAATTTTGTTGATGCTATTAAACACATCAAGAAGAAGGACAAAGCAGTTAGGGCTACTGCTTCTATCTCTGGAAATGAATCGGTGAAACCCTCTACACCTAAGGAACCAATCTTGGAAAGTGATCTTAAGGATCCTGTTGTTACTCGGGAGGTTGTGGATGAGTACTTGCGAGTACATCCACCTCCTCAGTCTGACTCGATGAACCTCAAGGATGAGGATAAAACTAGGAAGATATCCCAATTTGAAAATGAATTGCAATTGCAAGGTGTAAAGGAAAATTGTAACAATTGATGGATTATATGTAATCTATGAAAACTATAATGCATTTTTGAAATTTTTGCAAATCTTTCCTTTCTTGTTAAGATTGCATGAATGACAATGGATTTACATTTATGAATGGATTCAATAGTATGAAAAACTAATTGAATGATTAATCTACAAACTTTAGGAGAATTAGATTGCAACACGGTTCAGATAGGAACCAATATGGGAGATAGCCAGGAAGAAGGGCAACCTTTAGGTCACTCCAATTCTAAACTTGACTAGATCCTTGCTATGCTCCATGAGACAAGAGCAAGAATTGGAACTCTTGAGTAGGAGGTCAGGCGTCAACATGGACCCAAGCAGAAAGCCTACCACGGGGGTGATGACAAGGAACATCATGAGGACACCACCCAAAGTGGATGTGAAGAGAATAACTCTAAAGCAAGACATGATGACGATAAAAGGAACTGCTTGGCTTTGGAATTATCTAGAGATATGAAAAAGTTACACCTCCCAAGTTTGATGGGACTGTAAGCAAAGATGCCGCAGAGGGATGGCTTACAAAAATGGAGAAATACTTTGAAATAACAAACTATTTTGAAATCACTAAAGTGGTATGGGGAGCATACTAATTGGCAAGTGAAGCATCCACCTGGTGGATGAACAAGAAAATAGAGTTAAAATTGAACTCCACGAGTCTAACCTGGGAAAGGTTTGTGGAACTCTTTAGGTAAAGATGGTTGCCTTAGTTGTATTTTGACCAAAAGCTTATAGATTTCCAAAATTTGAGATAGGGCGACTCAACTGTGAATGAGTACTGGGAAAAGTTCACCTGCCTCCTTAAATATGTTCCGCAATATCAGCAGGATGAGAGGTTTTGCATCCAAAAGTTCATCATGGGATTGAATACCCAGATTGGGGATGAAGTTGATGTGCATGGTCCTACTACAATGGACCAAGTTTATGAGAAAGATATTAAACAGGAACAACAATTGAAATCTATGTATGCATATAGGGAAAGGAACTTCAAAATGTTTAATTGGTCCCAATCCTCCCAGTCATTTAAGAAAAAGGGAAAAAAGTAGGACTTTACTAAGAAAAGTGATAAAGGATCCAAGAATAATCAAAATGAATCCAAGAGGGAAAAGATTTAGGCAATAATAACTCTGAGAAAAATGGAGATAATTCTGTGAAACCTTATGAAAGGAGAGGAATCGTGGGAGGGTGTTATTCATGTGGTGGTGATCATTATGCCAACTAGTGTCCTAATAAGACACAAGAACTCAGCCATGAGGAAATCCTTTAACCTCACAACAGGCAGCTTTTTAGCAACGTATACATGTAGCCTTGGATAATAGGCAAGTTGATTATCAAATCACTCCTATTGAAACCATATGTATTTTATCTAGTTTTCCAATTTCCATTTTGATAGATACTGATGCAATAGAATGTTTTATTTCTTCTAAAGTTTTTCAAGTAAGATATCTAGAAAAGATGGATACATGGAAAATACTTGGTTAGATGAATATGCAAATCAGACCAAAGCTTAGGTAGAGCAATGCATGTTTGAGGCTAAGGTTGAACTTTTGAGTTTCTCCACTGAAGTGAACCTTTATGTACAACCCCATTAGGCTCATATCATGTCATCCTTGGGATAAACTGGTTATGGAGACATAGGGCTAAAGTGGATTGTTTTGCAAAAATAATAGAATGTCTAGATGACCTTGGGAATAAAGTCTTTCTACAAGGTAACCCTAGAGGTTAAACTGAGACAAATATCTTCCCTACAAATGAAAAGAGCTCAGAGAAAAGGATGTTAGCTCTTTGTTGTTAAAATGGAAGAAATAAATAGTCATAAGGAAACTAATTTCCAAGATGATTTGATGTTTTATGAATCTCAGAAACTCCAAGGAGTTGAGAAGAGGGAATCCATAGATTGGGAGAGATTAGATATGGATAGATACCCTTTTCTTAGAGATTTTGAGAATGTATTTCTAGATGAGCTATTGGGATTACCCCATAAAGGAGCATTTGATTTATCTATAGATATAATTCCAAGTTTAGAACCTATATCTAAGGCTCCATATAGAATGACCACAACTAAGTTAATGGAGCTAAAGGCTCAGTTGCAGGAATTGCTTGATAAAGGATTGATAAGACCCAGTGTATCACCCTAGGGAGCACCAGTATTTTTTGTGAAAAAGAAAGATGGTACATTGTGGTTATGTATTGATTACCGTATACTAAATAAAATAACAATAAATAACAAGTATCCATTGCCCCGCATTGATGATCTTTTTAATCAAATGCAAGGAGCAACTATGTTTTCTAAGATCGATCTTTGATCTAGGTACCATCAATTGCAGCTAAAAGATGAAGATATTCACAAGACTTCCTTTAGAACAAGGTATGGACATTACAAGTTCACTATCCTACCCTTTGGATTAACAAACGCACCTGTAGCATTTATTAACTTAATGAACAGTGTGTTTAGAGATTGCTTGGATAAGTTTGTCCTTGTTTTTCTTGATGATATCCTAATCTACTCTAAGAATGAGGAGGAACACCTTTAGCATTTAAGGATTATTCTTCAAAGATTGAGAGAGCATAAATTGCATGGCAAACTCTCTAAGTGTACCTTCTTTCAAAAGGAAGTGCAATATTTGGGACATATAATTTCAGCTAAGGGAATATCTGTAGACCCGACCAAGATTAAAGCCATATTGGAATGGCCAGCACCAAGAAATGTAGATGAGGTCTGAAGTTTTATGGGCCTAACAGGTTATTATAGAAAATTTGCAGCAAACTTTTCAAAAATTGCTTATCCTATTACTTCTTTGCAAAGAAAGGGAAAAAGATTTGATTAGTCAGAAAAATGCCAGGAGGCATTTGACCAACTGAAGGAAAGATTGACTATGGCACCTATCTTGAAGGTACCTGACCCGGAAGGTCATTTTGTAGTCATTACTAATGCCTCAAGGGAAGGCTTAGGTGGTGTACTTGTCCAGGATGGATAGATTATTGCATATAAATCCAGGAAACTAAAAACTTATGAACAAAATTATGCCCCTCATGATTTGGAATTGACAATAGTCATTCATGCACTATAAATGTGGAGACATTACTTTCTTGGAAAACCCTTTGAACTAAAAATAGACCATCAAGGACTCAAATATTTGTTCACTCAACCACACCTAAATGCTCGCCAGAGAAGGTAGTTAGAGTTAATCTCAGATTATGATTTTGAGATTAATACATTTAGGGCAAGGAAAACTGAGTGGCGGATGCCTTAAGTAGAAGAAGACATATCTCCTCAATGATCTCCATACATTCTAATTTTAAGAATCATGTATTACAAAAGTCTAAGGGAGATGAGTTTCATGAGTAGGTAAAACAAGCTCTTATGGAGAATCATCAAGATCCGAAATATGATGGATTTTATCTTGAACTAGATGGGTTATCAAGGTATAAAGGAAGGATGTATGTTTTGAACTCTGAGGAGTCAAGGAATATCATGTGGAAAGAGGTTCATTCTGCACCTTGTTCAAGACATCCTAGAGTAACAAAGTTACTGGATGATGTGAAGCCTTTATATTTCTAGAACAGAATGAAGAAGGATGCTGCAAGGTTTGTGGCTGGATGTCTAGAATGCCAGAGGGTGAAGGAAGAACACCATCACCCGATAGGACTTTTATACCCTCATGAAATTCTAGAATGGAAATGGCAAATCATTAGGATGGATTTTGTGCAAGGACTTCCTATGTCTAGGAATAGGCACAATGCTATTTTGGTTGTAGTGGATAGACTCACCAAAGTGGCACATTTTATACCTGGGAATTTGATGAATGGGCACCAGTCATAGCTAACAAATTTGTGCAAAAAGTTTTCAGATTGCACGGTATTCCTGAGAAGATTATCTCAAATAGGGATGCCTATATGACATCGAGGTTTTGGTAAACCTTATTCTCCTCACTTGGAACTTAGTTAAACATAAGCTCTGCTTATCATCCCGAGATGGATGGCCAAATAGAAAGGGTAAACCAAGTGTCGGAAGATCTGTTGAGAATGTATTGCATGGATTAGCAATACCAATGGGAGGATTATCTTCCTTTTGTGGAATTTGCTTATAAGAATTCCTATCATTCCGTAATCAAGATGGCACCATTTGAAGCATTATATGGAAGAAAGTGCCGAAATCCTATAAGCTAAGATAAGCTTGAAGATAGGATTAGCCTTAGTCCAGAAATGCTATCAGAAATGGAAGAGCAAGTCCATCTGATTAAGAAAAGACTAGCAGAAGTGAATGATAGGCAGAAAAGTTATGCAGATACTAAACTCATTGCAAAACATTTCTTAGTGGGAGAAAAAGTCCTTTTAAGAGTCAAACCCCAAAAGATCTCCATTAAGTTTGGAAAGACATCCAAACTATCCCCTAGATATGTGGGTCCCTTCGAAGTTCTCAAAGAGGTCAACCCAGTTGCATATAGGACTGCTCTGCCACCAACTCTTTCCATGATGCATAATATTTTCCATGTTTCCTATTTGAAAAAGTTTATTTTAGGAGGTAATCATGTTCCTATTCTTGATTGGAATGTCATACAGGTGAAGGACCCAGGGGTGGTAGTGATTGAGCCCATCAAGGTGCTTGAAACATGTAAGCTACGCTTACGTAATAAAGAGATAACTCAATGCAAGGTCCAATGGGACTTGTATGTAGAAGAGAATGCCACCTAGGAGAATTATTAGGATATTTATCAAAGATTTCTCCATCTCTTTTAAAAACTTTTCAGTATGATGAGTAAACACTTTTTCTTTATGTTGGTTTGATCTTTGGAGACATTAAATCATCGGGGACGATGATTCTTATGGGGGGAGATATGTTACATCCCCAACTTTTTGATTAAGCTTAATCTTACTTTTATGTTGTAAAAAGGATAAATAATCTTAGATTAATGATTTGATGTTAGTGGAAAATATCAAGTTGAATAATTGATTATATGGATTACAATTAATACTTAGATTAGACATGAGATTACATGTTGTTGAGATTATCTTATCATAATGTTTTATGATTTAATGATGATACACTAATCATGTTTATATGGTTGTGAGTGTAACCAGGAAAATAATCTTCCTTCAAGAGTGGAAGGAGAGTATCACTAGAGAGAAGGGAATAGACACCTTGGAAAAGACCAATTTGCCATCTGAAGTCTCAACTTGATCATTATGTGAACCATGTGAGAGAAGGTATGTGTCCTTAGTTGCTATCTCAAGTTTATCCTGGATGCGACCATTATCGACTTGAAGTGGAAGAAAAGTTTTCCAATGTCCACTTTTGCTGATTTGGTCGAAAGATTTTTCCGGTTTCCTTTTCAGCTCTACTCAGTGTCTATAGTTGACAAGAGTAAAAGGTGGCAACGGGGGAGAAAGTCTAGACCCATGTTCGTACCTTAGCCATTGTCCAATGTCAACTCGATTTAAATGGTGAGGTCACCTTTGAGTCGATCTATGTGTATATTTATAATATTTATATATGTTTGATATTTAATGATATGGAGATAAAGATATCATCCTTATCATATAAAGTATAATTGTTTATTATCTTCTCGAGATAGTATCTTTTCATTGGTTTTATTTCTAGCTCTTGCAGGAGAGCATTTTTCTCTCCCTCAACCCCAAATTTAGGAGTGGAAGGAATGGCTTCATGGCTATAGGGGCGACTGGGGCAGATGGCCCTCAGCCTGCCGTGAGGAGCTTTCTATTTTGGAGAGAAACCTATGTCATGGGGAAAGAAAAGACTTTCTCTCAAAAGGGAGAAAGAAGAGTTGGAAAGTGAGTTGTTTTTGGTAGAGTGTGGCTTTGCCTAGGAGAAGTGTATGCACGCTAGTTAGGAAAGAGAACAACTAACAAAATAAGATTACTATGGAAGCTTGCTCATGAAGGAGCTTGAATATATTAACCAATTTGAGCCCGAGTAAGGTAATCCCAAAATGATTTCTTTGCTTATAGTTTAGAATATCATGATAATTGTTGTGTCGAATGGGCTTTAGAGTTGGTAAGGGCCTAGACCCCTAAACCATGCTTAACATATATTATGTTTGATATGTATTGGTTTATCAAAAGAAAATCAAACCCTGTTGCTTGAGCTATTTTGATAGATTGTTGTCAATAACAGAGACTTAATAATTGTTGTCATGCCATATTGACGGCTATGTTGTTGGGAATCCAACTGTTTATAGTTCCTTGAAATTGTTATGGATTACTAGCCATGAGTAAACTATTACAACTGTGAATATATATATATATATATATATATATATATATATATATATATATATATATATATATATATATATATATATATATATATATATATTGGGCTCGATAGCAATGCTGACACCTTACAAAGCCAAACCATATTATCATTATAATGCTTCGATAGCTACACTATCTTTCAAGAAGCATGTTATTATAGATGCGAATGTGTATTCGGTAGCCTTGCTATCATGATATGTGAGCATTCTTTGAGCTCACCAAGAAACAAAGGTGGCAGTCAAGAATGATAACTGTGATTATTATCTCTTGCATGACTTTGTCATTGCATCTTTTGACCATGATGTTATATTTGCATGACTATGTTATCACATTACATGACCGTATGGTCAATTCCTTATGATTGTGTTATCATTTAATGATATGGCTGAGTCGTGTGGATGTAAGCCTTAACCATACTCTATTCCTCACTGTGAAATGATAATGAATGTTTGGGTTTCGAACCTGATTGATGTTGTTATATTGTAAAGAATCATAGATTCTCTCTCTTAATCGAGAGGCAAGAAGATTTAGTTAATCTTTGCCATAGTTTGGTAGGTTGTTCATGACCCGAATGGTATGGTATCATATACATGTGCTAAGGTAGTTCGCTGAAAGAAGCCATCAAATGCAAACCCTCATGCAAATTATATGCCTGTGAGGCTGTGAAAGTAAATGGAATCTTTAAACTACTTGAGTGGTGTAACTCAAGGTAGTTCTAATGATCTTTAGTGCATGCATGTTTTCTAAACCTACTAGTCAAGTGGAACTTATAGAAACCCTTGGTCAATAAGGCCAAATGATATAATAACTTTATGATTCTATATGGCAAAAACTCTAACGAACCTTGATGAAGGTAGGGAGTTTATGAATCATGATATATATATATATATATATATATATATATATATATATATATGTTGATTTGAGTAATCAAAACAAGGCTACTAACAGGAAGGGATTATATGAGAATCCTTGACCTAGATAAGTTCCTTAGAGTACTTTCAAATTTGTTACAACTATATCTTATTGATTCAAGTAATCAATTATTATGAGAGTAATGTTTGCAACATGGAATAGGGTGACAAGGAGTCATTGTTTCCTGATTTGCGATAGAAATAATGGTATTGGACTCCAGGAATCGGAGTTAATAACCTAGTCGATGGACTAAGGATCACTTGGTATTTTCATTACCTATGTATATGTGATTAATTATCTTAGCCTAAGGAATGGCACTAAGTCAAATTGACTATAGGATATGATGATAAGACAAGTTGTATCCATAAACTCTATAGGATGAGATAGCTTCTAAATCAAGTCAAAGTGTGTGAACAATTGACTATGTTCATTACGAAATGTCTATGTATATTAAATCTTTGGCCAAAATAATACATCTGGCTCTGCATGCATTAGTCGGTTTACTGTTCTCCAGATGACATAATGCTTCCAGTAGTGTCATACATAGTTAGAGTGGATCTATAGTTGTATGACTGTGAAGTATTATGAAGGACAGAACACTAGAAACTCATATGGCAAACCTAGTTGGTTCATTGTATCTATTCCCTTAGTGAAGGGTAGGGCCACTTCCATGTAGGAAGTTGTGTGAGAGACCACACTAGTAGAATTTGACAAATAAATGACTAAGTGACTAAAACGTTTAGTCACAACAACTAAAAATAACTAAATTGTACTAATTTTTTGCAACTCAGCTATAAATGAGTAAATAAATGACTAATTTGGTCGTTGACTAAAAAATTATTTAGTCACAGAAATAAAAATAACTAAATAGTTAGTCACGCAAATACAAATTAGAGAAAATTAAAAAAAAAACTTTTTGGGAAATTATTGGTGGGATGTATTGCATGTGATTCATTATTCACGTTCAATATTGAATTCCTCACTTTGTTTGTAGGTTTCATCTCTGGGAATTGCACTCAAGACAAACTCATAGGCCTCATAGATTAAATCCACAACTACTTTGCACTGAGGCGTTTTGCAGAGACATTATAGTAGCTACTTGCATGGGCAATAAAGATTGTTTGGAGAGGACTTGGAGACTTCTAAAAAGGTGGGCATGAAATTCAGAGTTTGCTGCAACGAATTTGAAGTTGGCGGGGCCCTCTGCAGCAAAGTCAGATTTGGGGACGCCCTTTGCAACAAATTCAGAGGTAATTTGAAACACTCATTACATTTATAAACACAAAATCTATAGCTTTGTGATTGGCAACTTATAGTAGTTACAATCTATTGCTCTTAATAATGTTCTTTTACAATCTTGCCACAGTTCTGCTTCATAATGTGTTTGAGCTAAATATAATAAGATTTGGGTGTTAGTGCCAAAATAGAATTTCCTCAAACAATTTTGATACATTTTCACTGCAAGCACAAACTATCCTTGTGCAAAGTAAACATGTGCTAGATTTACCCACACATCAGGCATCTGAACAAAGATGTTTCCTACTGTAGCTTCTTATACCTATGTAAAACTTTCCTTTGCAATATCAAATTGACCCCTTTCAGCTAGCACAATGGCTGCCCCATTTGCAGCATAAATATTTCCTGGTCTATGTTCCAACACTTTACAATACAATTCTCTAGCCTTCTCAAGATGTTATGCCTCCACCTTTGGATCCCTCCTCTCATTGCGAAAAGCTACAAAATAATTCCAATTTCCAAGTGAAATGTCAATATAAGAATTCTTTTCATCTAATTCACTTTGTGCAACTTTAATTGTTTCTTTTATTTTAAGCCAGTCATTTGTTTTCAGTTCCATTTTGCCAAGCATAGATAAAGCATTTGATGAGTTTTTATCCACCTTAAGTGCATCCCCAACCAATTCTAGGCTTAGTTGGATCTCATTCTGAGCCTGAGTCATGGATGCAAGACATAGATATGCATCCACATAATCAGGAAACTTGAACAATATTAGCCTGTATAAAAGATTTTCTTTTTCAGTATCATGTAGTTGTTCAAACAACCTAGCAAGATTAAAGTGTTGTGACTTTATCCCATGGTAGCTCAAATGAAACACTACCTTCTTCTAGTTGATGGAAGAATTTCATATCCTTAAAGAGCACAGGAAAAACTGCAGAATTGGCATTGGGCCTTTTATTTATGAATTCAACCCAAATGCCATTTCCTAATGCCCCCATAAAAGCTTGTTGAGCCAACTCTAGTTCATCACGCTCAAAATGAAGAACCCCAATGTTGTTTAATAATTGAATGGGTACTTCTCTGCTCTTCTTCAAAAGAGGCTTTGTTGTCTTAAGAGAATCTAAGGTTTTAATGGGGTCTAATGATATTAATAACTCACCCATCTTGATAAATGCATGGGTATCACGTGGATCTATATGAGTTGCCTTTCTTAAAATTTCTAAAGCCATCTCTGTCTGCCCTTACTGAGCATATATATGGCCTACAACTTTTAAGCTCTCATAGTTCTTAGGGTGAACCTCCAGAACCTTTTCTAAATTTGAGAGAGAACTCTTAAGATCTCCTAGCTTCAATTGAACTTGTCCACAAAATCTCGCGGCCTTTGACTTTCCTTGATGGATGCCATGTAGTAGCAGCTAGTGGTGTCGTAATCACCTTTACTATGATAAGATCATGCAAGATTATAATATGAATGACATTTCATGAGAGGGTGGTCAGTTGAAACAAGTGTTGCTTACTATTATGCTTTGATATATTTTTTCCAAGCATCCATTGCTTATTTGAAATCACCTGTTTTAGGCTTTTAGCCATAACAACAAGGCAGTGAACTGTTTGATAAAATGCTTTTGTAGACATGTATGAAAAATGTGGTAGCATAGACAAGGCAATGAACTTTGGAAAAAATATCTCAAAGAAATGTAGTCTCATGGTGATGGAATGCCATGATGAATGCCATGACAAGCAAATTGTTATGGATTGTCATGTGGCATTCCATCACCATGAGACCACATTTCTTTGAGGTATTTTTTCAACTAGTTCACTGCCTTGTCTATGCTATTGCTTATTATTATGCTTTGATAGATTTTTTCCAAGCATCCATAGCTTGATTGAAAGCACTTGTTTTAGGCTTTTAGCCATAGAAACAAGGCAGTGAACTATTTGATAAAATGCTTTGGTAGACATGTATGAAAAATGTGGTAGCATAGACAAGGCAGTGAACTATTTGAAAAAATGCCTCAAAGAAATGTGGTCTCATGGAATGCCATGACAAGCAAATGTAATTGGCAGCTACTCCTAGTTATCAGTTATGCAATTGTGAAGTAATTGCATAACTGCTTAGGTTGAGTTTGTAAAAACTATATTGTAATTGAAATTTTGTCATCTATCAGCATTTAGTTATTAGTTATGCAATGTGAAGTAATGCTTTGAGTTTGAAAGATGTGTAATGCAATGTAATCAGCAATTTGAATATAAACTACAAAAATCTATTTTTTACAATTCATTAGTTAAATTCTCTATTTTATTTTCTATCTATAACTCTATTGCTATGGAAATACCTTTCAATTAAAAAAAACCAGGTTTTGTCTCTTATTCTACAAATTTTTACATTTTTTTTAAAATATGATTTTTTCAAAAAATCTTGAACTTTTGGTTTGCCAATTTTTTCCCCAAAAGATTTTTTTTGCTATCTATAGAACATTACAGATGGACCAACATAGAAGGTTGACTATGGATCAATACCATGCATTTGATGAGAGAGTAGCCAATAAGAGGGACATGGACAAATATCCATGTCCATGTAAAGATTGTCTTGGTGGAAAGGTGAGAAAAAGAAACCTAATTTATTGACATATGATAAGATATGGGCATAGTGGTATAAGCCCTTGGGATTACAATTATTATGAAGATATGATAGAATTGCAAAGTGTGAGAGATGAAGAGGCAACAAACATAGATGAAGTGGCACCTAACATAGATGAAGAGGCAACAAACATAGATGAAGTGGCACCAAACATAGATGAAGAGGCAACAATATTAGACGAAGGGTTTGAAGTTGATATTATGTTGAATAAGGGTCTAGACAATGATTGGGCCAAGTCGATGGAGGATGCTTTAAAGCCTGTCTATGCTAATTGCAAGTTAAGTCATTTGGCAACAATCCTTCAAATTCTTAACTTGCAAGTGGTGCATGGTTGGACAAATGAGAGTGTAGATCAGTTATTAGCATTATTAAGTTTGTTGTTACCACCTGACTCCATGTTGCCAACAAAACGAAGCCAATGTAAAAAGAAAATCACTAAGCTAGGCTTAGGGTATGAAAACATCCACACATGTGTGAATGGTTGTGTATTATTTCACAATAATCTTGCAAGTGAGAGTGAATGTCTGAAATGTCATGAAGCAAGGTATAGACAAGGGTTGAAATTAGCTGTGGTTCCTAGAAAGGTTCTTCGCCACTTTCCAATAATCCCATGATTACTTTGAATGTATAGGTGTAGAGACAATGCTGAACTTATGCAATGGCATGCTCAAAATAAGAGCATCGATGGAAAACAACGGCATGTGCCTGATTCTAAGACGTGGATGGAATTTGATAACAGATGGCCTGATTTTTCTCAAGATCCTCGCAATATAAGGTTGGGTTTGGCTCTAGATGGGGTGAACCCATTCTCAGATCAAAGTACTAAATGGTCAACTTGGCCAGTGTTTTTAATAAATTATAACTTGCCTCCATGGTTAGCAACTAAACAATTTTTCTTAATGCTATCATTGATTATACCAGGAAAGAAAAGTGTGACTTCAGATACAATCGATCGATGCTTATCTAGAGCCATTATAGGATGAACTAATGGAATCGTGGAAGGGAATTGAAGCAATTCAATCTTTAATGGATGGTCATTCAATCGAATTCACTTTAAGAGCTTCCTTATTGTTTACGATTCATGATCTTCCTACATATGGTACATTGTTTGATCTCAGTGTTCATGGATACCATGGATGTTCTGTTTGCAACTTTAAGGATTTTGTGAGACACTCAAGAAGTTTGTGTAAGTGTATTTATTGTAGACATCGTACTTACCTTAAAATGGATCATCCATATCGTCGACAAAAAACACGTTTCAATGGTCAAGAAGAGAATCGTGAAGCACCATTGCTAATAACAGGTGATTACATTGTTGAGAATGGAAAAAAAAGAATGTCATTTATTGAAAATGATGGGATTGCTGGTAGTAGATATGATCCATGTAGTGAAAGAGATGTAAAACGGTTGTGCATATTCTATAAGTTGCCATACTTTAAGGATATAGCCGTTAGGCATACTATTAACTTTATGCATACTGAGAAAAATATAGCCTATGCTATTATAGAAACTATTTTTGGTGCTTTTGATACTGTTTCATCATGTGAAGACTTTCAACAACTAAAGATTCGTCGAAATCTTTGGGTTGAAAAATATGCTGATGAAAAATATAGAAAACCTAGTGCTCCTTATGTTTGGACAAAGGATCAATGTGTACAATTCTTACAGTTGTTGTCTCAGACTTGCTTTCCCACTGGATATGTAAGTAGTAACTTATTAGAAGCCAAACTAAGGTTAATGTCTTAAGAGGCCTCAAGACCCATGACTATCATGTCATAATTGAGAATATTTTACCTATTGTGGTAAATATATCAAGTTTGGCAAAGGGGCCAAGATTGGTAGTTATAAGGTTGGGCCTAACATTAAAGAGAATGAGTTTACATGTATTAGGTCCTTCAAACTTTGGTAGTTTGAGGGAGGAGGTTGTTGAAGTTCTTTGTCTATTGGAACGGGAATTTCCACCAACAATCTTTAACATTTCTATGAATCTTTTGATACATCTAGAATATGAACTAGAGCATTGTGGCCCAGTAAGAATGAGATGGATGTATCCTATAGAATGATATATGAAGGTTTTGAAAAATTTGTTCATACTAGGGCAAAATCGGAAGGCAACATGTCTGAGGGATATTCAATGCAAGAGGCCATGGGATTTTGCACTGAAAATATGAAGGATTTTAAAAATGTCAATCGACATGTATGGGATGATGACGAAGATGAGAGAGTTGCAAGTGAAGTATTAGAAGGCAATAGATGTCACTTCAAGCTATCACATCAAGAAAGAAGTGCAATACATGCCTATATTCTTCAAAACACATCTTCGTTTGATAAGTGGCATAGGTAAAAAAAAATTACACAATAATTTACTTACTCAATTGCATTTACACATTTATATTATTAATCTTACTATTTGTACGTTAATATTCTATGTAGAAAATATGAAGAAGAGAATCAAGCTAGGATGCAACATCATCCTCAAAAGCACAGACGTCATGATTTCATTGGAGGTGATTCTTTTCCAAAATTTAAAGAATGGATTGCTAATGTAGTCAGTGATGCAAACAAAGAAGGTCAAGATATAAAAATAGAAGAAAGTGAGCTTTCACAACCTCCACATTTATGGGCTATGCGTTTTAGTGGAATGTGGGCCTATGGTAGTCATTTAAAAGTGGAAGAAAAAGACAAAGCAAAGAGAAATTGTGATTGTGTTGTTAGTGCTGAATTTTTTCACGAAACTGAGAAGAAATTTTATGCTGGATTCATCCAAGAAATTATTCAAGTGGATTTTGGTAAAAATAGTCCTATATTATTAACATGTAAGCAGATCTGACCATCTGTAGTACAATTTGATGAGTATGGATTTGTACGTGCAAATACAGGGCAATTTTTATCAGAGATGGATGAACTGTATGTTTCCCCTCTTCAAATTAACCAATTATTTCTAATCGATGATGTAAGAAGCCCAGTATGGTCATATGTCATTCAAATAGAGTCTTGTTCCAAATGAAAATTCATGGAAGTTGTCGATATAATGCATGATGGGCACTATGTTAATTTGCAAAAAACATTCAAAGAAGTGGATGAAGACGATGATGGATTGTTTGAAGAAGAGATTTTGATTACCAATGAAGAGATTGGGAGAGAGGATGAGCAACATGTCATAGATGAGGATGAGGAAGAAAATCAAGCAGATGCAGACACGAGTGATCATGATTTTGATCTTGCTGGCAATGAAAATGATTATGATGATTTTTTGTCACCTTAACTAGCCTGTCACCTTAAGAGGTTAGCTTCTCACCTAAACTTTGGTTATATGTATGGTGTAATTTATTATTGAATTTATTAAAGATCTGAGTATAGGTATGCTTATTCACTGTTGTTTTACTAATACATTTCTGAATGTAATCATCATTATTCTGCTGGTACATTGTATACAAAACCTGAGATGTTCACTATTGATTCAAAGTGCATTTAAAGTTAGGTTCAATCATTCTTCTTAGTTTTCTTACTTTGGTTGAAATTAATTTTGTTTAGTTAGAATATAATTTCTTGTATGTCCTAGATGATAGCTTTAGTTTATAATATAGCTTCTAGCCTCCACATGCATTGAATATGCTTGTGTGAAGGAAACAATAATGAACATCTGTGATTTAATAATACTTATAGATATCTTAACATTAGGTGAACTAAGCCTCCTCATTACAAACAAAGAAATTATCTATTAGATATCTTAACCAGAATTCAAGCACTAGATTAAATCTTCTTCTCCATTGATTGCTTCAAATAGATATTACAATATAACAGAAGTCTCCTCATATATGTTTCTATAAATGCCTATGATGATGATATCAAAATTTGGTCTTGGTTTCTCTTTTATAAGAGAAGCAACAAGCTTTAGACCGTTACAAAATATGGCATCTTTGCAAAATTCATGCCTCTTCGTATAAACTAAATATTAGTTTTGATTAAAACATAATTAAGAACAGAGAAAGTAGACAATATTGATTGGAAGCCCACAACACTTGCAATACACTTGTAGTCCATTAATCAACATAGGAGACAGGTGATCATCCCGATCTGGCAAAGTCCCCCTCTCCATGATAGAGTCTTTGAAGGCTCGGTTCTTCCACTGTAACATCTTCAAGGCCCTATTCTTCTGGAGGAGCCAAATACTTTTGCTCCCATTGGTCTACTGTGTAGTCATGAGGCCATTTGTATTCTTGAATCTTTGATATATTTGTTAGGTGATTCCTCCATCTGTTGTCAAGTAACCCTCTACCATCTATAATGAATTTAGAATATCCATTATCCAAGGCTATTATTCCATCCATGATCAAATTGAGGCTTTGGACATTCAATTAACCATCCTTTTGTACGTGAACAATGTGATCAGGAACAATTTGGCCAAATTCCTTTCTCCATTCACTGAGATTTTTCAATTGGTCATCATCCTTTAATATCCTTGGTACAAACCACTGCTTCAATGTATGAAATGATTCCATCCTTGTTTTGATCTTTTGATCTCCATTTATATACTGAGATTCATCTATAACTATCTTAACCATATGTTCAGTTAGCTTCAATGTTGAAGGAGCTTCCACAATTCTCTGTAATAACTTGCATAAAGTCATCAAGGTATGATTAATTGGCTTCCACTTCTTGAAAAGAGGATCCAGTATAAGTGCATGGGCTTTCATCTAGTCAATTGCTTGGAATAATAAAGTGTAGCAATCATACACACTTTCCAATTTGTCCTCAATCAGTTTGATCTTGTGATCCAAGATTTTTTCCAAGACATTGATGATCTGGTCCCTCACTCCCTCGACCTTGGTTTCATTATTGACTTTTTTCAACTCTTCGATCTCATGTCTTAGTACATTCATTTGTTTAGAGGATGCACTATCTATATCGGTTGATTGGGTAGTAGGAGGTTGATACAATACTATTACTTTACTCTGTGAGGGCCCTGCTCCTTTCAATTGCTCTTTTAGTCTTACATTTTATATGAACAGTTTATTTACCTCACCATTTAATAATTTATGTTCCTTTTCATATTCTGTCAATTTGTTTTCCATTCCCTTAACAACAACTCGAGTGAACATGGCTGAGTGCATTGTCAAGGTTGCAGCTTCTAAAGGAGATGTGTCCTGCAATGCTTTTACCATAGCCGTTCCTCTCATCTCTTGTACCACATCTAACAATCTTGGTTTTTGTGTATTTATTTGCTTGGCCCAAAGTGCCAAGGTCTCAATCTTAGGGTTGTACCTTGTACCACTTATCCCCTCATCAGAATCAAATTCAATAATCATCATTGGGTCTTCTTGTGTTCTTACTTGGTCAAGTAAGAATATCTTCTTTAGCTCCATACCTGGGATAATGAGTATATTACTCTTCAAAACCATATCCCTAGCTTCTTTTGGGCTAATATCAACATTATCAATTCTCAATTCATTGAAAGTTTGGGCTACAATCTGATTGTGTTGAGACTCTTCAGTACCCATCTTGTTTATCTCTACCCTTTCTTCAAACTCTCTCATTTTCATTTTAATCTAGAAATCCTTAAATTCAGGGGTCTTAATGAAATCATCATCTTCAATAAATCTGAGAGCTGCAATTTCCCTCTCATCATATTATATTTCCCTTTCTCCCTACATATGGATATCAATTCTAGCCTCTAGTTTATGAGCTTCAGTTTCATGGGTTGGTTGATCTACCTCAGCATCATCCTTCAAACTCCTTAGTACACTAGCCACTTCTTCTGTATCTCCCACTCCTTTTCTCATTGCATAGGAGACCAATCCATATGGCTCCTGTGTCTTTTGTTTCTTAGGAAGTGGCTATTGAGGAGCTGATTCTTGAGGAACATGACATACTGAAATAGTGTCAGGAGATGGCTCTGAAATTACAATACCACTTGGCCTTTTGGAAGATAATTTTGTGGGCCTCTCCTGCTCTATTGCAGACTTATTATACAATTCCTCAAACTTATCAATTATCAAATTTATCCTCTTAAGAGGATCTACTTCTTGTACAAAATACCCCAAGAAGTCACTGTTCTTCTTCTTCATTTCTTGCTCAAGATTCATCATGATCTCCCATTTTATTGTCCTCTGATAGACCTCTTGGGGAGTGAAGCAGTTTCTAATCACATCCTCTTCATAATCCACTTGATGGGTGATTGTGGCCTTTGTGAGGAGGTTTTGTCTTATAAAATTCATATGGCCCTCAGGGTCAAAAACCCTTTCACTTCCAAGCCTCAGAGAATATCTTGTCTTAAGGTAATGTTGTATTTCAAGGGTGTCAGATCCAACAGATAATTCTTCACATGTTGTCAAATTAGGTAGAAATGTACCCTTGTTTTGTTTTTGCATGACATCCTTTTCCATCCACAACATCTGCCACATAAATTCTAAAAAGGCTAGCCGAAGAGGAACAAATTTGGGCAATATATGTGGGGCCTGTGGGCACCCATAAATCCTGATTATTGTGAAATCTTGTAGAAAAAACCAATCACCAAAGTTATGAGTATGACCTTGTTCTAGTTTCAAAGCCATGGGCCTCAATAGTTGTAGTATAGGTGTGTGTAATCTTGGCGATGAGTGGCCAAGAACTCTCATAACTCTATTCAGTCATCATGGAACACTACATAATCAGAGTTTTTGCATCTGCTATCCCATATATAACACCATCGTTGCACAGGCAATGACTTCCCTTGTCGATCAATCCTACCCAAGCACATCCTTTCTATCCATCTATCTTTGTTCTGGTACAATATCAAGTGAAACAGTAAAGAATATTGCCTAAATGTTATAGGGGCCCTGTTCTCTCTAACTTGTAGGAAGCCTTCATGCAATTCCTTCTCAAGATATGAGGCAAAGTCATATTCAATGTTTGTTTCAGGGTTCTGAATTCTCATAGCCATCATCATCAAACTAACTAGCATTTTTTCTTCTGCATCTATCCCAAGTACTTGACACAAAGCAAAGTGGGTTTTCTTGAAATAAGTCTGAAAATATTCTACATCAAACAGTTCGGTGGCAGAAGGGGAGATAGGTATCACCTTGTTGTTAACACCTCTTTTCATGTATATGGGGAGTTCATCACTTTTGTGTGTTCTCCTTAACCTAGTATATTCTTCCTCACTCTTTTGCAAGTCCACCTTAGTGAGGGCCTATTTGTTTAGATTGAAGAATTCAATGATTGCAGCTTTTGTTAATATTACCAATGGTGATCCATCTGTTATCCTATGGTCCTTGTAACAGGGTAGTAATTCTAGGCTAGAACTCTAATGAACTCCACATCTATGAAGACATTCGGGATAATTATCTTAGCTAAGTCTAATGTCCATGGATTTGATATTGGAATTCTCACTTCCCTCTTTTTACCAAAACAATTCCCACCCCAAAACAGGGAATAAGGGCATCCCTACAACCATGAGCTATATCCCAAAAAACTTTCTTGTATCCTCTCTCAGTCAAGTTAGACAAGATATCTAAGATAGATTGTTGTAATGATCTCTTTTTACCCTTAAGCTCTTCCTTCTTAGTCTTAGGTTCTTTCTTTTTAGGCGGCATGATATCTAATGTCAACCTCTACTCAAGCTTTCTAAGTGTTTAAATACAAGATTTCAAACAAATCTATGCTTGTAAAGTTGCTTCAGTAAGTTCAGTGTACTTACCCGGCATGTGATAGCTGCAGAACTTCACCCTATTGAACTCCTAGCTTCTCACATGACAATCCTTGCAAATTGATGCAGAGCAGGGGTAGTCAAGATCAAATCCAACTAATCAACACATTTCAAGAACCCTAGTACATCAATCAAGGTGGTTTCTTTCACTCATTAGCATCATTCCTAGTAGTACTTAAACAAAGCTTAATTGGGCATATCTCTTGGGGCAGACCACATGCAGGTCCTACAAATGTCATAAAGATCCATACCAAGCTGTGAAACAGCTAAATAATGTTTAGAAAATGTAGAAAATAGAGCACTTTTATTGATTATTTTGCAAAACTTCAACCACCCAACTTGTGTCGACCATTTCCAGGTTAATAGAACATGTTTCCATTAGTTTCTAACTACCTTTTCAACTTCCACCTTTTAGTTTCTTCATTTACAACATGTGACTCTTCAAATTCCACAGTTTTGCAACTTTTGGCAATTTTTGACAACATTTGCAAAATGACAACATGGACTCACCAAAACTCCTAATGACCCAACATGGACTTTAACACATCCAAAATGGTCTTAAATGACATTATTACAAGTATTCAACACCAACAAACCCAAAATGCAAACTTGACCCATAACAACCTATTTAACCAAGGTGCTCCTGCACCATACTCCCTGGCAAAGAAAAGATTCAAGCTTTGCTTGAATAGAAGGTAGCAACTTGAGAATTAGGTCTAAAATCCCTTGTGTGATTTGCATGGACCCCTGCATATGAACTTTGAAATAGTGCCATAGTGGCTTCATCTTCACTTGAGGTTTCTTGAACATGTGGCATAGGTAGGTGAACTTGGCAAAATGAACAACTACTGAGAACTTGGAACAAAACAGATAACAACCTTGATTACCCTACCTCTCACACTCTTTTAGTGGCCTTCTCAACATAGTAACATATGCCCATTGCTTGCATTTGTCATCTCCAACCTGCAATTGCTTCATTTCTTCATGATATATTGCATACAGTGCCATATCACCTTGCTCTTCTTCAATGACTTGTTTCATTTTGAACTTAGGCTTCTCATCCCTCAAGTTTACCATCACAATCAAAGCATTTTGTCTCCTTTCTTTATCTCTCACCATTATGTCAACAAGTATGGATCCTTGATCAGTGTTACTGCCCCTTTCTAAAAGAAGTAAATCAGAATTAACCTTGGTACCTTTAGCATTACAATCACTAACATCTGCAACTCTCTTTTGCTGCTCCACTTATAATAGATGCTTGCCTAACCGTCCATCTTCCATCTGCAACTCAGTTTGGTCATAATGCTGCTCCATACCTTCTTTTCCCTTCAAACATTGCTTGCTCAACTCTGCAATCTCTTTCACAACAATCCTCTTGCCTTTAGCATCAAAATTTCTTTCATTTACAAGCTTCCAAACAAGTGCATCATTTGTATCGGTACCATCTCCTTCTTTAGACACATCGCATTCTTCATTTTTCTTATCATAGGCTATTGTATATGACAGAATAGCCCCTAGAACAAAAGCTAAATAGTGACTAACACCTTTCCTTGGAATCAAAAAGTCAGAAAATTTATCAACCACTATGTCTACATGATCCTTCAAGACATCCTGAACTTTCCAAGGCAACTCTTCAATGCTTTTTAATGTTAAAACAGTCCTAGGTTTGCTTACCATTCCATTACTTACCTCTTCCTCTATCTCAGATGGCTTTTCCTCTTCCACCATCAACAAAGACTCCCAAATGTCTTTCTTCTCTTCTGCTAACCTCTCTTACCTCCTTCTCTTCTAAGTATTCTTCTTGATAGGCCATTTGAGCCTCTTTCTTATTGGAAAATGCCAACTATTTTCTTTTTTGCTCTCTCAAGAAGCTGTTGCATTTTAAGTTCCATTCTTTTTTCCATTTCTTCTTGAATTTCTTTCATTTGCTCCAAGGCTTGCTTCAAATCTACTATCTCTTGCTCCATATCAATTTGCTTTACCTTCTCCTTCTTCTTCTTTACTTGTTTCTTGCTTGGTACCTCCTTGCTCTGCAAGTCTCCATGAACTATTTTCCTCAACATGTCCATTCTTTTTTCTCAAGCAAGTCTCTTTCACCTTGCTTCTTCTCGTCTTTGTGATACCTCACCTAGGTTTCCTTCTTTTCCCTCACTACCTAGTCTCTTGGCATCCAGGTTCTCCCTTCAACCTACAAAAAGACAACACACAAACTCCAAAAACTTCCTTGCCCAAATCTTTGTGGGCTCTGATATCAGTTTGATGTAGAGCAGGGGTAGTCAAGATCAAATTCAACTAATCAACACATTTCAAGAACTCTAGTACATCAATCAAGGTGGTTTCTTTCACTCGTTAGCATCATTCCTAGTAGTACTTAAACAAAGATTAATTGGGCATATCTCTTGGGGCAGACCACATGTAGGTCATACAAATGCCGTAAGAATCCGTACCAAGCTCTGAAACAACTAAATAATGTTCAGAAATGTAGAAAATAGAGCACTTTTACTGATTATTGTGAAAAAATTCTACCACCCAACTTGTGTCGACCATTTCCAGGTTAATACAACATGTTTCCATTAGTTTCTAACTACCTTGTCAACTTCCACCTTTTAGTTTCTTCATTTACAACATGTGACTCTTCAAATTCCACAGTTTTGCAACTTTTGGCAATTTTTGACAACATTTGCAAAAATGAAAACATGGACTCACCAAAAATCCTAATGACCCAACATGGACTTTAACACATCCAAAATGGTCTTAAATGACCTTATTACAAGTATTCAACACCAACAAACCCAAAATGCAAACTTGACCCCTAACAGCCTATTTAACCAAAGTGCTCCTGCACCATACTCTCAGGCAAAGAAAAGATTCAAGCTCCACTTGAATAGAAGGTAGCAACTTTAGAATCAGGTCTGAAATCCCTTGCATGATCTACATGGACCCCTGCATATGACCTTCTTTGAAACAGTGCCATAGTGGCTTCATCTTCACTTGAGGTTTCTTGAACATGTGGCATAGGTAGGTGAACTTGGCAAAATGAACAACTGCTGAAAACTTGGAACAAAATAGATAACAACCTTGATTACCCTACTTCTCACACTCTTTTGGTGGCCTTCTCAACATAGTAACATCTGCCCCTTGCTTGCATTTGTCATCTCCAACCTGCAATTGCTTCCTTTCTTCATGATAGATTGCATACAGTGCCATATCACCTTGCTCTTCTTCAATGACTTGTTTCATTTTGAACTTAGGCTTCTCATCCCTCAAGTTTACCATCACAATCAAAGTATTTTGTCTCTTTTCTTTATCTCTCACCATTATGTCAGCAAGTATGGATCCTTGATCAATGTTACTACTCTTTTCTAAAAGAAGTAAATCAAAATTAACCTTGGTACCTTTAGCATTACAATCACTAACATCTGCAACTCTCTTTTGCTACTCCACTTATAATAGATGCTTGCCTAATCGTCCATCTTCCATCTGCAACTCAGTTTGGTCATAATGCTGCTCCATACCTTCTTTTCCTTCAAACATTGCTTGCTCAACTCTGCAATCTCTTTCACAATAATCCTCTTGCCTTTACATCAAAATTTCTTTCATTTACAAGCTTCCAAACAAGTGCATCATTTGTATTGGTACCATCTCCTTCTTTAGACACATCACATTCTTCATTTTTCTTATCATAGGCTACTATATATGACAGATGAGCCCCTAGACTAAAAGCTAAATAGTGACTAACACCTTTCCTTGGAGGTAAAAAGTCAAAAAATTTATCAACCACTATGTCTACATGATCCTTCAAGACATCCTGAACTTTCCAAGGCAACTCTTCAATGCTTTTTAATGTCAAAACAATCCTAGGTTTGCTTACCATTGCATTACTTACCTCTTCCTCTATCTCAGATGACTTTTCCTCTTCCACCATCAACAAAGACTCCCAAATGTCTTTCTTCTCTTCTGCTGACCTCTCTTGCCTTCTTCTCTTCTGAATATTCTTCTTGATAGGCCATTTGAGCCTCTTTCTTATTGGAAAATACCAACTATTTTCTTGTTTTGCTCTCTCAAGAAGCTGTTGCATTTCAAGTTCCATTCCTTTTTCCATTTCTTCTTGAATTTCTTTCATCTGATCCAAGGCTTGCTTCAAATCTTCTATCTCTTGCTCCATATCAATTTGCTTTACCTTCTCCTCCTTCTTCTTTACTTGTTTCTTTCTTGGTACCTCCTTGCTCTACAAGTCTCCATGAACTATTTTCCTTAACATGTCCATTCTTTTTTCTCAAGCAAGTCTCTTTCACCTTGCTTCTTCTTGTCTTCGTGATACCTCACCTAGGTTTCCTTATTTTCCCTCACTACCTAGTCTCTTGGCATCTAGGTTCTCCCTTCAACCTACAAAAAGACAACACACAAACTCCAAAAACTTTCTTGCCTAGATCTTTGTGGGCTCTGATACCAATTTGATGCAGAGCAGGGGTAGTCAAGATCAAATTCAACTAATCAACACATTTCAAGAACCCTAGTACATCAATCAAGGCGGTTTCTTTCACTTGTTAGTATCATTCCTAGTAGTACTTAAACAAATCTTAATTGGGCATATCTCTTGGGGCAAACCACATGCAGGTCATACAAATGTCGTACAGATCCATACCAAGCTCTGAAACAACTAAATAATGTTTAGAAAATGCAGAAAATAGAGCACTTTTATTGATTATTGTGAAAAACTTCAACCACCCAACTTGTGTCGACCATTTCTAGGTTAATACAACATGTTTCCATCAGTTTCTAACTACTTTTTCAACTTCCACCTTTTAGTTTCTTCATTTACAACATGTGACTCTTCAAATTCCACTGTTTTGCAACTTTTAGCAATTTTTGACAACATTTGCAAAAATGACACGGACTCACCAAAACTCCTAATGATCCAACATGGACTTTAACACATCCAAAATGGTCTTAAATGACCTTATTACAAGTATTCAACACCAACAAACCCAAAATGCAAACTTGACCCCTAACAGCCTATTTAACCAAGGTGCTCCTGCACCACAAATGAATGCCAAAACAATGTCATGTTCTCAATTTTAATGGCTTATGAGTTCAGTCATGTCATCATTAATATCAACCTTATGCTCATATTTCAAGTTTGAATGTGTTCCATTGATTTTCACAAGATCTGAGGGCTATTAAGAGTTATGCATTTAATATCGCAACTAGTAATAATGCCTTGACAGTTTGTACCGCAACACCATCGCCTCTTTCTTTAACTGGTGCAAGATAGCGGGGTGTATACCACTATACCACAAGCTTCCTTATGTTTCATCATAGGGTAGTGGGACTCTTACTGCTATACCACATGTCTTAGAAGTCTTCTTCGTGATACTGCAGTTCTTATCGTACTACCGCTCTTTATTATCTCCTTCCGTGCGGGGTGGTGGGTTGTTCCCCACTATACCACAAGCTTCCTTATGCTTCATCGTGGGGCAGTGGGACTCTTACCACTATACCACATGTCTTAGTAGTCATCTTCATAGTACTGCGGTTCTTACTGCACTACTGCTTTTTATTATCTCTTCCTTGTGGGGTGGCAGGTTGTTCCCCGCTATACCGCACTGTTAACTTTTCCTTGCTATGATACTACTTTTATAATATAATTAAGCTCTTTTATACCACCCAACCGCACCTTTATTATAATACCCCCGTGGTATTGCGGTGAATACTTTTATGTTGTTTGTTATATACCGCCAGCCCACTAAGGGTTCAAATTCTTGTTGCGGGATTGCGATAAAGGACTTTTATGGATGTAAAATAGCTAGACATGTTTTTTCTTAAGTATATATGATGAATTTTTGGCTTCGTATAGGTCTTTTAGTATCAGTCAGACCTGAAAAATTTATATGTTTGTTTACAGTGGGGAGGCTCAGTCAAAAATAAAAAGGAATATAAGGGTCAAGGCTTAGGTCATGGAGCTCAAGGTTAGTTGGGATGATGGAACTAGGCAAAATTTTAAGGTTCTAACATACCTCATGATGAATTAGACTATGTGTTTCCTTCATCCTGATTGTGTTATGTTTTTATGAGTTCTTTTCTTGTGAATATATCCCTAAGGAAAATTTGTCTGATACCTGCAATTGTAAACATCTTGTTGGTTTTTGACTACAAATTCTTTTTAATTTGTAAACTGAATTCTATTTTAAGTTTCCATTTGTAGTTATTAGTGGAGAGGAAAGTCGACAGTTATCAACTTATGAACTCAATAAAGTTTTACCGATTCAAGTTGTTGATTTATACATTATTCTTTATTTGGACTTCAGGAAATGAAGACAAGGGCTGTAAGGTGCAAATTAGATGATAGTCATCATAATGCTAAAACTTTAGTGATATATTATGAGCACCTTCATAGAGAAAAAGTGGCCAAGAATAATGAATATTTATTAAGTCTTGGTTTGATAAACAGACAAGTTGTAAATCCACTAAGTGGTATATTATTTGTTTAATAGTGTTTAATGAAATTTAATAGGCAAGAGCTTTATGTATATAAGACATAATATGATATTTTTTTTGTTGTATAGGCAACAAAAAGAGTGCAAAGAAAATGCAGAGAAAAAATAAAAGGAAAGAAAAGATACAGTTTCTCGATCTCGTAGAAGCCTACACTTTTGTGGTTCAACAAATGCATTTGGTGAAAACAATAGTTGCAGTGATGATCATGTCTAGCCTGATATAGCACACGGTGATCATGTGCAGCCTACTATAGCACATGGTGATCATGTGCAGCCTGATATAACACATGGTGATCATGTGCAGCCTAATATAGCACATGGTGATGTGTAATGTTGTGATGATATCTTAGCACAAAGTCTAAGAGAGATTATTGAAAAACATTAGAGCAAAGGAACAATAGGTCTATAGATGATTTATTCAAGATTAAAGGATGCGTTTGAAGTGAAATCTGCATAGACTAGTACTCATGATCTACCTACTCATGCCACACTTGATGTGGCCAAGGAGCATGAAGTTCTGGTTAATGAAAGTCATGAGGAGAGACCGTTTGCATCTACTATGCCTCAAAGTGCACCTGTTGCATCTAGAACTTTTGATGGAACTAGTGGATCAACCAAAAATACTAGTAGTGGTTTAATAGAAGATGTGGATGCTTTTGTCAAAAGACAAAGATTGAGTCAAGATTTGTACAAATCTACAGAGAGGAATGCAAAAGAAAGAAAATTAGAAGGCAAGAAGCGATTCTTGCTTGAGGTATCAAGAGATGGTGAGCCCATTGGGCCAAATGCTATAAAGTGGGTCTCTGAGTTGGGTGTAAGATGTAGGGCCCATTTAGATATTTGCAAATCAAGTTTTATAGAGAAAGATCCAAGAACTATGGAAAATGTTATACAAAAAATGGAAAATGCTTTTGAGACTACTGGTGGACAAATCTCTAGAAAATATTACAAGCAAAGAATGAGAATTTTGATGAACAATTTTAGATACAATTGCAGAAAAACAATCATGGAGGGAAAAGAGAGGTTAGACTCCACTCTATCTCCCATACAGTGGGAGGCATTGAAAGAAGCATGTATTTTGAAGAATATTTGGCAAAGAGTAATAGAGGAAGAGAACAAGAGATAATGTGAGGGCTGGATATACATTTGGCCGAGGCAGGTTGTAGGCCAAAATGGACAAATTTGAAGTAAGTGTATGACTTTTTGGTTCAATTTATATTGTGTTATTTATTTCAATTTTTTATTGAACTGACTATATGTTGAAATTGACATTGTATTTTAGGTGGAAAACAGTAATAGAGAAGTAGGTGCAGAAGATATTGTCAATTATATGGCAGCACTAGATCCTAGTAAATCTAAGAGTAGGATGAAGTGGAAATCTAGTTCATCAACAAAGATTTCATAGCCATCTATTACATGCCCAATAGGATCAGCCTCTCCAGATCATGTCAACTCAAATGAAGGGTACCAACATGTAGTGAATTGCATATACGGTCTCAGTCAACAAGTTTCGCAATTGGTTGCCTCCGTTAACCCTATAGTTTATGCATGGAATGAGCATAAATCCATGGATTCAGATGAGGTAAGAGGCTCTATTGATCTCATTTCTTCTTGTTTAGCAATTATGTATAGAAATGGCTCTTAATATGTAGATTATTGAAATCTGAGCATAAGAGAATCCAACCCAGTTTATTTATTGTTGGAGTGATCCAGAAAATATTCTTTTGGACAAATTTATAGCTTGCATTCTTTACTTGAATATTGAATGCTTTGTATTTTTTTTGCATGATGGTTAAACCACATGTAGATCAATTTTATCAAAGTAGCAAGAAAACAAAAATGCCTTCATGATGTCAACAAAACTGTCGATATTGATAGTGATCATGATGAACTGGACAAGAATGTGCAGCACAGTCATCATTGTTATGCTGAAGTTGAGGTAATATAATAGTTGTCAGTTATTTGTCCCAATGTTTTATCATTTTTCATGCTTAAAATGTTCTTTTGGACAAAAAATTATAGTTTTTGTATTCTTTAAGTTGTAAGTTAATATGTCCCAATGTTTTGTCATTAATTGTTCATGCTTAAAATGTTCTTTTGGACAAAAATTTATAGCTTTTGCATTCTTTACTTGACTTATATTAATTTTTGCATGATGATTAAACCACATGTAGAGCAATTATATGAAAGCAGGATGAAAAGAAAAAGGCCTTATCAATAGAGCTCTCTGCAAAACTGTACAACTTCATGTTAATGTTGATAGTGATAATTATGATGATGAACCCGATGAGCATTCACATGATATTCATAGTAGTAGTCATGCTAAACTCGAGGTGAGTGCTATGAAACCACATGCAAGTAAGTACTATTCAAGTACTATTCAAGTAAGTAATGGTTGTTTTATTATGTAAATAAGGGTAATCATTACCTATTTGATAGAAGCTAGTTAGAATAGTAGTGAAGTGTAATTAGCTAGTATACATAGATTATGGAAATAAGGGAGAACATATAACTTACATATAGAAGCTTAGAGATTAGTTGTAATAGAGTGCATACATAGATTTTAACAATGCATTAGTGCATTGTGTTCGCGGATGTCATGGTCCTTAGTTGGGGGGGACTTCATTGCCAATCCATGTCTCTTTCTAGAGTACAGTCTAGCATTATTGTAGTCTTGCCCTCCATTTGTTTGTACCTTGCAATGGGTTAGTTTTTTTTTTTCAGAGTAAAAAGTTGTTTCTTTGTTATTCAATAGAATAAAAAAAGCACATACAAAAATTGATTTGTTCCAAGACATAAGACATTACATATAGCTGCCAAAAACAATATAATGTGTGTTTTATATCTCAATATAATGTGTATTTTTTTTGTTTTTGCAGACATTTAATATTGATAAACTCCAAGAAGGGGATAAAGTTGGGGTGCTGGATCCGTTTGATGGTGCTATTGTGGGCATTGGGCAGATTCACTCACTAGCTATTATACATGGAGTTGAATTGAAAGGAACAAGAGATGCAAATGTAAATATTTTAAAGGTCACAAGTAACATACCCCTTGCTTATGAAAACAAAATAGATGGAGCTGTCTGTCTAAAAGAGAAAGAAGGGACCTTCACATGGCGGCCACTAAAATATTTGAAAAAAATGACATAGTTGATGTTTATCATGTACTAGCTATTAGACAGCTTGGCCCACTGCTTTATGCAATAGTTTGAATGTGTTGTTCAGGGATCTTAGTGTTTTTTGTCTGTTTTGGAGTTGTATAAGCAAAAAAGGCATCATAACTTAGTTTTCTCAGTCACAACACTGAGAAACACACTTTGTAACACATTTTTCAAAGCAAAGACACATATTTAAGTCTTATGGGTTTTTTGGACTTGATTTTATGTTGTTTTTCCTCCCTAAACATCCAGCATCACTGCCTTATATGACTTTATGAAAAGATTCTAGGGTTATTGTTGGCTGCATTGAAGGAGAGAGCTTCATATATGGGACATGATCAACACTCAGTCATGAAGACTCAAGGATCATAAATAAGAGAGCTTCATAAAGAAGAGAGCTTCATATATGAGATGTCATGAAGACTTAAGGAGCATAAATGACAGTGAGCAAGAGATAAAGTACATAGTTCATGCCATAGACAAAGTGAGATGAGTCTTAAGCTGCTGTGATCATGGGTGGTGTGTTAGTTTTTGAGAAAGGAAGGGTAGTTTGAAATGCACAAAGATTAATGAGGAAGATTACAGTCATACGGTGATGATATTCACGTTTCATCAAGACTTTGGAAGCAACCAACAGATAAATTTATATAAGTCTTAAATAGCAAAAAGGACAGCCACTAATAATGCTATTATTACAAGGCATATATTCTACATGGTATTATAGTTGCAGGAATATGACAGTTTCATAAACCTATGATAGTCTACAAATCAAATTCTAAATTTTGTATACTTATGGGTGATTATTCCATAATAGAGAGATAATGAGTGCATAGAGGTAAGATGTTCATAGTGAGTGGCAATGGTCAATGGTTCCCAGGGATATAGGCATAGTAAGCATGCTTTCAGTGTCATGAGCAAAGGAACAGAGGACTGTAGTGTTAACATTAAAAGGCAAGTATATGAAAGTTGCAGGGCAATCATCTAGAAAGCAAGTATGCACAGTTTAGTCACCACAATGAGTGAAGACCAAGGACTCTAAATATGACTACCTACCAAGTGTCCAATGTAATAGAGGCAGGGTAAGTGAATGGTTTACACTCAAAAAGAGGCTTTTGAAGATGCATTAATGAAGGAAGAATCTAATTCCATTCCCTAAGAGGACCTAATATCTTCAAACTCAATAAAAACATGTCCCATAAGCAGTGTTGATGACAGTACAAGACACAAGAATACAATGATGTTTCATTAAGGAAGCCTGATCTAGTCCATGTTTCACATTATGAATTTCCTGTCACATACTTGACTACATATGACAGTGCATTTCCTTTGGTTGTAGTCAAGAAGGACAAGTGCTAGATTGATGGGGTGACTTAGATGACCTGTGGCAGCAGTTAGGTTGGTTGAGAACTAGTCACTGACAGTTCACTTTTTTGTAGACATGATGTTTCCACAGTCCATAATATGAGTGTAAAGAGCTTCTAGATACAACTGTGTTTTGCTTTTTTCAGATTGACGTTTCAGATCATACTCCATGATCCATCATCAAGAAGAAAAGGAAGAGGAGTGGAATGTAATTGCAGAGATAGATCCTTAAATAGAGAGAGGTGGGTAGGGGCACAAAGTTTGATAAAGGATGATGAGACAACAGGAGGGGATTGAAAGGATATCAATAAATTGAAAGAAAAACTAAATCAAGATACTCAAGGTAAGAAAGCAAACAAATTACTAAATGATAAATAGGAAGATATTAAATAGAAAATACATAAGAGGGCCTAACTAAGAAGAGGATTGATCTAGGAATCAATAAGTAATAATAAATGGAGATATGAAGAAAAAAGATGAAAAAAGCAAGAACCGATCTCTAATAAAGGAAGAAAAATAAGAAAGATAAAAGAACAAAATAATAAAGGGAAATAGCACGAAAAATTCGAAAGAGTGCAAGAACCAACCTAAAAGAAGAAACCAAAGTGTAAATATATATATAGATAGCAAAAATAAGTAGCGCAGGTATAAGATATGTATGCATATAAGAAGACACAAAGCAAAAAAGGAAGTAAAACATAAAAGTAAAAACGTGTGTATTAAAGATAGGAAAGCAAGAAAAATAAAGAGATTAGGGACGATAGAAGAAATGGCAAAAAATTATGAAAAATTAAAAAGGTGACAAACTGACCTACAAACCTAAAAATATGTAAAAATAAATAAAGAAAAGAGAAAGAGAGACCAAAGCATAAATATATCTATGTGTGTGTGTGCGTACGTGCCCCTATAAAGAAAGAAACAAAAACCCTATCCCACAACCACTTACACACAAAAACGGAAATAGATATATAATAAAAGTATGTATAATGTACTTAATATATCTAAACATACAAGTAGACAAAAAAGGGGTCAATGTATATCTATATATATAAGCGAGAAGATAAGGGAGAAATAAACAAGAAGGAAAGGAGGGGTAAGAGAGAAAGAAGGAGTGGAAAGGAAAGATGAACTCGGGATAGGGGGGGGGAGAGGAACAAAGAGGGGGAAAGGGGAAGAGTAAGGGATAAGGGAAAGAGGGAGAAGAGGAAGACCTAAGGAAGGTGGAGGGGATGCTAGCAAGGACCAAGAAGAGGTTAAGGAGGAAACAAGAAGAGAGAAGTGGGTCTAATAAGAGAGAAAGGTAGAACATGGAGATAGGGGGGGAGATGGGGAGAAACAAACACAAGGCGAGGTAAGGAGAGGGAGCCAAAGGAACAAGGGGAGGGGAGTTAGCATGGGGAGAGGTAAGAAAGGAAGAAAATGACTGAGGATAAAGAAGTAAGAACACATGATAAGGAGAGGGAAGAGCAAAGAGCAAGGAGGGAGAGGACAAGGAGAAAATGGGGGAAAAGAGGAAAGGTGAGAAAAGAAGGAAAAGAGGAAGGCTAGAGGCAGGTGGAGGGGAGCTTGGAACCCAAAATAGGCCACATGGGAAGTAAGAAGAGAGGCGTGGGACCCAATTAGAGAGTGACATGAGGAGAGAAGTAGAGAGTGGAGAGAGGTAGAGAGGGGGGAAAATACAAACTAGGGGGAGGTATGAAGGGGGGACAAGGAAAAAGCAAGAGGAGGGGGGTTTAGTGGTTAAGGGAATTTAAGAGGGGATACCAAGTTTGGTTCAAATTCTGATCTTCATCTCTGTTCAAGTTGGAGGGTGTATTCCTGATGAAGATAGCCTCTTTAAGTTTTCTTTTGAAGAAGTTATCTTCTTTGGCCAAGACTTGGGTGTCCTCAAGGCGAATGTGGTGCTTGGTACTAGAGTTGTGATCTGCTAGGGTAGATTTTATGACCCTTTCATGTCTGATATCTGCGAAGTGCTCTTTGATTCTCGTGCGAATAGATCTACCAGTTTCCCCAATGTAAGGTGTACCACAAGAGCAATGAATTTTATAGACACCTGAGTTTAAAAGGATGCTATTAGAGTCTTTGGTTGACGGGATTAGGTTTTTGATTGTGGAAAGAGGTTTAAAAGCACAGTGGATCCCTTTTTTGTGAAGGATTTTGGCAATCTTATAAGAGATACCTTCAATGAAAGGAAGTGTAGCACCATGAGCAAGCTTAGTGTCAGTATCGTCCGGTTTGGTGGCAAGGCAGGCTTGGGCTTGCTTGAAAGCTCTCTTGATGTGCTTGATGCGGTATCTGTTTAGTTTGAACACCTTGGTAAGGTGGGCCAGCTCCTGGTTTAAGTGATCACAATCACAGAGGCGGAAGGCCCTCGTAGCCAAAGTTTTAAGGACACTAGCTTTGTGGGTTGGGTGATGGTGGGAAGAGGCAAGAAGATAGAGGTCGGTGTGGGTGGATTTTCTAAAAATGCTACGGCCCAGGGAACCATCACCTTTCCTAGAGAGAAGGATGTCAAGGAAGGGAAGTTGGTTATCATTTTCTAGTTCTTTGGTGAACTGGATGCAAGGGGCAATGCTGTTAAGGTGATTGTGGAAAAATTCAAGTTGCTCCTGACCATGTGGCCAGCATATGTTGGTGTCATCCACATATCTTTTCCACCAGGTTGGTTTAAGAGGGAAAGAATTAAGGGCAAGCTCTTCAAAATGCTCCATGTATAGGTTGGCAATGACGGGGGATAGCGGGGAACCCATGGCCACCCCATCCGATTGCTCATAAACCACGTCTTGGAAGGAGAAGAACGTGGAATTTAGGCACAGTTCAACCAAGGATGCAATTTCCTCATTGGTCTTGTTTCTGACGAGCATGATGGAGTCTTGAAGAGGGACATTGGTGAAGAGGGAAACCACATCGAAGCTAACCAAGATGTCATCATTATTGACCTTTTTATCTTTGATGAAATCAATAAAATGGGTAGAGTCTTTGATGAAAGAAGAGGATTGGCCAATTAAGGGAGAAACTAACTTGGCTAAGAAAGCAGCCAATTTGTAAGTGGGGGAGTGGGTCGTGTCAACAATAGGTCTTAAAGGAATGTTGGATTTGTGGATTTTAGGCACCCCATAGATACGAGGTGTGATTTCTTTGTTGGGCATGAGACGTTTTTCGATGCAATCCTCAAAGGTGGAATTAGAAATAGCGAGCTTGACTTGTTTCAAGATTTTTGAGATAGGGTTATGAGGAAGGATTTTATAGTTGCCGCTATTGTTGAGGTGGTCGAGCATTTTTGAGACATAGTCAGATTTGTTTAAGACAACAGTGGCGTTCCCCTTGTCTGCTTTAGTGATCACAACGTCTTGGTTGTGTATAAGTCTCTTGAAAGCTAGGAACTCACCTTTGGGAACGTTTCGCAGGGGGGGTTTTGCATGTCTAAGAGCGACAGCGCAATCTTGCCTAACTTCATCCGCTACGTTATCAGGTAAAGAACGGATGGCATTCTCGATTTCGATGAGGAAATCCACCTTAGGAATAGAGGTCGGGGTAACGGCAAAACCAAAGCCTCTTCGAAGAAAATTAAGGGCGAGGGGATCAATGTTGAGGTTGGAGAGATTGAGGACCAATTTATCTTCCCAGTCATGAATGAAGGTCACGGGCTTATGAAAGCTAGAAGAGGTCGCTTGAGATTTGGTGGCAACTTCGATAGAAGAGGAGGCAGATGGATGACCCAAGGAGAGATTGTCGGTATGAATAAGTGAGGGGTGGGTGCCACACATGGTGTAGGGTGTGGGAAAACCCCAAGAAGGAGAAATAGAAAAGACACGGTTGTAAGAAGTCAAAGAAACCGACTTGACACGGGTTGGGCGTTCCACTCTTGCGAGGGTAATGTCTCGGGGGGATGACACTGACCGAGACGGTTGAAGATTAATATGGATAGCGTGGATTGGTGTGGGTTTAAAAGTAACATTGGACGGAGTGAGAGGAAGAGTGCTAATATCAACTAAGGGCTCACTGCACGAGGGGGAGGATAGAGGAAAACTAGAGTGCAGTGAGCAAGAAATAAGATTACTAGAATCCAAGTTATTAATGCACGAGCCATTGAGAAGAGGAGTTGTAGGACGAAGTGACATACCTTGATCCGAGGCAAGTGTCCGTTGGAGACCAGGAGGCTGCCACAGGTTGACCACCGTCGATGGAGGACTGGAGGACGCCGGGAGCTGAGATCTGGTTGGTAGATTGCTGGCTTCACTACCCATCAGACGATTGCAAGTGGGAGAACAGTGTCGTCCAATTCGAGGAGATAAGGAGTAGCAAGAACAAGGAGAGAGATGTAACGACCAAAACCAAAATGACAAGAAGTAACTAAGTTTTCACGATGGTAAATTTTTTTTTTAAAACATAGTAATCAAAAACAAAAGTTTCTCATCTATAAACCATTACAACATTTTTGTTTAATTTATCATAAACATGATTTGCATTCTCATAAAGACTGAAAGAAATGATATTCATAATACATTTTGTTTTCTAACAAATGAAATTTTCATGAAATAACAAATATCGGAAACATACAAATATCATGCATCTTGATTGTCAACCCTTCACGTTCAAGACTCGGCAGTTCCTCAATATTAGGAAGAGAAAGTATCTTCAAGGAGCTTAACCTCCAACCACAGACCGTCGGTCTCCCGCACTCCTTCCTAACCGGAAGTGGCCCTACCCTACTCAAGAGGATAGACTTAGGATAACCATTGGTGTTTGCCATCTGAGCTCTGGTGTTGTAACCTACGTATCTTGTTATCGTACAGATCCCTAGATACCCTCTAGTCATGCACGACACTCCACAAGAAACGCCATCCAGTTACGGTGAACGTTCGATGCACTTGAGGATAGTACACCACCTTGGCCAAAGGATTTGTATTTAGTTAGCGTTCTACAAATGCTTGAACTTGGTTCACCCACCCTACTCGACTTGAACTGGTCGAAATCCTACAGTTTCCAATTTGTATCGTTTGAACTAATTGACGACCTTGATACCCTCAAGGTTTTAGGATTCCCTCCTGTAATGGCGCTTGGCGCAATATTTACTCTAATCCCGAGTTCTTAGTTTCATATACACATATTCGTGAAAAACACTGTTTACTAACGACCACCCTAAGTGGTTTCACAATTGTTTACTTATTTTCCCATGTTTGCCCAATACACTCGAATATCTAAACGATATTCTGTTATCCCGGAATTCAAGGTTTCTAGACTCTTAAGGCCTACAAAACGAACTAAAATCGTCGCATGCATCAATAATCAAGATTCCACATGCGGGTATTCCACTCTACATGCCCGTCATAAAAGCATGGCGTTCTACGACACAAGTAAACTAACTCCCTACTTCATTTTTAAGTCAATAATTTTGCATAAGTTATCGAGGTAAAAATCACACAATACAATAATAAAAGATTCGATCTCTTTCATATGACCTTAGAGACGACCCACAAGCACGGTCGACCTCTAACAAAGAAATAAAAGACGGAATCGACTCAAGCTAGTTGTAACTTCAACTTCGGCTATCAAACACATTAAAGTTTTCGTCAAATAAGATTTATCTCTGTGGTTTTAATCTCCCACGCGACATGCTCGTGGAGTAATGCATTTCTCAAAATGCAGCTACTGTTTTAAATACTCTCGAATGATTTTACGTGGTTATCTCTGTCTTAAAGGAAACTCTTAATATTTTACGTCTTTTCTGACGGTTTGAAGTTTGCAACTCACATTTGCTTCTTACGGTGATTGATCTTAAGTGACTGCACCTCAAGAGCTAAGATTTATCATCGTTCATCGTCAACCAAAAGAGATAAGAATCTATTTTCTAGGTTCTTGGACACTGACGGACAGCAGCATTTATCGTTTAAAAGGGTTTCTATTACCATTAAACAGCAATAAAGTGTTTATAACAATAAAACTCACGCAGGTTCTCAGAAGCAAACATTGTCTTCACATTTCATTCATTATAACATAATTATTCTTGTGCAATTTAAGACACATCCACTGGTCTATACCGAGAAACAGAAAAAGAAATGGAAAGAACCTGTTGTCAAAGAGTGGGATTACTGCGGCAACTTCACTTCTCCTTTGGCTGGTCGTCCTCCTCCAGTTTACACAGCTCTTCCTTTCTGCTTCTAGCACAATGACTAACCACCTCAATCTATCTTCCTCACTGCCGAACACTACTCCAGACAAGGCAGGTTTCACAGTTTCTTCTCTGGCGAACACTACACCAGAGCATCCATCGCTCTCTCTCCGTTTCCCTTAGTTAACTCACTACCAATAACAAACTCTGTAATACTTCCTATTCTTCCACCCTCCGACACACTCTCCTCTCTCTTCTTTTTACTGAGCGATTTCCACCTCCTCTAACTTCTATTAGAGCCCACAAAACTCTCTCGACAAACAACTCCCTTCGTCCATACTCTCCTCTCTCCATTTTCTCCACTCTAACATTTACAACTCCCTGCCAAAAACTACTCTCCACACCCCCGGAAACTCTCCTTACTCCGCAGTCCTAACTGCCCTCCGACCAAGACTCTCGATACCATTTTAACTTTCCTCAACGAACCGCGAAATAAACCCTTATTCCACCTACTCGGCCGGCTACTCACTTTCCCACGTTCGCCGACCTTTCGCCCATATCCTCCGTCAATAGCTCCCTTCTGCCGAACCACGACGGCCTCAAACTCGCACTCCCTCTCTTCCATGCGAGAAAAGGAATCTTTCATTAATGTTTTTCCTTCTCTAAAGGACTTCCACTCACATTTCAATCATCCCACGCCGGAAAGCCTCCGACCCATCTGCGGTTTAGTTAAGTTTCCCACCATCGCACAAACTGATGCCTTTTGCTGTCTTGATGATGGCAATCCCAAAATATAGCAATTACACCGAACTTAACCGCCAACGCTTCAAATACTTAAATCTACGATGAAGAGGAATCTTTTTACAAACACACAATCGTCACACTCTTAAATACTTGAGTCGACATAACAATCTTTTACCTACTTCACTTAACATGATCACAAGAAGTTTAACCGACCTCATTACTTATTACGACCATAAGAAAGATTAAGTTCCTTCGGTGATGAGGCTTGCCAAAGGACATAACTGCCCGACTTAACTAGGACAAAAGCATCAACCTTCCAAGACTAGCTGAATATTAATTGAAGAGCTAAAACTCGCCACGGCGAAGGTTACGAAACGGTTTGAGCATCGTTGGGGTCAAGATGGAGAGAGGGCAAAGACCATTTTACTTAGAAACTCAAGGTCAGATTAATAACAACTCGCGGTCAAAGTTGGAGGAAGAGACTCACGTTTTAGACGACAACTAAAATGAATTATTTCACGCTATGGCATCAATTCGACATTCGTCGATCTACCAGAATAGAAGGAATTCACGGATTCGACGCGTTTTACGTCAATCGCGACGGATTGAATGTAACGCCAACAAGTTCTAACAACGTTAGACGCACAAAGCCGACTTCTCACAATTTCGACTTCGAGACAAGATTAACAATTTTGCCACAAGAGGACTCAATAAATACTTATAGACGTAAATATTAAACATCTCAAATACGTCGACTTGCTATTAGGAACTTACGACGCCGTTGACGACTCCAAGATTCTACAAGACGACTTCCGACTAGGTGGTTATACGTTATCCTATGTCGTCAACATCAATTAAACTACCCAAACTGACAAACAAGACTTCCTGTTGGTTCACAGATTTATCTATCTGTTTGGCGATCTCAGTGGCAAACACCCGTGGTTAATTTCCAGAGTCTATACTCCCTCTCGAAGATACTTTCTCTTCCCGTCGGACACGGTCCACCTGTTCCTACATCGACAAACTTGCATACAATTTTGTGGTCAAAGCATCTATGATCCAAATATATTATATTCAAACATCATTGCATTTAATATAAAGACTTTTAGTCTACATATCACTTGATCGTAATCAATAGATTCCGCAATTTCATAAAACAACTTTGTAAGATAAATTTTCAGTTTTCAAGTCGTTCACAACATAGTAATTTACTGAAATTTGTAAGAAAGTAAATAGCATCATTGTTTTCAAAAGGAGGGATGTAACAAGAGATCTGAGGAAAACGCGTTGCTAGCCTCTGCAGAAGTAACATTGTAAGACGTCTCTGATGATGAAATTGGTATGCTGCGAGGAGAAGGTTGCTAGTCATGGAGAAGTTCGTGGGTTGCAGAAACATTAGTGGGAAAAGTACGAGCAGAAGGATAAGTAGGAAGCAGGCCATTGCGGGGCTGTAGCATCCCAAGACCTGTAGATGGGCTACTCATAGGTGAGCATGTAGAAAGATGTTCTCGGTGTGGTAGTTGAACGTCTAAGTCTGTTGAAGGCCTGTTCCCACCTGCTCTGCTACATTGATAATGGCAGTGCTTCTTATTATAAAGGATAGAGAACTTTCTGATTTTCCTGCGAGTACTTTCCCATTTCCACCCTTCTGCTCTGGCTTGGGAGGAAATGTCGAACAAGATCCAGATGTCTGGGCGAAGTGAAGAAGCAAGCTCCAAATGGAGATAGAAAAGGCGGGATGAAAGATGATTGAGAAGAGCTCTAGTTGACTTGATGACAGACCTGAGGAGAGACATGCCTACTTTGTGGAAGATATGCTCAGTGCCCGGGCCGAGTAAGGAGTGAGAGACTTGAACAAAAGAAGGGATAAGAAGAGAATCTCTACATCTTTTTAAGAAAACTAAATCTGCAATTTTCTTTGAAACCTTGATCCTCAGCTTTTCAAAAAGCTTCGCTTTGAAATAAATCTCCCTCCCATGAAGGGACATAATTGTAGACATGATGTTTCCACAGTCCATACTATGAGTGTAAAGAGCTTCTGGATACAACTGTGTTTTTCTTTTTTTAGATCGACGTTTCAGATCATACTCCATGATCCATCATCAGGAAGAAAAGGAAGAGGAGTGGCATGTAATTGCAGAGATAGATCCTTAAATAGAGAGAGGTGGGTAGGGGCACAAAGTTTGATAAAGGATGATGAGACAACAGGAGGGGATTGAAAGGATATCAATAAATTGAAAGAAAAACTAAATCAAGATACTCAAGGTAAGAAAGCAAACAAATTACTAAATGATAAATAGGAAGATATTAAATAGAAAATACATAAGAGGGCCTAACTAAGAAGAGGATTAATCTAGGAATCAATAAGTAATAATAAATGGAGATATGAAGAAAAAAGATGAAAAAAGCAAGAACTGATCTCTAATAAAGGAAGAAAAATAAGAAAGATAAAAGAACAAAATAATAAAGGGAAATAGCACGAAAAATTCGAAAGAGTGCAAGAACCAACCTAAAAGAAGAAACCAAAGTGTAAATATATATATAGATAGCAAAAATAAGTAGTGCAGGTATAAGATATGTATGCATATAAGAAGACACAAAGCAAAAAAGGAAGTAAAACATAAAAGTAAAAACGTGTGTATTAAAGATAGGAAAGCAAGAAAAATAAAGAGATTAGGGACGATAGAAGAAATGGTGAAAAATTATGAAAAATTAAAAAGGTGACAAACTGACCTACAAACCTAAAAATATGTAAAAATAAATAAAGAAAAGAGAAAGAGAGACCAAAGCATAAATATATCTATGTGTGTGTGTGCGTACATGCCCCTATAAAGAAAGAAACAAAAACCCCATCCCACAACCACTTACACACAAAAACGGAAATAGATATATAATAAAAGTATGTATAATGTACTTAATATATCTAAACATACAAGTAGACAAAAAAGGGGTCAATGTATATCTATATATATAAGCGAGAAGATAAGGGAGAAATAAACAAGAAGGAAAGGAGGGGTAAGAGAGAAAGAAGGAGTGGAAAGGAAAGATGAACTCGGGATAGGGGGGGGGAGAGGAACAAAGAGGGGGAAAGGGGAAGAGTAAGGGATAAGGGAAAGAGGGAGAAGAGGAAGACCTGAGGAAGGTGGAGGGGATGCTAGCTGTTAGCACAGTAAAATTTTCAAAATTTTACTATTTCCTTACTCCATCATATTTGAATAAACCCTAAGGAATATCCCAAAAGGACCATAATATAAAATTTTTGTATCTCATAAAATGTCTAGGGATGAGCAGTGTCAAATTTCATCAAAATCAATCCATCGGCAGGAGGTCATGTGGCTTACACCGATACACAAGGAATTGTTTGAAAACAACCATCGGCGTGAAAATAGAGATCGGAAGAAGAATTATGGAGCTCACCGATGGAGTAAGCAACACCGATGACTTTACATCGGCAAGAAAGGCAAGTGGTCATGCCGATCGGTATGACAAATATCTATCGGATGATCTTTTAGAAGCTGCCCCGACGGTATATATCATACCGATGAAGCACTTTCGGCAAAAGTTTCACCGAACAGCATGCGAGGGTAACAAAGCAATAGTCATCGGTGAGAAATGAACCATCGGAATAGAAAACAAGTAAGTCTCCGATGATCAAGAGTCTTGGCGATAAGAAAGCCATCGGCAAGACTCACAGCGATGCACCTCTATCGGGATAACTTGACATATCGGAATAAAAGAAACAAGTCTTGCCGATTCATAAGTCACGGCGATCAAAAGGTGTCGGTGACACTTTACTAAACTTTGCCCGATGAAGGATATAACAAAGGACATCGGGGAGATGATTTGGATCGGGATATATTGAGAAAGTTATCCCGATAGTGAATATCATTCCGATAAAGATAAAAGTTCATACATGAAGAGACTATCGGTAAGACAATAAAGATCGGGAAAACATAATTTTAGTATCCCGATGGTCTCAATCTTCCCGATAAGCAAAGCATATCGGTGGGACTCGCCATATCGCAGAGAGATCTAAAACCCTTGGCGATGAAGGAAGTCATGCCGATGGTCGCACCCACTTGAAATGTGATACTACATGGCGTCGGGGATACAATTGAGGGGTCACGCCGATTGACTGTCCGCGCCATAAAAAAAAAGGGTTGAGGTCGCCCAGACATTTCAAAAAGCACGCCGATAAGAAGAGTTATGGCGATGTGACACTTCACAGCGATGAACATTGAATTGATCAGATAATTAATACAAAACAGCTACGAAGTTCATATGATCATTATAATTGCAAAAAACCGTCCGAGAGCAGAATACAGAAGAATTCTCAGGGCAAAAGCAAAGGCTTCCAATTCCAGCCATCGAGCGACAGGTACACATACACAAACCACTATATTGCCTGTATTTGAATTTCCTGCCAAATTTTTCAAAAATGGAAACTCCGGGGAAAGGAAAAGGAAGAAAATCACAAGGGGAAACCAGTAAACCAAAGAAGCAAAAAACTGATCAAACCCCTGAAGAAAAAGTGAAAGACAGAAAACTAAATCAGGACTTGATTGATCAGTTGCCTGGGTCAACTCCCAAGGCCAGGAGGTCTGCCCAACTCAGGGCAGAAGTAGAAAAATTGGAAGACAAACATAAGCGCCTGGGAGATATTTGGACCCCAATTAGGGGATATGAACTCTTCAGATTCCACTACAACAGAAGATTTAGAAATGCTCCTGTGTCAAACCCATGGCACATGAATTTAGGCAAACTGGTTGTACCTAATGTATTCTTGAATGTAGAACTCCTGCAACTGTTAGCCAGGCATTACAATCCAAGCCTGAAAACTATCTGCAACCCTCAAGGAGAACCAATTATACACCTATCAAAAAATGCTATTTGTGAGGTGTATGATTTGGATGATTTGTGCACTGTCCCTATTGTTTATGAAGATTTGGATAAAGAATACTGGAGAATGGATACAACCTACAATGGATGGAGGTTACCCATTCATAGACCCAGGATTGAAGGAGAAGTGATACCCTTGACTGAGAATGATGGCCCTCCCTTTCATGTATCCATTTTTGAACCATACATTCAATATACTTACTATTCTGTAGGCCAAGTCCTTGGCTCAGAGGTCCCTGAGTTCATGACTATTCCTCTAATGGTCATAACCTCTGATATTCAATGTCACAATGCCAGACAATTTGATTATGCCTCCTATGTTGCTACTAGAATAGACTCTGGTCTATCTGCAATAAAAAACAATGCTCCAGCATGCTCTTTTGAGCATTACTCGATGCTCATGCATATGGTCTTATACTATGGCCAGGAAGTAGGATTGTGGCCAAATGAGTTTCAAGTTGTTGCTGTGGATAAGAAAGGGGAGAAGATACCTGTACAAATGTGGACCAGAATCTGGGATAGCAGGTATGCTAACTCCAGCTATGCTCAATTTGAAGAGCATTGTGTTAAAGTGCTATATAGGTATTTCAACCACCCCTGTGAATATTCAATTTCAAATGAAATAAAAAGATTCCTCAGACCAAAAGATTTTGGTGGCCCCCCTACTGTCACTCATAATTGGGGAGATTGGTATTGTTTTGAGGATGCTACTATGATCAGAGTGTATGGTTTTGAGGATGCTCCATTTATATTGCCTAAAACTGTCCCTGACAGAATTGCATATTTGGAAATAATTAGGCAAATGCATTGTTCAAATGTCATGCATCTAAGTTCGCATGATAAATAATCATTCATGCCTAGTACTTTGTGTTTTGGAGATTTTACTGTGGTTTCAAAAGAAGGATACAATCTCATTTTGGATAAACTAATGCATTATAACATGGTGACTGCTGAGGTGAGGAAAGGGTTTGACCCTGAGGGTTTCATTGACTATGCAAGAAGAAAACAAAATCTCAGTGGATACATGCACATACATTATCCACATGATGATGTCATTAGAAATTTGGAAGAGGCTGAAGTCGACTTGGTGGTAGAGAAATATAACAGAGATTTGAATGAAAAGAAAAAGCAGTTGGCAGAAGTTGAAGTGGTATCCTCTGAAGAGGAAGAATTGACTGAACAGCCACAAGATAAGACAATAGAAATGTCTAAAAGAAAAATGCAACAATATCAGCCTCCAGTTGTGATACATGATGAGGAGGGGTCTGCTGATGAAGATCCACGCCAAAAGGCTTATGATTCTTTTGTGTCAGATGATACATTCATTCATTCGAAGGAATTTAAATCATTCCTGTATAAATACAAGGGAAAAGAAATTAGAGAGTCAGTAGATAATGTTTCTGCTGACAATGAAAAACAGTTATTAGATATGTTAAAGGAGACAGTGGATAAGGAAATGCAGGACATGACACCAAGCAGAGGCAGACAGCTGCTCAAAGATGCAGGGGTTATGATTTTTCCCGGTTTGGATTTAAATTCTGCTCTGGTTTTTGATAGCTTTTTGAATAATGTTGATGATAAGTATAAGCTTACTCTAGAAGGAGTTAATGAAGTCTATATGGGAACGAGATACAATAATGATGAAAATTCTTTAATGATATGGGCATTGTATCCTCCCCATAAGAAGACGGCCATCATAGACACTGAAAAAACTTTTGGCCATGTTATGACTTTCAGAGCAGGTGAAACTGACCCCATAATTACTGCAGACATTGGTATCAATGTTGCAAAGTTAAATAAAGCACAAGCTCAGATGTTAATCAAGGAAAGAGATGCTTATAAGCTGAATTGTGAAAGATTAACAAAAGAGAATGACTACTTGAAGGACGCTGTTAAGAGCACCTTTGGCCAATCTACGAAGAGAATAACTCAAGGTGAGAGCTCACAAAGTAGTCAAGTGATATCCCATGATCAGGCCAAACAAATTCAAATAGATGCATTTGTTACAATACTGCAGAGCAGGTATGCAAACATGGTACGGTGGTTAAACCAGTTTTGGGATAACTACTCGGAAAATCATAAAGCAGTCAAAGAACATGAAAGGCTTGATAAGAGAATACAAGAAAAGGTGATCGAGTTGCAAAACAGAGGTGCCACTGATGGCACAGATATCTCTGATGCAAGAGCATTGCTCAAACGGCACCAGAATTATTATGATAAACTCAAAGCTGATGCTAAGGAAGGGATTGATGCCTCAGACGCAGGGGTGCCCAGGATATTCAAAGATAATGGAGAGGTAAAGAGCAAAGAAGAGTGGACTGTTGATTGTCAAGTTATATTGCACAAAGCCACAGGAGCTCTAAAAGATAAAGCCTCTGTATCTACAGAAGTTTGCAAACAACTGGAGGAAATGGTCACCCTTGATATAATCACCAGGAGTGCTGTCGAGCTTACTGATTCTCACCGTGCGCAGGAGTACTTAGATCATCTGACAAAAGTCTATTTATGGCTAAACAGAGCCTAATTAAGCTTATGTAATTATTGTTTGTATTGGTTAAAATCCCAAGAGACTTATTGAAGAGTTGTATCTCTTCATGAAAATATCTATATAAGTTCAAACAATCTATGCTGAAAAATCATCAGCAGTGGAAGATATTCATATATACATATACATAATATTCCAAAATGACCGTGTTGCATATTTTATTTTGAAGAAGAAATTTGAAGTTCTCTGATTCAGTATTTCTACTTTGGTATCAGTTATTTGTTGAAATTATTCAATCGTGTGGCTGTCTCCATTTCTGCATTTCCCTGTTATTCAGATTAAGATATCAAGTATATATTTAATCTGTCAATACACATTCACTGTATCTGTGTGATTAATTCGGTTGGTGTCCATCCTAAGGAATTAAACCCTTCTGATTTATTCACAGTAGCCTGGAAGTAGTAAGTTGGGATTACTAAGTAGAGCCATATAATTAGAATTGACACACTGTCTCCAGTAAAATATTATCTGTTAATCTTGTCTTTTCATTTCATTTGGTTCCTTCAAGTAAGGATTAAAGTACCTTCTGGTGAATTATAAGATATCTGATTTTATTTGGTTGGATTATCAAGAAGAGTCTGTCAGTCATTTACTTGCACGTTTATACAAGCTATAAACCAGAACTGTGCCAAATATCTAGAATTATTACCATTTAGAAACTACTGTTCTTAGTCCTTCAAATTCACTCTGTTACCCAACAAGGCACTGGTCTCATTCAACTCATTAATTAAAACCTTTTTTGATATTGCTTATACAATTTCTGCCAATCACTTATTAAACATTACACATAGAATTAATTAGTCAGCTTTGTCATCTATCCTACATCCTATGCCATTGTAGATAGACCTAGTTAGTCCATTCATCCACACTCAGACTGCTTTAATATTTCAAGGTTCACCCACCTAGGTGTAGCAGGACCTAAAGTGTAGGAAATCATCAAACCTTGAAGGTTGATTTCGTCAAGTTAGTTCAAAAACGTTGCAAATCCAAATATAGAGCCTGGCATCCTCTTAGGATTAGTAACTTGCATTTTTGAGACCTAACACTAGCAAGGACCAAGAAGAGGTTAAGGAGGAAACAGGAAGGGAGAAGTGGGTCCGATAAGAGAGAAAGGTAGAACATGGAGATAGGGGGGGAGATGGGGAGAAACAAACACAAGGCGAGGTAAGGAGAGGGAGCCAAAGGAACAAGGGGAGGGGAGTTAGCATGGGGAGAGGTAAGAAAGGAAGAAAATGACTGAGGATAAAGAAGTAAGAACACAGGATAAGGAGAGGGAAGAGCAAAGAGCAAGGAGGGAGAGGACAAGGAGAAAATGGGGGGAAAGAGGAAAGGTGAAAAAAGAAGGAAAAGAGGAAGGCTAGAGGCAGGTGGAGGGGAGCTTGGAACCCAAAAGAGGCCACATGGGAAGTAAGAAGAGAGGCGTGGGACCCAATTAGAGAGTGACATGAGGAGAGAAGTAGAGCGTGGAGAGAGGTAGAGAGGGGGGGAAAGACAGACTAGGGGGAGGTATGAAGGGGGGACAAGGAAAAAGCAAGAGGAGGGGGGTTTAGTGGTTAAGGGAATTTAAGAGGGGATACCAAGTTTGGTTCAAATTCCAACCTTCATCTCTATTCAAGTTGGAGGGTGTATTCCTGATGAAGATAGCCTCTTTAAGTTTTCTTTTGAAGAAGTTATCTTCTTTGGCCAAGACTTGGGTCTCCTCAAGGCGAATGTGGTGCTTGGTACTAGAGCTGTGATCTGCTAGGGTAGATTTTATGACCCTTTCATGTCTGATATCTGCGCAGTGCTCTTTGATTCTCGTGCGGATAGATCTACCAGTTTCCCCAATGTAAGGTGTACCACAAGAGCAATGAATTTTATAGACACCTGAGTTTAAAAGGATGCTATTAGAGTCTTTGGTTGACGGGATTAGGTTTCTGATTGTGGAAAGAGGTTTAAAAGCATAGTGGATCCCTTTTTTGTGAAGGATTTTGGCAATCTTATAGGAGATACCTTCAATGAAAGGAAGTGTAAACTTGGAGAAGTTTCTTTCTTGTCATTTCTGTGCATTGTAACTCAAATTTTTAGTCTTGTGACTGAAAATAAACATTGTAATACTCTATTTCTAAGCATTTTTCAAGCAAGATAGATTTTTCAAACTTGTGTAAGCTGTAAGAACACCTTTCTTTTAATAAAGTTCAATGATTTTGCCTTCTCAATGGTTGTCTTTATATTGTGTGCAATTGATGATTGATGTGTATTTCTGTGTTTTATGTTTAAATCCTCAAATATCAGTCAATTAAGATGACTAAATATACTACTAATTGACGTCAATTAATAATTAAATTGACTAAATATACTACCAATTGACAGAAATCAGTGAACAGTGAATAAATATGACTAAATATACTACCAATTGATATAAATCAGTGAACAATGAATAAATATAACTAAATATATAACCAGTGTTAAATTAGTGAATAAAAATGACTAAATATAATATCAAATTGATCAAAATGATGATTAAAATTAATGACTAAATACACTACCAATGGATAGAAATCGGTGAATAAAAATGACTAAATAAGTGACCAGTTAACAACAATTAATGACTAAATATATCAATGAATAAAAAATGACTAAATAAGTGAGTAGATTATAGCAATCAATGACTAAATATACTACCAAATCGATCAATCAAAATAACTAATAAATGACTAAAAATGGTTTAGTCATCAATTTGGTTGCATTATAAATGACTAGCAATAAACTACTAATGGTCATGTGACCGTGTTTGGTCATTTATAAGCAGTTTTTAGTAGTTTTTTCAATCATATATTGTTGTTTCTCTACTAGTGCCATCGATCTATGGTTGGAGGAAAAGCACTCAGGTGATGCTCTCCTTCCCAAGCAGATGACATGCCGAGGCTTAGGAAGACATATATCAAGATTCTAGATGTAGCATAATTCTCTTATATGACTTGTTAGTCAAGCATTATGTGTAAACTTATCATTGTTGCTATGATCTTAACATTGTAATTGTATAGTGAAAGGATTCACTAGTATGTTATCTTTGGAAAATGTTGTAAATTTTAGTTTTGAAATTATCCAGAAAAGATATACATTTTAATTATCGATTATGATATTGATTTTTGTTAAACGTAAATGTGATTATGTTGATCATGACCATATATACTTAATGGTAATTAAGTTGTTTAATTTTGGGTAATATGAGTTGACATGTTACAACTTGCATGGCCTTTTTCCTTACCAGATCTTGATTGTTTAGAATGTGAAGAAGAAGCTGAATCAAACATCCTAGAAGGGAGATCAATGTTATTCTTCTTAAGAAGATGTTTCAATTTATTAATATCCTTCTTATAACAAGAATGTTTTTCATGTCCATTCCTCTTGCAATATGCAGAAGTAGGCTTCTCCTTCTTAGATGAGTCCTCTTTTGAAGAGGATTTGTTCTGTGCTTGAGATCTGTATGTGAATTTTTCTTTGATTTCTTTTGTTTCTTATTAGAAGGACCTAATACTTTCTGTCCCTTAGGATGACGGGTAAGTGCAAGAAACTCGGTCCACATGTAGGGGAAGTCGTGCAAGGAAAAAAAATGCCGACAGCAACGGGTACCCATTTTCAAAGAAATAGGTACCCGTTTAGGAACGGGCGCCCGAACCTAAAATGGGTACCCATTTTGTTTTATAGAACGGGTACCCGTTTTGTTTTTTATTATTTTTTAGAACGGGTACCTGTTTTGTTTTTTATTGTTTTCTAGAATGGGTACCCATTTTAAAACGGGTACCCGTTTATAAAATTTTGAATTTCACACCCATGCTTTTGGTTTCGTTTTAGGCTCGGGAAAGATATTGGTAGCCGACCTTGAGCCTTGGACCTCAAGTATTTCTCTAAGTACAAAACCAGAGGAAAGACTGACTTCACCTATATGGCTGATGACATTTTTTTCTAAATTTTTTTACAAAATTAAAACCCATTACAGATCATAGTCTCTAGTTTTCAAATATGTAATATTTTTTTGGATTAGACTTGTTTTTCTATTTATTATTAAATTTATGAGCAAACTGGTCCAAAAACTTGAAATGACAGGTGTTTGTATTTTTTTAATAACTTTTAATTTTTAAATTTTTTTTAAAAAAAAATTATGTCATCAATATACACGTCATTCTTTACACAATAAAAAAAAAAAAAAATTTATGATTTTTTTTGCTCAAATTATGTTGGCCGTACACGAGGGGTTTTCAAAAGTAGCAATTAGGCCTAATAAAAAATTAATTAAAAAAATTATTTGGAAAAAAATTATAAAAAAAATATCCTCATCAAACTTCACTATACTACACATCTTTTCCCAAAAGGATTTTGAAAAATAATTTTATTTAGGTCAAATTATGTTGGTCGTACACGTGCATGGTATGGTTAAAAAAAATAACTTTTAAATAGTGGTTTTTAGAAATGCCTATTGAAAATCAATTTGTATCATCTGGGTATTGAACAAAATTACATATTTGGAAACTAGACTCCGAGTACTACATTTTATATTTTGTGACTTTTTTAAAGATTCCATCTCTAAGTGCTTCAAATTTTAAGGTGAAATGTGACAAATTCTGAAAATTAGGGAAAACACTTTCACTTTTTGGCCAAAAAGTGGACCCAACTTCTTGCACTGACCCTGACCATCCAACAAATCATGAGTCTCTGATGGCTTTATGAGACCCATAGAAAGAAGATTATGTTGTTCATGCATTAACATCTCAGAAAAAGATGCAAATTATGGCATAGTGTATGTGGATCCCATAGTTAATAGACCTGTGTGAGTGTAAAAGATAGAAACAAAACCTGCAAATTCAGGACCAAGTTTGTTCAATATATTATAGATTAACTGAATATCCTTTTTTTTTTCTCAATACCACATGCTTTACATTGTGCTCTCAGATCATTAACCTTAGTTATATAATCATGGAAGTTGCTAAAGTTCTTAAGATCAAGGCTCATCAAATCATTATCAATGTGATAGCCTCTAACTTCATCTGTTGTGCCAAATAATATTTTCAATTTTTCTCAAGCATCATGTGAATTTGTGCATGCTTCAATTTGAAACATAAGATCAAGGGAAACAAAACCATGTAGATATCTAAGAGCTTTTATATGTTCAAGCATCCATTTTATCTTTTCCTTATCATCTATGGGTTCATCTACCTTCTGTTCAACATATGGAGTATACCCAAGTTGCATTAGGGCATTCCATGCATGTTGATGCCATGTTGCATAATTGTAAGGTGTTAACAATGGAACTTTGAAATGATCCATATGTGAAGGAAAAGAAGAGCACAAGTAAATAGATCAAGACAATAACACCAAGAGACCCCCCTTTTCACTCAATCAAGAATCCCCCAACAAAAAATATTTGGCACTTTAAAGATCAGTTTGTTTGCAATACTAGAGTTGTTTTTCAGAGTTTTACAATGTCCAAAATGAACTAAATACTGAATGCACAAAATTTATCTCAGAATGAGAACCTTAAACTAGCACCAATGTGTAGTTCTCATAAAAATATCCACTTTCAAAAAAATAATAACCTCGATCCAAGATCATATGTGAAAGTTATAGCTGTTTAAAGTTACAAAAACTGAAACAACCTATCAGATCTGATGAGAAAACTAATTTTCTTGAAAAATGGGATCGCTTGAGAAAAAACTAATTACACAACTGCAAAGAGAACAAAATTCTACTCTAAAAAAAAATTGTTCAAAAAAATACCTCCGTATGACCGAGAACGAGCCTTTTAAAGACTAGGGGCAAAAAGCAAAACTCCAATGGTGAGGGATCAAGATTTCAAAAGTATCCTACCACCAAATTTGGTGAAATCACCACTAACTTTGGTGGTGCCACGAAGTTTAGAATTTGTCAATCAAATTTAGACCTCTACTAAGTTTGGATGATGATGCAGTCATGACAAGAGAATCCAATAAAGGATTGTCCCATCATGCAGCCCAATCAACTTCACTTATGTGCATTATGATAACAACAATATTCATGCCTTCAAATTCTTATAATCATGCACTCAAAACTTTAAATATTGTAATAAATTGTATGTGCCAACATATTCTTGTTAATTTCAGCCTTAAGATTGTTGTTTGTCAAGATTTTTCCACTCCTCTTAGATGCAAATTAACTTCGATAAATTCTCATCCTTAAGGATTGTTATTTGTCCCTTTGATTCCTTTAGTTGTAGAAAAACAAATGTAGATTAACCTCTTAAACTTGAAGCCTTTAAGTGAATATAGTTTGTGAATGCTATAGCAACAATTTCATCTATGAAGTAATATTGTATCTTGAGAATTTCATAAAACATGAACAACAACAAATACTTACAACCCAAATGTTTTTATGCAGCCAATCAAGGTGGCAACACACATACATAACCTCCACAAATCCAACTATGAGTTATCTCTATCAAACTTTCTAGCTATCCACCTCCACAAACTTACAAATTCAAAAATATTTCACCTAACAAGTCACCATGGACGTTCATTTTATTTGTCTCATAAAAATGGATGTATTTCCCTTGGAGAATTCTCCTCAACACAACCTATGTATGTCCTCTTGATGACCTGCAAAAATCAGAAATAAACTTGGACTCTTCTCTTGTTTTTCAATGCTTCTTTAGAGCCAAACTTCCATCTATTTATTATATGTCCTTTTCCAAGTTTCATCTTCCTCATTTAGGCTCCAATGACTCTTGGTATTCCTCTTCTTGCTTGGTGGTGTCCAACTTGGAAAAATGTGACTCTCGGGATTCCTTTGTTTCTTTCCTTCATGATTTGGATGCTTGAAAACTCTTCATTGTCCAATTTTTGTCTTCTAGCATGTAGGTGACTAGGATGTAGGTGACTAGGATTTTATTTCCCCAAAGTTTGTGTATGATGTTGATTAGAAATCTGCAAGACAAATAAAAGGGTAAAATCTAAATAAAATATTTTTTTGTTGATGCAAGATCGCTTGTGAGCCTGGATGCTCCTGCATTGGAGGAGCTCCTACTAAATTTGGAGGTGCAGCTAGAGTGGAGGACCCACTAGAAAAGGTCACCAGATTTGATAGAACACCAAAAATAGAGGCATAGTTTTCAAAAGCTAAAACAAGATGAATTGAATGTGGGTATGCAGGCCTTAAAGGCCACATCACAATGAAATGGGTTAGGGGGCTAAAGCTGCACCCAAACCCTACTTACAGGGGTATGTGGACCCTTCAATGGACTGTGACCTCTTAAGAGGGTGCAGGGCCCGAGCTTAAGGAGCTTGTGGTTTTTGTTGCCTACAGGTACGGGGCCTACGTAGGTATCCTGCGCAAGTACCCACCAGTACCTTTATTTTTTTTCAAAATTATTTTTTGCTTTCAAAAATAACAATATACTGCGATATATATTTTTTACAAAGTATATGATTTTTTAAACAAATCACATAAATTACAATTTTTGAAAATTTTGAAAAAAATTCCACCTCGATCTACGTACTGGGGAGGCTATACGCCTTCCTCGGAATTTCTTTTTTGCCTTTTTAGACAATTGCTTTGATTTCGATGATTTTATAGTCAATCCTGGGGGTTTTGGGCCTTTTGAGTGTGATGGCAAGGTTACATTTGACCCAAAATGCTTCAAAATGATGGCTCCCTACTGGATCTGGCAATGAACCTCTCAATTGAAACCCTCATAGATCTGGCCTCTAGTGTCTAATCTAGATGAAATACAGGGCTATTATGACATTTTTGATAGTTTTGAACTCAATGGTAAGCTCAGATTCTCTCCAAGAATCTCTTGAAGATACCTGTAACACAAAGCCACTTACAAACCCTCCTTGAAAGCTGGTGTTTCTATCAAGTTTTTCTAATTCTCAAGGTCATCATTGGATGCAAGAGAAGAGCATACTCAACTTTCAAGAGCAACCTTGATCTCTAATCCTATATCTTCTAAATGACTAGCCCTAGGCATTCACTGACTTTGATACCATGTTAAATTTTGTTATGGAAATAACAACCCAAAATCTAGAAAGCTAAAGGCAAGCACAAAGAGAAGATCAAAATAAAGGATGCAAAAGATATCAGAAATAAAGTTGCAAGAAAATGTGCATTTCAATATTACAACCATATTGCATGCAAGAGATACAAAATACAAGCTAGGTAGTGAGTTTATATAGACCAGGAAGAGGGTGGAGGTGGCAAAACCAATGAATAGGGAGTGACCACCAAGTGGGTCAAAGATAGCAAGAGCATCTTCCCAAGATAGCAAATGCACCTCCCTTGTAGGATGACAATACCTCAAACTACCCACTCACCTAATTAAACTCACTTTATTAATCTAAGCAAGTTTAATAATATGTGTAGAAAAAACCTTAGGAAAAGGAATAAAAAAATCTACACTAACAGTAGCAAACCTTGGTCATCAATATTTTCTCTTTCTTATGTTTGTAATTTAAATAATTAAAGAAATATTTTGAGCCTCTATTACTTTCCTTGATCCATTGAATTCTAGCTCATATCTTAGCACCTTTCCCTCTATAATTGTCAAGCATGTGAAGATGCATTTCTGTAGAAGCAATAGACGCTTGGATCATAGTGTTACTAGGACCAAGGATAAGTTGTTTTCTAACCGGTGTTCTAGTTTCCCTTGAAGGGATTTTTCCTTTCTTTTACATTGCCACACCATTTTTTTACCAAAAGAGTGAATAAAAGCAATACATTTGAAGAGGGCATCACACCACCAGTCAATCTAGGAATCATTATTTTGTGGTTTAGGGAAGGAATTCCAAATACCTACAAGAGTTGCCACATAGTTGGGATTTTTCAAATGTGATGTGTTTACTTTGAACGGGATTTGAAATGAGGTGGGATTGGATTTAGAAAGAGCAATGAAGCAAAGAATGGGTTAATGATTGGAAAGTGTGGTGGATTAATCAACACATACGAGAGAATTGAAAGGGAAAGGAGAAACTAGGAGGTTATGGGAGATGTAAAATTTATCCAACATGTTGAGTTTCCTATCCAATCTAGGTTTACAATTAGTCCATGTGCACCAATTGTTAACATGACATGAAAATTAGTCAAACAAGGGATCAACCACACCTAAGGAGTTATGATAGAAAGTCCAACTCTCAAATTCTTCTATGTTGAGTTCAACATAATTAAACTAGTTGCTATCATTATGATGGTCCACCATAATAAAATCACTACTTAAAATCCAATCTTCAATAGGGAGATTTGTAGACATCCGGGCCCAAAGGGAAATCCTTTCCTTAGCAATATTAGAGGCATAAATGGAGCAAAGTCCAATAGTCTATCCATTGATAAAAAGAAGGGCCCAAACACAATTGTGTGATGGGTCCTCCCCCTTGGTAATGACAAATTTAGACAACTAAGTTGACAAACCCAAAATAGCTCCTCCATTACCATCTCTATGGGAAGTATGCAAGAAAAGATCTTTCCGTAAATTATAAAGAGAAAATTCATGATGGGTGCCACTTAATTTGACTTCATGTAAAAAAATGATATCAGATCTCCATCTTTCAATGCCCTTCTCGACGCTAAACTTTCCATGAGGGAGAGACAACCCTCTAACATGTCATGAGTAAATTACAATTCACAGTGATTCAAGAATGTCATGAGAGTAAATTAAAGTAAATTGCAATTCATAGTGATTCAAGAATGTCATGAGAGTAAATTGCAATCCACAAACATTCAAGAAAGAATACTTTCGTCTTATGCAACACTCCAAAGCAGTTGTTCTTATACCTCCTTATGATCCAAATACTACTTATATCCAAATACTACTTATAATACCTAATTTCTACTCTTAGCATATTAGACATACCTCCTTATAATCCAAATACTACTTATATAATTTTTATTATTTTAAAATACGCTCTTCCTTAAGTCGTATAAGATATCCCCGTCCCCATAACAAGAAAAAATATAATATCAACAATTTATTTGCCCTACCGTAGCTTCGGTCGAATCTATTCACAAATGTACGCCAAATTCTTAAGTGAAAGCAATCGTTTCCCAACGTCTAATGAGAGATTCTTAATTCAGCTTGCATACTAATATGTAGCTGTTTTGTTATATTCCTCGTATTGTATTCTCATGAAATTCTATTTCTTTATCATTTAGCTCAACACCCGCATAGGTATTGCTGTTTAATTTGCATATATATTTTCTCAATCTAGGACGTTGCTTTATTATTTTTCTAGAGTTAAATGATTTAAGTGTAAATGAGGGAGTGCCAGCCAAATGACATTTATTGTAAAAAAGAATAATAATGTGATTTGATGTTCATGTTTATCCTCTAGTTTTAGGGAAAAGATTTTATATTATAAGAGAAGGTTGGAGTCAAGTCTTATAGATAATAATATTGATATTTATTTTTCGATTTAATGTAAATTTTTGTTATGTATAAAGAATGAGGTTGGGTTGGGGTTCGCCCCATAGCCCGAACGGTTGGTATGGTTGAGCTAAGGCTTTGGGTTCTTCCCATGTAGGTCCAAGGTTCGACTCACGCTTTCCAGGTTAAACCGAAGAAGTTCTATTGCAGGGTCAGGGCTTCTCCCTAGGGGGGCTAGTCTCGCCTCCGCTCGCCCCTCCACTGCCCCAAAACTCGGCATCCAAGTAAGCCCGAGGCAATGTACGGAGGGAATCGCTACGCTGGGTCGCTGGGGATACCTCCTGAGTATTAAAAAAAAAAAAATGAGGTTGGGTTAGAATAATTTTAGGTTAGTGATAATTAACATGACTTGTTGATGTTTATTTTCTTAAGTTAAGTCTTAAAGATAATAATATTGATGTTTATTTTTCGATTTGAATGTAAATTTTTATTATAAAGAATGAGGTTGGGTTAGAATAATTTCAAGTTAGTGATAATTAACATGATTTGGTGATGTTTATCTTTTCAAAATCTAATGTGATTTAATGTTTATTTTCCTAAGATTAAAAAGAAGGGATGAAATGAGTTTGAGTCAAGTTTCATTTATTTTTCTAGACAAAAGATATAAAGGATGAAGGTTGTGTTCGAGATGAGGGATAAGGTTGAGTTTGAGTTGAGTCCCATTTCTTTTTAAGATGAAAAAATGAGGAGGGATCAAGTTAAGTTCGAGCTATGTCTCATTTATTTTTTTAAGATGAAAAATGAGAAAGGATCAAGTTAAGTTCGAGCCATGTTTCATTTATCCTTCTAACAAAATAAATCAAAAGAGATTAAAACAAGTTTGAATCAAGGTCAAGTTCAAGTTGTGCCCCATTTATTCTTCTAACAAAAAGGCCATAAAAAAATAAGTGGATAAGTATAATCTAAACTAACGATGTTTATCCTCCCAACAAAATTAAAAATGAACAAATGATGTTTATCTTGAAAGAATATCAATTTTTATTCTCCATCTTTGTAAACTATCAAAAGCTTCAACAATCAAAATATATTTTTTCCCATTGTAAAACAAATCAAACTTTTTACCACTTTTACAAGTAAAGAAAATAAGCAATCTTGCTTTAAAAAAGAGATCCAAAGTGCTTAATTGTTAAGTGGAGCATTTATTCTCCAATAAAAACTAACAACGATTAAATGCTTTTTAAAAAAATTAATTGTATACTTTAACAATTTATTAGTTGATAGGCTTTTATATGTGAGCATTACAGTGCTTAGAATTGTCTCACGCCGTAAAAAAAATCCATGCCGGAAAATTTTCTAAACTCGTCGGTTGTTCCTATCAACGTATTCCTTGAACCTCTTATGGGTGCAAGTGCTAGTTTCATTTAATTAGTCAATAGGCTTTTATATGTGAGCATTATAGTGCTTGGAATTGTCTCACGCCGTAAAAAAAATCACGCCGGTAAATTTTCTAAAATTGTCGATTGTTCCTATCGACGTATTCCTTGAACCTCCTATGGGTGCAATTGCTAGGGGAAAAGACCCAATAGGTGAGATAGTTCCAATCGCTGAGATAGTATTTGTGCATTTAAAACCCAATATTTTTAAAAGTTTCGTACTAGTAGTTGTGACTTTAAGGTAGTTAGTTTTACTATTAGTACTAATAGTTGAATGAAATATGCCCTTTAGATAAAAAGCAACCAATCATGTGATGCCACATCAGCGCACCAACAACACATGACTTAATGCACACCTATTGGTCCACGGTTCCACCCTTTTTGGTGGGGAACTATTTGACACCTCAACAAAAAAAATGCTGATGTGGCATCATATTTGATGATGTAGCCCTGAAACCTTAGTTATAAGTAGGAGCCTTGCCAAATGAGTTACTCTAAAAATTTTGGAATGATTCGAAATTGCCACGTATGATTTTGAGAGGCATAAGTTAGGGTGCTCAATTCGTGGGTCCTCTCCCCTAGTATAATAAAAAATGCCGGTCGAAGTACGAAGCAGAACAAAAACAGAAGAGGAGAAATGAGTATGTGGCCTTTTTTACGTTACAGCAGGTCGGAGGTTCGAAACCTGAGCCCGCCTCAATGTCACTAGACAAATAGCTCTACTTCCTTCCGAAAAAGGGACAAATACAATGATTTACATGAATTCAGAAAACCGTATTTTGTGCTCCCTACAGAACGTCATAATTATACGGTAAAGAATATGCATGGAAACAACAAAACAAAAAGTATTATAAAAGAGAACACTCCCTCGGCGTGTACACCACGCGCTTCGACTAAACTTTTTGACTCACCCACAATTCTCTAAGCTAACAAATCTCTTGTTTATTCTGTTGTGGGTGATTTCTATGCACAAATTTTGGCTTTACTCCTCCACTCCATAATTGTGACTGGAAAGCTCATTATATCTCTACACAGAGTGTTCATACAATGGAAAGCCAATCCACAGAATCGAACAGAAGGCCGAAAGACGCCATGGAATTGAAGGAGGGCGAAGCAGCAGGAGTTGCAGAGCCATCGCCAGCTTCTGAAAACAAAAGTGTTGTGATTTCGATGCAGAGCGAAAAGGAAGATCAGTTAAAAGAAGAGGAAGAAGAGGAAGAAGAGTCGTCTTCACACCGATTACAAATCGGGCAGGGGCTTCGCGCCGCTGTGTTGGGAGCAAACGATGGGCTCGTCACCACCGCCTCGCTAATGATGGGCGTGAGCGCAGTGAATCCGAAAGCAATGATCTTGTCCGGCCTTGCAGTTCTCGTAGCAGGGGCTTTAAGCATGGCCATCGGAGAATTCGTTTCTGTGCAAACCCAACGCGATGTCGAAATCTCAATCTTGAAGAAAACAAAGATGAAGAAAGATGGAAAAGCAGCCCAGAAGCCCGATTCATCATCATTAAAGTCTCCCTCTGGAGAAACCCAAGAGAAAGAGAAAGCTTTATCTATTACCAGTAGCGAAAAAGCGGCCCTTCCGAACCCTCTTCTGGCAGCTTGCGCATCGGCCATGGCGTTTTCTGTGGGAGCATTTTTGCCTTTGATCTCTGCGGCCTTCATTGAGGATAATAATATTAGAGTTGGGGTCGTTGCAGGGGTTTCCAGCTTGGCACTTTTCACGTTTGGGGTAGTGGGAGCTTATTTTGGGCGAGCTTCTCTGGTGAAAGGAGGCCTCAGAGTGCTCATCGGAGGATGGATTGCCATGTCTGCAACTTACGGCGTGCTGAAGCTCTTTAATATGACCGAAGTAGAAGATGTTATATAGCTGAACTGCCATTTTCTTTTTCTTTTTCTTTCATCCCTGTTTTTTTCTTCGTATATAGGCAAGCGTTGCAATAAATAAGCTCTCTTTTCTCAGCCCAGCTCTTCTGAACCAAAGAAAATTTAAAAAATCAGTGGAACTGTTATTCCTTCGACTGTTGTAAGATTTTAGATAGTTTTGGTGCATGGAATATAAACACAAGTGTGCAGGCCTTGTGTGGCACACGTCTCTGTACTTTTGTTGTTATGGAAAGAAATTCGACGTTTTGTGGTCTTGTCATGTTTTTACAAGTTTGTAGGTAGTGATAGATTTTCCAAGAATTGGGAAAACACAATGTTTGCCCAAGTGAATAATTTATCATGATATTCATTGGGATTTCTTCAGTTTTATAATTGATCATTCTTCAGTTTTATGAGATATCAAGATTACAATGTTTTTAAAGATATTGTGTTTAGTTTTCGTTGGTTAGTTTGTACGTTAAGTGAAAATAAAGATTGTGAAATTGAAATAGTTTTTGTTGAACAGTATAATGGAGTTGTTAGAATATTGAGTTAAGAGCTTAATTAGCTCTGTGGTAGTATGGTTTTCGGATTCACAGTATGTTTAACCACATTGTGTCTCATTCCTGCTTGTGATTTGATAGTTGAAATTGCATTTGAAGTGGGGGTTATATGATATTGGATTGCATAAGTAGTGCACTATTACCATATTTATGCATCATTAATTATAGACAATTTGAATCATTGCTAGTCATTTTTACGCAAAAGCAATGAAAGGAGATTAGATAATAGCACATTAATTCAATTATTGTTGGTAATTGTGAATCATTAATCATAAACAACTTGAATTATTATTACTCATTTTTTCACACAAACAATAATAAGTGCAAGTCATTAATCTAAATAACTTAAATTATTGCTAGTCATTTTTGTAAAAAAGAATGAAATGAGATTATATATTAATTTATGATTAGTCACACCTTTATAACAGGGTTGAAAGTATATTTGGTAATAATTATTGTAATACCTTAAATTATAATAAAGAATTTGCAAAATTGTTGAAAGTATGTTGGATATAACTAGTTAAAGAACTAACAAATATAAATTCATTATCATTCTTTTTCCAAAACTAAATCTATTGAAAATTATGTTGCCTAAACTTTGAATAACATTTGTATAAAAAATTGCCAACTAAGTGCACACCTTGTTTTGTTTTTTAAGGATAAACACTTCTGACCAAAGCTATGAACCATGTACAAAAACAACAATGCTAAATATACATAGAACACACCATTTAGTGGTAATGTATGTCTTGGGGGGATTTGAACCTTAGCCTTCATCATGAGAACTAAGTGACCTAGTCACCTAAGCACACCCCACACACACAACCCACACCTTGTTATTAATATAATATATTTAATTTTTCAAATGTCATTTTTAATATTTAAACTCATCTTCCATATTAATAAAATAAATAATTAAATCTATAATCTAAATTAGATGATTACATATGTAAGTTAATCTTGGCTTCTAAATTTATAACTGACATTTTTTGTTGTTGGAGGTTTTATATCAAACTCACACGATCATTTAGAGGGGTATTCATTCCAATAAAGTCGCCCGGGGCTCAATCCTAGCCTCATCCCTTATAGTGTTGGGGCCTTGCACTTAGCAAGACTTGATCCCTAGTGAACTCATTCAAAACCATTCAACTTCATCAATAGACCAAGAACCCATTAACATAACCGACATTTTGAATGCAAAAAACATACCAACAAAAATCACACTTATTTTACTTGGATGACACTTTCACAGTTAAAACATTAATTTTCCATTAGTCTTATGATATCTTTGATGAATAGTTCATTTTTATAAAAATGTTTTAGTGAAGGGTTAAAAGCACAAGTTGGCAATCGTGGCAGTTACTTGCGAATAATTTCTATCGATTCAAATTTTGGTGGGTCGCAAGTGGGTAAGTCTTCAATTGGAATTTGAAGTAAAGGCATGAATAAGGTTTCAAATCGAACCACCAATAAAAATGTATGAAGTGAAGGCATGAATAAGCTTTCCAATCAAACTTCAATTGGAATTTGAAGTGAAGGCTAGACAAGGTTTTCCAATTATTATTTACTAGCACTTGCACCCAAAGGAGGTTCAAGGAATATGCCGATAGGAAAATGGATGAGTTTAGAAAATTTCAAGGTGTGATTTTTTTTTTGCTTTCCAATATCATCATATGTTTTAAAACAGCCACGTGTATATGATTTGTAAACATTTAATAATATAAACATTAATAGTATGAGACTATTCCTCATCACCAAAGCATTGTGTAAAGATTCAATAATGATATCCTTTAATTGATATTTTCATGTTTCACATGCATTATACACATTGCATACATATCCAAGAAATTCAACTTTTAATGAAAATAAACAACTACCTAAAAATTGTAATCATATAATCATGAAGAATAGCATTGTAATGGGCAATTGTGATTATGAAAAGAGATCTTCTTCAAAGAAGCTAAATGAGTTTGATAGAGCAGACTAGAAGTTGTAATTAGCTTAACAAAATCATCTTGCCATCCTTTGTTGAATCAAATCAAAACAATAGAAGCTCTCACTCAATATTGTTGAAATTTTCTACAACAATTGTGCTTGTAATAGTTGTGCCACATAATTGGTGATAGGGTGATGCACACCATTTTCTTGCGTTGGTATTACAAAGAAACTACAAAGGTGCCATATTCCTTAAGCTATGTTTGCACAACCAACTATTGTCAAACACACAACACAAACCACGACAAATTCACATCAATAGTAAACATATATTTATACAAAGATAGGAATACATATTAAGAAAAAGATTTAGAGTGGCACGCAAATAAAGTAGAGATAAACTAGACACATGGCATTGTCTTATTGAGTGTGGCTACAATGGAGTTTGCAAGGAGTTGAGTTGCCCCCTCTTTTAAAACTTCATGCAGCATAATAATATATGCCTCCTGTAGTGTTTTCAACCATACATCTATTTAAATTTGAAGTGTAGTTTTATCTTGTGGGCTCGTGGAGATATGTAGTAAAAGGACAAAAGAATAGTATGGTTTGAATTTATCCCCTATTTCCTCATTTTCTTAAAAGTTTGTTATGTGTTATTTATTTTTTTGGGGGAGTTAAAATGGCGGGTCCATATAAAGTGGGATAAATTAATATTTTATTATCCCTTGCTTTCTTTTCTTAGAAGTCCTATTTGAGATAACCATAACATTTTAATCTGCACCTTTCAAGACCTAAGAGAAACTGTCAAAACCAACATTCAATACATTTTAAATAGGTTTTGAGAGATGATGGAATCTGTGATACGTGGCATCAAGAACAGTGACACGAGTCTAAGGCTAGTATGCTCATCCATGCACCTTTGAAAGTTTGATTTGTTAGAGTGAAATGAAAAAAAATTCCCCATGCAATTACTATGTACAGCGAAGCTATTGTGAATCAGAATAACCCAGAATTTTTAAGTTTAAATTAATTTTATTGCCCTCAAACCCTAGGGAGAAGAAATCTTTCCGTGCAAGCAATGGAGCGGACGTAAGGAAATCTGTATATAATTGTTGGGGTTGCACTGATCTTTTTCAGATGTAATTGAGTGTATTAAAGTAAAGCTGAGAGTGGGAGTGGAACAATCACACGAACTGTAGAGAAGAAAATGGAAATTTAGCAGTGAAGGTTTATTAGGCGCATGTTCTTGATGCAGAGTCGTTATGGGAGACTTTGTGATAAATCCAGGTAGAATTATGAGAGATTCATTTTGGTGCATGCATGGAGAAATGGTTCTTAATGGGCTGTATTATCAGGGACATAGGGGATATGATGTAATTTGAGGTTATAATATATATATGGGTTGCTTTTCAAAACCCTGAGATTAAATTAGAGTACAATTTTTGACAAATGAGTGGTGTATATAGTGAATATTGTGTAGTGAAATGCTTTAATTTCAAGGATTCATTGAACTCCTGTAGAGTTAGTTTTTTTGGGTAAGGCCCAGAGTTGAATCAGAGTAGGATTTGTTAGATTCTTGTGGGGAAAGTGAAACCCTGGATTGAATCTGAGGAGGAACTGTGAGATTTTTGTGGTGTGTTAGCGTATACAGGGAGAAAATTGGCTATGGTGAGGATATATTGAGGTCTTGAACAAGTGGAGTAGAAATTTTACTACCATTGCTAAACATTTTACTGCAAGAACATTAGCTTCAAGGTGAAGCTGGCATAGAGATTATTCACCAATTTCAATTTCATTTGATGCAATGAATTTTACTATGTAGGACCTGCCAATTTGTATCTACTTGTTTAAATAGTAAAAAAAAATTTACAACTAGAAAATCATCGACATTAGCTTAGTTGTATAGACATAAAAATCTCAAAAGAAAAGACATTTATGAAAAAGAAATGCTTCCAATAATACTACAGAACCTTACAACATGCCTTTCTAGACAATTATAAGAGCAGAAGCACTGAGTCTAATTTCCTCCTCTGTAACTACATATACACACAAGAAATTTTTGGCTGTGCAATTACAACCAAATTTCTATAAATAAAAAACCCAAAGTTATCCAGAAAAGAAAGTTGCTTCTATGTGTGTCACTAGTTGCCTCTGTTTTGTGTCTCAGTTGCTTCAGAAAAGAAAGTTGCTTCTATCTATGTTGCCAGTTGCTTCTATTCTGTTGATGTCCAATGTTTCAAAAATTTGTTTTATTTATAGATTGTTAAGGCAGTGATAAAAGGGGGCAAATTAATGTATAAAATCTATCCAAAAGATCTTTGCATTTACTTCTGCAATCTATATTAGATCTTTGCAATCTATATTAGATTAGATGACTGTTCTGGCAAGCATATAAAACTTTCTGGGTGACACGACTTTTCCCTGGCGTGAGAACAACAGAGAGTTTAGAAGATTTTAATTTTTTTTATAGGGCATGAGACAATTCCGGTTAAATCTATACTATGGCCATAACATTTAGAGATGCGACTAAGAGCGATACAGAAAAATGAGCGTGGACTTGGTACGAATGGCTTTTTACCCGGACTTGGCGGGCTTTCAGAAGCAAAGTCCGCTAAAAAGATAAGAAAACCCTACACCATATCTCTAAAGTATCTCTAAGTAGTTCAAGGAAAATTTTCCGGCACGAAGTTTACGGCGTGAGATAATTTCGAGCACTATAATGCTCACAACTAAAAGCCTATCGGCTAATTAAAAGAATGTATGCACGTTTGTGAACACAATAGTATAAATGGCTTTTCTTTTCTTTTTTTTTGATGGGTTAGAAGTAGTTTTAAAAGTTAAGGAATGTTATAGTTAATTTTTCCATGACAATAATTAATAATGAAGAAAGTATTAAACAATACATTTATTCATACATGTTTAAGTAATATTATTTCCATATAAAATTCAAAATGGAATGAAGATAAGAAATTGTTTTAAAATATTTGAAATACAAATATTATTATAATGAAGAAATATTATTATAATTAATTTATTAATGTTTAAAATATTATTATTATATCACAAATAATTACTATCAAAATATATTTCTTAAAAATAAAAATATATATATATTGTAATGGTGAAAAATATATTCTTGATGTATTTTTCTATTTAATTTTGTATTTAATTTGATGCAATGTCTTAATTTAATATATAGTTACAAATGACATATTTTTGTGTATAGTTGGACCTACATATTTAGCCTTGCTTGTACCGAACCCCATGCTTATTACTTGTCTCTATACTTATGTGTATGCAATCCTAGTTAAATTATCTTATCTGTATGATTTTAATCATTAATCCAATCCTAATCCATGATTCAATCCTACGAGACACAAATCCAACTTAACTATCTAGCATCATGGGTGTGAGGCCCATGTGAGGTCATCATCATAGCTATGATCTTGATCCTATTAATTGTAAAAATCAAAATCAAACTCTTATCCAAGAGAAGAGAGTTTAGTAAAATTGATGCTTCTATGTCCACAATGTTCTTCAAACATTTTTGAGAGAATGTCTTATTACTTTTCCTCATGTTTGTCCTATAAATATGACTTGAAACCACTCCTTATATGGTATAATGAGAGTGCATATATTGTAATCATCATCATCATGTTAATGGATAGTTTATAGAAAAATTCATAGGTCTTAAACATAAGGTTCTAGATCTAATTGAGAATAACATAGTAAAAGTTGGAGGAGTAAATGATAATGGTAATCCATTAGTTGCACATGCTTATATTAGTTTGGAAATCTTTACAAATCTATTTCAAAAGAATTCCAACAATATAGAGGCTTTTGCTATTGAAGATATTAATGATAATGAAGATGATTATGCCTTTGTGGGTAAAATTGATGTTACATCTTCTTCTATGCCACCATTGATTACTTTTTTCTCATGAAGAAATTCCAAAAGATAATTATTACATGGTCCATTGTATATTGAGGGAAGTATTCATGGCACATCTCCAACTCAATTTCTTATAGATTGTGCATATCAATACAATATTTTCACTAAAGAACAATTGTTTAAGAATCATATCAAGGATAGAGATTGGGTGAGTGCGATATCATGATGGGCTAAACAATACCCCTAAGTGGCAATGAAAATGTTAGAAATAGACTTAAGCAACTTAAACAATAAATAAACGTCACATTTATTTATTAATTTCAAAATTAGAACAAGGATCATTGGTTATGAGAACTTCTAAAACCTTGAGCATTTCACAATTAATAATCATATCTTTATTATTAAAACCTTGAGGACTACACAATTAAAAATCACCAATGGTGATCATCAAATCCACTTTATTATTATCATCCAACCACTCTAAACTTATCAAATATCAATATTACCTTGACCTTAGCTTATACCAAAAATCAACATATATAAAAAAAATCACATATGTTCATACATCCAAAACATAAAAATGAGTGTAATGTATAAAATACTATAGTTTATGGAGGCTCCTAGGGGCCTTTTTCTTGTGTGAAAGAAAGGGAACCTAACAAAGGTATCCATTGTGGGACAGTCCTTTGCAATTAAAATTTCAAAAGTAAAACAATGATTATATGAAAACATAATAGGTTCTCAAGGGCTACTTAGAGCTCCTTTTAGTCATCCTCAGAGGGCACATGGAGCTTCTTGAAAGCTTGAAACACCTTGTCAAGCTCAATGATGTCCTTATACTAGAAGATCTAGATTGTATTGACCATATCTCTTACTTGTACTATATTGAATGTATACAATATTAGATGTGCAAGACCTAGACATAATGACCTATGCTACAGGTAGCTACATCATATGCTTCAAGTTGAATGCAAGAAACATGTAGAACTAATACTATAATAAGACATCTAATACAATGAGCCAATATAATGTCATATATAAGTGTACACGTTTTTAAAAGAACTCAAATAAGGAACGCATAATGAACCTTCATTGCATTATGCCAAATGTAGAATACATGGCCAATATGCTATTGTGACCATATTGAAGCATCCATTAAAGTTGGTTTGTGATTTGAATTCTCAAAATAAATGGGATTTCTCCATCTCCATTAGCACCAATAGTACTATACTCCTAATATGCAAACCACCTATGTTTGATTGATGTGATTTTGGTTTATTGTATTTGCAATTATTTTTTTGTGGCGAGTGTGCTGGCATGTGGATACATTGTGTTGTCAATAGTTGTGTCTTTCTGCAAGCTCAAGAAGTCCTTTATTTTGAGTGCACTTCTTCTTGCTATTATAAATTAAGTAGTTTCAAATTTATATGTTTTCTATTTTTTATTAGATGACATCATTTTAACTTTCTAAATCTACAACAAAACTTATGGAGATATGTGTGTTTGTAGTGTCTATTTAATTAATTTGCTTGTAAATCACACTACTAATACTTATGGAGTATATAGAGAATAAAATCTTTTTTAGAGTACATTGATACCTTTAGTAAAAAGAAGAAGTGACATTGTAGCTAGGTGTGGTGATGGAGAGTGCTTTGATATAGAGGAGGATGTAGTGGCAAATAAAAGCACAAGGATATTTACAATGTTAGTAATGAACAAGTAGCAATTTAGTGCCCTTATTTTTTGGGGTGGTTGTGCCAACTGCCGTAATTACTACCACAACTCTATATCTGTTTTACATGTATATTATCTCATTCAATATTTATTTGAACCACTTTCGGTAATTTGATTACAACAAACATGACTTGATTTCACTTTGAATGTATATTTCATAGACTTTCTTGATATTTTAGGTGAGAAAATTAAATTAATCAAATCTTTTGTTAAATTAGATGTTCTAGATAATCATCACCCCAATTCCTACTATTTATTCAATTCCTCCTAATCTTCTTAACATTCCTTTAATTCTTTCTAATCTTCTTAATATTCCTTTCAATTTCCTATCTACACATTCTTGCACCCGAGAGTTGCAAGTGCTAGTTTACATTGTGAAGAAAACGCAGTGAATCCGAAAGCAATGATCTTGTCCAGCCTTGCAGTTCTCGTAGCAGGGGCTTTAAGCATGGCCATCGGAGAATTCGTTTCTGTGCAAACCCAACGCGATATCGAAATCTCAATCTTGAAGAAAACAAAGATGAAGAAAGATGGAAGAGCAGCACAGAAGCCCGATTCATCATCATTAAAGTCTCCTTCTGGAGAAACCCAAGAGAAAGAGAAAGCTTTATCTATTACCAGTAGCGAAAAAGCGGCCCTTCCGAACCCTCTTCTCGCAGCTTGCGCATCGGCCATGGCGTTTTCTGTGGGAGCATTTTTGCCTTTGATCTCTGCGGCCTTCATTGAAGATAATAATGTCAAAGCTGGGGTGGTTGCAGGGGTTTCCAGCTTGGCACTTTTTACGTTTGGGGTAGTGGGAGCTTATTTTGGGCGAGCTTCTCTGGTGAAAGGAGGCCTCAGAGTGCTCATCGGAGGATGGATTGCCATGTCTGCAACTTATGGCGTGCTAAAGCTCTTTAATATGACCGAAGTAGAAGATGTTATATAGCTGAACTGCCATTTTCTTTTTCTTTTTCTTTCATCCCTGTTTTTTTCGGTTGAGCGTAACCAGCCGGTGCGTTGTACGTTCAACCCTGCACTGACGACTGGTACGACTGTGTTGCTGGATGTCGACTGAACAAGTTTGACCAATAAGAGAAGTCGACTGATGTGGTCGAATAGGTTTCCGTACAGTCGGTGAGTTACAACTTACCGGCTGTTTACGTGAAACCGTTTTTTTCTTCGTATATAGGCAAGCGTTGCAATAAATAAGCTCTCTTTTCTCAGCCCAGCTCTTCTGAACCAAAGAGAATTTAAAAAATCAGTGGAACTGTTATTCCTTCGACCGTTGTAAGATTTTAGATAGTTTTGGTGCATGGAATATAAACACAAGTGTGCAGGCCTTGTGCGGCACACGTCTCTATACTTTTGTTGTTATGGAAAGAAATTCGACGTTTTGTGGTCTTGTCATGTTTTTACAAGTTTGAAGGTAGTGATGGATTTTCCAAGAATTGGGAAAAAACAATGTTTGCCCAAGTGAATAATTTATCATGATATTCATTGGGATTTCTCCAGTTTTATAATTGATCATTCTTCAGTTTTATGAGATATCAAGATTACAAATATAATGTTTTTAAAGATATTGTGTTTAGTTTTCGTTGGTTAGTTTGTATGTTGAGTGAAAATAAAGATTGTGAAATTGAAATAGTTTTTGTTGAACAGTATAATGGAGTTGTTAAAATATTGAGTTAAGAGCTTAATTAGCTCCGTGCTAGTATGGTTTTAGGATTCACAGTATGTTTAACCACATTGTGTCTCATTCCTGCTTGTGATTTGATAGTTGAAATTGCATTTGAAGTGGGGGTTATATGATATTGGATTGTATAAGTAGTGCACTATTACAATATTACACAAAAGCAATGAAAGGAGATTAGACAATAGCACATTAATTCAATTATTGTTGGTAATTGTGAATCATTAATTATAAACAACTTGAATTATTATTACTCATTTTTTCACACAAACAATAATAAGTGCAAGTCATTAATCTAAATAACTTAAATTATTGTTAGTCATTTTTGTAAAAAACAATGAAATGAGATTATATATTAATTTATGATTAGTCTCGCCTTTATAACAGGGTTGAAAGTATATTTGGTAATAATTATTGTAATACCTTAAATTATAATAAAAAAATTGCAAAATTGTTGAAAGTATGCTGGATATAACTAGTTCAAGGACTAACAAATATAAATTTGTTATCATTCTTTTTCAAAAAAAATAAATCTATTGAAAATTATGTTGCCTAAACTTCAAATAACATTTCTATAAAAAATTGCCAACTAAGTGCACAACTTGTTTTGTTTTTAAGGGTAAACACTTTTGACCACAGCTATGAATTGTCTACAAAAACAACAATGCTAAGATATACATTGAACACACCATTTAGTGGTAACATGCCTTGGGGGGATTTGAACTTTAGTCTTCATCATGAGAACTAAGTGGCCTAATCACCTAAGCACACCCCACACACAACCCACACCTTGTTATTAATATAATATATTTAATTTTTCAAATGTCATTTTTAATATTTAAACTCTTCTTCCACATTAATAAAATATATAATTAAATCTATAATCTAAATTAGATAATTAAATTTGTAAGTTAATTTTGGCTTCTAAATTTATAACCAATTTTTTGGCAATCCGCGCTACGGTGGCGGTGGTAGTTTGATAGGGGAGGAGGTCCCCCTTGTGACCTCTATCGGAGTGGGCCAGCCTAAAAATCCCTCACTTATAGTGCTATATATATATATATATATATATATTTAAGTAATATTATTTTCATAGATAATTCAAAATGGAATGAAGTTAATAAATTGTTTTAAAATATTTGAAATACAAATACTATTATTATATAACAAATAATTATTTATTACTATCAAAATATATTTCTTAAGATTAAAAAAGTTATATTGTAATGGTGAAAAATTTATTCTTGATGTATTTTTCTATTCAATTTTGTGTTTAATTTGGGGCAATGTCTTAATTTAATATATAGTTACAAATTACATTTGTTTGTGTGTATAGTTGGACCTACATACTTAGCCTTGTTTGTATGGAACCCCATTCTTCTTACTTATCCCTATACTTATGTGTATGCAATCCTAGTTAAATTGTCTTATCTGTATGATTTTAATCATTAATCCAATCTTGATTCATGATTCAATCCTACTAGACATAAATCCAACTTGACTATTTGGCCAAGTTGCATTCATGGGTGTGAGGCCCATGTGAGGTCATCCTCACAGCTATGATATTGATCCTATTAATTGCAAAAATCAAAATCAAAATATTATCCAGCTGGCCCCATATCAAATTTTGGTCCCAAGTTGACTATGCACAAATCTTCATAATTTGATGTTAGACTTATGTATAAAAAGACATTCATTTCTATTCATTCTAATCATTAGAGATCATTGGCTATCACAAGAGAAATCATCTACATTTGCACTCAAATCAAGCAAAGAATCAAGCATATCTAATCACACTCATCTTCATGCATGTGAATTACCTAGCTATCATTTTATTCATCTAGTGATTTGGCAAAAGCTTTCCTTAAGCAATTTTCAAAGTGAATATGGGTGTCAAAGTTATAGTTTCTCATTTCTTTGAGTGTGCTCAAGTGTCAAATGAAAGAATTAGAGATTATGTGGTGAGATTCTCTTCTATGTGTTCCAAATTGATCACACATTTAATGTATGAATCAAACCTTCAAACCATTTTAATTAGAGACCTTATCAAATCAATTATGTGTACCTTAATAGTTTTGTTTCATTCATGGGTTTATGTGCTCATGTTGAAATGGTAGAATCGTAGCATCGTAAATTGTGCTCGCACATAATTTCACACTCTACTTAGTACTCTCTTTAGAATTCACTTCCCTAGCATTGCTTTTAGTTTGCATTAATGCCCTTTAACCTTTGTGTTGACCTCTTTCTGCTTCACTAAACCTAAAATTGTAAAAGTACCTTAATCCTAGCAATGTTCCAAGCTAACATGACCTTTTAAGACCTAAAGTTACCTAGACTCAAATGTCAGTGCCAAGCTCTAGTGTCCTGATAGAATCAAGTCCAGTTTGTCAACTCATTTTTTTAGAAGGTGCATTTAAATTTCTTGCACGACATTCTAAACTTTCCTACATGCCTATCTGCACCCAATGACTCTTTGTCTAGCTTTTTGCTCTCCTTCCCATTCTATAAAAATCCTTTCACTTTGCCATTCAAAGGATCACAAATTTTCATAGCGAAGCTCTACCAAATTTATTACTCACTATCATATTACTTGCGCCATTGTATTTGCATGTTAGCTATATATTGCAGGTTATTGATTTCATGTGATTTACTTTGATTCCCTTTACACACTCTCAAGTGATCACCATCCTCGAGAATAGAGTCTTCTTGTTCTCCGATGCGATAGGCTTCTGCCGAATCTCTTGTAACTATCCTTTGCATCTCACTTTCATTTCATTTAGATTAATTACATGTCTCTATGATTTGAAGTATATTTATCATTTATCTTGAATGCATTGTTGTTTGTCACTGCTTGCTGCTATTCTAGACACACATAGAATACATGAGTGCTCACACACCTTTTATCATCATATTTATATATGGTTGTTGTTGAGGTAGAAATACCAAAAAAGGGGTTTGATCGAGGCAAACCTCCATACAGCCCAACCTTTTTCCTCTTTTCTTGCACGGTGAAGATTGATCGAAGAATGATCGCAAATGCATGAGTGTTTGCAATTTTTTTCCCTTTTCTTGTCTTTATTTCATTTCTACTTATTTTTGTTAATACTCGACTTATGTGCACTCACTTCTGTCTCTGTTGTCAACAGGATTTACTAAAACTTGTGTGAAGCCTTACGTGTATGGATTACAGATTTTGGGGTCGTATGAACGACAATGCTAGGGGCGGGCGTGGACACTGACTAGTGTCTCTGGTAGTGAACTCCAAACTTTGGTGCTAGGTTCCCTGTTGTTTGTTATTTTATCTTCTAGATCAGTTTCTATAAATTTAGTTCTCTGTCTTTGTATTTTCCTATTTTTGTTAGCTTAGTTAGTTCATTTCCACTTCGATTGCAACAAATAAATCCAACCCGAATAATCTCACTCTTCCTAATTAGACAACAGCAAGATATACATCTTCGTTGGTTGGGATTCTAATGTTTGATTGAAGTTTGTTCTAATTAGCAGTAGTTTAGTTAGGATCAAATTTTCAATCACATTTTTGTGAACCCAATGTGCTTGCAACACTTTCAAAATTTGTAAAACTCTCAAAAATAAAAAACAAAAAACAAAAACATTTTCATCTTTTGAAACAAAAACCTTCCTTTCTCCTTAAAAGAAAGTTTGTCTTCTTCCGATTCATAAATCTCAAGAGTACTTGTGTGTTAGGAAGCTCTTATTAGTTTATGAGCTTCACAACCTAGCGATCTAACTCTGAATTCCTTGTTCATAGAAGTAGGAGATTATACATGGCTTCCTATGCTCCTAGCAGCTCGAGCGCCACTCAATCGGAAACCAATATCTTCAACTTTTCAATAGAAAATTCTAGAGCAAACCCCCCTTTCTTCTATTCTTTTGCTTCCACCACTGTCATCCCTAGAAGACAATCTTTCAAAGATCCTCTAAATATAGACACGCACGTAGCTATTGTGCCCCTTGTCCAGATCCAGGCATTGGACACTAACATGTTTGACTTTTAGGAGTATCTGGGTACCGAGAACTTAGTTGATGAGGTTGTCCTTATCGTGGAGAACCTTTGAAAATTGCTAAATACTAATCCACATGGTGTGGATATCATTCACGCTATAGCTCACATTATTGACAACAATGTTCCTACATTAGCTAGTTGCACCAAAACAATAAATGAATCGCATTCAAACTCATCCAGAGCTCAGCTCTCGATGTCCATGTTGACTTCCTCTATTTCTACTTTTGCTTCTTCTCAACTATCTACAAGCATTACACATGCAGTGAATACTAATACAAATTTTGTCAGAATAGATGGAAACCCCATTGATCAATATGGATTATTGTACCCCATCGTCTACCTTACCATTTACTTTCCTAGGATCAAATCCCAGAGTTTCAACCCAAACTAGCAATCCCATTTCATCTATAACCCAAAATCAATCCATGCATACCATTGATCCCGTTATCACCCAGTTACTTCAAAATGTCAACTCCCTCTAATAGCAACTAGCTACCATATCAACATCCACATATCAACCACTCATTCCTTCATATTATACATGAAGCTCGTTATCATTAGCCATGCTCCAGCCTAAACTTCCCTAGAACTTTGAGTCTCTGAGATTTGAAAAGTATACTGGTAAGGGGGACCCATAGAATCATGTGTATGCATTCACTGCTATGTGTAGTGACTTCTTGTTTGATGACTTTCTTCTTGTAAAATGTTTCCCATGATCCCTAAAGGATATCGCATTGGACTAGTTTTTCTTACTTCTGGAGCATTCTATAAATTCTTCCCAGCAGCTCATAAGTCAGTTTTTCCAACATTTTCACGCCAACATAGGACCGCAGGTCACACTCATTGACCTTGTCCATTGTAGGCAAGAAGTGAAAGAGAAGGTAACTGATTTTATTGGGCCTTATCAGACCTTGTTCTCACAAATACTGTATGCGCTCCCGAACTCTAATGTGCAGTGGGTTTTCATTAGAAACCTATAGCTTCAAATCAAGGATAAGATTTTTCTCATGCGTTATCCCTCTTTCACACACCTCTACACAACACTCAGAGATTACCAGTAGTCAGTTATTCAATACGAGGAATCTTCTTCGTAGACTCCCACTGGGCAATCTAATGCCTATCAGTCTTACCAAAACTATAAAAAGCATAAGAACTTTATCAAAATTAATTCTAACAGCAAGTAGCGGTTACGACACTTGTTCAAAGTGCCATGGCCCTCTCTTCCTAGAACAAGCTAGGGACTCAGCAGTTTACCCTGTTCTATGAGTCGCTTTATGTTATCTTACAACAACTCTTAAATAATAATCTTATCCAGCTACCTCCCATTCGCCCTGTTGATACCTCTAAAACCTTTGCGCCTTCCTATGATCCGAAGGCCTTCTGTTAGTTTCACTGAGTACCTAGGCATGACACTGAAAGATGTATGTGTAAGCACACTATGCAAGACCTCATTGATCATAACGTTATCCAGGTCTCTAGAGTAAACGAAAGAGGGAATAAGTATGTCGCTCCTTTACAAGTATTATAAGAATAACTTACATAACTTACAAAAAATTGATTTCTTAGCATAGGGAAAATTGATTTCTTCTATGTTGAATTTACAAAAATAGTATGGAGCACAACCACGTCTTTGGTCATTGCAGGGCTTGCAATGAGCTTTTATTTCAGTAGTGTCATTCATAAAAACAACGATCGGATTGCAAATAACATTAACGAGGGTCGTCTTGTTTACTTCTATGCACTTCTCTCCAAATGGGGTGGTGAATTTTGGCTACTTCACATCATGCACTCATTGGTATAAATACAAAACAAAAATATATGGTTCCCACAGCATCTCCCCTTCTTGAAAAATTACAATTTTTTCTTGCTTTCCTGAATAATTTTTGTCTTGCTCAAAAGTCAAGCAACTATAAATTGCAAGGCAACATAATTGCCAAAACAAAGACAACAATGTTAATAAAATAACAAATTGTTTGTGTTATTGAAGTAGTTACTGGATTGAATGGCATAAGTGTGCTGGCTGTAATTTTGCTCAGTTCTGTTAGATGGGCGCTGGCTGTTCTCCTCTTGCCAGCGTTTTTCTGTTTTTGATATCGGTTTTGGTGCTGGCTGTTTGGCAGCTTCTGTAATTCTATATTTTTTATCCAAAAAAAAAAGTTTAATAAAAAACTGGAAAAAGAAAATGTATGTCAGTACATGGACATATATGTAACTTATTCTTATAATACTTGAATTCAGAAAACCTTAATTTGTGGTCAACGCAGAAAGTCATAAATATATTGTGAAGAAAACGCATGGAAACAACAAAACAAAAAGTATTATAAAAGAGAAGCCTCCCTCGGCGTGTACACCACGCGCTTCGACTAAACTTTTTGATTCACCCACAATTCTCTTGGCCTACAAATCTCTTGTTTATTCTGTTGTGGGTGATTTCTATGTATAAATTTTGGCTTTACTCCACTCCATAATTGTGACTGGAAAACTCATTATATCTCTACACAGACAGAGTATTCATACAATGGAAAGACAATCCACAGAATCGAACAGAAGGACGAAAGACGCAATGGAATTGGAGGGCGAAGCAGCAGGAGTTGCAGAGCCATCGGCAGCTTCTGAAAACAAAAGCGTTGTGATTTCGATGCAGAGCGACAAGGAAGAGCAGTTAAAAGAAGAGTCGTCTTCACACCGATTACAAATCGGGCAGGGGCTTCGCGCCGCTGTGTTGGGAGCAAACGAATTTCTTTCTGGGAGTTTATTTTGGGCGAGCTTCTCTAGTGAAAGGAGGCCTCAGAGTGCTCATCGGCGGAGGATGGATTGCCATGTCTGCAACTTACGGCGTGCTCAAGCTCATTAATCTTACCGAAGTAGAAGATGTTAAATAGCTGAACCGCCATTTTCTTTTTCTTTTTCTTTCATCCCTGTGTTTTTCATCGTATATAGGCAAGCGTTGCAATAATCTCTCTCTTCTCAACCCTGCTCTTCTGAAATAAAGAAAAATTAAAAAATCAGTGGAACAGTTATTCCTCGACCGTTGTAAGATTTTAGATAGTTATGCAGCATGAAATATAAACACAAGTGTGCAGGCCTTGTGTGGCACACGTCTCTGTACTTTTGATGTTTTGGAAAGAAATTCGACGTTTTGTGATCTTGTCATGTTTTTACAAGTTTATAGGTAGTGATGGATTTTCCAAGAATTGGGAAAAAACAATGTGTGCCCAAGTGAATAATTTATTATGATATTGATTAGGATTTCTTCCGTTATATGAGATACCAAGAGTACAAATATAGTGTTTTTGTATGTTGAGTGAAAATAAAGATTGTGAAATTGAAATAGTTTTTATTGACCAGTATAATGGAGTTGTTAGAATACTTGAGTTGAGAACTTAATTAGCTTCGTGGTAGTATGGTTTTTGGATTCACAATATGCTTAACCACATTGTGTTTAGTTCCTACTTGTAATTTGATAGTTGAAACTGCATTTGAAGTGGGGGTTATATGCTATTGGATTGCAGAAGTAGTGCACTATTGCAATATTTGTGCATAATTAATTATAGACACTTTGAATCATTGCTAGTCATTTAAAAAAAAAATCCATGAACGGAGATTAGATAATAGCATATTAATTCAATTATTGTTGGTAATTGTCAATCATTAGTCATAGACAACTTGAATTATTAATGCTCATTATTTCACACAAACAATATTAAGTGCAAGTCATTAATCTAAATGATTTAGATTATTGTTAGTCATTTTTCAAAAAACAATGAAATGAGATTATATATTAATTTATGATTAGTCCCGCCTTTATAATGCATTTATAATAGGGTTGAAAGTATATTTGATAATAATTATTGTAATTACCATATTATAATAATTGATTTAGATTATTGTTAGTCATTTTTTCAAAAAACAATGAAATGAGATTATATATTAATTTATGGTTAGTCCCGCATTTATAATGCATTTATAATAGGGTTGAAAGTATATTTGATAATAATTATTGTAATTACCATATTATAATAAAGAAACTTCAAAATTGTTGAAAGTATGCTAAGATATACATTGAACACACCATTTAGTGATAACATGTCTTAGGGGGATTTGAACCTTAGTCTTCATCATGAGAACTAAGTGGCCTAGCCACCAAAGCACAACCCACACACAACCCATGCCTTGTTATTAATATAATATATTTAATTTTTTAAATGTCATTTTTAATATTTAAACTCTTCTTCCATATTAATAAAATAAAATATATAATTAAATCTATAATCTAAATTAGATGATTAAAACCGTAAGTTAATCTTGGATTCTAAATTTATAACCAACATTTTTGTTGTTGGAGGGTTTTATATCAACTCACAGGATCATTTAGCTACCTGATGCAAGGGCACAAGCTTCTTCGAATAAGAGCCAAGAATTGAAGGATATATAGTGTTGGGGTCTTCCACTTAGCATTACTTGATCCTTAGTGGACTCTTCAAAACCATTCAACTTTACCAATAGACCAAGAGCCCATTAACATAATCAATTTTGAATATAAGAAACACTTAAAAAAAACACACTTCTTATACTTGGATGACACTTTAACCATTAAAACATTAACTTTCCATGATTTTAAGCTTTACTTTTGGATTTAGTCTTATAATGTCTTTGATGAATAGTTCATTTTTATAAAAGTATTTTAGTAAAGGGTTAAAACTTAAAAGTATAGGTTGGCAATTGTGGCAGTTATTTGTGAATAATTTCTATCAATTCAAAATTTGGTGGGTCGCATGTGGGTAAGTCTTCAATTGGAATGTGAAGTAAACGTGTGAATAAGGTTTCAAATCGAACCACCAATAAAAATGTATGAAGTGAAGGCATGAATAAGATTTCTAATCAAACTTCAGTTGGAATTTGAAGTGAAGGCTGGATAAGGTTTTCCAATTATTATTTACTAGCAATTGCACCTTGGTGTGCAATGGGTACGCCGAAGAGTTGTGGACATTCAATTGTTATGTATTTAAGTGAATGATGGTTGTTTTGTATCTTTATGGCCCTTGTCAATTTTTCTTTTCTTGAGTGTCGTGAATTAATTTTGACAATCTTAATGGATTTCAAGATCATTGTGTTTTGCTTAGTAGCTACTTCAAATGTGTGAGCTTCCATGTTTGGTGTCTAGTCTCTATTTGTATGCATCTTCTTTATAGATGCTTTTTCATGCATTGCACTTGGGTTCACTTGCATTTCATTAGTCATCACCTATACATATTATTTGAAGCATGTATGTTTTATAATCAGAAACCTCATATTTCACATCTTGGCACCTACATTTAATAGGTATTCTCTTGCAAATATTCAACTTAGATTACTTATTCAACATAGGAGCCACTTTGGAAGTCCAAGAGCCACAACTTGGAATTCCAACTATAGATGTCACTTGGGGGATTCAAAATTGGATCTTCATCTCTAGAACCTTATATGACATTGCCATTTAAGAACAACCCTCTTGACATCTATATTGTTATTATATATATATATATATATATATATATATGTTTTATATAATTTTAATTATTAAATAAATTTTAAATATGATATAATATAATATAGTTGTATATTTAAATATTTTTAACTCAATTATATATTTATTTCATATATAAAATCTAATACTATAATTATATTTATTAATAAATTATATTTTAAACAATATAAATTATTAAATATAAATATAATATAATAATATATAACAAGATGCATATTATTATTATTATATTATATTTTAAATAATAAAATAATATACAATAATAATAAATATAGTTATAATTTTGAATTTATATATAAAATAAATATATAATCACTTAGCTTAGAAGTCCTTTTTAAAATTTTAGATTGCTTTCAAATCTATGGTTTAACAGCAATAAGGACAACTGTCAATGCAACTAAATTTTGTCTTGTATTCTCGTAATAATGGTTGTTTGGCCCTTTTGAATAAAAGCTTTTTAATTTAAGAATAGGCTTGGTAGGAACGTATTTATTCAAATGATTTTAATATTTAAAAATTATTAGAAGGAAATTTAAGTGAATAGATATATTAATATAACAATAGAATGTAGTAATATTAAAAAAATAGTGAAATTATTGAAATATAGTTATTTATGTAAAATCATAATGTAATAAAATATATTAAGAGAGTGATGTTACATTTTTATAAATAATTTTTCATATAACAAGTGTGTAATAGTTCAAAGGTCTATAATATGATAAAAAGTAGTAAGAAGCAATCTACAAGCAAAACATTATAGCTTGTGTGTGTAGCTAGAGCGTGAATTATCATCCACTATTACAAACCTTTTATATGGCTTTTTCCTATGCTTTCTCCTCTCATTTTAAATTTGTAAGTCAAAATAGACTTTAATTTAGCTAATCAAATAAATTACATAACATGTTAATAAATAGTTTATATAAATTAATTAGTTTAGATTGATAAATAATTAGTAAGCGTATAGGGTATTAGTAAAGGTATATGTCTATAATGTGAATTCAGTAGTAATATAAATCTAGGTTAGAACAATATGATATGGGGAAACCATGATGCCCTAGTAACAAGGATGGCACTAAGAGTGATATAGGTATAAAATATCATGGAGGGGGGAAGATATGATGTCCCAAATAAAAAAGATCAATATGGTATGCAAGGGGAGGGCATGATGCCCCCAATGTTGGTACGGATGGTAAAGATATGGCAAGAGGAGTTCAAAAGGTGGGAGAAGAATGATACATCCTAATGTAAGGATATTACAATGAAGGCATAAATGGTAAAGGGGAAATCATAATGCCCTCAAGTCTAGTGTGATGACTCTAAATGTATGATATGTTAATACAGGCTTAGTTTGTAACATATGGAGTGTGATATATTAATGTAGGTTCAATGTGTAAACTCTAAAAGAATAGTATGCCAATAGGGGAGCAATACAAGTAATCAATGGGAAAATCTAAACATCATAGTGAGGTGAATACCACGGGTATAAGTATGATAACATACATAACATGTATAGGCAAATTATAGTAAACAATAACACACATAACATGTATAGGCAAATCATAGTAAACATAAAATGTGTAACAAGTAAAAACTTTATCAATAATGATTATACCCCAAAAAATAGCGAGCCCAAATTTTATCAATAATGATTATGACTTTAATTAAATTAACTATGACATAGTTTTTTAGTGCTTGACTTCAAATAAATATAACAAGTGGGAAGAAGATAAATTCTCTTCGACAACAGACGTTAACTGGAAAAGAGAATTGCGAAAGAAATAGTGGAAAACCAATAAAAACAGTGAAATAAAACAAACACCCATGATCTTTTCAATCCTCTTGTACTATGTAACAAGAGTCTTGAGCCATCGATTTTCAAAGTCAGCCCTCTCTCTCACAAAGGGAACGCCTTCAACGTAATTACATTAGATTAGATTAGATAATATATATTATATTAGATATTGTATATTGTGTTTAAAGTAAATATAATTATATTTTAAATTAATATTTTATATTAATATACGCTTTTATAATTTAATAATATTTTACAAATATATTAAATAATGTACAATTATATAAAATATACTATATAACAATAAATCAAATTTTATTTGATATTATATATTATATATAAAATAAGTATAATTAAGTTATAAAAAATATTGATATTATATATAATATATTAAATCTAAACATATAATTTTATAATATTATAGTATACTTATAAATATAAAACTATAATATATTTTGTATGGTATATAATACTATGTAAGGTTCCTAACTCACCTACAAAGAGAGGAAAACAACAGAAGCTTATTTTCTTTATGAAAATTGTTTTTGACAAGGCTTGTATGGAAACACCTACATGCACTGCACCTGGGTTCACTTGCATTAGATTAGTCATCACCTACATTTAATAGGCATTGTGTTTCAAATATAAGCATGACCACCACCTACATCATGGTCATTTGTTATCTAGCCTACCATTGTGCATCCTCTAATGGGGACATCACATAACACAAAGATTGATCAAGCTTAGTGACCCTCATTAGAGGTCAAATGGATGAAAATTAAATTTAGACATGCTATAATTTTAGTTTGAGAATTCTTGATTATTTAAAATATAAAATTTTGAGGAACAGCTTTCTGATTTGTTTGAATTTATAGATGATACATGAATGATCTCAAGACCTAAAAATGGTGTGCATTCTATGTCTAGTTCCCTTTACAAAGTTTTGTCAGAAGCAGATTGAACAAAACGGGCTCCCATCATCCAAATTTACACAATTATCTAAAAAGGCATTTTTACTCAAAAGTGTTGCTCCCTTCATGCTTAGATACATTTGTGAGATCTAGTTAAATTTCTTTTGTCATATTTCAAACCAAGTGAATAGGCGTGAAAGGAGCGGGGTACCATGCATGATATGTTGGTTATAAAAGAGAAACAAATATATATCTCTATATCTCCATGTCCCCTCCTCTCTCTCTCTCTCTCCAATAATTTAGTACCATATTCATTTGTGACATTTAAGAAAAATCAATTTGATGCTACCAACTATTCATGGAGTCATATCGCTCTATCAAATGAATAAACTTATGTAGCCATAAAGTGGAACATAGAGAGAGATAGTATAGAGAGGAGAGAGACATAGAGAGAGGGGGGGAAATAAATAGAGAGAGAGGGAGGGGAGAGAGAGATATAAAGAGGTGTAAAAAAGGTAAAAGGGAGATAGAGGTACATAGAGAGTTGTAGAGAGATAGAGATATAGATAAATGTAGAGAGAAAGAGAGAAGGGTAGAGAGAGTGAGAGAGGATGGGAGAGAGGAGTGAAAGAGAGATATATATATATATATATATATAATCTTTGCAAAATGAAAGTTTGGAGGTGGGTATGGAATTGAAGCCTATGGGATTGGAGGAGGAAGGCATTTTTTTCCACTTTAGCTTTGTGACTGGGTAATGTGGACAAAATAGTTGAGTTGTGAAGTTAGGGTTTTGCAAGATTTTTGTTAGTGGCTAGAAGTTGGTGGTGACAATGCATAGGTCTTAATGCCAACAAGAGATCTACTATGGTGTGTGCTTTCCTTCTTTAGTGGGTCATTATAGAGATCAGTCTACAAATGATGTGAAGCCCTGGTGGAAGAGGTGATTGATGTTAGTCATGTTTTTCCCTATTGAGAGTGTTTGGGGGATAGTCTAAGGTATTTCTTGTTTATATCTTGGCCTATGGGCATGTGTCTAGTCAAGAGCCCTCATTTTTGTAATGAGTTTCATATGGGATGTAATTTAAATCCATATTGTGTGAAATTGACTTGACATGTTTTGATGAACACCTTTGAGGAGCTATGCAGATTTATGTGTTCCTTAAGTGATGTTGCAAAACGAGGAATAACAATATAGATGCAATAGGTTGATTTAAATGTCTAAAATCTAGTATATATTTAAGAACAATTTTGTAACAACTCTTCAATTTATTGTTGCCCACTTGTTGACCCTTGTACCAACAGATTTAACTCACTGTAGTGGGAAATAAGATAGCATTTGCATTTGTTTTTGTTTTTTGTATGTGATTGTCATTAGAGACACAAGTTGAAATGGCACATACTCTCTCTCTCTCTCCTCTCTCTCTCTCCTCTCTCTCTCTCTCTCCTCTCTCTCCTCTCTCTCTCTCTTCTCTCTCTCTCTCTCTCCTCTCTCTCTCTCTCTCTCTCTCTCTCTCTCTCTCTCTCTCTCTCTTCTCTCTCTCTCTCTCTCTCTCTCTCTCTCTCTCTCTTCTCTCTCTCATCTCTCTCTCTCTCTCTCTCTCTCTCTCTCTCTCCTCTCTCTCTCTCTCTCTCCTCTCTCTCTCTCTCTCTCTCTCTCCGCGTTTGTCCCACCACCCACTCCCCTCTTCCCTGTCTCTCTGTATAATATTACATTTGAAATAGAATAATTTTTATTATATAAAACATTAGAAATAATAATAAATATAATTAAATTTCATATATTGAATAATATATAATTATTAAATATATGATATAATTAATCTAAATATACACTTTTAAATATCATAATATAATAAAAATATTTAAATAATAATTATTTTATTTTATAATATTATATTTAAGAATATTTACTAAACTATTATTTTTATAATATTAAATAAAATTTTAAAAATTAAATATCATTTTTTCTAAAAGTAATATATAATAGTAAAAATATTTTTTAATATAAATATAAAAATTTAAAATATAATATTGCATTAGAAATATATAGAATAATTTTTATATTTATATATAGAATATTAGATATAATAATAAATATATAAATATTAAATAATTGCTATAAAATATAGTCTAGTGAAATATTTGTAATATAATATTCTAAAATAAAATAAATATTATTTAAATATTTTAAAATATATTGTAATATTTACACAAGGCAGGGAATAGCAAGTCACATACATAATCAATATAGATCACCACATAATATCAACTTTGATTTCCCTAAAAGATTGTGGATGGGCGTGATGAACACACTTAGGATTATTGTTATTATTATTTTATCTTAATATATGATGTTAATATATGATGTCAACATGTGGTTGAACCACTATTCAGTGTTGAGAGTAACGAATTAAACCGGCCACTAGTGAATGAAATGTGGTATTATCCACCAGCATGGGGCGGCAGTTGCCACTTGTTGACTCCACGATCATTTATTATCACTAAAATAAAATCCCAAAATATCCAACGGGGGACATTTAAATGACATGAGACTTTTTCGACATGTGTTTTTCCTGGCGTGGGAACAATCAACAAGTTTAGAATGTTTTCTAGTGAGAAAAATAAAAAGTGGAAAAGAAAAGCACTGAGTGGGAAGAAGATAACTTCTCTTCGACGGCAGACATCAACCATAAAAGAGAACGGCAAAAAAAAATAGCAGAAAACCAATAAAAATGACGAAATAAAATGAACGCCCGTGATCTTTTTAATCATCTTGCATTGCTTAACAAGAGTCTTCAGCCATCAATTTTTGAAGTTAGCCCTCTCTCTCACAAAGGGAACGCCTTCGGCATAATTAAAAAAAAGTATGCACATTTGTAAATATAATAGTATAAATGGCTCTTTTTTAAAACAAATGTAGGTTAGAAGTTGTTTCAAAAGTGAAGGAATGTTCTAGTTATTTTTTTGCATGGCAACAATTAATAATGAAGAAAGTATTGAACATGTTTAAGTAATATTTTTTTCATATCTAATTCAAAATGGAATAATGTTTAAAATATTATTATTACATCAAAAATTATTATTTATTACTATTAAAATATATTTCATAAAAATAAAAATAAAAATTATATTACAAAATAGTGAAAAATGTATTCTTGATGTATTTTTCTGTTTAATTTTATGTTTAATATTGAACAATGTCCTAATTTAATTTATAGTTACAAATGACACATTTTTGTGTATAGTTGGGCCTGCATACTTAGTCTTGCTTGTATCAAACCCATGCTTATTACTTATCCCTATACTTACGTGTATGCAATCCTAGTTAAATCGCCTTATCTGTATGATTTTAATCATTAATCCAATCCTTGTCCATGATTCAATCCTACCAAACACCAATCCAACTTGACTATCTAGCCAACTTGCATTCATGGGTGTAAGGCACATGTGAGGACATCCTCACAGCTATGATCTTGATCCTATTAATTTCAAAAATCAAAATCAAACTCTTATCCAACTAGCCCCATATCAAATTTTGGTCCCAAGTTGACTATGCACAAATCTTCATAATTTGATGTTAGACTTATGTATAAATATTTATTCATTTCTATTCATTCTAATCATCAAAGATCATTGGCTATCACAAGAGAAATCATCTGTAGTTGCACTCAAATCAAGCAAAGAATCTAGCATATCTAATCAAACTCATCTTCATGCATGTGAATTACCTAGCTATCATTTTATTCATCTAGTGATTTGGCAAAATCTTTCCTTAAGCAATTCAAAGTGAATATGGGTCTTAGACTTATAGTTGCTCATTTATTTGAGTGTGCTCAAGTGTCAAATGAAATAATTAGTGATTATGTGGTGAGATTCTCTTCTATGTGCTCCAAATTGATCACACATTTGTATGATTCAAACATTCAAACCATTTTAATTAGAGATCTTATCAAATCAATTAGGAATATTGTGTACCTCAATACTTTTATTTCATTCATGGATTTATGTGCTCACATTGAAATGGTGGAATCTAAGTTGTTTGTGTGAAAGGATGTTGGTTATGGTCCAAGTCAAAACGATTCTTACCCTTCTAATTTTCAAAAGTCAAATTCATTTTCAAGGGTAATGAAATGAAGGAAAATACAAATCAAGTGGCTAATACATTTAATTTTCCTTTTGTTAAACCATTTATGAGAAGAGAGTTTAGTAAAATTGATGATTCTATGGACAATGTTCTTCAAACATTATTGAGAGAATCTCTTATTATTTTTCCTCATGTTTGTCCTATAAATATGACTCAACCACTCCCTATATGGTATAATGAGAGTGCATATTGCAATCATCATTGTCATCATTGCCATCATGTTAATGGATAGTTTCTAGAAAAATTCATAGGTCTTAAACATAAGGTTCTAGATCTAATTGAGAATAACATAGTCAAAGTTGGACCTGAGTAAATCATAATGGTAATCCATTAGTTGCATGTTCTTATAGTGATTTGGAAAGCTTTACAAATCCATTTCAAAAGAATCCCAAAAATATAGTGGCTTTTCTATTGAAGATATTAATGATAATGAGGAAGATTATGCCTTTGTGGGTAATATTGATGCTACATCTTCTTCTATGCCACCATTGATTACTTTTTATCATGAAGAAATTCCAAAAGATAATTATTATGGTCCATTGTATATTGAGGGAAGTATTCATGGCACATCTCTTACTCAATTTCTTATAGATTGTGCATGTCAATACAATATTTTCACTAAAGTGCAATTGCTTAAGAATCATATCAAGGATAGATATTGGGTGAGAGTGAGATCATGATGGGCCAAACAATACCCCTAAGCAACAATGAAAATGCTAGAAAATAGACTTAAGGAACTTAAACAATAAATAAATGTCACATTTATTTATTAATTTCAAAAGTAGAACAAGGATCATTGGTTATGACAACTTTTAAAACCTTAAGCACTACACAATTAATAATCACAACTTTATTATTAAAAATTTAAGGACTACACCATTAATAATCACCAATGGTGATCATTAATTCCACTTTATTATTATCATCCAGCCGCCCTAAACTTATCAAATATCAATATCACCTTAACCTTAACTTATACCAAAAATCAATATATATAAAGAAATCACATATGCTCATAAATCCAAAACATAAAACGAGTGTCGTGTATAAAATACTTTAGTTTATGGAGGTACCCAAGGGCCTTTTTCTTGCATCAAAGAAAGGGAACCCGACAAAGGTATCCATTGTGGGAAAATCCTCTGCAATTAGAATTTTAAAAGTAAAACAATGATTGATTACATGAAAACATAATAGATTCTCAAGGGCTACTTAGAGTTCCTTTTAGTCATCCTTGGAGGGGACATGGAGCTTCTTGAATGCTTGAAACATCTTATCAAGCTAAATGGTTTCCTTGTAAGAGAAGATCTAGATTGTATTGACTATATTTTTTTTCTTGTACTATATTGACTGTATACAATATTAGATGTGCAAGACCTAGACATAATGACCTATGCTATATGTAGCTACACCATATGCTTCAAGTTGAATGCAAGAAACATGTAGAACTAATACAATAATAAGACATCCCATATAATGAGTCAATATAATGTCCTGTATAAGTGTACATATTTTCAAAAGAACTCAAATAAGGAATGCATTTAATGAACCTTCATTGCATTATGTCAAATGTAGAATACATGACCAATATGCCATTGTGACCATATTGAAACATCCATTAAAGTTGTTTTGTGATTTGAATTCTCAAAATAACTGGGATTTATCCATCTCCATTAGCACCAATAGGAATGTACTCCTAGTATGCAAACCACTTATTGGGGTTGGCCAATACTCATTTTTGCACCAAAAAAGCATCATTAGGGATAAAACATATATGCATTGACAACTTCATTTTTTGCTCAATGTTTGCAATATCTATCATGATAAGGAAATCATCCCTAGATGTTTGTCTCTCAAACATGGTCAAATTCTTATGAATCATTTCCATATGTTTTTTATGTACTACATCTATAGGCACAGCAAGGAGCAACAAGGACTCCACACATCTGTGTAATACTTTTCTAATAAACAGAGCAAACTATGACTGTATTCCTTATTGTTCTCTTAATCATGACAAGATTGGCTTGCCTTGTCCACATGTTGGACCTAGTAGACCACAGTAATGCATAGTCTAGCCTAAAACCATGATTTATGTGCTAAAGTGACACATGCAACTATATCTTGTATGTTTGTAGTCAAGTCTACTACCCTTTCCTAATTTGAGCCTTATGGAAGGATCAAAAGGTGCAACATCTTTTTCCTACTAGTCTTGTGGTCCATGCATGCACCAATACCTAAAAAATACATAAAGAACCATCAAACCATAATTTAAGCCTCAAGGAAGGATCATAGAGAGAGAGTGAGAGAGAGAGAGTAGATAGAGATATCAAGAGGGGGAGAAAAGGTGATATAGAGAGATATGGATAAAGAGAGGGAGAGAGATAGAGAGAGAGAGAGTCAACTTATGAAAAAGGACAAATATAATCATCAGCCGATAGGATTTTTTAAGTGGACTTACAACTCCACAATCATCCACCAACCCTATCTCACGTCGAGAAAACTAGGAAATGTTGTCAATAAATATGTTTTAGTCATCACCATCAAATGCACTTGAAGCTCCCTAGAATAAATTTACTTCCCACACATTTGAAAATCTGAAGTATTTAAAGCTACTCACATCTAAGGTCATTGGAATAAATGCAAATAACAATCTTCTTAGATCTAATTGATGCTAGAAGACAAACATTCAATTACAAATATCCCTATACTTGATTCACTACTCACTGGTATATATAGTATGGGATGGTCTAAATGCAGTCATTTTAATGCATTCATTCTTCTCTACACTTGATCACTGCCCAAGCTGTCTATAAATACCATTCAATCCAATAACTACCATGCAAAATAATTTTTCGAGACAAGAGAAGTTATAGACATTGTGATTCTTCTTAATATCAAGGGTATGTCACATGCCTTCTCTTGTGATTGTTTTTCTCTCTTTTGTGTGGTATTATTTTGTTTGCTTTGAAGTAATTTCAGATGAATTTGTTTTTGTTGAAGGAAATTCAATTTCATTTACAGTCTATGCTAACATAATCTCACCATCCTCTACAGTATTTCCTACTAGATTGCTCAGCTTACAAGTGTACTTATTGCCTACCTGCTACTAAATTTCATCACTGGTAGTCTAGTACATAACATACGTCTTCTCTTAGTTTGATTCTTGAACTCAAAAGGCAAGGCAACACAAGTCTAACCTTTACTCTTATTTTTGTGTAGTCTATTCCAACCCACTCCATGGTAACCAACATGAACTTGTTGGATGGAGTGATAATGAAGATTATTATCACCTTTGCACTAGTGCACATAATGTATGCAATTTTTGCTAACCCAAAGAAGGGAAACATTAGCATCGTTGCACCCATTGCAATTGGGTTTATTGTGGATGCAAACATTTTGGTGGCTCACGACCTTTAGACCAACTTCTTGGATCCCCAAACTTCCATCTGGGCCATACCCTTTCTCTCCATCTATAAGGTCATTGAGTCTAGAAAATGGGGCTGCCAAGGCAGCTCAGTCAACCTTTTGAGAGAACTTTCATAGATTTCTACCTACATCCACCATCTTTATGAGCTCATCAATTTTCCACTCATGAAAACTAGGACTAGGAGGTTAGGAAAGAGGTTCTATAGTTGATGTAGGTCTGGAAAGATGGCCTTGACCCAGTTGAGAAATAGGCCATAAATCTTTTTCACATAATTGTGAGCACTAGAATTGAGATTCTTGATTCCATGAGCTAGTCTATACTCGATATGTTAGGAAATAATTAAACTAGGTTTTAAAAACTTATCTACGCAATGTAGTTTTCCAAGGGATTGCATTACAATTAAAGGCTAATCAAAATAATAGGAGTCTGTGGGTGGGGAATTATTCCTGGAGTATCCTTAACGAGGGGAAAATTCAAAAGAGGAAAAGTTTGCTATGGAGTTGTATTCTCCTATAAGGCTAGCTCATGATGTATATCAAGGATTGGATTGATTTCTTTAAATCATCTAGATTTTTTTCTTTTTTCTGGACCTTTTACTAAAAATTTGTTATGCCATATAAACATGCACATGTTATGAAATCTATTTAGTTTCTCCATTAGTGCAGTTGTTCTTGTCACGAAATTTATTGTAATGTAAGTCAAATTTTAGTCACTTCTATATTACTAGTGATGAGCAAAAATACATCATATAGTGTTGATAATTGTAATTCAAATTTCATAACCTTACCAAACAAAACTATGGTGTCTAGTAAAATGGTATGTACCATGGTTAAAAATTTTGTCCAACTCTACCTACCAAATAGAACTTTAATGGTGGCTATAAAATTTTAATGCTTTGCCCTTTAAGCTTTAACCTTTTGCTTATACATGAAGCTCAACTAAGTGTGTTAATGATTTTTATGTTATATTTGAATGAGCCTTTTGTTTATCACTCTACACGAACCATCTCATCACTAATTTTATAGAGTTACGTATATTTATTGACAAGTTAAATTCCAATGGTGTGATTGATGGTAAAAGAGTGCACTATGATGGAACTCATGTTCAATTCTTCTTGGGAACACTTGGTGTACTATGATGGAACTCATGTTCAATTCTTCTTGGGAACACTTGGTGTGCTCTAGGGTGTAGGGCTATGATTGTTCCTTCTGCATAGGTGTAGAAGATAATGGGACTTGTTTAGAAGATGGTACAAGGAACACCTCCAATAGAAGAAAGACAATGCAAATTTATTTTTCTATTTTCTTTGCATTTTCATATTTTTGAATTGATATAGATTGACATGTAGTGTAAAGGAAGATGAGAGGTGTTATATGTAATTTTCAAATTTCTCATGCTTTATTATCCCTTTCTTTGCCATCTGTCATACTTAATCCCAATGATTAAAGAGTATTATTGTTGTTTAATTACTAAAATAGTTAATATTTTACCCTTAACTATTTTATCTAAAGTAATAATATTCTACTCTTAACTATTTTATCTAAATTAATAAGTAATATTCTATTAACTATTTATGGAAAATGCCATATTAATGATAAATGAAAAAATATTTGAACACAACCAAAGATTTATTATTTTGATTCTTTCTAGATTCTCTCAAAAAATACTTTGAGAAATAGTTTTTCTATCTTTAAGTTGTTTTTTTTTCAAGTCATATTGTTCAATTGGTCAACATATGTTGTAAAGGCACATTTGGAAACTTATATGCTACCACATTCCATTTAATATAAATTAGTGGAATACTATCTTCACTCACTTAGCAGTATTTACATGAGTACAATTACTTTTTTCTCCATGTCTTTGTAATTGAGCAACAAATTTTTAGGAGTAGAAAGTATAATTATGTAATTGTGTTTCCTATTATCTCAAACATTAACTCATACCATGTGGATGTTATATAGTTTTCTAAGAACTATTAGTTTTCCACACAAATTTTTATTTATTACGTTGTATCTCATCGAATTTTATCAATGCCATTTAATAGAGGAAAGTATTAAATTAAAACTCTAAACTAAAATAAAATCATTTTCTATATTTTAAAAGAGTAAATATTTAAAAAATTAAAAATATATATTTTTTATGATAAATAGAACAAATACTTAACAGTTGACATTCATTTATGTCACATTTATTTAAGATGACCTTCATTACTTAAGGTGGACAACACATGCAACAAACATGTACATGAATTAAATGCATGTAGACTAGTTCATGTGTAATAATTCACCCATGGACACCTCTATTTATGAGATTTGTTCAAAGTAATTTGAGAGTTGTTCTAAATACTCTTAATGTTCTCATTAAAACCAACTAAATAGAACCAACTATTAAAACCTTGGTCTCTAAGCCCTTCATTCATCTCTCCAATTTGCTCAATTTCTCCATTAGGTGTTCATTCTTTTCCCTTTCAAACACGCTTTCTATGTGTTGAATGATTGGAGGTTTAAACATAACTACCAAAATACTAATAAATATTGATTTGTATTTGCTTTGTTAATGTTTACTTGTGTCAATTTCACTTCAAAATAGTGTTCTTGTGATTTATGTGTGTATCCTCCCAAATTAGAAATAATTACATCCTAATAGCTAATATTAATGTTTAATAGTTCTAAAATATTAAGAGATGAACTTTTTTGAACACAAAATTTATATTAGAAAACTATTAAATTAGATTTTTTGTAGTCATAACTAATTTGCAATGATGCTTCCTCGTATCCAAAATCTATTCATTATAAACTGCATAGATATACATATAATTTAAGTATATGCCACAATTACCTTTTAAATTGAAATTGACTCTAGCTCTAATCATGTAAATTTAAAAATTCCTTTCTTAACCTATGATATTTGTAGTTGTTAATTTTCAATTGAAGTTGTTCTTTTGAAATTAAATTTTTTGGTGGGGGATTCATTGTTATGGAGTTTGCCTTGAGGGTGTTTGTGTTGGGCTTAAACAGCACACACTAATTTTGAAAGGAGGCCTCAGAGTGCTCATCGGAGGATGGATTGCCATGTCTGCAACTTACGGCGTGCTCAAGCTCTTTAATCTTACCGAAATAGAAAATGTTATATAGCTCAACTGCCATTTTCTTTTTCTTTTTGTTTCATCCCTGTTTTCATCGTATATAGGCAAGCTCTCTCTTCTCAGCCCTGCTCTTCTGAACCAAAGAAAATTAAAAAAATCAGTGGAACAGTTATTCCTCGACCGTTGTAAGATTTTAGATAGTTATGCAGCATGGAATATAAACACAAGTGTGCAGGCCTTGTGTGGCACATGTCTCTGTACTTTTGTTGTTTCGGAAAGAAATTCGACGTTATGTGATCTTGTCATGTTTTTACAAGTTTGTAGGTGGTGATGGATTTTCCAAGAAATGGGAAAAAACAATGTGTGCCGAAGTGAATAATTTAGCATGGTATTCATTGGGATTTCTTCAGTTTTTAATTTATCATTCTTCAGTTTTATGAGATATTACAAATATAATGTTTTTAAGGAGATATTGTGTTTAGTTTTCGTGGTTGAGTGAAACTAAAGATTGTGAAATTGAAATAGTTTTTTTTAACATATAATGGAGTTGTTAGAATATTGAGTTGAGAACTTAATTAGCTCCGTGGTAGTATGGTTTTTGGATTCATAGTATGCTTAACCGCATTGTGTCTAAAGACAATTTGAATCATTGCTAGTCATTTTTACACAAAAGCGATGAAAGGAGATTAGATAATAGTACATTAATGCAATGATTGTTGGTCATTGTAAATCATTAATCATAGACAACTTGAATTATTACGGTATTCTTAAATATCATCCACTTCAATAGTTAAAGGTGAATTTTGGTGAATAAAAATAGGACAAATATTTACCACTTTTTGTTGTGAATGAGGTGTAAAATTGTTATTGATTGTTTGACCATTGAAGTGGATGATATTTAAGTAGAGTGAATTATTACTACTCATTTTTCACACAAACAATAATAAGTGCAAGTCATTAATCTAAATACTTTAAATTATTGTTAGTCATTTTTGTAAAAAATAAGGAAATGAGATTATATATTAATTTATGATTAGTCCCGCCTTTATAATAGGGTTGAAGTATATTTGGTAATAATTATTGTAATTATTTTATTATAACAAAGAAATTGCAAAATTGTTGAAAGTATGTTGGAGATAACTAGTTCAAGGACTAACAAATATAAATTTGTTATCATTCTTTTTCAAAAAAATAAATCTATTGAAAATTATGTTGTCTAAACTTTAAATAACATTTCTATAAAAAATTGTCAACCAAGCATACAACTTGTTTTTTTTCTAGGGTAAATACTTTTGACCAAAGCTATGAACCGTGTACAAAAACAACAATGCTAAGATATACATTGAACACACCATTTAGTGGTAACATGTCTTGGGGGGATTTGAACCTTAGTCTTCATCATGAGAACTAAGTGGCCTAGTCACCTAAGCACACCCCACACACAACCCACACCTTGTTATTAATATAATATATTTAATTTTTCAAATGTCATTTTTAATATTTAAACTCTTTATTCAAAACCATTCAACTTCACCAATAGACCAAGAGCCTATTAACATAACCAACATTTTGAATGTAAAAAACACACCAAAGTACACATTTATGGTACTTGGATGCCACTTTAACCGTTAAAACATTAATTTTTCATGATTTTAGGCTTTACTTTTAGATTTAGTCTTATGATGTATTTGATGAATAGTTCATTTTTATAAAAGTATTTTAGTAAAGGATTAAAACTATAAGTTGCAATCGTGGCAATTATTTGCGCATAATTTCTATCGGTTCAAATTTCGGTGCGTTGCACGTGGGTAAGTCAAGGATTAAAACTATAAGTTGCAATCGTGGCAATTATTTGCGAATAATTTCTATCGGTTCAAATTTCGGTGCGTTGCACGTGGGTAAGTCTTCAATTGGAATTTGAAGTAAATGAATGAATAAGATTTCTAATCAAACTTCAATTGGAATTTGAAGTGAAGCTCCCCTTGGATAAGGTTTTCCAAATATTATTTATTAAAAAATGTATGCACGTTTGTGAACATAATAGTATAAATTGTTTTTTTTTTTTTTTTTAAATATTGGTTAGAAGTTGTTTTAAAAGTGAAGGAATGTTATAGTTTTTTTTTTGCATGGCAACAATTAATAATTAATAAAGTATTAAGCCGTATATTTATTCAATATGTTTAAGTAATATTATTTTCATATATATTTCAAAATGGAATGAAGTTAATAAATTATTTTAAAATATTTGAAATACAAATATTATTATTATATAACAAATAATTATTTATTACTATCAAAATATATTTCTTAAGATTAAAAAAGTTATATTGTAATGGTGAAAAATGTATTTTTGATGTATTTTTCTATTCAATTTTGTGCTTAATTTGGGGTAATCTCTTAATTTAATATATAGTTACAAATTACACATTTTTATGTATAGTTGGGCCTACATACTGTTGTTATATGGAGCTTAATCACTCGGACGTTAAATTTACCCCACTTTTATCGACGCGGTTTCCCCCCAAATTCCTACGAGGTCAAGGGGCAGCACTCCTTGCGGGGTCTAGGGGCAACGCCCCTGGCGTGCTCCCTATCGCGATACAGGGCGGGGTCGAGGGGCAGTGCCCCTGTGGGGGCTCGGGGGCAATGCCCCCAAAACCTCACACGATTTTTATTATTTTATTAAGGCATCGGGAGTTATTTTTTCTATTGGCCGACATAAAAAAAACCCTATTTTGTAACTAACAAAAGTCATGATGAAAATGGCTAAGGGTTAGGGTTTCTGTTGATATTGTATTGTAGCATTTGTAGTGGTATTGAATTGTAGGGATTGCTAGTTGAATCGGTTTGATTTACTAGATAATAATATTGGACTCTCTGTTTGGTGGATGTAGCCTGAGTTTGGGTGAACCACGTTAAAACTTGTATCTCGCTGTTATTATTTCTGCGTATTTCCATTCCTATATTTAATCTTTATTTACATTTAATTGATATCTTTTGCCGGCTATCCCTAACACATACTTAGCCTTGCTTGTACAGAACCCCATTCTTCTTACTTATCCCTATACTTATGTGTATGCAATCCTAGTTAAATTATCTTATCTGTATGATTTTAATCATTAATCCAATCTTGATCCATGATTCAATCCTACTAGACATAAATCCAACTTGACTATTTGGCCAAGTTGCATTCATGGGTGTGAGGCCCATGCGAGGTCATTGCTACGCCCTTAATCCTATAGTGTGTATAGGGTTATGAATAGTCATCTTGTGGCTATCTTAACTCTTAATTAAGTCATATTATCATTATTTTATTGTTATTTAGTTGTTTAGGTCAGCCTAAGGCTTATATAGGCCCATCTAAGTCGGCCTAGGTGATATCCTAGGCATAAATAGGTATATATATAGGAGGTAGTGAGTCTTATTTCATCATATTCAGTATTGTGTTCTCATTGAAGACTATTGGAGGTATCCCCCTCGAAGTGGTTTTGGAGGTTGCCCCCTCGAAGTGGCATATTATTATCAAGTGTTTGCAGCATATAATAGTTATTATGCAAATTGTTTCATTACAAGTGGTATCAGAGCATGATCTTGGCACCGTGAAGACAAAAACTAGGCGATTTTTTTCTGATTTGGAGGTCATTTTGGAAAGCGCATAACTTTTAAATTTTGGTGAATTTTTTTTCTGATTTTAAAAGGGTTTTTGAAGAACATATTGAAGTTGCTATAGTCCAGAATTCAGAGCATTTGGAGCAAAATTAAGCAAGTTATAGCAGAATTAGGGTTTTTGCCCTTATTTTTTGAAAAACGTATATCTCTCTTATTTTGTCGAATCTCTGAAAGATTTTTTGTGGGTTTTTCAATATAATAGTGAAGCTACTACAGTCCAGATTTGAGAACAATTGGAGCAGAATAAAAGGATTTATTTATAAATTAGGGTTTCCACCAATTTCTCTCTCCAGGCTGCACAATTTTGAATTTCTTCACAAATTTTTCAGGGAAGTGAGATCTTGGCCCTGGTAAGTTACAGTAAAAATTTCAGATTGATTTGATTTGTTTTGTGTGATTTATTACAAAATTATATTTTTCCAATCATGACGGGTCCTTCAACAAGGGGCAAAAAGAATGTTACCACACTAGGAAAAACTCCAGGCAAGGAGGAGGTGGAAAATGAGGATGTTGATCAAAATGAATATGAAAATATACTTGAACTTATTCATAAAGAAAATAGCAAGATGAAAGGTGAAATCTTGTCCATTATGGGTGAACAAATGAAAGCGTTGACTAAGTCATGTGATATTGAGAAAATTCTAGAGATACTTTCCAAACATAAGCAATCACAACACCAAGATGTGGAGGAAGAGGATTCTACAAAAGGGAAGGGTGTTTTTGGGTTTGAATCAAATCTCAAGATGGATCATCACACCACTCATTTTATGGCAAGGAATTTCACACCAAAGTTGGATATGCAAAAGTTTGATGGTCAAGATCTTACCAATTGGCTCTATCAAATGGAGCAATTCTTTGATATCCACCATGTTCCATGTCAACAAAAGGTGGCCATGGCTTCCTTATACTTGGAACCTGATCAATTCATTTGGTACCGTTGGCTATGTGAAGAAAAGAAAGCAAAAGGATGCATTGTCACTTGGTCGGTTTTCCAAGAATTCATTACTCATTATGGTGAAAATCTTATGGATAGCTACTTCAGCCAAATTACCAAATTAAGGCAAACAGGTATGGTCAAGGATTACATTCATCAATTTCATACTTTGTCTTTAAGAGTGGAAAATGTGTCTACAGAAAATTTGTTGGAGCTATTCATTGGTGGCCTAAAGGATCACATTAAATATGAGGTACGCATGTTCCATCCAAATTCCATCTCAGATGCAATGATTATGGCAAGGCAAGTAGAGGAAAAATTTATGGTTAATAAAAGGCAAGGTTTTATAAACATAAGAGATAAAAGCACTCCTACACAGTCATTTCCACAACCTACTAGGCTAACACCACAACAAATTGAAGAGAAGAGAGCAAAAGGATTATGTTTTAATTGTGATAGCAAATATAGTAGAGGACACAAATGCACTGAAAAGAAATTGTTCTATATTGAAGGGCCAAGTGAGGAAGAAGAAGAGGTACCAATAGTAGAGAGTGACAATGAGATAGAGGAGGAGTCAAGAGATACTCAACCAATCATTTCTTGCCATGCACTTTTAGGTTTTAGTACCCCACAAACTCTCAAGGTAGTGGGTTTCTTAAAGAAAGAAAAAGTAACAATGTTGATAGACTCAGGTAGCACTCATAACTTCATCAACAAAAAGTTGGCCACTCGTCTAAATTGTTTTATATATCCAGCTCCAGAATTTCAGGTCTTGATTGCAGATGGTGGTATTGTTAGTTGTTCAGGAAAATGCCATAGCATTAAATTATCCATGGGAGATTATCATCTTAATTGTCTAATGTATGCTATCTCAATAGGTGCAGCGGATATTGTTTTGGGAGTACAGTGGCTCACCACTTTGGGAACAATTGAATTGAACTTCCAAGAACTATTCATGCGCTTTCAATCAGAGGGAAGAACAATAGAATTACGAGGGATGCGTGCAAAGTCACCATAGATAACTTAAGTTCTTACCAAATGCAAAAGATGCTAAAGAAGGGGATAGATGGGATGGTAGCCCAATTATTTTCATTAGAAGCATATCACTCAAAGGCTTCTACACCATTGGATCTACAAGCAATTATAGATAAGCACTCTATAGTTTTTGGGGAGATGCCAAAAGGATTGCCTCCTAGGAGAGATCATGATCATGCCATTCAACTAGTACCAGGGAGCCAACCACCCAACATCAGGCCCTATAGATATCCATATGCTCAGAAAAGTGAGATTGAGAAGATAGTTCAAGAGATGCTAGAAGCAGGCATTATCAGGGATAGTCAAAGTGCTTACTCATCTCCTGTGGTAATGGTGCGCAAGAAGGATGAAACTTGGAGGATGTGTCCAGATTACAGGGAGCTTAACAAGTTCACCATAAAAGATAAGTTTCCTAATCCAGTAATTGATGATTTGTTAGATGAGCTTAATGGTGCTATTTATTTTACAAAACTTGATCTCCGTTTTGGTTATCATCAAATTAGAATTAGAGATGAGGATGTACATAAGACAGCTTTTAGAACCCATGAGGGCCACTATGAATTTTTGGTAATGCCTTTTGGTCTCACTAATGCACCGTCGACATTTCAAAGTTTGATGAACTCTATCTTCAGGCCATTTTTGAGGAAATTTGTTTTGGTATTTTTTGATGACATCTTAATATATAGTAAAACATGGGAGGAACACTTGCAACATGTAAATCAAGTGTTGGACATTTTGAAGCAGAATCAGTTGTATGCTAAACCATCCAAGTGTATCTTTGGTGTCAAAGAAGTGGAGTACCTTGGTCACATTGTGTCACATAAGGGAGTCAAGGTGGACCCTCATAAGATCCAAGCACTTGTAGAGTGGAAAATTCCTAAGACCCTTAAGAACTTACGAGGTTTTTTAGGGCTTACAGGGTATTATCGCCGATTTGTAAAGAATTATGGTAGCATAGCATCTCCTCTCACATCCTTGTTAAAGAAGGATGCTTTCCAATGGAATGAAGTAGCAACAAGGGCATTTGAGAAACTAAAGGAAGCCATGTGCACAACTCCAGTCCTAGCTACCCCAGATTTTTCTAAAACATTTGTTGTTGAATGTGATGCTTCAGGACATGGAATAGGAGAAGTACTTATGCAAGAAGGAAAACCCATAGCATTTGAAAGTTGCCAACTCAAAGGTAAGAATTTGTTGAAGCCAGTTTATGAGAAGGAAATGTTGGCTATCTTGCATGCAGTCAAACAATGGAGACCTTATCTAATGGGACGACACTTTAAGTTCAAAATAGATCATGATAGTCTCAAATAGTTCTTGGAACAGAGGTTATCATATGAAGAACAACAAAAATGGGTCACAAAGATGTTGGGATATGACTTTGAGATCATATATAAGAAAGGCAAGGAGAATGTTGTGGCTGATGCTCTATCAAGGTGTGATGAACCCACAGAGTCATTTTTATTTGCCATTTCCATGTTACAAGCAGACTGGGTAAATGAGGCAAGAGAAGAGTGGGAGAAGGACATAGATACTCTAAGGCTCATTGAGAAACTCCAACAGGAATCATGTGTGTCTGACAAATTTTCATGGAAAGGAAATATTTTATGGTACAAGGAGAGGTTATACCTTTGCAAGAATTCAACTCTTAAGCTTAAGGTGTTGGAAGAACTACATGCTTCTCCAATAGGTGGGCACTCAAGATTCCTCAAAACTTATCATAGAATCAAGAAAGATTTCTTTTGGGAAGGGCTGAAAGGGGATGTTCAAAAATTTGTAGCTGAATGCACGGTATGTCAACAACATAAAGGGGAGACAATTAAGACTCCAGGTCTTCTACAACCCTTATGTATCCCAAGTCAAAGGTGGGAGGAGGTATCTATGGATTTCATCACAAGTTTGCCTAGATCTGAAGGAAAAAATGTCATCATGGTTGTTGTGGATCATCTCACCAAATATGGTCACTTTTGTGCTTTGACACAACTATTGGCAGCAAGCACTATAGCAATAGCTTTTATGAATACTATTCAGAAACTGCATGGGACTCCGAAAGTTATAGTCAGTGATCGTGACCCTATATTTACAAGTAATTTTTGGACTGACTTGTTTTCATGCTTGGGCACTCATCTTGCTCATAGTTCATCATATCACCCCCAGTCAGATGGACAGACAGAAGTGGTCAACAAATGCTTGGAAGGCTATCTCCGTTGTTTTGCTTCAGACAAACAAGAGAGATGGGTGCAATGGCTACCACTAGCAGAATGGTGGTACAACACTTCTTTCCATACTTCTTCCAAGATGTCTCCATTTTTTAGCTCTATATGGTTACCACCCAACATCAATCATCTCTTCATTGTAAGCACAACCAAAGGTTCACACAGTCGAAGAACACATCCATCATCAGCAAGAGGTATTGGCTAGTCTTCGAGAGAACTTGGCAATGGCACAAAACAGAATGAAGCAACAAGCTGATCAACACCGTAGTGAAAGAACTTTTGAAGTGGGAGATTGGGTCTTTGTGCGACTACAACCATACAAGCAAATGTCTCTAAAACAACAACATAAAGCTAACAAGCTGGCACCCAAGTACTATGGTCCTTATAAGGTGTTGTAGAAGATTGGCAATGTAGCATATAAATTGGAGCTTCCCATATCAACAAAAATTCATCCAGTTTTTCATGTTCCCTGCTTGAAGAAGGTTATTGGGAATAAAGTGGTAGCACAGACTAAGTTACCTAAGCTTGATGAGGAGGGAAGAATAGTTGTGGATCTTGAGAGAATTATTCAAACACGCACCAAAAAGCTGAGGACAAGGGAAATCATAGAATATCTAATTAAATGGAAGAACTCTCCAATTGAGGAAGCTACATGGGAGAATGAGGAATTCATGCAAAAGCATCCACATTTGGTCAGCATTGAGGACAATGCTTCTTTGAAGAGGGGGGGCATGCTACGCCCTTAATCCTATAGTGTGTATAGGGTTATGAATAGTCAGCTTGTGGCTATCTTAATTCTTAATTAAGTCATATTATCATTATTTTATTGTTATTTAGTTGTTTAGGTCGGCCTAAGGCTTATATAGGCCCATCTAAGTCGGCCTAGGTGATATCCTAGGCATAAATAGGTATATATATAGGAGGTAGTGAGTCTTATTTCATCATATTCAATATTGTGTTCTCATTGAAGACTATTGGAGGTATCCCCCTCGAAGTGGTTTTGGAGGTTGCCCCCTCGAAGTGGCATATTATTATCAAGTGTTTGCAGCATATTTACTATTATATTTAGATATTGTGCAAGTTGTTTCATTACAGTCATCCTCACAGCTATGATATTGATCCTATTAATTGCAAAAATCAAAATCAAAATATTATCCAACTGGCCCCATATCAAATTTTGGTCCCAAGTTGACTATGCACAAATCTTCATAATTTGATGTTAGACTTATGTATAAAAAGACATTCATTTCTATTCATTCTAATCATTAGAGATCATTGGCTATCACAAGAGAAATCATTTGCATTTGCACTCAAATCAAGTAAATAATCGAGCATATCTAATCACACTCATCTTCATGCATGTGAATTACCTAACTATCATTTTGTTCATCTAGTGATTTGGCAAAAGTTTTCCTTAAGAAATTTTCAAAGTGAATATGGGTGTCAGAGTTATAATTTTTGATTTCTCTGAGTGTGCTCAAGTGTCAAATGAAAGAATTAGTGATTATGTGGTGAGATTCTCTTCTATGTGTTCTAAATTGATCACACATTTGTATGAATCAAACCTTCAAACCATTTTAATTAGAGATCTTATCAAATCAACTATGTGTACCGTAATAGTTTTGTTTCATTCATGGATTTATGTGCTCATGTTGAAATGGTGGAATTGTAGTGTTGTAAATTATGCTCACACACAATTTCACACTCTACTTAGTACTCTCTTTAGAATTCACTTCCCTAGCATTGCTTTTAGTTTGCATTAATGCTCTTTAACCTCTGTGTTGACCTCTTTATGCTTGCCTAAACCTCAATCTACAAAAGTACCTTAATCCTAGCAATGTCCCAAGCTAACATGACCTTTTAAGACCTAAAGTTACCTAGACTCAAATGTCAACATCAAATGCTAGTGTCTTGATATCATCTTCCAGTTTGTCAACTCATTTTTTTAGAAGGTGCATTTTTTCTTGCATGACATTATGAGCTTTCCTACATGCCTATCTGCACCCAATGGCTCTTTGTCTAGCTTTTTACTCTCCTTCCCATTCTATAAAAACCCTTTCACTTTGCCATTCAAAGGATCACAAATTTTCATAGCGAAGCTCTACTGAATTTATTACTCACTATCATATTACTTGCGCCATTGTATTTGCATGTTAGCTATATATTGCAGGTTATTGATTTCATGTGATTTACTCTGATTCCCTTTACAAACTCTCAAGTGATCGCCATCCTCGAGAATAGAGTCTTCTTATTCTCTTATGCAATAACCTTCTTTCGAATCTCTTGTAACTATCCTTTGCATCTCGCTTTCATTTCATTTAGATTAATTACATGTCTTTATGGTTTGAAGTATATTTATCATTTATCTTGAATGCATTGTTGTTTGTCATTGCTTGCCACTATTCTAGACACACATAGAATACAAGAGTACACACCTTTTATCATCATATTTATATATGGTTGTCGTTGAGGTAGAAATACAAAAAATGGGGTTTGATTGAGGCAAACCTGTATACAGCCCAACCTTTTCCCTCTTTTCTTGCACGGTGAAGATTGATCGAAGAAGGATCACAAATGCATGAGTGTTTGCAAATTTTTTCCCTTTCCTTTCCTTGTATTTATTTCATTTCTACTTATTTTTGTTAATACTCGACTTATGTGCACTCACTTCTGTCTCTGTTGTCAACAGGATTTACTAAAACTTCTGTGAAGCCTTACGTGTATGGATTACAGATTTTGGGGTTGTGTGAATGACAACGCTAGGCGTGGACGTGGACACTTATGTCTCTAGTAGTGAAATCCAAACTTTGGTGCTAGGTTCCCTGTTGTTTGTTATTTCAGCTTCTAGATCAGTTTCTATAAATTTAGTTCTCTATCTTTGTATTTTCCTATTTTTGTTAGCTTAGTTAGTTCATTTCCACTTCGATCGCAACAAATAAATCGTATTCTTCCTAATTGGACAATAGCAAGATATACATCTTGGTTGGTTGGGATTTTAATGTTTGATTGAAGTTTGTTCTAATTAGCAGTAGTTTAGTTAGGATCAAATTTTCAATCTCACATTTTTGTGAACCCAACGTGCTTGCAACACTTTCAAAATTTGCAAAACTCTCAAAAATAAAAAACAAAAACATTTTCATCTTCTAAAACAAAAACCTTCCTTTCTCCTTAAAAGAAAGTTTGTCTTCTTCCAATTCATAAATCTCAAGAGTACTTGTGTGTTAGGAAGCTCTTATTAGTTTATGAGCTTCACAACCTAGTGATCTAACTCTGAATTCCTTGTTCATAGAAGTAGAAGATTATACATGGCTTCCTGTGCTCCTAGTAGCTCTAACACCACTCAACTGGAAACCAATATCTTCAACTTTTCAATAGCAAATTCTAGAGCAAACCCCCATTTCTTCTATTCTTTTCCTTCCACCACTGCCATCCCTAGAAGAATCTTTCAGGGATCCTCTAAATATAGACACGCCCGTAGCTATTGTGCCCCTTGCCCAGATCCAGGGATTGAACACTAACTTGTTTGACTTTTAGGAGTATTTGGGTACCGAGCACTTAGTTGGCGAGGTTGTCCCTATCGTGGAGAACCTCTAAAAATTGCTAAATAGTGATGCACTTGGTGTCGATATCATTCATGCTATAGCTCACATTATTGACAACAATGTTCCTACATTAGCTAGTTACACCAAAACAATAAATGAGTCGCATTCAAACTCATATAGAGCTCAGCGCTCGATGTCCATGCCGACTTCCTCTGTTTCTACTTTCACTTCTTCTCAATTGTCTACAAGCACTACACATGCAGTGAATCTAATACAAATTGTGTCAGAATGGATGGAAACCCCATTGATCAATATGAATTATTGTACCCTATCGTCTACCTTACCATTTACTTGCCTAGGATCCAAACCCAGAGTTTCAACCCAAACTAGCAATCCCATTTCATCTGCAACCCAAAATCAATCCATGCATACCATTGACCCCGTTATCACCTAGTTACTTCAAAATGTCAACTCCCTCCAATAGTAACTAGCTACCATATCAACATCCACATATCAACCACTCATTCCTTCATATTATACATGAAGCCCGTTATCATTAGCCATTCTGCAGCCTAAACTTCCCCAGAATTTTGAGGCTCTGAGATTTGAAAGTATAGTGCTAAGGGGGACTCGTAGAATCATGTGTGTGCGTTCACTGCTATGTGTAGCGACTTCTTGTTTGATGACTTTCTTCTCATAAAATGTTTCCCATGATCCCTAAAGGATACCGCATTGGACTAGTTTTTTCTCGCTTCTGGACCATTCGATAAATTCTTTCTAGCAGCTCATAAGTCAGTTTTTCCAACATTTTCAGGCCAACATAGGACTACAGGTCACGCTCACTAACCTTGTCCATTGTAGACAAGAAGTGAAAGAGAAGGTAACTGATTTTGTTGGGCCTTATCAGACCTTGTTCTCACAAATACTGTATGTACTCCTGTTTGACATGCAGTGGGTTTTCATCAGAAATCTACAACCTCAAATCAAGGATAAGATTTTGCTCATGCGTTATCCCTCTTTCACACACCTCTACACAACACTCAGAGATTACCAACAATTGGTTATTTAATATGAGGAATCTTCCTCGTAGACTCCCGTTGGACAATCCGATGCCCATTAGTCTTTCCAAAACTATAAAAAGCATAAGAACTTAATCAAAATTCATTCTAACAGCAAGTAGCGGCTACAACACTTGTTCAAAGTGCCATGGCCCTCTCTTCCCAAAACAAGCCAAGGACTCAGCAGTTTACCCTGTTCTATGAGTCGCTTTATGTTATCCTACAAGAACTCTTAAATAATAATCTTATCTAGCTACTGCCCATTCACCCTGTTGATACCTCTAAAACCTTAGCACCTTCCTATGACCCGAAGGCCTTCTGTTAGTTTCACTGATTACCTAGGTATGACACTGAAAGATGTATGTGTAAGCACACTATGCAAGACCTCATTGATCATAATGTTATCCAGGTCTCCAAAGTAAATGAAAGAGGGAATAAGTATGTCGCTCCTTTACAAGTATTATAAGAATAACTTACATAACTTATGGAAAATTGATTTCTGAGCGTAGGGAAAATTGATTTCTTCTATGTTGAATTTATAGAAATAGTATGCAACACAACCACAACTCCGATTGTTGCAAGGCTTGCAACGAGCTTTTATTTCAGTAGTTTGTTGGTTAGTGTCATTCATAAAAACAATGATTGGCTTGCAAATAACATTAATGAGGGTCATCTTGTTTACTTCTATGTACTTCTCTGTGTAATGGGGGTGGTGAATTTTGGCTACTTCACATTATGCACTCGTTGGTATAAATACAAAACAAAAATATATGGTTCCCACAACATCCCCCCTTCTCAAAAAATTACAATTTTTGCTTGCTTTCTTGAATAATCTATCTTGCTCAAAAGTCAAGCAACGATAAATTGCAAGGCAACATAATTGCCAAAACAAAGACAACAATATTAATAAAATAACAAATTGTTTGTGTTATTGAAGTAGGTATTGGATTGAAGATTATTTATGTTATTGGAGTAGTCAACCAAATTCTAACTAATTTAATTTGTTGAACGAATTTTATTTAAAAAAAAAAAATTGTACTTACCACAATTTCAATTTATGATCACATTAGGATCACATTATCACCACCATCCTTAATTTTTTGGATTAATAGAGACCATTTCTAAATAGGTTTTTCAATTAGAATAAATTAGTTGGAAGGGAACAACATGAACCCAATTTAAAATTTTGAAATTAAAAAGAGTGAAGGTCACTTTCATTTTCCATATCATGGAATCATTTCAACTAGGCCAAACGGGTAAACTAAGGGTTGGAAAATTGGCCTTTGACATTTTGCTCAGAAATTTTGAAGTTTTATAGACTTCTATGGCAGGCATCTCGCTGCCCTCTTTGTATTTTCACAATGTATTAGTTATGATGCTGTTGTTTACCCTGACACTTTGGTGGGGTTTTCTTGGTTCACCACTGTCGTAGCCTCTCTCATCTTCAACTCATTCCTGTGGGCTGCTGTTTTAGTTATATTTCATCAAGTGGGTTTGTTTTTCCTCGTGACTGTGCTTTCAAATGTTGGTTCAGCGTAAATCTACAGCAAAATTCTCGTGTAGTTCAATGGCATAAGTGTGCTCGCTGTAATTTTGCTCAGTTCTATTAGTTGGGCGCTGGTTGTTCTCCTCTTTTTTTTTTTTTTTTAAAACAGAAAAGGGGAGAGGGCACCCATAGATTTATAGTATTAAACATAGTACAAAAAAAAGGCTTAACACCAGTCCAGAAACAACAAAAATGGGAACAAACCAGTATCCCACAACAGCACCAGACAAGCCAATGAAAACATAGAAAAAACAAGAATAGGAGATAAAACCCGAACACCATCCGCTATGCCTACCTCCGCACAGGGAGGTCAACGAAAACAACATAGGGAAAACAAATAAAAACACCCGTAGGCGCTGGCAAAACAGGTACCAAGAAAAACAATCCAACCACCTACCCCAACACCGATATGCCAGAAGCCATTTGCTGAGACCCTGAAAACAAGGCCACTGTTCCCCACCGCCCTCGCATCACGGTGCAGATGGAGCTTCCGGGAGACCAGGCACATCCAACTCCGCTGCCGCAGCCTCTTGGTTTCCTTCATCAGTTCCACAAAAGCATATCTAGGCATGCTTGGGGCAAGATCAGCAGCATGTATTCGAAGGAACCGGATCGCAGTAAAGACATTCATGATTCTTTCAGTTTTTTTCTTTGTTAGTAGGAAGCAATGAGACCTCAACGTGGCTTTTATATCTCCACTGCTCAGGGATAGAATGCTTGTTTGTAGGGCCCTGTAGATTGTTTGTTGCGGGGGGGAAGAACGTAGTGCTGCTAAATTGAACAAGCCACCAATGAGAGCGTCCCCATGCTCCATACGATAAGCAGATACCGCCGTTTCCCATCTATCCACGGTATAGATGTTTTTGAAGAACAATCCAGCTGCTAGGGCATGAACAAAATCGCCATCCATCACCAGATCCATGATGTTGGAAAGGCGCTGTGATACTACATCTAAAAAATTAAGCACCCACCCCTCGTAGCCTCTTATCCAAGCATGTCCCAAAATGTTACGGACAACAATTTGGGTGAGGGTGCAGTCCTTATCAAGTAAGGTCATCAGGTCCAACGCCTTTACCCGCCCTCTTTTTTCTGGTTCCCACTCCAAAGCTGGAAAAAACATTCGTTGATTGAGACGTATGTCCGCCATGCAAGCAATCGTTTAGGGACGGGAAGGCAAGAGATGAGATATTCACCACACAACAGGGAAAAAAAGGCAATGTGAATCTACACACCCTATGCTCAAATGATACCATGCACAAAATACTTTGTCCATCCCGGTGGGATCTTACAAGTCCTATATTCTAGTCAGGGGACCATTATGTCCAATGAGGGAATACATTACGTCAGTGTATCATCGGGCATGCGAGGCAAGATTTACGGCCCTGTTACCATAACACCGCCGAAGGAGTTTTGCTACTTGTTGCTGACAAGGCCGCCCCATCTAATAAATGCGAATCATGATGCCTTCCAAAGGTTCATTTACTTTGGGAGGGTAATACTAGTCACCTCCACTTAATGCGGGATGGAGCAAACAAGATACGCCATCTTCACCTGTCCTCAAAAGCTCGAGCCTAATCCGGCTCGATTCATCTTCTTTCATTAACTCTGGGGTTCGTCAGCGTCGTACTCTGTCAGAGAATATAATCAGCTGAACAAATCCTCAATTAAAATGGGAAACTACTTGTCAGTAGGTGTACCTAGCTCAATCCGGGCTCTGTATAGATAGAAATCTATCTACCCTTACTATACTCATATCATGTAACCTGACCGTTAGATCTCCGTCTAACGAGCACGCCATTGGCGGTAGGTCTCTTTAAATCTCCTCTTGCCAGCGTTTTTCTGTTTTTGATATCGGTTTTGGTGCTGGCTGTTCGGCAGCTTCTGTAATTCTATATTTTGTAATCCGATAAACAAGAAGTTTAATAAAAAACTGGAAAAAGAAAATGTATGTCAGTACATGGACATATATGTAACTTATTCTTATAATCAAAACCTTAATTTGTGGTCAACGCAGAAAGTCATAAATATATTGTGAAGAAAACGCATGGAAGCAACAAAACAAAAAGTATTATAAAAGAGAAGGCTCCCTCGGCGTGCACGCCACGCGCTTCGACTAAACTTTTTGACTCACCCACAATTCTCTTGGCCTACAAATCTGTTGTTAGTCCCTCCCTAAAGCGGGGACTAGTGTTTTCAGCTCTCTAAAACATATTTTTCACTGCCTCGAAAACCACACAGACGTTGATAAATGGTTGTTTGGCTAATGTTTCTTGCACTTGTATTTGTAAAAATGGAGAGATTTTTTTGGACCAATCAAGCATGAGCAGCAGAGAAATTATTTTGAAGGTTTCTAAAGTTTTGATGCTGCAGACGTGTCTTTTTTATGGATGGCGAGCCTGTTTCGAGGTTTTTACTGGTAGGCACGTATGGAGGTATGCGGCTCTTGTGCAGGGTTTGCTTAAGCCATTCATCCAATGTTGGGCTCCCGAGACACCTAGCGTTTATAATAACCCATGTTATGGACCAGGGCACTCTACCTGTCATTGGAAATGTAGTCTCAACTGTGCTTGGAAATCTGTCAGCCTTCAGGGAAGTTCCTGCTTCTGAAAGCCATAATCTTTTTTTAGAAGTTGATTCTCTGTTCCCATTTGTTTTACAGATCCTACCAGAAATGTGAGGGAGAAGGAGATCAAGCGACAGACCCTGCTTGAGTTTGTTGTTTTGATTCAGTTTGAATGTTTGTCTAGGCACTCTTTTTTGTGTCCTGTTTACATTTTTAGGGTTTATCATTTGAAGTTGCATGATTTCTTTTTCTTTCCCAAACCCTATTTTGCTAAATTGTTGTAAAAGTCTATGTTAAGGCATTTTCAATGTCTGGTTTGCAGGTTTGGACACAAGCATGGGATATTTTGAGTTAAAGCAGATGAGAGAATTTCAAGCCCTGTTTTTGGTTTTGTCTTTTGGGTTAGTTTTCTTTTGTAATATAGGTTGAGTGCTTTTGGAGCATTTCTTTATACCTTACACTGAGAAAGAAGAGTCATCTGCAGTGGTGTGGGAAGATGAATTCCTTTCTTTGTCATTTTATTTGTGGATTTTATATTTAGGTCTCCTATATACTCAGCTCCTGCACCTAAAGTAACCTCTACCACATCCCTAGCAATCCCCACTACTATTGGAGGCGGATCACCCAGCATTGCTCCTGCTGGGTCTCCTGCCCGTGGAGAAATCTCTGCATGGGTTGCCAAGGCAGGAAAAATGAGCTTGCTTGGAGCTGTGTTGCTGCCCTTGCTACTGTAATAGTGATGCCTTCTTCAACTATACAATACTGGAATGGTTTGGTCTTAAGGCTAGTGCTTGCTGCCTTGATCTTGTCATTTACATTTTTATTTACATTGTTTTTTTCTCCAGCACAATGCATCCTCTAAGGGGATGGCATGGAGGGGTCTTTGGAATTCTTTCAAGCTATGTTAGTTGTAGAATAATTGCTTGCTATGTACTGTTGTAGAGGCTATTTTCCTGCGTTAGAGCAACTCTTGATGTATTCTGGTGTCATCTGATTGTTTCTATTGAACATTCAAATATTTGTTTATACGGTGCTTTACTTTTTGATGCAATATTTACTATTATATATGTAAATGGTATAATACACTATATTACAAATTCTCTCTTGAATGATTTCAAATTGTGATCAATTTTCTTTGTAGCTTATATTTTGTGGATGAGAAATTCACTAAAGTGTGTCAAATTTCCAATTATGTGTGCAGATTCATTTTCAGAAAGCTAGGAGTGCAACTTTATGATGCCCAAGCATGCCTTGCTTCATAAACTTGCTCTACCTATCTTTCAAAAAACTATAATTGTGTTTTCCATGCTCTCCAAATTTTAGGTATACAATTTTTCTCCAGCCTTGCTCTACTTTTCTTTCAAAATTCTATATATGTGGAAGCAAAGACTAGACATGTGAATTCTTTGGCAAAATTTCTCAATGAAGTTTGGCCTCAAGGAATGCCATAATTGCAAGATATGTTTGACATAGATTTGCTGAAAAGGCCTTGGATTCTTTTAAACAAATGCAACTGGTGGGCTTAAATTCAGACTCCTCAACCTTTACCAACATCTTCCCTGCCTCTGCACAAATTGGATCTTTGGAAGAGGGTATCGACATCCATCAAAGAATAATTGAAAGTGGATTTTTTTAAAGATGTAGTAGTTCCAAGTGCCACTTCTGATCACCACAACCTTCATAAAAAGTTATGCACAAAGTATTTTGCTGCAAACTTTTCAAACTCCTATAATCAAGCTGCCACATAATCCCACGGGAATTCCATGCTACAAAATGATAATGCTTTGCTTTCCTACACAACTAATAAATTTCCACTAAGCAATATAAATTTGACTCTTAATAAATCAAACCTCTTGTAATTTAGAACTTGCTTAATTTTCGCACAGAAATGAATACTTTCCAACTACGATTGTTGTTGCTCAGAAAAACTACATTTCACGCTATATACCAGCCTTTGCCAGGGACTTGCTGGGTGCAGTAGGTTGCAGATTTAAAAAAAACAAAAAGATTTCAATCCCCATTGCTCGTTCCTTTCAAGTCTATTATGGAAGACATTCAAATTTGGTGCACTTTCCTCAGCAATATACTCTGCAAATTCTTGCACCTATATTGCTGCTCCTTTCACTTTGAACGAAGCAAATGCAATTCAAATAGGGACTTAGCACTTTGAAAGCAATGATGGTGCTGTATGTCTTCCTACAGCATTAAGTAACAGACTTTCTGTTTCTCTTTCTACTGCCATTTTTGAAGGAAGTATGTCTGGGCAGCAGCGTTGGTTGGAAAGGGAAAACACCTATATTCACCTATGTATCTTTCAACAATTTCCCACAGTTCGCACATGAATTAAATGAAAACACAGCGGGGGTGGCGGCAATTAGATTTTATCAGGCAGTTCTAGTGCTTGATTTTGACAGGGATGACACTCCAGTTTTCCTGCAGTGTTGGAGGCTTCTTTGGCTTCATAGGCATAGAGTGTAAATATGCTCTGATACCAATTGAAATGGTGAGCACACACAATATATAGATTATGACACCATGAATGAAAAAGTTGATAATATCAAAATATATTGAAATGGTAGCAGCCAACTTGGCCACATTTGAAAATAGCGTATGAATTACTGCTACGGTATGTAGCCTCCACAGACACAAACCCTAAGATTGCAACTATAACATCTGACAAAAATCCCCCTTGCTTTATCCTTTGATAGATCCCTGCTCCAAAGCTCCCATTTTGGCATGGGCAAGTAGAATGCTGGCAAAAGTTGTGGAATTTGTCTTGACACGCGCCAATTGCATTTACTTGAGAGTTTGTAAAGTATTTTTAAAAAACCCATGTTGTGCATATCCTGCAATAATGGCATTCCATGAGACCACATTCCTTTGAGGCATTCTGTCAAACACTTTGTTGCCTTGTCTATGCTTCCACATTTCGCATAGTGTTTACTAGAGCATTGCCAACTATAATATCTGACAAAAATCCCTCTCCATTGTGCTTTGATCGATGTCCATACCCTATTCCAAAGCGCCCATTTTAGCACACAGAATCCTTCGGAATACTAATTCTTTCTCTCTTTTGGGTTGTTAACTCAAGGGCTAAGAATATTGCCTGGACTGATTGTGTTTTTAGACTCTAGAATACTTACAAGACTGGCACAATACAGTCCTTGTTATGATCATATTACTAATTACTTGAATCCATTTGACTATTATGTAGTCCATGGCAGAGAAATCATGTCCATTTTGCTACTAATTTATCTATTTCATTCTTATTTATGAAATATCCATCCCCAGCTTCGATCTGTAGAGTCAATATGTTTCTCAAGTTATTTTAGTTCTTTAGCCATGGGATAGTACTGGAATATGAATGTAGTTGGCTTGAACCCAATGCAGTTGGTGAGTTATGCCTTCACACCTTGTTTGTTTTTATGTTGCAGTCGTATTGAACTGTTTAGCTCTTCTATTATAATGAGCAGTGTAGCCATATTTCTCTCTTAAGATTTCTTTGTATACAGTGAGAGGCTTCGCTTAGCTTTTTGGGAACTTCACAGACTTGTCTTTTTTACTTAGTGTGTGGATTGATATTAGCAGAAATGAATAGAACAAAACAATATTCAAAGTGGGAAAAGCTTAAAATTCATAGATATTTAGTAGCCTACCGCTTGGAAATTTTGATGATTGAAAGCTTGCTTGAGAAACTTGAGCACAGACATAATATTTGCAAGAAGCTTGTAGCTAGTGTTGAGAGTAGCATTCGTAATGGAACTTTTTCTTCTCCAAATTGTAAAATGGTCAAGCCTCTGAAGCCCTTTCTCAAATATATTCTAGTTGCAGTGTCATGGTCTGATGCAGTCCAGTTCAGACTGCAGGCATTGATTGCAAGGAAATGTACTACAGAAGCTGGATTGGACCAAGTTTACATCGCCTTGCACTGGAGGCTGCGCTATGCCAGGGAGGAGGAGAACAACCTTCCTCCATCAAGGAAGAATGGTTGAAAAAAAAAAAATATTATGATGGGGATTGTTTTGAAATTGCATTTCTTTTCAGCTTTGTAAGTTTTGCTCCTGCAACTTATGTTTCTGAGGATTTTTTGGTTGGTCATATTTGTTATTTGGTAGTCCTGATTCCCTACTGATTTTAGTGAAAGCTGGATCCAAAGCTTCCTTGAACTGAATATAAGGGGTTCCTGCTAAGCTTTGTGGTTTTTGGTAAAGTGTCTTCATGATACTCTTTCTCTCACTTATGATGTGAAGTCGTGGTTTTTGGTAAAGTGTCTTCATGATACTCTTTCTCTCACTTACGATATAAAGTCACAGTGGCTGAATGGTGATATTCAGTGAAGTAGATGTCATACTATTGCCTAAGTCTTTAATGATTGTACTTGTCTAGGTTTTGGGACTGTGATACTTGATTGTACAGTGTACTATTTCATTTTGAAAAACTGAATGCACTTATCCTTGGTTGGATACAATCCTCTGCTTGGGACATCAGTACTATTGTTTCAACTATCTATTTCAGTACTACTGTTTCAACTATCTATTTCTATAGTCGATTATGAAAAAGTGGATTTGTCACTGATTTAAGAGACTTTAGTCCAATGGATAACATCATTGATCGTGTGGCAGTGTGCCATATTTAATGAATTCAACATACTTAAATCACTTTTTCATCGAGACATGGCTTCATTTAGTACACTAATTGTTGCACGGTTGGAATATTGTACGCTTAAGATGAATTGGAAGCCCGTGCTTTTGCTATGCTAGATAGGTACTGGTAAATGTGATGATATTATGAATCTTTCTATCTTATTCATATGCATAGATGTGTTGTCTACATGAATGCAATCTAACCTGTTTCATTTGCCTTCCAGTGTTTGGCAATATTGTTAGGAACTGGACCATCAGGATTAGGCTCACTCAACAGTGCTTGAATGCTAAATACAAAATGAAGTGTAACCATAGAACAAAGTATTCAATTCTCAACTTGAAATCTACAAATCAGTTGAACGCTAAGAACAATTACAATTACCATAGTACAAGCCTTAGCAAAACTAGACTCTATTTATCTTTTAGAATATCTAAGCATATTCAACCTAACCATAGAAACGATAGTGATGTGAACAGGTTTGCAGAAATAGTTGCAAAAGAATAATTAAAATAGGGACCAAGGAATTGATATGACATGGCAGAACTTGGCATTTGTATTCATTAAAACTTGTTGTTTCTTGGGTAGAGCGCTTTTTTTTTAGCATTTTAATAGACCATGTATATTGAATGTAATTACTAATTTTTAGATTTGTCCACGAGCTGTTTCACAAAGCTATCAAGGAAATTCAAAATATAGTCCTTATCTTTATTTAAACACATTTCCTATGATTTCTAGATTGGTCCCTGAGCTGATTTCACAAAGCTATCAAGGAAATACAAAATATAGTCCTTATCTTTATTTAAAGACATTTCCTATCGATTCAACTTAATCAACAATGATAAAGTAGGAAATAGGCAGCTTCATTGGAGGATGGATTGCCATGTCTGCAACTTACGGCGTGATGAAGCTCTTTAATCTTACCGAAGTAGAAGATGTTATATAGCTCAACTGCCATTTACTTTTTCCTTTTCTTTCATCCCTGTTATATAGGCAAGCGTTGCAATAAGCTCTCTCTTCTCAGCCCTGCTCTTCTGAACCAAAGAAAATTTAAAAAATCAGTGGAACGGTTATTCCTCGACCGTCGTAAGATTTTAGATAGTTATGCAGCATGGAATATACACGCAAGGGCGCAGGCCTTGTGTGGCACACATGTCTCTGTACTTTTGTTGATAGTTATGCAGCATGGAATATACAGGCAAGTGTGCAGGCCTTGTGTGGCACACATGTCTCTGTACTTTTGTTGTTTTGGAAAGAAATTCGATGTTTTGTGATCTTGTCATGTTTTTACCAAGTTTGTATGTAGTGATGGATTGTCTCTGTACTTTTGTTGTTTTGGAAAGAAATTCGATGTTTTGTGATCTGGTCATGTTTTTACCAAGTTTGTATGTAGTGATGGATTTTCCAAGAATTAGGAAAAAACAATGTGTGCCCAAGTGAATAATTTATTATGATATTCATTGGGATTTCTTCAGTTATATGAGATATCAAGGTTACAAATATAATTTTAACGTTTTTAAAGAGAGATTGTGTTTAGTTTTCATTGTTGGTTAGTTTGTATATTGAGTGAAAATAAAGATTGTAAAATTGAAATAGTTTTTGTTGAGCAGTACAATGGAGTTGTTAGAATATACTCAGTTTAGAATTTAATTAGTAGTATGGTTTGAAATTGTATTTGAAGTGGGGGTTAGACACTATTGGATTGTATAAGGAGTTCACTATTATAGTATTTATTGGATTGTATAAGGAGTTCACTATTATAGTATTTATTGGATTGTATAAGGAGTTCACTATTATAGTATTTGTGCATCATTAAGTATAGACCATTTGAATCATTGCTAGTAATTTATACACAAAAATGATTAAATTAATTCAATTATTGTTGGTAATTGTGAACTTTAAATAACATTTCTCACAATCTTATACTCATCTCTTATGGTGTCAGGGCATTGTATTCAGTAAGATTTGATTCCTGGTGGACTCATTCAAAACCATTCAACTTCACCAATAGACCAAGAGCCTATTGACATAATTGAAATTTTAAATGTAGGAAACATACCAAAAAAATTCACACTTAACTCACTTGTTGTTCTTGAATGACACTTTAAACATTAAAACATTAATTTTTTTATAATTTTAAGCTTTGCTTTTGGATTTTTTTTTTGATATTGAAAAAATCAGAAGGAGAAATCAGTGCTCTGGAGAGCAACTGGAGAAATAAACAGCAGTCTGAATCAAAACAAACTAACAGCCAGCGAGCCAGGGACAGCTAAAACGATAATACAAAATAGAGTACACAAAGTCACAAGCCCCTCTAACACAACCAGACAAGCATTAAACAGTGCTGAAGCAATATAGAGTCCTTAGCACAAAAACAAAGCTGCAACTTTTAACATCCCCTGAATTAAAAAGACAGAACAGCATTGCTGTCCTGTAGCCTGGCCAAACGTGACACTCCCCTGCAACCTGTGAAGTAAAGAAACCTCCAGCACATGAATAGAATTCTGTCAAATTTTACTTTAGTGTTCTCTTTTTTAATGCTGCTGCATCTCTTCTTCCTCCTTCCTGTGAAATCGCATGGCTACCTTGAAATCAGTTTTGTCAGGAGCATAGGCAAAAAGTTTGTTCTAAATGGCAGGCCTCGCATATTAATGGCTTCAACTCATATTGGCTTATGTTGGTAGCATCAGACACAAACCAGAGACACAAGTCACCTCTGCTTTCAAAGAAGCTGCAGCTCGAAATTGGGCTTTCAACGATGGCAATGGATATCACGCATTGTAAACTTCCTCCGGTGTATTATAATAAAGAGTTTGTATTCTGTTTTACACGTATAATTTGAAAACACGCTCGAAACACATGGTTTCATAGGCATTCAAAAGTCATTTGAGTAAAGAATTCTACTTGACAGGCTGTGTGCCCTTTTTTGCCCAGTTCTTTTGGATTTAGTCTTATGATGTCTTCGATGAATACTTCATTTTTATAGAAGTACTTTAGTAAAGGGTTAGAAGTACAAGTTGGCAATCGTGGCAGTTATTTGCAAATAATTTCTATCTGTTCAAATTTTGGTGGGTCGCACGTGGGTAAGTCTATAATTGGAATTTGAAGTGAAGGCAGGAAGAAGTTTTCAAATCAAACTTAACAATTAAGATTCAGATTTTATGTAAACAAAATTTATAAAATGTGTAAATAAATAAATTCGTGGAAGCCAAATGGATAGAAAAATAGAAAAACTTGGGCAGTTATAGAGTAAAATCTTTATCACGTTAAACAAAAAATAAATAAATTGGTTGAAACCAAATGGATAGAAAAATAGAAAAACTTGGGCAGTTATGGAATGAAATCTTTATTGCATTTGAAGAATATGAAAAGTCTTGCAGCATAGTCTTTTTAAATTAACTCATGTAGCATATCAAATATTTTAACTGCAAGTAATTTATGAATGCCAACAAATTGGAAGATATTCTCGGCACACTGTAGATATATTTTTTTAAATATAAATATACTAGTTTATTAAAAATGTATGCAGGTTTGTGAACATAATGGTATAAATGATTTTTTAAAAAATTACTGGGTTTGATGTGGCTTTAAAAGTGAAGGAATGTTATAGTTAATTTTTGCAGAAGTTAAGAAACCACTTTAAAATATTCAGACTATAAATATTATCATAATTAATTTCTTTAATGTTTAAAATATTATTATTATATCACAAATAATTATTTATTACTTCCTGCCTTTGGCACTATTATTGCAATGAGTTTTTTAATCTAGTGATTAATCTATCTATAATAAATCAATCAAAACAAAGTATTATTTTTCATGTTGGACAAATTTTATTTTTTCCTAAGTTTATATGAGAAAATTTTAAAAAAATTATTGGGAAAATATTTATCTCTTTGTGATTGGCTCAAAATGGCGGATTTTGCAGAAATACTATTTTGAGTGAAACAAACACCTCAGAAGCAACGAGGTGGCAATACTAACAAATTAATTTGTTTAATTAAATTGTGAGCGACTAAATTCTTGTGTAGAATTTGGTTATTAAACAAATAATTTTTGGTTATTAAACAAATAATTTTTTTCTTAAAGTCTATGCAAATATTATAACAAAAATTGTAATATTTATATTAATATAATATTCATATTAATGTCATTATTTAATTTTGACCACTGTATAGTTATTATATTCTTTTATGTATAAATATTAAAAATTAAAATATTGTAGTATCTAAATATTAATGTAAAACATGGGTGGTAGGGTGGGAGTCCTTCCACACAATCTGGTGTGGAAGGACTGGTGCTCTCAGCTATCAAAACAAGGTGATAAGTTTTCTTTTCACTCACGTCCCATGAGCATTTTTTGGGAGTCATAGCCTTAATAAATCATCATTGTAGTGGCAAAGTAATCAATCCTTTGTCACCTCACTTCAAATGAACAATAATGAGAAGGCCGTCTGGCCACGCAACTAGAAGTTTCTCCTTTCGAAGGGACGAGAAGGGCTGAAAGGATTTAGGCTTTCTCTCTCTTCACCATAGCCATAATAAAAAAAATTCATTCTTGCCTCACAGCAATGGCAGGTAGAACCAGGTTCATGATGCGCATGGTGATAGAAGAGATGGTTTGTTTGGGGTTGACACCCCAATTCAGCTAGAAAGTGTAGTCAGGCAATTGGCATTCAAGGGAATGATCATAGAACAAAGATTGAAATGAGTTCTATGCCTAAATGATGATCTAACCCTAGTTGCAGTGAAAGTGATCCTTGGTAGAGGTTTCGGCGAGGGAGGCAAATTCTACAGGATGGGTACTTCTATTCCTTCCCACTTTCTTGTAGCAATTCTGGATGCCGGCTTCCCCAAAGAAACTGTAGAACAACTGGTTAGGAAGCTCTTCATACCTAATCTTCTCATCAGTCTGAAGGATACTATCAAAGCAGCCTCCCTGGGGATGGGTATTCCACGGCCAACCGATTTTCATCTTCTCCGAGATCCGGATGCAGTTGTTAGGTTTTTTCCTTTCCTACTAGATTTGAAAGGCATGGCCCTTTTGGTGCATAGGGAGCAGGTGAATGTTGGGGTTTGTTTTCTCAAAAATCTTTTGCAAATGGAGCTATCTAATGGAAACTTCGAGTGGGTTCCAGAGTTTTGTGATTTTGCCTTAAATCTAGGTTTCATGTGAATTGCCACTACAGGCACTTTGGTTCTCTATATTGTTGCAGTCTGATACGGTGTTTAATTTGGCAATGGTATTTAGGTGATAGGTAATGGAGGTTGAAGTAAATCCTCTTTTTTGTCTATTTTTGGGGGTATGGGTTAAGCCCTGCGTGGCATTTTGTTTTACTCTGGTAGACCCTACGTGGTCATATGGGATAGTTTTTTGAGTAGTAGGTTTACAGGGCATTTTTGTTACAAGCCCTTATCTAGACTATTAGCCTATGAGGCATTATCATATGTAATTTTGATCCCCTTTTTAATATATAATACTTGATTATGAAACAAAAAAATATTAATGTAAAACAAACACCTAAAATTGAGGAGAAAAATCCAAACACCTAAAATTGAAGAGAAAAATTGAGGAGGTAGAAATACTAACAAATTAACTTGTTTAATTATATTATGAGTGACTAAATTCTTGCTAAACAAATAATTTTTGGTTATTAAACAAGAAATTAAAATATTGTAAGGATCTAAATATTAATGTGAAACAAACACCTATAATTGAGGAGGAAAATTCCGTCAGAATTAACTTGTTTAATTAAATTATGAGTCCTAAATTCTTGCCCGAGAATTTGGTTATTAAACAAATAATTTTTGGTTATGCAAATATTATAACAAAAATTGTAATATTTATATTAATATAATATTCATATTAATGTCATTATTTAATTTTGATCATTGTATACTTTTCTATATAAAAATTAAAAATGAAAATATTGTAGTTATCTAAATATTAATATATTATATTGTTAATATTATATTCATATTAATATATAATTAATAACATATTAACAATAATAGTTATATTATTTAATTTTGATCATTGTATAGTCATTATATTCTTTTCTGTATAAATATTAAAAAATAGTATACCTATATTTAAAATATATATCTAAAGTACGCCGAGAGATACCGCACTCAAGGGGCCTATAACATTTTGTTGATAAATTATTAATATTATATAGGCGCATCGAGAAGGATATTTGTCAGTGTATTTTATATATATGATACCCATTAGCAGCAATAGAACAACATGTATAAATGAGGAAAAATAAATTTGTAAATTGAATTTAGCTATGAATGAAATGTGTAAATATTCTCTAGCAAAAATGTCTCTAGAAAATAAGAATGTCCCAAAATTACCCATTGGAGACAATGCAATAACAAAATTCAAGCTACAATAATCCCTAAGGAAGTTTTTGATGGGAATAAAGGTGTCTCAACCTTTGCAAATTCCTAGCATATGATATTCGTTTATGTATTTATTTATTTGCCTAATTTTGTATTTACTTGCACATCCTATTTTGTCATTTAGTTTGAGGTGGCATTGTGACATGTCATCCTACTTGTAATATGACTTGGATGGTCAAGTCAACACATGAGAATCTAGGCATCCCATTTGAAGTGGAACTAATATGCCATGTGTTGGCATCTTGCGATATGTGGAAGAGGTTATTTTTTATGACGAAATCTGTGACATGTATGAGCCAAGTATAGAGATTCCTATGACAAGTGAGGACAAGTGTTGGAGAGTATCTTTGCATGTGAGGAAGGTATCTTTGGGCGCCCAAGTTGGGTTATGACATGTTGTAAGAGGAATATACTATATTTAGTCTTGTATGACGAATTCTCTTACAAAATTAAGTGTTGTTATGTTGGGTAGATTTTATGATAGCTGTAAGATGTGTAAGAGCATCTATCATAGCCTATTTTGAGTTGGAGCACTCCATCTTGGGAAGTCAAATCTCCCATGTACGATAGATGTAAGAGAGGTGTATGCATGTTGGACAAGTGTCCTTGGGTGTGAGAAATGGGCCATGTGGCAAAGATGGACTCCCACCTCTAGAAGTTTCTCATTTATGCCTTGTAACTCTATATAATGTGGTGCTTGGAGTAGTAGTATGCATAGCGTTTGTATAGGTACTGTTATGCTGCCAATTGCTGAATAGTTTATTTTATAATTTCTGTTGAATTTTGGAGTACACTGTCTCCTACTTCATGTATACAGTCTCACATTTTGAATATATAGTTGGTTAAAGATCATCTTTATTCATCGACATAGTCGTTCTTGTGTTGGCATATTTCTCTTATGGCTTTTTACTCAAGGAGTAATGTAAAAATTGCAATTAGAAAATATCAAATGTGATTCGGGTGTGTAGGGATAACTAAGTATGGTTGATTCCAAGACTAGTAGAGTATTTTCAATGTAAGGCATTGTTGTATCTTTACAATAAACTGAGGTTCGTTGCATCACTGTCTATTTAGTTTTTATCATTTTTAACCTTTTTGACTCCTTGACCCAATGGATAGGCACTAATCTGTTTCATGTATACTATACTGAACTTACGCCCTTCTAATTATCCTCAAACTATTTTCAATTCAAATATTTTCCTTTCCAGCAATAGGCTTTTAGGATATTTATTTTGATTAAGTTAATTCCTGCATGTTCCTCTGCAAAGAATAAGATAAGAGCTTAAAGAATCTAGCCAATCCCTTTACTTTATCATACATTCTTTCAAGTAGCTCACAAGGAACATATCTATGATATGAACAATGTTGACAATCTAATATTTCTGGAAAACCCCATCCATTTGAGTAGAACATTGCTATCCCCAAGAAAATAAGATATCAGTTAAAGAGAGATAGCCAAAGAATTAGAAATAAATCCATCTATATAGGAACACCCTCCTTGGTTTCATAGAGCCTATAGTGCAGAGAAAGAAAGGGGGGATTAAGAAAGCCTTCTCTCCCTAATCTTCTATTTGTTGGCCAACCCCTCAAGGTAGATTAATCATTAATAAGTGGCTATTTTATAGATTTGTTTCGAGAATCAGGTTGGGAATTTAAAACAACCAATAGATTGGTGACTCTGCTGGGGAAGTTGTATAAAGTTTTAAATACTAAGTGCAGTAGATTGTCATGGGTATTTAGAGTTTGCATAAAATTTATGTTCATTATCTTTCTCCAAAAGGGGTAGCAACTCTACCATATTTTCAGATAGATGCAGAACCGTTACATGAAGTTTTATGCATCATAATGTTCCATATAACCCTAATGTGAAACATGATTTAAAAGGGTTGATTCTGAAAGAAAAAATATATTCCTCTATGAAGCAGAGGTGGCAAATCTATTGGAAGGGATCTAGTGATGTAGTCTAGTGTTATTGATTCTGCTTGAAAATCAAAGCATAATTTGTACCAGAAGTAGAAAAATTCTTTTCAAGTATTTTACCAAGCTTTAAAAAATTTCCTAAAAAGTTGACAAATGTATAAACATCAACCTCACTTCTTTTATCAAAGTGAATTTGTCATGGAAAGATATAGGGCTATTAATTTCAATGGTATTTGTGGGTTTCCAAATCATATGCCCAATGAAGTTAGAAGTCAGATAACCAAGTTCAATCATGATAAATCCAAAACAGCTAGTAGCCATTTACAAGAATTTTGTGACTTAATGGGAGATTATGAGCTAGATCATGAACATATAGTCATAAAGTTGTTTTTTCAAACTTTTAGGGGAGAAGTCAGAGATTGGTTTGCATATCTACCCAATCAGTCCGTCTTTTCTTGGCAAGATTTAAAGTTTGCTTTCATGGAGTAGTTGGGGGAAAGAATAGATGCAGGTTCTTTAATTAAAGAACTCATGCAGATTGAAAAGGGAGATAAGGAATCAGTCATAGTTTTCAATTTAAGATTTGCCAGAATAGTGAGGGAAATTCCTGAGAATGTCAGACCCAATGAAGCTATGTGTTTGATCATATATTTGGGTGCATACAATAAAAAGGATAGTTATCGACTAAGAGACAAGAACCCTCTACTATGAGTCCAGCATATTCCTTAGCCATAACTATTGAAATTTGAAGCATACAAAGATAAAAGGTTGTGAGTTTATAGAAAATGGGTGTAGAGGGAATAATGGATCCATTTGTTCTCCCATTTATGCAAGGGAAGATAAAATGGGCTATTCAGACAAACCCTTGTCAAAATAATTAGTATATAGCACTCAGTATACTGAAGGGGATAGGGATTATGATCAAAACAAACGAGTTCTAAGTTTTAGTAATCCTGGTGCTCATTTTCCCCCTCAGTATCAAAATAAAAGGAAATCCCCAGAGTCTTACAAAGTAGCTTATGAGATAATGAACATCGCAACACAAAAGGATATATCAGTTAAGGAAGTTCCTTTGACTTATTAAAGAATGACAAGTTGTGAAGATATTTCCCCTATTTGTGAAGAAATTTATTCTACATCAAAGTCCCCTAGGGATGTAGCTTGCTTTGAATCTAAATATCAAGAGGGATTGATCCTTGTTAATCATATAGAAAATAGCGAGCAATTATCAAAATACTCACACCAAAATAGTGGGGGTTTTGAATCAGATGATGATATATGCTATCAGAATAGTGATATTGGAGATTGTGTACATGAGATGCATATAAGAGACAACCCACTATATGAGGAACCTATGGATTTATCAGTGAGAGAAAATATAGTGCCCTATAAATGCATAGAAAATCCACTATTTGATAGGGATCATGAGGGAACTAATAAAGCAATATTGGTTCAACACATAGAGGAATGTGGGGGGATAAGTACTGAGCCAATAGATCAGGACCCAAGTTTTTAGCCTGATAATGCCTCCCATTCCTATATTCATCATCAAGATGAGAAGTCAATTCAGAAGGTAGAAAATAAAAGCAGAGTGTTAGATTTCAAAGAGAAGCAGAATATGATTGTTTTAGATTTGACATTGATCAAGGAGAATTTGAGAATTCCCCTACTACAAATTATAAAATGGATTATGATTTCTTTTATTTTTCAGATTTATGCAAAAGGCAGAAATCAGGGGATGATAATACTTTCATATGGTTAGAAACAATTGAACCAAGTGCTGAATCTCTTTTTCATGACAATATATATATCATTTATTCTTGGTTCAATATAGTGGGGGAAATCATGGAGAAAATGAAAATAACTATCCAACCAGCTATCCAAATATCTTTGTCAAGAACAAGTTGGGTTTCAATGAAGTTTTTCAGAGCAAATTAACAAAGTCATTGAAGAACAGAATATTTGATAGAGGCAGGCTGGGTTTTTTCTCTACATAATGGCCCGAGGTCATTATGTGTGTGTGTGGCCTTCTCCTCTAGAGTTCTTCTGTGATCTCGATTTGTTCATGGTTGAACAGGAGTCCCCAACTAGAGCCACTGATGGAACCTTATAAAATTTTTCATGTTTCTGATAATTTTTTTCTTAGCTCTATGTCCCCTGATCATTAGATTTCCAAAATTAAGGTTTCTCTATTAGAGAAAATGCTCTGAATAAGCTAAATTTGTTAAAACCCTAAACCCTCATAGTATAAAGTCTTGCAAATAGCCATATACGATATCATTCTTCAGTGACTGCGTATTTCATGTCACCATATTTTAAAGTTTTCCCTCATGCCTTCCCACAACGTTGTTTACCGGCCTCTCGCTAAGCAATTACCATCTATAGCTCATACCTAGGATAGATTTATTCTCAAAAGGAGAGTTGACCCAATTGGTCATCCTCATCCTAAAGCTGTAAAACTTGTATATGTGTCATGGTCTAGTCCTACTAACCAATTTTGGCAGGTGGCGCTAACGGATTCGTTTCTACCAATCCACCCAAGAAAAGATACAAAGGAGTCTAGCCTCGATGGAAATGTGGAAAAGGTGACAACTGGTCAAAGACCATCTAGGATGGCAAGGAGGTGGGTCTCGGGCCTTACAAATGGTTTCGCTTTGATTCTGACGTTCTGCCATACTCCACCAAGGGATTTTTAGAGCGACTGCAAAATGACAAATTTTGGATGCATGGCTTTTTGAGAAATGGAATTGTTACATTAATGGCAAGGATCTAATGTGGCATAAAATATGAATTGTTTTTTGATAAATGCTCTGATCAAGTACTAGAGATCAAGATCTAACGGTTATCTACTATTCTATCAAGTTATATCTTTGACCATTGTTGGGAATTAAGGTGTCTCAACCTTGGTAATTCCTTACATTGTTAATGTTTGTATTTATTATTTAATTGGGAATGTTGTAAATATTTGTAAAATTCCATATTGTCATATTGTGGGATTTGGCACAGTGATGTATCAATCCTACATGGATTATGACAACTTGTAATTTTGTCCTTACATGAGGAGATAGGCATCCCACTTTATGGTAGGAGCATTTTTCCATGTGTCAACATCTTCCATGTTGTGTAAGGGAATGTTTGACCAAAACGGTTATGATGGATTCGTATGATGAATCTATGACATGTAAGAGTCAGAAATAGAATCATGTAAGACAAGTGAAGACATGTGTCATAAAGCATCTTTGAAAAAGGCATATTTGGGTGCCCCAAGGTGGACTATAACATGTTGTAAGAGAATATGCTATTTATAGCCTGTGTATGACAGATTCTCTTATAGCTGTAAGTTGTAACCACTATGACAAATTCTATGATGGTCGTAAGTGTTGTAAGAGCATCTGTTATAGCCCATTTTGGAAATAGGTGATCCCTTTGGGATGGGAGCTGTGGAATGGGAGTTGTGGACAAGTGTTAGGCACATTCTACAATGTTGACCCAGTGTCCTTAGGCGTGGGTTTTGGTCCATGAAGCCAAGTTGGATGCCTATTCCAAGAAAGGTCCAATTTTGCCTTGTATTTTCTATAAAAAATAGGTGCTTGGAGAGGGAGTTGTATCATAGGTTCTACAGGTACTGTTATGTTGCCAGTTTGACTCCAGACATGAGTGTTAAAGACCATTGAAGCTTGCATTGCAAGTGTATTGTAAACATATTTTAGATTTGTTAATACATTGTGCCAGTTTCTGAGTGTGGGGTTTTTTGCCTGATAAGGGTTTTCCCCACCGTAAATCTTTGTCTCTCTTCTTCTGTCTACTTTTTGGTTCTTGTGTTTTGCTATAATATCTTATGTTAATGGTTTAAAATTGCTGTAATAGTTAGGATAAAATTGAATTTGCATATCCCTCTCCTCATTATATTAGTGTAGAAAGTGATTTTCACACACCTAGCTTCCTCTCAGTTGGTATCAGAGCTTGATCACCTTTGGTCCTAGTTGTTGGGTAGGGGTTTTTTGAGCTGATCTTAGGTTGAGTGGGAGCCTGTGCAGACTATTCTGTATCTTATTGCAGCAAGGAGATGGCAAGTACATCTAGAAGATTTGAAGTGGAGAAATTCAATGGCACTAATTTCAAGCCGTGGAAGCTCAAGATGGAAGACATGCTTGTCGACTGAGACCTTTAGGAAAGTGTTAATGGAACTAAACTAGCTACAATGTCACAAGATGAGTGGGATCTCAAGGATCAGAAGGCTAAGGGTCTCATAAGACTTAGTCTTGTTGATTCTGTTATGTTAAATGTCTATGAGGAGACTACTGCAAAACTACTTTGGAAGAAGTTGGGGGATGTGTATTAAGCCAAATCCTTGGTTAATAAACTTTTCCTGAGAAAGAAGTTGTATTCTCTTTGAATGGAGGATAGAGGATCTGTCACTAAACATATGAATACTTTTAATATGTTGGTTGCACAATTGACATCTATTGGTGTGACAATGGAGGAGGAGGATTGGTGTATGACCCTACTTTGTTCTTTGCCAGACTCATGGGATCATCTTGTCATGGCTATTGGAAGCACCACATCCACATTCAAAATAGAAGAAGTTGTTTCTTCACTATTGTCTGAAGAGATGCAGATAAAGTCTTCTGAGGCAGCCAAAGAGGCCCTAGTAGTTCATGGAAGACCCAAGGAGAAAGGGAAGAAAAAAGACAAGAAAGCTGAGAAGGGTAGATCCAAATCCCATGGGAGATCCAAATCTCCTGGAAAGTCCAAGGCTCTTTGTTGGAACTGTGGAAAAGATGGGCATTTCTAAAAGGAATGCAAAGAGAAGAAGAAAAATAAGAAGAAAGCTCTTGATTTAGATTTTGACAAGTCATAAGATGATGGTGATACTTTCATTGTAGCCCTAGCAACTGATGTGGAGCACACAACGGGAAACGCAGAACGAGCTCTAGTTTAGTCCTGGTTAGCAAGACTTGACAAAGAACCATTGATACATCTCTATTGACTGGACAACCACCATTGGAAAGACTTTCCTAAGTCTCTCCATGCCCAAACTCACACCGATAGCTCAACCAGTTTTAACTTCGGTGAGACATCCCCTATTGTCCAAGTCTTCCGTCCTCCTACTGATATCCTGGTAGCAATTAAGTCTCTTTTGTCTTAACTATGATGGTTAACACACTGGTTAGTTGTGACCTTATCGGTGAGACTCTTCTCATCGATCAAACCTTTAACTCATCTGCTGATGTCGCACCTCGTCCTGATGGCATTTACCTTCGGTGAAACTTTCACTATCGGTTAGACTTTCTCTGGAGTTGCCTATAAGCCGATCACTTCGATGTCACTTTAGACCTTCACTCGTCGGCGTGATAATTTCTATTGGCCACCATAGGGTTTGCTATGCTGATACACCGATGCATAGTTTACCTTCTTCTAAATCCTAGCACATGGAGATGCTAGGTTAACCTACTGTGCAACCCACACTATCTGGATCCTCTACACCGCTGAATAGGAAAAACAAAATAAGAAGCAAAACAAATATTCATACAATGAAGCCATTCCACTAATTTTGACATAAACCTTACCAGTGGAATGCTTCACATCGACATATTGCAACAACGGAAAGCACAGAAAGAATGGGAATCTACACCTATACGATTTACAGTTACAGGAAATAGAAAATTGATTGACAGAATAGAAACGTTCTATTTCGCCTTAGCACAATCACAATTACATTCGATCACACTTCTTCTTCAATCTGATTACAATAATAATAATCAACATTTGGTTCATTCCTCTGGGTTTATAAACTCACCCTGAGGAAAACCAACCGATTCCAAGTGGCTGGGAGAAAACCAACTGATTCCAAGTGGCTGGGAGACCAACTATCTTGAGACTAACAATTTGACAAATATGAGCTAAGTCACTTGGGACTTACAAACAGAAATGAAAATGCATTGGTCAAATAGACCTTATTACAACACAAAACATGATTTTCTAGGTGCTCCTGCACCATACTCTCGCAGTGAAAGTTGTCTCAAGTCCTCTTAGAGACTAATTGCTGCAAATCACCACCCTGCTTTTTGATGTCTTCTTCCAGCATCCATGTGGCCTTTGAGTCTGGAAGTCTGTGCCATTTGACTAAGTGCTCAAAATAGGTTTGATTTCTTGTCTTCTTGGCTGTCCTACTATCCAAGATGCACTCCATCTTCGGTGGTTCCATAGGTGGTAAATATTGCACCCACTCTGCATTGTCTTGGACAGAATCTATTGTATCTTCTCCTGTATCAGGACTCTTCTATAATGCTAGATTAGCAACATTGAATATAGGTGAAATAGCAATATCATTAGGGAGTTCAATTTTGTAAGCATTAGAACCATATTTCTCCAGAATTTGACAAGGTCCAATTTTTTGCATGATCAACTTGCTGTGTTTTCCTGTGGGTAGTCTGTTCTTGTTGAGATGAACGATGACCATATCTCCTATTTGGTACTACACATCTCTTCTTCTTTGATCCACTCTAGCCTTGATCTTCTGACTATTTTGGTGTAGAGTATCTTTGACTTGTTGATGGATCTCTTTCATAGCCTCTGCAAATATATCAGCATGTCCACTCCTTTTGTTCAACCCTTGAACATCTCATAATTCAAAAATTCCTCTAGGATGACTACCATAGATAACTTCAAAAGGACTTAGACTGGTACTTCTGTTTGTAGAATCATTATAGGCATACTCTGTTTGCGAGAGTACCACATCCCAACTATTGTCATGTTCTCTTGTCAAACATCTCAGTAGATTGCCTAATGACCTATTCACAACCTCAGTTTGGCCATCAGTCTGACGATGATACGCTGAACTAAAAGACAAATTTGTACCCAATCTTTTCCACAAGGTTCTCCAGAAATGTTCCACAAATTTGCTATCTCTGTCAGATACAATATTCAAAGACAATCCATGAATTTTGACAATTTCTTTAAAGAACAAACCTGTAATGTAACTAGCATCATTGGTTGTTTTACAAGGAATAAAGTGAGACATCTTGCTGAACCTGTCTACCATAACAAACACACTATCATAACCTGTCCTTGTCTTGGGCAATCCCATCACAAAATCCATACTCAAACTTTCCCAAGGTTTGTTTGGTATGGGCAGAGGTTGGTACAGTCCTGCATTGGTTGAGACCTCCTTTGCTTTCTAGCAAATCATACAACTCTCAACAAACCTTCTGATATTAGATTGCATCCTTAGCCAAAAGTAAAACCTTCTTACAAGGTCTAAGGTCTTATTGAGCCCAAAATATCCTCCTAAACCACCACTATGTTTCTCCTTCACTATACTATCCCTCATTGAACACTTAGGGATACATAGTTGACTTCCTTTAAACAAAAGTCCATCCTACAATGTATAATCTGAAAATTCACTATGGAAAGCATTGGCAAACTCACTGCATACCTTGTAAATCTCCTTGAAATCGTGGTCCTTTTCATACAACCCTTTGAGTGTCTCAACACCCATGCTTTGTAGCTGCACTTCTTGCACTGTCAACACCCTTCTGCTTAAAGCATCAATAACCTTATTGGTTATTCCTTTCTTATGCTTGATGATGAAGGTGTATGCTTGAAGACTTTCCACCCATTTCATGTGTCTATGGTTGAGCTTTTCCTGTCCATTCAAAAAATTGAGAGCATGATTGTTAATGTATACAATAAATTCCTTAGGAAGCAAGTAGTGCCTCCATTTTTTCAGAGCTTGTACCATAGCATACAACTCTAAATCATAAGAGGAGTACTTCCTCTTAGCTTCATTTAACTTTTCACTAAAGAAGGCTACTGGTTTGCCTTCTTGGCTCAACACTGCTCCTATGGCCAGCCCACTTGCATCACATTCAATTGTGAAAACCTTATTGAAATCAGGAAGTACTAAGACAGGATACTTCGCAACTTTCTGTTTCAGACTTTCAAAACTCTGATCTACCTCTTTTGTCCACACAAACTTCATCTTTCCCCCACCCTTGATGGTCTTTAACATAGGTGCACAAATATCACTGTAGTTCTTAATAAATTTCCTGTAAAATGTGGCCAAGCCATGGAAAATTCAGACCTCTCCTACTGTCTGAGGTGTAGGCCAATTCAAAATAGCCTCTACCTTGGAAAGATCCATTTTCAAATCACCCTTAGAGATGACAAAAACCTAGGTACACCAATTCTTGTTTCATGAAGTCACACTTTTCCAAGTTTATCAGTAATTTGTGATCTTGCAGCATCTTCAAGACTATCTCCAAATGTTTCAATTGTTCTTCCTTGCTCTTACTAAACACTAAGATATCACCAAGGTAGACTACCACAAATTTCCCTATGAATTCCTACAACACCTCATTCATCAGCCTCATAAAGGTGCTAGGGGTGTTTGAAAGACCAAACAACATCACAAGCCACTCATACAACCCTTCATTGGTTTTAAAAGCTGTCTTCCACTCATCCCCCTCTCTTATCCTTATCTGGTGGCACCCACTCTTCAAGTCTATCTTAGAGAAATAGGTAGCAGCTCCCAAACAATCCATTAGATCTTCTATTCTAGGAATAGGAAACCTATACCTGATGGTTATCCTATTTATGGCCCTAGAATCGGTACAAAGCCTCCATTTCCCATCCTTCTTTGGGGCTAGGACAATAGGTACTACACATTGGCTAAGGCTCTTCCTTATCAGTCCTTTGTTTAGAAGTTCTTGAATTTGATTTGCTATCTCTTCATTCTGCTGAGGGGTCATTTTATATGCTGCCTTATTAGGAAGTATTGGTCCTGGTATGAGGTCTATCTGATGGCTAATGTCTTTGACTGGTGGTAGGGAATTAGGTATATCTTTTGCAATCACTCATTTGTAACTTTCAAGCAAATCTCTGACCTCCTTAGGCCCTACTTCTCTCACACTTTTCTTCTTTTCCCCCTTAGGCTTCACAATCAAAGAAAAACCTACTCCATCACCTTCCTTTAATGTGTCCATGAATTCTTTCTCTCCTACCATCATTACACTAGACCCTACATGCTGTGGATCCTCTTCTACCAATGATTGTATCCTATAAGTCACACCATCCTTTTGTAATGAGTAAGCATTCTTTTGTCCATCATGATGAGCCTTTCTGTCAAACTACCATGGTCTACCTAACAAAAGATGGCAAGCATCCATTGGAAGGATGTCACATAAAATTTTATCTCTATACCCCCCAATACTGAATTCTACCCATGCCTGTTCATTGATGAGTATGTGCTATCCCTTATTCAACCAACTAACTTTATATGGACTACTATGGGGTATCTTTTCTAGATTCAACTTATTCACTGCTTCCAAAGATATAATATTATTAGTAGAACTAGAGTCAATAATAACTTTACAAACCTTACCTTGGATCTTGTAGTTGATTCTAAACAAAGCCCTTCTTTGAGATGGTTCAGTCTGCACTAGTTCCTTGAGTAGCGTCCTCTTGATCATTATATTTTCTTCTATTTCTAATGCTAGATTCACTTTAGGAGATGTCACACTCGCATCTTCTTGAATCAAAGTGGTTCTCCTCTCACCACCATGAGAAGTTGAGGCCTTCTCTGGACAATTGTATGCCAGGTGCCCTATCTGATTGTAGTTATAACATCTCATATTGGAGAATTTGGATCCTCTACTTGATCCACTTGTCCCATGTCTTCCATTAGGCCTTCTTCCTCGATAGCCTCCTCTGCTACTGGAGTCTCCAACTTGCTCTTCTTGGCTAGACTCACCACTAGGCCTCTGGTTAGGACTTCTTCCTCCAAAACTACCTCTGCCTCTGAAATTCCTTCCACCTCTACCTCTATTATTCTACTCACTCTTTCTCTTTATCTTCTCTTTAGCCCTTAAGGCCATTTGGAAACACTTGTTCACTGTTTCTGGTGCTAAGATGCTGATCTCATCTTGGATGTTCATCCTTAGGCCATTCAAATACCTGGCTACTTTCTCTAACTCTTCTTCTTGTCTCTTTGATCTGAGACCGAGTTTATGAAACTCTTGTGTGTATGCATTCACATCAAGGTCTCTCTATCTGAGGTTCTGCAATTTCTTATACATCTGCACGTCATAGTCTAGGGGTAAGAATTGTGCCTTGATTTTGGTCTTCATCCTTTCCTAGGAGGTTATCATATTCTTCTCCTCCTTGACTTTCTCTCCTTGCTCATAATTCCACCATGCAAGAGCAGATCCCTTCAACCTTGCCTTTGCCAACTTAACCCTCTTATCATTAGGGACTTCTTTGTATTCAAAATGATTATTCAATGCCTCAATCTAGTCAATCACCTCTTTAGCTTCCATACTTCCACTATACATAGGTAACCCATCTATGGTGTCCCTATTGACTGACTTCAATGCATTTACAAATGCCCTCTGGTCTGCTGGTATCTCCTCTGTCTTTTTATTGGTTTCATCAACTTCTGTATCACCTTCATCGTTGTCACCTTCATCTTCCCTATCTTTGCTTTTGGACTGCTTGAACTCTCCCAACTTGGATTCAAGCATCTCGATCAGTGCCTTGATGGCGTCCTATGACATACTTTTGGGAGGCATCATCTCCACCTTTGTCTCGCTCTCTCTGTTTGACATACACTATTCACAGATAGCACCCAAATGCTAACACTCCTGCAAGTCCTCGATTTGACTTTCTGCCCAAATCTTTTCAGGCTCTGATACTAATATGATGGGGAATGCACAGCGGGAAATGAAGAACGGGCCCTAGTTTAGTCTTGGTCGGAAAGACTTGACAAAGAACCACCAATACATCTCTATCGACTAGACAATCACTGTCGGAAAGACTTTCCTAGGTCTCTCTGTGCCCAAACTCACACTGATAGCTCAACTGGTTTTAACTTCAGCAAGACATCCCCTATCAGCCAAGTCTTCCATCCTCCTACCGATATCCTGATAGCGGTTAAGTCTCCTTCATCTTAACTATGAAGGTTAACACGCCAGTTAGCTGTGACCTTATCAGTGAGACTCTTCTCATCAGTGAAACCTTTAACTCATCTGCCGATGTCACACCTCTTCCTGATGGCATTTACCTTCAGTGAAACTTTCACTATCGGTTGGACTTTCTCTGGAGTTGCCAATAAGCTGATCACTCTGATGTCACTTCAGACCTTCACTCGTCAGCGTGATAATTACTATCATCCACCTTAGGGATTGCTACATCGATACACCAATGCATAGTTTACCTTCTTCCGAACCCTAGCACATGGAGATGCTAGGTCAATCTACTATGCAACCTGCACTGTCTGGATCCTCTGCATTGCCGAACGGGAAAAACAAAACAAGAAGCAAAAAAAATATTCATACAACAAAGCCATTCCACTAATTTTGATAGAAATCTTACTAGTGGAATGCTTCACATCGACATATTACAACAACAGAAAGCACATAAAGAATGGAAATCTACAACTAGACGATTTATAGTTATAGGAAATAGAAAACCAATTGACGGAACAAAAACATTCTATTTCTCCTTAGCACAATCACAATTACATTTGATCACACTTCTTTGATCTGATTACAATAATAATAATCAACATTTGGTTCATTCCTCTGGGTTTATAAACTTGCACTGAGGAAAACCAACCGATTCCAAGCGGCTGGGAGAAAACCAATCGATTCCAAGCGGTTGGGAGACCAACCGTCTTGAGACTAACAATTTGACAAATATGACCTAAGTCACTTGGGACTTACAAATAGAAATGAAAATGCATTTGTCAAATAGACCTTATTACAACACAAAACATGATTTTCTAGGTGCTCCTGCACCAGCAACCCATGCATCTAATGATGTGTGGCTGATCAACTTGGTGCATCATTCCACATGACCTCGCATCGAGACTGGTTTACCAAGTATGAGGAGTTTGATGGTGGAAGGGTGTATCTAGGTCATGACTCTCATATGAAGATTGTTGGTCATGGAAGAGTCTCTATCTGATTCCCTGATGGACGAGTGAAGGGGATCTCTGGGGTTATGCACATCCTAGGCTTAGCACGGAACTTGCTTTTAGTAAGTATGTTGAATGATGCAGGTGTGCAAGTTGTCTTTTTGAAAGAAGGATGCAAGATGACTAGAGTAGCTATGGTGCTTGCTAAGGGTACTAGGAGAGGTACTTTGTTTCAACTAGAGGCATGCATTTCATAATGCAATAGTTCTTTTGACTCAAGGCAGAGGGTAGTAGTCACTTGATCCCCACCATCTAAATGAGCAGTGAAGAAATATGTTGTTTCTAGTCTTGATGGCTGTAATCATCCATTGGAAGTTAAACTTCCTAATGAAAAGATAATGTTATTGTATAAAAGATTTGGCGACATTGGTGAGAAGGGTTTGTGTACCCTAAAAAATAAGAACCTCATTGAGGGGTAAGATGATTGTAATCTTGAGTTTGACTTTTGTGAACATTGCATTTATGGAAAACAAAACCATGTTCAGTTTTACTGGAGTTCTCATAAGTCTTCTGGTGTGTTGGACCTTATTCATTCTGATGTGTTTGGTCTTGTTAATGTTCCTTCATTATCAAAGTCTATATATTTTGTATCTTTTATAGATGATTATAGTAGAAGGACATGGATTTATTTTCTCAGAAGCAAATCTGAAGTCTATAGCAAGTTTAAGGAGTTTAAGGCCTTTGCTGAAAATCAAACTGGTAAAAAGATTAAATGTTTGAGAACTGACAACGGTGGTGAGTTCTATTCTATAGAATTTGATAAATATTGCAAGGAACTTGGGATTGAAAGACATAAGACAACTCCATACACCCCACAACAAAATGGAGTTGTAGAGAGGATGAACAGGACACTGATGGAGAAGGCTAGGAGTATGCTTAGTGGAGCTAGCCTAGAACAAAAATTTTGGGCTGAAGCTATTGCCACTGCCTGTTATCTGGTAAATAGATCTCCTACATCATCTCTTGTTGGTAAGACACCCATGGAGGTGTGGTCTGGTAGAAAGCCGTCAATAAGGCATCTTTGTGTTTTTGGTTGTGAGGCATATGCACATATGCCTAGGGAGAAGCAGTCAAAATTAGAGAACAAGGCTATTAAGTGTATCTTCATTGGCTATGGTGTCGGTGTGAAAGGATACAAGCTTTGGGACCCTGTGGCTGAAAAAGTGTTGTATAGAAGAAGTGTTGTCTTCAGAGAGCTTACACCTTCTTCCACTATTTTACAGCTAGAAAGAAAAGTAAAGAAAGAGGATGTTATTTAGTTTCTTGCTACTCTTGAGAAGACTGAACAGAAAGACAATGTTGGACCTGATGATGAGGAGAGCTCTGGCAGCTCTGAAAGCTCAGATGAAGAAACTGAACCTCAACCTTAGCCATTGAGGAGGTCTACATAGATAAGAAAGCAACTTGAAAGGTTTAGTTTTACATTGCTTGATTCTAGTTGTGCTTATGCTTTAATCACTAACAGTGATGAACCTAGAACTGTGTCAGAGGCTTTGGATATGAAAGATGCAGGTTCTTGGAAGGAGGCCATGGGGGAAGAAATGGCTTCTTTGGAAAAGAATCAAACTTGGGACTTGGTGCCTTTACCTCCTGGATGGAAACCCATTGGATGCAAATGGGTGTTCAAGAAGAAGATTGGTGCAGATGGCAGTGTTGAAAAGTGTAAGGCCAAATTGGTTGCAAAGGGGTATTCATAAGTGGAGGGTATAGATTATGGTGAGATCTTCTCTCCCATTGCAAAGATGACATCCATTCGATTCATGTTGTCTCTCACAGTAGCTTATGAATTGGAGGTAGAACAGATGGATTTGAAGACAACTTTCCTTCATGGGGAGGAAGAAATCTACATGTCACAGCCAGAGCATTACATGGTGAAAGGTAAAGAAAATTTAATTTGCAAACTTAAGAAGTCTTTGTATGGTTTGAAGCAATCCCCTAGGAGATGGTACTTGAAGTTTGATGCCTTTGTGTTTTCAATTGGATTTGTGAGATCAAAATCAGATCACTGTGTGAACTTTAAGTTTGATGGTGATCGTATTCTCATTGTTGCATTATATGTTAATGATATGTTGCTCATTGGAAAGGGTAAGAATATGATTTCTAATTTCAAATCTTAGTTGTCAACATAATTTGAAATGAAAGATTTAGGGGTAGCTAGTATATTCTAGGAATATAAATTAGAAGGGACAGAGCTAACAGAAAACTTTGGTTAAGCCAGAGTTAGTATGTGAAGACCATGTTGGATAGGTTCAACATGGTAGATTGTAGACCATTGTGTGTTCCTGTTTCTTTGGGGACAAAGTTATCTGTTGAGGATTGTCCAAAATCTCCTAGTGAGGTGGAGGACATGAGCAGAGTACCTTATGCTAGTGTTGTTGGTAGTTTGATGTATGCTATGGTTTGAACAAGACCAGACATTGCCCAAGCACTGGGAGTCCTTAGTCGATTTATGGCTAATCTTGGACGGGTTCATTGGGATGCAGTTAAGCGAGTGTTCAGATATTTGAGGGGTACTTTTGAGTATTCCATTTGCTATCATGGTAATGTTACAGGACCTTTGCATTCCATTGATATTCATGGATTTTTGGATTCAGATTGGGCAGGTGACATTAACAGCAGGAGGTCCACAAGTGCTTATGTATTTACACTATTTGGTGGTGCTATTAGTTGGATGAGTAGGCGACAACCTGTTGTTGCTATAAGCTGAGTATATGGCAACAACTCATGCTTGTAAGGAAGCCATTTAGCTTAAGAGATTGTGTTCAGATATTGGTGTTGATGTAGGTCAGATCATGATCAGTTGTGACAGTTAGAGTGCAATTTGCCTTGCAAAGATTCCAACTTTAGAACCAAGCACATTGATGTTTAGTTTCACTTCATGCGAGACATGGTTGAGGATGGAAAGGTAAATTTGGAGAAGGTAGATACTTTGAAGAATGTTGCTGATGCGTTGATGAAACCAATGAGCACAGAGAAGTTTAGATGGTGTTCGGAGTCTATGGGCTTCTCAGCCTATAGCAGTTAAATCCTATTATTCTATTGGCTCTTACAAGGTGTTTGACAAGTGGCAGAATGTTGTGAATTAAGGTGTCTCAACCTTGGTAATTCCTTACATTGTTAATGTTTGTATTTATTATTTAATTGCCTATGTTGTAAATATTTGTAAAATTCCATATTATCATATTGTGGGATGTGGCACGATGATGTGTCAATCCTACATAGATTATGACAACTTGTAATTTTGTCCTCACATGAGGAGATAGGCATCCCATTTTGTGATAGGAGCTTTTTGCCATGTGTCAGAATCTTCCATGTTGTGTAAGGGAATGTTTGACTGAAACGGTTATGACGGATCGTATGATGAATCTATGACATGTAAGAGTCAAAAATAGAAGCATGTAAGATAGGTGAAGACATGTGTCATAAAGCATCTTGGAAAAAGGCATATTTGGGTGCCCCAAGGTGGACTATGATATGTTGTAAGAGAATATTCTATTTATAGCTCCTGTGTATGACAGATTCTCTTACAACTTTAAGTTCTAACCGCTATGATAGATTCTATGACAGTCATAAGTGTCGTAAGAGCATCTGTCATAGCCCATTTTGGAAATAGGCGACCCCTTTGGGATGGGAGTTGTGAACAAGTGTCAGGCACATTCTACAATGTTGACCAATTATTCTTAGGTGTGGGTTTTGTTCCATGAAGCCAAGTTGGACACCCATTCCAAGAAAGGTCCAATTTTGCCTTGTATTTTCTATAAAAAATAGGTCCTTAGAGACGGAGTTGTATCATAGGTTTTATAGGTACTATTATGCTGCTGGTTTGACTCTAGACACGAGTGTCAAAGACCATTGAAGCTTGCATTGCAAGTGTATTGTAAACATATTTTAGATTTGTTAATACATTGTGTAGGTTTCTAAGTGTGGGGTTTTTCACCCGATAAGGGTTTTCCCCACCATAAATCTTTGTCTCTCTTCTTCTATCTACTTTCTAGTTCTTGTGTTTTGCTGCAATATCTCATGTTAATGGTTTAACATTGCTATAATAGTTACGATAAAATTGAATTTGCATAGCCCTCTCCTCATTATATTAGTGTAGGAAGCGATTTCTGCACACCTAGCTTCCTTTCAACCATATCCTTCATATGTGGAATGGTGGATGTTGTCTTAACTGCACTGAAAGAAGGACTTCTCCTTGGGATCATGGCTGGAAAAGGTTGTCCAAATGGTAGGATACTATTGAAAGAAGCAATTAGTAAGGTCCTACCTGGAATAGGATCAAATCAGCACCGTCAAATTGCACCAATTGAGATCAAGATCAATGGCCTAAATTCAAAATTATAAACAAAAGAATTTGTTGGCATTGAAACTAACTAGGCTTCATTACAAAGCATGAATTGCTTAGGCATGTGCAGGGTCTCCATTGCTGCCGCTCCTAAGGAATTTGATAAAAGAATAATTTGGCTTATGCAAGCTCAACCTTTAGAAATCTATGCCTCTACCATGATTGACATTTCACTTGCTGTGTGATGAAATTTGATGTGATGACAGGGCTTAATTGGGAGAACCAAGACACCTGATTTGGCAAGAATTAATGCAAGAAGTGATATTTGCAGTTATGTAGAATTATGAAATCCAATCTTTCTGTCCACTTAGGGTAATCTTTAGCATATTTCCCATTCATACTGTTTAAAACATTATGGCAGTATGGTTTTCCCCTGTTCATGTGTGTTCTATTTGTTCCCCTATTCTTTAGGATTTTCTTCCTTGTTCTCATGGCTTTCGATCTATCCCTACAAAATTAGAAAGACTTGGAATTATCTCCTTTGGAATAGGTGGTGTGGGGAAAATTAAAGATTAGTAGTAGCGTCCATTGTAGTTCTGTGATTTCTTCTTCCTTTTCTTATCTCATTTGATAGGGGGTTTTGAGGTGTATTCTTCCTGCTTGAGTAGTTCCTTATTTCTTTGAGTTGGTAGATTCCCTTCTGGAGTAAAGAAGCTTCTTAGCTTCATCTACCTCTCCCTTACATCTAATTTTCCTAACAGTGGATTAAATTTAGGTGTAAGGAGATTGCCCCCACGGATGAAATGGATAAAGGATTGGAGGAGAATTATTGTTGCTACTATTCTCTTGGCTTGGCTTCCAGTACTTTTGAGGCTAGCCTAGTGTGGATTCCCCAAGTTTTTGCTCAATTGAAATTGCATGAAACTTCGAGAATTGGAAGGTGAAATCTCACCTATGCAGTGGACCCTGGAATTAGTGAAGGAGATTCTATCATCTTGGGTTTCCTTTCAATATTGTTCCTTGCAGGTTTTCTCATCCTTTGGTGTGCGGTTTGAAAAGGCAGAGCAATAAAGGCTCTCACTAAACACTTTGATGGCATTCGAGGAGTGCCTGGCTCTAACGACCTCCAGCAATGCATCCATCATCAAAGGCCCAACTCCTTTTCCTACCAACATGGAAGTTGAACACACAGTTGTGAAGTGGTTACACTTACCTCTTCTAGCAGCTACATCTATTAGTTACAAAAAAATTGTAACTTCTTTTGTCATAAGCATGAAGCTTGTTGCTCCCTTATCTCTATAAAAGGGAATTCAAGGCTTATGATAAGGCATTAGTTCAAGGTCATACTTCCAGCCTTAGTCTTAAATAAGGATCAATCTAGTTAGAGAGGAGTTGTAAATAAGTTTGTTTTCTGCTAATAGAATTAGTTGTCTATTTTCAAGTTTCCAATTTGAATCTCTTTTGGTTTCTTGATAAAATTATTGAAAGCTATGATGCAAGTTGCTGAACAGTTTATTTTACAAATTTTGTTGAGTTTTGGAGTACACTGTCTCCTACTTCATGTATGTGGTCTCACATTATGAATATATAATTGGTTAACAATCATCTTTATTCATCAACACAGTCTTTCCTATGTTGGCATATTTCTCTTATGGCTTTTTACTCAAGGAGTAATTTAAAAATTGCTATTAGAAAATACCAAATGTGATTCAGTTGTGTAGGGATAACTAAGTATGGTTGATTCCAAGACTAGTAGAGTATTTCCAATGTAAGGCATTGTTGTATTTGTTGATAACTGAGAGGGGGGGTGAATCAGTTATCTTAAATTATTTCATCTTTTTGAACTTTCTTAATAATTAGTGCAGCACCAATTCAAATAAGTAAACATAACCATGAAATGGAAATACACATGACACAATATTTTTGACATGGAAACCCTGTTAAGGTAGAAAACCACAGGGTGATTAACCCAAGATTGTATTCTTTGTTAGAAGAATAGGATTACAAAATGACACTTGCCAATTTGGGCTCACTGCCCGAGTACACTGCTCACAAGAGGCTCACTGCCTACAAGAGACACACTGTCTACAAGAAAGGAAGATAACATAATGTTTGAACTGATGAGAAGCATCCACACATGCTGAGGTTCAGTTCTAGTTAAGCTCAATAGACTGATCTGCTGCACTTCATTCTTACTCTCTCTTGATGCAGCTATACTTTCACATTCCGGACCTCTTCTGCTATCTTCACTCTGCTCTTCTGCTTTTCTTCGCACCATATGACACACCACACACACATATTCACATCTAAATCAATCCTATATATATCCGCACAAGTGATTTCATCACCTTTCTAGTCAGCATCCGGAACAGTTAATAATTTCCTCAAACTCTGATCTGTCGGCTAAATGCTTGCACACCAAGTAATGCGGATCAAGCATATACTTGTAGAAGTCATCAATCACGTTGGCCAAACATAACTTATACCTTAAGAACCTTTTCCATCATTAGTAACACATCTGGAATAATGTCTGATGCTCTTCCAATCAGTTCTTCCTCTGTTCACACTGTCACTTGGGAACCCGACACTCAAGCATTCATATCTCTTTATCCTTTCCACACCGGAGGCTCAAACCTTGGAGTCTATCAGTCAAGATACTCCTCTTGACTTCCCCAAATTTGCACTTCACTGAGATACTTCGACTGAGAGATCCGGACCTGTCTGTCGGACCTGATTGACTGCTCTGTTCCTGCTTACCGGACCTTAACACTTCTTCAATATGACTTCCAGTGAGGATCTATCATGTCTTGCGGATGTGTGGGATAACCTTGTTGCCATCAATGACAACAATCATGAGTCCATATAGTGTCTCTTGCCAACAATCTCCCCCTTTGGCATTGATGGCAACACTTAGTGAAAAATGACTAAGTGTCACACTATACTCCCCCTTGGATGATGCTCTGTCTCTATGTATATTTTCTGAAGCTCCCCCTTAGCTGGATTCCTCATTTTTCACTGCTCCTCACTCCCCCTTTGACATCAATGGCAAAGGGTAGGGTCTACACACCAAAATTTTCAAAATTTTAACTATACTTGCCTGCATAAGTATATACATATGGCATACTTACATATACTAAAGTATGTCTACAAAAGTTGTTTTCAATTGAATGAATTATGTAGCCCAACTTTGCTTCATTCTGTCCAAAATTGATATGTGAGCACTCAACAGGAATGCAAATGCATCTGCCCTTTTTAGATCTGTTGGATCATTTGTCTAGGCTGTGATTTGAGCTTCTTTTATGGCCTCATGCATGGCCTCTAACTTAGGGACATTTATCCCTCTGAGCTCACTCAACCTACTGATTCTATTTTTCTTCTTTTTTTCAAGCTTCTTAATTTCATTCAAAACTGCAACCATTTGACATTCTTGATTTATTATGGATGTAGTAAATGGATCAAAATTTGAGAAAGTTTTATCAGTTTATCCTCCTGTTCTTTCATTTTCTTCTCAATCTCCACTATTGTTTTAGACCAGGAAATACAAAATTTGTATACATCACCTCCATCCTTAAGGGCATTTTCCAAACTTTTTATCCCAATACTCATAACTCTTCTATCATTTGATATTATCCCATGCAGCTCTGAGAATCTCTTATCCAAAAATTCTTTCCTGACCTTCTCCTCAGCTGATTTTTCTAGAGAATCAAAATGTGTGCTAACACTATTGACTAGAGTTTTGAGATTACCGAAAGAGGAGGCTGTGGGATCCTTTTGAAAAGATGGCATGATCTTTTCCAACACTCCGGATGCTACCTCTATAAGCTCACAGTCTTCTGTGTGAGATTTCAGTAGTTTCTCTTTGGCTTTCACATTTGCAAATGAAGCTATCTTCATTGTTTGTACCGGAGATAGAGAATCAAAATCTAATGGCCCTTTTAGTAATTCCGGTTCATCCATCTCATTAGTTTCTTTTGTCAAGAAGTCCTTGACAGATTCTGCAGTGTCTCTTGCCGGAGATAGATTCTTCTTCTCTTCTGCAGTGTCACTTATGTTCTTTTCAGCTTGACTTCCTTCTTTACTTTTCACCTCTTTTTCTTTCTCCTTTATTATTTCTTCTTCTTTAGATCCAGGGTCAACAGGGGAATCTAGAGGAGAAATGTTAGTCTATTCATGGGCCACCTCTTTCAGAGCAGAGGATTCCAAGTCCTTAGCTGTTTCTACACCGATATTCATTACCTCTTCTATCATTTTCTTAGTAGACTCTTCTGCAACACTTGTGGTCGAGGGGTCAGTACCCAAGTCCTCTATAATTAGAATGTTGAATCTTTTGAATGCATTCCAAAGGATCTCTTCTGTCTCTTTTGCAACCTTTATCAGTCTCTCCAAGCATAAGTTGATTCATCCTTGCTTTGCTCCTGAACTCATCCTTACAATCTTTGAATACCATATTCATTTTCTTGGGATCGACTGAAGGATATAGCTGAATTGCTATCTATTCCTGAATTTCTAGGTCTTTGGCTTGGGCATTATTCTTTCTTATTTCTAGTTCCTTCTCCAAGCTTTTGGGGATCAGAGATATAATTTCAATAAATTCTTTGTTGTAGATAATTAGATACCTGACTGTGGCATCTTGCAATATCTTCTGATCTGCTTCACCATAATCATCATAGAACTCAATCATTGGCTGAAGATTTCCATCCACTGTGACTGATTTGATTATGTCATCAATGTGAAGAGTGGGTTTTTCAACATATTCCTCTGTCTTTTCTTCTTCCTCTTGTCTGGTAGAGGGTTCACCAGTTGTTTTCTTCTTTTTCTTCTTTTTCTTGATTTCTTCATCAGATTCAGTCTCCTCATCATCCTTTTGACTAACATAAGACCTTGTGGCCTTTGTTTTAGTTCTTTTCTCTCATCTGCCAGATGATTTTGCTTCCGGTTTAGATGTCCTTGAGCTTTTAGCAGTGACAGGTGTTGATCTCTTTGATGATCTTGTCCGGGTGGAGGACTCTACTAGAGCACTTTCCTTGCTTCCCTTTTCTGCCTCTTTCTTCTCTTCCTCAGCCCTTTCCATCTTTTCCCTATTGGTATCAAGTGCCTCTTTTGATATGCTATATCTTTTGGCAACTTCTTCAACTTCTTTTCTCACCTTCCTCTTTACCTCCGGTTGTCTAAGTTCCACATGAATTTTTATACTCAATTCTTTAAAGGTTCCAAATCTTTCTGCTTTGGGATCCTTGGGTTGACTAAGCATCTGTTGGACATGCAACTCCACAAGTTTCTCATCCACCTCATACCCCATCAGCATGATCCAGACTATCCTTGGTTCCACAGCTTCTATTTGGCACTGATCAGTTTCAACCATAAAACAAACTATATCCTTATACTTTTCAACTAGAGATTTGGGAATTCTCTCTCTTGCTTGCATCAAATTTTAGAAGTTCTTGAAATAACCCCATAGAGCTATATTTCTTGTCTTGGCATCTCCAAACTCATGCAGATAGTCTCTGATTTGGATTGCAACAGGTCTGTCATTCTGCCAAACCCAACCACTTGATCCGGGCAACTCACTCATGAAGTAGAAAAATAGACACAATATCAGCCCACCATACTTGAAGGAGTTTTTCTTATCCTTCTTGATCTTATGTAGATTCTCCAATAGTTGGTTTAGAAGAAGTTCACACAGATCATAGTCAGCATTTTCTTTTAGCATTTGATAAGCTATATAAACTGTAGTTCCTGGTACTGAATTTTCCCTACTGGAGTGATAAGTTTTGTAACCAATTATCATGGATGCAAATTTGATATCTGGATCAGTGATATCTTCAATTGTTATAGCTCACTTGTCAAATTTTGATCCGGTTGCATCACTCACTATCTGATTCTTGACAGATTTGAGAACGGGTATCCCACCGGATGAATGCAGACCGGTTACTGCCCTAATTGTATCTTTGATAATCTTAAATGGTCTATTCAACCATAGGAAGTTATCAAGTACTCTGTTCAACATGTACCGGACCCATTCATCTTCTCGAACATAGGGGAAATGAATGTACTGTGCAAAATGCTTATCCTAGATGGCCTTGAACTAAGGTTTGAGCTCAAAAGAATCATCTATTAACTAATTGTGATAGATATCAACCAGCTTAGATTCCCCAAATTCTTCAATATTCACATGAATATATGCCCTAACATCTTCTACATGCAACACACCATGTGGAACACTAGAAAAGGCTCCTAGGGGATCTACTTCCAAGGATTTGTATGGATGTTTCTTGAATTTGGGGCGAGGCCTATCAGAGATCTTCACAATATTTGGAGTACCCATCATTCAAGGATTTACAAAGAGATATTTGATAGCGGAGAATACCTTTTGCGCCTTTCAGTTTCACAGAGTTAGCCGGATCAATTTCTGGATGAATTGACTTCTACAAATGATCTTTGATGAGCTTGAGGAATTTTGTTGCAGAGCTTCTCTTTTCATTTCTTCTTGAATGTAGAATGAACAAATGCTTAATGAGAAAACCCTTATATGCTCTGCAAACCCTAATGTCAGGTTGCAATAAATGCTCGACCTAAGTCATTCTGGTTTGCCTTACTCAGATGGCTTGAAGAACTAGATCAATCTTGATCTTAAACATCTTGCAGATCTTCCAAATCTTAACCATAGTTTATTTGGATGTTTCTCTTATGAACCCTTTAATCCGCAACTCGTCTTGTGCTAGTTCCAACACTAATTGACTGGCTGGGGGAACAAGGTTTTCTTTGTGTCTCCCCCTGAGCCAGAGCTCACTTTTTAATTTTTGGAAGGAATATTAGCACCAGAGTCTGGTGCGGATACATCCCCTATATTCTCTATACTTTTCTTCACCCAAATCTTGTTCATCTCACTTTGAACTTCATCCACTTTTTGTTTTCCCTTATCTTGATTCTGATTATGATATACCGGACCTCTTTTGTCCTAATTCTTGCTTCTACAGAATTTTGCAATATGACCGGATCTATTGCAAATTTGGCAAACAACATTTCTTTGCATATTTGATTGATATCCTCTTGACCTGCATTGATTAGCCATATGACCCATTCTATTGCATGCAAAGCATCTACCATTAAATGAATTGTTTATTTGCATATTTCTGCATTCATGAGATTTGTGACCATACCTTTTGTAGTTGAAACACTATCTGGAGAAGGATGTATTGGTCTGATTTATTCTCTTTCTACATTGATTAGCTTTATGACCAAAGTTATTGCAGTTGTGGCAATATCCATTGAAGGGTGGATATCTTTGAGCATTAGGCTGTCTTACTGGAGGTCTTCTAGGCCTGCTCCTTGGATTTTCTGATCTAAGATTCTTCTGACCAGATTCACAGCTTTCTTCTTTCTCATATCCCAGACCACACTTGTCATCTACCCTCTTTTGACTTTCAAGAAGAACTTCAAGTTGAGCATAACTTATCTTAAATTTTTCTTTATATTCATTTGCTGTTTGAAGATCCCTTTTAAGAGAGACAATTTGATCCTCAAGTTTTTCTTCATTATCTTTAGCATCTTCAAGATCAGATTCAAGATGTCTGATAATTCTATCCATCTTGTGGCAATCTTCTAATTTCTCCTTGAGAGATTGTCTTAGATCATCTTCACTTTTTCTTTTCTTTTCAACCTCTTGGGTAAACTTCATAACTCCTGATTCCATTTCATGTCTTACCATAATGATTTCTTTTGATAACTTTTCACATAACTTGGTTTTCTCCTTCAGATCTTTATTTGTATCATTGGCTTCACCTTGACTTGCCAATTGCTGAAGTAGCTCCTTTCTCTTTTTCATAGAGAGACTTAATTTGTCTTTTAGTTCTTTCATGAAATCATCAGCCTGTTTGAGTCTTTCCTTTAATTCATTGACTTCAGAGTTTGACTACTCAAGATCATCAAGGGCAGTGTTAAGTTGCTCCCTTAAACCATATACATCCATTTGAATTCCCAGATCTTCCTCAAGCTGTTAGACTCTGTTAGGAGGAACTTGGCTTTGATACCAACTATTGATAACTGAGAGGGGGGGTGAATTAGTTATCTTAAACTATTTCAGCTTTCTAAACTTTCTTAATATTTAGTGCAGCACCAATTCAAACAAGCAAACATAACCATGAAATGGAAATACACATGACACAATATTTTTGACGTGGAAACCCTGTTAAGGGAGAAAACCACGAGGTGATTAACCCAAGATTGTATTCTCTGTTATAAGAATAGGATTACAAAATGGCACTTGCCAATTAGGGCTCACTACTCGAGCACGTTGCTCACAAGAGGCTCACTGCCTACAGGAGACACACCATCTACAAGAAAGGAAGATAACACAATGTTTAAACTGATGAGAAGCATCCACACATGCTGAGGTTCAGTTCTGGTTAAGCTCAATAGACTGATCTGCTGCACTTCATTCTTACTCTCTCTTGATGCAGCTGTATTTTCACATTCCAGACCTCTTCTGCTATCTTCACTTTGCTCTTCTACTTTCCTTCGCACCACATGACACACCACACACACATATTCACATCTAAATCAATCCTATATATATCCGCACAAGTGATTTCATCACCTTTCTAGTCGGCATCTGGAACAGTTAATAATTTCCTCAAACTCTGATCTGTCGGTTGAATCCTTGCACACCAAGTAATGCGGATCAAGCATATACTTGTAGAAGTCATCAATCACGTCGGCCAAACATAACTTATGCCTTAAGAACCTTTTCCATCATTAGTAACACATCTAGAATAATCCATCATTAGTAACACATCCAGAATAATGTCTGATGTTCTGCCAGTCAGTTCTTCCTCTGTTCACACTGTCACTTGGGAACCCGACACTCAAGCATTCATATCTCTTTATCCTTTCCACACTGCAGGCTCAAACCTTGGAATCTATCAGTTAAGATACTCCTCTTGACTTCCCCAAATCTGCACTTCACTGAGATACTTCTACTGAGAGATCCAGACCTGTCTATCGGACCTTACTGACTGCTCTGTTCTTGCTTACCGGACATTAACACTTCTTTAATCTGACTTCCGGTGAGGATCTATCATGCCTTGCGGATGTGTGGGATAACCTTTGTTGCCATCAATGACAACAATCTTGAGTCCATATAGTGTCTCTTGCCAACAATATCTTTATAATAAACTGAGGTTTGTTACATCACTGTCTATTTAGTTTTTATCATTTTTAAACTTTTTGACTCCTTGGCCCAATGGATAGGCACTGATTTGTTTTATGGATACTATAATAAACTTATGCCCCTTTGATTATCCTCAAAATATTTTCAATCCAAATATTTTCCTTTCCAGCAATAGGCTTTTAGGATATTTATTTTGATTAAGTTAATTCCTGCATGTTCCTCTGCAAAGAATAAGATAAGAGCTTAAAGAATCTAGTCAATCCCTTTACTTTATCATACATACTTTCAAGCAGCTCACAAGGAACATATCTATGATATGAACAATGTTGACAATCTAATATCTCTGGAAAACCTCATCCATTTGAGTAGAACATTGCTATCCCCAAGAAAATAAGATATCAGTTAAAGAGAGATAGCTAGAGAATTAGAAATAAATCCATCTATATAGGAACAACCTCCTTGGTTTCATAGAGCCTAAAGTGTAGGAAGAAATGAGGGATTAAGAAAGCCTTCTCTCCCTAATCTCCTATTCATTGGCCAATCCCTCAAGGCAGATTGATCATTAATAAGTGGCTATTTTATAGATTTGCTATGAGAATCAGGTTGGGAATTTAAAACAACCAACATCTACAATGTTGGACTCTACAAACAATAATGTTATATATAGTAGATATGTGTTCTAATGAGCTATCTTTGGAAGGCTAATAATGTCTTGCTGCAAAGAATCAAATGTAGCAATAGGTAATAAATATGTGATCTCAATAAGAGAAGGAGAAGCAAGAGAAGTCTTTGTGTCATCCAAACTAGCAAGACCTGTCAAATACGCAAGATCCTCAATTGTATCATCATCAAAGGGTATATGATCTGCATCAAGGGGTATGTGGCAATACATAGCAAGATCATATGGAAATGGTGTGATATGTGGGTCTCAATACAACTCTGAAATGCATGTCCAAAGAGCGTGTGGGCACTCAATATGTGAGATGGAACACATAGTGACAAAATCAACACTAGAACCAATCAATCCTATACTATGATCAATATAATTTCCCCATGTAGATTTCCTCATAGGTTTATCTAGTTCAGGTATAATTCCATAAAGATAAGGCAAAAGATTAAGCCACTTGAGATGTGTCAAGATGCCCTTTCACCAAGACTCATAATTATCCCTACCCAATGTTACCACAAAAGGGTGAATAGCAAAACCCATGATATCTCTTCAAATAAATCAGATCAGAGATCAAGAATTTGAATATGTATTAATGTTGATAAATGAAGCCCAATAAAATAAACAAAACTTCTCCAGGTGCTAAAATATCCAGAATATCAAATAGAAGCCATAAAATTGACAAACTAAATAAAAAATACTAGGGGCTTAATTTGAAAATAGTGCATCAATGGCTATGAAGAGCTCCTCAATACCTTTCTAATGTCGCAAGAATCACAAAAATTAGAGATCATGGAAAAGGATACGAGCTCAAATGCCAAAAAAGGTATCTAGACTTCAAACAAAAATAAATTGTACTAGCAGAAAAATCTAGAAAAAATACATGTACCACTATATTATGCTTAGAACCAGCTTTCTGACACCTATTTGTTTTCAAAAATATGAGTCTGTTTGCTAAAGATATGTCTAATTTAAAAAACTACTCCTTTAGGTGAAAGAGGCAAAAAACAAGCACTGTTGAAGCTCCTAGACGCCCATGTGACTAGGGTCTGAGTCTCTAGGGGCTGGCAGCTAGGGCTCTAGTCACTCACATCACTAGGATCTAAGAGCCTAGGGGCTAACACCTGGAAGCTAGGTGTTGGTCACCCATGCGACCAGGGGTTAAACCTTGGGGACTAGCTCCCAAATAAAAAAATCTTTTTTATTAAGAAATTAATAAAAAACTTAGATGTACATGTGCATAGAAATCAAGACAGCACAAAAATTGAGGTGACATTGAAATCAAGGTGGCGCACAAACTGAGGCAACTCCAAAATTTAAAAATTCCCGAAATAATGGCATAAAAATCAAGGTGGCATAGAAATCAAGGTTTCATATAGATTTCATAAAAGGTAATATGGATTTCATAGAGCTAAATTTCTTCAAACTCTAAAAAATACTTAGAAATTTTCTATCACCACAATATAGAGCACCTTATATGAAAATAGGGGTTTTTAGGCCTTCTAGACTCAATGGTGAGGTCCATTTTTGTAATGTCACAAAATGTCCCCTTGGTGGCTTTTCACTCATAAGGTTTAGCTCCTAGGTCTTTAGTGTGCATTTAGGACATATTACATCATATTCAACATCCCTATGAGAAAACTTGTAAGTGTCTTGGTAAATAGGACTTATGGGGACCACTTGAGATAAACCCTGCCCAAAATAGGGGGAGGACTTGCCCAAAATAGGGGGGAGGACTTGGGCACCTGTACCCTAGTCCTACCCTATTTTGGGGCAGTCCCAATTTTTGGGTGTCGGCTTGTGACCGTTATTTGGATCCTATTCCGACACGGTAAGTTTGAATTACGAAATTCTTGGCGGGAGTATTTGTAGTTGCATATAAAAGCATGTTTAGGCATTCATTTGTAAACTAGAGCATTACTAGATGATTACAAGATTTCAATTAGCATCCTAAAGGTGATTCAAGGCTTTCATTGTGTTGCAAGAGCAGATTTGTGTTGTTTATGTGTTTGTGTTTGTAGATTTGAGCAATCATCTCCTCATGGTATGAAGAGCTTCTTCCTCCATGAGATCTTCATTACAAGGTGACATTCATTTGTGTTTGTAAGCATTATTATTTGGTTTTTGCCTCTGCCTCCATAGGCACGCACTCTCTGTCTAACAATGGTGTTCAAAAGGCTTGAATGTCTCTCTAGGGCTTGACTGAGGCAAGCCTCTAAACACCACAACCCCCTCCCAAAGTTTTCATGGTTGTAGGTTATAGGTTGGAGTTGCAGACAAAGTGGAGTTGTAGGAGGATACAACATAGTGTCAAAATTATAGATCAGAGAAGAAAATAGCTCCCTGGACTAGGGCACCTGCTCATTACTCCTTAAAGTTAAGCAACGGGAAAATCTATGGTACAACATATACAAGTTTCAGATTGAGCTTCCAAATCTTGACAAAAAGTAGGGCGTTGGACTTGGGCACCTGCTCTTTAGTCCTCAACTATTCCACTTCTGAACCCTGAAAATAGGTGCACAGTTATTTGTCATTTTACATCTTTCTGTAGCAGCATTTTCTGATATTCGTCTGTTTGCTATCGTATTTGCATAATTAAGGTTTTAAGGTATAATTAAGCATAAGAGAAGATAATTGGAAAAAAAATTATACAAATTCAAGTTTCTCTACATCTCATAGTGACCTAGGGTAGGATAGTACATTGCAACTCGACCCTAGGTCCTTGAATGAAAGGGTGAATGGAGGATACACACACAAAACTACCAAAAACTCAACTATCCAAATTTTACTCTTTACATTTTGGTGAATCTATGTTGTTGGACTTGTTTGCACTTTGCTAATTATTTTTCTTCAGATTTACATTTATTTTCATTCATTCATATAGTCATTCATCTTATTGCATTGGAAAACATACAAAAAAAATTGAAAAATTGAAAAAATTAAAAAAAATTGCATGCTAGGGTATTGCATGTTGCATTAATTAATTTGAATTTCATCAAATTTCTATTTTTTACATTAGATCTGATTTTAATTATAGAAAATTATAAAATTTCAATATCTTGCATTGCATTTTTATCATAAAATTGCTAGGGTTTTGTTGAAAATTGTGACTTTTGCATAAAACCTAGTAATTCCAAAATCTAGGGTTTGTAGGTAAAATCTTGTTTCAGATTTTTCTACTAATTTTAGAGGATCGTTAAAATTTTTATTTTTCTGTAGTCTTGAATTTTAGAACAAGTTTGCATAGAGATTTCAAAATTTTTGCATTTTTGCATAGAAAATTTCAACAAAAACTAACATTTTCATTGATTTTTCATTATATTTGCACTTGCATTTTGTATGTTAAAGCATGGAAATTATTTTTAGATTTGAGAGCATGTAATTTTCATCATATATCAGCTTTCAAAACATTCATATAGTATTTTACATCAAGATCTCAAACCTAGGGCTTGAAAAAAATTGATTTTCACTAGATTTGGCCTTATAGACTCTCTAAATTTGCACTATATGCGTGTTGTAAAGAATATTTTTGCACTAATTGGCTGATATTAGGGCTATTATCTTCTATCCCTCCTAATAATCTTTACAACACCTTTTTATTGGCCTCTTGTAATGAAAATTTGGTGAAAAATTGTCTATTTTTGCTATTTTTGCCCTAGGATTTGGCCTAGTTTGCACCCTAAGCATGTTGTAACAGATTTTATGCTTGTAGGTGACTGATATCACTAATATTATTTTCTTCACATCCTAAGATTCATTACAACACCCCTTTGGCTAGGTCTTGGAATTGGAAAATTGTGAAAAATTACAAATTTTGCTATATTTTCACTAGTATTTGACCTTGAGCGGCACTATAAGTGTGTTGTGATGGATATTTTGGCATTAGGTGGCTATTATTACTGATATAATTTTATTTTCATCATAATTTTTTTCACAACACCCTTTTTCAACTCTTTTACATTGAGATTTGGTGAAAAACTGCTTATTTAGTGTATTTTCACTAGGTTTTGGTCGATCATCATCTTAGATTTGCATCAAGAGTGTGTTGTGAAAGATATTATTACTATATTGGACTAATATCAGACATATAATTTTTTTCCCCTGATCAAAATCCTTACAACACCTTTTCTTTCATTCATTTACATTGAAAAAGTACAAAAAGTAAAGCATTTATAGCGTATCTTGTGCCTAAAATTTATGCATATTGCTGCATGAGTCTCATAACTCACTGTCCTAAGAAAAATATTCCTTTAAGAAGGAGCATAAGACAAATGGGATGCAGTGCTCTTGAAGAAATTGGTACATTGAGCACCTTCTTTACAAAAGGAGAGACACAAATGTTACAAGATATTACACCCATTACAAGTACAATGGAAGAACAAACTTTTCATGATGTTTGTTGACTTTTTCCCAGACTGGATGCTTATTCCCAGATTTCCCTACAAGGTAGCCATCAGTGATCAACAGGATCTCTGGGCCAGGGGGTCAACAGTGTAGGAGATAGACTCTATATTTTATCTCCTCTTCTTCTTCAGGCTCTGCAAGACCTAGGGGGGTATTCCCTATTCAACATCCATGAGGATATGCATACAAGGCTGGGATGCTGACAGAAAGAAGATAGTCCTCTTGTAAGTAGACCAAAACTGAAAGATAAGAACAAAGGGGCTAGCTTTGGGCCTATTAGCAGTTGTAGACAGAGGACTAAGGATCCTAAACTAATTCTAATGTCCTAATGTTGGTTTTAGATTTTGCTTTGGAGTTTAAGTGTGGATGCAAAGCTGGATATGGTTATAACACAAAACAAAGCATGATTGGTGCCTATCCAGGGCCTGGAGTCAATAGACATACACCTGTGAATGATCAGCATAAACAACTAAAACTGGATTTCAAGGGGATCTATGTGATACCTGCCTTACAGGCATCTCCCAATACAAAGTGTTAGGTTATCTCTACTTATGGTATCCCTACTGCAGTATATCCCTCCCAATGTTCAACCTGAAAACAGTTTAATCTATCCCTTGAATAGAAGTTAAAAGATCAGACATTCAACACAGGAATTCTATGCTCTAGAATCTAAACATTACCAAACATCCAGATTCAGAAGAAGGATACATGCAATATTGGAGACAGAATTAACACAACACATGCCAAACAGCATTTCTCATATAAGTTTAATCATGAAATCAGTGGGTTCATGCCAAAAAACAAACAACAAGAGATACATAAACTCACAGGTAAGCTGTACAGAGCAACCAGATCAACTTGTCATGCATTACAGAGCCAAAATCATCAACTTTCAACAACAACAAATGAACAACACAACCTGCTTATAACAGCCAGGTAGGTGCTCAGCAATTAATTACAATGTTGACCAAAATTTCGCCAGATACACAGTATCATGAAAATGGCGCTCAAACACAACCAGATTGGCGCCCAAACTTGAATGCAGCAGGTAGGGGAGGAGACAGGAAGATTTCTCGAGCCCTGCGCTCCTGCCCGCTGATTGACACCTCCAGTCGGGTACAAGATCGGCCCACGCCATCGCCCATACCTCTGCAACAATCGCCATTAATGGCGCACCAACCCGCGGCCTTGGGAAGATCATCAAACAGACTATCGCAAGCTTTTCCCGCCGAGATTCATCATCATGATATTTGAAAATGCAGGATAACAATATCCCACATGCACCCCGCGATGACCTCATTAACACCTTATATACTAGGTCATGAGCATATATCATGTCGGTACTTTTGCTCCTGACGACACTAGTATAGACTTCATGATCATCATCTTCCAGCAGCATGATATCCTGTTGTTCGAAATATCACCCTGACGTCATCATGATATTTGAAATATAACCTTCATGATAATCGGCACAACCTGATCCTTCGGAGGAACATCCTCCTGCTGAGCTTATAACAAAAGTTTGGCCGATGAACATCCTGATGACGTCATCATCATATCCTGCTGACGTCATCATCATATCTGCCTACTGCACACCTCCTTATATCCGGATGACGTCATCATCATGTTTGCAAATATCAGGAGGTCTCTTCAAGATGATCAGTGTTAGAAATATGACCCCCGCGGGACCTTGATGACGTCATCATCATATTAACATCATCATGATATTCGGAAGACAACCGGATATTTGGAAATATCCTCCTGATGCTCAAATATCAGGTTGCACTGTAGCTCTTCTATAAGATCGGGGCGATAACTGAATATGATGATACTGCTTGAAAAGATCACCCCCAGTAGATAATGCGCGAAGCTAGCAGGCGGATATCTCCTTAATATTAGCATCATCATGATGCTCGAACAAACAAACATATATCCGGGTGATATGAAAATATCACCCCCTCCTTCGGAATATCATGATGCAGATAGGCAGAGAAAAAGATATCACCCTGAGATAAGAATGACGTCAGCATCATCAGGATGACAAAACAACGAACAAGAAGTGATATAACATCATCAGGATGATATTGACTAAGATCATCCTGACGTTCAAAATATGATGACCCCAGTGAATATCGGGTCACACTTACAACTCTTCAACAACATCATCAGGATGATGTTAACCAAGATCACCCGATGATAAAAATATCACCCCGGTGAAATATCATGAAGGCAGAAAATATGATGACCTCCGCAAGCAGCAGGATGATAACTGGAAATATGATGATGATGAACACGACCCTTAGGAAAAAACAAGTTAGGTCGAGCAATTCAAAGAATAAGCAACATCATCATCATGCTCGCGCAAGGTGATAAATGGAAGATCACCGGAGACTTTGAAACATCACCCTCGCAAGCAGATCAGGGCGCACTGTAGCTCGGCAGCATCATCATGATAAAAACCAAACATCACCCCATACTTCAATATGATGATGACGATGAGAAACCGGTCGACGGAGAACATGATGATGATGACCATCATCGAAACAAACATGATGACGATGACCTCCTCCTCAAGAAATATGATGCTGCAGTTGAAAAATGCTGAGGAGGTCCAACACTTAGAAAAAAAAAATGGGCAAGAAGATGAAGGCTTCAAATGAAGAAACCTCCTGATCATGACAAATCAACCCCTGGTCAAAATGAGTGTCAACAATGTTGATGATACTATTGAGGCAACATGATATGTATCTAATGAGAAAATAGAAAAATTGGATAAAGAGCTATCCCAATTTCAATCATTTATGGAAAATGAGAGAATAGCTGAAGAAGTTGTTCCTACAATTCATAACATAAGAGAATTAATAAAAGAAGGACAAGATGGTGTTAATGCAATTCGTGATCTAGCACATATTGTACAAACCAACATTATGCCAGTGACTAAATGTGCACAAGTGATAAATAACACTTTATCACCATCTCATACTCAAGTATTCATACCTATACCGACTACAGGGATATCTATCTTTACATCAATGATCTTAACAACTGATGCAAATGCTTGTAGTAATGCTACCACTGGTATTGGAGAATCTAATGGCACTAATTACAAAGATATGGAATTTAATTATCAGAATTTGGTTCCTAAGGGGGCCTCTTCTATGAATAATTGCTCTCAACCACCTCTTCATCCCACTTATTCTCAACCTCCCATCACATATAGATATTCTCAACCACCTACCATTATGTCCAACCACCATTGACCTATCCACAGCCTTTGCCTATCATATCTCAAGCTCAATCACCTCCTCCTCACTTTGGTTCCAATTCTTCACAGAAAATTGCATCTCCCAATGATGCCATCCTCAACCAAATTTTACAGGGCATGATTGCTTTACAACAAAAGATAACAAACTTGACAAATTCTTCACAAACTAATATACCAACATATCATGCCCATAATCCACTTTCCTATGCAATTTTGAGAACTCTTATGCCCAAGAGGTTTGAGACTCCTCACTTTGAAAAATATGGCGGAAAAGGTGATCCTAATACTCATGTGGCAGCATTCACAGCTATGTGTAGTGATTTCTATTTTGAAGAGGACTTGTTGCCAAAACTTTCCTACGATCTCTCAAAGATAACGATTTAGAATAGTTTTTCTCTTTGCCTCCAAATTCAATACACTCCTTTTCACAATTGATTGATCAATTTTTACAACATTTTCAAGCAAACATTGGACCTCAAGTCTCTCTAATAGATTTAGTTCATTGCAAGCAAGGTCTGAAAGAGAAGTTAACTGAGTTTATTAGTCAGTATCAAGCTCTATAAACGTAAATTCAATATCAGATGAAAGATGAAGATGTTCAAAAGGTGTTTATCACTAATCTACAACCTAACATCTGTGATAAGATCCTCTTGATCAAGTATAGCTCCTTTCAACATTTATGCACTGCCCTTCATGATTACCAACTTTCATCGAGTTAGTATGAAAACCAAAACTCATCAGCTCAAGTTAGTCAATCCATGGGTGGATTATCACAAAACAAAAAAAATAGAAATAATAACAATAGGAGTTTCATAAAGATTAATGGATTGGATATGAACAACTTTTCTAATGTGTCTACTATCACAAATCCAAAGAAGACATCATATCAACCAAGAAAGTTTACTCTGATATCTGAATCTTATCATTCTATCATGAATCAAGCTATGAGTAATAACATTCTAAAGCTTCCCGTGATTAAGCCTGTCAATCCTAGTAAAGCACAAGGACCTTACTTTGATGCTAATGCCTTTTGTCATTTTTATCAGACACAAGGACATGATATTGAATGATGTATGCGTCTTAAACATGAACTACAAGACCTCATTGATTTGAATATCATACAGGTATCGAGTGTGAATGATAATGGAAATAAATTGGTTGCTCCGCTGAATCAAAATTTACAAATCTTCACTAATCCTTTCCCTAAACATACTAATAACAATATGGTGGAACAAGGTTTAGTAGAAGTAGAGGATGATGATTATTTAGGCTGATAATATCGTGGGAATGATTGAGGTAGATAAAGAAAAAATGGATAACCCACCTCATCCACGAAGAAATGGAATTTATGCTAAGGTTCCTCCTCTGTTATCCTTATATGGATCAGGAGATAACCAAAATGTGTCAGAAAAACAAATAGAATAACTGATACAGACAAGTGAGAAGATACAAGATAATTCCTATTATTGTGTTAGAAAGATTCAACAACAAAAGCTTGCTAAAAATTGGAAAAGAGTAAGATGGCTGTTAGCAGTTGGAAATAACAGCGGTTCTCCCCCTCATAAGAAACAAAAAGTTTCATTTAAACAAAGATTTTAGAAACAAGCACCATATAATAATAAACAAGACTTTTATAAGAACCACTCAAATTTTGTATCAACATGATCAAGTACCTCTGCAAGAGGTTCCCAAGTTCCAAAATCTGATACGAAGATCCTTACAGGTAAGTATCTCTAACCCTTTATCTCTCTCGTGATGTGCTTCCCCCATGATGTGTTATGTGTTGTTTAGGCCTCCTGGGTTAACCTTTGCTTCTCTTGTAAGGTCTGGGATACTAGGAGACCGCCTTTGTTGTGACCTTCTATTTGTATCATCATTCTTCTATATTGCCTCTCTCTGATTTCATTGTTGTGTGTTGTGTCTTACAGACATAGCATTGTAGTTGGTGACTTGGGGGCACCCTCCTACGTGACTATCCCTAAGACACTTTTTTCTCTTCTCTTATTTATTGTTTCCCTTCCTCTAGTGTTTCTATCTAGCAGGCAGATGACGAAAAAACATTTATACTGATGTGGACCTAGCGACCCTTTCATGAGAAATAAAAAATTGGACTTAGTTCCTAATATGATGATGGGGTTGTATATTTTATCTGACACTTGGCTAGTGGAAGCACTCATGCTTTCTGCGTAGTGATTTTGATGATGTTTTTACCTCATTTACAAATCATAACAATACTAATGCTTTACACACTTTGTTTGTCTTTAAATCTAGCCTTGGTGGCACTCGATTCAAAGATCTTCATGATATAGCCCCACGGTTATCCTTGAACTCCCAATTCATAGTATAACCTTGGCTCTTTATGTGGTTAATCATATGCATTGATGTTGTTATTTATCATGATTATGGACACTAACATGTTTCTTGCAGGGATGTGTTTGTGGGAACATTTAGCAATCATAAAGTACATAACACTTTTGGGGGGCATGGGCTTTGCAAAAGTTTGTGTTCCCTTGTGTGTTTTCTTCCTACCTTAACGTGCTTGATATCGATCCCTGCTATCAACCACCTTAAGGTGTGGGCATATATAAGGTAAGATGTCCATTATAGATGTTAGCAATGTGCTTGTCCTCAGGTGCAGTTTAAAGACTTGTACGATGAGTACATCCTGCACTCTAAGTTTGTTTGCAATCAATCAATCAATCATTTTAGCCATCTGCAGTGGTGGGATATCATGCATATCCTTTTTATTTTAAGCCTTCTGTGAAGGCGGGGGTGGTGTATTTCTCAGAATAGATTGCACCATCCTATCATTTTCAAAAGTCCTCTGTGGAGGCGGGGAGCGGTTCCGTGACTAACTTAACCCTTAAGCGTGTCTTCGGTGATTGTTGTGGCAAAGCCCAATCATCGGTGTGTGCCTGTAATGTGCCTGAGATGGTGATGAATCTAGAAATACGAACACTCCATCGTTTGTCTGCCATGTTTTCTCTGTGTTTTGAAAGTGTGTGTTTTGGCATGCTTTCTTTGTTTGGTGTGTCTGTTGCCCCATATGCAGTTTAAAGACCTGTACGATGAGTACATCCTACATTTTGGGAGGTTTTGCGTGTCTTGCATGTGTGTTGCCCCATATATGCAGTGTAAAGACTTGTGCGATGAGTACATCCTACATTATGGGAGGTTTGTTTACTTTCATGTACTTGCATCTGCATTTCATATATATGAGAAAAAGAAAAGAAATCATTTCTGTCTTCTATGCATTAATGTGTCTTCTCTGCATTTAATGTATTCTCCATGTTTTGCGTCACTGTAACTGTCTTCTCTGTGTTTTGCATGCCTGTCATTGTCTTCAATGTGTCTGGCATGTCTTCTACATGCTTGGTGTGTTTGTTGTGTGTGTTGACCGTACTTTAATGCATGTTTTGGCCTCACGTTTATACATACATTAAAGTGGGGGCTAAATGTAATTTCAAAAAATCTCCCCTTGGGGGCTTTTCCCTCATAAGGTTTAGCTCCCAGATCTTTAGTGTGCATTTAGGACATATTACATCATATTTCAACATCCCGATGAGAAAACCCTTAAGTGTCTTGGCAAATAGGACCTAGGGGGACTACTTGAGATAAACCCTGCCCAAAATAGGGGGGAGGACTTGGGTGCATGTGCCCTAGTCCTACCCTATTTTGAGGTAGTCCCAATTTTTGGGTATCAGCTTGTGACCATTATTTGGGTCCTATGTCGACATGATAAGTTTGAATTACAAAATTCTTGGTGGGAGTGTTTGTAGTTGCATGGAAAAGCATGTTTAGGCATTCATTTGTAAACTAGAGCATTACTAGATGATTACAAGATTTCAATTAGCATCCTAAAGGTGATTCAAGGCTTTCATTGTGTTACAAGAGTAGATTTGTGTTGTTTATGTGTTTGTGTTTGTAGATTTGAGCAATCATCATCTCATGGCATGAAGAGCTTCTTCCTCCATGAGATCTTCACTACAAGGTGACATTCATTTATGTTTGTAAGCATTTATCATTTAGTTTTTGCCTCTACCTCCCTAAGCATGCACTCTCTATCTGACAATGGTGTTCAGAAGGCTTGAATGTCTCTCCAGGGTTTGACTGAGGCAAGCCTCTAAACACCACAACCCCCTCCCAAAGTTTTCATGATTGCAAGTTACAGGTTGGAGTTGAAGACAAAGTGAAGTTATAGGAGGGTACAACAGAGTGTTAGAATTGCAGATCAAAGAAGAAAATAGCTCCCTGGACTAGGGCACCCACTCATTAGTCCTCAAAGTTCCACAACGAAAAAATCTCACGTACAACAAATATAGGTTGCAGACTAAGCTTCCAGATCTTGACAAAAAGCAGGGCATTGGACTTGGGCACCCACTCTTTAGTCCCCGACTATTCCACTTCTGAACCTCGAAAATAGGTACATAGTTATTTGTCATTTTACATCTTTTTGTAGCAACATTTTTTGATATTCATCTGTTTCCTCTTGTATTTGCATTATTAGGGTTTTAAGGTATAATTGAGCATAAGAGAAGATAATTGGCAATCAAATCATACAAATCTAAGTTTCCCTATATCTCATAGTGACCTAGGGTAGGATAGTACATTGCAACTCAATCTTAGGTCCTTGAATGAAAGGGTGAAAGGAGGATATATACGAAACTACCAAAATTAAACTATCCAAATTTCACTCTTTATAGTTTTAAACAAAAATGCACCTACAAAATCTCTTACCTAAAATTTTGTTAGATCTCAAAAGGGGTTTGTAGATCTGAAGCTCTTATATCATGTGAAAGTCATTGATTGACTCAAGCCACCAATATCACCTGCAAAACTTAGGATTAACCTTCTACAAGAGAAAAAAACAAAGAGGATGAATTTGCACAATATTGGATGCAATAATTAAATTGGATTAATGAATTACATGTGAGAACTTGTTTTTTATATTTGCAAGTTAGAAAACCCTAATATGACTTCAGAATAACCTTTGACTGAAATTATCCATAAGTTAACTTAATAGTGTAATTAAATATTTAATTACATCAATAGATAGTAGGGGTTGTAGGTCTATTTCTATAGTAGGGGAGAAAGGAAGGCCTAGTTCTTGTTCCACTCATGCGTTATATGACAACATTGGATTATTTAGGTTGGTGCAACTCATTAATAGATAAACATTGAATCAAATTACTTCTAAATATACATAGCCAATTTGAGAATATAGGAAGATTACGAGTTGCATGTTGAATCCTTGACTTGAATACTTGAAAGAGAAGCATTTGGCAATTACCTTTCTGATGAGTTGACTCAAATTTTCTACTAAGGCACCATAGTTGAAGAGTTACAAATAAAGGAGAAGGGAGTTGAATTTAATTAGTGTTTCATAAGTTTGTATTATAGGTTGAAGGGAGAATTGAAAGGCCTTGAAGAGGTTGTTTGCAAGTTGGGAGCTCAAGGGTGAAGACTGTGTCATTTTTAGGAGCTAGTTTGGGTGTCATAGTTTTGCGTTAGTGTAGTCATTCTCTAGGTTTACATTTCTATCTTGAGTCAAATGAGGGTGTTATAACCAATTGGAGATTAGCTTTTAAGAGGACATGATATCCAATCATTTCCATGAAACTTGGATGTAATCTTATTATCTTAATGTAATGAAAATCAACATATTTCTTCAAGTATGGCATTTAGAGTTTGTCTACAAAATCAACAATTTGAGAAAAAATAGAATCTAATTGATTAGTATTTTATATAAATTTTTTTTGAAGAGGCTATTATGGTTAATTATAAATTAGAAAATAAGAAACTTTAAAATCTAAAAAAAAAATCAATATAGTATTCCAATTAGAAAATGTGTTGATTATGTATCTAGTTTATTGAATTAATTACCTAAGTCTATGTCTTGTGAGCGATCCTTTAAATTCAATTTGGTTATGTCAACTTTATATTAAAGTGTTGTGGATGGAAAAGAAATTAATATAGGATTCCAATAAGAAAATGCCTTGATTATGTGTCTAGTTTATTGAATTAATTATCTAGATCTATGTCTTGTGAGCGATTCTTTAAATGTCTTGTGAGTGATTCTTTAAATGTCTTGTGAGTGATTCTTTAAATGTAATTTGGTTTGAGTTTTAGGACCCATGTCAACCCTATATTAAAGTGTTGTGGTTTCTTGCCATAAGGAAGAGGTTGCCTAGGATTCCAATTAAAAAATGCATTGATTATGTGTCTAGTTTATTGAATTAATTATTTAGGCCTATGTCTTGAGAATGATTCATCAAATTTAATTTGGTTTGAGTTTTAGGACGATGTCAGCCCTATATTAAAGGGTTGTGGATTCTTTCCGTAAGGGAGAGGTTGCCATTCAATTGGCTCCCTACTGTTGACTTGGAACATCTAGAGAAATGGTTAAAATTTGGATAGACCATAAGATGCTATGCTGATTCGGATGAGAGAGTGACTACAGGAGAGTGAAGCCAAGTCGTAATACACTCACGACTATATTGAACGCCAAATCATTTCAGATAGGATTTATAAATATTTTAATTGGTTTCTGGCAATAAACAATAAAGTATATCAAATCTTTTGACGTCTTGAAACTACATTCAATATACCAGTTTTGATAATATAGAAACAAGTACCCACATAAATAACCTACCCAGTAACCAGAACAAACCAATCATTTAAGCTTTTCTACGATATAATTCTTATTTAGCTTACCTAAACTGAAATCTGAATCCCAACTACTTCACCGTTCATATTTCACATAATCTTTTGATAACTTCTCTGTTATGTCGCCTTCATCACGTATTTGCAAAATCAATTCAGATCGGATTGGATTTATAAATGCTTTAATGGTTTCAAATTCTACTGCAATCGATCTGCTGAACCAAACATGTCAAATCTGTTGGATCCTTCTTTATAAAACATTAAGATTAAAGACTAATATGATTATCAATCCCAAGGTCTCACCTTGGTCGGTCGAAAGGGATCTCCACTAACCTGTCATAATCCATGTAATCTTCTGATAACTTCCCTGTATCTTCTTCTACCTATTTCTATTTTTCAGTTCCTTGTGTTTCTAGCTTACCTACGATCTGTTCTTATGACTTTTTAAGAGCACCCAAAGAATAATGCAGAAATTCTCTTCCATATAAAGCTTCATATACTTATAATATGATTATAGGTATATGTAAAACGATTCTGCAATAACTATGTAGTAGTTCTATTAATATTTTAGATTATATTTTGTCTTAAAAATTGTAAAAGAATTGTAAAAATAGTTCAATAAATATTATTTGCTGTTTGAAATTATATTTATAATTCATTATTTTAGCCGATAGGCTTATTTATGGGACATTTTTGTCCTGGAAAATTATCTCACGCCGGAAAGTTGTCAGCCTTCTGGTCCGGAAATTTGTTGGCAGCGCTGGGGTTTTTATACCTGCAGACAATTTCATCTGCCAGGTAACTCCACCTCATCTTACATTTATTTGCTGCCAGGTAACTCCACTCATCTTACATTTATTTGACAGTATGGGACACGTAAATTAATCGTATGAAAATTATTGTTTTGTTTTTTCACCGTGGGAGTGGAACTCATCGCCTTCAAGTTTTACGTGACAACCACATAACATTTTTTTTTTCAGTTTTTTCAAATGGAAAAATAAATGTGGTTTATAGGTTAACTGTTGAGACAGCTCATTTAATGTTTTTATTTAAAAAATAATTTTATATAATTAATAATTTTTTTTTGGTATTTTGGAAAAATATTTTTGTTGTATAATTATACTAGGATTTAATGCATTTGATTTATATATATGTAAAATGTTTTAATTTATAAATTAAAAAATAAAAAAATAGTTTGTTTTTTTCATTTTGAAAGAGATTATTAAGTTATATTTTTAATGTATTATTGACTAAATGGTAGATATAAGATTAGTTAAAGTTTATATTTTTTGTTTGATTTTTGTGTCCTTTGTGATATTTGTTTTGTTAATAATTTTTTTGTTATAGTTTATAATTATGTTGTTAAATTATTAATGTATTAAGTTGTTACTAGTTCCACCTCATATGATTTTCACTTTGAACTTATCTTTACGCTCTTTAAAAATACCAAGATAATCTATAATAAAAAGAACTTATAAAATATGTTATACTTCAATTTAGAAAGTGATATTGAAAGAGATTATTAAGTTATATTTTTAATGTATTATGGACTAAATGGTAGATATAAGATTAGTTAAAGTTTATATTTTTTGTTTGATTTTTGTGTCCTTTGTGATGTTTGTTTTGTTAATAATTTTTTGTTATAGTTTGTAATTATGTTGTTAAATTATTAATGTATTATGTTGTTAGTAGTTCCACCTCATATGATTTTCACTTTGAACTTATCTTTACGCTCCTTAAAAATACCAAGATAATCTATAATAAAAAGAACTTATAAAATATGTTATAATGTTTGTTTTGTTAATAATTTTTTGTTATAGTTTGTAATTATGTTGTTAAATTATTAATGTATTATGTTGTTAGTAGTTCCACCTCATATGATTTTCACTTTGAACTTATCTTTACGCTCCTTAAAAATACCAAGATAATCTATAATAAAAAGAACTTATAAAATATGTTATACTTCAATTTAGAAAGTGATATAAAAATATTATAACAATATGATTTATAATACATATTGCTAAAATAATGTGTAAATACCATATTATTTTAAAATCCTTTTAGCTTGAGGTAAAGTTGTATAATAAAAGTTAAATAAAATACATAATCATAAATAAGTTATTTGATTTTTTTTTACAACATTATTTATTTACTTTGTTTTCAAAATATATTTATATGAAGTTAAACAAGTAATGGATTTTGACACAAGATTAGTTTATCTTAATTTTTCATATAAAATTTGATATGTGCATATAAAAGATTTATTTTAATTTATATAATATTAACTTTTTCTCAACTATACATTCAATAATTATTAAATATATTTAAATTGTTAATATAAAATAATTTTTTTATAACTATTTATTAATTTATAATGAAAAAAAAAGTTTTTACTATGATTTATCTAGGATGAATAAATAAATAATAAATAAAAGTTTAAAATTTAGAACTCTAATTAATAATAGATTATATAATGATACTAATAAATATGTGGATTAAAAAAATAAAAAATGAGGTATTTAGATTAAATTTCAATGATAAAATATATTATTTATGATCTTAAAAATTTATTTATCAAAATGGAGAAATTATGTCTCAAATTTCTTGTACTTAATTACAAATACTTAGTTCTTCCTAATTCAAACACTCATTTGCAATCCAAATAATTAAACTAAATAAATATTTTATTTATTTTTTGCAAGAGATTATATAAAAGCCAATAACTTAGACATATGTTTAACTCAAAAAACTTCAAGTCTTCAACCCTTCAAAGACTCAATTCTTAGTGTTTAAGACTTAGGATTAGGTCTTATGTTTAGTCCTTAGGTTTTAGGGTTTGGAAATAAAATTCCAAATCAATTTAATGAAAAACCTAGACTTAAAGATTTTTATCAAAGAGAATGGCCTTTCCAAAAACTAAAAAATAAAATTTATGGCTTCAACATATTCAAAATTGAAGAAGACATAAATTCAACATCATGCAATTTAATAAAAGCTGATAAAAACAATAATGTTTCACTGATAGATTAAAAAATAGATTTCATAAAATAGAAAATAATATAAAATTGAAGTTATTGATCACTATGAGAACAATTTATTAATAAAGGGGGAAACATAGATTTAATAAATAATATAAAATTAAAGTTATTAATAATTATGAGAACAATTTATTAATAAAGGGGTAAATATAACTGGTAATAACATGTTATTAGGCATATAAGTAAAATATAGTTCCTACACAAACACCCTTAGCAAGCACTATATCTCTTCCCACCATCTTGTACCCTCCACTTAAGAAAATCGCTTGCGTATTCAAATCATTAAGATTACTTATATAGAAAGTAGGTTCCATGATAAATTAGGGATATGTAGTACACCATTGATCCCCTTCACTAGTCCATCAAGAAATCAAATCAAGACTCATATTTGATAGCCAATAATCTTTGGATAAGAGTCATCTCCAAGTTACACCTCCCCAACATCATATAGGAGATGCTATGTTAAAGAGGCTTTAGAGAAGGTATTTTCCTCTAAACTTTGTACAAATAATAGTATAATTCTATTCAATTCCTAAGTACTTAGAAAAGTTGGTGTTGGATTATACATTACATAATATTAATATACATAATACATTAATACTATAATTTATTCAAATATATTATATTAATATTATTAGCTGATAGGCTTATATGTGGGACATTGTTGTCCCTGAAAATTGTCTCACGTTGGGAAGTTGTCGCACGTCAGTTCAAATTTCCTCTTTCTGTCAAACAAAATTTCTACTAGTTTTAGGATTGCTAAGTACATTGCAGAGATGTCACGTCATTGTGTGTACATTGCAATGATGATGGTTAAACATAGTTTATTTAAAAATTAGACCTATGCATTTCATTTTTATGTGCGAGTAATTAACTCTAAACAATAATAATATGCACTGTGTATGGAATTAAATGTGAAAATGATAGTGTAGACTTTTAAAGTATCTTTTTAAAACAATGATGTAAATATATAATTAAATGTGAAATGGACAATGTGAAAATATAGAGTGCACAAACAACACAATTTTAACATATATTTAGGTTTTTATAATTGTTAGAAAAGAAGATTGTGAAATGATAAAAAATCTTAGGAAAGTATTTAAACTTCTAAACAGTGTTATGACTAGCTTCCACATTTTTCTTTACATTTTGAGCTATCTTAACTACCTTAAATGTCCACTCATAAGATATATGATTTACATTCTCAATAACATAATTAATTCTTTGCTATATTAGTAGCTATGATATAAAAAGCTTCCAACTTAAAATATAAATCAAAAAATACAATGAAAAATAAATTATCTTTTATATAGGTAAATCCCTTACCTTTTAATCTTGTCTTTTAAAATCAAATAACTTAAATTCATTGCAGAATTTTAAGAGCATTTACAACATTAATACAATCATTTCTTCAATGTAAGAGTGACTATTATATAAATTCTAGAGATTTTGCAAATGACATTTCAAAGATACAAAATATTTCAAGGGAACATGTATCTCATGTTGCAATATATCTAATTTTCCTAATTTATAAATTATTAAAAAATGTCAACATAACTATATAACTTAAATAAATGACATCATAATTTGCCTTTAAAATCTCCTTAGATTTGTTATTTGGAAACATATATTGTTATTTATGTTAACTTCAATGGATCAAGTAATTAGTTTTTTTAGATCATAGTAGTAGGGATTTATAAGGCACCCAACCCATAAAACTAACATAAAATAAGAGTATAATATGAGAAGAACTATTAAAATGTTGCCATAGAAAATCCACGTAGGGGTAGTAGTAGGCAAAGAGAAAAATGAAACAACAAATTGGAACTAATAATAAACAAAAAATGAACCAACCATATACCACCAACATAAACCATGCTACAAGAGTTCAAAAAGGCCCCAATGATTGACACCAACATTAGACCCAAGACCCTGGACTCCCTGCCTAACATGCAATTGTTCCAACCCTTATCTACCATGATCATCAATTTTGGTTTCATATCACCATTCCCATCTAGAAGACATAAGAATTTAATACCATGAATAATTTTTGAGCTCTCTAAAGCTCTATGTAGGTGACCACCATAAAGATGAGGCAAAGTATGTGCATTGGTAACTTCAAGAGTGCCTTTATTATGAGAAACCAATAGGAATTTGACAACCAAACATAAATTTTGACAAACATTGTAAGGGTCTCAACTCCATTAGTCATTGCACACAACTCTTCCTTAATCATATGAACATCCTCTAACTAAATGACTTGCTCAAGCTTCTTCCAAAAATAACAATGGTGGCCTCAAAAATTAAGGATCTATTATTAGCAGTTCCCTCCTCCCTTAAAATGAGCTTCACTAGATTCAACAACATTAAATTAGGCCATCAAAAGATCTTACTCATATGATGGTTGAAAATCCAACCATGCTTGATGGGGCCCTTACTACCACTTTCCATAATTCCAAGCAATGCCACTTCACAAAAACCAAAGACCATGCTAAGATCATTCTCACAACACCACCCAAATATCCAAACCCATAACAAGATAAACCAAAAAAGACAACTATCAAACAATTGCAAGGAGGGTGAGGATTAAGGAAATGTCATAGCTAAAACCACAACACATGCACTAACCTTTCCACATTTAAAATCAAAATTAATATGATCTATGGGACTTAGGAACTATCATTACCAAATCACACCACTTGGGAAGCCAACCAAAAAGGTGTACTACAAGGCACCTATAATACTGATCATGATGACTCCTCTTTAATTTCAATGTCATCTAATCCTTCTCACTCTACCACCCTTTAGTTAACTAAAGAAGAAAAATGTGTTAGTATATTCCTTTGTTCACAAGCAAATACACCATTTCATTCCATTCACAAAAATAATGGGAGAAGGAAACAAACTCATTTTTTTTACAAGTGAATAACTTCTTCCAATAAACCACATAGTTTCCAATTAGGGCAGTACACTTTACATCAATCAAAAATATTGTTAGTTTGTTTTGGGCGTGTTTTGGGTTTTAATTGGAATCTCTCTATGTCAAAAACACTCTCCTATGGTTAAAATTGCATATTTGGAGTTTTTGCCGAATCACCACGTTGAGGGTCTTTAGGGTAGTTTTACATAAACAATTATTTCTAGTTCTGTATGAGAAGGTCAGAAACCATTTTAGGGGAAGATTTTTGAAAGCATTTCAACTAATTCTCAAAAGGAATCGGTGCAAAATTCCTCACCATTTGAGAGAATTTAATGGCAGTAATTTGTGATGATGGGTTTGTAAAAAGTTCAAAAATTCACAATTCTTGTAAGTAGGACCAAAATAATTTTGCAAAGGACCTTGGGACATCATTTTGAGCCTACTAGCCAATTTTTGTTCAATTCTGAGAAGTTTTCATTTTCTACCTGTCGCACCCAATCCCACACATTATTCTCTAGCTAGGTGAATATTGTTTTCACATATGAACACACATTCTACGGAAGAAATTCTTCTTTCATTGACTATAAAGGTATGGTTTTCTTATTGTTTTTTAAGAGTAGTGATAGCTGGGAACCGACTGGCGCTGCTTCCCATTTATACTTGCATTTATTTTTTCCTTAAGCTTTCTCACTGTTGAATTGGTCTCTTCAAAGTTGAAGTAGCTCTATAGTATTAAATATCCAAATATTAGAATAAAGATGAGTCAATATTGTTTGCATAAATGTTTTTCCTACATGCTAAAATTACTTAGAGGCTATCAATTATGTTTTAATACACTCTCAAAACAATGGAGGCAACTAGACAGATACACTAGAAAACAAGCATGGTCAACCATATAATGCAATGTGGTCTCCACCTTCCTAACACTTTTCAAAATGACGCTACTTAGAGAAGAATAATGATTTCACTATACAATTAAAGTTTCAATAGTGCTTTCCACTCTTTGACAAACATGAGGCTAAAATATATGTACAAAATCTATTCGACAATCCACTCGGTGCATCCAATTTTGTTTCAAGGTTTGTCATAGTAGTAGTATGTAGTCACTCAAAATATTACATAGCTATTTACTATACAATTGAATGTAATTAAAAAACCATATTTCTAAATTGCAAAACATAGCATGATAGCAAAAAAATTGACTATATAAATATACGCAAGAGGAGCCACTATATTTTGAGAATTGATACTCCCTTGCAATGCATATAAATCACAATTACACTACCTTCCTCAAATAATATACAATGCCAACAAGTCATGAAACACAATAACTTCTCAAAAAATATTTACATTACAAACAGATACTCCCTTACAATGCCTATATAGCACAAATTACACAACCTTTCTCAAACAATGCAATGCCATCAAATCATGAAACACAAACACTTCTCAAAAAACATTTACTTTACAAATGCCTATCGGCAAAACCGTTGCACATTCATCCGTGCAAATGCTAGTGTAAAAATATATCATAAATAGTATTTAAAATGTTAGATAATGAAAATTAAGGGATTATTTTAGTCTAAGGTTTGTGCTCCCATATCAAGTAGCTAAACCATTTAATGGGTTCGATATAAAACCCTCCAACAAAATAAAATAAAACAAAATTAAGAGATAAATTGGTATATAAGATGATGTTATCCTTGGTCTTCTCCTATCATCACTATATTTTTTATGGAGGTCATCCACAAATTCATTTAAATTGCTACCTGATATGGGAGCACGAGCCTTAGGCTGCACCTTTTTAGCTGAAAGCCAAGGACTGAGAGGTACCCATTCCGCCAAATTCACCTAGGGCACGATCTCAACCTCATCCCTTATGGTGTTGGGGCCCTTGAACTCAGCAAGACTTGATCCATGGTGGTCTCATTCAAAACCTTTCAACTTCACTAGCAGACCAAGGACCTTTTGACATCATCATCATTTTCATTATTTGTTCACCTCCTTTCACCTCCTTTCACCTCCTTTAACATCTCCTTTGTATCCTTATTTCTTACTCTTTTTAAAAACACTTAACTTTTAATTTCATTTTATTAGTACATAATACACTTTGCATCTACTTACTTAAATCCTATGTATCATAACTTGTTTTTTTTACAACCTTGGTTGAGGCCCTTCTACCTTTCCTTTTTCATCTAATCATATTCATTTCCTTACTATTCTACTAAATTAAGTTTGTATTAATTATTATGTGGGAAAACGACACTTAAAAAAATATACTAAGGTACCTTAATTAAATAAAAGAAATATGATAAAGAGTTTGGATTAAAAATAGATAATGCAATAAATTCTATAATTAATTTGAGAATTAGATAAGCTAATCACAAGGTATTTAGATCTAGATTGAATGATAAAACCATTGTGATAGATGTTAAGAATACAATGTCATGCTACAAAAAAATAGGACATGCCATGATGCCTAGATTATAAAATTAGAAATTTGACTATATGTAAACTATTTGGTTCACTTTTGTAAGTGGAGAAGCGATCTTCATACAAGTGTGGAACTAGACATGCCCATGGAAATGAACATGGGATTATAGATCTATACTTCCTTGATTTGGACTTTTGTAGCTCCTTCACCTTTATGTTTCTAATTTATATTTGAGAAAATTGTGTTTACAAAATATGTTTGGGAGCCTACTAGACAAGGATTTATTCTCATTTGGTGAAGCAATTAGAAGGGTCAATTTAGTGAAAATGGACAAGGGTTAAAGACAACTCACAACCACGCAATATGCCTTTATGATGCTGATATAATGTTAATTTATAACACTTTTTTATCCTTTTAATTGATTTCTAGATGTGCTCAATAGATTCCTAACAGTCTATTAATGATTCAAATGAATTATAGATAGTCCTTAAATACACCATCTTAGAGTGCAATTTGAAACAACTTATACTTTAGTTAGCTCATAACAAATATTAAGAGAGGGGAGCATGGGCCCAATTTTAAGAAAATAATTTAAAAGTCTAGGCCTCAAATCTATGGATGTGGAAATGTTTTTGGTCAATTATCCGCTTCTGAATCTAAACTATGGTTGTGAATAATAAATTTAGTAGGTGATTTTACAATCTTTGGATGTGTGGAGATCGAAGGGGGTTTGTTACACCCTTAATACTTAGGTGTATATGGTTATGAGAAGTCAACTTGTGGCTACCTTAACTCTTATTTAAGTTATATAATCACTAATATAGTCAAGTATATAGGTAGTTGAGTTGGGCTAGGTGGCATCCAAGGTATAATTATGGAATATATAGGAGGTAGATCGATTAGTTGTTATCATCATATGATGCAGGAGCATCTGATGGTGTAAGGACAAGATGAAGACATTGAAAACAATATTTTGAACTAAATCTTCACGTTCTGACACCTATAGCCGCTATACCATTAGGAATTTGAAGATGATGTGAACTAGTGATTTGTGAGATTTTGTTTGTAGATTCTAAATATATTTTTAAAAAATTTTTGGAGTTAAATTGTATTTTTTTTTGCATCTCTGGTTTTTAATAGTAAACAACATTTTTTTAAAGTGATGTGTATTCCATAGCACATAACTTTTTTTCTACAATGGATAAAATTCTAATTATTTTTAATTTAGATCGGTAACACCGATATATAGTATATGAATTTAGTTTCATAATTTTTTGTTGAATATATATTTTTTAATTAATTTTTGAAGTCAAACCAATTATAATTTAGACATAGGCATATTTTGTAAAACATAGCTTTTTCTGTATGTATCAAAATTCTAATTTTTTTTCTTTTGTTGAAACAAGGACATCAATACCTAGTGCATAGATATTTTTTAGAATTTTGTTTCAGTAATTTACTAATTTTCCATGTGTGTAGAATAAAGAACTTGATGTTCAGTGAAAAACATACATTCACAAGAAATAAAAATTAAATATAATAATCAAATTAAATATATTTAAAATTATATTTTTTTGGGAAGCTTATAATAAGGACTGCATACTTACAAAACATAAATTTTAAATGAATTCATTTGATCCCTCAAAAGATAAATTAAAATTGGTTTTTCATTAGCATTTTGATAGGTGTAGAGGAGACTCCATCATAGGTATGGTTTAAAACTAGCGAGGTTCTATCTAAGGGGGTTTGATCAAACCCTCTTCGATTAAAATCCTTTAAACATAACATTTGAAGGATTAAATCATTATAATTTCTAAAAATATGTGATTTCAACAAAAATCAAGATGTCCCAGAAAGTGTAACCCATTATTGTGGCAGCACATTCACGCATATAAATGATGATTTTTTTTTTATTCTTTTCAATTTTGATATTTTAAGATACCCAATTGCTTGAATAATCATGTAGAACATTCAATTTTTCCAACTTGCTAAAAATAACAAATTACTATTTTTAGAAAGTGTGCATTTAAGCATGTATGGAAGTGGAAATTTACTCAAAGCTTTGGAATTGAAAAATATAACCTTTGGTGAAGGAATTAGACAAATATCACTTGTGGGTTGAAAGATATTAAAGTTTCTATTTCTTTAAAAAACCTTTTAAAAGTTTCAAAGTCAAATATGAGGCACTAAGAGGCCCTGCAAGACCACGAAAATAGGCAGATTGTTGGCAACTTGTGTATGATGTCTAAAGATATTGTCATTGATAGAAACAAGCAAAGAAACAAGGTTAGAATATAATTTTTTATCCAAAGAAGAAGACTTGGCCATTTTGGCCAAGTGTTGGCAGTATACTGAAGCAGCGACAAGGGGACAGTGTTTGAGCTGGTATTGGTCTGCAGTTGGAGATCTGATCATGCAATTCTGGTATGTTATTCATATTCCTTTGATGATTGTACATCCAATTTTTTAGCTCTTGATAAGTACCAAAAGCATACACTCTAACAGACTAAGACTGAAAAGATAGAGTACATTGTGATTAAGAGTGGAACACTCATTTGTTTTGGTCCGCATTCCTCTACTATTACATATCTTTCTATGCAGTTTTGAGGTTTTGTAAACATATGTTTGAAGTATCTAAATCCAAAGTTTTAAGTTCTAAGCTCCACTGGAGAGTCAGTTATGAATGTCTAAGTATCGCTACTTCGTGTAGTGAAGTTTGACTATGACAGAGCATATGTTCTTGAGGTCTGCAATGGATGATGTTGTCTGACAGTTGAACTAAACTAATGAACAATTTGTGGTTAAGGCCAACATGATAGTATGATGTGTATGTAGTAAGTTCTACTATATAGAACTTAATTCTAAGTGGAGAAGTAGTCAAGGTTGACATGTGTAAAGGTATTTCAAATATTGTTTGGGTCCAGTATAGATTTAGGAGAATGAATTTGGCCAACAAAGTACATAATGCATGACTACATGGTACAATTTATTAGGCCGACCTAATATGAGGATTTTGTTTGTCACGGATATATATAGGATTGAATTCAGTATTTGTGTGTTGTGATATAGATGTGAATGTGTGAATATGTGAAGTACAGAGTAGGTGATAATAATAGAAGAAGAGAGATCTTGTCTAATGTAAGAACAAAATAGTGAAAAAGAGTAGTCAAGATGAATAGTTTTGAGATAGTGTTTTGAGCATTCATTGGAGCTACATACATGCATGTGTAGATGCAATTTGAGCAGTTCAAATTGGTAGTGAGCCACCCTTCTTCTTTCTTTCTTTCTCTAGGCAGTGAGCCTTCTTGCAGTGAGCACTTCTTTGGGCAGTGAACCCTGGGTAGTGAGCCCTAAGGCAATGAGCCTTTATTGTAATTTAGTATTGTTCCTACATAATATATTGTGAGCTAACACTCACTGTGGTTTTTCCCAGTTTTGGGTTTTCCATGTAAAACTCCTAGTGTTCATGTGTGATGGATTTTGGTTGTTTCTTTTATGTTTAATTTGCTTTGTTATTGCATGTGGTAAATCTATTATTAGTTTAATAAGTGAGAAGTTTAATAAAGTACTAATTCACCCCCTCTCTTAGTACTTTGGGTGTTCAACAATTGGTATCAGAGCCTGGTTCCTCGGATGAAGCCTAACGACTTGAGGAAGATCTTAGAAACTAAACACATGGTAGGGAAAAAATGACCTGCTCCTCCTGAAGAAATTGATGCATCTAAAACTGAAGAAGAATGTACACTTTTCAATGAAGAAGAACTCAAGCTTGCACTTGCAGATCTTGAAAAGGCTAAAATAGAAAATAGGGATCTAAAAGATAATGTCAAGGAAGTAGATGAGTGCATCAAAAATTAAGGGAGCAAGTCAAGAAGTTCAAAGAAAAATATGAGGTTAGTAAACAATTGATATCTACAAATGACACCTTGAATAATCTGAAAGTGGAAGTTGTAAAAAGAGCAAAAGCAAAAAAAGACCTAAATCAGTTGGTAAGAAGCAAAATTGAAGATTGCACAAAGTTTGAACAAGAAGTTATGGATCTGAAAGCTTATTTGAAACATGCATGGACTTAGGAAGAAAAATTCAGAGTAAGTGCTGCCCAACTTAATAGAATACTTGCTAGTCAGAAGAGACCTGATGATAAAGAAGGCTTGGGATTTGTAAAATGTGAAAGCTCCAAAACTGATCAAGAAAAGAATGTTGAGATCAAGAAGGACAAAGGGAAACAGTTTCAAAATCAAAGGAACAAACCTAGAAGACCACCGGTTAGGCAACCAAATGCTCAAAGGTACCCTTATTTCAATGGTTATTGTAATGCATGCAACAGATTTGGTCATAAGGCTACTCAGTGTAGGAGCAGAGTAAATCAAAATGTTCCATCATTCTTTGGTCAGTGTTTTACTTGCAACAAAGTAGGTCACAAAGCTAATGAATGCATAAGTCAGATAAGGAATAGTTACAAAAATAGAAGGAATGTGCAAACTTTCAAAGGTAACTACTTTAATTGTAAGAGGTTTGGCTATAGAGCTAGTGAATGTAGAAATTAGATAAGGGACAAGTATGGAAGGAATGCTCAATCTTTCAATGGGAATTGTTTTTCTTGCAATAGATTTGGGCACAAGGTTGACCAGCGTAGGTCAAGGATGAATAGAAGGAACAATGTTGTATATTTCAATTGCAACAAGCTTAGACATTTTGCAAGATTTTGTAGAAGTAAGAACATGAGGAAGGATAATCATGCAAAATTGAAGAAACTAGTGGAAAAGATTGATCTGGCAAAGATCAAGAAGGAGATGAACCAGAAGTGGATCAAGAAGGAAGTACAAAGGTCAAGGATGGGTTCATACCAGCCTCTGGTGTAGATACTTCCTCTAAGAAATAAATTGAGAGCTTTGGCTCAAGGGGAGCTTAATGCAAAATCCTATTCCCCTAGCCAAAAATGTGGTGCTGATATCTAGCATGAGAGTAAAAGCTAGAAAACAAGAAAACAAATCTCTTTGAGAAGATTCTGATAGAAAAGAATCTAATGTGGTGAATTGTGGAGCAACCTTAGTCGACTGTGAGTTGTAGAGAAAAATGTCTGACAGCCTTTTTAAGATGAGAATTTATGACGATGAGGTCTTGATCAAAAGAAGATATAAGGAATTCAATTAAAGGGAAAAATACTTTGCATCCAAACCCTCAAGCAATTGAAGAGATCTGGAGAGCAAGCTAAAGCAAATCCAAGCATCTAGGGAAGAAATCCTAGTGAAAGTAAAAGGTATTTATTATTATCCTATTTGAAAAGCTTCTGTGTTGAATTTGTGAAGATGGCTACACCTCAAGTTGTTGAGATAACAGAGAGATCTCAACCCAAATTCAAGAAACATCCATTCAAATATCTAGAAACTGATCCCAATGGTGCATTCTCTGAGGTTTCGTATAGAGTTGTGCACATTAAAGATATTAGGGCATACATTCATACAATCATAGAAGAGTATGATCACATGAAACTTGAAGAAGTTTACTTAAATGAATTGATTAGAAATGATTTGGAACTAAAGAGAGAATACAGTGTCCTTCATGAGAAGAAATTAGATGTGTGGATTGATTTTCTTGTGTTTTCTGAAGATGTTTGGGTCTGGTATGCTCTAAGAAGAATTCATGATGAATTTATGTGGTTAGACATGATCACTAAAGATGCCATTAAAGCATTAACTGGCATGTGCTCCACTGGAAAGGTTATTTCCTTAAAAACTATGAAGAATAACATAGTAATGTAGTTGATAGGTGCAAAGTTTGATAAGAGGACACTGACTGTAAATGATATTGTGGATCCAGCAGTGAAGTTTGCATCAATGGTTATTGGTTACAAGGTCTATTTCTCCAACAAAGAGAACTCAGTCTCTGCAATAGCCATATACATAGCATATGATATGGTTAATAACAATATAGACTGTGATCTATGTGAGTTGCTCCAGCAACAACTATTGGAAAATTTGAAAAAGAGAAAGAACACTAAGTACCCTTTCAGGTATGGTACTCTAATTATCTACCTGTTGTGCTACTTCCTAAAAGAATTACCAGGCATAGGCAACATTGGATGGTTAAATCATTATCTGGTAGTAGTCCACATTAGAAATCATTTACAGAGCTTAGGAGGTATTGATAAACAAAATGTAGCATTGTGGGGGTACTTCAAAAACTTCTAGAAGAAAATGCAGGCCAGGGTTAGGATCCCTGAAAATGTTGTAAAGAAATATGAAAAGGAGGTTGTATTTATGGTGAACAAAGACAAATTATGTCTCATGGAGGCAATAGAACCCAGAACTATGTGGGTTCCTAAAATGGGATATGAGGTAACAGAGGATGTTTTAACTAGTTTGGCTAATTTGATGTTGAGTAAACCAAAAGATCCAAACGAGGAAAGGTTTGGAACCTATGAAGAAAAATCAATGATAGTGCACCTAGAACAGAGACAACTAGAGACCGAAAGAAAGGTCAAGAAGTATGTAGAGGAATTTTCCAAGAGACATGGGTTCATAGAAGAAGAAATAAGTAAAGCAAGAGCAAAGGTTGAGGCATCAAAAGCTACATGTACTCTAGAAGGGCAAACATCAAAAACCCCGGAGAAGAAGGAAGAGGAGAAAATTGAAAAGGAGAAGCCTGCATCTACTTCTGCAAGAAGAACAAGAGCCTCCACCTTAGCAACTTCTTCAAAGATTTCTGGACCCTCTATTGAAAATATAAAGACTGCAAGCATTGAAAAAGAGGTGCCTGAGAAAGAGGCTGAGCTTGAAGAATAGGTACCAGTCAAGAAAACTGCAAAGAAGAGGACAAGAAAGAAAACAAAGGCAACAAAAGAGTATGTGTAAGCCTAGGTGAAGGAGAAGAAGAAGAAAAAGTAGAGACAAATAAGGAGACTGAAGAAAAATGGGCAAGAACAGAGGAAACCACTTCTAGTACGAAAAAGAAACCCTTAATAAAGACCAAGAAGAAGAAAGAAGATGAGAAGATTGAAAGTGAAGCAACATTGTCCTTAGAAACATTAGTCAATGCATTTGCTTAGCATGGAAATTTGAAACCCATAGCTGAAATGTATGATGGAAGATCTGATGTAGAAAAGATAATTATTGAAACAACATTCGTCAGATATCTAGAAATGTTTAGGAAATATATGATTGAAATTTTAGATCAATTACCAGATAGCCTAGCTAGCATTATGTCAACAAGGAAGGAAGTGGCTATGGCCAAAGATGTGGAGATAAGAGAATATGTCTTATTGAGCCTTTGTCCAGACATAACAAAAGAAGAAAAAACCAAAGTCACAAAGATACTCAATGATAAATTCAGAACAAAGAGAATAGTTAATACACTTATGGTCAGTGACATTGAGAAGCTAGTTAAAGAGACAAAGGAGATAACATGGAGGGTGTTGTGTGAATTGAAAAATACAACTATTGTAGATACTAATGAAGAAGAACAAGTTAACAATGTTGACACTTCTAATGTTTCTCTGGAAGTAAATGTTGAGCAGAGCATGGACCAAGGTATAACCACTCCTCTAGAGACTTCAAAAAATGTTAAAGAAATAAAGAAACTGAAGAAGAGAAGAAGTCTAAAGAAGCAAGTCCCTAAATAGAATATATCTAAGGAACAAGAAGAGCAGAGAGAAAAGGAAAATGAACAAATGATGGACATTCCTACTCTAGAAACTAAAGGAGATGGACAATAAAACATTCAAGATCCCCCTCTGGAGAGTCAGGATACTGGAATGTCCCAAGAAGAAATAAAAAGAGATGCGATTGATTCATTAAGAGATTTTTTGTTAAAATAGAAGGAAGCACAAACAACACACATCTAAACTATTGCAAGGACAAATAAACTTGTCAACCATGTTTCCCTTGCAAAAATTGAAGTTGGGTACAATGTTCTAAGCAACTGCTCAAGAAGAAATAATAAAGTCTCACATGAAGGATAGTGAGTTGCTTGGTGAAGCAATAATTTTTTTTGAAAAGATCATGCTCAGAGTCCAGAGAGATAGAACACTCTCTCCCACAGAGCAAATGGAGAAGTTTATAGAGTTTATTAATTCCCATTTTGAATCATTTGAAAAAGTTGCTGATAAAAAGGTAAGAGCTGAAATAGACAGTAAGAGATTAGTTGAGCTGAAAGATGAATCTTCTCAAGACAAAATTTTGCTAGATAAAAGTATAGAATATGCATAGTCAACCCTCAAAGAAGCTAGTGAATTGTATCAATTTTGTCTCACATGGACAGTTAATACTAAGGATATAAAAGATAAAATAGATAAATGGGAAGCTCAGATAGTGAACATATCTAGAACTTATGACTTGGTAAAAGATTCTCTTGGCAATCAAAGGGCACAAGTTGAAATGATTCATTCTAATATACATAAGTTGTAGACCCAGAGGGAAATAATAAAGTATAGAATGAGTCAATTTAGGGAGGTGGCAAGCTTCAAAATTGCTTCTTTAACCAAATTAATAATAGCAGCAGATAAGACAAGACAAACTTTTGAAGCTCCTGACATAGTAAAGAAAGCAGAAGATTTGGTGTCCTAGATTAATGGGCACATACTAATTTTGAGTGATGCCAAGACAAGTTGGGATGAAGAAATTGTGCAACTAAAGATAATCTATAATGATATTCTGTCAGAACAACAACAACAGTAAACATTTTTGACATCACTTGTATATATGCGGTAAAGTAGAAAAATAGTTTTGAGATTTTGGCAACTTGTACATATCTTGGTATCATACACCTTTTCCATTGATGTTAAAGGAAGAGAAGAAATGAGGCATGCAAAAAAATTTTGAAAAATAATAAGGCATGAAGATAGGGGGAGTAATGTATAAAGAGACAAGGGGAGTTGTAATAGTTTTTCATATCAAGTGTTGCCATTAATGCCAAAGGAGGAGATTGTTGGAAACTTGTGTATGATGTTTGAAGTTGTTGTCATTGATGGAAACAAGAAAAGGAACAAGTTTAGAATAGAAGTTTTGATCCGGAGAAGAAGACTTAGCCATTTTGGCCAAGTGTTGGTAGTATACTGAAGCAATGACAAGGAGACAGTGTTTGAGCTGGTATTGGTCCACAATTGGAGATCTGATCATATAGTTCTGGTATGTTAGTTGTATTCCTTTGATGATCCTATATACAAGTTTTTAGCTCCTGACAAGTACTAGAAGCATACACTCTAATAGACTAAGTCCAGAAAGACAAAGTACATTATGATTCAGAGCAGAACACTCATTTGTTTTGGTCCGCATTCCTCCACTATTACATATCTTGCTATGTAGTTTTGAGGTTTTGTAAACATATGTTTGAAGTATCTAAATCCAAAGTTTCAAGTTTTGAGCTCCACCGAAGAGTCGGTTATGAATGTCTAAGTATTGCTACTTGGTGTAGTGATGTTTGACTATGATAGGGCATATGTTCTTAAGGTCTGCATTCTACCGCAAAATAATATTTTTCCTTGTGGTTCTATAGGTATGATCTATGATATGTGGAGAGTCTATGATATGGATTTGAGAAAGTCTTGTGGTCTGCAGTGGAAGATGTTGTTTGACTGTTGAACTGAACCAGTGAACAGTCAATGGTTAAGGCTGACATGATAGTATGATGTGTATGCAGTAAGTTCTAATGTATAAAACTTAATTCAAAGTGGAGAAGTAGTCAAGGTTGACATGTGTAAAGGTATTTCAAATATTGTTTGGGTCAGTATAGATTTAGGAGAATGAATTTGGCCGACAGAGGACATAATGCATGACTACACGGTACACTTTATTAGGCTAACCTAATATAAAGATTTTGTTTGTCATCGATAATGCGGATGTGAATGTGTGAATATGTGAAGTACAGAACATGTGACAATAGTAGAAGAAGAGAGATCTTGTCTAATGTAAGAGTAGAACAATGAAACAGAGCAGTCAAGATGAAGATTTTTGAGACAGTGTTTTAAGCATTCATTGGAGTTGCAACCATGCATGTGTAGATGCAATCTAAGCAGTTCAAATAGGTAGTGAGCCAGCCTTCTTTATTTCTTTCTCTAGGAAGTGAGACTTCTTGCAGTGAGAACTTCTTTGGGAAGTGAGCCCTAAGGCAGTGAGCCTTTATTGTAATTTGGTATAGTTCCTACATAATATATTGTGAGGTGACACTCACCATGGTTTCTCGCAGCTTTGGGTTTTCCACATAAAATCTTAGTGTTCATGTGTGATGGATTTTTGTTGTTTCTTCTATGTTTAATTTGTTTTTTTATTGCATGTGGTAAATGGATTATTAGTTTAATAAGTGAGAAGTTTAATAAAGCACTGACTTGCCCCCCCTCTCAGTACTTTGGGTGTTCAACATAGAATTAGTAGATAAAATTTTAAGGGCATATAAAAATTCATGATCCTTCCAATGCATCAAATGGTTCATCAATTAGACATATGGATCAAAAGTTATGGCTCCTAGAAGTTGACCTATTTTTGGAGGGAGTTACAAATTTCAAAATTTTGGCTGGAAGGCACCAAAAAAGGATATTTATGACCATTTTTAGGAATCCTTTGGGTAGTAGAGAAAGGGGGAAAGTGGTGAGTTAGGAAAATGAGGAAAAATAGAAACCCTAGTAGATTTGAAGCTATAGAAAATAGAAGGTTCCAGAATCCAAAGAAAGGAAGTTGTAGTGTGTTGCAACCTCTTCAGTATTCATCCTTTGATTTGATTCTAGTTTTTGTAATGTAATGTGTTTTTCAGTTCGATAAAAGAACACTTCTATTTAATGTGTGCAATATTTGTTATCATGTATTCTGGGATTGACCCCCTCATCAAGTGGTATCAGAGAAAGGACTCCTAAATATATAGATAGATCACTGACTCTGAGGCAGTTTGCACCAAGACTTGAGGTTGTGGGTTTGCTATAGAAATCAAAATGTGTCCACAAAGAAATTGTGGTGGGGAAATACTTTGATTGAAAAGGGTTTTATAGCCCTGCAAAGACAAATCAATGCATTGCAAGAGGAGTTGCAAAGAGGGTTTCAGCCAAGAATAAGAGAAGAAAGCAAAGATGAAGTTGAAGAAGAGATATCCAAGGAAGAATGAGATGATGTATCAGATCATGTGCAAGTTAGGTTGTTAAGGGCCATTTAGAAGATTGGAAAGAGGCCTAGGATTGAATTTTCTACCTATTCTAGGGATAAGAATCTGTAAGAGCTTATTGATTGAATAAATAATATAGAGAAATATTTCAAGTATGAAGATGGGGAGGATCCATAACAAGTCTAGTTTGCAAAAATGAATTTGAAGGGCCATGCCAATATTTAGTGGAAGGAGGTCTAGTTAGAGAGAAATATAAGAGAAAAAGGTAAGATTACCAGATGGGATCGATCGGTGGAAAAACTAAAGAAGCAGTTCATTCCTGTGGACTATGAGTTGGAGTTGTTGAAGAAGTTGCAAGGATTGAAACAAGGTAACAATTTTGTTAAGGAGTATACAGAAGAGTTTTATAAGATTATTATTAGAACAGACCATGCAAAGGCCAACAAGGATAAGGTAGTCCATTACATTAATGGGTTGAGGCCAAGTACTCAAGAGGAGTTGAGCCCAATTGAATGACCACCATAGAAGATGCATATTAATTTTCTCTAAAGGTGGAAGAGAAGTTGAATAAAATATTTGAAAGCAAGTAAAGAGAAAGAGGTCATGGTGGAAGGACTGGTAGAAGATCCTATAGAGGCTAAAATGAAGATGTAGACACCTAAAAATGTCTTCATCATCAAATCAATTCCTGACATCCCTAAGAATACCTATTCTCCTTCTAATTAATTAATTAAACTTTTATTTAATTAATTATCCCTTCATCACCTAATTTTTCATCATTTTACCCCCTACAATTGGATTAATTTAATTAATTCAATAGTTCAACCTTACCCAATTGATTAAATAAATATGCAAATATTTATTTGATTAATTTCCCTTCATTAAACCTAATTAATTAGTAAAATCATGTTTAACTATTTAATTTAGAGTATTAATTAACCTATCCCTACCCTAGGTGATTAAATACTCCTTATTTAATTACCTACCCTAACCTACATCATCCTAGCCTTAAGATTAATTAAGTAAATCATTAATTAATTAATCTTATCCTCCTGTGCTAATCTATTTGTTAATTTATTCCAGCCATATTAATTAGGTTAATCACCTCAATTAATTTGGTCAAGCCCTCATTAACACTTCTCCTCACAACCCATGAATAAAAAATTGATTTCCATGCCAAATAAATCAATTTTTAATACACATTTGTCATAATCTCCATTAAATACCTCTTACACCCCTTACACATGTCATAACTCATTAATATCCACTCTTCCCCAAATGAATTTTAAATTCATTTTACTCTTCCCCATGTAAATTTTTAATTCACAAATAGTCCATCTCACCCAACCTCATTTATGGACCCCTCTTCCCAAGATGAATTAAAAATTCATCTTTATTCTCATCCCTTCATTTTTTAAGATTGAATCTAGGCCCTCCACATCATCTTCATTCTCCACCATTGATCTCTCAAATCAAGCTCCACCCTTGGATCAAAATCTCTCCAAAAATCCTATAAATACACCCTCTCTCAAGCCATTTTTCATCCACAATTTGAGTAGTGTTATTATGCTAAAATCTTGAGCTAGTCTAAGTGTGAGTTGCATAGTGTGAGAGAATTTCACATCCAATTTGAGCATTTAGGGTATATCTTGGAGCATTGGGTGCAATCTCCTTCACCCTTCTTGGATTGGGTTTTCACATGGAGGTTTAAATCTTTGTTTTGAATGTATTTGATTTATGTTTTTTTACCTTGATTTGGATTCCCTAATCACATTGGCACACTTGGTGGGACCCACAAGGTCTCAATCTAACTTTTTGTTGTGATTTTTTGTTCTTAAAGTCATGTTTTGCAAGTTGTGGCACCAAATGCCCTTTGTTTAGCGCTATTTCTTTTTAAAGTAGAGCCATTTTACAGTTTTCTAGCGCTATTTCACAGTTCTGTAGTGCTATTTCTACCTACACTAGTGCCATTTTCCTATGACAAGTGATCCTAATTTTTTACACTAACATTTGATTTCTTTTGGTTTTTGGTGTTTTGTAGGCTTTTAGGATCAAATTACTCTCTATTTTGATAGGAAAATTACAGAGATAAGGGGAGGTTATGGCAATTTTTTGAGAAAATCTTGTATTCAAAGAACCACTCTATCTTTGTTTTAAAAATAATCAAAAAACACTAAGAACAAAGAATTAGTTTGTTTAGTTTGATAAAACAACCAACAAACAACTTAACAAACTCCCTAAACAAACTTATTTTGAGCAAACAACTTTGTTTTTAAGAATTTTTAACTTCTATTTCATATTAGCACTAAATAGACTTAGATTGGTGCCATTTTGAAGTACTCTAACACCTTTTTCAATTAAAACGCTATTTTCAGTATTGTTGATGCTATTTCCTTTATAAGCACCATCTTAATCTGTATCAACACTATTTGTAATATCAGCGCTATTTGTAATATCAACACTATTTGTAATGATTGTAGTGCCATATTTAAATTGGCACAATCTGAGATTATTGTAGCACTATAGTTAGGTTTTGTTTTGGGTTCTAGATATTAGCGCCATTTTAGGTTTTATCAGTGGTATGTTTCTCTATTCTAGCGCTATTTTTCTATACTAACATTGGGCTTTGTGCAGGGAAATTTCTTTGATCTGAAGGCTTTTTTACGTCTGTCCAAGACCATCAATTGCAAACTACTAACATATCTATAGGGTTTTTAGATTAAAACAAACAATTTCTTTGGGTGCATTTAAAAAGAACCCTTGCATGTTAGTTTAGAAAACACTTCAATTAGTGCACTAAAATCAATCAATTGGTTTATCAAACAAACAACAAACACACACTTAAATTGGTGCTCATAAAAAGAATCCTTGTGTGCCTTAGTGTAGAAAAACATTTGATTTTGGTGCTCTAAAATTAACAAGTGCTTGCAGACAAAGTTAGGAACATTTCAATTTGGGCTTAAAAAGAACATTAGTAAGTGTTTTCCATGCTTGGTGTGCTTACACATTATGTTTCCCAAAGGGTTTATAATTTAAATATCCTCTCCCCTCTCTTTGCAAAAGGATCTTGGGTGTAAGAGGAACGGTTCTAACACTCTTTATTTTTCTAGGCCGTGGTCCTACTTTTGAGACACATCTGAAAGGAGAACTCACTAGTGACCCTGAGCGGTACTTTCATCTAGTTTGCTATATGTAAATTAGGATAAGGTGAAAGCCAAGTCCAAATTGGTATTAGTGTATACCATTCAATAATAGCTTGAAAGGGAGTAGTACCTTGTGTATATGAAACCCCTAGTAGAGCTAGTAAAACCCTTAAGTGGTTTATCAAATGCTCGTATCGTGCCAATCTCCTAGATGTTCCCCCACTATGAACCTTTGTTTTAGTGGCCCAAATCCTTCTACATGTTGGTGCAAAAGGTGGGACCTTTGAATCCACCTTGAGTCTCGTGGTTCTTATAGAGATAGCAGGGACAATCCTAAGGTTTGGTGGGGGTACAAGCCTTGGGAAACCTAGATCTTGGAATGCGTGAGAAGTGAGTGCCATGGAGGGGGGCTAGTGCTACCAAGATCCTAAAGCTATCCGCTTTGAATAGGCACAACCAGGGGATCCAACAAGTATTGTCCTATCTTCACCTTAGGTTGTGCAAAGTGCTTGTTAAGATCTTTACATCTTTTCACAAACAAAATATTTGGCTATTGTGTTCTATTGTGCTTGAAGTGTTTGTGAAACTTGCCAAGAAACAACAACATTTGAGACCCCATTTCAATCCACCCATTTCAAGCATCCATTTCAACAATACCACATCCATTTTAATTCAAAATTTCCCAAGTATACCTCCATTTTGACCTTAGAGAATTAATTGTTACCTTTAGTAGACCCCTTATCATACCTTTAATCCATTCATTTGCATAGCTTCTCATCCCCCTTGATTTTTGCATACTCTTTGGACCAAATAGCATCCTTCTACAAATCCATTCCCAAATCCATTTGCTTCCTCCATCCAAAGAACATCCAAAATCCTTTAAACCAAAAATCAATCAAAAAACCATCAACCAACATCCAAAAAACCAATCTTGAGCTAAAGTTGAATCTAGGTTTCATTCTTCACATCTTATTTTGCTTGATAGGTCATTAGTCTACCTTCAAGTAGAATAATCATCCCTCTTTGTGTAAGGTCATAAGTCTACCCCAAACAAGGAGACAACATCCATTATGCAACACCTAAAATCTAGATCTTACTTGAGCTCATTTGTTGACTTCCAAATCCCTTTTCAAGAACATCATCCAAATCTCTAATACGAAACATCTAGTTCATCTAAGCTTTCATCGCCCAAATCAACATAAAAATCTCTTCCATCAGATCATCCCCAAACAAATCTCATCTACCCTCCATCATTTTGGTCCAAATTTCTTGTAAATCAACATCATCCACTCATACCATCCTTAGGTTAACACCTTTTTGAGATTTATCTCCTAAAAGTGAAAATCTATCCTTATCACACCATAATCTCCTTTCATCTTTAAATTTAGATTATAGGGAGTGTGCTCTCTTACATCTAAATCTCTATTCCACTCCATTACCACATCCTCTTTGGGTCCAACAAATCAAACCGAATTCTCTAAGGTCTCCATCCTTCATCTACCTCAAAAAATCAAAATCCATACACTGGCATTCCCATAACTAGATCCCAACATAAGAAGAATCAAGAAATGGCCAAGTTTGGACACAACACAGGCATAGGGATGCCTCCAACCAATGAAATCAATGTACCAATTGAACAAAAAACATACAACATACCTTCAGTCTTCCAATTCCCATCATATAATCATAATGAAAACCCCTTCCATTTCTTGCAACCACAACCACCATAACCACCCACCCAAAACACCCCTACCATCAACCAAATAGATCAAGATGTCCTAATCTTTACACAAGACTCTGATGGCATGGATATGCTTGACAAAGTCCTAAGGTTGGATCCCAATAGATATCTTGATTACCTCCTAAAAATTGGTGCCCAACCACCCCATAACACAACATCATCCCAACCATCCACATCTAACAACAATCCTACGACATCCTCTCAACCATCTACATTGAAAACCCAACCTACCATCTCTCAAACTTCAACCCCCACTATATCTACGACTCTCACAAGCTCTAGTGTTGCCGTATCTACCACTCCCACAAGTTCTAACGTTACGACATCTACAATTCCCACTAATATATCCATTGCGCCTAATGTCTGCAATCCTACCATCTCCCAACCCATCGTCACATCCACTACCATACCAAATGTAAATCCTTCCATTCCCCAAATCACCTTGGGCATCCAAAGCAACCCCACGCACATGAGTGCATCCACAATTGTGCCTCCACTTAAGCCCCATACCATAGCTTACATTAGCCAATTCTTACAACCACCTCACAACAACATCAACTCATCTAATGTCAACCCATCCCATCTCACGTATGTACAAAATCACATAGTATCATCAACACAACATAATCCCAATCCCCAATTTCCACCTTATGTCCTCCAACAAATCCATGCTTACCAACAATACCTTACGCAACTTAACCAAAACACCATCTTGTAAAATCAAAACATCATACCCCAAAACCAAAACCTCACCAAAATAAAACAAACCAATATCAATCTCTATCCAACCTGCAACATATCATCAACCAACAAACATACCTCCCACAAACACCAACTCTGGACCTAACAAGTGTGGTACAAATATTGATCCAAAAGGTAGATGATTTGCAAACTGGGGGAAATGCAAACATTATTCTTTTGAGGATATTTGTCCCTACCCATTCGATTAAACACTATACATGCCTCCTTTTCCCAAGAACTTTGAAATACCAAAATTTGACAAATATAAGGGAAAAGGAGACCCCAGGGATCACCTTAGGGAGTTCTACCTTGCTTGCCTAGAAGTCTTGAACAATGACACCTATCTAATGAGACTTTTTCCTAGGAGTCTCGGCAGTCGAGCTGCTGAATGGTTTGTACATCTTCCCCTAGACATTAGGTCTTTCCCTAAGCTCGCGGAGAAATTTGTCAACCACTTCTCCTACAATTTTGAACATGAAATATCCATGACGGACCTTTGCAATACCAAATAAAAGAGCAGAGAATCCTTTGCTTCATTCCTGCAGAGGTGGAGAGGCTTAGCAAGCAAACTCCCTTGGCTAATTCCTGAGAAGCAATTAGTCACCATGTTTGTGACTAATCTAAACCAAGAAATGGGGTTCTGTCTACAAATCCTTTGTAAATCCACTTTTGAAGAAGTCATTGACAAGGGTACTACCATCGAAAGAGCCCTTATTTCCAAGGGTTCGATCAAACTATACGATAACAAGCCCTACAACAACAACAACAACAACAACAAGGTCAATATAAATGTCCCCAATGCAAACAACAACACGCACTCAAATGAGAAATCATGCTTTTGGGGAAGGAACAAAAACACTCTCAACGACGGCATCACCGATGTGAAGGCCGTCCAACATGTACAAAACCAAGCACCCCCAATTACAAATATTCCAAAGGGTCAACCTAAGAAAAACAAACCTCATAGACAATTTACACCCCTAGGGGAACCAATCGAAGATATGCTTGATAGGTGTCTAAAGAATGGTTTAGTAACTCTCCCACCCGTTAAGCCCCACCAAGAAAATGAACTCAAAGCCACGTGGTACAATGAAAAATGACTATTGTGACTATCACCGCATTGTGGGCCACAAGACATCTGATTGCATGAAATTAAAACATTGTATACAAGACCTCATAGATCAAAAGAAAGTCAATCTCGAGCAAACCATCCAACCATTGCCCAATGCCAATTTTGGAGCTTACAAGGATCTACTACCTAATCACAACAAAGCCTCATATAATCAAGCCTACAATATCACTCCACCTCCCACTTTCTATGATTCTATCATAGTTCGTATAGAACCATCATCCAATTATATCAACACAATCACTATTCAGGCTCAAGCCCTTGATTGTGTCATCACAACCCATCGTGGCCATGTATCCATCTACATAGCCCCTACCATTGATCAAATGCCTCCATCCACATCAAACCCTCAACCCAATCATCCATTCGTTTGCCCATCACCTACCAATAAGTACAACCTCCTAGATCATCTAGGGAAGACCCCTGCATAGATGTCCATCCTCGAGCTCCTTTGCATGTCACCTCTCCACAAAGAAGTCCTTGACAATGCTCTACTGGAAACCCAAGTTCCTACAAACCTAAATGTGGACCAATTCCAAGCCATGGTGGGCCATATTACCACACCCCATCATCTCACTTTCTCGGAAAAAGATCTCCCTACCTTTGACAATCTACATAATGATGCCTTGCATATCGAAGTCCACATCCATAAACATATCATCAAAAGAGTCTTGATAGATGGTGTCTCTGGCCTAAACCTTTGCACTCTAAAATTGTTAAAAAACTTGGGGTACTCAGATGTTATTGTAGACACTAGTGAATACATAACCATCAAGGGGTACAATGACACAGAAAGATTGTCCCAGGGCACTACCAAACTCCCCATCCAAGTAGGGCAAAAGATAATGGAAACAAAATGTTAGGTTCTTGATCTTGACCTCCCCTACAACATTCTTCTCGGCCAACCATGGATCCATGCCATGCAAGCCGTCCCCTCCACATTCCACCAATGTCTAAAGTTCCCACACAATGACACAGAAGCAACCATCTATGACTACCCCCACCCCTTCCAATACTACAGTTTGGACACAACCACACTTTCTGTCCATACAATAAAGCTATCACAAAAACCACTTCCCGAACTGATCCCACAACATCCACCTCATATATCGACCCTTCCAATATTGCTTCCACTCCATCCCTAACAACCTCGCCACCTGAAGTCAAGGTCAAGATTAGTGACATGGGATGTGGAGAATATGACCTACATGGTACCATTTGTGTAGACTCTACCCAATCCTAAGATGTTCGGTGCCCCGAAAGAGGGAGAAGTCTCAACAATAGTTATCAAATGCAAGCCATCCTCGACCTTTGAAAAGAAGCACCTTCTTGACCAAGACGTGCTTGAAGACATATCATCGTGGCTGTATAAAGATGAAGAAATAGAACAAGGAGCCCCTACCATACCATTTAAAATATATGGAAAAGGGTCAGAAATCGTCAAAAACATGGTCTACAAAGGACAAGGCGGTATCAACCTTTATGAACAAGGGATCATAGAACCAATTCAAGCAATGAGGAATCCCTACACCCAAGGGTTAGGGTATGGTCAACAACAATGTATCCTCACTAGTGGTGAATGTATCTTAGTCGAGGTTGCTACAGTTTCTCTTCAGGTTGATAACATCAACAAAGTAGGCCATCAAGACTCCTTTAGTGACTTCACCAAATTCTTTGAATCATCCATATGCACCATCTACACAGTCACCACCCTAGCATCTTCATCCAATGACCTACCCTTGTATACCTAGATCTCATCAATTGGGACCAACGAGGACCTCCTATCTTTGATGTAGCACAAAATGATGAAGCCATAGCAGAAATGATGGGGGTCAAAGATCATTTCTCCCTAGGAGATCACAGAGCTAGCTACATAATGGAACTTGACACATCTGCCTATTTTGGCAAGACCACCCATGTTTCTAGTCGCAAAAATATAAGAATAAAAATAACATCCCCTAGTGAAAACCACTCAGTGGCACTTTTAGATGATAAAAAAGTAAAAATAAAGGATGTATTTACTGGTGAAAACTTCTATGAGGCACCAAGAGATAGAAGCATGGGCCTTCCCAAAATAGACAAAGTATGTCCTGACAGGTCACTGATCCTCATGGAGCCATCACAGGAGATGAATCTTGGGATAGAAGAAGCACCTAAAATCACTTTCAAAGAAGAATCCCTCACGATAACAGAGCGTGAAAATTTCTTAGCATTCTTCAAATGGAGAAACTATAACTTTGTATGGAAATATACCAACATGCCAGGGTTGGATCCGGCCTTGGTTGTTCATCATCTTGCGGTACGACCCGATGTAAAACTAGTGAAATAGAAGCTAAGAAAGATGAACCCTTAGGTTGCACTCCTAGTGAAAGCTAAATTGAAGAAACTACTGGATGTGTGGTTCATCTGACCAATAGACTATCCAAAATGGGTCTCTAATATAGTACCAGTGGCAAAACCTGATGGTCACATCCGATGTTACACCGACATCTGAGATCTCAACAAGGCATGTCCCAAGGATGACTTCCCTCTACCTAATATTGACATCATAGTGGACCTCACCGTAGGACATGAGATGCTATCACTAATGGATGGATTTTTAGGGTACAATCAAATTAGAATTGTGGAAGAAGACCAACATAAGACATCCTTCATCTGCCCATGGGGGAAATATTGTTGGGTAGTAATGCCATTTGGCCTGAAGAATGCAGGGGCAACTTATCAACATGCTATGACCATCATCTTCCATGACCTTTTCCACCACATCATGGAAGATTATGTGGATGACCTATTAGGGAAATCAAAGACAAGAGAGGAACACTTGGACCTACTAGCAAAGATCTTCAACAGGCTAGAGCAATATAATGTACGGCTAAATCCAAAGAAATGTGTTTTTGGGGTTACCTCAAAAAAGCTTTTGGGATACATAGTCTCTAAAAGAGGAATTGAGGTAGATCTTGCTAAAGTCAAAGCCATCATAGAGATGCCTCCTCCTAAGACACTAAAATAGCTACGAAGTCTACAAGGGAAGCTCCAGTCCATTCGACAGTTTATTGCTCAGCTTGTTGATAAGTTTCAACCTTTTTAGCACCTACTTAGAAAGAATACAACCTTTTTCTGGAACAATCAGTGTCAAGTTGCCTTTGACTAGTTAAAAGAATACTTGGATAATCCCCTTGTCCTCACTCTGCCAAGGCAAGGAGAGCCCCTCCTATTATACATCTCAACAATGGAAACATCTATAGGGGCCTTATTAGCACAACACGATGAACAAGGGAAGGAAAGAGCTATATATTATATTAGCCACACCTTGGTAACCTATGAGCTAAATTATACATCTATTGAATGAGCATGTCTAGCTATGGTCTTTACTTCACAAAAGTTAAGACACTACATGATTAATCACAAAACTAAGCTCATCGCCAAGATTGATCCGCTAAAATATCTGCTAAACAGAGTTGCTCTTACTGGAAGAATGAAAAAATGGGTCATGATCCTCAGCAAATTTGACATTGAATACACACAGAAAAAGGCTATCAAAGGATAGGTCATTGCCAATCAATTGGCTAAAGCACCTATTCCTATAGAACATCCTACACTCGCAAAGTTCCCTGATGAAGCCATATTGACCATAGCACTAGTAGTAGAAACATAGAAAATGTATTTTGATGGGTCATATACACATAAAGGCTTAGGGGCAGGCATCTTGTTTGTTACTCCTCAAGGTGACACCATCCCTAAATCATTCAAAATTACATTTCCATGTACCAACAACATGGTAAAATATGAGGCCCTCATCACAAGTCTTTGAATGGCAATCAAATGGAAAATCAAAAAGTTGACAGTATATGGTGACTCGCGGCTAGTCATCTGACAAGTAAACAATGAGTACAAAACTAAGGATGACAAACTCTTGCCTTACAACAAGATGGCTGATGAATTCAAAGACTATTTTGATGATATTCACTTTGAACAAATCTCAAGGCTCAACAACAAAGTTGCAGAGGCCATGTCAACAATCAAATCTCTGGCTGATCTGAAGAAATATAGCAAGAAGTGCGAGTTCCTAATCGAAGAGCTCCCCATTCTAGCATATGATGTTCCCCAATCAGAGCTAGTGTGAGAAATTGTTGGTCCCTTATCCCCATTATATCAAGAGTCTTATCTGTACCTCCACGATAACATCATTCCCCACAACTTCTCTGCCTTGCAACAAAAAATCTTCATTCACTGAGCCTCCTGCTTCCTCCTCGTAGGTGACACCCTATACAAAAGGAGTCTTAATGGCATGCTTTTATGATGTTTAGACTCTAGAGAAGCTGAAGTAGCCTTGCAAGAGGTACATGAACGCATTTGTGGGGCACATTCAAGTGGGCCAACTCTAGCTAAGAAGATCCTAAGAACCGAGTACTATTGGCCAACCATGGAACGAGACACCTACTAGTTTGTAAAGAAGTGCCTTCCATGTCAACAACATGGAGATCTCATTCATGCCCCATCGCAAGAATTGCAGCCAATTACAACTCTGTGGCCCTTCTCACGGTGGGGGCTCGACCTCGTAGGGAAAATCCATCCACCATCATCCAATGGCGATAAATTCATCATCATTGCTACTGAATACTTCATTGAGTGGGTGGAAGCAATACCACTCACTTTCACTACTAGAACACAAATATCCAAGTTCATCCTCCACTATATCATATGTCGCTACGATATCCCCCATTCCATCATCACCGACAATGGAAAACTATTCAAGAACCAGGAAGTCCGCACCTTATGCGATAAATTCCAAATCCAACACCACTTCTCCACCCCATATTACCCTCAAGGTAATGGTCAAGCAGAAGCTTCAAATAAGACCATCCTCCGCATTCTAAAGAAGATGGTTAATGAAGCTAGCCGTGACTGGGACCTCCAGCTCAATCTCGCCCTATGGGCCTATTGTACAATCATCTGTACACCCACATGAGCCACTCTATATTCCCTTGTATTCAGATCTGAAGCCATCTTACCTATTGAGGTTAAGCTCCCATCTTGAAGAGTATCTCTACAAAACATCATCACTGATGATGAATACCAAGTCACAAGGTTGCATGAGCTAGAATTACTAGATGAGAAATGTCTGGATGCATTAAACCATCTGCAAACCTACCAAAATCATCTTAGAAGAAGCTATCACAAGAAAATCAAGAACCAAAAATTTGAAGTAGGCAACCTTGTCCTTATGGAAAACCAAAAAAATTTGTAGGAGCACCCTAAGAAAGGAAAGTTTGAGCCTAACTAGTTAGGGCCCTATGTCATCACTACTAGCTATGGATTAGGAGCCTATCAGCTTGCAACACCTAAGGGGCAGCCTCTAGATGAGCCTATGAACATTTTGCATCTGAAGAAATTCTACGCATAACCCATCGAGTATCCCAAATAAAAAAAGAGAAGTCAAGAAAAACCTGAGTGCAATAAAGACTTCCATTGGTGAAAATCACTTCGGTGATGCCTTGGATTCATACCATTGTGAAAACCTATTTCAGGTGCCATGCATAGTGGCTAGTCCTATCATCTAATAAATACTCTTTCTATCACGACACTCCATACCAAAACACCTTCCATAGATTAGAATTCTAACACATCAATTACCCACCCCACATCATCCCAACCAAGGCTAATTTGTGATACAAAGATCCTCATAAGCTTCTGTACAACTAAAATCAGAAAAATCTAAAAACATTAGAAAATCATAAAAATCCAAAAACATTAGAAAATCAAAAAAATCTAAAAACAGTGGAAAATCCAAAAATCCAAAAACATAGAAAATTAGAAAAAATTCTAAAAATCTACTTTCATGACATCGTCATGATTCCCAACATACTCACAATCACCCACAATCATCATCTTATCATCAATATCCATCAGGTAAACCATTCCCACATCATCAAGTCTTGCCAGAACTACATATTCATCTCACCTGCATCTTGAAAGTACCTTGATCCCATGGACATAGGGTATGTAGGTAGTCTGGAATACGAAGGAAGTATCCAATACTCAAATGCATAAGATGCACCCATCCAACCCATTTGGATGGTCCCTATTTACTAAGCTTGCTAGATCCAACAAGTGATACACATGCTAAGTATACGCTTGAAACATTGTAGCTCACGTAAAAATCATTAATCAACATACCAACTATAATCCAACACATGGCCTGACTGTGCTTTTCCCCATCTTTCAAAAATTATCCAACAAAATCCAACAGATTCGCGTGCTAGGTTATATCATTCCTACAGTGGACAAGAATTTATCCTCCTATCAACACTAATTTTGGCAAAAGCACACAATAGCTATTTGTATCTTTTTATTGATCTTTTTGATTATTGATTTTTATCTTCTTGTCTCGCTCTAGGTCATTTCCAAAGCTACCTTGATCTCATCATATCATGGTCAGTGGCGGACAACCCCTGGAGTAGACATGGTCATTGTTTCTATATGTCGTTCTTATGGGTTGGTTTCATTACTCCAAGAATAGTATTCATATCTTGAAGCTAGGGTCGGTTCTAGCATATTGATCTCCTTTTGCATCTAAAGTTCTTCATACCTTTTGTGTACTAAGGGCTTATGCTATGAGTCCCCTTCCCTAAGCTAGGCAAGGTTATACTATCTTGGGTATGCATGGAATCAACCTACTATTTGTTTGTGAGTCTAGTCCATGCAATTTTGGGATGAAAATAATCACTTAGGTCATTTCATACCTTTGTGAAAACTATCCTACGTTGTTATAATAAATTAAGAAATGCTCTCAAAATAATCTTATGCAACTACTATTGCTAGCTCAAAATCATCCTTCTAATTATCCATTCAACCATACTATTTGGGCCTAGATTTGAAATCCCCCTATTTTCTAACTAACTTCACTCCTTAATATTTCTCTGAATCATCCCAACCAATCTAACACATCCCTAACTAAAGCCAATTCCACCCCCTCAATGACATGGTAAATTAGGACCTAAAATACCTTTTTCCCCCATCCCCTACCCTTACCTAACCCATAAATCATTCCCCCCCCCTCCCTACCTATCTCCCTACCACCAAACCCCATCATCCAGGGTTGAACAAACATATTATGTGTGTCATGACTTAATCACTGTACAAATCATTATCCTAATCACCTAGTTGCATTGCATTATCATTTGCATACATATAGGCACATATATCCATTTCCATTACATGTTAGATCCATAATAAATGTTTATTAATCTAAGAATTTATTTGCATTACATATTCACATCATAAACCATAATCAAAACATTCATACAACACATTATTTGAGGCCATCTAGTAATTAAACTTCAAATCCTGCCATTGCTACATACATGGACATCCATCACACACATCACATAGATAAAACATATACCATCCATAATCTATCATTATCATAAATCCTATTGTTATCACATGTGAAAATCTAACCAATAACGTATATTCCTAGACTCAACAACTGCCATGATATGATGGATAAGATAGCTAGTATGATTATCGCCATGATTTTGACAAGCTACATACAACGGTGTAATTATAATTCACATTTTGCATCCATTTGATAACCATCACATCATCATTAGAAATAAAACATAACATCACATCAGATCATACAAGTATAGAGTCAACAGAAGGTAGTAATCCCATCAATAAAACATAACAAAATCATCATATGTCATCATTATACATAGAACCATCATGTACATCATCAGTACATCCATAGCATCTCATCAAATCATTACATCATCATCACATATAATCCATGACCACATGGCATCCATAAACATGAACATAATGCATCCATAAACATAAGCATCATCATAATCACATAAACACATCATAAACATAACATATAGACCATCAAAATCATCATCTCATATATCATCATCACAAAAAATGTACATCACTCATATATACATCAAAAATATGTCATGATATAATGCCTCCAAGGGCCAAAATAATACAACATCATAACACTATCAACCCTAGGTTGATGAACCCCTCCTTGACTGAGTAGGAGAACCCCTTAGACCTTGTGGTGGCTGTGGTCCCTGTGGTGCCTAGGGTGCCTGTGGTGGTTGTGCTGGCTATGTCACAACCTACTGAGGTGATGGCTAAGCTACCGACTGAATTGACCTTGATCTATGAGAACTAGACATCATATATTGACTCCCTTGACTGAAGCTAGGAATCCGCTGCTCCTGAGGAACAACTATGCAGTAAGCTCCATAGTAATAATATGCACGTGAGGCCTACAATGATGACTACCTTTTCTCCTCCATCAACTATCCCTATAGTTGTATCAGCTAGCTCTACAACTATACTTTCTATGTTGTACTCCCTCCTGCCACTAATCCCTGTAATCTAGCCACCTTAGCTTATAACCCCAAAATCTGACTAGTTAAACCAACCACCTGAGCCTCTGCTGCCTCACGGGGTCCTCTCTCTCTATCTCACTCTGCTGTAAAATCTATAATTTGTGCCTGTAAAGCACTTCTCTGTCCATCTCCATCCCCACCACCTCCATCTAAGGCTGCGGAAAGTCCCCGAAGTTGTGCTAACTCTTGATTCTACCTCTGTAAGCTGTCCTCATAGCTAGCTATCTGGGCATGAAGGGTAGCTACCTTTGTCTCATCATCTTCCTCTCAACCTCTCCATCGTGATATATGTTGCTCCACAACAGTCTCATCTCCACCTCCTTCGAAGCCCCCTACACCTAGGTTCCCAAAGCCACTAACCCTAGTCACTGCTACTATCGGCCTAATTTGCTACCGTGTAGGTCTAATCTGCTAATCTGTAGGCCTCACATGCTGACCTATGGGCCTAGGAGGTGGTCATGCTCCTCTCTATCCTGACTGCATTGGTACTCTACCAGATGGCACTAATCCTCTTTGTGCATAATGCTATGGTGGTCCCCTAGATTGTGGTATAAGTCCTCTCTGTAGTGGCCCTCTCTGTGGCGATACCTATCCAACCCTCCACCTCTGATCTCTTCTGTCCGCTGCCAACTTGCCTCTCCCATGAGCTCTCCTCACCAAGCTGCCTGCTCCCCCATCTGAGTCATCATCATCATCATCATCCTTGCCCTCCTCCATAGTCATGTTTGACTCTGTCTCCAGATCTGTAAGTCGAATAGGCCATGATATAGCCCACCATCTATCATAATCAGGTGTGGTCCCTACATCCACAATGTCACTCCGCCAGTCCCACTGCTATGGTTGTAATGCATCAAAATCTGTAATAGCTACCTATGGTGCTATCCATGGAGGCCATCTCCTATCCCTATGTGTCCATCCAAATATCACCATCACCTGTGGTATGTCCTGACATGGACCAAACTGTCTCACGAGAAGGAATATATCTGTCAATAGTCTAATCCCCTTGCCCCATAATATACCGTGTCTGAATGGCATAGGGTAGCTGATCATCCTCATCTAGCCACCTCTCACATCAGATGTACAGCCTCCATACCACCCGTGTCGCATCATCTTGTAGCCTCCTCCAATACCTTAGCATACTTGTATATGAGTACTGTAGTGGCCCTTAGTATCTAAACACATAAGCCTAAAAAAGCTATCAGTGTAATACCCCCACAGGATGTGTGATCAGAATATGCTCATAAGCCCAAATGTGTAGAAGTGTCACTCCCACTGACAACACACTATCCAAATGATACACAAATGTGTGCATCTCATGATATAGATGTGCAAGTATACAGGGACCCCAAGAAAATATAGTCCCGTCCACCACCATCTCCTCTATAAGCTCCCCCAGGCAACTGAAAATCCTCGTCCTCTCCTATCAAGCATCACCACTCCCTTAATCAAGGTACAGAGAAAGAGAACCCAACTACGCTCCTCAGTTGCAAGAGTCTGATGATAACTCATGGCTCAATCCTCATCCACTAGCACAATCACCCCTAGTGCAAAAGCCCTCTCTAATGCCGGTCCTCCTTTGCCCACATCATAAATCACTCATCTCCCATGTATCAGAACCTTCAGGATCTGATACATGTCCTCTAGGGTGATAGTAATCTCACCCGTCGGCAACAAAAATGAGCATGTCTGTGGCATAAATCTCTCAATCAATGTTGTCATCAAGGCTTTGTGTTTCCATAACACAGGCATCTCTATAGGTGTTCGTAACCCTAATGCATTGAACTACGCCTTTGTAGGCACGTCAAACTCTGCCTATAGTGCCATCACCTTAGGCACTCTATGCTCCTATGATGCCATAATGCCCCCATCAATTTGCATTTCATCAAAAAATTCACCTAAGCCTTAATATCAGAAAAAGGAGCTAACAAATCACAAAATTGCACTGAAATTACATTTAGCGCTACCTGTTTGCCAAATGGCGCCAACAAAACAATTGGTACCACAATTTCTTGAAAATCATGCTATTATTTAAAATAGCACCGCCCTTCCCCTCATTTCACACCATTTGATGAAAAGGCGCTCATCTGTCCTAAACCTAGGCTAATTTAAAAAATTGTGCTACCCTTACCTTAATTTTGTGCCAAATTTTGAATTGGCACTAACATACCCTAAAATAGCACTAATATAAAAATTAGTGCTACTAACCCTCACACATAGAGCCGCTTTTCTGAAAAGCACCATTTCCTAAAATGGTGCTAGCTGACCAAATAGCGCTATTTCTAGAAATAGCGCTAGACCCCTTACAGATAGTGCCACTATATAAAATGGCACTAGATCGTCTAAAATTCACACTAGTTGCATCTAAAATGGTGCTAATCACCCTAACCTAACCATTTTTCTTGACACAAATCAACCTAAAAAAGCATAAAAATTAAAAATACGAAGATAGGATAGATGACTCACCCACTCGCCAGCCTCCTCCGACCACATGTATGTTTGCACTTGCTCCGCCAAGTGAGAGTACCGAGGGTAGAATGGTGTGCTGCCATCTCCTACCATCTCTCTTGCTCTCTCATTCTCTATTGGCTATGTGTGCAAATGAATCACCTTTGGGCCCACTTTTTACTATTTATAGCTACCCATGTCACCCCTCTTCCATCTTTTTCTTCCCTAAGGAGCATATTAACTCATTTTTTGCCTATTTTTCTTCCTATTGACTTGGTTTTCTGTCCTCTTCTCATTTTTCACCTCCATTTTGTCTTTTTCAAGAGTTCACCCAAAAATTTAGATTTGTTGGCTGATCTCTTGAGGGGGCATCCCTCACCCATTTTATTCCTCCATGTAGTTGGGGCAAATTTTTCTTTGACTTGACGCCACTCCCTTGCTAGGTCCTGACGCCATGTCAAAGAGGGGCAAATGTAGACACCTAAAAATGTCTTCATCATCAAACCAACTCTCGATATCCCTAAGCATACCAATTCCCCTTCTAATTAATTAATTAAACTTTTATTTAATTAATTATCCCTTCATCACCTAATTTTTCATCATTTTAACCCCTACAATTGGATTAATTTAATTAATTCAATAGTTCAACGTTACTTGATTGATTAAATAAATATGCAAATATTTATTTAATTAATTTCCCTTCTTCATTAAACCTAATTAATTAGTTAAATTATGTTTAACTATTTAATTCAGCCTATTAATTAACCTATCCCTACCCTAGGTGATTAAATACTCATTATTTAATTACCTACCCTAACCTACATCATCCGAGCCTTAAGATTAATTAAGTAAATCATTAATTAATTAATCTTATCCTCTCACTAATCCATTTTCTGATTTATTCTAGTCATATTAATTAAGTTAATCACCTTAATTAATTTGGTCAAACCCTCATTAACACTTCTCCCCACAACCCATGAATAAAAAATTGATTTCCATGCCAAATAAATCAATTTTTAATACACATTTATCATAATCTTAATTAAATACTTGTTACACCCCTTACACGTGTCATAACTCATTAATGTCCACTCTTGCCCAAATAAATTTTAAATTCATTTTACTCTTCCCCATGTGACTTTTTAATTGACAAATAATCCATCTCACCCAACCTCATTTATGGACCCCTCTTCCCAAGATGAATTAAAAATTCATCTTTATTCTCATCCCTTTATTTTACAAGATTGAATCTAGGCCCTCCACATCATTTTCATTCTCCATCGTTGATCTCTCAAATCAATCTCCACCCTTGGATCAAAATCTCTCCAAAAATCCTATAAATACACCCTCTCTCAAATCATTTTTCATTCATAATTTGAGCAGTGTTATTATGCTAAAATCTTGAGCTAGTCTAAGTGTGAGTTGCATAGTGTGAGAGAATTTTTGTCATACCCACATTTCCCATGCGGTCACGACATGCAACACACATGTCATGCCCACATTTGACATGTGGTCATGACATGAAATATCAATTTTTTTTTTACGTGTCCCCAGAAACCCTATCGCACATGTATGCATGCTCGGTGGCAATACGCATAAGGCGTAAACATGTCAATTAGTACTTGGGGAAGTGCGCCTTCCTACGCAATCCCCTACGTGATGATAGCCGACTAGGGGGTTATGCAGCACGATGTGTGTCGCTTCTAGGGTTAGAACAGATTTAATTCAAACCCTAAGTTTTCTAGGTGAAAGAGATGATTTCGACTGAATCAAAATCAAACCCCAACTCTAATGCATAATAAACTTGAATATAATAATGCATCTAATGGTATGATGGTCGCGTGATGAAATGGAGTGATTAAGTGAAAGTCACACAAAAATGCCATAAAAATAAAACCCTAAATTCTAGGAAAATTCGACAGCATAACGCATTTTCAATAATTGGAATAAATATTTTAAAAGAATTTCCTGTGAAAATAATTAAGGCAAAAATTAAATAAATCAAGGTATAAAAATAAATTAAATGATTCCAAGGTCAAGTTAAAATTTACCACTCATCAAATATATAAAATTTGAATTCAAATAAATGACCAAAATAAAATTCACTAACTAAGTCCTTTAATAAATATAATTGCAACAATTATATTTATTAATTGACTCAAGTTAAAATAAATATAGAAAGGGGAAAAATTAAAACATCTCTCCCCATAAATAATAAAATCAACAATTTAATAAAAAACCATTCAATTAAAAGGTTTCCCAATAAAAGTAATTAAAACCACTAGAAAATAATCAAGATGTCCAATATAAATAAAAGACCAAGGAATAAAGCATTTTAATAAAAAAAAAATTCCCATCCCCATTTAAATAAATCCCGCATGGAAATAAAAATCCAAACCCCAAAAGAATATTAAAATCAACTTGAATAAAACACAAAGGTAGTCAAACAAATTAAAAAAAAGCTAGAAAAGCAAAAGAGAGGGAAACTTAGTTTCCATGCACATGGAAGGAAAATAAAAGAAATTATTAAATTAAAAACTCTAATATCCCACTCACTCACCAACTAAGCCCTAACCATTATTTTATTTGTTTCCTCAATGAAAGCCCTAAGCTTATTCTATTATTTTCCTTATGGAAAAAAAAAACCCTATCTTATTGTTTTCTTTTTTTGTTTTGTTTTCTCTTTCATTGTTTCTCTATTTTGGTTGCAGGTTGGAGGTTTGTTGATGGATGCCACCATGGAAATACCTCTCAGAGGTATATATTTTGAGTATACCAGTAAGGGTTTCTTTCCTTTTTTTGTATATATATTTATATATATACACTTATGTGTGTGTGTGTGTGTGTATATATTTGCAAAAATTAGGGGTAATAGATATACTATTTTTTTTGTTAAATCTACAGAGGTCAATATATATATATATATATATATATATATATATATATATATATATATATATATATCTTTGGCAGATAAAAAAAAAGCACAAACCTCAGCAAAGGTCGAACAACATAGAATAAGGGAGACACCAGTTTGTTTGTGTCGCTGCCACCATTTGTTTCTATGAAGGTTTGTTTTGGGTGTGGAGGGGGTTGTGGTGGGTGGAGGCACAATCCCCCCCACACACACCCCACGACTTCAAGGAGAGAGTTTATAGTGGGCGACGACCATGGCCACCGTTCACCCAAAATTTGTTTTTTTTTTTTTTTTAAACTTCAATTCATACCCCTATAAGATGGGGTTTGGCCAATCCAAAATATGAATGCTTTCTTTATTCAAAATGATATAATTTCTATTTATTTTACTCAATATTTGAACATTATATATATATATATATATATATATATATATATATATATATATATATATATATATACATACATACATATACATATATATATATATATATATATATATATATACATATACATACATATATATATATATGTATGTATGTATATGTATATATATATATATATATATATATACATACATACATACATATATATATATATATATATATATATATATATATATATATATATATATATATATATATACATACATACATATGTATATATACAAAAAATTAATTCAGACAAAATCACATATTTTCATTTGCAAACAAATATTCTCCCTTCTGCATAACCTTATTTCTATTTTTTGGGAACATGAAAAATAGTTTGAACAACAACTTATTTTGTTTCTAAAGCCCATTTCAACAGCACTAATCTATTTACTTTTATATTTTAGTATACAACAATTTCAAACTACAGCATATATAATTTCTTGAATAAAAGAAAAAAAAATAGCAAACTATATTTCCTTGTGTCAAACTTTCCAATAAACATATAAGCACAACATAAGTTTATAAACATATTTTTTTCTTTGAAATACATAACAACAGATTTATAGTTTCTTTGGAAACCATCCATAACTAAATTAATGCAACAACATTCTATTACATAGTTATAAAAATCACAACAATAAGATTTATACATATAAAATTTCCTTCCACAACATTCACAATGGAGAGTAACAAATTGAACACTAAATACAATAAGGCCTACAAGGCCATGGCTCTAAAAATAAACCAACAAGATAATGCCAAAACACTAAAAATAGACTTCTCCAAAGATCCGTTTTCTCTAATAAAAACTTGCAATAATACAAACACCAAAATAGGGAACCAAGGCCACGTAAATCACCCTCCTCCCTACGGGTCTCCCCCAAGATAGGGAGGTAGAAATCACATGGTTTCATGATCACACCACAAAAATGAAAACACCAAACACACAAAAATTACTCCCAAGGATTTGCACATAACAAAACTCAATAAAATGAGTTTGGAGGGGGTAGGGGAGTGGACCCCTCAACTCAAGAGGTCACTTCAAGAACTCCAAATCACAATATCTCAAGGCCTCAAGCTAAAAATAATATCTCCATGAATCACAAAATCACCATGGCACTCATGCCAACCAATATAATCCCAAACTCCATAAAATGCCCTCAAGGCTATAAATATCTCCATGGAACACATAATCACCATGGCACTCTTGCCATTTAAAAATACTCCCAAACACCGTAGAATGCCCTCAAGACTATAAATAGAACAATACCAGGAGGTGACCTCGAGGAGGTTCACTCTCCCCCACCCCATACAAGTTGAGCCTTTTCTCCAAATGGAGATTCTCTTACCAACACCCAACCCACATAAAAATAAAAATAACCAACATAATTTCTCAAGCACATACACTAAAATAAAAATATACATAGGGAAATGGCTATTTCCATAGAGCTTACCTTCAGAAGCCCAATAATGGAAGCACTTTTGAAGAAGAGCCCACACTTCTCCAAGTTTCCAAGCCTCCAAGATTTCTCCAACACTCCCAAAACCTCCAAAGATAGAGAGAAATTTCCAAAAGCAAGAACCCCCAACTCCTCTCCAGAAGGAGATAAAATGGGCCTTCAAATTTAGCCTTGAGGAATGAGAAGGTGACACTTGTCACCTTCTCCTTCCTCATCCCATGCCACTTGCAAGGGAGGAGTGTGAGGGTGACAAGTGTCACCCTCTAATCCATTCAAACCCTCACCTTATCCACTTGTGCTCTCACACATGTGTGAGACCAAGTGGAGAGCTGGCAACTCTCCTCAAGGCTCCATGATGATAAGGGTTGCCACATGGCATCCTCTTATTCTCCAAGAGAGCCATCTCCCACCAAGATGCTCTCACACGTGTGTGAGAGTCTTGGAGGGAGATCCCACACACTTGGGGGTCTTGAAGACCTCTCAAGTCTTCTTGGTGAAGGAATCCCCAAACTTTGGGAAGGGAGATGGGTCTTTCCCAAAGCACAACTCATCTCTCATCCTTAGCCATTTCAAATTTCGTCACATTTACTAAACCCAAGTTTAGAGTGACTAGATGTGAGTTATCCTAGGGTTTAGTAAGTCCAAATGGACCCTAGACCCTAGGGTTACCACCTGGGGTAAGTTTGGAACTCTAATAAACACCTAGAGAAGTATAAAATCACTTTAAATGGCCCATAAATAAAATAACACCAAATGGTGTAAATCAAAACACAAATTTACAACACATGAGATAAATCAATTTAAAAAGGGTGAACTAGGCCAAATAAATAAATTAAACATTTACGAAAAAAGATCATCTGATCAAAGTGATCCTCATCCCTCTTGGGAATGGATCAGTTTTATAGGGAATTACATATGTGTGAAAACTACCTTTGATTTCTGTGGCCTGGGAATATAACCTGCACAACTAGATCAAGTGGTCAATCACATCATGGATAAATCATAGCCAAAGCAACATAAATTAAATTCATGTCATTGCATACAACATTAATCATTCACATCATAATTGAGATTAAAAATTGCGTTTTCTATCTAATGTCTCATAGTCATCATCAATTAATAAATCCACATAATGAACTCATAATCACATCAATAATCATCATCAGTGTATCTCACATGTCTAACAACATAATAACATCAAAATATGATATAGTCAAATCACCACATGATTAATTGATGCTAATCCAAAAATTAGGAGATATAGTCTAAATCTACATAATGGAAATAATAGTCTCCAAATGTTTGATAATGTCACCAACTATAATGTAAAATGATCAAAACAAGGAAGTGAAAATAATTGGCCTCACATCCTCCCCCCTAAAACTAAACTTCCTCTTGGAAGTCATCAGAAAGGTGAGGATAGAGTGCCCTCAAACTAGCTACATCCTCTTGAGTCACTGTGACCTCATCATATCAATCCCACTAGACCCTAACCTGGTCCAACTCTCGACCTCGAAGGCCCAACGTTCGATGAGCCAATATGTAAATTGGATCCAAATCCAACTACCCATCTACCTCTACTCGTAGTCTCAAAAATGAGGGCCTGAAAATTAGCCTCACGGTCATCAACCGCTGCAAACATGTGGTGGGATCTACCCACATCTCTAGTTGTTAGCTCCGATCCTTCGGCACAAGGTCATCCTTCATCTGTAAATCCCTATGGTCACTCTCTGGTTAAGTGGCCCTCAACACCACACACATAAGATGGCCCTCAAGCTTGAACATGTACTATCTGTGTCATGCTCGACTACTGCTACTCCGGTCAACCCGTGGAACTCTGTGATCCTCCAAAGGACTATTGCGATCATGTAGGTCCTATAGTAGGTGTCTATTGTCACCAATCTCTGCGTGGACCATGCTGATGCTATTACTGTTGCTGTGGAGGTCTAGGTGGTAGAGGTGCAGGAGTAAACCCTCCTCTCTAAGGTGGCAGTGGTGGTCTACGGTAACTCTGTTGCTGTGGAGGTCTAGGCGGTAGAGGTGCGGGAGTAAACCCTCCTCTCTAAGGTGGCGGTGGTGGTCTATGGTAACTCTGTTGCTACTGAAGTCCACAATCCTGAAACTGAGGGCATGAACTCTATCCCCGTCCCTGTATCTCCTTAGCAATGTATGCCTTCTTGGCAGCATCGCTTAATGTCTGGGGGTCTGCCATGCGTACAGGCCCTGCTATACTATGGTTCAACCCTTTGATAAACTTATGAACCAGGAGTTTCTCATCGTGGAAATACTCTATATATTGAGACAACTTGGTGAACCTACCCTCATATTAAGCAACAGTAAGTCCTCTCTGCTAAAGATTGTGAAACTCGTCTATGTGACGCTGTCTATAGTGATCTGATAAATATCGCTCATTAAAGTGCTCACTAAAAATCTGCCATGAGAGTGTGTCCAATGACAGACGACATTTGCACTTCTCAGTGCACCACCATGTAGCTGTTGCATCTTGCAACATGTGGACTGCCACACGTGCCTTCGTGTTTCCCTCATAAGGACGCAACGCAAAGCACCTATCTAAGCTGATGAGCCAAGCCTCAGCTTTGGCTCCCTCTGTAGTCCTGGCAAATGTAGGTGGATTTAGCCTCAACAATTCCCTAATAGGGTCTCCTCGATCTCTACGCCCTTGGATAGGCTCATCTGCATAAAAATCATAAGGCCTATGAAAAATTTGCTCCACTCTCATTGTCTCCTCACGCCTAGCATGACGTGGAGGGCTCCTGCTACGGGTTCTGTATGTCGATCCAACTTCCTCCACTGTCGTATCAAGAATCTCTACAAAAGGCTCTATTCGAGGTGCCACTCATGGTTCGACACAGAGCTCCACACGTGGTTCAACATGCAACTCGGCACGCAGCTCCACACATGGCTCCTCTTGTGGAACAATGCGGGGCTCAATGCGCAACTCTACTACCACTGGTGGCAATCTCTCCAACACTACCTATAATGCATGTAAGATCTGCAGTCCAATATCAGGTGCTGCTAGTAGTGCCCGTGGTGCCAGCTGCTCTAGTGGGACTGGTGGTCCTTGGCCATCTGTTGTAGACTCGTTCTTGTTCCATATCTCTAAGGACACTATAGCAGCGCTGTTGCCTAACTCATCAGGGAGGCATCCTACAAGAACAAGGTATTTACAAATTAATCAAAATTGCAGAAAAAATAATGTGCCCAAACAAGCCCAGTGTTTAAACTTGGGCTCTGATACCAAATGTCATGCCCACATTTCCCATGCGGTCACGACATAACACATGTGTCATGTCCACATTTGACATGTGGGCATGACATTAAATATAAAAAACTTTTCCACGTGTCCCTATAAACCCCCTGCACGCGTCTGAATGCTCGGTGGCAATACGTATAAGGCATAAACATGTCAATCGATACTCAGGGAAGTGCGCCTTCCTATGCAATCCCCTGCGTGATGATAGCCAACTAGGGGGTTATGTGGCACGATGTCGTCACTTCTAGGGTTAGAATAGATTTAATTCAAACCCTAAGTTTCCTAGACAAAAAAGATAATTTTGACTGAATCGAAATCAAACCCCAACTCTAATGCATAATAAAATCAAATATAATAACACATCCAATTGTATGATGGTCGCGTGATGAAATAGAGTGATTAAGTGAAAGTCACACAAAAATGCCATAAAAATAAAACCCTAAATTCTAGGAAAAATTTGAAAACATAACGCGTTTTTAATAATTGGAATAAATATTTTAAAAGAATTTCCTGTGAAAATAATTAAGGCAAAATTAGATAAATCAAGGTATAAAAATAAATTAAATAATTCCAAGGTCAAGTTAAAATTTACCACTCATCAAATATATAAAATTCGAATTCAAATAAATGACCAAAATAAAATTCACTAAGTCCTTTAATAAATATAATTGCAACAATTATATTTATTAAATGACTTAAGTTAAAATAAATATAGAAAGGGGAAAAATTAAAACATCTCTCCTTATAAATAATAAAATCAATGATTAAATTAAAAACCATTCAATTAAAAGATCTCCCAATAAAATTAATTAAAACCACTAGAAAATAATCAAGATGTCCAATATAAATAAAAGACCAAGGAATAAAGTATTTTAATAAAACAAAAGTTCCATCCTCATTTAAATAAATCCCACATGGAAATAAAAATCCAGACCCTAAAAGAATATGAAAATCAACTTGAATAAAACACAAAGATAGTCAAACAAATAAAAAAAAGCTAGAAAAGCAAAAGAGAGGGAAACTTAGTTTCCCATGCACATGGAAGGAAAATAAAAGAAATTATTAAATTAAAAACTCTAATATCCGACTCACTCGCCAACTAAGCCCTAACCATTATTTTATTTGTTTCCTCAATGAAAGCCCTAATCTTATTCTATTATTTTCTTTATGGAAAAAAAAACCATATCTTATTCTTTTGTTTTCTTTTTTCGTTTTGTTTTGTTTTTCATTGTTTCTCCATTTTTGTCGTCGGTTGGAGGTTTGTTGATGGAGACCGCCATGGAAATACCTCTCAGAGGTATATGTTTTGAGTACACCAGTAAGGGTTTCTTTCCTTTTTTTGTATATATATATATTTGCAAAAAATTAGGGGTAATAGATATACTATTTTTTTTTGTTAAATCTATAGAGGTCTCTCTCTATATATAAATATTTATATTTGGCAGATCAAAAAAAAGGTACAATCCTCAGCAAAGGTCGAACAACATAGAATAAGGGCAACGAGGGTTTGTTTGTGTTGCCGATGCCGCTTGTTTCTGTGAAGGTTTTGTTTTGGGTGTGGCGAGGGGGTTGTGCCTCCACCCACACCCCCCACAACTTCAAGGAGAGAGTTTAGGGTGGGCGGCGGCCATGGCCGCTGTCCACCCAATTTTTTTTTTTTTTTTGAACTTCAATTCATACCCCCATAAAATGGGGTTCGGCCAATCCAAAATATGAATGCTTTCTTTATTCAAAATGATAAAGTTTCTGTTTATTTTACTCAATATTTGAACACTTTGTTTATTCATTATATATATATATATATATATATAGTTAGGTAAATGCCATCTTGGGGATGGCTCCCTTTGAAATATAAAAACTTGACTACAAAAAAGAGAAACCCTCTTTTATTTAGGGGCTAGTACCCTAATGGGTAGGCCATGACAGTATTTGATGAAGGGGGTAAATCATAAAACACAATAACAAAAACTGACCACAGAGAATAGAACTTTCTTTTATTGATCTGGGCAACTCATTATATTACAGAAGCTTAATTACAATAAGAGGAATCAGTCCTCCACAGGCTGCAACACACTACAACTACCATCACCAGGCTCTGGAATCTTCCGCCTTCTATAACCCCCAAATCAGCTAGGGTTTCTATTTTCCCCACCTATTCTTGACTCTACACTTGCCCCCTTAACTCTACTACCTCCCAGGGTTCCCCAAAATAGTTATTAATAGTCTTTTTGGTGGCCAACAACCTAGTTTCGAAATTTGCATCTCCCTCCAAAAATAGGTCAACTCCCAGGAGCCATAACTTTTGATCTGGGTGTCCGATTGACAAACCGTTTTATGTGTCAGAAAGCTCGCGAAGTGCTCTACTCTAGCCATTTTCGGGCCCATACGAGGCCGTTTGGTGCCTCAAACCTGGATTTGAATAATTTTTAGGCATTTTTTAGAAAACGAAAACTTTAATATCTTTCAGCTCACAAATGATCTTTATGTGATTCCTTCGCCAAAGGTCTTATATTTCTGCTATGTAACTTCCTGTAAATTTTGACTTCATTCCGTGCCCAAATGCAAACTTTCTAAAAATAGCAGGTTACTATTTTTGGCAGTTTAGAAAAACTAAAAGTTCTACATGATTATTCAGGCGATTATGGGACCAGAACTACAAATTTTGAGAAGAAATAGGAAGAACATCAACAATTTTGAAACACATCTTTTTTTTTGGGTGATGCAAGATTACCCTTACACCTCTGGATGCTCCTGTATCAGACACTCAGGGTAATTTGAGAAGTGACCTTGTCACGTCTCAAGTGTTTGTGTGAGGAAAACTCAAACGGTCAACTTCTGCTTTAGACAACCAAAAAGAATCTTCAACAGGCTTTCCTTTCCATTTCACTAGATATTCTTCGTATTGCCTATTTTGAGTGCTCCTTCCCACATGACTATCTAAGATCTCTTATATCTCATCTGTTGAAGTAGATACCGAAATACTCCACTGCACTTCTATTGGCCCATCCTCTAGTCCACCTTCATGATATTCTGATAAATCAGCAATGTTGAAAATAGGGAAATATTGATCCCACTCGGTAGCTCTACCTCATATGCATTTCCTGAATCATGCTTCTTCATGATTCTGCATGGTCCAAATTTCTTCATTTTCAACTTATTGTATGTTCCAATTGGGAACCTTTCTTTTCTCAGGTGAACCATGACTTCATCTCCTACCTGGAATTCTTTATATCTCCTCTTCTGATCTACCTTAGCCTTATATTGAATATTCATTTTATTAATGTGCTTTCTCACTTCTTCATGCAAATTCTTCAGATGTTCTGCAAAGTCTTCAGCTTCGGCACTTGTCTTTTCTCCATTGTCCAGCTTCCTTAACTCAGAAGCATTTCTCAGGCTATTACCATATACAATTTGGAATGGTGATTTACAAGTACTCCTATTGATAGAATTGTTGTAGGCAAATTCTACCTGTGGTAAAATCAAATCCCATCCCTTGGGCTTATCTCCTACTAAGCATCGTAGCAGGTTACCCAAACTCCTATTCACCACTTCTGTCTGTCCATTAGTTTGTGGATGGTGTGCAAAACTGAACTTCAAATCTGTCTTCAACTTCTTCCACAATGTCCTTCAGAAATAACCAACAAACTTGGTATTTTGATCTGAAACTATGCTCTTCGGTAGGCCATGTAACCTCACCACCTCTCTGAAAAATAATTCAGCAATATGAACAACATCATTAGTCTTCCTGCAAGGAATAAAATGTGCCATCTTCGAGAATCTATCCACCACCACAAATATGAAATCGCGCCCTCTCTGTGTCCTTGGTAATCCAAGAACAAAATCCATAGTGATATCATCCCATGGCTTCTCTGGTACAGGTAATGGATGATATAGACCTGTGTTCTGACTTGCTCCTTTTGCCATCTGACATACTCTGCAAATCTGCACAAATTTCCTCACATCCTGCTGCAACTGTGGCCAATAATAATTTTCACCAATAATAGCAATGGTCTTATCTCGACCAAAGTGTCCAGCCAATCCTCCACTATGCTTCTCTTTAATCAAGTTCTCTCTCATGGAACTCCTTGGAATGCACAACTGGCTTCCTCTAAACAACATGCCATCTTGGATTATGAAATCCAACCATTTTGTCTTGTCCAAAGTAATAGGTTCCAAACAAGCTTTCCAAGCCTCTACAAAATCTGGATCTTCAGGATACAAACTTTTGAGCTCATCGAACCCAACAACCTCTATCTTCATTTCTGTCAACAAATTTTGCCTTCTGCTCAAGGCATCTGCAACTCTGTTGGACTTCCCACTCCTATGCTTCAAAACAAAAGTATAGCTCTGCAAAAACTCAACCCATTTTAAGTGCCTTTGATTTATATCCTTGACTATTAAGATACTGCAAAGCCTGATGATCAGTATATAAAACAAACTCTTTTGGCAACAAATAATGTCTCCATTTCTTCAAAGCTTGAACTATTGCATAAAACTCTTGATCATAAAAAAAATACTTTTTCTTGGCATCATTAAGCTTCTCACTAAAATAGGCAATGGGCTTACCTTCTTGGCTCAAAACAACTCCTATACCACTACCACTAGCATCACAATCTACCTGAAATACCTTATTAAAATCTGGAAGTGCCAAAACAGGCTGTTCTATGACTTTCTATTTCAATGTATCAAAACTCTTGTCTGCTCCTTTAGTTCATCTAAACTCTTTTCTATCCCCTCTCATTGTCTCAGTTAGGGGTGCACAAATGCTACTAAAATTCTTGATAAACTTCCTATAAAAACTTGCCAAACCATGAAAAGATCTTACCTCCGTTGCACTCCTTGGTGTAGGCCATTCAATGATAGCCCTTGCTTTTTCTGGGTCCATCTTAAGACCTTCCTCTGAGACAACAAATCCCAGGTATACCAACTCCTTCTTTGCAAAACTACATTTCTTCAGATTAATCAACAACTTCTCCTCCCTCAGCTTCTCTAGAACTCTTCTGATATGCATCAGATGCTCATCCCAAGTCTTACTGAAAATCAAAATGTCATCTAAATAAACAATAACAAAAGTTCCCAAAAATTCTTTCAATACCTCGTTCATGAGCCGCATGAATGTGCTCGGTGCATTGGTTAGCCCAAATGGCATGACTAACCACTCATACAAACCTTCCTTTGTCTTGAAGGCTATCTTCCATTCATCTCCTTCTCTAATTTGAATATGGTGATACCCACTCTTTAGATCAATCTTCATGAAGTACTTGGCTCCACTCAAATAATCCATTATGTCATCCATTTTAGGCAATGGAAATCTGTACTTGATTGTGATCTTGTTGATGGCTCAGGAATCTGTACACATTCTCCACTCTCCATCTTTCTTTGGTGCTAGTACTGCAGGTACCGCACATGGACTTAGGCTTTCTCTTATCAATCCCTTCCTCAACAACTCTTGAACTTGTCTGTTCAACTCTTCACTCTCTGCAGGAGTCATTCTATGGGCTACCTTGTTTGGCAAACTAGCTCCTGGTATCAAATCCATTTGATGACTTATCTTCCTTACTGGTGGTAACCTTCTAGTACATTATCAAAGATAATGTCTTGGAACTCTTCCAACATATCTGAAACTTTTGCTGGTACATCTCCACATTTCTCTTGACTAATCTTAGGAATCAATGCAAAGCAATGACGCTCATGCTTTATACCCTCCAAAAATTTCCTACCATCTACAGCCAAATTCTGGCAGTACTACATACCTTTTCTTCCACCTCCTTCAAGGGCTTCAACTTATGACGAACTCCATCCTTTGTTAGGGAATATGTGTTTGTATGGCCATCATGGACGGCGCTCCTATCATACTACCATGGCCTCCCCAATAGGATATGACATGCATCCATCGGTATGATATCACACAACACCTCATCATGGTAGTCACCAATCTTGAACTTCACTAAACACTGCTCATTGACCAATGCTCTATGGTCCTTCTGCAACCAAGCAATCCGATATGGATGTGGATGCTTTCTTCTTGTCAACTTCAACTTGTGAACCATCTCCTCTAAAACAAGATTATCAGTGCTTCCACTGTCTATAATAATATCACAACACTTACCTTCACATTTGCACCTTGTGCAGAATAAAATCTTCCTCTGATTGGGTTCGTTCTCCTCATTCAACAAGGTTTTTCTGACAACTAGGGTTTCTCCCCTTTCAGCATCTTCAGAATGCTCAGAATGTGCATCTTCATCTACATGTGCAACTCGTGCATTACCTTCAGGTCTTCTATTTGTCCTTCCTTTATGTTACGGACACTCATATACTCAATGCCCTTCTTCTCCACATTGGAAATAGGTTCCTCTGAAACCTCCTCTTCCAGGTCCTTGCCCAGGTCTGCCTCTTCCTCTTCCTCTTTTCTCACCATTGTTCTGGTCACGAGGGTGATAGGTGTTATCTCCTCTATGATTTCGACTAGTGCCAGCTTCTTCACTTTTCTTTGCATCTTCATTTCAGCCCCCATAGGGTCTTCCACTAGTCCTTCCACCTTGACCTCTTCCCCTTTGCTTGCTGTCAAATCTTTTATTCAGCTTCTCTTCTACTTTTAGGGAAAACTGGTATGCATCTTATATGGTGGTCATTCTGACTAGGATCAGCTCCTCTTGATTACTCAGCCTCAACCCATTAATGTAACGGGCTACCTTTTCCTTGTTGGGCTCTGCATGACCGGTTCTGATAGTAATTTTATAAAATTCTTCTGTATACTCCTTAACAGACTTGTTACCTTGCTTTAGTCCTTGCAGCTTCTTCAACAACTCCATCTAATAGTCCACATGAATGAACTACTTCTTTAGTTTCTCCACCATTTGATCCCATCTGGTGATCTTTCCTTTTCCTCTTTTGTTCCTCTCTAATTGGACCTCCTTCCACCAAATATTGGCGTGGCCCTTCAACTTTGTTTTTGCAAACTTAACCCGATCTAGGTCCTCCACATCTTCATATTGAAATACTCCTCCATGTCATTGATCCAATCAATAAGTTGTTCTGGATTCAAATCTCTAGAATATGTAGAAACTTCGATCCTGGGCTTGTTTCCAATCTTTGAAATGGCCCTCAAAAACCTAACTTCTGAAGGATCTCCTGCAACTTCTTGTTCTTCCTCAGATAGCTCTTCTTCAGCTTCATCCTCACTTTCTTCTCTTACTCTCGGATCAAACCCTCTTCGTAGCTCCTCTTGCAATGCATCAATCTACCTTTGTAGGGCTTTAAAACCCTCTTTCATCAAAGCATTCCTCCCAACACAATTTCTTCGTGGAGGCATCTTGGTCTCCGCAGAAAACCCACAACCTCAAGTCCTGGTGCAAACTGCCTCACGGTCGGCGATCTGTCTACACACTCAGGAATCCTTGTTCTGATACCACTTGATGAAGGGGGTAAATCATAAAACACACAATAACAAAAATTGAACATAGAGAATAGAACTTTCTTTTATTAATCTGGGCAACTCATTACATTACAGAAGCTTAATTACAATAAGAGGAATCAGTCCTCCACAGGCTGCAACACACTATAGCTACCATCACCAGGTTCTGGAATCTTCCACCTTCTATAACCCCTAAATCAACTAGGGTTTGTATTTTCCCCACCTATTCTTGACTCTACATTTGCCCCCTTAACTCTACTACCTCCTAGGGTTCCCAAAAATGGTTATTAATAGCCTTTTTGGCGGCCAACAACCTAATTTTGAAATTTGTGTCTCCCTTTAAAACTAGGTCAACTACCGGGAGCCATAACTTTTGATCTAGGTGTCCGATTGACAAATTATTTTATGCATCAGAAATCTCACGAAGTGCTCTACATGCTAAAAACCAGCTCTGCCGGTTCTGACCATTTTCAGGCTCGTACGAGGCTGTTTAGTGCCTCAAACTTGGATTTGAATAATTTTCAGGCATTTTTTAGGAAACAGAAACTTTAATATCTTTCAGCTCACAAATGGTCTTTGTGTGATTCCTTCGCCAAAGGCCTTATATTTCCGTTATGTAACTTCCTGTAAATTTTGACTTTATTCTATTCCCAAATGCAAACTTTCTAAAAATAGCAGGTTACTAATTTTAGCAGTTTGGAAAAACTGAAAGTTCTACATCATTATTCAGGTGATTATGGGACTAGAACCACAAATTTTGAGAAGAAAAGGGAAGAACATCAATAATTTTGAAACACATTTTTTTTTGGGTGATGCAAGATTGCCCTTACACCTTTGGATGCTCCTGCATCAGTATTCTACATAACTAGAAGCTAACAGTGCCTCTAGTGGTTTAACACATTCTTATCGGCCCAAAAGGAAGAGAGACAGTTACATAATTTCGTGCATAATCATCATGATGCCTTATGTTGCTTCTAACAACCTTCCCACTTGCCCGTCAGTGAACTCGCCTTTATTCTTCTACAGGAGTTTATGAAAAGTCTCCATGTTTCAGTTTTCTATTCCCTCTTTGTAAACTTCTAGCATGTCCTTGGCTTTCTTAGAGCTGATCTTCCTTGCAAAGGTTGATTTCAACATTTCTTCTGCCCAGTTTGCACCTATATCATCGATCTGTCCCATCACCACAGCATGGTTGGCTTGTGCTACCAGTCGTGCACCCTAGGAGACCCTATAGAAAGAGCCTCCCATGATCAAAGATATGTTGGCAAAGAAGAGTTGGTAAACATGACCATCATGTATGTGGCCTCCACTCCAAGATCCCCTGCCAATCACCTGGAGAATTGCCGTCCTCATAGCTTCCTCTTTCAGTTTAAACAAACATCCTACTTGCTGCTCCTTCCCTTCCTCCAAGCACCTACATTTCACTCCCATAAACTGTGCCATTTTTGAAAAGAGGACTTCTAAAGACTATAAAGAGAGACTCCGTATGTGACAAGCATCAAAACCAAGCCTCTTTTTTGCTTTTGTTCTAAGCCATATTTCCTTGCGAATCTTGTCCAACACTGCTGAGATCTCACGACGTTCGTCCTCTCATATTCCTTCTTGATCTATAGTGAAAGCAGGCGCCGTCGAATGCAATCTCTATGATCTATCTCCCTCCTACAAATGCTCCACATCTAACTGTAGTACTGTATCTAAACCTGTCCATCCTGCTGCGTCTAAATTACTTAGGTCCTTTATGCCCTTTGTGACCCCTTGGTTTGCCAAGAAATTTGCATCTTTGTTGGCTTCCCTATAAATGTGAGTGATGGAGAAATCTCGAGAGCTTAGGTTGTCCTTGATTGATTTTATTCCTTTTCTTAAAAGCTAAATTTTTGTGATATTCCTTTGAACTGCGTTGATTATTAGCTGAGAGTCCCCTTCAATATTTATGTTGGTCCAACCTCTTTTCTTACATTCTACAACTCCCCTGGCCAGAGCTTCTAATTCTGCTACATTATTTGAGGCTATTCCCAAATAACCAGAAGCTGTCCATACTAGCTCTCCCTTCTCATTTCTTACAATATAACCATATCCTACTTGCCCTGGATTGCCTTTGGAGGCTCCATCAAAATTCAATTTTAGTCTGCCCCTGGGAGGAGCTAACCATTTGGTTTGACTTCTCTTCTTCTTCCCTCTGCCCAATCCCTTTGGGACCTTCAGGTCTGGCCAATTTTTCATAACAAAATCATCCTAGCTAGTGAATTTGCATCCTCCTCTAAGATGTGCTTTGGAATTTAGAATTTCTATTAGCCCAATTTCTACCTTTCTTATTAATTTGTCTATGGAGATTTCCTTTTCCTCAAAGATTCTTAGATTCTGTTCCCTTCAAATATTCCATACTATCATGGAGGGAGTAGACGTCCAGATACCCCCGAAAGACCCTTTCTTTTGTAACATTGGCCAACTTTTTAGAAACTCCACTATTGAACAGTTCTGAGCCCCTTTCCACCCTAGTAGATTAAGAAAGTGATTCCATACGTCCATTGCTACCTGGCATCCTAACAATAAATGATCTAAAGTTTCGTCGTGTTGTTTGCACATAACACATCTATTTGGCCCGTTTATGCCCAATTTCAGTAACCTATCCCCGATTAGGATACTCCTATGAAGTACTGTCCACAGAAAGGCTCTTGCCTTAGGCAGTACTTGATTGTCCCAGCATAACTTTTTTGGCTAGCTTTCAATGGCATTGCTATCTCTTTCCAATTTCAAAAGGTGATACCTAATTTTAATTGAGTAATTGCTCTATTTGGCTCCGCACCATAGAATTTCATCCTCTTCATTATTTATTCGTATTCTTCTTTCACTGAGCACTTCCAAGTATTTCTTTTTGCCTTCCTCGCTGACATTGTACTCCTCCAGATTCACCCATTTGACTTTTCCCTCCTCATCCTCCCCCTCTAAATAGTCCGTCACCTTTTCTCCCTTGGCTTGAATCATTTGTATTTTTAAATCTTGAAGCTCTTCTATATTGTCTAGCGAAGGCCACCCCTCCCATGAGTCCATCCAAAATTTTCTTTACTCTCATTGTTGATGCTCCACGTAAGATGGTTTAAAATTAAGGGTCTAGATTTTTTGATGAAATTCCAAACCGCTGAATCGCCCCCTGGATTGGTAATGTTCAAAATTCTGATGGGATCCAAATCATCTAAATATTTCCTCTACATAATTCAGCACCAAAGTTTCTGTGGTTGTTTGACCATCTTCCATACCATTTTAGCTCCCAACGCTTCATTTTGTAGTTTTAATTCTCTCATTCCCATTCCTCCTTTTTCCAGCGGGTAGGTTGCTTTGTTCCATCCGATAAGAGGTATTCTTCTCGCATCCTTCGATCCTTCCCACATAAATCTTTTCCATGCACTTTCCAAACTACTCTTTGCTTTATTAGGAATTTGAAAACAAGACATTAGGTGATTCAGAACTACTCCTAATACTGCTTTAAGCATGGTGATCCTTCCTGCTAAAGTTAACCACCTTCCCTTCCATGCTTCCATTTTGTTTTTAGAGTGAGTGATTACTTCTTCCCATAAATGGGATTTGACTGGTCCATTGAACATGGGAGCCCCTAAATACTTCGTTGGTAGTGAGTCCACTTGACAACCCAAAATGGTAGCTAACTGTTGTTGCCATCTTCTCGAAGTGTTGAATAAATACATTCTTGTTTTTTCTTTGTTTATCAGCTACCCCGAAAGATTTGTATAAGAGTCCAGGACCCTTTTTACGGCCTCTGCTTCCACAATAGTGGCTTCTCCAAAAAGAAAAGTATCATCTATGAACTGAGCATGGGTAACTGTTTCTATGCCGTGGGCCACTCTAATTCCTTTCCATCCTCCTGTCAATTGACATTGTTGTATCATTTTCCCCAACACTTCAACCATTAAAATAAAAAGACAAGGAGACAAAGGGTCTATTGATAACTGAGAGGGGGGGTGAATCAGTTATCCTAATTAATTCTTCTTTTGAACTTTCTTATTAATCAATGTAGTATTAAATCAATTAAGAAAATACAACCGTGAAATGGAAAAACACATGACACAATATTTTTGACGTGGAAACCTTGTTAAGGGAGAAAACCATGGGGTGATTAACCCAAGATTGTATTCTTTGTTAGAAGAATAGAAAAACAAAATGGCACTTGCCAATTAGGGCTCACTGCCCGAGCACACTACTCACAAGAGGCACACTGCCTACAAGAGACTCACTGTCTACAAAAGAAAGTAATACAATACTTGAACTGATTGGAAGCATCTACAAATGCTGGAGTTCAGTTCCGATTAAGCTCTGTACACTGATCTGCTGCACTTCATCTTTCCTCTTTTCTTTTGCTATTTTCCTTTCACATACTGAACCTTCTTTACTACTTTAGTTCTGTACTTCTACTTTTATTCACACATCACAACACACCACAATACCATTCACAACTAAATCCATCATGTATATATATCTGTACAAGTGATTTCATCACCTTTCAAGTCGGCACCTGGAATAACAAACTCTGATTTGTCGGCTGAATCCTTCCACACCAAGTAATGCGGATCAAGACTATGCTTGTATAAATCATTAATCATGTTAGCCAAACATGATTCATGCCTTCACAACCTTTATCACCATCGGTAACACATCCGAAAAATAGTCTGATGTTCTATCGGTCAGTCCTTCCTCTGTTCACACTGTCACTCAGGAACCCGATACTTAAGTATTCATATCTTGTACCTCATCTATCACCGGAGGCTACAACCTTGGAATCTATCACTCAAGGTAGTCCCCTTGACTTCCCCAAAACTGCACTTTACCAAGATACTTCCTCTGAGAGATCTAGACTAGTCTGTCGGTTCTTGCCACATGCTCTGTTCTTGTTTAGCAGACCACAATAACCTTCATTCTGACTTCCGGTAGAGACACACCATGTCCTGCGAATGTGTGGGATGACCTTTGTTGCCATCAATGACAACAAACATGAATCCATATAGTGTCTCTTGCCAACAATCTCCCCCTTTGGCATTGATGGCAACACTTGGTGAAAAATGACTAAGTGTTTACACTATGCTCCCTCTTGGCTGATGCTCTATCTTTATATACATTTTCCGGAGCTCCCCCTTAGTTAGATGCCTCATTTTTCACTGCTCCTCACTCCCCCTTTGACATCAATGGCAAAGGGTAGGGTCCGCATACCAAAAATTTTAAAATTTTAACTGTACTTAGCCGCATAAGTATATATTTGTGGAATACTTACATAAACTGTAGTATATTTGCAAAAGTTGTTTTCAATTGGGTGAGTTCTGCAGCCCAACTTTGCTTCATTCTATCCAAAATTGAGATGTGACCACTCAGCAAAAATGCAAAAGCTTCTGCCCTCTTAAGATCTGTCGGATCATTGGTCTGGGCGGTAGTCTGAGCATCACTTATGGCCTCATGCATGGCCTCTAACTTAGGGATAATAATCCTTCTAAGTTCTCCCATCCAGTTGATTATGTTCTTCCTTTCCTTCTCAAAATTCTTTATTGCATTTGTGATTGCAATAGTTTGACACTCTTGATTTACTATGGAGGAAGATAGAGGATCAAAACTTTGAGACAAACTTAGTAGTTAACTTAGTAGTTTATCCTCTTCCTCTTTTATTTTCTTCTTAATTTCTACTGTTGCTTTTGACCAGGAAATACAAAATTTGTATACTTCACCGCCATCCTTGAGAGCATTTTCTAAGCTCTTTATCCCAATACTCATATTTCTCCTATCATTAGTGATTAGTCCTTGTATCTCTGAGAATCTCTTATCCAAAAACTCCTTCCGGACCTTTTCTTCAACAGATTTTTCTAGAGAATCAAAATATGTACTAACACCGCTGACTAAGGTTTTGAGATTACTGGAAGAGGAGGCTGTGGGATCCTTCTGAAAAGATGGCATGATCTTTTCTAGCACTCTGGATGCAACTTCTATTAACTCACAGTCTTCCATATGAGACTTTAGGAGTTTTTCATTTGCCTTAGCATTTGCAAATGAAGCTATCTTCATTGTCTGTACCAGAGAGAGAGAATCAAAATTGAATGGACCTTGTAGAAGCTTCGGTTCATCAATCTCTATTGTTTCTTTACTTAGGAATTCTTGGACAGTTTGTGCAGTGTCTCTTGCCGGAGACAAATGTTTCTTCTCTTCTGCAGTCTTGGAGCTGTCCTTTGGAGTTTTCTCTCCTACATTCCCACCACTAGTTGTTTTCTCTGCTGAAGTCTTCTGTTCCTCTACAATCTTTACACTATCACCTTCTTTTTCCTTCACCTCTGCTTCTTTCTCTTGTAATTTTTCTTCTTCCTTGGATCCGAAGACTGTAGGGGAAATCAGAGGAGAAATGTTGGTTTGTTCAGGGCCCACCTCTTCTGTCACTTTCTCAGAAGTTTCGTCTACAACACTTGTGGTTGAAGGATCAGTACCCAAGTCCTCTACAACAGGAAGATTAAATATTTTGAATGACTTCTGGAGGATCTCTTCTATATCCTTGGCCACCTTGTCAGTCTCACCAAGCATGAGCTGATTCATCCTTACTTTGCTCCTGAACTCATCCTTGCAGTCTTTGAATATCATGTTCATTGTCTTGGGATCAATTGAAGGATATAGCCGAATAGCTATCTGTTCCTAGATCTCAAGATCTTTAGCTTGGGCAGTGTTCTTTCTTGATTCTAGTTCTTTCTCCAAGCTTTTAGGAACCAGAGATATAATTTCTATAAATGCTTTGTTGTAAATATTCAGATACCTGACGGTGGCATCTTGCAATATTTTCTGATCTACTTCCCCATAATCATCATAAAATTCAACCATTGGTTGAAGATTTCCGTCCACTGTGACTGATTTGATAATGTCATCAATGTTAAGTGTGGGTTTTTCAACATATTCCTCTGCCTTTTCTTCTTCCATCTGTCCGGTAGAGGGTTGATCGGATGTTTTCTTCTTTTTCTTCATTTTCTTGACTTCTTCATCGGATTCAGTTTCCTCTTCATCTTTCTGACTTGTATAGGCCCTTGTGGCTTTTGTCTTGGATCTTTTCTCTCCTTTGCCGGATGCTTGGACTTCCAGTTTTGAGCTTTTAGCAAGAACAGGTGCTGGTCTCTTTGAAGATCTGGTCCGGGAGGAAGTTTCTACCGGAGCACTTTTCTTGCTTCCCTTTTCTGCCTCTTTCTTCTCCTTAGCAGCTTTCTGTCTCTTTTCCCAGTTGGCATCAAGTGCCTCCTTTGAGATCCCAAGGCCTTGGGCAATATGTTCTACTTCTTTTCTCACCTTCCTTTTTATCTCAGGTTCTCTGAGTTCCACATGGATCTTCACACTCAGCTCCTCAAAGGTTCCAAACCTTTCTGCCTTTGGATCTTTAGGCTGACTCAGCATGTGTTGAACATGTAGTTCCACAATCTGTTCATCAACCTCATACCCCATGGGCATGATCCAGACTGTCCTTGGTTCTACTGCCTCCATTAGGCACTGATCAGTATCTACCATAAAGCATACTGAATCTTTGTATTTTTCAATAAGAGACTGGGGAATTCTTTCTCTTGCTTGCATCACGCTCTGAAAGTTTTTGAAGTATCCCCATAGGGCTGAATTTCTTGCTTTAGCATCCACAAGCCCATGCAAATAGTCTCTGATTTGAACTGCTACCAGTTTGTCATTTTCCTATACCCATCCACTTGATCCAGGCAACTCATTCATGAAGTAGAGAAATAAGCATAAAATTAATGCACCAAATTTGAAAGAGTTTTTCTTATCCTTTTTGATTTTTTATATGTTTTCCATTAGTTGGCCCAAAAGAAGTTCACAGAGATCATATTCTGCATTTTTCCTCAGCATCTCATAGGCTGTGTATATTATAGTTCCGGATACTGAATTTTCCCTACTAGAGTGATATATCTTGTAGCCTATTATCATAGATGCAAATTTGATGTTCGGGTCAGTAATATCTTCTATAGTCATTGCCCTCTTATCAAACTTTGATCTGGTGGCCTCAGTTATAATGTTGTTTTTGATAGATTTAAGGACAGGTATCCCTCCGGAGGAGTATAAACTAGTTACTGCCCTAATTGCCTCTTTTGTGATCTTGCAAGGTCTATTCAGCCATAGGAAATTGTCATGCATCCTACTCAACACGTATCGGACCCATTCATCTTCTTCAAAGCAGGGGAAATGAATGAATTGATCAAAATGTTTTTCTTGGATGCCCTTATATTCTGGTTTAAGCTCAAATGAATCATCTAGCAGTTGTTTATGATAGATATCTCTCAGTTTGAATTCCCCAAATTCTTCAATACTCGCATGTATGTAGACCCTAATATCTTCGGTGTGCAACACGCCATGAGGAACACTAGAGAAGGCTCCTCGGGGATCTACCTCCAAACATTTATAAGGACGTTTCTTGAATGTGGGGCGAGGTCTATCAGAGATCTTAACTATATTCGGAGTAGCCATTTTTCAAAAGATTTGCAGTGAGATATTGGAAAACAGAGAATACCTTATGCGCCTTCGGTTACACAGAGTTGGTGGGATGGATTTCTGGATGTAATGACTCCTGCAAGTGATCTTTGGTGAACTTGATGAATTTTGTTGCAAAGCTCCACTTTTACTTCTTCTTGAGTGCAGAATGAACAAGTGATTAAAGAGAAAACCCTTATATCACTCCGCAAACCCTAATATCAGACTGCAATAAATGCTCGACCTACATTATTCTGGTTGGTCTTATTCGAATGACTTGAAGAATCAGAACTGTCCAGATCTATGAACATCATGTGAATCTTCCAAAACATGAATAAAATCGAGATGACACATCACAAGAACATCCCAAACACTCTGTTCAATCCACAGAATAGGATAATGCACTTTCGGATCTCACTGGACCTTTTGTAATCTTCTGTTACTCCGGAGCATCTCTTGGAACTAGTTCTACTTGATCGATCACAATTTCTTCACATCTTCATGCGGACCTCTGAAATCCTAACTGGATCATCTTAGGATTCATAGCTACAAACCCTTTAATCTACATCCTCTTCTTGTGGGAACAAGGTTTTCTTTGTGGCTCCCCCTGAGCCAGAGCTCACTTTTTAATTTCTGGAAGGAATATCAGCACCAGAGTCTGGTGCGGATCCAACCTCTACATTCTCAGGACTTTTCTTCACCCAAATCTTGCTCATCTCACTTTTAACTTCATCCGCATTCATCTTTTGTTTACTCTTGTCTTGATTCTGATTATAATATACCGGATCTCTTTTGTCCTGATTCTTGCTTCTACAGACTTTTGCACTATGACCGAACCTATTGCAGATTTGGCAAACAACATTTCTTTGTATATTTGATTGATATCCATTTGATCTACATTGATTAGCCATATGACCTATTCTATTGCATGTAAAGCATCTACCATTGAATGGTTTGTTCATTTGCATATTTCCGCATTCATGAGACTTGTGACCATTCTTTTTGCAGTTAAAACACTGTCTGGAGAAGGATGAATTAGTCTGATTCACTCTCTTTCTGCACTGATTAGCTTTGTGACCAAAGTGATTGTAGTTGTGGCAGTATTCATTGAAGGATGGATATCTTTGAGCATTGGGCTGTCTTACCAGAGGTCTTCTAGGCCTGTTCCTTGGATTTTCTGATTCAAAATTCTTCTGACCGAATCTGGAACTTTCTCCTTTCTCATATCCCAAACCACACTTGTCATCTGCCATCTTCTAACTTCCAAGAAGAACTTTAAGTTGAGCAGAACTTATCTTGAATTTCTCTTTATATTCATTTGCTGTTTGAAGATCCCTTTTGAGAGAGACAATCTGATCCTCAAGTTTTTCTTCATTATCTTTAGCATCTTCAAGATTAGATTCAAGATTTCTGATAATTCTATCCATCTAGTGGCAATCTTCTGATTTTTCCTTGAGAGATTGTCTTAGATTGTCTTCAGTTTTTCTTTTCTCTTCAATCTCTTGGGTAAACTTTATAAGTCCTAATTCTATTTCATGTCTTATCATAATGACTTCTTTTGATAACTTTTCACATAACTTGGTTTTCTCAGTCAGCTCTTCATTTGCATTACTTGCTTCACTTTGTTTTGCCAATTGCTAAAGCAGTTCCTTTCTCTTCTTTATAGAGAGACTTAATTTGTCTTTTAGTTCTCTCATGAAATCATCAGCCTGTTTAAGTCTTTCCTTTAATTCATTGACCTCAGAGTTTGATTGTTCAAGATCCTCAAGGGCAGTCTTGAGTTGCTCTTTTAAACCATATGTATCCATTTGGATTCCTAGATCTTCCTCGAGCTGTTAGACTCTTGTTGGGAGGAACTTGGCTTTGATACCAATTGTTGATAACTGAGAGGGGGGGTGAATTAGTTATCCTAATTAATTCTTCTTTTGAACTTTCTTATTAATCAATGCAGTATTAAATCAATAAAGCAAATACAACCATGAAATGGAAAAACACATGACACAATATTTTTGACGTGGAAACCTTGTTAAGGGAGAAAACCATAGGGTGATTAACCCAAGATTGTATTCTTTGTTAGAAGAATAGAAAAACAAAATGGCACTTGCCAATTAGGGCTCACTGCCCAAGCACACTGCTCACAAGAGGCACACTGCCTACAAGAGACTCACTATCTACAAAAGAAAGTAATACAATACTTGAATTGATTGGAATCATCTACAAATGCTGGAGTTCAGTTCTAGTTAAGCTCTGTACACTGATCTGTTGCACTTCATCTTTCCTCTTTTCTTTTGCTGTTTTCCTTTCACATACTGGACCTTCTTTACTACTTCAGTTCTATACTTCTACTTTTATTTACACATCACAACACACCACAATACCATTCACAACTAAATCCATCATGTATATATATCCGCACAAGTGATTTCATCACCTTTCAAGTCGGCACCTAGAATAACAAACTCTGATCTGTAGGCTGAATCCTTCCACACCAAGTAATGTGGATCAAGACTATGCTTGTATAAATCATTAATCATGTCAGCCAAACATGATTCATGCCTTCACAACCTTTATCACCATCAGTAACACATCCAGAAAATAGTCTGATGTTCTGTCAGTCAGTCCTTCCTCTGTTCACACTGTCACTCAGGAACCCGGTACTTAAGTATTCATATCTTTTACTTCATCTATCACCAAAGGCTGTAACCTTGGAATCTATCACTCAAGGTAGTCCTCTTAACTTCCCCAAAATTGCACTTTACCAAGATACTTCCTCTGAGAGATCCGGACCAGTCTGTCGGATCTTGCCACATGCTCTATTCTTGTTTACTGAACCACAATAACCTTCATTCTGACTTCCAGTAGAGACACACTATGTCCTACGGATGTGTGGGATGACCTTTGTTGCCATCCATGACAACAAACATGAATCCATATAGTGTCTCTTGCCAACAGGGTCTCCTTGCCTTAGTCCTTGTGAGATTTCAAAAAAACCACATAAAGATCCAATCACTGCCACAGACATTCTTGGAGAGGAGATGCACTGAAAAATGCCTTCTAGCCATTTCTTACCAAAACCCATTTTTTCCAAAATCTTAAGTAGGAAGTTCCATTTAACTCTATTGTAGGCTTTACTCGCATCAAGCTTTATTAGCATACTTTTCTGTCGATTCTGGTTGATCGAGTGAATTACTTCATTAACCAAAATAATGCTATCTGCTATTTCTCTTCCTGGTGTGAATCCATTCTGATTTTCAAAGATGATTCTTCCTAGTATAGGTTTGAGTCTATTAGCTATTGATTTGGCCAATATTTTATAAACCGTATTACATAAGGATATTGGCCTGAAATCACTTACCTTCTTGCAATATGATTTTTTGGGGATGAGAGCAATGACTATGTTATTTATTTCTCTTACGAATTTGTTTTTTTTCCTAAATTCCTCTACGATTTTCCAAACCTCTTTGCCCACAATTGACCAACATTTTTGAAAGAAAAGAGATGGGAATCCATCCGGGACTGTGGCTTTATCTGGGTGCAACTGAAAAGCTGCCTTCTTTACTTCCTCTTCTATGAAAGGTTTCTCAAGATCTTCTCTCTCTTCCTCACTAAGTATTCTATTGATGCAGTTGGTAGCTGGGTCAATGTCCTTCCAATCGAAGCCTTCCTTTGGTGCTAGAAAATTTTGGTAGTAGTTCACTACTTCCTCCTCTATTTCTTCTGTTTCCTTCAAAACAACTCCATTTTTGTTTATCAGTTCTGAGATTTTATTTTCCATTCTTCTAGCTTTTACTGAATTGTGAAAAAATTTTGTGTTTCTGTCCCCTGATTCCAACCAGACTTCTCTAGCTTTATTCCTCCAGTACTCCTCTTCCCTAGCTAGAAGTTTGTCCCATTCCGCCATCAGATCTTTCTCTTTTTATAATCACTTTGATACATCCCATTCGTTATTATCTTTTGATTTAGTTCCTCCAACTCTCCCTCTACTCTCTCCTTTTCTGCAAATATGTTCTTAAAAGTTGCTTTGTTCCATTCCTGTAACCTTTTCTTGACATGTGCCAGTCTTTAACAGAAAACAAAATTCATCGATCCCCCACTACCAGGTATCTCTGTCCACCATTTCCCGATCTACTCTACCAGTTCCTCTCTTCACCACCACATCTTTTCAAATTTAAAATATGAATTCTGAGGTTTAACTAGTAAGCTTATTACTAGTTTGATGGGATAATGATCCAACAGAGAGCAAGGTAGTATACTTGATTCTATCCCTAAGTCTGATTCCAACCATTTCATGTTGCATAAAAATCTATCCAATCTTTCCGTGATATTGGTAAAACCTTCCCTTCTGTTTGTCCAGGTGAAATTGCCTTCCTTAGGGAGAAAATCTATTAGATTTGCCTCTGCCACAAAGTCCTAAAAATCTTTTGCGGCTCTATTTTCTGTTCTTAAGTCCCCCATTTTTTCATCTAGACCTAGAATGGCATTAAAATCTCCTCCCAGAACCACTCTTTCTTCTCCGATCCTCTGAATTATGTTTATAATACTCCTCCATACCTCTCTCTTTTCCTCTGTCTTGATAGGTCCATATACACTAAAAATCCAAAAAGTCATATTGGAATGAAACATGTAAACTTTCCCTAAAATCTAGTTTTGACTTACCTCTATTTCTCTGATAGCAACCTTAGAAGGGTTCCACATTAAGCCAACCCCTCCTAATGTACCTCTAGGGTTGCTAAAAACACATGTTAGCGGCCTGCAATGTTTTAAAAAATTCATGGCATCTTCCTGAATCAACCTAGTCTCCTGTAATAAGATTAAATCTAACATCAATTTAGAAAGGTGGTGCGTGATTGCGTGCCTTTTGTTAGGGGCATTTAAGCCCCTAACATTCCATGATAGAATTTTCATGGCTTCCCAAGGGAGGTGCTTCCTCCCTTGGATCTTAACATATATTTTTTGATGCTCAGGAGTCCTTTGTCTGTTGCATATTCCTCTCTTTTTGCCTTATCCGTCTTCCTTCCTAGCTTCTTCACTGTTCCCTGATTGCCTCTAACTCCTCTAGCACCAGTCTGGCTAATGTGTCTAGGGTCGATAGTGCCAATCTCCTCCCTTACCTCCGCTATCTCCTCATCCTCCGACCAAACTTCATTTGTCCTTTCTGCTGCTTCTAGAGTTTCCATCACTACTTCCTGATTAGAATCTTCTTTGTTGCTCTGAAATCCTTTGTTTGCCAAATCCTCTGACTCCTCTAGAGAATTAAGTTGATCATAAATCTCCTTCCTATCCTCAGGTTTCTTGGAGAAATCTTGGGTGAGGTCCTCTAAATCTATTTCAGGTTTTGATTCTTCTTTTTTTCCCGGCTCATAGATGTTGGGACTCTGTTTGAATATTTAGCCAAAGCTCCTGTTTTATCTTCCAAAATCTAATGTTTTACCTTTCCTTTTTGTGTTTCTGTAGTCTTCAGCTCCTCATCTTGTTTAATCTCTTCTAAATTCTTTTCTTCTTCCTTTTCTGACACTCTAGGGCATCCTGTTTCCATATGTCTTCTGCTTTTGCATTTTAGGCAAAAGGATTTTTTCTCCTTAATTTCAATGTTCTATTCCCATATTCCAACTGAAGTGATCAGTTTTATTTTCTTTGGTATTCTTTTTATTGCTACCAGATTGATTCTTGCAAAATAAGCTAAATCGCTATTTCCCATATCCAAATCCACCGCATTCCCTAGGGTATCTCCAATTTGATATAAACACCCCCTGACCATAATTTGAAAGGGAGACTATATAATCTTATCTAGATTGGTTCTTTGTATGGATCAAAATTATTAGGGTTGAAATTTAGTCTCCATTTTTGCGTATAGACGAAATCTGGCCCTATCTTCCATGGTACTTTTTCCAGAACTTCATTTCTTTCATTCTCCCCTTGGAAATCGACAATGAAGAACTGTTTAGGAATGAAATGAACAATTTCTACCTTTTCCCAATGTTCTCCAATCCATTCTTTGATTTGTCACTTGGATCTATTTTGTCCTATAATTCTTCGTATTATTGTTGTTCGTTCCAGAGCTTCAATATCTTTGTCAACTTTCTCCTTAACATCAATTATTAATTCTTCTTCCTGTTTCAAATCCACTTCTCCTTTAGTGATGTCCGCATAGCTTCTTCTTGTGCTGTTTAGTGGAATTGCATTGACTCTTGTTGTGGCATAGGGCGCTTCTTTTCCTGCATATCTTTCACCAACTTCTCCTATAATTCGCACTTCTTCCTGCTTTTTCGCTTCATCCATTTTTTATTATAGAGTTATATGTATGTATGTATATATGTTATATTCTAAATATATATATATATATATATATATATATATATATATATATATATATACACACACACACACACACACACACACCGTTAATTAAAAATGATAGTAAAATTAGGTTTGTAACTTAAATAAAAACTAGTAGTATGTATCTCCCTTTTTTTGAAAGCAAATATACAGCAACATTATTTTTATTTTTTTATCCTTTCTTTTGACAGAAAATTAATTAAGAAAAAATCATATATTTTCATTTGTAAACAAATATTTCCCTTCTGCTAATATTTTATAGTCTTATTTCTATTTTCTAGGAACATGAAAAATAGTTTGAACAACAACTTATTTTGTTTCTAAAGCCCATTTCAAAAACACTAATCTGTTTTCTTTTCTATTTTAGCAACAATTTCAAACTACAACATATATAATTTTTTGAATAAAAGAAAAAAAACAGCAAACTATATTTCCTTGTGTCAAACTTTCCAATAAACATATAAGCACAACAAGAAGTTTATAAACATATTTTTTTCTTTGAAATACATAACAACAGACTTAAATTTTCTTTGGCAACCATCCATAACTAAATTAATCCAACAACAGTCTATTGCATAGTTATAAAAATCACAACAATAGGATTTATACATATAAAATTTCCTTCCACAACATTCACAATAGAGAGTAACAAATTGAACACTAAATACAATAAGGCCTATAAGGCCATGGCTCTCAAAACTAGCCAACAAGATAATGCCACAACACTAAAAATAGACTTCTCCAAAGCTCCATTTTCTCTAATAAAAACCTGCAATAATACAAACACCAAAATGGGGAACCAAGGCCATGCAAATCGCTCTCCTCCCTACCATAGAACCGCTAGTGGGTGTCCCCTGAGCTAGGGAGATAGAAATCATATGGTTTCACAATCACACCAAACACACAAAAATTACTCCCAAGAATTTGCACCTAACAAAACTCAATAAAATGAGTTTGGAGGGGGTAGGGGAGTGGACCCCTCAACTTAAGAGGTCACTCCAAGAACCCCAAATCACAATATCTTAAGGCCTCAAGCAAAAAATAAAATCTCCATGAATCATAAAATCACCATGGCACTCATGACAACCAATATAATCCTAAACTCCATAAAATGCCCTCAAGGCTATAAATATCTCCATGAAACACATAATCACCATGGCACTCTTGCCATCCAAAAATACTCCCAAACACCATAGAATGCCCTCAAGGCTATAAATAGAACAATACCAGGAGGTGACTTCGAGGAGGTTCACTCTCCCCCATCCTATATGAGTTGAGCCTTTTCTCCAAATGGAAATGCTCTTACCAATACCCAACCCCCATAAAAATGAAAATAACAACTAACATAATTTCTCAAGAACATACACTAAACTAAAAATATACATAGGGAAATGGCTATCGCCATGGAACTTACCTTCAAAAACCCAACAATGGAAGCACCTTTGAAGAAGAGACCACACTTCTCCAATTTTCCAAGCTTCCAAGAATTCTCCAACATTCCAAAAACATCCAAAGATAGAAAGAAATTTCCAAAAGAAAGAACCTCCAACTCCTCTCCAAGAGGAGATAAAATAGGCCTTCAAATTTGGCCTTGAGGAATGAGAAGGTGACACTTGTCACCTTCTCCTTCCTCATCCCATGCCACTTGCAAGGGAGGAGTGTGAGGGTGACAAGTGTCACCCTCTAATCCATTCAAACCCTCACCTTATCCACTTGTGCTCTCACACATGTGAGAGACCAAGTGGAGAGGTGGCAACTCTCCTCAAGGCTCCATGAGGATAAGGGATAACACATGGCATCCTCTTATTCTCCAAGAGAGCCATCTCCCTCCAAGATTGTCTCACACGTGTGTGAGAGAGTCTTGGAGAGAGATCCCACACACTTGGGGGTCTTGAAGACCTCCCAAGTCTTCTTAGTGAAGGAATCCCCAAACTTTGGGAAGGGAGATGGGTCTTTCCCAAAGCATGACTCATCTCCCATCCTTAGCCATTTCAAATTTCGTCACATTTACTAAACCCAAGTTTAGAGTGACTAGATGTGTGTTACTCTAGGGTTTATTAAGTCTAAATGGACTCTAGACCCTAGGGTTACCACCTAGGGTAAGTTTGGAACTCTAATAAACACCTAGGGAGGTATAAAATCACTTTAAATGGCTCATAAATAAAATAACACCAAATAGTGTAAATCAAAACACAAATTTACAACACATGACATAAATCAATTTAAAAAGGGTGAACTAGGCCAAATAAATAAATCAAGCATGTATGAAAAACATCATCCAATCGAATGTGATCCTGATCCCTCTTGGGAATGGATTGGTTTTATAGAGAATTACATATGTGTGAAAACTACCTCCGATTTCCCGTGGCTTGGGAATATAACCTGCACAACTAGATCAAGTGGTCAATCACATCATGGATAAATCATAGCCAAAGCAACATAAATTAAGTTCATGTCATTGCATACAATATTAATCATTTAGATCATAATTGAGATTAAAAATTGCATTTTCTATCTAATGTCTCATAGTCATCATCAATTAATAAATCCACATAATGAACTTGTAATCACATCAATAATCATCATCAATGTATCTCACATGTCTAACAGCATAATAGCATCAAAATATGATCTAATCAAATCACCACATGACTAATCAATGCTAATCCAAAAATTAGGAGATATAGTCTAAATCTACATAATGGAAATAATAGTGTCCAAATGTCTAATAATGTCACCAACTACAATGTAAAACAATCAAAATAGGGAAGTGAAAATAATCAGCCTCACAATTTCACATCTGATTTGAGCATCTAGGGTATATCTTGGAGCATTGGGTACAAGCTTCTTCACCCTTCTTGGATTGGCTCTTCACATGGAGGTATAAATCTTTGTTTTGAATGCATTTGATTTATGTTTTTTTTACCTTGTTTTGGATTCCCTAATCACAGAAGATCCAAAGAAAAGAGAAGCAGGTACTAGTTGAAATAAAAAAGGAGATAATTTCTACTACTCTCATCATCAAAATAATGGTGAGAAATGAGGAAGAGGAAGAAGAAAACTTGGGCAAGGACCTAAAAAAGGAGGTTTCAGAGGAACCTATTTCCAATGTAGATAAGAAGAGCATCAAGCCTACGAGTGTCCCCAACATCAAGGAAGGAAAAATAGAATGTAGGTTTGAAGGTAATGCACAAGTTGCACATGTAGATGAAGATGTGTAGTCTGGGCCTTCTAAAGATGCTAAAAGGGGAGAAATCCTAGTTTTTAGAAGAATCTTTTTAAATGAGGAGAAAGAGCTAGATAAGGAAGAGTTTATTTTGCACAAGGTGCAAGTGTGAAGGTAAGTGTTTTGATATTATTATTGACAGTGAAAGCACTAATAATCTTGTCTTAGAGAAGATGGTTAACAAGTTAAATTTGACAAAGAGAAGGCATCCATGTCCATATCGGATTGCATGGTTACAGAAGGACCATAGAGCTTTGGTCAATGAGCAGTGTTTAGTAAAGTTCAAGATTGGAGACTACCATGTTGAGGTGTTATGTGACATCATATCAATGGATGCATATCATATGCTATTGGGAAGTCCATGGTAGTATGATAGGTGTGTTATCCATGATGGCCATGCAAACACCTATTCCCTGACAAAGGATGGAGTTCATCATAAATTTAAGACCTTGAAGGAGGTGGAAGAAAAGGTATGAAGAACTACCAGAATTTCCTTGGTAGATGGTAGGAAATTTTTAGATGGTATGAAGCATGGGCATCATTGCTTTGCGTTGATTCCTAAGATCAATTAGGAGATATATGTAGATGTACCAAAAAAAATCTTAGACATGATGGAAGAATTTTAGGACATTGTCTCTAATAATGTACCAAAAGGTCTACCACTGATGAGGAAGGTAAGTCACCAAATAGATTTGATACCAAGAGCTAGTTTTCTAAATAAGGCAGCCCATAGAATGACTCCTAGAGAGAATGAAGAGCTAAACAAACAAGTTCACAAGTTGTTCTTAAGGAAAGGACTGATAAGGGAGAGCCTAATTCTATGTGTAGTACATATAGTACTACCACCGAAGAAAGATGGAGAGTGGAGAATGTGTATAGATTCTTGATCCATCAACAAAATTATAATCAAGTACATATTTCTATTTCCAAGGATAGATGATTTTATGGATTGCTTGAGTGGAGCCAAGTACTTTATGAAGACTGATCTGATGAGTGGATATCACTAGATCTATATCAGAGAAGGAGATGAGTGGAAGACAACCTTCAAGACTAAGGAGGGCCTATACAAATAGTTTAGTCATACCATTTGGGCTAACCAATGCACCGAGCACATTTATGCAGCTCACAAACGAGGTACTAAAAGAGTTTTTGGGTAAATTTCTCATTGGTTATTTAGATGATATTTTTATTTTCAATAAGACTTTAGAGGAACACTTGATGTATGTTAAAATTTTTTTTGAGAAGCTAAGAGAAGAAAAGTTGTTGATTAATTTGAAGAAATGTAGTTTTGTGAAGGAGTTGGTGCACCTAGGATTTGTTATCTCAACTAAGGGTCTTAAAATGGACCCACATAAGGTGAGGGCTATCATTGAATGGCCTACACCAAGAAGTGTTACAAAGGTAAGATATTTTCATGGATTGATAATTTTTTATAGAAAATTTATCAAAAAATTTAGTAGCATTTGTGCACTCCTAACTAAGACAATGAGAGGGGATAGAAAGGAGTTTAAATGGACTATAGGAGAAACCAAGAGTTTTGATACATTGAAGTAGAAAGTCACAAATCAACTTGTTTTGGCACTTCCATATTTTAATAAATTATTTCAGGTAGATTGTGATGCTAGTGGCAGTGCTATAGGAGTTGTTTTGAGTCAAGAAGGTAAGACCATTTCCTATTTCAGTGAGAAGCTTAATAATGCCAAGAAAAAATATTTTGTTTATGATCTAGAGTTTTATGCTATAGTTTAGGATTTGAAGAAATGAAGAATTTATTTGTTTCCAAAAGAGTTTGTTTTATATACTGATCATCAAGCTTTATAGTATCTTAATAGTCAAGGATGGTTAAATCAAAGGGATTTAAAATGGGTTGAGTTTTTGCAAAGTTATACTTTTGTACATGAGTGGGAATTACAACAAAGTTGCAAATATCTTAAGTAGAAGGTAAAATTTGTTGACAAAGATGAAGATAGAGGTTGTTGGGTTCAATGAACTCAAGAATTTGTACCCTGAAGATCTAGACTTTGTAAAGGCCTAGAAAGATTTTTTGGAGCCTATTACCCTAGATAGGACAAGATCATTGGATTACATAATCCAAGATGGTATGTTCTTTTGCAAGTATGTGCTTACTGGTGTTGTCATTGATGTCAACATATCTATGTTGTCATTGATGTCAATTGTGTTCTTGTTTTGATTCTTGCTTGTGTTAAGATAATTGGTTTGTAATAATTATTGAAGATAATGAGAAAATGCTCTTGGTATTAGGTTTCCAAGTGCTTTTGAGAAAATTTTCTCTCCTAGTGGAAATAGGGTGTTGCAGAGTATCCTAGTTTGTAAAAGAATAGTAAAATGTTTTGCTCCACATATCTTGTAGATTGTATATCTTTGTCTGTGGTTTGGAAATTATTTAAAGGGAAGTGTCTAGATGCTATATTTCAAGTTTGAGCCTCCAGTATGAAGATTTGAGAGTTTTATTCACTAGAGTAAAAACTATTTTTCTATGCATTTGGTGGTGACAGGGAGAAAGTATTTTGCTCTGCATTCCTCCGCATTGAAGTATTATGGTCTATTGTTCTAGAGTTAAGTCTGGGATGATGGTATGTGCCTTCAACTCAAATGGTTCATGATTTGGTGGTCTACAAGTGATCCTTCTTTTATGATAGTTGCTGATAGTAAAGCTCAAGTGCTCCAGTGTGAACAATCTAATGGATAAAATGTTTAGTGGTTGCGTGGATGTTCTTGGTGATTTCAACATGCTTATGGATGTCTCTAGATTGTGTTCCTACCTTTAGATTGGTTCGTAAAGTATAATCCAGATTGTGCATATGCATACATTCTTAAAGGTTTTAATGTTAACACCAGTTCTAGCCAACTTGATTTTTCTCACTACCTGCGGTTATGTTTTGAAGATTGTGGAAGCGTGTAGCTACATGGAAAAATGCATTTGAGTCCCAACTAAGGAGTTATGTGATCCACATTCATTCTTTTCCTTCCAAAATCTATTTAGGTCCAGACCTATTCTAGTGTATGATTGTAATGTTTGTGATGCCAACCTTGGAGATTGTTCCAATGGTTGATGATTTTAATGTTGACCTTGATGATCATTCCAAGGTTGATGAATTGTATAAATACTTGTAATTGAGTCATGAAAATGTATTCAAGTGTGAAGATGCAAAGATAAGTGTGAAGTAAAAAGCAGAGCAGAGTAGAGGATGTTTATTGTAATTCAATGAAACTGAACCCTGGCATGGAGTAGATGCTATTATCTCAATTCACCCATTTTAGCAGTGAGCCACCCACCAACAGTGAGCCACCCCATTGGTAGTGAGCTTCATCATTTATAGTGAGCATTTTGAATAGTAATCCCTAAGGCAGTGAGCCTCTAATTTTCAATATTGCTATAACATATTATATTGTGAGCTAACACTCACCATGGTTTTTCCCCTATGGGATTTTCCACGTAGAAAATTTTGTGTCTCTTGTGTTGAATGTGTAAATGTATTTAAGTTATGTTTCATGCTTTTATGATTAATATACATACACAGTATTGAATAGTTGATGTGTTAATGGTTTTGAAATATTGCTTACAACCGATTCACCCCCCTCTCAGTTGTATTGCACTTTTCAACAATTGGTATCAGAGAGAAGGTTCCTTGGTAAAGAGTCTAATAGCTCGAGGTGGATCTGAGATGGCGCATAGAAAGGAGTCATTGCAGTTTGATTGAATAGACTATGCTCTATGGAAGGTACAAATGAAAAGTTATCTCATTTCACTTGGTTATAATGTTTGGAAAATGGTAGAGAAAAAGTATACTATTCCTCAAAATGGACCAGCAGATGAAGATGAAATCAAATAGTATGAATTAAATGGAAAAGCTAGAGATGCTCTGTTGAATGCCTTATCCAACACTAAGTTGATAAAAGTCATGGATTTGGAAGTGGCTCATGATATCTGGGAAAAGTTGAAGAATTTATATGAAGGAGATGATTCTGTAAAAGGTGCCAAATTGCAGAACCTGAAAGCTATGTATGAAATTCTAAAAATGAGTGAAGATGAGAACATAACAGTCTACTTACAAAAGGTTGATGAAATTGTTAATGGAATCAAAGGCCTTGGAGAAACTATTGATGATAAAGAGGTTGTGTTGAAGATTCTTAGGTCATTGCCTAAATCCTACAGTCACAAAGTATCTGCAATTGAAGAAATCATGACTATGAAAGATGTTTCAAAAGATCAGTTGCTTGGAAAACTTATAGCCTTCGAGATGAGAGTTTGGTGATGCCCCACCTAAAATAGAGACTGCTTTCAAAGCTAGTATTTCAGAGAAAACTTCAAGAGCTGAGAAGTATGGTGTGGAATCTAAGGATGACCTTGAGGAGATTGAAGCTAACTTTGCAGATAAAATGCAAAGAGACACCAGTAAGTATAAAGGCAAATTACCATTCAAATACTTTTCATGTGGTAAGATTGGTCACTATGCTTCTAGGTGTCCGAAGAGAATTGAAAGAGGTAGAAAGAAATTTGAAAGTAAACCTAGGGTTGTAAAGAAGTGTTATATTGTTAGAGATATTGATGATGATGGTGTAATAGATGATGAGTCTGATGATGCTAGTACTAGTGCAAATGAATGCTTGTTTATTGCTATTAAGGAAGAACCTGTATCTACTAATCATGCTAGTTGTATGAACGAAGAAAAACTAGTGGAAGAAAGTGCCTTGTCTGTTCAAGTGGAGAAAGATAAAGATGAATGGATTATTGGCAGTGGATGCTCACATCACATGATTGGTGATAAAAGCAAGTTTATAAGTCTAGAAAAGTATGATGGAGGATTGGTAAGATTTGGAGCTAATACAGTCAGTAAGATTTGTGGAAAAGGATCTATCTCTTTTGATGGAAAGCACAATACAGATGATGTTCTATATGTGAAGGGTTTAAAGCATAATCTTTTAAGTGTTGGTCATATGTGTGACAAAGGTTATGGTCTAAGATTCAAGGATAATGGATGAAAGATCATGGAAAGCTCTGGAACAATGATTGCTACTAGTAAGAAGACCAGAGGTAATATTTATCCATTAAGAGGAACTAGTGATTACTGTTTATTGGCTTAGATAGATGAGAGCTAGTTGTGACATAGAAGGATGTGTCATATCAATTTTGACAACTTGGTGAAGATAAGTTCAGTACAAGTTGTGAGAGATTTTCCTAAGCTTCTAAAGCCTGCTAATATTGTTTGCAAGGAATGCCAGTTGGGAAAGTAGACAAGAACAAGTTTCAAAAGAAAAGAACAATCTTCTGCTAGATTACTGGATCTAGTGCACATAATTTGTGTGGTCTTACAAGGATAAGAAGTCTACAAGGAGACATGTACTTTATGTTTCTTATTAATGATTATTCCAGAATGACTTGGGTTACCTTCTTGAAGGATAAATCAGAAGCCCTAGACAAGTTCATGTTTTTCAAGGTGATGGTTGAGAATGAGCTAGATTTGAGGATCAAGTGCTTGAGGTCAGATAGAGGAGGAGAGTTTACATCAAATGAATTAAATGCATTTTGTGAAGAACATGGGATAAAAAGGTAGTTGTCTGCTCCTAGAACTCCATAGTAGAATGGAGTTGTTGAAAGGAAGAACATGACAATTCAAGAAGATGCTAGATCAATGATGATGGAGGCTAACCTACCAGAAATATATTGGAGAGAAGCTATACACATTGTTGTCTACATTCAAAACAGAGTCCAAGTAAAAGGTAATGGTACTAAAACTCCCTATGAATTGTGGTATGGAAAAGTTCCTATAGTAAAATATTTCAAAATTTTTGGAAGCAAATGATATATTAGAAGAGATGAAGAGTTAGGTAAGTTTGATGCAAGGTGTGATGAAGGACTTTTCCTTAGATACTCCACTAAGAGTAAAGCCTACCAGTGTTATAATAAGAGATTGAAAAAGATCATTGAGAGTGCTAATGTGAAGGTTGATGAAGATAGGGAGATAACATCAGAAGTGGCTATGAGTTAGATGAACTTGTTGCTACAATCCACAAAGAGAAAGAGGAACAAAAGGATAGTCAAGTAGAAGAAGAAAAGGCTCTAGAAAGTGTTGTTAAGACTCCCAGGTATGCTAGGATTAATCACTCTGAAGATCAAATCATTGGTGACAAATACAAAGGGTAATGACTAGGAAAAGAGTTGCAGCGGAATAGGTGAACTACTATTTTCTTTCACAAGTTGAACCTAAAACTATATATGAAGCATGCAAAGATAAAAGTTGGATAAAATCCATGGAAGAAGAATTGATGCAGATAGAGAAAAATCAAACTTGGGAATTGGTCCCTAGACCTATTGATAAGAATGTGATTGGAACTAAATGGGTCTTTAGAAAGAAAATGAATGAAAGTGGTGAAGTTGTTGGAAACAAAGCAAGACTAGTTTGCAAAGGATATGCTCAAGTTGAAGGTATAGATTTTGAAGAAGCTTTTTCTTTGATGGCAAGGATTGAAGCAATCATAATGTTTTGGCATTTGCTACACACAAAGATTTTAAGGTGTATCAGATGGATGTAAAGTCTGCATTCTTGAATGGAGAGCTGAAAGAAAGAGTCTACATTGAACAACTAGAAGCATTTTAATTATCAAATCAAGGAGACATGGTATGCAGATTGAAGAAAGCTCTGTATGGACTCAAGCAAGCTCCTAGAGCCTGGTATGCAAGGTTGGACAAGTATTTATTGCAACTAGGGTTGAACAAAGGTACTGTAGATAGCAATCTTTATTTCAAAATCAATAATAATCAAATTTTGATTGTCGAAGTCTTTGTTGATGATATTATCTTTGGATCCATGTATAAGAAATTTGTAGAGGAAATGCAAAATGAGTTTGAGATGTCTATGTTTGGTGAAATGAATTTCTTTTTAGGATTGTAGATTACTCAATCAGAAAAAGGCATTTTCATTTCTCAGTCCAAGTATGTGAAAGAATTGATGAAGAAGTTTGGAATGGAGGATTCTAATCCAATATGCACTCCTATGGGAATTGATTGCAAGCTAAGTATGAATGATGATTCACTTAAAACTGATTAGAAAAAGTATAGGTCTATGATTAGAGGACTGCTTTAAGTCTAACTCATACCAAACCTGACATAATGCATGCAATCTATCTTGTGGCAAGATTACAAGAATATCCCAAAGAGTCACATGTGATGGCTGTCAAGAAAATCATGAGATATTTAAAAGGTACTTCAGATTATGGGTTATGGTATCCCAAAGATACTGATTTCACTCTTAGTGCTTATATAGATACAAATTGGGCTGGAGATGCAGATGACAAGAAAAGTACAAGTGGAGTTGCCTTCCTTTTGGGGAACATATTGGTGTCATGGCTAGGGAAGAAGAAAGAATTAGTTTCTTTATCTACTACAGAAGTAGAACATATTGTTGCAACATGTTGTTGCACTCAAGTACTTTGGATGAAGCAAACATTGAAGGATATAAGGGTTGTGTATGAAGAACCAATTTCAATCTTTTGTGACAATACAAGTGCTATAAACATCTCAAAGAATCCAGTGATGCACTAAAAAATAAAGCATATATCTATAAGGTATCACTTCGTAAGAGAAAAGGTAACAAAGAATGAAGTAAAGATGGAGTATGTATCTACAAAGGATCAGACTGTAGATATCTTCACAAAGCCTCTGCCTAAGGATACTTTTGAGTATCTCAGGGAAAAGTTAGGGGTTATTACCCCTCCTGCCCTAAACTGAGATGCATAAGGCATGCATCAGTCCAGTGGTGGCTAAAGTTTCATTTTTTGATCTGGATTGATGTTTTGTAGGCTACCTCTCAAGGGGGAGCAGGTAGATGTTGCTATAAGTTCCTAAAAAAGAGAAACAAGTATTGCAAATCTGCTGACAAAGAAATTATAGTTTTGCCAAAGCAGTTGCTTGCAAGTATGTGTAGAGAGAGAAGAAGTGATGACCTTTGCCATTGATGACCTTTGCCATTGATGTCAAAGGGGGAGAGAAAATCATTTGAAAAACTCAGGGGGAGAAAGAATTCAAAAGTATAAAAAGAAAGGGGGAGAAAGCAATTAGTGCAGAGTCTTGTCTTGATGGTGCTTATAGTTTTTCATATCAATCTTGCCATAAATGACAAAGGGGGAGATTGTTGCAAGTATGTGCTTATCGGTGTTGTCATTGATGCTAACATATCTGTTTTGTCATTGATGTCAACTGTATTCTAGTTTTGATGATTTCTTGTGTTAAGATAATTGGTTTGTAATAAGTATTGAAGATAATGACAAAATGCTCCTAGTATTGGGTTTCCAAGTGCTTTTGAGAAAATTTGCTCTCCTAGTGGAAATAATGTGTTGTAGAGTAACTTGGTTCGCAAAAGAATAGTAAAATGTTTTTCTCTACATATCTTGTAGATTGCATATCTTTGTCTTTAGTTTGGAATTTATTTAAAGGGAAGTTTCTAGATGCTATATTTCAAGATTGAGCCTCCGGTATGAAGATTTGAGAGAATTCTGTTCACTAGAGTAGAAATTGTTTTTCTATGCATTTAATGGTGACAGGGAGAAAGTATTTTGCTCTGCATTCGTCCACATTGAAGTATTATGGTTTACAGTTCTAAAGTTAAGTCTGGGATGATGGTATGTGCCTTCAACTCAAATGGTTCATGATTTGGTGGTCTGCAAGCAATCCTTCTTTATGAAAGTGGCCGATAGTAAAGTTCAAGTGCTCTGGTGTAAAGAATCTTATGGATAAAGTGTTTAGAGGTTGTGCAGATGTTCTTGGTGATTTCAACATGCTTGTGGATGTCTCTAGATCATGTTCCTACCTTCTGATTGGTTCACAAAATATAATAGAGATTGTGCATGAAGCATGTTCTTAAAGGTTTTAATGTTAACGCCAGTTTTAGCTAACTTGGTTGTTCTCACTACCTACGGTTATATTTTGAAGATTGTGGAAGCATGTAGCTACATGGAAGAATGCATTTGAGTCCCAACTAAGGTGTTATGTGATCCACATTTGTTCTTTTCCTCCACAAATCTATTTAGGTCCAAACCTATTCTAATGTATGATTGCAATGTTTGTGATGTTGACCTTGGAGATTGTTCTAATGGTTGATGATTGTAATGCTAAGCTTGATGATCATTCCAAAGTTGATGAATTGTATAAATACTTGTAATTGAGTCATGAAAATGTATTCAAGTGCGAAGATGTGGAGATAAGTGTAAAGTAAAAAGCAGAGCAGAGTAGAGGATGTTTATTGTGCTTCAATGGAACTGAACCCTAATGTGGAGTAGATGCTATTATCTCAGTTCACCCATTTTGGCTATAAGCCACCCACCGGCAGTGACCCACCCCATTGGCAATGAGCCTCATCATTTGTAGTGAGCATTTTGGGCAGTAAGCCCTAAGGTAGTGAGCCTTTGATTTTTAGTATTGCTATAACATATTATATTGTGAGCTAACACAAACCGTGCTTTTTTCACTATGGGGTTTTCCACATAAAAAATTTGGTGTCTCTTGTGCTGAATGTGTAAATGTATTTAAGTTATGTTTCATGCTTTCATGATTAATATACATACACATTATTGAATAGTTGATTTTTTAATGGTTTTGAAATATTGGTTACAACTGATTGACCCCCCCTCTTAGTTATATTACACTTTTCAACATGTTCTTCATGGTGGAACCCCCTGTAATTTCCTATATCTCTAGTTGAAAACCTTTGAAAATGGCTAAGTCTAAGTGTAAAGATTAAACCCTAAGCCCTTAAGCCTTTTCTATAATCCTACATTATAATTTTGTGTTGACTTGTAATAGGTAGTCATTCTAGAATTAAAACTTTGTGTCTTGATTCACATTTGAAACCTACTCCTTGAGCCTAGTCACCGTCTTCCCCCATGCATGCAAATATTTCCTAAGTTGGAGCGCATGTCTTTTGAAGATATATCGATGGTTGTCACAGCATCGCAAGCTATAGATCTATCAGAGCCATGCTCATGTGTTGACCATAGATCTCTAAGTGGGTGGGCCCTAAGTATCATTAGCTAAATGCCCACATCATGCTCACTCCTCATTGGATTGCATGAGCATGCAATAGAAATATACCATAGAATATGCCTTGTGATTCTGCAATGGGAAGATAGGTGTCAAGTGGGTCTCATCCAATCCAAGCAAGCTAAATCTAGCACTTAGTGCACAAGTGCAAGGGTGATGGTGTGGGTCCCTTCTAGGCCTACACTACTACAATAAAGTGACAAGTGGCAAGGTCACAAGGTAAGTGCACAAAGATGGGGGACCAAAAGGGGGTCTTAAGATGCCACTTTCTTTCTAAAATTAGGAAAGATTAATGTTGGATGAGAAATTGAAGATAGTTACACTCAAAATTTAAAGATACAAAAAAATAAGAGTCGTAGTACTCCGAATCTAGTTTCTAAGCTACTAATTTTTTTCAAAATTATTTAAGATTAAGGGGTTAAAAAAGGGAGAGCACACAAATTGGTCATGTTTTTAAAAAGAAAAACAAAACATAATGTCTGGTGTGCTCCCCCTAAAATATTAACCTTTTTTTAGTATTTTAAAAATCACTTTGATGATAAATTAGCTAACACCATGTAGTTTATCCCTATTTTTTCTGACAATTTTTTGATGAATAATTGATATTTTACTAATTTTGAAAGTGGACACATCTTGAAAAATATAAAATTGAGTGTGATCCCCCCTAAAAAAATTTAAAACTAATCAAAAAAAAAAAATGAATACGTGTAGAATGGAATCTAGTTTCTAAAAATGTAATTTATTTGAAATTTCGATGAACGGTTAAAACAAAAGTCAAAAATACTAGACACTAGTTTTTGACAAAAAAAATACACTAATAAAAGAAATTAAAGATGAAATCATTAACATACTCAAAACATGAAAAAAAATATGGTTAGAAAGCTAACAAAGAGCTTAAGATTATGGTAGTATTTTTTTGACTTTTCATTGAAAAAAGTGCAAACCTGATGGGGAGCACACTCCAGATAATGTGATTTTTGTTACAATCTAGAAAAACATGTCTTTGGACATCCTAAACATAGTCCAAGCCTTTGTGTTGGAAGGCCAAGGCAAATCCAAGCCTAAGGCTTGGAAATTATCAAGGAAAAGCATAACGTGAGCATGTTATAATGCACTTGTGTTATGGTGAAGTAAAACATTTCTCTCTCTCTCTCTCTCTGACCTATCTCCCTGCTTGTTTTCCTTTTCCTATCTTTCATTGTTTTCCTTTTCCTTTCCAATTTCCCTTTAGATCCCACCAATTTTTCCCTATTTTACTATTTTATGCGTCTCCTCATCATTCGTCCCATCCAATGAACTTTCATTTTATCTTTTTTCCATTTCATCCTCCCAATTTATATCCTCATCCCTCTTTGAATGTCCTAGTTTTCTTGTTTCCAATGATATTTGTTGATAAGGAAGAGGGAGAGGGAGGAAGAGGGAGAGAGGATGGAGATAGAGAGGAGAGATAGGGTGATATGGAGAGAGAGAGAGTCATTGTTTTATTGTTTTTATTTCCTTCATCAATAAGGGTGAGGGAGAGATAAGAAGATAGAGGAATGATATGGGAGAGATAGATAGGTATACAGAGAGCAGAGACAAATAGGGAGAGATAGAGGAGATAGAGGGGAGAGATAGGGAGATAGAGAGTGAGTGAGATTTTCAAAGAGATAGGGAGAGATTGAGAGGTAGAGGGATGATAGTGATATAGGGAGATAAGGGAGAGATAGAGAGATAGAGGTTTAGGGTTGCTTTGGATTAGGGGTTAGGGATTAGGGGCATTATTTAGGGTTTAAGGGTTTTGGGAGAGAGAGAGAGGGTTGCTTGAGTTTAGGGTTTAAGGGTTAGGGGTTAGGGTTTAGGGGCATTATTTAGGGTTTATGAGTTTAGGGTTGATCAAATTTAGGGTTTAAGAAAATTATTTAGGGTTTAGGGGTTTAGGGGTTAGGGGTTAGGGTTTAGGGGTTTTAAGAGATAGAGGTATAGGGTTTCTTGGGTTTAGGGGTTAGGGGTTAGGGTTTATGGGCTTTATTTAGGATTTATGAGTTTAGGGTTGCTCACGTTTAGGGTTTAGGGATTAGTGTTTAGGGGAATTATTTATGGTTTAGGAGATTAGGGTTGCTTAGGTTTAGGGTTGAGGGGTCAACATTTAGGGGCATTATTTAGGGTTTATGATTTTAGGGTTTCTCAAGTTTAGGGTTTAGGGATTAGGGTTTAGGGGTTTAGGGTTGCTTGGGTTTAGGGTTTTGAGTTTAGCGGTTAGTGGTTAGGGGTTAGGGAGTTTAGGGTTGCTTAGGTTTAGGTTTTAAGGCTTAGGGTTTAGGGTTTTAGGGGAACCAATAGAGATTGGGAGAGATATAGGAGATAGAGGGGAGAGATAGGGAGATAGAGAGTGAGGGACATGTCAAGAGACATAGGGAGAGATAGAGGAGACAGAGGGGAGAGATAGGGAGATAGAGAGTGAGGGAGATGTCAAGAGACATAGTTAGAGAGATTGAGAGGTAGAGGGAAAATAGAGATAGGGAGATAGGGGAGATATAAGGAGATAGAGGTTTAGGGTTTAGGGGTTTGGGGTTTAGGGTTTGGAGGTTTAGGGTTTAGGGGTTAGGGTTTAAGGTTTAGAGGTTTGGTTTAGGGTTTAGAGAGAGAGGATCAATAGGGAGATATAGAGGAGACCAAGGGGATAGATAGGGGGACAGAGAGTGAAGGACATGGTCAAAGACATAAGGAGAGAGATTGAGAGGTATACAGATGATAGAGACAGGGAGATAGGGAGATAGAGGTTTAGGGTTTCTTGGGTTTAGGGTTTAGGGCTTATGGGTTTGGGTTTAGAGGTTTAGAGTTGATTGGTTTTAGGGTTTAGGGGTTAGGAGTTAAGGTTTAGGGGCATTGTTTAGGGTTTAGGGTTTATGATTTAGGGGTTAGGGGTTATGGTCTAGAGGTTTAGGGTTTAGGGTTTAGAGAGGGAGAGATATGGAGATAGAGGTTTAGGATTTAGGGGTTAACAGTTAGGGTTTAGGGGCATTGTTTAGAGTTTAGGGGTGTAGAGAGGGGGGAGATAGAGAGATAGAGAGTGGGGGATATTGGGACCTAAAATTACCTAATAGAATTTGTAAAATTTTTAGGATTCCCATATGAGAAAATTAATTTTTGGTGCTCAGAAATACACCTGAAGATCATGTTTGAGGAGCCTACTTTGGAGAGCCATATTTCAAAGCCCATTCAATTTCATGCAAAATCACTTTGCAAGCATACTCATACATCATATCGAAGTGTGCATGTCTGATTTCAACTTCCTATGATGAGATTTGATTAAGTTTGGAGAAGTCAAGTTCAGGGGTTTTGGAAAAGTCTGATGTTTGAACATTGTCAAAACTCTCCCAGTGACCTACTTTGGAGGGTTATAACTTGAAGCCTATTTAGTTTCATACCAAACCACTTGGTAGGCATACTCATCTATCATAAGTGAAAGCTCATGTATGATTTCTGCTCCCCATGATTAGATTTGACTAAGTTTTCAAATACCAAGTTGAAGGGTTCTGGTAAGGTTTGTTATGTGCATAGTGTGAAATCTGCCCGGGAGGTCAACTTTGGAGGCTAATATCTAGCATCTGGATAATTTTCATGATGAACCAGTTGGTGTTCCTCATTCAACCTATGAAAATGTACTTCTATGTCCAGTTTCAAGGCTCCAGCATCTCGTTTGCTATCTTTTCAAAATCAAAAGCAAACACACTTAGTCTTGATTTTACAGTTTTAGCTGCAGAGAGGCCAACTTTGACCCTCAATATTTTAAGAAGAAAGATGATTGGTAAGAAACCATCTTGCACACATACTCATTTGACCTAAATGAGATAATCCCCCAGGTTGCAGACCCTCAAAATTAGATTTGATATTTTTTGAAGGAGGAAATTGGCAAGCTCTAGATGAGTTTAGACAGGTTCAAAAAATGCTGAATGAGTTACTTTGATTACAAGCAGCTTTCAATCCTAATAAGTTCATGCCAATCCATTTGACAACTATACTCCCCTATCATAATTAAACATGCGGGTGCATTTTCATGGTTTTTGGAGATTGTTTGATCAATTTTCTAGGGCAATTTTGAAGGCTACTTGGCCTCTTTTGACTACTATGCAATATGTCTAAAAACGGATTTTTGATGATAACCCATTTCATATTTTCACTCTAGAAGCACATTGGAGGGGAACATTATAATTACATTCCAGGAGATGAAAAGCATGATTACGGTATATAAGAAGCATGGGTATCCTCATAGCCACAAAGTTTCATCATATGCAACTGATAAGTTTCCAACCTAACCATTTCGTATTTTTTAGTCTTCTCCATGCCTATGTCAAAATAGGAGCTTTAAAACAGAGAATGGACATCTATCAAATCATATCAGAAGGAAAATAATATATCGGTGAGAGATTAATATAGTCTCTCTGATATGCCAATAAAATGGGCCCCTCAAAATGAATAACAAATGACATATCAGGATACAGTAGATGTAATTTTAGAGTTCCTTCGAACTGCTAATGAGTTGGGTATCCAAAGGCTTTTACATGCAAAGGCTAGGAGATATAAAGTAAACAAATATATTATCGAGAGAAGTTTATTGGTAATCTGCAAAACTGAAATGTGGTCCCAGCGAAAGCCCAATGGAAAATAAAGGTATAACTATTATCAAATAGTGCAATGGGAAAAAGTATAAATATTGTCAAGAGGAAAATAAATATATGCAGAAGGTGCAAACAAAAAATTAAATGAGGTAAGATTATAGTAAAATAAAAATCTAAACGTCATATTTTCGTGGAAGGGGATATAAGGTGGAAAATCATTAAAAAATATTTTCACTCAGAAGTGAAATACTTACCAGAAGAATTGATCAAATAGGTAATTATTTTACCTTAATAATGTTTTATGTGAAAATGCATATAGTAATGAGTGAAATATTTTTTGAGGAAGTTAAGAGGGGGTAATCATTTTTCACCCAAATGAAAATGTGAAAATATAGATGAAGGAATATAACTGAGAAAATGAGATAAATATTAAAGTATTGAAAAATACTTTACTATGCAAAGTGAAGATTTTATAAGGTTCTAATATATTTTCACTAAGATATGAAATATCTTAAGAGAAGGAATAAGTGTTTACCTAAAGAAATATTTCAATGACATGGAAGTGCATAGGTAAAATATTTCCAAAGGAAGTAAATAAGATTATATCTCCCAAATTTGGTAAAAATTAAAGTGAATTTGCCGGTAAAGCACTTGGTAAATGGATTTCACATAGAGGTGAAATGGAAGTGAGAAAGGATTTAAAGGGAAATCAAAATCCAAAAAAGAAGTATTTCATGGGTAAAAATGCCAAGAGAATACTTGCAAACCAAATAAATAATCATTTTACCTGATAAATATTTTATGGTGGCCTAGTTATTTTCACATAATGATTATTTTAGCCAAGAAAAGGTAAAAGGGTACACAAGTAAGTATGAGCGTGAAGATTGCCAGTAAAAGAGAGATGATAGTGATTATCATTAAAATTAATCAAGATACAAATATGAAGGATAAAATTAGATATTTTATTCCTACCAAATAATTGATTAATGAAGAGCTACATCGGATCGACATGTGAAGGGTTGTAACCCTAAAATCCAAAAGTATTTATTGGAGATGAAAATTGAAGAATGATCATCAAGCAATGAACCAAGAAATATCAATAGAGAGCAACTTAGGGTTAGATAAACATATCAAGAATGAAGCTCGCTAAACATATATTGTAAAACTTCATTGGATGGAGAAAGGAATATTTTTATTTGATATTTCAACCCTTGGTGTTCAATCATATGTTAATATTCAACCATATGTGTTATTTGTGTTGTCTCCAAAATGGTCTCCTTTGTTACTTAAATTAATATATCAAGGATGTATTTAATTTATCTGGTCACATTTGCTGATTTAGTGTGTTCTAATTGATTGGTTTCTGTAAGGAGTTGATTTAAGTCCTTCTAAGTTGTTAAGAACAATTTTGGTCAGGTTTCCTTCTTGCCAGAATTAAACTTCATTTCAGTTGTTCACAATAACCTAGGAGAATATCATTAGGATTAATAAGAAGAGCATAAGTAACCTACAACCTTGCATGTTTATACAAGGTATAAACATTTGAAAAGTGCCAAATAATTTGAGTTAAGCCAAGAAGGGGGACACATTTATCCTACACATCCTGACTCCATTTCCCAATAGATAAAGCACTAATCATTACAAAAGCAACATTTCAAAACCTTAGTCATATTTTCAATCTTCAAACATTAGCATTAGGAGTTATCATCCAACATTGCATCTACTTCACACCTATTTTCCACCATGAAGGTTAATATAAGTCTACACTAGTAGTCAAGGTACACCCACCTAGGTCTAGCAGAGCCTGAAGTGAAGAGGGTATTTCCCTGTGCCTGTTAGCCAAAAGCATGAAGAGAGTTTGGCAACCTCTTAGGGTTAACGACCTGCATTTTTGAGACCTAATAGGGGACATGACCAAAAACATAGGAAGAGAGATTGAAAAGTAAAGGGATGATAGAGATAGAGAGATAGAGGTATAGGGTTGCTTGGGTTTAGGGGTTAGGGTTTAGGGACATTATTTATGGTTTAGATGTTTAGGGTTTAGGGGCATTATTTAGGGTTTAGGGGCTTGGGGTTGCTCAGGTTTAGAGTTACATGTCAAAAGTATTCTCTCTATATTTATCTCTCTCCCTCCCCTCTTTATCTCATCTCCTATTTCTCTCTCTCTCTCTCTCTCTATCTCTCTCTCTCCCCTCTTTACCTCCTACCCTTTCCATCCTCTCTCTCTCTCTCTCTCACCTCTATACCTCCCTCCCCACTTTCCATGCACTTAAAACACTTATAAGTTTAAAGGCATGACAACACTTAAGACTTTTGATGCATGAAAGCTCTTAAATCTTTCATTCTTACCAAAATGTGCTCATGTTATAATGCAAATGTGTTTTTGTGAACCAAACAAAATGGATAAAAAGCATGTGGGATCCATGTTTCAGTTCCATATGATCTGTTATTCCCTGCTTTTCATGCACAATCAGAAAACAAAATACTTTTTTAACTGGTTGACATTTTGAAATTTTTCAACATAGAAGAACTAAATTACATGTTTTTAGACATAATTTGATTGTTTAAACTAATAGTTTAATGTTTCATATTGTTTCAATATTAATTTTAATGTATTTAGATTGAATTTGATGATATATTTTTTTTCTTAATTTTCACTAATCCTATTAGAGTTATATAGAATTCAACATTGAATATGAAGGAACTTACCAAAAGATCAATTTTTTGAGGATTTTGAAGCTAAATTTTTTAGGATTGGGCAACTTGAATCTCAAAATCTAAGGTATGTTCTTTAAATGTGTTTGTTTACTTCATTTTATGATTATGTTAAATCTTGAAATCTCATGTTATAGGACAATCATGAGGGAAGTGAGAGGATTATCATTTTGACAAGTTAAATTATCATGAGAAAGTAAAAATTATCACATGTTGCTATTATCCTAGTTCAAACACAAACCTAAACAATTAGAAGGATACCTTAAAGGGAAATCATGTTAGTCAATGAATTATCCTCATGCTAAAATCAAGCTAAGGGTTGTCACTTGAGAATACTTAGTTGGAAGAACTATCATATCATCCTAAAGACTAAATTATACCGCAATAGCTATCATGCAACCCTAGGAATAGTTATGACCTCTCACCCATGGGTAGGATAGTAGCTAATACACAAGGTGGAAATCAAGACTAAATGATAAGTCAATTAATATCAAATCCATCCAAAAAGATATTCATGATACTATATAAACATATCTAGGTGGTCTTGAAAGGATATTCATATATGATAGGGAAGATTGTCATGAACTAAAAGATAACCATACATGTCATTGGCATAGTTATTAGGACAAATATAATCACAATGCAATTGTCTTGAATAGATAGTGTCTTGTCAAGGAGTTATTAGATAGTTAATGAAGATAGAGTATTGATATTGGTAGGTGCATGTACTATAGTATAGGCAAGGAGGGTATGATTCCATTGGAACAGTCTTGAGTAGAGCCTCCTTGCATGATAATATAACTAGTCCTTTGTGATGTACCTAAATCTATATGAAGGTGATGAATTTTTAGGGTGGAGGAAGGATAATATAAGTGTCCTAAGTTTCCCAAGACTATGACAATCCAGAAATATACATATGATCTACACATGTTCCCTTATACATTGTGTGTTAAATCCATCAAAGTGGACATAAATTTCATGGTTTTCACAAAGCTAAGAATCCTTCTGTGCAGTTAGTTATACTAATAAGCTACCCTAAGTCATTGTCATGATTAAAGCCTAGACTGTCACAGTTTCATCAAGTTGTCACTAGCCTCTTATTGCACATTTTAGGGTTAACAAGATGATTTATGAAGCATCAAAGACACCATTACCAAAATCACAAGAAAAAACATGAAACTCTCATAAGAACACTCACAATCACTAAAAGTGGAACTATTTAAGTTTAAAAAGTTGTCATCATGTGCATTAATAGAAATTAGGATCATTAAAATATGATATACATGAATTTGTTGTATCTTGATTAGTTAACCCCAAAGAATTTTAAACATTGTCAAAATTGTAAGTACACATCCCTGATTCTTCTTCTTCTCAATGTGGAAGTGAACCATGACCTTTAGAAACAACATCATGACATTCAAGACTATTTTATACTCTCTTAATTTGATTAGTGTCACATCATGCTAGTCAAATGAAGGATATTCTCCTAAATTTTGAAGATAATTTAACACATTTAGTCCTTATAATGATAATATACTTAACTTGTTTGTCATAAGAATCATCATGCTAATTATTCATTATGCTTCTAACATCATTATTATGTTCCTTTCCATGAAATCAATTGTTTTTTTCTTCGTTACCTTTGTGATCATTACCCCCATGACCTTGATTGACAATAGATTGCTAATTTGAGATGCCTTCATACTTGTCTTCATGAGTTACTCTAACTACTTTACCACCTACAATATAAGAAGTTGGGTTGTCTTTACATGCTGGTAGGTCTAGTTTAACTTGTGAGTCTCCATTTGGAATGGTAGGTCCATCATAATGTACTTGTCATAACTCTCCTTAGTGCTAGTGACTTCTTCTATCTTGTCTTGAGTAAGTGTATCCATGGGAGGTTAAGAAAGCATGCTTGAGAACATATGTTAAGAAAATGTGAAACTAACCTAGAGATTTTTCCTACCACCATTTGTAAATTAACCTAGAGATTGTGCCTACCACCCTAGGAAACTTTAAATTTTTAGATTTAAATTTTAAGATTTAACTTTAAATTGTCACATCATTGCTAGTCAAACCAAGGATATTCTCCTAACTTTTGAAGATTGTACCATAGTTAGGATTACACAAAAGAGCTAAAGCTTTAAGAGTTTGGTAGAATATGAGATCAACAATCAACATGTGCTCATCTATGTCATCAACAACATCTAGGCCTAGACTATCATTACACATTTCACTTCTAATCTAATCATGTCAAAGTCAACAAGTTTGGAGTCATCATATGCATCATAATTCAAGAACTCGCAGATGTTCTATTGGTTGAGTAGGACGCATAAGATGAATGGTGTTCAACAAATGTAGACTTTTTGTGAGGTTAGGCATGAAAAGGAGGAGCACGATGGTGCAGGAGCATGTATCAAAAGAGCATTAGCATGAGAAGAGTTGAAGTACAAAGACAATGCAAAGTTGATAAATGCAAGATCTATTGTCGAATACTGTAACACTAAAATAGGTCCAGGTAATGAAAGTAAGTCTAGAGTTCATAGATGTTTTTGGTTGGCTGATGATACTAACATTGCAAATTATGAGGATTGTTGTACATTGACAGGATCAAGTGAGCTACACTCTTTAGAAGCTCTAATGTAGGTTCATGGAGTATTCATACACGGTGGATGGCAAACTTTTGTTCTTCATGTATAGATGAAGATTGGTATGATTGTGATTTAGAGGAGTGGGTTGATGATTGGTGTACAAGAAGCCTAAGTCTGATTGACATGTATCAACTACTGACAACACTACAGCTCAGAGATTGAATCATCGATTGACTTTGAGCATGTTCCAGATCTAGTTCAACCAAGTATTATCAGCATGCAAATTTAATAAAATTCAATATTCCATTTTATTTTATAGTTTTCTTGTATTGTTGACTATATTTATTGAATTGAATGCACGTATCAATGTCAGGCATATTTATGTAGCTATTGCAGCTGAAGACAATGAAGAAGGAACAGATTATTATTTGTGTTGTTGTGTTGAGGCAAAAAAAAGAATTAGATTCCCCTATTATAGATGGAGAAAAAATTGAGTACCTTATAGGATCAATGGTTGTTACTGGAACATGGTTTAGAAGGCACCCAATGAAGAAGTATGATGCGTTATTGTTTGAGGACTTTGATACACATAGGAAGATTATTCATTATTATAACCTTGTGGCATCAAACATTCATTTGATCAAATATGGGGGTAGACCACTGAATAGAACCTTGTGGAAGGTTTGTGAGTCTGACCATGAGGTAATACTCAACACAATAAAGAGTAGAGCAAACCTAGATGATTCATTGGATTGAATCAATGGAATGACATAAAGGTATGTTATTTTTCTTTGCTATCCTCATTTCACCTTCTATATTTTTGACACCTATCTTACCTTCTTATATGTGCTCCTTGTTCTTGGTTGATTAGCTTTGTTTCATTGTAGAGTTCATTGGTGTACTCATTTTAACTAAATAGTGCAATTAAATTTGCATGTAGGATTTCAGTATGATGGAGGTAAGCATAATCCTTATGAAGTTTCCTCTGGAAGGAAAGTAATGTAGGTTTTCATGATTATTTCACAATGATATGTCCTTTAGTTACTATTTCATAATGAGTTTTAATGATGTTACTATGAGTTTTAATGATAAAACCTCATTTATTTCTTCACATTTGGTGTTAAAAATTGATAGCAGTAGTAAGGAAAGTCTTAATTGATGCCCCACAAGACATTGGATCAAGTGATAACACTTTTATAGTACTAAATTTTCATCTACTAGAAAGGTATTAGGACTGAATTTTTACATTTAGCATGTCCTAGAGTAAAAAGGATGGTGACAACATGTTTGAGTGGGTGGATAAATGCTAGGGTAGATGTCTTTTTGGTGATGAAGCCTCATGGTCATTCTCAAACACATTGAATGCAGACAATCTCTCAAGAGCCCTAAGACAAAAAAGGTGTCAAACTTTGGACAGGTTGTTCCGTCAAACCTTGACACCTAGGAACATCTTATTTGCATGTATAGGTGGATGCCACATCCACTTGCAAACACCAACCTTATTTTTTCTTAAATCAATTTTGTTTGCCTATGGTGATAAGGAACACATTATTCCAAAATGCTTTAGTTTCATGTAGTGGAAAGGTTTTAGGAGTGACATTTTGCATTCCACAACTTGTGGGGTTGAACTGACTATGCCAACATGTCAAGGTAGATGGATAAATGCTAGGGGAGGTCTTGTTTCATGTTCCAAGCATCCCAATTATTTTGAGCAACAAGCTATCAGCAAAGTCACTTAAGATCCCTAAGAGCAAAAAGATACCAAACTTTGACGCAACAGTTCTTGAAAATCATGGTAGCTAGAAATGTTTTGTTAAAACCAACAGGTGCACATGGGATCCGTACACAATAAGCTCTCTCATTTTTGGTCAACTCCAATCCGTTTGACCATGCCAAAATCAAATGCATTCTTGCAAAATTCTTTAGTTTCATGTAGCACAACCTTACCATGTGCCATATTTTCTGTTCTGATCATCATGGGACCAAACCAACTATGCTAATGCATTGGGGTTGGCAGGTAAATGCTAGGGGAGGTCTCGTTCCATTCACCAAGCGTCCCAGTCAATTCCAGGTAGCAGGCTACTAGCAAAGTCACTTAAGATCCCTAAGAGCAAAAAACTGCTAAACATTGACAAAGTAGTTCTCATAATTCATGGCAGACGGGAATGTTTTATTTAGGCCCACATGTGTATGTGGGGTCCATCCACAATAACCTCTCTTAGTTTTGGTCAACTCCAATCCACTTGACCATGCCAAAACCAAATTCATTCTTTCAAAATACTTCAGTTTCATGTAGTGGAAAGGTGATAGGAGTGACATTTTGCATTCCATAGCTCATGGGGTGAAACTAACTACACTAACATATTGATGTGGGCATGTAAATGCTAGGGGAGGTCTTGGTTCATGCACCAAGTGTCTTAGTCATTCAGGGCAATAGGCTACTGCCAAAGTCATTTAAGATCCCTAAGAGCAAAAAACTACCAAACTTCGGTGGAGTAATTCTTAGAATTCATGGTAGATGGGAATTTTCTGTTTCATTTGACATGCATTCTTGCAAAATGCTTTAGTTTCATGCAGTGGAAAGTTACTAGGAGTGACATTTTGCATTCCATAGCTTGTGAGGCCAAACTGACTATGCCAACATGTCAAGATGGGTGGGTAAATACTAGGGGAGGTCTTGTTTCATGTGCCAAGTGTCCCAGTCATTCAGAGCAACAAGCTACCGACAAAGTCACTTAAGATCCTAAGAGCAAAAATTGCCAAAATTTGATAGAGTAGTTCATGAAATTCATGGCAGTTGGAAATTTTATGTTTCAACCTATAGGTGCATGTGGGGTCTATCCACAATAACCTCTCTCTATTTTGGTCAACTCCAATCCATTTGACCATTTTGAAATCAAATGCATTCTTGCAAATTGCTTTAGTTTCATACATCACAACCTTCCCATGTGTCATATTTTTTATTTTGCTGGTTGTGGGGCTGAACTAACTATGCCAACATGTTAGGGTGGGCAGATAAATGCTAAGGGAGGTCTCATTTCATGTGCCAAGTGTCTTAGTCATTCTGGGTTGCAAGCTACTAGTAAAGTCGAAAGGTGCTAGGAGTGAAATTTTTCATTCCACAGGTTGTGGGGTCAAACTGACTATGCCAACACATCAAGGTGAGTTGGTAAATGTTAGGGGAGGTCTAATTTCATGCACCAAGTGTCTCAGTCATTCTGGGCTGCAAGCCACCAGCAAATTCGAAAGGTGCTAGGATTGAAATTTTGCATTCTACAGGTCATGGGGTTGAACCGGCTATGCCAACACATTGGGGTGGGCAAGTAAATGCTAGGGGAGGTCTCATTTCATGCACCAAGTTGTTAGATCTAGGGCACACAACTGAGAGGGGGGTGAATCAGTTGTACAAAAACTTGTTTCCACTTCAAACACTTGATTCTTCTTTGTTAGTTAACAACATATCAATTATCCATTCATGAAAGCATAAAACATAAACACCGGAGTAGATAAACATCAACACATTTGACACCAAGATTTTTGATGTGGAAAACCCGGTTAAGGGAAAAACCACGGGGTGATTAACCCAAGGATTATTCTCTATTAGAAGAATAAGAAAAATGAATGGCACATGCCAATTAGGGCTCACTGCCCGAGCACACTGCTCACAAGGAAGTACACTGCCTATAGGAGATAAACTGTCTACAAGATCATAAGTATCACATACTTGAACTGGAGAATGACATCTTCACCATGTCTGGATCAATTCCATTTAAGCCCGAGACACACCTGCTCTGCCTTTCACTCTTTTGCTATACCACTCTCATCCGCTCCATGACACACCTTGAAATGAATTCACAAACCTCTATTTATACAAGACATCGACTTAGGAACAATCATCTAAGTCAGCAATCAACCACAAGAACATTTGCAAGATGAATAACACATCCGGTCGGCCACCACAAGAACATTCGCAAGATGAACAACTCATCTGGTCGGCTAGTCTGAACAAGAACATCTTCATGCGGAAGTGTATCTTCAAGTCCAGGCTCTAACACTAATGCAGACCGACAACACAACCTCAACATGATCCAAGAACCTTCACAAGCTTGCCTGAATGACCAGGTACATCCGCACTTCCTCTACTTACTATAATCTCTTCTCTTCTTCATCTGAAACTTCAAGAACACAGTCTACCGCCACTGTCATACTGAATAAGGTGCTTTCGAACCTCCAAACCATAAACAAATCAAGATGACACATCACAAGGACATCCCAAACACTCTGCCCAATTTGTAGAATAGGACAATACACTTCTGGATCTCACCAGACCTTTTTGTACCACTTTGTCACTCCAGAGCATCTCCCAGAACCGGTTTTACTTGACCGATCATAACTTCTTCATGTCTTCATGTGGACCTCTGAAATCTTAACTAGATCACCTCAAGGCTTATATCTACAAACCCTTTAATCTGCATCCTCGGATACTCAACCTATTGAGTACTTTTGCCTTCTTTTCATCATTGTTCTTCACTGTTCCTGATTGAGACTGATTTCCTCAATAACCTCATCACACAGCTCATCCAATCCTTCTTATTGATGAAATATGAGTATGTTGACATCAATGACAACACTGGTTAACCTCATACTTGCAACAATCTCCCCCTTTGTCATTGATGGCAACATATGATGTGAAAAACCATCAAGACAAGAACTTCTCCTTTCTACCACAACTCCCCCTAATAGCAACAACTCTTCACATGTCTTCTCTTCCTTTACTGCTCCCCCTTTGATCATCAACCACTTGTTTTTCACATGTCTTTTCTCCCCCTTTGACATCAATAGCAAAGGGCTCACACTTGCAATTCTAACACATCAAAATCATACTAGCTACTCCCCCTTAGTAGTAGCTCCCCATCATCAATCCGGATCACAAGATATGACTGTGATATCCACCGGATTGATGCACATCAGTGTATCCTAGTTCATCACTGGAGGGGCCATGACCCCTAACTTCTCCCTGAGATACTCAAAAGAGTCCTTGGGAAGAGGTTTAGTAAAAATATCTGCAATCTGATCCTTGGAGGGTACATACTCCAATTTGACTTCATCCTTGTTCACTTGTTCTCTCAGAAAGTGAAACTTGATAGATATGTGCTTGGTCTTAGAATGCAACACCGTATTCTTAGAAATACTTATTGCACTTGAATTATCACAGAAAATTGTGATAGGCTCCTCATATTCTACTTTAATGTCTCTTAACATCTGGTTCATCCATAAGATCTGAGTGCAACTACCTGCTACTGTAATGTATTCTACTTCAGTTGTAGATAGAGATATTGCCTCTTATTTCTTGCTTAGCCAAGAAACAAACCTTTTTCCCAAAAAGAATGCTCCTCCACTTGTACTCTTCCAATCATCCACATCTCCTACCCAATCTGCATCTGTATATGCATGAAGAGAGAAATCATGATCTCTAGGGTACCATAGACCATACTTAACTGTCCCCTTTAGATATCTAAAAATCCTCTTGATTACCATAACATGAGATTCTCTAGGATCAGCTTGGAATCTTGCCACAAGACCAACAGCCTGCATTATATCTGGTCTAGTCTGAGTGAGATACAATAATCCTCTAATCATTGATCTGTACTTGGTCTAATCTATCTTAGGAGAGTCATCATCTTTGCTCAACTTACATCTGGTTGCCATAGGAGTGTTCATTGGCTTTGAATCTTCCATTCTGAATTTCCTCAACAATTCTTTCACATACTTGGTCTAAGAGATAAAGATGCCTTTCTTTGTCTGAGTAATTTGCAGACCCAAGAAGAAGTTCATTTCACCAAGCATTGACATTTCAAACTCACTTTTCATTTGATTTGCAAAAGTTTTACACAAACTGTCTCTTCCTCCAAAGATGATATCATCAACAAATACTTCAACAATCAAGATGTTTTCATTATCTACTTGGAAATATAGATTACTATTAGCAGTACCTTTGTTGAAACCAATCTGCATAAGATGCTTATCCAACCCTTCATAGCATGCTCTAGGGGCTTGCTTCAAACCATACAGTGCTTTGTTCAACTTGCAGACCATATCATCATGATCAGACAATTGAAATCCATCAGGTTATTCAATGTATACTTCTTCCAAATCACCATTTAGGAAGGCAGACTTGACATCCATTTGATATACCTTGAAGTCTTTGAAGGCAGCATATGCAAGAAATAATTTGGCTGCTTCAATTCTTGCTACCGGAGCAAAGGTTTCTTCAAAATCAATTCCTTCTATTTGAGAGTAGCCTTTGCAGACCAATCTGGCTTTGTTTCTGATAACTTCACCAACTTCATTTAGTTTGTTCCGGAAGACCCATTTGGTTCCAATCACATTCTTGTTTCTATGTCTGGGAACAAGATCCCAAGTATGATTTTTCTCAATTTGCATCAACTCTTCCTCCATTGCTTTGGTCCAATTTTCATCATTACAAGCTTCATTGATTGTCTTAGGTTCAATCTTTGAAATTAGACAGTATTCATTTGAATTTTGAGTAATTCTCCTCCTTGTTTGTACCCCTTTGCTTTTGTCACCTATGATCTGATCTTCAAAATGGTTAAGAGTTACATACCTTGGAACTTTGGGAGTTTCTTGCACTACTGTTTCTTGATCAGGCTCATTCAGACAAACCTCTTCTTCCTGATTTACCGGATCAGTTTGAATCTAAATTTCAGAGGAAGATTGAGCTCCTTGCACCAAAGAATGATTTTGATCATCTTCATCATATTCATAAAACCTTGAGGGCTTCTCAATTCCTTCATCAACCTTCACATTTGTACTTTCTATCATCTTTCTCAATCTCTTATTGTAACACCGGTATGCTTTGCTTTGAGTGGAGTAACCCAAGAAAATTCCTTCATCACTTCTAGCATCAAACTTTCCTAGATCTTCATCTCTTTTGATGTAACACTTGCTACCAAATACTCTGAAATATCTCACAGTGGGAGTTGTACCAAACCAAAGTTCATAAGGAGTCTTACTGGTATTGTTTCTGATTTGAACTCGATTGAGAGTATAGACTGCAGTGTTGACAGCTTCTCTCCAAAACATCTGAGGAACATTTGCTTCCATCATCATTGTCATGGATGCTTCCTAGATGGTCCGGTTCTTTCTCTCAACTAGTCCATTCTGCTGTGGAGTCCTAGGAGCAGACAACTGTCTCTTTATACCATGCTTCTCACAAAAGTCTATGAATTCATCGGATGTGAATTCACCACCTCTATCAGACCTCAGACATTTTAGTTTCAATCTAGTTTGATTCTCTACCATAGGCTCAAAGATTTTGAAATTCTCAAATGCTTCTGATTTCTCTTTTAGGAAGGTAACCCACATCATCCGGGAATAGTCATCAATCAGTAACATGAAATATCTATCACCTTGCATACTCTTGATTCTTGTCGGACCACAGAGATCAGTATGAACTAATTCCAATAATGTGGTAGATGACTGATCCTTGCTTTTGAAAGAGACTTTGCTCTGTTTACCTAGCTGACATTCTTTGCACAAACTATTTGTAGGTTTCACCAATTTTGGAAGATCTCTTATAGCTTGAGTATTGCTTATCTTGATGCTGTTGTCAAAATTCACATGACACATCCTTCTATGCTATAACCAACTCTAATCAACTTGAACAAACAAACAACTTTTATCAGAACCAACTAGATGAAAGATATTACCTTTTGTTTGAGTACCGGATGCAATCTTAGTTCTGGAGCTTTCAAAGATCCTGCATCTTCCATTCTTGAACCGGAGATCATAGCCTTTGTCCACCAACTGACCAACACTGAGAAGATTGTGCTTCAATCCTTCAACATATAGTACATTACCAGTTTTGCTCTTTCCATCAAAATAAATAGTTCCCCTACCTTTGATTCTACCAGCAAAATTGTCTCCAAATTTTACCATTCCACCTTCATACCTTTCCAAATCTAAGAACTTGCTCTTGTCACCTGTCATATGGCGAGAGCATCCACTGTCAATAACCCAATCATCCTTTTCTTCAACTTGGGCAGCCAAAGCTCTTTCTACAACCTTATGATTGACAGATTCAAAGGATATTGGATCTTCTTCCTTGATGGAAATAAACACCCATTCATTTTTGGATCTATTTCCTATTTCTGATTCATCATTTGTTACACCTTCATTATCATCTTCTTTATGAACATAATAAAAGTTCTTTTGGAACCTTTGTCTGTTAGAATTTGACCTTGCATATCTTTCCGGACATCTTGAAGCAAAATGACCAATTTTATTGCAGTTGAAGCACTTGAAGGGTAATTTTCCTTCATACTTATCGAATCCTCTTGGCAGTCTCTTTGCAATGAGGGCTTCAAGTTGAGCTGTTTCTGCTTCTTTCTCTTCCATGTCTTTCCTTGCTTGATCATACAATGACAGCTTCCTTGAAGAGTTCTCTCCTAGATCAAATCTTTGTTTGCCTTTTACATAGGCACTGACTTTGAATGTAGATTCAGTCTTGGGGTGATCATCTCCAAATTTGGTCATTTCAAATGCAACTAGTTTGCCAGCCAATTGCTCTCTGGTGACAGTTGTATGGGCTCTGAATTCATCAATGGCAGCAACCTTGATTTTGTAGGCAATAGGAAGGGATCTGAGAATTTTGCAAACAATCTCATTTTCATCCAGAACTCCACTAGCATTCCTGATTCCACACACCAGCTCATTTACTCTTGGCATAAAGGTAGTGATATTTTCATCATATCTCATCTTTTATCTTTCAAACTTCCCTTTGAGACTTTGCAACCTTGCACTCTTAACAAACTCATCTCCTTCATGCAGAAGTTCTAGTTTAACCCAGATCTCATATGCAGTTGGTAGGTCAATAACATTTGAGAGTTCTGAGTCAGTCAATGCGCTTAGAAGAGCTTCTTTGGTCCGCAGATTGTTTTCAGCATTTGTGATTTCATTTAGAGTTGTCAGACCACCTTGTGGAGGAACATATGCCTTTGAGATCATGGACAAGTATGCTTTTCCCATACACTCCAAGTGACATTTCATGCAACCTTTCTAGAGCGAGAAATTGGTTCCATCGAACTTCAGACTATCCTTCTTGTATGATGACATCCTAGATCTCCTCAAGCGGTTAAGCTCCTTTTAGAGGAACTTGGCTCTGATACCAATTGTTAGAGCTATGGCACACAACTGAGAGGGGGGGTGAATCAGTTGTACAAAAACTTGTTTCCACTTCAAACACTTGATTCTTCTTTGTTAGTTAACAGCATATCAATTATCCATTCATGAAAGCATAAAACATACACACCGGAGTAGATAAACATCAACACATTTGACACCAAGATTTTTGACGTGGAAAACCCGGTTAAGGGAAACACCACAGGGTGATTAACCCAAGGATTATTCTCTATTAGAAGAATAAGAAAAATGAATGGCACATGCCAATTAGGGCTCACATGCCAATTAGGGCTCACTGCTCACAAGGAGACACATTGCCTATAAGAGACACACTGTCTACAAGATCGTAAGTATCACATACTTGAACTGGAGAACGACATCTTCACCATGTCTGGATTAGTTCCATTTAAACCCGAGACACACCTGCTCTGCCTTTCGCTCTTTTGCTATACCACTCTCATCCGCTCCATGACACACCTTGAAATGAATTCACAAACCTCTATTTATACAAGACATTGACTTAGGAACAATCATCTAAGTTGGCAATCACCCACAAGAACATTCGCAAGATGAATAACACATCCGGTCGGCCACCACAAGAACATTCGCAAGATGAACAACTCATCCAGTCGGCTAGTCTGAACAAGAACATCTTCATTCGGAAGTGTATCTTTAATTTTGGGCTCTAACACTAATGCAAACTGACAACACAACCTCAACATGATCCAAGAACCTTCACAAGCTTTCCTGAATGACAAGGTACATCTGCACTTCCTCTACTTACTGGAATCTCTTCTCTTCTTCATCCAGAACTTTAAGAACACAGTCTACCGCCACTGTCATACTGAATAAGGTGCTTCCAAACCTCCAAACCATAAACAAATCAAGATGACACATCACAAGGACATCCCAAACACTCTGTCCAATTCGTAGAATAGGACAATACACTTCCGGATCTCACTGGACCTTTTTGTACCACTCTGTCACTTTAGAGCATCTCCCGGAACCGGTTCTACTTGACCGATCATAACTTCTTCATGTCTTCATGCGGACCTTTGAAATCTTAACTGGATCACCTCAAGGCTTATATCTACAAACCCTTTAATCTGCATCCTCTGATACTCAACCTATTGAGTACTTTTGCCTTCTTCTCATCACTGTTCTTCACTGTTCCTAATTGAGATTGATTTCCTCAATAACCTCAGCACACAACTCATCCAATCCTTCTTATCAATGCAATATGAGTATGTTGACATCAATGACAACACTGGTTAACCTCATACTTGCAACACAAGTGTCTCATTCATTTCAGGATGCAAGCAACCAACAAAGTTGAAAGGTGTTAGGAGTGAAATTTTGCATTCCAGAAGTCATGGGGTCGAATTGACTATGCCAACACATTAGGGTGTGTGAGTAAATTATAGGGGAGGTATTGTTTCGTGTGCCAAATGTCCTAATCATTCTAGGCTGTAAGCTACCAATAAAGTGACTTTACCGATAGCTTACAACCTAGAATGATTGAGATGCTTGGCACACAAAATGAGAACTCCCCTAGCATTTACTTGACCACCCCAACATGTTGGTGCAATCGGTTTGGCCCCACAATGATCAAAACAAAAAATATGGCACCTAGCAAGGTTGTGTTGCATAAAACTAAAGCATTTTACAAGAATTCATTTGATTCAACACGGTCAAATAGATTAGAGTTGACCAAAACCAAGAGAGCTTATTGTGAATGAACCCCATGTGCACTTGTAGGTCCAAATGAAACATTCCCAGCTACCATAAATTCTAAGAACTACTTTGTTAAAGTTTGGCAAATTTTTCTCTTAAGATCTTTTGTGACTTTGCTGATAGCCTACTGCCCTGAATGACTGAGACACTTGGTGCATATAATGGGACCTCCCCTAGCATTTAACCACCCACCCTGTTGTGTGGGATAGTTATTTCTACCCCATGATCTATGGAATGCAAAATGTTACTCCTAGCACCTTTCCACTACATAAAACTAAAGCATTTTGTAAGAATGTATTTTGTTTCAGTATGGTCAAATCAATTGGAGTTGACCAAAACTGAGAGAGGTTATTGTGGATGGACCCCACGTGTACCTATAGGTCAAAACAAAACATTCACAACTACCATGAATTCTAAAAACTGCTCCGTCAAAGTTTGGTAGTTTTTAGCTCTTAGGGATCTTAAGTGATTTTGTTGGTAGCTTGCTGCCCGGAATGATTGGGATGCTTGGCACATGAAATGAGCCCTCCCCTAACATTTACCCACCCACCCCAACATGTTGGTGTAGTTGGTTCATGCCCATAATCTTTGGAATGCAAAATGTCATTCCTAGCACCTTTCCACTGCATGAAACTAAAGCATTTTGCAAGAATGTATTTGGTTTCGGCATGATCAACCAGATTGGAGTTGACCAAAATTGAGAGAGGTTATTGTGGACTAATCCCACATACACCTATAGGTCTAAATGGAACATTCCCAACTACCATAAATTTTGAGAACTTCTCCGTCAAATTTTGTAGTTTTTTGCTCTTAGATATCTTAAGTGACTTTGCCGGTAACCTACTACCCCTAACGACTGAGACACTTGACACAAGAAACAAGACCTCCCCTAACATTTACTAGCCCACCCTGATGTGTTGGCATAGTGAGTTTGTCCCCACAATGAGAAGAACAAAAATTATGGCACTTGGCAAGGTTGTGCTGCATGAAACTCTAGCATTTTGTAAGAATGCATTTGATTTCGACACTTTCAAACTAATTGGAGTTGACTAAAATTAAGAGAAGTTATTGTGGATGGACCCCACATGCACCTATAGGTCTTAAATGGAACATTCCCAACTACCATGAATTCTAAAAACTGATCTGTTAAAGTTTGGCATTTTTGCTCTTAGGATCTTAAGTGACTTTGTCGATAGCCTGCTACCTTAAATGACTAGTACACTTGGTACACAAAATGAGACCTTCCCTAGAATTTACCCACCCACCTCAATGTGTTGGTGTATTTCATTTGGCCCCACAAGCTATGGAATGTAGAATGTCACTCCTAACACCTTTCCACTGTATGAAATTGAAGCATTTTGTAGGAATGCATTTGGTTTTGGCACGATCAAATAGATTGGAATTGACCAAAACTAAGAGAGGTTATTATGGATAGACCCCACATGCACCTGGGGGTTGAAACGAAACATTCCTAGCTTCCACAAATTCTAAGAACTAATCAATCAATGTTTGGCAATTTTTTGCTCTTAGGGATCTTAAGTGACTTTGTTGGTAGCCTGCTTCCCCAAATAGCTGAGACATTTGGTATGTGGAATGAGACCTCCCCTAGCATTTACCCACCCACCCCAACATGTTGATGTTTTTAGTTTGGCCCCATAAGATGTGGAATGTAAAATCTCACTCCTAGCACCTTTCCACTGCATGAAACTAAAGCATTTTGGAACAATGCATTCTTTTCTGCCATAGGAAAACAAAATTAATTTTAAAAAAAACAAGGTAGGTATAGAATGTGTTCTAATTACATCCATCAAAGCATAAAGGATATGGGAATTTTGTCAGATGTTGTAGTTGTAATTTCCCTAATAGACATGTATGTAAAGTGATAGGTGCAGAGCAAAAGTAGAAAGGTGAAATGAGGATATGCAAAGCATAGAAACCATATAGAAGGTTTCTTGTATATGCCAACCTCTAAAATCTTTTATGTAGCTCTATATATACTTGCATATGGTGGAATTGGGAGAAAATAAAAATGTACTAAAAATACCCCCTCAATGGCCAAGAGTACTCAGTTTTCTATGAAATGAAAAATAAGTTGCTTCAAGGGGCCTAACACATTGGATTAGGTATGTTCACATATATTACACTTCATGGAATCATCATAGTTTTCAAATAGTCCATTGTGGTGGGAAAATGGGAAACCCTTATCTAAATGACTTAAATGGAAGTCTTGACCTCCAAGACCACTTAGAAACATGAAAATGTCCTTGCCATCTCTTAAAGTCACTTGATTGGTTTTAAGCCTATGCTACTGCATCAACAAGGTAGGTCAACTACTTGACATTCAATGCCTCAAAGAAATGTTATCTCATGGAATGCAATTGGTGGATGTAAATCCAAATTCTACAACCTTATCACCATCCTCGTTTCTTATGCCAAAACGGTATCTTCAGAATAGGGTTTAGACAACCATCAAAGCATAAAAGATATAGGAATTTTGTCACATGTTGTATTTGTATTTGCTCTTTTAGACATGTATGCAATGTGTGAAAGAATAGACAAGGCATGTGAATAGTTTGGCATGACACCTCAAAGAGATGATGTCTCATGGAATGCAATGATTGCAAGATATATGCACAGAATGGATTTTTTCATAAGGCTTTCGAAACTTTCAAGCAAATGAAATTGGTAGGTGTAAAGCAAATGTAGAAAGGTGAAATGAGGATATGTAAAGGATCTAAAAACTATATAGAAGGTGAAATGAGGATATGTCTCTCTCCCTATGTCTCACTCTCTTCCCCTCTTCCTCATTCTACTCTTTCTATAACCCATATAGATGGTGAAATGAAGGTATGCTATACCTATAGAAGGTGAAATGAGGATATAATTTCAAACATATCATCTCCCTCTTAGTCTCTTTCTAAGTCTCCCCCTAACTAAACATATAATTTCAAACATATATCTAAGGTGAGATGAAGGTAGGAAAATGATGTCAAACATATAGAAGGTGAAATGAGGATATGTCTAACATGTAAGATGAGAAATTGTCTATGATTATTATATCAAATATAGTTGTTTCTATATCAAATCTAGTAGTTTCAATATCATGATTGTTATGAGATGTATACAAAAAGAAGAGTAAAACAAATATGTTAACTAACACTTAGCATCAATCTAATAATTTAGCATAAACAAATTCTATTTCCTTATAACGATTCAAACTATGAATTGTTAGATTCGTCTAAAAAAACTTATAAAGGCATAACTGATAAACCTTATGATTGGATGCACCTTTCCTTGTACCCACCATTCTCTAATAAAAAATACTTTATTGTATGTTTCATATTCCATATTCTTCTTAACATAAAAGTGTAAAATTTAGCTAATAATTTATATATAAAAACTAATTATATGAAAACCATATCATAAGTTATTGCAAATAGGTTCACAATATATTTATTTGTTAGCCAAATAAAAGTTAGCTTTAATATTCATAATGTAAAGTGTCAAAGCATAGACAAGGCATGTGAGTTGTTTGACAAAACACCTTAAAGAGATGTCATCTCATGGAATGCAATAATTACAAGATATGCACAAAATGAATTTGTTGATAAGGATTTAGAAACATTCAAGCAAATGCAATAGGTAAGTGTAAATCCAAATACAAAGTGAATTGTTTAATAGAACACCTCAAAGAGATTCCATCTCATTTCGAATGCAAAGTGTGGAAGCATAGACAAGGCACATGAAATTTTTGATAGAACACCTCAAAGAGATGCCATCTCATGTCCAATATAATACTTGCAAGATATGCACAAAATGAATTTGTTCATAAGGCTTTAGAAACATTCAAGAAAATGTAAATGGTGGGTGTAAAGCCAAATTCCACAACCTTAGCCAACATCCTCCCTACCTATGCCAAAATAGGAACTTTGGAATAGGGGATGGACATCCATCAAAGCATAAAGGATATGGGAATTTTTCTAGTTCTGTTGTAGTTGAAACTACTCTAGAAGACATGTATGCAAAGTGTGGAAGCATAGACAAGGCACATGAACTATTTGATATAACACCTCAAAGAGATGTCATCTCATGGAATCCAATAATTTCAAGATAACACAAAATGGATTTGTTAATAAGTCTTTAGAAACTTTCAAGAAAATGCAATTGAGAGGTGTAAAGCCAAATTCCACAACCTTAGACAACATCCTCCCTTCATATGCCAAAATGGGATCTTTTGAACATGGTATGGACATCCATCAAAGCATAAAGGATATGGGAATTTTGTCAGATCTTGTAATTGCAACTGCCCTAGTAGACATGTATGCAAAGTGTGGAAGCATAGACAATGTATATGAATTGTTTGTCACGATGCCTCAATGAAATGCCATCTCATGGAATGCAATGATTGCAAGATATGCAAACAATGGATTTTTTTAATAAGGCTTTATAAAATTTCAAGCAAATAGAATTGGTGGGTGTAAAGCCAAATTCCACAACCTTAGCCAATATCCTCCTTGCCTATGCCAAAATGTGATCTTTGGAACATGGTATGGACATCCATCAAAGGATAAAAGATATGGCAATTTTGTTAGATGTTGTAGTTGCAACTGCCCTTGGAGACATGTATGCAAAGTGTGGAAGTATATGAACTATTTAGCATGATGCCTCAAAGAAATATCATCTCATGGAATGCAATGGTTGCAAGATATGAAAAAATGGATTTTTTCATAAGGATTTAGAAACTTTCAATCAAATGCAATTGGCAAGTGTAAAGCCAAATTCCAAAACCTTAGAAATGGTATCTTTGGAACACAATATAGACATCCATCAAAGCATAAAGGATATAGGAATTTTGTCAAATTTTGTAGTTGTAACTACCCTATGAGACATGTATTTAAAGTGTGGAAACATATACAAGGCACGTGAACTATTTGACATGATGCCTCAAAGAAATGTTGTCTCATGGAATGCAATGATTGTAAGATATGCATGAAATGGATTTTTCATAAGGCTTTAGAAACTTTCAAGCAAATGCAATTGGCATGTCTAAAACCAAATTGCACACCATTATCCAACATCCTCCTTGCCTATGCCAAAATGGGATCTAGGGAATAAGGTGTGGACAACCATCAAAGCATAAAGGATATAGAAATTTTGTCACATGTTGTATATGCATCTACCCTTGTAGACATGTATGCAAAGTCTGGAAGCATAGACAAGGTGCATGAACTATTTGACATGATGCCTCAGAGAAATGCATACTCTCATGGAATGTAATGATTGTAAAATATGCACAAAATGGATTATTTGAAAATGATTTATAAACTTTCAAGCAAATGCAATTGGCACATGTAAAAGAAAATTTATGTAACAATAATTGATCATCATATTAAATATTTAATGTAAACTGGCATATACATAATGTCATGAACATAACATCTAGTCTATATATAAAGCCATATAGGCATGTACAAATAAAGCCATACAAGCATATACAGATATATGTATCAATAACATACAAAAGTATGTATACAAAGCCATCTAGGCATAAAAAAGTATCCCAAAATCTAGTTTCCTATGAACTACTATGAAATAATCTACGGCCCTTGCTTGGCCATGAAGATAGAGAGCCAATCAGTGACTCATCCTCTCTCTCTCATTGACAAGACCTCCTCAATAGAGATTTTTGCAACTCGACCTATTAATACAATCAAACATTATGCACATTAATATAGAAAAATTAAAATATATCACATCACATATGTAATCAATCACTTATCACTAATTGATGATCCCTCTCGATCATCTTTTCTCTCTCTTCATCCATAGCTGGACAGGTTGGAGTTGTGATCTCTTGTGAGAAGCATCAAGAAGCAAAATTGATTAAACATAAATATCATTTATATACATCAAATGATATGAGATAAAACAAGAAATGCAAAATGACATTTACATGTTACTACTCATAATTCAGTCAAAGGATTTGAAGATAACACAGCTGTAACAGTGCCTACCTTTGTCGACTCATGAAGATGAGGAGTCTCCATATTCAACATCTAAAAATAGAGTTCAAGGTTATTTGACCAAAATAGATACATAACATTATTTAAATGCATAATGATTACGAATGGTTAATTTTACCTTTGTAAATGTGGTTTTGCATCTAGGGGACCAAGGAAATTGTGGAGGTGCTGGTGAAGCTCCCTATTGAAATTATAAAAATGTCACTAAATAAGATTACCATTAATGCATGTACTATATTTATGATCATATGATAAATTACATACCTACTGACTCGACCTTCTCTCAAAACCTACCACTGGATAGCTAACAAAGGCAAGATGAAGACTCTAACCCTAGAATTTCATTATGCAAACAATTACATATATTAATTTTGACTTATAATATAGATAGTACTATAAAATTAATTACAAATTTCAAATAAGAATATATTAAATCAAGATGAAACTTGTAAAAAATTACCTAGGAGTCAATACTAGATGTATGTTGTAAGACATCATCTGTGAGAACAAGATCATCCAATATGGATGTGTCCATCACTGGCTACTGCCCTTGCATCGCAGCATCTTGCTAAGAGTCCTACCATGAGTCCTACGTCCCATAATCACACAGGTTCCCACATGAACTACACAAATGTGGGGACAAGTGATGCATTATGCTCTCCCCCTCATCGGCTTGGGTGAGATCATCATTGTGCATGCTAGAGATTGCAAGGGAGCACTCAATAAATACAATGTCTCCACCTCAACACTCTCATTCAAAGTTGAAGGGAGTGACACATGTGCTAGCCTTATCAGGGTTCTAGGTACACAGTTTTGGTCTCGTTGTGCCCTCTCTCTATCTTGGGCAGAGTCACCACCTCTACTCTAGAACTCTCAAATGTCAAAATAATTGGGAATTTTATTGAGGACAAACTCACAATACAGTTTCCTCAAGAAATATTGTGGCACCTCATTGTTGTTGCATGGACGCTTGTCAAACACCATGTACCATCTATCCCAAAAGTTTTGAGATATATCTTCATTCCTACACCAATGAATAGGGAAGTGTTTGTAAGTCTCTTCTAATGTTTGGCTAGTTTTAGAATTGATAAAGTGTGAACATAATGCAGATTTTGTAATTTTTTGGTCCTTCACTTGTTCGTAAGATAATTTGTTGGCATAGTATTGTCGACACCTCTCCCTATATTCATGAAATTTGGTGATTTGGTTTGTCACCGATTTAGTGTGAGAAGCAATCATCTCTAATGACATTGCAAGTGTTCTCCTATGATCGGTGCTTGCACTTGAACTATTTAACATTTCAATAAGGGTTTGAAGATATATTTTTTTCTTCTTTTTTCCTTAAATAGTTTTCCTGTGTATCTCTTTCATGGTGAGGACATGAAGGTGGGTGTTTTGAGGGTTTTTAGAGTTGTTTTGAGCCTCCTCTATTGGATTTGTGCTTTGTGTTATCTCATTGACTATAAATTCAATATAAAAAACCAATCAAATATAGTAAAAGTAATTTTTTTTTCAAACTCATAAAAATTAATCAAACCCTACCTTCTTTGGTTGTTACACCCTCTACATTTCCTTCACGATGTCTTTAGGAGTAGGATTGGTGAGCTAGCATGGTGAAAATGTCGATTACTCTTCTCCCTTGCTTGATTTCTCCTTCCTACAATGCGCTCATGCTCTTGCTCTTGTTTTTCCTTTTAGAAATGACTCTTGGCACAAGTTTTGCTATTTTAGGTTTTTTTTTACTTTATTCAACCCAAAATGCGAGCGCATTATAATGCGCTCATGTTTCAAGTTGCATGGGACCAAAAAGTCATGTGGTGACTTTTTGGTCCCATATCTCTTTGCACTTACCCCACATCTCCTTTAGTTGAAAGGGATCTCTTTGTTGACATCTTTTGATTGGCTAATGTCTTTTCAACACTCCCACTGGATTTTCTTGCAACTTTAGCCACTTATTTTATTCTTATATGTCTCAAATTGATAGTCCAAGTTTAAATTCTAGATTTCATCTGTAACCAATCTAGTCAAGTATGCTAGCATAAACAGTAGAACAATTGTAGCATGACAAACTCTGCCTAGTTTTCAAGATTATCAGCTATGCTTTGGTGTTAGTTTGAGCTTGCACAATTGGAAGGCACCGCTCGAGTATAGAGGGTCATGATTTGACAAGCAGTACACTTCTCCAGTTGATCTTGATCTTCAGTTAGACTTTGGTAAATAGGCCAAACATTTATTGTATGCATACAAGGTGATTATATCAGGGTTTAGTAAGCTAATACTTCTTTTGGAGGTTGTGATGTGGTCTTCAAATATTTCTAGGTATGGATTCAAACATGCAAAGCTTGCGAGTGCTTGAAATAGAATTATAGAGGTTGTTGGAAAGTGGAAATGCTCACGTAAAGGTCCTCCTTCCATTTTTTGCTACAAGTAGAAGTGTTTTTGTGGACTTTTCACATCGTCTTTCACCATGGATATTGTGCAAAATATTTCCTTTCTGCCTTACTATTTTTATCTTCTATTTCCTAAAGTAGTACGCCCCTATACTCCTAGTTACAAGTTTGCTCATTCTGAATTAAGGAAGGAGTGAATGCTAACTAGGGGATGGGAGGATTTGGTAAGAATAGGAGACTTTGACTTCAGTAGCCTTGCTACTTCCTTAAGACCACTGTTGACTAGTGTCATTATGATGAGGAAGAGGTTTGGTTGTTCAGAGCCTCCAATTGAATCTAGTTTCTTGGCTAAGGTGGAAAAACTTGGTGAGATTGCAGCAACCTTGGTCAAGTTAGGGACCCATATGCTCAAGTAGAGAGACATCATTTTTCTCTCCCCTTCTCTATGCTTTAAATTTACAAATGGATAAATATCTAAAACCTAAGACACATGAGGCTTATGTAGCCCATAAAATTTGTTGTAATCCTATTTTTATTTGTGAGGCTAGATTTGGATAGTAAATCCAAGAAGCTTGCTCACTATGGTTTTTCCCTTCTAGGGTTTTCCATGTAAATATGGTGTTATGGTTGTGTGGTTGTATGATTGTGTTTTGAATTACATATTTTTCTTCATTATCTATTTAAAGCAGTAGAAAGTTTTGGTTGATAAAGTTGAATTGGATGAAATTTTGGCATATATTGATTCACCCCCTCTCAATATATCAATGTGTTCTAACAATTGGTATTAGAGCAAGGTTCCTTGGTGCAGCCTAAGATCTAAAGGTAGATCTTGGATTAGAACACATGGCTCAGAAAGAGTCCTCTTTTTCTAACAAGGCACTGCTATTTGTTGGAACTAACTATGCCTTATGGAGTGTAAGGATGGAAACCTATCATACTTCACTAGGGTATGATGTTTGGAGAGTTGCACTGAATACTTATACTTAACCTTCTATCCTATTATAGATTCAAATGTGAAAAGGCCCATGAACATAATGCTAAAGCAAAGAATGCCATCTTAATTGGTCTAACCAATTCAAAGTTTCTCAAGGTAGTGTAAGGCCATTCTAAACTTTACTTATTAAAATAATGATGGAATTAATTTATAATTATTTAGACAATTTGATATTGTTTTTAAAAAAATCATACATTTGCCATTATGTGTTGTCTTATTCTTTATTTCATTATTATATTTTGGTGGGAGATATTCTCCAAAGTAGGAATCTAAATCATTACTTCTTTTTATGTTTCAAATCAAGAAAGGTTATTTTTTAAAAAGAGGAGACTGGGGAAGTGGAAATTAGTGGAATTATTATTATTTCTTGATTCTGAATGGGAAGAAAGGAAGGTGGAGGCTATTTAAATTCCATGGGAGGAGTTTTGGTGGATAGTTCTTTGGAAGAAGGCACTAATTAAACTAGGATCTGGGAAAAATAGGTGAAGCATAGAAATTCTATGAAGATTGGATAGAGGTATGCACCTAGATATGAAAATGGTTTATTGTTTGCATTTATTATTTTTTATCTGTGAATTGTCTTGTACACAATCTGTGTATTTTAACCCATCCCTCAGTATCTTTTACCTGGGATATGTCTTCACCCATAAAAATTCATCTTGTTGTTGATTTAACCTACATGTTATGGCATGAAGACTTAATGGAGTGGATGAACCCTAGTCGACATCTATTCCCTATTTCCCTATTTTCCTTTTCTTCTAATTCTCTTAAGAACCTATAGATATTGATTCATTCAAATTAATCTGAGTGTGCCTGTAGGAAGCCATATATCCAAATTTGAAAACTAGCTCTACTTTTCTTATGAGATATCCTTAACTCTTTTCACAGTAGTTTCCTATTAAAAGCTTGTGTAAATTTTCAAATTGTACTCTAGATTTAAATGCATAAACCCTTTCCTCAAGAGGCTGTACAACCAATAGTATTACTAGAGTGTATATTTCTCCATGCATGCCATTCTTTAATCTTGCCATCATTTATCCCCGTTTAATCCTTGTGAATGATGCATATCAAACTAAACTAATTGCAAAAGAAATTTTTATAGAATAAAATGTTAAAGGCAGCTCCATAGGGACCATACAACCATCTCCATGCCCTCCCTTCTTTCATATTTGCATGCTGTAATTTATATCTTGGCTGCAAAAAAAATCAAACCCTATGATATCTCCTTAATCTTGTGCAAAAATTTTTAAAAAGAAAATTTATTCATGAGAAACTATTGTCTCCTCACTAAAATGGAGTACAATATTTATGTTTTTATTTCTTACTTATTTCTCTTAATCTATGTTTTAGGAGTTTCCTTTTGTCAATTTGAGTTAAATTAGCAAGTAAACCTTGGAGATAGGAAAGTGTAGGGAATTGATTTGTTTTATATAAAATGAGATTTTGTGATAATTTTAATAGTAATTAGATAAATATAATTTCTTTTTATGTAGTTCATATTTAATTAATAGTAGAAAAATGACTTAGTTGTATTGTTATATTGCGTTATAAAATAAATGGTTTTTAAAAATTATTGCTTTTATAATGTGTGTTATAATATTAAACAAATAGTTGTTTGAATGATAATCTTTCTTACTGTGATTTATTATTATTTTTCATTAAATCTTTTAAAAAGAAAATCTGCCTTGTAAATTGTAAATCACACACACATACACATTATTTAATAATAGATACTTGCTTTATGTGTTGGATAATAGCAACTACTTGATTTATTTGATGAAACTATTTTTAGGATAAATCTCTTTATTTAGAGATAAGGGTAATATGAACCAATTTAGTTGGCATATAGTTAACATATTTATTTGTAAGTATTATTAGAAATTAAATCAATATTAGGGATGTGATATATTTTATTTCCCTATTATTGAGAGATTGTGATATATATTGAAGTTTTATTTTATTTTATTATTAGGGATGTGATATTTTAAAGTTTTATATATTTTAAACATTTATTTTATTTTATTTATGAGAAATTAAATCCTATTATTAGGGATGTACTATAATTTAAGTATTTCACTAATGAGGAAAGAAATCCTTAGTAAATGACATGTTGTTTTAAATGGTTGAAATTAGAAGTGATTTAATTATTGGGTGTGGATATTAATATAATAATTGTAAAATTTAAATACTAGAATATTAAATACTAGTATGATTGGTTAGTAACTAGTATGTATTATTATTATCAATTTAGTGAATTGAGAAATTGATTTTGGTACTTGGCATATTATTATGGTTTAAACCCCTTAGGGTATTTGGCATATTAAATGCTTAGAGCCATAATTGAAAGGTACAATTTTGATAATAGTTATAGAACTAAGAGTATGGGTTGAATTATGAATATGTATCTAAGATTAAGGGATTTGTATGATACCTTCATGTGGTTGCATGTTCAACTCTTCAAACTACGAAGTCTCTGCACTACGCGTACGTATGCAAGACCATCATGAGCCCCCGAGACATTAGGTCGGCCCCTTAGGGCCTTAGTCTCATTATTTTACATAAAGATATTTAATGTGTTAATATAGATCTTGCAAAATTAATGTTACATTTAGTTGTGTAGATATAGGTTTGTTACCTGAGCAGATTACTGGAGCAAAGAAAAATAGTTTTCAACCGTGCTAAAGGATGATCATATGGTTCTTATTGTAAATTGATTGTAATTGCATGAGGGATGTTTGTATCCATGAAAAAAGAAATTACTATTTTTGATACATGATATTAAACTTATGTTTTATCAAATTTTGTATTTTATTAAGTTAGAACAAGTGAATATTCTCCTATCATTATACTATATTTTCATTATTTCTGACAAAAATAATAATTTATTGTTATTTACTGATATGTTCTTCAGTAGGAATTATAGGTAGTGTAGTACAAGATGGCCAAGGAGATATGGGATAAACTCAAAAGTCTCTATGAAGGAAATGACAATGTAAAGCAAGCAAGATTACAAACTTACAAATCAATGTTTAAGAATCTAAGAATGAAGGAAGAAGAAACCATTGCTACCTTTTTACTCATAGTGGATGAAGTGGTCAATGTAATCAGAGGGCTAATCAAAGAAGTGATTGATTCAGTGGTTGTGAGGAAAGTCTTGAGATCTCTCTCTCACAAATTTGATTCAAAAGTTTCTACTATTGAAGAAGCCAAAGATCTGAAGACACTTACCATGGAAGATCTATTTGGATCCCTCACTACCTATGAAATGAGAAATGAAGTCCATGATATATTCACAAGGGAATCTACTTTCAAAGCTACAAAGAAAGAAGGAACATCTAGTCCAAATAGTGAGTTTGAGGAAGAAGAAGCAAACTTTGTGAGAAAGCTAAAGAAGGGTTCAGGAAAGTATAAAGGTAAGTTACCTTTCAAATGTGGAAAAATTGATCATTATGCTTCTAAATGTCTTTTTGGAGAATATGAAAATAGAAGAAAGGGTTTTAGAAGGAGCAACTTCAAAAGGAATCTCCTTTCAAAAAAGACTACAACTCTTTAAAAGAAGTAGATCACTACTCATCAAGAGATGAAAGAGGAAAGTCCCTATTCATGGCCATGGTAATCTCTGATATTTCTGATAAGACTATAGATGAAGAAGAATGTGAATTTGATTTTGAAGGTGAATTTATTTCTGGTCTTAGAGACATAGAAAGTGTAAGGAAAGATAACAAAGAACAAAAAGGTCTAATTGAAGCTAAGACAAATGAATGCACAAAACTTGAGAAAGAAATCTTTTCACTTAGAAAAATTTGGAGAAAGCAAATTCTAGAATTCAAGATGACCCTAAAGAAGAAGATCTCATTCCAGTCATGTCACAAGGAAGAATATATGAAAGACCTTTCCATACAAGACAAATATTCATAAATAGGTTCAATCATGCATTTTTTGTTTATTGTTTTATCTCCAAAAATTATGGTCACAAGGCTATGGAGTTCAAGTCTAGAATGAATAGAAGAAAATTTGTAAGTAGGAATCCTCTTGCTTCACTAGTGGATGTCAATGTGATGTCATATCTATAACAATTTTGGACATATAGCAAGATATTGCAGAAGTGGATTAGCAAAATCATAAACTCTAATGGAAAATGTTACTGAGAAAGACAAGGAAAGTGCACTTCCAAAAAATAGGAGACTAACAATGAGGATGAAAATTCAATGATTGTTGAAACAACATTTTATGCTCAAGGGAAAACAAATATTTAGGTAATAGACAGTGGATGTTCAAGCCACATGATAGGTGATAAGAGAAAATTCATCAATCTTGTTAAGTGGAATGGTAGACCAGTCAAGTTTGGAGACAATTCATCTATAAAAATTTGTGGAAAGGGCACCATAAGTATTGATGGAAAATCTAAAATAGAAGATGTTCTATGTGTAGAAGGTCTCAATCACAATCTTCTCAGTGTAAGTTAGATGTGTGGCAAAGGATACAACCTCATATTTCATGAATAAGGATGTGAAATCAGAAGAGCAAATACTGGTAAACTGGTGGCAGAAGGTTCTATGATAGAAAACAATGTGTACACCCTAAAGGGTGTTAAAGGAAAAAGTTGTCTTCTAGGATAGACACATAAATGTTGGTTTTGGCACAAAAGGATGGGACACATCAAATTTGCCAATCTTGTGAAAATTAGCTCCATACAAGTAGTAAGAGACATGCCAAAGATTACCAAGCTTGCAAGAACCTTGTATAAAGAATGTCAGATTGGAAAGAAGACAAGGATAAGATTCAAGACCAAGGAGTATTCTTCTGCAAGGCCATTGGAAATGATTCATACTGATTTGTGTGGTCCTATCAAGATAAAGAGTCTCCAAGGTGAGAGGTATTTTATGTTTCTTATTGATGATTACTCTAGGATGACATGGGTTACATTCTTAAAATAAAAATTAGAAGCCTTGAGTAGGTTTAAGATTTTCAAGTCCATGTTTGAAAATGAAATGAATTCTAGAATCAAGTGCTTAAGGTTTGATAGAGGTGGTGAGTTCACATCAAATGAGTTTGAGGAATTTTTTAAAGAACATGGAATAAAGAGGCACCTATCTAATGCTAGAACTCTTTAGCAAAATGGAGTAGTTGAAAGGAAGAATAGAACTATCCAGGAGATGGAAAGAACAATATTGAGTGAAGCCATGTTTCCTAATGCATATTGGAAAGAAGCAGTTCATACTACTATCTATATTCTTAAAAGAGGACAACTAAGAGTGAATAGAACTAAGACACCATATGAGCTATGGAATGGAAGACTAGCTTCTACCAAGTACTTTAGAATTTTGGAAGCAAATGCTATATCAAAAGAGATGAAGAAGGTTTGGGAAAGTTTGACTCAAGATCTGATTGAAGGAATTTTTCTTGGGTACTCAACTAGAAGCAAAGCTTATAGATGCTACAATAAAAGATTGAGGAAGATAGTTGAGAGTACAAATGTTAGGGTTTATGAAGAGTGACATCCAATCATTCATGAGCAAGAAGATCGTTGTTCAGATGAATCTACTTGCACAGAAGAAGAAGAAGAAGTTGAAGAGAAGGAAGAAACACAAGAGAAGGTCACCAAGACTCTTTCCAAGTATGTTCAAAAGTGTTATGGAGTAAAAAGTGTCCACATGCCTTTTTACCTCCTTGTTTACCTCCTAGGTCCCCTTGATTTCATTATACATTCAAAATATTTATCCTAAAGAAAAATTGCCTAACACCAAAGCAAAATTGGAATATAGGTCCCTCCATTTACCTTACTCTAGACCCAAATAGGGCTGATGGACTTGGGTGGTACCTCCCATGTCCCCCCTTTTAGGTCAGGGCTAATTTAGATGCATGTTAGCTTAACACCTTTTAAAAGGTTTCTCCTTGTTGGCTTTTCTAGTTTGAATTTACAATTATGATCAGAAAAGCATATATAAGTGTGTTTTTGAATTCATATATAACTAGGTTGAAAAGGTTGAAAAATCATAACTCGAGATCTTGGAGAAAAGAAAGCAAGAACATTCATTGTGATTCTAGAGAAGACTTGTGTTTTGTTATTATACATATGTATCTATCATCTCTCTTCCTTAGGAGTTGAAGGATCTTCATCATTCTAAAGGATCATCACATAGGTGATATCATTGTATATTTATCATCATTTGAATCATCATATTATCATTATTTTCAGCCTCTATCCCCATGAGGGCATGCACACTTTATCAATCAACTGTATTGGGAAGCTTGAATGCTATCCCATGATTTGACTAAGGTAAGTCACTAAACACCATAACCCCTAAACCCCTTCTTATCTTCTTGTGTGTAGGTTACAGGAGTGAGATCTAGGAAATATTGAGCTACAAGAAGATAGAGTACAGATCAGGGTTTTAGGATCCAGAGACAGTTTTGGAGTTTTCACTCACCAAGGACTTGGGCTATACCATCCATGTCCTCCTATCCTTTCTGAGTTCAGATCTAGCATCAGGACATCATTTGCAATATCTTTTCAGTTTGCACCTCAGGAAGATTCTTCCAGTCAAGACTTGGGTGGTCCCACCTTGGTCCTCTGACATCTCTACTTTCAAGAGACAGGTTCTATCAATTCTTTGATCATCCCTGTGTAATTAGTTTCTAGATTATTGTTGTATATTATTTGTTATAAGATGATCATTGTAAAACTAGGTTTTCATGCATTATTAACCTAGGGTTTGATAAAAAGGCTAAATTAAATATGATCCATCTATAATATACCTGAGTACAAGATTAGGTCATTTGTTAGTGATTTGGCTTGGTCTTGTCCTTGAATGTTATAAGGAAAAGGGTTTGATCTAGTTTGTGTTCTAGTTGTCATCATTCTCCTTTTTCATACAAAACATTTTGGTGAACCTATGGCTTTGAGCATTTGCATCTTGCTGATTATCTAAATTAGATATTGCATTGATTTATTACACATTTCTCATTATTCATTTGAAAATTTTGTATCAAATTTCATATCATATATTTTAAAATTCATACATTTGTAAATTACACATTGTGTATTTCAACATCTCTCTCACATATATCTTTGCAAGAAATCTTAAAATTGTTTATATTGCCTTTTTGTGTAGCACTTTTAACATTGTGATCACTTTCTTTGTAGTGACACTAGTGTGTTTTTTATCTTTGAAAAAGATTCAAAAATCTAGTTTCCTCAAACTAGTGTCTTGGTGTACAAAAGTATCACATATATGGCATCATGTCATTTCTCTTTGGTATCTTTGCATGCATATATCAAAGATCTTGAACATTTTTACAAATTCATTAATATGCATCCTTATGTTTTAGATATTGACATCTTTAAAGGATTTTTATATGAAATCCTTGGTTGCATATCTAATTTTGATAGCTTCATAACCCTCACAGGTGAGCATCCTTCAATATTATAAGATCTAACCAAATTCATCTCCATGAATAGTCATGAGAAAGAGGATGGTGATAGTTATTCTTCTACTTATACCACAATTTATGATAATTTCATGGATATAGTCTCTAATACATGTGATGGTGACCTAGCTTTGTCTATTTCACCCTATAATTTGGATCCCTCTCCCAAATTTGTTCCCACTTGTGAGAAGATTTTGGTGCAAGAGGATTACATCATTGATGCATTCCTTAACATCACTCTAGTCTTTCTTCATTCCAATGCTCTCCCTTTGAAAGATGAAACATCAATGGATGTAGAAAGGTCTCTCACATTAAATCCTTTGGGGAGGGATTTTCAGCTTAATCAAAGTGAAAACAATGTTAATCCAATCATCATTAATAGACTTATTCCACCCACTAAGGGGATAGTGGATAAATATAAAAATGTTCCTTTAATATCATTTTCTATGAGACACATAACATGCCTCTATGCTTCCAACTGGTAATCATGGTTCAAGATGCTTCAACACCACCTTGACCGAAAGAAATGGGAATTTTTTCTAAGAAAAACTTCAAGAGTGAAGCTATCCATCACAAAAAATCACCTTTGTGTTGTCTTTCTCTTCACAGAATGTGGGAAATCATGAACCCTTGATGATAGACAAAAAAACTCCCTTGGGAAATATAACTAACAAGATGAGAAGAAATAGAAATGCAAGGAAAATAAGAAAAAAGGACCAAGCCTTAGTATTACATATGAAGATCAAGATTGGAGAAAGGTCCACTAGTGCAGTTACATTTTATTTCAAGTAAGTATTTCACACTCATTCAACCACCCTTGATGTAGTACCTCTTCGAGTTGCTCTCACAGTTGGCCTATTCTTAAGTATTGTGTTATGTTCCCCTATGTAGTGTTAAATGTTTGTTTAGGTCTCCTTGGATGACCCTTGATACTATTGTAAAGCCAAGGATACAAGGAGACCACCTCAGTTGTGACATTCCTTCTATTTGTTTCTCTATTCCTTTACAATTCTCTTATTGCAATCATTGTGTGGTGCCTTGGGGGCATAGCATTGTGGACAGTGTTTTGGGGGCATATTCTCACATTGTGGCCCTAAGTCATTATTGTCTCCTCTCTTATTTTTCATGATTTAATTCTTCTATTGTACTTGTGGCTCTACTAGTCGACAGATGATGACAACAAATATACACTTCTAATAAGGACTATGCATCCCTAAACAAGAAAATAAAAATGGACCTGATCCATATATGAAGATAGGGTAATTTGTTACTGATGTTTGACTAGTAGAATCACTTTATGTTGTGATGTGATAATGTATCATATTGTGAAATTGTTGTAACAATTCTATGCAATACTATAAGTTTGCTTCTATGCATTTTGGAATGTTTTTGTCTCACCTTGTAGCTACACTCAGTTCTGAGATACCTAAAGTATAACCTCATGGATATACTTAGTTTCAAACTCATAAGTATAGCCTCGGTCTATTTAAATGACATGTTGCCTTATTTCTATATCAATTTCATGAAATGATTTGGTTGTTATCTTAGCTTAGATTTTCTAACCAAAGCATATTGTTGAACAATGGTTATTAGCAAATAACATTGATGTGTTTCTATCATGATTGTTGGAACAATTTGGTGATGGTAAGCACATGTCACTTTGGGACATGAGCTTTGTGAAAGATTTTGTTCCCTCATGTGTTTTCAACCCTTCCTTAAATGTGATTGCTACCAATGAGTGAGAGAAACCACTTTAAGGTGGGGGCATATATTGTGGTAAATGCTTGGATATCTTAGACATTGTGATAAAATGTGTGGTATACTACCTTTTCACTATAAGGCATCTCTGCAATGTGGGTGGGGTTGTATAATTTATGTGTTTGTGTATGCTTCTTTTTCTTTGTAAGGCATCTCTACAATGCAGGTAGGGTTGTATACTTTGTGCGCATGCTTCCTTTTCACTATAAGGCATCTCTATAATGCAAGTGGGGTTATAAGATTTTGAAATCCCTTCTGTTGAAGGTGGGGTTGTGTCTTCCCTTGAGTGGTGGCACATCCTTTTGAAAGATCCCTCTTGTGGGAGGCAAGGTTGGGTCTTGAGTTACCCTTAAGCATGTTTTTGGTAGTCGTGGTAGCGTAGCTTGACCATCATGTGTGTTTGGTGTGTTTTAGATGGTGGAGCATAGCGATGAGCTCCTCCCTATTGCCTATGTTTGCTTTGTATAAAATATATAGTGGGTCAATGACACACTCTACGACGCTCATGTATTTCATGTGTATTTTGTGTGTTCTCTGTGTGTTTAACGTGTTTTGTAGAGGTACATAGCAATGAGCTCCCCCCACACTGTGTGTTTTACTTGTTTTGTGGAGGCACATAGCAATGTGCCCCCCCCACATTGTGTGCTTTGCATGCCCTGATGGTGGCATGTAGCAGAGAGCTTCCCCATCATGGGTTAGTGTTATATAGTTGTTTAATCATGTCTTCTCTTCATGTATACTTTGTGTATTGTGTGACTGCATTCATGACTTCTCTATGTATTATGTGCTTCATTACTATCTTCTTAATGTTTTGTGTGATTGTCATGTGTTTTCTTATGTTTGCCTAAGCTTGGTAGATAGAGATAGTCCTCCAAACGTAGGGTGTTCTATTGGTTCTAGCGTTGATGTGCTTGATGTGTTTTCAAAAGTACTTTAATGCATGTACTGATTTTAAGATCATATGCACATTAAAGTGGGGGCTAAATGTTATGGAGTAAAAAGTGTCCACATGTCTTTTTATCTCCATTTTTAACCCTTACATCCCCTTGATTGCATATACATTCAAAATGTTTATCCCAAAGAAAAATTTCCTGACACCAAAGAAAAATTGGAATATGGGCCCCTTCATTTACCTTACCCTAGACCCAAATAGGGTTGATGGACCTGGGTGATACCACCCATGTCCCCCCTTTTAGGTCAAGGTTAATTTTGATGCATGTCAGATTAACACCTTTCAAAAGGTTTCTCCTTGTTGACTCTTTTGGTTTGAATTTACAATTATGAATGAGAAAGCATCTATGTGTGTTTTTGAGTTAATTTGTAACTAGGTTGAAAAGGTTGAAAAAGCAGAACTCAAGATCTTGGAGAAAAGGAAGCAAGAGCATTCATTGTGATTCTAGAGAATATTTGTGTTTTGTTATTGTGGTGTTATTATAGATATGGAACTATCATCTATCTTCCTTAGGAGTTGAAGGATCTTCATCATTCTAAGGGATCATCACATAGGTAATATCATTATTTGTTTATTGTCATTTGAATCATCATATTATCATTGTTTTCAACCTCTGCCCCATGAGGGCACACGCTATTTATCAATCAGTGGTGTTGGGAAGTTTTAATTCTATCCCAGAATTTGACTAAGGTAAGTCCCTAAACACCATAACCCCCAAACCCCTTCTTATCTTCTTGTGTGTAGGTTATAGGAGCAAGATTTGGAAAATATAGAGCTACAAGAAGACATAGTACAGATTGGGGTTTCGAGATCTAGAGATAGTATTAGAGTTTTCTATCACCAAGGACTTGGGTGGCACTGCCCATGTCCTCCTTTCCTTTTTGAGTTCAAATCTGGCATCATGACAGCATTTACAACATCTTTTTAGTTTTCACCTCAGGTAGATTCTTCCAATTAGGACCTAGGCAGTCCCACCTTGGTCCTCTGACACCTTTGCTTTAGGGATATAGATTCTATAAATCCTCTAATCATCCCTGTGTAATTAGTTTCTAGATTGTCGTTGTATAATCTATGTTATAAGCTAATCATTGTAGAACTAGGGTTTCATGAATTCTTAATCTAGGGTTTGATAAAAAGGCTAAATTAAATTTGATCCATCTATAATATACCTAAGTACAAGATCAACAGCTGACTCCACCTTCATTTGGTAGTGATTTGGCTCAGTCTTGTCCTTGAATGTTATATGGAAAAGGGTTTGATCTAGTTTGTGAACTCTAGTTGTCATCATTCTCCTTTTTCATACAAAACAAGAAGAATCACTCAAAAGATTAGATAATTGGAGAGAAAAATAGAGTGCAAACTAGAAGAAGATTTGTAAAGGTAAATGAATGGGTAAACTTTTCTTTACTATCAAAATTGTTACATCCCCAACTTTTGATTTAACTTAATCCTATTTTATGTGTCAAACAGGATAATTAATCATAGGTTAATGATTTGATGTTTGCAAAAAATATCAAGTAAAATCATTGACAACATGGATATTGTTGATGTTTAGATTAGACATGTGATTATATTTTGTTAAGATTATTTTGTCATAATGATTTATGAATTAAATGATGATACACTGATCATGGTTGTATGGTTGTGAGTGTAATCATGAAAAGAATCTTCCTTCAAGGATGGAAGGAGAGTATCACTCAGGGAGAAGGAAATAGATGTTCAAAAAATATTAGAATGCCATCTGAGTATCAAGAATGGCCATTCGTGAACCCATGTAAGACGGGGTGAGTATAAGTCATTTTTCCTTGCAAGTCGATTTTGATTTGACTATTGTTGGTAAAGTTGAATTAGGGTTTCTCAACATTATTTGTGTCAAATTGACTAAGTAATGTTCTTAGAATGTCCTTGTAGTCGATAGTATATTGTGTGGATATCAAGTTTCCCTATTTTTATGTATCTATTTCTTTATTAGATCTTGTGTTTATCATTTAAATATCTTATCTAAATTCTAATAGAGAGAAGTAGGGGAGTAAGACTTGACCCCATAATCGCATGTTAATGTTACCACCTTAATGATGATAACATAGCTAGGTAATATCCTAGATTATTTTAATACCCCTATAGTATCATTTCATTATAAATGATAGTATGTGAGACATATCTAATATTTTTTAGTGGTCGAGAACTTTGTGGTATAAGCTTTTATGTTTTGTTACCAATCGTACCACTATCCACGATGAGTGGAGAGAGTGGTAACAATGGTAGAGCTTATCACAAGCTTGAATATTTGACATGACTCCCCAGTGGGAGGTAATATGGATATCATGGAGTCTTCAAACCTGCAGGTGGCAAGATATGCCCACTAAAAAAACTCACACCCGTTTTAAAGGTGGTGGATTACGTGGGTATTGGAGAGAGCATGCAAAGAAAAAGTTTAGTTCTCAGCAGAGAGATCATTGTGGTTTTTGTTTTTGGTTGTCTAGAGAGTTGGTAGGGGAAAGGCTATAGAGGAGTGCAATGCTGGTTGTGAGCTTGCAAGAGGACCTAGCAGCGACTGCAAAAGATATACTCCTAGTTGAACATAGTCGACTACAAAACTAACTCAGGTAAGACTGCTTAAATATAGTCATGTTTATCTATAGAATGTAGATGCATTCATAAGCCATGAATGGTAGCCACATAGTGATTAAATGTGGACCATATTATCCTTATGACATTTTTAATATGTTTGATATTTTTGATACGGCCCTTGTGGCCAAATGGATAAAAGATAATGTGATCCTTTTATATGAAAGAACTTCATGTCTTGTTATTATTGTTCTCAAACCTATAGTTTACCAAACCCTAAAAGGATGCCAAACTTTATGATCAGGTCTGATAATGGATTTAGCCAACTGACAGAATCAATCAAAATGACTGGACTTCCCTACATTTCATGCTCTGCTTCACCTAGGTGGATGTACCTTTCTATCACCGAATATGAGCTCTCTAATACTGAATAGAGATGATTAAGCAAATTATGTGCAATTTTGCCAATTAAATTATCCTCTTCAACCAAATTCAAATTGCCATGGAATCTGAAAATGTATTTATTTAACTACTTTATCCATTATTCCTACTCCTACAAACAGAAAACCAAAATTGTGTTTGAAATAGATACAAGGGATGATTTTAGAAGTTGTATGATCAGTGCCTTTTCCTCATCAGGGTAATGCAGTCCAAATACAAAAAATATATATGCCTTCCCTTTGGCTACAATTCGATTTATTTGGCTCTACAAGGTCTATGACTAGCATAGACATGCAAAAATGTCATTTATCTAGTTCTTCTTACCTTATCCAATTAATTTTCCCAGGTTACTATGATTAACCTAGAAGAATTTAGTCCTTTCTTGAAGGAACCCAATAAACAAACCACACAAAATAGGAAAATGTTTTGATAAATCAAACATATACTTGATATATTGACTTGAATAACAGGGAAAATTGAATTGGAGACAACTAGGCAAAATTTTACCAATCAGTTTAACAAACAAATGACACTAGATTTTAGGTACTAGATGAATATAATCTCCCCATTACTGTGCTTCAAAAAATTGGCCTATACACTGTCTTGCTCTTCCAAAAATCAAATCCCAAAGATAAATCCCCAAGGTCCTAGTTTCCTTCTTATATATATGAAGGAAGCAACAAGCTTCAAACCTTTTACAATAATGTCTATTCAATTTCCCACCCCTTCATTTGCAAAATGAAAAAAATTAACTTCATCTCCCTTGAGAAATAATTTTGCAAAATACAATAATCCCCTTGAAAAATATTTCACCACAATATTTTTGCAATAATAGTCATAACGACTATTAATATTCCCCTCTTTTACATTCATACTTATATTCCTTTGGTAAAATAATTACCCACTCGTCATCTCCCTTGGTAAAAACATTTTATCTCTCAATGAAATACTTTACAATGTATTAATTCCCAAAATAACAAATTTCCCGCTCCCGTGCAAAATATTTTATTTACAAAACAATTTATTTCATGGTTTTATTTCTCCACTCCATTATTTTCTTTTTACCCCATTGTTTCATTTCCACCACACATAAAATTCACTGCTCACCTTATTGTTTATTCCATCACCCATAAATATTTCCACCTCATTGCCACAAACATCTTGTTTTTCCTTTGCAGGAACGTGGGAAAAATCCCTAAGTCCATCACTCTCCCACACATAGACTTTATACCTCCTGCAGTGATGCAGGGAATCAATTCATTTTAATAAATTTTGTCTTTACTTACCCCTCACACTACTACATATGTTTCATTTTTCCTCTATGGGAATGCGGGAAAAAACTCTAAACTCACCGATCTCATGCACTTCTTTGCATTGACCATCGCAGTAACGTGGTACCTCTATAAATTGGATGGGTCTTATTTCTTCTCTTGGAAACTTGAGGTCTGAGTAGGATTTGGTGGTATAGATTTGTAGTGCAGAGAGATATGGAATGTACTATTAAACAACAATTTCTTTGATATTCAATTAGATTGGCACACCAGCTCCATAAGCACTCTATTCGTCATAACACTCCCACAAGTCTCCCAGAGAATAATACTCCACAGATTTTATATTTGAAGGCTACCAAAACTTGTTGGATGCAAGCTCCCTTAGGAAAGACTTTAGCTCCCTACATCATTTCTTCTATTTGAACCAAATCCATAGTCATGTCTTTTGAAATCAAGAGAACCAACTCTTCTATCCAAAGCATCATTTCTACTGCCAAACTTGGTATACTTTTAACACTTTCCAGCCTCTCAGATTCTTCAATGCCACTTGGAGCTAGAAAATATAAACATTAATAGTGCTTGTATAAACTTCAATCTTGGTACTGCGTCTATTGTAATTTGTAGTGAGCACATTGTCCCTATTTAAAATGATGGGGATTGTTCATATCTCTTAGAATAATTTCTCTTGTAGCAGTCATGGAGATAATTTTTTGTTGCATTGTGGCAATAGAGAAATAATTCCACTTCATGTATCCTTGGTAGCTTTGTTTGCATATAACTTTATAAATATTTGAAATGTTTTTTAGGGATTTCAAAGCTGCCCCAAATTCTTTTTAAAACATACAAAATGTTTTAAAATTTATGACATTTAAACTTTAGAACTTAGGGAAAAATTTCCAATTTTGGCTAGAGGGCAAACAAAGTAATTTCACTATGGGCACATGAAGCATCCTAGAGCCATAAAAATTTGTGAGGGACCGCAATCAATTATTTGGAAGTGGGTTTCTGACAGATTTTGAATAGCTCACCAAATCAAGGTACTTTCTTTGAAAATTGGCCCTGTTAGAGCATGTAGTGGGAAAAATGAAGTTTAAAATAATGCACCAAATGAGCTTGGATTGTGATGAAATCAGAATTGGAGACACTTGAGATCATACCGAGACTAGTGATACCCTTTGATTTTTGAATTTTGCAAATTTTCTAAAACACCAAATCTAGCCCGGTTGTAGTTGCAAAATAGTTAAAAAGCATATCAGAACTCCTCCGACGACCACAGAAATGCACTAACATGTTGACATATGATCCAAGAATTCATGATAGCAAATGATTTGGAAAAACTCATCCTAAGGTGCAAGATATTAACATTCAAAGTGGCACACTTAGCCTTTTCTGAAACTACATCTGTCAAAAAACCAACTTGAGCTCACCAAGTCACCATCCAGAAAAATACCAAATCTCCTCCTTAGAAGCTGCCACTGGAGAAACTAGTTCATTTAGGTCCATTGAGCATGTACAAAAAAGGTTTTTTCACCGATTCATTTCCTTGACAAAATATTAAGGGTCAAAGTTGACCTCCTTGAAACATTCTAGAAATGTAAATGTCAAAATATGACAAACTGCATTTGCTTTTGGCCTTGAAAAAATATCAAACTTGATCTTGAGGCTCTGAAATTGGACTAAGGAGCATATGAAGGTTAGGGAAATGTATAATACCAATCCATTTGTCACGACAATCACCTAGCTGTGAAATATCGATCTGAACATGAGGCTACTTCACAAGCCTGAGAATATGCAAACAACAAAACAATCCCAGAACCCTCCAACTTGTCACTTTAAAACCCTATCAAATATTTTTTTTTTTAAAAAGGGGGAAAATTTTTTATTCAATCCAAAGCGAGAAACAAGGCAAGAGCCACAGGCTCAACAGAAAGGATAACAGCCAACAAACTAACAACAACACTACTTATTCCTGTCTTCCAATAAAAATCTCTCCAGAATCCCCAGATAATCAGAAGGTAACTCATTCCTACCACTAATATCCCAACCATCGCCTTTCTCCAAGGCCCACTTCGCCAAGCAGTCAGCCACGCTGTTCCATTCTCTAGGGATGTGACAGAAAGAGACAGATTCTAAGGAATTACAAACACTCAAAATCTATCTGACCATCGAAGCTAAATGCCAACTAACACCATCCAATCTCTGGTTGTTCAACATATCCACAACAATCTGAGAGTCTGACTCACATATAATCCTCCTCCAGCCAAGAGAGCAACCCTGCTCAACAGCAATCTTAATAGCAAGGGCCTCCATCAGGTTATTAGAGTAATGCCCTTTGTAGACAGAGAAGCAAAAAACATCCCCATCCTTACTTCTACCAATACCCCCAATACCAGCATGCCCAGGATTCCCACGAGAAGATCCATCAGTATTAATCTTTAGAACTCCATCTGGAGGGGGTGCCCACTTCCCATCATGACAGACTCGTTTCTTAACACGGCAGGGCATAAGACCAGTACGGCACCCCCTACTATTAACACCCAGGCTCAGATCCCACACAACCACAACATCCCCAGGATCAATACTTTCAGACAGATCACATTTAGCGGAAATAGTCTCTTGGAGCCTACTGATAATCTTCATCCACAGTTGACCAGTATCCAATCTGGAATCACAAAAAACTCTACGGTTCCTTTCCAGCCAAAGGTTCCAAAGAATGAAAATGGGCCCAATGAACCAGGCCACCTGAAGAAAAGGCGTCTTCGCAGGAGGCCTGCCCAAGCTCTCCCAAAACTTGATAAGAGAGGAAACATGAATGCACCCATGATGCCAAGCCTCCCACCATCTGTGCCAAATCTCACGAGAAAAGGGGTAATGAAAGAACAAGTGGGAAGAACATTCTTCACTGCACAAACAGAGAAAACAAATGGAAGGTCCCTGAAACCCCCATTTATGAAGATTCTCCCAAGTGAGACATTTCCTTTGGGCAACCAACCATAAAAAGAAGTTACACTTGGGCCAAGAAAAGTTGTTCCAAACCTTCCTCCACCAGGGCACCTCGGTAGGTCCATATAAATTCCTATCAAGCACAGCATAACCTTGAGCAATAGTATAATTCCCTTTTGGGCTAGGGCTCCAAGCCAACTTGTCCCTCTCCTTCAGAGTGCTGCAAAACCTGCCCTCCAAGACCTTACGCAAAGCAGCACGATGCTCATCAGAGCCACCCACAGGCCACTCCTACATATCCTTCCAGTAAGACACCTCCAGATGACCGATACGCTTAACTATTTTAAAATGCTCCACCTTAGTCCAACCAGCATCAGAGAACATCTGGCACAGAGGCATAAGCTGAGGGAAACTAGACAGAATGGGAGGGTGGCCATCCCAAGAGTCCAGCCAAAAAAGAGCATCAGAACCATTATTATAGATCTAGAAAAGACCATTCTGAACAAGCTGAGCTCCCTTCTTAAGAGTATCCCAAATGCAAGAACCTTTGCCCAACAAAGCAATCCGTGGCACATCCCGGCTCTCAACCCTAGGAACATACTTGCAAGCAAGAATCTTGGCCCAATCCTGATCCTGGTTGTTGCACCATCTCCAGTACAGCTTAGCTGCCAAAGCCGTAACCACAAGAGTCATAGACCTAAGGCCAAGGCCCCCAGCATGCCTTGGCCTACAGATAGACTCCCACTTGACTAAACTCCATTTCGAGGAAAGAAGGTTACCCGACCAAAGGAACTGCCGGGAGAGAGCATCAATATCCCTCACAAAGGATGCAGGAGGAATCTGCACACAACACCTGTAAATAGGGAGAGACTGTACCACAGCTTTTAGGAGAAGCACTCTACTAGCAGAAGAGAGCCATCTGTAAGTCCAATGGCTAACCTTACTCCAGAACTTATCCAAAATCCCTTGCCAAAAGTCACGACGCTGAGATCCCAGAGCCAAAGGGGTCCCCAGGTACATCATAGGAAGAGAACCAATTTGGAATCTAAGAATCCTGGCGATCCTAGTCTGAATGAGACAAGGAGTATTAAAGAAATAGATGGAAGATTTATCATCATTGATCCGCTGACCAGAAGCTCTCAAATAGATGTCTAAAGTTCTCCTGAAGTTCACTGCCTCATTGATTCTAGCCAAGCCCATCAGTCCAGTATCATCCACAAACTGAAGGTGGGAACAGGGAGGGAGATCATTGGTCTAGCTCCAAATGTGAAGAAGACCCAGCCACACCTGAGATTTAATAAATCTACCAAGACCCTCCGCCATGATAATGAAAAGATACGGGGACAGAGGGTCCCCTTGCCGAAGACCCCGAGAAGCACTAAACCAATCTGAAGAATCCCCATTAAGAAGAATAGAGAAGGAGGACGAGGTTACACAACTGAGAACCTAGCTCACCCATTCCTCGTTGAAGCCAAAAGCCAAGAGGATATTCTGAAGAAACTCCTAGCTCACCCGATCATAAGCTTTAGCCATGTCAAGCTTAATGAACATCGCCTTCTCTTTAGAGGAAGCCATAGAGTGAATAACCTCCGTAGCAATCACGACACCATCCAAAATCTGTCTCCCTTCCACAAAACCTCCCTGTTCAGCAGAAATTAAAGCACCAAGGATAGGTTTGAGTCTCTCAGCAATCAACTTGGTAATGATCTTGTAGGTGACATTGCATAAGGCGATAGGCCTAAACTGATCCATCCGAATAGCCCCCTCCTTCTTAGGTATGAGAGCCAGAAAAGTAGAATTCAAAGACTTAAGCATTTGTTTGTTCCTAAGAGATTCCTGAACCATCTCAAGGAGATCAGACTTTATTATTTCCCAAAATTCCTAGAAGAACTCAATCGGAAACCCATCTGGACCAGGAGCTTTGCCTTTTTTCATACTAAACACAACTTTCTCCAACTCAGGTAACAAGATTGGGCTTAGAAGAGCCCTATTCATCTCATCGAAGACCAAGCAAGGAATACAATCCAAGATAGCCCTCTCTTCAAATCTGGCAACAATATCCTCCCTGGAAAAAAGGATTAGAAAAATAGTTGACAGCTTCCCTGGAGATTTCACCATAGGACGAGAGTTGAGTCCCATCACTCGAGACAAGAGTGGAAATAGAGTTCCCCTGCCTACGGGCCTTAACCGAGTTATGAAAAAAAGTCGTGTTCCTGTCCCCCTCCTGAAGCCAATCAATCCGAGCTTTTTGCTTCCAGAAAATCTCCTCCTAAAGCTCCCACTCTTCTAAGCCCTTGAGGGCCAGGGACTCAGCGTTCAGAAGGTCAGAGGATAGCCCATAGTCTCGAATCTAATGAGTGACACTATCCAACTTGGATTGAGCAGCAAGCTTCTGAGCATGCAAGTTCCCAAAACATTGATAATTCCACCTCTTAAGCCGATACTTCACATATTGAAGCCGTTTACTAAAAGTGTACATGGCCCTCCCATGGGCAGGAAGCCCTTCGTACCATCAATCCAGCACAAGATCCCGAAGAGATTGATCTCGTAACCACATCAATTGAAATTTAAAAGAAGGATTTTTCATGACCCCATAAGAGGAGGCACAGAGTTTGATCGGCCAGTGATCGGATCCCCTCCAATCCAGGATTTCAGAACTGGTAGTCCACCTGCTGCTCATCCAATAACAGGAAACCAGAAATCTATCTAGCCGTTCTGAGATAGCCTCATCCCCACACCTCCTGTTGTTCCAAGTAAACACTCCATTGATTGGCTTTACGTCAACAAGGTTAAGGAAACCAATATTATTTCTGAGCAAAAGAGAAGAAGGATCAAGCTTGGCTAACCCTCCTTGTTTTTCCTCCATACTAATAACAACATTAAAGTCACCTGCCAACATCCATGGGAGAAACGGGTCTAGAGAACGGACAAAATAGATATGATCCCAAAGATGAGTCTTACCTGGAAGATCAGTAGGAGCATAAATATTAGAGAAGAGACATCTTTCGCCAGTTTCAAAAATGGAGGCCACTATAGAGATGGAAGACCGACTAGAAACCCACCATAAGGGGGAAACTTTCCTCGGGTTCCAGATGCAAGCCACCCCCCCGAATTGCCCAACGACCCCACCCCCTGCCAGTAGCCTTGGGGCTAGATACGCAGAGCACAATTATTCAAACCATCCACTGTAAGCTTGGTTTCCTGTATAAAGACCACATCCGGAGCCTGAGACTCAATTAATCTGTGAACAACCTTTTGTCTAGGGATGCTGTTCAACCCCCTTACATTCCAAGATAAAACTATCATTTAGGGGGGTGGGAGAAGTGGGAATCAATGGGTTTCACAGACCTGGACTCAACCAAAGTATCACCCATAATCTTAACCTTCTCTTGATCAGTTTTCTTTCCACTCCTTGACTGTTTATCTAGAGGCCCCTTTTTAAAAGATTTTTGATGCAAACCTAAGGCCAGAGGAGCCTTAGCCCCCTTCACAGAATCCGTAGACCCCTTCGAAACTTGGGGACAAGGAGCCGAACTAGTAGTACCCACCAGAAATTGTGACTCCTGGAGGCCACCAATATTCTGAACTTGAGGAGGCAAGTCCAAAGCTGGCTGACCAGCCTGATGAGTCCCTGACGGAAGAATCAGCTCTTTCTCCTTTGCCTCCACCACCTGAATCTCTTCCTAACCTTGAACCCCAGAAGAGAGCTCTACCGGATTACCATCTTCTTGGACTACGCTGTCAAGAACCTCAAACCGATTAAATGTGCCATCATTCTGTCTATCCATGCAGGATCTCTTCTTGCCTTTGCCTTTATTCTGAGAAATAACTGGGGTAAATCCCTCCTTATCAACAGGCCCATCTGACACTGGAGCTTTCCCCTTGTCCATCCTAGGAGGTCCAGAGGCAGACATGGGGGAAGATTTCAATCTGGGGCATCTGCGGTGTAGATGCCCATACTCATGGCAAATTCGGCATCTGAATGGTAGGGTTTTGTAATCAAGCTATTGGATCCAGGAGGAAGAACTCATGCAAATCTCCATAGAGTCTGGTAATGGATTATTCAAATCAACTTCGACACAAATACGAGCAAAAGAAATTACCTTACGGTCTTGAGTCTGTGAAGCCGATCCAACAGGTTTTCCAAGAAGCAAAGAGATTGAATGTAGGATGTCTTCCCTCCAGAATTCCAACGAAAGCCTCGGCAAGAAAACCCACACAGGCACCCGTGAAGGGATCTCTTCAGCAGAGTTGAAGCCCATATGCTAGGGCTTGATGAAGAGCCCAACCTAGTTAAAGAAATAAGGGCCACCTTCAAAAGCCCTATTCCTGTCTGACATGCTTGAAAAAATAACCAGAAAATAGTTATTAGCCGCTAAAAGGATCTCTATATCTCCTTCAGGGTTCCAAACCTGACGTGCCCAGGATTCCAACACAGGAAGAGAGAGACAAAGGCCCAAAAATTTGCAAATAAGAGCATGCTTGCACCAGTACTCAACATCCTCTGAAACTTGCTCAGGTTGAATAACCAAATCGGTCTATCTTTCAATCTCTCCAAACATCAATTTACTTTTTTAATTCGAAGCGACCCTTTTGAAGAGGAGGTACCCTCTCCAGAAAGAGGAAACTCAGTCCGATCCTTGACACTGGCATGCATCAGAGAGGATGGATCTCCCATATCCAAGTCTAGGGAAGAAGCAAAACCCTGATTCTCCATGGCAAAGAGAACCCACACGCCAGGCAGAAGAGGGAAGGAGGCAAGGTAGACGGCTCAAAAGCCCCAGCTGCCGCGCACCCCCCGTCCAAGTGACCCACGCACCAGACAATGACCCAACCAGCATCTAGCCACGAAGGGGAGGAGCTCACACCCCTGCCCACGCCCCTCCAGACCCCTGCGCACTCAGAAAAACCCCCCCGTGAGTAGGAAATGCCCTCCAAACACACTCAGACACCGAAAATGGAAGCGGCTAGGGCACGCGTGCCCTAACAAGCACCAGAGCTCCGCACAGCACCAACCGTTTTTCCATCTTTTCCAACCCTATCAAATATTATCATAGGAAGTTAAAATCAAATATACATACTCATATATGACAAATGAATACATTCACTAAGTGATTTGGCATGAAAGTGAACAGGCTTCAAAGTATAACCTATAGAATAGTGATTGTCATTTATGTCAAAATGAGAAATTGCATGTCAGATGTAGGTTGCATGTCAGATGTTCTTAGAGGGTTCTCATTGATGTGGATCATGTGGGAGGGTTTATGTTTCATCATTCAGAGTGATGACATGCAAGGTGACATGCTTTCATGTTTTCATCAGTCCACTTGCCACTTGCTTATTGTTATGTGGTTCATGTTCATCATGTTATATGGACACCATGCTTCAAGGAAATAGTTAGAGTGCATTGTTGTCATAGTGATTTATGATTGGCTTTTGGTCTTCATAGCATCACACTTGTGGTGTTGTGGAAATGATTAGAGTGCATTATTGTCAAAGTCGTATGTTGTTTGATGTTAATACTACAATGGATTTGGTACAAGATTCTCAGTTTAGGATGATATGGTGATAGTTGAATGATCTTAGTTGGAGTGATTAGAAGTTTCTGTTAAGCAAGAGGAGTTCATTTATTCAATAATAAAATGATGTTCATTATGGATTGATTTTGAGGACTGATATATGAAGTATTGAAGACATATTTTCAGTGAGGTTTTTGAAGAGAAAATGTAGGTGAATCAGGTGATTGCAAGGATGAATGTTTTATCTGAAGATTGAGAGATGTATGAGTTGATGTTGTAGGTGATTCAAGCACAGTAAGAGGACATTATGGAGCAGATATATAGAGTAACTGATTTCATTATTGTGAGGGAGAATGATATATTGTTATGAGCATTATATTGAAACTAAGAAACCCTCTATACCCTTTATGTTTTTCTGAGATTGTAATTTTTTCCAGTGAGGCACATATTTATCCAGAGAGGCTTGCTTGGTCAGTGAGACCTGTTTGTAGCCAATAAGGCTTTCTTGGTCAGTGAGACCTATTTGTAGCCAATGAGGCTTGAATGTAACTAGTTAGGTTTTGATTTGCTAGTGAGGCATAATAAAGTGGAAGGATTCAATAGTGGTTTTTTATCCCTATGAGGGTTTTCTACTCATAAATCATGTGTTATGGTTCCTGTTGATTGTCTCTATGTTTGTGCCCTCATGTCTTATATTTGATCAAGGTCTTGGATGTTATGCTTATCATTTTACATGTGTATATGTGTTTGATGAATTCCTCAAGTCTCTTTCATTTTCTGTCTAGGTGAATTAAAGGACTAAAAAGTGTTAAAGATTATAGACCACTGATTCACCCCCCCTCTTAGTGGTCCTATACTCCAACAAGTGGTATTAGAGACAAGTTCCCTATCGAAGTCTAAAAGGGTTGGGTAGGTCCTAATAGTGGAGTACTGTGGGAAAGTGCAAAAGAAATAGAGAAAAGAAAATTTCCAAGCCACATACTGATCAAAAGGTACTGTCTATACCAAACTCAAATGTTGATCTACAATTGGTTGATAGCAATGTCTCACATGTTGAGTCGAGTATTGAATTAGAGGAAGACTTTTCAGGAGTTCATTTCTTTAATGGTTCGTATTTCTCTATTTGGTATATTAGAATGCAAGCCTATCTATCTTCATTAGGGTATGGTGTGTGGATGTCAGTTGAGAATGGGTATTTTATTTTCTCTCAATCACCTAATACTACAAGTAACAAAGAGGCTTATGAATGCAATCATACAACAAAGAAGGCTATTCGGTCCAGATTATCTAATGAAGTTTCTTGTAAAGTTATGCATTGTGAAACAGCTCAAGATGTGTGGAAGGAGTTGATTAGAATCTATCAAGGTGATGCACTTGAAGGAGAGGACATCTTGGTGTTTGAGGAAAGTGACATTGAAAGGAGACATTCACATGAAGGAGATGTGGTCCAATCTAACTCAAAAGAAGGAGATCACATTATGAGTGGCGACGAACAGGAGTGTGAAGTTGATATAAAAGGAGAACTCATGTGTGCTCTAGGTGAGATCAAGAAATACAAAAAGGAGAACCAGAGATTATAGTTGCAGCTACAACAAGAAAAAGATTTCAAGTACAAAGCACTTTCAAATCTTGAAAGAGTATCTTCTGATCTTGAAGAGGTAAGAAATTAGATTGAGAATTTAAGAACACAAGTTGAAGAATCAGATAAATTAATTATCAGCCTAAAGACTAAGATTGAATAGGCCAAGAGAATAACAGATGTTACTAAGTCTAAATGTGACGTAAAATCTATTGAATGTCTAAAACTAGAGATTGAAATTGTCACCTTAAGAAAAGATATTGAAAATCTCAAGAGTTTGTCAAAGAGAAATTAGGAGTTTGAAGAGAGCACCACCAAGTTATATGAGATGTTGGGTAAGAAAAAATAACATAGGGACACTACTGGATTAGGTTATGAAAAGGGGTAGACATCTAAGGTTAGAGAGACTCTTAGAAATAAAATTGATCTAATTCATCATGGTGTTGCTCTTGAAGGCAAAATGGAGATTGAATTCACTGCTAGAACATCAAAGATGAATGGTAAAGATTCAGAAGAAAAACTCAAGCAAGCTCTAAATACTAAAGCTAAGATTAAAAACAAAGATGAAATGCACAACCAAAGGAGAAATTTTAGAAGAACTTCTCTAGCAAGGAAAGCATATATGTATAGGTATAATTATTCATTTTTTGGTTATTGTTTTACCTGTAATCATTTTGGACACAAACCAGTTGATTGTAGAAGAAGCCAATCTAATGTTGATCCAGTGTGTTATAAGTACAACAATGTTGGTCACATACAAAGAAACTGTAGAATGCATGGAAGATATGTTCTTGCATGGAATTACAATAGAAGTGGTCATAGGCTGTCAAAGAGGAACTATCAGTCATTTGATCTTGATTACAATATAGTTTGTTATTTATGTAACTCTCTTGGTCACAAAGCACATAGTTGTAGAATAGCATCATCTGGTTTGAAAAGTTGGAAAAGGAAAGAGGCTGAAAAGGTTTGGAAGAAGAAACCGAAACACAAGAAAGAACCTGTGAAAGTTTGGAGACTGAAACAAAGCCAATAGAAGATAGATCCTAAACTTGTGCATTTTGTACAAGTCACATCATCAATTGCATGAGATGCAGCATGAAGTCAGGGGGAGTTGTCAAATGTCTTATCTCTTACCCCTAAGGAAGTTGCAGGAATCAAGGAGCAAGTGGAGAAGGAATAGATTGTGTTCATTGTCTCTATAATTCATTTAGTGCATATTCTTCATCACAAATGAATATCTCAGTGTTGTTGTAGTGGTGTCTTTCACAGTGAGATGATAGATTCATTTTGATGTCAAAGGTAGATGTCAAAAGTTTACTTCACGATGTATATCTCTGCTCCATTCAAGAGATCCAACATCATTTCAGGGGAAGTAGTCCTCTAAGCTATCTCTTTGGTTATTCAGTGATCAACAGATATGATCATCCTATTGTTGTAGTGATCTGTGGTTATGAGCTATAATAGTTAACATGTTGACTAGCCACAGAGAGAACATGTTGGTCATTTGATGTTGATTATGTTGTCAGTGACTTTCAAAAGCAGGAGTGTGTTGATTGGTTTGAGTTTCATCCTTTTTGTTATGTGAAAGAAGTTGATCCTATTGTCTCATGTAAAGGTACATTCAAGGAAAGATGATTCAATTTGTTCAAGCTCACATGCTTCATCACATGTTTCATGTTTTAGATATAACAATGACTATATAGTGCAAGGTGCAGTCATTATGGAGGATTCTACAAAGAGTGTTAGAGATCAACAAATTATAGTCATTGAAAGTAATCATGAAAGTCATTAGAATTAGTAGAGGACAATGATATCAGATGAGAGGAGCATTGATGATTTTATTATGTTGTAGTTTAGGTGTGATATGATAGTGGTATCAATGTGCACTAGACTATTCTCATTTATTTTTGTTGCAGACATTTTATTCTTTCCAAGAGGATAGTGACTTCAAACTCTACAACAGTGACTACAAGGGGTTTTCAAGGTCTCAAAGATCATATGCTTCACAAGGTCTATATGGCCTTCTAAGGTATAATGTGATAGTGACAAGCACACAAGGTGTCAAGTCAAACTTTGCATCCTATGACAGCTCTCTAGGAGCTTTGGAACAGGATATGGCATCCATTAAATTTTTTTTTGTCAACATGTGTTGCAGGTTTTCATATTAAAAGGAATAGTCATATAGCCTTGAGAGCATCTTGACAGTGATTTTAGCATGTTAAAAGGAGATTGAAAATTAAACTTTTGTAAAGTAAGTGCAATTTGTGGTAGTGTTGACTTGATGCCAAAAAGGGTAGGACAGAATGCAGATTGACTGTGAAATGTTTAAGACTATGATATAACCTCCATGAAATGTTTAAGACTATGATATGACATGTGGTCTTGTGGCAAAATAGTTTGGCATGTGGCATAAATTCTATCATATTTCTTTCATGTGTTTCAGATATTTCCAAGTGTTTTTATCCACATTGCCCTGCAAGAAAGCAATCAAAGCATAAGAAGTTGTGTCTCAGATTAATCAAGTGATATGAACTATACAAATGTTTACATGACATTGATAGTAGAAAATGCATAGTGAATGTCAGTTATTTGGTGACTCGGACAACTTTAAATGATGATGTCAATGACAAAGTCAATATAATGATAAGGTCAAAATTATAATGCAATTTTGTATGTGAATCTGATCAAGTATAATAAACTTCTTCACAATTTGACAATGATTTGATAGCCTCCAAGTAACATTCTCCTCATGCCTTGACAAGTTTTTTCCATAAAGGGGGAGCTCATGGGGAGATTATTATTTGCACTTTGTCATTGGATGTCAAACGGGGAGAAAGAAAGAGAGTACTGACGATTTTGTCATCAATGACAAAGGGTGAGATTGTAGAATAGTGTTTGTCATTGATGTCAAAAGGAGAAGTTGCATGTTAGATGTACGTTGCATGTCAGATGTTCTCAGAGGGTTGTCAATGATGTGGATCATGTGGGAAGGTTTATGTTTCATCATGTAGAGTGATGACATGCAGGGTGACATGCTTTCATGCTTTCATCAGTCCAATTGCCACTTGCTTATTGTTATGTGGTTCATGTTCATCATGTTATATGGACACCATGCTTTAAGGAAATGGTTAGAGTGCATTGTTGTCACAGTGATTTATGATTGGCTCTTGGTCTTCATAGCATCACATCTTAATGTTGACATCTGCAGTGTTGTGGAAATGATTAGAGTGCATTGTTGTCGAAGTGCTATGTTGTTTGATATTAATACTGCAATGGATTTGGTACAAGATTCTCAGTTTTAGATGATATGGTGATGGCTGAATGATCTCAGTTGGAGTGATCAGAAGTTTCCATTAAGAAAGAGGAGTTCATTTATTCAAAAATAAAATGATGTTCATTATGGATTGATTTTGAGGACTGATATATGAAGTATTGAAGACATATTTTCAGTGAGGTTTTTGAAGAGAAAATGAAAGTGAATTAGGTGATTTCAAGGATGAATGTTTTGTCTGAAGATTGAGAGATGTATGAGTTGATGTTGGAGGTGATTCAAGCACAGTAAGAGGACATTATGGAGCAGATATATAGAGCAATTGATTTCATGATTGTGAGGGAGATTGATATGTTGTTATGAGCATTATATTGAAACAGAGAAACCCTCTATACCCTTTATGTTTTTTTTGAGATTGTACGTTTTGCCAGTGAGGCACATATTTAGCTAGAGAGGCATGCTTGGTCAGTGAGACTTGTTTGTAACCAGTGAGGCTTGCTTGGTCAGTGAGACTTGTTTATAGCAAGTGAGGCTTGAATGTAACCAGTGACGTTTTGATTTTCCAGTGAGGCATAATAAAGTGGAAGGATTCAAGAGTAGTTTTTTATCCCTATGAGGGTTTTCCACTCATAAATCATGTGTTATGGTTCCTGATGATTGTCTCTATTTTTGTGCCCTAATGTCTTATATTTAATCAAGGTCTTGGATGTTATGCTTATCATTATACATGTGTATATGTGTTTGATGAATTCCTCAAATCTCTTTCATTTTCTATCTAAGTGAGTTAAAGGATTAAAAAGTGTTAAAGATTATAGACCACTGATTCACCCCACCTCTTAGTGCTCCTATACTCCAACATAACCCTCCAAAGTAGGTCACTGGGGCAGATTTTTCAGGTGCATTTCTGACTATTGAAGTAAAAAAAAATTATCACAGGCACATAAAATTTTGCAAAATTTTATAGTGCCAACAATGGCTATTGCTTGGGGATGTATGCCCCTTGTAGGCATAGCAAGAATTCTGATCTCCGGTGGACTAGATTGGGTGTCTTGTCCATTGGGCAATAGAGTCCAACCTCCTTCTTTGCCCTTAACTAGTATGATTTGAAAAATCACACCATAGCTGATGGGACAAGGCCACCAGAAAAAGAAAATCCTCTACTTACCTCTGTCATACACCTTATTCTAATCTAACTGCATCAGGTTAAGTCTATAAGCACTATCACTGCAAGCTTGAAAACAAACTTCACCACTAGAATTCTAAAACAAATCACCATATCTTCCCATGCCAACATCAATTCCATCACATTGTATCTCACAATCAAGCACAAATTGAAAAACACCACCACCATGTGACAAACATCCGGCATTACCAATTTTTTCATCATGTTTCACTGAAGGTTTTCCCATATATACAGAGAAATTGAAACATTCATACATTGCTTCATAGCTGGTATCACACTGGTGCGAACTTTGAGAATCATGCAAACAATCCTCCAATGTATGAAAAGAAAAACATTCGTATTCTAGCTCATTTGTATCATGACTCACTTCCATATGAAATGTTATGTTATCAGCATTTTTCCCTCCCATACAAGGATCAAAAAGATCAACACGATAAGACATCATAGAATCGAAGGAAACTTCAAATCTCATGCTTTATTTTGATACAGAACTTTGAAATTCATTTGTCAATAATAGTGAAATTTGTTCACTACTCAGTGAACATGCTTTTTCATTCACTTCATTGCTCATGTATTTTTTACTTTCTTCTTTATCACAATAGAACTCAAAAATAACAAATGAGATGCATTCTTTTCATCAACATAATTATTTTCTTCACAAGCAACATCCTAATCATTTGAAAGTGCTTCATCCTCATTATAGAATGGATTTGAATATACATGAAAATCACATTTTGACACATCTTGACAAAGTATCATTTGATTTTATTCTATCACCTCATCAAATAAGAGGTTTGAAAAACTTTGAAAACTATCCTCATATGTATATACCTCTTCTTCATCAATTGTATCAGTCAATAGATATACTTCTTGTTCATTGTCAGGTGAACATGATCCTTCACTTGCTTCATTGCTGATCATGCAGGGTAAGTGCAAAAAGATGGGGGGCCAAAAAGTGGCCAAATTAATTTCAAAAAAAATTAAGTCATAACGTGAGCGTGTTATAACGCACTCGCGTTATGGCTTTCTACAAATAAAAAAGAAAAGGTTTCTAATGTCATTTCATTTCTTTCTTCTCCTCTATGCTCACGGCCTGCAAACCCTAGAAAGCATGCTCACGTTTTGTAAAACTCCATTCAACACAAAAACCTTATCGATTCGTCGCCAAAATGCCACCATGACATCGAGCATGCCAAAGGAGTGAGTTATATTTATTTTTTTGTTTGAATTTGTTTCTAAATAGGTAGGTTTTAGTTGATTTTTTATGTATATTTTGTTAATTGTCAGGAAATGTTAATGCACCTCCTCCTCCTCCTCCTCAAAATTCAAAAAATCTTGAGGAGGAAATACCTGCAAAATAACAACCTCCTCCATCCATTCCTCGACATGCCCCTGGAACACAAGAAAATATAATGGGGTAAATTGAAAATAACAAAAAAGAAATTGAAGATATAATTGCAAGGTTGAAAGATCCTTCCACTTCAACCTTGCATAGGTCCACGCTTGCTGAATCTCTTGAATCTATGTTATCAAATGTAGATTCAATTAGCAAGCAAATAACTAGTTGGACGGATAAGAGGAGAGAGTTTAGAGATTATTATGCAGACAAGTTGTCATACCAAGATGTGAAAAAATTACAAATCACAAAATTAGACTTGTGTTCCATTTTCACAAACCCACAAACATATCAACCTCCACCCATTACATGCAAGAGGTTCCCTATCCATTGGTGCAATAACCAAGCGATAAGGGACAATTTTGGGCAGAGGTGGTGGATGGTTTTTTACCATCCTCCATGCAATAATAATGAGGTCCCACAATATGTTTTGAGGAAACTCTACTACGAGTTTGTCCTTAATAAAGTGCCAAACTATTTTGATATGCAGGACTTCTAGGGTAGAGGTGGGGGGTCAGCACAAGATAGACCAGGGGCATATCTTGACCCATAGCAAGTAGTGAGATGAGTAATCAGCAGACCAGCCCACGAGCATGTTTCTATCCCTTCCATTGTGAAGGAGAGTGTTGAGGTCGATACACTTTAGTCCATTAGTGCCTTGACCCAGAGCATCATAGAGCATGCCGGTCTTGCAACACAGAGTGGGTTGGGAGATAGTGCGAGGAGCAGGGTCCCACCCCATACTTGTCAGACTTGTGGGTTAACCTATGGTTATGACCCCATGGATAGTCAGGACACAGGTGCACAGGCTACATCTGCAGCTGAGCATATGATGATGACAGATACCCTCCTGAGTGTGACTTTCGGCCTTGATACTTAGGTAAATGTTAGCAAGTTTATTGAATTTAATTTATTAAATTTCATTTTTGAAATGCAAGATTAACTAATTTAAATTGATGATTTTAATGAAATTTTAGGGTCATAGCGTCGATGCAGTTTTCAGTGGTTCTCCGCCTGCATTTTACACTAGATCATCTACTGTCGAGGTATGCAACTAGTAAACAATTATAAATATTACATGTGAATAGTATCATTATATGAATGGTATTCTAATATCTAATTTTGGATGTTGAATAGGTTAATACTGTAGATTTCATGGCAACACCTGCCAGCGGTGGTGGACTTCAAAGCTTTACGGAGGTAATAAAATAAATAGTTTAATGAATGAATTTTACTTACTAGATTTTTGTATGTGACTTGTGTGCTTTATTGTGTATACTTCCATGTTTAGATGAACGTGTGTGTATGTTAGGAGCCATGATTTGCATCACTATTATAGTTTTCGTAATTGAATAATGTTGTTTTATTTCTAGATGATGTAGGCTGCGGAGACACCTCCCCATGTTCATAGGGCAATGGAGCAAGGTGTGGCCTCCATGATTCATAGCTCCATGGCATTAACAGGGGTATGAGGCAGATTAGTAAATTTCAATTTACATTCATTGTTATAGTTGTCTATTTTTGAAAAATCAAAAGATTATTGATTTGAAGTTTTATTTCTATCTGGATGGTTTCTATAGGACATGACATCACCACGGCCTATTCCTGCTACTGAGGCAAGTGAGGAGACATTATATGTTAGTGGTAAGTGATTATTTTGTTAAATGTTTCATTTTTTATAACATGTAATTTCTATATATTAATGTCTATACTTTTTATTGTAACAGTGAAAGATGCAGGAAGAACTAAATAGGAGGAGTAGCCCTCAGGTTCATAGTAGACCACCCACATGTGCATCTCCATCCCCTAGAAGATCAAAGGCTGCCTGTGATCTATTCTCTTCACTAGCCAGAGGGGAATGACTTTTTATTGTGTTCCTTTGTTGTATGCCTATATGGCATTTGTGGACATATATTTTGTATTGTATATAGTTGACATTGTATGCCTATATGGCTATTTTGTATATATGTTATACTTATATCGACAGCTATTGATGTATGCCTATATGGATATTTGGTTAATACAAATATCTTTTATTGATGGTGTCCATACTTGCATTATAAATCCACATTTGAATGGATATTTGTAGATGGCTACTTCAAATATTTAAAGTCTAATTGTATTACATAGGATGTTTGTTGATCCAATAAGCTAGCTATTGTTATTCAAGTATCACCTAAGCCTCATTTTGGAACTAAAAGATAAAAGTTGTATTTAAAATAAATGAATCATCATGTTGAACAGAAAATATTAATATTCTTTATGAGTAGCATAGAATGTCAACTATATGCAATACAAAAAAATGAATCATCATGTTATTCTTTATGTTTGAGATCCTGAAAATGACTAAGTTTGGTAGCCTGATATCTTAAAACACTAGGATGAATATCCAAGTCATTAGGATGATTGTGCCTTGAGAAAAAGTCATTAAGATGAGCGCCTAAAGGAGACTTTCTTAAACATTCAAACATTGAGCAACAAGCATGAAGGGTTAAGGCACAATTTGTAACTCATAAAGCCTCAAAATGGCGCCCAACTTAGAGAGAGCATTCATTTAAGACAAGGCACCCATTGACACTTGTTCCACCATAAAAGTGCACCTAAGGTGGAAGGAGAACAAGCCTCTTGTAAGTGAAGTGCACCTGTTGTCTAAATCACTTCATCATGGTACCCTAGCATGAGGAGGAGTATATAAGTCAATAGAAAATGGCACCTATATTGCAAATGAAGGACTAAGTGGCATTTTCAATAAGCATCAATTCACCTTGAGCTTTCAATAAATACATCAAATTGAGCCCCATAAGCCTAGGTGCCCTTTGCCTGCAAAAGAACCTTGTATCAATGTCAAGAGTTGGTCGTATCGACGTATCGACAAACCTTGGTTAGGCTTCACTGATAGTGGTCTGTCTTGCCGATGAGTGTGGTTTGAAGTTGAAGACATTGGTGTATTAGAAGATAATCCCATCTATGCATTGGAAGAGCAGTTGAGAGATTCATCGATAAAGGGGGTCACACCGACAGTTGAAATCCATCAGTGTATCAACCCAATGAGATTAGAGTTCATCGATGTTTGGAGTCTCACTGACGGGTGTGGTCCGAAGGTTGTCATTTGTGAGATCGGTGTGTTGGCAGAAGAGTTTTTGAGTGTGCCGATGGTATTAAGTCCTACTAATAGGCGAGGGACTTAGAGTCTTGTATCGGAGTGACAAAGACATTGGTGTGAAAGGATATAAAGTCACCGATAGTGGTCTGTCTGACTGATAAGAGTTAATGATGGGATGTTTGTCAGAAGTGAAATCAAACGAAGTCATGGTGGCATCAGCTTATCAGCCGATGAAATTTTAAGCTCGCTGATGATATGTTGTCTCGCCAATAGTGAGTTTGAAGGTTCAAAAGTTGATAATTCTATGCTTCCACTGTGTTCTCTGCATCAGACACTCATCCCTACTACAGTCTAGCATTCTCTAGTTGTGTTCTCCCCTTTTTTTTTGTGAACACCTCTGGAAGTAATGTTGAGTTACTTGTGATGTCCTTATTGACTGGTGTTGTTTTGGATTCATGTGTAGTCCTTGTTCCTTATAGTCTATTGTCTACCTGACTATTTGTTGTAACTTATTGAACCACTATGATTTTGAATATTTAGATTTAGAGGGCATTAGACACCAAAACTTCTTGACCTTTAACAACCCAACCTAGAATCAATAGATTTTTGTCCATCCCAACTATTCTAGTCAAGACAAAGCATGTTGATTCTCATTCAATCCAAAGTTCATTAACAGGATTATCTTATCATAATATTTAGGGAAATGACCACCTAGATGGACAATGATGTGATCTATCTATAAAGAAACTTGTAAGAAGTATAGGAGGCATGAGAATCCCTCCATGTTGTTTATCAAGTTGAATGATCTATGACACATCATGTATCATTAGAAAATATTCTCGAAGAGAAAGCAAGTGAAAATACTCAAAACAACCCATAACAAGGTGGAGAAGTTTAAAGGATGGAGGTTGCAACACTTTCCAACCTCATAGCCACACTAGTCCAATGGATCAGGATAATACTATCAAGCATCCACATAATAGTAGATAATCTTATCAAAAGTCACAGAGAAATTTCTAAGGACCAAAGTGTTATCCCTATGACTTGACACATACTTCTTGTTTCATAAAGCAAAGGGACATGATATAAATATTGTTGTTATATGGAGCCTAATCAGACTCAGAGGTTAAATTTACCCAACTTTTATCAACGTGGTTTCTCCCCAAATATTTTCCTACTAGTTTTGGCACCTTGAAGTCTATGTGCATGAAAATTGAAGTCTAAGTGTTTTTCTTCAGGATCTAGGCGCCAGTTGAAGGTTGTAGTTGCCAAGAAGAGCACCTAGCAAGAGGAAGTCTTTTGGAGTCTCCAAAACACATCAAACACTTGACTAAAAACAAGATATCTTTTTCCCAAGTTAGGCGCTTCAAGAGGGAAGTTAAAACATGAATAAGCGCCAACTTGTCTAGGTGCAAACTCAAGCTTGTTGAGGATACACATGGTACCCAACATTCCTTGGTGATGTCATGAACTTCAAACGCTTAGAACTGTTCAAGGAATGCCCAATGCCCCTTCTTGATGATAGGCACCAAAGTGAGGGTGGAATTGTGCCTTGATGGCATTAGGTGCTATCTAGAGTATGCTACTCCATGGAAATGCACCTTCTTGCGTAGAGTAATTCAAACACTCCAAGGTCTTCAGTGATCAATTTCCCAACTTATGAAATGTCCTCCTTCATTTTAAAACACATAGTAATGCTCTAGAGAGATGACTATACCTAGGCATCAATCTAGGTTAGAAATGCCTCCAAAGTGCGCCTTCTCTTTTAGAATGCAAAACAAGGTCCAAAGGTGCTAATAAACTGAAGTGCTTCTTTGGAAAAGTCTCAAAGGTTAAGATGCGCCTTGTCTTAATGAGGTGCAACTCTTGGGTAAGAAAGCTTTTAAAGTGCACCTAACTTAGTGAAGAGGTTGATAACTTCTAAACCCTTCCTGGAACTTAGATTGCTTCAATTGAAGATCATCTCACACTAATACATCACCAAACTTTCAATCACAAGATCAATTCAAACTTAGGCGCTCATTATGAGTCTTTGCAATGTTGGCGCATCTGAGAGGTTAAACTGGCAAGAGATGGCGCCTAGCTTCCTAGACCTTGTTTCAATATGTTTGAGTTCCAAAGTTGACTCAATGGTATCAAGATGGCACCATAGAGTCTTTGGACTAGTTCCTTAAAGTTTCAAAAACATTCTGGCTCCTTGAAAATTCCTCCTACATGCTTGGGCGCCATTTCAAGGTCCTGGAACCATGATGTAGCACCCTATTGCTCTAGGCACCCATTCATGATTGTGCAACTTGAGATTGGTGCCTAGAGTGAATAGGCTTTCATCCTGACTTAATACACTGCCTCCTTCTGATGATTTTTGGGGCAGCAAAAAACCTTTCACCACGGGCAAATGTCTTAGAGATATAAAAAATTGAGAGAGGTTATTGTAGAGGCACTCTACATGATTGCGTTTCCTCAGACAGAATGTTTCTAAGTGACATAGTTTTCAAGTAACATCTTGTCAAAGATTGCTGCCTTTTTGCACTTTGGACTCTTCAGGGATATCGTCAGTACAATGTAGCTCAGACTGTTTCGACATGTTTGGGTGAAAAATAGGACCATGCCTAGCGTAAATGTATCCATCTGGATGCATTGGAATAGTTAGTTTAGTTGCATCAGGAGCAGGATGAAAGTTACACCCCTTTGCAACTTTACACTACCTCCTTCTGACAATTTTTAGGGCAGTAGAAAACCTTTCACCATGGGAAAATGCCTTAGAGATATAAAAAACCGAGAGAGGTTATTGTAGAGGCACTCTACGTGATTGCATTACCTCAGACGGAATGTTTCTAAGTGACACAATTTTTGAGTAACATCTCATCAAAGATTGCTACCTTTTTTCACTTTGGACTCTTTAGAAATATTGTGGGTACAATGTAGCTCGGACTGTTTCGACATGTTTGGGTGAAAAAAAAGACCATGCCTAGTGTAAATGTACCCATCCAAACATGTTGGAATAGTCAGTTTGGTCGCATCAAGAGCAGGACAAAAGTTACACACCTTTGCAACTTTACACTGCCTCCTCTTGACTATTTTTTGGGCAACAGAAAACCTTTCACCATGGGCAAATGTATTAGAGATATAAAAAACCAAGAGAGGTTATTGTAGAGGCACTCTACGTGATTGCGTTGCCTTAGATGGAATGTTTCTAAGTGACATAGTTTTTGAGTAACATCTCGTCAAAGATTGCTACCTTTTTGCACTTTGGACTCTTTAGGGATATCGTCGGTACAATGTAGCTCAGACTGTTTCGACATGTTTGGGTGAAAAAAAAGACCATTCCTAGCGTAAATGTATCCATCTGGATGTGTTGGAATAGTCAGTTTGGTCACATCAGGAGCAGGATGAAAGTTACACCCCTTTGCAACTTTACACTGCCTCCTTCTAACGATTTTTGGGGCAGCAGAAAGCCTTTCACCACAGGCAAATACCTCAGGGATATAAAAAACTGAGAGAGATTATATTAGAGGCACTCTAAGTGATCATGTTGCCTTAGATAGAATGTTTCTAAGTGACATGGTTTTCAAGTAACATCTCGTCAAAGATTGCTTCCTTTTTGCACTTTGGACTCTTTAGGGATATCGTGGGTACAATGTAGCTTAGACTGTTTCGACATGTTTGGGTGAAAAATAGGACCATGCCTAGCGTAAATGTACCCATCTGAAAGTGTTGGAATAGTCAGTTTGGTTACATCAGGACCATGACAAAAGTTACACCCCTTTGCAACTTTACACTGCCTCCTTCTAACGATTTTTGGGGCAGCAGAAAACATTTCACCACGGGCAACTATCTCAGAGATATAAAAAATTGAGAGAGGTCATTGTAGAGGCACTCTACGTGATCGTGTTGCCTTAGGAAAAATCTTTCTAAGTGATACAGTTTTCAAGTAACATCTCGTCAAAGATTGCTGCCTTTTTGCAATTTGGACTCTTCAAGGATATCGTCGGTACAATGTAGCTTAGACTGTTTTGACATGTTTGGGTGAAAAATAGGACCATGCCTAGCGTAAATGTACCCATCCAGATGTGTTGGAATAGTCAGTTTGGTCACATCATGAGCAGGACACCAAAAATGTAAAAGTTGCTTTGTGCAACTTGATAACATTGACACTTTTTTGCAACATAACTCAAAGATTCAAACTGACCCCAAATGACTCAAAGTGACTTAAAATCACCTTGATTATGGTGCCCAATGTACATTATAGAGGTCAAGGTGCTCCTTATCATTCAAACATCTTAGATGAGCGCATAGGAAAGGAGAAAGCTCTAAGTTTCATCATCATGAGCGCCTAATATCAAGAGACTTTAATGGCTCAAACCTTAGCATGGAGTCGTAAGGCTCATTTCATGTCTCCTTTCATCCATTTTGGCACCCTTATGTAGATTTTTCAACTTGATTTGGCGCCCTGTATGTGAAGGAAGATCTAAAGGCATGAAAGTGGATGTCATTTTGCAAGAGTTTGGATCATCAAAATTGAAAGAAATAAGTCTATTAAGCTTGGGCGCCCTTGGTCTTCTTTTCATTCATTATGAGCGCCTTGGGAGAATGGTATATAGGTCATCATAATGATTGGGTGCCTTGGATCTAGAGTGTTGGAGAGATCATCAAATGGTGTCTAGAGGAAGTAGGGTGAGTTATGAGTTTGGTCGCATCAGGAGCAGGACACCAAAAATGCATAACATGATGATGTAAAAATGTGTATATGTGTAAAAATGTAGGAGGAAATAAAAAAAGACAAACCTTAATTGTTAGTGTGCATACTTACAACTCAATGTAACATGACTTTACAAAATCAATGTGAATACTTACAAATTAATCCAATGAACCATCCGAGTCTGCTCTACTCTTTATTGTGTCAAGTATTGCTTCATAGTCAGACTCACACACCTTCCACAAGATTTTGTTCAAAGGTCTACCCTGATACTTTAGCAAATGAACATTGGATGCCATGACAAGGTTCAAGTAATGAATAATCTTTTGATGTGTGTCAAAGTCTTGAAACAGCTAAATATTAACACTCTTATGTGGGTACCTTCTAAGCCATGTTCCAGTAATAACCACTGAGCCTGTAGGGTATTCGGTGTTTTCTCCATCTGTAACAGGGGCCTCCAATTTTTTTTGGCCTCAACACAATGACAAGTAATAATATGTTCCCTCTTCGTTATCTTCATCTGCAATAACTGCATATACGTGCCCTACATTGATATGTGTAGCAAATTAGATGAAATTAGTCAACATTACAAAAACACTACAAAGTAAGATGACATTACTTGGTTGAACTAGATGAAATTAGATGCATATACATGCCCTATATTACCTGGTTGAACTAAATCTGATATGTGGTCAAAGTCAACTGATGATTCCATCTGTGTTAGTTCTAGTGTCGTCGAGGGTCGATATGTGTCAAGTGGGCTAAGATAACTTAACTGCCATTCGTCAACCCAATCCTTTGACTCGCACTCATCCCAAACTTAAATTGTATAGGAAGAACAAAAGCATGACATCTTTCATGTATGGATACTCCATGAACCTGCAATTGAGCTTCTGAAAGAGTGCATCTCATTTGATCCTATCAGTGTACAACAGTCCTCATATGGTGCAATGTTAGTATCATCTATCAACCAAAAAAATCTATGAGTTGAATTCTTACCTTCATTACTTGGACCCATGGAAGCATTACACCACTCGACAATCAATTTTGCATCTGTCAACTTTGCATTGTCTTTATACTTTAACTCTTCTCATGCTATGGCTCTTTTGATACATGCTCCTGCACCATCATGCTCCCCCTTTCCATGCCTAGCCTCACAAAAGTTCCACATATGTTGAATACCTGTAAAATTATGCCTCCTACTCAGCCAATAGAAATTCTGGGAGTTCTTGAATTGTGACGCATAGTTATCCAACCATATGATATGCTGACTGAATGATATGCCCCTTCAAGCCAAATCATTGTAGAACACCTAAAAGCAACCTTGCACGAACTCCATAGAATACGTGCGATCATCACTAATATAGAAATTATACTCCCTTATGATCTTTCTGTCATCCTCTGTACTATCATTTGCATAAATGAATGCGATGTGCACAAATATAGAAACCTGTGTGGAGTTGTAATAATGTGATTGCACCTCACGCTGTGGCTGTAGACTGTAGTTCTCTACAAAGTCAATGACTGAAACAATGCTACCAACCATAAATTTGTCCTTGCATAACTTGAATTGCAAGTCCAACCATTGAGCTCTATGGGCATGTCTTGCATACTCATACACTATGTTGTCACAAAACATAGGCATAAACTGATACATTGGAATCTTTTCAATAACTATTTCACACCTCTTTGCTTCTTTACCATCTTTTGTATTGTATGCCACTGCTTTATACTTGCCAAACTCTACTAGTTCATTTCCAACCACATGTGTTTTTTCCATATGTTCACATATTAGAAAATGTTGCAAGCCACTGTAATGATGACATGTGCCATCCAAGCATAATTTCTTGTAGAATATTTGACCTTCCTCTCTTTCACATAAAATTCTTGATATGAAGTCTCTTGAAGATGTTGGTGGGGCACATATCACACAACCCTGCAAATCATTGTTAGTATGCATATCTAAACATATAGAGCTATAAGCATCAAAATGGTTAGAAAATTCAATATGTAATCTACAACAACAAGTAGTGCGTGTGTGATTTATCTTAACATAGAAAGGAATTAGCATTTCAAAATATCTTTGACAAATTTTAATTTGAGGATACTTCTCTAGAAATTTACCATAAAACTGTGTTTGAGTCTCATCCAAAAAATGCTTTGGATGTGGCTCATGGTTTTGACTACCGATTCTCCTTCTTACCACATCCCTTTGATTTAGAGATACTCTTGTATAATTCTTCCAAAAGTCTTCAATTAGTGATCTCAATGCTTCAACAATTGGTTTATCTTTTCCTAGTAGTCTCCCCAAGAATGCCCATAATTCATTGGCATTAGTGTCCTCAATTCTTTGGGGTCTTCCAATGGCTCTTGATAAAATTTTCCTATTAATTCTCAATTCTTGACTTGTCTTTCTAATGAGACGAGCTTTCCTCATTTGACTACTTACTATAGTCAATGTAATCACACGCCATGTTGCATTACTATCTTTTGTGTGTGAGGTGTTACCCACACTCTCATACGCACTCATTAGATTCTTGACAATAGATTTTTCACTTGAAGCCTCTGATGTTCTCAACCCAAGAATCTTCATGATAGACCTATACTTTATACTTTGCATCATTTCAATGAATAGTTGACATCTTGCAGTCTCATTTAACTTTTCAAAGAACAATCTCCAAATCTTATTAGCATATCTTCTACAAGTGCATTTTGGAATCTTACCTTCCATTGGCTGCAAAATATTCTCATCAATATCAATCAAATACTTTGGCTTTCTATGCAAAATTTTAGGTGGTGTTAGGTAAATTCATCTCAACATGAGGAATTTCATCAATATTTAAATGAGATGGGTTAGATGGCATACCTTCAATCGAAGATGGAATAGATGATATACCTTGAGATTGAGGTGGGAACGATTGCATACCTCCTTCATCACATGTGAGTGATGATATACTCTCAACTTGAGATGTGGTAGATGGTGTCCCTACATGTTGACTTGCAGTAGAGGATGTGTCTCTAATTATGGTATTCAAATCTCTCGTACCATGATGTTTTTGCATTCGTTCTCTTTGTGCCACCAATACCATATCTCTTTGTGATGGTTGTGGTTCCTCTTCAATTGGTATGTCTTCATTCATCATGTCCAATTTCCTCTTCTCACGCAGTTCCCTCATAGCCACTGCTTTCTCTTCCTATGTTGGTTTAATTCTTGATCGTTTCCTCGGCATGATGGAGAATTTGTCTGTAGCATGATAAAGAGACCAATATTAGTTCCTAAGAAATGAATACAAGATAATAGTGGGATTGTATTTTTTTATGTTGTAAGGATTTATTCTTGTATAGTTTGACATCATGGTATGTTAAGGTTTGTTTATTACACATAATTATTAAAGAGCCCAAGTGTAGAAAATATACATGGCATAATATGAGATTGTAGGATACTTTCTTGATTGGGAATGTGTCTATTTTAAACATGTATGATAAATCATGATAAAGTAATTCAATCCGAAATAAGGAAAATGTAAAGAACATGCATGTAAAGACTTGACATACCTAAAAAATGAAGATTTGAATGGAGAGAGTACCCAATTATGTAGTGTTTTTATCTTCTTGCATCAAACTCCTCAACAATTTGAGATTTTCACCACTTGCTTCCTTTTCAATGTTAAATTGAATAACACTCAAATATAATTATTAACAACAATATTATTAACCAATCTATAATGTTAAATTCTTAAAATTGAATCACAATTAACATTGCAACACTACAAAAATTAAAACTTGAATAGATATATATCAAACTTGGTGTGAAAACTATGTTATTTCCTCCTTCTTAAGTTGGCAAAGCATAAAAGGTGGTGGAAAGATCATGCAAAGGTGGTACAATGTGTCAAATGTGCATGTGAACTTCCCAACAACATGGAAGCACTTCTTTTTTGTTGGAGCACGTGCAGAATCAGTAAGAAAATAGAGCATGTGGGCCTGGATCACGGGGGTCAACACTTTTTTACCATTTCAATAGCAAGACAAAATGCGAGTGCGTCATAACGCGCTCGCATTTTATCCAGCTATAGATTGATCACATCCTTTGCATTGATCACATCTCTTTCCAAACCTTCCCCTTCAGACTTGAATGCCCACAAGGTTTTTGAAGGAGAACTTTTCCTGTTTCCTACAAGAGCTTGCCAGATGCTCCACCATATGATAGGCATGACAATGAAGGGGCAAGCCCTCATAATCAAGTTCTAGATAGAAAATTCCCATCGAGGAAGAAAGACAGATCTTCTTTGGAAGAAAAAGTTATAGTTTCTGACAAATCCTTATCCAAGAATAAATAGCATGGGTTAACCCTTAAAACTTAAACCCTATCCCTACACCCTCAACACTTGACACTATATCTTAAGCCTTAAATCCTCATCCCTAAAGCCTCAGCCCTCAATCCTTAAACCTTCAACCCTAAACCCTATCCCTAATCCCTCTACCCTCGACACTCTAACCTTAACCTTGACATTAAATGCTAATCCATCAACTCTAAACCCTATCCCTAAACCCTCAACCCTCGACACTAAACCTTAAACCCTAATCCCTCAGCCCTCAACCCTCAACCCTAATCCATCATCCCTCAACTCTAATCCCTCATTCCTAAACCCTAAACCCTCAACCCTCAACGTCAAATCCTAATCCCTCAACCCTTCACTCTAATCCCTCAACCCTAAACCCTAATCCCTCAACCCTCAACCCTAATATGTCATCCCTCAACTCTAATCCCTCATCCATAAACCCTAAATGCTAGCCCTATTCCTAAACCCTCAACATACTTAATACTATACCTTAAACCCTAATCCCTTATCCCTAAACCCTCCAACCCTATCCCTAATCCTTATACCCTCCACACTCTACTTTAACTCTAATCCCTCAACCCTCAACCCTATCCCTAAACCCTTGACCCTCGAACCTTAACCCTCAACCCTCAACATCAAACCCTAATCCCTCAACCCTTAACTTTGATCCCTCAACCCTCAACCCTATCCCTAAACCCTAAACCCTAAATCCTCAACGTAAAATCCGTCATCCCTTAACTCTAATCCCTCATCCCTAAACCCTAAATGCTATCCCTATTCCTAGACCCTCAACAGGCTCGATACTATACCTTAAACCCCAATCCCTCTACCTAAACCCTATCCCTAAACCATCAATCCTCAACACTATACCTTAAACCCTAATCCCTATCCCTCAACCCTTAACCCTTAAAACTTAAACCCTATCCCTACACCCTCAACACTTTACACTATATCTTAAGCCTTAAACCCTCATCCCTAAAGCCTCAACCCTCAATCCTTAAACCTTCAACCCTAAACCCTATCCCTAATCCCTCTACCCTTGACACTCTAACCCTAACCTTGACATTAAATGCTAATCTGTCAACCCTAAACCCTAATCCATTGAACCTAAACCCTCAACCCTCAACACTATACCTTAAACCCTAATCCCTCAACCCTCAACCCTAAAACTTATCCCTAAACCCTAATCCCTCAACCCTCAACCCTAACCCATCACCCCTCAACTCTAATCCCTCATCCTTAAACCCTAAATGTTATCCCTATTCCTAAACCCTCAACAGACTCGATACTATACCTTAAACCCTAATCCCTTATCCTTGACACTCTTATTTAACCCTAATCCCTTGACCATTAACCCTATCCCTCAACCTCAACCCTCAAGCCTCAAGCCTCAACTCTCAACATTAAACCCTTAACTTTGATCCCTCGACCCTCAACCCTATCCCTAAACCCTAAACCCTAAAGCCTCAACCCTCAACGTCAAATCCTAAGCCCTCAACCCTTCACTCTAATCCCTCAACCCTAAACCCTATCCCTAAACCCTCAACACTATACCTTATACCCTAATCCCTCAACCCTAAACCTTATCCCTAAACCCTAATCCCTCAACCCTCAACCCTAATCTGTCATCCCTCAACTCTAATCCCTCATCCCTAAAGCCTAAATGCTATCCCTATTCCTAAACCCTTAACAGACTTGATACTATACCTTAAACCCTAATCCCTCTACCCTCGACACTCTTATTTAACCCTAATCCCTTGACCATTAACCCTATCCCTCAACCTCAAGCCTCAAGCCTCAAGTCTCAACATTAAACCCTAAATCATCAACCCTAAACCCTAATCCCTTAAACCTAAACCCTATCCCTAAACCATCAACCCTCAACACTATACCTTAAACCCCAATCCCTATCCCTCAACCCTTAACCCTTAAAACTTAAACCCTATCCCTACACTCTCAACACTTGACACTATATCTTAAGCCTTAAACCCTCATCCCTAAAGCCTCAACCCTCAATCCTTAAACCTTCAACCCTAAACCCTATCCCTAATCCCTCTATCCTTGACACTCTAACCCTAACCTCGACATTAAATGCTAATCCGTCAATCCTAAACCCTAATCCGTTAACCCTAAACCCTATCTCTAAACCCTCAACCCTCAACACTATACCTTAAACCCTAATCCCTCAACCCTCAACCCTAAAAGTTATCCCTAAACCCTAATCCCTCAACCCTCAACCCTAATCCATCACCCCTCAACTCTAATCCCTCATCCCTAAACCCTAAATGCTATCCCTATTCTTAAACCTTCAACAGACTCGATACTATACCTTAAACCCTTATCCCTTATCCTCGACACTCTTATTTAACCCTAATCCCTTGACCATTAACCCTATCCCTCAACCTCAAGCCTCAAGCCTCAACTCTCAACATTAAACCCTTAACTCTAATCCCTCGACCCTCAACCCTATCCCTAAACCCTAAACCCTAAACCCTCAACCCTCAACGTCAAATCCTAATCCCTCAACCCTTCACTCTAATCCCTCAACCCTAAACCCTATCCCTAAACCCTCAACACTATACCTTATACCCTAATCCCTCAACCCTAAACCTTATCCCTAAACCCTAATCCCTCAACCCTTAACCCTAATTTGTTATCCCTCAACTCTAATCCCTCATCCCTAAACCCTAAATGCTATCCCTATTCCTAAATCCTCAACAAACTTGATACTATACCTTAAACCCTAATCTCTCTACCCTCAACACTCTTATTTAACCCTAATCCCTTGACCATTAACCCTATCCCTCAACCTCAACCCTCAAGCTTCAAGCGTCAACTCTCAACTCTCAACATTAAACCCTTAACTCTGATCCCTTGACCCTCAACCCTATCCCTAAACCCTAAACCCTAAACCCTCAACCCTCAACATCAAATCCTAATTCCTCAACCCTTCACTATAATCCCTCAACCCTAAACCCTATCCCTAAACCCTCAACACTATACCTTAAACCCTAATCCCTCAACCCTAACCCTAAACCTTATCCCTAAGCCCTAATCCCTCAACCCTAATTCGTCATTCGTCATCCCTCAACTCTAATCCCTCATCCCTAAACCCTAAATGCTATCCCTATTCCTAGACCCTCAATGGGCTTGATACTATACCTGAAACCCTAATCCCTTATCCCTAAACCCTCCAACCCTATCCCTTAACCCTAATCCCTTGACCCTCAACCCTATCCTAAAACCCTTAACCCTCGAACCTCAATGTACTCAACCCTCAACATCAAACCCTAATCCCTCAACCCTTAACTCTGATCCCTTAACCCTTAACCCTTAAAATTTGAACCCTAAAACCTATCCCTACATGCTCGACACTCGACACTATATCTTAAACTCTAATCCCTTAACCCTCATCCCTAAAGCCTCAACCCTAAATCATTAAACCTTCAACCATAAACCCTATCCCTAATCCCTCTACCCTCGAAACTCTACCTTAAACCTAATCCCTCGACCCTTAACCCTAAATGCTATCCCTAAAGCCTCAACCCTAAACCCTAATCCCGAATCCCTCTACCCTTAACACTCTACCTTAAACCTAATGTAATGCCCCGTCATGCAACCCTAGAGTGCAAGACTAAAAGTGCAACATTACAGAACTAAATTTTTTTTTTAAAGCAAGTAAATGCAATAGCAGTAACTAACGATATCACAACATAAAGAAAAATGCACTTCTAACTCCTCTAGGGAAACATAACTGCATTAGAGAATATAAAGTAAAAACCACATAAGAGATAATCAATTACTATTGCTACAGAAAGATCAACTTATCATTGCAAGATAGTTTATTTACAAAATTACAATGCAAGATTACAAGACCGATCGTTCCGGTTTACAACTGAATAAATAAGAAAGCATACAACACCACCAAAGGTAGGAAGCAACTGGAACTAGAACACCTCTGCGCAGAACTCGAACCGCATCTCCAAAACGACCAATGGATAGATCTGCCACCCAACCATGTGGAACCCTGAGGTCCACCCCTTCGAGCTAGGAGATAATGACGAAGATTCCACTAAGCCAAGAAACAACATCCAAAAATAAAAGAATGACAACTAACTTGACACAATCGACCATACCAACAAAGCTACACAAGACAAGACATCACTCCAGAGGCACCACCAAGAAACAATAGAACTGCATAAGGAGAGTGTCATCGCATGGTCCTAACATGGGTTACCCAGGCTATCTATCCCCAGAAGCCGGCCCCCATCTATGGTTACCCTGGCAGCCTCTCTCTAGGTGCTGGCCCCATAGGGTGACACATGCGGAGCTGACAGGTCCTCTCATGGAGACAAGGAGATCGACCTTGCCAACTAGGCCTTCTCATCCCATCCTTAGCCTATGATAGCACTCAAGGCATGGGTGAGGTCTCTTACTTATCTTGTTAACTGTTTTAATACCCCAACCCTCTTGATTAAGTTATTAAGTTTTCCACATGCTTACAACTTCCATGGGGTTACCCAGGCGACCTCTCACTAGGCACCGGCCCCACCATGAAAGCCACTCCCTTAGCATTCTCTGATCAAACATACATACCACACATACAGGTAAGAGTCACCAATCAGATCTGAGCCATAACTTACGCCATTCACTAGGCCACAACAATAAGTCCATAGAAACCCTTCAAAATTTGAAGCAATACCATCAAGAACCAAGAACCATATTCAAGAGACGATTCTCATTCATTACAAGATACGAAAATCTAGGTATCCCATTACATCGACATGCCACCATCAGGCCAAATGTCAATACACCTCACCTCTGGAGTTAGGTACAACCAAAGATAAAGAAACCATAATTCAAACAAGGTCAACACTCCCACAATAACAACAGGTGGTCATGACATCACCCAAGATTCCTACTACACGACCAACCAACATAGACCAACTCCACCCTCAAGGTAACATAATACTCCAGTACACACGTAAGACATGACCAATGAGGAAATCAAGCAAAGAGGTTTCAAAGGACTCCCGATTCCATTAAGAAATCAACTCACATCAAGTTATCACAAATAGTACAACTTCAAAACTCTAGGAATAATAGGGCCAAGAAGGTGAACCATAAACCAAACATCCCTTCTTCTCAACGGTCAAGTAAAGCTCATAAAGTATTTCCATTAATGAACATTCCCAAGTTAAAGACACTTTAACCTCCCGTAGCATGATCACAACACAAGTCCTTGTTTCCCAAAGAAAAAGAAGAAACACAAATATAGGTACAATGGTATCCATCATTTACGAAGCATGACAAACAATATTACAAGCCTGACTAACAATTAATATTCAACATGGTAATAATACCCAATTCGTTACCTCATGGAACAAGAAACATTACTACGAATCACCCAACCATTTCTATCTTTATAATTACTCACTTCATCATTATACCAAGGAAAAACTACCCGATACACATCATTACTCGTAACAATGCTATTTCCATCACAACCATATTAAAATTCAACTTGACATTACACCAATAATATTCTAGATCAGATACATAGTAAGGACAAAATAGCCTACAATAAAACACAGATTAAAAAACTTAAACTAATTATATAATTACTTATTGGTATATACCACTAGCATGATCCAATAAATAACTATCAAGTTTAAATCTAACAAGCTGGCAAAAGTGTAGCTAATATGAAATGAAGTAATCAACACCTGATATGTTTTATAACCAAAATGGATATGTTTTAACATAAGTCACATAATCAAGGACATTGAACTAGCAAGGCTTCATCTTACCCTAAACTACAACTGAAGAACCTTCAGCTAACAAATTTGTAACACTAAAAGATTTGATAGTACTCTAACAAACCATTTTAACCACAAACATACATATATTTTCTTAATAACATGAAAAGACATCTTCCAATGAACAAGTGCAATCTCTCACCAAAAGACTATAAGCATCGATGTTGCAACTAAAACGTGAATCACTAGGATAACATTTACTATCAACAACTTCCGACAACCTTCACAACGATAAGAAAAAAATACTTTTCTTATATGAAAATTAACTATCTAACATAACATGTTACAAATGTTTTCCAAAAATAAAGAATCTAAATGTATAGGTTTTAGTCTTCTCCCACTAGACCACATTTGCTCTAATACACCAAGATAGATATCCTATTTCTTTACTCAAATAACTATCCACAAACAAAACATCTATAACCATTTACATCTTTGCTACAACCATTTCTCCTGAATTACCATTCATGACATCTATTGAAATTGCTACCAGTTAAAATGAGCCTTCTACAAGCGTAAGGCATTCCCTATCAAAAAGAGATTTTAAATAAACATTATCATTCTAATAACCATCTATAATCTTAACTTACTAACTAACATTATCCTTCTAGCAACAAAATTACGTAGATCTTCTAACACATTTATTCATAATCTTTCAGCAACTATAAATTCTTTTGTTATAACTACTAAATAATTTCATAAACATAGACTCTTATTCAACAAAACATAATTCCTTACGATTCGTGAGTAAACCTTAAATAGAAAATTTAACAACTTGGAGGATCTCAAAAGAATAATATTTATTAGGCTTATTCTCTTCTTAGATAATAATAATAAAAGATTTCTATTCTTATCACATAAGAATCTAGTAAAACCTTATGTCAACTTAACTCCCTGCTGTGTTTAAGTTAGAAAGGTATAAGAATAATTGATTGCAAAATAGAAGTACGGCTTCCCTTAGTAATTTTAGTAATGCTAAAAGGAGCAACTAAAAGAAACGAAAGCTAACTTTATGCATGCAACTTAAAACATTATGACCAAATAATTATTCCAAGACATTAATTAGTTTAGCAATCGGATTTATCTGACCAAAACCTGAGGGTGCTTAAATATATTCAGGCTGAGGAAGCATTCTTACAAATATTTCATTTTGCCTTAGCGGCCTATTGTAAAGCGTTGGCTCCGATAAGCATTTGTAGGGAAAAAAAATGGGATTTTCCATGGAGAAGGAAGTAGATGCTTGGGGTCAACTGCTTATTTAATCAAAATGTTGGAAGAAGCATAGTAAAATATGATCTGGTAGAATATGGGTATGATCATTCGATTGTGAAAAGAATCTTCATTTAAAATCATGGGTTTTTACGGTTAGGTGCTTTTCATCTCAGTTACAATCTATAAGTTTTATAGTCTCTGTCACAAAATTGAAAGAACACCATGCTGTTGTTAATGGTTGCAAGAAGTCACTAATTCTTAATAGAGTCCTATGGGAAAAGATATCACTTCAAGGAGTTGTGTGCAGATTTGAATCATTTCTCACATATTAAATAGGTATAATTTTTTTGTGGATATTATCGGTGATGCTAACTGAAATAATGTGAAAAATAGGCTTGCACTAAAATGAAGAGACATTCGTCAAAGCAAGAAGGAAGGGGAATTTTAATGAGACGTGGCAGTTGCATGTGCCCAAGTTGGTGTGCATACAACACGTGGGTCAAAGGCAAGGCACAACGTCTCATGGAACGCCACAATGGCAGAATATGTTAGAAAGACGGATTTATTGAAAGGCCCTAGAGAACTAAAAGCAAACGCAACTGGCGGTTGTAAAACCAACCTCCTCAACCTTCGCTTGCATCCTGCATGCCCATGCACAAACTGTAGCTTTGGATGAGGGCATGGACATCCATCAAGGCATAACGGTGGGGAAAATTTGTCAGATTATATGGTTAGATACGCCCTGGTAGAGCTGTATGTGAAAATCGAAAGAACAAAGAAGGCACACAAATTGTTTGACATAATGCCTCAAAGGAAAGTGGTCTCCTGGACTATAACGATCGCAGGATAAGCACAAAATGGATTTATTAAAAGGTATTAGAGACTTTCTAGCAATACGATTGGCTGTTATAAAGCCAAGACCACGGCCTTTGCCAGCATGCCCATGACCTGTGCCAACATGGCTGCTGATGGAGGCATGCAAGCTGTACAGGGTATGCAAGAAGTGGATTGTTTAAGAATTTTAGAAAATACAAAACAATGCAAATCTCAGGTGTAACCCAGAGTCCACGACCTTTGCCAACACACGGCTTGGACAAGGTAAAGGCATCCAAAGTAGATTTAACAGAAAACTTATATCAAATTTAATAGTTGGAGATGCCACAGAGGGCATGTAAGCACATGTAGAAGCATAGAGAAAGCACACATTGTTCTGACAAAGTGCTTGGAAGAAACAGGGGTCTCAAGGACCGAGTTGATTACAGGATATATCCAAACTGGATTGATTGAAAAGGCTATTGAAACTTACTTAGGATTTTATGAATTACAGAGAATGAAAGCCCCTCCCAGCTGGTCTCTCCTCTCCTGCCCTCTCAAACCCTAGGTTCTGCTCTTTTCTACTTTTTCCCCAATCTCCAGAGCATATGCATTCGTCCCCTCCAAAGGCAAGTTTACAGGGACACCTCATACGAATGTGGTCAAATCAACCTCAAAGGACATCAAATGCAATCTATAACCTCACTCGAGATTACCCAGAGAAGAAAAAATGAATCTGCAATACCAAAAAAATGACCTGCTAGACTAACTCTGAACCATACAATGATAATGAACTCGATGCTTCAATCCAGCAACATACATTTCACGAAAAACTCTGAAGAATTCAAAATGCTCTTGAAAATGAAACAAGAAAGGTACATTTAAAAGTGCAATCCTCCAAATAAAACTTAGCCTTAGCCAGATTGACGTAGAAGAAAGAAAAAAGGGATTCTTGGTATTGGGCACCTGGATCTTGTTCTCCTTCTGGTTTTCTTCCAACTTCATGTTGCCCATTTTCTGGTTGATGTCGTCCCCCTTTTCTCCCCACGCCCCTGGGACTCGTAAACTCAAATAGCTTCCCCGCGGGCCAGCAAAAAAAATTGATGAGGGCAATTTCAGCCTCCCTATTTCTGCCAAATGCGAATTCCTTAAACTGATTTCTACCCCCCAAATCCTGCCCTCCTTTCCCTTTTTCAATAAAATGATTCTACTCATAAAATAGATGCAGACATGCATCCGTTACCCAAGCACCCACTCCTCTACAAAATTAAAAATTTACTAATAATAAAGATTCTGCAATCAGAGAATTCATGTTCCACAACTCAAGGCATTTATTTCCCATATCAAAATTATTCTGCACAAAATATACACTAATAATTATCCAATATATGACATAAATACTCTTGGAAAAATAGATAATTAATTCTAGCTTATTCCAAAATTTAGCCAAGGAATCAATCCAATTTCTAGGCCAAGCAAATATTATCCAATAATCAAAGAAGTATTGTTATAAATAATAATTCATAAAAGTATTTCCAACCACATACATGCTCATAATTAACATGACTTGACTATACATCACGACACGAGATACCCAACATAAAAAGGCAAGACCACGACTCGAGGCAACAATAGAAAACAAGGACCGACCTAGTGGAATGGACCTCGCATTATCTCCCATCACTGATACCCATTGGAGTAAGAACCCGCTCGGACTTGCTATATCAGGTGGAGTCAAGGTTCAGTACCTGCAGCCTGCGTTAAACCATTGGTTATATACAATCGAGTACATATATGTCTACACACAGAGAGTCAGAGAGTTGCGGCGTAGTAGGGTACTCGAAGCGAGTAATACTGCACCGTCTCTGCTCTTGAAATAAAATCACAACAACTTCTATCTGAATTCAAATACCACAAGTCAATGACACATGATGATACTAATTCGTATCATAACTGAAATAATAGCAGAGCCACCATAAACTCACAACACCTGTCTAAATTTTATCAATCAAACGTAGTTCATAAATCATAACCTACTATTCAATTGACTAGGAACTGAGTCAATGCAATGAACAACTAGCAACTATCTCCGATTGACAGAGAGTAATGCAGAACCACCGCTATCGCAAGCCAATGACGAGGGGGGGGGCATTACACCTAATCCCTCGACCCTTAACCCTAAATGCTATACCTAAAGCCTCAACCCTAAACCCTAATCCCTCAAGGTCCTAAACTCTAATCCCTTATCCCTAAACTCTAAATCCTATCCCTAAATGCTCAACCCTCAACCTTAAACCTTAATTACTCAATCCTTATCCACCCCTCTCCTCCCCTATATGGCTCACTCCCATCTCTACCCTCCTCTGCCCTCGACACTATACATACATACATATAGGCATACATAGATATATACATACATACATATTAGCATACATAGATACATACCTACATATAGGCATACATTCATACATACTTGATTAATAGCCTTGAACATAAAAAAATTTAAGGGGAACATAACGTGAGTGCGTTATAACACAATCGCGTTATGTCAAACATGACAAACAATAGACTTGCGAAAAAGGAAAAATGCAAAGCAAACCATAATGCGAGCGCATTATAACGCACTCGCGTTATGTCTTTCTTTGGGAATCCCAACCTTGGGCTTGGGATTTGCTTTGGATTTCCAACCCAAAGGCTTGGAGTGCCTTTTGAACAGTCACAGACATGTTTTTCTAGATTCTTCAAGATTTCACATAATTTCGTTCGTGCTAACCCTTAGATTTGTACGTGTTTCAACGTCAAACAAATCAAACACCTAGGTAATGTTAGGCTTTCTCTTAGCTATTTGATGATGTGATTTGTTTCACATTTTAACAATGTTAAGCCTTTCATCTTTAATTTCTTTTGTTTGTGTGTCCATTTTTGGGCAAAAACTACTGTTTGGTCTTTTTTTCATTGTAAATTAACTATTCATTGAAATTTCAAAAAAATTACATATTTAGAAACTAGACGCCATTCTACAAATATTAAAAAAAGAAAAAAATGATTTTCAATTAGTTTTCAAAATTTATAGGGGTAGCACGGCCAAAATTCTATTTTTTAGGATGTGTCCACTTTGAAAATTACTAAAAAATCAAATATTCATCAAAAAATTATCAGAAAAATTGGGCATAAACTACATGCTATTAGCTAATTTCTCACTAAAGTGATTTTAAAAATGCCAAAAAAAAGTTGACCTTTTGAGGGAGCCACAAAACATGCTATGTTATGTTTTTTTGACAGAAACAACACCAATTTCTATGGCTCCCTCTTTTGAACCCCTTAATCTATGCCATTTTTTTAAAAAAAATAGTAGTTTAGAAAGTAGACTCGGAGCACTACGAACATTGCTTTGGTTGCATCTCCAAATTTTGAGTGTAACTATGCTCAATTTCTCATCCAAGGCTAGTATTTCCTGATTTCAGAAAAAAAGTGGCCACTTAAGACCCTTTTTTGGCCCCCCATCTTCTTGCACTTACCCACACTCTTCATGCAATGTGTCGTCAAAAGTATCTTCAATGTTGCAATCCTCCTCCAAAGTGAAGAGTTGGCCTTCTACAATTTCATTTTCATTCAAATCTGGAATATCATTATTGAAAACCTCACTTGCACATGTTTCCTCTATTGGCTGATCTTCTCTATGACACTAATCAATTTGCACCCCTGGAAATGTTTCAAATTTGAGATGTCCTCTTGCAAATGGATTTTCCTCTTGATGAACATGATACTGTTGATACCAATATCCCTATTGTTGATATTGAAGTTTATGTTGTTGAGGTTGCTAATACACATTTTGTTGCATATTTTTGTAAGCACCTCCAGGGTAATACATATTACCTTGTATATTTTGAAGTGGATCATGATATTGATGCTGATATTTCCCCATATGCTAATCATATCCCTGATTTTGGATTTTCACTCCTCCTTGACTAGGGGGAAAAGGATATGCACCTCCAATAGGTTGATTACAATCAAATTAGTATTGTGGCTGATTTGAAATAACCTAGGCCCTCAACTGAAGCAGTTCTTGCTCCAATTCTTGATGCCTTCTCAACATTTTTTTCTTTTGACCTTTGATGCATATGCCATTTCATTGCTTACTGGAATAGATTGAGGCCTGAAAGTTTGTGTATAATTTTCATTATTGTTGCTAAACTGACTCAAAAACATCCTTTTGAAATCTTCCCATGAAGATATACTTTGCATGGGTAAGCCGCCATACCATTCTCTTGCATTATCTTTCAAAGACCTTATAAAGAATTTCATAATGATTTCTTTTGCACAAATCTAAATTTTTTCAATAAACTCAAAAAATGATTGTACATGCATGTAAGCTGATTCAAACTCCTCTCCATGAAACATAGGCACACAATCTCTAAGCTTATTTCAAAAAGGATTTGGGTAGCTTTGTATATTACTAAAGTTTAATGGTTTATATCTGTTTGGAACAAATACTTCTCTTTGTGGTCATGGCTAGAATTGATGGCTATTCATTGTGTTTGGAACCAAACAAGGATAATCATACATATGATACATCTTGTTTAACACTTTATAAATCTTTCACACAAAAATCCATTTTTGAAAACCAAAATAGAAATACCTAGAACAACTGCAGCAAATGCTAACCCTTCTCCTTGTCTAAAAATTATGTGAATTTGGAACTTCTTTGTATCCTTTAGGTTTTTGAAATAGAATCACCACCTCTTTCAAAGAGGAATGAATTTCATTTTCTGGGTCTTCTTTAGCAAATCCATTTACATATCTCTTCACCATTAAAAGTCTGTTGATGGCTTGGATGGGCAAAAATCTTTCTCTAGAGACTCAAGGGTAAGATTTGACACTTCAACTACCTAGCAAAGTCACCAATTTCTTGTGACTCGGATGGGAAAACCTTTTCACAAGAGATCCCAAGGAAGACAAAATTTTCACTTCAAATCCCCAATAGAGTCACTGATTTGGTGGTTCTCAAATCTATAGTTTACCAAACCCTAAAAGGATAACAAACTTTATGATTAGGTCTGATAATCGATTTGGCCAACTGACAGAATCAATCAAAATGATTAGAATTCCCTATACTTTAGGTTCTGCTTCACCTAGGTGGGTGTACCTTTCTATCACTAAATATGAGCTCTCCAATATGAAATGGTGATGATTAAGTAGATTATGTACAATTTTTCCAATTAAATTATCCTCTTCAACCAAATTCACATTGGCATGGAATCTAAAAAATGGATTTATTTAACTACTTTATCGGTTATTCCTACTCCTACAAATAGAAAACTAAAATTGTGTTTAAAATATATACAAGAGATGATTTTGGAAGTTGTGTGATTGGTGCCTTTTCCTCAACTGAGTAATGGAGTCAAAATACAAAAAAGATATATGCCTTCCCTCTAGCTACAATTCGATTTGTTTGACACTACAAGGTCGATGACTAGCATAGACATGCAAAAAAATCATTTATTTGGTTCTTCTTACCTTATCCAATTAAATTTCCTAGGTTACTGTGATTCACCTAGAGGAATTTAGTCCTTTCTTGAAGGAACCCGATAAACAAACCACACAAAACAGGAAAATGTTTTGACAAGTCAAACATATACATGATATATTGACTTGAATAACAAGGGAAACTAAATTGGAGACAACTAGGTAAAATTTTACCAATTAGTTTAACAAATAAATGACACCAAATTTTAGGTACCAGATGAATATAATCTCTCCATTACTGTGCTTCAAAAAATTGACCTGTACACTATCTTGCTCTTCCAAAAAATAAATCTCAGAGAGAAATCCCCAAGGTCTTGGTTTCCTTCTTATATATACGAAGGAAGCAACAAGCTTCAGACCTTTTACAAAAATGTCTATTTAATTTCCCACCCCTTCATTTGCAAAATGAAAAACTTTAACTTCATCTCCATTGAGAAATAATTTTGCAAAATACAATAATCCCCTTGAAAAATATTTCACCACAATATTTTTGCAATAATAGTCATAACGACTATTAATATTCCCCTCTTTTACATTCATACTTATATTCCCCTAGTAAAATAATTACCCACTCGTCATCTCCCTTGGTAAAAACATTTTACCTCTCAATGAAATATTTTACAATGAATTATATTCCCAAAATAACAAATTTCCCCCTCCTGTGCAAAATACTTCATTATATTTTATTTACAAAACAATTTATTTCATTTCATGGTTTTATTTCTCCACTCCATTATTTTATTTTTACCCCATTGTTTCATTTCCACCACACATAAATATTCACCGCTCACCTTATTATTTATTCCATCGCCCATAAATATTTCCACCGCATTGCCACAAACATCTTTTTTCCTTTGTAAGAACGCGGGAAAAAGCCTTAAGTCCACTGCTCTCTTGCACATAGACTTTATACCTCCTATGGTGATGTGGGGAATCAATTCATTTTAATAAATTTTGTCTTTACTTACCTTCCGTACTACCACATATGTTTCATTTTTCCTCTGTGGGAATGCAGGAAAAAACTTTGAAATCACCACTCTCCCGCACTCCTTGTCTTTGACCATTGTGGTAACGTGGTACCTTTGCAAATTGGATGGGTCTTATTTCTTCTCTTGGAGTCCTGAAGTTTGAGCAGGATTTGGTGGTATAGATTTGTAGTATAAAGAGATATGGAACATAGCATTGAACAATAATTTCTTTGATATTCAATTGGATTGGCACACTAGCTCCATAAGCACTCCATTCGTCATAACACTCCCACAAGTCTCCCAGAGAATAATACTCCACAAATTTTATATTTGAAGGCTACCAAAACTTGTTAGAATCAAGAGAACCAGCTTTTCTATCCAAAGCATCATTGCTACTGCCAAACTTGGTATACTTTTAACACTTTCTAGCCTCTTAGATTCTTCAACGCCGCTTGGAACTAGAAATTATATATAGTAATATTTCTTGGATACACTTCAATCTTGGTGTTGTGTCTATCTTAATTTAGAGTGAGCACATTCTCCCTATTTAAAATGACAGAGACATTTCATATCTCTCAAAATAATTTCTCTTGCAATAGTCATGGAGATAATTTTTTGTTGCATTGTGGCAGTAAAGAAATAATTCCTCTTCCTGTATCCTTGGTAGCTTTATTTGCATATAATTTATAAATTTAAACTTTATAAATATTTGAAATAGTTTTACGGATTTCAAAGCTGCCCCAAATTCATTTTAAAACATACAAAATGTTTTAAAATTTATGTCATTTAAACTTTAGAACTTAGGGAAAAATTTTCAATTTCAGCTGGAGGGAAAACATAGTAATTTCATTGTAGGCACATGAAGCATCCTAGAGCCATAAAAATTTATGAGGGATTGTAATCAATTATTTTGGAAGTGGGTTTCTGACGGATTTTGAATAGCTTGCCAAATCAAGGTACTTCCGTTGTAAACTGGCCCTGTCAAAGCATGTAGCGGGAAAAATGAAGTTTAAAATAATGCACCAAATGAGCTTGGATTGTGATGAAATCAGAATTGGAGACCCTTGAGATCAGACCAAGACCAGTGATACCCTTTGATTTTTGAATTTTGCAAATTTTCTAGAACAACAAATCTAGCCCAATTGTAGTCACAAAATAGTTAAAAGGCATATCAAAACTCCTTCAGCGGCCATGCAAATGCACTAACATGTTGACATATGATCCAAGAATTCATGACAACAATTGGTTTAGCAAAACTCATTCCAAGGTGCAAGATATTAACATTCAAAGTGGCACACTTAGCCTTTTCTAAAACCGCATTTGTCAAAAACCAACTTGAGCTCACCAAGTCACCATCCTGAAAAAATACGAAATCTCCTCATCAAAAGCTGCCACTAGAGAAACTAGTTCATTTAGGTCCATTGAGCATGTGTACAAAAGGATTTTTCACCAATTCACTTCATTGACAAAATATTAAGGGTCAAAGTTGACCTCCTTGAAACATTTTGGAAATGAAAATGTCAAAATATGACAAATGCCATTTGCTTTTGGCCTTGAAAAAATATCAAACTCGATCCCGAGGCTCTGAAATTGGATTAGGGAGCATATGAAGATTAGGGGAATGTATAATACTAATCCATTTGTCACGACGATCACCCAACTATGAAATATTGATCTAAACAGGAGGCTACTTCACAGGCCTGAGAATATGCAAATAGTAAAACAATCCCAAAACCCTCCAACTTGTCGCTTCAAAACCCTATCAAATCTGATAATAGGAAGTTGAAATCAAATATACATACTCATATATGATAAATTAATACACTCACCAAGTGATTTGGCATGAAAGTGAATAGGCTTCAAAGTATAACCCTCTAAAGTAGGTCACTGGGGCAGTTTTTTTTGGTGCATTTCTAACTGTTGAAATCAAATTTTTTTATCACAAGCACTTAAAATTTTACAAAATTTTATAGTGTGAACATGGCAGAAAGGATTGGAGCACTGTTGTAGCAATCTCATGCTCTCGAAGACAATATGGCTGAGAGAAAATGATATTACTTGTAATCATTGAAAGATTTGATAACTCCTTCGAGTAGCCTGAGAGCCATACTCATTAATGATAACATCTTTTTAGCAATCTGAGTACCATACTCACTATATAATAATAATACCCTTTGAGTTGGGCATGGGAACTGCAAAGCAAACTCATGAGCCTATTATTTAGGCTGATGGCCATGCTAAATGAGTGAAAGATTATTCATGAAAACCTTAGCTTTGGCAGTGTCTAAGCCATCGAGGCATTCAAGACATTTAAGAGGAAAAGAAACACTTGAGTCTTTATGGAAGATAACATCTTTATTTCGAGAGTAAACTATTTATATTTATTGGAATAGTAACATGACTATTTAAACTGTGGGATAAAACCAGTTTACTGATGACAACTTTGCTTAGTCTACAATAAGTGTATGCCAAATGTTGCATGTCAAGTTAAAACCCTTGACCGTTATTTTGTTTTCATATAAAAGAGAATTTGAAAATGAGTATGATAATTCATTTGTTGCAAATGTATTATGCATGATCTCTCTATGGTATGATAGTGTATTGTGGATGAAGCATGGGGTTCAATTACCCATTTGAACACTTTTGACCGAAGGTCTACCTAACATTGTCAACTTAATAGTCTATATTGGCAAGTGTTATAGTCGATGTGAATCAATGAAAACCTTAAAACAAAGGTAACCATAAAAATTTAGACCAAGGATGGTCATAAAAACTGAAATAATGAACTTGCAAAAGAAAGCACGGGAAAAGGGTGATGTGGAGTCACAGATTCCCTATTGCTTAACACCATAAGATGACTAATGATGTACTCCTAGAATTGGAGTCAAAATTCTAAGATAGATAGACTATGGGAGAAATGAACCCATCTTTTCCAAGACCTAGAAAGGTGAAATTATGAACATTGTAGGATGGGACAACTTCAAAGTTGAGTCGAGGTGTGTGAACATTCGACTATGTTCATTGCAAAACATTTATCTATGTAAAAATTTGGCCAAAGTAATGCATCCATCTCTGCATGCATAAGTCAATTCACTATGCTCCAAATGGAATAATGCTTCAAGTAGTGTCATGCATAGTTAGAGTGGATCTATACTTGTATGACCATGAAGTATTATGAAGGACACAACACCAAATACTCAAATGGAAAATTAATTGGTTCCTTATATCTATTCCCTTTATGAAGGGTAGGGCTGTTTCCAAGAAGGAAGTTGTGTGGGGGACCACTGATTTGTGGTTGGAGGAAAAGCACTTGGGTGATGCTCTCTTTTCCAAGCAGAAGACTAGTCGAGACTTATGAGGATAGATGTCAAAGTTTCAGATACAATAGATTCTCTTATATGACTTGATAGTCAATATTATGTGTAATTTATCATTGATGTTATGAGAAAAACATTGTAATTTGATATCTTTGGAATTGTTGTAAATTTTAGTTTTGAAATGCCTAGAAAAGATATGCATAACAATTTTGATTTTGGTATTGTTTATTACATGTTTAACTCTGATTATGCTAATCATAAATTTAGTCTTAATGGTAATTAAGTTGGTTAATTTTGGGTTCACAAGAGATGGCTTGTTACATATGGTATCAAAGCCAGGTTTAATACATGGATCTATTAGCTCACTACATAATATTTTTCTCCAAAATTAATAGTCGCTAATGTTTGGATGTTCTTATGCCAAAATGGTAAGAATAAGAACAACACCCAGAAAGAAGGTATCAAGAAATGGACATTACCTTAAGGCTTTGAGGGAGAGAGCCTCAAGAATGAAACACCTTGAACAAATTGGTTGTTTGATAGGTGCATGGTTGTCTGATGATGAAACTTTCACTGTTGTTATTAAATGCATCAAGCAAGAGATGGGGAAAGTGGTTAGGGTTACTCCTATATATGAAAATGAATTAATAAGACCTTCTGCACCTAAGGAACCAATATTATAAAGTGATCTTAAGGATCCTAATGTTACTTAGGAGATTGTGGATGAGTACCTACGAGTATGTCCACCTCCTAAAATTGATTTGATAAACCTCAATGATGAGAAATGAACTTGGGAAGATATCCCAATCTGATAATGACTTACAATAGAAAAATGCAAACAAAAATTTTGTAACTATGGATGGATTATATGTAATCCATGGAAACTATAATGCATTTTGAAATCTTGGCAAATCTTTCCTTTCTTGTTAAACATTGCATGAATGAGAATTGATTTACATTTATGAATGGATTCAATGGTATGAAAAACTAATTGAATGATTAATCTACAAACTTCAAGAGAAGTAGATTGTAGCACAGTTAAGACAAGAACTGATATGGGAGATAGCCAGGAAGAAGGGCAACCTTTAGGCCACTCTGAATCTCAACTTGACCAGATCTTTCCTATGCTCCAAGAGATGAGATTAAGAATTGGAACTCTTGAGCAAGAGGTCAGGGGTCAACATGGACCCAAGCAAGAAGCCTATCATGGGGGTAATGACAAGGAATGTCATGAGGACACCACCCAAAGTGAATATGGAGAGAATAACTCTGAGACAAGACATCAAGAGGATAGAAGAAGCCACTTGGATTTGGAATTATCCTGAGATACAAAAAAACTTACCTCTCCCAAGTTTGATGGGATGGTAAGCAGAGATGCCATAGAGGCATGGCTTATCGAAATGGAGAGATACATTGAAATAAGAAACTATTCTGAAATCACCAAAGCGATATGGGGAGCATACTAGTTGGCAGGTGAAGCATCCACTTGGTGGATGAATAGGAAAATGGAGTTAGGCTTGAGATCCATGAGTCTAACCTAGGAAAGGTTTGTGGAACTCTTTAGTCAAAGATGGTTGCCTCAGTTGTATTATGATCAAAAGCTTATAGATTTTCCAAATCTAAGATAGGGTAATTTAATGGTGAATGAGTACTAGGAAAAGTTCACTTGCCTACTCAAGTATGTTCCACAATATCAATAGGATGAAAGGATTCATAATTGAAAGTTTATTATGGGATTGATCACCCAGATTGGGGGTGAAGTTGATGTGCATGGTCCCACTTTAATAGACCAGGCTTATGAAAAAGCTATTAAATAGAAACAAAAATTGAAATCTATGTCTTCTTACAGGGAAAGGAACCGTAACATGTATAATTGGTCCCAATCCTCCCAATCTTTTAAGAAAAAGGGTAAAAAGTAGGCCTTTTCAGAGAAAAATGATAAAGCATCCAAGAATAAGAAAAATGAATCCAAGGGGGAAAAGAAAGGAAATAATAACTCCAAGAAAAATGGAGATAATTTTGGAAAGCCTCATGAAAGGCGAGGACCTATGGGAGGGTGTTATACATGTGGAAGTGATCAATATGCCAACTAGAGTCCTAAAAAGACATAGGAAATGCAGCCACAAGGAAATCCTTTACCTTCTCAGCAGGTAGCATTCCAACAACGCATACATGCAACCCTCGATAATAGGCAATCTGAATATCAAATCACTCCCATTGAAACTACAATTATTTTATCTAGTCTTCCAATTTTAGTTTTGATAGATACTGGTGCAATAGAATGTTTTGTTTCCCTAAAAGTTTTAAGTAAAATTTCTAGAAAAGCTGGATACATGGAAAATACTTGGTCAGTTGAATATTCAAATTAGACCAAAGCTTAGGTAGAATAATGCTTGTTTGAGGCTAAGGTTGAACTTCCAAATTTCTTTACTAAAGTGAACCTATACGTAGCCCCATTAGGCTCATATGATGTCATCCTTGGGATAAATTGGTTATGGAAACATCAGGCTAAAGTGGATTGTTATGCCAAAACAATAGAATGTCTAGATGACTTTGGGAATTAGGTCTTCCTACATGGTAACCATAGTGAGGTCAAACTGAGACAAATATCTGCCCTATAGATGAAAAGAGCCCAAAGAAAGGGATGCCATCTTTTTGTTGTCAATATGGAGAAATTAAATAGTTTTGAGGAAACTAATTTTCAAGATGATTTAATGTTTTAAGAATCTCAAAAACTCTAAGGAGTTGAGAAAAAGGATTCCATAGATTGGGAAAGATCATATATGGATAGGTATCCTTTTCTTAGAGATTTTAAGGATGTGTTTCTAGATGAATTACTAGGATTACCTCCTAGAAGAGATTTTGATTTCTCTATAGATATAATTCCAGGATTAGAACCTATATCTAAAACTCCATATAGAATGACCACAATAGAGTTAATGGAGCTAAAGGCTCAATTGCAAGAATTGCTTGGTAAAGGGCTTATAATACCCAGTGTGTCACCCTAGGAAGCACAAGTAATTTTTGCGAAAAATGCATTGTGGCTATGTATAGATTACTACATGCTAAATAAAGCAACAATAAAGAACAAATACCCACTGCCCCGCATTGATGATCATTTTGATCAAATGAGAGGAGCAACTGTGTTTTCTAAGATTGATCTTAGATTTGGGTACCATCAATTATGGATAAAAGATGAGGATATTCACAAAATAGCCTTCAAAACAAGGTATGGGAATTACGAGTTCACTATCTTGCCCTTTGGATTAACAAATGCACCTGCAGCATTTATGAACTTAATGAACAGTGTGTTCGGAGACTATTCAGACAAGTTTTTCCTAGTTTTTCTTGATGATATTCTAATTTACTCTAAGAATGAGGTAGAACACCTTCACCATTTAAGGATTGTTCTTCAGAGGTTAAGAGAGCATTAATTGTATGGAAAGCTCTTTAAGTATACTTTCCTTCAAAAGGAAGTATAGTATTTGGGCCATATAATTTCAGCTAAGGGAATAGCTATAGACCCAACCAAGATTAAAGCCATATTAGAATGGCTCACACGAAGAAATGTAAATGAGCTCTAAAGTTTCATGGGTGTAGCAGGTTATTACAGGAAGTTTCTGAAAAAAAATTCCAAAATTGCTTGTCCTATTACTTCTTTGCAGAGAAAAGGCAAAAGGTTTGAGTGGTTAGACAAGTGCTAGCAGGCATTTGACCACCTAAAGGATAGGTTGACTACAACACCTATCTTGAAGGTACTTGACCTGGAAAGTCATTTTTGTAGTCATCACCGATGCCTCAGGAGAATTCTTAGGTGGTGTACTTGTTCAGGATGAACATGTTATTGCATATGAATCCAGGAAACCAAAACCTTATGAACAAAACTATGCCACTCATGATTTGGAATTAGTAGTAGTAATTCACTCACTACAAATATGGAGACACTATTTCTTGGGAAACCTTTTGAACTAAAAATAGACCACTAAGGGCTTAAATATCTATTCACTCAACCACATTTAAATGCCAACTAAAGAAGGTGGTTAGAGCTAGTCTCATATTATGATTTTGAGATTAAATATATTCAAGACAAGGAAAATTGAGTGGTAGATGCCTTAATTAGAAGAAGACATATCTCCTCAATGATCTCCATACATTCTGATTTTAAGAAGTAGGTATTTAAAAAGTCTAAAGGAGATGGGTTTTACGAGAAGGTAAAATAGACCCTTTTGGAGAATCCCTAGAATCTAAAATATGATGGATTTTACCTTGAACTAGATGGGTTATTGAGGTATTAAAAAAGGATGTATGTTCTGAACTCTGAGGAGTTAAGGAATGCTGTGTGGAAAGAGGCTCATTCTACACCTTATTCAGGACATCCTGGAGTAACAAAGGTGAAGTCCTTATACTTTTAGAAGGAAATGAAGAGGGATACTGCAAGGTTGGTAGCTACATGTCTAGAATGCCAGAGGGTGAAGGTGGAACACCATCACCCGGTAGGACTTTTATACCCTCATGAAATTTTGGAATGGAAATGGAAAATCATTAGCATGGATTTTGTGCAAGGACTTCCTTTATCAAGGAATAGACACAATGTTATTCTAGTTGTGGTGGATAGACTCACTAAGGTAGCACATTTTATACTTGGGAATTTGATAGATGGGGCACCAGTCATAGCCTGCAAATTTGTGCAAGAAATTTTTAGATTACATGGTATTCCTGAGAAGATTATCTTAGATAGGATGCCCGTATGACATCAAGGTTTTGGTACACCTTGTTTTCCTCACTTGGAACCCAGTTGAATATAAGCTCTTCTTATCATCCCAAGACGGATGGCCAAACTAAAAGGGTAAATCAAGTGTTGGAAGATTTGTTGAGAATGTATTATATGCATCAGCAATACAAATGGGAAGATTACCTTCCTCTTGTGGAATTTGTCTATAATAATTCATATCATTCTATTATTAAGATGGCTCCATTTGAAGCATTAAATGGAAGAAAGTGTCGAACCCCTATAAGATGGGATAATCTAGAAGATGGGATTAGCCTTGGTCCAGAAATGCTATAAAAAATGGAAGAGAAAGTCCATCTAATTAAAAAAGGCTAGCGAAAGCCAATGATAGGCAGAAAAGTTATGTGGATGCTAAATGCATCACAAGGCATCTCTCAATGAGATAAAAAGTCCTTCTAAGGTTCAAACCCCAAAAGAGCTCTATTAAGTTTGGAAAGACATCCAACTTAGCTCCTAGATATGTGGGCCCTTTCAAAGTTCTCAAAGAGGTCAACCCAGTCACATACAGGATTGCTCTACCACCAACTCTTGCCATTATGCATAATGTTTTCCATGTTTCCTATTTGAAAAGGTTTATTTTAGGAGATAATCATATCCCTATTCTTGATTAGAAACCCATGGGTGGTAGTGATCAAGCCCATCAAGATGCTTGAAACACAGAAGCTACACTTATGTAATAAAGAGATAACTCAATGTAAGGTCCAGTGGGAGCAATATGTAGAACAAAATGCCCCCTGGGAGAACTATGAGGATAATTATACAATAATTCCCCATCTCCCTTTTTTTTAAACTTTTTACTATGATGAGTAAACACTTTTTCTTTATGTTGGGTTGATCTTTCGAGATGTTAAATCATCAGGGATGATGATTTTTATGGGGGGAGATATGTTACATCCCCAACTTTTGATTTAACTTAATCCTATTTTATGTGGCAAACATGATAATTAATCATAGGTTAATGATTTGATGTTTAATATCATGTAAAATCATTGACAACATGGATATTGGTTGATGTTTATATTAGACATGCAATTATATTTTGTTATGATTATTTTTTCATAATGATTTATGAATTAAATGATGATACACTTATCATGGTTGTATGGTTATGAGTGTAATTAGGAAAAGAATCTTCCTTCGAGGATGGAAGGAGAGTATCACCTAGGGAGAAGGAAATAGATGTTTGATAAATATCATAATGCCATATGAGTGTCACAAATGACCATTCATGAACCCATGTAAGACAGGGTGAGTATAAGTCTTTTTTCCTTGCAAGTTGATTTTGATTCGACTATTTTTGGTAAAGTTGAATTAGGGTTTCTCAATGTTATTTATGTCAAATAGACTAAGTAATGTTCTCAAAACATCCTTGTAGTCAATAGTATCTTGTGTCGATGTCAAGTTTTCCTATGGTTATGTATCTATTTCTTTATTAGACCTTGTGTTTATTGTTTAAATATCTTATCTAAATTCTAATATATCGAAGTGAGGGAGTAAGATTCAACCCCATAATTGCATGTTAATGTTACCGCCTTAACGATGATAACATAGCTAGGTAATATCCTAGATTATTTTAATGCCCCTATAATATCATTTCATTATAAATGATAGTATGTGAGACATCTAATATTTTTTAGTGGTCAAGCACTTTGTGGTATAAGATTTTATGTTTTGTTACCAACCATACCACTATCCACGATGAGTGGAAAGAGTGGTAATGATGGTAGAGATTATCACAAGCTCAAATATTTGACTTGACTCCTGAGTGGGAGGTAATATGGATATCATGAAGTCTTCAAACCCGTGGGTGGCAAGATATACCCACCAAAAAAACCCACACCCACTTTGAAGGTGGCGGATTACGTGGGTATTAGAGAGAGAAGCATGCAAAGAAAGAGTTTAGTTCTCAGCAAAGAGAGATCATTGTGGTTTTTATTTTTGGTTGTCTAGAGAGTCAATATTGGAAAGGCTATAGAGGAGTGCAACACTATTTGTGAGTTTGCAATAGGAGATAGTAGCGACCTTGAAAGATATACTCCCAGCTAAACATAGTTGGCTATGAAACCAACTTAGGTAAGACTATTTAAATATAGTCATGTTTATCTATAGAATGGAGATGCATTCATAAGCCATTAATGGTAGCCACACAGTGATTAAATGTGGGCCATATTATCCTTATGAAGTTTTTTAATATGTTTCATATTTTTGATACGACCCTCATGGTTGAATGGATAAAAGATAATGTGATCCTTTTATATGAAAGAACTTCATGTCTTTTTATTACTACTCAAGCCATAAGGCCAAAAGGATTGGAACACTGCTATAGAAGTCTTGTGCTCTGAAAGCTAATATGGTTGATAGAAAATGATATTACTTGTAATCATTGAAAGATTTGATAATTCCTTTGAGTAGGCTGAGAGCCATACTCATTAATCATAACATCTTTTGAGCATACAGAGTGCCATACTCACTATATAATAATAATACCCTTCGACCTGGCCGCAAGTAATTTAAAGAAAAATACTATTATTTAGTCGATGGCCATGCAAAATGAGTGAAATATTATTCATAAAAACCTTAGCTTTGGCAGCATCTAAGCCTTTGAGGCATTTGAGACATTTAAGAGGAAAAGAAACACTTGAGTCTTTATGAAAGATAACATCTTTCTTTTGGGAGTAAACTATTTATATTTATTTGAAGAGTAACATGACTCTTTAAACCATGGGGTAAAACAAGTTTAATGATGACAACTTTGCCTAGGTTGCAATAAGTGTATGCCAAATCTTTGCATGTCAAGGGGAAACCCTTGACCATTATTTTATTTTCATATAGAAGAGAATTTGAAAATGAGTATATGATAATTCATTTGTTGAAAATGTATTATGCATGTGTCTCTCTATGGTATGATAGTGTTTCTTGGATGAGGCATGGAGTTAAAGAACCCATTTGAACACTTTTGACCGAATGTCTACCTAACATTGTCAACTTACTAGTCTATATTGGCAAGTGTTATAGTTGATGTGAATTGATGAAAACCTTGAAAACCATAGAAATTTAGACTAGGAATGGTCATAAAAAGTGAAACAATGAACTTGCAAAAGAAAGTACATGAAAAGGGTGACATGGAGTCACAGATTCTCTATTGCTTAACACCATAAGATGAATAATGATGCACTCCTAGAATTGGAGTCAAAATTCCAAGATAGATGGACTATGGGAGAAATGAAACCATCTTTTCCAAGACCTAGAAAGGTGAAATTATGAACATTGTAGAATGAGACAGCTTCAAAGTTGAGTCAAGGTGTGTGGTGCAGGAGCACCTACCTGACAGCTGGCCTTCATGAGGCAGTTAGTAGTTTTAGGTCTTGTTTATGTTTCCAAGAAGGTCTGATAAGACCAAATGCATGTAATAAGGTCATGCTGATCATGATAAGATCATGCTGACCATGCTTTTACTATTTTTAGCCAGTTTGTTAGGACAGTTGTCATGATGTATGATCGGTTGGATCTCCCAGCCGCCTGGAGAGTTCCCAGCCGCTTGGAGTCAGGTCAGTAGTACTCGTAGGAAAATCTATTTAAGCATGAGGATCGGTTGATATTGTATAGAGATCATCGATCGAGCTAGGTTGCAGGGAGTGAGACTGAGAGAGAGAGTCTGATCATTGTATTTGCATCTTTTGAAATCAAATAAAGTGTTCCTGTTTGTATTCATCCTCTGTTGAATTCCATTGCTTGATCGATTTGCTGGTTTGGTGGCTGTATGGATTCACTGATCCATTCCACCGGTTGATTCGTCTGATCGGTGGAATGGTTATGTACAGTAGGGTAGATGTTAGTTTGTTTGTTTGCATGCAGGTGTGAAGGATCGCGGCTGAAAGGTGTTGAAGACCCTAGCATGGGCATGTACTAGGTCGAGCTGATAAAGTGTGGTAGATCACCTTGGAAGTGGATCGAGTCATCCCAGGAGGTTCGGCGGATCAGAACAGCGAAAATCCGCTAAGGCTGAAAGTTTGTCAAAACCGCATCATCAGGATATTTCTGCAAATATCCTGCAGTCGCTTCAGACATCGTCATCCGGATAAGTGGAGGAGAGCATGATGCTTTCGATTGCATGAAGTGAAGGAGCGTCGGGGTGATCATCATCTGGAGGAGCCGAGGAGGAGTGCATCGGCATAAGGTAGAAGATCGGGTCATGAAACTGTTGAAGTTTGCATGTTGCAAGTGCATCAGGATGTTTTAAGTAGGATATATACTCAGCGTATCTATCGCCGTCAGGATCATCTCTCGGAAGTGCCCATCATCCGCGTATCGCTAGCAGATGCGGGAGTGAAAGTTCATTTTTTTTGACTAAGTGTTGAAGAGGTCATCAGGATATTGGGAGACGTCATCGTCATTAGGATATGACGTCATCGTCATCAGGATATTGAGATATCCCCCTATGCAAGTTTATCCTACTGTCGTTAAGTGCTTAGGTATCGGCGAAAGTCCACGGCAGAAAGTTGTGTTAACATCATCAGGAGGTTTCGAGAGAACCGGATAAATCATATCATGATGCTGTTGCTTGTATCGTCGGCTATCGGGGTATCGAAGGGAAGGTGTTGAAGGTGATCATCATCAGGATCTTTGGAGCAACCGGATATTGGATATCCTGCTGACGAAGGGGGTGTTGCATATCATGATGATGCCGATGGAGCTTGGCGCCCGATGAACAGTGCAACAGGAGGATGTTTGCGCTAGTTGAACTTCATGATGATGATGATAGGCGGAAAACGGAGGAAGTGAACAGTAGTCGGCAGGAGGATAATTGTGCTCGTCTGAAATATGATGATGATGCTAACAGTGTAAAGCAAAATATGATGATGATGGTGATGATGATGATGATGATGATGGGCTGCAGACGTCCATGCTGTATTGTAAGGTTATAGTGTGGATGCCTCTGCATCATAGTGATATCAGAGCTCAGCAAAACATCTGGGCTGTTGTGTGTTGATTCTGTCACCAAAAGGGCAGAGGTAGAGGTGAATTGTGTGTTGTGTGTTGATTAAGAGGTTGACAAAATGCCTCTGAAAGGTAGTGGTACTGCAAGGGAATTGCAGGAAATGAAGGAAAAACATGCTAGAGAGATGAGGAAGATGAAGGAGCTTGCTGAAGCACTTCAAGCCAGGCTTACAGCCCTGGAAAAGAACAAAAAGAGGGAAGTGGAAGACAGTGAGTCTGAAGAAGATGAAGATACTGTAGAAGAGTATGAAGAGGTAGCTGAAGATCTGGATGCTGAAGACTAGAGACTTGCAAAACTGTTAAAGGCAGTGCAGAGCGATAAACCTAAGGTAAAGGTTGATGTTTCCAAGTATACTGGAAGTTTGAATGAAGATGAGTTGTTAGATTGGATTGCTGCACTTGACAATCACTTTGAATGTGAAGATGTTGCTGAGGATCAGAAGGTAAAGATTGCAAAGACCAAGTTAGGAGGTCATGCTTTGGTATGGTGGGATTATGTACAATCTGAGAGAAGGAAACAAGGGAAGTCAAAGATCACTTCATGGGATAAGATGGTAGCAAGGATCAAAGGGAAATTCTTGCCAAGGGATTATGAAATCCAGATGTTTAAGAAGCTGCAATTTTTAAAGCAGAAGGAAAGGGATGTGAAGACATATACAGAAGAGTTTTATAAGTTGAGTATGAGATCTGGTCATCATGAGAATGAGGTAGAAAAGGTGGCTAGGTACTTGGCTGGTTTGAGATTTAACATACAGGATGAGTTAGTTTTAGCTAACCCTAAGAATGTGGAGGATTGTTATCAAATGGCAATCAGGATTGAAGAAAAGATGAATAGAGGACATGATAAGTCCATGAGAGGAAGAGGAAACAATAGGGGAAGAGGAGCAGCCCCTACACAAAAGCAAACCAATGAGGGTCAAGAAGACACTGGTAAAGGACAGGGACAGTCTGATTTCAGGGGTGGATGGAAAGGTAATAGAGGAAGATTTGGAGGTGGTAGAGGTTCTACTACATTTTCAGGAAAATGTTACACCTGTGGTGAGTTTGGTCATCCATCTTTCAAATGTCCAGAAAACAAAGGTTCATCATCCAGAAATGATAGAACTAATGACAAGAGAGTACAACTGGTACAAGAAGAGACAGTAGAGCAAAGTGCACAGAGTTCAAACACTTCTCACAAGGATAAGGAGGCTGATAATTGTGGATACCCAGAAAGTGGAGAGTCTCTGCTGATGAGAAGAACAGCAACTACCATGAAGGTACATGACAAAGAATCCCCACAAAGAAGAGCTCTTTTCAAGACCATATGCAAGAGCAAAGGTAAAAAATGTAAGGTTGTCATTGACACTGGTTCAACAGACAACATGGTATCTTAGGAAATGGTGGATAAACTGCATTTGGAAAGGATTCCACATCCACACCCTTACAAGGCATCTTGGGTGAGTGATAGTCAATCACTTTTTGTCTCTGAACAGGCATATGTGGATTTTCAGATTGGAGCATATCATGATAGAATTTTGTGTGATATTTTGCCTATGGAATGTTGTCACCTACTGTTGGGTAGACCATGGCAATTTGACAGAAGGGTACTGTATGATGGGTATTCTAATACCTATACCATCAAGAAAGATGGGAAGACTATTAAGTTGATGCCATTGTAGGCAGATGCTGCAGCACAGGGGGCAGCCAAAATCATTTTGATGGGAAAGAAGGAGTATGTGCAGATGCCTAGAGGAGCAGGCATGAAGGTAGATAAGGATACTGCAGGAAAAGAAGTTGTTCAGGGCAACAGGTTGAAGAAAGTTTTAGTTATGACTGACAGAGATCAGCAGCAGGTGCAGAAACAGGTTTGCACACAGCAATCAGTTGAGAGGAATGACAAGGATGTTGTCATAGTTGGGACTATTGCTTGTCCTATAAAGGTTGACAGGAAGACGGGATTGAACATTTCAGAAGTTCAAGAGGCAGTTCAGACAGAGGTTCTGGTCAGACAACCTGGCAAACACAGGGTATGTGAGAAAAAGGCCTACATCAACAGGCATGAGGATTTACTTGCCAGAAAGCAAGTTACAGTTCAGAAGTCTTGGAGCAGCCAAGAGCCAGCAGAGGACACAGCTGGAATAGGTCAGAATATTGCAAAGGCAAAGTGTAAAGGTGGAGGACTTCCACATACTAAACTCATGGGACATGAGTTCTTTTCTGTTGGGGAGTATGGTGCAGGAGCACCTACCTGACAGCTGGCCTTCATGAGGCAGTTAGTAGTTTTAGGTCTTGTTTATGTTTCCAAGAAGGTCTGATAAGACCAAATGCATGTAATAAGGTCATGCTGATCATGATAAGATCATGCTGACCATGCTTTTACTATTTTTAGCTAGTTTGTTAGGACAGTTGTCATGATGTATGATCGGTTGGATCTCCCAGCCGCCTGGAGAGTTCCCAGCCGCTTGGAGTCGGGTCAGTAGTACTCGTAGGAAAATCTATTTAAGCATGAGGATCGGTTGATATTGTATAGAGATCATCGATCGAGCTAGGTTGCAGGGAGTGAGACTGAGAGAGAGAGTCTGATCATTGTATTTGCATCTTTTGAAATCAAATAAAGTGTTCCTGTTTGTATTCATCCTCTGTTGAATTCCATTGCTTGATCGATTTGCTGGTTTGGTGGCTGTATGGATTCACTGATCCATTCCACCGGTTGATTCGTCTGATCGGTGGAATGGTTATGTACAGTAGGGTAGATGTTAGTTTGTTTGTTTGCATGTAGGTGTGCAGGATCGCGGCTGAAAGGTGTTGAAGACCCTAGCATGGGCATGTGCTAGGTCGAGCTGATAAAGTGTGGTAGATCACCCTGGAAGTGGATCGAGTCATCCCAGGAGGTTCGGCGGATCAGAACAGCGAAAATCCGCTAAGGCTGAAAGTTTGTCAAAACTGCATCATCAGGATATTTCTGCAAATATCCTGCAGTCGCTTCGGACATCGTCATCCGGATAAGTGGAGGAGAGCATGATGCTTTCGATTGCATGAAGTGAAGGAGCGTCGGGGTGATCATCATCTGGAGGAGCCGAGGAGGAGTGCATCAGCATAAGGTAGAAGATCGGGTCATGAAACTATTGAAGTTTGCATGTTGCAAGTGCATCAGGATGTTTTAAGTCGGATATATACTCAGCGTATCTATCGCCGTCAGGATCATCTCTCGGGAGTGCCCATCATCCGCGTATCGCTAGCAGATGCGGGAGTGAAAGTTTGTTTTTTTTGACTAAGTGTTGAAGAGGTCATCAGGATATTGGGAGACGTCATCGTCATCAGGATATGACGTCATCGTCATCAGGATATTGAGATATCCCCCTATGCAAGTTTATCCTGCTGTCGTTAAGTGCTTAGGTATCGGCGAAAGTCCGCGGCAGAAAGTTGTGTTAACATCATCAGGAGGTTTCGAGAGAACCGGATAAATCATATCATGATGTTGTTGCTTGTATCGTCGGCTATCGGGGTATCGAAGGGAAGGTGCTGAAGGTGATCATCATTAGGATCTTTGGAGCAACCGGATATTAGATATCCTGCTGACGAAGGGGGTGTTGCATATCATGATGATGCCGATGGAGCTTGGCGCCCGATGAACAGTGCAACAGGAGGATGTTTGCGCTAGTTGAACTTCATGATGATGATGATAGGCGGAAAACGGAGGAAGTGAACAGTAGTCGGCAGGAGGATAATTGTGCTCGTCTGAAATATGATGATGATGCTGACAGTGTAAAGCAAAATATGATGATGATGGTGATGATGATGATGATGATGATGGGCTGCAGACGTCCATGCTGTATTGTAAGGTTATAGTGTGGATGCCTCTGCATCAGTGTGTGAACATTCAACTATGTTCATTGTGAAACGTTTATGTATGTAAAACTTTGGCCAAAGTAATGCATTCATCTCTGCATGCATTAGTCAATTCACTGTGCTCCAGATGGAATAATGCTTCCAGTAGTGTCAGACATAGTTAGAGTGGATCTATAGTTGTATGACCGTGAAGTATTATGAAGGACACAACACCAGATACTCAGATGGAAAACCAATTGGTTCCTTATATCTATTCCCTTCATGAAGAGTAGGGCCACTTCCAGGAAGGAAGTTGTGTGGGGGACTACCGGTCTATGGTTGGAGGAAAAGCACTTCGGTGATGCTCTCCTTTCCGGGTAGAAGACTAGTCGAGACTTATGAAGATAGATGTCAAAGTTCTAGATATAGTACATTCTCTTATATGACTTGATAGTCAATATTATGTATAATTTATCATTGATTTTATTAGAAAAATATTTTAAATGTATAGTGAAAGTAAATCACTATTTGATATCTTTTGAATTGTTTTAAATTTCAGTTTTGAAATGCCCAGAAAAGATATACATATGGATTTTTATTTTGTTATTGTTTATTACTTGTTTAACTTTGATTATGCTAATCATGAATTTAGTCTTAATGGTAGTTAAGTTGGTTAATTTTGGGTTAACAAGAGATGGCTTGTTACAAAAATAGAACCTAAAACTTTTTCTGATGTTAGCATGGATGAAGGATAGACTAAGTGATGGAAGAAGAACTAAATCAAATAGCAAAAATCAGACTTGGGAATTGGTACCAAGACTCGTGGACAAAAATGTGATAGGGGCAAAATGGGTGTTCAGAAATAAATTGCATTAATATGGAGAAGTAGTTAGAAACAAAGCAAGGCTAGTCTACAAAGGCTATTCACAAGTGTAAGGAGTTGACTTTGAGGAGACATTTTCTCTTTGGAAATAATGGAAGCAATCAGAATGTTTCTTGCATTTCTAGTTCACAAGGACTTCAAGGTATATCAAATGAATGCCAAATATTCTTTCTTGAATGGTGGTTTAGATTAAGAAGTTTACATAGAGTAACTTGAAGGATTTTAGCTATCAAAAGATTAGAACATGGTATGCAAACTTAAGAAGGATTTATATGGTCTTACTCCAGCAAAGGTACCACAGATAGAAATCTATATATCAAAATTAAGAATGAGAATATTAATAGAAGTATATGTTGATTATATAATTTTTGGTGGCAATGATGAAATGTGTAAGAAGTTTGCAAAAGAGATGCAGGAGGAATTTGAAATGTTTATGATAAGTGAGCTATCATTATTTTTTGGACTCCAAATCACTCAATCAGATGAAGATATATATATCTCTCAAGAAAAGCATGTCGAGGAGATGTTGAAAAAGTTTGGTATGGAAGATTGCAAATCAGTGAGTACTCCTATGGCAATAGGTTGTCATTTGTGTAAAGATGATGAATCACCTCAGGCTGATCAAACTCTGTATAAGTCTATGATTGCCTAGGGCCTACTATTTTTAACAACATCAAGGCCTAACATTATACAAGTTGTATGTATGGTTGCAAGGTTTCAAGATAATTTGAAAGAGACACATGTAAAGGCATTTAAAAGAATTTTCAAATATTTGAAGAGCACTCTCGATTTTGGATTATCGTATAAAAAAGGTAATGATTTTTCTCTGAGTGCAAATCTTGTTGTAGATTGGGCTAGTAGTATTGATGATAGGTGAAGTACCACTAGTGGAGATTTCTTTTTGGGAGATAGATTGGTCTCATGGTTTAGTAAAAAGTAGGATTCAGTTTCCTTATCAATAGAAGAAGCAGAGTATATAGTTGTAGCATCTTGTTGCACTCAAGTATTGTGGATGAAACAAACATTGAAGGATATCAAGGTATTATATGGTGAGCCCATTCCTATCCTATGTGTTAATACAAGTGCAATCAATATTTCAAAGAATCTAGTGATGCATTCTAGAACCAAGAACATATCCATCAAGTATCATTTTTTAAGAGAAAAAGGTTACAAATCAAGAGGTAAAATTGGAATATGTACCTACAAATGATCAGGTTGTAGACATCTTTATAAAGTCACTTTCTAAGGATGCATTTGAATATATCATATAGAAGTTAGGGGTTGTTGTCCCTCCTTTTAACTAGATGTATAGATGATGCATCTATCCGACGGGAGTAGTTCAAAAAATATTGGTTATCCCTAGATTGATGGTAGCTACCTCCCAAGGGGAGAAGATCGACAAAGCAACTAAGAAGGATGATAAGCATTGCATAGATAGGGGGATCTTGTATGTTTTTTTTTGTACAAAGAAAGACCACTAGCCTTTTTCCCTTGATGTCAAAGGGGGAGAAAATTTGCATATTAGGTTTGTGTTTCCATCAATGACAAAGGGGGATATTGTTGCATATGTTGTCAGTGATATCAAAAGAGTGGTAATCATTGATGCGAAAAGAGTAATCAGAGGTGTTGTGATGATTAGAGGAGTTGTGAGGTGATGAAAGTTAGGAGTTGTTGTACAGAGTTCTACCTTATATTCTGAAGTTCATGAACATGTGAATTTTGTTAGGTTGGAGGATATGCTAACATGAAGAAGTTGTACCGTAACTTAATCAAAATCATTGCATGATACATGAAAGAAAATGTATAAGGTTTTAAACTATCAAAGGCACATGGTTTTGTACTACAAGAGCTTAGAAGATTATACCACATTCTACTGCAGATGAAGATATGGTCTTGTAGTTTGGAGATTAGACAAAGACAACTATGAAGTATGCATGATCCTAATTTTAAAGCATAAAAGTTATCACAGAACCTTTTAGAGCTAAGCAAAGTGAAGAAAGTGATAATATATTGTTGTTACAGTTTCAATAGAATAATGCTCTACATTTCTCCACACTAGAAGATATGATCTTTTGGCTTGGAATATAGTTATATATAGATAAGATGTATGATATACTTAAGTTTCAAATGTTACAGTGTACCGCAGTAGCTTTTCCAGAGTTAGCTGAGTTAAGACAAGTCATGTTGTTGGTTAAGATTAGTAAAGGGAGAAAGTAAAAGCCACCACATTGCATTGCACTATAATATTTGGCTTTGATGTTTGAAAGATAAGTTTAGATTGTTTGTATGTTTTCTCAATTCAAGTTTCAAGTGTTGTGGAGTATCACAAGTATGATTTTCAATGTTCTATATTAAGACAGTGTACTAAGACTATGTAAGGGATATCGACATCAGTGTTTGATTGTTTACACCAACAAGTAGGAGCATGAAATGATAAAAGGAGTATATGTTAAGAATTTAAAGATCACAAAGTGCTCACGGCATGAACCGCATGATGACATCTCTCTTCTTCGATACCGCATTGGGGCTGGAGCTAAGTGTGAAAGGATAAGTATTTTTTGAGCTGATGTGATATGTTTAGGTGGTTGTGTCATGTGTGGTGAAGTGTGCACCAAAAAGAAAGATTAGGAGATTGTAAAATAGGTCCATTTGATTACTTGGTATGAACCACATAATGGGATTTAATTCCTACTTTACCACAAATAATTTGGGAGCCGACAAGCTAGGTCGTTGCACATTTCATGGTACACATTTCTTTTAGGATGACAAAGATGATTTTTTAAAGACCTACGGAGCATATAAATGAAAGATTAAGTGTGTCGCAAAGATGGAAGTGAGCGAGGAGCATGTGCAAGTGTGAGAGTGAGTGTATGTGTCTGTGCAAAGAAGATAAATGATCTAGAAATTGAGAAAGAAATTTGGAGAATATAATGCATGATTAATAACAGAGGTAGTATTGTGTTGTATTGTGGAGGTGTGTTGAAGATGGCAGAGTTGTTTGAGAAGAGGTGTTGAAGTCATATGTCAGTTTCAAAGGAGATGATTCTACAAAGGTGATTGAACCAATAGAATATGTCAAGTGTTTCGGTATAGAATTTGGAGCCTCTTCTTATAAGTGTTGTAGCACTTTAGGGAGTTGTAGCTTCCTTTGGGTTGTATACCATAATTTTTTTGTAAACCTATTTTTCTTTGTGAGGCTAGATTTGGATAGTAGATCCAACAAGCTTGCTCACTGTGGTTTTTCCCTTCTGGGATTTTCCATGTAAATATGGTGTTATGGTTGTGTTGTTGTGTGATTGTGTTTTGAATTACATAGTTTACCTCATTATCTATTTAAGGAATCATAATGTTTTGGTTGATAAAGTTGAATTTGATTAAATTGTGGCATATACTAATTCAGCCCCCCTCTCAATATATTAGAGTGTTCTAACAAATTAATCAGAGTAGAGGCCTTTGTGCATAAGCAATAATCATACCAAGTCAAGGAGATATTCCAAACATCCTGATTGCCTTCAAATCTCCAATAGTTGTTAACATTGGTGTCCAATCTCCTTTGCATGTCTTCTTTAATAGTAGAAAAGATAGGGTGATACTCTAAAGACAAAGAAGAAACCCAAGAGTCTTCCCAAAACCTAACTTTATCACATTTGCCAACTTTCCATTGAAGACCCAAGGGGAGAGTAGCCTTAGTTTTGATAGTATTATTCCAAATGCTAGAGCCTAAGGGAACTACTAGTTTTGAAGAAAAGAGATGCCATCTCTACCATTCAGATATTTATCTTTCATGATACTAGACCACTAACTATTCAAACTGATAAGTCCCCATCTCACCTTGGGTAAAAGGGCTTTGTTCATGGTATTGATTTTCCTAACTCCCAACCCACTCTTACTTTTAGGGGTACATACAATATCCCAAGCCACAAGATACATTCTGTACTTTTGTTCAGTACCAGTCCAAAGGAAGCATCTTTGAATTTTCTCTATTTTTTCAGCTATGCTCTTGGGGATTTTGAATAGGGAGAGAAGATAAATAGGAGTGCTCTGCAGGGAGGTTTTAAGTAACTAGAGTTTTTTGGCATTGCTTAAAAGAACACCTTTCCAAGCTGATAGCTTCTTTTAAGTCTTTTCTATAAGGGTGTTCCATGAGGATTCAGGGATTTTTCCCTAGGACATAAGCATTCCTAGGTAAGTCTTTGAGAGTTGTTTAATTTTGCAATTAAGAGTAGCTACAATTCTGTGTTGGAGACTATGATGGAAGTTGAAAAAAAAACTACAACTTTTATCCAAATTGATTTGTTGCCCAGAAACATAAGAAAAGTTGTTGAGAATCCTTTTCCATTCAAAATCTTCCACCAAGGTGGCTTTGTTGAATTATTCTCATTGATGTCAAAAGAATTTGTTAAAGTATTGTCATTGATGTCAAAGGAATTTGTTGAAGTATTGTCATTGATGTATCTAAGGAAAAAAAAAAGAAATGGATTCTAAGTTTAGTCAGGAACTTGATATGTCTAAGGAAGAAACAAATTCTAAGTTCAGTCGGCAAATCGTTTCATTTGAAAACTGGTTCAGCGGTTTCAAGATTCACTGATTCATCGATAGAGGAAAAAGGGAAGTGTTTTTTATAAATACTTGTAAGATAGAGAAAGTTTAATTCTCAATAAAAGTTTAGTTTGTAAGTCTCAGAGTTCACTGGTTCGCTGATTTGGTGATTTTCTGACAAAGGCATGGAAAAAGGAAGCTTGAAGTACAAAGGTTTATTTATCATCAAAACTTTTGTTTTTCAAACTAGTTTGTGAGATCACCATTTCACTGATTCATCGACTAGGTGACAAAAAGAGTTTTTCAAGTTAAGGCTCATGGAAGTAAGTTTGGCCATTAAAGTGTTGGTTAGTGAAAATGGGTTTTTGCCAATAGAGATAGGAAATGTGTTAAGGTTGTTAAAAGTGAGTTTTTCCTGATAGAGAAGTCAAAGGCCTAATTTCCTCAGAATGCATTTTGACAATAAGGAAAGAACAAGTTCATGAAAAGTAATATTTTTTGATAGAGACATTTAAGGAAAGGTTTGTGAAAAGCTCTTTTGTAGATAAATAAGTTGAAGGCAAAGGTTTGTGAATGATGATTTGGCTAATAGAAAAGGAAGATCAATGGATCAGATTTGAAATGTATAAACATCTATTTTGAGCACGTAAACTTAATGTTTAATTGACTTTTAAAGTGATGCATGGTGATCATGATGAAAACAACGCATAAAAGTTGATTTGTTGCATGTGAGAAGATATATATAGAATTATAACTCTAGTTGGTTATAATGATGGATAAAACACATGAAAGATGATTTGTTGAATCCTTAAAGCCAACTATAGAGTTTATTTTTTGGACATGCAAATGAGCAAGAGTGTTGACATACAAATGAATGGGAGTGTGGAGTGACAATAGTATATATAAAGTAATCTTAATAGATAGAAAGTAATGCAAGAGAAAAAAATTGAGTGTAAGGTGGTGTGATGTAGATCAAGTTTGTGAGTTGAGTTGATCAAATTATCAATGCAGAATCAGAATTGATTACTCAGAACTAGTGTAGAGTGAGTTGCAGTCAAGACTATAACATTTAATGTATTTCATTTCTAAGTTTGTATGAATTTAGTGCTTCATATTAGTGAGGTTGGTGCCTCTTGTGGACTGAGTTGGTGCTCAGATCAGGGGAATGTATTCTCCTTAGAGTTGGTGCTCTTAAATCAGGGGTTAGATGACTCCCTAGGGTTGGTGCCCTTAAACATTGTAATCAATGGTTTCATTTGTGAGGTTGGATTAGGATAGTAGATCCTAGAAGCATTTTCTCACCATAGTTTTTCCCATCTTGGATTTTCCATGTATATTTGGTGTTCATGTGTGCATGATCTCTTGGTGTTCTTGCTAATGCACTGTAAGTTAATTTGATTTGCATTCAAGAAGTTTGAAGTTTTTAAGTTTTATTGATCTACTAATTCACCGCCCTCTCAGTAGATTGCTTGTGTTATAATAATTGGTATCAGAGAAGGTTCCTTGAAGAAGCATAACAGCTAAGGTTGATCTTGAAGATTAAACACATGGTCGATCAAGAAGGATCTCACTCAAACAAACCACCATTGTTTGATGGAACAAATTATGCATTCTCGAGTATAAGGATGGAAGCCTACCTAACCTCAATAGGGTTTGATGTATGGAAATCTATTGAGGATGCTTATACTACTCCTGCAACTCCTCCAATAGATGAAGTGGGCAAGAAGGCATGTGAGAATAATGTTAAGGCCAAAAATGCAATTATATGTGGTTTGGCTAATTCTAAATTTCTGAAATTGATGCATTGCAAAGCTGCTTAAGAAATCTGGGATAAGCATCAAAGCATTTATGAAGGAGATACAAAGGTGAAACAAGCCAAGTTGTAGACCTTTAAAGGAAAGTTTGAAAGCCTAAAAATGTTAGTTCCCACTTTAGTGAGGGTATGAGCTTATGTTCATACTTGTACTAAAGTACTGAGAAGCAAAAATGCTAAAGAAGTAGAATGCCACTAAGTTGGGAGATGTGATAGCCCCAAACTTAGGATTCTACCAACACACAATGTTAAAACAAAGTGTTTGTACACACACAAGACACATGACATAACTCCAAACAAACACGAAGTATACAAGGAGAAACAAGGAGAATACATAAAGTAAACATGGAAAATACATATGGCATATATAGAACACGCATGAGGCATACACACATGAAAGACATGGAAAACATAATCATACAAGAGACATACAAGTAGACAAGGGAATAGTTAATGTGAAATAATAGAATGCATGACTTTGGCACTAGCTTGCTCTTTCTCTAGGGGTCATGTAGATCAAAATACACTCATGGACCACAAGCTAGCAAGTTGTATTATGCTAGGTGACCATGAGTACAACAAAGGTCATATGAAGCACATGAGCTAGCAAGTTGTGTTATTCTAGGTGGTTCATAGACTACATGGATCATAAGCTAGAAAATTGCATTATTCTAGGTAATGCTTTAGGGAGCACATCCAAAACCTCACAGGCTAGTAAGATTCATAAATTTACTAGGTGAGTTCCAAGTAGTAAATGAAAACATCATAGGCTAGTAAAATCCATTGTTTACTAGGTGAGTTTCATGTCAACAATATTAGAAATTCAAGCCAAGAAAAATGCATTGTTTACTAGGTAACTCTGGTAAAGTGCTACAAAAGATGATCAAAAAGTGTGTTGCAATAGTAAAACAAAGTGGGATGCATAGTAGAGTGTATTCCCCCACCTTAAAGTATTTTTCATCACCAATAGGTAGAAATTACCTTTAAGGTAGAAAGAGTGATATGTGTAAAATAAGCACGAGAGCTTCTGGAAGCACATGCCCAAATGGTATGTGTCCAAATTCTATTTCGTCAAATATGCAATATGATATAATAGCACAAAGGGATCTACTTGACTGGAGTTAGTATATGAATGGTTGTGTTAGCACTCATTTTGACCTGGAGGTTGTTTTTTTTCATGTTTAGGGGGTTTCTTCATTTGAACCCTATATCTTCTTGCCCATTTTCCTAAGTGTTGGACCTCCTCGGCATTTTTCAGCTGCAGCATCATATTTTCCTGAGGAGGAGATCATCATCATCATCTTGTCTTCAATGATGGTCCGCATCATCATGTTTTCTGTCGACTTGTTTTTCATCAGGATCATCATATTTCAGTATCGGGTGATGTTTGGATATCATCCTGATCCTGCTGATGAGCTACAGTGTGCCCTGATTTGCTTGCGGGGGTGATTTTTCAAGTATCCGGTGATCTTCCAATTATCACCTTGCCCTTTTATGATGATGATGTCACCCTGATCTTCTGAGGGGGTTATTCTCTAAGTTGTTCGACCTGACTTGTTTTTTCTTAAGGGTCGTCATCATCATCATCATATTTCCAGTTATCGCCGTGTTGCTTGCGAGGGTCATCATATTTTCTGCCTGCATGATATTTCGCCGGGGTGATATTTTTATCATCGGGTGATCTTGGTTATGATCATCCTGATGATGTTGTTGAAGAGTTCTAAGTATGACCCGATATTCGCTGGGGTCATCATATTTTGAACGTCAGGATGATCTTAGTCAATATCATCCTGATGTTGTTGTATCACTTCATGTTCGTTGTTTTATCATCCTGATGATGCTGACGTCATTCTTATGTCAGGGTGATATCTATTTCTCTACCTATCTGCATCATGATATTTCTGAAGGAGGGGGTGATATTTTCATTTTTGAATATCACCTGGATGTATGTTTGTTCCAGCGTCATGATGATGCTGATATCAAGGAGATATCCGCCTGCCGGCTTCGTGCATTATCTAATGGGGGTGATCTTTTCAAATATCTGGCATATTCATCTATCACCCCGATCTTATAGTGGAGCTACAGTGTAGCATGATATTTGTGCATCAGGATGATATTTCCAAATATCCGGTTATCTTCCGAATATCATCCTGATGTCGATATGATGATGACGTCATCCGGATATGAGGAGGTGCGCAGTAGGTAGATATGCTGATGACGTCAGCAGGATATGACGATGACGTCATCAGGATGTTCATCGGCTAGACTTTTGGTATCAGCTAAGCAGGAGGATGTTCCTCCGATGGATCAGGTTGTGCCGATGAAGGCGATTATCATGCAGGTTATATTGCGATATGATGCTGACGTCAGGGTGATATTTCAAGTGACAGGATATCATGCTGTTGGAGGATGATGATGAAGTCTTATACTAGTGTCGTCAGGAGCAAAAGCACCGACATTATATATGCTCGTGGCCTAGTATATAAAGTGTTGAAAAGGTCACCGCGGGGTGCATGTGGGATAATTGATATCCTGCATATTTGAAATATCATGACGATGAATCTTGGCGGGAAATGGTTGCGATGCACAGTTTGACGTTTTCCTGAGGCCGCCGGTTGGTGTGCCATTAATGGCGAAGGTTGCAGAGGTATGGACAGATCTGGTACCCGATTGAAGGTGTACATCAACGGATAGTGGCGCAGGGCTCGAGATTTCTTCCTGTCTCCTCCCCTACCTGCTGCATTCATGTTTGGGTGCCAATCTGGTAATGCGTTGAGCGCCATTTTTCTGATATTGTGTATTTGGCGGGATTTTTGGTCAACCATGTAATTAATTGCTGTGGTACACTACCTGGCTGTTATAAGCAGGAAGTGTTACTCATTTTTTCGTTGTTGAAAGTTGAAGATTTTTGGCTCTGTAATTCAAAACAAGCTGATCTGGTTGCTCTGTACAGCTAAACCTGTGAGTCTATGTATCTCTTGTTGTATGTTTTGGCATGAACCCACTAATTTCATGATTAATCTTATATGAGAAATGTTATCTTAGCATGTGTTTTGTTAATTTTGTCTCCAGTATTGCATGTATTCTTCTTCTGAATCTGGACATTTGGGTAATGTTTAGATTCTAGAGCATAGAATTCCTATGTTGAATGTCTGATCTTTTAACTTCTGCTCAAGGGGTAGATTAAACTGTTTTCTGGTTGAACATTGGGAAGGGTATACTGCAGTAGGGATGCCATAAGTAGAGATAACTTAACACTCTGTATTGGGAGATATCTGTAAGGTAGGTATCACATATATCCCCCTGAAATCCAGTTTTAGCTGTTCATGTTGATCATTCACAGGTGTATGTCTACTGACTCCAGGCCCTGGATAGGCACCAATCTTGCTTTGTGTTTGTGTTACAACCATACCCAGCTTTGCATCCAAACTTAAAATCCAAATCAAAATCTAAAACAACCATTAGGACATTAGAATTAGTTTTAGGATCCTCAGTCCTCTGTCTACAACTGCAAATAGGCCCAAAGTTAGCCCCTTTGCTCTTATCTTTCAGTTTTGGTCTACTTACAGGAGGACTTATCTGCTTTCTGTCAGCATCCCAGCCTTTGTATGCATATCCTCATGGATGTTGAGTAGGGAATACCCCCCTAGGTTTTGCAGAGCCTGAAGAAGAAGAGGAGATAAAATACAGAGTCTATCTCCTACACTGTTGGCCCCTGGCCCAGAGATCCTGTTGATCACTGATGGCTACCTTGTAGGGAAATCTGGGAATAAGCATCCAGTCTGGGAAAAAGTCAACAGAAATTGGCGACTCCGCTGGGGAGTTTGTGAAAGAACCCTGGTTTTCAAAAGAAAATAGTTCCTAGTAATAGGTGGCGACTCCGAAGTAATCTCCCAACCGGTCAAAGTAAAATTTATATGCAGGGGAGAAGATCCCAACAAAATCCTTTATTTAAAGAGTTACCAGTAACAAGAAGAATGATGTACAGAAGAAAGGGAGCTGTCTCAGTTAGTCATGAGGGTTCCCCCAGAAAAAATGATGATGTACAAGATAACCCTAGGCCATCAGGACAGCGTGTGCCTTACTTTTCAAATGCAGAAGCTGATATTCAAGGTGCATATGAGAGGCAACAGGGTGGTAGCATGAGAATGAGGTCAGAGGTGTTCCAAGAACACCCATTTCTAGACCCTAGTGAAAGGTTTGAAGAGGCAGAGTCTCTGAGGGATGATGAAGATGATGACCAGAATGGTATAAGACCATCTACCTCCATGCCTAAGGATGAACAGTTAGCTGAAGAAATAAAAAATCTAAGAGCAGAACTAGAATATCTACAAGCCATGAAAATCAGAGATGATATGAAGCAGAAAGTGCAAGCCTTAAGAACTGCCCAAAATGATTCAGTTCCTACCCTAGAGAATGCAAATGTGCAGAGACATCAGCAAAGAAATGAAGTGCAACATCAGCATAATGATGAGAGACAAAATGTGAATGATACTAGGATACCACTGAACAATGTAAGAAACCAGAATGCAAACAGAAATGTTAATGTTAATCAGTTAAACAGACAGCCCATGCAGTTAGATAGATTCAGGCAGCTGGTGTTTGATGGTATTCCTGGGTATCCTAACCCCATTGACAAGCATCTGAGGCTGCAAGTGCCTAAATTTTTAGGAAACAACACAGTGTCAGGAGAAGATCATCTAAAAGTCTTTCAAAATGTCATGGATAACTTTGAGGTTGAACATGAGGATGTTTTCATGAAGTCATTCATGCAATCCTTAATAGATGAGGCAAGAGAATGGTACAAGAATCTGCCTGACCAGAGTATTTCATCATGGGATGATTTTAAAAGGATGTTCAAGGAGCAATATGGTGACAAAACTGACCCTAGCTTTTTTGTAAATGAGTTCACCAGTATCACTAAAGGGTCAAATGAGCAGGTTGCAGATTTTAATGCAAGATTTACTAAAGTGTTAAACAAATTGCCACATCACATGAGGCCAAATGAACCAATGTGCATAATATTGTATATCAATGCCTTTGATGCAAAAATTGCATATGGATTAAGAGATAAAGGTCCTGCTACTCTCAGGGATGCTTTCAGAATTGCAGTGAATATTGAAAACAACAGGAAAGCATCAGGCAAGACAAATAGAAGGGATGATATAAAAATTCTGCAGAATCCAAACAAGCCTCAGAACACTCAAGGTAATACATCTGCCCCTGAAGATAAGATAGACAAATTGGCAAATGTTGTTAAGGACCTAAGCTATAGATTAGCTAGAAGTGAAAAAGGGATAGGTTCTGATAGGCAAGTCTATCAAAGGCAGGAAAAGAGGCCATCATTGCATGATATGCCTTATAATACCAATTGGCATGATGGTAAGCCTATATTCCCACGTAACAACACAAATCAGAGAGCTCAACATGTCAAAGAAACTCCTGATCCTCTAAAGAAAGCTATAAATATTGTTGATGATGCTCCATGGTGTATAATTTGTCAGATGCCACATTCACAGTCACAGTGTATGATTGCTCAATCCTTGTATGATAATGCTACATCTTGTAATGAATGCAATGAGCCACATTATGTGTAAGATGATGATGTTAATATGATGTCCATAGGCAATGGATACACCCTTTATGATGCTGATGAGAATACAGATCATCAAATTCAGGCCTGCCAACAGTTCCCATATGATGAAGATAATGAAGATAACTATGTGTATGCTCAGAACTCACACAATTTTCTGAGTAACTTACAACGACCTTCTGATGAGGAAATTAGAGCCTTCACAGCTGCAGCAGTTGCTCAAGTCAAAAGCAACTACAATCTCAGAGGTAAAAATCAAGTAGGCAGCCTACATCAGCCAGAAGATATTTCTGCAGGTCAGCTAGTGCATGGTCATAAAGGAATTGAACCACAAAAAAGGTAGTGGGTAAATAATAAACAGAATTTTAGACATAGAATAGGTCATGAATCTCAAGGACCAGAAAACAAAATCCCTCAGGCTGAAGATCAAAGTAAAGGTTCCCAAGACAAGAATGATGATCAGGGAACTATGAAAGTAAAAGCTAAATCAGCTCAGGATAAAAACAAGATTGTGGAGCAAGCTACAACTGCTATACAAAATTATGCTCCATTTGATATAGCTCAGGTCCTCTTTCAGGTAAAAGTCTCTGTTCCACTTATGGAACTCATGAAAGTGGAAGAGATCAAGAATAGGACAATATCCCTAATTTCAGGGGTGCCCTTTCAAGCTAAACAAAATGTTCAGATCCAGGGTGAGAAACATGTCATGTGTAATGAAGAAGATGAGGCTCCTGAAGTCTATTTAGGAGTGACTATGACAAAGTGTCCTTCACAAGTGGAGCCATTTTATGTTTTGCTGGTTATAAATGGAAAAATAATTAGAAATTATATGCTTGACTCTGGAGCATCTACAAATGTCATGCCTTTGGCCATCATGCAACAGGCTGGATTGAAAATTGATAAGGCATGTGGAAAATGTTATGCTATGGATGCCAGAGAGGTACCAGTTATTGGAATCATGAAGGATGTAGATTTCAAACTGGCAGCATTTCCTGAAAAGAGATATAAAATGAATATAACAGTGGTTGACATCAAGCCACAATATGGTATGTTGTTGTCAAGAAGATGGGCAGCACTAATTGGTGGAAGTATGCAGCTGGACCTGTCATATGCCATGATTCCAATGAATGGCAGGGATGTTAAGCTAATCAGAGAACAAAGATCATCAGAGACAGTGGAAGACCAAGAAGCAGAGGAACAGGTATGCTTTGTAGACACTGACTGTGATAACTTCAAGGTTGTCTCAGATGATACAGAAGATAAAGAAAAAAATGTCTGCATTGAAGAGCTGGATCAGCAAGGCTTATGGACCATGTTTTTTGATGGAGCTTGTGCAAAAGAAGGCTCTGGAGCTAGAGTTGTTTTCCTGTCTCCAACTGGTAAGCTCCTCAAATTCTCTTTCTTGCTGAGGTTTGATTGCACAAACAACATTGCAGAATATGAGGCTTTACTCTTAGGCCTAAATATTGCTCTCAAACATGGAATTAAAATGTTAAGAGTATTTGGGGATTCTGAGCTGATTGTATCCCAAATTAGAGGTAAGTATGCTTCAAAAAATAAAAGATTGAAACAATACAAGCATGCTGTTTGGGATACCATTGAACTATTTGACGCATTTTCAATAGGCTGGGTAGAGAGGTCAAAGAATGTTATGGCTGATTTCTTAGCCAATGTTGCAATAAGGCCAGATGACATCACTCTGTCAGGTGTTACAAATGTAGAAGTTAAAATTAGGCCTGCAGTACCAGAAAATATATGCAGTTGGCAAGTGTTTAATGATGATAGGGATTTGTTGAAATTTTTGCACTGCATAGATGAATATGAGAATCAAGAAATTGATTTCCAAGCTTTTGTAGAGACTATAGATGGAAAAGAAACTCTTGTGGGAAAAGAGATAATTCAATTGAAGACTAATAAAATCCCTAGAGGGTTGGTAGCTTTGGAGAGAGCTTTTGACAGTAGAGATAAATTGGTCACAAGGACATCTCCCACAAATAAGGAAGATTTAGAAGAGATAAATTTGGGGACATCTCAGGCCCCTCAGAAGGTATACATTGGTAAACAGCTCAAACCACACATTAGGAGTATGCTGATTGCATTACTGAAAAGGTATAAACATGTTTTTGCTTGGTCATATGAGGACCTAAAAGCCTATAGGGAAGATTTATTCCAGCATGAGATCCCATTGAAGCCTGGAGCTAAGCCATTTAGACAAAAGCAAAGACCTATTAATCCTACCTTAGCTCCCAAGATGCAAGAAGAACTCAAGAGGCTCAGGGAAGCTGGAATAATTGTGCCAATCAGGCATTCAACTTGGGTGTCTAACCTTGTCCCAGTCAGAAAAAAGAATGGTGATATTAGGCTTTGTGTTGACTTCAGGAACTTGAATGTATCCTCTTTAAAGGATAACTATCCACTGCCTAATATGGAAGCTATGTTGCAGAGAGTGACTGGTTGTGAACTCTTATCCATGATGGATGGATTTTCAGGATATAATCAGGTGAAGGTAAAGGAATCAGAACAGTATAAGACCGCCTTTACACTCCATGGGGAACTTATGTATATGTTAGAATGCCCTTCGGACTAACCAATGCAGGTGCTACATTTCAAAGAGCAATGGATGTTGCTTTTGCAGGGCTGATTGATTCAATTCTGGCTGTATATCAGGATGACTTGACTGCTTACTCAAAGAAAGAAGAGCAGCATTGTTTGCATCTGGAGCAGATTTTCATAAGAGCACTAGAGTATGGTATTTCTTTAAATCCAAAGAAGTGTGCCTTTGGGGTAGTTGAAGGAAAGCTCCTGGGACATATTGTTTCCAAGGATGGAGTCAGGATAGATCCAGAGAGAGTGGCTGCTATTGACAGAATTCAAATGCCAAAAACTGTAAAAGGAGTTCAGTCCTTCTTTGGACAGATAAATTTTGTTAGGAGATTTGTTCCCAACTTTGCAGAAACCACAAGGAACATTTCCAAGATGATGAAGAAGGATGCAACTGTCAACTGGGAAAGGGAAGCAATAGAATCATTTCAGAGTATCAAAGAGGCAATCAAGATGGCCCCTGTTCTTAAATCTCCTGATTTTTCTAGGCCATTCCAAGTATTTTCATTTGCTTCCTTTCATACTGTTGCTGCATGTTTGTTACAGAAAAATGAAGATGGTTTTGAACAGCCCATCGCTTTCTTCAGTATGTCCTTGCAGGCCTCTGAGTTGAAGTATGATATTATGGAAAAACAGGCATATGCACTAGTCAGAGCCATCAAAAGTTTCAGACCATACTTGGTAGGATCATATATAATTGCATATGTACCCCATGCAGCAGTCAAGGACATATTCACTCAGCAGGAGGTGACTGGAAGAAGGTGCATATGGATAAACAAACTGCAAGAGTTTAACATAGACATACAAGTTACCAAGTTGATAAGAGGACAAGGATTAGCCAAGATGATGGCACAGTCAAACTTGGAAGCATGCCAAGTTAATGCAGTCCAAAATGAGAGTGTAAATGTATCAGGATCTGAATGGTACAAGGATATTATCTACTACTTGCAAAATCTAAATTGTCCTTCCCATTTCAGTGACAGCCAAAAGAGGACTTTAAAGTTACATGCAATCAGGTATGTTATTGTTCAAGGTGAGCTATACTGGAAAAACCCTGATGGTGTGCTGCTGAGATGTGTGGATGAGGATATGGCTAACAATGTTTTGATTGATATGCATAAAGGATTGTGTGGTGGACATTATACTGCCCAAACAACAGCCCATAAAATTCTCAGAGCAGGATATTGGTGGCCCACTCTCTTTTCAGATGCACAAAAGTTAGTGAGGAAGTGTGACCCTTGCCAAAGATTTTCAGGAAAGCTGAAATATGATGGTGCTTTACCCCTCAGAACTGTAACTGTGGATGCTCCATTTCAGCAATGGGGAATTGACTTCATAGGGGAAATTGCAGACAAATCAAGTGGGGGACACAGTTGGATTTTGGTGGCAACTGATTACTTTACCAAATGGATTGAGGCCATTCCAACTAAGAGAGCTACAAGTAAGGTGGTGACAGATTTCATGCTAGAAAATATTATCATCAGGTTTGGAGTACCATTTAAGATAGTCACTGATAATGCTATGTGCTTCAGATCAGGTGAATTTGTTGATTTTTGCAACAGGTATAGGATAAATCTATCATATACATCACCATATCACCCACAAGGGAATGGTCAAGCAGAATCAAGCAATAAAAGCATCATGAAAATTATCAAGAGGATACTGGACAAGAATAGGAGAGCTTGGGACTCAAAATTGAACTTAGCAATAAGGGCTGATAGAGTGACAGTAAAAAGGGCTATTGGGATGTCACCCTTTGAGCTAGTATATGGTGCATCAGCCAGATTGCCCATAAACAATCTCCTACCAGTTTACAGATTCATTCAGGAAAATGATGAGGAGATTGAAGATTCCATGACAGAAAGAGTGAACCAGCTAGTTGCATTGGAAGAAAACAGAAGGAAAGCCCACTAGATCAATCTCAAAAGACAACAAGATGTGAAATATCAGTTTGATAGGAGAGCTATAAAAAGGAAGTTTCAAGTCAATGATCTGGTGCTCATTTGGAATGCAAAAGGTCAAGAAAAGGGTAAACATGGTAAATTTGAACCCTTATGGATGGGCCCATATCAGATTTAGAGTACTCATGGGGAGGATTCTTATTTCCTCCAGGCCCTAGATGGTGAAGTTCTGGAATTGCCTGTGCATGGCCAATTCCTTAAGTTCTATTTTGCATAAATGACTTGTTGCTGTGCACATTTGTAAAAACATGTATGTAGTGTAAATGCCTTGTACAGTTCGTGCTTTTTGGTTTTTGCCTGGTCTGCCCGGAGATCTGGTTCTCGCTGCAGGTTTTCACCTGCACGTCCCCATTCGGAGCCAGTGTTAGCACTCATTTTGACCTGGAGGTTGTTTTTTTTCATGTTTAGGGGGTTTCTTCATTTGAACCCTATATCTTCTTGCCCATTTTCCTAAGTGTTGGACCTCCTCGGCATTTTTCAGCTGCAGCATCATATTTTCCTGAGGAGGAGATCATCATCATCATCTTGTCTTCAATGATGGTCCGCATCATCATGTTTTCTATCGACTTGTTTTTCATCAGGATCATCATATTTCAGTATCGGGTGATGTTTGGATATCATCCTGATCCTGTTGATGAGCTACAGTGTGCCCTGATTTGCTTGCGGGGGTGATTTTTCAAGTATCCGGTGATCTTCCAATTATCACCTTGCCCTTTTATGATGATGATGTCACCCCGATCTTCTGAGGGGGTTATTCTCTAAGTTGTTCGACCTGACTTGTTTTTTCTTAAGGGTCGTCATCATCATCATCATATTTCCAGTTATCGCCGTGTTGCTTGCGAGGGTCATCATATTTTCTGCCTGCATGATATTTCGCCGGGGTGATATTTTTATCATCGAGTGATCTTGGTTATGATCATCCTGATGATGTTGTTGAAGAGTTCTAAGTATGACCCGATATTCGATGGGGTCATCATATTTTGAATGTCAGGATGATCTTAGTCAATATCATCCTGATGTTGTTGTATCGCTTCATGTTCGTTGTTTTATCATCCTGATGATGCTGACATCATTCTTATGTCAGGGTGATATCTATTTCTCTGCCTATCTGCATCATGATATTTCCGAAGGAGGGGGTGATATTTTCATTTTTGAATATCACCCGGATGTATGTTTGTTCTAGCGTCATGATGATGCTGATATCAAGGAGATATCCGCCTGCCGGCTTCGTGCATTATCTAATGGGGGTGATCTTTTCAAATATCTGGCATATTCATCTATCACCCCGATCTTATAGTGGAGCTATAGTGTAGCATGATATTTGTGCATCAGGATGATATTTCCAAATATCCGGTTATCTTCCGAATATCATCCTGATGTCGATATGATGATGACGTCATCCGGATATGAGGAGGTGCGCAGTAGGTAGATATGCTGATGACGTCAGCAGGATATGACGATGACGTCATCAGGATGTTCATCGGCCAGACTTTTGGTATCGGCTAAGCAGGAGGATGTTCCTCCGATGGATCAGGTTGTGCCGATGAAGGCGATTATCATGCAGGTTATATTGCGATATGATGCTGACGTCAGGGTGATATTTCAAGCGACAGGATATCATGTTGTTGGAGGATGATGATGAAGTCTTATACTAGTGTCGTCAGGAGCAAAAGCACCGACATTATATATGCTCGTGGCCTAGTATATAAAGTGTTGAAAAGGTCGCCGCGGGGTGCATGTGGGATAATTGATATCCTGCATATTTGAAATATCATGACGATGAATCTTGGCGGGAAATGGTTGCGATGCACAGTTTGACATTTTCCCGAGGCCGTGGGTTGGTGCGCCATTAATGGCGAAGGTTGCAGAGGTATGGATGGATCTGGTACCCGATTGAAGGTGTACATCAACGGACAGTGGCGCAGGGCTCGAGATTTCTTCCTGTCTCCTCCCCTACCTGCTGCATTCATGTTTGGGCGCCAATCTGGTAATGCGTTGAGCGCCATTTTTCTGATACTGTGTATCTGGCGGGATTTTTGGTCAACCATGTAATTAATTGCTGTGGTACACTACCTGGCTGTTATAAGCAGGAAGTGTTACTCATTTTTTCGTTGTTGAAAGTTGAAGATTTTTGGCTCTGTAATTCAAAACAAGCTGATCTGGTTGCTCTGTACAGCTAAACCTATGAGTCTATGTATCTCTTGTTGTATGTTTTGGCACGAACCCACTGATTTCATGATTAATCTTATATGAGAAATGCTATCTTAGCATGTGTTTTGTTAATTCTGTCTCCAGTATTGCATGTATTCTTCTTCTGAATCTAGACATTTGGGTAATGTTTAGATTCTAGAGCATAGAATTCCTATGTTGAATGTCTGATCTTTTAACTTCTGCTCAAGGGGTAGATTAAACTATTTTCAGGTTGAACATTGGGAAGGGTATACTGCAGTAGGGATGCCATAAGTAGAGATAACTTAACACTCTGTATTGGGAGATATCTGTAAAGCAGGTATCACATATATCCCCCTGAAATCTAGTTTTAGCTGTTCATGTTGATCATTCACAGGTGTATGTCTACTGACTCCAGGCCCTGGATAGGCACCAATCTTGCTTTGTGTTTGTGTTACATCCATACCCAGCTTTGCATCCAAACTTAAAATCCAAATCAAAATCTAAAACAACCATTAGGACATTAGAATTAGTTTTAGGATCCTCAGTCCTCTATCTACAACTGCAAATAGGCCCAAAGTTAGCCCCTTTGCTCTTATCTTTCAGTTTTGGTCTACTTACAGGAGGACTTATCTGCTTTCTGTCAGCATCCCAGCCTTTGTATGCATATCCTCATGGATGTTGAGTAGGGAATACCCCCTTAGGTTTTGCAGAGCCTGAAGAAGAAGAGGAGATAAAATACAGAGTCTATCTCCTACACTGTTGGCCCCTGGCCCAGAGATCCTGTTGATCACTGATGGCTACCTTGTAGGGAAATCTGGGAATAAGCATCCAGTCTGGGAAAAAGTCAACAGGTTGTATAAAAGAGAATCATTTTTGGAATTGTCATCATCCTCTAGTTAGTAGAACTAAGAAGATGGAGAAAGAAATATCACATGAAAGAAAAGTAAAAATTAAAATTTTTGGGTCAAAATGGAAGGATGCTAAATCATCCAATGCTTTACATCATCCCCAAAAGTATAAAATTGTAATCTACAACAAATAGAAGAATGAAGATAAATAAAGAGGAATGTTACAACAGGTCCATTCCCCTTGTATCCTTGTGCCAACATGGGAATCAAGGGTCATCCAAAGAGAGCTAACAAACAAAATACACAAAAAAGTAGCACATATGGGGAGATGACATTACATACAAGCATAACACAAATATAGCACATGAGATGAAGGTACTACCCTCATGATTCAGATTATAGCATTTTTTCCACATCCCAATCTTGCTCATCATAAAGTGATGGAGGACAAAATGCTAGAGGGACAATAGCGAGTGTGGTACAAGGAGTCTTGCCTCATTCATGATGTGCAAATCAATACTGGGGAATAATCTTCATGCATGCCCCCAAAGGCCAAGTCCATTGATTGTTTGAAGATCAAGGACAATTGTGCAACCTTTTTTAATGGTTTGGAGGTGTCCTCCAAATCACTATCAGAATATACAACTATGAGTGATATAATAGTGCTAACTACAAGGTCACAAGCACTATCAATCATAAGAAGAGAAGAAGCTCCAAGAGGCAGCTACAACTTAGGAACTTGGAATGGCTAGTTAGGGTAAGGCTCAAGCTTATGCTTTGGACATGGGATGTCTATGTCAGTAGAATTTTAGAATGGACCTATCTATGATAGAGCACTACTCAAAACAACTCTGATGTTGGGTAGATTTAAAGGCTTAGAAAATGGTGGGATATCTAGAATGGAATAGAGTATAGGACTCTTTGTAGAAGGAGATAGGAATACTTGGATTGTGGGAACAGTCTTTTCAGCCTACTCAATCATCGAAGAGGTAGGGAATGATGTGTCAAGGATAGGTCACATGGAAGAAGGATGGGGAGGAAGGTTCTCCTTTTCTGCTGCAATTTGATAAGCCCTAGCATGATTTCATCTCTTGCATTCTTTTACATTTTAATTTCATTATGTACGGTTCAGAGCATATTTGGTAGGAAGTTGGGTGTCTCCCAACATGGGTTCCTTTTCTTTCTCTACTAAAGGAGAAAGAGGAGGAACAAAAGAAACCACCAAAGGTTGGGAGATATTGAGAGGAGGGTTTCTCATGCTAGGTTGTCATTCTATCATAACTTACTGGATAGGTAGAGGTGTTGTGACATTCATAGATGATTAGGAATCCATGGGGAAAAGATCCCATATAATGGATTACTTTCCTCTAGACTCTAAAGAAGTAGGTGGAACAAAAGCAATCCTCAATAAGTGGGGAGGTCTGAGCTATGCATGGCATTTTCCTTATGGTCCAGGGTAGGATAGTGGAGGTGGAACTTCAACATAGATACCAGACTCTAAGGATTAGGGAAGGGCTCTCAATTGAAGGTGTGATTCATTCTTCACCTACAAAATAGGGGGAACTAGTGTCATATCCATTACAGATCAAGGGACTTCAAGGATATCAACTGGGATAACATTAGAAGAGGCAACAAGATATAATTGAGAAATATGGCTTGCTTTGAATTTCTGATAAGAGAGAAATAGAACGTCATTGTGAGGCCAAATAGGCTCAATAGGCTATGGCCAGAAGTAATTGATTGAAAAGTTCCCAAGGATGGAAAAGGTCTAGAACCCACTATGATATAAAATATTCACTTGTCCCTCAAATGAAAATTTTATACACTTATGGATTACGGAGGGGACCGCCTTCATGGAAGTGAGCCACTGATGACCCAACTTCACATGAAATTGATCCAAGGTTGGAATAATGGCAAAAGACACATCTAGGCCTTTTGGTCTGACCTGGACAGAGAGGGTCAAGGAACCAAGAGTAGGATGAGTAGAGCCATCATATACTCTAACTGAGATTTTTGATTTCTTGTACTTGACTCAATCCAACTCATGCACATAGAGAAATTCCTTCATAACTACATTTGCCAGGCATACATGATCAATAAGTACTCCCCTCATGGGTTCATCATTAGTCTTGGTGGTAATGTAGAGGCAACCATCAGATGCACAAAAAGAGGCATCATGGTGCTCAAAGGATATGGTTGGCTTAGTTTCAGCTAGCTCTTGGTGAGGGCAAGCATCCACCATGGAAACTAGGTTGTCTAGGCTTTTTTCTTTGTGATAAAAAATTATTGAAGTAGGTGCTCTATCAACAGTTTGTTCCATAAAGTTACCTGAATGGCGGGGTAGCAAATTTCTAAAGATTTGCATGTTTTAATTTCGTCAGACTATGGATTTATTCCCTTTTCATTCTCACTAGCTACTTGGATAATATTAGAATCAATGAGGTCTTGATTTTCATGTTTAAGATGAATGCATTTTCTCGGTGTCATGCCTAAGTGTTTGGTGATATTGACAAAAGGACTTTGGTTTGAAAGAAGGAGATAGAGGTTTAGAAGTGTCAACAAGATGAATAGGAGGAAGTTGGACGAGGTTATTTTTAAGGAGCTAGAACATTATGGAATGAAGAGACTCGAAGAGTTTAGAGAATTTTCAATTCTTTTGTTTAAACTTATATGGTGTCATAGTAGGAGGTACAATAGCCACAACTTGTGCTTAAATGTTGTCTGAAGAATGAGAGTTGATTTTGATAATTTTTTTGTTTTATTTCTTTAATGTTTGATAATGTTGAGAAGTAGTCTCAGACTGGCCAACGAGAGCTGATGAGGAGGAGCCTTCATACTAGCTGACAGACAATTGGCAATCACAAAGAGCCATGCAAAGATGCCTGAATTAAGGATAACTCATCAATAGTATCTTATCATAGATTTGTGGCTACAGGTTACTAATGAAAACTCGTTGCACATTAACATCCATAAGAGAATATGGTATTTGAGAGAAGATGGCTTGGTAACACCCAATGAAATCAATCATTTCTCTTTCATTCATTTCTTACAATGAACTAAATTAGTCAATGTGACTTGAGGTCTAGTGTTTGCTTGACAATGTTGGAGAAATTGATTGATAAGTTGTTGAAAAGAATGAATTGAGTTGTCAATAGGGAGACAAACCAATCCAAGGCCGTGTCTTTTAGTGACTAAGGAAAGAGCTTCTCCAAGATAGCATCTTTGAAAATAAAGTCACTACACAATGTGGTAAAGGCTAACACGTGGTTACTAGGGTCTCCTTTTCCAGTATACTTCTCAAAATGTGCTGCTTAAAATTTATCAGGAATAGGAGTTTTAAGATAGAGAGTGATAATGGGCTACAAGTGTAGTAAGATGGGATGGTAGGTTGGGACTGACCTTGACTTATGGTTGCTAATTGTTGTTGTAAGGAGCTTACATTTTACAAGAGTTGATTTATGATGGGATTGGAAGGTGGAGTGACTTGTGAATGACTGGAATATGAAGGAGAAAAGCTAACAAAAGGTTGAGAAATAATGTGACTGGCATATTGGTAAGTGAATTATGGATGAGATTGACTAAGAACATGTTGGGAAACATTTGGGTTAGCATTTTGATAGGTAAACTAGATGTCGGAGGAAGGTGGGACAAATCTATATTGGTGTATAGGATTCCCACTTGTTACCCTAGAACCAATGTTATCACTATTACCAAGTTACACAGAGGTGGTGACAACAGAAGAAGTGAATGTTAATATAGAATATGTTGATATGAGTACTAACACTTGCATCCCCATTTGGTTTCGAGAGGATGTGTTGTTGAGGACCTCTACATAGCTAACCAATGACATAATGTTGTTATACACTATTTGATCTAGACCACGTAGATCTTCCACACCTTGGGGATCATTGAGTAACAACTTTCTTAAAATATCTATAAAAGGTACAACCTCCCTAGACAAATGTTCCATGCCCAAGAATTGTTAGAAACTAGCCAACTCAATGTCTAGTTTTTGAATTTGGCCCTCTAGAATATGGGCTACATAGTTCTCAAGAGGATCAAGAGAAGGTTGTGTTTCAGAGATCATCAGAAAACTAACAATCTGATCTAAAGATCATCATGTTCTAGAACCTCATGGGGAAAATAGGTTATCAAATTCAAGTTTCAATGTGGAAACACCAAAGCTAGCTACATTACGAGAGCCTATTAGGATTCGATAATTTCTTCTTACAAGATGTTCGTATTCAAAGCACTGGCTCACAAAACTCATAAAGTAATTACAAATTTTATGACACTCATGTACTCTTAGGAAGAAATAGAGAAGAAAGAGTGATGACAAGATGGATATGCCGATTAAGGGATAGAAGAATGAGAAAATATTGTTTATGTTTTGGTTTTTCTAGTCTAAGAGATAAGAAAGATGTGTTCAAATGTGTGTTTCTTTCTAAACTATACACATAAAGAAAAAGAATATATGCAATATATGTTGGCATTGTTTTGACATTGATGTTAATATTAGTCTTGGAAATGTTTATTTGACCAATAGTCATTCACAAGATCAAGATTGACTTTGTGTCATTGAAATCATTGTAAATGGTTGGTGGATATACAAAACCAAGATATCATTGTGTTGGCCTCATGGCAATTGGCATGTGAAGTTGATGTGTTGGCATTGATGTCAACATAGTGCTAGGTTGGAGTCTTTATCTCATATGAACTTGGGTTATTGTACAGTTAGAACTGCAAGTCTCTCAGCATGGACACGTGTGGGTAATTGATCATTCTTTTGGTTCCCTTTCACATCAAGTGGTCACTGTTTATGGTACAGGACAAGGGATACTCATGTTTTTGGTATTACATCAATTTGATTCATGTTGCAAGGAGATTCATGTTTGTGTTATGGAGGTTGTTCATGGGTTCTTGATAATGTTGATATCACTTCTATGTTTTTGTGCTTCTAAAGTAACTCTGTCCATTTCTATATTTTTCTGTCAATACCACCAAGTAATCAAGGTTTTTCTATTCCCCAAAGTTATCACTCATTTAACCCTAGGTTCAAAGTTGTAATCCTATGTGATTTTGGTGGTCTAATTCTTGAGTTGTAAGTGCCCCTTATGTAATTCTCTATCCATTATCTATCTCTTGAAAACCTCTATTTACGTCTTAGTAATCAAGTTGCATTTTTTAGGGTTTCCACATGTATTAATGTCCTAAACCTAAAAAAACCCTAAGTGGTCTTTGTGCCTTGAAATAACCTAATGCAAAGTCTATTAAACCTTACTAAACCATTACCTTAAGCTTACTTTTGTTTGATTTTCATGGTGACTTGTGATCATAGGTAGCCAGGTAACTTAAGTTACCACCTAGAGGGATCAAACCCATCAGTTGACTAGCCCCTTCTCCTAGTGAGCCTGGTCATCCCAGTCAAGTCCTTTGAGTTTGGGTAGCAAGATCAAATCGATGGATATGTTTTAATTTGGAGAACCTGCAAATATCTACATCGATAGTTGAGGTTTAATTCTTTTTCAAAACCTAACGCCTCTCTCTCAAGGTTGAGGATTGATGGTTGGTTGAGTGTTTTACTGGTTAACAATTTTGTAATTGTTGTACAACCTCCTTCTTTGGTCCGAGTAGACTCCGCATATTATATATTCTTTCACTATGATATGTTTGTTGAACTACACCAGACAATTGAGAGGGGGGATGAATCAGTTGTCCTAAAACTTTTAACCAAATGTGATAATCAACTTATCAATTACTTATATTTAGATGTAACAATGAATAAATCAAATGAGAAATTCAACACAAAAGCATAAACAGCACATGAGACACCAAATTTTTACATGGAAAACCCTAAAAGGGAAAAACCACAGTGGGTGTTAGCCCACAGAAATATATAAGTTATATCAATACCAAAAAATAAAGGCTCACTACCTACAGGGCTCACTACCCAAATTGCTCACTGCAAAGAAAGGCTCACTGCCTATGGATGGCTCATTGCCAAAAGAAGGATCGCTGTCTAAAGGGTTGAACTGAGATAACAACATCTACTTCATGCCAAGGTTCAATTCCATTGAATCACAAAACACCTTTGCTTTGCTCTGCTACCTTACTTCACTTTATCTTCACATCTTCACACTTGGATACATTTTCATGACTCAATTACAAGTATTTATACACTACATCAACCTTGGAATGATCATCAATGTCAGCATTACAATCATTAATTGTTGGAACAATTTCCAAGGTCGGCATTACAAACATACATAAAATAGGTCTGGACCTAATACAAATTTAGCTAAGGAAAAGATGTAAGAATGTATACAGATCATGCCACACCTTAGCAGGGACTCAAAAATAATCTTCCACTCTACAACATGCTATCACAATCTTTGATGCATCACCATAGATGATGAATTCAACCAGGTCGGCCAAGACTGATGTTAACACAAGTATTCTCGAGAACACACTTCATGCATGATCTGAATTCCACCTATTCCACCTTATAGACCAATCCAAATGTAGGAGCATGATCAAGAGACATCCACAAGCACATTGTAATCACCAAGAACAACCACATGATCTCTAACAACTTAGTCAATAAGATTCTTCAAACCGGAGCACAAGAACAACACTATCAGCCATTGTCATGAGTAAAAGATAGCTTGTAGACCACCAAATCATGAACCATTACACTTGAAGGTATTTAACATCATAACAGACTTACTTCCAGAACCGCAAACCAAAATACTTCAATGTGGAGGAATGAGGAAGAAAACACTTTCTCCCTGTCACCACCAAACATAGAAAAAGTTGTTTTCACTCTGGTGAACATAATTCATTCAATTCTTCATACTGGAGGCTCAAACTTAGAATATAACATCTTTAGACATGCTTCTAAATAACTTCCAATCCATAGGTAAAGATGTTTATTCTATAGGAAATGCAGAGCATTCTTCTGGACTATTCTTTTGCATGCAATGCATTGTTTCTACTGCAACACATTGTTATCACTAGAAGGGCTAATTTTATAAATATCCTCAATAAAGTAAGAGTACAGTTGACACTAATGACAACAAAGATATGTTGACATCAATGACAACACTGATTAGGCACATACTTGCAACAATCTCGCCCTTTGTCATTGATGGCAACATATGATGTGAAAAAATAAAAAGACCACCAAGACAAACTTCTCCCCCTTTCTCTTTACACATCTACATTCTTTCTTCCTCTAAGTTTTTAACATGATTTCTCTCCCCCTTTGACATCAATGGCAAAGGGCACATACTTGCATGATGCTGCTCTAATCCATTTACATTACTAGAAACATCTAACTACTCCCCCAAAGAGGTAGCCTTTAGAACATCAATCTAGATCAAGGAATGACACTTTGAGCTCTATTGGATTGATGCATTCCTATGCATCTTAGTTCAAGACAAGAGGGGTAATGATCCCTAGCTTTTCTCTAAGATAGTCAAAGGTATCTTTAGGTAAAGGCTTAGTGAAAATGTCTACAATCTGATCCTTTGTGGACACATATTCCAATTTTACTTCATTCTCTTTCACCTTCTCTCTCAAAAAGTGATACCTTATTGATATGTGCTTTATTCTTAAGAGCATCACTGGATTATTTGAAATGTTTATGGCACTTGTATTGTCACAAAAGATTGCAATTGGATCTTCATACACAACTCTTATATCCTTCAGAGTCTTCTTCATCCATAATACTTGAGTGCAACAACATGCTACTGCAATATACTCTACTTCTGCAGTTGACAAAGATATTGAATCTTGTTTCTTTCTCAGCCATGAGACCAATCTATTACCCAAGAAGAAGGCATCTCCACTTGTACTCTTTTTGTCATCAACATCTCTGGCCCAATCTGCATCTGTGTAAGCACTAAGAGTGAAATCATTGTCCTTTGGATACTGTAAGCCATAATCTGGAGTACCTTTCAAATACCTTAGGATTCTCTTAACTACCATCATATGTGATTCTCTTGGATTAGCTTGAAACCTTGCAACAAGACAAACTACATGCATAATATCAGGTCTAGTTTGAGTTAGATAAACCACTCCTCCAATTATGAATCTGTATCTTTTCTGATTAGCCTTAGATGATTCATCAGTTTTGCTCAACTTGCAACTGGTCACCATAGAAGTACATACTAGTTTAGAGTCTTCCATCCCAACTTCTTCAACAACTCTTTCACATACTTAGAATGAGATATGAAGATTCCTTTATCTGATTGATTAATTTGCAGACCCAAAAAGAAATTGATTTCACCAAACATGGACATTTCAAATTCACTTTTCATCTCACCAGCAAACCTTATGCACATACCTTCATTTCCTCCAAAGATAATGTCATCAATAAAGACCTCAATAATCAAGATTTGATCATCATTGATTTTGAAGTATAGATTGCTATCTGCAATACCTTTACTAAATCCCAATTGAAATAAACACCTGTCTAACCTTGCATACCAAGTTCTAGGAGCTTTTCTGAGTCCATATAATGCTTTCTTCAACTTGTATACCATATCACCTTGATTTGACAATTGGAATCCCTCTAGTTACTCAATGTATACTTCCTCTTCTAATTCACCATTCAGAAAGGCAGATTTCACATCCATCTGTTAAGGGAAAATTAGAGTAAACATGAATAATCAATATACCAATAATAATAATACCCAAAACTCAACAAAAAGGGAAATAATCAAGATCAAACAAACAAAGATGAAAAACCTTTGCAAACCTCAATAATTCATAGCTTTCGTTGGTTGTCTATCTCAATCGATCTTGCATGTATGAATAAGGCCCTCAGAGAGTGCACTTCCTTGCTATTCCAAGATTGTCAATGGAGAATGGGTATGATAGTGCCTTGTAATGAAGATGAGCTTCACAACAATGGTAGTGATATGGTAACAAGTTTGATCACAAGCAAATGGAATGACGTGGGTGCCAAAGGTGCACTGTAATTCCTACAGAGTAATAATACTAAAAGCTTGGATGAATGAAATGGAAGAACATGGTTCAATTTATAGATTTGTGAGAGAGAAGATCAATGATATAGAGAGAATGAGACGATCAATGGTATAAAATAGTTGAGAGATGTGTATGAATAAGAAGAAGACATGTGTCTTGCTCTATTTTACATGAGATGAATTAATAAAATAGGAGTTAACTAAAGAGATTAATCAATTAAAAGAATAGATTAATCAATTAAAAGAATAGATTAATCAATTAAGAGAATAAAACTAGAGAATGGAAATTGCATGAGGATGAGAATATATTTTAACTCAATTAAATATTAGGAATATTCAATTGCATGTGCACAAGGATTGAATTATATTTAGAGATAACTCAATTTAGAAGAAGTAGACAACTTAAATAAACATTTGATTTATTTAAATTTAGAGAAGGTATTATTGGAAGAAACAATTAAACAATTGATATTATTTAATTTAGAATGAATTTGGAAGAGCTAATTAAACAATTGGTATTATTTAATTTGTTGGAGGAATTAGAAGAATTTTAATTAAACAAATTGATTTTATTTAATTGTTGGGAGAATATGAATCAAATAAATAAATTGGTTTATTTATTTATTGATAGAGGAATTTGACTTAAATAAATATTAAGAATATTTATTTGGGTAGAGTTGTGTCATTTTTAGGCATATACATTTTGCCCCTCTTTGATGCAATGCAGTTTACAATGTTGCTTCAAAGAATAGATTGTCTGATAATGATACATATCCCAGTTTGCCCCTGGTATAGGTTTAACGATGGTAGGATGCCCCCTTGGGAGATTGGACTAGAAGAAGGTAGAAGGGATGTGAGATGGACAATCTCACGAAGAAGGTAAAACTAGGTTAGGTTTGAAGAAAAATAGGATGCGTTTCAGAGAAACGAGAAGAAACGGGCTAGGGAAGTAGTCATAGTCATCACACAGCTAGTTTAGGGTTTGCATGCTATAAATAGGAGCTGGGTCTACAAGATAAGTCATTTGCACACTTGGCTTTGTTTGATTTGTCCTTAAGAGCTTATGAGAGCATAAAACATAGAGCAGTCAGCACTAGGATGGTTATTCCATGCGAGGAGCACCACTTTGAGTGAGTCCAACAGTTCTACTAGCCAGCTGAGGCAAGACCACTAGTATGTATCTCAAAAAACTTCACCTAGGGTCAATTATAGGTGCAATAAATGCTAGGCAAAAATAGCCAAAACAAAAGCACAAGATCGCAGTTTGGTGCATCAGACATGCAGAACTAGGCATCCATGTTGTTGTGGCACATTTAGGTTACAAAACTATACATGCACTAGTGCTATGCATGCATGTTATAGGTCAGCGCATGCATTAGGAAAGTGTGCATCTAACACAAGAATCGACACATGCAATTTGGCTGTGCATACATGGTATGGATCAGCGCATAGGATATGGTTCAACACATTTAAGAAATACTGCTGTGCATTTGCCAAAAGTGGCATATTTGCTGAGAAATGGCACATTTACCTTCTATTTTGATGCATATGATACATATAGTCAGTTTACTTAATAGAAAATTGACTCGATTGGCATCCTGTTCGATGCGTCAATCGATAAGCTATCTCTGAGATTGCAGGAATCTAGTCAAGAGATGTAGTATGCTATTTTGATCAATTTGATATGCGAAGTTAGTTAATATGATTCTATAGATATGTTGAGCATGATACTTGCATGCTTGCAGGAGGACATTCGAGATATACTCATGTTGAGGGAGCAATTTCCCCTACTGATGTTGTAGTGTTATATGTTGACAGAGATAGATCAAGAGGCTCTTAGCGCAATGGGCCTAGATTATGTTTGCTTCATGCTTGAGGTTCGTGCGAACCTCAGATTACTGACTACAACCATGGAGAGATTCCATAGCAAGCATGGAATTTTTCACTTCCCTACTGGTGAGATGACGATGACTCTTGAGGAAGTCTATAGGATACTACACTTACCAATACATGGAGAGCTTGTGGTGTATGATCCTCAGCAGGATGCGGGACTTACAAAGTGCAGACAGGTGTTTGATGACCCTAATCTAGACTGTTAGGTTATCTCCTGGAAGGATATACATGATTATTATGACTACTTCCCTGGGATAGTTGTAGGGTTGATCGAAGGTGTTGTATGTCGCAATAGGAGATCGCATGGGTTCCCAATTGGATGGGGATGCACCATGGAGAGGATGATCACATAGGGCACCCACTTTGCTTAGGGTGTCTGTGTATTGGTGCACCTATTCCATGATATGCATTAGGTGGTATACCACAAGGTTGGTAGTCTATCAGTAGGTGTTTCATTGCTACAGTTTTGGCTATGGGAGCAAATTTCCATCACTAGACTGATTTGTGTGTTTTCAAGACAGAGGGGAGAGCCCTATAGCTATGGATATGCAGGAGTGATTTACCAGTATAGGATAGGGAAGTTAGAGTATTAGAGGCATGCATTAGATGGGGTAGATAGAATTATCTAGTGCCCCTACCTAGAGTGAGCCTTGGGATGATGAGGACGATGAGCTGTTGTACTACTTTTAGACATGGTGGCTCATTGGAAGGACCAGATTTATATTAGAGAGACAGATTGTTAGTAGAGTGAGGAGGTAGTTTGGGAGGAGATGGGGCATGCCATAGGGGTAGGATTAGTTTGCACACACTCATGCAGAGTGGTTCAGATGGGGACCAGTGGCATCCTACAAGGAGGCATTGGCAGAGTTTCGACAGATTCCTTATGTGGCTTGGCCTATGAGGAGAGAGGCGACAGATGCAAGGATGACTCCAGATTACAAGGAGTGGTTCACAGAGCACCCATTTCCAAGATACTCAGGGCTCGGTGAGTTGGTTCCTCACATAGACGAGGAGGATACAGATGAGGAGGAGAGGAGGATGTGGAGGTGGAGGAGATGGTGGAGATGGAGGAGGAGGCAGAGGAGGTAGAGGAGATGGTGGAGATGGAGGATGTAGAGTGAGACAGAGGAGGAGATTTGGAGAGGGATCTTCTCACCAGTAGTAGGTAGTGTAGCCATAGGTTGTACAACAGGTTCAGATGCCACCACCATAGTAGGTGGCCCAGCTAGTAGGTGCCCTAGCAGTAGGTGCAGGGACAGGGATAAGTTCCTTAGGGCCCCATGCAACCAAATGCATAGGAGTGAGCCATTTCTATATTAAGAGGATAGGTTAGATAGCTAAGGGCGCAACTCAGGATGGATGAGGCTTGGCAGGAGTCAGATGCAGGTTGTGTGTTTGAGATCTCGAGAGAGCGAGATGCAGCTAAGGCTAGGGTACAGGCCATCAGAGTAGAGAGAGATGTGGTAGTGGCAGCCCTGGGGACAGATGCTACTAGCAGTTTTCTAGTTGGGTAGGTGCAGTAGGCGCAAGCACAGCTAGCACAGACATAGGCATAGTTGGCCCAGGTATAGGGGCAATTAGCACAGGTACAGGGTGAGCTTTCTAGAGCACAGGCTTAGACTCAGTACTATTGAGGATTGTATCATGGGGTAGTACCAATAGAGTAGAGGGCACCTAGCTATAGGAGTCAGTCTATGGCAAGCACAACATAGAGGGCAAAGGGATCACAATCAAGAGCTTCTGTGATAGGCCCACAGTAGTCTGGGGCCAGCAAAGGAGGGGATGGGGAGGGTAGTGCTATGAGTAGTGTGATGCAGAGGCATCCACACTAAAACCTTGACATACAGCATGTATGCATAAAACCCATCATCATCATCATCATATTTCCTTAACACTGTCAGCATCATCATATTTACTCTGCCGACCGATATCCTCCTGCAGACAAACCTTCTCCCTTTCGAATGTCAGCAGCATCATCATATCCAACCATCGGCAGCATCATCACACTCGGCAAGCGCAATCATCCTCCTGACGATCACTGTTCATCTTACCGCCAACCTCTTTCTTCATCATCATGATGTTCAACATCATGTTCATCAGCAGGATATAGAACATCCGGTTCCTCCCATATATCCTGATGACGACAACCTCAAGCACCCTTCCTTCAATGCTTACGTCACCCTGATATCCTGATGACGATTATCCTGATGACGATGACATCACATGCAGCTCCTTCAATATCCTGCTGCCCCGATATCCTGATGACGTTTATCCTGATGACGATGATGTCACATGCAGTTCCTTCAATATCTTGCTGTCGGCCAAACTTAACATTATCGGCCCGCGATGGTTTTATCAACCTGATCTTTTACGTTATGCCGATACGCTCCTCCTCGGCAACACCTGATGATGATCACCCCAATACACATTCACTTTATGCAATCGACTGCATCATGCTCATCTCCACTTACTCGGATGACACCCGAAGTACCTGCAGGATACACGCAGAAATATCCTGATGATGCCGTTGTGACGGATTTCCAACCTTAGCAAATTTTGATCCACCGAACCTCCTGGGATGACCCGATCCACTTTCAGGGTGATCTTCCAAACTCTAACAACCAGCACGACCTAGCACATACCCATGCTAGGGTTCTCAACACCTCTCGACGATGATCCTGCACACCTGCATGTAAACAAACACGAAATGCAGACTAAACCCTACCCTATTGTACATAGCCATTCCACCGATTCGACGAATCAACCGGTGGAATGGATCAGCGAATCCATGTAACCACCAAAATAGCAAATCGATTTCACAATGGAGATCAAACAGAAAATGAACACAAACAGGATCTCTTATTTGATTTCAAAAGATGCAATACAATGATCAGTCTCTCTCTCTCTGTCTCACTCTGTGCAACCTAACTCGATGATCTAAAACCAACCGATCCTCATGCATAAATAGGATCTCCTGCGAGTACTACCACTCAACTCCAAGCGGCTGGGAAATCTCTCCAGGCGGCTGGGAGATCCAACCGGACCTACAGCATAACAGTTGTCTTAACAAACTAGCTAAAAATAGTAAAGTATGGTCAACATGACCTTATTACATGCATTGGTCTCATCAGACCTTCTTGGAAACATTAACAAGACTTAAAACAAACTAACTGCCTCATGGAGGCCAGCTGTCAGGTAGGTGCTCCTGCACCATACTCCCCAACAGAAAAGAACTCATGTCCCATGAGTTAGGGTGTGGAAGTCCTCCACCTTTACACTTTGCCATGTCAGTGTTCTAACCTGTTCCAGCTTTGTCCTCTGCTGGCTCTTGGCTGCTCCAAGACTTCTGAACTGTAACTTGCTTGCTTACAAGTAAATCCTCATGCCTGTCAATGTAGGCCTTTCTCTCACATACCTTGTGTTTGTCAGGTTGTCTAACCAGAACCTCTGTCTAAACTGCCTCTTGAACTTCTGCAATGTTCAACTCTGTCTTTCTTTCAACCTTTATAGGACAAACAATAGTCCCAACTATGACAACATCCTTGTCATTCCTCTCAACTGGTTGTTGTTTGCAAACCTGTTTCTGCACCTGCTGCTGACCTCTGCCAGTCAAAACTGTAACTTCCTTCAGCCTGTTGTCCTTAACAACTCCTTTCCCTGCAGTGTCCTCAACTGCCTTTATGCCTGCTCCTATAGGCATCTGCACATACTCCTTCTTTCCCACTAAAATGATTTTGGCTGCCCCCTGTGCTGCAGCTACTTCCTGTAATGGCATCAACATAATAGTTTTCCCATCTTTCTTGATGGTGTAGGTATTAGCATACCCATCATACAGTACCCTTCTATCAAATTGCCATGGTCTACCCAACAGTAGGTGACAACATTCCATGGGCAAAATGTCACACAAAACTCTATCATGATATGCTCTAATCTGAAAATCCACATATGCCTATTCATAGACAAAAAGTGATTGACTATCACTCACCCAAGATGCCTTGTAAGGGTGTTGGTGTGGAATCCTTTCCAATTTCAATTTATCCACCATTTCTTGAGATACCATGTTGTCTGTTGAACCAGTATCAATGACAACCTTACATACCTTACCTTTGCTCTTGCATGTGGTTTTGAAAAGAGCTCTTCTTTGCATCATATCCTTTGATGCCTGCAAACTAATTCTCCTTAGCATCAATGCTTCTCCCTCCTCAGGATATGCATAATTGTCAGGAACTCTATCTCCTTGATAAGTGTTTGAACTCTGGACACTTTGCTCTACTTTCTCTTCTTGCACAAGTTGTACTCTCTTGTCATTTGTTCTATCATTTCTGGATGATGAACCTTTGCTTTCTGGACATTTGAAAAATGGATGACCAAACTCACCACAGGTGTAACACTTGCCTGAAAATGTAGTAGAACCTCTACCACCTCCAAATCTGCCTTTATTACCTTTCCATCCACCTCTGAAATCAGACTGTCCCTGTCCTTTACCAGTGTCTTCTTGACCCTCATTGGTTTGCCTTTGTGTAGGGGCTGATCCTCTTCCCCTCATATTGTTGCCTCTTCCTCTTATGGACTTATCTTGTCCCCTATTCACCTTTTCTTCAATCCTGATTGCCATTTGGTAACAATCCTCCACACTCTTAGGGTTAGCTAAAACTAACTCATCCTGTATGTTCAATCTCAAACCAGCCAAGTACCTAGCCACCTTTTCTACCTCATTCTCATGATGACCAGATCTCATACTCAATTTATAAAACTCCTCAGTATATGCCTTCACATCCATTTCCTTCTGCCTTAAAAATTATAGCTTCTTAAACATCTGAATCTCATAATCCCTAGGCAAGAATTTACCTTTGATCCTTGCTACCATTTTATCCCATGAAGTGATCTTTGACTTCCCTTGTTTCCTTCTCTCAGATTGTACATAATCCCACCAAACCAAAGCATGACCTCCTAACTTGGTCTTTGCAATCTTTACCTTCTGATCCTCAGCAACATCTTCACATTCAAAGTGATTATCAAGTGCAGCAATCCAATCCAGCAACTCATCTTCATTCAAACTTCCATTATACTTGGAAACATCAACCTTTACCTTAGGTTTATCATTCTGCACTGCCTTTAACAATTTTGCAAGTCTCTGGTCTTCAGCATCCAGATCTTCAGCTACCTCTTCATACTCTTCAACAACATCTTCATCTTCTTCAGATTCACTGTCTTCCACTTCCCTCTTTTTGTTCTTCTCCAGGGCTACAAGCCTGGCTTGAAGTGCTTCAGCAAGCTCCTTCATCTTCCTCATCTCTCTGGCATGTTTTTCCTTCATCTCCTGCAATTCTCTTGCAGTACCACTACCTTTCGGAGGCATTTTGTCAACCTCTCACTTCTCTACCTCTGTCCTTTCGGTGACAGAATCAACTCTACCTCTGCCCTTTCGGTGACAGAATCAACACACAACAGCCCAGACCTTTTGCTGAGCTCTGATACCACTATGATGCAGAGGCATCCACACTAAAACCTTGACATACAGCATGTATGCGTAAAACCCATCATCATCATCATCATATTTCCTTAACACTGTCAGCATCATCATATTTACTCTGCCGACCGATATCCTCCTGCAGACAAACCTTCGCCCTTTCGAATGTCAGCAGCATCATCATATCCGACCATCGGCAGCATCATCACACTCGGCAAGTGCAATCATCCTCCTGACGATCACTGTTCATCTTACCGCCAACCTCTTTCTTCATCATCATGATGTTCAACATCATGTTCATCAGCAGGATATAGAACATCCGGTTCCTCCCATATATCCTGATGACGACAACCTCAAGCACCCTTCCTTTGATGCTTACGTCACCCCGATATCCTGATGACGATGACGTCACATGCAGCTCCTTCAATATCCTGCTGCCCCGATATCCTGATGACGATGATGTCACATGCAGTTCCTTCAATATCCTGCTGTCGGCCAAACTTAACATTATCGGCCTACGATGGTTTTATCAACCCGATCTTTTACCTTATGCCAATACGCTCCTCCTCGGCAACACCTGATGATGATCACCCCAATACACATTCACTTTATGCAATCGACTGCATCATGCTCATCTCCACTTACTCGGATGACACCCGAAGTACCTGTAGGATACACGCAGAAATATCTTGATGATGCTGTTGTGACAGATTTCCAACCTTAGCGAATTTCAATCCGCCGAACCTCCTGGGATGACCCGATCCACTTTCAGGGTGATCTTCCAAACTCTAACAACCAGCACGACCTAGCACATACCCATGCTAGGGTTCTCAACACCTCTTGACGATGATCCTGCACACCTGCATGCAAACAAACACGAAATGCAGACTAAACCCTACCCTACTGTACATAGCCATTCCACCGATTCGACGAATCAACCGGTGGAATGGATCAGCGAATCCATGTAACCACCAAAACAGCAAATCGATTTCACAATGGAGATCAAACAGAAAATGAACACAAACAGGATCTCTTATTTGATTTCAAAAGATGCAATACAATGATCAGTCTCTCTCTCTCTCTATCTCACTCTGTGCAACCTAACTCGATGATCTAAAACCAACCGATCCTCATGCATAAATAGGATCTCCTGCGAGTACTACCACTCGACTCCAAGTGGCTGGAAAATCTCTCCAGGCAGCTGGGAGATCCAACCAGACCTACAACATAACAGCTGTCTTAACAAACTAGCTAAAAATGGTAAAGTATGGTCAACATGACCTTATTACATGCATTGGTCTTATCAGACCTTCTTGGAAACATTAACAAGACTCAAAACAAACTAACTGCCTCATGGAGGCCAGCTGTCAGGTAGGTGCTCCTGCACCATAGTGGCCCTCGGCAATAGGGCTAGTCGACACTTTTTGCACATATTTTTGGCTTCTATGCACACTTTTTGATGGCTCAGATAGCCTGGCATGTACATGTATCACTTTTGTACCTGAGACATGTATCATTTTTTTTTTAGATTTATACATTGTATATGACACTGACCCAGAGATGGTCCTGGTGGACTTTGATATATTGTACATTTGGACATGCTTTTGATATTTATATGATGATGCATCTATTTATGATCTCTATATGCAGTTTGTTCACACTATATGTTATGGATGCATTCCTATTGTATGATGGTACACATGTGATGCATATTTTGATTATGTCTATGTGATGTTTATCTAATGCAAACTTTTTTATGATGTTATGTGATGTTATCAAATGCAGACTTTTATATGATGTTATGTGATGTTATCTAATGCAGACTTAGATGTTTACTTGATACTATGAGATGTGCAAAAATGTGTTATGCTACCTACATGATGATGCAGACATTAATGACGCTCTACATGCCTTTGTCTATTTTTTTTGGATTTTTCTATTTTGACACTATGTTATTATGCAAAATGTGTGTGGACGACCTAATGCATTTATTATGTATGCAAATGATTTAATCATGTAAATGACTATCTCATGTGATATGATATGCAAACTATGGTATGCTATGTCCAATTGTACTCAATCGACACAAAGATGACATAATGATAGACAGAAGATTGATTGAAGACTAACTTGATAGAAAGACTCACAAACTTTCATTTGTATTGGGAATCTACATTTTGGATCTTTTATTGCATGGGATATGGTATGGCTGCTTTTATGGATGTATAATGGATGTGAATGGTGTTTTCTTTTGACATTTTGATGGTGCAAGTATTTTGAAGTGCTTATTTCATCATTGGGCGATTTTTTTTGGGTACTTTTTTCAAATGTTGTAATTTAATACAAGCATCTAGGTATAATTGAACCGAGATGACTTGAGTATTGCTTACATGGATTTTGATTTAGCAAGTTAATACAAGCATCTAGGTATAATTGAACCAAGATGACCTGAGTATTTCTTGCATATCAATAGACAAGGATTGCCCTATTTCATGCTAGACCTTTGATGTCCTCGATGATCTTTTTCCAATCATGTCATTAGACAAGGTGTCACATTACTAAAGTTTAATCCACAAATAGTAGACAAAGAAAATAATCATGCCCCCATCATAGCATCTCTAGCTTTTGGCATCCTTGAGTAGCATAGAAATACATGATAACAAAAATCAAGACACCGTAACATAACCATGATCATAACCACAAAACATTATTGCATTTAGATGTGTTTGTTTCTTGCCATAATTTAGATAGAATCATTCCAAGTGCTTTAGGTATTTGTTTGCTTTGCTTTAGATAGGTTAGGGTCTTTGCGTTAAGATTTATGCTTTGGAAGTAGGCCTTGCTTTGCGCTTGCATGCCTGGTAAAATAGACCCTAAGGGATTGACCTAGTGCCTCAGGGGCTCATTGCTAAATGGCCTTTCCTATGTGACAACATAGAGGCAATGTAGTTCGGGGTGAACTCTAATGGACCTAAGACCTAGGCGATAGAAAGTGTTGCAGAATCAGATAGATAGAAGGATGGGCGAGTGGAGCCTTGGGGGCACATTTGAAGATATGGCCTTGCCTACATGACAATGCAAAGGCAATGCAGTTCATGGTCTTGGACCATGTGGACACTGATGACAAACTCTATGCTAGGTTGACACTGTGGATAGGATACTGGATAAGACCTTAGTTGACAAGGTGAGAAAAAGAGATAGAGTATCAAGCCATGATAGGTTATCATTAGGATTTTATTATGGAATAGATATGGATTGAATGAGGAATGATGGAAGGAAGAATAGACACAAGGTGATTGGTTTCCCAAAGATGGAGGAAGTGGTTTATCACAAGTGACACATGTTTACCATCTTTTCACCACTTGCTTTTATTTGCATGAAAGCTAAAAGTATACATGATGCCTGTTTGCCAGGTTTTCATCATGATAACTATCCAAGGTGCCTGTTTGCCAGGTTTTCACTAAAGTACAATTTTTTTGTTGTTTTTTCCATTTTTCTAATTTTTTTGTATTTTTGTATTTTTTTGACTTTTTTGTATTTTATGCCCCCCTTACATTGGAGTTCTCTTAGGTATAGAACTAACGAAGATGTATACTATTGATTGGTTCATCAAACAACTCACCTTCTAATGTTGCCAACTAATATGCCCCCAATCCATAGGTAGCAATGATCACATAAGGCCCAAGCTAGTTGAGTTTAAACTTGCCTTTCTTTTTGCGATCCTGTTGATTGCAAGGATTTTCCTTAAGTAGTAGATCTCCAACTTTAAAGACTCTTGGGCGGACTCTGTGGTTGTAGCTTTGTGACATGATTTGTTGACATGCCTTGAGATGATTGAAGGCCTTTTGTCTCCTTTCCTCTAGTAGCTCTAGCTCTTGCAATCTAGAAACTCTATACTCTTCATCAGTTATGAGACCTTTTAATGACACCATGAGAGATGGTAACATGACCTCGATGGGCAGGATAGCTTATGATCCATAAACAAGGGCATAAGGGGTAGCACCTGTGGGAGTGTGTATACTAGTTTGATAGGCCCACAGAGTGGGATTGAGTTAGACGTGCCAATCATTACCAGCATCATTGACTATTTTCTTGAGGAGTTTTAAGATTGTTTTGTTAGATGCTTCTGCTTGGCCATTGCCTTGGGGGTAATAGGGTTTGGAGAAATGGTGTTGGATTTTGAATCTCTTGTACATCCCAGTGCTTGAAAGGTCTTCTGTTATCTATGATAATGGACGAGGGAATTCCATATCTACAGATGAGGTAATTGAGGATGAATGAGGAAATATATTTACCTGTGACAGTTTTGAGGAGAATGGCTTCAATCCACTTGGTAAAGTATTCAATGGAAGTTATTATGAACTTATGGCTGTTGGATGAGGGCGGGTGGATTTTGCCCACAAGGTCAAGTCCCCATTGACAAAAGGGCCAAGCTATTGTTAAAGGTCATAGCTCTTAAGCTGACGCATGTATCAGGTTTCCATGTATCTGGCACTACTTGCACTTCTTAACAAACTGATATGGATATGTTTCCATGTTCAGCCAATACTAGCCCAAATGCATGTGTTTCTTGGCTAAGGAAGGATTGCTAGAGTGCGTTCCAAAAATTTTGTCATGCACATCTTGTAAGGTGGTTTGAGATTCTTCTTATTCTAAACAACAAAGTAAAGTACCATCCAGACCACGTCGGTATAGGGTGTCAGCAATAATGGTATAACAACAGGTTTGGTGGATGAAGGTTTGACGTTGGTTTGAAGACAGGTCAGGTGGGAGGGTGTTGTCCTCGAGGTAAGTGTAAATCTTACCATACCAAGGTGAATCAGATCCAACTAATAGGCATATGGAGTGGGTTTCAAGATGATCATAAGCTAGTTACCGAATTAACTCCACCAAGAACTCATACTGTGACTCATTCTCTGGGATCTCAAGGAGTGAGGCAATGGTTGACATGGCATCTGCTGCTTTGTTTTCAATGCGAGGTATTTGTTCAAAGGAGATGATCACAAAGTACTCTTTAAAGTCATCGACCATGCGCTTGTATGGGATAAGCTTCTCATCTTTGGTTTGGTAGTCATTATTGACTTGGTTAATCACTAGTTGAGAGTCACCATAGACATGCAGCTCTTTAATTTTTTATTATGTTTCCATTTTGAGACCAATGACCAAGGCCTCATACTTTGCTATATTGTTTGTGCATGGGAATAATAGATGATAAGACTTAGGTATGGTGTCGCCATGGGGAGTGACCAACAAGATTCCTACCCCCAATCCATGGTTTGTATAGGATCCATCAAAGTAGAGCTTCCATGAGTGTGCTATGATATTGAATAAGGATTCATCTAGAAACTCAAATGTCATTGGTGTGGTATCCTGTAATGGTGCCTTTGCTAACTGATCAACAATGATTTATCCCTTGATAGCTTTTCTATCTGCATACTCAATGTCATATTCACTTAGGAGCATCACCCACTTGGCTAGGTGACCTGTTAGAGCTGCTTTGCTTAATAGGTACTTCAATGGATCTATCTTTGCAATAAGTCTGACCAGATGTGCTAGCATGTAGTGTCGTAGTTTTTGGGAAGCAAAAACCACAACAAGACATGATATTTCTATTTGAGAGTATTACAGTTCATAACCCACTAATGTACGATTGATGTAGTAGACAACTCTTTCTTTACCTTCATAATCTTGTTGTGCTAGAAGGGCCCCAAGAGCTATTGGTGTAGCAGATATGGAAAGTAATAGTGGCTTCCCTTGGATAGGAGGCATGAGAATAGATGGATTCATAAGATATTCCTTTAGTTTGCCAAATGCCTCTTCGCACTTCTCATCCCACCTAAATGGAATGTTCTTATTTAAGAGGTGACTAAAAGGTTGGCACTTGTCTGCCAGTTGTGATATGAACCTACAGATTGCTTGTAGTTTGCCCTGTAGAGACCATAGTTGAGTAATGTTCTTGGGTGGTAGCATTTCCATGATGGCCTTGACCTTGGTAGGATCCACTTCAATCCCATTTGTTGATACAATAAAGCCTAAGAGCTTGCCCGAGGTAACTCCAAACACACATTTCTTTGGGTTCAACTTGACCTTGAATTGTTCTAGTATCTGAAAGAATTTCTCTAGCACATCCAGGTGTGATTCTCTTGTGAGTGACTTTGCAAGGATATTATATACATAGTCTTCCATTGTTACATGCATCATATCATGGAATATAGTAGTCATAGCATGTTGATATGTGGCTCCTGCGTTCTTTAGCCCAAATGGCATGACATTCTAGTAGAAAGTGCCCCATGGACAAGTGAAAGTTGTCTTATGTTGGTCTTTTGGTGCTATCCTAGTTTGATTGTATCCAGAGAAGCCATCCATGAGAGATAACATGGTATGCCCTATTGTTAAGTCGACTATGATATCTATATTTGGCAATGGAAAGTCATCCTTGTGGAAAGCTTTGTTTAGATCTCTAAAATCATTGCATAGTCTAACTTGGCCATCAAGTTTGGATACTAAAACTATGTTGGAGACCCATTCTGGATAGTCTATTGCTCTGATGAACCCCACATCCAGTAGTTTCTTGAGTTCTTCTTTCACTAGCAATGCAATGTGTGGATGCATCTTTCTAAGTTTCTATTTGACCGATTTCACTCCTAGATCTAGTGGAAGATGATGTAGAATCAAATCTGGATCCAATCTTGACATATCTGTGTATGACCAAGCAAAGTTGACTTGCTTATTCTTGAAGAATGGTACAAACTTAGTCTTTCCTGGTGGAGCTAGAGACTTAGCAAAGTGAATGACCTTAGGTTGTTCCTCTGTTCCAATGTTAATAGGTTCTGTGGGTTCCACAACAATTTGAGACTTATCCTGGTGCATGTCATCAGGGAGAGTGTCAAGCCTTCCATTGTCAGGTACCACAGTTGGGTTTTCACCATCGGATGCATCCTTTATTTTTACTATTTTGGGATCTAATATTGCCGTGGAGTAGTTTTCACCATTAGATCCAGTTTTTATTTTGATATTTTTGTGACTAGAAGGCTTGGTACCCTCTCTAAAATAAGCCATGGTATTAAGTTGAATGGCGAAGCCAACTTTATGATCTCCTATAGGTAGGTAGTCCCTAAGTTCCATGTATTCAATGTAGGCATCATCATTTTGGAACATGTCTAGTTGTGGGGTTCCTTGCAGATCCCAGTTTGTAAGTTTAGGATGCACAAGGGGAAGGGAGTTGGAGGATAGATCTGATTCATTAATAGTTTGAATGGATATGCTAGGGGTATTGGTAGGGATGATGTTTGGGATGGTACTTTCTTCCAAATTTTTTATTGCGATAGAACTCGAACCTTCCTCAAAAGCCGTATTATCAGGAATTAGCGAATCACACTAGTGGTCTATGCATTAGCATTTGTCCCTCATGGTAGGGGCTATAAGTTTGAATGATATCAATTTCCTTGTCATCATAGGAGTGCTCTGTCAGCTCATCCCACTCATATTCATTGGAATCTGTTCACTGTCCTCTTGAAGGTTATGAATCATTTCCACAAGACAAGCATTTGCTTTTGCTTTGCCTTTGTCCTTGTATCCTAGACCTTTTGTATTTCTTACCAATGACAACCAAGAAGGTTGAATGGGTTCTATAATTCCTTCTTTTCTTAGGCCAATGGGACCTTGTCCTTCATAGCCCATTCTGTGTAAGATAGACTCACCTTGGCCATAGATTTCCTTTGGGAGCTTAGGTGGTTCTTGTGGTGTGTTCTCTTCTTCTATGTAGAGCCATTGTAAGATATCTCTTTCCTCTATTTCATCTGATAGGGTCCCCCATTTTACAAAGGGAGCTATAGGAGGTGCAGATGGCTTTGGAAAATTTTTGGGTCACCCAAAGGATCTAGGAGATAGAGACATTTTGGCTAAGTTGAGGCTGTGCTCAATGGAGTATTCCCCTACTCCTGTTTCTTTGATGGTAATTTTTTGCTCTTTGGGCTTGGATGAGGAAGCTTCAGAGGTGGAATCATGCTATGGGGTAGGGGATGCAGATGCTCTATTGTTGGGTATGATGTAATCAGGCTTTGAGCATACAGAGTTGCAATGTTGAAAGGGGTCTAGATCACCTTGGATGGTGATTTGTTTATTGCTATGAGGGAATTTTATGCATTGGTGGTAGGTAGAAGGCACAACTTTCATGGCATGAATCCATGGTCTACCTAAGAGAATATTATAGGTTAGATCCCTATCTAGAACTTGGAAAACAACATCCTTTATTACTGGTCCCACTTGTATTGGTAACACCACTATTCCTTTGGTAGTTCTTTCCTCTTCATCGTAGGCCTTAATGGTAATCTTTTTCCTTGGATCCATTGTATTTTCAGAGAACCCTAATGTAAGGACTAGCTTGAGCGTGCAAATTTTTAAACTGGCTCCTCCATCAATGAGAACCCTCTTGATGCGGTGCTTATGGATGAAGGCAACAATGTGTAGGGGGGTCTTATAAGGCTGAGAGACTGAGAGGTCATCTTGTTTGGTAAATGATATGGTACTTGAGGAGATTAGATTTCCTACAATGGCTTGAAACTTCTCTTGGGCCAAATTCGTGGGTACAGTTGTTTCCAGTAGGGATTTTTCTAGAATCTCTTTGTGGGAAGGAGAAAGATGCAACAACTCTATGATAGAAATGTGGACTAGAGTTTTTCAAAGTTGGTCTATGACACTATACTAATGGGGGTTGGACTGAGAAGGTGATGACCTTGGAGGGAGGGTATTCAATGTGACCTTACCACTATGAGTGATGATACTACAATCAGTTTTGTTGGGCTTTGATTGTTAGTTGGGCATGACCACATTAACTTGTGGAATGTGCTATGATATGCAATTGATGGTATAATCAAACGACACATTTGCATAATTAGCCTTATTATTCCCATTATTTAGATTTTGCCTATTGTGGTTGTTGTTGTTTTTGTTGTTGCAGTTATTGTTGTACAACCCGTCATGATTGAGAAGTGGATCCTTGTATGCCACATGCATCTCATTAGAGGTATGTTGTTGGGCACCTCCTTGATTTTAATCAAGTATGTCTTGAATAACATGTTTGATATGGATACAATTGTTGGTAGTATGACCTCTTCCTCTATGATACTTACAAAAGTCAGTGTCTTTCCAATAGTGAGGTTTTATTTGAGGTTCATAATCGCTAGTAGGCAGAAAAGTGATCTCATTATTATCCAATAGCTTCCTTAATGTAGATTCTTGGGACTCACACAACAGTGTGAACTTTCACCTAGGATTTGAGTTGTACCATGGTCTTGGTTCCTGAGAGAATGTTTTGTTGGGCATAGCATTGTTTGCCTCTCCTTTGAGAGTGAAGATTGGTTGTTGTTTGGGAGTTGCTACCTTGGCATCAACTACTCTATCATTGATGACATTTTTATTCTTGGTCCAAAATTTTGATTTGTCTGTAGTGTAGTTGGAGTTAGGGGTGTCCTTGTACAACTTAATTTGTCCCTTGGAAATCATAGCTTTCTCTATGAATAATCCCATCTCAATGACCTTTGAAAATGAGCTAGGACATTGAATTTGGATTTGATAGCTGAGATCGGAGTTGAGGTTGTGGACAAACATCTCCAATAATTGCTTCTTAGGTACATCATATGAGCATTTGCTTGCTAGTTGTCTCCACCTTTGTAGGAAGGAGGCAAGTGATTCACCACTCTTTTGTTTGGTATTGCATAGATTGAGCATGGAGACTTTGTGTTCAATGTTGTACGAGAAGTGCATGATGAATTTGTTTACTAGCTCATCAAAGGTTTTGATACCCAGCGGAAGTCGCGAGAACCACTCCATGGCTGGACTACCTAGAGATCTAGGCAATAGTCTCATTAAGAAGGTTTCATTGTGAGCTACTTCCATGTATACAACATTGAATTCCCTAATGTGATCTCTTAGGTCTCCTTTCCCTTTGTACTTGTGAAACTTAGGAACTTTGAAAAGAAAGGGGAAGGGCACCATGTTCAAATTTTTATTAAAGGGGTATGGTGCAATGTCTTCTAAGGAGTAAGTTTTAGTATTTTTTCCCGTCTTGAGATCCATCATTTGTTGCATTAGGCCCTCAATTTGTTTCCTCATTTCTTCCATGGGTATGTTTGGGTCTATGACTTTCTTTCCTTTATCTTCACCAGTGTGGTGTTCATGAGTTTCCTCTTTAGTCTCTTTCAGTTTGTTGAGATCAAAGTCAGTGGGTATCTTAAGTTTGAGATTTGTGAGATGAATAAAGTACTTGTGAGTATCCTCATGGAGCAGCTTTTCTAGTAAGCGTTGAAATTTCTGATCTTGGAGGTGTCCTTGGTACTTTCCATGAGAGATTTCCTCATCACTATTGTGAGGCGTGATAATGTAGTTGGATGATCCACCCATTTCAAGTTACTTTTTGTACTGAGATCTAGTTAAAACCATGTAAGGTGACGTAAAGCAGTGGGATGAAACTAGAGATTTTAGACAGATGTTGATGGAGACTATTGAGAATAGGATACTTGTGACGAGATTTGGACAAGGGGCTCTTTCGATCAATGATTCTAAGTAAGACGATCGATACAAGATGATAGCCACAAGTAAGGGTACTTGATACTTGTCTTACTGTGTAGAGACTAGTTGTACACCAAGACCACTAGTGAAGTTATGTGACTTACTAGGTTTACTTGAATCCAAAATGATCAGAAAAAGTTCTTGTGCTAATCTGATATAGGATACTTTGACTTTGTATTAGGGAGACTTGATAGAAGGTGGGTGAGATGACTGATGAAAGAGAGGGAACACTATGGGATGAATGGAAAAGTGACTGCAAGGTAAGACCTGATCTCAGAACTTGGAACTAGGCTGAAATGGGTACCCAGAAATTGTAAAATTTTTCTCTCAAAATAAGTGGAAGTACTCACTGTTACGTATGCACAAAAATAGATGCATAGCAGCAGGGATCAAATGCGCAAGAAGTCGGTGTAAATATGCAGTACTGGTAATTTTTAGACGCATAATAATAGATGGTAAAAGTGCAATAAGTTAGTGTACATGCACAAAAATTTAGTATAAATGCGCAATTTCAAACAACAAATGTGCATCTCTGGTTTTTTTAGTGTTTTTGCAATTTTTTCAGCAATTTTTCTGATGTTTTTGGTTTCTCTTGGTTGCAAGATGGTCTTTTTAATTTGATTTTCTTTAATTATGGAAAGAAGACACAGAAAACACAAAGAATGTTTTCATGGTTTTTTTTTGTGATTTTTTTACTCTTTTTGGACTAAAAGAAAGTAAGTACAATCCTAGGTTTCAAAGGACAATATAAAACTGAATTCTCACTATCTCTAGTGAAGCATCTTTGAGAGGTGATAATCGCCCTTCCCTATATTGGCTTATAGGGGTTTTTGGCCACTAAAATAAAGGTGTTTAATAAAGGCAACCGTTTGAGTGGTTATACATGCAACATCACTACTCTCTATTATGGAGTCTCCTAGCCTACAAGGGTTGTGCCTTGGAGGGTTTTGGGGGAGGTTGGTTGTTGGTATAACACAACTTCACTCATTGTTTGAAGCTTTCACTCCAAAAATAATTTATTTAGAGTGGCTTGGCAAGGCTTGGATTTAGCCTGTTACCACTTAGGGTCGTTCCTACTTGGATGAACGGTATCCAACAGTAGGCCCCTTGAAAGGAAAAACACATGCAAAAATGATATGTTTGGCATTTTGGTCACCCAAGATAGGGGAGAGAATAGGCCTGTTATCATTCCTAAAACACAAAAGACAATGGTTCTTTTCCCCTAGTTAAAAAGAAAAAGACTAAATGAGCTATCTACTTTGGCAAGCATAGAAATTTGTTAACTTTGAAGTGATAACAAGATAACAATGGTTCAATTTTACCCAGATAGTAATAAATTGTTAACTTTGAAGTGATAACAAGATAGCAATGGTTCAATTTTACCTATATAGCAATGTGTCTAATTATGAAAGATAGCAATATAGCAATGATTCAATGATATGCAAGATAGCAATGATTCAGTTACCACCCTCCTAATTTAAGACTACGTGAGATTTACATGAGCATCCATTTACTTTCCTTTTAAAAATTGAAGTGTGAGTTAACAAGTGTAGCTATATGATTCTAAACCAGTACCTAGCCTACATATTAGATCTAAGAGTGTTCCTACAAGAAATTGTATATATTTTGCCCCTCTTTGATGTAATGTAGTTTACAATGTTGCTTCAAAGAATAGATTGTTTGATAACGATACATACCCTAGTTTGCCCCTGGTACAAGTTTAACGATGGTAGGATGCCTCCTTGGGAGATTAGATGGGAAGAAGGTAGAAGGGACATGAGACAGACAATCTCATGAAGAAGGTAAAACTAGGTTAGGTTTAAATAAAATAGGATGTGTTTCAGAGAAACAGGAAGAAACATGCTAGGGAAGTAGTTATAGTCATCACACAGCTAGTTTAGGGTTTGCATGCTATAAATAGGAGCTGGGTCCACAAGATAAGTTATTTGCACACTTGGGTTTATTTGATTTGTCCTTGAGAGCTTAGGAGAGCATAGAGCATAGAGCACTCAACACTAGGATGGATATTCCACGCGAGGAGCATGGCTTTGAGAAAGTCTGACGATTCAACCAGCCAACTGAGGTAGGACCACCGGTATGTATCTCAAAAAACTTCACCTAGGGTCAATTATAGGCATAATAAATGCTAGAAAAAAATAGCCAAAACAAAAGCGTAGAATCATAGGTCAGCGCATTTAACATGTAGAACTACGCATCCATGTTGTAGCACATTAAGAATATTTATTTGGGCAGAGTCATGTCATTTGTAGGCGTATACACCATCTGATATACCTTAAAATCCTTGTGAGCTGCAAATGCTAGAAACATTCTAATTGCTTCAATCTGAGCTATTGGGGCAAAGGTTTCTTCAAAATCTATCCCTTCAATTTGAGAATATTCTTTGCATACAAGTCTTTCTTTCTTCCTTACAACTTCTCCATTTTCATTTAGCTTGTTCCTGAAGACCCATTTTTTCCAATAACATTTTTGTCAGTAGGTCTAGGAACTAATTCCCAAGTTTCATTCTTCTCTATCTGCAATAGTTCTTTCTCCATTACCTTTACCCAATTTTCATCATTGCATGCTTCATTCACAGTTTTTGGTTCAATCTTTGAAAGAAAACAGTAATTGACTTGTTCCTCTATAGCTCTTCTTCTTGTTATCACACCTTTGTTCTTGTCACCTATAATCTGATCTTTAGAATGATTGATCCTTACATACCTGGGAGTCTTAACAACACTTTCTAGAGCCTCTTATTCATCTTGACTATCTTCTTGCTTATCCTTCTCTTCATTTACTATAGTCATAGGTTCATCTGGTTCATAACAACTTAGTTTAGATATTTTTTCCTTTCCTTCATCTACCTTCACATTTGCACTCTCAACAATCTTTTTGAGCCTTTTGTTGTAGCACCAGTAGGCCTTACTCTTGGTAAAGTATCCAAGAAAGATTCCTTCATCACACCTTGCATCAAACTTTCATAGATCTTCATCTCTCTTGATATAACATTTGCTTCCAAAGACATAGAAATATTTTACTGTGGGAATTCTTCCATACCACAATTCATAGGGAGTTTTAGTACCATTACCTTTCACTTGAACTCTATTTTGAATGTAGATAGTAATGTGAATATCTTCTTTCCAAAAGACTTATGGCAGACCTTCTTCCTTCATCATTGTCCTAGCAGCCTCATGAACTGTCCTGTTCTTCCTTTCCACAACTCCATTATGCAAAGGAGTCCTAGGTACAGACAGTTGTCTCTTTATCCCATGTTCTTCATAGAAAATGTTGAATTCATTTGATGTGAACTCACCTCCTCTATCAGACCTCAAGCATTTAATCTTCAACTCTATTTCATTCTTAACCATTGACTTGAAATATTTAAACTTTTCTAGGGCTTCTGATTTATCTCTTAGAAAAGTAACCGAAGTCATTCTAGAATAATCATCAATAAGTAACATGAAGTACCTATCACCTTGTAGACTTCTCACCCTTGTAGGACCACAGAGATCTGTATGCACTAGATCTAGCAAACTGGCAAAAAATTATTCTTTGTTCTTGAAACTTGTCCTTGTCTGCTTTCCCGACTGACATTCCTTATAAATTGAGATGAAGGTTTTCACAAGTTTTGGTAAATATCTCATGGCCTGACTTGAACTAATATTTACCATACTATCAAAGTTTATATGACACATCCTTCTATGCCACAACCAACTTTCATCTACCTGAGCCAATAAATAATAATCATTAGTTCCTCTCAATTGATAGATGTTACGTTTTGTCTTCTTACTAGTAGCAATCACAGTTCTAGACCTTTCCAAGATATTGTACCCATTATCTTTGAATCTTAGATCATATCCTTTGTCATACATCTGACCAACACTCAAAACATTACGCTTCAAACCCTTTACATATAGAAAATTGTCAGTATTATGCTTTCCATCAAATGAAATCGATCCTTTTCCACAAATCTTACTAGTTACATTATCTCCATACCTAACTAGTCCTCCATCATACTTTTCCAAACTTAGAAACTTACTTTTGTCACCGATCATGTGATGTGAGAATCCACTATCAATAATCCATTCATCCTTATCTTTCTCAACCTAAATAGCCAAAGCACTTTCTTCTACTAGTTTTTCATCCTTCACACAACTAGCATAATTAATAGACACAGGATTTTCTTTAATAGCAATAAATAGGCATTCATTTGCACTATTATTAGCATCATCAGATTCATCATTAGTCACTCCATCATCAAAATCTCTGACATAGTAGCATTTCTTTGGAACTCTAGGCCTACTCTCATATTTCTTCTTATTTCTTTCAATTCTTTTAGGACATCTGGAAGCATAATGACCTACTTTACCACAAGAGAAACATTTGAAAGGTAATTTACCTTTGAATATACTAGAGCCTCTTTGTAACCTGTCAACAAAGTTAGCTTCAATTTCATCAAAGTCATCATCCACCTTGTATTTCTCACCTCTAGAGATCTTTACTGAAGTACTATCTTTAAAAGAAGATTCAACTTTAGGTAGGGCATCACCAAATTCTCTCATCTCAAAGGCTATAAGCTTTCCAAGTAACTGATCTCTATCAATAGTTTTCACAATCATGAATTCTTCAATTGCAACTACCTTGTGACTATATGACTTTGGTAGTGATCTGAGAATTTTTATCACAACTTCCTTATCACTGAGAGTTCCTCCCATACCCTTTATTCCAGTGACAAGTTCATCAACTCTTTGCATAAAGGTAGTTATGTTTTCATCTTCATTCATCTTCAAACCCTCATGCTTCACTTTCAAACTTTGTAGCTTGGATTCTTTTACAGAATCATCTCCTTCATACAGACTTTTTAGCTTCTCCCAAACTTCATTTGTAGTTTCAAGGTCCACAACTTTTGTCAACACTGAGTCACTTAAGGAACTTAGCAGAGCATCCTTTGCTTTGACATCCACCTCATATTATTTGATTTCATCTTTAGTCATCAAATCATTTGGAGGTATGGTATATTTTTCTTTTGCAGCTTTCCATAATTTATAACCAAGACAAAGAAGATGGCTTTTCATTCGTACGTTCCAAAGAGCATAATTTGTCCCATCAAAAGGTAGAGCTTCCTTTTGTTGGAAAGAAACACTTCTTAGCATTGATAGGAGTTGTCATTGATGGAAACTAAGATTGTTCCACACATCCGCAATGCAGTATCTGATCATACCGGAAGTCAGAATGATAATCTAAGTCTGGGAGCCTGAAACAGAGCATATAGCAGACTCTAGTATTTTGGTCAGCATATCTCTCTAGTTAATATTTATGTGTTGTGGATCTAAAGAATTGTAGAGGGACACCAAGACAATCTAAATCCAAGTTTTTATCTTTTGATGATAAAGGGATCAAAAGTTATGAGCATCTGAATACCAGGTCTTGTTATGACAGGACGGTTCAGTAAAGAGCAAGCAGACTTATGATAAATCCATGTGCAGACCTAATAGAAGTGTTTTGTTAAGCTATGTATGAGATACAATATTAGTGGCCAACATGTATGATGATCTACATGTTTTATTTTTGATATGCATCAATATTGGTGTATGGATCTAGCTGACAGAGTAGAACATTCTTAAAAGGTTCTAAGTGTTGTTGATTGTTGCCAACTGACAAGTGATTACAATTCAGGATAAGGATATATATAGCCGATGATTGTGGATATTGTGGGGTATGTATTGCAAGGATTAAGAAAGTGTAAAAGGAGCAGAAATCTAATAGCCAGATCAAGGCAGAATAGAGAGAAGAGAAGAATAAAGATGAAGTGTACACAGTCAGTATTTGCACTTAACCAGAGCTGATCTCTAGCATTAGTAGATGCATATTATCAGTTCAAAATCTCTATAAATCTCTTATAAACTTGGTGTCAAGTGTGCTATTTATGTTTCTACTTATGTGATGCTGCAATATTTATTTCATTAATTTATTTATAAGTTGGTTAAAGAAAGAAATGGGTTAAATAAGTAACAATTGATTCACCCCCCTCTCATTTGTCTAGACCTAATCTAACACATTCTTATAAAACATTCTAGATCTTCCTCAAGCTGTTAGGATTTCCTTAGAGGAACTTGGCTTTGATACTAATTGTTGAACTACACCAGACAAATCAGAGGGGGGTGAATCAGTTGTCCTAAAACTTTTAACCAAATGTGATCATCAACTTATCAATTACTTATATTCAGATATAACCATGAATGCATCTCTAACATTGGAAAATGTCCCCTTGGGGGATTTTCCCTCAGAAGGTTTAGCTCTGAGGTCTTTAGTGTACATTCAGGACATCTTACATCATAATTCAACATTCCAATGGAATGAACATTGGGTATCATGACAAATGGGGCCTAGGGGGAGGACTTGGGCGCATGTGCCCTAGTCCTGCCCTATTTTGGGTTAGGCCCAAATTTCTAGTGTTAGTTTATGACCATTATTTGGTCCCTAGGCAGACACGGTAAGTTTGAATTTACGAAATCTTGGCAGGAATGTTTGTAGTTACATATATAACATGTTTAGGCATTCAGTTGTAAACTAGATGGTTATTGTGAACTTTATGCATCCTAAAGGTGATTAAAGGATTTCATTATGTTGCAAGAGCATATTTGTGTTGTCTATGTGTTTGTATTTGCAGATTTGAGCATTCATCTCCTCATGGAATGAAGAGTTTCTTCTTCCCATGAGATCTTCAGTACAAGGTGACATCTATTGTGATTATTGATCATTTATCATTTAGTTTTTGCCTTTGCCTCCCAAGGCACACACTCTCTATCTAACAATGGTGTTCGAAAGGCTTGAATGACTCTCCAGGGATTGACTAAGGAAAGCTTCTAAACACCACAACCCCCTCCCAAATTTTGCATGATTATAGGTTACAAGTTGGAGTTGTAGACAAAGTGAAGTTGCAGGAGAGTACAACAGAGTGTCAAAATTGCAGATTAGTGAAGAAAATAGCTCCCTGGACTTGGGCACCCACTCATTAGTCAATCTAAAAATCTTAAAAATTGTCAATCTAATCATAAAAATCTAAAGTTTCCCTACATTGTAATAGTGACCTAGGGTATGATAGTACATTGCAACTCGACCCTAGGTCCTTGAATGTAAGGGTGAAAGGAGGATACACATACAAGCTATCAAAAACTAAACTATCCAAATTTTACCCTTTACATTTTGGTGAACCCATGTTATTGTACTTGTTTTTACCTTGCTGAGTGTTTTTCTTTAGATTTGCATTAATTTCATTCATTCATAGTATCATTCATCTTATTGCATTGGAAAACTTACAAAAAAATTAAAAATTTTGAAAATTTTTGGAAACCCTAGTTTGCATAGGTTTCTATTTTGCATCAATTAATTTGAATTTCATAAAATTTCTGATTTTTGCATTAGATATTATTTAAATTATAGAAAATTACAAAAAATCATTAGTTTGTATTGCATTTTCATCATAAAATTGCTAGGGTTTTGTTGAAAATTATGAATTTTGCATATAACCTAGTAATTCCAAAATCTAGGGTTTGTAGATAAAATCTTGTTTCAGGCTTTTCTAATAATTTTAGAGGCTCATTTAAATTTTAATTTGTCTATAGTCTTGCATTGTAGAACAAATTTGCATTTAGATTTTAAAAATTTGCATTTTTGCATAGAAAAAGTCAACAAAAAACTAGCATTTTCATTGGTTTTTCATTAGATTTGCACTTGCATTTTTTATGTTATGGGTTGGAAATCATTTTTAGATCTGAGTTTATTTCATTTTCATCATAATTCATATTTCAAATCATTCATCTAGCATTTTGTGTCAAGATCTCAAACCTAGGGCTTCAAAAATATTGATTTTCACTAGATTTGGCCTTATTGACTTCCTAAATTTGCACCATATGCATGTCGTGAAGGATATTTTTGCACTAATTGGTTTTTATCAGAGTAATAATTTGATGATCATCCTAAAAATCTTCACAACACCTTTATTGGGCTCTTGTATTGAAAATTTGGTGAAAAACCACACATTTTTTCTATTTTTGCCCTAGGGTTTGGCCTAGTTTGCACTCCAAGTGTGTTGTAACAAATTTTATGGATTTTGGTGACTGGTATCATTGCTATTAATTTATGCACCTCCTAAAATTTTTTACAACACCACTTTTTCTAGGTCTTGGAATTTTTACTAGGGGTTGACCTTGAGTGGCACTAAAAGCGTGTTGTGATGGACATTTTGGAATTAAGATGCTATTATTACTGATATAATTTTCTATCTATCATGATTTTCCTCACAACACCCTTTGTCATGCTTTTTTGCATTGAGATTTGGTAAAAAATTACATGTTTTAGTGTATTTTCACTATATTTTGACTTGTCGTCATCCTAGATTTGCATGAGTCTAATAGCTCGTTGCCCTAAAAGAAACATTCCTTTAAGAAGAAGCATAAGACACATGGGATCTACTTCTCTTGAAGAAGTTGGCACATTGAACACCTTCTTTACAAAAGGAGAGACACAAATGTTACAATATATTACACCTATCACAAGTACAATGGAAGAGCAAACTTTTCATGATGTTGATGATACTATTGAGATCACAAGATATGTATCTGATGAGCAAATAAATAAACTTGACAAAGACTTAGCTGAATTCCAAGATTATGTGCAAACTGAGAGGATACCTGAAGAAGTTGTACCTGTGATTCACCATGTAAGAGAATTGATAAGGACAAGATGGTGTTAACGCAATATGTGGTTTAGCACATATTATACAAAACAATATCATGCCAGTGATTGAATGTGTAAAAGTGATAAATAACACTTTGTCACCATCTCATGCACAAGTATCAACACCTATATCAACTATGGGAATATCCACTTTTACATCAACAATTTTAACAATGGATGTGAATGCTTGTAGTAATGCTACCACTAGTATTGGAGTATCGAACGACACTAATTACAAAGCTATGGGATTTGGTTATCAAAATTTGGTTTCTAAGGGGAGGTCTTCTATGAATAATTGTTCTCAACCACTTATCTATTCCACTCATTTCCAGGCACCTATTACCTACTCGCAACCATCTTCCACCTATCAATATGTCCAACCACAATTGACATATCCTCAACCTCTACCTATCACATCTCAAGCTCAATCACCTCCTCACTTTGGTTCCAATTCCTTACAACAAAATGCATCTCCCAATGATGCCATCCTAAACCAACTTTTACAAGGCATGAATGCTTTACAACAAAAGGTAACAAATTTGACAAATTCTTCACAGCCAAATATACCAATGTATCATGCCCGTAATCCCCTTTCCTATGCAATCATAAGAACTCCTATGCTTGAGAGGTTTGAGACCCCTCACTTTGAAAAATATGGTGGAAAAGGTGATCCTAATACTCATGTGGCAGCATTCACAGCTATGTGTAGTGATTTATACTTTGAAGAGGACTTGTTGGCAAAAATTTTCCCATGATCTCTTAAAGATATCACTTTAGAATGGTTTTTCTCTTAAACTCTGCATTCAATACACTCCTTTTCACAATTGATTGATCAATTTTTACAACATTTTCAAGCAAACATCAGACCCGAAGTCTCCTTAATTGACTTGGTTCATTGCAAGCAAGGTCTGAAAGAGAAATTAACTAAATTCATTAGTCAGTATCAACCTTTGTATACATAAATTCAATATCAGATGAAAGATGAGGATGTTCAAAAGGTGTTTATCACTAATCTACGATAAGATCCTCTTGATGAAGTATAACTCCTTTCAACATTTATGCAACGCCCTTCGTGATTACCAACTTTCATCTAGTCAGTATGAAAATCAAAACTCATTGGCTCAAGTTAGTCAATCCATGGGTGGATCATCACAAAACAACTTTAAGAGGAATAATAATAATAATAGGAGTTTCATCAAGATTAATGGACCAAATATGAATAACTTTTCTAATGTGTCTATTGTCACTAATCCAAAGAAAGCATCATATGAACCAAGAAAGTTTACTCTAATATCTGAGTCTTATCATTCTATCATGAATCAAGCTATGAGTAATAACATTCTGAAGCTTCCCCTGATTAGGCCTATCGATCCTAGTAAAGCACACGGACCTTACTTCGATGCTAATGCCTTTTGTCTTAAACATAAAATACAAGACATCATTGATTTGAATATCATCCAAGTATTGGGTGTGAATGATAATAGAAACAAATCAGTTGCTCTGCCAAATTAGAATTTACAAATATTTACTAATCCATTCCCTAAACATACTGATACCAATATGATGGAACAAGGTTTAGTTGAAATAGATGATGATGATTATTCAGACTATGATAATATCATGGGTATGATTGAAGTAGATAAGAAGAAAGTGGATAATCCACCGCGTCCATGAAGACAAGGAATTTATGCTGAGGTTCCTCCTCCATTATCCTTATATGGATCAGGAGATAACCAAAATGCACTAGAAACTGACACAGACAAGTGAGAAGGTACAAGATAATTCCTGTTACTATGTTAGAAAGATCCAACAATGAAAACTCACTAAGAATTGGAAGAGAGTAAGATGACTATCAGCAACAATAAGTATCACTTCAACATGGAATTATAAAACAACCATCATATGATAGTAAACAAGACTTTCATAAGAACCACTCAAACTTTGCACTAAACATGATTGAGTACCTCTCCATGAGGTTCACAAGTTCAAAAATCTAATACAAAGATCCTACAGGTAATTATCTCTAACCCTTTATCTCTCTCATGATGTGTTTTCCCTGTGATGTGTTATGTGTTGTTTAGGCCTCCTGGGATGACCCTTGATTCTCTTGTAAGGTTCGGGATACCAAGAGACCACCTCTATTGTGACCTTCTTCTACTTGTATCATCATTCTTTTATACTGCCTTTCTCTCTAATTTCATCATTTTGTGTTGTGTCTTATGGACATTGAGTTGCGGTTGGTGACTTGGGGGCACCCTCCTACGTAACTATCCCTAAGGTACTTGTTTCTCCTCTCTTATTTACCATTTCCCTTCCTCTAGTGTTTCTATCTAGCAGATGGATGAAGAAAAACATTTATACTGATGTAGAACTAGCGTCCCTTTTGTGAGAAATAAAAAATTGGACTTAGTTCCTAATATGATGATGGGGTTTTATATTTTATCTAATGCTTGGCTAGTGCAGGCACTCGTGCTTTCCACGTAGTTATTTTGATGGTGTTCTATCTCATTTACAAATCATAACAATATTGCTGCTCTGTGCACTTTGTCTATCTTTGATGCAGGAGGATCCAGTGGTGTAAGGGAAATTTTGCATCACCTAAAAAAAAGATGTGTTTCAGAATTGTTGATGTTCTTTCCATTTCTTTTCAAAGTTTGTGGTTCTGCTTCCATAATCACTTGAATAATGATGTAGAACTTTCAGTTTTTCTAAACTGCTAAAAAAATAACTTGCTATTTTTAGAAAGTTTGCATTTGGGTACAAAATGAAGTGAAAATTTATAGGAAGCTTTATAACTGAAAAATAAGACCTTTGGCGAAGGAAACACCCAAAGATCATTTGCAAGATGAAAGATATTAAAGTTTTTGTTTCCTGAAAAATGCCTGAAAATTATTCAAACTCGGGTTTGAGGCACTAAATGGCCCCGTACAAGTCCAAAAATGGTTGGAACCAATACAACAGGTTCCTAGAACATAGAGCACTCCATGAGCTTTCTGACGTATAAAATGGTGTGTTAATTGATCACCCGGATCAAAAGTTATGGCTCCCGAAAGTTGACCTATTTTTGGAGGGAGATGTAAATTTTGAAATTAGGTTGTTGGCAGCCAAAAAGGCTATTAATAACAATTTTTGGGAACCCTAGGTAGTAGTAGAGTTAAGGGGGGAAGTGTAGAGTCAAGAATAGGTGGGAAAATAGAAACCCTAGTTGATTTAGGGTTATAGAAGGCAGATGAATCCAGGGTCTTGGGAGAGGAAGTTGTAATATGTTGCAACTTGTGGATGGTTGATTCCTCTTATTGTATTTGAGCTTCTATAATGTAATAAGTTGTCTAAATCAATAAAGAAAGTTTTATTTTCTATGTGCAATTTTTATTGTTGTGTGTTTATGATTTACCACCTTCATCAAGTGGTATTAGAGAGAGGGTTCCTGAGTGTGTAGACAGATCATTGACCATGAGGCAGTTTGCACCAGGACCTGAGGTTGTGGGTTTACTACAGAGATTAAGATGCCTCCATGAAGAAATCATATTGGGAGGAATGCTTTAATGAAAGAGGGTTTTAGAGCCCTACAAAGGCAAATTGATGCATTGCAAGAGGAGCTACGAAGAGGGTTTGAGCTGAGAACAAGAGAAGAAAGTGAAGATGAAGCTGAAAAAAAGCTATCTGAGGAAGAATAAGAAGCCGTAGGAGATCTTGCCAAAGTTAGGTTGTTGAGGGCCATTTCTAAGATTGGAAAGAGGCCCAGGATCAAAGTTTCTACATATTTTGGAGATTTGAATCTGAAATAGCTCATTGATTGGATCAATGACATGGAGGAGTATTTTGAGTATGAAGGTGTGGAGGACCCAGATCGGGTCAAGTTTACAAAAACAAAATTGAAGGGCCATGCCAGTATTTGGTGGAAGGAGGTCTAGTTAGAGAGGAATAGAAGAGGAAAAGAAAAGATCACTAGATGGGATCGGATGGTGGAGAAACTAAAGAAGCAGTTCATTCCTGTGGACTATGAGATGGAGTTGTTGAAGAAGTTGCAAGGACTGAAGCAAGGTAACAAGTTTGTTAAGGAGTATACAGAAGAGTTTTATAAAATTACTATTAGGATAGGCTATGCAAAGCCCAACAAGGGGAACATAACCCATTACATTAATGGGTTGAGGCTAAGTATTCAAGAGGAGTTGAGCTTGGTCAAAATGACTAGCATAGAAGATGCATACCAGTTTTCCCTGAAGGTGGAAGAGAAGCTGAATAAAAGATTTGACAACAAGAAAAGGGGAAGAAGTCAAGGTGGAAGGACTGGTGGAAGAACCTAAGGGGGACAAAATGAAGATTCAAAGAAAAGTGAAGAAGCCAGTACCAGTTGAATTCAGAGAGGAGATAATACCTACCGCCCTCATGACCAGAACAATGGCGATCAAAGAGGAAGAGGCAGACCTGGGTAAGGACCTGGAAGAGGAGATTTTAGATGAACATGTTTCCAATGTGGAGAAGAAAGGCATCAACCATACGAGTGTTCACAACATCAAGGAAGGATAAATAGAAGATTTGAAGGTAATGCATGAGTTGGACATGTAGATGAAGATGCTCAGTTTGAACATTCTAAAGATGCTGAAAGGGGAGAAACCCTAGTTGTTAGAAGAACTTTGTTGAATGAGGAGAAAGAACCCAATTAGAGAAAGAGTTTATTCCACACAAGGTGCAAATGTGAAGGTAAGTGTTGTGATATTATTATTGACAGTGGAAGCACTGATAATCTTATTTCAGAGGAGATGGTTGACAAGAAGAAAGCATTCACATCCATATCAGATTGCATGGTTGAAGAAGGACCATAGAGCTTTGGTCAAGGATTAGTGTTTAGTGAAGTTCAAGATTGGTGACTACCATGATGAGGTGTTGTGTGACATCATACCGATGGATACATGTCATATGTTATTGGGGAGGCCGTGGTAGTATGATAGGAGAGCTGTCCATGATGGCCATGCAAACACATACTCCCTAACAAAGGATGAAGTTTGTCATAAGTTGAAGCCCTTGAAGGAGGTGGAAGAAAAGGTATGTAGTACTACCAGAATTTGCTTGGTAGATGGTAGAAATTTTTTGGAGGGTATGAAGCATGAGTGTCATTGCTTTGCATTGATTCCTAAGATTAGTCAAAAGAAATGTGAAGATGTACAAGTAGAAGTTTCAGATATGTTGGAAGAATTTTAGGACATTACCTCTGATAATGTACCAGAAGGTTTACCACTAGTGAGGAAGATAAGTCATCAAATGGATTTGATACTAGGAGCCAGTTTGTTGAATAAGGCAGCCCACAGAATAACCCCTGCAAAGAGTGAAGAGCTGAACATACAAGTTCAAGAGCTATTGAGGAAAAGATTGATAAGAGAGAGCCTAAGTCCATGTGTGGTACCCGCAGTACTAGCACCGAAGAAAGATGGAGAGTGGAGAATGTGTATAGACTCTTGAGCCATTAATAAGATCATGATCAAGTACAAATTCCCATTTCCCAGAATGGATGACATAATGGACTATTTGAGTGGAGCCAAGTACTTCACAAAGATTGACCTGAAGAGTGGGTATCACCAGATCTGTATCAGAGAAGGAGACAAGTGGAAGACAACCTTCAAAACCAAATAAGGTTTGTATCAATGGTTAGTCATGCCATTTGGGCTAACCAATGCACTGAGCACATTCATGTAGCTCATGAATGAGGTATTGAAAGAATTTTTGGGAAGTTTTTTAATTATTTATTTGGATGATATTTTGATTTTCAGTAAGACTTGGGAGGAGCATATGATGCATATCAGAAGAGTTTTGGAGAAGCTGAGGGGGGAGAAGTTGTTGATCAATTTGAATAAATGTAGTTTTGCAAAGGAGTTAGTATACCTAGGATTTGTTGTCTCAGAGGAAGGTCTTAAGATGGACCCAGAGAAGGTGAGGGCTATCATTGAATGGCCTACACCAAGGAGTGCTTCTGAGGTAAGATCTTTTCATGGTTTGGCAAGTTTTTATAGAAAGTATATCAAGAATTTTAGTAGCATTTGTGCACCCCTAACTGAGACAATGAGAGGGAATAGAAAGGAGTTTAGATGGACTAAAGGAGCAGACAAGGGCTTTGATACATTGAAGCAGAAGTCATTGAACAACCCATTTTGTCACTTCCAGATTTCAATAAGGTATTTTAGGTAGATTGTGATGCTAGTGGTAGTGGTATAGGAGCTATTTTGATCCAAGAAGGTAAGCTCATTACCTATTTTAGTGAGAAGCTTAATGATGCCAAGAAAAAGTATTTTGTTTATGATTAGGAATTTTATGCAATAGTTCAAGCTTTAAAGAAATGGAGACATTATTTGTTTCCAAAAGAGTTTGTTTTATATACTTATCATTAGGCTTTACAGTATCTTAATAGTCAAGGAAAGTTGAATCAAAGGCACTTAAAATGGGTTGAGTTCTTGTAAAGTTATACTTTTGTTTTGAAGCACAGGAGTGGGAAGTCCAATAGAGTTGCAGATGCCTTGAGGAGAAGGCAAAATTTGCTGATAGAAATGAAGATAGAGGTTGTTGGGTTCGATGAGCTCAAAAGTTTGTATCCTAAAGATCTAGATTTTGCAGAGGCCTGGAAATCTTGTTTGGAACCTGTTACTTTGGATAGGACAAAATGGTTGGATTTCATAATCCAAGATGGCATGTTGTTTAGAGGAAGCCAGTTGTGCATTCCAAGGAGTTCGATGACAGAGAACCTAATTAAGGAGAAGCATAGTAGAGGATTGGCAGGACACTTTGGTTGAGATAAGACCATTGCTATTGTTGGTGAAAATTATTATTAGCCACAATTGTAGCAGGATGTGAGGAAATTTGTGCAGAGTTGCAGAGTATGTCAGATGGCGAAAGGAGCAAGTCAGAATACAGGTCTATATCAACCACTACATGTACCAGAGAAGCCATGGCATGATATTAGTATGGATTTTATTCTTAGTTTACCAAGGACACAGAGAGGACATGATTCCATTTTTATGGTGGTGGATAGATTCTCGAAGATGACACATTTCATTCCTTGCAAAAATACTAATGATGCTATCCATATTGCTGAATTATTTTTTAGAGAGGTGGTGAGATTACATGGTCTACCAAGGAACATAGTTTCAGATCGAGATACCAAGTTTGTTGGTTATTTTGGAGGACATTGTGAAAGAAGTTGAAAATAGATTTGAAGTTTAGTTCTACACACCATCCATAGGCTGATGGACAGACAGAAGTGGTGAATAGGAGTTTAGGTAACCTACTATGATGCTGAGTAGGAGGTAAGCCCAAGGGATGTGATTTGAATTTACCATAGGCAAAATTTGCTTACAACAATTTCGTTAATATGATTACTGGTAAATCACCGTTCCAGATTGTATATGGCAATAGTCTAAGAAATGCTTTAGAGTTAAGAAATTTGGACAGAGGAGAAAAGACAAGTGCCGAGGCTAAAGACTTTGTAGAACACATGAAGAATTTGCATGAAGAGGTGACAAAGCACATTAATAAGATGAATATTTAGTACAAGGCTAAGACAGATAAGAAGAGGAGATATGAGGAGTTCCAGGTAGGAGATGAAGTCATGGTGCACTTGAGAAAAGAAAGGTTCCCAATTGGAACATACAATAAGCTAAAAATGAAGAAATTTGGATCATGTAGAATTTTGAAGAAACATGATTTAGGAAATGCATATGAGGTGGAGCTGCCGAGTGAGATCAACATTTCTTTTGTTTTCAACATTGCTAACTTATCATAATATCATGAAGGTAGAACAGAGGATGGACCAACAGAAGAGTAGTGGAGTATTCCAGCATCTACTTCATTAGAGGAGATAGAAGAGATCTTGGATAGCCATGTGGGAAGAAGTACTCAGAATAAGCAATATGAAGAATACCTGGTGAATTGGAAAGGAAGGCCTGTTGAAGATTCTTCTTGGCTGTCTAAGGTAGAGGTTGATCATTTGGATTTTCCTCACACAAACACCTGAGATGTGATAGGGTCACTTCTCAAATTACCCTGGGTGTCTGATGTAGGAGTATCTAGTGGTGTAAGGGAAATCTTGCATCACCAAAAAAAAAGATGTGTTTCAAATTTGTTGATGTTCTTTCTATTTCTTTTCAAAATTTGTGGTTCTACTTCCATAATCACTTGAATAATGATGTAGAACTTTTATTTTTTTAAACTACTAAAAAAGTAACATTCTATTTTTAGAAAGTTTGCATTTGGGCATGGAATGAAGTGAAAATTACAGGAAGGTTCATAACTGAAAAATAAGACCTTTGGTGAAGGAATCACGTAAAGTTCAAACTTAGGTTTGAGGCACTAAATGGCCACGTACAGGCCTAAAAATGGCCAGAACTAGTAGATCAGGTTCTTAGCACATAGAACACTCCACGATATTTTTGATGCATAAAACAGTTCATCAATCGGACACGCGGATCAAAAGTTATGGTTCTCGGAAGTTGACCTATTTTTGGAGGGAGATGCAAATTTCAAAATTAGGTTGTTGGCCACCAAAAAGGCTATTAATAACCATTTTTGGGAACCCTGGGTAGTAGTAGAGTTAAGGGGGGAAGTCTAAAGTCAAGAATAGGTGGGAAAATAGAAACCCTAGCTGATTTGGGGTTACAGAAGGCAGATGATTTTAGGGTCTTGGGAGAGGAAGCTGTAATGTGTTGCAGCCTGTGGATGGTTGATTCCTCTTATTGTATTTGAGCTTCTGTATTGTAATAAGTTGTCCAAATCAATAAAGAAAGTTCTATATTCTATGTACAATTTTTGTTATTGTGTGTTTATGATTTACCCCCTTCATCAATCTTGAATCTTACATACCTCAGATTTCATATGCATTGATGTTGTTTTTATGTGGACACTAACATGTTTCTTGTAGGGATGTGCTTGTAGGAACATTTGGTGATCGTAAAGTACATGTCACCTCTGGGGGGCATGGGCTTGGTGAAATTCTATGTTCCCTTGTGTGTTTTCTTCCTACCTTAATGTACTTGATATTGATGCGTGATATCAACCACCTTAAGGTGGGGGCATATATAAGGTAAGTTATCTGTTCTAGATGCTAGTAAAGTGTGTTTGAAGAATCTTGAAACCTGTTTCATGTACCTCCTTTTCATTGTAAGGTGTCTCTGTGATATGGATGGGGTTGTATACTTTTTATCTCATACCTCCTTTTCACCATAAGGCATCTCTGCGATGCGGGTGGGGTGGTATGCCATGCTTCTTTTTCACTGTAAGGCATCTCCGTGATGCAGGTGGGGTTGCATTTTCAAAATTCCTCTGCGGAGGTGGGGAACAGTTCTGTGACTAACTCAACCCTTAAGCGCGTCTTCAAAAATTGTAGTTACAAAGACCAATCATTGGCCTGTGCCTATAATGTGCCTGAGATGGTGCTGAACCTAGAAATAGGGACACTTCATCACTTGTCTACCATGTTTTCTCTGTGTCTTCAAAGTGTGTGTGTTTTTGGTGTGCTTGCTTTGTTTGGCGTGTTTGTTGCCCCATATGCAGTCTAAAGACCTGCAGGATGAGTGCATCCTGCATTTTGGGAGGTTTTGCATGTCTTGCATGTGTGTTACCCCATATATGCAGTACATCCTGCATTATGGGAGGTTTGTTTATTTTATTATACTTGCATCTAAATTTCATATATATCAGAAAAAGAAAAGAAAAGAAATCATTCCTATCTTCCATGCATTAATGTGTCTTCTATGCATTTACTATATTCTCCATGTTTTACATGATTGTAACTATATTCTCCATGTTCTGTGTGCCTGTCATTGCCTTCAATGTGCTTGGCGTGTCTTCTCCATGTTTGGCGTGTTTGTTGTGCTTGTTGATCATACTTTAATGCATGTATTGGCCTCATGTTTATACATACATTAAAGTGGGGGCTAAATGTAATGTTGGAAAAGGTCCCGTTGGGGGCTTTTCCCTCAAAAGGTTTAGCTCGTGGGTCTTTAGTGTGCATTTAGGACATCTTGCATTATAGTTCAACATCCTGATGGAATGAACCCTAGGTATCATGACAAATGGAGCCTAGGGAGACCCCTTGAATTTAACCCTATCCAAACTAGGGGGGGGACTTGGGTTCCTACACCCTAGTCCTACCCTATTTTGGGTCAAGCCCAAATTTCTAGTGTAGGTTTATGACCATTATTTGGTCCCTAGGCTGACACAGTAAGTTTGAATTTACAAAATCTTGGTGGGAATGTTTGTAGTTGCATATATAAACATGTTTAGGCTTTCATTTGTAAACTAGATGGTTATTGTGAACTTTATGCATCCTAAAGGTGATTCAAGGCTTTCATTGTGTTGCAAAAGTAGATTTGTGTTGTCTATGTGTTTGTGTTTGTAGATTTGAGCATCCATCTCCTCATAGAATGAAGAGCTTCTTCCTCCCATGAGATCTTCACTACAAGGTGACATCTATTGTGATTATTGATCATTTATCATTTGATTTTTGCCTCTGCCTCCCAAGGCATGCACTCTCTATCTGACAACGGTGTTTAGGAGGTTTGAATGTCTCTTCAGGATTGACTAAGGCAAGCCTCTAAACACCACAACCCCCTCTCAGAGTTTTCATGATTACATGTTACAAGTTGGGGTTGTAGACAAAGTGAAGTTGCAAGAGGGTACAACAAAGTGTCAAAATTATAGATCAGTGAAGAAAATAGCTCCCTGGACTTGGGCACCCACTCATTAGTTTTCAAAGTTTTGCAATGGAAAAATCTCTGATAAAATAGATACATGTTGCAAACCTTGTTTCTAGATCTCGACAAAAAGTAGGGCCTTAGACTTGGACACCTACTCTTTAGTCCCTGAATTTTTCTCCTTTGGACCCTGAAAATAGCTTCATAGTTATTTGATATTTTACATCTTTCTATAGAAGAATTTTCTATAATTCATCTATTTACTATCGTATTTGCATAATTAGGGTTTTAAGGCATAAGGAGCATAAGAGAAGGGAATTGCCAATCTAATCATAAAAATCCAAGTTTCCCTACATCTCAATAGTGACCTAGGGTATGATAGTACATTGCAACTCAACCCTAGGTCCTTGAATGTAAGGGTAAAAGGAGGATACACATACAAACTATCAAAAACTAAACTATCCAAATTTTACCCTTTACAACATCAAATGAGAAGCTCAACACAAAAGCATAAACAACACATGAGACACCAGAATTTTACATGGAAAACCTTAAAATGGAAAAACCATGGTGGTTGTTAGCCCATAGAAATATATAAGTTATATCGGTACCAAAAAATAGAGGCTCACTGCCAAAAGAAGGATTACTACCAAAAGGGTTGAACTGAGATAATAGCATCTACTTCATGCCAAGGCTTAGTTCCATTGAAGCATAAAAATACCTCTGCTCTATTCTACTACCTTACTTCACTTTATCTTCACATATTCACAGTTGGATACATTTTCATGACTCAATTACAAGTATTTATACACTACATCAACCTTGGAATGATCATCAAGGTCAGCATTACAATCATCAACCATTGGAACAATCTCCAAGGTTGGCATTACAAACATACATAAAATAGATTTGGACCTAATACAAATTTAGCTAAGGAAAAGACGTAAGAATGTATGCGGATCATCCCACACCTTAGTTGGAACTCAAACACAATCTTCCATGCTACAACACACTATCACAATCTTCGATGTATCTCTGTAGATGATGAATACATCTAGATCAGCCAAGAATGATGTTAACACAAGTATTCTCAAGTACATGCTTCATGCACAATATGAATTCTACAAGGAGAATGATTAGGAGACATCCACAAGCACATTGTAATCACTAGGAACAATCAAACAATCTCTAATAGCTTAATTAATAAGATTTTTCAAATTGGAGCACAAGAATAACATTATCAGCCACTATCATGAGTAAAAGATATCTTGTGGAACACCAAAGCACAAACCATTACACTTGAAGGTATTTAATATCATAACATACTTAATTCTAGAACCACAGGCCAAACTACTTCAATGCAGAGGAATGTGGAGAAAAACACTTTCTCCCTGTCACCACCAAAGACAGAAAAAGTTGTTCACTCTGGTGAAATTATCTCACTCAACTTTTCATATTGGAGGCTCAAACTTAGAATATAACATCTTTACACAAGCTTCTAAATAACTTCCAATTTGTAGGTAAAGATATTTATTCTACAAGAAATGCAGAGCATTCTTCTAGATTGTTCTTCTGCATGTAATGCATTGTTTTCGCTGCAACACATTGTTATCACCGGAGGGGCTAATTTTCTCAATACCCTCAACAAAGTAAGAGCACAGTTGACACCAATGACAACATAGATATGTTGACATCAATGACAACACTGATTAGGCACATACTTGCAACAATCTCTCCCTTTGTCATTGATGGCAACATATGATATGAAAAATTGAAAAAACCACCAAGACAAAATTCTCCCCCTTTCTCTTTAGACATCTGCATTCTTTCTCCTCCTGAGATTTTCATAGATTTCTCTCCCACTTTGACATCAATGGCAAATGGCACATACTTGCATGATACTGCTCTAAACCATTTACTTTACCAGAAACATTTAGCTACTCCCCTTGAGAGGTAGCCTTCAGAACATAAATCCAAATCAAGGAATGACACTTTTTCTCGATTGGATTGATGCATTCCTATGCATCTTAGTTCAGAACAGAAGGGGTAATGACCCCTATCTTTTCTCTAATATACTAAAAGGTATCTTTAGGTAGAGGCATAGAGAAAACATTTGCAATCTAATCCTTTGTGGACACATATTCCAACTTTACTTCATTATCTACCACCTTCTCTCTCAAAAAGTGATACCTTATTGATATGTGCTTTGTTCTTGAGTGCATCACTAGATTCTTTGAAATGTTTATGTCACTTGTATTGTCACAAAAGATTGCAATTGGATCTTCATACAAAATTCTTATATCCTTCATAGTATGCTTCATCCATAATACTTGAGTGCAACAACATGTTGCTGCAATATACTCTGCTCCTACAGTTGACAAAGATATTGAATCTTGTTTCTTGCTTAGCCATGAGACCAATCTATTACCCAAGAAGAAGGCACCTCCACTTGTACTCTTTCTATCATCAACATCTCCAGCCCAATCTGCATCTGTGTAAGCACTCAGAGTGAAATCATTGTCCTTTGGATATCGTAAGCCATAATTTGGAGTACCTTTCAAATACCTTAGGATTGTCTTAATGGCCATCACATGTGATTCTCTTGGATCAACTTGAAACCTTGCAACAAGATAAACTACATGCATAATATCAAGTTTGGTTTGAGTTAGATAAACCAATCCTTGAATCATGGATCTGTATTTTTTCTGATTAGCCTTAGATGATTCATCAATTTTACTCTACTTGCAACCAGTCACCATGGGAGCACATATCAGTTTAGAGTCTTCCATCCCAAACTTCTTCAACAACTCTTTCACATACTTAGACTAAGATATGAAGATTCCTTTATTTGATTGATTAATTTGTAGACCCAAACAAAAATTCATTTAACCAAACATGGACATTTCAAATTCACTTTTCATCTCACCGGCAAACCTTATGCACATACCTTCATTTCCTCCAAAGATAATGTCATCAAAAAATACCTCAACAATCAATATTTGATCATCATTGATTTTGAAGTATAGATTGCTATTTGTAATACCTTTGCTAAATCCCAATTGCAATAAATACCTATCTAACCTTGCATACCAAGCTTTAGGAGCTTGTTTGAGTCCATATAATGCTTTCTTCAACCTGCATACCATATCACCTTGATTTGGCAATTAGAATCCCTTTGGTTGCTCAATGTATACTTCCTCTTCTAATTCACCATTTAGAAAGGCAAATTTCACATCCATCTGATATACCTTAAAATCTTTGTGAGTTGCAAATGACAGAAACATTCTGATTGCTTCAATCTGATCTATTGGGGCAAAGGTTTCCTCAAAATCTATCCCTTCAATTTGAGATAATCCTTTGCATACAAGTCTTTCTTTATTCCTTACAACTTCTCTATTTTCATTTAGCTTCTTCCTGAAGACCCAATTTGTTCCAATAACATTTTTGTCAATAGGTCTAGGAACTAATTCCCAAGTTTCATTCTTCTCTATCTGCAATAGTTCTTCTTCCATTGCCTTTACCCAATTTTCATCATTGCACGATTCATTCACAGTTTTTGGTTCAATCTTTGAAAGCAAACAATAATTGACTTATTCCTCTATAGCTCTTCTTCTTGTTATCACACCTTTGTTCTTGTCACCTATAATCTGATCTTTAGAATGATTGATCCTTACATACCTGGGAGTCTTGACAACACTTTCTGAAGCCTCTTCTTCATCCTATCTGTCTTCTTGCTTATCTTTCTCTTCATTTACTATAGTCACAGGTTCATCTAGTTCTTAACAACTTAGTTTAGATAATTTTTCCTTGCCTTCATCTACCTTCACATTTGCACTCTCAACAATCTTTTTGTGCCTTTTGTTGTAGCACCAGTAAGCCTTACTCTTGGTAGAGTATCCAAGAAAGATTCCTTCATTAAACCTTGCATCAAACTTTCCAAGATCTTCATCTCTCCTGATATAACATTTGATTCCAAACACTTTGAAATATTTTATTGTGGGAATTCTTCCATACCACAATTCATATGGATTTTTAGTACCATTACCTTTCACTTGAACTCTATTTTGAATGTAGACAACAATGTGAATAGCTTCTTTCCAAAAGACTTCTGGCAGACCTTCTTCCTTCATCATTGTCCTAGCACCCTCCTGAACTATCGTGTTCTTCCTTTCCACAACTCCATTCTTTTGAGGAGACCTAGGTACAGACAATTGTCTCTTTATCACATATTCTTCATAGAAAATGTTGAATTCATTTGATGTGAACTCACCTCCTTTATCAGACCTCAAGAATTTGATCTTCAACTCTATTTCATTCTCAACCATTGACTTAAAAAATTTAAACTTCTCTAGGGCTTCTGATTTATCTCTTAGAAAAGTAACCCAAGTCATTCTAGAATAATCATCAATAAGCAACATGAAGTACCTATCATCTTGTAGACTTCTCACCCTTGTAGGACAACAGAGATTTGTTTGCACTAGAGCCAACAAACTAGAAGAAAATTGTTGTTTTCTCTTGAAACTTGTCCTATTCTACTTTCCCAATTGACATTCCTTACAAATTGAGTTGGTGGGTTTCACAAGTTTTGGTAAATCTCTCACATCCTAACTTGAACTGATCTTTACTAGACTATCAAAGTTTATATGACACATCCTTCTATGCCATAGCCAACTTTCATCTGGCTAAGCCAATAAACAATAATCATTAGTTCCTTTCAATTGATAGATGATACCTTTTGTCTTCTTATTGGTAGCAATCACAGTTCTAGATCTTTCCAAGATCTTGCACCCATTATCTTTGAATCTTAGATCATATCCTTTGTCACACATCTGACCTACACTCAAAAGATTATGCTTCAAATCCTTTACATATAGAACATTGTCATTATTATGCTTTCAATCAAATGAAATATCATTTTCTACAAATCTTACCAGCTGCATTATCCCCAAACCTAAACAGTCCTCCATCATACTTTTCCAAACTTACAAACTTACTTTTGTCACTGGTCATGTGATGTGAGCATCCACTATCAATAATCCATTTATCCTTATCTTTCTCAACCTGAACAGTCAAAGCACTTTCTTCTACTAGTTTTTCATCCTTCACACAGCTAGCAGAATTAATAGACACAGGATCTTCTTTAATAGAAATAAATAGGCATTCATTTGCACTAGTATTAGCATCATCAAATTCATCATTAGTCACCCCTCATCATCAAAATCTCTGACAAATTAGTATTTCTTTGGAACTCTAGGCTTGCTCTCATATTTCTTCTTATTTCTTTCAATTCTTTTAGGACATCTAGAAGCATAATGACCTACTTTACCACAAGAGAAACATTTGAAAGTTAATTTACCTTTGAACATGTACCAGAGCCTCTTTGTAACCTGTCAACAAAGTTAGCTTCAATTTCATCAAAGTCATCATCCACCTTGTATTTCTTATCTCTGGAGATCTCTGTTGAAGTACTGGCTTTAAAAGTTGATTCAACTTTAGGCAGGGCATCACCAAATTCTCTCATCTCAAAGGCTATAATCTTTCCAAGTAACTGATCTCTGTCAATAGTTTTCACAGTCATGAATTCTTCAATTGTAACTACATTGTTACTATATGACTTTGGTAGTGATCTGAGAATTTTCACCACAACTTCCTTATCACTAAAAGTTCCTCTCATACCCTTTATTCCAGTGATAAGTTCATCAGCTCTTTGCATAAAGGTAGTTATGTTTTCATCTTCATTAATCTTCAAACCCTTATACTTCACTTTCAGACTTTGTAGCGTGGCTTCTTTTATAGAATCATCTCCTTCATACAGATTTTTTAGCTTCTCCTAAACCTCATTTGTAGTTTCAAGGTCCACAACTTTTGTCAACATTGAGTCACTTAAGGAACTTAGCATAGCATCCTTTGCTTTGACATCCACCTCATATTCTTTGATTTCATCCTCAGTCGTCAAACCATTTGGAGGCAAGGCATATTTTACTTTTGCATCTTTCCATACTCTATAACCAAGAAAAGAAGATGGCTTTTCATTTGTACCTTCCAAAGAGCATAATGGGTCCCATCAAAATACAGAGCTTCCTTCTTATAAGACCTTTTGGATCTTCCTCAAGATGTTAGTCTTTCCTCAAAGGAACTCAGCTCTGATACCAATTGTTGAACTACACCAGACAACTCATAGGGGGTAAATCAGTTATCCTAAAACTTTTAACCAAATGTGATCATCAACTTATCAATTACTTATATTCAGATATAACCATGAATGCATCAGATGAGAAGCTCAACACAAAAGTGTAAACAACACATGAGACACCAGATTTTTACGTGGAAACCATGGTGGGTGTTAGCCCACATAAATATATAAGTTATATCAATACCAAAAAATAGAGGCTCACTACCTACATGGCTCACTGCCCAAATTGCTTACTGCAAAGAAAGGCTCATAGCCTATGGATTGCTCATTGCCAAAGGGTGGCTCACTACCAAAAGAAGGCTCACTGCCCAAAGGGTTGAACTAAGATAACAACATCTACTTCATGCCAAGGTTCAATTCTATTGAAGCACAAACACCTTTGCTCTGCTCTACTACCTTACATCTTCGCACCTGGATACATTTTCATCACTCAATTACAAGTATTTTATACACTACATCAACCTTGGAATGATCATCAAGGTTAGCATTACAGTCATCAATCGTTGGAACAATCTCCAAGGTCGACATTACAAACATACATAAAATAGGTTTGGACCTAATACAAATTTAGCTAAGGAAAAGATGTAAGAATGTATGTGGATCATGCCACACCTAGTTGGGACTCAAACACAATCTTCCATGGTACAACACGCTATCACAATCTTCAATGCATCTCTGTAGATGATGAATTCAACCCGGTCGGCCAAGACTGATGTTAACACAAGTATTTGTTGCAAGTATGGGCTTAACCGGTGTTGTCATTGATGTCAACATAGTCCTATTACATTAATGACAAGGTTTGGATGAGTTGTGTGTTGAGGATATTGAGAAAATTAGTCTCAATCAGGAATAGTGAAGAACAGTGATGACATCAGGTAAAAATCCAATATAGGATGAGGATTAGAGGATGCGGATTAAAGGGTTTGTAGATATGTGTCTTAAGATGTTGCAATAGAGATTTCAGAGGTCCACATGAAGATATGAAGAAGTTATGGCAGCTCAAGTGAAACCAGTTCTGGCAGATGTTCAGTGATGATAGAGTGATACAGATAGGTCTGGTGAGATCCGGAAATGCATTCTCCGGTTCTGCAGATTTGAGGAAATGTTGAGGAAGTTTGTGTGGTATGTTAACTTGATTGGTTCATGATTTGAAGGTCTGTAAGTATCTATTCCTTTGTGACAGTAATGGTAGACTGTGTTCTTGAGGTTCTGGATGAAGAAGAGAAGGATTTCAGTAAGTAGAGGAAGTGCGGATGTTCTTGGTGTTTCAAGAAAGTTTTTTTGAGGTCCTTGGATCATGTTCAGTTCGTGTTGATGGTACACATTAGAGTTGGAGCCTGGAATTGAAGAAATACTTCTGGATGAAGGTGTACTTTCTGTGACTGGCCGACCGGATGAATTTTACATCTTGCGGATGTTCTTGTGGATGTTTGCTGACTTAGATGTTTGTTCCTAAGTTGATGTCATGTATAAATAAGGGATTGCGAAGTCATTTTAGACATGGACTTGTGGAGATGAGTGTGTGGTAGCGAGGAGAAGAGTGAAAGGTAGAGCAGAAGGTTTGGGCTTAAATGGAACTAACTCAAGCATGATGAAGATGCTATTTACCAATTCAAGTATGTAATACTTATTCTTTTGTAGACAGTGTGTCTCTTATAGGCAATGAGCCTCTTGTGAGTAGTGTGCTTGGGCAGTGAGCCCTAATTGGCATGTACCATTTTGTTCTTTCTATTCTTTTAATAGAGAATACATTCTTGGGTTAATCACCCCATGGTTTTTCCCTTAACCAGGTTTTCCACGTCAAAAATCTTGGTGTCTCATGTGTTGATGTGTATCTGCTCTTAACTTGTTGCATTATGCTTTCATGATTGATTTACTATTATGCTGGTGTGGATTTAAGTATTTGATTTACAAGAAAGTTTTGGACAACTGATTCACCCCCCCTCTCAGTTGTCTACCCTAAATCTAACAATTGATATCAGAGCTAAGTTCCTCTAAAAGGAGCTTAACCGCTTGAGGAGATCCAGGGTGTCATCCTACAAGAAGGATAGTCCAAAGTTTGATGGAAGTAATTTTGCTCTTTAGAAAGGTCGCATGAAATGTCACTTGCAGTGTATGGTATTTGCATACTGGTCCATGGTTACAAAAGCTTATGTACCTCCAGAGGGTGGTCCAACAACCCTAAATGAAATCACAGATGTTGAAAATAATCTGCGGACCAAAGAAGCTCTTCTAAGTGCATTATCTAACTCAGAGCTCTCAAATGTTATTGATCTACCAACTGCTTTTGAGATTTAGAATAAATTGGAACTTTTGCATGAAGGAGACCAGTATGTTAAGTGTGCAAGGTTATAGAGTCTAAAAGGGAAATTTGAAAAATTGAAGATGAGAGATGATGAAAATATTACCTCTTTTATGCCAAGAGTGAATGAGCTGGTTTGTGGGATTAGAAATGTAGGTAGAACCCTGAGTGAAGATGAGATCATTGGTAAAGTTCTCATATCCCTTCTTGCTTCTTATAAAATCAAGGCTTTTGCAATCGAAGAATTCAGATCTCACACAACAGTCACAAGAGATCAATTGGTTGGTAAGTTGGCTACTTTTGAAATGGCTGAGTTTGGAGATGATCCTCCAAAGACTGAATCTGCATTCAAAGCTAGTGCCTCTATAAAAGGGAAACAAAGGTTTGATATGAGAGAAAACTCTTCAAGGAACCTATCATGGTATGAAAAAGCAAGAAAAGACTTGGAAGAAGAAGAAGCTGAAACTGCTCATCTTGAAGCTCTTATTGCAAAAAGACTACCCAGAGGATCTGGTAAGTATGAAGGGAAATTACCTTTTAAGTGTTTTAACTGCAATAAAATTGGTCATTTTGCCTCAAGATGTTCGGAAAGGTTTTCAAGACCAAATCCTAACAAACCAAGGTTTCAAAAGAATTGTTACTATGTTCATGAAGAAGATGATAATGAAGGAGTAACAGATGATGAATCAGAGACAGGAAACAAATCTAGAAATGAATGGGTGTTTATTGCCATCAAAGAAGAGGAACCAATATCCTCTGTAACTGTCAATCATAAAGTTGAAGAAAGAGCTCTGGCTACCCAAGTTGAAGCAAAGGATGATTGGGTCATTGACAGTGGATGCTCTCACCATATGATAGGTGACAAGAATAAGTTCTTAAATTTGGAAAGTATGAAGGAGGAATTGTAAAATTTGGAGATAATTCTGCTGGTAGAATCAGAGGTAGAGGAACTATTTCTCTTGATGGAAAGAACAAAATGATGCAGAGGAAAATGCAACAGAAGCTTACAAATGGGAAGGAGGAGTCATTAACACAACCGGCATGTTAAAATCTTGTACATGCAGTATGTAATACCTATCGGCTTAACAGCATCATCATATTTCTTGCTAACACAGACATCATCATCATATTTCTTGCTAACACAGACAGTATCATCATATTTCGAAAGGGCATGAAATATCCTCCTGCTAACTACTGTTCACTTCCTTATCGCCTTTCGCCTTTCGCCTGTCAACAGCATCATGATACTCGACGAACACAATTATCCTCCTGATGATCACTATTCACTTAGCGCCAAACTCTATCGGCAGCATCATGATGTTTAGCATCATCATCACCCTTCGTCAGTAGGATATGAAATATCCGGTTCCTCCCATATATCCTGATGACAACTTCAAGCACCTTTCCTTCGATGCTTACGTCACCCCGATATCTGACTACTCAAACAACAGCATCAGGATATGACTTATCTGGTCATATTGAAGCATCCTGATGATGATGCTCAACTTTATGCCGATGACTTACGCCGATGCCAAAACACTTAGCGACAGTAGGATAAACTTGCATAGGGTGATATTTGCAATATCCTGATGACGATGACGTCACTTGCACCTGATGATGATGTCAATGCACCTGATGATGATGTCAATAGGATATAAGACACTTATATCCTCCGCAACATGATAATGAATATCCGGTGATCTTTTCAATATCCTGATGATGATCCTTCCGGTCCTTAGCCAAAAAGTGAACTTTCACTTCTGCATGCGATAGCGATATGCGGATGATGGATACACACGAAAGATGATCCTGACGATGATATACACACTGAGTATATATCCAACCTATATCATCCTGATGCACTTGCAACATGCAATTTTTGCCAACTTTAGAACCTGATCCTGATAGCGATATACTCGTAGATGACGATACGATTCACTCCATCTGGAAAAGCACATGCAGATCCCTGTATATCCGTCAGCTGCATGCAAACTCACAGAACCGCACAATATCACAAAGAAAACATGATGATCGGGCTGAATCACCTTCAGATCAAAACTTAACAGTTTATCTTCCTAAATCCTAGCACATAAAGATGCTAGGTTGATTCACAGCATGCTACCAATCGATCTCCCACTCAATGAAATGCATAAACAGAAAACTAAAATACAACCTAAACTAACATGCATGACCATTCCACCGATTCACAGAATCAACCGGTGGAAGGGTTGAAAGAATCCATTAACCTGTAATCAGAACAGAAATCAAAACATAAACAGCTGATAAACCAGATAATGCAATTGATGAGATCTTATTTAGATGAAACACAAATGTCCTATTTCTACAACAATGTTTCACAATGTCTGGACTGATCCCTGGATCTCACTCAATCACCAGTACAACATAACATAACTACTACTCTCTGATCTCATCTCAAACCCTAATTGATCTGAGTTATTTATAGCAATATCCTACGAGTACTACCAACTCGGTTCCCAGCGGCTGGGAGCTTCCAAACGGCTGGGAGAAGACAGCTCAGACAACCTAATCACGAGCTCTAACTACCTGCACACTCTCCTAGGCTGATCTAATACATATGCATTGGTCCAATGGACCTTATTACATTATGAAGTCAAACATGCTAAAAATAGGATAATGTCCTGTCATGCGGACAATGAACCTATATCCTGTCTTGTAGGGGTGCTCCTGCACCATACTCCCCAGAAGAAGAAATCTCAAGTCCACTTGAGATGAGAGTATGAAGATCTGCACCATGTTTCTGGATCTGCTCTTCAGTCATCCAGACTGCTTCAGAATTAGGTTTTCCCTTCCAAGAGACTAGATACTCCAAGTACTATTTTTTTTGGGTCTGTTTGACCACTCTGGTGTCCAAAACCTTCTGCAACTGTGGAGGATCATGCTTGGGAATGTTATCATGGACTGTATCCTGTAGGAGATCCTGATCTGCATCTGGAGAAGACTTGTATGGAGTTAAATCACATACATTGAATATAGGGGACAAACCAAGATTAGGGGGGAGTTGTATCTCATAAGCATTCTGTCCATGCTTGTGCAAGATCTGACATGGTCCAACTTTTCTCTGCATAAGTTTAGTATATTTTCCCTTAGGAAGTCTGTCCTTCTTCAAATGAACCCATACCAAATCTCCAACATCAAACTGTACATCCTTCTTCTTTTTATCAGCATATTCCTTATACTTCAAGGTGGTTTGTTGTAGTTGGGTCTTGACTTGATCATGAACCTCTTTGATGGCTTCTGCAAAAGCTTCTCCTACTGCACTAATAGGGTCTACTGTAGGTAGATCTCTCAATTCCAAAATTCCTCTTGGATGCATACCATAAACTATCTGAAAAGGTGATTTCCCTGTGCTCCTATTGACAGTATCATTATAGGAAAATTCAGCTTGAGATAGAATATTATCCCACTTTTCTCCATGTTGTTTTGTCAAACATCTAAGCAAATTTCCTAAGGAACGGTTCACTACTTCAGTCTGTCCATCCGTTTGAGGATGATATGCAGAGGAAAAAGACAAATTTGTTCCAAGTTTCTTCCAAAGAGTTCTCTAGAAGTGACCAATAAACTTCACATCCCTATCTGACACTATGCTCAATGGCAATCCATGGATCCTGACAATCTCCCTGAAAAACAAATCTGCAATGTATGAAGCATCAGCAGTGGTTTTGCATGGCAAGAAATGTGCCATTTTGCTGAATCTATCCACTACAACAAAAACACTGTCAAACCCTTTCCTTGTCCATGGTAAACCCAAGACAAAATCCATACTTATGCTTTCCCATGGTCTGGAAGGAATGGGTAAGGGCTGATATAAACCTGCATTCGTCGACCTGCCTTTAGCTTTCTGACATATCACACATGTCTCTACAAACTTTCTGACATCTGATTGTAACTTAGGCCAAAAGTAATATCTTCAGACAAGATCAAGAGTCTTATCTAGACCAAAATGACCTGCCATAGCTCCACAATGTTTCTCCTTAATGATGTTTAACCTCATAGAACACCTTGGAATACATAACTGTCCACCTTTGAACAACAATCCATCCTGAATCAAAAATTCAGAGAATTCAGCATGATATTTCTTGCCAAAAGAAGTACATACATGATATATCTCCCCAAAATCTTCATCAGTCTCATACATGGTCTTTAGTGAATCAATGCCAACACTTTCTAACTGAATCTGGTTGACTGTTAGAACTCTCCTGCTTAAAGCATCTACAACTTTATTCTTGACTCCTTTCTTATGCTTCAATGTAAAAGTAAACGCTTGTAAGGTTTCTACCCATTTCATGTGTCTGTGGTTTAGCTTTTCCTGGCTGTTTATGAAACTCAGAGCCTGGTTATCTGTGAATACTATGAATTCCTTTGGCATCAAGTAATGCCTCCATTTCTTGAGTGACTGGACTAAAGCATACATTTCCAAATCATATGAGGAATACCTCTTTTTAGCATCATTGAGCTTCTCACTGAAAAATGCAATAGGTCTACCTTCTTGGATGAGTATTGCTCCAATGGCCATGTGACTGGCATCACATTCCACCTGAAAGATTTTGTTAAAGTCTGGAAGTGCAAGGACTGGCTGCTGTGCCACCTTCTTCTTCAATGTTTCAAAAGAATCATCTGCTCTTTGAGTCCAAAAAAATCTACACTTCTGTCCTCCTTTGATGGTATCAAGCATGGGTGCACAAATATGACTAAACCCTCTTATAAACTTCCTGTAGAAGGTTGCTAACCCATGGAAACTTCTGACATCATTCATAGTCTTTGGGGTTGGCCAAGACAATATGGCACTTACCTTCTCCTTATCCATTTGTAACTTTCCTTGTGAAATGACAAAACCCAAATATGTGATCTCCTCTTGCATGAACAAACACTTGTCTAAATTTATCATCAGCTGCTCTTCATGTAACCTTTTAAGAGTCAAATCTATGTGTCTGAGATGTTCTTCTTTTGTGTTGCTGAAAATCAGAATGTCATCTAGATATACTATGAGAAACTTACCAATGAACTCTTTCAAAACCTCATTCATCAACCTCATAAAAGTACTAGGTGCATTAGATAAACCAAAAGGCATAACCTTCCACTCATATAACCCTTCATTAGTTTTGAATGTTGTTTTCCATTCATCTCCTGGCCTAATCCTGATTTGATGATATCCACTCTTTAGATCTATTTTTGTAAAATACTTAGCACCTCCCAAACAGTCAAGTAAATCCTCTATCCTAGGGATTGGAAACCTAGACCTGATTGTGATCTTGTTAATAGCTCTGGAATCTGTGCAAAGCCTCCAAGTACCTTCCTTCTTTGGTGCTAGTACAGCTGGTACTGCACATGGACTTAAACTTTTCCCAATCAGACCTGAATCCAATAATTCTTCAATTTGTCTGGCTACTTCTGCATTCTGTTCTGGAGTTAGTTTATAGGCTGCTTTGTTTGGAAGTGTTGACCCTGGAATTAAGTCTATGCAGTGACTAATATCCCTGACAGGTGGTAGGGATCTGGGCATTCCTGCTGAGATGATACCTTTGTACTTATCCAATAGCTCTTGGATAGCTGGGTCTACGAACCTTTGCTTCTTCTCTCCCTTGACTTCTTGCTGCTGTTCTTTATTCACCCTCATACATGGGATTAGGGCATATGCAACTGCACCTTCTGCTGCTACTTCTTTCATGAACTGTTTACCTTCCATCAGCATTACCTTCACCTCTTTTCCTTTAGATTTCTCCTCCTTCTCCGTCAATGGTAGTAACTTTATAACCTTACCATCTTTAGTGATTGTATAGGTGTTTCTAATACCATCATGTTGTGCCTTCAAATCATACTGCCATGGTCTACCAAATAAAAGATTGCAAGCATCCATCGTGGTAATGTCAAACAACAACTTATCCTTATATGCTCCAATCTGAAATTCTACCCAAGCCTGCTCTTCTACAATTGTCTGCTAACCTTGGGTAAGCCATGAGACTTTATATGGGGATGGGTGAGGCAATCTCCTAAGCTTAAGCTTTGTCACCATTTCTTCAGACACAAAATTTTCAGTAGAACCAGAATCAATCAAAACTTTACATGCCTTACCTCCTGCCTTGCAAATAGTCCTAAAAAGAGACTTTCTTTGAGGGGATTCTTTGTCAGGTACCTTCATGGTAGTCACTGTTCTTCTCATCATTAGAGACTCCACTTTCTGGGTATCCACAATTATCAGGAGCATTCACACTCTGAAAAGCATTTGAGCCTGTCATACTTTGATTATCAGGTTCTTGGATCAGATTTGTTCTCCTTTCTCCTATTGAGCTTGTGGCCTTTTCTGGACATCTGCTGGCTATATGGCCTTCTTTGTTACAGTTATAACATCTGATGGATCCTCTGCCCTGGGATCTTCCTCTGAAAGGTCTTCTACCTCTGAAGTTTCCTTGCTGACTATAATTTTCCCCTTGGTTCTGACTATTGTTTCCCTTACTATTGTCATGACTGGATTCTCCTTGATATCCATGTCCATGTCCTCTACCTCTAAAAGGACCTCTTCCACCCCTTTGTTGTCTTCCTCTTCCTCTATTGTGTTGTTCTTGTTTTCTCTTTAACTTCTCTTCCACTTTCAATGCCAGCTGAAAGCATTTCTGAACTGTATCTGGATTATGCAGACTTAAATCTTCCTGAATATTGAACCTCAATCCATTAAGGTATCTAGCTACCTTCTCTTCTTCACTTTCCTTTACCTTTGTTTTCATACAAAGTTTCATGAACTCTTCTGTATATGAGCTGACATCTAGCTCCTTCTGCTTCAGGTTTTGCTTCCTCTTGTGTAATTGGATACTGTAATCCAATGGGACATAAGCTTCCTTTACTAATGCCATCATTTTCTTCCATGTAGTGACTCTACGCTTTCCTTCCTGTACTCTATCATCTTGGACGAAATTCCACCATGTCAAGGCAGCTTCTTTCATTTTTGACTGGGCTATTTTCACCCTCTGTTGTTCTGGTATCTCCTCTGTTTCAAAGAAATTTTTCAAGCAGTCTATCCACTCCATCACTGAATCAGGTTCCATCTTTCTTGTAAACACTGGCAAATCCAATTTCACATCCATGGTTCTCCTCTCCATGGCCTTGAGGGCGTTCAACAGTGGTCTCTGGCCTGCAGGAATGACCTCCTCGTTCCAACTAGGGATCTCTTCTTCTTCCCTATCTTCTTCTCTACCAGAACCTACTCTGCTCCTCAACTTCTCTAACTCATCCTTCAGTTCCTGATTCTGAGCCTTCACGGCCTTGCTCTCTGCAATCTGTTTCTTTACCAGAACTGCCAACTCAACGTTGGTCATCCTTGCCAGAATCTCAGATGTTCCTTCGTCACCTAACATCCTGCTATATCCTGATCTTTTCCAGAAGATCCTTCCTTTGCTCTGATACCACTATGATGTAGAGGAAAACGCAACAGAAGCTTACAAATGGGAAGGAGGAGTCATTAACACAAGAAACATGTTAAAATCCTGTACATGCAGTATGTAATACCTATCAGCTTAACAGCATCATCATATTTCTTGCTAACACAGACAGCATCATCATATTTCTTGCTAACACAGACAACATCATCATATTTCGAAAGGGCATGAAATATCCTCCTGCTAACTACTGTTCACTTCCTTATCACCTTTCGCCTTTCGCTTGTCAACAGCATCATGATACTCGACGAACACAATTATCCTCCTGATGATCACTATTCACTTAGCGTCAAACTCTATCGGCAGCATCATGATGTTTAGCATCATCATCACCCTTCGTCAGTAGGATATGAAATATCCGGTTCCTCCCATATATCCTGATGACAACTTCAAGCACCTTTCCTTCGATGCTTACGTCACCCCGATATCCGACTACTCAAACAACAGCATCAGGATATGACTTATCTGGTCATATTGAAGCATCCTGATGATGATGCTCAACTTTATGCCGATGACTTACGTCGATGCCAAAACACTTAGCGACAGCAGGATAAACTTGCATAGGGTGATATTCGCAATATCCTGATGACGATGATGTCACTTGCACCCGATGATGATGTCAATGCACCTGATGATGATGTCAACAGGATATAAGACACTTATATCCTCCGCAACATGATAATGAATATCCGGTGATCTTTTCAATATCCTGATGATGATCCTTCCGGTCCTTAGCCAAAAAGTGAACTTTCACTTCTGCATGCGATAGCGATATGCGGATATGGATACACACGAAAGATGATCCTGACGATGATATACACACTGAGTATATATCCAACCTATATCATCCTGATGCACTTGCAACATGCAATTTTTACCAAATTCAGAACCTGATCCTGATAGCGATATACTCGTAGATGACGATACGATTCACTCCATCTGGAAAAGCACATGCAGATCCCTGTATATCCGTCAGCTGCATGCAAACTCACAGAACCGCACAATTTCACAAAGAAAACATGATGATCGGGCCGGATCACCTTCAGATCAAAACTTAACAGTTTATCTTCCTAAATCCTAGCACATGAAGATGCTAGGTTGATTCACAGCATGCTACCAATCGATCTCCCACACAATGAAATGCATAAACAGAAAACTAAAATACAACCTAAACTAACATGCATGACCATTCCACCGATTCACAGAATCAACCAGTGGAAGGGTTGAAAGAATCCATTAACCTATAATCAGAACAGAAATCAAAACATAAACAGCTGATAAACCAGATAATGCAATTGATGAGATCTTATTTAGATGAAACACAAATGTCCTGTTTCTACAACAATGTTTCACAATGTCTGGACTGATCCCTGGATCTCACTCAATCACCAGTACAACATAACATAACTACTACTCTCTGATCTCATCTCAAACCCTAACTGATCTGAGTTATTTATAGCAATATCCTACGAGTACTACCAACTCGGTTCCCAGCGGCTGGGAGCTTCCAAACGGCTGGGAGAAGACAGCTCAGACAACCTGATCACGAGCTCTAACTACCTGCACACTCTCCTTGGCTGATCTAATACATATGCATTGGTCCAATGGACCTTATTACATTATGAAGTCAAACATGCTAAAAATAGACTAATGTCCTGTCATGCGGACAATGAACCTATATCCTGTCTTGTAGGGGTGCTCCTGCACCACAAAACTGGTAATGTACTATATGTTGAAGGATTAAAACACAATCTTCTCAGTGTTGGACAGCTAGTGGACAAAGGCTATGATCTCAGATTTAGGAATAGAAAGTGCAAGATCTTTGAAAGTTCCAGAACAGAGATTGCATCCGATACTCAAACTAAACATAATATCTTCCACTTGGTTGGAACTGGTAAAAATTGCTTATTTGCTCAAATTGATCAGAGTTGGTTATGGCATAGGAGGATGTGTCATGTGAATTTTGATAATAGCATCAAGATAAGCAATACTCAGGCTGTAAGAGATCTTCCAAAATTAGTAAAACCTACTAATAGCTTGTGCAAAGAATGTCAGTTGGGTAAACTAAGTAGAGTGACATTCAAAAGTAAGGAATTGTCTTCTACCAGACTGTTGGACTTAGTTCATACTAATCTTTGTGGTCTGGAAAAAGTTAGGAGTATCCAAGGTGATAGATACTTCATGTTGCTAATTGATGACTATTCCCGGATGATGTGGGTAACCTTTCTAAAAGAAAAATCAGAAGCACTTGAGAAATTCAAAATATTCAAGGCCATGGTGGAGAATGAAACTAGATTAAGTTTGAAATGTCTGAGGTTTGATAGAGGTGGGGAATTCACATCTGGTGAATTCATAGACTTCTGTGAGAAACATGGAATAAAGAGACAGTTGTCTACCCCTAGAACTCCACATCAGAATGGAGTTGTTGAGAGAAAGAACCGAACCATCTAGGAAGCATCCAGGACCATGATGATGGAAGCAAATGTTCCTCAGATCTATTGGAGAGAAGCTGTCAGCACTACAGTTTACACTCTAAATCGAGTTCAAATTAGAAACAATACCGGTAAGACTCCTTATGAACTTTGGTTTGGCATTACTCCCACTGTGAGATATTTTAGAGTTTTTGGTAGCAGATGTTACATTAAAAGGGATGAAGATCTAGGAAAGTTTGATGCTAAAAGTGATGAAGGAATATTCTTGTGTTACTCTACTCAAAGCAAAGCATACCGGTGTTACAACAAGAGATTGAGAAAGATTGTAGAAAGTGTAAATGTGAAAGTTGATGAAGAAATTGAAAGACCCTCAAGAATTCATGAGTGTGATGAAGATGATCAGAATGGTGTTCAGATTCAAAGTATCCAAGCCTCTTCTAAGAAACAAAGTCAAGTTGATCTGGTAAGACAGGAAGAAGAGATAAGTCTTAATGAGACTGATATAGAATTAAAGGTGCAAGAAAATCCCAAAGTTCCAAGGTATGAAACTCTAAACCACTCTGAAGATCAAATCATAGGTGACAAAAGCAAAGGGGTGCAAACAAGGAGGAGAATTGCTCAAAATTCAGATGAGTATTGTCTAATTTCAAAGATTGAACCTAAGACAATGAATGAAGCTTGCAATGATGAAAATTGGTCAAAAGCAATGGAGGAAGAACTAATCCAAATTGAGAAAAATCATACTTGGGATCTTGTTCCCAAACCTAGAAATAAGAATATGATTGGAACCAAATGGGTCTTCCGGAACAAACTGAATGAAGCTGGTGAAGTAATCAGAAATAAAGCTAGATTGGTCTATAAGGGTTACTCTCAGATTGAAGGAGTTGATTTTGAAGAGACTTTTGCTCCAGTGGCAAGAATTGAAGCAGTCAAATTATTTCTTGCATTTGCTTCCTTTAAGGATTTCAAGGTGCATCAAATGGATGTCAAATCGACCTTCTTAAATGGTAATTTGGAAGAAGAAGTGTACATTGAGCAATCAGATGGATTTCAATTGTCTGATCATGGTGACATGGTCTGCAAATTGAAAAAGGCACTGTATGGACTGAAGCAAGACCCAAGAGCCTGGTATGATAGATTGGATAGGCATCTCCTAAAGATTGGCTTCACCAAAGGTACTACTGACAGCAATTTGTATTTTAAAATTGATCATGACAATATCTTAATTGTTGAAGTATTTGTTGATGATATCATTTTTGGAGGAAGAGATAGTATGTGTAAAACTTTTGCAAGTCAAATGAAAAGTGAGTTTGAGATGTCCATGCTTGGAGAAATGAATTTCTTTTTGGGTCTATAAATTACTCAAACAAAGGAAGGAATCTTCATTTCTCAGTCAAAATATGTGAAAGAATTGTTGAGGATATTTGGCATGGAAGACTCTAAGCCAATGAACACTCCAATGGCAACTAGATGCAAGTTAAGAAAAGATGATGACTCTCCCAAGGTTGATCAGACAAAATATAGGTCAATGATTGGAGGACTGTTGTATCTCACTCAAACTAGACCAGAGATTATTCAGGCTATTGATCTTGTTGCTAGATTCCAAGCTAATCCTAGAGAATCTCATGTTATGGCAATCAAGAGGATTTTTAGATATCTAAAAGGGATAGTTGAGTATGGGTTGTGGTATCCTAGAGATCATGATTTCTCTCTTCGTACATATACAGAGGTTGATTGGGCAGGAGATGTGGATGACCAGAAGAGTACCCATGGTGGAGCATTCTTTTTGGGGAAGAGGTTGGTTTCTTGGTTAAGCAAAAAATAAGAAGCAATATCTTTGTCCACTGCAGAAGCAGAATATATTGCTGTAGCAGGTAGTTGTACTCAAGTTTTTTGGATGAAACAAATGTTAAGAGACATCAGAGTGGAGTATGAGGAGCCTATCACAATTTTCTGTGATAATTCAAGTGCAATAAACATTTCTAAGAATCTGGTGTTGCATTCAAAGACTAAACATATATCCATCAAGTTTCACTTCCTGAGAGAAAAAGTGAACAAAAATGAAGTCAGATTGGAGTTTGTGCCTTCCAAGGATCAGATTGCAGACATCTTTACAAAACCTCTACATAAGGACTCTTTTGAGTATCTAAGGGAGAAGTTAGGGGTTATTGCCCCTCCGGTGATAAACTAAGATGCACTAAGGTGCATCCGTCTGGTGCATATCATAGTCACATCTCGTGGTCCAGACTGATGATGGGGAGCTGCTACTCAGGGGGAGTAGCAGATATGATTCTGAAGTGGTAGAGTTGCAAGTATGAGTGCTTTTCCATTGATGCTGAAGGTGGAGAGAAGACATGTGAAAAACAAATGGTTGTTGATCAAAGGGGGAGCAGTAATGGGAGAGAAGAAATGTGAATGGTGGTTGTTGATAAGGGAAGTTGTGACAATAAAGAAAAATTCTTGTCTTGATGGTCAAAACAGTTTTTCACATCATATGTTGCCATCAATGACAAAGGGGGAGATTGTTGCAAGTATGGGCCTAACTAGTGTTGTCATTGATGTCAACATAGTCCTGTTACATTAATGACAAGGTTTGGATGAGTTGTGTGTTGAGCATATTGAGAAAATTAGTATCAATCAAGAATAGTGAAGAACAGTGATGACATAAGGTAAAAGTCCAATATAGGATGAGGATCAGAGGATGCAGATTAAAGGGTTTGTAGATATGTTTCTTAAGATGTTGTAGTAGAGATTTCAAAGGTCCGCATGAAGATATGAAGAAGTTATGGCAGCTCAAGTGAAACCGGTTTTAGAAGATGTTCAGTGATGATAGAGTGATACAGATAGGTCTGGTGAGATCCGAAAATGGATTCTCTAGTTTTGTGGATTTAAGGAAGCATTGAGGAAGTCTGTGTGGTATGTTAACTCGATTGGTTTGTGATTTGAAGGTCCGCAAGTATCTATTCCTTTGTGACAGTAATGGCAGACTGTGTTCTTGAGGTTTCAGATGAAGAAGAGAAGGATTTTAGTAAGTAGAGGAAGTGCAAATGTTCTTGGTGTTTCAGGAAAGGTTTTTTGAGGTCCTTGGATCATGTTCAGTTCGTGTTGACAGTCTGCATTAGAGTTGGAGCTCAGAATTGAAGAAATACTTTTGGATGAAGGTGTACTTTCTATGACTGGCCGACCGGATGAATTTTACATCTTGTAGATGTTCTTGTGGATGTTTTCTGACTTAGATGTTTGTTCATAAGTTGATGTCATGTATAAATAAGGGATTGTGAAGTCATTTCAGATGTGGACTTGTGGAGATGAGTGTGTGGTAGCAAGGAGAAGAGTGAAAGGTAGAGAAGAAGGTTTGGACTTAAATGGAACTGACTCAAGCATGGTGAAGATGCTATTTACTAGTTCAAGTATGTAATACTTATTCTTTTGTAGACAGTGTGTCTCTTGTAGGCAGTGAGCCTCTTGTGAGCAGTGTGCTCGAGCAGTGAGCCCTAATTGGCATGTGCCATTTTGTTCTTTCTATTCTTCTAATAGAGAATACATTCTTGGGTTAATCACCCCGTGGTTTTTCCCTTAACTAGGTTTTCCACGTCAAAAATCTTGGTGTCTCATGTGTTGATGTGTATCTGCTCTTAACTTGTTGCATTATGCTTTCATGATTGATTTACTATTATGCTGGTGTGTAGTTAAGAATTTGATTTACAAGAAAGTTTTGGACAATTGATTCACCCCCCCTCTCAGTTGTCTACCCTAAATCTGACAGTATTCTCAAGAACACACTTCATGCACAATCTAAATTCCACCTTGCAGACCAATCCAAATATAGGAGCATGATTAGGAGACATCCACAAGGAACAACCGCATGATCTCTAACAACTTAATCAATAAGATTCTTCAAACCGGAGCACAAGAACAACATTGTCAACCACTGTCATGAGTAAAAGATAGCTTATGGACCACCAAATCATGAACCATTACACTTGAAGGTATTTAACATCATCATAGACTTACTTCCAGAACTACAGACCAAAATTCTTCAATGTGGAGGAATGTAGAGCAAAACACTTTATCCCTGTCACCACCAAACACATAGAAAAAGTTGTTTTTACTCTAGTGAACATAACTCACTCAATTCTTCATACCAAAGGCTCAAACTTAGAATATAACATCTTTAGATAGGCTTCTAAATAACTTCCAATCCATAGGTAAAGATATTTATTCTACAAGAAATACAGAGCATTCTTTTGGACTGTTCTTTTGCATGTTATGCATTGTTTCTACTGCAACACATTGTTATCACCAGAAGGGCTAATTTTCTCAATATCCTCAACAAAGTAAGAGTATTGTTGACACTAATGACAACACAGATATGTTGACATCAATGATAACACTGATTAGGCACATAATTGCAACAATGTTGAGGTTCTTGGAGAGTTAGTATGAAGGGAGAGTTAGTATGAAGGATTATGCAGATCTTACGTATTAATATATTTTTTTAGAGCACTTTTAAGGAGTTTGTAGACTAGTAGAAAGGAAAAACAAAGACCCAGATATGTTTATATTTTTGCATAACATCAATAAGGTTTTATAATGATATGATTTTTGAAATGGAGAGTTAGGACTATGTTGAGTTCCTTTATATTTTGCAGAGATAGAAGTGATTTATGTGCATTGATGTAACAGGGTGTTTTGTGGTCTTCTTTGTAAGAGAGGTATAATTGTTTAAGGAAGTTTGATATGTGATGGTGTTTGTGGTAGGATAGAATATGTGAATTGGTGAAAGATTGTCTTTATTTTTCTGTAGAGAACTTATAGAGTTTTGTAATGATGCAAATCTAATTTTCTTGAATCACTACTTGCACATTTATTGTTCTTGTTTTGAAGTCATTTTGTGTATCAGAAGTTTGGGGGTTAGAGCCTCTTGAATTTGGTGGGATTGGTTGAATCAGGTGTGCATTGTACCTGAGAGAGTGAAGTTTTTCAAACAGTGCATGGGTGTCAGTTGGACCTTGGAGTTGTTGCTACTAAAATAATAGTACCTTTTCTATTTTTGAGGTTGGATTTGAGCAGTAGACTCAAGCAACTCTCAGTGGTTTTTCCCCTCACAAGGTTTCCACATAAATCTAGTTTCTTGTATACTTGATTGTCTTAATGTTTACTTTTTCTCATTTGATTTGATGTGTCCTTAAAAGTAATTGAACAAGCATTTGTTTGGGTAACACTGATTCACCCCCCCTCTCAGTGTAACTATGTTCTTTTCACATTGTGCCTTACAATCATGTTACATCTACAATAAGAGTTTAAAGGTTCTTCTATAGCATCATAGATTCAAGTTTCATCAATACAAGTGTTTCTGTTGTTCACACATTTGTATAAGTTTTCTCTACCAGTCAAAGTTTAACATTTTTGTTTGTGGTCCTAAAAATCTAAGGACCTAATTCTCTCCAAGAGAAAAGTTCTTATTTGTTTCAAGATCAAAGGAATCCCTATATCATTTCAATATCAAGCCATTATCTAGTTTATCCTCTACAATAGCTCAATTGTATGCAGAATCTAAGGGTCAAATTTGAAGTCATTGATCCTTGATGGCATATTAGGGTTTGACAAAGTTTGAAGATCTAAACCCTAAAATGACCTAAATCCTTCAAGGCATAAAGTGTTCACTTTATTAGACAAGTTATTCTTTATTTCTAATTTATCGGTGGCTTGTAATCATCGGTCACTTGTCACTTAAGTGACAACTTGAACCTCTGTCATCATTCATTAATCGGCCCCTTGACCTAGTCAGAACTGACTCCTCCCTTCACCGTTCTATGTAAAGGTGCAAAAACTCAAATCAATGGCTCTCTTTTAATATTTTTGTGGTGCAAAGCCAAAAGATCAATGGATGTCTTTAAATTGTGCAACACTCACCACTTGGAGGTTTATTTTGACGGGCAGTTCCTCATAACTACAAATAGGTAGTTGTTTTAACCAATCTCTATAAACTATTTTTGAAGTGATGAAGAAGGGAGTTCTTGCGATGAAAAAATGGTCATTCAATGATGATATTATTATTATTGATATAGTTTTTTGAATGTTGTATCTTTAGAGTGTGTATTGATGAAATTGTAAGTGTAATAAGATGAACATACAAGGAGTGTTGCAAGGGATGTAATTGAAAGGGGTTTTTGATGTAAATGTGTTTTGGGTTTAGTGACTGTATGTTGTAGGAGGTGTACATGATTTTTATGTCATTTAAATAGAGTAGTACTCTATACATTTATCTTCTTTCATTAATGGAGTTGGTGCTCCTGATTTGATTGGAGTTGGTGCTCTTGAATGTTTAGAGTTGGTGCTCCTGATTGAGTAAGGAATTGGTGTTCCTCTTAGAAGTGTAATAAGTGAGACATATAGTATAATAGTAATAAATTTCTTCTATGAGGTTGAATTGGAAAAATAAACCCAATCAACTCTTCACACAGTGGTTTTTCCCTTTTTAGGGTTTTCCACATACATCCTTGTGTTATGATGTGTTTGATGTAATTCTTTTATTTTATAAGTGCTTTGGTATTTTGACATAGTAGTTTTTGCAAGAATTCAAATTCTTGGTAAAACTAGATTCATATAGCACTGATTCACCCTCCCTCTTAGTGATCTATTATATTCCAACAATTGGTATCATGGCAGCAAGTTCCTTGTAGAAGTTTAATAAACTTAGGTTGATCTTGGTAGTAGAATACTATGGCTAATCATAAAGTACCTTCCACTGGTAGAGCACCTCTCTTTGATGGCACCAATTTTTATTTTTGGTCTATTAGGATGAAAACCTATATATCATCTTTGGTGTTTGATGTGTGGATGTCAATAGAGAGTGGATATATTGTACCTTCTCAACCACCTAGTACTACAAATGAAAAAAAAGTTTATGAATATAATGCCAAGAAAAAGAATAATATTCTTTGTGGTTTGTCTAATGATGTTTTTATGAAGGTCATGCATTGTGAAACTACATAGGATGTTTGGAAGAAACTAATTAGCATTTATCAAGGTGATGACAAAGTTAAACAAGCCAAGTTGCAGACATTCAAAGAAAAATTTGAAGGGTTAAATATGAGTGAAGAAGAGAAGATAGTAGATTATGTTCTTAGAGTTGATGAGACAATTAATGTGATTCATGATCTTGGAGAGGAAATGAAAGATTTAGTTGTGGTAAAAAAGGTACTAAGATCCTTGTACTCTAGGTATGACTCTAAGGTTTCTGCAGTTGAAGATGAAAGAGACTTAGATAAGATTTCTTTGGATGAATTACATGGCACTTTCACAGCCTATGAAATGAGGACATGTAATGAAGAATCTACAAATAGAGAAGTTGCCTTCAAATCTATAAAGACTGGAAAGGAGGCAGATTTTGATTCAAAGGACATGGATGTCAAAGAATCCAATTTTGTTAAAAAATTGAAGAAGGGATCAGGGAAGTACAAAGGAAAACTTCCTTTCAAATGCTTCAACTATGGAAAAATAAGACATTTTTCTACTTAGTGTCCTTATGGAGAACCTAAAAGTGATGAAGAGGGTGATGGAAAGCAAGGACAAAATAAACAATATAATTTTAGAAGAAAGAGTTCTTATAAAAAAGAAAAGCCTCTATATCAGAGATGCCAGTGTGCTTGATAGCAACTTTGAAGAAACCATTAATGAAGAAGGAGAAACCTTATTCATGGCTATTGAAAGTCCAAATGAAGATCAGAGTGTCAAAAGTGTTAATGAATCTGATAAGGATGAGGAAACTGATGTTGATGAAGTTGATCTTGAAGGTGAACTGATTTGTGCCCTAAGGGAAATAAAAAGATTGAAAAAGGAGGCCTCTATGAAAAAAGATTAGACCTTGAAGGATAGTGAAAAGATGATCAACACAATTAAAGAATTAGGTCAACTGATTACAAGTCTAAAAACACAACTTGAGGAAAGTAAAAGGGTTGAATAAATGATCAAGATAGAGTTAGAAGTCAAGGTAAAATATTGTCAAAGTTTGGAGGCAAAAATTGTCTCTTTGAGAAAGAAGTTAGAAATGTTTGATAGTACCAATAGATTGGAAGATTTTTTGAGTAAGAAAAAGAGTTATAAATATAGGACTGGTCTAGGATATGAGATAGGGCAAAGTTCAAAAACTTGTAATGTTCAAATGAAAGAAGTTGAACAAAGCTGTCAAACTCCTTCAAAAGTTGATGACAACAATCCAACCAAGGATATTGATGCAGATGATTTTATAGAAGTCAAAATAAGAAGTTTAGAAGACTACCTATTGCAAGAACTCCATTCAAGTTCAATTCATACTTTTTGGTTATTGTTTTTATTGCAATCAATATGGACATAAAGCTAGTGATTGTAGGATTGTTTCTAGAAAAAGATCCAACTTTGTTAGCAGAAATCCTTTTGATATCTTGAACAATCTAAGATGTTATAACTATAATAATTTTGGTCATATATTCAAGTATTGTAGATCTAATCTTTATGGGAAAGAAAAGAGTGATAATTCTCATCCCAAGGAGAATATGAAACTTACAAATTCTAATAAGAAGAACAAAGCAAAATAGTATGGAAGAAAAAAGAAAAAGACATGAAAGTTGAAAAATCAATGTTGCTTCAAACTTCCCTACATGCTAAAAAGAAATATCTATGGGTCATATATAGTGGATGCTCTAATCACATGATGGGTGATAAGAGAAAATTCACCAAATTTGAATATTATACTAGAGGCTCTATTAAATTTGGAAATAATTTTTTCATTGAAATCAGAGGCAAGGGAATTCTGTTTTTAGATGATACAACACCTTTACATGATATCTACTATGTAGAAGGTCTAAAACACAATCTATTAAGTTTTAGTCAGATTTGTGACAGTGGTTACAACATTTTATTTAATGCTTAAGGATGTGAGATAAAGAAAAAATAAGGAAAAATAGTGGTAGAAGGTATGAGAATAAAAGGTAATGTATACAGTCTCAAAGGGACTAAAAAAAGATGGACATGGAAGAATCTACCTTATGGGATAGGTGGAGGAGATTTGATTATGGCATAGAAGACTTGGGAACCTAAAATTTGATAATCTAGTCAAAGTTAGTAAAAATTAGAATGTTAGAGACATGCCTCACATCACTAAACTTGTCAACAACACATGCAAAGAGTGTCAACATGGAAAATAGACCAAAATTAGTTTCAAGTCAAAACAAAATTCATCCACAAGACCATTGCAGTTAGTACATACAGACTTGTATGGTCCTATAAGGATAAAAGCTCTAAGTGGAGAAAGATATTTCATGTTATTCATTGATTACTACTCAAGAATGACTCGGGTAACATTTCTAAAACACAAATCAGAGGCATTTGAAAGATTCAAGATTTTTAGAAAGCTGGTTGAAAAGGAATTAGACCAAAAAATTAAATGCTTGAGGTCTAATAAAGGTGGAGAATATGCTTCAAGGGAGTTTGAAGATTAATGTGAGCAACCTGGCATCAAAAGACAATATTCTGCCTCAAGGACACCTCAACAAAATGGTGTGGAAGAAAGAAAAATAGGACAGTCAAGGAGATGGCTAGGACAATTCTTAGTGAAGCCAATTTGTTTGATATATACGAGAAAGAAGCTATCCATATAGCTAAATACACCCTGAATAGAGTTCAATTAAGATTCAATTCCCTGTATACCCCTTATGAGCTATGGTATGGTCAATCAGCTTCTGTTAGATATTTTAAAATATTTGGTAGAAAATGCTATATTAAGAAGGATGAAGAAGATTTAGGTAGCTTTGAGACTAGGAGTGATGAAGGAATATTCCTTGGATATTCTACTCATAGAAAAGCATACAAAAGTTTCAATAAGAGGCTAAAAAGAATTGTTGAAAGTACTAATGTCAAACCTGATGAACAATGGCAGATTGACAGACAACAATTAGAAGATGTTGAAGAGGAATCTAAATCAGAAAAAGAAGTAGAAGTTCCAAAAGAAGAGTTGACACCTGAACAACCTATTGAAACTATGGTAAAGAATACCTCAAGAACTATACAAAGAGATTGAACATCCTAAAGAGTAGATTATTGGGAACAAAGATGTATGAGTACAAACTAGAAGAAGACTTGCAAAATCAAATGACCAAGCTAATGTTTGCTTGTTATCTACAATAGATCCAAAAAATTACACTAAGGCTAGCAAAGATGAGTTTTGGATCAAGGCCATGGAAGAACTAAGTCAAATTGAAAAGAACAAAACTTGGGAACTAGTTCCTAGGCCTAAAGACAAGAATATCATTGGAGCCAAATGGGTATTTAGAAACAAATTAGATGAAAAAGGTAAGGTTATTAGAAACAAAGCAAGACTTGTTTGTCAAGGATACTTTTAGATTGAGGGTATTGACTTTGAAGAGAAATTTACACCTGTGGCTAGACTTGAGGCCATAAGAATGTTTTTAGCCTTCTCTATACTTCAAAGTGTACCAAATGGATGTGAAATCATCTTTTCTGAATGGGAACCTAGAAGAAGAAGTCTATATGGAGTAACCTAAAGCTTTTTCAAAGTGAAGGAGGACATCATTATGTTTATAGATTAAAAAAGGCCTTGTATGGTTTGAAATGGGACCCTAGAGCATGGTACTCTTGATTGGACAAGTATTTGCAAGAGCAAGGATTCTCTAGAGGTGGAGTAGATATCAATCTATATTTCAAATCAAAAAGTGAGGACTTACTAGTTGTTGTAGTTTATGTTGATGACATCATATTTGGTAGTAGTGATGATCATATGTGTAAATCTTTTCATAACCTCATGAAATTAGAGTTTGAAATGTCTATGCTTTGAGAGTTGTCCTTCTTCCTTGGATTGCAAGTTTCACAACTTAACAAAGGTATCTTCATTTCCCAAACTAAGTATGCAAAGGAGATGCTTAAGAGGTTTCAGATGAATGAATACAAACTAGTGAGTAATCCCATGACAACAAGTTGCAAGTTGAGAAAAGTTGATGATTCACCTAATGCAGACCAAACTATGTACAGATCTATGATAGGTAGTCTATTATATTTAATAGCATCTAGGCCCGACATCATGCAAGCAGTATGTTTGTTAGAAATATTTCAATTATCTCCCAAAAACTCATGTGAATGTAGTGAAGAGAATCTTTAGATACCTCAAAGGCACATTAAACTATAGTATATGGTATCCTAGAGCTGATAACTTCACATTAGTTTCCTATACTAATGTCAATTGGGTAGGGTGCATTGGTGACAGGAAGAGTACTAGTGGTGGATCTTTTCTCTTATGTGGTAGATTAGTGTCATGGCATAGCAAGAAGCAAGTGTAACATCCACATTCTAAAAACATAGTGAAACTGGAAAATTTACCATAAAGTAATTTAACAAGGTAAAAATGAGATAGAGAATTTTGTTTTCTTTTATTCAACATATAATCAAGTAACTACAATTACAAGATTTCTCATTACAAAATACAATAAACCATATTGTCTTTCTTAAGTACAATGTTTACACAAGTAAATCACTTACAAATATTTGCATTAGATAATGTTTAACATAGTCTCAATAAACACAAGTCTCAAAGATATACTGCATCCGAAAATCTAACATTTTTATCACAAGCATCAGCATGTCTTCTGGTAGAGAGAGTATCTTTCCAGTGATTTACCTCCATCCACAGACTGGCGGTCTCCCACACATCTTCCACATAGGAAGTGACCCTACCCTTCACAAGGAATATAGACCAAAGGTGACCAGTGGTAATTTGCCTTCCCAAGTACTTAGTGTTGTATCCTACACAACTCTATCAATCATATAACCCAAGATACCCTCTATCTAAGTATTATTTCTAATAGGTTGTGCAATCTAGATACAATGAACTGACAATGCATGCAGAGACATATGCATTACTATGGCCATAGTTTCAATATAAATTGACGTTCGCAATAAATGTTGTCGTAATGTTCACCCACCCCAACTCGACTTGGATACTATTATATTCCTACAATTCGACTTGGTCAATTATATATAACTATAAAGTCTTGACAACTTCAACATTTTAGTGTTCCTGACCTAGATGTGAGGCTGATTATTTTCCTTCCTTATTTTGATCATTTTACTTTTTAGTTGGTGACATTATCAGACTTTTAGAGACTATTGTTCCATTATGTAGATTAGTTTATATCTCCTGATTCTAGTTTGACATTGATTAGACATGTGGTGATTCAATTTAAACCATATTTTGATGCTATGATGAGATTAGATATGTGAGATATATTAGATGGTGGTTATTGATGTGATTTCTAGTTCATTATATGGGTTCATTAATTGATGATGATTAGGTGACATTAGATAGGAAATGTAGTTAATCTTGAATTATGTTGTAAATGATTAATGTTGTATAAAATGGAATGAATTTAATTTTAGTTGCTTCAGCTATGATTATTCATGATATGATTGACAATTGATCTAGTTGTGTAGGATTATATTCCCAAGCCATGGGAAATTAGAGGTAGTGTTCACACATATGTTATTCCCTATGAAACCAATCCATTCCCAAGAGGGATGAGGATCATGTTTGATCGGATGTTGTTTGAGTACTTGTTTGATTTATTATTTTGACCTAGTACCCCTTTTTGTAAATTAATTTATATCATGTGTTGTATATTTTTATTGTTTTACAACACTTGGTATTATTTTCATTTATGGGCCATTTAAAGTGAATTTATGACTCCCTAGGTGTACCTTAGTGTCCCACAAATTACCCTAGGTGGTTACCCTTGGGTCTAGGGTCAATTTTGACTAACTAAACCTTGGGGTAACTCACTTTTGGTCACTCTAAACTGAGGTTTAGTCAAACTGACGAATTTTGAAATGGCTAAGGGTGGGAGATGAATCATGCTTTGGGAAAGACTCATCTCCCTTCCCAAAGTTTGGGGATCCCTTCATCAAGAAGACTTGGGAGGTCTCCAAGACTCCCAAGTGTGTGGGATCTCCCTCTAAGACTCTCACACACATGTGAGAGCATCTTGGAGGGAGTTGGCTCTCTTGGAGAATAAGAGGATGCCATATGGCATCCCTTATCCTCATGGAGGCTTGAAGGGAATTGCCACCTCACCACTTGGTCTCTCACACATGTGTGAGAGCACAAGTGGATAAGGTGAGGATTGAGATGGAATTGGAGGGTGACACTTGTCACCCTCACACTACCTCTCCCTTGCAAGTGGCATGGGATGAGGAAGGAGAAGATGACAAGTGTCACCTTCTCATTCCTCAAGGCCAAATTGGAAGGCCTATATTATCTCCTCTTGAAGAGGAGTGTGGGGTTCTTGCATTTTGCATATTCTTTTTCTATTCTTGGAGTTCTTTTTGGGGAGTTAGAGAAATTTGGAAATTGGAAGATTTGGAGAAGCTTGGAGCTCTTCACCAAACATGCTTCCATTTTGAGGGATTTTGAAGGTAAGCTCCATGGCTATGGCCATTTACCCTTGCATATTCCATTTATGTTGTGTTGTGGTTTTATGTTGTTGGTTGTTTTCATTTTTGTGTGGGTTGGGAGTTTGGTGAGAGCAGCTCCATTTGGAGGTAAGGCTCAACGTTTATAGGGTAGGGGAGAGTGAACCTCCTCAAGGTCACCTCCTTATTTTGTGCTACTTATAGCTTTGAGGGCTTTTCTTTGGTATTGAGAGCATTTTTTATGGCATGAGTGCCATGTTAGTTTTTGTTGAGTTATTTGGAGAGCTGTATTATCTGGTTGTGGCTTGAGGCCTTGAGACTTGGTGATTTTGAGATCATGGAGTGACCTCTTAAGTTGAGGGGTCCACTCCCCTATCGCCATCAAACTCATTTTCATGAGTTTAGTTTTGTGCAACCCTTTGGGAAATTTTTATGTGTGTTTGAAAAATTTTCCTTGTGGTGTGTGTGTGCAACCGTGTGATCTCTACCTCCCTAGCTTGGGGGTGACCCACTGGTGGGTCTATGGTAGGGTGGAGGGCATTTCCTTCATGGCTTGTTTCCCCATTGTTGTGTTGTTTATTGCAGGTTTATTGTTAATGAAAATGAAGTTTGGAGTAGCTCATTCTTGCCTTATTTGCTTTATTTTAGTTGGTTGTTGGAGCCATGGCCTTAGAGGCCTTATTGTAGTTATGACCAAAATTATTATTATTCTTGGTGTTGGCTATTTAAGGAAATCTAATGTGAGCTATCCTTATTGTATATTAAAAAAGAAGAACTGTCACTAATTTATGCTGTTATGTTTATATGTTATGGAGAAATGCTATAGAAGATTTAAGTTGCTATCATATTATTTCACACACACACACACACACACACACACACACACACACACACACACACACACACACACACACACACACATATATATTATGTGTTGCTGTTGTGATTTTTGTGGTATGCTTTGTGGAAAAGGAAAAAAAAAATTACTGCTATGTTATATGCAATGGGAATACATGGATTGATATTTTGCTATGCTCATATTTGATTTTGGAAGTTTGAATAGAAATGCTTCTTTTGTAGATGTTGTCATTTTAAATCAAAGAAAAAGAAGATTATATCTTAGTAAATCTGATTCTTCATTTCAAGAGAAAAATGATATATTATGGTATTTTAAAAAAGACTTGCAAATCTGGTTATTTCATCCCATTGCAAGGCTGCTTATAAGTATACATATATATAATATAATATATATATGTATATAATACATTACACGCACACACATATTTTGGATGTGTATATATTTCTGTTTTAAACTTCTCATACTATTGGACTGAAAAATTTGTATGTATATATATCACTATAGGTATATATATATATATATATATATATATATATATATATATATTTATATCTGTTAAATGAACTATATTGAGGAAAGATCTGTATATATGTATATCATTATATATATATATATATACAGCCATATATATATATTTAAATAATATATAAACTATTTTAACCAGAGACAAACAGACAAGAAATTCATGGACCGAACCCTAATAAAATATAGAGTATGTTCTTTCATTGATTAACAAAGTAGGTTTAAACAAAAAAAATTATGTGGCTATGAGCAATGGCCATAGCCGCCACCCACAGCGCATAATGTAGAGAGGGGTGTGGGGAACGGTGGTGCCTCCACCCACACCCGTGGGTGTGGGTGGAGGCACTGCCTCCTCCCCACACCCCCCATTCTCCCCTTAACTCTCCCCACACTGTCCCTCATGCCACTCCCCTCACCTCCCTCCATAGCAAACCTCCCTCTCTGTGGCGTTGGCAACACCATACCATGAACCCCCTTCCCCCCTTAACCCTAACACAATATAGATGGTGGTAGTGGCAGTACCTCCATAGACCACACTCCATTTTAAAAGAAATCCTTTGTATTATGATTGAAACCTGCAATGTTGTCTATCAATCTGCAAATCAAACAGTATATATATATATATATATATATATATATATATATATATATTACCCTGGGCTCCAACCAAACACAGTTTGTTATGAATAAATGAAACCCTAGTTTTGCATATAAAGTAATAAATATACCTCTGGTTATTCTTTTTGGCAGCCATGGAAGAGGAATACACCTTCAACCTGCAAATTTGCAAACCATGGAGGTAGGTAAAAACAAGAGAAAACAAAACAAATGAGTTGGAGAAAACAAAAGAAAAAGATAGGGTTTTCCATAATGATAGAATAAGGAAATTAGAGTTTTCTTTGTGTGAGCAATGAATAAAATAATAACATAGGGCTTAGTTGGTGAGTGAGTAGGAAATTAGATATTTTATTTTATTTATTCCATTATATTCCTTTTTCCCATTTTATGTGCACGGGAATTTATTTTACCTCTCTTTTGAATTTGGGTCATTTTTGACTTGTTGACTCCTTTGAGATTTAACTTAGAGTTTTAATATTTTTTTGAGTTTGACTTTTTTTAATTGCTTGGGAGATTTAATTTAGTGGGAATGGGTTGTTTTAAATTTAGATGGGATGATTTATCCCTTAGGGTACTTTTCATTTTGGGCATCTATATTTATTTCTAGAGTGTTTTAATAGTGTTGCAAGAAATCTTTTATTGAAGTTAATTTTATTTTATTCAATTTCATTCCTGGGGGAATAATCTAATTATTCTGCTTTTAATTATTTAAATGTAATTCAATTAATAAATATGATTGTTGAAGTTATATTTATTAATGGACTTGACCTTTGAATTTTATTGGTCATTTGTTATTTTTGATTAGAATTTTAAAATTTGACTGAGTGATCAATCTTTTTAACTTTAGAAATGTATTAATTATTCCTTACATTTATTTATTTTAATTTTTGTATTAATTTCCCTTGGAGTTTATCCTTTTAAAATATTTTTTTCAATTATCAAAAATGCATTATGCTATCGAATTTTTCCTAGATTTTTAGGGTTTTATTTTTATGACCTTTTGACAACTATCATTTAATCACTCCATCTTATCCTGCGTCCATCATGCCATTGGTTTTTCATATTTTATTTATTCGATTTCATTTATGCATTGGAGTTAGGTTTTTTTTGGAACCTGATGAAAACATCTCTTCACTTAGGATACTTAGGGTTCGGATTAAAACCGTTCTAACCCTAGAAGCAATGCACATTGTGTTGCATACCCCTAGATGGCCTTCATCACGCAGGGGATGGCATAGGAAGATGCACTTCCCCGAATATGTATGACTTGTCTACGCCTCATGTGTATTTCCACTGAGCATGCAAACACATGCAAGGGGGTTCCTAGGGACATTCAAAAATGTTTTTGGTAATTCGTGTCATGATCACATGACACGTGTGTTGTGTGTCATGACCACATGGGAAATGTGGGCATGACACTAGACAAGATTGTCTTTACTATCTATATTCCATAGACCTTATCGACTACCTTTCTTCATGAGGATTCTTATTGCATCATTGCAATACCTGAGATCCATGACTTATTGACTCATAAGAATTTTAAATCGATTTATAACAACTAATATAATTACCTTACCTAGGTTAAGCGTCATAGTCTAGGAAATTATTTCCTTTCTTACAAGAATAAATATACATAGTTAGGGTACTTGTCCCTTCAATCATGATCTATACATTGATCACAATCATGTTAATATAAATAATTACCATATCTGGGTCAAGTTAAGGTTTAACTAAAGAGTTTTGTCTAAGTCAAACCTAGTCTTTTTGACTTAGGTGGATTCACAAGACATTGCCATCACTCCATAAACCTTATGGAATGACTATCTATTCTTGGATATCTCTTTGCATCTTTGCAACATTTGAGATTCATCACTTATCAACAAGTAAAAGCTAAGAGAAGTTGTGACCAAAAAAGTATAATAACTTTTATGGTTGACTAACCATTAATAGTACCTCTTACATGCTTGCAAAACCCAAGGCTTATGACTTATATCTCAAGTTGACTTGTAACCAAACAAATAGGTTTCTCTACCTAAGGTTAAACATTACTGACTTACAACAAATCTCTTTTCAATAAGATAGATGAAACATTTATTAATTTAGGGTTCTCGACCCTTTAATGTCTACCCCCATAAAATAACTAAAATAGGTTATAACCATTAAGGTGTCATCAAATAATCTTTAACCCTTCTAGGTTAAACTAGGGTTTTATTTTACCCTTGAATAATCCATTATATCCAAAAATACCCTATCTCATAACTTCAAGACTAAGGTTTATAAATGACCTTTGGTTTAACTCAACCAAGGTTAAGAATGCTATGGTTTTGTAATACATAATAACTTCTATACAAAAGGAATATGACTACTTTCAACTTACCTTCACGTGATGTCATTGTCCATCACTTCTTATATACTCATAAATGATTCCACTCAAGTGCTTATCTAGTTAGACTTAGTTTAATCACATCATAATGGTTTACTACAAATTTATTCTCATTTACCGAATATGTTGTAAGGATAGTCCTAAGGACCTTAATGTCTCTATCATAACATTTCCAATGAGTTATCACTTGATTTATATAAAAGGTGGCTTCCCAAGCTTAATAATATTTCTATGTTCTCTTTGAAAAGAAACCATTATAGACATTTATAAACTTAACAAGAAATGGTTTCATACTTCCATTAACTACCTCAAAGATTTAAATATCTTACTCATCTATGTTTAAAAACGTATCATCGTTCTTCATGGCACTTAATATGTATAAGAGTGGTATAAAATATCTCATAACTAACTTTTAGTCTATCCTAATATCGAACCTTCTCTCTAATTTGACTATATTTCTATATAATCGACTACTTAAAAAGAAGACCCTCTATGATGTATTGGAAAATAATGAACAAAATATCATTTCTATAGTTATGTCATTTAATAAACATACTTCAACACAATGCAATGATCCTCAACTTAGGCTATTTAGCCTTTGGGAGCATCCACTAGCCAAGTTATAATGGTGATATCATTTACTCCAAATGGTTTATAACATAATGAAAACAATCATTATATAGTTCGCTATTTATGAATCAAATATCATAGACATATTAAAAGATAATGTCGATTCTCCTAAATATGCAACCAAAAGATGTTATGAATCAATACAATTCTATTGTTATCATCACACAGACACTACATGATAGCCGGCAATGGCTCAATGAGTTATCTGCAGCTGAGTATAATGTTCAGTCTACCTATATGATGGCACCTACACCTTTGTGTTATGGCAGTGATCTCTTCTCTCTATTTTGACACGATCTCTATGTGTGTTCTTCTCTCTATCCCCCATGACTCCTATATCCTTCACTCATAAATAGTCGTGGGATGTAATGACTCTTCAAAGCTCATTATGAATCAGTTTCTACCACTCGCCCATTTGGTTTACAATCGATCCCATTTAATCAATAGAGATTAACACATGTTTTTGTTAAGGCATAGAATGTGGAAAAGTTCATCAAGTATAATGATAATACCATGTTCCCTCTTAAAAGAGGTCAACACAAGTATAACTATCGATGGTCATTTATTGATCACTTTTAAGTGATCTCAACTCCATCACTTGAATTAATGAATGCATTATAATTTACATGCTCAAGGCTACTTAAATGGATAAGTCTTATTAAATAATATGAGGTATTATCCTCATTTGGTTTATAAATATTTCTATTTGGTTATATCAAATAAGGCCTACATAACATCAATCTCATTCAATAGTTATGATTTAATCAATAAGAATAATAGCATTAAAATAATGATTTATGGATTTTACGAATGGGTTGAGTTCACCTCCCCATCGCAATCTTTCATTAAAATCTTGTCACTCTAACTTGACAAAATTATCTTTGACATTTAAGGGTCAACCAATAAACACTAAGTGACCCAAAATAAAAACACCACTATTTTATGACAATTACATTGTAACTTTTGTGTTAAACGTAAATGGTCATAATTCTTACTTAGATGATGTCGTTTATGTTACAAACGACTATGTCGACACACAACGACTTAACTAGACTAGATTCAAAAGATATCGACTTCCTGTTAATTGGGTTCCAAAGTAAACTGATAAGACAAAACTTACCTCTTACAACATTGGTTCACATTTTTATTACACATCTTACTCGTGTTGGCAAATTGACCACTCATAACCTGAGGTCTATATCTCTCTCCTCGAAAGATACTCTCTCTCTTTCTTTGAGAGTTATTTGAAAACCTGCAATCCTATATCAAACTTGTAACCAAATGAATTATGATCAGTACATCATTATTCAAATAATAAATCAAATCTCATAGTACAAATATTAAATTGATAATAACATAATCATTTCCATAATTTCATAAATGATATTCAATATAATCCATGTATTTCCTTGATATTAATCTAAAAATTGGAATAGATGTACTTATATCCAAGTAAAAGTAAAAAGTATAGCAAGACAAAAATTAGGGATGTAACATATCCTTCCCCTAAATATTCATCATCCTTAATGATATAAAGTATCAAAATGCAACTAAAAAACAAGTTCATTGTTTTCAACTGGAAACAACATTAAATAAATGAGGAAACTTTTGGTAAAATTCATGGTAATCCTCCCATGTAGTATTTTCCTCAGCATATTGATCCTATTGGACCTTGCACTACAAGACCTCTATGTTACACAAGCAGTGTTTGCAAACCTTAAGCATTTTAGAAGCTTTATCATAACCATTCCTAGGTTCTGTACTTGTAAAACATTATAAGAATATAATATTAATATATTACATAAATATATATTTCATATATGAATCACAAAAAGCATTATGCCTCCTGGCAATAACTAGTAATAGATTGATTCTTGTAATCAATAGAATTGATAACCTTAAAAATTTAGAAGAGCCCTTTATACTTAGGAACTGGTTTGGAATACATTCCATACTTTATGAAACTTTTTCTAGGGTTTGCCCCTCACAAGAACTTTCCTTCTCTAATTGAGAATTGTCTTAGTATACACTTATCATCAATGTAACTTTTCTATTTATTTCAATTTCCACTGATATTTTCTGATCAGCTAAATCTTTTCATCCATTTCTTATAACATTTCTGGACTAATACTAATCCTATCTTCTAGATTATCCATCTTATAGGAGTTTGGCATCTTTTATGTCCATTTTTTCAATTCAAGCCATCTTAATAGCAAAAGTTAGGTATTGTTAAAAAAAATTCACAAGTGATAAGTAGTCTTCCTACTTATATTACTGATTTATGCAATACATTTGTAACAAATCTTCTAAAACTTGGTTAACTCTCTTAGTTTAACCATCTATTCTCAGGATGATAAGTTGTATTCTTATTAAGTTTAGTCCCTAGCACAGAGAACAAAGTTTGCCAAAAATTTGATGTTACCCACACATCTCTATCCGAGATAATTCTTAAAGTTTGCAAGCTAGTACTAGTGCTCTTTAGTTATTTTCCCTCGTATGGAATGTACTACCTTTGTGAGTTATCAATCATAACTAAAATGGCATCATGTATATTCCTAGACATTGGAAGACTCTAAATGTAGTCCATACTTATGACTTGTCACTTCCATTCTAGTATATCATGTGGATACATTAGTCCTACAGAGTGTTGGTGCTCTGCTTTTACCCTTTGGCATTCTAAATACCTTTCTACAAATCTTGCAGCATCACTTTTCATTTCTTTCTAGAAATAAAGAGGTTTAGCATCTGCTAGAAGTTTGGTTACTATAGGATGTCCAGAATTTAGTGCAATATGAACTTCTTTCTATACTAAATCCCTTAAGCCAGCTGAATTAGGAACATACATTTTACCTCTATACCCCAATAGTCCATCCAACTCTAAATAGAAACCCATCATACCTTGAATCTTAGGATTTACCATAAGAGCTTGCTTGACTTGCTCATAATATTCATCACCTATTAAATTTTGCAACACTTGATCTTTAAAGTTTGCATGAATAAATACAATTAAACAAATATGTCCCCTCTGACTTAGAGCATTAGCTACTCTGTTCTCTTTTAATACATCAATTGCCTCTTGACATTTATATATTCACTAGAAATTGCTTCCCTTAGCCATTGCAGAACCACTTGCACATAATGATAATGTTTTCCTTCATTCTTAAAATAAATAATTAATATCTTGCAGAAAGTCTAGAACAAACTTGTCTAAACAATCTCTAAACAAACTATTCATGAGATTTATGAGTATGACAGAGGTATTTGTAACTCCAAAAGGCAACACTGTAAACTCAAAGTGCCCATTTCTTGTCCAAAAAGTTGTTTTATGGGTAACCTCATCCTTCAATCTTGACTGATGATATATTGATCGCTAATCAATCTTTGAAAACACTGCAGCTCCATGCATCTAATCAAAGGGGTCATCAATACATGGTGAAAGATATTTTTTCTTTATTGTTTCTTTATTGAGCACTCAATACTAAATACATAATTGCAGAGTTATGTCCTTCTTGACAAAGATAACTAATGCACCCCATGGTAAAATACTAGATCTAATCAAACCTTTAGCCAATAATTCTTGTAATGGGGGTTTGATTCCATTAATTTTGTAGTTGTCATACATTAAGGTAATTTTCTAGGTAACATATCCCAAAGCTTTAGGAGGAATAAAAATTTTACTTGTTCCATCAAGCTTTGGTGGAATGACTTTCTTCATATCTAAGAAAGTTCTAAGGCAATCCTATCCTTTGCTTCCTTTTAGGGTCTATGGTTTCAAGATTTTCATTACTCACACTATATTCATGGTGATTTTCCTTTCTCATCCCATGAGAAATCTCATTTTCCCCCTTCAGGGTTTCCTTGATCTCTTATTTTCTTTTCCAAAATACTAGGTATCTCCTTGGTTTTTACAAACATGGTTAGGATTGCTCCAATTTGATCAAGAGATTAACTAATGGTTTATTCTCTTCTAGACTCACACCTTTGTTTGGTTCTTGTATGATACTTGTCATTTTTCTCATGCCAGATAAATAAGTTATCTAATAGTTTTCTGAATCTAAAGGGACTCAAAACATCAAAACATATTTTACTCATAACAATCAATAGATTGGCACAAAACATTCTTATCTTTATTATAATTTATTCAGGAGTAACTACATCCTTATTTATATAGTTGATACGATAGGACTACATGTCACTATTAATTTAATTATCTTCCAATTAAACAAACATAGAGGCTGGATGTACACACAAAGTACTCCTCCAACACCTTTTTTCCTAAAATAGAAGCATCACATCAACCTTCAAGTGACATGTTGTGATTGGCTACCGTTTATTAGGTTTTACTACACAAGTAGAATTAGTAGGATTCTTGGCTAGTTAAAAACATTGTTTTCTTTTTAGCTAAATACGCTTAAGTGCATTAGAAAAAGTCTCTAAATCATCCAGCCATGCACCTTTAGAGTAAAGAATATGCCCTTTAAGTTCAACCTACTCGATAGGTTTCTTCTTAACCACTAATTCAGGCAAATGCTGGGGAACAAACTTTCTAGCAGTTTTCTTGGTTCTTCTCCAGGCCATTCTGGCACAAGAAAATTCAAACATTAGCTAACCGCATAATGTTGACAACAAGTTAGCACAGTGGACTCATAAGCCCTAGTGTCAAACTTGGTAGCTCTGATACCATATGTAACATCCACATTCTAAAAACATAGTGAAATTGGAAAATTTACCATAAAGTAATTTAACAAGGTAAAAATGAGATAGAGAAAAAAAAATTCTTTTATTCAACATATAATCAAGTAACTACAATTACAAGATTTCTCATTACAAAATACAATAAACCATATTGTCTTTCTCAAGTACAATGTTTACAAAAGTAAATCACTTACAAATATCTGCATTATATAATGTTTAACATAGTCTCAATAAATAGAAGTCTCAAAGATATACTACGTCCAGAAATCTGACTTCTTTATCACAAGCCTCGGCATGTCTTCTACTAGAGAGAGAATCTTTCTAGGGATTTACCTCCATCCACAGACTGGTGGTCTCCCACACATCTTCCACATAGGAAGTGGCCCTACCCTTCACGAGGAATATAGACTAAAGGTGACCAGTGGTAATTTGCCTTCTCGAGTACATAGTGTTGTATCCTACACAACTCTATCAATCATACAATCCTAGATACCCTCTAGCTAAGTATGATTTTTGATAGGTTGTGCAATCCAGAAATAGTGAACCGACAATGCATGTAAAGACATATGCATTACTATGGCCATAGTTTCAATATAAATTGACATTCGAAATGAACATTGTCATAATGTTCACCTACCCCAACTCGACTTGGATACTCTCATATTCCTACACTTCAACTTCACCAATTATATATAACTATAAAGTCTTGACAACTTCAGCATTTTAGTCTTCCTAACCTAGACAAGTTTTCCTGTACTGTCTATATTCCATAGACCTTATCGACTACCTTTCTTCACGAGGATTCTTATTGTATCATTGCAATACCCGAGGTCCATTACTTATTGACTCATAAGAATTTTAAATCGATTTATAACAACTAAGATAATTACCTTACCCAGGTTAAGCATCATAGTCTAGGAAATTATTTCCTTTCTTACAAGTAAGAATAAATATACATAGTTAGGGTACTTGTTCGTTCAATAATGATCTATATACTGATCACAATATTTTAATATAAATAATTACCATATCTGGGTCAAGTTAAGGTTTAACTAAAGAGTTTTGTCTAACTCAAACCTAGTCTTTCTGACTTAGGTGGATTTGCAAGACACTATCATCACTCCATAAACCTTATGGAATGACTATCTATTCTTGGATATCTCTTTGCATCTATGCAACATTTGAGATTCATCACTTATCGATAAGCAAAAGCTAAGAGAAGTTGTGACCAAAAAGGTATAATAACTTTTATGGTTGACTAACCATTAATAGTACCTCTTGCATGCTTGCAAAACCCAAGGCTTATGACTTATATCTCAAGTTGACTTGTAACTAAACAAATAGGTTTCTCTACCTAAGGTTAAACATTATCGACTAACAACAAATCTCTTTTCAATAAGATAGATGAAACATTTATTATTTTAGGGTTCTTGACCCTTTAATGTCTACCCCCATAAAATAACTAAAATAGGTTATAACCATAAAGGTATCATCAAATAATCTTTAACCCTTCTAGGTTAAACTAGGGTTTTATTTTACCCTTGAATAATCCACTATATCCAAAATAACCCTATCTCATAACTTCAAGACTAAGGTTTATAAACGACCTTCGGTTTAACTCAACCAAGGTTAAGAATACTATGGTTTCGTAATAGATAATAACTTCTATACAAAAGGAATATGACTACTTTCAACTTACCTTCACCGGATGTCATTGTCCATCAATTCTTATATACTCATATATGATTCCACTCAAGTTCTTATCTAGTTAGACTTAGTTTAATCACATCATAATGGTTTACTACAAAGTTATTCTCATTTATTGAATACGTTGTAAGGATAGTCCTAAGGACCTTAATGTATAACATTTCGAATGAGTTATCACTCAATTTATCTAAAAGGTGGTTTCCCAAGCTTAATAAGATTTCTAAGTTCTCTTTGAAAAGAAACCATTATAGACATTTATAAACTTAATAAGAAATGGTTTCATACTTCCATTAACCACCTCAAAGATTTAAGTATCTTACTCATCTATGTTTAAAAACCTATCATAGTTTTTCATGGCACTTAATATGTATGAGAGCGGTATAAAATATCTCATAACCAACTTTTGGTCTATCTTAATATCAAACCTTATCTCTAATTTGACTATATTTTCTATATAATCGACTACTTAAAAAGAAGACCCTCTACGATCTATTGGAAAATAATGAATGAAATATCATTTCTACAGTTATGTCATTTAATAAATAGACTTCATCACAATGCAATGATTCTTGACTCAAGCTATTTAGCCTTTGGGAATGTTAGCCAGGTAGCTTATAATGGCGCTATCATTTACTCCAAATGGTTTAAAACATAATGAAAACAATCATTATATAGTTCACTATTTATGAATCGAATATCATAGACATATTAAAAGATAATGCTGATTTTCCTAAATATATAACCAAAAGATGTTATAAATCAATACAATTATATTTTTATCATCACACAGATACTATGTGATACCTGGCGATGGCTCAATGAGTTATCTGCAGCTAAGTATAATGTTCAGTCCACATGTATGATGGCGCCTACACCTCTGTGTTATGGGAGTGATCTCTTCTCTCTATTTTTCCATGATCTTAGTGTGTGTTCTTCTCTCTATCCCCTACAAATCGTATATCATTCACTCATAAAGAGTCATGGGATTTAATGACTCTTTAAATCTCATTATGAATTGGTTTCTACCACTCCCTCATTTGGTTTACAATTGATCTGATTTAATCAACAGATATTAACACATGTTTTTTGTAAGGCACAGAATGTGGAAAAGTTCATCAAGTAAAACGATAATACCACATTCCCTCTTAAAAGATGTCAACACAATTATAACCGTTGATGGTCATTTATTGATCACTTTTAAGTGATCTCAACTCCATCACTTGAATTAGTGAAGGCATTATAATTTACATGCTCAAGGCTATTTGAATGGATTTCTTATTAAATAATATGATGTATTATCCTCATTTGGTTTATAAATATATCTATGTGTTTACATCAAATAAGGCCTACATAACATCGATCTCATTCGATAGTAATGATTTATTCAATAATAATAATAGGAATAAAATAATGATTTATAGATTTTGTGAATGGTCAAGTTCACCTCCCCATCACAATCTTTCATTAAAATCTCATCACTCTAACTTGACAAAATTGTCTTTGACGTTTAAGGGTTGACCAATAAACACTAAGTGACGCAAAATAAAAACACCACTATTTTATGACAATTATGTCGTAACTTTTATGATAAACACAAATGGTCATAATTCATACTCAGACAATGTCATTTACATTACAAATGACTATGTCAACACACAATGACTTAACTAGAATAGATTTGAAAGATATCAACTTCCTGTCGATTGGGTTCAAAAGTAAATTGATAAGAGAAAACTTACCTCTTACAACATTGGTTCACATTTTTATTACACATCTTACTCATCTTGGCAAATTGACCACTCGTAACTCGAGGTCTATATCTCTCTCCTTAAAATATACTCTCTCTCTCTTTCTCTGAGAGTTATCTAAAAACCTGCAATCCAGTATCAAACTCGTAACCAAATGAATTATGATCAGTGCATCATTATTCAAATAATAATTCAAATCTCATAGTGTAAATATTAAATTGATAATAACATAATCATTTTCATAATTTCATAAATGATATTCAATATAATCCATGTCTTTCCTTGATATTAATCTAAACATTGGAATAGATTTAATTATATCCAAGTAAGAATAAAAAGTATAGAAAGACAAAAATCAGGGATGTAATAGCAAGAGTTAGTATCCTTGTCAACTATAGAGGCAGAATATATTGTTGTTGTTTCATATTGTACATAGGTTCTTTGGATGGTGCAAACTCTTCAAGACATCAAGGTAAAAGTTCATAAACCTATCTCCATTCTATGTGATAACACTAGTGCTATCAACATATTCCACAATCCTATTATGCACTCAAGAACTAAGTATATTGCTATTAAATGTCAATTATTGAGAAAGAAAGTAATAACAAATGAAGTTGCATTGGACTATGTTGGTTCTAAGGACCAAGTGGTAGATATTTTTACCAAACTTTTACCCACAGATGTTTTTGAGTATTTGAGATAGTGGTTGGGTGTTCAATCTCTTTCTTCTATCCAATTGCTCGAGGGACCTAGTATAGTTTTAGGAGGAGTTTATGACTTGTATTTTACATCTCTAAAACTAGAATAGTATAAGTCTCTCTATCAGCCCACCCTTTGTCATTGATGTCAAAGGGGGAGTAAAGTTCAAACATCAATTGTAGTTGTTTTTATTAGTTTTTGATGGTGTTTGTATCAGAGTTTGATAGTGTTTGTATTAGAGCATATTAGAGTTGTTTGCATTAGAGTATATCAGAGTTTTTTGTATCAAATGTATGTTAAAGCTTGATAGTGTTTGTCTTAGAGTATGCCTTTTGTAGCCTTTTGCACAATGATATAGTTTTGAGCAACAGTGATACACCTTGGAATTTGAGGAGATACACTATTAATAGGGCATAGGATATGATCAGTTTATGGTATGTATGATTCATAATCAACTTCATCAACATAAAGTGCTCAAGGAACCTAGGATGACAAGGAAGTCAAGAGGATCAATCATCTGTTGCAGTGATCAGTGTCAAGTGACAAGTTAGTTTGCCTAGCAAAGTGACAGTGTCCCATAGGGGGATCTTAATAGAGTATATATTGCAAAATAGGTGCAACTATTATAAGTGTTGACATCAATGCCAAATGGGGAGTTTGTTGGCATTGTTTTGTCATTGATGTCAATAGTAGTCTTGGTAATGTTTCTCTGACCAAGTCATTCACAAGATCAAGACTAACTTTGTGTCATTGAAATCATGGTAAATGGTTGGTGGATATAGAAAACTAGGACATCATTGTGCCTTGTAATCATGTCGCATCTGTAATCTGAGTTTAAAGGTTCTTCTTCAGCATCAGGGATTCAAGTTTCATCTCTACAAGTGTTTTTGTTGTTCACACATTTGTATAAATGTTCTCTAGCAATTAGGGTTTAACATTTTTGTTTGTGGCCCTAAAACCCTAAGGACCTAGTTATCTCCAAGAGAAAAGTTCTTGTTTGTTTCAAGATCGAAGGAATCCCTATATCATTTCAATATCATGACATCATCTATATTATCCTCTGCAATAGAGGTTGTTTGTAAAAGTTAAGGATCAAACTTAAAGTCAATGGTCCTTGATGGTATATTAGGGTTTGACAAATTTTGAAGACGTAAACACTAAAATTACCTAAATCCTTCAAGGGATAAAGTGTTCAATTTATTAGACAAGTTGTGTTTTAGTTCTAATTTGTCAGTGGTATCACTGGTCACTTGTCACTTAAGTGACAACTTGAGCCTTTGTCACCATTCAATAATCAGTCCCTCGACCTAATTGGAAACATCTATCCCCTTTTACTATTCTATGTAAAGGTGCAAAGACTCAAATAAACAACTCTCTTTTATTTTTTTTGTGGCACGAAGGTGAAAGATTAACAGATGTCTTTAAATCATGCAATGGCCACTGCCTGAAGGTTTATTTTGATAGGCAGTTTCTCATAACTACAAATAGGCATTTATTTTAACCAGTCTTTGATAACTATTTTTGAAGCGATAAAGAAGGGAGTTGGTGCAATGAAAAATGGTCATTCAATGATGATATTATTATTATTGATATAGTTTTTTGAATGTTGTATATTTATAGTGTGTATGGATGAAATTGTAAGTGTAATAAGATGAACATACAAGGAGTGTTGCAAGGAATCTAATTGAAGGGGGTTTTTGATGTAAATGTGTTTTGGGTTCAGTGACTATATGTTCCAAGAGGCATACATGTTTTTTATGCCATTGTAAATAGAGTACTACTCTATACATTTATCTTCTTTTGTGATTGGAGTTGGTGCTCCTCATTGAGTAAGGAATTGGTGTTCCTCTTAGAAGTGTAATCAATGAGATCCTTGTCAGTGAAAAATATAGTATAATAGTAATAAATTTATTTTCTAAGGTTAAATTGGAGAAATAAACCCAATCAACTCTTCACACAGTGGTTTTTCCCTTTTTAGGGTTTTACACATACATCCTTGTGTTATGATGTGATTCTTTTGTTTTCTAAGTGCTTTGGTATTTTGACATAGTAATTTTTACAAGAATTCAAATTCTTGGTAAAACTAGATTGTTATACCACTGATTCACCCCCCTCTCAGTGGTCTATTGTATTCCAACAATATAAGTGTCTAATAAGTTAATCAACTAATCAAACACAACAATGAGATCTATAAGTGCAAGTCTAAGATACGTTGAGTTCACCAAAATGTGATGTGGGAAAAGAGACCTAGCCTAATCAACTGAATTAATCTAGATCAAGCTTTCTCCAAGTCACATTGTGACACAAATTTCCAAAGACTTTATTGTTTGGCTACAATCCTCTAGGGAGAGACAAACAGTCTAGATTCTATTCCTTTATTGCTAAGGGAGAAGATTGATAAACAATGATTTAATTAAACTATGCAATAAGGAGACCTAAGTGACAAATTGAGTAAATCTATAGAAGACTATAACAAAACACAAAAATAGAAGTAGAATAGAGAAGAGTAAGGTGAAATGAACCTATCAATGGAAAATGCAGTAAAACTGGTAGGACTCTAGCGCTTGGTGCCCTAGTCCTCAATATTTCGCCTAAACTCTAGTCTTGAAGCTTCTGTTAGAGATCCTTCACCTTCTTGTCATCTATCACTGTCACAGGTTTTACCTTTGAATCTATACACACAAAAGTGGGAAAATGGTTGTGTTGTATATGGGATTGCCTTGGCTAAAACCCATGTAAGTGTTCCCACTTCCACAATAGCAAATGATGACTGAATATAGAGTGTGTGTTTGTGATGAACAAAGGAAGATAACTGATAAAGAATGCAACAATCAATTATAATGAAGTGAACTCACCATGAGTATGAAGCCCTAGTTGGACTTGATGTCGTGACACTAGTCACACACTAGGATATGTTGGAGAAGGGAGAATCCTCCTTAATTACTTGCAAGAGTTAGTGCAATAGCAGTAATAATAATTCACAAGTAGAGAGCTTTAGAATTATAGAGAGCTTGTTGATAGATAGATCAAATGTTCATTCTAATGTCACTTCATTATGTGTGTAAATGAGAGGGAGAGAGTCATATATATATGAATCTCAATTACTTTTTGGGAGTCATGTTAGGCCAATAAGAGGTGTACCACCTGATGTAACAATGTTGACACTCTAATTTCAAAGTTTGTTCGGGACCAAGGAGTTGGACCTAGGCTCTAGGAACCCTAGTCCTAGCTAGATAATCCCCTAAATCTTTAGTAATTAAAGGATTTATTACTATTTCTTATTCAGGTCCTAAAACAAACACTTCATGAATGGAGATAAACATACATGCTAAAGGGAGTGCTAAACCTAGTGTGAAATTGTGAGTGGTGACAATTTACGACACTAAAAGAACACAATGTAGAGGAGTACCTATAAAGGATATGAGTTATAATGAGGAAGAAGTCATTGAAGAAGAAGTAGAAGAAGGAGGAGATGAACACATGTGAGAGAATGTTTCTAAGTGCAATGACAAAAATTTCTAGCAAACCCCATGTAGAACTACCTAGTTACAGTGGTAGCCTGAATCCAGAGGACTTGATAGACTAGATTTCAAAGGTAGATAAGTATTTTGAGTTGAAATCCATTGAAGACCCTAAGAGGGTAAAAATTGTAGCTACAAAGATGAAGGGACATGCATCTCTATGGTGGGATCATGTGCGATTTGAGAGACAAAGAAAAGGAAAAGAGAAATTTAAAACCTAGGAGAGGATGGTAGCCAAGTTGAAGGTCAAGTTCTTACTAGAAGATCATTAGATCACTATTGAAAGCACAAGATAACTGAGGGGGGGTGAATCAGTTGTATCTTAAACTTCAACCTTTCATAACCTTAAACACATCTATATTAGTTTACTTAAATCCTTAATCTGTTGAGAAGGTTAAACATGAAATACATAAAACAAAAACTTAAACACGTCAATACCATGCACAAGAGAACACCAGATTTTTACATGGAAAACCCAAAAAGGGAAAAACCATGGTGAGGATTAGCTCACAATATAAAGTAGTATCAATACCAAATTACAAAGAGGCTCACTTTCCAAAGAGGTGGCTCACTTCCAAAAGGTCTCTCTGGCAAAAGAGGTGGCTCATTACCAAAAGGGCTCACTGCCAAAAGAGGTGCCTCACTGCTATGAACTAATATGATAGCATCTACCACATGGTTGAGTTTAGTTCCAATGAATCACAATACATATCACCTTCATAGCCTTACAACACAAATATTTGCATCTTCACACACTCACACACATACACATGAATCATTTACACTTATTTATATCAATCATAAACCTTGAAACATTCACCAAGGTCGGCAATACACTCTACAACCTTTGAAACAATCTCCAAGGTTGGAAAACATACATGGTTCAAGTTAGGTCTGGACCTAAACATTTCCACAGAGCAAAGGAAATAAATTAGATCATTTCATAGCTTATCTTAGACCTAAAGGCATCTTCACATGCTTCAACACACTTTCTCAATCCATGAAGCACATCTGTAATTAGTGTTAGCACCCAAGTTGGCCAAACTTGTGCAAACACCAAGAACACTAAGGTACATGATTCCAAGAACACAATCATGACTTATACACCAACAGAAACACTTTAACACAATCTGTAGACATCCACAAACAACCTTAAGTCAACTAAGAATCAACAAAATCATCTGCAACACCTTTCACTTGAAGAAGGTTCACTATCTACCCACAAACAACACTATCAAACTCTACTACACAATTACTTGATTTTTGGAGCATAAAATCACAAATCCTTTGGAATGAAGATAGCTAAGGACCTTATAAACATATGTCTAGAACCACAACACCTTAAACCACTTTGCAGAGAAATACAGAGAAAAATACCATCTCCTAGACACCTTTACACAACCTAGAAACTTTGTCAATTATAGTCTTCAAATTGATGAACATAACTTCCACTGTATAGCGATCTAGACTATAAAATTTTAGATTTAGCATCTTCAAACACTTCTCTAAAACATATCCAAATCTCACACTCCAGGTTGCAACATAGAAGAAATGTGGAGCAACAACTCAGATAGTATCCTACAAGCTAGACTATTCTAAAATACATTATTTCCACTGGAGAGCAAATTTTCTCAAGAGCATTTAGAAACCTAGCAAAAGGAACAATATGCTAATATCATCAACATCTCTATAAGGCATTCAAATCACTTTAACATGACAACTCAATCAGGCAATAATCAGTAATATCAGAAGACACAGTTGACACTAATGACAACACAAACATGTTGACATTAATGACAACACTGGTTAGCATATACTTGCAACAGTCACTATGTTTAAGAAGTTCAAAAATCACAAACAGAAGGAGAAAATTGTGCAAGATTACATAGAATGAGTTTTACAGATTGAACATTATAGTTGGTTACATTGAAGATGATGCTGAGAAGGTCTCCAAGTATGTTAATGGTTTGAATTATTTTATCCAAGATGAAATTAGCATGGTTAGGGTTATGAGTGTAGAATAATCCTATCAATTTGCATTTAAGGTAGAGGAAAAGACCTCTAGAAGATAGAATAGTTCTAGGGGAAGAGGTAAATCCTTGAGAGGAAAAGGACATTCAAATCCTAGACATGGCTATCAAGATAAGTAGGGAGAAATAGGTACTTCTTAGACTAGTACCTAAGGAGGTAGAGAAGGGAGTGATTACTCCAAAGACAAGAACTTTTGGAAGAGGAAGAGGATTTAGTGGAACATGTTTCTAGTGTGGACAGGTTGGACATAGGGCATTTGAATATCCTCAAGTACAACAGAGAAGTGGAAAAGGAAAAGAAACTAGAGTCCATATAGAACAAACTGAGGAGAGTGTGTCAAGTGTAGCCTCACCAAGATGTGGAGAGGAGCCTAAGGATGGAGAATCCTTAATGTTGAGGAAATTTCTTCTAACACCAAAGAAGGTACAAGGGGAGCCAAAACAAAGAATAAATTTGTTTAGAACTAGATGTAAGTGTGGAGGGAAATGTTGCAAATTCAATATGGATAGTGGCAACTTACTAACAACTTAGTGTAAGAAGAGATGGTGGAGAAGCTAGAGTTGAAGAGATTGAAGCATCCAACCCCCTACAAGGTTTTCCTAGTTGCAGGGGTGACATCAATTATTAGTAAGTGAACAATCCCTTGTTAAATTTCATATCAAAAATTACAAAGATGAGATAATGTGTGAGATTATGCCATTGGATGTGTGCCACATTTTGTTAGATAAACCTTGGCAATATGATAGGTAATCCATTCATGATGGAATGAATAATTGCAATTAGATCAAGAAGGATGGATTTGAGTATGTGTTGAATCCTTTGAAGGATAAGAATGAGGAGGTTGAGAAAACCAATAAGGTTTGTCTAGTGACTCAAAAACAATTCTTGAAGGATATCAGAAAGGAGAAGTTATCATTTTCCTTCCTACCTAAGATTGTAAAGGTTAAGACAGTAGAGAAAGGGGCAGAAATTTCCATAGAAATCCAAGTAATTTTTAATGAATTCACTTACATTCTAATGGACTTAATAGATAGATTACCTCCAGTTAGAAGCATAAGTCATTACATGCACTTGACATTGGGTGCAACCCTACCAAATAAGGCACCATATAGAATGAAATCCATGGAAAATGAAGAGGTGAACAAATAAGTGGAAGAGCTATTAGATAAGGGACTGTTAATAAAAGCCTCAGTCCATGTGTTGTACCTATTGTACTGGCACCTAAGAAAGATGGGAAATGGAGAATGTGCACTGATTCAAGGGATCTAAACAAGATAACCATTAAGTATAGGTTTCCATTGCCTCAAATGGATGACTTGATAGACTGCTTGAGTGGAGAAAAGTACTTCTACAAGATTGATTTGAAGAGTGGATACCACCAAATCAGAATTAGAGAAGGAGTGAATGGAAAATAGCCTTCAAGACCAAGGATGGATTGCATGAGTGGCTAGTGATGTCATTTGGGTTGGAAAATGCACCCAACACCTTTATAAGATTGATGAACGAGGTAATGAAGCCTTTCCTTGGAAAATGTTTTATCATTTATTTGGATGACATTTTAGTTTTAGTAAAACAAAAGAGGAACATATGTTGCACCTTAAGGCATTTTTACAGAGGTTAAAAGAAGAAAAATTGCTTGTAAACTTAGATAAATGTAGCTTTATGTAGAGGGAAGTAGTATATCTAGGTTTTGTAGTGTTTGCAAAAGGGTTGAAGATGGATCCAGAGAAGGTTAAGGCAATAATAGAATTACCTTCACCTAGGAGCATGTTTGACGCTAGAAGTTTCCATGGCTTGGTGAGCTTCTACAAGAAGTTCATAAGAGATTTCAATGGCATATGTGCAACTATTATAGAGACAATGAAGGGTGTTAGGAAAGATTTTCAATAGATAGATGTAGTAGAGAAGAGATTTTAGTTGTTGAAGAAGAAGGTGACAGAACAACCAATGTTGGCATTGCCAGACTTTGGTAAAGTGTTTTAAGTGGATTGTGATGATAGTGGTAGTGCAATTGGGAGAGTGTTATGTTAAAAAGGTAGACCTATTGCCTACTTTAGTGACAAACTAAATGAGGTAAAGATGAAGTACTTATTTTATGACCAAGAATTCTATGCTATAGTGTAGGCCTTGAAGAAGTGGAGGCATTACTTATTGTCAAATGAGTTTGAACTATACATAGACCACCATGCATTACAATACATCAACAACCAAGGTAAGTTAAACTAGAGGCATATGAAATGGGTAGAGTTCTTGCAAAGTTATTCTTTTGTCTTGAAACATAGGAGTGGTAAGTCAAACAAGGTAGCATATGTGCTTCGCAAAAGATGTTTATTGATGAATGAGTTAAGGGTTAGTTATGTTGGCTTTGGTGCAATGGAGTTGTATCCTAATGATCTTGATTTTTAGGGAAGCATGGACATCTAGTAGATATCTAGTAGAGGGAGATAGGACTCCATGGTTGTAGTATTTCATTCAAGATGGCTTGTTGTTCAAAGGAAAAAAAGTGTGCATACCTAGAGGTTCAATGAAAAATAACCTAATAAGAGAAAAGCATAGTAGAGGCTTGAGTGGGAATTTTAGAATAGATAAGACATTGGCACAATTGAGTGAAGGTTATTTTGGGCCTAGTATGAGTACAAATGTGAAGAGACTAGTACAAAGTTGCAAATTTTACCAACATGTTAAAGGAGAAATAAAAAACACAAGACTATACCAGCCCTTGCCTATAACAAAGAGACCATGGGAGAACTAGAGTATGGACTTTGTTTTGGGTTTACCTTAAACATAGAGGTAATGACTCATTTTTTGTTGTATTTTCAAATAGATTTTCAAAGATGGTTCATTTCATACCATGTCAGAAGACTAGTGATGTATCCCACATAGCTACATTATTTTTCAAAGAGGTAGTCATGCTGCATGGATTGCCTAAGAGCATAGTCTAAGATAGGGACACCAAGTTTGTTGGTCATTTTTGGTGTACATTATGGAAGAAGATGGGCACTAAGTTAGGATTCAGTTTAGCCTATGATCCCTAAACTGATGGATAGAATGAGGTTGTGAACAAAATTTTGGGAAACTTATTACTATGTTTGGTGGGAGACAAACCACATCAATGGGATCTTATATTGGCAAAAGAAAAATTTGCATTCAACAATTCAATGAACATTAGTGCAAGAAAGAGCTCATTCCAAATAGTTTATGGGTGCAACCCAAAAGGTGTTGATGAGCTAAGAGATAGTGGAAATTCAAATAGGAAGAGTGATGCAGTAGAAGATTTTGTAGAATACATTCATGAGGTTCACAAAGAGGTGAAGGAAAACTTGGAGAAAAGTGCTAACAAATACAAAGAGCATGTTGATATGCATAGGAGGGAACAAGAGTTCTAGGTAGGTGATTTAAGTTTGGCACATTTGAGGAAAGAAAGGTTCCCATAAGGAACATACAATAAGTTAAATTTAAGAAAATAGGCCCATGCAAGGTGTTGAGGAAGTTCTCATCCAATGCCTATGAGATTGAGCTGCCAATAGAGATAGACATATCTCACATTTTAATGTTGTTGATCTATACAAGTTCCATGAAGGAGAGACAAGTTTACAAGGGGTACACACTCAAGTTTGCATGATGCACAAGGATGGCTAGATTAGTTACTTCAAAATAAGATGGAAGAAGTAGACACACTGGTTAATTCCTGAGTGGCTAAGAAGACAAGATGAAAGGACTAAATGGAATACCTAATTTGATGGAAGAACAAAGATGTAGATGAAGCTTATTGGATGAGTGTTGTAAAGTTAGTCAAGTATGGAATTCAAGTTCTAGACTTGCCAAAATGTTCATGATTTTCCAACTCATGGAATATTTTAGTGATTTGGTGTGTTTGATGCAAGAGCATTCGAGTACTAGAGCAATCCTACATAAACCAAAAAAAGATTTCCTTGAATTGTTTCTTGTTTTCTTCCTTGATTTTGCTTGAAAGAGTTGGTGATCAAGTTTCCTTAGAAATTCCTAAGAATTTATGGAAAATTGAGAGGTTCATCTTTTTAAAGGAGCTAAATGGGTGCTCACAATTCAAGTTTGGTGTAGTTATGATAAAATTGGAGCAAGGAATGCATTGGTGGAACTTTGGCCTACAATCGGATCAGTGGGACTTTTGACCCTTGCTAGAGCCCTCAAAAACTCTACCAAGTCATGTTGGAATTGTTGATATGTGTCAGACAACTGAGAGGGGGGGTGAATCAGTTGTCACAAAAATTTAAACACTTTCTACAATTATTATGATTTAACAATGAGTGCATGAAATCAGAAACTTAACCACAGATACAACATCAAACACAAGAGACACTAGATTTATGTGGAAAACCCCAAGGTGGGGAAAAACCATGGAGAGGATTAACTCTTAATATATACTGCAATCTTGAAATAATGATGTTCAGGCTTGGTCACTCCACAGGCCTAAATATACTGCCTTACTACCATGAAGAACAACTAGGTCTAGTAGACTCACTACCTTAACCCTAAACCTATAAAGATTACAATAAGGGCTATTAAACCCTACTGGTGGATTACTTCCAGACTCACTGCCACGATCAACACCTTTTTGTATTGTGAATAACAATTCCTCTACTCTGCTCTTCCTCTGCTCTGCTCTTCCTCTTCTTTCCTCTACCTCTTCTCTGGTATGTCTTTGGACCTTTCTAAATATCTTCTCATTTTCTCTCAAGGATGCCTTTTCCACAATTCAACTACAAGTATTTATACACTACATCAACCTTGGAATGATCATCAAGGTCGGCATCACAATCATCAACCATTAACAATCTCCAAGGTCGATATTACAAACATATACAAATATAGGCCCTGACTTATTGCAACATCATGCAAAGGGAATGAAATGTGGATCATGCCATGCCTTAGCTGGGACTCAAACATGATCTTCCATTCCACAACACACTCCCACAATCTTCTAGACATCTCTGTAATTACTAGGATCAACCAGGTCGACCAAGACTAGTTACACGCTACATTATCTAGGAACAATCTTCGCACACCATCTCAATTTCTTAACATAGACCAAAGTATAGATAGGAACATAATTAGGAGACATCCAAAAGCACATTATAATCATTAAGAGCAACCGCTTGAACTTTAACCACTTTATCCATAGGAATCTTCTCACCGGAACACATGAACTTCATTGCCTTCAACTATCATAAAAGAAAGATAGCTTGCAGACCACCAAACCACAAACCATTGCCACTGTAAGCACTTATCATCATCCCAGACTTCCCTTTAGAACCATAGAGCCAAATACTTTATTACAGAGGAATGCGGAGCATAATACTTTCCTCCTGTCCCAATTGAATTTACAGAAAAAGCAAGTTTCACTCTAGTGAATACAACTCACTCATATCTTTATGAAAATCACTCAAACCCTAAATGTAACATCCTTAGACATACCTCTAACTTAATTTCAATCCATAGACCATGATCTTCAAGCAAAAATAAATGCGAAGCAGTTTACCAAATTGTTCTTTAGCATACAACTCACTGTATGTACTGCACTACTCTGTAACTCACGTGTTTCTTCTGGAGAGGCTAATTTTCTTAATATACTCAACATACAAGTCTTCTAAACAAGTAATAGAATAAGATATAGTTGACACCAATGACAACAAGGATATGTTGACATCAATGACAACATCGATTAGGCACATACTTCCAACAATCTCCCCCTTTGTCATTGATGGCAGCATATGATGTGAAAAACTGCAACAACCATCAAGACAAGATTCTCCCCCTTTCTCACACCTACACTCTTTCTTTCTCAAAATTCTCCCCCTTTCTCTTACACATCTTCACTCTAAGTTTTTCATCTGCACTCTAAGTTTTTCACATGACTTCTCTCCCCCTTTGACATCAATGGAAAAGGGCACATACTTGCACTCATCTGCTCTAATCTAATCTCTCTTCTAAACTCTCTAACTACTCCCCCTGAGAAGTAGCCCTAAGAAACATCAATCTAAACCTCTAAACACCTCTAGACTGATGCATTATTGTGCATCTTAGTTTAGAGTAGGAGGGGTGATGACCCCTAACTTTTCTTTGAGATACTCAAAGGTATCTTTAGGCAAAGGCTTGGTAAAAATGTCTGCAATCTGATCCTTGGTAGAAACATACTCCAACTTGACTTCATTCTCTGTCACTTTTTATTTCAAAAAATGATACCTAATGGATATGTGGTTGGTCCTTGAATACATCATTGGGTTCTTTTATATGTTTATGGCACTTATGTTGTCACAAAGGATTGCAATAGGTTATTCATACACAACTTTGATGTCCTTTAAAGTTTGCTTCATCCATAACACTTGAGTGCAACTACATGCTGCCACAATGTATTCTACCTCTGTAGTAGACAAGGATATTGAATCCTGTTTCTTGCTTTGCCAAGATACTAATCTTTTTCCCAAGAGGAATACACCTCCAGTTGTACTTTTTCTATCATCAACATCTCCGGCCCAAAGCTACATCAGTATATACATAGAGAGTAAAGTCACCATCCTTAGGGTACCACAAACAATAATTTATTGTGCCTTTTAAATATCTCAAAATTCTTTTGACTACCATCACATGTGATTCCTTGGGTTCTTCCTGAAATCTTGCCACAAGACACACTGCATGCATTAAGCCAGGTCTGGTTTGAGTCAGATAAAGTAATCCTCCAATCATAGATCTACACTTTTTCTGGTCTACCATGGGTGAGTTATCATCTTTGCTCAACTTACAATCAATTATCATAGGTGTGCATACTAGTTTAGAGTCTTCCATACCAAATTTCTTTAACAACTCTTTCACATACTTAGACTAAGAAATGAAGATACCCTTATCTGATTGACTTATTTGCAGACCTAAAAAGAAGTTCATCTCTCCAAACATAGACATTTCAAATTCACTTTGCATTTCTCCAGCAAAAATTGAGCACATACCTTCATTGCCTAGAAAAATAATATCATCAACAAAAAATGCAACAATAAGGGTTTGTTCATCATTGATCTTGAAGTAAAGATTACTATCTATAGTACCTTTACTGAACCCTATCTATATCAGGTACCTGTCCAACCATGCATACCATGCCCTGGGAGCTTGTTTTAATCCATATAATGCTTTCTTCAATCTACATACCATGTTCCCTTGTTTTGATGACTGAAATTCTTTCAGTTGTTCAATATAGACTTCCTCTTCCAACTCTCCATTTAAGAAGGTAGACTTCACGTCCATTGATAAACCTTGAAATCTTTGTATGTTGCAAAAGCTAGAAACATCCTTATTGCTTCAATCCTTTCTACTGGAGCAAAAGTTTCTTCAAAGTCTATTCCTTCAACCTAAGTGTATCCTTTGCATACCAACCTTGCTTTGTTTCTTACCACTTCACCATTCTCATTCATTTTGTTTCTAAAGACCCACTTTGTACCAATTACATTCTTATCTGCTGGTCTGGGAACAAGATCCCAAGTCTGATTCTTCTCTATCTGCATCAATTCCTCTTCCATAGCCTTTATCCAATTCTCATCTTTGCAAGCCTCATCCATAGTTTTAGGTTCAATCTTAGAAATCAGACAGAAATTTACTTGTTCTTCTACAGCTTTTCTTTTGGTTAAGATCCCTTTGCTCTTATCTTCTATGATTTGATTTTTAGAATTGCTGATTCTTACATATCTTGGCTTATTCTTCTTCATCTATGTTGTCTTCATACTACACCACTTTTGAAACTTCTAGATCATCTGACTCATATCCACTTGATTCTGAAGACCTTTCCTTATGTTCATCAACTTTAACATTTGCACATTCAATGATCTTATTCAGCCTCTTATTATAGCACCGGTAGGCCTTATTCTTGGTGGAGTAACCAAGGAAGATTCCTTTATCACATCTAGCATCAAACTTGCCTAAATCTTCTTCTCTTTTGATATAACATCTGCTACCGCAAACTTTGAAATATTTCATAGTAGGAACTCTACCATGTCACAATTCATAGGGAGTTTTTGAACTATTACCTTTTACTTGAACTCTGTTTAGGATATATACTATGGTGTGAATTGCCTCTCTCCAATATGCTTCTATAAGATGAGCTTCCTTCATCATGGTTCTAACAGCTTCTTGAATGGTTCTATTTTTCCTTTTAACAACTCCATTTTGTTGTGGAGTTCTGGGTGTAGATAGCTATCTCTTTATTCCATGTTCTTCACAAAAGAAATTGAATTCGTTTGGTGTGAACTCTCCTCCTCTATCAAACTTCAAGCATTTGATTTTCAAATCCAGGACATCTGGAAGCAAAATGACCTACTTTACCACAGGAAAAACATTTGAAAGGAAGTTTACCTTTATACTTACCATATGCTCTTTGCAGTCTATCCACAAAGTTGGCTTCAGCTTTATCTAATTCATCATCAAGTTCTACCTTATACTTTTTTGATTTGGAAGTACTTCTAGGAGTACTGGCTTTGAAGGTCATCTCAACTTTTGGTAGAGCATCATCTAACTCCCTCATTTCAAAAGCAGTGAGCTTACCAAGCAACTAATCCCTATTAACAATTTTTACTTGCATGAATTCTTCAATCGTAGCTACCATGTGACAGTAGGACCTGGGCAAAGATCTAAGAATTTTCATAACAATTTCCTTTTCTTCAAGGGTTCCGCCTATGGCTTTTATCCCTATAACAAGTTCATCAACTCTTTGCATAAAAGTTGATATGTTTTCATCATTATTCATCTTCAAGATTTCATATTTCACTTTTAGACTTTGTAACTAGGTTTCCTTCACAAAATCATCTCCCTCATACAAAATTTCCAACTTTTCCCATACCTTATTTGTAGTTTCAAGATCCATCACTTTCATCAATATTTAGTCAGTTAATGAGCTTAGTAGAGCATCCTTTGCCTTGATATCTATCTCATATTCTTTGATTTCATCTTCAGTTATTGGACCATTTGGAGGTATGGTGTATTCTGTTTCTATAGCTTTCCAAACTTTGAAACCAAGAGAAAGAAGATGGTTTTTCATCCGAGCCTTCCAGAGAACATAATTTATTCCATCAAAATGTGGCTCTTCCTTCTTGTAAGACATTTTGGATCTTCCTAAAGCTGGTAAACTTTCTTCAAAGGAACTTGGCTCTGATACCAATTGTTGATATGCACTAGACAATTGAGAGGGGGGTGGATCAGTTGTCACAAAAACTTAAACACTTTCTACAATTAAACATTCATCACTTATCCACAATTATTATGATTTAACAATGAGTGCATGCAATTAGAAACTTAACCACAGATACAACATCAAACACAAGAGACACCAGATTTACATGGAAAACCCCAGGGTGCGGAAAAACCATAGAGAGGATTAACTCTCAATATATATTGCAATCTTGAAATAATGATGTCTAGGCTTGGTCACTCCATGGGCCTAAACATACTGCCTTACTGCCATGAAGAACAACTAGGTCTAGTAGACTCACTGCCTTAACCCTGAACCTAGCAAGATTACAATAAGGTCTATTAAACCCTACTAGTAGCTTACTGCCAGACTCACTTCCATGATCAACACCTTTCTGTATTGTGAATAACAATTCCTCTGCTCTGCTCATCCTCTGCCTATTCTCTGCTCTGCCTCTTTTTTCCTCTACCTATTCTCTGCTCTACCTTTGGACCTTTCTTAATATCTTCTCATTTTCTCACAAGGACACCTTTTCCATGATTCAACTACAAGTATTTATACACTACATCAACCTTGGAATGATCATCAAGGTCAGCATCACAATCATCAACCATTGGAACAATCTCCAAGGTCGGTATTATAAACATTTACAAAATAGGTCCTGACCTATTGCAACATCATGCAAAGGGAATGAAATGCAGATCACGCCATGCCTTAGCTAGGACTCAAACATGATCTTCCACACCACAACACACTTCCACAATCTTCTAGAGATCTCTGCAATTACTGGGATCAACTAGGTTGGCCAAGACTAGTTACACACTACATTATCTGGGAACAAGCTTCATACACCATCTCAATTTCTTAATGCGGACCAAAATCTAGATAGGAACATGATTAGGAGACATCCACAAGCATGCTATAATCATCAGGAGCAATCACACGAACCTTAACAAATTTATCCATAGGAATCTTCTCACTGAAACACATGAACTTCACTATCTTCAACTTTCATAAAAGAAAGATAGCTTGCGGACCACCAAACCATGAATCATTGCCACTATAAGTACTTATCTATTAGTTTTAGGACAAACAAATGAGAGGGGGGGTGAATCAGTTGTCACCAAACTGTAGTTCCTTAATTTCTAAAACCTTCTTATATTTCAATAGCATGACAAAGATTCAATCATGGAAGCATAATGTAATAACATAAGAATAGAAGCATATTTAACACATATAACACCAAGATTTTTAACATGGAAAACCTGGTTAATGGAAAAACCATGAGGTGACTAACCCAAGATTTTATTCTCTGTTAAAAGAATAAGAAGAACAAAATGGTACTTGCCAATTAGGGCTCACTGCCCAAGCCCACTGCTCACAAGAGGCACACTGTCTACAAAAGAATATGAATATTACATACTTGAACTGGAGATTAGCATCTTCACTATGCTTGAGTCAGTTCCATTTAAGTTCAATACTTTTGCTCTACTTTTTGCACCTCTTCTCTACCACCTCCTCATCATGGTAGACACTTTTAAATGACTTCACAAATCTTATTTATACATGTCATTGACTTTGGAATGATCATCAAAGTTCGCACAACACATACTTTATTTATTACAGAGCAATTACAAAAATACAACTTGACTTGTTACAAAAACTTCATGTGTGTCACTACTCTGTTGGCCATACATATCTGGGACTTCAATCTTCTCTTAGGAACACACCATGCTTTGTAAAACATCTTCAAGATCATCCACAACATGCACAAATCATCTGGTTAATCAAGATTAGGAAGAACACCATCACAGAAGGTAAATATTCAATTACAAGCTCAATCTTCAATGTAGGCTGCCAACATGAACTAGACATAATCTAGAGACCCCCAAAAGCTTGCCTGAATCACCAAGAACATCCACACCATTTCTACTTACTGAAATCATTTGCATCTTCATCTAGAACTTCAAGAACATAGCTGGTCAATACTGTCACATTAGAATAATTGCTTGTGACCTCCAAACCATGAACCAATTGAGTTGTCAATTCACATTGTCTTCCCAAACATGCCACCAGATCCACAGAACAAGATATTGTATTTCTAGATCTCACCAGAACTATTTGTACCTCTCTATCACCTTTGAATAGATACCAAAACCAATTTTATTCATATGGCCATAACTTCTCCAAATTTTCATGCGAATCTCTGAAATCTTGGTTGGAGCACCTTCAAACACATATCTACAAACCTTTTGATGCGAAAACTCTGATCTTCAACTGACTGGAATTTTTTCTTCATAGAACTTCACTGTCTTCATTGTCCTTTGTTTCTAATAGGGCTAATTTTCTCAATATCCTCAGCAAACATCTCATCCAAAACTTGACATCAATGCAACAGGAGTATGTTGACATCAATGACAACACCGGTTAGGCCCATACTTGCAACAATCTCCCCCTTTGTCATTGATGGCAACATATGATGTGAAAAACTATTTTAACCATCAAGACAAGAACTTCTCCTCACTGACTAACATAGCTCCCCCTATCAACAGCAATCATTCATATGTTTCTTCTTCCTTTACTGCTCCCCCTTTGATAACAACCACTTTTGTTTCTCACATGTCTTCTCTCCCCCTTTGACATCAATGGCAAAGGGCACATACTTACAACCACTTCTCATAAAACATGCTAACTACTCCCCCTGAGTAGTAGCTTCCTAACACCAATCTAGATCACAAGATATGACTGTGGGATCCATTGGACTGATGCACATCAGTGCACCTTAATTCAGAACTAGAGGGCTAATAACCCCTATCTTCTCCTTAAGATACTCAAAAGAATCCTTAGGTAGAGGTTTGGTAAAAATGTCTACAATCTTATCCTTTGAGGGTACAAACTCCAATCTAACTTCATTCTTGTTCACCTACTTTCTCAAAAAGTGGAACTTGATGGATATATGTTTTGTTTTTGAATGAAACACTAGATTTTTTGATATATTTATTACACTTGAATTATCATAGAAGATTGTGATAGGTTCTTAATACTCCACTCTGATGTCTCTTAGCATTTTCTTCATCCATAATACTTGAGTACAATTGCTTATTGTTGCAATATACTCTACTTCTACAGTGGACAAAGATATTGCCTCTTATTTCTTGCTTAGCCAAGAAACCAATCTTTTCCCCAAAAAGAATGCACCACCACTAGTACTCTTCCAGTCATCCACATCTTCTGCCCAATCGGCATATGTATATGCATGAAGAGAGAAATCATGATCCTTAGGATACCATAAACCATACTCAACTATTCCCTTCATATATCTGAGAATTCTCTTGATTGCCATGACATGAGACTCTCTAGGTTCAGCTTGGAATCTGGCAACAAGACCAACAACATTCATAATATCAGGTCTAGTTTGAGTGAGGCAGAGCAGTCCTCTAATCATTGACCTATACTTTTTCTGATCATCCTTAGGGGATTCATCATCTTTACTCAACTTACATCCAGTTGCCATAGGAGTATTCATTGCCTTTGAGTCTTTCATCCCAAATTTCTTCAACAATTCTTTCACATACTTGGTCTATGATATGAAGATTCCTTTCTTTATTTGAGTGATTTGCAGACCCAAGAAGAAATTCATTTCCCCAAACATAGACATCTTAAATTCACTTTTCATTTGATTTGTAAAAGTCTTGCACATACTATCTTTTCCTCCAAAAATAATATCATCAACAAATACTTCAACAATCAGGATATTTTCATTATCAATCTTGAATTACAGGTCACTGTCAGCAGTACCTTTGTTGAAACCAATCTTCAAAAGATGTTTGTCCTATCTTTCATACCAGGCTCTTGGGGCTTGTTTGAGTCCATGTAATGCTTTCTTCAACTTGCAAACCATATCACCATGATCAGACAATTGGAATCCATCTAGTTGCTCAATGTATACCTCTTCTTCCAAATCACCATTCAAGAAGGTAGACTTGACACCCATCTGATATACTTTTAAATCCTTGAAGGCAACAAAGGCAAGAAATAATCAGACTGCTTCAATTCTTGCCACAAGAGAAAAAGTTTCTTCAAAGTCAACACCTTCTACTCGAGAATAACCCTTACAGACCAATCTGGCTTTGTTTCTTATTACTTCACCATCTTCAATCAGTTTATTCTAGAAGACCCATTTAGTCCCAATCACATTTTTGTCCTTAGGTCTAGGAACAAGATCCCAAGTGTGATTCTTTTCATTCTACATCAATTCCTCCTTCATTGCGTTAACCCAACTTTCATCATTGCATGCTTCACTTACTATTTTTGGTTCAATTTTTGAAATCAGATAGTACTTCACTGAATCTTGAGCAATTTTTCTTCTTGTTTGAACACCTTTGCTCCTATCTCCTATGATCTAGTCTTTAGAATGATTCAATCTTACATACCTCAGAGTTTTGGGAAATTCTTGCACTTCTATTTCTTGGACAGGTTCATTCAAACTTGTCTCTTCTTCCTGAATTTTAGTATTCTCCAGACCAGTCTAAATCTAAACTACAGTTGGGGCTTGTTCTTCTTGGACCAAAACATCATTCTAATCATTTGCTTCATACTCATAAAACCTTAAGGGATTTCCATGCCTTCATCTACCTTCACATTTGTACTTTCTACAATCTTTCTCAATCTCTTGTTATAACACAGGTATATTTTGCTTTGAGTGGAATATCCCAAGAATATTCTTTCATCACTTCTAGCTTCAAATTTTCCAAGGTCTTCATCTCTTTTGATATAGCACTTACTACCAAAGATTCTAAAAAAATTCATAGTAGGGGTGATGCCAAACTGAAGCTCATAAGGAGTCTTACCAGTATTGCCTCTTATTTGTACTCGATTAAGAGTATAGACAGCAGTGCTTACAGATTCTCTCAAGTAGATCTGAGGGACATTTGCTTCCATCATCATGGTTCTAGATGCTTCCTAGATGGTCCAGTTCTTTCTCTTTACAACTCCATTTTGTTGTGGAGTCCTTGGAGCAAATAACTATCTCTTTATCCCATGCTCCTCATAGAATGATATGAACTCACTGGATGTGAATTCCCCACCTCTATTAGACCTAAGGCATTTTATGTTTATGCCAGTTTCATTTTCTACCATACCCTTGAATATTTTAAATTTCTCAAGTGCTTTAGATTTCTCTTCCAAGAAGGTTACACACATCATCCGGGAGTGGTCATCAATCAACAACATGAAATACCTATCTCCTTGCAGACTCTTGATTCTTTCCAGACCACAGAGATTAGTATGTATTAAGTCTAACAATCTGGTTGAGGATTGTTCCTTACTTTTGAATGTGACTCTATTTTGCTTACCCAATTGACATTCTTTGCACAAATTGTTAGTAGGTTTCACCAGTCTTGGAAGATCTCTTACAGCCTGAGTATTGCTTATCTTGATGATATTATCAAAATTTATATGAAACATTCTCCTATTCCACAACCAACTCTGATCAATTTGAACAAATAAACAACTTTTGTTAGTACCAACCAAGTGGAAGATGTTACCTTTTATTTGTGTACCAGATGCAATCTCAGTTCTAGAGATTTCAAAGATCTTGCATTTTCCATTTTTGAATCAGAGATCATAGCCTTTGTCCACCAACTGTCCAACACTGAGAAGATTATGCTTTAGACCTTCAACATATAGAACATCACAGTTTTTGTTCTTTCCATCAAAAGAAATGGTTCCTCTTCCTCTATTTCTACCAGTAGAGTTATCTCCAAACTTTACAACTCCACCTTCATATGTTTCCAAGCTTAAGAACTTGCTTTTTTCACCAGTCATATGGTGAGAGCATCCATTGTCAATAACCCAATCATCCTTTTCTTCAACCTGAGTAGCCAAAGCACTTTCTATCATCTTATGATTGGTAGATTCAATAGGCAGTGGATCTTCTTCCTTGATGGCAATAAACACCCAATCATTTCTAGATTTGTTTCCTATCTTGAATTCATCAACTGTTACTCCATCATCATCTTCTTGAACATAGTAACACTTCTTTTAGAATCTTGATCTATTAGGGTTTGGCTTTGAAAATCTTTCCAGACATCTTGAGGCAAAATGACCAATCTTGTTGCAGTTGAAACATTTGAAAGACAATTTTCCTTCATACTTACCAAATCCTCTTGGCACTCTTTTTGTAATAAGAGCTTCAAGTTGTGCAGCTTCTGACTCATCTTCTTCTAGATCTTTTCTTACTTTATCATACCATGTTGATTTCTTTGAGGAACTTTCTCCTGGATCATATCTTTGTTTACCTTTTATAGAGGCACTAGCTTTGAAAGAAGATTCAGTCTTGGGAAGTGCATCACCAAACTCAGCCAACTCAAATGCAGATATCTTACCAACCAATTGATCCCTTGTAATAGTTGATAAAGATCTAATTTCCTCAATAGCAGTGACCTTGTGTTTATACATAGGAGGTAAAGATCTAAGAACTTTAGCAACAATTTCATCTTCATCCAGTATTCCACCAACACATCTGATACCATATACAAGCTCATTTACTTTTGCCATATATAAAGTGATGTTCTCATCTTCACTCATCCTTAGGTTTTCAAACTTCCCTTTCAGACTTTGCAGCTTGGTGCACTTAACATACTTGTCTCCTTCATAGAGATTTTCAAGCTTTGCCCAAATTTTATAAGTAGTCTTTAATCCCATAACATTTGTCAGCTCTGTATCAGACAAGGCACTCAGTAGGGCTTCTTTAGCTTGAAGATTGTTTTCTACATCTCTGACTTCATCTATAGTTGTTGACCCATTCCTTGGAGGAACATATTTAGTTGAGGCTATGTTCCAATACTGATATCTGATGCATTGTAAGTTAAATTCTATGCGGTTCTTCCAGGCAGTGAAGTTTGTTCCATCAAACCTTGGACTGTCCTTCTTGTAGGTCGATATCCTAGATCTCCTCAAGTGGTCAAACTTCTTCTAGAGGAACTTAGCTCTGATACCAATTGTTGGTTTTAGGACAGACAACTAAGAGGGGGATGAATCAGTTGTCACCAAACTATAGTTCCTTAATTTCTAAAACCTTCTTATATTTCAACAGCATGACAAAGATTCAATCATGGAAGCATAATGCAATAACATAAGAATAGAAGCATATTTAACACATATAACACCAAGATTTTTAATGTGGAAAACTTGGTTAAGGGAAAAACCACAAGGTGACTAATCCAAGATTGTATTCTCTATTAAAAGAATAAGAAGAATAGAATGGCACTTGCCAATTAGGGCTCATTACTCAAGCACACTACTCACAAGAGGCCCACTGCCTACAAGAGACACACTGTCTACAAAAGAATATGAATATTACATATGTGAATTGGAGATTAGCATCTTTACTATGATTGAGTCAGTTCCATTTAAGTTCAATACTTTTGTTCTACTTTTCGCACCTCTTCTCTACAACCTTCTCATCACAATAGACACTTTTAAATGACTTCACAAATATTATTTATACATGTCATCAACTTTGGAATGATCATCAAAGTTGGCACAACACATACTTTATTTATTACAGAGCAATTATAAAAATACAACTTGACTTGTTACAAAAAATTCATGTACATCACTACACTATCAGCCATACATATCTGGGACTTCAATCTTCTCTAAGGAACATGCCATGCTTTGCAAAACATCTTCAAGATCATCCACAACATGCACAAATCATCTGGTCAATCAAGATTAGGAACAACACTATCACGAAAGGTAAATCTTCAATTACGAGCTCAATCTTCAATGCGGACCACCAACATGAACTGGACACAATCTAGAGACCCCCACAAGCTTGCCTGAATCACCAAGAACATCCACACCACTTTTGCTTATTGAAATCATTCGCATCTTCATCCCAAACTTCAAGAACCCAGCCAGTCATCACTGTCACATTAGAATAATTGCTTGCAGACCTCCAAACCATGAACCAATTGAGTTATCAATTCACATTGGCTTCCCAAACATGCCACCAAATCTGCAGAACAAGATATTGCATTTCCAGATCTCACTAGACCTATTTGTGCCACTCTATCACCTTTGAATAGCTACTAGGACCATTTTTATTCATATGGCCATAACTTCTCCAAATTTTCATGTGAATCTCTAAAATCTTGGCTAGAGCACCTTCAAACACACATCTACAAACCCTTTGATGCGCATACATTGATCTTCAACTAAATGAGATTTTTACTTCATAGAATTTCACTATCTTCACTGTCCTCTATTTCTGATAGGGCTAATTTTCTCAATATCCTCAGCACACAGCTCATCCAAAACTTGACATCAATGCAATAGGAGTATGTTGACACCAATGACAACACTGGTTAGGTCCATACTTGCAACACTTATCATCATCCCAGACTTCCCTCTAGAACCACAGAGCTAAATACTTTATTGCGGAGGAATGCGGAGTAGAATACTTTCCTCCTATCCCAACTGAATTTACAGAAAAAGAAAGTTTCACTCTTGTGAATACAACTCACTCATATCTTCATGAGGATCGCTCAAACCCAAAATGTAGCATCCAACACTAGTTAGGCCCATACTTGCAACACTTATCATCATCCCAAACTTCCCTCTAGAACTATAGAGCCAAATACTTTATTGTGGAGGAATGCAAAGTAGAATACTTTCCTCCTGTCCCAACTGAATTTATAGAAAAAGCAAGTTTCACTCTGGTGAATGCAACTCACTCAGATCTTCATGAGGATTGCTCAAACCTAGAATGTAGCATCCTCATACATACCTCTAACTTAATTCCAATTTCCAGACCATGATCTTCAAGTAGAAATAAATGCAAAACAATTTACTGGACTATTCTTCAGTATACAACTCACTATCTGTACTACACTTCTTTGTAACTCACTCGTTTCTTCCAAAGAGGCTAATTTTCTCAATATCCTCAACATACAAGTCTTCTAAACAAGTAATAGAATAAGATATAGCTGACACTAATGATAACAAGGATATGTTGACATCAATGACAACACCAATTAGGCACATACTTGCAAAAGGAATTTTTTCTCCTATCGGATGTTTTTACTTTCTTTTTGTAGAACTTTAGTGCCCATCCAGATTTCTAGGCCTTTAGTGCCTACCTGAATCTATGGTCATTTAGACCCCTATCAAATAATCCCAATACCCCTCAGGATCCTGCATTTCTCCTCCTGACCTATTTTTTAGTAATTTTTTTTTTCCATTGGTGGTACTTTTCTAGTCAAGTGCATATATCCCCTTAACTCAGTTTTCCCCACATATCCATTGAGCCTAGTTTCCTTCACCATATCCCGATGACCCTTGCATTGCCACATAACCACCTAAACACACCCAGAAATGACCAAAAATGGTTATAAAAGCCTATTTGGTAGATCAAAAGAGCCAATAGGTGAATGACATGTGTCCCATCATGTTAGGACATGTGGTGGCCACCTATTCTACATTTAAATAGAGGATTTTCATGCTAAAAGGGAGCTTCTTCTTCTGCAAGATCAATAGTTTTATCTTTATGAATAGGGTTTCATGTGAAGACTAGATGAGTCTATCTGGGTCAACTTCTTGAATGTTGTAAGGTTCAATGCCATGGCATGTAAGACTGTAATTTCATTTTTAATCCTTCTATAATCTTTAGTTGCAAATGAATAAAGAGAGTTTTATTTTATTGTTGTGTGTTGTTTTATTTTGTTGCCTAGTTTAGTAGTATGTCAAGACCCCTAGACTTTGATCTGCATTATGTTATGTGTATAAGGAAAGATTGTGGTGTGAGATGAGCTTATGTGGAGTTGACACACAGGAGTGAAAGTTGTGTGGAATTGTGCAAAGATCATGTGCACATAACTAGTACTTGCACTATGATATACATGGAACAAAGGTAGTTCTAGATGAGGTGAAAATAAACTTCCTAATAGAGCTCAATTATTTGAAGATATCACACTAAAACATTGTTGTACTAAAATAGATCAAGTATCTAGATCGGGAGATTGGACCTAAATATGACCAATGCTTTAAAGAAATGTGTTCAAATTTTATCTAACAATTGATGAAATTATAAAAAAGGAGTGGTTCATTCATGTCCTGACCACACACATTTAGTAAGAGCAACCAAGAAGGAATATCAAGATGCTAATTTATAAATTAAAGTCTTGACTAAGCTATCTTATGGATCAAATGGAAATCTTGAGTAGATAGATGGTTGCATGGATAAAGTAGTTGGCAAGCAATTTTGGAACAAAGAGGATTCACTAGTACATGGGGTACAAAAGTGAAGGTCACATTACAACTAACTATTTGGCAATGTGATGCAGGAGCATTCTTGAGGTATGAAGGCAATATTGTATCAATTAAAAGTATTATTTTTTCATTGTGTTGTTTGATTATAGGTCATGCATGAGTTTCTAAAGAAGATACCACATTTCAATGTAAATGCTTACTAGATGCTACAATTTGAAGAGTATGTTGTGCAATGATAGAGAAACATCATGTTCATGTTTAAAAATATTTGGATAAGTGCAAGGGTGTAATGTGGTCTCTAAGCCTTGATTGAGCCAACTAACTCACATGGGCTTCACTTGAACCATCTTTCAAGGAGTTAGCACCAATAAAGGATTTCATATGGAGGTACATTGGGTCCAAGGAAACTTATGAGGAGCATCACATGAGGATGCTTCATTTTTTAAACAGAAATTGTGAACAATCACCATTCATACCTATGCGAGTAGGAAAAATCAGGTTAATAAGATCAAGCATTACAATCAAAACCTAATCCTACCACCTTCAAGAAATCCATCTAAATGACACAAAATGAAAGCAAATCAAAGAACAATGTCACCTAGATTGTGTTGATTCCTAGGTTGAATTTGGATTGCTTCTCAATAGTGAACAACCATAGTTGCCAAAGCTGCCATGATGATAGATGATATGTTCAAAGTGCTTAATGGATGCTCAATGGATACAATATGCATAAGATGATAATCTAGACGCTATAGAGATTGTGTGGGATCCATTAGAATGAAATGAGAGGTGTATATATAGCTCTCAACTAAGATTGATCAACAGTGGAGAAAAAGTGGCTATATGAATAGTTGAGATAATTCAAAAGGCATGGATGAATGTGTACAAGACATGTGTCCATGTAGGGATAGCTTTTATTAAATGATTTAGTTGGCTTTGTTGGTGGAGATAAGATTGATTTCCTTAAAATAGGATGCTTTTCTATTTTAAGAGTTGGATGACAAGGATAATTTATTTTTACACCAATTAAATTATTTTTGTATTTAATTTTGACATACTAAGGACAAGGCCGACTTGTACACAGAAGAAAGTGATAAGAAAGGGAAATGATAAGATAAAAAAATAAATTAAACAAATAAATTTATTTTTTAAATGCTGAAGAAAAAGGCTAAATTTAGAAAATTGGAAGAATAAATATAAATTAAATAAATAAATTTACTTAATTTATATGCATGATGAGAAGATAAATAAATAAAATTTTAATTTTAATTATTTAGAAGGATCAAATTAAATAAATTTAGAAAATTTATTCAATTTTAGAAGAATAATAGGATAATTAAATAAGTAAAGATTATTTAATTATAGATGGGAAATAGAAGAATAGGGATAATGAAAATAGATGAAATTAATTAAATAAATATAATTTATTTAATTAATGATAGAAGGAGGTGATTTAGAAGAAAAATTGATAATTGACACAAGTGTGCTAGACAAAATCGACATATGCAATGATGAATAATGTGAAAAATTGATAAATGATCGAAGGGTCAATTTTGGGTATCTACAATACCTACCCTTATCTTTAAGAATAGCCATTGGAGGAAGGGTGAATTCCAATCATCTCTATCTATGGGACAGAGTAGTCAAGGTTGAAGGTATTGCATTGATTTGTTTTATCTTTTTATGTTGTTTTCCTTTTCTATTTGTTCTTGATTTTGGCATGCCCGATGGAATGCCTGTCCCTAGATTTAACCTTGTTTTTGAAAGTTTTTGAAGCTTTTTGTTGCAAATTTAAGGCCTTCTTAGACAAGATCTGGGGTCCAACTTTCACAAGAGGACTCCTAAAACAAAATTAACCTCACCATTGCGTCTGGAGGGGCTTGTAAATGAATTTTGACATAAAACAAGTCATATTTTGAAAGTAAAAAATTTTGAAAATTATTTGAATTTGTTTTTATCTTGGTAGGTTGTATAGTATGTATCCGTACAGAATCGTACAGACTTGCCATACAACACATTGTGTATTCTACATAATTATCTCTCTAACCACTAGTTAATACGATAATCTACAGGATTCTACATCACTTAATTTGTAGGTATAAAAGAAAAATTATTTTTTTGTTTTAAAATATTTGAATATTTTTATTTGTGGGGTCTAACTACAGGGCTAACGAGTTAAACTATGGGTCAACCTAGTTAAACTTTGGGTATAATAGTTCAATAGCGGGTCTAACCACCTATTTTGCAGGGTTTTTGGATGTGTTTCATCCACAAGGTGGGAACTTATTTATCTGCTAGAGAAACTCTATTACCCGCCAGCCATTTGAAATCCTTCTCGCCATGCCTTTTAATTTCTCCCGCCCCCTGCCATGTCTACACCCTTTTAACCATAGGATAAAGAATTTATAGAAAGGTCAGCTACATTTTTAAAACTTCCTGCCTTGGCATCGGATGGAAAATCTACATGGTCATGGTTTTTAACTGCTAGTCCTTTGTGAGTTTCACATCATCCTTTATTTTAATTGTCCCGTGCCTTTTGACTACATGATTTTGACTATAGGTTTAGCCTTTTATCATTGATTTTCTACTATCACTCATAGGTCTCGTACACCTTGTTTGACTTTAATCTAAGGGTCCTCAATTTTCTTGGGCAGTTGAGAGTCTATTTAGCACATAGTTATTGGATGTTGGGTTTGAAACCCTAGACATAGTCTATTTTTTAGTCTAGTATCTGCAATGTGTATTCCAAGAATCCAACGGTCTTTATTCTTAGCCATCAAGTTAATAAAATAAAAATAAAAATAAATAAACCTCTCACTGACAGTTCTATCACTCATCTCTAGTCATATTTGTGACCAATAGCTATATAATGAATGTGGTTGGTTCCTCTTTGGCCCTTAGTCCTATTCCCTATGGTCACATTTGTGACCAGGGCCTACTTAGGGTCAAGCCCTTTTCCCGTATTGACCCTAGTTACATGAGTGACTAGGGACTCCATATAACTCTAACTACCTACTATAACTACCAAGCTCAAACTACCTACTTTTGACCACTCTGTTGGTAATCGTTAATAGTTTTCTTAACCTCCTAACAAACTTATCATCCTCTAAAGTCCATTTTCTAGGGGTTTTTTTCAATTTTGCACAATGTTTGTGTAGGTTATCAGAATTGCATAAAATTACAGTCGTTGGAAATTTGAATTGACTAAGGTCACAATGGTATAGACCTCATTAGTAGATTTGGCCAGAATTTTTAGGTATAATCATTCAAACTCATCATTTTTGTGCAAATTTTAATTCACTATAACTTTTGCAAATTTTATCCAAATTTGATGATTTTTTTAAATGGATTATCTAATCTATTGTATCATTCCATCTAATGCTTGTTTTGTAGATTTTATCATTTCAATCTAGCATACTTGTTTTGTAGCACCACTTGTCAAAGGCCAAATTTATCAAAACTACTAACAAGTTTTCTACAGGTTTACTTTTCAAAGGTTGACCACTAAACAATCATGTGTTTAATTTGTCTTGTGGGTTTGATTATGACTTTTAGTGTGTATCTGTTTCCCTTGCACCTATTATGATCTTGGGAATAAAAAACACCCTTATCCACTCTCATTCACAAGAACACACAAACACACATCTTTTTTTTATCTAAGGGAACTAATCTTTGTATTTGTGGATCAAGAGTGTGTCTATGATCTCCCCTTTCATCTAGTACAATATTGGGGATCAGAAACACCTCTTGTATTCACTTTTGTCACTCAAGGTGTGCTTGTGTGTGTATGCTCTCCTCTCTCACCACATGGTGATCTTAAGGATCAAAAAACACCTAGAATTACCTTTCCCTTTAGGAGGCCTTCTAGGGGATTTCATCACCCCTCAGGATGACCTCAACCACATGTTTGGGTGGTGTATATCAAAGGGGGGAGAGAAAAATTTGTACCTCAATCTAGTCACGTAGTCATTGAAACAACCTTGGGGCCCTGAGTAATTCTAAACACAAGGTGAAGTGATACTTAATTGTGTCACATGCCTTCAACAAACTAGTGTTCATGGACTTGTGCCCCTCGTACCTTGCATAGATTGGGGACTCCCTTAGAAAACTTGTACATCCCAGTTTAAGGCCTTTTGATCATCTTCTACTGTGGTGTATAGTTTAGCTGATCAAACCCAAATTTACTCACCATGTACTTCATCAAGTAGAGATAAACATTCTCTTTGGTTAAGGTGTAAAAGCCTCCAAAAGAAGGGATATTAGGTGCAATGCCTTCATCCCTATTTATCCACTTGAAAAGGTATTCTTAGTTAGGTAGGAATATTGAGAGGTATTCTATTGTGCAGGCCTTGTTGAAGGCACAAGACAACTGAGAGGGGGGTGAATTAGTTGTATTAGAAACTTTAACTTCTCTTAAACAAAATCACATTCAAATTCACTTACTTTAACCCATTAATCTATTATGAAGATTAAACATGAAATGAAGAATTAAAACTTAGACACATCGACACCATACACACATGAACACCAAATTTTTTTGTGGAAAAACCTAAAAGGGAAAAACCATGGTGATTGTTAGCTCACAATATAATGTAGTAACAATACATAATAACAAAAGAGAATCATTGCCAAAGGGCTCACTACCCAAAAGAATGCTCACTGCAAAAAGGCTTACTACCATGAACTGATATGATAGCATCTACAACATGCCTGAGTTCAGTTCCATTGAAGCACAATACATATCACCTTCCCTACCTCACAACACAAACAATTTCATAGTTGCATCTTCTCACACACTTGCTACACATGGATTTATTACATTTATTTATACTAATCTTCAACCTTGGAACATATATCAAGGTCAGCAATACAATCTACAACCTTTGGAACAATCTCCAAGATCAGCAAGCATACATAATTCAAATTAGGTCTCGACCTAAACAAACTTGTGGAGAAAATTAATGAAACAAGAATAGTTCATGGCTTATCTCAGTCCCAAATACATCTTCACACACTTCAACATGCCTCTACAATCCATGAAACACATTTGTAAAGAGTGTTAGCACCCAAGTCGACCAAACTTGTGCAAACACCAAAAATACTTAGACACACGCTTCCAAGAACTTAATCATAACTTGCATATCAATCACAAGCCTTTAACATGATTTAGAGACATCCATGAACAACATAAACCACCTGGGAGCCAAAAAATCTAGCTATAGCAAGTTTCACTTGAAGACAACAAATCTCACTTGAAGATAACTTACAAACAACACTGCTAAGTTCTTCTATTCAATAACTTTCTATTCAAAGCACCAAATCACAAATCCTTTGGAATGAAGATAGATAAGAACATTATAAACATACGTCTAGAACTGTATCACTTGAAACCACTTTGTAGAGAAATGCGGAGCAAAATATTTTCTCCCAGACACCTTTGCACAACTCAAAAACTCTGTCAAATACAGTCTTCAAATTGGTAAACATAACTTCTACCACATACCAATCTAGACCACCAAATTCTAGATTTATCATCTTCAAACACTTCTCTAACACATATCCAAGTTTCATACTCCAGTCTTCAACATAGAGGAAATGCGGAGCAAAAACTCAGACAGTATCCTAAAAGCTAGAATACTCTACAACACACTATTTCCACTTGGAAAGAAAATTTTCTCAAAAGCACTTGGAAACTCAGCAACATGAAAAATATGCTAGCATTATCAACATTTCTTCAAGTCATTCAAATCACCTTAACATGACAACTTAATCAAGCAACAATCAGTCAATATCAGAAGACATAGTTGACACCAACAACAACACAATCATGTTGACATCAATGACAACACTAGTTAGCACATTCTTGCAACAATCTCCCCCTTTGTCATTGATGGCAACATATGATGTGAAAAACATCATGACAAAATTCTGCACTCATCTCATTCTCCCCATTTCTTTTATACATCTTACTCTCTCTTTATTTTTCACATGAACTCTCTCCCCATTTGACATCAATGGCAAAGGTTGACACACCTTCTTCAAGCTTTCTCCCCTTGAGTATGATATAGTACATACTTGCAGTATCCCTAGCTTCTTTAAATACTTCCCTCTGCCTGCAGCAATCTTCTATGCTACTACTTGCTCCCCCTGAGGGGTAGCCTTCACAATCAGTTCTTGGAGGAAACATCTATACCAAAGGTTGGCTCAGGCTCAACCTTGACTTTGTTGATATCCTTTTTGATCCATTTCTTGTTCATATCCTTCTTAGTTTCTGCTAGATCATCCTTTTGCACTAGTTTCTTCTTTTCTATCGGGTTATCTTTTTTTATGTTCTTGCTTTTGTAGAATTTTGCAATATGTTCAAGTCTATTGCAATCATAGCACACATCATTCCTTTGGCTATTGTTCCTTCCATTCATTCTAGACATTCATTGGTTAGCCTTGTGTCCAAATCTATTACATGTAAAGCAACTGCCACTGAAGAATTGAGTATTCCTTCCATCACTATAGCCCTTCCTTATCTTCTTCATTCACTAGATCTATGACCAATTCTCTTGCAAGTAAAGCACTAACCGAAGAAAGATGAAACATTTTGATTTATTCTAATCCTACAATGAGTAGCCTTGTGACTAAATTTATTGCACGAATGACAGTAACCATTGAAAGATGGACACCTTTGAGCATTTAGTTTCCTGATCGGTGGTCTTCCTTGTCCATTCCTTTGATTTTGGATCTGCTTCCCTTTGTCCTTGTTCTCAACATTCACTGTTTGACATAATTTGGAGCATTCACTTATCTCAAATCCAAGACCTTCTTTGTCATTAGAGCTCTTCTGACTAACAATTATCTCATCAGGTTTTACAAGACTTATCTTGAACTTTTCTTCATAGTTCTTTGCCTTCTCCAAGTTTGACTTTAGGTACACAACTTCTTATTCAAGCTTTGTATAGTCTGTAGTTTTATTTCTCAAACATTCCTCAATTCTTGCTTTTTCTTCAACTTTCACTTCTAGATCAATCATGGATTCATTTGCTAACCTCAACTTTTCACTATCCTCTTTATGTCTTTATTTAATCTTCTTCACTTGCTCTCTTAAATTTCTGATGCATTCATTTGCTTCTTTGATATTCTCCTTCAAGTCCATGTTTTCTTCTTTAGATCTTTCTAGGTCTTCAAGAGCAATTTTGAGTTCTTTAATGTTAGTAGACATGCATTCTTCTTCTAAAGATTTGAAATCATTGCAAGCCTCAATCACTATTTTAGGTTCAACTTTAGAGATCAAACACAAATTTATTTGTTCTTCAGTAGCTCTGATTCCTATCAATTCACCTTTGCTTTTACCACTGGTGATCTGTCTCTAGTATGATGCCTTTGCATGTACTTGGGTGTTTTAGAGATTCTTTCCAGAGATTCTTGTTCTTCAACCTACATTGCTTCTTCTTCTTTGATATGTACTTCCCCTTTTGTATCATTCTCCTTTTCTCTGCAAAAGAACCTATCTAAGTCTAATACATATTCATTGACTTCTGAATACTTCTATATGTCTTCATCAACTTTGACATTAGTACTTTCTACAATCTTCCCTTACCTTTTGTTATAGCATTATTATGCTTTGCTCTTAGTTGAATACCCAAGAAAAATACCTTCATCATACTTTGCGTCATCCTTTCCTATTTCTTCCTTTCTTTTGATAAAACATTTGCTTCCAAAAATTTTGAAATATTTAACAATGGGAGTTCTACCATACCATAGCTCATAGGGAGTCCTTGCATCATTTTCTTTCACCTATACTCTATTTTATATGTACATAGCAATATGAATTGCTTCTTTCCAAAATACTTCCAGTAGATTTGCTTCCTTTATCATTGTCCTTGCAGCTTCTTGAACAATCCTATTTTTTATTTCAATTACTCCATCCTACTATGGAGTTCTAAGATTAGATAATAGCCTACTTATCTTATGATTCTCATAGAAATAATTACACTCATTAGAATTAAAGTCTCCTCCTCTATTTGTCCTCAAACATTTAACCTTTATATTTATTTCATTTTCAATCATTGCTTTAAATGCCTTAACTTGTCTAGGACTTCTAATTTTTCTCTAAGAAAAGTAACCCAAGTCATTCTAAAATAATCATCAATGAATAACATAAAGTACTTGTCACCATGGAAACTTCTTACTCTTGTAGGGCCACAAATATTTGTATGAAACAATTCCAAAAATATGGTAGAAGACTTTTCTTCATCTTGTAAACTTATTTTTTCTTGTATCTCACCTTGACACTCCTTGCAAATGATACTATTAGGTTTACTAATCTTTGGTAGATCTTTCAAAGCTTGAGAAGAACTTGTCCTTACTAGATTATCAAGATTGATGTGACACAATCTCTTATTCCAGAGCCAACTCTCACTGATCTGATTCATAGAGTGATAACTATCATTTTCTTTGAGATGGTAAAGGTTTCCTTCTATCATCTTTCCAACAACTATCACAATTTTGGTCTTCTCTCTAATCTCAAAACTATCATCCTGAAATATAATACCGTAACCTCTACTACACAACTATCCAATACTCAAGAGAGTTTGCCTCAAAATTTTAACATAAATAACATTATTAGTATGATGTTTTCCATTTATACTGATTAAGCCTCTTCCACATATCTTGGTAGTACAATTATCTCCAAATATAATTGATCCTTTTCTCAAACCTAACAAACTTTCTTCTGTCACCGGTCATATGATTTGAGAAACTACTGTTAATAACCCAATAATTCTTTTCTTGAAAAGTATCTTCACTATCAGGACTTACCTCTAGATCATTTTCTTTCATACATCCTTCAGGGCCAACACTACAAATGTCATCCTTTGAATTAGTGAGAAAGAAATCATTATTTTCTTCAACATCATAATATGTTCTCTTAGGCATTCTACTTTCATTTTCTTCTTTCTTACTTCTCAAATTTCCCTTTGGACATCTTGATGCATAATGAATGATCTCACCACACTTGAAACACTTAAGAGGCAACTTGTCTTTGTGCATATTAGTATCTAATTTTCTTCTTCTCTCAAAGTTAGCTTTCGTATTATCAGCAATCTTCTAATTTATTTCCACAATCTCCTTAGGCTTGTTAGTATTGAATGTAGTTACAACTAAATTTTAGACAACATATCCAAGAAAGATCAAATAGCTTATTATTCACATATTTCAGATAACAAGTAGAGACACATCCTTCTTGTGCATCATCCTGGATCTATCTTAAGCTATTAAGCTTTCTTCCAAGGAACCTCGCTTTGATACCAATTATTGAAGGTACAAGACAATTGAGGGGGGGTGAAATAGTTGTATCAAAAACTTTAACTTCTCTTAAACAAAATCACATTCACATTCACTTACTTTAACCCCTTAATCTATTATGAAGATTAAACATGAAATGCAGAATTAAAACGTAGACACATCAACACCATACACACATGAACACCAGAATTTTACATGGAAAACCCTAAAAGGGAAAAACCATGGTAAATGTTAGCTCACAATATAATGTAGTAACAATATCAAATAACAAAAGAGGCTCACTTCCAAAGGGCTCACTACCCAAAAGAATTCTCACTACAAAAAGGCTCACTACCAAGAGGGGTGGCTCACTACCATGAACTAATATGGTAGCATCTACAACATGCCTAAGTTCAGTTACATTGAAGTGTAATACATACCACCTTACTTGCCTCACAAAACAAACACTTTCATCCTTGCATCTTTGTACACACAAATAGATTTATTACATTTATTTATACCAATCATCAACCTTGGAACATATATCAAGGTTGGAAATACAATCTACAACCTTTGGAATAGTCTCCAAGGTCGGCAAACATACATAATTTAAATTAGGTCTGGACCTAAACAAACTTGCAGAGAAAATGAATGAAAGAAGAACACTTCACATCTTAGCTCGGACCCAAATACATCTTCAAACACTTCAACCCACATCTACAATCCATGAAAAACATCTGCAAAGAGTGTTAGCACCCAAGTTGGCCAAACTTGTGCAAACACCAAGAATACTTAGACACACACCTCCAAGAACTCAATAATATTGTACGGGTCAAGCACAAGCCTTTAACATGATCTGGAGACATCCACAAAAAACATAAAATCACCTAGGAGCCAACAAATCTAGCTACAACAAATTTCACTTGAAGACAACAAATCTCACTTTAAGATAGCTTACAAACAACACTGCTAAGTTTTGTTATTCAGTAACTTGCTATTTGGAGCACCGAATCACAAATCCTTTGGAATGAAGATAGCTAAGAACATTATAAACATAAGTCTAGAACCACATCACCTGAAACCACTCTATGGAGAAATACAAAGCAAAATACTTTCTCCCAGACACCTCTGCACAATTCAAAAACTCTGTCAAACACAGTCTCCAAACTAGTGAACATAACTCCTATTGCATAGTGATCTAGACCACCAAATTCTATATTCAGCATCTTCAAACACTTCTATAACACATATCCAAATTTCATACTCTGGTCTTCAACACAGAAGAAATGTAGAGCAAAAACACAGATAGTATCATGCAAGCTAAAATACTCTACAACACACTATTTCCACTTAGAAAGAAAAAATTTTCAAAAGCACTTGGAAACTTAGCAACATGAACAATATGCTAGCATTATCAGCACTTCTTTAAGTCATTCAAATTACCTTAACATGAAAACTCAATCAAGTCAATATCAGAAGACACGGTTGACACCAATGAGAACACGATCATGTTGACATCAATGACAACACCAGTTAGCACATACTTGCAACAGGCCTACACTACGAAGACACACCTACTTGAATAATCTAGGGTGTTTTTGTGTATTGTGTGTATGTATATTTTCATTACCTCAATCCTTAATTCATATCTTTTGCAAACTTATGCATGTGTGTATGATCATTATTATTTGCAATCAAGCCTAAGTTTAATCTTAAACCATCTCCAATCATCCATTTCGTCCAACTCCATCCAATCTAATCCAACCTCATCCAATCAAATTCTAATCACCCATCCCAATCATCCATATCTCATCCAATCACTTCATCTGACTTATCCTAATCATCCTAGTATCTCATCCCTAATCATCTCTTTTATCCACCTAATTTCCCTATCCACATCATTTCAATCCAAATCCCCAATCTAATCAACATCATCCCAAATAATCAAATTTAGAGATCATTTCAATCATTCCTCTTATCCATCTCATATCCCTAATCATCCCTAATTATCTAATCCACTTCATCCTAATCGACCCAAATCCAATCCAACATCATCCTAATCATACCTTGTCCACCTCATCCCAATTGATCTCCTAATCCAATCAACATCATCCCTAATTATCCAATCCACTTCATCCCATCCTTAATCATCCACATCACCCATCCTAATCATCTTAATCACATAATCATCTTCATCAATCTCCTATCCTAGTCATCCTAATCACCTCATCATAATCATCCTACTAATCTAGCTCATCATCCTTACCATATCATCCCACCTATCCTAACTATCCAAATCACCCATAATCATCCTAATCATTTCATCTCAACCCATCCCTAATATGGATCACTAATCCATTATTTAGGACCCTAATCCTAATCAAGTTATCCAAATCCTATAAAGGTCCTAACCCCAATCCATTATATCGACCTAATCCATTTCCTAATCACAATCACCATCCTAATCATAATCCCATTGTCAAACTTAAGCCAATCCTCCATCATCATCTTAATCCACCTAATCCCAACATTATTTAATTCATTTATCCCTCATCCCAAGCCAATCATCCTTCATACTCCATCCACTTTCATCCAAAATCTCATCATAATCTATCCACATCATTATCAAAATCCCTAATCCAAAGGATCCTAGTCCTAATCCACAACCACCCTATTACACCTATGGTTCCTAAGGTTGACATTAATGTCAACACTATTACAACGATGTCATTTATGTCAAAACTATCATGGATGTGTGATGGTGTTCATGGTTGGATGTCATGTCCTATCCAACAGAGAAGATATAGTTCAAGGTTAGATGTCATGTTGAATATAATGAGGTTAAGGTTACTGAAGTTAATGGTTGTATGTCATCCCTTGATTAATGTAGAGTTGAGTATGAAGTTATATTAAGATGGGAATTAAGAACCATCAAGAAGACATATTAATATGAATCATCAAGAAGATACATTAATATGGGAATTAGAAGAACTAAGATGATTAGATGTGTTTCTAATGTTAGGAAGATGTTACTAGTGGCATGATCAAGGTTTCGTGGTGTTTGGATTAACGAAAAAGTGTTTTGCAACTGACACTCTGAAGACAATGTTGTTTTTGTGAAGGTGTTCTTAGTAGGGAAATGGAATGCTCCATATTCCTTTGCATTTTTAGTTATGGCTATGTGATTCTGGAACTATATTCATGGTGTGGAGAAGGTGATAATTCCAAATTTCCAAATCATATGTCCTTCCGCTGTGAAAGTTATGCATGATAGAGTATTAGCATGTGTTCTGGCAAAACAAGCTGGTGTTGAAGGCCTATTGGAATGCTCCACATTCCTCTAGATGTGAATGTTTTCCTTTGTGGTTTTGTGGACATGTTTATGAATGTACATTACATGCTTTCTTATAATTTCAAGTTTCTTGGTGGTGTACAAACTTAGTTTTTCAATGAAAGTATGTTGTAGAGTGTTCTGGAGATGACTTGTTTTCAGAGTTCATGGTTGGAGATGTGCGGCACAAAACATTTGATGTGCAGAGGTAAAGGAGTGTTTAGAAATGTCATATGATTATCTAGAAGAGTTTCATGAAGATCTTTCTTGTTTCCAGTACTGTACAAAGTTTTCAAGTTGTGGCCATTATGCTTCGAGTTTCATATGATTTTATTAAGGCTGTCCTATTTTCAAATGAGCAAAGTGTGCATATGTAATTCCTTGGTGTTTGAAGATGTGAAGGATGTATTAGATCTGGTTAAGAAAGTATTGATGTCTGCAAGGCATGGGTCTTCTGCTAGTGTAGTGTGTAGTCTTATATAGGACTTGCCCTCTACACATTTTATGTTGTGTGGTGTCTGGCTGACTTGTAAATGTATTTTTCATGTTGTCTCTGGTTGAAAAGTAATGTAATCAATGTAATATCATGTATAAATTAAAAATCAAATTGAGTTAGGCGAGATGTGATTGCAATGGGATTGATAAGGTTCGTATGTAAGATAAGGAGCAAAATGAATGCATTATGATGTGCGACTAAAGGAGAAAGAGAAAATGTGTTAGAAGCTATCTTGATTCATCTTGAAGACATTTTTTTGATAGGAAGGAAGTAAATACTGTGCCTAATTCATCCAATCATCAAAAGAAGAAGAATTGCAATCATCAAAGGTGTGAATTTCAATGTCAGTTTGTAGGCAATAGAAGGACTATCATACTGTAATATTTTTATGAGTTTGTTCTCAATTTATGGAGTAGTTGCTTCATGTGGAGTGACTCTAAAACAAAGTCTTCAAGGAGTTGTAGCTTCATTGGGAATGACCCTAAATCAAAGTTTTCAGGGAGTAGTAGCTTCCTTGGGTTGTAGCCCTAAAACAAAGTCAGCAGGGAGTAATAGCTTCCTTGGGTTGTAGCCCTAAAACAAAGTTGTTATTTTGAGCTTCATATATTGTGAGTTAATCCTCACCGTGGTTTGTTCCTTCTTGGGTTTTCCACATACATCCAGTCTTATGTATTGATGTGCATTGTGTTATTCAAGTTTATATTAATGTTGTAATTCTTAAGTTTAAATCTACTCTAGAGAAGTTAAATTTTCTTTAGATACTGATTCACACTTGCTCTCAGTATCCTTGTGTGTTCAACAATTGGTATCAGAGCCAAGTTCCTCTAAAGGAATCTTAATAGCTTGAGGAAGGTTCAGAATGGCACTTAATATATCCAACAAGATACCTAGGTTTGATGGAACAAATTATGCATTTTGAAAGCTAAGGATGAAAGCCTATATAAACTCTCTAGGGTGTGGTGTTTGGCACTCTGTCAAGATTGGTTACAAAGTTCCTGCTACTATTCCTATAGACTCAGATGAAGTTAAGATGTATGATAACAATGCCAAAGTAAAGTTTTCTATCATGAGTGTGTTAGCTAATTTAGAACTTTCAAAGTGAATGAGTTGCAGTTCTACTATAGAAGTTTGGGTTAAACTTGAAACCATTTATGAAGGAGATAAGGAAGTAAAGCAAGCAAAGATGTAAATCTTTAGCAAATTTGAGACCCTTAGAATGATAGAGGATGAAGACATTGCTAGATATATGCTCTGGGTGAATGAAGTGGTCAATAGAATCACAGGTTTTGGTGGTTGTTTTGTGGAGGTGAGGGGTTTAGTGGATGTATGGTTTAAATCCTCCTTTCACTATAAAGATTCAAGAACATATCAATCGAGTTGAATCTCTACTAAGTGAGAGCATTCACCTAACAGGTTGGGTTGTCACTTGGAACAATGTGGAAGCTCAGATGCTATCAATCATTATCCCAATTTAATGTTCAAATACTCTTAAAACCCTAATTATGCAAAAATAGTAAGCAAATTAATGAATTACGACAAATCCTTGCTGACTAAGATAGTAGGCAGAGATTAATAACTAATCATTTTTCAAAGTTTGGAATGCAAAATAGTCGGGGACACCTCTACTAGTGCCCTTGTCCAAGGTACTATTTTCTTTATAGAATCCTAATCTTCTCCTGACACTAATATTCACTGAATCTTCTGTTTCTGCCCTGAAAAATGTGGACACCTCTACTAGCACCCAAGTCCAAGGCTAGATGATTTTTAGGATGTTAGAAGCTCTTCAGATGTTGATTATCACTATCTAATTTGTTTCTATGTTTGCCACTCCAAAGGACACTACCACTAACGCTCGTGTCCATGTAGTCCATTTCTTCAGGGATGCAGAATCTGTGCATTATCTTACTATTCCCTGCAACTCCATTCTGTCTAGATGTGAAACATGTAACCTACAATCACAAGGAGAATGGTAGGGGGATGTGGTGTTTAGAGGCTTTCCTTAATCAAGCCCCAAAGAGAAATTCAAGTCTTCTAAACACCATTGTCAGATAAAGAGTGCGTACCCTTGCAAGATAGAGACAAAATCTAAATGATAAGTGATTCAAACATAAATATATATCACCTTTGAAGTGTAGATCGCACATAAATGAAGGCTCTTCAATCACATGAGAAGATGAAGCTAAATCTACAATCACAAACACAATAACAATGCTCTGCTCTACAATAATGAGTATCATGAATGCTCTAAAATCATAAGTTTGCCAAAAGTTCATAATCATCTTCTAGTTTGCAAATGAAACACTAAACATGCTTATATATACAGCTACACATATTCCTACTAAGAATTTCATAATTCAAACTCGAGATGTCGGCATAGGACCTAAGCAATGGTCATAAAACTGACATTTAATTTTAGGGCTGACCCAAAATAGGACAGGACTAGGGTGCTAGTGCCCAAGTGCACCCTTGCAATTTTGGTCAAGACCTGTTTAAATGACATCCCCTAGGTCCTATTTTCCATAACACTTAGGGGTTTTCTCATCAAGATTCACAATTAACATGCAAGATGCTTATATTGCAATTTAAGGACCCTGGAGCTAAACCTTAAGAGGGAAAAAGCCCCCAAGGGGCATTTTTTGACATAACATTTAGCCCCCACTTTAATGTATATGTAAATCCAAGGCCAATACATGCATTAAAGTATGATCAAAACATAGGAAACACACCAAGCATGGTGAAGACACATCAAAAACACTAAAGACAGTAACAGGAACACAAAACACAGAGAAGACAATATTGAAGACATGCAAAACACAAAGAAGATAGTATTGAAGACACACAAAACACAATGAATACACTGAATACAGTGATTATTTATTTTTTATTTTCATATATGTATGAATGTAGATGCAATTACATAGAAAGTAAACACACAATCCAAAATGCAGGAAGGACTCATCGCCACACATATTTAGACTACATATGAGGCAACAAACATGTAATACAAATCTCAGAGTGTAGGAGGGACTCATCGACACACATCTTTAGACTACACTTGAGAACAAACATGTCATACAAATCCCAAAGAATAGGAGGGACTCATCGTCACATGTCTTTAGACTATGCTTGGGAACAAACACACCATACACACACACATGGAAGACATGGAAAAACATAGAAAACAAGCGATGGAAGGAGCCTATTGCTAGGTTTTCTACCATCTCAGGCACATTACAAGCACACATCAATGATTGGGCTTTGCTACAATAATCGCCAAAGACACACTTAAGGGAGGATACACCAACCCCACCTACTCAGAGGACTTTTAGAAAATGATAGGATGTGCAATCTCCTCAAGAAATACACCATCCCCACCTCTGCAGAGGGCTTAAAATAAAAGGATATGTGTGATATCCCACCTCCACAAAGGGATTTCTCATTGCAATATAAAACAAATATGTGCACTCATGCAGTGATATAACATCCCACCTCTGCATAGGGCTTACAAACACAATTCGTTAGTACCAAAATCATAAGACAACTTACCTTGTATATGCCCCCACCTTAAGGTGATTGATATCGAGTACCGATATCAAGCATGTTAAGGGAGAGAGAAAACACACAAGTGAACATGAGCTCTCACAAAGCCCATGCCCCCCAAAGGTGACATGCACTTTACAATTGCCAAATGTTCCCACAAACACACAATATCCTACAAGAAGAGGTTAGAAATCTTTCCATAAGATAATAACGACATCACATGATAAAAGTAATGCATACGCATAATCACATCAAGATAATAAAAGTGGACAGAGTAGAAGTATTGTTAAGGTTTGTTAGCAAAAATTAGACATCATCAATATATCACATGGAGTGATTCTACTAGCCAAGTGTTAGATAATATATAACAACCCTATAATCATATATGGACTAGGTCCCTTTTTTGATTTCTTACCGAAGGGACACTTGGTCCGTATCAGTCTTATTTGTTTTTCATCATCCACCAACTAGATAGAACCACTAGAGGAAGGTAAACAATAAATCAAGAGAGAAGAACAAGTGCCTTAGGGATAGTCACGTAGGAAGGTTCCCCCAAGTCACCAACCGCAATGCTATGTCCTTAAGACACAACACACAACAATGAAAATAGAGGAGAGGCAATATAGAAGAATGATGATACAAATAGAAGAAGGTCACGATAGAGGTAGTCTCCCAGTATCCTTGACCTTACAAGAGTATCAAGGGTCATCCAAGGAGGCCTAAACAACATATAACACATCACAGGGGGAACACATCACAAGAGAGAAAGGGTTATAAATACTTACCTGATACAACCCAATGTTACGAGAATACATATCTAGGAAGAGGCCACCCTTGATAGCAACAAGAATAAGTGCTACAATGAGTGTGGCTTAAAGAGGGAGAAATACTTATCGGATTCAATAGGATACTTCCTAGTGGACAATTCTTGTCTATCATCTTAGGATATCTCGCATGTTGATTTGGTCTTGTTGATATTGCATTAACATTAAGTTTAGGGTGATGAGAGGCTTTTATGGGCTTTAAAGAATGGTATCCAATACCGGTCGTGTAATTAATTCTAGCAACTTGCAATGGTACTCTAATTCCTTGTTGATTTACACCACAACCATTACCTATGTAGTCATAGTTGTTATAAAGGATTTTAAATCCTCAACCATAGAGGGATACCAATTCCTTAGAAGATGGTGAAGCCTCGTAAGTATCATAATCTATGGTATAAGTAAGAGTATTGTCTTTATTTTCCACCAAGGAGGCTTTAGTTTTCTTAGGTGTTTCTAAAGATTGCTTAGACAAGATCATTGTGACTTTTGATGTGTCAGGGTTATTAAGTTTATATTCCCCCACACCGCAAGGATTAAAATCTAATGAAGCCCAATCATCACCAAAAGTGCATTTGATGTTTTACAGTTTTGCACAACTTTATATGTGGCAAGAGGCATTGATGAATTAACGTGTAAGTTGTTTAGATTTGTATGATTGTATACTTTTTTTTGTTTTCCAAGATGTAAACAATTATCTGGTTCAAGATCAATGTGAATGGTGGGGAGCTTGTTTTGATAGATAAACTTTAGTAATCTATGAAGGGTAGATGGAACTACCCCCATGGCATGAATCCATGCTCTACTAAGAATCATATTATATGAAAGTGAACCAGGCATGACATGAAAAAGGGTAGATAATGTCACAGGTCCAACCTTTATGGGTAAAGTTATGGTAGCTATAGATTGTCTACAAACATTATCAAAGCCATGAATGTTAATCTCATCTAGTTTGATTAAAGATGTGTTAATCTTGATTTTGTGTAGTAAGTCTATGCCACAAACATTAAGAGCCAATCCATTGTCAATCATAACTCACTTTACCAACTTTTTATCTATCATGAGAAATATTAGAAGCAGGTCATATTGATTTTGAACTTTAATTGATGGTAATTCATGTGGTTGAAAGAGAATATCCATTTTTGTCACATGCATACAATCTAATACAGCTGCTACATCATTAGGCTTAGCAGTGGGTGGGACAATCACCTTTTGTAAAGCTGCTTGGAGCATTTTGTGGTATGTAGGTGATGTTTGTATTAAATCCCAAAGAGATATCTTAGCCAGAGTAGCACAAAGTTGTTTGACAAGATCATATTCTTGACCACTTTTATTAGTAAGACGAGGTGGCAGAGGGAGCATAGGTTGAGAACATGGAAGAGAGATGGGCACATGAGGTGCTTGCTTACTTTTCTTGTTATTATGGGTGTTATATGTGTGAGAAATAACATTTTGAACACCTTGACTTCTTTGAGTGATTTTTCTTGCATAGTTGAAAATGTAATTTGGGGGTCAAGATGGTTTTTGATCTCCTCAAACTATTATAACTAGTTTTAAGCAAGAAGGTGCACTAGGTGCCCCCTGCACAACCATCTTAGGAATATTGGTACAAAGTCTATTAGTGAAGATCGAATTAAAAATTTTATCCTTTTGATTATGTTCAACATATATCCCTAAAAGATTTAATTTGAAAGACCTTTTCTCATCCACTAATGCTTCATCTTGTCCAAGGAGAGCATTAGAATGAAAGCAAGGTACGCTATTGTTAAGGAGTTTGATATCATTTGAATTTGCAACAAAGGTAGAGTTATCCATAGTCTTTGCTTCCTTAGAGATATCCAGGGTACTCAAACATTCAATCAAAGGTGGAAGATCTAATGGATTATTCTTAGAGACCTCATGCACCATGTGATTATTAGTTGAATAGTCATTTTCTACCCATGGAGTATCCTCCTTGAGAGGAAGCCCTTTATCCACTAACATTTCATTTTCCAAAGACGATAGGGTGGTTTTAAGGAATGTGTCAATGATTTCATCCTCTTGTGCTAGTATATCCTCATAGAAGGAATTATTTTTGAAAGAATGATTAAAGGACAAGTTTATGTCATCATCACATGTAGTAGAAACTAGATGCATAGGAGAAGTGCTATCACAATTATCTTTTTCATTGCTACTCATGGAGATGAACTTGGTTAAGATTTATAATATTGTAAGATGTTCACTCGTGAGGGTTAAGAATCTATGAAAATAAAGATCTTTGATAAATTCATGCAAAGATACCAAAGAATAAATGACATAAAGGTGCCATAATAAAATGTCCAAAAACATCAATAAGAGCTAGTAGTACACCCTAGGTGTTGAAATACACAATGTGTAATTGAGATAATGCCAAAGTCCAAGAAAGGATATCAAATGATGCCAAATTTATGTTTACAAATGTATGCAAGATCAGATTTAAAATATTTTCAATGCTTATGCAAAGAACCAGTGCAAGAGTATTTATGAATATGACCTAAAACGCTTGATTTTTCACTTTTTTCAGAATTTTTCAATGAAAATCACTAAGATAAGAGGTGTTGTAAATAATTTCAAGAGGGTAAGTGAATGATAAACCTAATATCAATCCAATGATGCAATAATATCCTTCACAACACACCTATGGTGCAATTCTATATGCAAAATAAGCCAAAATCTAGTGAAAATGCAAGATTTTCAAACCCTAGACATGAATTATTGCAAAGAGGACACTATGATGAGACACTATAATATGAGTGTTTGAAAAGGGTAGTAAAATCTGAAACAAGATTTTAACTACAAACCCTAGCAAATGCAAAACTAGGTTTTTATGAAAAATGCACAATTTCAAGCATTTTTTAATAAATTAAGCATGAAAATGCAATGCAAGTGATTAAAATAAAATGAACTTTTACAATTTAAATTGGATCTAATGAAAATGATAGAAATGAAATGAAATTAAATGCCAATTAATTCAAATTATGCCAAAATTCAAGCCTAAGATGCCAATTTTTACAATTTTTTTCCAAAATTTTTAATTTTTATGTAATTTTTCAAATGCAATAAGATAAATGAATGCAAATATATCACACAAAACCTAGTAAGGTACAAAAATCCAAAAACACAGGTTCACCAAAATGTTTTGTATGAAAATAGAGAGGGGAAGGGTTTAGTGGATGTGTGGTTTAAATCCTCCTTTCACTACAAACATTCAAGGACATATCAACCAAGTTGAATCTATACTAAGTGAGAGCATTCACCTAACAAGTTGGGCTATCACTTGAAATGATGTGGAAGTTCAGATGTTATCAATCAATATCACAATTTAATGCTCAAATACTATTAAAACCCTAATTATGCAAAAATAGTAAGCAAATTGATGAATTACGACAAATCCTTGCAGACTAAGATAGTAGGCAAAGATTAATAACTGACCATTTTTCAAAGTTTGGAATGCAGAATAGTCAGGGACACCTCCACTAGTGCCCTTGTCCAAGGTACTATTTTCTTTACAAAATCTTGATCTTCTATTATTCACTATATCTTTTATTTTTTCCCCGAAAAATGTGAAGGACACCTCCACTAGCACCCAAGTCCAAGGCCAGATGATTTTCAGGATGTTAGAAGCTGTTCAGATGTTGATTATCACTATCCAATTTGTTTTTGTGTTTGCAACTCTGGAGGACACTACCATTAACACCCATGTCCAAGCAATCCTTTTCTTTAAGGATGCAGAATCTATACACTGTCTTAATATTCCCTACAACTCCACTCCATCCAGATGTGAAAACTGTAACCTACAATCACAAGGAGAATGGTAGGGGGATATGATGTTTAAAGGCTTGCCTCAATCAAGCCTCAGAGAAACATTCAAGTCTTTCAAACATCATTGTTAGATAAAGAGTGTGTATCCCCATGGGATAGAGGCAAAATCCAAATGATAAATGATTCAAACACAAATAGATATCACCTTTGAAGTGTAGATCTCATATAAATGAAGGCTCTTCAATCACATGAGAAAATGAAGCTAAATCTACAATCACAAACACAATAACAATGCTCTACTCTACAACAATGAGTATCATGAATGCTCTAAAATCATAAGTTTACCAAAAATTTATAATCATCTTCTAGTTTGCAAATGAAACATTAAACATGCTTATATATGCAACTACACACATTCCCACTAAGAATTTCATAATTTAAACTTGAGATGTCAGCATAGGACCTAAGTAACGGTCATAAAATTGACATTTAATTTTAGGACTAACCCAAAATAGTGCAGGACTAGGGTGCTAGTGCCCAAGTCCACTCTTCCAGTTTTGGTCAGGATATTTTTAAATGACATCCCCTAGGTTCTATTTGCTATAACACTCAGGGGTTTTCTCATTGAGATTCACAATTAACATGCAAGATTCTTATAATGCACTTTAAGGACCCGAGAGCTAAACTGTAAGAAGGAAAAATCCCCCAAGGGGACATTTTCTAACATAATAGTGGCAAAGTGGAAGAATATGAAATTGTGAAGAAGGTTATGAGATCTCTTCCCAAATCTTACAGTCATAAGGTATCTCCTATTAAAGAGAATGTGGATTTGGATACATACACTCTAGACAAATTGTTTGGTACCCTCATTGCTTTTGAAATGAGAGAATTTGGCAGTGATGCTCCAAAGAAAGAAGTTGCTTTCAAAGTCATTATAAAGACAAAGGATGAAAATGTTGACGAAGATTAGAGCTCTGATGAAGTTGAAAAAAATTTTTGTGAGAAGACTGAAGAAGGGCACTAGAAAATACAAAGGTAAGTTACCTTTCAAATGTTTCAATTGTGGAAAGGTTAGTCACTTTGCTTCTAAATGTCCTCTTATAGAATCAAGGGGTAGTAACAAGAGAGACAAGTTCAAAAGAAGTATCTATTCCATAGAGAGCATTTGTTCTTCAGAAGATGAGGATCATGATGATTCAAATGATGAAACACTTTTCATGGCCTTGAGTGTTGGTGACAAAAAGGATGATGTTGGAAAATGTGAGAAGATTGATGCCTTGCAAATAGACCAAAACAATGATAGATCAGTGGTCATATAGACTACCTTTCATGCAAGAGAAGAAGCCAAGGCTTAGGTAATTGATAGTGGTTGCTCAAATCATATGACTGGTGGCAAGGAGAAGTTTATCGGCCTTGAGAAGTGGGTGTTAGGAATTGTATGCAGAAGATATCAATTAAATACAAATAAAGATTAAATAGAGGAATGAAAAATACACATAAATAATAACAACGAGACACAATTTTTAATGTAGTTCACCCAAATTTGGGCTACATCCACCAACACAGAGTCGAATATTATTATCCAGCAAATCAAACTGATTACAACCAGCAATCCTTGCAACTCAATACCACTACAAATGTTACAATATCAACAGAAACCCTAACCCTTAGTTATTTTTCTCAAGACTTATGTTGGTTACAAAATAGGGTTTTTTTATGTCATCCAATAAAAAAAATAACTCTTGACACTTTTATAAAATAATAAAATTCGTTTGAGGTTTGGGGGGCATTAGCCCTGGACCCCGCAAGGGGTGCTGCCCCTTGACCCTGTCTTGGGTTGCTGCCCCCAAACCCCCGTTAAATAATTTGGAGGGAAATTGCATTGATAAAAATAGGGAAAATTTAACCTCTGAGTCTGATTAGGCTCCATATAACAATAGTGGGATGGTGGTGCTATCAAGTTTGGTGGTGATGAGTCAGCACAAATGTGTGGAAAAGGTGCTATAACTATTGATGGGAAGAATAGGACTGAAGATACCCTCTATGTCAAAGGGCTAAAGCACAATCTTCTCAATGTCAGTCAAATGTGCAGCAAAGGTTACAATCTCACCTTTCATGCCAAAGATTGTGAAATAAGGAAGGCAGGGTCTGGAAAACTAGTTGCTGAAGATATCAAGTCATATGGTAATATCTATCATCTAAAGGAGGTAAATGGAAGAACATGTTTGTTGGCTCAATCCAGTGAATGTTAGTTGTGGCACAAAAGAATGGAACATAACAATTTTTATAATATGGTAAGGATCATCTCTACTCATGCAATGAGAGATATGCTCAAGATAATCAAGCCTACAAACACAGTATGCAAGGAATGTCAAATAGGAAATCAGACAAAGACAAGTTTTAGAAGCAAGGTGTATTCTTCTTCAAATCCATTGGAGCTGATTCACACTGATCTATGTGGCCCTACAAGAGTAAAGAGTCAACAAGGTGAGAGGTATTTTATGTTGCTTATTGATGATTATTCTAGAATGACTTGGGTTACTTTCTTAAGAGAAAAATTAGATGCCCTTGATAAATTTAAGGTGTTCAAAGCTATGATTGAAAATTAAGTGGATGTTAAGATCAAATGTTTAAGATCTGATAGAGGAGGTGATTTTACTTCAAATCAATTTGAAAAGTTTTGTGAAGATCATGGTAGTAGGAGACATTTGTCAGGTCTTAGGACCCCTTAGCAAAATGGGTTAGTTAAAATGAAGAATAGGATGGCGCAAGAGATGTCTAGGGCAATGTTGAAAGATGTAGATCTACCTAGTATGTACTGGAAGGAAGTACTTGACACTACTATCTATCTAATTAAAAGAGTACAATGGAGGGTCAATAGTACTAAGACCCCTTATGAGCTATGGTATGGAAGACCTCCCACTATCAGATAATTCAAGATCTTTGGCAGAAAATACTATATCAGAAGAGATGAAGAAGACCTAGGAAAGTTTGATTCAAGAAGTGATGAAGGAATATTTCTTGGTTACTCAACCAGAAGTAAGGCCTATAGATGCTACAACAAGAGGTTGGGAAAGATGATTGAAAGCACAAATGTCAAAGTAGATGAAGACTTGTATCAAATCTCACAAGATTTAGAGGACTCCAGATATCTTTCCATGCATTGAAGATGAAGAAGAAGAAGAAGAAGTGAAAGAAGAAAAGGAACAAGAACTAGAGTAGATGCCTAAGACTCCAGCAAAGTATGTTCAGAAGAACCATTCTATAGATTAGATCATTGGAGATAAGAATGAAGGTGTGTAGACAAGGAGAAGGTTTGCTAAGACACATGAGAAAGTAAACTTGTGTTTGTTATCAAAAGTAAAACCCAAAACCTTTGTTGATGCTAGTTGTAGACACCCAAAATTGTCTCAAATTTGTCTATGTCTTGCAACACCTAGTCAAATACATTATCTTAGACATCATGTAGCATTTTGTCCTAAATCCCACTCTTAATCCCATTTATCCATTAGCCAATTAATTAAATAAATTTTATTTATTTAATTAATTTCACATTCATAATCCCACTTTCCAATTAATTAAATAAATTTTATTTATTTAATTAATTTCCACATCTCATCCTATTCATATACCCAATTAATTAAATAAAATCTTATTTTTTTAATTAATTTCCAACTCATATCCCAACTAATTCAAATATTTTATTTGAATTAAGTCTTCACCTCTCACCACATTCCAACACTTGTCCATTTCTCCATTCAATCATGTGTTATAATACAACTTTCATTTAAAATCCTTCACATGTACAACTATTGGGACCTAATTTTAGTATTTATGTACATGGTCACACATAAGCCTTATCCTTCTCCTGCCACATGTCAATTGACTACAATTTCTTAATGTGCAAGGAAACCTAACTTAATCCTATCCATCCATTTCATCTAAAGCCCTAATTAATCCTATTCATCCATTGGAGCCAAGCCTATCCTATCAAGCAAGCCTCTTTTGAGCCATTTGAGATGAGAGAGGAGACTAGAGGAGATTAGAGAGGAGCTGGGAGGAGATAGAGGGGAGATTAAGGGATTCTTCTTCATGCAACTTTACTTGGCCAAATTTTCATCTCAAGCCATCATCCATCATCTTCAATCCATCTAGCCTGCATCTATCAACCATCAATCATCCATCATTTATCTTCTTATCAATGTTATGTTGCGGAATCGAGCAATCAACACAACAAAGTGATCAATCAATCGAGATCATCTTGCATCTTCGAGATATTGAATGATTTGGGTTTAGGTTATACATTTTATTATTTAATCATTTCTATTTGTAAATCTAAATTTTTTGATATACATTTTGGCACACCTGGTAGGACTCACTTCGCTTGATCTTTTTTTAAGGTTTTTGTATTAAAAATTTGCATTCATATTACCCCCCTTCTCAAATTTTGCAGGTTTAATTAACTTTTTGTTGTAGATCTGCTATTTTTTGGACAAAACCCTAGGTTTTAAAGATTTCATCATATCTTCCAAATGGCTGTGAGTTTTTCTACAAGCTTTAACAAAAGTTTTTCCATGATATAAGGAAGCTACAGAAAAAACATTTCAGGTTTATCATGATTTTTGTGGGAGTTATCATGTTTTTATGTTTTTTCATAAAATCATAATTTTGGGCGTAAATCAGAGACCTCTGTAGAAAGTTTTATATTTCTAGAAAGATCTCAAAATTCTAATAGGGGTCTATGTTTTACAGATTTAATTTGGAGGTCATTTACAATGCAAAAAAATTAGATCTTTGCCGACTGTACCTTTTCTATAAATCCACATTTTTGGGCACAAAACAAGGAATTTTTTTGATTTCTTTACATTTTTAGAAATCTCTCTAAAAATTAATAGGGATATCCTCTTTAATTTTTTAATTTTCGAACCAAAAATGTCTCGAAATAATCAAATCTAATTCGGCTATGTATCTAAAATTACAATTTTCCTTGGCTGATGAGCTTATTTTTTATGCCTATATTATAATATCATTTTTTTTTATGTTGTAGGTGATCATAAGGAGCTTTAGTAGCAACAATATCAATCATATACAATATCTTGGAAAGTGAAAATAATTTAGGTGCATTCAATTCTATCTTTCATCTTTTCATTCCAATCAATCTTGTTTGTAAACACATTTCAATTTGGGCATAAAATGAACAATTGTTTGCAAATTCATATCAAAAAATTGGGCTAAAAAAACCACTGTCTTCTATCACATTTGGATTTGGGATTTAAAACAAACAAGTGCTTGCATTGTCTTCCACACATTAAATTTCTAAAGTTAATGAACCCCATGCGAGTGTGACCATGTAAATGTGTATGCTCTCTTCTCGCGTCTTAACACAAACTTGGAGATTAAAAACATTTACTTGTTTTGCTTTTGTTAAACCTTAGAGAGGCTTGCCTTGGTGGGAAAAGAGGTACTCACCCCAAGGGAATGACCTCAAGCGGTACTTTCATCTGGTCTGCTATAAAAATTAGAGGATAAGGCGAAAGCCAAGTCTAACCTGTATTAATGCTCACCATACAGTGCTAACTTAAAAGGAGGTGTACCTTTGTGCATATTAAAACTCCTAGTAGGGTTAGTTAAAGTCTTAAGTGGCTTGCTGGATGCTCATGGGGTGCTGGTACCCCAGTTTTTCACTAGAACCTCCTTGTGATAGTGGCCTTGCCTTGACTAGGACTTGTTGAATTATCTTCACATTCTTGCTTAACCATCATCACATTCTTCCAAACTAAAAACTTGCTTATGTGTCTTGTGTGAGTGATTCATGTGTGTATATGCATAATCATTTGTTTGAATATTGCCACATCAAGCTCTAAACACCCAAACACATAAAGACAAGTCATCCTACACATTCTTCCAATAACATTCAAACCCAATCACTTTCATCCCATACATAGCCTAGTCATCATCCAACCCTTCATAGCCAAGTCATTCAAACAATCCTAAACTTATCCTAGTCACATCCCTATCCTAGCTAAATCACTTCTGCCACATCATCATCCAAATACCTAAACAAGCACTTGCTAAAAGGACTTAAGACAAACACTTGGGTGACAACATGTTTACACCAGAGGACCCACAAATCAAATTCCAAAGGTTCCTCCAAAATCTTTATCAAGGATCACAACCCCTAAACCAAGATGCCATTGAAATATTACAATTCTTCATCCAAAGAGCTCAACCCCACGCAAGCCAATCACCTCAACTACAACATTTCGTAGCCCAAGTCCAACACCTTTTAGCCACTAGTCAAGCTCAACTAGCACATCAATCCTTAGCCATTCACTCCCAACCTAATCCACCTCATAGCCACATGTCATATCCATCCACTTCCTCTCAACCTAATCCACCTATCCACCAAGTCAATGCCACATCAACCTATGAACATCCACCTTAAGCTTATCCAATCTCTCATGCCACCATGCCAATACACTACCAAGCCCATCCATAAGGCAATCACGTGATATTACAAGAACAACATGCAAGTCCCAATGGCCTTTTGTATATAAATCAAGTTAGCACAAGTCAGCCTTGCCAACAAGATCAAATGCCCTCAACTTTCGGTCCACCTTGAGATCTTTTGTCTACATATCCTACCATTTCACCCAACTACCAAGACTTTCAATGGCCTCCCCAATAAGCACAAATGAGCCCAAATCCACCTTTGCAACAAGATGCACATGCAACTCCAAGTGGCCCTTTGTACATAAACCATGCAAGCCTAATGCAACAAGACTTAATTACCTTTGACAAGGGAGATACCAACCTAGCTAATTCATCTTATGAATACCCTCCATTATCCAATCACATGCTGACACATGAGCTAACTAATCCTATCCCAACACCACCATGTGATCCTACTTCTAGTCCATCTTCTAGCCCATCAAGCCCTTCATCACCTTTACTACCATGGGCCTCCAATCCTCCACCAAATGAAAATGTTGAGTATATTTTACGATGGATGCTTGAAGCAAAACTCATTGAACTTCCTGAAGTCAAACCATGTGAGGGAAGTCCATACAATAAACATCATTATTGTACCTACCATAGGATCAGAGGTCATAATACAAATGTATGCCCAATATTTAGGCCACTCCTCTTTAAGATGTACATACAGAGCCTCCATAAACATGCCACATCATCTCAATCCCATGTGTCACCCCCATCTAGTCCAAATCCTAATCCGTCCAATTCCATTATCGCTCCATGTAATCCTAAATCTAATCCAACACCATCTACCCTTATCATACATCCATTATACTTCCCATCTACACATACACTTGCAAAGGATGTGATTCATTGGCTACTAGCTAGGAATAAACTAACCCCATGTCAAACACCCATTCATGAGCCTACTAATGAACTTCCAAAGGTCATGTCCAATCCTATAATCTCATCATGTGGTTCACATATCCTTGAGCCTCTTCAAGAGCCTTCCATTAATATACATAGCCCTTTAATCCCATCATGTGACCTACAAGCCAACAAGTCTATTCAAGAGTCTCCAACCACAAGCCTAAGTCAAGAGCCATCATGCCCTCATGTCAATAACTATCAAGAGTCTATCAAGTCCATTCTAGAGCCTTCCACTTTCATCCAAAGTCAAGAGGTATGTCAAGAGCATAATCTTAAACATGTGGAAATATTAAACCCTAATCTTAATCAAGATCAAAGCACCTCTAAGTTCCACCTATCCATGACCTACATATGGTTTTCCCTCAAGATATTAGCCATCACCATGACCCTATTCATGAGAAAATTTATCCCTTTTATACCCCATTTAATCCTATTTTTTCTCATAGTTATGATCAAGGTTCTATCTATAATCACAAAAACCATGATGATCCATTTGGCCAAACTTTATCTATCTCATGATCAAGATGATATCTATGATGAAGAACCTATTCAAAAGTACCTTGATCCTCTCCATAATCCCATAACCATCCATGAGCAAGATATCCCAACTACTCTTATCCATCCTCCATCTAGCTTTATCCATAATGAGCAAACATCCACTTGTCATAATGAGACATGTGCCTCTCAAGAACACATAAGCATAGAAGATAAAACAAATATCTTGGATCTTAGGGAACACAATGCTAATCAAGATCCTAATGATCCTTCATCCACATCTACCATCAATCCCATTTCAAGTCCACCACTATATCCAATGGGTTTATCCACATTCATTCATGAATGTTCTTCCTTAGGACAACAACAACCTTTGTCCTCCACTTCATCTTCTCCATCCAATAAGGAACTCAAGTCTAGTTCCCAAACTACATCTAGTCTCATAGTCAATCGCATCCTCCAAAACATGAACTACAAAGGCAAAGGTCTATGCCTTTATGAACAAGGTATTTTGGAGCCAAACCATGTCAAGATTCCCCCATGTTCATATGGCCTTGGATACACACCCCAAGGTAAACAAGGCCAATATGTTGGTAATCCCTTCATGCATATTAAACCTACCACTTTCCATCATACCCCCCATCATCTACCCAAAACATATGTTGCCATTCCACCTCCATCATCCTATAAATATCAAAAGCATGTGACCATACACCTTCCACCATCCACTTTGCCTCCACTTTTACCAACTCCATATATCCCTCCATCCACCTTTCCACCGTTTCTTCCAACACCTAACATATCTATCATTCATAAGTATCCTTACATCCCTAAACATGGCCAACAAAAGCACACATCGTTTAAGCATAAATCTTCCAATCATTCCATCCACTCCACCCACCCCATGGGATTCAAAAACAAAAATTTTAATGCCTCTACTTATAACGCTAAAATCCTACCAAAAATCCTAAAGGTCTTCATACCTTAGGACATAAGGAATCAAAATCAAAGAAAAGTTCATCTAAGTAGCCATCTAAACCCTTACCTCCAAATGCAAATCCCAAAAGCAAAATGGTTTGGGTTCCTAAGCAAACAACTAGCAAAGTGAATGAGGTATCCATGTCTCAAGAATCCCAACCACCTATCTCCATCCAAAAGCCTACTTCTATCCAAAACTTCCATTCCCTTCAAGAATCCCACAAGCAAACCAAAAGCACTAAAAATACTAAATCTAAGTGGGTTCCCAAATGCTTACATCAACCATCTCCTAAGCAAACATCTCCATTGCTTCCTACACCACCATCCCATCAAAAGCTTCAATGTTTATCATGGTGTGTGCAACCGTTGGTCATGGTTCCCTTCCATTCTGTAGCACCTCCACATAACTACATCTCCCCATCTTCCATCCATTATCCTACATATCTCCCCCATGCTATCCCTATGGTCCATGCTTTGGCATAAACGTTTCATCCATCTTCATTGCATGAACCTTTCATAATCCATTTCATCATCCACTATCTACCTAATCCATCTCCCATCCATGCAATCCCTTATCAACATCTATGAGCATAATGAGATGGTCTATGTGAAGACATCATCTATCTCTAATGGGACACTATCACCTCTCATAGCACCAGACACTTGAGTCCCTCCTATCCATTACCATGGTGAAAACCTGGCAAATAGGTGCCATGTGTAATTGTCATCCCATCCAAAAAAGAAAAAAAAAAGAGAAAAAAAAAAAGTAAAGAGAAATCCCTTCATCCAATGGTGAAAACCTGGTAAACAGGTGCCTTGGATAAGTACCATGATGAAAACTTGGCAAACAGGGGTCATGTGTAGGTTGATCTTCTATGTCACTTACACTTGGGGGCACATTGTCTTATCAATTTTATCATTTTCAACCTATCATTTTCCATCTTATCATGTCCTATCTTGCCATCCTTAGCCATTACACCCATACACCTATCCTATTGAGTCTATTCATCCACCCTTCCTCCTTTTGATCTTGATGAAGATATAGGGGCAAAATGCTGAAACATGCTCTGATATCTCTTGATATACCTTATCCTTTTCCAAACAATCCTATCATTATCCACCTATCATAAGCCTTGTCATCCAAATCCAATCCATCATGTCATCCTATTTTTATAAACTTTGTCATGCAAAATCCTAAGCATTACCACCTAGAATGGGGCAAGTTCTTCCTATGCAACATAGCCTTTGAAGATCACATCCTAGCTCCCTTATGATCCATCCACTATGGTGTACCCTTATCATGAGCTTTCTGTCTTATAGCTTATCCCCTTCCATTTATCATGAGCTTTCCATTCCATAGTCTATCCTTATATCTATCCATCTATCATGAGTTTTTCATCCCATCCAACTCTCATGAGCCTTCCATCCCATTTACTATTACCCATCATTTTATTCATCCAATCCCATTCATCCATCCTTGCACCTAGACTTGGTCTTCCCTTGTCATTGGTATCAAGCATAAAGGCTACTCAAATTGTAAATCCATTGGCATTTTTCAAAATGTTCTCAAAAATCCATAAAAATCAAACATTCTCAAAAACAGAAAAAAAATCAAATACTCTCAAAAATCCAAAAAAATAAAAAAATGTCAAAAAATCCAAAAAATTAAATATCCAACGAAAAAACCAAGCAATAAGATCAATTCAATCATCATCCAAAATAATCCACTCCATCAACATTCAATCAAAATCAACTCATCATCATCAATTCTTCTTATCAATAAAATTCATTCAATCAATCACTTCTTCCAATCATATCAATCAAATCAATCTAAGCAATGATCCTAAATCCAAGTCACTAATCCATATCAAGCAAGCCAATCAATCAAGGAACATTATCCAATCAAATCAACAGGTTTTGATCCGAATCTTGTCATGAGCCAAATCAATCATCATCAATGGGATATAGCGTTCCCACATCCTTGTGTTGATCTAGGGATATAGCTTTCCCTCCAATGACAACACTATCTATCATTAATCAATCAAATAATCAATCATTGGTTTATGACTTGACAAGGGCAATACCTTATTTGTTTTATATCCTTTGAGCACATTGAGAACACTTGCTTATGCTTAGTTTGAGTGGACACTCTAATCATCACACCATCACTATCATCATTCAAAACAATCCAATCATCAAAACAATCAACCTAACAATAGCAAACATCACAACCAAAGCACATCAAGCCAACCATCAAAACAAATCCTATCAATCATCAGCATCAACACCCAAGCAAATCAAATCAATCACATACAATCCAACCATCAAAACAAATCCAATCAAAAGTAGCTCAATCCAGCACATATCATCCCATCATCAACATTTTATCAATCTCAACCCATAACTTGATCTTTCATCATCATCAATAAAACACAAATTAGAACTACATCTCATTTCCATCATTAAGTGCCTTGATCCCATGGATACAAGGTATGTAGGAAGTCTGGAGTATGAAGGAAGTGTCCAGATTTAGGCACATGCAATTTTCCTCTTTCTCCTCTCATCATTTCTTCTATCATCTATCTTCTACATCATCAATAAGCAACTTCATTCAATCCATCCATTTCCTTCAATCAAATCATCCATTCATATCAATTCAATTCACTCCAAATCAATCTCATCATCCATTCATCAAATCAAATCAATCCAAATAATCATTCCAAACAATGATCCAAGTGCAAGTCAATCCTTAAAGCTATACCAATCAAGTTAATCAATCTTGCCAAGTTATCCAAGCGCACTCCATGGTCTTGATCCTAGCCTTGTTGTAAGCCAAATCAATCAGCCAATCAACCAACCAATTTAGCAAACAACCTTGTGTTGATCTAGGGATATAGCTTTCCCCACCATGACAACACTCTCAACTATCATCATCAACAAAACAATAAATTAATCATTGGTTTACAGCTTGACAGGGACAATACCTTATTTTTTTTTAATCATTTGTGCATGCTTGCTTTCTTGCTTGTGTGTGTTATCATTTTATCTTGCATTTGTATCACATCCATAATCATTTCCAGCTAATATTCATATCTTGTGTATGTTGGAATAGCTTTTTGCACTATCCTTTGCATCTAAGGTCATATCATACCTTTTGTGCATTAGGCTTTAATTCTCTAAGTTCACTTCCTCATACGTTAGACAAGGTTGTATTACGCTAGGGCACAAGACACATGGTCACCCTGGTCTTTATACCTTGGTGCATAATATCTAGTGCTATATCAAACATCATGGTTGCTCACTTTCATTGCAACATAATGCATCATCATTTCTTCTATCCATTCCCTTATCTTTCTTTCTTGACCAACCCATTTCTTTTCAAGAGCTTACCCATGTTTGTCCAACCCACCTATCCTCTCAAGGGGGCATCATCATCCCATCATCTTTACATCATCATCATATCTTTCCATAATCCTCTATCCATAACTTATCTTCTTTGAAATGATGTTACTCGACACAAATCTTATCATCTTGAACATCATCTCAAAGAGGGGCAAAATGTAGACACCCAAAATTGTCCCAAATTTGTCTGTCTTGCAACACCTAGTCAAATACATTATCTTAGACATCATGTAGCATTTTGTCCTAAATCTCACTCTTAATCCCATTTATCCATTAGCCAATTAATTAAATAAATTTTAGTTATTTAATTAAATCCCATCTTAATCCCATCCTTATCCCACTTAGCCAATTAATTAAATAATTTTTTTTATTTAATTAATTTCACATTCATAATCCCACTTTCCAATTAATTAAATAAATTTTATTTATTTAATTAATTTCCACATCCCATCCTATTCATCTACCCAATTAATTAAATAAAATCTTATTTTTTTAATTAATTTCCAACTCATATCCCAACTAATTCAAATATTTTATTTGAATTAAGTCCTCACCTCTCACTACATTCCAACACTTGTCCATTTCTCCATTCAATCATGTGTTGTAATACAACTTTCATTTAAAATCATTCACATGTACAACTATAGGGACCTAATTTTAGTATTTATGTACATGGTCACACATGAGCCTTATCCTTCTCCTGCCACATGTCAATTGACTACAATTTCTTAATGTGTAAGGAAACCTAACTTAATCCTATCCATCCATTTCATCTAAAGCCCTAATTAATCCTATCCATCCATTGGAACCAAGCCTATCCTATCAAGCAAGCCTCTTTTGAGCCATTTGAGATGAGAGAGGAGACTAGAGGAGATTAGAGAGGAGCTGGGAGGAGATAGAGGGGAGATTAAGGGATTCTTCTTCATGCAACCTCACTTGGCCAAATTTTCATCTCAAGCCATCATCCATCATCTTCAATCCATCTAGCTTGCATCTATCAACCATCAATCATCCATCATTTATCTTCTTATCAATGTTATTCTATGGAATTGAGAAATCAACACAACAAAGCGATCAATCAATCAAGCTCATTTTGCATCTTCGAGGTATTGAATGATTTGGGTTTAGGTTATGCATTTTATTGTTTAATCATTTCCATATGTAAATCCAAATTTTTTGATATACACTAGCAAAGATGATGGATGGATAAAAGCAATGGAAGAAGAACTGGATCAAATAGAGAAGAATCAGACATGGGAATTGGTTCCTAGACCATCCAACAAAAATGTCATAGGAATAAAGTGGGTGTTTCAGAACAAGCTAAATGAAGAAGGTAAAGTTGTGAGGAACAAAGCAAGATTGGTGTCTAAAGGATATTCACAAGTTGAAGGCATTGATTTTGAGGAAACATTTTCTCTAGTAGCCAAGATGGAAGCAATCAGAATGTTCCTTTCCCTTGTTTCTCATAAGAACTTCAAGGTATATCAGATGGATGTCAAGTCAACATTTTTGAATGGTGATCTAGAGGAAGAAGTCTACATTGAGAAACCAGATGGTTTTCAGCTATCAAAAGATTTGGACATGGTGTGCAGACTCAAGAAAGCTTTGTATAGTCTCAAGAAAGCACCTAGATCTTGGTATGCTAGGTTGGATAAGTACTTACTTCAACAAGGCTTCAAGAAAGGTACTATAGATAGAAATATTTACATCAAGGAAGAAGGAGACATGATATTGATAGCTGCAGTATATGTTGATTACATCATCTTTGGTGGAGATGATGATATGTGTAAGAGGTTTACAGAGGAGATACAAAAAGAATTTGAAATGTCTATGATTGGTGAGATGTATTTCTTCCTTGGACTTCAAATTACTCAGCTAGATGATAGTATCTTTATTTCTCAAGCTAAGTATGTCAAAGAGTTGCTGAAAAAGTTGGGTATGGAGGACTCAAAACTAGTGAGTACTCCCATGGTCACTAGATGCCACTTGAGAAAGGATGATGAGTCTCTGAAGGTGGACCAGACTTCCTATAGATCTACAATTAGAGGATTGTTGTACCTAATTGCTTCTAGACCTGATATTATGCATGCAGTATGTGTAGTTGCTAGATATCAAGCCAATCCCAAGCAAACACATGAGAATGTAGTGAAAAGGCTATTCAGATACTTGAAAGGAACTTTGGATTATGGCTTATGGTATCCAAGATTAATGACTTTCATTTGAGTGCCTACATTGATGTTGATTGGGCTGGTTGTGTTGATGATAGGAGAAGTACAAGTGGTGGTGCTTTCTTTTTAGGAAGTAGATTAGTTTCATGGTAGAGCAAGAAGCAAGATTTAGTGTCCTTATCAACTATAAAGGTAGAGTATATTGTAGTAGCATTGTGATGTACACAAGTATTTTGGATGAAGCAAACCCTAAAGGATATCAAGGTATTGTATGATGAGCCTATTCCTATTTTGTGTGACAATACAAGTGCCATCAATATTTCCAAGAATCCAGTCATGCATTCTAGAACCAAGCATATAGAAATTAGGTATCACTTATTCAGAGAGAAGGTTGTAAAAAAGCAAGTAAAGTTGGAATATATTCCAACAAAGGATTATAATGCAGATATTTTCATAAAGGCTCTTGCAAAGGATACTTTTAAGTATCTCTGGCAGAGGTTAGGGGTAATTTCCCCTCCTTGCTAGATGCATGGTTGTGCATCTGTCTAGAGGGAGTGGTTCATGTTATATCTTTTTCCTAGACTAATGGTGGCTACCTCTTAGGGGGAGTAGGTAGTGGTTGCTGATGATAGGGAGTTTGGTTATTTCAAGAAGAAATTATGCCCTAAGAGAAAAGAAGTTGCCCTTTGTCCTTGATGTCAAAGGGGGAGAAATGTACAGGTATGTGATGCCATCAATGCTAAAGGGGGGGATTCTTACACATATAGTTCCTAGGGTTGTCATTGATGTCAAAACCATCACAAGGTTTTCATTGATGTCAGTTATGTCATAAAATGTCCCCCTAGGACTTTTACCTCCTATGTTTAGCTCCTAGGTCCCTTGGGATTAATCATGCATGTTTGAAATGAATCCCAGAGCAAAATCACCTGAAACCCATGTTAAATGGGACCTCTAGGGATGGATCCCAAATATTAATCAGGCCCTCAAATAGGTCCCTAGACAAGGGCACTCATGCCCCTTTCCTGCCCTATTTTGTCAAGGTCCCAATTTTAAATGACTGCTAAGTGACTGTTAATGGTTTTCCTTTGTCAGCCTATTCAATTTGAATTACAAATGTTTAGCCAGAATGCATATATAATCATGTTTAGGATTTTATTTTACAACTAGATGGATAATGTGAACTTGTGATCTCATGTTAAGTATATTCATTGTGTTACAAAGAAGTATTATGTTGTGTTTGTTCATGTTTGTTGGAGATTTATCTTCATCAATCCATCTCCTCATGGCGTGAAAGACCTTCATCTTCCCGTGAGAGCTTCACCTCTGAGGTGACATTTACTTTATGTTTCAATCATTTATCATATCATTACTTTTACCTCTATCCTACAAGGACACACACTCTCTATCTAATAACGGTGTTGGAAGGTTTGAATGTCATTCTGAGGCTTGACTGAGGCAAGCTCCTAAAAACCACAACCCTCAACCCCTCTCTTATGATTACAGGTGATAGGTGTCAGATCTTACAGAGAGAAGTTGAAAAGGATCATTGTAGAGCATATAAGGATTCTAGATCTAAAGAAAAGTTAGAAAATATCCCTAAAAGGTCATGGGAACCCACATCTTTGACCCTCAGTTTCGCAACACCAAAAATCTCTGGGGCAGTTGCAGTATGTAGCAGGTTTTGTCCTGAAGCCCTCCGAAAAAGAAGTACCTTGGGCTTGGGTGCCCGCCCCTTTCACCTCAACTTTTTTGCATTCTAAAACTCAAAATTTGGTATGTATCTAATCTATATTTAGTACCTTTCTATAGAAGTATTTGTCGTATTTCATATGTTTACTTATGACTTTACATAATCAGGATTTTAGGCTTAATCAGGCTAATAATCAATAAATAAATTAACAAATTCCAAATTTCCTTCTCATTCCAAGTGACAACAAACTTGATAGCTAAGTCCTCTTATAAAATTTGTGACTTAGCTTGGTTTAATGTCCTTGAATGTATGTAGTGAAAGGAGGATCTAATCTAACTACAAATCAAATCAACATACCTTCTTTTTCTACATTACATTTTGGTGAACCCATATTTTTATTGAAATTTTCACCTTGCTGAGTGTTGTACATCAAATTTACATTCATACATTTCATTTTCATCATTATACATTTGAAAATCTTACATAAAAAAATAAAAATTTTGAAAAAAAAAAACAAAAAATAGGTATTTTTGGCTTCCATAATTTGCACTATTTTCATTGAATTTCATCTAAATCATTCAAAATTTTGATATTTACATTAGATCTAAGATAAATTACAGCAACTCATCATTTAATAATCATTCACCTTGCATTTACATACTTTATTTGTAGGGTTTGCTTGAAATTGTACATTTTTCATATAACCTAGTAATTCCAAAAGCAAGGGTTTGTAGCTAAAATATTGTTTTAGATTTTACTACTCATTCTAACACTCATTAAAATCTGATTTTGGACTTTAGTATTTCATCATTATGTGTTATTGCATTTAAATTTCAAATTTTGCATTTACACATTATGTATTTCAACAAAAAAGAGGCATATTAATTCATATTTCCTTGAAATTTGACTCACATTGACCATTGTAGAAGCTTTGCATCACTTTAAAATCTGATCTGAGTTATTTTTCATATTAAATTTGATTAGATTTCATTCATTCATCATTTTGCATATTTTCATACCTTAATTTCACCATTAGGGTTTAAAAAATCCTTACATTTTCACTACATTTTGGCTAATCTTTCACCTAGCATTGCAAGATTGTGAAAGGAGGCTAGGCATGCAAAAAATGCTTCCTACACTAATATAATGAGGGGAGGAGAGTGCAAATTCAATTTTATCTTTACAATTATAGCTATGTTAACCCACTAACAGAGATATTGCAAAAAACACATACATAAGAATGTAAGACAGAAGAAGAGAGACACAAGATATACATGGGGAAAACCCTTATGGGTGAAAAACACCACACTCCAAAACACAACTCAAATGTATTCTGTAAACAAAGAAGGTTACAATATAATCACAAAGCCAATTCTCTTGCAAGAGTCTTTGACACTCGTATCTAGAGATGTTTCGACAGCATAGCAGTACTTGTAAAACCCATAGTACTCTCAAAAGCACCAGTTTATATAACAAATACAAGGCAAAATTGGCTCCACATTGGGATGGGCATCCAACATGGCCTCATGGCCCAAAACCTATGCCTATGGAAACTTGTCCAACGTTGTAGGATGCTCCTAACACTTGTCAAGTCACCCCATTCCAAGAAGGTCACCTATTTCTAAAATGGGCTATGACAGATGCTCTTACGACTCTTACAACCGTCATAGAATGTAATGCCCGCCTTGAACACCTTAAAGAAATACACATTTATGCTATATGAAACAGGAATTTTTTTTTTTTTAAATGAATAAGATAACAAGATAATGTTAACATAACTAATTACACCATTAAACTTACGACATGTTCTCCAAGGTTTCAAGGCTGCATTACTTAACAATTCAACTAACATAATTTAACATACCTTACTAACATCAGTAACTACATCTAAATCCAATGCACAATTAAATAACTTATTCTTATTCATTGCATGACATCATATAATCTAATCTACATGATCAAATACATAACTGAAATATTTTTCCTTACACATAAGTACATCATTACATAGTTTACAATGCCATCTTCTGACTACATCAAAAATACATACATTATGAATGAGCTGTTACACAAGTCTGGTACAAAATTATACACATACATCTTCATCATCTGGTATAAGTACAATTGTCTGTAAACTAAGATAAATCTTTTCTGCACATGAACTTTGACAAGAATAACCAATGGATAAGGAAGCTCTTCCACCCGACCATGTGGAACCCTAAGGTCCACCCCCCGAGCTAGGAGTTAACATGAGGTCCCAAACAATGACAATCAGGTAGACAAAGACTAACATGAACAAAGGATGACCAAATGCCAATACAACACATGGCAATAACATAAACAACACAACACAACTTCCAGAGGCAACACATAACATAAGTGGAGAGACCAAACAAGGAATGCTAGGTTGTAGTAGGGAGAGTGTCATCGCATGGTCCTAGCATGGGTTATCCTGACAGCCTCTCATTAGGCGCCAGCCCCATAGGGTGACACATGCGGAATCGACCTTCCTTTCATGAGGACAAGGAAGTCAATCATGCCGACCAGGCCTTCTCTACCCATCCTTAGTCTAAACGAGCACTATAGGCCATGGGAGAGGAATCCATTTATCTTGTTTAATGTGAAATCTACCCTTAACCCCCTAGTTCATTTTAGGTTATCACTTGATTAATCTACTTTCAATAGGTTATCCTGACTGCCACTTTGGGCGCCGACCCCACGTTGAAAGCCACTCTCCTTCCTAACACCTAGTAAACCTTAAACATCATACAAGGCATTGTAATAGTACACATACATGTTCACTGCAAGGTATAAACCCTCTTGCATTACAAACGGAATCATAACACTAGTTGTTATCCATTGCCTATAACATTACAACACTTTACTCTTTTACAGATTCCAGGTCTCTACATACGACAATTACGACAAAATGGATACAAGATAGTCACAACTAGATAAATATCTTATCCCGGGAATATTATATCCACAAAAAGCATTAACAACTTTCGACAATTCTACATTCGTAATAAATTGTACTTCATACTCAATTAGAATCACATGTTTAAAACACCACAACACTAGAACACCTATCCACATGTTGGTTGTACTCAAAACACGATGAACTATGCCTTTGGAATTTTGACCATTGACAATTTGCCATATTACGACAACGAGAATTCTTAATTCGTACAATTCAGTTCAAGTTCTAGGGTTACACTAACTTCCTTCTTGTAAATAAATTTGTCATAAAATCAATAGTGATATACAATAACTCTTTTAATTGAACCAATTGATTTTATATTTAACGCAACAATTATATTAATACACTACAATCGAGATCATCCAATTTCTTTATTTTATTCCTCACTAGCATTAGATGAATCGAGTAGTTTAACCAACCAAATTTCAACCATTTAATTTAAACTTAATTATAATATTTAATTCACTTTTGCCTAAAAACGATAATCTAATACAAGATATATATGCAACAATGTATCTTATCACATAATTTAATCACTCCAACGATGGCATTGTATTAAAAATAACATTACTATTACGTTAGGGCATTTGACTATCACCTTTTCCGGTTGAAATAATAATAATAAAAATAACCATATTATTAATAACATTAACAATAAAAATAACATTAATAACATTAACAATAAAAATAACATTAATTATTTATCCCTTAATCAACTCTAAAATTAACGTTATTATTATTTTTATAGCGGATGACATGTAAAAATTGTAACTGGTTGTTTAACCATTGAAGTGGATGATATGTAATCAACCTAATGATTTCTGGCAGTGTCCAATAAACTTGCAAATTTGATGAATTGATGGCATCCACATAAACAGATTTCTCTTTGTCTAACGAAAGGCACTAATGATTGTGTTTTCTGAAGTATTCGTAACTAAGAGTGTAGTACTATTGTCTAATATTTTTTTGTTCGCCGTAGTCTTAATTTTAAACAGGATAGATTTATACTATTTTCTTTGTAATGGATGATATTTAAGTAGGCTTATGTCTGAGTAATTCTACCATTGTCTGGTAGCATTCCATTCAGCACCCTCAACTTGCAAATGTGTTATAGATGACAGTGATTGGCATTAAATTGTTTTTTGGTAATGACAAATCAAATTTGATGAATAAACTGGAAATGACTTAACAAGACGGCAGTAGTTTTCTCTAGGCAGTCCCAGCCCCAAATCTAAATTCCTTAGTAGTGTGGATTTCCAATCATGGAAAGTGTGATTACAAGTTTAAAATACATAGAAATACCTCCCCTCTGGCTTAATTTCTGACAGAAATTAGCAGATTGCAAACTCTTTTTGCATATTACAAGCTACTGTTTGTAATGTGAGTAGGGTCGATCCTCCTTGGGCTGCGCTAGCCTTCCAGAGGGAGCACTTACTTATCATTGAGGTACCTATTAAATCTGTACTTGTTGAGTGGTTGTTTTTAAGAAAAACGTTGAACTAAAATGCAGGTGCAAGCTAAGTATTGGTGGTGCAGGAGCACCCCTACAAGACAGGATATAGGTTCATTGTCTGCATGACAGGACATTAGTCTATTTTTAGCATGTTTGACTTCATAATGTAATAAGGTCCATTGGACCAATGCATATGTATTAGATCAGCCTAGGAGAGTGTGCAGGTAGTTAGAGTTCATGATCAGGTTGTCTGAGCTGTCTTCTCCCAGCCGCTTGGAAGCTCCCAGCCGCTGGGAACTGAGCTGGTAGTACTCGTAGGATATTGCTATAAATAACTCAGATTAGTTAGAGTTTGATATCATATCAGAGAGAGTAGTAGAGAGTAGTAGTTATGTTATGTTGTACTGGTGATTGAGTGAGGTCCAGAGATCAGTCCAGACATTGTGAAACATTGTTGGTTGATAGTATTGCAGAAACAGGACATTTGTGTTTCATCTAAATAAGATCTCATCAATTGCATTATCTGGTTTATCAGCTGTTTATGTTTTGATTTCTGTTCTGATTACAGGTTAATGGATACTTTCAACCCTTCCACTAGTTGATTCTGTGAATCGGTGGAATGGTCATGCATGTTAGTTTAGGTTGTATTTTAGTTTTCTGTTTATGCATTTCATTGAGTGGGAGATCGATTGGTAGCATGCTGTGAATCAACCTAGCATCCTCATGTGCTAGGATTTAGGAAGATAAACTGTTAAGTTTTGATCTGAAGGTGATTCGGCCCAATCATCATATTTTCTTTGTGAAATTGTGCGGTTCTGTGAGTTTGCATGCAGCTGACGGATATACAGGGATCTGCATGTGCTTTTCTAGACGGAGTGAATCGCATCGACATCTGCGAGTATATCGCTATCCGGATCGGGTTATGAAGCTGACGAAGACTGCATGTTTTGAATGCATCAGGATGATATAGGTTGGATATATACTCAGTGTGTATATCATCGTCAGGATCATCTTTCGTGTGTAGCCATCGTCCGCATGTCGCTATCGCATGCAGGAGTGAAAGTTCACTTTTTGGCTAAGGACCGGAAAGGTCATCACCAGGATATTGAAAAGGTCACCGGATATTCATTATCATGTTGCGGAGGATATAAGTGTCTTATATCCTGTTGACATCATCATCAGGTGTATTGACATCATCATCGGGTGTAAGTGACGTCATCGTCATCAGGATATTGCGAATATCACCCTATGCAAGTTTATCCTGCTGTCGCTAAGTGTTTTGGCATCGGTGTAAGTCATCGGCATAAAGTTGGTTAACATCATCAGGATGTTTCAATATGACCGGATAAGTCATATCCTGATGCTGTTGTTTGAGTAGTCGGATATCGGGGTGACGTAAGCATCGAAGGAAAGGTGCGTGAGTTGTCGTCATCAGGATATATTGGAGGAACCGGATATTTTATATCCTGCTGATGAAGATGATATCGAACATCATGATGATGAAGATAGAGTTTGGCGGTATGATGAACAGTGAACATCAGGAGGATGTTTGCGCTTGCCGAATGTGATGATGCTGCTGACAAGCAAAAGGCGAAAGGCGATAAGGAAGTGAACAGTAGTTAGCAGGAGGATATTTCATGCCTCTTCGAAATATGATGATGTTGTCTGTGTTAGCAAGAAATATGATGATGATGATAAGCCGATTGGTATTACATACTGCATGTCCAGGATTTTAACATGCTGGTTGTGTTAATGACTCCTCCTTCCCATTTGTAAGCTTCTGTTGCGTTTTCCTCTGCATCATAGTGGTATCAGAGCAAAGGAAGGATCTTCTGGAAAAGATCAGGATATAGCAGGATGTCAGGTGACGAAGGAACATCTGAGATGCCGGCAAGGATGACCAACATTGAGTTGGCAGTTCTGGTGAAGAAACAGATTGCAGAGAGCAAGGCCGTGAAGGCTCAGAATCAGGAATTGAAGGATGAGTTAGCGAAGTTGAGGAGCAGAGTAGGTTTTGGTAGAGAAGAAGATAGGGAAGAAGAAGAGATCCCTAGTTGGAACGAGGAGGTCATTCCTGCAGACCAGAGACCACTGTTGAACGCCTTCAAGGCCATGGAGAGGAGAACCATGGATGTGAAACTGGATTTGCCAGTGTTTACAGGAAAGATGGAACCTGATTCAGTGATGGAGTGGATAGACTCCTTGAACAATTTCTTTGAAACAGAGGAGATACCAGAACAACAGAGAGTGAAAATAGCCCAGTCAAAAATGAAAGAAGCTGCCTTGACATGGTGGAATTTCGTCCAAGATGATAGAGTATAGGAAGGAAAGCGTAGAGTCACTACATGGAAGAAAATGATGGCGTTAGTAAAGGAAGCTTATGTCCCATTGGATTACAGTATCCAATTACACAAGAGGAAGCAAAACCTGAAGCAGAAGGAGCTAGATGTCAGCTCATATACAGAAGAATTCATGAAACTTTGTATGAAAACAAAGGTAAAGGAAAGTGAAGAAGAGAAGGTAGCCAGATACCTTAATGGATTGAGGTTCAACATTCAGGAAGATTTAAGTCTGCATAATCCAGATACAGTTCAGAAATGCTTTCAGTTGGCATTGAAAGTGGAAGAGAAGTTAAAGAGAAAACAAGAACAACACAATAGAGGAAGAGGAAGACAACAAAGGGGTGGAAGAGGTCCTTTTAGAGGTAGAGGACATGGACATGGATATCAAGGAGAATCCAGCCATGACAATAGTAAGGGAAATAATAGTCAGAACCAAGGGGAAAATTATAGTCAGCAAGGAAACTTCAGAGGTAGAAGACCTTTCAGAGGAAGATCCCAGGGCAGAGGATCCATCAGATGTTATAACTGTAACAAAGAAGGCCATATAGCCAGCAGATGTCCAGAAAAGGCCACAAGCTCAACAGGAGAAAGGAGAACAAATCTGATCCAAGAACCTGATAATCAAAGTATGACAGGCTCTAATGATTTTCAGAGTGTGAATGCTCCTGATAATTATGGATACCCAGAAAGTGGAGAGTCCCTAATGATGAGAAGAACAATGACTACCATGAAGGTACCTGACAAAGAATCCCCTCAAAGAAAGTCTCTTTTCAAGACTATTTGCAAAGCAGGAGGTAAGGCATGTAAAGTTTTGATTGATTCTGGTTCTACTGAAAATTTTGTGTCTGAAGAAATGGTGACAAAGCTTAAGCTTAGGAGATTGCCTCACCCATCCCCATATAAAGTCTCATGGCTTACCCAAGGTCAGCAGACAATTGTAGAAGAGCAGGCTTGGGTAGAATTTCAGATTGGAGCATATAAGGATAAGTTGTTGTTTGACATTACCACGATGGATGCTTGCAATCTTTTATTTGGTAGACCATGGCAGTATGATTTGAAGGCACAACATGATGGTGTTAGAAACATTTATACAATCACTAAAGATGGTAAGGTTATAAAGTTACTACCATTGACGGAGAAGGAGGAGAAATCTAAAGGAAAAGAGGTGAAGGTAATGCTGATGGAAGGTAAACAGTTCATGAAAGAAGTAGCAGCAGAAGGTGCAGTTGCATATGCCCTAATCCCATGTATGAGGGTGAATAAAGAATAGCAGCAAGAAGTCAAGGAAGAGAAAAAGCAAAGGTTCATAGACCCAGCTATCCAAGAGCTATTGGATAAGTACAAAGGTATCATCTCAGAAGGAATGCCCAGATCCCTACCACCTGTCAGAGATATTAGTCACTGCATAGACTTAATTCCAGGGTCAACACTTCCAAACAAAGCAGCCTATAAGCTAACTCCAGAACAGAATGCAGAAGTAGCCAGACAAATTGAAGAATTATTAGATTCAGGTCTGATTGGGAAAAGTTTAAGTCCATGTGCAGTACCAGCTGTACTAGCACCAAAGAAGGAAGGTACTTGGAGGCTTTGCACAGATTCTAGAGCTATTAACAAGATCACAATCAGGTATAGGTTTCCAATCCCTCGGATAGAGGATTTACTTGACTGTTTGGGAGGTGCTAAGTATTTTACAAAAATAGATCTAAAGAGTGGATATCATCAGATCAGGATTAGGCCAGGAGATGAATGGAAAACAACATTCAAAACTAATGAAGGGTTATATGAATGGAAGGTTATGCCTTTTGGTTTATCTAATGCACCTAGTACTTTTATGAGGTTGATGAATGAGGTTTTGAAAGAGTTCATTGGTAAGTTTGTCATAGTATATCTAGATGACATTCTGATTTTCAGCAACACAAAAGCAGAACATCTCAGACACATAGATTTGGTTCTTAAGAGGTTGCATGAAGAGCAGCTGATGATAAATTTAGACAAGTGTTTGTTCATGCAAGAGGAGATCACATATTTGGGTTTTGTCATTTCACAAGGAAAGTTACAAATGGATAAGGAGAAGGTAAGTGCCATATTGTCTTGGCCAACCCCAAAGACTATGAATGATGTCAGAAGTTTCCATGGGTTAGCAACCTTCTACAGGAAGTTTATACGAGGGTTTAGTCATATTTGTGCACCCATGCTTGATACCATCAAAGGAGGACAGAAGTGCAGATTTGTTTGGACTCAAGGAGCAGATGATTCTTTTGAAACATTGAAGAAGAAGGTGGCACAGCAGCCAGTCCTTGCACTTCCAGACTTTAACAAAATCTTTCAGGTGGAATGTGATGCCAGTCACATGGCCATTGGAGCAGTACTCAGCCAAGAAGGTAGACCTATTGCATTTTTCAGTGAGAAGCTCAATGATGCTAAAAAGAGGTATTCCTCATATGATTTGGAAATGTATGCTTTAGTCCAGTCACTCAAGAAATGGAGGCATTACTTGATGCCAAAGGAATTCATAGTATTCACAGATAACCAGGCTCTGAGTTTCATAAACAGCCAGGAAAAGCTGAACCACAGACACATGAAATGGGTAGAAACCTTACAAGCGTTTACTTTTACATTGAAGCATAAGAAAGGAGTCAAGAATAAAGTTGCAGATGCTTTGAGCAGGAGAGTTCTAACAGTCAAACAGATTCAGTTAGAAAGTGTTGGCATTGATTCACTAAAGACCATGTATGAGATTGATGAAGATTTTGGGGAGATATATCATGTATGTACTTCTTTTGGAGAGAAATATCATGCTGAATTCTCTGAATTTTTGATTCAGGATGGATTGTTGTTCAAAGGTGGACAGTTATGTATTCCAAGGTGTTCTATGAGGTTAAACATCATTAAGGAGAAACATTGTGGAGCTATGGCAGGTCATTTTGGTCTAGATAAGACTCTTGATCTTGTCCGAAGACATTACTTTTGGCCTAAGTTACAATCAGATGTCAGAAAGTTTGTGGAGACATGTGTGATATGTCAGAAAGCTAAAGGCAGGTCAACTAATGCAGGTTTATATCAGCCCTTACCCATTCCTTCCAGACCATGGGAAAGCATAAGTATGGATTTTGTCTTGGGTTTACCAAGGACAAGGAAAGGGTTTGACAGTGTTTTTGTTGTAGTGGATAGATTCAGCAAAATGGCACATTTCTTGCCATGCAAAACCACTGCTGATGCTTCATACATTGCAGATTTGTTTTTCAGGGAGATTGTCAGAATCCATGGATTGCCATTGAGCATAGTGTCAGATAGGGATGTGAAGTTTATTGGTCACTTCTGGAGAACTCTTTGGAAGAAACTTGGAACAAATTTGTCTTTTTCCTCTACATATCATCCTCAAACGGATGGACAGACTGAAGTAGTGAACCGTTCCTTAGGAAATTTGCTTAGATGTTTGACAAAACAACATGGAGAAAAGTGGGATAATATTCTATCTCAAGCTGAATTTTCCTATAATGATACTGTCAATAGGAGCACAGGGAAATCACCTTTCTAGATAGTTTATGGTGTGCATCCAAGAGGAATTTTGGAATTGAGAGATCTACCTACAGTAGACCCTATTAGTGCAGAAGGAGAAGCTTTTGCAGAAGCCATAAAAGAGGTTCATGATCAAGTCAAGACCCAACTACAGCAAACCACCTTGAAGTATAAGGAATATGCTGATAAAAAGAAGAAGGATGTTCAGTTTGATGTTGGAGATTTGGTATGGGTTCATTTGAAGAAGGACAGACTTCCTAAGGGAAAATATACTAAACTTATGCAGAGAAAAGTTGGACCATGTCAGATCTTGCACAAGCATGGACAGAATGCTTATGAGATACAACTCCCCCCTGATCTTGGTTTGTCGCCTATATTCAATGTATGTGATTTAACTCCATACAAGTCTTATCCAGATGCAGATCAGGATCTCCTACAGGGTACAGTCGATGATGACATTCCCAAGCATGATCCTCCATAGTTGCAGAAGGTTTTGGACACCAGAGTGGTCAAACAGACCCGGAACAAACAGTACTTGGAGTATCTAGTCTCTTGGAAGGGAAAACCTAATTCCGAAGCAGTATGGATGACTGAAGAGCAGATCCAGAAACATGGTGCAGATCTTCATACTCTCATCTCAAGTGGACTTGAGATTTGTTCTTCTGGGGAGTATGGTGTAGGAGCACCCCTACAAGACAGGATATAGGTTCATTGTCCGCATGACAGGACATTAGTCTATTTTTAGCATGTTTGACTTCATAATGTAATAAGGTCCATTGGACCAATGCATATGTATTAAATCAGCCTAGGAGAGTGTGCAGGTAGTTAGAGTTCGTGATCAGGTTGTCTGAGCTGTCTTCTCCCAGCCACTTGGAAGCTCCCAGCCGCTGGGAACTGAGCTGGTAGTACTCGTAGGATATTGCTATAAATAACTCAGATCAATTAGAGTTTGATATCATATCAGAGAGAGTAGTAGAGAGTAGTAGTTATGTTATGTTGTACTGGTGATTGAGTGAGGTCCAGAGATCAGTCCAGACATTGTGAAACATTGTTGGTTGATAGTATTGCAGAAACAGGACATTTGTGTTTCATCTAAATAAGATCTCATCAATTGCATTATCTGGTTTATCAGCTGTTTATGTTTTGATTTCTGTTCTGATTACAGGTTAATGGATACTTTCAACCCTTCCACCGGTTGATTCTGTGAATCGGTGGAATGGTCATGCATGTTAGTTTAGGTTGTATTTTAGTTTTCTGTTTATGCATTTCATTGAGTGGGAGATCGATTGGTAGCATGCTGTGAATCAACCTAGCATCCTCATGTGCTAGGATTTAGGAAGATAAACTGTTAAGTTTTGATCTGAAGGTGATCCGGCCCGATCATCATATTTTCTTTGTGAAATTGTGCGGTTCTGTGAGTTTGCATGTAGCTGACGGATATACAGGGATCTGCATGTGCTTTTCTAGACGGAGTGAATCACATCGACATCTGCGAGTATATCGCTATCCGGATCGGGTTATGAAGCTGACGAAGACTGCATGTTTTGAATGCATCAGGATGATATAGGTTGGATATATACTCAGTGTGTATATCATCGTCAGGATCATCTTTCGTGTGTAGCCATCGTCCACATGTCGCTATCGCATGCAGGAGTGAAAGTTCACTTTTTGGCTAAGGACCGGAAAGGTCATCACTAGGATATTGAAAAGGTCACCGGATATTCATTATCATGTTGTGGAGGATATAAGTGTCTTATATCCTGTTGACATCATCATCAGGTGCATTGACATCATCATCGGGTGTAAGTGACGTCATTGTCATCAGGATATTGCGAATATCACCCTATGCAAGTTTATCTTGCTGTCGCTAAGTGTTTTGGCATCGGCGTAAGTCATCGGCATAAAGTTGGTTAACATCATCAGGATGTTTCAATATGACCGGATAAGTCATATCCTGATGCTGTTGTTTGAGTAGTCGGATATCGGGGTGACGTAAGCATCGAAGGAAAGGTGCGTGAGTTGTAGTCATCAGGATATATTGGAGGAACCAGATATTTTATATCCTGCTGATGAAGATGATATCGAACATCATGATGATGAAGATAGAGTTTGGCGGTATGATGAACAGTGAACATCAAGAGGATGTTTGCGCTTACCGAATGTGATGATGCTGCTGACAAGCAAAAGGCGAAAGGTGATAAGGAAGTGAACAGTAGTTAGCAGGAGGATATTTCATGCCTCTTTGAAATATGATGATGCTGTCTGTGTTAGCAAGAAATATGATGATGATGATAAGCCGATTGGTATTACATACTGCATGTCCAGGATTTTAACATGCTGGTTGTGTTAATGACTCCTCCTTCCCATTTGTAAGCTTCTGTTGCGTTTTCCTCTGCATCAATTGGAGCCCATACTACTTTGTGCACCCAGACGTCTCTATAAGAGATTAAATGCAGTTTATAAGCAATGCGAAAACAAATGCTAGGAAGAGTGCAGCATTTGGTTAACCATCAGAAATGATAAGACAGTCGTCCCATATAAGGAAGATATATAGGCAATATACAAATGAATGTATAATAAAATCTAGTCCCTAACCCAGCGATTTGCTATAGTTGACTGTATTATCATGTCATGGGATGGTCGATTCATTATTGGCTTTAACTATGATGACACATCCGATCCCTTGACTACATCTGTTCTTCTTCAACAAAACTAAGGTTCAAAGCCTTCTTAGATCTAGCAGCTATATATGTGCGCCCTGAAACTATTAAGCAAACACAAATTGCAGGAGTAATGACAATGTATTTGGCAGGTGTATTACCAGATCCACCATCTTTGCTAGCGTACAATCCAGCTTGCATGAGAATGGGAGCTTTGGAGCTAGAAACTAATTTCAACCCCATATACAACCCTTTTGCAATACACCTACAGTTGATTTAAATATGTGCATGGTCGACCTTCTTGCCCATGCTGGCGATCATGAGGACACCCTAAACTTCATCACTAAGAGGCTCATTAAAATCTGCAATGGTTGAATAAGTGCGTATCATGTGCCATTTATATGGAAACAAAACTACTACATGACTTATGTTCTTCTCCCAAACATACATGCATAGGCGGCCAAGACGTGAGGGTTAAATGGTCTGAAGACTACTGAATGATAGAATAATTAAAAAGATCCCTGGGTGAAGTTGGATCTAAAGCCATAAAATGGCATACATTTCATGTAGGAGGTAGATCACACCTATAGGTAAGGGAGATCTTTGCATAGTCGTTGGAGAAATTGGCTTGGATGCTGAAGCCACCTGGAAGGCAATGATTGCAGGATATGCACAAAACAAACCTATTAAAGGTGCTTTAGAACTAATCAAGCAGATGACACTGATAGGTATACAACTAGACCATGCCAAAAATAGGAGCCTTGTTATGAGTATACTCGCCCATCATAGCTGATGATGCATAAATAGGCAAGGTAATTGTGTAAACTGTATGCAGACGCCTCAAGGGTACAGGAAATAGGGATCAAAGAAATGCACGAATGATTTTAATAATCTGATACAGATCATGTATAAATTCAGAGGTTGTTTTCTTTCTCTTTTCTAATTTGGATCCCTAAACAATAAAATAAAACTCATATTTTCTTCTCAATCATTTATGCAGAGATGGGTCGGTAATTAATTATATCTTAGATAAAAAAATTGTTTGAAATGAAATGGTTGCAGGATAGGTATAGGATAGAATATCAAGAGGCTCTAAAAACTATCAAACAAAGGCGAATTGGAGGAGTAAAGAAAGATAGATTTCCATCATTCCATCTAAATAAAACACAAATAGAATATAGAAGACATTAGAACCTGTATCCGAAGCTTAGACTCAATGCAAAAATCAATTCTTCAGTTGCAAAAATTCGATCCTGCAATCTTCCTCCTCAATCCTTCTTCTTCCTCCAAAAATCCCCTTCTTCTCTCTGCAAAATCCCTTTTATCAAACAACCCTTCCACCTTGTAAGGATGCGACACGCGATCCTATGCCTCCTCCAACCTCAAAATGTATTTTTTTATTATTTTAATGATCCCACTAAGTTGTTTTTATTAAAATTATGATTTTTATTAATATAAATATGTGATTCCAACTATTTTTTTATTAATAAATTGTAACATTACACAATACCTATAAATTTTACAACTTAATTATAATTTATTTTATTAATTAAATTGCAAATCATGAATTACAACATGACTTACAATTTATTTATTTATTTAAATATTCATTACAACTAATTTCTACATTCAACAATACAAAATGTCTTATAATTTTTATTTAACAATTTTACTTCACATAAATCCATAATTTTATCTACAACAATTATCCTCAATTATCAACAATTATAATTATGCTCAATTATCAACTTTTACAAATATATTTAATTATCAACATTATAATTTCTGCGTAATGATTCTATTTCATGTACAACACTGCATTACAGACTTAGACACCTTTGGACCTACTTAGACTTCAAAGTATAACATTACCTGTCTGCAAGTCATGACCAAATGACAGACAACGACCACAAGGGTAAACTGACAACCAGACAACACTAACAAGGGACCCCACATTAACTCCAAACAACTAATCCATTGGTGAAGGCACGCTCAGACCTAGTAAATCAGGTGGAGTCGGTGCCTAGTACCTGCATCCTGCAGCAATGCACAATTAAACATAACAAGATATATATCCACATGCAATCCTATAGTGAATGGAAATCACAGTGAGGTAGGGTACTCGAGAGCGAGTAATACAAAACTGTTCCATTCATGTTCTTGTCTAAACAAATCACTACATTAAACAAGATATCTAATTACTATTCAACAACATAAAACAATCAATTATCTTACAATCAAATATAGCAATTAACATCAAAACATCTATAACAACTAGTTCATTTATCCAAGTCTAAAGCATAAAATAATAGAATCCAACATCAGCAACTATTATCATAACAATTAGGTCCATAATGAATTAACAAAATAACAAGAAATCCATCATCAACCAATCTAAGATACTATCATAATGTCTAATACTACTAAGCAACATCAATCTGATAGACGACCAGTTGAGGGGCACTACATAGAATCTATCATAGTTGTCATAACTCACAGCTGTAAGAGAATCTATCATACACAGGCTATAAATAGCGTATTCTCTTACAACATGTCATAGTCCACCTTGGGGCACCCAAAGATGCCTTTTTTAAAGATGCTCTTTGACACATGTCTTCACCTATCATAGAATCTCGTATTTCTGACTCTTACATGTCATAACTTTGTCATAGGAATCTATCATGACTATTTCAGTCAATATTCCCTTACACAACATCCAAGATGCTGACACATGGCAAAATATTCCTACCACTAAGTGGGACGCCTCTCTCCTCATGTGATGACAAAATTACATGTGGTCATTTGCCATGTAGGATGACACATCACCATGCCAACTCCCACAATATGACAACATAGGATTTGCATCCAGTTAATACAATAGGCAATAAATAAATAAATACAATGTAAAAATACAAGGAATTACCAAGGTTGAGACACCTTAATTCCCAACATTCTCCCACTTGTTGAACACCTTGTAAGAGCCAATAGAATTAACAGGATTTAACTGCTATAGGCTAAGAGGCCGATAGACTCCGAACACCATGTGAACTTCTCTATGCCCACTAGTTTCGTCAATACATCTGTAACATTCTTCAAAGTATCTACCTTCTCCAAATTTACCTTCCCATCCTCTACCATGTCTTGCATGAACTGAAATTGTGCATCAATATGCTTTGTTCTAGCATGGAAAGTTGGATTCTTCCCAAGGCAAATCACACTCTAATTGTCACAACAAATCGTAATCTGTCCTATATCAACACCAATATCTAAACACAATCTCTTAAGCTAAATGGCTTCCTTGCAAGCATGAGTTGCTTTCATGTACTTAGCTTCTATAGTGGACAAAGCAACCACAGGTTGTCGCTAACTCATCCAACTAATTGCACCACCAAACATAGTGAACACATAGGCACTGGTGGATCTCCTACTGTCAATGTCACCCGCCCAATCAAAATCCACAAATCCATGAATACAAACTAAATGTGGAGGTCTTGTAGCATTTCCATGATAGCAAATGGAATACTCAGAAGTACCCCTCACATATCTAAACACTCACTTAACCGCATCCCAATGTATATGTCTAGGATTAGCCATAAATCGACTAAGGACTCCCATTGCTTGGGCAATGTTTGGTCTTGTGTAGACCATAGCATACATCAAACTACCAACAATACTAGCATAAGGTACTCTATTCATGTCCTCCACCTCACTAGGAGATTTTGGATAATCATTGACAGGCAACTTTGTCCCCAATGAAATAGGAACACACAATGGTCTACAATCTGCCATGCTGAACCTATCCAACACGGTTTTCACTTACTTACTCTGGCTTAACCAAAGTTTTATGTTAGCTCTGTCTCTTCTGATTTCCATTCCCAGAATGTACCTGGTTGCTCCAAGATTTTTCATCTCAAACTGTGCTGATAACTAAGACTTCAAATAAAAAATCATATTCTTACCATTCCCAATCAATAGCATATCATCAACATACAATGCAATAATGAGAATATGATCATTGTCAAATTTGTAATACACACAATGATCTGATTTTGATCTCAGATATCCAATCGACAACATAAAAACATCAAACTTCAAGTACCACATCCTAGGAGACTACTTCAAATCATACAAAGACTTCTTTAACTTGCAAACCAAATTTTCTTTACCTTTCTCTATGTAATGTTATGGCTGTGACATGTAGATTTCTTCCTCCAAATCACCATGAAGGAAAGCTATCTTCACATCCATTTATTCTACCTCTAAGTCATAAGCAGCTGCAAGAGATAACAAGAATTGAATGGATGTCATCTTTGCAATGGGAGAGAAAATTTCACCATAATCAATTCCCTCCACTTATGAGTACCCCTTCGCAACCAATCTAGCCTTGTACTTTTCAACACTGCCATCTGCACCAAATTCCTTCTTGAACACCCATTTGCATCCAACAGGTTTCCATCCATCAAGCAAAGGCACCAAGTCCCACGTTTTATTCTTTTCCAAAGAATCCATCTCATCTTCTATGGCCTCCTTCCAAGAACCTCCATCTTTCATGCCCATAGCCTCTTTCATAGTTCTAGACTCATCAGTGTTAGTAAAGCAAAAGCACAACTAGAATCAAGAAATGAATAACCAAACCTATCAGGTTGCTTTCTTGTTCATGTAGACCTCCTCAATGGCTGAGGTTGAGGTTTTGCTTCTTCTTCTGAGCTTTTAGAGCTGCTAGAGCTCTCCTCATTATCAAGTCTCATAGGGTCTATCTGTTCAGTCTTCTCAAGGGTAGAAGGAAGGTAAACCATATCTTCTTTCTTTTTTATATGTTATGGTTGTAGAACAATAGAAGAAGGCTCTCTGAAGATAACACTTCTTATATACAACACTTTTCAGCCACAGGATCCCAAATCTTGTATCCTTTCATATTGACACCATAGCCAATGAAAATGCATTTAACAGCCTTGTTCTCCAATTTAGACCATTTCTCCCTAGGCATATGTACATATGCCTCACAACCAAAAACATGAAAATGTATAACTAAAGGCTTCTTACCAGACCACACCTCCATAGGTGTCTTACCAACAAGAGATGATGGAGGAGATCTATTTACCAGATAGAAAGTAGTGGCAACATCTTCAGCCCAAAACTTTTATTCGAGGCTTGCTCCACTAGGCATACTCCTAGCCTTCTCCATCAGTGTCCTGTTCATCCTCTCTGTAACTCCATTTTGTTGTGGGGTGTATGGAGTTGTCTTATGTCTTTCAATCCCTTTCTCTTTACAGAACTTATCAAACTCTATTGAACAAAACTGACCACCATTTTCAGTTCTCAAACACTTAATCTTTTTACTAGTCTAATTTTCAGCAAAGGCTTTAAACTCCTTAAACTGACTAAAGACTTTAGTCTTGCTTGTGATAAAATAAACCCAAGTCCTTCTACTGTAATCATCTATGAAAGATACAAAATATACAGATTTTGAAATTGAAGGAACATTAATAGAACCAAACACATCAGAATGAATAAGATCCAATACACCATAAGACTTGTGAGAACTAGAGTAAAACTGAACACAGTTTTTCTTTCCATAAATGCAATGTTTGCAAAAGTCAAACTTGAGATTACAATCATTTAACCCCTCAATGAGGTTTTTATTTTTTAGAGTATGCAGACCCTTCTCACCAATGTGGCCATATCTCAAATGCCATAACATAGTCTTTTCAGTAGGAAGTTTAACTTCCAAAGCATGTGCACTACCATTAGAATGTGTTACAATAGATTTCTTCAATGCTCGTTCAGATGGTGGGGATGAAGTGACTGCAGCTCTTTTCTTCAAGTCAGAAGATCTATTACACTGTGAAGTGTATGCCTCTAGCTGAAATAGAGTACCTCTTCGAGTACCCTTCACAAGCACCATAGATCCTCTAGTCATCTTGCATCCATCCTTTGAAAAGACAACCTGCACACCTACATCATTTAACATACTTATAGAAAGTAGGTTATGTGCTAGGCTTGGGATGTACATAACCCCAGTGATCGCCTACACTCATCCATCAGGGAATCAAATTGAGACTCTTCCATGACCAACAATCTTTAAATGATAATCATCACCCAGGTACACTCTTCCACCATTGAACTCTTCATAGGCAAGGTCATGTGGATAGATGCACTAGAATCAATCAACCACACATCATCAGATGCATGGGTGGCTAGGGCTACAATGAAGGCATCACCATCATCTTGTGACTTGTCAGAATCTGAATTAGGAGTATTCTTCTTTTGCTTTTTCTTCTCCTCTTTGCATTCCATTCATAAATGCCCAGTTTTTCCACAATTCCAACAGAGAGCCTTGGACTTTCTAGGAGATTTGGATCTCCCATAGTATTTAGATCTACCCTTTTCACCTTTCTTGTCCTTCTTCTTCCCTTCCTCTTTGGGTCTTCCATGAACTGTAAGATCTTCTTTAGCTGACTCAGTTGTCTTTCTCTACATTTCTTCAGATAATAGCAAAGATACTATAGAGTAAAATACTCTACATGTACGTTTTTGAGTTTCAGTTGTGTGAGCTCTGGTTCTGTTTCTCTGAGTTTTAGTTTTAGCAGTGAGGTTTTTGACACAGAGCGCAGGCGCGCGGGTTTTATTTTGTAAATTTTGGCTAAGTCCCAGAGATGCAGTGGTAGCTGCCAAGTGTCAGCACCCAAGACACATTATAAGGTTTCTCAAAGTAGCGCAATGGTACCAAGTGTCTTTTTGTATTTCTGCGGAGTGTGCCAAGTGTCGGCGTCCCTTTAATGTTTCTCATAATGTGGCGGGTCCCTTTTTAAAGCTTCAGTGAGCGCGGAAGGTGCCAAGTGGCAACTACGGAGGGTTTCTTTTAAGTTTCTTAAAGTTACACGGGAGGTGCCACGTGTCGCATATAATTTCTGTGGAGTGCGCCAAGTGTTGACATCCGCGGGTTCCCTTTTTGTTTCATCGCTAAGTAAAGAGTATGGTGGGCACCGTTAATGTTTCTAAAGTTTCCGCAGAGCCGCCATGTGTCACCATCCGCATGAACCTTATGAGTCTTAGTTGTTTCTGTTGTGTTTCACAAAGTTCTGCAGAAGTTGCCATGTGTCATCCTCTACAGAACTCCCTAAAGGTATCTACAACCTCTCTAAGTTAAGCGGAAGCTACCACGTATATGTTTCTAATATCAGCAGAAGGCGCCACCTGTCCTTTTCTTTTTGACGCTACTCGAGCATGGGGTTTGGTGGGTCCCATTTTTGGTAAGTGATTAAAGGCTCGAGGCAATGGACCGAGACAGATGGCAAAACCTGAGCACTCCTAATATAAAGCCACAGTAAAACTCTAAGTAAAGCGGAAAGTGCCACGTATCTTTTTGCAAGGGACGCGGATGCTGCCAAGTGTCATTTTCCGGTGACTCCTGAATAGTGAAAAGGTTTTCAAGTAAAGAATGAGGAGAGTGCCATCTGTCTTAAGGGTTGTTTCTCATTGCAGTGGAGAATGCCATGTGTTAGTTTTCTATTGTTCTGGAAAGATGAAGGAGTTTCAAGAAAGAGGCGTGTATGGATGCCAGCTGTCCCAAGGGTTTATAGTTGCAAAGACTATCAGAAACTACCACGCGTTCCTACTTGATTCAAAGTAAGTGGAGTTACATGTATCTGTTTTAGCCAATGAACTTGCAGAGTGACTAACCGTTTCAGATTCGAAAGATTTCTTCTGTCAGACACTTCCAGTTAAGTCCCAATTCGGTTAGGCCGTTGGGATTTTGATCGTGCAGGCAATCTTTGAGCCAATCCAGTGCTATAAATATGGTTTCAGACCATGGATGAGATATAGAAAATTCTCTGTATTTAGACTGTTATCACAAGAGCTAAGAAGAGTTTTTGAAAGATCTTGTGTTGTGGCCAGTAGTATCATTTGTCTTTGTTCTGTTTTCTTGATTCAGAGAGTTTGTATAACTGTGCATGATTTTGTGCCTTTTATGTAACTAGAAAATTAATAAAAGATAGAGTTCTATGCCTTTGCTGATATTTTCTGTGTCATTTCAAGAATCTTTCAAGTCGTGAGCCTTTGTTTCTATTTACTTTCATCTTTTACATTAATCATGCATTGTTTGCTGTTTAATGTAACTGAATCCTAAAAGTAGTTTCACTGTACTTAATGATAAGGAACAAATCATACTCGGGCACATTGCCATAGTTAAATTTCCCTTCATTGCATTTGTAATTCTGCTTTACTCCTATCCTTTTTCGAAATACATTTAAAAGAAGAGCCAGCTTCTTTAAAATCTGGAGGTTACTCTGAGGGACATTCCCATGTCTCAGAGTTTCCCATGTTGGTGTTGGAAACATCGCAATTCTAAGCATCAACAGATACTACTTCATCCATCGTGAAGGTTGTTGTAGTGCTTCCAATAGCAATGACAAGATGATCCCATGAATCTAGAAAAGAACAAAGTAGGGTCATACATTGATCCTCCTCCTCCATTTTCACACCCATAGATGTCAATTGTGCAACAATCATGTTAAAAGCATTCAAATGGTCTATAACAAATTCTTTGTCTTTCATCTTTAGAGTAAATAACTTCTTTTTCAGAAAGAGCTTGTTCACCAGGGACTTGGCTTGATAAACAGATCCCAACTTCTTCCAAAGTTCTTTAGCAGTCTTCTCCTCAGGGACATTCAATAGGACAGAGTCAGCTAGATAGAGTCTTATGAGACCCTTAGCCTTCTGATCTTTGAGGTCCCAATCATCTTGTGACATTGTCGTAGGTTTTGTTCCATCAACGGTTTCCCATAGGTCACGATCGACAAGTAGGTCTCCCATATTTAGTTTCCACAACTCGAAATTAGTGCCATTAAATTTTTCCACCTCTAATCTTCTAGATGTGGTTGCCATCTCCTTGCTATAACAAGATATAGAATGCTCTGTACAAAACTCCCACTCAACCTAAGATTAGCTCAAAAAACTCCTACCTAGCACAGTTAGAACCAAAACTAGCCCAAAACTAGCCAGGCTCTGATACCAACTGAAAGGAAGCTAGGTGTGTAGAAAACGCTTCCTACACTAATCTATGAGGGGAGGAGAGTGGAAATTCAATTTTATCTTTACAATTACAGCTATGTTATCCCACTAACAGAGATAGTGCAGAAACCACATACATAAGAATGTAAGATAGAAGAAGAGAGACAAAAGATATACGTGGGGAAAACCCTTACAGGTGAAAAACCCCACACTCCAAAACATAGCTCAAATGTATTTTGTAAACAAAGAACGTTACAATACAATCACAGAGCCAATGCTCTTGCAAGAGTCTTTGACACTCATAGTTGGAGATGTTTTGGCAACATAATAGTACCTGTAAAACCTGTAGTACTTCTCCTCTCAAAAGCACTTGTTTATATAACAAATGCAAGGCAAAATTGGCTCCACATTGGGATGGGTGTCCAACATGGCCTCATGGCCCAAAAACCACACCTATGGACACTTGTCCAACACTATAGGATGATCCTAACACTTGTCCAGTCACCCCATTCCAAGAAGGTCACCTATTTCTAAAATGGGCTATGACAGATGCTCTTACTACTCTTACACCCGTCATACAATCTGTCATAGCTGTCATAACTTACAACTATAAGAGAATTTGTCATACACAGGCTATAAATAGCATATTCTCTTAAAAAATGTCATAGTCCACCTTAGGGTACCCAAAGATGCCTTTTTAAAAGATGCTCTTTGACACATGTCTTCACCTATCATAGAATATCCTATTTTTGACTCTTACATGTCATAACTTTGTCATAGGAATCTGTCATGACCATTTTAGTCAATATTCCCTTACACAACATCCAAGATGCCGACACATGGAAAAATATTCTTGCCACTAAGTGGGATGCCTATCTCCTCATGTGAGGACAAAATTACATGTGGTCATATGCCATGTAGGATGACACATCACTGTGCCAACTCCCACAATATGACAACATAGGATTTGCATCCAATTAATACAATAGGCAATAAATATATAAATACAATGTAAAAATACAAGGAATTACCAAGGTTGAGACACCTTAATTCTGAATAGATTGGTTTGCAGTGACAAATTTTACTACATTATTAGACTAATTAAAAGGCCTTAATTTTCTTCCCCTTAACATTCTCCTAATTTCATTACATTTGCATTGAAAAAAGTGAAAAATTTAAGCATTTTTAGTGCATAAAGAAGCATAGATTGGTGTTGTTTCATTACATTCATCTTAGATATCTTACATTTCAGATCTTGCATTCATCTCCAAGAATATATTCATTTGTCATTTGAAAATTTTGCTTAATTTCATATCATTTTGTGAAAATTGGCATATTTTTAAAATACACAGTGTGTATTTCAACACTACTTGTTTACACACCTTTTTCGCATTTTTTTTATCAAAACCTTTAAAAGCATCAACCTTGCCTTGTTGTGTAGCACTTTTTCCTCTTATCCACTCTGTTTTTGTGGACTCTATGTGTCTTTAAGTACCTATTTCCCTCAAACAAGTGCTTGGGTGCGAAATAGTCTCACATCTAGGATGTATTAAGTATCATAAAACTTTGCATGTCTTGTCTTTCTAGATCTTATTGGATATTGATGTTTCAAGACATTTCATTATGGCATCTTCATCTCATTTCTCTTTGGTATCTTTACATGCATATATCAAAAACTTTGAGAATTTCTACAAGTTTCTTAATATGAATCCTCATATTCTCACTTACATACAAGCTATGTATCACAAGGATATATTTAAATGCTCCTCATTTGAAATCCTTGATTATGTATCTAATTTTGACAACTTCATATCTCTCATGAATACATACCCTTCAGTAGTAGAAGATCTAACAAAATACATTGAGAATGATGACTGTGAAAGTTCTTCTTCTCTTAATGCTTTGGAATTAAAAGCTAAAATATATAATGACAATGAGGATTCCATCAGTTATCCTACTTCTCTTATAGTTGAATGTTCAAGAACCTTGGATGAGAAGACTATGGATAGCTCTACTTTGGTTGTAAATTCATGTCCCTTAGACATCACTAAAGATATGATCATCAACATTTCCCTCAACAATACTTTACCTTCCTTTCATTCCAATGCTCTCCCTGGCCAAGATGAAGCATGGACGAATGAAGAGAGGTCCCTCACATTAAATACTTTAGGGATAGATGTTGAGTTTAATCAAAATAAAAATAATGTTAATTCAATCATCACTAATAGACTTATTCAACCTTTTAAGGGGATAGTGAGTAAGTATACGAATGTTCCTAAACTCATTGTGAACACTAGTAGAATTTGACAAATAAATGACTAAGTGACTAGAACTTTTAGTCACACTAACTAAAAATGACTAAATTCTACTAATTTTTTGCAACTTAGCTATAAATGAGTAAATAAATGACTAATTTGGTCATTGACTAAAAAATTATTTAGTCATAGAAATAAAATTACTAAATAGTTAGTCACGCAAATACAAATTAGACAAAATTTTAAAAAAACTTTTTGGGAAATTATTGGCAGGATGTATTGGCATGATTCATTATTCATGTTCATTGAATTCCTAGTTTTGTTAGTTGGTTACTTGTAGCTACTTCGCACTGTGGCGTTTTGAGTTATAGTAGATACTTGCATGGGTGATAAAGATTATTTGGAGAGGACCTGGAGACTTATGAAAAGGTAGGAAAGGAATTTGGAGTTTGTTACAATGAATTTGAAGTTGGCAAGGCCCTGTATAGTGAATTTAGAGGTAATTTGAAACCCTCATTACATTTATAAACACAAAATCTATAGCTTTGTGATTGCAAACTAACAATAGATACAATCTACTTCTCTTAATAATGTTATTTTACAATCTTGCCACTATTCTGCTTCATAATGTGTTCAAGCTAAATATAATAAAATTTGGGTGTCAGTGCCAAAATAGAATTTCCTCCAACAATTTTGATACATTTTCACTGCAAGCGCAAATTGTCCTTGTGTAAAGTAAACATGTGCTAGATTTACCCACACATCAGGCATCTAAACAAAGATGTTTCCTACTGCAGCTTGTACTTGTGTAAAAATTTCCTTTACAATATCAAATTGACCCCTTTCAGCTAGCACAATGGCTTCCCCATTTACAGCATAAACATTTCCTAGTCTTTGTGCCAACACTTTATAATACAGTTCTCTAGCCTTCTCAAGATGTTGTGCCTCCACCTTTGGATCCCTCCTCTCATTGTGAGAAGCTACAAAATAATTCCAATTTCCAAGTGAAATGTCAACATAAGAATTCTTTGCATCTGATTCACTTGTGTAGCTTCAATTGTTTCTTTTGCTTTAAGCCTGTCAGCTATTTTTAGTTCCATTTTTCCAAGTATAGATAAAGCATTTGATGAGTTTTAATCCACCTTAAGAGCATCCCCAATCAATTCTAGGCTTAGTTGGATCTCATTCTGAGCATGAGCCATGATTGCAAGATGTAGATATGCATCCACATAATTAGGAAACTTGAACAATATTAGCCTGTATAAAAGATTTTGTTTTTCAATATCATGTAGCTATAAAACAACCTAGGAAGATTAAATAGTGTTGTGACTTTATCCCATGGTAGGTCAAGTGAAATGCCACCTTCTTCTAGTTGTTAGAAGAATTTCATATCCTTAAAGAACACAAAAAAAACTACAGAATTAGCACTAGGGCTTTTATTTATGAATTCAACCCAAATGCCATTTCCTAATGCCTTCATAAAAGTTTGTTGAGCCAACTCTAGTTCATCATACTCAACATGAAGAACCCCAATGTTGTTTAACAATTCAATGGGTACTTCTTCTTTGCTCTTCTTTAGAAGATACTTTGTTGTCTTAAGAGAATCCAAGGCTACACTGGGGTATGACAATATCAATAACTCACCCATCTTGATAAATGCATGGGCATCACATGGATCTATGTGAGTTTCCTTTCTTAAAATTTCCAAAGCCTTCTCTGCCTGCCCTTGCTAAGCATATATATGGCCTACAACTTTTAAGCTCTCACAGTTCTTAGGGTGGACCTCTAGAACCTTTTCAAATTTTGAGAGAGAACTCTTAAGATCTCCCAACTTTAATTGAACTTGTCCACAAAATCATGTGGCCTCTAGCTTTCCTTGATTGATGCCATGTAGTAGTGGCAAGTGGTGTTATAATCACCTTTACTATGATAAGATCATATAAGGTTATAATATGAATGAGATTTCATGAGAGGGTGGTCAGTTGAAACAAGAGCTATCTCAATCAACTGTTCCATAAGAAAATGCTACACTATGAAGAAAAAATAGTTTGTTAAATGATTCAATGTCATTGTACAGTATGGTTATAATTCAAAGGCTCTACGTATCTTTTCCATTCCTTCATGAACACTACCTTTTTCACTAACTATGAGAATCCTACAAATAAAAAATGCACAAAACTGACCATAGAGATTTATGTAGAGGCAGAACATCATTTCCTAATGCCTCCATAAAAGTTTGTTGAGCCAACTATAGTTCATCATGCTCAAAATGAAGAACCCCCAATGTTGTTTAACAATTCAATGGGTACTTCTCTACTCTTCTTCATAAGATACTTTGGTGCCTTAAGAGAATCTAAGGTTGCATTGGGGTCTGACGATATTAATAACTCACCCATATTGATAAATGCATGGGCATCACGTGGATCTATGTGAGTTACCTTTCTTAAAATTTTCAAAGCCTTTTGATGGTTCTCAAATTTGTAATATGCAAAACCTTAAAAGGATGCCAAGCTTTATGATTAGGTTATGCAACCAATTTGGCCAACTGATAGAATCAACCCAAGTGGTTAGGATTCTCTACACTTTAGGCTCTTCTTTGCCAAGGTGGGTGTTACCTTATATTCACCAATGATTAATTACTCCTCAAATTTGTTGGTGACTTCAAAGCTGATTAAGGGATTTATGTAATTTTGTCAATTGAATCATCCAATTCACCCGAATCCAAACTAGCATATGATTTGAATTAGATTTTTTTCTATTCTTCTATTACTCCTACTCCTACACAACATAAAATTAAAATTGGAATTTTTGAATATGATACAAGGAAATGATTCTAGAAAAGAATTGATTGGTACCTTTCTCAACAATTGGGTAATTGATTTTGTTCATAGAAAGATTTGTGCTTTCTATTTGGCCACAACTTGAATTACTTGGCATGGGATTGTCTATGACTAGCATAGACATGCAAGATTATTATTACCTGGCTCTTCTTAATTATCCAAATTGAATCCTCCAAGTTATAGTGATCTATTCAATGGAATTTAATCCCTACTTGAGGAAACCCAATTAGATAAACCACCCAAAAACAACAAATGTGTTTTGAAGAACTAAACATATACTTGATATGTTAATTCAAATAACAAGGAGAAACAAAAATAGAGACAACCAGATAAAGTATAACATGAATATTCAACAAGCAATTGAGAACTAGATATATGGCACCAGAGAAATGCAATTTGCTTTTATTGATATATCTTTGAAGAGCAGGCCTTACAATGCCTATTTCCAAAATCAAATTCCTAGAGAGCTTTCCCAAGGTCTTGGTTTCCTTCTTATAGGGGTGAAGGAAGTTACAAGCTTCAAACCTTTCACATTCCAAACAATGACTTTTCATATACCCGCCCCTTAATATGACCTATTACAACATATAGTTTTGACAAGTCTTAAAAGACCACCAAATATATTTTGAATACATATTGGAAAGCATAAAAACAAAAAAAATACAAAATAGGAGGATGTCCAAGATTTGTTGGTGCCATGTTGACACTAGCTTCATGCTCATTGCTCCTCTGCATACTTGGCCTTCTTATTCTTTAGTTGTCAAATACTAATGCTCCCATTGGTACACTGTGAAATCACCAGACCACTTATATTCTTGGATCTGGAGCAGGTTGGCCTGGTGATCTTTCCATCTTTTCTCCAACAGTACTTTGACATCAATGATGAACTTTGCATATCTAGCATCTAGAGCAATTACTCTATCCAAAATGACATTGAAACTGAGAATATTTATGTTTTCATCTTTTTTCAGGAAGTCAATGACTTGAGAAATTGTTTGACCACATTCACTTTTCCATGAATCAAAATCTTTGATCTTTTTATCCTCTATCAAAATGGAAGGAATAAAATGGTGTTTAAAGATAGCAAAAGAATCGATCTTTACCTGCATTTTTTGGCTCTCACCATTCACATACTGAAATTCATCCAAGAACATTTTCACCATCTTCTATGTTGGCTTGAGTGAGGCTGGAGCACCTAGATCTCTTCGCAGAACTTTGCACAAAGTTAGCAATGTATGGTGTGCAAGTTGCCATTTCTTGTATATTGGATCCAAAACAGAAAGATTGACCTTCAACTGATCAATGGCCTGAGACAAGGAAGAACAGCATTCATGCAAATCCCACAACTTGTCAATAACCAATTTTACTCTGTATTCCAAAATCTTCTCAAACACCTCAAGGATTTTCAATTTGGCCTCATCCTTTGTCTTCTCATTTTGCTTTTTCAAATCTTCAATTTCTTTCTCCAACTTCAACTTCAATACATTCAATTGATCAATTGGGACTATATTATCATTGGTTATTTGTGGCACAGGAGCTTAGTATGGCACAATTGCTTGGCTTTGAGAATCAAACCCTTCAACTACTGCTTTAGTTTGACATTTTCCAAATACAACCTATTCACTTCATCATTCATCTCAATTTGAGTTTTTTCATAGTCAAGCAATCTTTGCTCCATTTTCTTGATAGTAGCTTGTGTGAATATTGTAGAGTGCACAGTAAGGGTGGCATCTTCAAGCACTAATGTATCCTAAAATGTTTTCACCACAATTGTTCCCCTCAATCCCTGGACTACATCAAGCAATCTTATCTTGTTGGTGTTCTTTTGTGTGGCCCATATTGCTAGAGTCTCTGTCTTTGGGTTAAACCCACAACCACTAACACCATCCTCATAATCAAATTCAAATACCATCATGAGGTCATCTTGATTTCTCACTTGATCCAAAAAAAACATTTTCTTTAATTCAAGGCCAAGGATGATCATTATATTACTCTTCAAAACCATTTGTCTAGCCTCATCAAGGCTGACATTTATTTCATCAATTTTCAAATCCTTGAAAGTTTGTGTCATAATTTGATCATACTGAGATTCATCAGCACCCATTTTATTTATTTCCACCTTTTCTTCAAATTCATTCATCTTCATTTTGAGCCAAAAATCTTTGAATTCTGGGGTATTGATGAAATCATCATCCTCGATGAACATTATAGAAGCCACAACCCTTTCATCTTCTTGTAGTTCAGGCTCACCTTGTGCTTGTTCATCCATTCTTGCTTTTGGTTTGTGTGCTTCTATTTCTTGACCAATAAGGGCTTGATCAACTTCCTCTTCCACTCCCATATGCCTCAAAATACTAGCCATCTCCTTAGTGTCACCAACTCCTTAGTCATTTCATATGGAACCAATGGAGAAACATCATCAGTCTTTTGCCTTTTAGCAGGTGGTGAATCAAGAATAGTTGGATCTTGCACTAACATTACATCTGGAGCAAGTTCTTGAATCATAACTCATGTTGGCTTTTTGATAGGGAGCTTGGTGGCCTTCGTAGGTTGCTTCTCATACTTACCATATATTCTTTCAAAATTATCAATTATCAAATCTATTCTTTTCAAAGGGTCCTTCTCTTCAACAAAATATCCTAAAAAAATAGGGTTTTATTTTCTTTTGTCATCCTCAATCTTCTTCAAAATTTCCCATTTTATTTTCCTATTATATACCTCTTCAAAAGTGACAATTTCTGATCACATCCTCATAAAAATTGATTTGATGGGATATCCCCATCCTAGTAAGGATGACTTGTCTAACAAAGTTCATATGACCCTCTGGATCACAAATCCTTTCTGTCCCTGATTTCAAAGAATATTTAGCCTTCAAATAGGCTTGCAACTCCTCCAAGGTATTTGTACCAATGGACCATTCATCAAACACAGTGGAATCTGGTAGAAATATGCCCTTCTTTTTTTTTTTTCATCCAATCTTTCTCCATCCAGAGCATCTGCCACATGAATTCAAGAAAAGTAATTCTATTTGGAACAAATTTTGGCAACACATGGGGTGGCTAAGTAAACCCATATACTCTAATTATAGTATGGTTAGGCAAGAAATACCAATTAGCAAAGTTATTTTTGTGACCCTGTTATGGCCTATAAGCAAGAGGCCTCAATATTTCTCTAACCTCTTTGGTCAATATACTAGAAGGGCTACCAAGGGAATTCATTATTCTGATTGAGAAATCATCATTGAACACAACATAGTTATAGTTTTGACAATGAGTGTCCCATTTGTAACACCAGCATTATGTAGGCAATCTTTGTCTCTTTTGATCAATCATGCTCAAGTCCATCCTATTGGGCCACTTCCTTATGTTCTGATACAAAATTAAATGACACAACAAAGAATAATATTTAAACTCCATAGGTGTCATGTTCTCCCTTATTTACAAAAATCTGTCATGCAATTTCTTCTTAATAAATGATGCAAAATTATACTCAACATTAACCTCTAGGTTTTGTATTCTCATGGTCATCATCATCATGCCAACTAGAATTCTATCTTGGGCATCAATTCCTAGCACTTGACACAAATCAAAATATGTCCATTTGAAATACACAACAAAGTCATCAACTAGAAAAGGCTCAACTGTAGTGGTTGGGATTGAAATCCTTCTATTGTTGGCCCCTTTCCTCATGTACATGGGCAACTCATCACTCCTATGTGTAATTATTAGACTAGTATATTCTTGTTCACTCTTCTTCAAGTCAACTTTTGTAAGGGCTTGCTTGTTGAGAATGAAGCAATCAATGATTGCATTTATGTCCACAACTACTAATGGTGACCCATTTGGAAACCTGACAGTTTTGGTGGCTGGATGATTGTGTTGTGCCAATTTCTTGATCAAATCCACATCAATGAATAGATTTGGCACAACAAGCTGAGCCAAATTCAAACTTCATGGGTTTACAACCAGTCCCTATCTATCTTTCTTTTCATAAAAACCCAAAAAAGGTTCCATCCTAAGATATGGACTCTAGCATCCCTACACCCCTTTGCTATATCCTTGAATATTTTCTTATACCATTTGTCAACTAAATTTGGCAAAATGTCCAACAGTGACTGTTGAAGGGACCACTTCTTGGGAATAGGGAGCTCAGTTCTCTTACTTGCAGAGTTAGATTTCTTAGGTGCCATAGTTTGATGCTTTTATGAACTAGGGTTTTGATAGTCACTTTCTCTACCAAACCAATTGAAAATAAAGCACAAACTAAATACCAAATTTTATGAAGAGAGTGATGAGGCTGACTTACCCAGTTGGAAGATGGTCAAATTGCACACACAGAGCTTGAATTCACCATCTACAATCACAACTGAATTTGTTTGAATGATGAAATATAAAGAAATTCTAAATTTTATTTTGTTATGGAGCTGGTCATTTCACCATTACTCTGGTTCATGCCACAAAATTGACAAATCTCAACATTCAAGTCTTTCAAACATAGATCGTTGATTTGGTCTAATCCAATGGCTAGGCGGGCACTTCAAAATTTGTAGTCTTTTCATCGATAACCGCAATCTCGCAAGCATTAATGATAACCATTGCAGGGTGGTGATATAGTCATTTTGGCATTTAATATTTTACCACATCACTGCAATACCTATTTAGATCTATCATAGGACCATGGGAGCTTTTGGATAGTTATACCACATCTTTCGCTGCTTACCACCACCCTGCAAACCTTGATACACATCATTGTGAGATGCCCCAGGATACTTGTTACCCCTTATACCTCATACCACGTTACTACAAACCTTTTATCTGACCATCACGGGACCACGAGATCCTTTGGCATCCCTTCACTATTTACCACATCACCGCAAGCATTGGATTTGACTGTGGTGAGAGCATGGGACATACTTTATATTACTTTTACCACTTACCGCTAGCCCACAAGACCTTCTCTGAACTATCGCAGGGTTGTGGTATCTGTTATCTATCGGCTTAGCCCTTACTACCATACCATCAGTTATCTTCTTGTTTTCCATGAGGGTGCAATGAACCTTTATTGTTTACTCTTACCACATACCGCATCACCACAAGCATTGGATTTGACTGTGGCAGGAGTGCAAGACATACTTTATATTACTTTTACCGCTTACCACTAGCTCGCAAGACCTTCTCTGAACTATCACAAGGATGCAATATGTGTTATCTATTAGCTTAGCCCTTGCCTCCATACTTCTAGTTATCTTCTTGTGCACCGCAGGGCTATAGTGAACCTTTACTATTTTCTCTTACCACATACCGCATCACCACAAGCATTGGATTTGACTGTGGTGGGAGTGTGAGATATACTTTATATTACTTTTACCACTTACCGCTAGCCCACAAGACCTTCTCTAAACTGTCACAGGGCTGTAATATGTGTTATCTATTGGCTTAGCCCTTACCACCATACTTCCAGTTATCTTCTTATCCACTACAGGTCTATAGTGAACCTTTATTGTTTTCTCTTATTGCATCACTGCAAGTCAACATTTTGTTTGTCGCGAGGTCATGGTGAAATATTATATGCTACTCAAACTCTTGCCGCTAGAATGCCAATTACTTTTGAGACCTCTACGGGGCCACAGTAACTAGTCTCTGTATACTGCAACACCACAAGTGAAGTTCCTACATGTTGTGAAGAAGTGGTAACTATCTTTTCACTTCCTTTGGTTCCCTCACACCCACCAAAGCTATTTGAATGTACTGTGGGGATGTGGTAAGAGACAAAAAACACATCAATGATCAAAATACAAATGTCTTTCACATGGACATGATATGGGATGCTTATGAATGGCTCTTGGAATAATTGTAAAAGGAATATGGACTCCTAGGATGAATTTTATGAATTTCTTTGAGGTATTTTTTCAACCAGTTCATTGCCTTGTCTATGCTATTGCTTACTATTATGCTTTGATAGATTTTTTCCAAGCATCCATTGCTTGTTCAAAAGCACTTGTTTTAGGCTTTTAGCGATAACAACAAGGAAGTGAATTGTTTGATAAAATGCTTTGGTAGACATGTATGAAAAATGTGGTAGCATAGACAAGGCAGTGAATTGTTTGAAAAAATGCCTCAAAGAAATGTGGTCTCATGGAATGCCATGACAAACAAATGTAATTGGCAGCTGCTCCTAGTTATTAGTTATGCAATGTGAAGTAATTGCATAATTGCTTAGGTTGACTTTGTAAAAACTATATTGTAATTGAAATTTTGTCATCTATTAGCATCTAGTTATTAGTTATGCGGTGTGAAGTAATGCTTTGAGTTTGAAAGATGTACAATGTAATGTAATCAGTAATTTGAATATAAACTACAAAAATTTATTTTTTACAATTCATTAGTTAAAATCTCTATTTTATTTGCTCTCTATAACTCTATTGCTATGGAAATGCCTTTCAATTAAAAAAATAGTTTTTGTCTCTTAGTCTACAATTTTTTACATTTTTTTTAAAATCTAATTTTTTCCCAATTTTTTCAAAAAATCTTGAACTTTTAGTTTGCCATTTTTTTCCCCAAAAGATTTTTGTTGCTATGTGTAGAACATTACAGATGGATCAACGTCAAAGGTTGACTATGGATCAATACCATGCATTTGATGAGACAGTAGCCGATGAGAGGGACATGGACAAATATCCATGTCCATGTAAAGATTGTCTTGGTGGAAAGGTGAGAAAAAGAAAGTTGATTTATCTACATATGATAAGATATGGGCATAGTTGTATAATCCCTCGGGATTATAATTATTATGAAGGTATGATAGAATTGTAGAGTGTGAGAGATGAAGATGTACCAAACATAGATGAAGTTGCACCAAACATAGATGAAGAGACAACAATGTTAAATGAAGGGTTTGAAGTTGATAGAATGTTGAATGAGGGTCTAAATGATGATTGGGCCAAGTTAATGGAGGATGATTTAAAGCCTATGTATGCTAATTGCAAGTTAAGTCATTTTACAACAATCCTTCAAATTCTTAACTTGCAAGTGGTGTTTGGTTGGACAAATGAGAGTGTAGATCAGTTATTAGCATTATTAAGTTCATTGTTACCACCTAACTCCACATTGCCAACAAAAAAAAAGTCAATGTAAAAAGAAAATCACTAAGCTAGGCTTAGGGTATGAAAACATCCACACATGTGTGAATTCTCAATAATCTTGCAAGTGAGAGTGAATGTCTAAAATGTCATGAAGTGAGGTATAGACAAGGGTTGAAATCAGTTGTGGTTCCTAGAAAAGTTCTTCACCACTTTCTGATAATCCCATGATTACTCTAAATGTATAAGTGTAGAGAGACATTGCTAAACTTATGCAATGGCATGCCCAAAATAAGAGCACTAATGGAAAACAATGATATGTGCTTGATTCTAAGACGTGGATGGAATTTGATAACAGATGGCCTAATTTTTCTCAAGATCCTCATAATATAAGGTTGGGTTTGGCTCTAGATCGGGTGAACCTATTCTTAGATCAAAGTACTAAATGGTCAACTTATTCAATGTTTTTAATAAATTATAACTTGCCTCTATGGTTCACAACTAAACCAAGAAAGAAAAGTGTGACTTCAGATACAATCGATGCTTATCTAGAGCCATTATATGATGAGCTAATGGAATTGTGAAAAGGAATTGAAGCAATTCAATCTTTAAGGGATGGTCATTCAATCAAATTTACTTTAAGAGCTTCCTTATTGTTTATGATTCATGATCTTCCTACATATGGCACATTGTCTACTCTTAGTGTTCATGGATACCATGGATGTCCTGCTTGCCACTTTAAGGATTTTGTGAGGCACTCAAGAAGTTTGTGTAAGTGTATTTATTGTGGACATCATGCTTACCTTAAAATGGATCATCATATCATTGATAAAAAACATGTTTCAATGGTCAAGAAGAGAATCGTGAAGCACCATTGCTAATAACAAGTGATTACATTGTTGAGAATGGAAAAAACAAGAATGTCATTTATTGAAAATGATGGAATTACTGGTAGTAGATATGATCCATGTAATGAGAGTAGTGTAAAATGGTTGTGCATATTCAATAAGTTGCCATGCTTTAAGGATATAGTCATTAGGCATGCTTTTGACTTTATGCATACTAAGAAAAATATAGCCTATGCTATTATAGAAACTCTTTTTGGTGTTTTTGATACTATTTCATCACATGACGACTTTTGACAACTAAAGATTCATCGAAATATTTGGGTTGAAAAATGTGATGATGAAAAATATAGAAAACCTAGTGCTCCTTATGTCTAGACAAAGGAACAATGTGCATAATTCTAAGTACAGTTGATGTCTTAGATTGGCTTTCCCACCAGATATGTAAGTAGTAGTATTAGAAGCCAAATTGACATTAATGGATTAAGAGGCCTCAAGACCCATGACTATCATGTCATAATCAAGAATATTTTACCTATTATGGTAAATATATCAAGTTTGGCAAATGGCCCAAGATTGGCAATTATAAGGTTGGGCCTAATATTAAATAGAATGAGTTTACATGCATTAGATCCTTTGAACTTTGATAGTTTGAGGGAGGAGGTTGTGTTGATGGTATTTTTAACACACAACAATGCAGGTATGATTGTTGGTATCACACCTCTCTTGAAGAAGGTATCCTATCGAATATAAGACTACCCCAAGGATAATACAACTAGGTCTTAGCTTGCTTGGAATAATTTTAGTGGAATGTACCAGCTGTGCCAACAAGGGGTCTTACATGAAATGCAGGGATTATGAAATATGATAGTAAAGTATATGCAGAAACCCTAGATGGTTCAGACTGTGAAGTCTAAAATTTTAGCAGATGGGCAATGAAATGCTGCTCAAACCCTAAATCTACCAAATTTTATGTAAAGAAAATGCAAAAGGAAAAGGGAGAGAGAGAAGGGATAAGAAATCCTATAGACAATTGTAGAAATGAACAGATAGACAGATTCCCAATAATAAATAAATCTCTACTTAACCAGGCAGCCCACAATACCATAAAGACTGTGCAATCTTCTAAGGAAAAGTAATGATTTTCAAACTATGGAGGGTTCATTCAACACCCAATTCCTAGTGTAGCTTAATGAAATTGCACAATCAAACTCAACTCATAAAATATGTCTAGACTAACCATGCATAATGACATACAATCAGCAAGCCATTAATGGTATGGACAAGAAATCCATCAAATATCTGAATAATCAATCACTAATGCAACTAAATGTCAATTAATTTTAGATTGACATGAACCATGAAATCCAAAATGAGACAACACAGAAACACAAATTCCCAGCGACATGCAAAACTTACTTTGTATCGACTGTATTTTGGTAGAGCCTCAACAATTCATTATTAAATCTTACTTGTTACAATGAGAGAATGATGGCCCTTTTATAGACAAGGCACCATACCAAGTTTTTCAATGGATGGTGGAGATTAATTGAACACCAACGGTCCATATTACATGGCATTTAATGAGATATATCAGTTTGTTACATTTTCATATTTGCCTTTGTCTTGTAGGGAAAAGATAAAAAATAGCTTGCAAATACATTGAATCTAGATAAAATGGATACCCATTTGGTTGTACATGATGAAAAGTCAATTTTCAAGGCCTAATAAAGCCAAAATAGAATCACATGACAATTGAAAACTTGAGCTGATGTGGATTCACAGGATTCCAAGTGCTGACTAGATCACGAGGAGTATGTGGCACAATTTAGTGAAGGTATATCCAACTAGATGCTAGTTGGACTGATCTTGATGACTGGACTACTGGAATAGCTATGAACAAGCATGGAAATGTCTTATGCATTGAACTGGATCTATAGGAACATAGTGATGTAGGCATGATCTTAAGTTTCTTCAAGTTCTGGGGACTTATTTCCATCATCTCGGACATCATACTAACTTCCTCTTGCAGGTGCGGTAGCAATTTGGTTGATAACATGAAGTTTCTACATTTTTGGGTCAGCACTGCATATTTGTGTGTACATCCTTCCAAGATAGCTCCAACAAGCTCTTGTGTCCTCCAAGCCCTGCAATTCACAATGCAAAGAATCAATTTCGTCTTAACAAGTCATTTTTCATCAATTTGGATAAAAACATGTCCATTTGAAGTCATGGATCAATAAAAAATAGCTCAAACTTAATGTTACTTCCTTATAGTCCTCTTTGCATGATTTTTTTGAGTTTTTTACCATTTTCAAGTACCCATTTGGCCAATATATTGATCTAGGAAGTTTTGTGGTCATTAGAATCCATTTACAGACTTTTAATCATATTTTTCTAGCCTTTTCTGTAAAAAATGGGAATTTGGGGGGTCACAAACTTTTCATGTGCAGTAGCATTAATTGTCATAAAACGTGCCAAAAATCCACATAGACTTGGTAAAATGTTCATCATGGTGTAAAAAATAGATATGCAATTCAAATCCATCAAGAAAATCCAATTTGCTCCTTGAAAAACTTAATTTTCAGGCCAAAATACCAAAAAGCGATGATTTTGGGGGTCATTGACTTAGTGTTGATTTTGATTCCATCTGACCTAGCACGGATTTTGACTCCATCTGACCTAGCATAGATTTTGACTCCATCCGGCCTAGCGTAGATTTTGAGTCTGACTCACAAAAGGCAGTGAAAGTCATTTTTAGCACAAGTTGGTTGACCATGATTTTAGTGCTAGCTTTGACAGATGCCGCCAGCGGGGATTTTGGCTAGCGTAGACTTTGGAAAGCTATGAATAAGGTTGGTTGGAATGCATTTTAATGCAGGTTAGTAGGATTTTATTCTAGCGCAAGTTGGTGAGGTGACTTTTTAGCGCTAAGGTCGGTAAGGGTTGTTTTTGGCGTAAAGTGCAGTTGGGGTCATTTTTAGCGCTAGATTTGGAAATGTCCAGGGTGAAAGTATATTTAAAAATATATTTAAGTATATATTTAGATATTTTTAAATATACTTTTAGGATGTTTGAGATAGGTTCTAGATCCATAGGATTTCATATGCAGATTCTAGAATTTTGAGGTTCCACCAGATTTCAAACTTAACCATTTTTCAAGGTTTTCAGGGTTTCAAACTTAGCCAAATTAGGGCTTCAAGACCATGTGTCAGGATGAAAGTATATGAATTCCTTAGTGAAATTTTATGGAATTTGACATGATTTTGCAACTCTAAGACCTAGAAACTAGGAATTTAAACATGAAACATCCTGCAGAAGTAATTTCAAGGGCAATATCCAATGACAGGATTTTTGAGCAAAATGCAGTAACACCCATTTTCAATGCAAAAGGCAACAAATGGCTATCTTTTAAGCACAAGACCACTCAAAACACCTCCAAATCAATCAAAAAAGACATCAAATCACTCCAATCATGCAAAATACTCAAATCTGGAACAAATCATGCACTCTAAGCACAAATTCACTTTTTCATCATCATAAGTAAGATAGATTGAGACTTCAAGCCAAAGCAAAAGAGGGGGTCTCCATTTGGCAAAATGGGGCATGTGTGCAAGTCACAATAGGTTGTTGAAATCCTTTGTCTATTGGAATGGGAATTTCCACCAACAATCTTTAACATTTCTATGCATCTTTTGATACATATAGAATATGAACTAGACCATTGTGGCCCAACAAGAATGAGATGGATGTATCCTATAGAATGATATATGAAGGTTTTGAAAACATTTGATCGTACTAGGGCAAAGCCGGAAGGCAGCATGTCTAAGGGATATTCAATGAAAGAGGCCATGAGAATTTTACATAGAATATATGAAGGATTTTAAAAATGTCAATCAACATGTATGGGATGATGACAAAGATGAAAGAGTTGTAAGTGAAGTATTAGAAGGCAATGGATGTCACTTCAAGTTATCACATCAAGAAAGAAGTGCGATATTGTTTAGGGTAAAATAGGGATAGTGTTTGATTTGGTTGGTTTGATGTATCCTCCTTTCAGCCTAAAGCATTCAAGGACCTTAGGTCAAGTAAGACTCTACTATTAGGCCCTTGGTCACTTAGAATGTTGGGAAAATTAGATTTGTGTGATTTGATTTCTTGTTTATACCCAATTATGCTTAAAACCCTAATTATACAAATATGAAAGCAAATGGACAAATACCAAAAAATGTTGTACAAAAAGATGTAAAATAACAGACAAATGTGTACCAGTTTCTGAAGTTCAGAAAGCGGAATAGTCGGGAACCAATGAGTGGATGCCCTAGTCCAATGCCATGCTTTTTGTCAGGATCTAGGAACTTTATCTGCAACCTATTCTTGCTCTCACAGAGATTTCTCCCTTGCAGGATCTGGAGGACTAATGAGCAGGTGCCTGAGTCCAGGTCCCTATTTTCATCTTTTATCTACAATTCTGACACTTTGCAACTCCACTTTTCATGCTTCTTCAAACTATAACCTACAATCATGGGAAAATAGGGAGGGGGTTGTGGTGTTTAGAGGCTTTCCTTAGTCAAGCCCTGGAGAGACATTCAAGCCTTCTGAACACCATTGTTAGATAGAGAGTGCGTGCCCTTGGAGGACAGAGGCAAAAACTAAATGATAAATACCTGAAAACACAAATGATATCTCCTTGTAGTGAAGATCTCATGGGAGGAAGAATCTCTTCGTGCCATGAGGAGATGGATGCTCAAATCTACAAATACAAACACATAAACAACACAAAATCTACTTTTGTCATACAATGAATGCCTTGAATCACATTTAGAATGCATAAAGTTCACAATAGCCATCTAGTTGTCCTCTAGTTTACAAATGAATGCCTAAACATGCTTATATATACAACTACAAACACTCCTGCCAAGAATTTTGTAATTAAAACTTATCGTGTCGGTATAGGACTCAAACAACAGTCACAAACTTACACTTTAAAATTGGGCCTGACCTAAAATAGGGAAAGACTAGGGCATGGGCACCCAAGTCCTCCCCCCTATTTTAGGCAGGGTCTATCTCAAGTGGTCCCCCTAGGTCCTATTTGCCATGACACTTAGGGGTTTTCTCATTGGGATGCCAAAATATGATGCAATATGTCCTAAATGCAAATTAAAGACCCCGGAGCTAAACCTTAAGAGGGAAAAGCCCCCAAAGGGATATTTTCTCACGTTACATTTAGCCCCCACTTTAATGTATGTATAAATGCAAGGCCAATACATGCATTAAAGTATGGTCAACAAACACAACAAACATGCCAATCATAGAGAAGGCACACCAATCATGGAGAAGACAATAACATGCACATAAAACATGGAGAAGACAGTTACATTCACACAAAACATAGAGAAGACAACATTGAGTGCACGCAAAACACAATGAATACAGTGAATGCAAAGAAGATAGTAATGATTTTCTTTTCTTTTTCATTTTTTATATGAAATGTAGATGCAAGTATAGGAAAGTACTCACACAACCCATAATGCAGGAGGGACTCATCGCCACCGGTCTTTAAACTACATATAGGGTAACACACATGCAATACATGCCAAACCTCCCATAATGCAGGAAGCACTCATCACACTGGTCTTTAAACTGCACATGGGGCAATAGACACACCAAACAAATGAAGCACACCATACACACACACTTGAAGACATGGAGAAAACATGGCAAACAAACGATGGAGTGTTCCTATTTATAGGTTCATCACCATCTCAAGCACATTACAGGCACACATCGACGATTGGGCTTCACCACAACAATCATCAAAGACATGCTTAAGGGTTGAGTTAGTCATATAACCACTCCCCACCTCTACAGAGGACTTTTGAAAATGACAGGATGTGCACTCTCTTCGAGAAGTACACCATCCCCACCTCTGTAGAGGGATTAAGATGTTTGATGATTGATTGATTGCAAACAAAACTTAGAATGTAGGAGGGACTCATCACCACCACTCTTTAGGACTGCACCTGAGGACAAGCACATTACTAACATCTACAATAGATAGCATACCTTATATATGCCCCTACCTAAAGGTGGTTGATATCAAGTATCAATATCAAGCACGTTAAGGTAGGAAGAAAACACATAAGGGAACACGGACTCTTGCAAAGCCCATGCCCCCTAGAGGTGACATGTACTTTATGATCACCAAACCTACAAGAAACATGTTAGTGTCTACATAATCATAATAAACAACAATATCAATGCATATGATTAATCACACAAAGAGCCAAGGTTATACTATGAATTCAGAGATCGAAGATAACCGTGGGGCTATATCACGAAAATCTTAGAACCGAGCGTCACCAAGGTGAGATTCAAAGACAAACAAAGTGCACGGAGTAGAAGTATTGTTAAGGTTTGTATGTGAGACAAAACATCATCAAAATCACTACACAGAAAGCATGAAGTGCTTCTACTAGCCAAGCATCACATAATATATTACAACCCCATTATCATAATAGGAACTAAGTCAAATTTTTTATTTCTCGCTAAAGGGACACTAGGTCTGCATCAGTATAAATGTTTTTCATCATCTGCCTGCTAGATAGAAACACTAGAGGAAGGGAAACAATAAATCAAGAGAGGAAAAACAAGTGCCTTAGGGACAATCACGTAGGAGGGTGCCCCCAAGTCACCAATCATAATGTTATGTCCGTAAGACACAACACACAACATTGAAAAGAGAGAGAAGCAATATAGAAGACAAAGGGGGTCTCCTGGTATCCTGGACCTTATGAGAGAATCAGGGGTCATCCTAGGAGGCCTAAATAGTACATAACACATCACAGGGGAAACACATTATGAAGAGGTAGAGGGTTAGAGATACTTACCTGTAAGGATGCCCGGGCCAATGGTCTTCACGGATCTTGATCTTTATTTTAATGGTTAAGGCTTTATCTCTTCTTCTCTCTTAAGTTTGCGAGGGTAACCTTGTAGGAAAGGTATGCATTGATGATGGTAGAGAGGGGATGTTTCCATTTTCTATGTCAGTTATAGGGGTTCTTGTAATGCCATTTGAATGAGATTGTTGGGGAACCCAAAAAGTGCCCATTTCAGTCCCTATATAAGGTGTTGGAATACCTTGGGTTTGAGGAATGATTTGTTCTTCAATGTCATTTAAAATTTCATTGTCTTCCCAGGCATGTGAGGGTTTGAGTAAATATGCATGATCCATTTCATTGTTTAATATGTAATTGAGAAGTTCTTGAACATCAAGTGGTAAATTTTTACTTTCAGCATGTTGAAGCAAATGGTCACAAAGAGAATCTGCATCATCCTGGTTAGGGAGAGTAGGAAGGGATGGTAGAGTGGGATGGACAAATGTATCAATGATTTCTTCTTCTTGTGCCAAAATATCCTCACTAAGTGGGGTTATGTTGGGACAAGTCTCTTTGTTCAATAAATCACTCATTGCTATATCATTTTCATAGGTCTCAAAAAGGATTTGCATTATATCATCATGAAACAAAGGGAGAGAGGGAATCATGTTTTCACTACTACTTTCCCCATGATTTTTTTCAGCAATGAACTCAATGAGATTTTCCAAGATTGAAGGGAAAACATCCACAATAGAAAGAAAGCTTTCAAAATAGGCTATTATTCGAAGGATATCACAAGTAGTGTTCATGTTCATGTCAATGTCATAGATGTATGCTATTTGATTCAAGACTTGAGGAGGTTTATCAGTGAATTTGCAAAAATTATCATAATTCATAAGGTACTCAAATAAATCTTCCAAAGATGAGTCCTTAGGAGAATCCATGAATGCAAAGCTATGTGTAAAAATGACCTAAAATGCTTGAGTTTTTGTACTTTTTTAATGCAAATATATGAAAGAAAAGGTGTTGTAATGAAAGTGATCAAGGGAAGAAAATAATATGTCTGATATAATTCCAATGCAGAATTAATATCCGTCACAACACACTCTTGATGCAAATCTAAGATGATGACTAGTCCAAATCTAGTGAAAATACACTAAAATATGTGATTTTTTCACCAAATCTCAATGCAAAAGAGCATGACAAAGGGTGTTGTGAAGAAAATGATAATGGAAAAAAAATTATAACAGTAATAATAGCTTCCTAATGCCAAAAAATCCATCACAACATGCTTATAGTGCCACTCAAGATCAAACCCTAGTGAAAATATAGCAAAAATATGCAATTTTTCACAAATTTTTAACTCCAAGACCTAGCAAAAGAGGTGTTGTAAAGAGTTTTAGGAGGTGTAGAAGATTATAGAAATAATATTAGTCACTTAAATCCATAAAATTTGTTACAACACGCTTGGAGTGCAAATCTAAGTCAAACCTTAGGGCAAATATAGCAAAATATGCATTTTTCACCAAATTTTCAATATAAGAGCCCAATAAAAAGGTGTTGTGAAGATTTTTAGGAGGGTAAGAAGATAATAACCTTGATAATATCCAATTAGTGTGAAAATATTCTTCACAACATGCCTATGGTACAAATTTAGAGAGTCAATAAGGCCAAATCTAGTGAAAATCAAGGTTTTTCAAGCCTTAGGCATGAGATCTTAATGTAAAATGCTATGTGGATGTCTTGAAATCTGATTTATGATGAAAATTAATTCCACTCAGATCTAAAAATGATTTTCAAACCCTACAATGCAAAATGCAAGTGCAAATCTAATGAAAATCAATGAAAAATGCTAGTTTTGTTGAAATTTTCTATGTAAAAATGCAAATTTTTGAAATCTAAATGCAAATTTATACTAAAATGCAACACTAAAGCCAAATGAAAATTTGAATGAGTGTCTAAGATCAGTAAAAAAATTTGAAACAAGATTTTACCTACAAACCCTAGTTTTTGAAATTACTAGGTTATATGAAAATTTCAAAATTTCTAACAAAACCCTAGCAATTTCATGATGGAAATACAATGCAAGTGATTGAATTTTTGTACTTTTCTGCAATTTATCTCAGATATAATGCAAAAATAAGAAATTTAATAAAATTCAAATTAATTGATGAGAATTATATGAAAATGCAAACCCTAGAATGCAATTTAAAAAAAATTGAAAATTTTCTTTTCTTGTATTTTTTTCAATGCAATAACATGAATGATGATATGAATGAATGAAATCACTGTAAATAACACTCATAAAGGTGCCAAATTCATTTAAAACATGGCTTCATCAAAATGTTTAGGGTAAAATAGAGATAGTGTTTGATTTGGTTGGTTTGGTGTATCCTCCTTTCACCCTAAAGCATTCAAGGACCTTAGGTCGAGTAAGACTCTACTATTAGGTCCTTGGTCACTTAGAATGTTGGGAAAATTGGATTTGTGTGATTTGATTTATTATTTTCTTATTTATGCCCAATTATGCTTAAAACCCTAATTATGCAAATACGGATGAATACCAGAAAATGTTGCTACAAAAATATGTAAAATAATAGACAAATGTGTACCAGTTTCTGAAGCTCGGGAAGTACAACAATTAGGGACTAATGAGTGGGTACCCTAGTCCAATGCCATGCTTTTTGTTAAGATCTAGGAACTTTATTTGTAACATGTTCCTCCTGTCACAAAGATTTCTCCGTTGCGGGATTCGGAGGACTAATGAGCAGGCGTCCGAGTCCAGGTCCCTGTTTTCAGCTTTGATTTGCAATTTCAACACTCTACAACCCTTCTTTACAACTCCATTTTTTTTGCTTCTTTAACCTGTAACCTGTAATCACAGGAAAATGGGGAGGGGGTTGTGGTGTTTAGAGGCTTGCCTCAGTGAAGCTCCGGAGAGACATTCAAGCCTTTCGAACACTATTGTCAACTAGAGAGTGCATGCCCTTGGAGGAAAGAGGAAAAAACTAAATGATAAATACTTGAAAACAGAAATGATATCACCTTGTAGTGAAGATCTCATGGGAGGAAGAAGCTCTTCATGCCATGAGGAGATGGATGCTCAAATTTGCAAATACAAACACATAAACAACACAAAATCTGCTCTTGCCACAAAATGAATGCCTTGAATCACCTTTAGAATGCATAAAGTTCATAATAGCCATCTAGTTGTCATCTAGTTTACAAATGAATTCCTAAACATGCTTAAATATGCAACTACAAACACTCCCGCCAAGAATTTTGCAATTGAAACTTACCGTGTCGGCATAGGACCCAAACAACAGTCACAAACTGACACTTTGAAATTGGGCTTGACCTAAAATAAGGCAGGACTAGGGCACGAGAACCCAATTCATCCCCCCTATTTTAGGCAAGGTCTATCTCAAGTGGTCCCCCTAGGTCCTATTTTCTATGAAACTTAGGGGTTTTCTCATCGGGATGCCAAAATATGATGCAAGATATCCTAAAAGCAAATTAAAGACCTGGGAGCTAAACCTTAAGAGGGAAAAGCCCTGAAGGGGACATTTTCTGATGTTACAGATACATGCCTATATTATTCAAAACACATCTTTGTTTAATGAGTGACATAGATAAAAAAATTACACAATAATTTATTTACTCAATTGCATTTACACATTTATATTATGAAACTTACTATTTGTACGTTAATATTCTATGTAGAAAATATGAAGAAGAGAATCAAGCTTGGATGCAACATCGATCTCAAAAGCACAGACATCATGATTTGATTGGAGGTTATTCTTTTCCAAAATTTGAAGAATGGATTGCTAATGTAGTTAGTCATGCAAAAGAGGAAGGTCAAGATATAACAATAGAGGAAAGTGAGCTTTCACATTATCCACATTTATGGGCTATGCATTTTAGCAGAGTGTGGCCCTATGGTAGTCATTTAAGAGTGGAAGAAAAAGACAAAGGAAAGACAAATTGTGATTGTGTTATTAGTACTAAATTTCTTCACGAAACTGAGAAGAAATTTTATGTCGGATTCATCCAAGAAATTATTCAAGTGGATTTTAGTGAAAATAGTTCTATATTATTAAAATGTAATTGGATTCAACCATCCGTAGTACAATTTGATGAGTATGGATTTGTACATGCAAATACACGACATTTTTTATTAGAGACGGATGAGCTGTATGTTTCCCCTCTTCAAATTAACCGGTCATTTCTAATTGATGATGTAAGGAGCCCAGGATGGCGGTATGTCATTCAAACAAAGTCTCATTTGAAACAAAAATTCATGGAAGTTGTCGATATAATGTCTGATGGGCAATATGTTAATTTACAAGAAACATTCAAAGAAGTGGATGAAGATGATGATGGAGTGTTTGAAGAAGAGATTTTGATTACCAATGAAGAGATTAGGAGAGAGAATGTATTGCATGTCACAGATGAGGATGAGGAAGAAAATCAAGTAGATGCATATAGGAGTGATCATGATTCTGATCTTGCTGGTAATGTAGATGATTATGATGATGTTTTGTCACCTTAACTATCCTATCACCTAAAGAGGTTAGCTTTTCACCTAAACTTTGGTTATATGTGGTGGTACCTATCAAGGTTTAAGGTTTTGAGTCGGCTTTTATCAATTGTTTTCTTTATTTCCCCTTAAAACCCTAAGTTTTGCAGTCATGTTGTTACTTTATGTTATAATCCATCGTTGACTGCCTAGGCTAAGTTATCGGTCGTCTAACTTGGTCAAAGAAATACTGAAATTCCAAGCTTCTGCAAGTAAAACTAGTAAGTTTAATCTTTTCTAGTTGCATCCATTTCAATTGAAGTTGCTATCTTGTTTAAGTTGCTGTCTATTTCAATTTTGAGTTGTAAGTTTTAATTTCTTGCATGTTGAATATATGTCCTCAATGAGCATTTTATCAATTTCAGATTGCAATATATTAAAAATACCTCTAAGCATTTGTTTCCATCAATTGTCTCCTATTTTGTTTGCATTTCTCTTTTGAATGATGATACTAATGGTTTCTAAAATATTGAATATACATTTGCTATATTGCATGTCTGATTCACTGCTTCTATTTTAGGAATAGATTAAAATGCTCTAAATTAGATATGGGGAGGTGTGTTCTGCAATAGGGATATCTGTAAGAAGAGTTGCTAGAAATGCCCATTCTTGGATTATTTTTTGTAAGAGAAGAACATAATAAATCCTCTGAATCTGCATTTGTAAGGAATTGACTCCAAACCCTAGGATTGTCACCGATTAGAGTTGGGCTTATTTTCACAAATTACTCACAATTAGACAATCATATATATAAAAAGAAAAACAAATCAACTTGTTAGTTTTCGAAGTAGAGTTTAGTTCCATGTTCTCTAAGCCATCCTATGAAATAATTTTCAAAGCTAGCCACTTTGAAGCAATCATACTGTTTTGGTCTGCATTCATGAGAACATATCTGCTTAAGTTTCAATATCCAGTTGAAACAAGGGATAGTCATATTGATAGTCTGATACCTGTAATTGTAAACATCTTCTTGGTTTTTGACTACCATTTCTTTTTAATCTGTAAACCAAATTCTATTTTAAGTTTCCATTTGCAGTTATCAATAGATTAGAAAGTCAACAGTTATCAACTTATGATCTCAATAAAGTTTTACTAATTCAAGTTGCTAATTTATACATTATTGTTTATTTGGACTTCACGAAATGAGGAAAAGGACTATAAGGTGCAAATTAGATGATAGTGATCATAATGCTGAGATTCCAGTGACATATTATGAGTGCTTTTGTAGAGAAAAAGTGGCCAAGAATAATGAATATTTATTGTGTCTTGGTTTGACAAACAGGCAAGTTGTAAATCCATTAAGTAGTATATTATTTGTTCAATAGTATTTAATGAAATTTTATAGGCAAGTGCTTTATGTATATAAGACATAATATGATTTTTTTTTGTTTTATAGGCAAGAAAAAGAGTGCAAAGAAAATGCGGAGAAAAAACAAAAGGAAAGAAAAGATACAGTGCTGCCATCTTGTAGAAGCCGACACATTTGTGATTCAACAAATGCAGTTGGTGAAAACAATAGTTGTGATAATGTGTAGCCTGATATAGCATATGGTGATGTGTAGCATGATATAGCACATGGTGATGTGCAGCCTGATATAGCACGTGGTGATGTGCAACATCGTGATGATCTCTTAGCACAAAGTCTAAGAGAGATTATTGAAAAACATTAGAGCAAAGGAACAATAGGTCTACAAATGATTTATTCAACATTAAAGGATGTGTTTGAAGTGAAATATGTAGAGACTAGTATTGATCTACCTACTCATGCCACACCTAATGTGGCCAAGGAGCATGAAGTTCCAGTTAATGAAAGTCATGAAGAGAGACCGCTTGCATCTGTTGTGCCTCAGAGTGCACATGTTGCATCTACAACTTTTGATGGAACTAGTGGATCAACTAGAAATACTGGTAGTGGTTTAATAGAAGATGTGTTTGCTTTTGTCAAAAGACAAAGATTGAGTCAAGATTTGTACAAATCTACAGAGAGGAATGCAAAAGAAAGAAAATTAGAAGGCAAGAAGCTATTCTTGGTTAAGATATCGAGAGATGGTGAGCCCATTGGGCCAAATTCTGCAAAGTGGGCCTCCAAGTTGGGTGTAAGATTTAGGGCCCATTTGGATATTTGCAAATCAAGTTTTGCAGAGCAAGATCCTCGAATTGTGGAAAATGGTATACAAAAATGGAAAATGCTTTTGAGACTATTGGTGGACAAATCTCTAGAAAATATTACAAGAAAAAGATGAGAATTTTGATGAACAATTTTAGATACAACTGCAGAAAAACAATCATGGAGGGCAAAGAGAGGTTAGACTCCACTCTATCTACCAAACAGTGGGAGGCATTGAAAGAAAGTATGAATTCCAAAGAATATTTGGCAAAGAGTAATAGAGGCAAGAGAGCAAGAGATAATGTGAGGGCTAGATATACATTTGGCCGAGGCGGGTTGCAGGCCAAAATGGACAAATTTGTAGTAAGTGTATGGCTTTTTGGTTCAATTTACATTATGTTATTTATTTCAATTTTTTATTGAACTAACTATATGTTGAAATTGACATTGTATTTTAGGTGGAAAATAGTAATAGAGAAGCAGGTGCAGAAGCTATTATCAATTATATGGCAGCACTAGATCGACCTAGTAAATCTAAGAGTAGGATCAAGTGGAAATCTAGTTTGTCAACATATATTTCACAGCCATCTATTGAATGCCCAGATGTAGGAGCTTCTCTAGATCATGTCAACTCAAATGAAGGGTACCAACACGTAATGAGTTGCATATCTGGTCTCACTCAACAAGTTTCGTAGTTGGTTGCCTTTGTTAACCTTATAGTTTCTGCATGGAATGAGCATTAATCCATGGATTTAGATAAGGTAAGAGGCTCTATTGATCTCATTTCTTCTTATTTGGCACGTATACAAATGTCTCTTAATATGTAGATTATTGAAATTTGCACATAGGAGGATCCAATCCAGTTTCTTTATTGTTGGAGTGATCTAAAAAAATATTCTTTTGGACAAGTTTATAGCTTGCATTCTTTACATGACTATTGAATGCTTTGTATATTTTTTGTATTATGGTTAAACCACATGCAGAGAAATTTTATCAAAGCAGCAGGAAAACAAAAACACCTTCATGATGTCAACAGAGTTGCCGATATTGATAGTGATCATGATGAACTGGACAAGAATCTACATCACAGTCATCATAGTTGTGTTGAATTAGTTGAGGTAATATAATAGTTGTTAGTTATCTATCCCAATGTTTTGTCATTCTTCATGCTTAAAATATTCTTTTGGATAAAAAAATATAGCTTTTGCATTCTTTAAGTTGTAGGTTAATCTATCCCAATATTTTGTCATTCATCTTTTGGACAAAAAATTATAGCTTTTACATTCTTTAAGTTGTAATTTAATTTGTCCCAATGTTTTGTCATTCTTCATGCTTAAAATGTCCTTTTGGACAAAAATTTATAGCTTTTGCCTTCTTTACTTGACTTATATTAATTTTTGCATGATGATTAAACCACATGTAGAGCAATTATATGAAAGCAAAATGAAAAGAAAAAGGCCCTATCAATATAGCTCTCTACAAAACTGTACAACTTCATGTTAATGTTGATAGTGATAATTATGATGATGAAATCGATGAGCATGCACATGATATTCATAGTAGTAGTCGTGCTAAACTCGAGGTGAGTGCTATGAAACCACATGCAAGTAAGTACTATTCAAGTAAGTAATGGTTGTTTTATTATGTAAATAAGGGTAATCATTACTTATTTGATAGAAGTTGGTTAGAATAGTAGAGAAGTGTAATTAGCTAGTATACATAGATTTTGGAAATAAGGGAGAACATATAACTTACATATGGAAGCTTAGAGCTTAGTTGTAATAGAGTGCGTACATAGATTTTGACAATGCATTAGTGCATTGTGTTTGGGGATGGCATGGTCCTCAGTTGGGGGGACTTCATTGCCAATCCATGTCTCTTTCTAGAGTACTCATACAGTCTAGCACTATTGTAGTCTTTCCCTCCATTTGTTTGTACCTTGCAATGGGTTAGTTTTTTTTTTAGAGTAAAAAATTGTTTCTTTATTATTCAACAGAATAAAAAAAAAGCACATACAAAAACTGATTTGTTCCAAGACATAAGACATTAAATATAGCTGTAAAAAACAATATAATGTGTGTTTTATATCTCAATATAATGTGTATTTTTTTTTTGTAGACATTTATTGATAAACTCCAAGAAGGGGATAAAGTTGGGGTGTTGGATCCATTTGATGGTGCTGATGTGGGCATTGGGAAGATTCACTTACTATCTATTCTACATGGAGTCAAATTGAAAGGAACAAGAAATGCAAATGTAAATATTTTAAAGGTCACAAGTAACATACCCTTTGCTTATGAAGACAAAATAGATGGAGTTGTTCGTCTGAAGGAGAAAGAAGGGACCTTCACAAGGTGGCCACTAAAATATTTGAAAAAAATGACATAGTTGATGTTTATCATGTACTAGCTATTAGATAGCTTGGTCCACTACTTTATGCAATAGTGTGAATGTGTTGTTTAGGGATCTTAGTGTTTTTTGTCTATTTTGGATTTGTATAAGCAAAAAAAGGCATTGTAACTCAGTTTTCTTAGTCACAGCACTGAGAAACACACTTTGTAACATATTTTTTAAAGAAAACACACATATTTAAGTCTTATGGGTTTTTTGGACTTGATTTTATGTTGTTTTTCCTCTCTAAACATTTAGCATCACTACCTTATATGCCTTTATGAAAAGATTTTAGGGTTGTTGTTGGATGCATTGAAGGAGAGAGCTTCATATATGAGACAGGATCAACACATAGTCATGAATACTCAAGGAGCATAAATGAGAGAGCTTCATATATGAGATGTCATGAAGACAGTCATGAAGACTCAAGGAGCATAAATAACAGTGAGCAAGAGATAAAGTACACAACTCATGCCATAGATAAAGTGAGATGAGTCTTAAGCTATTGTGATCATGGGTGGTGTGTTAGTTTTTGAGAGAGGAAGGGCAATTGGCAAAGCACAAAGATTAATGAGGAAGATTACAGTCATAAGGTGATGATGTTAGCATTTCATCAAGACTTTGGAAGCAACCAGTAGACAAATTTATAGAAGTATTAAATAGTAAAAAGGATAGCCACTAATAATGCTATTATTTCAAGGCATATATTCTACATGGCAGTATAGTTGTAGGAATATGACAGTTTCATAAACCTATGACAGTCTACAGATGAAAGTCTAAATTCTATATACTTATGGGTGATTATTCTATAACAGAGAGATAATGAGTGCATAGAGGTGAAATGTTCATGGTGAGTGGCAATGGTCAATGGTTCCTAGGGATATAGGCATAGTAAGCATGGTTTCAATGGCATAAGCAAAGGAACAGAGGGCTGCAATGTTAGCATTAAAAGTCAAGTATATGAAAGTTGCAGGGTAATCATCTAGAAAGCAAGTATGTACAGTTCAGTCACCATAATGAGTGAAGACCAAGGACACTAAATATGACTGCCTACCAAGTGTCCAATGTAATAGAGGCAGGGTAAGTGAATGGTTTAGACTCAAAAAGAGGCTTTTGAAGATGCATTAATGAAGGAAGAATCTGATTCCATGCCCTAAGAGGACCTGAATCTTCAAACTCAATAAAAACATGTCCCATAAGTAGTGCTATTGACAATACAAGACATAAGAATACAATGATGTTTCATTAAAGGAAGATTGATCTAGTCCATGTTTCACATTATGAATATTCTATCATAGACTTGACTACATATGACAGCACATTTCCTTTGGTTGCAGTCAAGAAGGACAAGTGCTAGAATGATGGGGCAAATTAGATGACTTGTGGCAGCAGTTAGGCTAGTTGAGAATCGGTTACTAATAGTTCACTTTTTGGCAAAGCATTATAAACTTGGAGAAGTTTCTTTCTTGTCATTTTTGTGCATTGTAACTCAGATTTTTTGTCTTGTCACTGAAAATAAACATTGTAATGCTCTATTTCTAAGTATTTTTCAAGCAAGATAGATATTTCAAACTTGTGCAAGTTGTAAGAACACCTTTCTTTTAATAAAGTTTAGTGATTTTGCCTTCTCAATGGTTGTCTTTATATTGTGTGCAATTGATGATTGATGTGTATTTCTGTGTTTTATGTTTAAATTCTCAAATATCAATAATTTAAAATGACTAAATGTTTTAGTAATTGATGTAAATTAATAATTAAATTGATTAAATATACTTCCAATTGAAAAAAATAGTGAACAGTGAATAAATATGACTAAATATATGACCAGTGTTAAATTAGTGAATAAAAATGACTAAATAAGTGACCAGATTACAGCAATCAACGACTAAATATACTACCAAATTGATCAATCAAAATAACCAATAAATGACTAAAAATGGTTTAATCATCAATTTGGTCACATTATAAATGAATGGCAATAAACTACTAATGGTCACATGATAATGTTTGGTCATTTATATGTAGTTTTTAGTAGTTTTTCAATCATATATTGTTGTTTCTGTACTAGTAAAATGGGGCACCTAGTGCACCTTCTTGCTTAAAACTAGTGATTATGGTTCAAGGTAATTGAAACCCACCTAGACCCCCTGATTACATTCTAAACTATGCAAAACAAATCACTCAAAGAAGTCAAGGTGTTGAAAATGTGCCGCAACATCCCATGATCACTCACACATACAACACTCATAATAAAAAACAAAGTAAGCAAACACCACATGTGCCTACCTCGCTTCCATCTTTTCAACATATGTTACCTCCACCACCTTGTCTTACTCATAAAGGTGGTCAATAGTATGACCTTGTTGAACAACTTGGTGCTACTCCGGCTAAGATCTCTCTTTGGGATTTAATACAAACATTGCCTACATATCACGAAATGCTCCAAGAAGCTTTACAAAAGGTGATTGTACCACCTACTATTAAGCCAAATGATGTAGCAGCTTTATTAGATTGTATGCATGCGACAAAAATAGATATTTTGTTTCAACCACACAAATTACTGCCAAACAAAGTTCAAAACCAAAATGATCCTCTTATGATCTTTCTCATGGTAAATAAAAAATTGATAAAATGAGAACTATGATTGACAATGGATCGACTCTTAATGTTTATGGCATGGACTTACTACAAAGAATCAAGATTGACACTTCTTCAATCAAACTAGATAGGATTAGCATCTGTGGCTTTGATAATGTTGGTAGACAATCCCTAGGTACTATAACTTTACCTCTAAGGTGGGACCCATAACATTATCTACCCTTTTTCATGTCATGCTCGAATCAATTTCATATAATATGATTCTTGGTAGACCGTGGATCCATGTCATGGGGGTAGTTTTGTCTACCCTTCATCAATCAATAAAGTTTATTTATCAAAATAAGCTCTACACCATTGAAGTCGATCCTGAACCAGATAGTTGTTTACATATTGAAACACAAAAACAAGTTAACAATCATTTGAGTCTAAACAACTTACAAGTTGAGTCATCAATACCTCTTGCCACATATAGTGTTGTGCAAGACTCTAAACCATCAAATGAACTTTTTGGTGATGATTGGGGTTCATTAGATTTTACAACCTCCTTTACAGGGGAATACAAACTTAATAACTCTAACACATCAAAAGTCACATCAATCTCATCCAAGCAATCTCTAGAAACACCTAAGAAAACCAAAGTCTTCTTGATAAAAACAAAGATAATACTCTTGCTTATACTATAGATTATGATACCTATGAGGCCTCTCCATATTCTAATGAAATGGACTCTCTCTATGATTGTGGATTTCAAATATTGTACAAAAATCATGACTATGTAGGCAATGGTTGTGGTAGAAATCAACAAGAAATCAGAGTACCTTTACAAGTTGCTGCAATTAACTACATAGATGGTATTGGATACCACTCTTTAAAGCCCACCAAAGCCTCTCGTTGTCCTAAACTTAATGTTAATGCAATATCAATGAGACTGAAATTGCATGCGAGATATTTTGAGCTAATAGACAAGAATTGTCTGCTAGGAAATATCCCATTGAATCGGGTAAGTATTTCTTCCCCCCTTTAGCCACACTCACTATAGCTCATATTCTAGTCTCTCTCAAGGGTGGACTCCTCCTAGATATATATGTTTTTGGTTAGAATTGTACTATGTTCCCCCATGTTGTGCTATGTGTTATTTAGGCCTCCTTGGATGACCCTTGATACTCTTGTAAGGTCAAGGATACCAAGAGACTACCTCTATTGTGACCATTCTTCTATTTGTTTCATCATTCTTCTATCTTGCCTCTCCTCTATTTTATTGTTGTGTATCATGCCTTAAGGGCATAGCATTGTGGTTGATGACTTGGTGGCATCCTCCTACGTGGTGTTCCTAAGGCACTTGTTCTCCTCTCTCATTTTATTGTTTACCTTCTTCTAGTGATTCTACCTAGTTGGAGAATGACGAAAACAAACAAATATTAATACAGATCATGTGTCCCTTCAACAAGCAAAGCAAAAATGGACCTAGTCCATACATGGCAACGAGGTTGATATATATATGTATCTGACGCCTGACTAGTAGAATCACTCTATGTGATGTTTCATCCTATGGCATTTCTTGTGACTAACATCTTACAATCCACTCAATCTTCTCTTGTACACTTTGATTGGTATCTCACCTTATTTCTACACTTGGATCTGAGGTATCTACAGTATAGCCCAATGGTTATACTTAGTTCCAAACTCGCAGTATAGCCTTGGTCCTTGATATGACTATTTTCATGCATAGCTTTCATGTTTTGCTTTGGTTATTATCTTATAGTAAGATTTGTAACCTCTCTTGTTATCTTATCTTAGCATATCTTATCATTATGTTTGTGGGAACATTCAATGATCATGAGCACACGTCACCTTGCTGATATGGGCTTTGTGAAAGTTCTTATTTCTTTGTGTGTTTTCTCTCTACCTTAACATGTTTGATATCAGTACACGACATCAACCACCTTAAAGTGTGGGCATATACGATGATATCTATCTAATGATTTTGGTACAAACAAAGTGCATTTGTAAGCTCTCTCCATGAGGTGAGATGTTGTATCTCTGGTGTGAGTACACATCTTCATTCATATTGCAATCAGAGAAGCCCTCTATGCAAGGTGGGATAATGTATCTCTTGAGCTAGTGCATATCCTTTTATTCAAAAGCCCTTTTGTAGAAGGCAGGATGGTGTATCTCTTGAGCTAGTGCACATCCTTTTATTTCAAAAGTCCTCCAGGGAAGTAGGGTTAGATCTTGAGACTATCCTCCCTTAAGCATGTCTTTGGTGGTTGTTGTCGCATAAGCCCAACCATAAGGTGTGTCTATAGCATGTTTGAGATGGTAGGACTTAGAAATAAGGCTCCTTCCATCATCTTGTTTGTCATGTTTAAGATGCATAGTATGTCTATGGCATGCTATATGGTGCTCGTGTTTTTCATGTGTCTTCCATGTGTTTTCCCCCTTGTGTGGTTAACCCCCACTTGGGCTTTGTAAGGCATGTTTCCCCTCTTGTGTGTGTAGTGATGGGCTCCATCCACACTCGAAGTTTGTTTGGCATGTTTTCCCCCCTTGTGTGGTCTCCACTCACACTTGGGGTTCTATGTTGTAATTTTATTTCCATGCATATGTATATGAAGATGTTTTGAATATGTTATGAAAATGTTATATAAAGGTATTCTTCATGTTTTGTTTGTCTTCAATATTGTCTTCTCCATGTTTTGCATGCCTATTACTGTATTCTCTGAGTTTTGCATGTTTGCAATGTGTTTTCTAGTGCTTACCTAAGATTGGGGGCTAGAAATAGTTCCTCAATCTTTGTGTATGTCTTAGCCTCAAGTGCCTAGCATGTTTGATGTGTTTTCAACCATACTTTAATGCATGTATGGGTTGTAAGATCATACATACATTAAAGTGGGGGCTAAATCTTATGTCGTAAAATGTCCCCCTAAGACTTTTACCTCTTATGTTTAGCTCCTAGGTCCCTTAGGATTAATCATGCATGTTTAAAATGAATCTTGGAGCAAAATCCCCCAAAACCCATGTCAAATGGGACCTAGGGGTGGATTCTAAATTTTAATCAGGCTCTAAAATAGGTCCCTAGACAAGAGTACCCGTTCCCTTGTCCTTCCCTATTTTGTCGAGGTCCCAATTTTAAATGACAGCAAAGTGACCATTAAAAGGTTTCCCTTTGTCGGCCTATTCAATTTGAATTACAAGTTTTTAGTGGGAATGCATATATAATCATGTTTAGCATTTCATTTTACAACTAGATGGATAATGTGAACCTATGATCTTATGCTAAGGATATTCAAGGCTTTCATTATGTTGCAGAGTAGTATTGTTTTGTGTTTGATCATGTTTGTTGCAGATTTGTCTTCATCAATTCATCTCCTCATGGTGTGAAAGATCTGTATCTTCCCATGAGAGCTTCACCTTTGAGATGACATTTACTTTATGTTTCAATTATTTATCATATCATTTCTTTTGCCTCTATCCTGCAAGGACATACACTCTCTATCTAATAACAGTGTTGAAGGCTTGAATGGCATTCTGGGGCTTGACTGAGGCAAGCTCCTAAACACCACAACCTCCAACCCCTCTCTTGTGATTGTAGGTGACAGGTGTCAAATCTTGCAGAGAGGAGTTGCAGAGGATCATTGAAAAGAATAAAGATTTTGGATCTGAAGAAAAAGTCAGAAAATATCCATAAAAGGTCAAGGGCACCCACACCTTTGACCCTCAGTTTCACAGCACCAGAAATTGTTGGCAAGAGACACTGTGTGGCTTCATGAATGTTGTCATTGATAGCAACAAAGTTCATCCCACACATCCACAGGATATGGTATGTCTATACCGAAAGTCAAATTGAAGAACAGTTTGGTCTGGTGAGCAAGAATAGAGCATGCAGCAAGGTCTGACAATCAAGTCTGAAACTCTTAGAGGAAATATCTCAATAAAGTGCAAAATTGGGGAAGCCATGAGGAGTACCATGAATAATACATTCCAGAGATTGAGCCTCTGGTGATGGAAGAGTGAAGAGATATGAGCATCTAAGTGTTGAGTTCCTGTTTGGTAGAGTAGATTGAGGAAGACCTGACCAACAGAGCATCAGACCTTAATCCGGATAAGATATTTATGGTGATCAAGTTTCTTGAGAGATCATTCATGGTTAGCTGACATGATTGATGACTTCCATAAGTATCTCTTTGATCTGCATCACTTAGTATGGAAGGATTCAGCTGACAGATCAGGGCTTGGGAAAATATTGAGTATTCCAAATGCTAACTAGAAGGATGATGAAATCCTTGGTGTGGATATATATACCAAATGGATTTCAATGTAAAGTGTGTTGTGTTGTGTTGTGGCATGCAAAGAAAAGCAGAGACTAGTGTGGAAGTAACTTCAAAGGTTTGAAATGTGAGAGGATAGCTACACCAAAGAAGAGGAAGAATGAAGTGTAGTAGATCAGTGTATTGAGCCTAACCGGAATTGAACCTCAGCATATGTGGATGCTTCTTATCAGTTCAATCAACTAGTTACTTTCTTTATACCTTGTAGATAGTGAATCTCTTGTAGGCAGTGAGCCTCTTGTGAGCAGTGTGCTTGGGCATTGAGCCCTAATTGGCAAGTGCCATTTTGTACTATCTTATTCTTTTAATAGAGAATACAATCTTGGGTTAATCACCCCATGGTTTTTCCCTTAACAGGGTTTTCCACGTCAAAATCATTGTGTCATGTGTATTGATGCTATTTTTGCTTTCATGGTTATGTTTGCTTATATGATTTGATGTTGCACTAATTGTTAAAGAAGGACAAAAAGTTAAAGTAATTAAGATAACTGATTCACCCCCCCTCTCAGTTATCAACAATTGGTAATTAGAGCCAAGTTCCTCCAACACAGAGCCTAACAGCTTGAGGAAGATCTGGGAATCTCAATGGATATGTATGGTATGAGGGAACAACTTCAGTCTGCCTTAGATGATCTTGAGCAGTCTCATTCTAAAGTCCATGACTTAAAAGAAAGACTCAAACAAGCTGATGATTTCATAAATGAACTAAAAGAGAAATTGATTATCTCTATGAAAAAGAGAAAGGAACTACTTCAACAATTAGCAAGTCAAAGTGAAGCCAATAACACTGATGAAGATCTGTATGAGAAGAACAAGTTATGCGAGAAGCTATCAAAAGAGGTCATTATGGTGAGACATGAAATGGAATCAAGGGTTATGAAATTCACCCAAGAAATTGAAGAGAAAAGGAAAATTGAAGATAATCTAAGACAATCTCTCAAGGAGAAGTCAGAAGACTGCCACAATATGGACAGAATAATTAGGCATCTAGAATCTAATCTTGAAGAAGCTAGAGATAATGAAGAACAACTTGAGAATCATATTGACACTCTTAAAAGGGATCTTCAAATAGTAAATGAATATAAAGAGAAATTCAAGATAAGCTCTACTCAACTTGAAGTTCTTCTTGCAAGCCAAAAGAGGGTAGATGACAAGCAAGGCTTGGGGTATGAGGAAGGAGAAAGCTCCAGATCTAGTCAAAAGAACTCTGGATCAAGAAATCCAAGGAACAGGCCTAGAAGACCTCCGGTAAGGCAACCAAATGCTCAAAGATATCCATCCTTCAATGGATACTGCTTCAATTGCAATAACTTTGGTCATAAAGCTAATTAGTGTAGAAGAAGAATGAATCAGACTAATTCATCCTTCTCCAGACAATGCTTCAATTGCAAAAGGTATGGTCACAAATCTCATGAATGTAGAAATTTATAAATAAACAATTCATTCAATGGTAGATGCTTTGCATGCAATAGAATGGGACATATGGCTAATCAATATAGATCAAGAGGATATCAGTCAAATATGCAAAGAAATGTTGTTTTCTACAACTACAATAGATCCAAACATACTGCTAAATTCTGTAGAAGTAAGAATCAGGACAAAAAGGGTCTAGTGCATCACAATCAAAACTAAGACAAAGGAAAAAGAAAAGTGAATGCGGATGAAATTCAAAGGGAGATGAACAAGATTTGGGTAAAGAGAAGTACTAAAAATGTTGGGGATGGATCTACACCAGAATCTAGTGTTGATATTCCTTCTAGAAATTAAAAGGATGAGCTCTAGCTCAAGGGGAGTCTCAAAGGAAATTAAATTCCCCCAGCCAGTCAATTGGTGCCTGAAATTGGCACATGGAAAGTTGTAGATTAAAAGGGCTCTTAGAGAAACATCTAAATGCCCCATGGTAAAGATTTGAAGGATCTGCAATGAGTTTGAAAAGATCAATCATTCAAAATTAATCCAGTTTGACAGTCATTCGGTAAAAGCAGGTTTCTTATAGTTAGATCCGGTATGATTCATAATTGAAATATTTGGATCTACGGTTAGATGGAGTAATTGGAGAAAGGAAGATAGATTGTCATGTTCCACCAAGAATCATTCTAAGTGCATCTCAGTGATCTAGAAATATCTCTCTCAGAACAAGGAAAAACAAAGCAACCAGAATGACTTAAACTGTGCATTTATTGTAACAAGGAATTAGGGTTTGTGCAGAAATAAAAGGGTTCTTTTGTTCATCATTTGCACATTTGCATTCGAGAAAAAGGAAGAAGGAGCTCTGCAACAAATTATCTCAAACCTCTCAAAGATCAACTGCTGAAGTTGATTCATCCAGCAATTCAATCTGGTTCATTTCGTGAATCCTAGAAGCGCAAAAGGTATTTTCCATTCTTGAATATCTCTCTGCAAAACATTTAAAGATGGCTACTCTAAATGTTGTGAAGATCTATGATAGGTCGCATCCTGAATTCAAGAAACATCCCTACAAATCTCTAGAAGTTGATCCCTTAGGCGCCTTTTCTAGCATTCCACATGGGGTTTTACATGTTGAAGATGTTAGGGCATACATTCATGCGAACATTGAAGAATTTGGGGGATCCAAGATGATGGATATCTACCACAACTAGTTAATAGATGGTTCTTTTGAACTCAAACCTCAGTACAAGGCTATCCAGGAAAAACATTTTGGACATTGCATCCATTTCCCTTGTTTTGCTGAAGATGAATGGGTCTGGTATGTTCTAACCAAAGTGCATGATAACTTTATGTGGTTATTAAGGCCATTCAAAATCACAAAAGATGTTGTTAGGGTGATTACCAAATTACACTCATCCGGTGGGCTACCTGCTCTCAAATCCCTTAAGAATTAGACAGTGAGTGAGGCAACTAGATCAAAATTTGATAAGAGAGCAATGACAATTGAAGATATCACTGATTTGGATATCAAGTTTGCATCTATGATAATTGGCTATAAGATATATCACTCCAGCAGGGAGAACTCTATATCTGGAACTGTTATTTATGCTGCTTATCAAATGTTAAGACAAAATACAAACTATGATCTTTGTGAACTTCTTCTAAGCCAACTGTTGGAGAACCTACAAAAGATCAAGAAGGACAAGAAGAACTCATTCAAGTATGGTGGGTTGATATTATGTTTATTCTTTTACTTTATGAATGAGCTTCCCGGATCCAGTGGTTTGGTATGGCAGAATGATAGCCCAATAGCCATTCAAATTAGAGATTATATACATGGGCTTGGTGATTCCAAGGTACATAATATAGCACTCTGGGGCTATTTCAAGAACTTTCAAAGTATGATGCAAGCTAGAGAAAGAATCCCCAAATCATTGTTTGAAAAATACAAGGATACAGTGTGCTTTATGGTAGACACTAATCAATGCCTAATGGAGGTAGTAGAACTAAGGACAGTCTGGATCATGCCAATGGGGTATGAAGTAGATGAGAAAATTGTAGAGCTACATGTGCAACACATGCTAAGTCATCCCAAGGATCCCAAGGTAGAAAGGTTTGGAACCTTTGAAGAGTTAAGTGTAAAGATTCATGTAGAGCTTAGACAACTAGAGATGAAAAGAAAAGTGAGAAAAGAAGTAGAAGAATTCACCAAGAGGCATGGAATATCAAAGGAGGCACTTGATGCCAATAGAGAGAAGATGGAAAGGGAAGAGAAAGAAAGGCAAGAGATAGAAAAAGAAAGTGCCTTGGTGCAAGTCCCCTCCCAGACCAGATCATCCAAAAGCTCTGCACCTACCACTTCTAAGAGTAAAAAAGCCTCAAAACTGGAAGCTCAAACATCCAAAAAAGGAGAGAAGAGAACCAAGAAAAAGGTAACAAGGTCTTATACAAGCCAGAAGGATGATGAAGAGACAAAATCAAATGAAGTAGAGAAAATGAAGAAGAAAAAGAAAAAATCTGGTGAACCCTCTACTAGTCACAACAAGGAAGAAGAGATAGAAGAGTTTGTTGAAAAGCCTACTCTATCCATTGATGATGTAGTCAAAGTAGTCACTATGGATGGGAACCTGCAACCAATAACAAAATTCTATGATGAGTATAATGATGCAGATAAAAAGATCTTGGAGGAAGCCACAGTTAAGTACTTGAACATATACAATAAAGCATTTATTGAAATCATCTCTCTAATTCCCAAAAGTTTAGAGAAGGAACTTGAAATGAGAAAGGAAAATGCCAAGGCAAAGGACTTAGAGATTAGAGAACATATAGATATTCAGCTCTATCCCTCAATTACTTTGAAACAAATGGATATGATCTTCAAAGATTGTAAGGATGAGTTTCAGAGTAAGGCTAGAATGAATCAGCTCAGGCTTGGAGAAATTGACAAAGTGACAAAAGAAATAGAAGATATCCTCCAGAATGCTTTTCAAAGATTTAATATTCCTGTTATAGAGGACTTAGGTGATGAACCCTCTTCCATGGATGACAAAGGAGAATCTACTAAGATAGTGGTAGAAGGTGAAGAGAAAGCTAAGGACTTAGATTCCTCTGCTCCGAAAGAGGAAGTTCGTGAACAAGAAAATATCTCTCCTCCGGTCTCTCCTACAGACTCCAGATCTAAAGGAGAAGAAAGAATAGAGGAGAAAAGAAGTCAAGAAGAAGAAATAAAGGAAAAAGAAAAAGACCAAACAGAGAAGACCCCAGACAGTTCTTAGACTGCAGAAGGGAAGAAGACTTTGTCTCCAGCAAGAGACACTGCAGAAACTGTCAAAGATTTCTTAACCAAAGAGATGATGGAAATTGATGAACTAGAACTTCTACAAGGACCATTTGATTTTGATTCTCTCTCCCTAGTTCAAACAATGAAGATAGCATCCTTTGCCCAAGCAAAGGCAAAAGAAATTTTTTTGAAGTCTCACATGGAAGATTGTGAGCTAATTGAGATTGCATCCGGTGCATTGGAAAAAATCATGCCATCCTTCCAGAAGGATCTTTTGGCCTCCTCATCCGATAACTTAAAATCTCTTATCAATTCAATTAGCACACATTTTGATTCTTTGGAGAAGTTAGCTGAAGAAAAGGTTCGAAAGGAGTTTTTGGGAAAAAGATTCTCTGAAGTGTAGGGTCTAAGAACAAATGATAGGAGAGTTATGGATAGTGGGATAAAGAGCTTGGAAAATGCTCTTAAAGATGGCAGAGATATATATAAATTTTGTTTATCCTGGCCTACAATGACCAAGGATATTGAGAAGAAATTAAAAGAGCAAGAGGATAAATTGCTAAGCTTGTCTCAAAGTTTTGATCCTCTCTCCTCTTCCATAGTAAATCAAGAGTGTCAGACTTTTGTAGTCATAGATGAAATAAAGAAGCTTGAGAAGGAGAAGAAAAATAGAATAAACAGGTTAAGTGAACTTAGAGGAATCATTATCCCTAAGTTAGAGGCCATGCATGAGGCCTTAACTAATGCTCAGGCCATAGCCCGAACCAGTGATCCGACAGATCTCAAGAAGGCAGAAGCTTTTGCATTCTTGTTGAGTGGTCAAATCTCAATTTTGGATAGGATGAAGCTGAGTTGGGTGACAGATGTTGTACAATTGAAAAACACTTTTGCAGATATCCTTAAGTATATGTAAGTATAACCTATTTATATACTTATGTGGCTAAGTATAGATTGAATTTTGCAATTTTTGGTGTGCAGATCCCACCCTCTGCCATTGATGTCAAAGGGGGAGTGAGGAACAGTGAAAAATATGGAATCTAGCTAGGGGGGAGCTCTGAAAAATGTACATAAGAATAGAGCATCAGCCAAGGGGGAGTGTAGTATGACAGTCATTTTTCACTAAGTGTTGCCATCAATGCCAAATGGGGAGATTGTTGGCAAGAGACACTGTGTGGCTTCATGAATGTTGTCATTGATGGCAACAAAGTTCATCCCACACATCCACAAGATATGGTATGTCTATACCGGAAGTTAGATTGAAGAACAGTTTGGTCTGGTGAGCAAGAATAGAGCATGTAGTAAGGTCTGACAATCAGGTCTGGAACTCTCAGAGGAAGTATCTCAGTAAAGTGTAGACTTGGGGAAGCCATGAGGAGTACCATGACTAATACATTCCAGATATTGAGCCTCCGGTGATGGAAGAGTGAAGAGATATGAGCACCTAAGTGTTGGGTTCTTGTTTGGCAGAGTAGACTAAGGAAGACCTAACCGACAGAGCATCAGACCTTAATCCGGATAAGATATTGGTGGTGATCAAGTTTCTTGAGAGATCATTCATGGTTAGCTGATATGATTGATGACTTCCATAATTATCTCTTTGATCCGCATCACTTAGTATGGAAGGATTCAGTCGATAGATCAGGGCTTGGGAAAATATTGAGTATTCTAGATGCCGACTAGAAGGATGATGAAATCCTTGGTGCAGATATATATACCAAATGGATTTCAATGTAAAGTGTGTTGTGTTGTGTTGTGGCATGCGAAGAAAAGCAGAGACTAGTGTGGAAGTAACTTTGCAGGTCCGGAATGTGATAGGATAGCTACACCAAAGAAGAGGAAGAATGAAGTGCAGTAGATCAGTGTATTGAGCCTAACCAGAACTAAACCTCAACATATGTGGATGCTTCTTATCAGTTCAATCACCTGGTTACTTTCTTTATACCTTGTAGACAGTGAGTCTCTTGTAGGCAGTGAGCCTCTTGTGAGCAGTGTGCTCGGGCAGTGAGCCCTAACTGGTAAGTGCCATTTTGTACTATCTTATTCTTTTAATAGAGAATACAATCTTGGGTTAATCACCCCGTGGTTTTTCCCTTAACAGGGTTTTCCACATCAAAATCATTGTGTCGTATATTGATGTTATTTCTGCTTTCATGGTTATGTTTGCTTATATGATTTGATGCTGCACTAATTGTTAAAAAAGGACAGAAAGTTAAAGTAATTAAGATAACTGATTCACCCCCCTCTCAGTTATCAACAGAAATCTCTAGGGTGGTTGCAGCCTGTAGCAGGTTTTATCAAGGCCACTAAAAAATTAGTACCTTGGGCTTGGTCACCTGCACCTTTGACCTTGAATTTTTTGCATTTTGAAACTTGAAATCTGGTATGTATTTGATCTGTATTTAGTGCCTTTATGTAGAAGGATTTGTTGTATTTCATCTGTTTGCTTATGATTTTGCATAATTACAGTTTTAAGCTTAATCGAGCTAATAATCAATAAATCAATTAACAAATTCCAAATTTCCTTATCATTCCAAGTGACAACAGACTTGATAGCTGAGTCCTCTTTCAAAAGTTGTGACTTAGCTCGGTTTAATGTCCTTGAATGTATGTAGTGAAAGGAGGATCTAATCAAACTACCAATCAAATCAACATATCCTCTTTTTCTATATTACAATGTCAACACTATCATGGATGTGTGATGGTTTTCATGGTTGGATGTCATGTCCTATCCAACAGAAAAGATACAGTTCATGGTTGGATGTCATGTTGAATATAATGACGTTAAGATTATTGAAGTTCATGGTTGGATGTTACGTAATATTTAGTAGAGATGATACAGTTCATGGTTGGATGTCATGTTGAATACAATGAGGTTACTAAAGTTCATGGTTGGATGTCATACCTTGATTAATGCAAAGTTGTGTATGAATTTATATTAAGATGGGAATTAAGAAGCATCAAGAAGACATATTAAGATAAAGCATCAAGAAGATACATTAATATGGGAATTAGAAGCACTAAGATGATCAGATGTGTTTTTGATGTTGGGAAGATGTTACTGGTGGTTTGATCCAAGTTTCATGGTGTTTCGATCACCAGAAGAGTGTTTTGCAGTTGATAGTCTGAAGACAATATTGTTTTTGTGAAGGTGTTCTTAGTAGGGCAATGGAATGCTCTACATTCCTCCACATTTGTAGTTATGGCTATGCAGTTTTGGAACTATGTTTAGGGTGTGATGAATGTGATAATTCCAAAGTTTTAGATCCTCTATCCTTCCTCTATGAAAGTTATACATGATAGAGTACCAGCATGTGTTATGGCAGAACAAGGTGGTGTTGAAGGCTTGTTGGAATGCTTCGCATTCTTCCAGATGTGAATATTTGCATTTACAATTTTGTGGACATGTTTATGAATGTGCATTACATGCTTTCTTACAGTTTCAAGTTTCTTGGTGGTTTGCAAGCTCAGTTTTTCAGTGATAGTATGTTGAAAAGTTTTTTGGATGACTTGTTGTTCTTAGAGTTCATGGTTGATGATGTGTGACAAGAAATCTTTGATGTGTGGAGGTAAAGGAGTGTTTGGAAATATTGTATGAGTCCTGTAGACTCATTTGGAAGACTTTCATGAATATATTTCTTGTTTCCAGTATTGCACAAGGTTTTCAAGTTGTTGTGGTCATTATGCTTCAAGTTTCATATGTTTTTGCTTAAAGTTGTCCTATTTTCAAATGAATGGAGTGTGTGGATGTAATTCCTTGGTTTTTGAATCTCTAAAGGATGTATTAGACCTTGTTAATGAAGTATTAATGTCCACAAGGCATGGGTCTTTTGTTGGTATAGTGTGTAGTCTTGTTTAGGACTGGTCCTCTACACATTTCATGTTGTGTGTTGTCTAGCTGACTTGAAAATGTATTCTTCATGTTGTCTCTAGATAACAATAAATGTAATCAATGTAATATCATGTATAAATTGTAAATTAAATTGAGTTAGGCAGGATGTGATTGCAATGTGATTGATAAAATTCGCAAGATAAGGAGCCGAATGAATGGATTATGTTGTGCAACTAAAGGAGAAAGAGCAGATGTGTTAGAATCTATCCCGATTCATCTTGAAGACATTTGTGTGATAAGAAGGAAGTAAAGAGTGTGCCTAATTGATCCAATCATCAGAAGAAGCATAATTGCAATCATCAAAGGTGTGAATTTCAATGTCAGTTTGTTGGCAGTAGAAGGATTGTCATATTGTAATCTTTTCTGAGTTTGTTCTCAGTTCATGGAGTAGTGGCTTCCTTGGGAGTGGCCCTAAAATAAAGTCTTCAGGGAGTTGTAGCTTCCTTGGGAGTGACCCTAAATCAAATTTTTTAGGAAGTAGTAGCTTCCTTGGGTTATAGCCCTAAAACAAAGTTATCAGGAAGTAGTAGCTTCCTTGGGTTGTAGCCCTAAAACAAAGTTGTTATTTTGAGTTGCATGAATTGTGAGTTAATCCTCACCATGGTTTTTCCCTTCTTAGGTTTTCCATGTACATCTGGTGTTATGTGTTGATGTGCATTATGTTAATGTTTCATGTTTATGTTAATGTTGCAATGCTTACACTTTAATCTGCTCCAGAGAAGTTGAAGTTTGTTTCGATACTGATTCACACCCCTCCTCTTAGTATCCTAGTGTGTTCAACACACCCATTACAGATCCAACCTTCAAATAAAAAATCAAGACCTCAAGTTGATCCATTATCATCATCCAAACTTTCTTAAGATCGTTAGTCTATCCTAAGTATCGTCATCAAATCTCATCAGTTCCTACTTAAGAATGTAAGGCTATCTTAAGTAGATATCAAATCAAATCCAATCAACCCTCTTTCTTAAGAATGTTAGTATATCTTAAGTATAAAGAATCATCCCTCCTCCTTTAAATCAAATCTAATCATTGTAAAGGTCTTGGCATTTGATCCTCAACCTACATCACACTCATCCATTATCATATGTCATCTCATACCCCACCCACATCCTAGACCAAGAACAACATGGATCCTAAACCTAAAGTTGCACTCCTAGGAGCTCCTCAAATTAACAAGCCCAAACCCAAAGTCATAATCCTAAGATGTCCTCAATTTGCCATGAATGTGAATAATTGTAGTGATCAAGATTCTTTTAACCAAGAGCATGCTAGCATTAGTTATTCTATAGATTCCCATCACACATCCATAAATTATCTTTATGGTACATTTGATCAAGGGAAAACCAACCTAAACCAAGATCTTACTAAACAAATTATGGTTGAACTCAAAAGATTATATGCACAATATTTGGCTAAAAGTCCGCCATCTCCTAATCGATAAATCCCTATCATCCCTCCATCAAAATCTCCCTCTAATCCTCCTAATCCTAATCCATTGGTACACTCATCTCCTAATCCACCAAAACCTATAGTTCATCCACCATCTAATCCACCATCAAACCTTCCAAGCTCTAATCCATCAACCCATGAATGCTTGAAGGATTTTATCCAAAGACTCTTTGCAAAATCCAAAAGAAAAAGTAAAGCTATGGATCCATCCAAATCCACTAATCTAATTTCATGCCCCTCTAGAACTCCCAATCCTAATCCATCCCCTCCTATTATCCATTCATTTGATCCTAATCCTAACCCCACAACATCTTCCATCATTTCCCACCCACTATATGTCTATCCTACTCCATCAACCCATGAATCCATGAAGGATTTGACCCAAGGACTCCTAGCAAGGAATCAATCACCACCATGTAATATAATCCCTATCCTTGAGCCTAATAAAGAGCCTCCAAGTATGATGCCTTTCTCTCCAAATCAATCATGCAATCAACCCTTATCAATCCTCTTGAAAAATCTCCAATACCATCATGCATTCAAGATCCATCATATAGCCATATTGTTGAAGATACAAAGCTTATTGAGCCCATCAAAGAAGCTTCCACTCCTATCAAAATATAAGAGCTATGTCATGAGCCTAGTCCAAAGCATGTGGAAACATCAACCCCTCATCCTAATCAAGATTAAAGCACCCCCCCTTACCCTATCCATAACCAATATCACATTATCCATGCTAACCCTCTCTATGATCAAGATATTATCTATGATCAAGAATCCTATCCATGAACAAGAAATCTAAAATCCTATCGATCATCCCATTAGCCCTATCCATAATCCCACTAATCCTATTCATTATCCATCAACATCTCATGATGAGACACTTGGTCCCCAAGACAACATAGATAATCCAACAAATAACTTAGATCCTATCCCGCCATATCCTAATGAGCATAATGATAATCAATATCTAAGCATTCCAAATCCATCTCCTATTGATTTTCCATCATTCCCTATCACCCATATCCCAAATCCATCATCTTATCACCTTGGTCCCACTACCTTCATTTGTGGTGGTTCTCTTGTAGGAGAGAAACAAACTCTATCCACCACCCATCCTCCCCCATCTAATAATGCAGTTGCTTCTTGTTTCCACAACAACAAACATCCCATAGCACATTAAATGCTCCAACACATGAATTATCAAGGCAAAGGCTTAGGCCTTCATGAACAAGGAATATTGAAGCCTATCCATGTCCAAACCCATCCATGATCACATGGTCTTGGCTATACATATCAAGGCAAAAAATCCAAACATGTTGGTACCACCTTTGCACCTCATAAAGCATCTTCTTCCAATCCCAAACATGGTGCACCTCATCGCACCTCCAAGTCATATGTCGCCATCCCTCCTCCATCATCATAGCATTCTTGAAAGCATGTGACCAGACATCTCCCTCCATCCACTCTACCTCCACTCCCCCCAATTCCTAGTATCCCCATCCTCAAATCCCCTCATCCCTTCATCCACAAGTCCACTAATCCATCCATCCACACATCCCATTCCCTTAAGACCCCTAAAATTCCTAATCAATATCAATGAATGCATACATCACCTAAACATGAAGCTATGACAAACCCCATGGGATTCAAAAATAAAACTTTGGATGCCTCTACACCTAAATAAAAAATCCTACAAATGCCTAAGAGTTATCATGCTATAGAGCATCAATACACAAAATCTAAGCTAAATCAAAAATCTAAAAGGATATAAATGCTCACACCCCAAAAGTAAAATCTAAAATAAAAATGGTGTGGGTCCCTAAGAAAAAAGAAATTAATCCAAATGACATATCCATATCCCAATCTATCAAAAATACCTCTTCATCATTCTGCTCCCCATCAAACAATTCTAACAATCCTAAGTCTATTTGGGTCCCTAAGTACTCAAATTGGTGAAATAAAAAATCCCTATTACTCCCCACACCCATCCCAATCAATAGCTCCAAATTCTAAAATAGCATGTTTAACTATTGGTTTCAGTTCCCCTCGACACCATGGTATTCCCACATACCTCCATCCCTCCATCAAATATTTGTTACCCAACATATCACCCCCATCACACTTGTATGGTCCATGCTTTCGCATAATCCACATCATAATCCACTATCCCACATCCATTCATAATCTACATCATAATCCACAATCCTTCATCCATTAATAATCCACGTCATAATCCACATCATAATCCTCCATCTCAATCTCATCCACTCATCTACAAACATCCATGTGCATAACAAAACTTAACATGGTCCATGTGCAACATCTACCCTCAATGGGACATTATCACCTCCTCTTGGAAATAGACACTTGAGTCCCCTCCCTCGATCCAAATCTCTCTTTTGCCCATCCACCCATCCCACCCAAATAGCAAAAAATAAAAAATAATAATAATGAAAAATTAAAAAATTAAAAAAAAAAGTAAAGAGAAATCCTTCATCCAATGGTGAAAACCACCTCAGTGGTGCCTTGGATAAGTACCATGATGAAAACCTAGCAAACATGCATCATGTGTAGATTGATTATCTATGTACCTTGCACTTGGGGGCAAGGTGTCTCATCCATCCTAGCTTATCAATTCCATCATATCCATGTACATATCCTATCATCCTCATCTATCATATCTACATACCCATCATCCCTTCCTCCTTTTGATATTGATAAAATCAGGGGGAAAATGTTGAAATTTAATGCTTTGAACATCTTTTTGATATAGATAATCTTTTCCATTCACCCTTATCATCCCAAGCATTATCACATAAAGTCCTGGCATATCCAGAGTGGCAAATGTTATTCCTAGGCAACATAGTCCTTGGAGAACACATCCTAAACCATATTATCCATCCATCATAAATATTTCATCCATCCCATCCACTATCGCTAATCCTTTTATCCATCCATTGTAGCCAATCCTTTTATCCATCTAATCCTCCTTTCCATCCTTGCCCTTTTAACCTAGTTTTCCCTTGTCATTAGTATCCAGCACAAAGGCTATCCAAACATAATCTAATGAAACCATCCCATAAATCAAAAAACAAAAAAATCAAATAATATCCAAAAAATCCAAGTAATAAATCAAAATGCAAGCCATCCTTAGTCCATGCCAATCTAGCCAATCATCCAAAAGTATCCAATGGTTTTGTTCCAAACCTAGTTGCAAACCTAATCATCATCATCATTGATCCAGTCAATCAACTCTTGCTTAAGAATGTAAAGCTACCTTAAGTATAGATATCTATCTATCCGTCTTGGTGTTTCTCGCATGGCCAACAACATTATCCAATCAATCAATCATCAATTTTCATCTTGACAGTGGAAACAACCTTGTTTATCTTTTTATCATTTGTGCATGCTTGCTTGATTTTTTGTGTTATCATTTTTAATTGCATTTGTGTCAGTCCTTGCAGCATATTATCACCACAACATCATGGTCTTCCATATCATGGTGCCCAATGGCATATGTTTGCTTGTGACCTTTATCTTTTTGAGTCAGTCCTTTATGCACGAGACACATCGTCACCCTGGTCTTTATACCTTGGTGCATAATGTCTAGCGTTATATCAAACTATATGATTGCTCACCCAATGTAGCATAACAAGCATCCATTCCATCCATCCTGTTGGTGCCTACATAAACATGCAGGTTTCAAGTATTCATTAGCAGGCACCTTTCATAAAAATCCAAAAAGTTCTAAGTCCCTTGGCCTCATTTTATGCATATCAGGCTTTGAAAAGTGCAAAAAATAGTTGTATGCGTGCATCTTTGTATATACAAGGCCATTTGTATATACATGCAGGTTCAAATATACATTCGGGCATACAGGGTGGTTTGTATGTTCAATCGGTTTCAAAAGGTGCATAAATGGTTGTATGTATATCGCAAATTCTAGGAATATTCCCTGCTTGTATGTGAGGGTTTGTATGTATATTTGTGTTGTATGTTTAGACATGCAACAAGTAGATACAATGACAATGTGCAAAGAAAATATACATCAGCGCACATACAAAGGAAATATACATTGCAAAAAATACAAGGATGGCACAATGCAAAGTCAATAGACAAAGGGGACATACATTCGCTACAGTGACAGAGGGTCATCGGCGTGACATGTCTCATCAGTGATCGAGTTCATTGTTTTCCCGATAGGCCAATGCAAAGGCCAATATGAAAGAGGTGGGACCCGCAGGTGTACAAAGGGGATTGTATGTGTTTGATCTACAAAGTGACATACAAGCACCCCATACAAAGCCTGGATTCCAAAAGTTATCAAATTGGGCCTAGTGGGTACATACAAAAAGCAGGGTTGAAAAGTCAAAGGATTTCTTTGTATGTTGCGGTTGTATGTATCTTCGATATACAATTGCACATACATTGTGAAATATACAATTGGCAGATGTAAAGCGGACGCGACAAGAAGGTTAACTACATTGGTGAAGTGGGTGAAGTCCGTGGGTTGTATATTGGGATTGCATGTTCCCAATGTACATTTGAACATACAACAAAAAGATACAAGTGAAACATACAAGCGAGAGTGGTCAAAGGTCAACAGTTTGCCCACCAATTGTATATGTGCGGTTGTATGTTTGCTTTTGCAAATCAAACATGCAAGGGAATGTGCATTCCTAAGATGCAAGGATCGAACCCAAAGGATATTGCATTCTGGTTGATAAAAAGGCACAGGGTTGGATTGTATATTTTGTTTTGTATATCCACATTGTATGTTTGCGATATACAAGGTGATGATACAAGGAAGAGGAGGTGCAACCTGGACACAAAGGAGGAATCAAATGCGTTGAATAATCTTTTGGCTTCTGTAGGTTGTATAAGGTGCTTATATATGCCGATATACAATGAAAGATGCAAAGGTAATGATACAAGCCAGATTTCAAAAGGAGGTACATTCTAATTTATAAGGTATTGAAGTCCATGGCTTGTATGTATGTGTGTGTTGTATATCACAGATATACCAAGGAGGGAGATACAAGCTGGACCCCAATGAGTTTTTAATTTGTTCTATAGATATTTGGGGTCCGCCTTGTATGTTGGAGATTGTATGTATATACAATCGCATAGACAACCATATATGCAAAAGTTTGAATGCACAGTGAACATTTGAATGTATATGCATTCCACATATACAAAGGTTTTAAAGGGTCAGCGATGGGAAATGAAGTGCCTACGTGGCACAATTTGATTGGTTATGAACAAATCAATGTAATCAACACTGCAGATCTCGGCGGGAAGGAAGGAAACCAACGGTCTTGATTCAAATTTTCAAAGGGAAGGATTTCTTCGTATCTATGACTGCAATCTTGGCAGGAAGAAACTTTAAAGGCACACGAACTGTTGTTGCATGAATGGCAAAGTTTACAGAAGCATGGGTCAAGAGGACAAGTCAATTGCCATTTTTAAGGTGAAAATATTTAGTCAATGGCTCACATCTCGAACCTGCCTATCCTTTCCTCCTCTTCTCATGGCCACATTGAATGATTCTGGCACCATTCTGATAATGCATTGTATCTGGCAAAATCTTGGAGAATGCCATGCAATTAATTACTGAGTACAGGTTCATGCTTTATAAGTAGACTGTGCTACTCAATTCTAGGTTGTTGAAAAATGGACAAATTCTGGTGTTGTGATAAAATACAACTTCGTTGGTGGCTCTGTTTTGGTGTCTTGTGAGTTTATGAATCTCATGTTGTATGTTTTAAGCATAAATTTACTAGTTTCATGTTGTTTTATATGAGTAATGCTTCATTGCATGTATTCTGTTATTTGTCTCCAAATTGAATGTGTTCTTCTTCTGAATCTTAATAGCTAAGGGGTGTTTAAAATTCTAGGATATGGGTTTGCTATGTTGAATGCTTGATCTTTTACTTCTGCTCAAGGAGTAGATTAAATATTTAGGGTTAAGTGTTGGGAAGAATATATTGTAGTAAGGATGTTTGTAAGCAGAGATAACTGAATACTCAGTGTTGGGAAGTATCTGTAAGGAAGACACTAAAAACCCCCTTGAAACCCAGTCTTCGATCTGTGTTTATGGTAACCATTCACATGTGTATGTCTATTGACTCCGAACCCTGAGATAGGCACCAGTCTGATCTTGTATTGAGGTTACAACCCAAGGTCCTAGTTTTGCATCCAAATACAAAATACAAACTCAAACTTCAAATACAAACCTTTAGGACATTAGAAGTAGTTTTAGGACCAAAATCCTCTGTCTCACAACTGATCATAGGCCCAAAGCTAGCCCCTTTGCACTTATTTCACAGTTTTGGTCTACATAAGAAAGGATTTATCTGCTTTGTGACAACATCCCACCAAGTTCAAAAGTATATCTCATGGATGTTGAATAGGGAATACCCCCCTTGGTTTTGCAGTGCCTAAAGAAGAGGAGATATTTATAGAGTCTATCTCCTATACTGTTGGCCCCTGACCTGGAAATCTTGTTGATCAATGATGGCTACTTTGTAGGGATAACTAGGAAAAAGCATCCAATTGGGAAAAAATCCAACAGATTTGGTGACTTTGCTGGGGACAAGAGTCGAGTAGTATGAAATCATTGCTACATATCTGAAGATTTCATGTGAATAATGGTGCTGTGCTGGTGGAATGAACTCAGAAAAATATTTGTTCTATGATGAGATTTCAGCTATTTTAAACTTTTATCCTCTTTGGAGAGGTGGCGACTCTGCAAAAAAGTTTTCAGTGCACATGAAAGGTTGATATATGTTGTTGTGATAAAAGATTTTCTATACAAGACTTCAGCATCTGGATGAGAACGGTACATGCTTCTTCCCACTTGTATTTGTTGTTTTATTGCATAAGTTAGATGCCAAGGGGAAGCCTTAGGTCTTAGGCAGACATGAGGTGTTTGAGATTGAAATTTTTATGAATCCAAGTATGTATTCACCCATACTCAGTCAAGAGGAGGATGAAATGTTGTGTAAAAAGATTGAAGAGATAAAAGATAGGTTGATATCCTTAGAGGCTAGGTAGGTCCAGTTAAATAGTAATAATGTTGTGTCTGCCAGTCAGAATGTTAAATCTCTTGTCAGCCCTCTTGATCCTTTGTATGACCAACTAGATTTGTCATGGGTTGACTATGAAATGGAGAGTATGCCTGCTCAGATGTATAATCAGATGCCTAGATTTAGTGAACATAGTGTGTGTGATGGGGGTGCACATATCCAAAACTTTCAGAGCTTCATGGAGAAACACTCATTCAGAGATGAGGATATGTGGATGAGGTTTTTTGTTAGATCCTTTGGTGCTAGAGCTAGAGATTGGTATTTGAGCTTTCCAAAGAGATCCTTTTCCTATTGGGATGAACTTGTTGACTATTTTAGAAAATAATTTGCAAGAGAACATGATAATCTTGTTGCAAGATTAATGGAAATTAGAAGACAAGATAAAGAGCCCAGTATTGATTTTAGTCATAGGTTTACAGTAGCCCTTTCGCAAATCCCTAAAGACTTTAGACCTGATACTCTAGCCTGCATTGGCATATACTTTGAAGCTTTTGAGGAGGGCTCTAGTGAAATATTGAGGGAATTCAAGATAACAAGTATGCAGATGGCATACAAGTTTTTAGAAAATACAGAAAAAAAATGAGGAATGAGCACATGCTGAATGCCCTATCCACAAGCTTTGGTGTGAATAATAGTTGTATGGTTGCAAATGACCAAGTGATCATGGCATCATTTGAAGAAAAATGTGAAAATGAAAAGATGGAAGTTGACAATGATGCTATGTCTGAACATAATGTTGATAACAATGCTCAACTAGATTGTTCACCAGTGATGGCCGCCAATGAGAGGATCAATGATGACTCCCAATTCAAACTTGAGGTATCTAGTTCTAAAAACAATGATGAGGTTATGGACAATAATGAGTGCTTATTTGAATGGGTTTGTGGAAATGATTGTGAGTATTGTGCACAAGATAGAGAAGAAATAAGTAAACAGAGGGGCAATTCCATGTTTGAACCATTGCCTTTTATTCAGACACATGGAGATGATGAAGAGCAATCAGAGATTGAAACAAGTAGTAGTGTTGATTATGATTGTTCTTTATTTGCTTATAGTTTTGTTTGTGACACACAGGCTGATACTCCTCCGCACAAGGAATTCATTGGTAATGAAAATGCATGTTTGGTTGCCCATGAACCAGTGGCATACTGTAATGAAATTGTAACACTTGGTTCAACCCTTTTTGATACATATGCTGAGGAGGATTTGTTTGAGTATGGTGAAGATTTGAGCATTATTTTTGGTAAGGATTCTATTTTTCATCCTGATGAAAGAGAGATCAACATATATCATGAAGGGTGTTGCAGAAAGGTGCCTGAATCTAATCCTTTCCAGTTTGGTGCAGTTCAGGGTTGTGTGCATGATGTACACAAATATGAATTTGAAATCTTCTTTGATATGCCAGCTTATGATAAAATGAGACCTGATGTTCCTAGCTACATGGTGGACTTTGAGTGCTTTCAATTTTCAGTCTAGTTGGGAGATCATTTTACAATGCATGTTGCTGATATAGATGATGATAAGTGTTATATTTCATATGGGAATGCATTGATTGATGAATGAAACATTCACATGATGCTTGATGTTGATGGTTATTTGCATAAGGTTGACAGGGGCAAGCTCAATACCATATTTGAATATGCAAATGACAAGGTTTGTTTGTGGTCAAACAATGGCAGTATCTTCAGGCTTGATCCAGTGAATGCAAACAAAAATAGAGTATTTGACAAAGGAAAATTCTAGTTTTTCCTTTTTGGCAGCCCTGGGCCACCAAGTAAATTCTAAAAAAATATGATTTGTGATGTAGATTGGTATGATGTTTGACTCTGTTGCCCAATGGATAAGGGACTGGTTTGCATCCCAAAGATCTAAAGTTCTCGCCATGCCTACAAGAGGCATGAGTCCTCAGACAGAGCCAGTGTTGGTGCCTGCATAAACATCCAGGTTTCAAGTATTCATTCGCAGGCACCTTTCATAAAAATCCAAAAACTTCTAAGTCCCTCAGCCTCATTTTATGCATATCGGGCTTTGAAAAGTGCAAAAAATAGTTGTATGCATGCTTTTTTGTATATACAACGCCATTTGTATATACATGCAGGTTCAAATATATATTTGGGCATACAGGGCGGTTTGTATGTTCAATCAGCTTCAAAAGGTGCATAAATGGTTGTATGTATATCACAGATTTTGGGAATATTCCTTGCTTGTATGTGAGGGGTTGTATGTATATTTGTGTTGTATGTTTAGACATGGAATGGGTAGATATAATGACAACGTGCAAAGAAAATATACATCGGCGCACATACAAAGGAAATATACATTGCAAAACATACAAGGATGGTGCAATGAAAAGTCAATATACAAAGGGGACATACATTCGCTACAGTGACAGAGGGTCATCGGTGTGACATGTCTCATTGGCACTCGAGTTCACTGTTTTCCCAATAGGCCGATGCAAAGGTCGATATGCAAGAAGTGGGACTTGCAGGTGTACAAAGGGGATTGTATGTGTTCGATCTACAAAGTGACATATAAGCACCCCATACAAAGCCCGGATTCCAAAAGTTATCAAATTGGGCCTGGCGGGTACATACAAAAAGCAAGGTTGAAAAGTCAAAGGATTTCTTTGTATGTTGCAGTTGTATGTATCTTTGATATACAATTGCACATACATTGTGAAATATACAATTGGTAGATGCAAAGTGGACACGACAAGAAGTTTAACTGCATTGGTGAAGTGGGTGAAGTTTGTGGGTTGTATATTGGGATTGTATGTTCCCAATGTACATTTGAACATACAACGAAAAGATACAAGTGAAACATACAAGCGGGGGTGGTCAAAGGTCAACAGTTTTCAAAGGCATGTTGGGGCTCACCAATTGTATATGTGTGGTTGTATGTTTGCATTTGCAAATCAAACATGCAAGGGAATGTGCATTCCTAAGATGCAAGGCCCGAACCCAAAGGATATTGCATTCTGGTTGATAAAAAGGCACAAGTCCAGATTGTATATTTTGTTTTGTATATCTGCATTGTATGTTTGCGATATACAAGGTGATGATACAAGGAAAAGGAGGTGTAACCTAGACGTGAAGGAGGATCAAATGCGGCAAATAATCTTTTGGCATCCGTAGGTTGTATAAGGTGGTTATATATGTCGATATACAATGAAAGATGCAAAGGTAATGATACAAGCCAGATTTCAAAAGGAGGTACATTCTGATTTATAAGGTATTGAAGTCCATGGCTTGTATGTATGTGTGTGTTGTATATCATGGATATACCAAGGAGGGAGATACAAGCCAGACCCAAATGAGTTTTCAATTTATTCTATAGATATTTGGGGTCTGCCTTGTATGTTGGCAATTGTATGTATATACAACCATATATGCAAAAGTTTGAATGCACAGTGAACATTTGAATGTATATGCATTCCACATATACAAAGGTTTTAAAGGGCCAGCGATGGGAAATGAAGTGCCTATGTGGCGCGATTTGATTGGCTGTGAACAAATCAATGTATTCAACGCCGCAGATCTTGGCAGGAAGGAAGGAAACCAATGGTCTTGATTCAAATTTTCAAAGGGAAAGATTTCTTCATATCTGTGACTGCAATCTTGGTGAGAAGAACTTTAGAGGCATGTGAACTGTTGTTGCGTCCCAAGGCAGGAAAGTTGGCATTAATGGCAAAGTTTATAGAAGCATGGGTCGAGAGGATAGGTCAATTGCCATTTTTAAGGTGAAAATCTTTAGTCAGTGGCTCACATCCCGAACCTGCCTGTCCTTTCCTCCTCTTCTTGCGGCCGCATTGAATGATTCCAGCGCCATTCTGATAATGCATTGTATCTGGTGAAATCTTGGAGAATGCCATGTAATTAATTGCTGAGTATAGGTTCGTGCTTTATAAGCAGACTGTGCTACTCAATTCTAGGTTATTGAAAATTAGACAAATTCTAGTGTTGTGATAAGATACAACTTCGTTGGTGGCTCTGTTTTGGTGTCTTGTGAGTTTATGAATCTCATGTTGTATGTTTTATGCATAAATTTACTAGTTTCATGTTGTTTTATATGAGTAATGCTTCATTGCATGTATTCTGTTATTTGTCTCCAAATTGAATGTGTTCTTCTTCTGAATCTAAACAGCTAAGGGGTGTTTAAGATTCTAGGATATGGGTTTGCTATGTTGAATGCTTGATCTTTTACTTGTGCTCAAGGAGTAGATTAAATGTTTAGGGTTAAGTGTTGAGAAGAATATATTGTGGTAAGGATGTTTGTAAGCAGAGATAACTGAATACTCAGTGTTGGAAAGTATCTATAAGGCAGACACTAAAAACCCCCTTGAAACCTAGTCTTCGATTTGTGTTTATAGTAACCATTCACATGTGTATGCCTATTGATTCTGAACCCTGAGATAGGCACCAATCTGATCTTGTATTGAGTTTACAACCCAAGGTCCTAGTTTTGCATCCAAATACAAAATACAAACCTTTAGGACATTAGAAGTAGTTTTAGGACCAAAATCCTCTATCTCACAACTGATCATAGGCCCAAAGTTAGCCCCTTTGCACTTATTTCACAATTTTGGTCTGCATAAGAGAGGATTTATCTGCTTTGTGATAACATCCCACCAAGTTCAAAAGTATATCTCATGGATGTTGAATAGGGAATACCCCCCTTGGTTTTGCAGAGCCTAAAGAAGAAGAGGAGATATTTATAGAGTCTATTTCCTATACTGTTGGCTCCTGGCCCGGAAATCCTCTTGATCAATGATGGCTACTTTGTAGGGATAACTGGGAAAAAGCATCCAGTTGGGAAAAAATCCAACACATCCCTTATCTTTTCTCCATCCCCTTAACCAATATGTCTCATCCATTTCAAGAGCATACCTGTGTTCTTGCAATGCACCTATCCTCTCGAGGGAGCATACCATCCATCTATCATTCCTCCTTGTCACTCATCAAAGTGGTTGGGGTATCCCTTTCCAACCCAACACTATGCTTTAAACTTCTTTGAAATGATGTTACTTTTCTTAGTTGCAACACAACTTCAAAGAGGGAAAAAATGTAGACACTTGAAATTGACTATGCCCTTATGACATGTGTCCTAACACCTCCTAATCCACTCGTGACACTTTCGACACCTTGTTGATACCACCTTGCAACACATTTGTCGTAGGTCCCCCTTTATCCAAAATTAATTAAATAAATAATCCATTTTATCCCCTTCCCAAATTAAATAAATGAATCATATTTATTTAATTAATTTAATCTATTTTATCCTTTTATCCCACTTAATTAAATATTTATTTAATTAATATCCTCTCACACTATCCCACTTCTCCAATAATTAATTAAATAATCTTATTATTTAATTAAATATTTGAGAATTACATGACCAACTAGAAGACAAAATACTTGTCTAATTCAATCTCCCCCCTCCATTCATCTTTTAATATTGACCGATAAGGATACCCTAAAAATCCTTATCATAACCCTAATTCTATCTCATCAAATCCTAACCATCCATCATATTAACGAGAGAGAGTGGTCACATGGGTGAAGGTGGAGACTTGGAATGCATATACACCATCCCGTAACCCCGTTCAAAAGAGCTCAGGAAATTTGGACCTGTTTAAGCCAATTTCCTTCTCATCTCTACAATGGGACATACGTACGTGTACACATTATCGCCAAAGGAGATTCCCGCCCTTATACTTCAACATTAATTCCTCCTACAAACCTAGATCCGAGCTCGTGGCTAATACCAACGCGTAAAATACAAAATCTGTGTGAGAAATCATCCTTAAAGTCAAATGCCGTTTCTAGATTAATGAAATTTCCCTGCATGCAATGAAATTAAGCCCCAATATTAAATACTCGGACCAACATTTATATGCATGAGTCCCAAAGAAGTCAAATTCTTACAAAATCTAAGGTCGGTGGAGTGTCCGATTGAATACAAGGGAGGCGCAAGTCAAAGTATATAATTATGTCTAGAACCCAAATCTATTCTGATTTATTTCCCTTCCCCAGTCCACAACATGTGTCGAACGAGCAGTGGTCATTGGATCAAATACCTGGTCACATTACCTCACAAAATCTAATTCTATTTCATGGAAACTTCCTCGACAAACAAATAAAATCTTGGGGCAAACAAAATCTTGGTTTTTCCCAACTACGTCATGAAAAATAAAATCTTTCCTGATTTGTTATTTGAAAAATGCATTTGATTTGTTGCTATCTAGTTAAATGCTCTACACTCATATGTACTTATTCAAACATAATTTTCTTACACAATATTTATTGGACTAAGGAGTCAGGACTAGATACTCTTTTCTAGTTTTATCACATTATTTTTTTCATTAAAATCCCTCGATAGTCTCCGCATAGATCGCATAAGATCTCGCATGAAAGCTATTTCTTCTTGTTTTTTCTTGCTTACCAAGCAACTGGCTCATAAAAATCAGATAGTTAACCGACGTGGCAATTTCGACTTCGCCACCTTCTCCAAACTCGTATCTAATTGGTCGGCTCAACGGCTCACTTGTTCAAATTCACGTAAAACAAATATTTGACACTTTGTTTACTTGTTCTAAATTCATGTACAAAATCTCTGAGTCTTTTTGGTAGTTCACGGGGCCCCATTGAATATCTTGAGCGCCTTTTTTAATAACTAAACTGATTTAGGAAGATTCTCTAACTATAATTTTTGGGACTTAAATGGAATATATAAAATTAAGTAGGATAAAGTTGACAATTGGAACGCCCACCATGCAATGGAATTGACACCTCCTGAAATGACTCTTTAATATATAATAACAATTGATTTCTTGACCCTATAGTACATCTAGAACTTAGGTTGGGCAAAAATATGTTGTTATTATGTGTTCAAATTTTATTTTGTATTTTTTATTGGTAAATTTAAACTTTAATTGATTTTTATTGGTGATGCCATAAAAGATTATTCTATTTAAATATTAATATAATTAAATAATTAATAATAAGTTATAGTCAATAAATTATATTATTGTTAGCCTTCCTCTAAAATTTGTTTTACACCACAAAACAACTTTCTAAGTGGTCATTAAACAATGTGAATTCAATAATGTGAAAAATCAAATCTCCCAATAAATCAAAACAACTTTCTAACTTACCATTAAATCAATAATGTGAAGAATCAAATCTAAGTTACTAATATCATTATTTTATTTGTATATGTCAAATTTTTAATTAAATTATTTGAAAATAACCCAAAAAAACCCACTTAAATACTATAATATTGTAATATTTAATATTTTTACAAATATTATTATTATATTAATATTTTAATATTTTGATAATTTTTAATAAATAAAATTATAAATTTTTAGGAGGTTTTAAAATTTAAAATTAATTAAAAGGTAAAGACAATTATTGAAATATATTAAATTAACATTAGTGTTACACAAAATCAATTTAATTGGAAATTTATGTTCAATTATACCATCCTTAAAAACTAGTTTAAATTCCATTAAAATGTTACCATTTCATTATTAATTTTTTAGTTATTTTTAAGAGGAATATAATGAACGCTTAAATAGTATACCATCCTTAAAAAAAAGTTAAAATTTCATTAAAATGTTACCATTTCATAATTAATTTTTTTGGTTATTTTTAAGAGGAATATAATGAATAGTTATTGTTATATTAATTAAGTTTGTAATTTCTAAATAATTTTGAAACATATAATATTTTATAAATTATTTTTATCTTATAGTTCTTGATAATATATAATTACTTTAGGTTGTTATTTTTAAGAGGAATATAATGAATAGTTATGGTTATATTAATTAAGTTTGTAAATTCTAAATAATTTTGAAACATGTAATATTTTATAAATTATTTTTATCTTATAGTTCTTGATAATATATAATTACTTTAGGTTGAGTGTTTCAAGATTGAACTATGTAATAGTTTTTCCATCAACATTTTCCACATTTCAATCAACGTTACGTTTTGTTTTCATGTGCAAATATTAAAAACAATTTTAAATTATTTTATTTTATAAATATTTAACGATTATTGACATGATTATAAAACAATTTTTTGTTGCTTTCTTAAACAAAATTTTTAAATATATTTCAAAATATTAAAAATAAAAGTAAAACTCAAGTATTGATAAGATCTATACATTAAAAAATATATTATATTTTCACAATGTTTATCAATTTGATGGTTAATCATATTTTCAAATTAGTATCAGTCCTTTCAAATTCCAGATCTGATCTCTTAAATATTAATTAAATGGATCTTTAAGAATTTACCATACATGCAGGATGACCAAGATGTGAATAATTAGAGCACTGTCTTGGAAAGGGTCAAATTACAGCTTTTATGGTGCAGTTTCTAGAGAAGAACGCTCAAAAGGGCATTATGAAGACTTAGTATAACTCGGGTCGTTGAGCAAAATTTAGCAGTAACAACTGATTTCCGCCAACTTTCCATTTCAAGTTGAGTTGCCAGGGTTAAACATGCAGTCCTTAAGTTTAATATTTAGGGTTAGTGCATTACCCACGTGATATACTTAGCAGTAAGCTAAAATAATGATATATTGGTGTGGGAAATTATGGTCTGCTCCGAGGGCTAACTATGGTCAAGGATTTTGTGATCTAAAAAGTTTGGTGGGACAGTGACTGTCTTCATTATAAGTACCATTTAAGGGGATCAATCTGAAAGTATACTGATCAGGTTTCTTTGAGACTGAAATGGGGTGTGTTAGTGGTGCAATGGCTTTGTGGTGGCTTATTTTGATTATATTTGTTGTGAGGACAAGAGGAGACATATATGGAGATTGTATATCCTCTCCTATAGTTGATAAGAATGCCTGCAAAAAGATTGCAGAGGCCAAGTTGGAGGGCTCAATAGTGTTTACATCTGGGTCTTCTATAACAGAAGCATCTAGTGATTTTGGAGGCATAGTGAACAGTACACCAGCTGCTGTCCTCTCACCTGCCTCTGTGGAGGACATCAGTAAGTTGATTAAAATAGCAAATGCATCTCCCAATCTAACTATAGCTGCTAGAGGGAATGGCCATTCTGTGGCTGGCCAATCTCTGACTTTGAATGGAATTGTGTTGAATATGACTTCTCTAAAAGGAATTGAAATTGTCCAGAAAGGTGGCAGTCAATCTTATGCAGATGTTAAGGGGGGTGAAATTTGGGTAGATGTTCTGAGAGCTGCACAGGCTTCAGGACTTTCCCCTAGGTCATGGACTGATTATATTGATCTTTCTATTGGTGGGACTCTCTCTAATGCTGGAATAAGTGGCCAGACATTTCGTTATGGACCTCAGATTAGCAATGTATTGCAGTTGGAAGTTGTCACAGGTCCCCATTTAATGCTATGCTTATTCTCTGCAATTCAATATCAGTTTATCTTCTAGAATATTAATGGTTGTTATAATTTATGCACCATTAAGATAAGAATCTAATAACTTTCTTAAACATTACATAGTACATCAATCATGTTTATAAAAGGTTGGTCAATTTATACATTCCTTGGAATCTACCATATAATATAATATAATATTGGATGTGATTTTTTGTCAGATGTAGAAGTACCTTGTCTTTCCTTTTTCTGGTCCATAATCTTGACTTATATGCAGATTTCTAAAACTGGAAGATCTTCTTGAAATATTGATGGGCAATTGCAGGCAATGGAGATGTCATTAATTGCAGTTCAGAGAATCAGCCTGATCTTTTTTTTGGTACCCTTGGAGGATTAGGCCAATTCGGAATCATCACTGGGGCAGAAATCATCCTTCAAAAGACATATGAGAGGGTATGAAGCTTAAGTTTTTTCTCAATTATTTTACTTGTATTTTCAAGGTTATTGTCACAAAGAAAATTTTCTCACGAGAGTTTCAGAAAACAAGTACAGTCATGGTTTTATTTTGTTCCAACCAAATCTATGACCAAGATAAAGAATTCTACTCTATCTAAAATTCTTTCCATCGGAACATTTTCTTAGAGAGATTTAGTGTGACCAGTCTCTATTGCCAAAAAAAATCATTTCGGGCCAGAGAGATTTTTAAGTCTCATCACGATCTACACTCAAGAATTATTCTCCACCTGGACAGATTTTGGAGAGATTTTCTTTGACCTGTCAGAGTAGTCATGAAGTTCTAAGTCGTGCAACAGGCAACAGACTTTTACTTTATGTATATATTGCGGAGGCAAAGCTTAGTAGTTCAATACATCAGTGTATGGTTAAATTATTTTATAAATTTTCGAATGAAACAATTCATAAGTTATTTAAGTTATTTAAATACATAATGGAATGGAATGGAATCTTTTTATAATCTATAATGTAGAGAGACCTGATATTTGGTCTACAGGTGGCTTATAACGTATGAGACTACCTAAACTTAATTGTGCATGAAGCATACATACCAATTTGATTTTGGGTCTAAAGTTATGAGACTACCTCATACTCCTAGTATGTAGGAGGCACCTAAAACTAATTGTGCTTCTAATATGAGGCATACATACCTACCTGCCTAATTGTGCTTCTAATATGAGGCATACATACCCACCTGATTTTGGGTCTACATGTGGTTTATACCATATGAGACTACAATGCCGGAGGCACCTAAACCTAGTTTGGCTAAGCTTTCATTCCATTTGCTCTTCCATTTTGGGTCTACATGTGGCTTATAACATAAGAGTGGCATATAATTCTCTAAGCTTTCATTCCATTTGCTCTTCCATTTTGAGTCTATAGGTGACTTATAACATATGAGACTACCTCATACCTGTGTAGGATTTGAACTTGTGACCTCTCTTTCAAGAGGGCAAGTTTTTCACCAACATTATGTATTGAACTTATACTTTAGTCCAATTTTGATTTTTTTGGATTTGACCTTTTCCGTTTGTTTTGAAGGATCAATCAAGCTGTGCTAACATGTTTAATTATTCTTATAGCATATAATTCTCTAAGCTTTCATTCCACTTGCTCTACCATTTTGGTTCTAAAGGGGGCTTGTTCTTATGGCATATAATTCTCTAAGCTTTCATTCCATTTGCTCTTCCATTTTGGGTCTACAGGTGGCTTATAACATATGAGTGACATTAAATTCTCTATGCTTTCATTCCATTTGCTCTTCCATTTTGGGTCTACAGGGGGCTTATAACATATGATTGGCATATAATTCTCTAAGCTTTCATTCCATTTGCTCTTCCATTTTGGGTCTAGAGGTGGCTTATAACATATGAGTGGCATAAAATTCTCTGTACTTTCATTCCATTTGCTCTTCCATTTTGGGTCTACAAGGGGCTTATAACATATGAGTGGCATATAATTCTCTAAGCTTTCATTCCATTTGCACTTCCATTTTGGGTCTAGAGGTGGCTTATAACATATGAGTGGCATATAATTCTCTAAGCTTTCATTCCATTTTCTCTTCCATTTTGGGTCTACAGGTGGCTTATAACATATAAGACTACCTCATACCCCTGCATGATTTGAACTTGTGACCTCTCTTTCAAGAGGGCAAAATTTTCACCAACATTATGTATTGAACTTATACTTTAGTCCAATTTTGATTTTTTTGGATTTGACCTTTTCAGTTTGTTGTGAAAGATCAATCAAGTTGTGCTAACATGTTTAATTGTTCTTATGGCATATAATTCTCTAAGCTTTCATTCCACTTGCTCTACCATTTTGGTTCTACAAGTGGCTTGTTCTTATGGCATATAATTCTCTAAGCTTTCATTCCATTTGCTCTTCCATTTTGGGTCTTCTGGCTTATAACATATGAGGTATTTCTAATATGAGGCTTACATACCCTACTCCATGCACCTAACTATGCCTCAAAAATGAGGCATACATACCCTACCCTCTACAGATTTGAACTTGTGGCCTCTCTATCAAGAGGGCAAGTTATTCACCAACATTATGTATTGAACATATGCTTTAGTCCAATTTTGATTTTTTTGGATTTGACCTTTTTAGGTAGTTGTGAAAGATCAATCAAGTTATGCTAACATGTTTAATTGTTCTTATGGCATAGAATTATCTAAGCTTTCATTCCATTTGCTCTTCCACTCTCTCTGTATTTAGATTTATGATCTATTAATATGTATTTACAGTATTGTTATTGGAAATTTTATAAAAATTTTGATAGTTTATTGGAAATCTCTTCTTTCATGTAATATAGTCTTCTTAAAACTGTAATTGTATTTTACAATAAAAATGATTAAATACAACTATATGGCCATCAAATTTAGTCAGTTGGAAATTCTATCTTGCCTTAAAAAATCATTGAAAACTTTATAAACTAAATATAGCTTCTCCATAGATTCCAATAATCTATCTTTTTTATAAACTAAATATAACTTTTCCACAAAATCTAACAATCCATTTCTAATTATTCATGTATCCATCAAATAGATCTATGTTACTATAAAGTTTTGATTTTGGTAAGTAATTTTAAGAGGTATGGTATAGATTTAACAACTCCTAAAAATTTTGAGAAAAAAACAAGGTTAACTTAAGGTTAACATTATTTTGGGAATTCTAAATTTTTAAAGAAAATTGCTTATTAAAGTATTATCCGTCTAAAAATCCCAAACAAAAAAAGAATGGATCTATGTTACTATAATGTTTTGATTTTGATAGTTTTAAGACTTATGGAATAGATTTAATAGTTGATGATAATTTTAAAGGAAAAAACAAGGTTAACTAATTTTCTATATTTATTTTAAATAGGCTATTAAAAATAGTTTGTTTTGGTTTCAGGCAAGCCAATGGAGATTTGTTTATTGGAACTTCACAGATTTTATGCATGATCAGGAACTCCTCATTTCATTCACACAAGGAGGGTTTGATTATGTGGGAGGGTCTGTTGTAGGAAACAACAAAAATGGATGGGCTAAAATACCTTTCTTGCCAAATGCTACATTGGATTCCAGTTTAATTCCTCCCACCGCAGGTGCCACGCTTTACATGATCGAGGCCACACTCTACTATGACGAAGGAACTAATGTTAATCAGGTTTTCTCACTTAAACTACTATTCTCATTAGGTGTCACTAGTTGTATTTTCATAGTTTCCTAAAAAAAGTTTATTTTAAAAAGAAATCTTACTTTATAATTTACTAAAATTATGATTGCATAAAAGTTTAATAAAAAAGATATAAATTGTTTGTAATGGTCAATAGAGCTAACTTAGATGTCTCATAGCTCTCAATTTATCAACCATCTTATATATATGTAGAAGTGTTAAATAATAATTATTTAAAAAAATTAATTTAATTGTTAAATTCATATATATATATATATGGACTATCATCTTCAATATTATTAAGAAAGTTGAATATCACATGATGGTCTCTATAACAGAATCTCTAAGGATCTTTGAGGGAGTAGATGGAAGTACACTAATAAAAGAAATAGATTGAGATACTTGACCTAGGATCTATAAATATTTTATAATAATATCATATAGTTAATTAAAATTAATAGGCTCGTCATAACGTTGAAAAGTGTAAAAAGGGTGCAAAAATCGGTCGATGATGAGTGTTATTGCGACAAGAATGCGAGGCTGGATTTTCTTTCGAATGGAGAAGAGGTTCCTGTACTTACCACTGCGAAGTTCCAGTCGGATGTTAGAAACATCTTTTCCGGCTGCAAAAACGCAGCCAAACCATTGAACACCTGCCGGTTCTTTTGTAGAAATATTATGTTGTCGGCTGACGCCTCATTCTTCTCAGGTTCGCCAATCTAAGGAAGCCCAACAAAGTTTGGATTCTGTTCCTGACATAGATTCTAAGCAATCTGTTAATTATATAAAATCTTATATAAAAATCTTTTTTCTAAAATTTATTTGATCATCTTTCTTCATTCTGATGATGAATCAGTAATATGATTTGATGAATCAGTACTATGATTTGAAACGTTGATGATCAAAAAACTTTTACACAGTTGAATCCAGAAAAAGTTTTTATATATTCATGGACTGTTGAAACACCATATACTCACAATCTGTTAATTCCTTCCTTATTGGGGATGCTTCTGTTTGGTTCAACCATTCCTCTCCAGAACTCTATCTTTCAGATTTTCACATTGACTCAGTGGTTGAAAATTTGAGAAGCTGCTCTATCATTTGCCTTATCATGGGCAAGAGACTGTCCTTGGCAGAGATCTACAAATGGATTGAGAAGTCCTGGCTTTCAATCTCTGATCCTTCAGTCTCTTTACTCTCTAGAGGATTCTCTGCGATGAAATTTCAGTCCCACGCAAATCGGGAGTTTATATGGACAAATTGCTCCTGGTTTTTCAGGTTCAGAGTGGTGTAATCCTGTGTTCGTGGCACCCATTTTTTAACCTAGAGGATGTGGGTTTTCTCTGTGGCACCATGTGGATCAGAGTTTATAATCTCCCATTAGTGTTGCGCAATACAGCTCTTTTAAAGCTTTTTGTGGAACAGGTTGGGGATTTCAATAGGATTCATCCAATCTCAGAAGGCATGTAGAATCAATTTGTTAATGTGTGTGATGATTGAACAGGTTTGGGGATTTCAATAGGATTCATCCAATCTCAGAAGGTATGTAGAATCAATTTGTTAATGTGTGTGATGATTGATTTATGCAAGCCCCTTTCCCACTCCATCCAGATTCAATTGGCACACACCTTTTGAATTCAGTTCATAAATTATTGTGGTGTGGGTTGTCACATCATCATTTTCATTGTAATTAGTTTCAGGACATATCAGGAATGTGCTTAGCCTCCCTAGGGTTTCCTCCCCTGAGACTATTTAGCTCCAAAAATGGATTCTAAAAATTCCAGGACATCTCAGGGATGTGCTTAGCTTCCCTAGGGTTTGCTCCCCTTAGACTATTTAGCTCCAAAAGAAGATTCTAAAAATTGGAAACCTACACTCAAATTTCTTGGAGAAACCATGGCCAGTTCACGATGGATTAAACTGAAGATGGTAAGATTTCTCTTTTTAAGGTTGACATCATGGTTGGCATGAAAGTGGCCTCTCATAATTTTGATTCTACTTGTGAGAATTTCCTCATAAGTGAGGAGGAAGCAGCGGATTTAGATTCTCTATATTATGACAATTTTGAGGATGAGCTCTTCTCCTCTATGGATATCCTTAATACATCACAATTTAAGGGTCTTAAGACAAAAGTGAACTATGGTCAGAAAGGAAAGCAACTTGGTAGAAGTCGATAATTGAAAAAGGGAGGGAGGAAAGGATATGGATATTAGGCTTCTATGGACAAGTTTCTTAGGGAATCATTTTCCAACTTTTTGATTGAGTATGAAGATTTGGAAGACGGTGAAATTGTGCAAATATCTTCAACAATGATAAGATATTTTGGATTGCATAAATGACCCATATGGCAAGGTACAAAGGACACATATCTTCAAAAGTTATTGCAAGGTTTAGAGCTATTGTATCATATAAATTGGTAGGATAGTCTTAAGACTAATCTAATGCAAAATAATGAATGGATTTTAAATAGATTTTAAAGTGGTGAAAGGATAAGATATCTTGGATTGCATAAATGACCTATATGTTAAGGTCCAAAATGTTTATGAAAGGGGTTTGTAATAGAAGAATTAGGAGTTGGGTTTTATTAAGGAATATCCTACAAATCTTCTCCTAAGAAATTTAAGAAGATTATTATCCCTTCTAGCCATAATAATAATTCCTTAGATAAATATTCTAGCTCAAATAATCTTACCTTTGTTTGAATGTCCACTCACATGGTAGAAATGTAAACATTTTACACCAAATTCAATGATATCTTAGACATGGATTCCAAAACTTGAAATTTATCACTATATTCTTCCATGGGAATAACTTTTTTAAACAAGTGAATTAATTGAGTATCATATGGTGCATACTAGTTACAATGTGCTCTCTTAATTATAACATAAAAAATCAACAAAGTTAACTTTGCAATTTATGAAAACCCATCTCTCCCTATGTGTGGGCACTATAATTCAAATGTTAGAGAAAACATTTATCTTCTCATCTTGACTTTCTTTTTAAAGAATTTCTATATACCTTAAAGTCTATCCTAAGCTTGATTAGCCACATTTGGACCTTATGTACACCTCCAAATCCTTCTTGTGAAACTTTCATTTGTAGGTTAGAGGTTCATTGTGAGCTCTCTTCCCCTTCCTCTTCACCATTTGGGGGAACATGATCAATATCACCCCAAGGGTTGACATTATCCTCATACTCATAATCCAAAATAGTGCTTTAGTGGTTTGAATGCTTTGGATCTAGCTCACTTGGTCATTTCCCTAAAGATTCAATATCTCTTTGAACCTATACAACAAACTCAATAAATGAATGTTTAATATGGCATAGGTCATTAACTTTAAGTTGATTTGTGGGTACATGCTCTTGGGCATGATATAATAGTGGTAATTTTTTGACAAAATCTCTAATACCTCTTGTTACATTCCTAAATAAATCATAGAAAAAAGTAATATAGAAGTACATTAAACAACAAAAATAAGCAAATATGGGGAGAACCCTCTTACCTAAGATGAGTTGCATCAAAAAAATTGAGTGAAAAAAAGTACTAACACAATGGTGACTTTTATTATTTCATTAATAGTACTTGATAGGCACAAGAGATATATATTATTAGGTCTTTTCCATGCTATTTAATTAATGGAAAATAAAATTGTAATTAACTCATGTCTAACTAATTAATTAACTCTTCATATCTCCTAATTAGGCCAAATGTTATTTAAGTAGTAACTACTTGGCTAAGTGATACAAGACTACATACTAAAAACATTATAAGCACAATAATATGTTATTATTAGGTACACAACAATCATATGTAATGGTGTAAATTTTCTTTAAATGAATCAAATCTCAAGATCCTAGTTTAGGCCACTAAGACACACATCCATAGAATCTGAGGCCTAGGGGTACTTGAGGGTGACACATTGAAGCTACTTGCAATATATTATGTGTCTAACAAAAGTATAATAATTATAAAGCTCAAAAATTAGTTAGTGTGTACTAAACAAGGGAGTTCCATGAGATAAGAGACAATGTCACATTGTAAGATCATAGTGACCAAGATTTCTATATATAATTCAAGAGGTCAAATTTGTGTTCTAAGATGATTATCCATCATCAACTATTATCTATCCATGAATGAATTGTCATAGTATATTAATTTCCAAGAATATGAAGCGATGTCTTATTAATTACAAGAAATACAACCATTTTCCTTTGGTTGACTCATTTTCTGGTTCAAATTTGATTAATTTTTATTTAAGCATAACAAGGAAGACACTATTAGAGCTTTGCAACATAAACAAAGAGGAGTGAGGAAGTTGTGGTATGTCCATATGTTATAGGATATGACCCTAACTTGGTGTTAAATATGAAATATGATGTTAAGCAATTTCATTGTGCTCTAAGTGTAAATGATTGACATGGTTTTCCATCTTGTACAGGCATAGGTATCTTGGGGTTACCTTATCTTAAGTAATTAAATGCATTTTAAAAGAATTATTTCATTGATTTTCTTCTTTCTAATTAGTTTTTCATAAAGCATATTTATTTAAACAATGTCTTCTTAGGTATTGGTTGTTCAATCCTTCCTTTTTCTAAATTAGTTTTTGATTCTATATTTGTATTTAAACATTTTTTTTTATCTCTTCTAGTGTTTCTACTATGCTTTGTGAGAAACTCTCTACTTGTAGATTAAATTAGTTTATTATTTCATCAATTCTCTAAAATTTCTTCTAAATATGTCTCAAAATTTTCTATGACTAGAATCTTTATATCAATGAGAATGATGTGGCAATAAAAGTGGTTTTCCTACTAATATAATGTTTCATTGGTATATATATATATATATATATATATTAAAAAATCTTTTCTCTCAATTAAATTGGGAAAGAGTGATTGGTTTTTTTCTAACATGTGAGATTAATTTTTAAATCATTGGTGTATTTTTGTGCCTAATTAATTTACAATTTGATTACAGGTGGTGGGGAATATTAGTAGTGAACTTGGTTTTATAAAAGGTTTGGAATTCAACCGTGATACTACATATTTTGATTTTCTATATCGTGTTCACACAGAAGAGGTAGCTAATAGAGCTAATGGTATTTGGTTCGCTCCACATCCTTGGCTCAATCTCTTCATTCCAAAGAGTGGAATGCTTCAGTTTGATCATCATGTCTTCAATTACATCCTCAAACAAGGAATAGATGGAATCATATCATGCTCTCCAAAGCACAAAAGCTTGTAAGTCTCATTTCACATCACTAAACTCTCATTTTTTCAATATGATATAATTGTAAATTGTATTTAACATGTCTTTAATGTTTTTTTTTAAAAATTATATTTGATAATAATATTATAACAAGAGAAAATGATTTATTTTTTAAAAAATATTCATTATATAAAATCTAGAACTTTGATCAATTAAATAAAAGACATTGGATATATGTATTGTCCTAATTAAAGTATTTGAAAATAATATTTTTTTGTCTTTTTATTCAAATGGATTCCTTTATTATGTTTAGTATATGATTTATTTAATTATCTTATTATATAGGGATAAGGTGTAAAGATTCCAAAATCCCACAAAAACTTAAAAACCCACAAAGGCCAAAAAATGATAAGCAAAACCCCTCAAACTTAGGATTTTTATGGATTTTTACAATGATCAACACATTTATGGGATCATGAGGGAAGTCAAAAGAAAAACATAAGAAAAATCCATGATATAAGAAAGGACCTAGGTGGATTTGGAAATTTTTAGATTGGGTCCCAACATTGGCTCTGATTAGGGACGTGTGCCTCTTGTAGGCATAGTAAGAATCCAATTATCTCTAGAAGTAGACCAAAATGAAAAAAAATAACAAGGAGAAATAGGGGGAAATTGACATCAAGGACATATGTACACAAGGAAAAACACTTAAAACCAATGGCATGGATGCAAAGAAGTATGGCTACAAAGAAAATTTTAGCACACTCATAGGTCAGACCCTACAAAGGAAATTCATGGCCCAAGTCCATGGATAAACTAATGCACATTGCTTGCCTCTATCAAAGACAAGATGAATGAAAGAGTTGATCTCTCTCAAACCAACACTGTAATCACCACCCAACTATAATAAATGAAATGTTTACTTGCATGCATCAATCTGTGAACAATGCCCATGAAGTGAAGACTAACTCCACCATCAACATTAGTATTGTAGGGAAACCATAAATAATTGGTGCATGACCTATTCCATATCACATCATGCATGCTCACAGTAGTAGGGGGTGAAACACTAAAACTTAGGTCAACATCAAAAGAGTTGAAACACAGGGAATACAATAAACTCCCATCATCCAAGGATGCAACGTTGTCATACCTTCTGACCCCCTTGTGTGAATCAAGGAAAAAATAAAATGCCTTTAATTCACATGGAAAAAATAAGTATGCATGACTATACTATTGATATACAAATAGAAATGTTTCTTCCTACAAGTCAAACTAAAAATTTTCAAGCTCTGTCATAACTTCAAATTGAGTTGCAAAATGTTGATCTTCAACTTGGCATATGTTTTACAGCTCAACATCTTCTTCACGTGTATGCTATACGCACACAAAGGATTCTATTTCAATCACAACACTAGTCATCCACAACATTTGAAACATGACCACCAAAAAGGAAAGCTTCATAGTCCATGGTATTCTCAACAAACTCTTGAATGATAGGTGGCTAGCATACATCACTTTCACAAGTGCTAATACAAGCTTCAACATCTAAATCATAGGCATGATCCAAATGGAAATTCAAACCATTAGCACAACTATTAGAACTATGAGACACTTTAGGTGAAGGACTAAGTTCTTCAATTTTTATTTGTTTTAGGTTCACTCTAGCAAACTATTATGTCACATCTACTACCACAATCAAATTGATGGCATGTTTCTTCTTCCTCAATCATTACAACAACATTTACTTGTGGTCTATTTGAAGCACAATCTACATGTGGGAGATAACAAGTCTTATACCAAAGAAAGAGGTTCTCATATGCATCCACATGATCACCAACTTCACAATTATCAAGGGCAAGGTGTAAGAATTGAACTAACCTTTTAAACTTAAGCACTAGATCAACAACTTGAAAGAGGCACCTTTAAATATATGTTTGAGGTTTTAATGAATAAGATAGAGTTGTGTACTTACTGTAAGGTCATTTTACCATTTCTAATATAAATAAGCATGTACAACTTTTTTTATAATACTATGTGTCTTTGAAACAATTGTATACTCTACCAGGTAGATTATATCTATCCACCACAAGTTCAATAGTAAGGACCATATGGAATCCTCCACATTACTCATATTGACCCACTTAGAAACTTTTCTCATTGGTCTCCAACCAATAGGCAATGTTTTGTTATTTCCACATGTTTTCCTTATTGCTTTTAGAGATTTGCACAATTTTCCAAGGAAAAATGGGAGAAAGAAATGCAAGGGTAGAACCATTCACTATTTAACTATTCCCAATAGGAATGACACATGTCACCCTTAATATCTTTAATAGGCAACCTTATAATATGAATTGATTCTTCTGCTAGATAAATAGTCTAGGTTCACCATCATCACCACCTCTAAGTCACATGGTACTCACCTATTTTTTCTACATAAGTAAATCCAATAAAAATCTCATGCATTAGTCTTTAGAGTAATAATAACCAACTATATGCTACTACATGTCTATTGAACTCATTTTAGAAAGTATATGTTAAAAACCTAGGTCAAAAGATAAAAATGCATAGAAGGATTTTAAGCTTTAGCCATTTAGCTATTCTAGTGATAAAAAGACATGCAACCAACTTGAAATACAACTATGGAGGCACAAAGAATTTGCAAGCTCCTATTAAATAGGTAAATGGGCCTACCAACTATTGCCTTCATGCCATGTGGCACTTTATTACTTTCCTTTGAACTGACCAACTACATCACCATGACACCATTGCACTTAAACACATGTGCATGCAATAAATTTAGCACTACTAGGAATAAAATTGCATGCATACACCTAAAACATCATGGTTAGCCCCACCACACTTGACAACAAGGATACATGGTAAATTGTCACTAGTCCAACTAACATAGACCACAGGGGTCTTCCATTTGTGCATTCACTAACCAACAAGAGAGTGCCACAAAAATGAAATGTTCACCTCAATGTTCTAGCATGCCACTCTTCTATCACCACCAAGCTTGAGCAACTTTATGTAGATTGCCTATATTTATCACTTGAGATCCACAATCATGGACAAAACATACTAGGTAAAGATGCAAACTATTAGCATGTCTATTCCATTTTTACCATTCAAAAACTAAGATTTCTCCTCTCTGTACAACCTTGATAAAGCACTTACTGCACCAAATAAAGCAAGCTCACCAACATGAGATGTTCTACCACTTGATGACCTCTAATTAGTCCCTTTAATATATGGGCCCAAGTAAGCATCCACTTACCAACTCAAACACAACAAAATGTTTGATTCCTCAACAATAGACCTACCACATTGTCCCTTGTGATGAAATGACAACTGCCAAAAAAAAGCTTATGCCTTCCATTGCTTAGTTGTGAACTCTATGAATAATAGGTTGTCAATCCATTTTATACTATTATTAATTATTTCTAGCCATATTGTTACTTCATGAATTGTAAAAATTTAATGAGTTTGATTGCCATTTTCTTAAATTTAAAGAAGAAAGTTAATATTATGCCACAAAAAGATATGTAATGATTATATGATCCATTCTTTTAGAGTTTTCATCCTTAACCTTTTCTTTCATGAACATTTTTTTTAAAGTAGACAATATTTTATAACAAGTACAACCTAATCATATATTTAATAATTTCGAAGACAAAAAGATTCACTTTAACACATCTTTAAATATTTGTTCGTATAATTTTTTTTTTAAATCTCACATATTCTAATAAAATTCCATGAAACTTTATTTTTTCAATTTTAATATATTATTCTATATTGAATGTATAATTGTTTTTTATTTAGGTGGAATTCTTGCACATCTGTTGTTCTACCAGAGGATGGGGATGATATTTTTTATGGAGTGTCCCTCTTGTATTTCAACAAGCCCTATCCAAAAGGCCCCGCAGCATCCACTTTAATAGCACAAAATAAAAAGATTATTAACTATTGCAAAAGTGTTGGTATCCAAATAAAGCAATATCTTGGTAGCCATGATACCCAAGCAGATTGGATTCAACATTTTGGAAGAAAGTGGGATCAATTTTCACAAAGAAAGAAGATGTTTGATCCAAAAGGTATTTTGGCACCTGGTCAAAAAATATTTCCTAGAACAAGTTAGTATAGATCACATCGCTATGCTTATGTCTATTTATTAAAACTACATACCAATTGCACCATTTATGGAGTGCAATACTTTTTTTTTATAAATCCACTTGGACTCTATTTTCAAAAAATATTTCCTTAAACAAGTTAATATTGTTCTTATTGGATTGCTTATGTATATTTATAAAAACATGTCAATTGTACCATTTATGGAGTGCAATACTTTTTAAAAAAATAAATCTAGGTAGACTCTATGTTTTATCAATGATATTGAAATGTATGTTACTAGCATTAGTCTTCAATAAAAGGAATTCTATAAGAGCAAGCTTTTATCTTTGTACTTATACTCAATTTTTTAATTTTTGATAATCTTATATGTGTAATTTATGGAATTTTCATTTTTATGTAAAACAATGCTTAAAGAACTAGCAATTATGCTCAATATTCTAGTCATTTACCACATAATCCCCACATAAAAACTAGCACATTCACCATAATATGATGGATAATATGTATATACATATTTATGTACATATTGTATGATAGACGTATGTTTCATATCACATATATGATCTACTTAAACATTAAATAGTTCAATAGTCAAATAACCACAATTTTACACCTTATCTACACTTAAAAATGATAAATAATTGTTTTATTTTTGATAAAAAACTTATATTTAACTATTGAACCATTTGATATTTAAGAATAATCTTGCATATACAAATACTTGTACATGGAACATATAAACATGTACAAATATTGTTATGTGTTTAATGTTTCATGAAGTCCATTTCAAATCTCAAACTCCTATAACATAATTTGATAAATAATTTCTTGAACTCACTTGGAAGAAAAATTATAACTTTTATTTTTAACTTGTCTAGCACTAACCAATTAGAAGCAATATTGCACCTAAATCTTTACCAACTATGTATAAGATGCAAAAAAAAAAAAAAAAAAACTAGCCACATTTCAAATCTACTCAAGAATTGATTAACCAAGCGAATGAAATATTAGTCTTGTGCACATCATAATATATGTTATACTTCCATTAACACTCGAGCTCTTCATAAATTCTTGCTCTCATATCCTTATACATCTTTTTGTAGTTCTTCTACTAGTAATAAAGAGCATTTACTAATCTTAATACCTATGGATAATAATTTTAAGGTTTGCTCTTTAGTTCAAATGAGGATCCCTCTTATTTCTAGCAATGTGAACATGAATTCCAATTTTTTTATTGAAGCTTGTCATGATCAACAATATTAAAGATAATATTGAATTACTATTTCATTTGATGTACGTATTTGTGAATTAATTAAATGTATTAATCTTTCTTTAGTCATATGTAAAAATTTCTACAATTAAATATCATTACAACCTGGCTATGATGCTATGAGAATTATTTTTAAATGTTCCTTTGTTGCACATAACCCTATTATTGATGCATATATTTCTTCCTCTAACGTACTCCTAAAATGTTAATTGTATCTCTTAATATAGGGGGGATTCAAACCCATGACCTTTCACTCTAATGCCAATTGTTGGCCCACAATTGCCATTAAACCAAAAGGTCAACCCATCAATTTCTGATACAAGAGTTAGAGTTAATGAATCCACGTGAGGTGATTAGTCCATGTCACAAATCCCATGGGGAGCACTAACCATTTTCCAACAAGCTCACGATAGCTTCTACTTAGCCCCCACTCACTCCACTTATCATGGATGGTGGTTGGCCAACTATCCAAGGATAAACATAAACATATTTTAATATTAATATGGGTGCTCGACCTCTATGGGGGTTAGAAATAATTATATCATACACATAATTTCCCCTACATCTAAATGATGTTTAAGGGTTATCAAATAAACCAAGATGTCATCAAATAATAACATCATCGATAGGGTGGCATAACATCAAAATGCGACTTTGGGGTCAAGTTTCACTCCACCTCTTCACCATAATAACCACAATTAATATATGAAACGATAATCACAAAACCTAATAATGAAATAGATAAAGAAACAAGGAAATACTTGACAACCCGATGAAATTACTTATCAACCATAGTTGATGTTCTAAGAACATTGTCTAGTCAAATTGATGTAGATGACATCTAGATAACTCAAATTATCAAGCCAACATAGATCTAACTGAATATGACTAATACAGGAAAGATGAAAACTTACTCTACCTTGCATGGGTTCACAAAGACTAATTTCGATACTCAGATGGAAATTTGACCTTTTCCAAGCATCTATCTCCTCCTCTTGAATGATACTCTCTTTTTGTCTTCGGAGGGAGATTCTTTTCCTAATTACAGTCACAACCATATAACCATGATTAGTGTATCATCATTTGATTCACAAAACATTATGATAAAATAATCTTATCAACATGTAATCTCATGTCTAAACTAAAATTAGTCAATATTAATATAATCAATGATTCTATTTGATATTTTCCACAAACAACAAATCATTTAACTATGATTAATCATCATGTTTACTACATAAAAGCAAGATTAAACTAAATCATAAGTTGGGGATGTAATAGGTTATAATTATAATTATAATTATATGGTGGCACGATATTGCATGAAGTACTTCCTTGGCATGATCCATTATTCAAGTTTAAGCAAGAGGAAGCATGCTCATCATTATTTCACTCTTATAGAGAGCGAAGATTCAAGAGATGACCATCATGAATATTACAACTAGGGGTTCTTGAGATTTTTGAAAAGGCAAAGAATGAATAGTGAGCTTCATCAGTTAGTTGTTATTTTCATGATCTCTTGGTATCTACATTTTCAGTTGAAGTCTTTTTATTTTGCTACTAACATTGTGAGAATGGGAGCGGATAGGGTTAGAATAGAACCAATTTCCTGAGAAGAAGTTAAACAAGATGGCACTCTATGGCACATTTGTCATGAAGGAGGGGTGACGTCATTTCTTGAAGGATTAAATAGGTAATGATGAGAATATCTCCAGGCAATTCGTAGAGTCATGGGACCGCCACAATGTTCAACTTAGTGGAGTAGGTTTCAAGGTGAGTGAGGAAGTTATTAGACAGGCCATGGGATGAGCTACAAGGTCAAGAAGGTTCAAAGGTAGAGCAAGGTGCCTGACACTGACAATATGGTTATCTCCAAGGATGGCGAGAAACTAGTAAATTTATAGGGGGCTTTGAGAGGGAGAAGTTACTAGAACCATGGGACAAGCTCTGTTTTGCTATTATAAAGTACTTTTCTTTAGAAGGGAGATTCAAATGCTTCTTCCATTTCATGTTCCTTAACCATTTTAGACACAAGTTGTTGCTTAGCTTTCCTTTTTACTTGCTCTCATCTCTTGAATCCTCTATTAAGGAATCCATGGAAGCCCATGCTAAAAATCCTACCAAACCCCCCATCCCCCTTCACTAGGACTTGATATTCCATATCACTTCCATCTGGCCCTCTATCCTCCTAAACCTATCAAATTTGGCCTTGTTGAACATTCCTCACCTACCCTTACTTTTGAGAAGAAGGTTGATAACCATGTGGTGGAAGAAACACTTAGGGTTAAAGGTAAAAGAAAGAATTTTGTGTCTTGTCAAGAGGAGAACCTAGAGTCTCCCTTGGTGGGTGAAGTTGTTGTGTTGAATCCCTCTCTTGTTCATTTTGGGTTTGAGGGAGATAAGGTTGTGGACTCTCATAGGGGCTTGACCTCTAAGTCTAAAACCACCTCCAAACATTCCAAAGGGAATGCTACCCCTAAACCCTAGGGGAGTTGAGCTAGGTCTAAAGAGGAGGTTGTTATGGGTCTTTGTTGCCTCAAGAAGAAATCCATCAAACAAAGGGACAAGGCATCTACGAAACGGAACCTAGAAGAGGATATGCGCCAATCTAGTAAAAAACCTAAAGGGGTTCAAGTTGATGTTAGTACTGAATACATTGTGGAGGATAACAAAATTGTTGATATGGACATACTTGTTTCCCCTACCTAGCCTTAGCTGAAGGAGAAGGGAAAGTCTATGTCGAGTGATGCTAAAGGCAAGAAAATTCTTAGTGAGGAGATAAAAAGGAATTGCTAGTATCCAGACTCCTATCCTTAAAGGGGTGGATATCTCTAGCGATTCCCAATCTGATGAATATTTTGGAGAGGAGGAAGATAATGAAACTACTAAGGTCTCTAACCAGAGGGGAGAGGGAAACATTTTGTTCTCTGAAATGAATGAACTTGACTCTAAGGAGGACATGGATGATATGGAGGACCCTATTCAAGTTTTTCCTACTAGTAAGGAGGGAGGGACTTTTGCTAGGGAGAAGGGATGTAATATGTGTATGCATACTAACAATGAGGTGGCTACCCTTAAAGTGAAGATTGTTGAGCTAAAAAGTAACTGGAAGATGTTGGCCCATTTCAACAAGAAGGTGACGCACTAGTTTGCTACTACTCTTTTGGTGTTGTAGGACATGGAGCTTATGAAACAAGGCATTGGGACCGACTGCATGGGTCAGTACAAGTGTGAGGCCTACTTTATCTCACCTTCTATTTTTGCTTATGATACTTATCATATGAACTTTTTGATGGACATGTGGACATTTGGGGACTGTTGATCCTGTTATTTAGACTTTCATTACTATATCTTATGCTTTGACTAGTTAGATGGGTTATGACATGTTGATGTTATAGTTGCATGTTAGATTACATTTGATTCTATGATGTTTATTGCTATATCAAATTTGATGCAATTGAAATGTTTAGTGATGATTGAATTGATGAAATCTAATGCAGTTTATGATCCTAATTGTATTGTGAGAAATGCAAATGAATTGAGAATCATGTAAATGATAGCATGTGTTATAACTAAGGATATATGTGCTTATGTAATCTTCTGAGTGTGTGTGTAATTCATTTCACTTCGGCTATATATATAAAACATGTTTGCATAAGTTTGCAGGTATTTTCCATAGCCCATGGAAAATCAGAGGTCAAACAAATAACCTGATGTAATAGCCATGTAAAACTAACCTAGTCCCTAAGGTGGACTAAGGTCAATTTTGATTGAGTATGATGTAATGTGTTGTCTTTTAATTGATGATATTTTTTATGGTTTCACCTTTTTGATTTATCTCCTTGAAGTGTTGTAATATTGTAATGTTTGATTTGTACAATTTTGGTGCTAATTATTTTGAGCCCTTTTTATGTAGATTTATGACTCCCCTTGTGTTCATAATGGTTAACTAATGACCCTAGGTCATACCCCTAGGGTCTAGGGTCAGTTTGAGCATGGTAACCATTGTTATAACCCTTGTTTGGTCACCTAAACTTGGTCCTTGAGTTAAGTGACGAAATTTGGAGATGGCAAAGGTGGATGGCAAGTCACCATTCCACCTTGACTAATTCCATTTCCCTAGGATAAGTCTAACCTTATTTTTGAATTCTTTGGAAGCTTCCAAAACTTCCACTTGTGTGTGACATCTCCCTATGCTCTCACACATGTGTGAAAGCATTTGTGGGAGAATGTGTGGCATAGTTGAAGGAGAAGGTGACAAGTGTCACCTTATCATCCTTGTGAGGACTCAACTTGTGGGATCCCCTCTCCCAATACTCTCACACATCTGTGAGAGCATTTGTGAGAGAGTATGGAGCAAGTTTAATGGGAAGGTGACAAGTGTCACCTCCTCATTCTTTAGGGGATTGTGAGAGGGTTGTGTGGATGAAAGAGAAGGTGACAAGTGTCACCTTCTCATCCATCAAGGCTTGAGATATAAATCTATTTATCTCCCTCTTTGTGAGAAGGGAAGGGTTCTTCTTTTTGGTTCTTTCTTTGGAAATTGATGATTATTGATTTTGGGGAAGTAGAGATAGACTTGGTGAAGTGGAAACTCTTGGAAAGATTTTGGGAGAAAGCTCTTGGTGCTCTACATCAACACCTTCCATTGCTTGGAGCTTGAGAGGTAAGATCTCATGACGTTCAAGCCTTCTTTAATCTTGTTTTGTTTATTATTTGCATGTGAAAATTTATGTATGCTCTTGAATTTTGCTTCTTTGGTGTTGTATGGGTTTTAGGGTTATTTTGGGTGAGCTCTCCATATGAGAGAGATCACCTTGTAATGGGTGGGAGAGGTGTGAACCTCCTCAGGGATAGCCTTCATCTTATTGGGGTTATTTGGTGGCCATGGACCTTATTGAGAAGTTTATATGATATATATATGGCAAGAGTTCCTTTGAAATATTTTGGTTATAATGAGTTTATAAGGCAAGATGCCTTGAGATTTGAGTATGTTTTGGTTGAGTTATTGTGGCTTCCCCTTGAGTAGAGAGTTGTCCACTCTCTCACCCACTAAATCCATACTTAATGGATTTGTTTTGTGTGTATCCATGGGAGGGAGTTATTGTGCTTTATGTGAGTGTTTTGTGTGTTTGCAAATCCTTGTGTTGTGCTTGAACCTGGTTATTCTGGATGGCCTCCTAGCTTGGGGATGGCTTGCTTGCAAGCCTAATGTTGGGAGGCGAGCTCTCCATGGGCTTGGATAACTTTCTTGTGTTTTTGTAGGTTTTGGTGGCTCTTGGAGGAGTACTCTTGGTTTTGAAGCTTGGAATAAATTATGGGTTTATGAGTTTTGTAAAAAAAAATGAAGGCATTGTTGCCTTGGCCTATTTGGCTTTGTAATTTCCTTGTTGTTGTAATGAGAGTTAATCTCCCTTTTGAACCTTGGTGGTGTAAGTTTATATGTATAAAATTTGGGTTATTTATCATCATATGGGTGTGTGGAGATTTTATTTCATTGTGCATTTGGAAAGAGAACATATATATGTATGAAAGAAAATTTCTCTGTCTCTCCTTATATCTCACTATTTTGTAATTGCATGAGTTATTTGGAAAATAAATCCATACCTTTCTTATTGTTAGTGAAACACAAATAAAGGATATTATTAAACTTGCAAATGAAAATAGAGTTATTTAGCTTTAAGAAATATTTATGCCTAAGTTAGTTAATTTGGGATGCACGAAATATTAGATCCTTTTTGTTTGAGTAGGGTGTGTTTATATATATTGTGTTTTAAATGAGCTAGCTGTTTATATTAAAGTTGGTTGTTTAGTGTATTCTTTTATTAAAAAAAACAATGAATATATATATTTCATTTCATAAGTTACATGTCTCATAAAATTGAAGTGTCTTTAAAATAACAAATGAAATCGCACTTCATAATAAGGTTAGGGCTTTTTTTTTTTTATTGTTGCATTTTTAGCTTGTGAGGGGCATAGGGCTGACCTTGGCCTACGCAAGGTCTTAGCCATGTGTAGGGCTGAGGGAAGCCTTGCGTTGAGCGGGGGTCACAGGACCCCCAACCCACCCTAGGGCAATGCCCTATGGGTGGGGTAGGAGCCTTGCTCCTGGCCCTAAGGTGCCACTGTGTGGGGATAAACCCTTGTCAAATAATGCCTTTCGTGGATTTTTTTAAATGCCCTCCCCTGATTCTTAAATCCTCTGCAACAATTTATCAGTCTGCAACATTCACAAAACTAAAAGGGGATATATATATTCACTATGTGTATATATATATTTTTGTGTATGAAAATAGATCCCTATGTATATAATATGTTTACTGTGAGCATTAAAATGGTTACAGTGTGTATAGAAGTGTGTATATATATACCCCTGAGCATGAATTTCATTCCCTGTGTTTAAATGTTTCAAAACGATATAAAAACTAGAGAGAAACTTAGGCAAATAAATACTTAGGGTTAGAGGAATATAGAAAGATGAAGAGAAATATTAGAAAATATGATTATGAGAAACCTGTGCATCAAAATAAAATGTTAGTATAGGAAACAAAGGAAATAAATTAGGTTAGAGAAATTAAAATATAAACCTATCGAAAATAGAAAGGTAGAAAAACATAAAAAATATGGTAGACCTTTTTGGGGAAATGCTTCCATTTGGGAAAAGACCTCCCCTATCCTTTGAAAACTTGAACCTGTGAGATAACAAATAAAATGCTTTGAGAGAAAATAGGTTGTTGAGTTACTTTTATAAACTTTTATTAGGGTTGTGTTGCCCTAGTTAGGATTAGTGGACCAATTGTTCCCTAAACCTAGTTTAGCTAATTTAACTCACTTAGTGAGTGGGAAGGTTTTTTTAATTTTTAAACCTTATTTATTTAATTAATTCCCACTTAGATAGTGGATGTATTTTATTGTTAGATTTTGTGGGGGAAATTATTTTAATTCTTTTTTATTTAAATTATACATGAGCATTAGTTTAAGTGTATGTTTTAATTAATTGAGTATGATGCTTTAATCCTTTAGTGGACATTGGGAAGGGAAAAGAATTGAAATATTTACTTAAGAGTTATCTTATAGTTTTAGTTTTTTTTTTTCCAAATATATGTCAACTTGGAGCTATTTACTTGATAGTTATTTTATTTACTTAAAAGCTTTTTTAATCAATAAAAGAGGCATAAGGGAGTCGTGCCCTTATATAGAAACTGTTGAATAAAAAAGAAACATAGTTTGGTTGCTCTAGAGGAGAGATAAAGTATATCATTTTAACAAGTTTTCATTTTATACAAAATGTTGTATACAACCATATCTCCTATATACTATATTATCTATTCTTTCTATTTTTTAAACTATCATTGGACCTATGAGGTTGTGTTGTCTTCATCCACAACATCTCCATCATTTGATTCTGAGTTGTTTACCTCCACCACAAAGAGCCAATTGAAACTTGGCACATCTACAACCCTTGAAACCACCATTAGAATCTTCATGCCCCCCTTTTCCTTGTGTGTACTTGCATTGTCATCTTCCCCTACCACCTTGATAATAAATGGCATCCAAGGGCCAGAGTACTAAGGGTTGATAAGTGGCTAGGATCCATGACCAAGATGAAATCATAATCCAGAAGTTCAACATTGGTGATTATCTTCTTGAGTCCACAACACCAACAAGGCTTAATCAAAGTTTTTTCCACTACCCAAATGCTATCCTTGCACTCCTCAACATCTAAAAGAACTACCAAAAACATTGAGGAAGCATCTGTATTCACCTAGTACTAGTGAGTCATTGAGAGGAAGGTATCCCCCAACACCATTTTTATAGCATGTAGCACCACCATTGATTTTGACCTGAACACTTTTTTAGTATAAATTTTGTCACCTCCCCCCAAGATGCAATATGTCTCTTTTTGGCTTTAATGCATACTATGGATTCCATGTTGCAAAGATGAAATGTTTGTCAAGACAATGCTTAATGTTTAAAATACCTTCTCAATGACTAGGGTGATGGATCCATTATTGCATAAGTCATGTTGTAGTAATTTTGTTGCATCGACCTAACAAGAAGAAATCCAAGCTCATTGGTTCATCATCATTTTCATGTATTTCTTCTTACTGAATAAGGATGGGGGATCAAGGGCAATATCTCACCATGTTCTTGATGAGTTGTTGAAATGATAATTTGTATCATATCTATTGCCATATTAACCATTCGGTCAGCCAACCCATTGGCCTCACGATACACATGTCTTTCTTTGAATTCCAAAAAAGTATCCAACAACTCCCAACAACATAATAGGATGTTATTTAATTTCCAATTTGGAGTATTATAGTTTTGGATGGCATTGGTAGTGACTAAAGAATCCCCTTCAATATATTTTTTTACAATATTTGAGTTTGTTGCAAATTTGGAGCCCTAGTTGTACAACTTGGAATTATGCTTCATTATTTGTTCCCTCTGGTAGTTTTTTTGCCGCCACACCAAGTCTCCATCATGGTTTTTGATGATGCATCTAATGCCTAATCATCCTAGGTTACCCCTGGATGCCCCATTGGAATTCAATTGTGCCACCCTTCATTTGGCAGGATCCATCTCATGTCATCCCTTGTGTTTGTAAAAGGATGAACCTGAGCAGCCCCATGAATAGGTGCATAAACAACCCAGCCAAGGTTTCTAAATCTCTCCATCCCATGATGTGAATGAGTTATCCTAGAGAGTTTAATTTCTAGCAACATTGTTTACCACCTCAACAATGGTATTCTCTAACTTCCTAAAGAAGATATCCCCTGGCATTTCCTTTTCCTAAAATATCCTTCTATGGCTACCCATGTACAACAAATTTATCATAAGTGGAGTAATGGATAAAACCCAATGGGAAATGAAACTCCTCTCTAAAAGAGAAATGATGCATAATAAAATTGTACGAGTGAATAAGAAGAAGAGGATAGAAGGAGGACTCAACATCATCCCGCAAGGACTACTTCTATCAATAATGTACAATAGATGTTCTCCCTCATAGGAGATAAAAGAGAGAAGGTATATGTGAGCCCCCAGAAATGATAAGGAATAAACTCCATGCAAAGAAATGCTTCCTCCCAAAACTAATATGAGAGGAGAAACCATACAAACTCCAATGTCTCATATAGTGTTGGTATCTATGCTTGACACTGGATATTGAAGATGATCCATGTTCATTAAACAACACTTCTCCCCTTAGGAAGAAAGAGAACCATAGAAGTGTGCAAGTGATCTTCACATTCCAGATAAGAATATACAGGAAGAAGGATAAAAGTCTCTGAATTTTGCACATGATTCAAATACGTGGATGATGCCCATGATGTCTTTGTATGCTACTCAAGTATCTCCAAGTTGATGCTATGAGGTGACAAATGCTAATATGATAATGACTGAGTCAAAGATGTGGACTCATGAATATCTGCAAAATTTGTCACTATAGAATGTGATGTAGGCAAAGAAAGAGCAATAATGTTGTAAGAACTAATGTATGGAATGTCAATGCATGCCATATGGCTACAATCCAAATTCCATGTGAATTCTTGTTGCAAAGAATCTATGGAAGCCCTATGTGAAGCTTCTCTAAACTTTGTAGTAGCAAAAGAACTATCATCAAAGAGAAGACAAATGTCCTTGATGGTGTCTTCCAAATATGTAATGCAAGACTCTAGAAACAAAGATGATATGTCTGGTAGAAATATGTCCGAATGTGGTAGATCTAGAACAATGATATCAATATCCTGGTGTAATGAATCACTAGAAGTTCTCAAGGAAGCAACTCTAGATTCAGATGTAGCATCAGGTGATGGTGGAGATGATATCTCAATACAAGTTAGCTGACTAGATTGTTCATCCCCAAATGATGGTGTCACACAAGATGTCTAAGTGAGACTGGAAGATTTTTCTGTAGGTGTTGGATTATATTGATTAGATAGATCAATACCATGATTAAGAAGTTGTTCCATTTTATCAATTTTATGAAACATACATTCTTCTATTGTATGTCTTTTTATCACACAATATCCACAATTGATTTTTCATTTATTACGAGAATTATCAACAATACTCAAATGGAGTGGATTATGTGTGAGAGACATGATCAAATGTGTAGTAATATCCAAAATAGAAATGCAAGTATGCCCCCTCAAACTCAAAATGTGGAAAGAAGTGTAGAAGTGTTCTGGTCATAACATAATGGAAGTGCTCTTGCCACAACATGAAATAAATGTGGAAGTGTTCTAAACACGACACAATGGAAGTGCTCTTGACATAACACAAATCACCCCCCCCCCACCCCGCCCCCCACCAAAAAAAATGATTAGTGCTAAAACATAGGCGCCTCTAAAAAAATGCAAGTGAAAGGTACAATGTGGTCAAGTTTGGATGCTTAAATTGATTGTTTATAATACAAGGTGATTTTTACAAATTTGCAATCCAAAACTTAATATTTACAATTGTAGGTAGATTCCTTGCTAAATTTTTTATTTAATTGGGGTGAAAGTTATTCCCTATCAAAAATTGTGCAATGCATTTGACTTCAGAAGCCAAAAAATGTGTCAAAATAGCACAATTTCATAAACGTCTTGACACCACTTTGTCAGCAATGGAACCAACTTTTTATTGACTATAGATTTGTCAAATTTTGCCTCTATGGGAAAAAATTATGGTAAAAAGAAAAGTGCCCCCTTTTATGAGTAGTATGCAAATTTGATAGTCTGTCTAGCAAAAAATATCCTTTTCCACAGTTAATTAACTGCTAACTATTACATCTATTGTTGGCAGTTACAATATATGTCACGGTTACATCAATTGTCAGTGTTACATGTGGTGTTGGTGGTCATAACATAATGGAAGTGCTCTTGCCACAACATGAAATAAATGTGGAATGTTCTAAACATGACACAATGGAAGTGCTCTTGACACAACACAAATCACACCCCCCCCCCCCCCCCCCCCCCCGCCGCCCCCCACCCAAAAAAAATGATTAGTGCTAAAACGTAGGCGCCTCTAAAAAAATGCAAGTGAAAGGTACAATGTGGTCAAGTTTGGATGCTTAAATTGACTGTTTATAATACAAGGTGATTTTTACAAATTTGCAATCCAAAACTTAATATTTACAATTGCAGGTAGATTCCTTACTAAATTTTGTTAAATGTCAAAAAGTTTACTAATTTTTTATTTAATTGGGGTGATAGTTATTCCCTATCAAAAATTCTGCAATACATTTGACTTCAGAGGCCAACAAATGTGTCAAAATAGCACAATTTCATAAATGTCTTGACACCACTTTGTCAGCAATGGAACCAACTTTTCATTGACTATAGATTTGTCAAATTTTGCCTCTATGGGCAAAAATTATGGTAAAAAGAAAAGTGCCCCCTTTTATGAGTAGTATGCTGATTTGATAGTCTGTCTAGCAAAAAATATCCTTTTCCACAATTAATTAACTGCTAACTATTACATCTATTGTTGGCAGTTACAATATATGTCATGGTTACATCAATTGTCAGTGTTACATGTGGTGTTGATGTTACATTAAAATGAACATTATATGTTAGTGGTTTTAAAGGCTAACATAAACAACAAATATAACTGTTACAAATGCCTAACATTAAATGTTGGCTACAAGCAACTTATCAGGAACTGTAACATAAACAAAAGATGTTTACCACAAATGTTTGATGGTAGGTAATGACCTGAAACCAATATGAAGACCTTAGAAGCCTTGAGATCATGACCAAACAATGTATTCAACCAGATCTCCTTCATTTTTCTGGGAATAGCCTGCAAAGGGTTTCGATCCTTCACAAAAGAAACTACAACCAAAACAAAAGATGGAGACTTAGCCTACAATGAAAATGGTGACCTGATATTTAAAGGTGACCTTTACTCTTGTAATTGCAACTTGGAGACAATCAAATCGTGAACTAAAATGTTAGGGAAAAATAACAAGCAACCTAAAATCTTGATGCCTCCTTTGGTTAGAGATCTCAACCTGCGATGGCAAAAGGGATTGCATGTGGCCAAGCAAAGATAGAGAAATGTCAGACACTAAGCTCAAGCTTGCAAATGTGGATTCAATTTCCCAAAAAACTAGGACTAAGTGGGCAGCCTATTCCAAAATCACCAAACAAACCTTCAATGGTAACTCAGAGCCACGAACTAGTCAAACCCTAAACACTGCTGACGAAAGAAAGTCACCCATGAACCAAATCGAAAGGAAGAACCATTAGTCTAACTAGGCAAGATCAAGGAGGTTGAGAGGCTCAAAAAATACCAGAAATTTGCCTAATGTCTTCAAAAAACCCACCAATAAATGCCTTAGATATGCAAAGAACACGATTTTTCAAAAAAAAGTGTTTTCTACTCAAAAAAATCTATACAGATTGTACAATTCCATACGACCATACTTCTATATGGTATAAGGGGCTGGGGGCTAAAAAAAATTTGCAAAAAATTTCTTGTGTCAATTTTGATGAAACAACATGCATTTTTTTACTATCTCTAGCCTTCCAGACTCAATGATAAGGTCTGCTTAGCTCTATGATGAACCCTTGACTAGGCTAGGTGTGAGATTCTCTCAAATGAGGGAAGGGTTTTACTAGTATGGCTCTGACACCATGTTGGGAATGCCAAGATCAGAAAGCAAGAATTGGGATGGACTTCCACAAGGTATGAGCATAGAAATAAGCCTAATTGCTATTGTCAAAACTTAAATAAAATATACATAAGAGCCATGCATATATTGGCAAGGTAGTGGAGGTAGGAAGGTAGGACACGATGACTGACTACCTCTCCAAAGGTGCAAAACTTGTCTAGCTCAAATGACATGTGTTTGAACAAGTGGCAAGTATACATGCATTAGGTGTCTCACAAGTGAGGACACATGTCTCAACCACATAAGGTGAGACAAAAATCTAAAAGTCCCTAAGTGGATAATTAATCTAGTGTGAATAGGACTCTCCTAAGTAGGCTAAAAGCTAACTAGTTTCATAATGTACCTTTTTACACTAACAAAAAGTGGGCACATTTTTCCTAAAATTAGTTAAACTTGAACTTGGGTGACTAACTTGAGATGTTTACCCTCAAAATTTGAAGATATGTGGTAAGAGAAAGAATTGTAGTACTTCAAATCTAGTTTCTAAACTACTAAATATTTTTAAAAATGGTAAAGGTTAAGAGGGTGAAATGTTGAACACACACACGAGTTTTCATGTTTTTATGATCACTAAAATATAACATAGTGTCTAGTGTGCACCCCCTATTTTTTTGTTGTACAAGGTATTTTTAAAAACTAGTTGGTAGAAATATAGTCAAGAGTGAGTACTATAAGATGTGTATTTTTTCATATTTTTTATTGATGTTTTTTTAATGATTTTTCAAAGTAGATGCATCCTAAAAACTACATCATTGAGCATGCACATCACATAAATTGCACAAAACTAATCGAAAATGTAATTTTTTTAATACGTAGAGAATGAAGCATAGCACAATCCTCTCTCTCTCTCTCTATATATATATATATATATATTCAAATATGGATAAGTGGGTCAAAAATTATAAATAAAAATCAATACATATGTATTGGAGGAATATGAAGACACTCTTCAAATAAAATATCTTAACTTATTCAAAATAATAAAAAATTATATGGCTAGAATTCTAAGAAGTGTCTCGTTGTTTTGGTGGTATTTTTGTAAAAAATTGATATAAGACATGTAAAGCTAATGAGGTTGAAGTTCAACTTCATTGTTTTATGTTGGAAACATGAATTTGGGAGCTAAAAGGGATCTCCAATCCATAGTCTTGGAAATCCAAGCCTAAATGGGTGGGATCATCACAAATTTAAATTCAAGTCCATAAAAACATGTACATTTTATTACGTGCACACGTTATACTTTGCAAATTCAATGCAAACATAACACGAGTGCGTTATATTTGCATTAAATTTTGTAAAAAGTTAATGAAAACATAACATGCTCACATTATGTTTGCATTGACTTTGCAAACTATAACACGTACACATTATATAACGCTTATGTGTTATGGCTTGCATGCATTTTACATAGCGCATAAGTGTTTTGCAAAAAAGCTCATGTTTGGCCACTAAATTGTATCCCATTCCCATGCACTTACCCTTCTCCCAAGGTGGATCAATAAGAATAAGGTTGAATCTATTAGGTGGACAACCTACACAATGCCACACATATTGCATTTTGGATAAGCGATGCAGTCTGATGGCATTTGAAGCTAGGCTAGTGTCTCCCCAAAGGAGAAAGAAATATACATTCAAATAACTTTAGTAAATTATTTTCCCTCTTTCCTTGTAAGGCAAATAGCTAATGACATAAGAATTGAGACTTCAAATAGGTTATTTTAAAATTGAAAAAGCTATATTAGAAGAAACAAGACAATAATTAAACAATAATAAAACCTATTCTTGAAATCCTCACATAGAATAAGTTGATGAATCTAATTCATGCTAGACTTTCACCATGTTAACAACCAATGAAATAGACCAAAGATCATGTTAGTGTGGCTTTATGAATTTTAAACCACATGAAAATAATTCCCTTGTTGTATGAGGTAAAAATACAATCAGAGAAAGTAGTCAATAGATGCAACAAACATGAAATATATTAAATTAAAATAAGGTGGAACAAAGAACCACATCACTTGTTTCACTTTCCACTATTTCTTTCCAAAACTAAAAGAACAAAGTTTTAATTTTTAAACATTGTTATAGCATTAAAAATGAGCTATGTCTTTCCATTATATGGTAGCTATTGAAATATTCTACAATTGAATCATCATTGCTCCTATTTTTAATTAGAGTGTTGAAAAATGAGCATGTAGCTTTTTTATCTTATTTAAGTGCAATCTCACTTGAATGTGTAAATAACGGTCATCAAATTTAGCATTCTAAATATGTGCACTAAGTGTATATCATTTTCACTATTAAACAAGTGGTATGAATGTATTGGGATATTCTTCTTAGGGGAAATAATAAACAAGAAACAAGCAAATGTTACCCAATACAGACACCTATGCCATGTATGCATGCATGCATGTTGTAAATTCAAATGACCCTCTCAAAGAAAAAAATTTACCCCTAAATACTAAAAGCAAAAAACTACACATGTAAAATAATGAAATGGTACATTGGACCTTAGCTATGTACACTCACACAATGATCACTATAAATATCGAACATAGAAATAAAGAGCTTGTCTAATTAGATAACTTTATAGAATTTCAATGAGTTATAGAATCTAGTAAATGTAATTGACATAAATTGAGAGCATTAATTTTAGGTGTATCTGATAATTGACAATCCATGAAGACTTTACCATGATTGCCTTTGTAGGTTCTAGATCCATAAGACCACATGCTCATGTAGTTTGTGTAGCCTTTGAAAGTAACTTTGTTAAAGCCTCCTATCAGTTTATGGATTGTCTTCCCCAATTTATTCAGTTTAATTACAGATCTATCCAATGCATATCCATCACAGTAAAAAGTTTTAAATGTGAGAAAAGGCATTTAAATACTCATTATCTACCATCCAGAATTTTGTAAGATGTTTCTTAGGAATTTATAATTGAGGCAATAGTTCTAAGGAAACTAATGAGATTCTAAATGATGACCTGATGAATGAAAAAATGCATTTACACCAGTCATTGCCTTTACATACAAGTATTTAGGAGCATACTGAAGAATGACAATAATAACTAAAAAAACTTCTTAAAATACATAATACTAAAGCCTAATAATGAAAAATATAGTCTAGTGTTTTCCAAATTATCATTGCAGAGTTCATGCACATCAGTCCAAGATATCAACACAACCCTTTTCAAACTAGCTTGGAAACTCTACAATTTCTATCTTATTGAACATTGACCTCTTAAATAGGTTGACTAGCTTGGTTTGCATAGAGATATTAATATTGCATAAGATAAATAATTCTCTAAAATATTTCATCTTACTTTCCATGATCTCCTCTTACATCAGTTCAAGTATTAAGATAGTCAACTAGATATATAGCACCTTCTAACGAATCACATAAAAATTCTAATGATGGGGAGAATAATTCATGATCAAAACCTGAAAGTTCTTAATTTGAACAAGAACTTACAAGTAAGATGTATGGTGACAAGATACAAACACCTTAACAACTACTCTCCCTAGTATATATCTCATAACAACCCACATGCACTCCTCCCCTTGCATGACCAAAAAACCAAAAAAATTCACCTAAGCTAAGCATGTTAACAATATATTTCATGCCAAGGGTAGATGATGTAAAATTATGATCTAAATTAGGATCACTTTGACCAATTCTAGGTAGATTATATGTCACAAGTCAAACTCCAAACTCTTCAAGAAATGAGTGTTTGATCCTAAAGATACTTTCCATGAGATTAGATTAATTAGTTCAACCACAATTTCCACTATTGAGTGGGGGATCAAATCACCACATAGACTTCAACAACATATTTTGATTTTATACTGTTGAGACAAAGGGCTCAAAAAATGGAAGTATGGAACAAAGGGTTATTACTATTTTCTAAGTGTTGTATGAAGATATCATGTGGATTCTAAGGGCATTTTGAAGTGAAAATAATAAAAAAAAATTATCAAGGATTATTGGGGTTTTTGAGTTTGTGAATATAAAATGTAACAACTGGGTACCTAAAAGGGGTCTATAAATGTCATTTTGAAGTGTATTTCATGAATTAAGTTACCAAAGAAGCATTTTAATGAATTTGTGAAGATATAAGCTATTGAAATCTAAGCACCAAGATTTTTTTAATTTTTATTTAGAGAATAGAATGTCTTGATAATCTAGTGCTTTGTTGTAATCATAGATTTTTTAATTTAATCATTTATTTATTTGTTGTGAAATTGGCAAAATAATTATGGAGAGTTTTTAATTGTTATTTAGAGAATAGAATGACCTAATAAGTTGTGTTTTGATAGAAAGCATACATATTTTTATTTAATCATTTATTTATTTGCTATAAAATTGGAAAAATAGTTGTGGGGAGCTTAGAACTTTGATCTGGTAAATGGAGGTGATGGACAATAGTTGTAATGATCATATCCAGAGGCTTTAGCCATCTTTTGGGACTTCACCCTTGTCCATTCTTAGGGATAAATTTGAATTTTTAGGATCGAATAGTAATTACATTCAGGCTCCTTTTCACTCATGTTCACAAAATTTAACCCTTAGAAGCAAATGACAAGGAATCCCTCCCTCCCATAGACATTGTCCACTAGCATCACCTTACATGCAATAAAATTTCATGCAAATTCCTACATCATGGTCATTGCCACAACATAATTCTCAAAAATAGCAACATTTTAGTCCTAATCCTACTCTATATTTGAGATCATTATCTCAATCTGCATTTTTTTCTTTGGATTCCCTACCTCCATTAATCCCATCTCCATATCAAGAACCTTCCACACCATCTTTATTAGACCACTTCTTGGGTGATACATCCATGGAAGAACAAGAAGTTAGTACACCAATCCAATTGAATTCCTCCCATAATCCTCCACCACTATTGTCATTTATCTAATGAACTCCAAATCAAATGAGTGACAACCTCTCTCCAAGAGAGGGACATAAGAATATCTATAGTGATATTCCCTTTACATTTTCTAGTGGATTCCACCCCATCTAGGGATATTTAGTAGAGATTTGTGAATTCATTCAAAAGAGCCAATTTGAAAGGAAATACTACAATGGATTGAAACAAAAGTAGAATCCAAATGGTATAAAACAACATGGATTGGAACAACAATAGGAACCAAAACATGGAAGGTGTGGGTGAAAAAGAAATAGAAGGTGGAAATGATATATATTCCACATACACATTGTCATTAGGGCAAAATCTAGGGTAGGAATTAAAACAGTAGAAAATCAAACCCTAACTAGCACCATGAAGCACAAAATAGAAATCAAATGCAAACCGATTCTCAAACTAGTGTTGATTGACCTCCATGGATCTTCTCAACCTTGCATAGGTGTAGTGCCCCTCGTCATTGGCTTGTGATAGCGGTGGTTCTGCATTGCTCTCTGTTCAAATTGGTGACAGTTGTTAGTCATTCATTGCATTGATTCAGTCTGAGACAGTTGATTAGTAGGTCATGATTTATGTTTATTTTGATGAACTATGTTTGACTGATATAATTAGACAGGTGTTATGAGTTTATGATGGCACTACTGTTATTTCAGTTATGATGCAAATTAATATCATCATGTGTTATTTGAATTGTGGTGGTTGAATTCAGATAAAAGTTGTTATGATATTATTTCAAGAGCAGAGACGGTGTAGTACTACTCGCTTCGAGTACCCTACTACGCTGCAATTCTCTAACTTTCTCTCTGTGTTGGCATATATGTGTTTGATTTTATACAACCAATTGCTCAGATGCAGGCTGCAGGTACCGAACCTCGACTCCACCTGACATAGTAGGTTCGAGCAGGTTCTTACACCAATGGGTATTAATGATGGGAGATAATGCGAGGTCTATTCCACTAGGTCGGTCCTTGTCTTCTGTTGTTGTCTCGAGTCGTGGTCTTGCCTTGTTATGTTGGGTATCTCGTGTTGTGATGTATAGTCGAGTCATGTTAATAATGTTTATTTGTGGTTGGAAAAATACTTTTATGATCTATTATTAACTAATAATGCTTCTATTTTGTTTATTAGATAATATTGGGTTTAGCCAAGATTTGGAATGACACCCTTGTAAGATGTTATAAGGGGCTAGAATTAATTATCTGTAGTCCAAGATTATGTGTGTCATAAGTTGTGGTTTCAGGATATTAATATTTAGCTAATTTAAGAATAATATTGGTTTTGTATTAATGGTTGTTGGTTGTCGGATATGATTCTAGATTTGGGAATCTCTTTTTTTAGAGTAAGAATTTAAATTTAGTCTGAGGAGTGGGATGCTGAGTAACGGATGCATGTATGCATTAATTTGGAGTTGAACCATTTTTTTATGGGGGGGTTAGAAGAAGTGGGGAAGGATCTTGTTTTTTTTGGAAAAAGGAGAATACACAGCAGGATGGGGAGGAGGAAGAAATCAGGGAGAAGAGTCAGAAGTTTGAATTTAATCCAAGTATGTATTTTGTAAAATAAAAATTCTCTTCCTATCTCTCTCTCTTTCTCTTTCAATTGTTGCCTATTTGTGAGTTAAACAAATAACTTTGAACCTGCCTCAATCTAACCCTCCTGTCGCCTTATGTGTTGAGATAATCTTGCACAGCATTGTTTTTCCCCACCGTTGTCTTCACTTTGGCAATTCGATTATAGTACTCTGGCAATGTTTATTCTTATTGGAATCATCCTTCTGCTAGCAATGGCTTCATGCCAACCAATGCCGTTGAACAATTTCACATCTGTAATTCTCCGTTCATGGACATCTATTCTGGAGAGTGAATATTTCTATTTGCCTCAAAGAAAAAGATCTTCTCAGCAGATGGGGTAATTAGTGCGAACCTAGTTCCTCCTTTCCAGCTATCAATTTGTGCTTTCAATCAAACCATTTCTTCTGGTCTTTTCATGCCTTTGCTTAGAGACCTGTGAGAGCATTTAGGGTTAGTTTTGTTGTAGAGATTTGTCTCAGGCCAAATAAGCTTAGGCTTTCTAAACCCAAAAGGTATTTGCATAGATTCAAAGAACAAGAGCAATAAAATCTTAATGGATCCTCTTGCTGGGGACTAGAATCGACTCAATGAATTGAATTAAAAGTCTTACCAAATAATTTATTACCGTACATTCTTCCAGCTTGGAGTTTGTTTGATTAGATCTCTTGATTTGATAACCCATTATAATTTGAAGGGATTCTTCCAAGTTTATAGCTGTATGTTTTTGTTATGCATTAAGGCAATTCTATTTCTATCTCTATCTCTTTCTTTTTTCTCCAAAACACTGACATCTTGTTTACACATTATTTGTAGAAATATTGGAAAGAATTAGTAATCGAGCAGTTAAAGAGTAGATTTGACACCTTTATGATATTAGTGTTGGTTTGACATATTTTGAAAATGAGTTGGATTCTTGTCAAAATTTAAATGAAGCAATTGTTATAGGCATTTAGAGAAAACTAGCTCATTAAGCAAGGTATGATTTGAGATTAGAGTTACCCGTAAAACTTGTACCCCTTGCTCATGGCCCCACTTTGTAGAAATGTAGCCATCACGGCTTTTCCCAACCAGTTATGCACTGTGGATGATCTACCTCGTTCTGCATACCTTCTTTTCCTACATATACTTTAATGCGAAACACTTATGAAAATAAATAATATGTTCTATGGCGACCTTCTGTAATGGGTTAGTTAGGGTAAAATAATATCTTTAACCATTCACCATCCTTGGCAACTTAAAACCACAATTTTGCCTTATGTAATCTACTATTTGTGCTACAGTAATCGTGCTCTATATTACAATACTGTAGCTATGGTATTCTAAATGCTAGCCAAGTAGGAGGTTAGACATTGTGGATAGATGTGCTCTAACTAATCCGTATGCATGAGTGCCTGTTTTATACCACAGAAACCTTAAGCCATAATTATAGTAAACCATCTCCTATTCTACGATTGCTTTTCCTGTTTCGTGGTCTAGGTGTTTAAGATCTGTCTCTTGATAAAGTTATTAGCATGATTCTATTTTATTGATATCCTGTTTTATGTTTAAAAAGAATGCCTTAGATTCTTTCCTTGGCATCTTCAGTTTTTCCCTTACATTTTGGAACACCTTAGACTTAACCATCATTTTCTCAACATGGATAGTTTCTTGCCAATTTCGTTTCCTTCGATAGACTTCCCAAGGTTAATCCTGTATGTTTTGATCTCTTTTCTGGGGTGAACGTTATACTTATATGCTTATTGAAATATGTTCCAATGGATCTGGTAAATAGTATGATATCTTTCTTGTACTACGCTTTCTTTACAAACATTTTGGTGGGAATCGAATATCATCGTAGAGGTATGTAAAAGACTTCATTGTTATTGGGTTCTAAATCAGTTAATAATTGTTTTTTGTTCTTAGTTTGAGGTTTATCAACATATGATCTTGTATCATTACGAATATTTTAGTTTTGGGTGGGATAGCGAGATATCTGCATTACACTAACCTTGTATGGATTTTGGCAGCGAATGTTGTTAATTTCTTTTTGTCCTAAGTCCATACACTATGTAAGTGTCAAGTTTCTTGTGTTTAGAAAAAGGTTTACTTTATATGTTTAGTCGTGTGGAAGTCGACCACCACAACAATGTCTTAATCGCTGTTTATATTCCTTATGTCTCGGGTTACTCTTCTTTGTCGCTATTGTTGACCTTTCTATCATCGTTGTTTAGGGTCTAGTCGATGTTATTGCTTTTTATTGTAAGCCATAGTGGCTTGTATAGAATCATTGTTAGCGAGTTGTCGGGTGTGTCGTTCAGACAATAATAGATGTGTTTACTTCCTTAATTAATTCTCCTTGGTAATTCTTTATGGTACCATTATCATTAGAAATTCAATGTTTATTTTTGTATTGTAATTGATAGTGATGATTTCTTTTTGTGGAATTAATGTCTCCTTATAGGTATGGTTGTTGGGAGATTTAATGTAGCTTGGCACCCATGCTCTTAGGGAGTCTTATGTTTCGATTTGAAATGGAATGTGATAAAAAAAAATAGAAAGTTTGTAGGTTGCAATAGGTTGTTTGGATTTGAAAATACTATTAGCGATTTTGGTATAGATCGAATCCTTGGTGTCTATAACAATTTTATTTGAGATTGTGGTTAGAATTGTATAAGCTTACTCTTACCCAGGGATATAGGCATTTATTTAATGAATTATGACTAGGTTATAGAACTAGGTTTTCTCATAAATTGAGCACTAGATTAAATGTTTATAACTTTTTTTTAGAAGATCTTTTTTTGAATGAGGTTGTAGCTTGTCATTAGGAAGTACTTATGCTCTTGGAATGGGATGTTTATGAATCAATGTAGAGCTTGTGGTCTAGGCTTGTAAGGGTTTATAAAGGTGGATCTAGTGGATTGTGGTAAATAGTCTATTTCAATAGTAACTAGTACATTTAAGATATTTATCTTTTTTTTTATGAATGTGTTCGTAGGGTAATTAGATTGGAGGGTGTTTATTGGAAAAGTAATTATAGTTGTTTGATTATGTTTGTAATTGGTTTAACATCGAAGAAAAACTTTGCTCTTGTTAATAAGTGCTTATAGATGTTTTAATTACAAATGGTAAGTGGCAAAGCTTGAATGGTAAGTTACACTATTAAGGTTTTTTTTTTTTATATTGGAATGTGTTAGTTACTAGTCTAGACTTAGGGCTATATATATGAAAGTATATAGTGTTGTCATGATACATATTGTTTTTTTTGAAAGAAACTTATGTTAGTAAAACACATATTATTGTTTTAGAATGTATCGATCGGTGAGGGGCTAGAGAATAAACCCTGCTTAGAGGAAATTATAGCATGTTCTTACGTGTTTTGTATTGGAAGGTTTGTTGGGTAAGTTTTAAGTAGGGAACCTTGGCTTATAGGATCAGATAGGTTTATTATGGTTGATTTGATTTTGTATACTTATGGGAATTGAACTATTATTCCTAGTTCATGGGATATTAGTAGTGTATTGATTTCCTAGTTGAATTTTAAATTGCTATTCATGCTTGCAATAGTCCATTTCGTGCTTCGTAAATGGTGGAAATCATTGTTGATGTTTTCTTTATCTTCATACTTTTATTTTGGAAAACAAAGAATTGTGTTTTGATCATATAGCGGGAAATTAAAGTATCTTTGGCTTTGGATTGTCCTTTAATGGAATTATATTATGAGCATTCCTTGACTTTTGTTTCTGTAAGGATGATCAGTCTGTGGTTCACCTTCCTTGCCTTGTTAATCCCTAGAATTTTGAAGTCTTGTTATTTGGGATAACTTGATGTAAGTTGTTTTCTTGATTGAATCTGGAGTCCTTTGAACCTGTTTGCTCGATCTCCTCCTTGGTCATATCTTATGTTGTATTGGAGTATTCTGTTATCTTGGGGGGGAAGTTTGGTCTATGTTGGTTTGTTGTGAAGTATAAATCTTGTGTGATGTTATGGCCACTTGTTGACAATGTGGAGATGTTGACCTTGTTTGATTATGTTTCTCTATCTTTGGTTGTACCTAACTCCAGAGGTGAGGTGTCTTGATCTTTGGTCCAGATAGTGGCATGTCAATGTAATGAGATATCTGGATTTTTGTATCTTGTAATGAATGGGGATGGTCTCTTGAATATAGTTCTTGGTTTCTTGATGGTATTGCTTCAAATTTTGAAGGGATTCTATGGACTTATTGTTGTGGCCTAGTGAATGGCGTAAGTTATGGCTTGGATCTGATTGGGACTTTTATACCTTTATGTTGTGATATGTATGATTGATCTGAGAATGCTAAGGGAGTGGCTTTCATGGTGGGGCCGGTGCCTAGTGAGAGGTCGCCTGGGTAACCCCATGGAAGTTGTAATCATGTGGAAAACTTAATAACTTAATCAAGAGGGTTGGGGTATTAAAACACTTAACAAGATAAGTAAAAGACCTCACCCATGCCTTGAGTGCTTTCGTAGGCTAAGGATGGGATGGGAAGGCCTGGTTGGCAAGGCTGACCTCCTTGTCTCCATGAGAGGACCTGTCAGCTCCGCATGTGTCACCCTATGGGGCCAGTGCCTAGAGAGAGGCTGCCAGGGTAACCATAGATGGGGGCCAGCTTTTGGGGATAGATAGCCTGGGTAACCCATGTTAGGACCATGCAATGACACTCTCCTTATGTAGTTCTATTTTTTCTTGGTGGTGCCTCTGGAGTGATGTCTTGTCTTGTGCAGCTTTGTTGGTATGGTTGGTTGTGTCAAGTCAGTTGTCGTTCTTAATTTTTGGATGTTGTTTCTTGGCTTAGTGGAATCCTCGTCATTATCTCCTAGCTTGGAGGGGTGGACCTCAAGGTTCCACATGGTTGGGTGGTAGAGCTATCCATTGGTCTTTTTGGAGATGCGGTTCGAGTTCTACGTAGAGGTGTTCGAGTTCCAGTTTGCTTCCTACCTTCGGTGGTGTTGTTTACTTTCTTATGCATTCTTTTGTAAATCGATGTGATTGGTCTTGTAATCATGTATTGTAACTTTGTTTATTATCTTTCTTGCTAATGTAAAAGTTGATCTTATCTGTAGAAGAAGTATAATGTATTTCACTTGTGTGGTTTTAATTTTCTATTCACTAATGCAGTTGTGCTTCCCTAGAGTTGTTAGAAGAGCAATTTCCTTTATGTTGTGTATTAAGGTATATTGGGTTTCTGTTTTACACTATCTTGTTTTCAAAAAAAAAATTATTCCTGGAATTTTGCTTTTGTTAGCCTAACTCTCTAGGGTTACATGACGGGGCATTACATTTGGTATCAAAGCCAGGTTTAAACACTGGATACTCTGGTTATAATTGAGCCCATTATGTGACCTAGTGCTTAAACTCTGTAGATTAACTGTAACCCCGGGTTGCAACACTGAGACCTCTGGATTGTTGTTTTTGCCCTAGGTTAAACGAGTATCTCATTGTAGTGAGATGATAATAGTATCTCCCACCTGTATGCATTAGTATGAAAGTTGATAAGTTATAGACTTGCTCTTTAAGAAATGAATGCTTTATGGTACTTAAGTGTCTGCTATATTCTTTCTCGCTCTTCTCTGGAAATGTAGTGATACATCTAACAATATGTTCTCCCTGCATGTTAATGCATCTAATCATCTGGTGGCATCATGCATCATGAGTTATGTGGTTATGTGATGTTGACATTTTTACATGGTTGCTTGAAAATCTATATCTAACCCCTAAATGGTCATGATCTCTTATGGAAGAGTTGTTGTAATTATCATCGTATATGCCCGTGTAATAACTGTATGCAGGAGATCAAATGAGTGCTGGTGTTGGGCTTATGAGATCAGGTATGTGATAATGTAAGTCAATTATACTTTGAATCATTCCTATATGAGACATCACATATTCCTTTTATATCTTCTTGCATAAGGAAGCAATTGCATATTTATGTAGTTTAGTAGAAAGAAATTGTAATGTAATAAAGATAGAAGTTGTTAGATAAGAGGATGTAGTTAACATAATTGTTTGAGTGTTGGTGCACATTCTCTAACACATACTGGATCTTGTGTCCTTGAGTGTTGTGAAGCGGATACTCCCTTTTTGTGGCTAAAATTAGTCACATCGTGATGTGAAATTGTTGTAATTTGGTTGTTCTAAAAATTTTAACAGTTGTTACATGTGTTGTGAGAGGGGTTAATAGTGAATTTTCTTTCTTTGAACCTTCTTATGTCAGGAATAGTCACCAAGATTCTTTTCTTTATTCTTGATTTATTGAAAATTGCCGGCACTTTGTGACTTAAAGTTGGATTTCATTGTTCTTCCCCTGTGGTTTGTATTTATTTTTTAAATTTTCTATGGTGGAAATTCTGAATGTTGGAATTCTGTTGGCCCCAGTTGTGGTAAGTGTTGTTCTATCATGTTCATTTTGAACCTCTGATAGTATGTTCAAGGGAGGACTCCGCAGAGAATTGCACCCTGCATGACTTGTAAATTAGTGAAAATAAGAAATGAGATATATTCCTTTCCTTGGTTATATGTGACTGCAATTCTTTGGATTGTATGAGATTGCCAAAAAGTGTAATTAGTTATGAGTAGATCACAGGATGTGCCATAAAGGTAAAGAATTGATGTTTCTCTTGCCTATTATTGAACATTTGTGCATGATATATGAACAATTGGCTATTATGGATGAGAATGTTGGCAATGGAATATGACAATGTTAATATATTATGTTCTACCCTGATTTGTGACTTCCAGGAGTAAGTCAAGTTTTAGGGGGGGAGGATGTAGTGCCCCTCGTTGTTGGCTTGTGATAGCGGTGGTTCTGCATTGCTCTCTGTTCAAATTGGTGACAGTTGTTAGTCATTCATTGCATTGATTCAGTCTGAGACAGTTGATTAGTAGGTCATGATTTATGTTTATTTTGATGAACTATGTTTGACTGATATAATTAGACAGGTGTTATGAGTTTATGATGGCACTACTGTTATTTCAGTTATGATGCGAATTAATATCATCATGTGTTATTTGAATTGTGGTGGTTGAATTCAGATAAAAGTTGTTATGATATTGTTTCAAGAGCAGAGACGGTGTAGTACTACTCGCTTCGAGTACCCTACTACGCTGCAATTCTCTGACTTTCTCTGTGTGTTGGCATATATGTGTTTGATTTTATACAACCAATTGCTCGGATGCAGGCTGCAGGTACCGAACCTCGACTCCACCTGACATAGTAGGTTCGAGTGGGTTCTTACACCAATGGGTATTAATGATGGGAGTTAATACGAGGTCTATTCCACTAGGTTGGTCCTTGTCTTCTATTGTTGTCTCGAGTCGTGGTCTTGCCTTGTTATGTTGGGTATCTCGTGTTGTGATGTATAGTCGAGTCATGTTAATAATGTTTATTTGTGGTTGGAAAAATACTTTTATGATCTATTATTAACTAATAATGCTTCTATTTTGTTTATTAGATAATATTGGGTTTAGCCAAGATTTGGAATGACACCCTTGTAAGATGTTATAAGGGGCTAGAATTAATTATCTGTCGTCCAAGATTATGTGTGTCATAAGTTGTGGTTTCGGGATATTAATATTTAGCTAATTTAAGAATAATATTGGTTTTGTATTAATGGTTGTTGGTTGTCGGATATGATTCTAGATTTGGGAATCTCTTTTTTTAGAGTAAGAATTTAAATTTAGTCTGAGGAGTGGGATGCTGAGTAACGGATGCATGTATGCATTAATTTGGAGTTGAACCATTTTTTTATGGGGGGGTTAGAAGAAGTGGGGAAGGATCTTGTTTTTTTTAGGAAAAAGGAGAATACACAGCAGGATGGGGAGGAGGAAGAAATCAAGGAGAAGAGTCAGAAGTTTGAATTTAATCCGGGTATGTATTTTGTAAAATAAAAATTCTCTTCCTATCTCTCTCTTTCTCTTTCAATTGTTGCCTATTTGTGAGTTAAACAAATGACTTTGAACCTGCCTCAATCTGACCCTCCTGTCGCCTTATGTGTTGAGATAATCTTGCACAGCATTGTTTTTCCCCACCGTTGTCTTCACTTTGGCAATTTGATTATAGTACTCTGGCAATGTTTATTCTTATTGGAATCATCCTTCTGCTAGCAATGGCTTCATGCCAACCAATGCCGTTGAACAATTTCACATTTGTAATTCTCCATTCATGGACATCTATTCTGGAGAGTGAATATTTCTGTTTGCCTCAAAGAAAAAGATCTTCTCAGCAGATGGGGTAATTAGTGCGAACCTAGTTCCTCCTTTCCAGCTATCAATTTGTGCTTTCAATCAAACCATTTCTTCTGGTCTTTTCATGCCTTTGCTTAGAGACCTGTGAGAGCATTTAGGGTTAGTTTTGTTGTAGAGATTTGTCTCAGGCCAAATAAGCTTAGGCTTTCTAAACCCAAAAGGTATTTGCATAGATTCAAAGAACAAGAGCAATAAAATCTTAATGGATCCTCTTGCTAGGGACTAGAATCGACTCAATTAATTGAATTAAAAGTCTTACCAAATAATTTATTACCGTACATTCTTCCAGCTTGAAGTTTGTTTGATCAGATCTCTTGATTTGATAACCCATTATAATTTGAAGGGATTCTTCCAAGTTTATAGCTGTATGTTTTTGTTATGCATTAAGGCAATTCTGTTTCTATCTCTATCTCTTTCTTTTTTCTCCAAAACACTGACATCTTGTTCACACATTATCTGTAGAAATATTAGAAAGAATTAGTAATCGAGCAGTTAAAGAGTAGATTTGACACCTTTATGATATTAGTGTTGGTTTGACATATTTTGAAAATGAGTTGGATTCTTGTCAAAATTTAAATGAAGCAACTGTTATAGGCATTTAGAGAAAACTAGCTCATTAAGTAAGGTATGATTTGAGATTAGAGTTACTCGTAAAACTTGTGCCCCTTGCTCATGGCCCCACTTTGCAGAAATGTAGCCATCATGGCTTTTCCCAACCAGTTATGCGCTGTGGATGATCTACCTCGTTCTGCATACCTTCTTTTCCTACATATACTTTAATGCGAAACGCTTATGAAAATAAATAATATGTTCTATGGCAACCTTTTGTAATGGGTTAGTTAGGGTAAAATAATATCTTTAACCATTCACCATCCTTGGCAACTTAAAACCATAATTTTGCCTTATGTAATCTACTGTTTGTGCTACAGTAATCGTGGCTCCATATTACAATACTGTAGCTATGGTATTCTAAATGCTAGCCAAGTAGGAGGTTAGACATTGTGGATAGATGTGCTCTAACTGATCCGTATGCGTGAGTGCCTATTTTATACCACAAAAACCTTAAGCCATAATTATAGTAAACCATCTCCTATTATAGATTGCTTTTCCTGTTTCGTGGTCTAGGTGTTTAAGATCTGTCTCTTGATAAAGTTATTAGCATGATTCTATTTTATTGATATCCTGTTTTATGTTTAAAAAGAATGTCTTAGATTCTTTCCTTGGCATCTTCAGTTTTTCCCTTACATTTTGGAACACCTTAGACTTAACCATCATTTTCTCAACATGGATAGTTTCTTGCCAATTTCGTTTCCTTCGATAGACTTCCCAAGGTTAATCCTGTATGTTTTGATCTCTTTTCTGGGGTGAATGTTATACTTATATGCTTATTGAAATATGTTCCAATGGATCTGGTAAACAGTATGATATCTTTCTTGTACTACGCTTTCTTTACAAACATTTTGGTGGGAATCGAATATCATCATAGAGGTATGTAAAAGACTTCATTGTTATTGGGTTCTAAATCAGTTAATAATTGTTTTTTGTTCTTAGTTTGAGGTTTATCAACATATGATCTTGTATCATTACGAATATTTTAGTTTTGGGTGGGATAGCGAGATATCTGCATTACACTAACCTTGTATGTATTTTGGCAGCGAATGTTGTTAATTTCTTTTTGTGCTAAGTCCATAAAATATGTAAGTGTCGAGTTTCTTGTGTTTAGAAAAAGATTTACTTTATATGTTTAGTCGTGTGGGAGTCGACCACCACAACAATGTCTTAATCGCTGTTTATATTCCTTATGTCTCGGGTTACTCTTCTTTGTCGCTATTGTTGACCTTTCTATCATCGTTGTTTAGGGTCTAGTCGATGTTATTGCTTTTTATTGTAAGCCATAGTGGCTTGTATAGAATCATTGTTAGTGAGTCGTCGGGTGTGTCGTTCGGACAATAATAGATGTGTTTACTTCCTTAATTAATTCTCCTTGGTAATTCTTTATGGTACCATTATCATTAGAAATTCAATGTTTATTTTTGTATTGTAATTGATAGTGATGATTTCTTTTTGTGGAATTAATGTCTCCTTATACGTATGGTTGTTGGGAGATTTAATGTAGCTCGGCACCCATGCCCTTAGGGAGTCTTATGTTTCGATTTGAAATGGAATGTGATAAAAAAATAGAAAGTTTGTAGGTTGCAATAGGTTGTTTGGATTTGAAAATACTATTAGCGATTTTGGTATAGATCGAATCCTTGGTGTCTATAACAATTTTATTTGAGATTGTGGTTAGAATTGTATAAGCTTACTCTTACCCAGGGATATAGGCATTTATTTAATGAATTATGACTAGGTTATAGAACTAGGTTTTCTCATAAATTGAGCACTAGATTAAATGTTTATAACTTTTTTTTAGAAGATCTTTTTTTGAATGAGGTTGTAGCTTGTCATTAGGAAGTACTTATGCTCTTGGAATGGGATGTTTATGATTCAATGTAGAGCTTGTGGTCTAGGCTTGTAAGGGTTTATAAAGGTGGATCTAGTGGATTGTGGTAAATAGTCTATTTCAATAGTAACTAGTACATTTAAGATATTTATCTTTTTTTTAATGAATGTGTTCGTAGGGTAATTAGATTGGAGGGTGTTTATTGGAAAAGTAATTATAGTTGTTTGATTATGTTTGTAATTGGTTTAACGTTGAAGAAAAACTTTGCTCTTGTTAATAAGTGCTTATAGATGTTTTAATTACAAATGGTAAGTGGCAAAGCTTGAATGGTAAGTTACACTATTAAGGTTTTTTTTTTTGATATTGGAATGTGTTAGTTACTAGTCTAGACTTAGGGCTATATATATGAAAGTATATAGTGTTGTCGTGATACATATTTTTTTTTTGAAAGAAACTTATGTTAGTAAAACACATATTATTGTTTTAGAATGTATCGATCGGTGAGGGGCTAGAGAATAAACCCTGCTTAGAGGAAATTATAGCATGTTCTTACGTGTTTTGTATTGGAAGGTTTGTTGGGTAAGTTTTAAGTAGGGAACCTTGGCTTGTAGGATCAGATAGGTTTATTATGGTTGATTTGATTTTGTATACTTATGGGAATTGAACTATTATTCCTAGTTCATGGGATATTAGTAGTGTATTGATTTCCTAGTTGAATTTTAAATTGCTAGTCATGCTTGCAATAGTCCATTTCGTGCTTCGTAAATGGTGGAAATCATTGTTGATGTTTTCTTTATCTTCATACTTTTATTTTGGAAAACAAAGAATTGTGTTTTGATCATATAGCGAGAAATTAAAGTATCTTTGGCTTTGGATTGTCCTTTAAAGGAATTATATTATGAGCATTCCTTGACTTTTGTTTCTGTAAGGATGATCGGTCTGTGGTTCACCTTCCTTGCCTTGTTAATCCCTAGAATTTTGAAGTCTTGTTATTTGGGATAACTTGATGTAAGTCGTTTTCTTGATTGAATCTGGAGTCCTTTGAACCTGTTTGTTCGATCTCCTCCTTGGTCATATCTTATGTTGTATTGGAGTATTATGTTATCTTGGGGGGGGAAGTTTGGTCTATGTTGGTTTGTTGTGAAGTATAAATCTTGTGTGATGTTATGGCCACTTGTTGACAATGTGGAGATGTTGACCTTGTTTGATTATGTTTCTCTATCTTTGGTTGTACCTAACTCCAGAGGTGAGGTGTCTTGATCTTTGGTCTAGATAGTGGCATGTCAATGTAATGAGATATCTGGATTTTCGTATCTTGTAATGAATGGGGATGGTCTCTTGAATATAGTTCTTGGTTTCTTGATGGTATTGCTTCAAATTTTGAAGGGATTCTATGGACTTATTGTTGTGGCCTAGTGAATGGAGTAAGTTATGGCTTAGATCTGATTGGGACTTTTATACCTTTATGTTGTGATATGTATGATTGATCTGAGAACACTAAGGGAGTGGCTTTCATGGTGGGGTCGGTGCCTAGTGAGAGGTCGCCTGGGTAACCCCATGGAAGTTGTAATCATGTGGAAAACTTAATAACTTAATCAAGAGGGTTGGGGTATTAAAACACTTAACAAGATAAGTAAAAGACCTCACCCATGCCTTGAGTGCTTTCGTAGGCTAAGGATGGGATGGGAAGGCCTGGTTGGCAAGGCTGACCTCCTTGTCTCCATGAGAGGACCTGTCAGCTCTGCATGTGTCACCCTATGGGGCCGGTGCCTAGAGAGAGGCTGCCAGGGTAACCATAGATGGGGGCCGGCTTCTGGGGATAGATAGCCTGGGTAACCCATGTTAGGACCATGCGATGACACTCTCCTTATGCAGTTCTATTGTTTCTTGGTGGTGCCTCTGGAGTGATGTCTTGTCTTGTGCAACTTTGTTGGTATGGTCGGTTGTGTCAAGTCAGTTGTTGTTCTTAATTTTTGGATGTTGTTTCTTGGCTTAGTGGAATCCTCGTCATTATCTCCTAGCTCAGAGGGGTGGACCTCAAGGTTCCACATGGTTGGGTGGCAGAGCTATCCATTGGTCTTTTTGGAGATGCGGTTTGAGTTCTATGCAAAGGTGTTCAAGTTCCAATTTGCTTCCTACCTTCGGTGGTGTTGTTTACTTTCTTATGCATTCTTTTGTAAACCGATGTGATCGGTCTTGTAATCCTGTATTGTAACTTTGTTTATTATCTTTCTTGCTAATGTAAAAGTTGATCTTATCTGTAGAAGAAGTATAATGTATTTCACTTGTGTGGTTTTAATTTTCTATTCACTAATGTAGTTGTGTTTCCCTAGAGTTGTTAGAAGAGCAATTTCCTTTATGTTGTGTATTAAGGTATATTTGGTTTCTGTTTTACACTATCTTGTTTTCAAAAAAAAAATTATTCCTGGAATTTTGCTTTTGTTAGCCTAACTCTCTAGGGTTACATGACGGGGCATTACAATAGGTATGCAAGATTTTGAAGGGTTGATCAGTGGGGGATTGTCGATTGCTCAAGATTTTAGTAGCATAACGGTATGCTAGAGCTTGATTGCCTAGATTGATTTTGGCAGCATGAGGCTACTTGCAAACTTGATCATGCAAATGGCTTGTGAGGGGTTTGATTTATAGATGAGCACTGATTTGAATGAATGGTTGAGATTGAGAGTTATGTTGAATGATATGAATGGTTAAGATCAATTAGGGTTGATTAGGGTTTCCCACTTCAAGAGGGATTGTAGTCATGTGACAAGTGTGCAATGGAGGATAAATGAGACCTAATTCAAATATTTTATTTGAATTAGTTGTGCATGTGAAGGGGTATAAGTGGAAGTTGTAGCATGTGACACTTGTTTGAATGAGATGAAAGGTGATGGATTTAATTCAAAATTTCAATTTGAATTGTGTGAGATATGTGACAAGAGGGAATTAATTAAATAAATAAGATTTATTCAATTAATTGGGAAGGTGATTAAGATGGGATTAGGAGTGGGATTAGGACAAAATGTCTCATGGTGTCTAAGTAATGTGTCGACTAGGTCATGGTCAAGACATGGACAAATTTTAGTGTCTAAATTTTGCCCCTCTTTGAGGTGATGTTCGAGATGATGCAATTTATGTCGATTAACATCATTTCAAAGAAGCTAAGGAAATGGATGATGATGTAAAGAATAGGATGATGATGCCCCCTCAAGAGGATAAGCAGGTTGGACAAATGTAGGTAGACTCTCGAAATGAAAATGGATTGGTCAAAGGTGAAAGATAAAGGCATGGATAGAAAAAAGAGGAGGATGTGTTATGTTGAAATGAAGGTGAGCAACCATGATGTTTGATATAGCACTAGACATTATGTACCAAGGTATAAGGACCAAGGTGATGATGTGTCTCATGCCCTAGTGTAATACAACCTTGTCTAGATACAAGATATGAATATTAGCTGGGTATGATCTGGGTTTGAAACAAATGCAAGAAAAAATGATAATGCGCACAAGAATGCAAGAAAGCATGCACAAATGATGCAAAAACAAACAAGGTATTGCCCCTGTCAAGCTATAAACCAATGATTAAGTGATTGATTGATTGATTGATGATAATGATTGTGATGATGTCTGGTTTTAGGAAATGAAACATGTCATCTAAGACTCCTGATCTAGTTTCGATAATGCAACATCCTGTCTAAGACAATTGATTGATTGATTGACACTAGTGTTGTTGGCCATGCGAGCAATGCCAATGTTTGATTGATTGATTTGGTTGATTGATTGATTAGTTTATGTCAAGATTAGGATCAAGACCATTGAATGTGATTGGATAATTTGACTTGATTGATTAGCTTGATTAGTATGAATTGAGGATGACTTGCACTTGCATTTGAATTATTGCTTGGAATTGATTTGATTTGAAGAAGTGATTTGGAAAATTGAATAATGATGATGGATTGAATAGAGTGATTGGATTGATTTGGTTAGAAAGAATTGATTGAATGAAGTGATAGATGAATTGATTAGATTGAATTGAATTGATTGAAGTTGGTTTGAGTTGATTGAATTTTGATGGTGTGAGGAATTGGATTGATTAGGTTGAATGGATTGAGTGAAGAACTGATGATTAGATTATTGATTGGATTAGATTGATTGATTGATTTTGATTTGGAAGAATTGATGAATTGACTTGATTTGAAAAGTTGGATTGACTTGGAATGAATTGATGATTGAATTGATGAATTGATTGGATTGATTTGTTATGATTGATTGGGAGAATTGGTTTGGAATGATGACTTGATTGAATTGATGTGATTTGATTGAACTAATGAAGTGATTTGGATTGATGAAGTGAATTGATTTGATTGGGTTGAATGTGATTGATTGAATGTGATTGATTTGAATGATTGAAGAATTGGAAGAATGTGATTGAATGGGATTGGAAATGATTTTACTGCTTAGGTTTTTTAATTAATATTTAATTTTTTTTGTATTTTTGGGAATATTTAATGTTTTTGAATGTTACAATTTTTTTGTATTTTGATATGTTTTATTTTTTTGTGTTTTTGGAATGTTTTGATTTTTTTAGTGTTCTTGGAGTGTTTTGATTTTTTTGGATTTTTTTGAAATGTTTTAGGGATGGCATTGGATGACAATTTTGAATAAGCTTTGTGTTAGATACCAATGACAAGGGGAAACCAAGTCTAGGTGCAAGGATAACGGATGGGATTGGATGAAAGGGTGGGCGATAATGGATGGAATGGATGTATGTGTAAGAGGGCAAGGATGTGATCTCCAAAGGCTATGTCACATAGGAATAACATGCCCCATTATTGGTGTAATACTTAGGATTTTTCATGACAAGGCTTATGACAAAGGATAGTGATAGGATTGGTTTGAAAGGGATGAGGTATGTCAAGAGACATCTAAAACATTTGTCAACATTATGCCACCAATCTTTATCAAGATCAAAAGAGGAAGGGAAGATGGATGAGTTTGATATGATGGGAATGTTTTATGTGTATGGAAATGGCATGATATGAAATGATAGGAAATGATAGGATGGGAAATGATATGATGGAAGTGATATGTTGGATGAGACAATGTGCCCCCAAGTGTAGGTGACATAGAAGATCAACTTACACATGACACATGTTTGCCAGGTTTTCATCATGGTACTTATCTAAAGCACCACCAAGGGTGGTTTTCACCGTTGGATGAAAGGATTTATCTTTACTTTTTTTTTTTGACTTTTTTATTTTTGAATGGGAGTATGGATATGAGGGACTCAAGTGTCTAGTTCCATGAAGGTGATAGTGTCCCATTAGAAAGGGATGCCACACAGACCATGTCAAGTCATTATGCTCATCAATGTTGGTAAGGTGATTGCATGAAAGTGAGATGGAGTAGGTAGATAGTGAATTATGGAGGGAATGATAGTGGATTATGATGTGGATTATGACGTGGATTATGGTGGGGATTATGTTGGACTTATGCAAGGAAGATGGCTGAAATGTTTATGCAAAAGCATGGACCATAGGGATAAGATTAGTGAAATGTGTAGGATAATGGATGAAAGATGGGCAGATGGCATTATGGAAAGGGATCATGACCAACAGCTACACATACCATGATAAACATGGAATCTTGTGATTGGATGGTGGTGTAGGAAGCAATGGTGATGCTTTCTTAGGAGATGGATGATTTAGGATTTTAGGGACCCACATGTGCTTATGTTTTTTATGATTTTTGCCTTTTATGTGGGATAAAGGAATTTGATATTTTGGAGTGGAATGAATGGAAGAGGATGGTTGGGATTTTTGAGATGTGGATGCCTCATTTGACATGCATTTTTGTTTAGGGACCCATATCATTTTGGTTTTGGACTTTTCTTGTGGAGGTATGGGTTTGGATGGATATTTGAATGTGGCTTGCTTTGAAATTTTGGATTGATGTCCTAAGGCATTAGGACCCTTAAGATTTTTGACTTTATGAAAGGAGGCATCCAAATGTTTATTTTTAAATCCCATGTGGTGGGTGGAATGAGTGGGATCTTTTTGTTTGGACAATATGTGCATTTGTTGGTCATGATTAGGAATGCGAGGGAATTTATAGATGATAGGTATGTTAGGTGTTGGAAGCAATGGTGGCAAAGTCGATGGTGGGAAATTAGGGGTTGGAAGTAGTGGAGGTAAATTGGATGGTGGAAGGTATATGGTCACATGCTTTTGACACTTGTAGGATGATGGAAGTGGAATGGCAACATATGTCTTTGGAATATGATAGGATGTGTGATGGAAAGTGGTAGACTTAGGAGACATGAAGGAAGTGCCAACATTGTTAGATTATTGCCCATGGGGTGTGTATCCAAGGCCATATGAGCATGGGGGGACATTGACATGGATGGGCTCCAAAATTCCTTGATCGTGAAGGCCTAGGCCTTTACCTTGATAATTCATCTTTTGGAGCATGCAATGGACTATGGGACTAGGTGTAGTTTGGACACTAGACTTGAGTTGATTATTGGATGGAGAAGGGAAAGTGGAGGACAAAGGTTGTTGTTGTCCTAAGGAGGAACATTCATGTATGAAAGTAGATAGGCCAAGTGGATATGATGGTGGATTTGCAATGGAGTTGGTGGTGGCGGTGGAAGGATCATTAGGAGCTTGATTGTCATTGTGTTCACTAAGATCCAATTTAATTGTTTGATCTTCTATGTTTATATGTTCTTGGGAGGCACATGTCTCATCATGACAAGTGGCAGTGGTTGGATCATGAATGGGTGAGGTGGCAAGCTCTTGACCATGGAATGCATAGAGTTGGCTAAGTGGATCATCGTGGTCTTCTTTATCATAGAGGGCATCTGGATCATAAATGGGATCAAGTGTGTTATGAAGGGGTGCAATGGAAGGGTTTTGATCTTGATGTGGATGAGGGGGTAATGTTTTCTCATGCTTAGGATTATGCTCTTGACATAGCTTTTGACTTTGAGTGGAAGCGGATGACTCTTCAATAGGTTCAATGGTTTGTGGACCACATGATGGGGTTAAAGGAATGGACATGGCATTGGAAGGTTTATTTGCAAGCTCAAGGATAGGAATTTGAGGACATGGTTGACTCCTTGCTAGTAGCTATTGGATCACATCCTTTGCAAGTGCATGTGTGGAAGGATAATATAATGGATGGATGATGAGGATAGATGGTGTGGACTTGTGATTAGCATTAGGTGGAGTGGAAAGTTCCTAAGGTGGAGAGATAAGAGGGATGGAAGGCATTGGCTTAGGGTTTGGACTTTGAATGGGTGGAGTGTCAAAGGGATTGGATGAATTGGTGGGTTTGGTTGACTCCACATGTATACTTTTGTAATGTTTAAACTTTGGGCATGGAATTAATGGGGGATTAGAGGATGATAAGGATAGTGAATGGCTTGCATGGACTAGGTTGATGTCTCCCTTGTCAATGGTGGCATTAGAACTTGAAGGCATTTGGACTTGTTGCCAAGAAGGACGTAAGTTCACATGTGCTTGTTGTGATGTGGCTTGATAGGTTGATGTGGCATTTACATGGAAAGAAGTTGGATTGGTTGATGTGGCATTGACTTGATATGAAGTGGAGGGGGATGACACATTAGGTTGAAGTGAATGTTGTTGAGGTTGGGGTTGTTGAATTTGACAAGTAGCCATGAATTGATGGGCTTAGACTAGGAGGTGTTGGATTTGAGGTGATTTGATTTGTTGGAAATTTTGGAAGATGGTTTGAAGTTGGTGTATGGTTGGTTGGTCGAAAGGTTGGGGTACTTGGTGAAGTGTTTGAAGGAGGTTTTGGAGTTTGGATGCTAGGACTTTGTTCTCAAATGTCAACATGGTGTCACACATGTGTTTAAGTTCTTGCATGTCGATTTGTTCCTCAAGGTATGCAACATAGTTCATGTCATTATTGGAAGTGGTAGGAGGGGTCCCTTGAAGTATGATTTTTGGTCTTGGTTTCATTTCATTGTTTGAATTAGAGAGGGCCTCCTTGGACTATGATTTTGGGCTTTGTCTCATGATTTGGATTAGAGGGATAGCCTCCTTGGACTATGATCTTGAGCTTATGATTAGGATTGGGCTTCTTTATGATTAAGACCATTTTGACAAGTGTTGATTGACTAGGTTGATGTAGAATGATTTGGAATGAAGTGGTTGGATGATTAGGAGTGATTAGGATGATTATTAGAATGAAAGTTGAATGATCAAGATACGATTAGATTGTGATTAGGAATGATTTGGATTGATCAAGATATGATTTGGAAGAAATTGACTAGATTGGAATGAAGATGATGATTATGTGTAATGATTGGATTTGATTTGGAATAAGGTGACAAGGAATGATGAAGATATGATTAGAATGTGATTAAGAATGATTAGGATAGAATTGATTGGATGATGTGTAATGATTAGAATGATGTCAATTTGATGATGTAGAGTGACAAGGATATGATTTGGATTGGATTGGAATGACTTGGATATGATTAAGAATGACACGATTGTATGACTTGGATTGATTAGGATGATTAGGATTTGATTAGGAAGAAGGTGATTTGGAATGATTAGGGTTTGAATTCTGATGTCTTGGATATGATTAGGATATGAAGTGGATAAGAAGGGTGATTAGGATGAAAGTGATTGGATTTGAATGTGTTGGGAAGAATGTGTTGAATGTCTTGTTTATGTGTTTGTAATTTAGAGCTTGATTTGATAATGTTTAAAAGAATGATCACACATGTACAAACATGAATCACTCATGCAAGACACATAAGCAATTTTAAATTTTGAATTTAAAAAATGTAATGATGATTAAACAAGCAAATGTAGAAGACACATCAACAAGCCCTAGAATTAGTCAAGTGAGGTATGGCCAATTAGGTCTTAATCTAGGTCACACAAGGTTGACTAGGGAAATGGATTGAAAGCAAAATCCTACCACATAGCTGGGAGAAAGGAGTAACCCACCCTTCACCTTCACTTCCCAAAGGTATAAAGTTCTTTGGGGCTTAGCCAAGAGTGATAAGATTTCAACTCCCAATGAGGGTGTCTTTCGATTCAACCTTGGGTGAGGTCATCCCTTGGAGTGGTGTGTCGCCAAGTAGGCCTCCTAAGAAGGGGTAAACAAAATCAAATCAAGTGAGATGTTTTTGATCTCCAAGATCACCTTGTGGTGCAAGGAGAGAGCATACACATGCACACTTGATTCACACTTGCAAAATGTGTGTTGTAAAAATGAATGGATGAGAGGTGTTTTTAATTCTCAAGATCACATGAAGCACATGAGAAGAGCATACACACCTTTGATCACATTCAAGTTCACCAAACAATTCAAGTACTAGTTCTTTTTATGCCCAAGTCAAAATGTGAAAGAAGACGCTTGTTCATTTTATGCCCAATTTCAATGTGTGATGAAGACAAATGTTCATTTTATGAGCCCAAATCGAAGTGTGAGACAAGCAATGATTATGAGAAATGAAATGTTAGAAGGAATGCACCTGAAATTTTTGCTTCCAATATGACATGTGTGCTGATCTTGATGCTATTCCAGCCCCATGTGATCTTCTACAAGCCGCAAAATCGAAAAAAAAACAAGTAGACTTGCAAAGTAGAATGCTATGTGAAAATAAGTAATCTGATAAATATTTGATGAAAATGACTAAATACATCAAAATAAATTGTAAAAATAGATTCTTCAAGAAATTTCATGCACTTTTAAAAAAAAAATCACAAAAATTGGATAAAAAATGCAAGAGATATACTCGTTTGAAGTTTGAAAAGAAGCTAAACTTTGACTACCAAAAAACTAGTCAAAATAGTATAGTCACCTGATAAAACCTTCTCCACTACATATTTGATGGAGTCTTCTTTCCAATGAGCCCTCATTTGCATGATTTTGCCTCTATATGCCGAAGTTATAGAAAACAGATAAATACCCCCCTTATGGCATCTAGGAGACAAGAGGTGAGGCTAACTGTTTAATTTGACCACTAATGGTTAAGCGAGTCTGCTCACATCATGCGGTTATGTTTGGAAGTTAATACTCTAGGGGTCAGGGCCCCTGGTCACCCATGTGACTAGGGTCTGAGCACCCAGAAAATAATAATTAAAAAAAGGACAAGTGAAAAGGGGCTAAGATACCCTCTCTTTCCCTGTGGTCTCCAAAGGGATGGGATAACTGTCAAAAGTTCAGGTGGGTCACTAAAGTGACCGCCGACTTCAATCCAAATCCTCCATAGTGTTTTAGGTAGGTCACCATAGACAGTCGATGAGGAATGTCGAGGTAGGTCACCATAGGGGTCTTCAAGGACCGTCGACAAGCTTAAGAAAAGACGTGATGGTTGGTGGATATGGTTAGGGTTTTCAACCCATTGGCAGTGAGGGAAGTTTTGACTAAGGTATGAAAGAGATTTTTGAGGAATGGTGATGGCTATGAAGAATGGTGGCGACTCAACTTTCTATGGTGGCGATAGGGAAGTTGACACCCCGAAGGCGACAATGACATTTCGAGTGGCGGCGACATGGATTTTTGAGGGTGGTGACAAGAAATTTTGAGGGTGCTATGGTATTCAAAGGGAGCAGTGATGGTTATGATGATTAGCAGAGGAATTTAGGGGGATCACTGTAGGTGGGAAGCAACACCATGCTCAATGGATGGTGACTCAGTGCTCGACGAGTAGCGACTGCTAGATTTAGCCAGCGATGGGACTTTCGATAGTGGTAGAGCTAGGGTTTACCAGAGGTAGAGGACATGAAAGATCCAGCAGAGGAGTATAAGCTAACAATGGAGATTCAGAGCCAAGGGTAAATAGTTTGAACACCATTGACTGCAATGAAATTGTCCTTTTAACCTGCAAGATGAAATGATTCAAGCCTGCAATATAAATCACATTAGACCTGCAATATAGAGATCCTTAGACCTTGACAGCAAAAAGAGATTGAAATAAAATAGATAATGAAATGTTTCAACCATGCCTCTGCATAGGGTCTATATGGCTCCATACGGATCCATACGGTACAACCCTATAGTAGGGGTTAAACTAAAAAAATCAAATTTTTTTCCAGTGACAAAAATTGACAAATTTTATATGGTTTCTAGGGTTTTTATGTCTTCTGGACTCAATGGCATGGTCAAAATCAAACTAGGAGGCCTCCTACAAAAGTTGATCACAAGAACACAACCAAAAACATTAGATTTTTACATGTTCACGTCAAGTTTGCCATTTGTCATTAGGGCAAAATCTACGACATAAATCAAAACAACAATGAGTCAAACCCTAACTAGCACCATGAAGCACAAACTAGAATGAAAATGCAAAACATTAACTCAAACGCAAACTAATCTTCAAACTAGACTTGATTGACCTCCATGGCTCTTCTCAACCTCACATAGGCATGTAAGATTTCGAAGGTTGATCAATAGGGGATTGTTGGTTGCTCAAGATTTCAGCAACATAACGGTATGCCAAAACTTGATCATATGAAAAATGACTCATGAGAGGGTTGATTTATAGAAAAGGCAAATTTGAATGAATGGTTGTGATTGCAAGTTATGTTGAATGATATGAATGGTTGAGATCGATTAGGGTTGATTAGGGTTTCCCACTTCAAGAGGGATTGTAGTCACATGACAAATGTGTGATGGAGGATAAATGAGACCTAATTTAAATAAAAAATTATTTAAATTAGTTTGACATTTGAAGGGATTAAGTGGAGGATGTAGCATGTGACACTTATTTTAATGAGACAAAAGGTGAGGGATTTAATTCAAATATTTAATTTGAATTATGTGAGACATGTGACAAGGGGGAATTAATTAAATAAATGTATTTATTTAATTAATTGGAATGTAATTAAGATGGGATTAGGAGTGGGATGACCTAGGACCTAGGACAAAACATTACAAAGTCATGTCGACTAGGGGATGGTCAAGACATGGACAAATTTTAGTGTCTACATTTTGCCCCTCTTTGAGATGATGTTTGAGATGATGTGATTTATGTCGAGGAACATCATTTCAAAGAAGCTAAGGAAATGTGATGATGATGTAAAGATAGGGTGATGATGCCCCCTCGAGAGGATAGGTGGGTTGGACCAACATGGGTAGGCTCTCAAAATGAAAATGAATTGGTCAAGGAAGAAAGGTAAGGGAATGGATAGAAGAAAAGGAAGGATGTTTTATGTTGCAATGAAAGTGAGAAACCATGGTGTTTGATATAACACTAGACATTATGCACCAAGGTATAAGGACCAAGGTGATGATGTGTCTCGTGCCCCAGCATAATACAACCTTGTCTAAATACAAGATATGAATATTAGTTGGGTCAGATTCAAATGTGATACAAATGCAAGAAAAAAGTGATAACACACACAAGCAAGCAAGCAAGCTTGCACAAATGATTTAAAAACAAACAAGGTATTGCCCCTGTCAAGCTGTAAACCAATGATCGATTGATTGATTGATGGTTGTGTCTAGTTTCAGGAATGAAACATGTCGTCTAAGATGCCTAGTCTAGTTTCGACAATGCAGCATCCTATCAAAGACAATGATTGATTGACACTAATGTTGTTGGTCATGCAAGAAACACCAGGATTTAATTGATGATTAATTGATTTGGTTTACGTCAAGATTAGGATCAAGACCATGCATGTGATTGGATGATCTGACTTGATTGATTGACTTGGATTAATGATGACTTGCATTTGGATTGTAGACACCTAAAAATCTCCAACACCTTGTCACTAGCATGTTTTGCCCTAGGTACCCGTATCATTCACCTAATTAGTAAAATAAATCTTATTTATTTAACTAATTTTCATTTACTCCATTACTATCCACTTATCCTATCTTCTATAATTAAATGAATTTTAATTATTTATTTAATTATACATGACCATTAATCCTCTCTAGTTAAATAATTATTTTTAATTATTTAATTAGTCACTTATCTATTTCTCCTATAATTAAATTAATTTTATTTATTTAATTATCTTTCTACATCATCTCTCATCACAATCCAAATTAATTAAATAAATTAAATATTTATTTAATTAGTAAAATCCTAATAAAAATCCTCTTGCTTTCTTTCTAAAAATACAACTCATGCATATCTAATTAATTTATTTAATTAGATAATTTATTGATGTATTCCTCTCATCTTTTTAGGATCTATTTCCTTTAAAGCAAAAAATAAAATTGCTTTATATCTTTTCAAATTTTATCTTATCTTATTTTATTCCCTCTTTTGTCCTTTAAAGCAAAAATCAAATCAAATCCAATCCTTATCTTATCTTCAACCCTATGTCTATAAATATGGCCTCTCACAAGCCATTTGGTATGCATTGAGTTCGATATCCTTACTTTGCCAAAATCTTCTTCCAATCCTCTATCTATTTTCTATCTATCTTCTATCCCTTTTAATCCAATCGTCATGCTGCAGAAGTGAGCAAATCAACATCAAATCAATCTACAACCATCTTGCACACATAATTCATCATTCGAGGTATTCAAAAAGTTTGGTCAAGGTATTGCATTTTAATTTTTTTTATCTTCATATTTTATCCAAATTTTCTCATTTATATTTTGGCACGTCCGGTGGGACTCACTTTGCTTCATCATTTTTTGCAAGTTTTTGTTATAAAAATTTGCATTTTTTTTCTAACCCTCGTGTTGCAAGTTTTGCAAGTGATTATTACAGGTGACCTCCTATGCTAAAACAAACATCACGGTTGCATCCAATAGGTGAAGAAAAACATAAATTTTGACCCTTTTTGGTGCAGGTGAAATTTGAGCCAATGTTTACAGGGTGTTGAACAATGCTTTCGGCAATGAACAATGTTTCCGACAATGAATACTACTTCTGGTGATGAACAGTGTTTCTGGTGATGAACAGTGCTTTCTGGTGATGAACAATACTTCTAGCAATGAACGGTACTTCCAATAGTGAATAGTGTTCTTAGGTCATGAATAGTGCTTTTTAAAGCTTAAAATAGTTTTCTTTTTTAAAACTGCCATAACTTTTGCATATCATGTCAGATTTTTGCATTTTTATAGGCGTTGGAAAGATAACAAGACAAAATTTGTAGTTGTAAAGGTTTCATCAAGTGATCTCATCATTTCATTAGGTATTTTTGCAGTTAAACTTCAGCTTCTGTTCAAACTTAAAATGCACGTATCTTGAGCAAAACATATCCTTTTTCAACAAATTTTTTTTAAAAGTGCATAGAATTTCATCTACTTTCTATTTTTACAAATTATTTGACTATATCAGATCATTTATTTGCAAGTTTTTTTATCTAATCATATCTTTGGCAGATAACATTTTATCTATGTAGCTTGTCATAATTGCTTATCAAAGAATCGAGCAAACAAACTACTGACATATCTTCTGTAGGTTCAAGTGGTCAAAAAACAATCATTTATCACTAAAGTAGGCACACTTTAGTTTGGTACTTAAAATTAACAATCTTCCTTCTTCATGCATGTTTTTCATTTTTTTCATTTGCTTGCTGAGATTGTTTGTTACCTAATTTGGCAATGAAGGTATCCTCTCCCCCTACCTAACCAATGGATCTAGGGTGCATGAGAAATCATTGTCAAATCTAGAGGACCTATCTTCCCATTGTGAGAAGGGGTACGAGCCAAGTGGAAATAGACTAAAGCCAAGCCATTCCAAGCTGCTATATAAATAACGTGTTTGTGCCGAAAGTCACAAACAACGGGTGTTGTTGCACTATACCGACAAGTGTTTCCCCCAAAACCCTATGGAGTGTAACCTCTGCAGGCTGGGAAGCCTCCATTAATAGAGAGAATCACTACATGTATAGCAACCCGAATGGAAGCCCTTACTAGAAACCTTTGTGTAGAAGCCAAAAATCCCTATCTGTTGGTACAGGAGGAAACTCTGATTGCCATCCCACATTTTTGTGGCTTATGGTAGAGATAGCAAGGTACCTCAAGATCTATGTGTCTTGAGGACCTGGAACTTGGTGTGCCTGAGAAGTGAGTGCACCATAAGGGGGATCCCATGCCCCAAGTTCCTAGAGCTATACACCATAAGTAGGTATAGCTGGGGAAAACCAAGTGGGAACCCAACAAGTATCGTCTCAGCTAGCCTAGGTGGTAACTGTTTGTGAATGGCTTGTGTATGAGTGTTTGCTATCTTGTCTTCTTACCATAAAATTGCCAAAACAACTGTAAAAAACAAACTCCTTGTCACGAGATAATTTCATCCTAATCACTTCTCAATCAACTTCATCCTTTCATATCCAAACCATATCTTAATCCCTTCACATCAACATCATCCTATTCATTACACATCATCCAATCATCAAATCCTCATTCCAAATCATCTCCACATCATCATCAACTGAGTCCTAGTCAACACTTTTCAAGATGGTCATAATCATTCAAGGGGGCTATCCCTCTAATAATAAGATAAATCCTAAGCCCAAGGTGACAATTCAAGGGGGTTATCCTTATAATCATGAGACAAGACCTAATCCTATAATCACAATTCAAGGAGGCTACCCCTCTAATTCAAACAATGAAATAAAACCAAAGCCCAAGGTCACAATCAAAGGAGCCTCTCCCACACATCAAATCAATTCCACATCAACCTATCCCACATCATCCTTTCAATCTAATCCACACACATATCAAATCCATGCCACATCAAACTCACTTCAAACTCCATCATCACCAAATGCAACACCCACACTTGACCAATAGGTTATCAATTTCATACAAGATACCGACCGTATGGATCTAGTGTATAGAGTCCTTGAATCAGATCCTACTAGGTTTAAGGATCATCTCATTTGACTTGGGGCCACTACCATAAACACTAATGTTGCCACATCCATTCCACAAATCACCCTCACTATTCCTAACAATACCACAAACACAATTGCTTCCATAAGCATACCATCCAATGATCCTAACTCCATTGCCTTCATATCACAATTACTTTCTCAACAAACTTCCAATGTCAACCAATCTCCACAACAATCCACCTCACAAAACCTTTCACCTACAAATCCTTTCATGCCACCTCATCATCAAACCCATCTACAAGAAAACCAAGTGTCCTCACAAGAAGCACCCTTGATAGACCTAAATCCACCTATGCAAGACCTAATGACCTTTGACAAGGGAAACACCAATCTAGAGCAAGCATCTTATGAGAATCCTTCATCATCATCCACTCAAGTACCACTTCATGAGCCTACTTGTCCTATCTTAACCCCACCATGTGATCCAACATCCACTCATGACCCTATCAATGAACCTCCCAACACCTCGTCTAGTCATCCAAATCCATCATGTGATCTACAAGCCATCAAGCTTATTGAGGAATCTTCAACTCCAAGTCTAAGTCAAGAACCATCATGCCCTCATGTCAATGACTCTAAAGAACATGTCAAGCCTATCCATGAGCCTATAAAGCTTATTGAAGAGTCTCCTTTCATAAGTTCACATCAAGAGCCATCATGCCCTAACATTGTTGACCAAGAGCCTGTCCAAGAGTCATCCCTTTTCTCACAAGAAAATAAAGAGGTATGTCAAGAGTATTCTCCTAAGCATGTGGAAACTTCAACCCCTCAACTAAGTCAAGATCAATGCATCTCCAAGATCAACCAATCCATGACTTTCATGTTTTCTATAATCAAGATATTATTTATGATCATGACCCTATTCATGAGCAAATGTGTCCCATTCATAGCCAAATTGATCTTCTTTATGCTCAAATTTATGATCAAGATTCTATATATGATCATGAAAACCACAATAAGCCTCTTAGCCAAACTTTACACAATTCATGATCAAGAGCTTATTACTCCATCCCTCCATCCTCCATCTAGCCTTAATATGCAAACATCCACTTGTCATGATGAGATATGTGCCTCCCAAGAAAGCATAGAAGATCAAACCAATAATGATCCTTCCACGTCCACCATCAACCCTATTCCAAACCCACCATCTTATCCTATTGGTCTTACCACCTTCATTCATGAGTGTTCCTCCTTAGAATGCCAACAACCTTTGTCCTCCACTTCACCTTCTCCATCCAATAAGGAACTCGTGTCTAGTTTTCCACTTGCACCAAGTCTTATTGTCAATTACATGCTCCAAAGAATGAACTATCAAGGTAAAGGCTTAGGCCCTCTTGATCAAGGAATTTTGGAGCTTATCCATGTCAAAGTCCCTCAATGCTCACATGGCCTTGGATATACACCCCAAGATCAACAATCTAATGATGTTGGTACTTTCTCCATGCCTCCTAATTCTACCATCTTCCATCATAACCCCTATCATATACCTAAATCATATGTTGTCATTCCACCTCCATCATCTTACAAATGTCAAAAGCATATGACTGTTCATCTTCAACCATCAAATTTACCTCCGCTTCTTCCCACTCCTAATATCCTTCCATCAAATCTACCTCCACTACTTCCAACACCTTATCCATCCATCCATAAATCATCTAAAAATCCCAATCATGGCCAACAAATGCATGCATTGTCTAAACATAAAGCTTCCGCATATTCCACCCATCCCATGGGATTCTAAAATAAAAATTTGGATGCCTTTACCTATAAAGTCAAAAATCCTAAGGGTCCTCATTCCTTACGACACAAAAGCCAAGAATCAAAGAAATATCCATCTCAAAAGCTGCATACATCCACACACCTCAAAGTAAAAATGAAAAAGGTGTGGGTCCCCAAGCAACAAGTAATTACCTCAAAACTTGCACAAAAGCTACATATATCCAAACCCATACATCCACAAGCAAATTCAAAAACTAAAATGGTATGGGTTCCTACACAAAAATCTATCAAGTCAAATGAGGCATCCACCTCTCAAAAATCCCAACCATCCACTTTCTCCTCTTCCATCCATTCCATTCAAACATATCCAATTCCTCTATCCCACATGAAAAGAAAAAATCATAAAAATACTAAGTCTATGTGGGTTCCTAAATCACTCCATCACCCATCTACTAAGAAAACATCTCCATTGCTTCCTACAACACCATCTAACCAAAAGCTTAAATGTTCATCACGGTGTGTGCAACCGTTGGTCATGCTTCCATTCCATTCTACAACATTCCCACATACCTCCATCTCCCCATCTTTCTTCCAATATCCTACATATCTTCCCCATCACTTCCCTATGGTCCATGCTTTTGCATAAGCCCTTCATTCATAAGTCCTACATAATCCCTCCATAATCCATATCATAATCCTCATCTACCTAATCCATCTTTCATTTAATCTTGCTTACCAATATCTATGAGCACACTTGACATGGTCCATGCAACGACATCCATCTCTAGTGGGACTATCACTTTTCATGGAGCTAGACACTTGAGTCCCTCTCATCCATAACCACATATCCCATCCAAGTATTCAAAAGTCAAAAAGTCAAAAAAGAAAAAAGTAAGGAGAAATCCCATCATCCAATGGTGAAAACTTGGCAAATAGGCACCTTGGATAAGTACCATGATGAAAACCTAGCAAACAAGTGTCATGTGTAAGTTGACCTTCTATGTCACCGACACTTGGGGGCACCTTGTCTCATCCACACTATCATTTTCCACCCTATCATATACTATCATACCATTTCCATCCTACCATCTTTATCCATCCACATACATACACCTATCCCATTGCATCGATTCATCCTCCCTTTCTCATCTTGATCTTGATAAAGATTGGGGGTGACAATATTGAAACATGCCTCGAATAAACTCTTGGTATACCTCACCCTTTCAAAACAATCCTATCATCATCCTTCGCCATAAGCTTTGTCATGTCACATCCTACCTAGAATGGGGCATTTTATTCCCATGTGACATAGTCTTTGGAGATCATATCCTTGCTCTTTTATGCATACATCCTTTCCATTCTATCACCCATATTCTATTCATCTATCCATTCATCCAATCCTTTGCACCTAGGCTTGGTTTGCCCTTGTCATTGGTATCTAGCATACAAGGTTGCACAAATTGTAAATCCATTTACCATCCCAACATATTCCAAAAATATCATAAAACATCCTAGAAAAAATCCAAAAACATCATAAAATGTCCTAAAAAAATACCAAAAACATCATAAAATATCCTCAAAAACTACAAAAAAATCAAAATATTCTCCAAAATACAAAAAAAATAAAAAATCTAAGTAATAAAATCAATCATCATCAAAACAAATCCAATCAAACCTATCCCATCAATATAATCAATCCCATCAATCTGAACCTTCATCATCACCACCATCATCAATAAACACCCAGAACTACATATTCATCATGTCTCATCATCATTGTGTGGTGTTTTGATCTCGTAGATATGGGTATGTAGGCAGTCTGGAATATGAAGGAAGTATCTAGTATGCAAGTACCCGTGATTCATTCTTCCATCCCCCTACCATCTTCTCTTTCTTCCATCTTCTATCCTCATCAATCCATTACTTCTTCCAATCAATCTCAATCAAAAGCAATAGATCCAAATTCAAGTAACCCTTTATCTATACCAATCAAGTCAATCAATCTTGTCAAACTAACCAATCATATCAATGGTCTTGATCCTAATCTTGTTGAAAACCAAATCAATCAATCAATCATCATCATCAATGGGATATATCATTCCCACATCCTTGTGTTGATCTAGGGATATATTGTTCCCCATAATGACAACACTACTATCATTAATCAATAAATCAACAATTAATCATTGGCTTAAATCTTGACAAGGGCAATTTCTTGTTTGTTTTTGTATCATTTGTGCATGCTTGCTTGTGTGTGTTATCTTTTTATCTTGCATTTGTATCAAATTTGTATCATTCTAGCTAATATTCATATCTTGTGTATGTTGGAATAGCTTTTTGCATTATCCTTTACATCTAGGTCACATCATATCTTTTGTGTGCTAGGACTTTAATGCTCTAAGTTTTTTTTCCTCATACGTCTAGACAAGGTTGTATTATGCTGGGGCACGAGACACATCATCACCTTGGTCCTCATACCTTGGTGCATAACGTCTAGTGCTATATCAAACATCATGATAGCTCACTTTCATTGCAGCATAATGCATCATTCCTTTCTTCTATCCATTTCCTTATCTTTCTTCCTTGACCAATCCATTTCATGTTGAGAGTCTACTTGTGTTTGTTCAACCTGCCTATCCTCTTGAGGGGGCATCCTCATCCCATCTTTCTATTACCACATTTTTCTTCTATCCATACCTTAGCTTCTTTGAAATGATGTTAGTCGACACAAATCTCATCATCTCAAACATCATCTCAAAGAGGGGCAAAATGTAGACACCTAAAAATGTCCAACACCTTGTCACTAGCACGTTTTACCCTAGGTGCCCGTATCATTCACCTAATTAGTTAAATAAATCTTATTTATTTAACTAATTTTTATTTATTCCCTTTCTATCCACTTATCCTATCTTCTATAATTAAATAAATTTTAATTATTTATTTATTTATACATAACTATTAATCCTCTCTAGTTAAAATTTTATTGTTAATTATTTAATTAGCCACTTATCTATTTTGCCTATAATTAAATAAATTTTATTTATTTAATTATCTTTCCACATCATCTCCCATCACAATCCAAATTAATTAAATAAATTAAATATTTGTTTAATTAATAAAATCCCAATAAAAATCCATGCATATCTAATTAATTTATTTAATTAGATAAGTTATTGATTTATTCCTCTTATCTTTTGAGGATTTATTTCCTTTAAAAATAAAATAAAATCGCTTTATATCTTTTCTATCCGATCTTATCTTGTTTTATTCGCTCTTTTGTCCTTTAAAGCAAAAATCAAATCAAATCAAATCCTTATCTTATCTTCAATCTTGTGTCTATAAATATGCCCTCTCACAAGCCATTTAGTATGCATTGAGTTCGATATCATTACTCTGTCGAAATCTTCTTCCAATCCTCTATCTATTTTCTATCTTCTTCTATCCTTTTTCATCTAATCGTCATGTTGCAGAAGTGAGAAAATCAACATCAAATCAATCTACAACCATCTTGCACGCATAATTCATCATTCGAGGTATTCGAAAAGTTTGGTCAAGGTATTACATTTTAATTTGTTTTATCTTCATTTGTCCCAATTTTCTCGTTTACATGGATCATTGCTTGGATTGACTTGAAAAGGATGATTAGATTGAATTGATTTGATTTGGAAGAATTTATGGATTGGTTTGATTTGATTGGATAGAATGAACTGAGTTGATAAATTGATGTGATGATTGGATTTGAAGGATTGGATTGATTGAATGGATAATGATGATGAATTGATTTGATTGGATTGGAAGAATGACTTGGTTAAATTTATTTTATTTGAAACTTAGAAGAATTGATTAGAAGAATTGATTGGGTTGGAATGATTTGATTGATTGGATTAAATAGATGAGGATGATTGATTTGAAGAAGTGATTTGATTGGAATGATTTGATTTGAAGAATTGAGTGATTGAGTTGATTAATTGGATTGAGTGATTTTATTGCTTGGATTTTTGTTGGATATTTGATTTTTTTTTGGTATTTTGGGGAATAAAATATTTTTTTAGATTTTGACATGTTTTGATTTTTTTGGATTTTTGACATGTTTTGATTTTTTTGTATTTTTGAATGTTGTGATTTTTTTGGATTTTTGAATGTTTTAATTTTTTTGGATTTTTGAATGTTGTGATTTTTTTTGGATTTTTTGAATGTTTTGGGGATAGCATTGGATGAACATTTGAGTAGCCTTTATGCTAGATACCAATGACAAGGGAGAACCAAGTCTAGGTGCAAGAAGGAAGGATGGATAAAATGATAGGTGATAATGGATGGAATGGATGTATGTATGATAAGGGAGTTAGGATTTGATCTCCATAGGCTATGTCGCATAGGAAAAACATGCCCCATTCTAAGTGTAAGACTTAGGATTTTTCATGACAATGCTTATGACGATAGGATGATGATAGGATAATGAAGGATTTGCTTGGTTTGGCAGGATAAGGTATGTCAAAAGATATCCAAAACATTTGTCAACCTTGTGCCCCCAATCTTTATGAAGTTCAAAAGAGGAAGGGATGAAGAATAGATTCAATAGAATAGGTACTTGTGTGGATAAGGATAATATGGAAATTGTAGGAAATGGTATGGAAAGGGTATAATCAAACAATGTACCCCCAAGTGTAGGTGACATAAAAGATCAATCTTATGCATGACGCATGTTTGCCAAGTTTTCATCATGGTACTTATCCAAGGTGCAACCAAAGGTGGTTTTCACCAATGGATGAAGAGATTTCTCTTTACTTTTTGTTTGGACTTTTTTGACTTTTGATAGGAGAAGGGGAATATGGACAAGAGGGACTCAAGGGTCTAGTTCCATGAAGGTGATAGTGTCCCATTGGAGAAAGATGTCATCGCATGGACCATGTCAAATTCTCATAGTTGTTGGTAAGGGATTGTATGAAAGTGAGATGAATTAGGTGGATAGTGGATTATGGAAGGACAGATAGTGGATTATGATGTGGATTATGTAAGACTTTTGCAAGGATGGATGAAAGGCTTATGCAAAAGCATGGACCATAGGGAGGTGATAAGGTAAACATGTAGGATAATAGTTGAATGATGGGATGATGGAGGTGTGGAAAGGAATCATGACCAACAGTTGTACACACCATGATAAACATGGACGCTTTTGAGTGGATGGAGGTGTAGGAAGCAATGGTGATGTTTGCTTGGTTGATGGATGACAGAGGATTTTTGGTACCCACATGGACTTAGTATTTGTATGGCTTTTGTTTTTCATGTGGGATGGAGGAATTTGATTTGAATGGAATGGATGGAAGAGGATGGTTGGGATGTTTGAAAGGTGGATGCCTCATTTGACTTGTTTGATTTTTGCTTAGGGACCCATACCATTTTAGTTTTTGACTTTTCTTTTGGAGGTGGGCTTGGATAGATTTTTTAATGTACTTGACTTTGATTATTTGCATTTGTACCCTAAGGCATTAGGACCCTTAGGATTTTTGGATTTATATGTAGAGGCATCCAAATGTTTATTTTTGAATCCCATGTGGCGGGTGGAATGAGTGGAAGCTCCTTGTTTAGACAATGTGTGGATTTTTTGTTCATGACTAGGATATGTAGGGTATTTATGAATGATTGGGATGTTAGGTGTTGGAAGCAATGGTGGAAAAGTGGATGGTGGGAAGTTAGGTGTTAGAAGTAGTGGAGGTAAATTGGATGGTGGAAGGTGTATGGTCACATGCTTTTAACTTTTTTAGGACGAGGGAGGCGAAATGGCACCATATGTTTTAGGAATATGATGGGATTTGTGATGGAAAGTGACTTTAGAATGAATGAAGTACCAACATCGTTAGATTGTTGACCTTGGGGTGTGTATCCAAGGCCATATGAGCATGGGGGGACATTGACATGGATTGGCTCCAAAATTCCTTGATCATGAAGCCCTAGGCCTTTACCTTGGTAGTTCATTTTTTGGCATATGTGATTGACAATGGGACTTGGTGTGCTTTGGGAACTAGACTTGAATTGATTATTGGATGAAGAAGGTGAGATGGTGGACAAAGGTTGTGTTGTGCCTTGCACACATGCCCCTTTGCTTTGGGTTGGAGTCTCGACCTCTCTTGCTTATGATGATGAGAAGGTGAATTTCTGCTTAGAATGCATGATTTGTTACAGATTTGGGTATTTCACATGTGTTGAGTTAGTTAATGTCTTTCATGATTGATTTGGAAGTATCTTGAGTGGTCTTGTGCTTAAAAGATTGTCATTTGTTACTTTCTACATTGAAATTGGGTGTTACTATATTTTGCTCCAAAATCCCATGTCACTAGATATTGCCCTTGAGATTGCTTTTGTAGGATGTGTCATGTTGAAATTCTTAGTTTCCAGATCTTACAATTGCAAAATTGTGTCAAATTCCATTAGATTTCACTAAGGGGTTCATGTACTTTCATTCTATCACATGGTCCTGAAGCTTTGATTTGGCTAAGTCTGAAATCTTGAAAATCTTGAAAAATGGTTGAGTTTGAAATCTGGTGGAACCTCAAAATTCTAGAATCTACATATGAAATCCTACAAATCTGGAACCTATCTCAAACATCTTAAAAGTATATTTAAAAATATTTAAAGTATAAGTTAAACTTATACTTAAATATATTTTTAAATATACTTTCACCCTGGACATTTCAAAAATTGGCACTAAAAACACTCCCTACTACAAAAAGTGCTAAAAATGCCTTCTACTGACCCTAGCGCTAAATTTGCCTCCCACCAACCTCCCTCCAAGCTACTGCTAAGTCAGTTGAAACAAAAACCCCCGCTGAGACAATTTCGAAGAAAAGTGCTAAAATTGCCCTCTACCGACTTGCGCTGAAATGGTCTTCCACCGACTTAAGTCACGTAGGTTAGTTGGTGCTAAAACTTGCATGGGTTAGTTGCATTGAAATTCCCTACCGACTAAGCCTTTTATGTTTTGTGCTAAAAATTGACCTTATCGACTTGCGCTATAATCCACCCTGATCGACCTTATGAGATGCTATTAGTCAGTCTGAGCCCAAACTCGCGCAATTCGGTGGCAACCAAAAGTAGCGCAAAATTATTTTGTCCTAAAAATGAATCTCTCCAACCTGCGCTAGAATTGCATTGCACCGACTTTTAGTCGGTAGACCCCAAAATCCCTGCTAGGTCAGTAAACCCCAAAATCAACATTTTTTGGTATTTTGGCCTGAAATTGAGTTTTTCAAGGAGCAAATTGGATTTTCTTGATGAATTTGAATTGCATATCTAATTGTCACATCATGATGAACATTTTATCAAGTTTTTGTAGATTTTTGGCACATTTTATGATAATTAATGCCACTGCAAATGAAAAGTCCGTGACCCCCAAAAATCTTACTTTTTTTAGAAAATGTGAGAAAAACATGAAATAAAAGTCTACAAATGGATTCTAATGACCACAAAAACTTCCCTAATCATCATATTGGCCAAATGGGTGCTTGAAATGGTAAAAAATGAAGAAAATCATGCAAAAATCACTAGATTTAAGAGGTTGTTTATAAGAAAGTGACATTGACAATATGTTGTTTTTAATGAATCCATGGCTGCAAATGGACATATCTTGATCCAAATTGATGGAAAATGATTGTTTAAGATGAAATTGATGATTTGCATTGTGAATTGTAGGTCTTGGAGGACATGTGACCTTGTTGGAGCTATCTTGGAAGGATGAACATACAACTATATTCCGCTGACCCAAAAATGCAAAACTAACATTCTATCAACCAAATTGCTGCTGCACCTCTAAAAGGATATCAATATGATGTCCAAGACGATGGGGATAGGCCTTAGGAGCTAGAAAATGTTGAAGATCATGTTGATAACTGAGAGGGGGGGTGAATCAGTTATCCTAATTATTTCTTCTTTTAAACCTTCTTATTAATCAAAATAGTATTGAATCAAACAAACAAACATTACCATGAAATGAGAAACACATGACACAGTATTTTTGACGTGGAAACCCGGTTAAGGGAGAAAACCACGGGGTGATTAACCCAAAGATTATTCTCTGTTAGAAGAATAAGGAATTACAAAATGGCACTTGCCAATTAGGGCTCACTGCCTAAGCACACTGCTCACAAAGAGGCCCACTGCCTACAAGGAGACACATTGTCTACAAAGTGATAAGAATCACAGTCTTGAACTGGAGAATGACATCTTTACCATGTCTGGATCAGTTCCATTTAAGCCCAGAAACATCTGCTCTGCCTTCTGTACTTCTCTTCGCTACTACACTCTCATCCACACACTTGACACTTCAAAATGAACTCACAAACCTTTATTTATACAAGACATCGACTTAGGAACAATCATCTAAGTCGGCAATCAACCATAAGAATATCTGCAAGATGAATAACACATCCGGTCGGCCACCATAAGAACATTCGCAGGATAAACAAATCATCCGGTCGGCTAAACAGAGCAAGAACTTCATCCGGAGGAATATCTTCAATTCTGGGCTCTACTATCAATGCGGACCAACAACACAACCTCAACATGATCCAAGAACCTTCACAAGCCTACCAGAATGACCAGGTACATCCACATATCCTTTACTTACTGAAATCTCTTATCCTCCTTATCCGAAACTTCAAGAACATTGTCTGTCGCCACTGTCATAATGCAAGAGGTACTTCCGGACCTCCAAATCATACACAACTCGAGATGGCACATCATAAGGACATCCCAAAGACTCCTTCCAATCCACAGATTAGGATTATACAGTTCCGGACCTCACCGGACCTTTTTGTGATCCTCTGTCACCTCTGAATACTTGCTGGAACTGGTTCTACACCGACAGCCACAACTCCTTCAGATCTTCATGCGGACCTCTGAAATCTTAACTGAAGCATCTCAAGACTCATATCTACAAACCCTTTAATCCGCATCCTTCGGTTCACATCCTATACAGTACATTTGCCTTCTTCTCATCACTGTTCTTTACTGTTCCTGACTGAGGCTAATTTTCTCAATATGCTCAGCACACTGCTCATTGAATCCTTCTTGTCAAAGCAATATGAGTATGTTGACATCAATGACAACACTGGTTTACCTCATACTTGCAACAATCTCCCCCTTTGTCATTGATGGCAACATACGATGTGAAAAACCATCAAGACAAGAAACTTCTCCTTTCTGTCACTTCTCCCCCTATCAGCAACATGTCTTCTCCTCATTTACTGCTCCCCCTTTGATCATCAGCTACTTTGTTTTTCACATGTCTTCTCTCCCCCTTTGACATCAATGGCAAAGGGCTCATACTTGCGATTCTAACACATTAGAATCATACCAGCTGCTCCCCCTTAGTAGCAGCTCCCCATTATCAATCCGGATCACAAGATATGACTGTGATATCCACCGGACTAATGCACATCAGTGCATCCTAGTTCATCACCGGAGGGGCCATGACCCCTAACTTCTCCCGGAGATATTCAAAAGAGTCCTTGGGAAGAGGTTTAGTAAAGATATCTGCAATCTGATCCTTGGAGGGAACATACTCCAACCTGACTTCTTCCTTGTTCACTTGTTCTCTCAAGAAATGAAACTTGATAGATATGTGCTTAGTCTTAGAGTGTAATATCGGATTCTTGGAAATATTAATTGCACTTGAATTATCACAGAAAATTGTGATAGGCTCCGCATATTCAATTTTAATATCTCTTAGCATCTGCTTCATCCATAGGATTTGAGTGCAACTACTTGCTGCTGCAATGTATTCTGCTTCAGTTGTAGACAGAGATATTGCATCTTGTTTCTTGCTTAGCCAAGAAACCAATCTCTTCCCCAAAAAGAATGCTCCACCACTGGTGCTCTTTCGATCATCTACATCTCCTGCCCAATCTGCATCTGTGTAAGCATGAAGAGAGAAATCCGGATCTCTAGGGTACCATAGACCATACTCAACTGTTCCTTTCAAGTACCTAAAAATTCTTTTAATTGCCATAACATGAGATTCTCTAGGATCAGCCTAGAATCTTGCCACAAGACCAACAGCCTGCATTATATCTGGTCTGGTCTGAGTGAGATACAACAATCCACCAATCATTGATCTATACATTGTCTGATCTGCCTTTGGAGAGTCATCATCTTTGCTCAACTTACATCCGGTTGCCATGGGAGTGTTCATTGGTTTTGAATCTTCCATACCAAATTTCCTTAACAATTCTTTCACATATTTGGTCTAAGAAATGAAGATTCCTTTCTTTGTTTGAGTAATTTGCAGACCCAAGAAGAAATTCATTTCACCAAGCATAGACATTTCAAACTCACATTTCATCTGATTTGCAAAAGTTTTGCACATACTATCTCTTCCTCCAAAAATGATATCATCTACAAACACTTCAACAATCAAAATGTTTTCATGATCAATTTTGAAATATAAGTTACTGTCAGCAGTACCTTTGCTGAATCCAATCTGCACAAGATGCTTATCCAACCTTTCATACCATGCTCTTGGAGCTTGTTTTAATCCATACAATGCTTTCTTTAACTTACAGACCATATCATCATTGTCAGATAATTGAAATCCATCCGGTTGTTCAATGTAAACTTCTTCTTCCAGATCACCATTTAGGAAGGCAGACTTGATATCCATCTGATATACCTTGAAGTCTTTGAAGGCAGCAAATGCAAGAAGTAATCTAACTGCTTCAATTCTTGCCACGGGAGCAAAGGTCTCTTCATAATCAATTCCTTCTATTTGGGAGTAGCCTTTGCAGACCAATCTAGCTTTGTTTCTGATTACTTTACCAGCTTCATTTAATTTGTTCCGGAAGACCCATTTGGTTCCAATCACATTCCTGTCTTTAGGTCTGGGAACAAGATCCCAAGTATGATTTTTCTCAATTTGCATTAATTCATCTTTCATTACTTTAGTCCAGTTTTCATCATTGCAGGCTTCATTTACTGTTTTAGGTTCAATCTTTGAAATCAAACAACATTCATCCTGATTTTGAGCAACATTCCTTCTAGTTTGCACACCTTTGCTTCTGTCCCCTATGATCTGATCTTCAGAGTGGTTTAGTGTCACATACCTTGGAATTTTGGGAGTATCCTGCACTACTGCTTCTTGATCAGGCTCATTCAAACCTATCTCTTCTTCCTGATTTACCGGATCAGGCTGACTCTGTCTTACCGGAGAGGATTGAGTTCCTTGAACACTATCTTGGTCATCTTCATCAGATTCATAAAATCTTGAGGGCTTCTCAATTCCTTCATCAACTTTCACATTAGTGCTTTCTATCATCTTCCTCAGTCTCTTATTGTAACACCGGTATGCTTTGCTTTGAGTGGAGTAACCCAAGAAAATTCCTTCATCACTTCTAGCATCAAACTTTCCTAGATCTTCATCTCTTTTGATATAACACTTGCTACCAAATACTCTGAAATATTTTACAGTGGGAGTGATGCCAAACCAGAGTTCGTAGGGGGTCTTACCAGTATTGTTTCTGATTTGAACTCGATTTAGAGTGTAGACTGCAGTGCTGATAGCTTCTTTCCAGAACATCTGAGGAACATTTGCTTCCAACATCATTGTCCTGGCAGCTTCCTGGATGGTCCGGTTCTTTCTTTCAACTACTCCATTCTGCTGTGGAGTCCTAGGAGCAGACAATTGTCTCCTTATACCCTGCTTCTCACAATAGTCAATGAACTCTCCAGATGTAAATTCACCACCTCTATCAGACCTTAGACACTTTAGTTTTAATCCGGTTTGATTCTCTACCAAAGCTTTGAAGATTTTGAACTTCTCAAATGCTTCAAATTTTTCTTTTAGAAAGGTGACCCACATCATCCGGGAATGATCATCAATTAACAACATGAAATATCTATCACCTTGCAGACTCTTGATTCTTGTCGGACCACAGAGATCAGTATGTACTAATTCCAACAATCCGGTAGAAGACTGATCTTTGCTTTTGAAAGAGACTCTGCTTTGTTTACCTAGCTGACATTCTTTGCACAAACTATTTGTAGGTTTCATCAATTTTGGAAGATCTCTTACAGCCTGAGTATTGCTTATCTTGATGATGTTATCAAAATTTACATGACACATTCTTCTATGCCATAACCAACTCTGATCAATTTGAACAAACAAACAACTTTTATTTGAACCAACCAGATGAAAGATATTACCTTTTGTCTGAGTACCGGATGCAATTTCAGTTCCGGAGCTTGTAAAGATTCTGCATTTTCCATTCTTAAACCGAAGATCATAGCCTTTGTCTACTAACTGACCAACACTGAGAAGATTGTGCTTCAATCCTTCAACATATAGTACATTACCTGTTTTGCTCTTTCCATCAAAGGAAATAGTTCCCCTGCCTCTGATTCTGCCAGCAGAATTGTCACCAAACTTTACCATTCCTCCTTCATACCTTTCCAAATTCAAGAACTTATTCTTGTCACCAGTCATATGGTGAGAACATCCACTGTCAATAACCCAATCATCCTTTTCTTCCACTTGAGCAACCAAAGCTTTTTCAACAACTTTGTGATTGACAGATTCAGAGAGTATTGAATCTTCTTCCTTAATGGCAATAAACACCCACTCATTTCCAGATTTGCTTCCTAGTTCTGATTCATCATCTGTTACTCCTTCATTGTCATCTTCTTCATGAACATAATAGCAATTCTTTTGGAACCTTTGTCTGTTAGTATTAGACCTTGCAGATCTTTCCGGACATCTTGAAGCAAAATGACCAATCTTATTGCAGTTGAAGCACTTAAAGGGTAGTTTTCCTTCATACTTACCGGATCCTCTTGGTAGTCTTTTTGCAATGAGGGCTTCAAGTTGAGCTGTTTCTGCTTCTTCTTCTTCCATGTCTCTTCTTGCTTGATCATACCATGTCATCTTCCTTGAAGAGTTTTCTCCCGGATCAATTCTCTGTTTGCCTTTCACATAGGCACTGGCTTTGAAAGCAGATTCAGTCTTGGGAAGATCATCTCCAAACTCGATCATTTCAAATGCAGCTAGCTTGCCAGCCAATTGTTCTCTTGTGACAGTTGTGTGGGCTCTGAATTCATCAATTGCAACAACCTTGATTTTGTAGGCAGCAGGAAGGGATCTAAGGATTTTGCAAACGATCTCATTTTCATCCAGAGTTCCACCAGCATTTCTAATTCCACACACTAGTTCATTCACTCTTGGCATAAAAGTAGTGATGTTTTCATCATCTCTCATCTTCAATCTTTCGAATTTCCCTTTCAGACTTTGCAATCTTGCACTTTTGACAAACTCATCTCCTTCATACAGAAGTTCCAATTTAGTCAGGATCTCATATGTAGTTGGTAGGTCAATAACATTTGAGAGATCTGAGTCATTCAATGCGCTTAGAAGAGCTTCCTTGGTCCGCAGATTGTTTTCAGCTTCTGTGATTTCATTCAGAGTTGTCGGACCACCTTGTGGAGGTACATATGGTTTTGAAACCATGGCCAAGTATGCTTTTCCCATACATTCCAGGTGACATTTCATGCGACCCTTCCAGAGAGTGAAATTGGTTCCATCGAACTTTGGACTATCCTTTTTGTATGACGACATCCTAGATCTCCTCAAGCGGTTAAGCTTCTTTCAGAGGAACTTGGCTCTGATACCAATTGTTGATAACTGAGAGGGGGGGTGAATCAGTTATCCTAATTATTTCTTCTTTTGAACCTTCTTATTAATCAAAACAGTATTGAATCAAACAAACAAACATTACCATGAAATGAGAAACACATGACACAGTATTTTTGACGTGGAAACCCGGTTAAGGGAGAAAACCACAGGGTGATTAACCCAAAGATTATTCTCTGTTAGAAGAATAAGGAATTACAAAATGGCACTTGCCAATTAGGGCTCACTGCCCGAGCACATTGCTCACAAAGAGGCCCACTGCCTACAAGGAGACACACTGTCTACAAAGTGATAAGAATCACAGTCTTGAACTAGAGAATGGCATCTTTACCATGTCTGGATCAGTTCCATTTAAGCCCAGAAACATCTGCTCTGCCTTCTGTACTTCTCTTTGCTACTACACTCTCATCCACACACTTGACACTTCAAAATGAACTCACAAACCTTTATTTATACAAGACATCGACTTAGGAACAATCATCTAAGTCGGCAATCAACCATAAGAATATCCGCAAGATGAATAACACATCCGGTTGGCCACCATAAGAACATTCGCAGGATGAACAACTCATCCGGTCGGCTAAACAGAGCAAGAACTTCATCCGGAGGAATATCTTCAATTCCGGGCTCTACTATCAATGCGGACCAACAACACAACCTCAACATGATCCAAGAACCTTCACAAGCCTGCCAGAATGACCAGGTATATCCGCATATCCTTTACTTACTGAAATCTCTTATCCTCCTTATCCGAAACTTCAAGAACACTGTCTGTCGCCACTGTCATAATGCAAGAGGTACTTCCGGACCTCCAAATCATACACAACTCGAGATGGCACATCATAAGGACATCTCAAAGACTCCTTCCAATCCGTAGATTAGGATTATATAGTTCCGGACCTCACCGGACCTTTTTGTGATCCTCTGTCACCTCTGAATACTTGCTGGAACCGGTTCTACACCGACAGCCACAACTCCTTCAGATCTTCATGCGGACCTCTGAAATCTTAACTGAAGCATCTCAAGACTCATATCTACAAACCCTTTAATCCGTATCCTTCGGTTCACATCCTATACAGTACATTTTCCTTCTTCTCATCACTGTTCTTTACTGTTCCTAACTGAGGCTAATTTTCTCAATATCCTCAGCACACTGCTCATTGAATCCTTCTTATCAAAGCAATATGAGTATGTTGACATCAATGACAACACTGGTTTACCTCATACTTGCAACAGATCATGCTTCTTTCATTGTTGTTCCTACAGTTCTAGTCCAATCTCCAAGACATATAGTTGTCCTAGCAGTCCAGTCATGCAATGATGATCCAGTAAGCATCTAATTAGATATGTCTTCATCCAAGAATGTCCCACATACTCCCCTTGGTCCACTCGGCACTTGGAATATCGTGAATCCACATCAGCTCAAGTTTTCAAGTGTCATGTGACTCTATTTTGGCTCTACTAGGCCTTGAAAATTGGCTTTTCATCATATACAACCAAATAGGTATCCATTTTGTCTAGATTCAATGTATTTGCAAGCTGTATTTTGTCTTTTTCCTAAAGAACAAATGCAAATCTAAAAATGTAACTAACTGATGTATCTCATTAAATGCCATGTAATCTGGACCATTGGTGTCAAATTAATCTCCACCGTCCATTGAAAAACTCAGTATGGTGCCTTATCTATAAAAGGGCCATCCTTTTCTCTCATTTGTAAGTAAGATTAGATACTGAATTGCTAAGACTTTTTCAAAATATAGTCAATACAAAGCAAGTTTTGCAGGTTGCTAGGAATTTGTGATTATGTGTTGTCTTATTTTGGTCTTCATGGTTCATGTCAATCTAAAATTAGTTGATATTTAGTTGCACTTGTGATTAATTATTCAGATATTCGATGGATTTCCTATCCATACCATTAATGGCTTGTTAATTTTATGTCATTGTGCATGGTTAGTCTGGGCATAGTTTATGAGATAAGTTCAATTGTATGATTTCAATGAGTTGCACCAAGGATTGGGTGTTTGATGAACCCTCTACAATTTGAAATCATTATATCTCCTTAGAAGATTGCACATTCTTTGTGGCATTGCGGGTTGCCTGGTTAAGCAAATATTTGTTTATTGTTAGGAATCTGTCTATCTGGTTATTGATCATTTATGTAATTGTCTATAGGATATCTTATCCCTTCTCCCTCTCCTTTTCCTTTTGCACTTTATTTACATAAAGTTTGGTAGATTTAGGATTTGAGCAGCATCACATTGATCATCTGCTAAAATTTTAGGCTTTACAGTCTTAACCACTAAGGTTTCTGCATATACATTGCTGCCATCTTCCATAAACCCTACATTTCATGTAAGACCCTTTGTAGGCATAGCTAGAATATACCAATTGAGAGATTCCAAGCAAGCTAAGACCTAGCTGTATTATCCTTGGACTAGTCCTACCTAGGGTAGGATACTTTTCAAGAGAGGTGCAAAACCAACAATCACACCTACGTTGTTGAGTGCAAAAACACCCATCAATAGGTTGTTGTTGTCCTAAGGAAGAACAGTCATGAATGAAAGAGTATAGATCAAGTGGATATGATGGTGGATTTGAAATGGAGTTGATAGTGGATGTGAATGGATCATTAGGATATTGATTATGTTCATTAGGATCCAAGTTATTTGTTTGATTTTCTATGTGTATTTGGGAGGCACATATCTCATCATGACAAGTGGAAGTTGGTGGATCATGGATGGGGCCAGATGGAGGAGAATTTTCTATTTTTTGAAGGAAGGCCATGAAACAGGGTGAATGCCCAAGTAGGTCAACAAGACTTGCATTAGATGGAGTGTCTTGCTCATTAGTGGTTGTGGAGGTATGAATAGGATCAAGATTCTCATGGATAAGTTCTTCATCATGCATAATGTCTTGATCATGGAAAAGATACATGTTATGGATGGGTTGAATGGATGTGATTTAATCTTGATTCGAATGGGGGTTAGATGTTTCTTCATGCTTAGAATGGTGCTCTTGACATACCTCATGACTTGTTTGAATGGATGTGGAATAGGTTTGACATGTTCTAGATGGTCAATTATATGGGAGCATGATGGAGGTTGACTTGGACTCAATGGGGGAGACTCTTGAATAGGCTCAAGGGGTTGTGGATGACATGGTTGGCTTGAAAGACTTGGTATGGTGTTTGGGGACTCTTTGGTAGGTTCAAGCATATGTGTTGGATCACATGGCAACAATTGATTCCTTACTTGTAGCCCTTGGGTCACATCCTTTATAGGTGTAGGGGTGGAAGGTGTTGGCTTAGGGTTTTGATTTTGATTGGATGGAGGAGCAAATGAATTGAATGGGTTGGTGGATTTGGGTAACTCCACATGTTTACTTTTGTAATGTTTGAACTTAGGACGTGGGGTTCATATATTGGCAAGTGGTTTAGAGGATGGTAAGGGTAATGAAGGGGTCAATGGGTTGGAAGGTGGAGGAAACAATGGATTAGGACTAGGACATGTTGAGTTATCATTCAACATAACTCTCAATCTCAAAAGTTGACCACAATAAATCAACCAAAAACATTATATTTTTTCATGTTCACATTAGGTTCACCATTTGTCATTAGGGCAAAATCTAGGGCATAAATCAAAATAGCAGAAAATCAAACCCTAACTAGCACCATGAAGCACAAACTAGAATGAAAATACAAAATAGAAATCAAATGCAAATTGATTCTCAAACTAGTGTTGATTGACCTCCATGGCTCTTCTCAACCTCACATAGGTATGCAAGATTTGAAGGGTTGATCAATGGGGGATTGTTAGTTGTTCAAGATTTTATTAGCATAACGGTATGCTAGAGCTTGATTGCTTAGACTGAATTTGGCAGCATGAGGCTACTTGCAAACTTGATCATGCAAATGGCTTATGAGGGGTTTGATTTATAGAAGAGGACTAATTTGAATGAACAGTTGAGATTGAGAGTTATGTTGAATGATATGAATGGTTGAGATTGATCAGGGTTGATTAGGGTTTCCCACTTCAAGAGGGATTGTAGTCATGTGACAAGTGTGTGATGGAGGATGAATGAGACCTAATTCAAATATTTTATTTGAATTAGTTGTGCATGTGAAGGGGTATTAAGTGGAATTTGTAGCATGTGACACTTGTTTGAATGAGACGAAAGGTGAGGGATTTAATTCAAAATTTTAATTTGAATTATGTGAGACATGTGACAAGGGGGAATTAATTAAATAAATAAGATTTATTTAATTAATTGGGAAGGTGATTAATATGGGATTACGAGTGGGATTAGGACAAAATGTCTCATGGTGTCTAAGTAATGTGTCGACTAGGTAATGGTCAAGACATGAACAAATTTTAGTGTCTACACATAACAATTTATTCATTTATTCTGTTAATTAATTAAAAAAGCACAAAACCCATATTCAAGGAAAGAACATCACATAGTTAAGTTAACTTTATATGCTTTCTTCAATATGAAATGGGTATTTGGCAACATATTCTGTGGCACCAAACCTAATAGACAAAGATCAAAACAAAATAACACATATTATAAGAATATACAATGGATAAAACACTAGCATGCTACAAAACCTCCAAATTGAAGGTGGGAAAAACCATGTAAACAAGACCCATGTGTAACATGTTGATCCAAGGTTGGGATCTAGTTGATCGATCCTCCAAGCCAACAAGGAAAACTTCCCCCTATAGCCTTTTGAAATTAGGTTTTTTATTTTCCTTGAGAAGAAGGATTTTTCGTTAGATTTATCATTGTAATTGCCCTTGTAGGCATGTATGCAAAATGTGGAAGCATAGACATGGCACGTGAATTGTTTTATAGACTGCCATGAAACCACTTGCATGAATGCATGCCCTACATGCAACAAAAAAAAAACTTGAGAAGCCCAATTTAATATTTACCTTGTCCTTGTCTTTATTGGCTAATATTTTTCTAAGTTTTTAGAAATGAAAAATAGTTGTGTTAACCAGAAAAATAACTACCATCCAATGAAAAATTCAAACTTCACTTTTTTTCACTACACAAAAAATACATAAAAATACTATTAGAAATGAAGGTGCAAACCACACAATGGAAATCTAATTCAAATCTTATTAATGTCCTCTAAATAATGTAGAATCAATGGAGATTGCAATAGAAATGAAACCCATTACACAGAAATAACATGCATTAAGAACTAAACACATAACATAGTATGTAACGTGGAAAAAACCCTTTCGGGTAAAAAACTCCACCAAGATTATAATATCTTCAAATTGAGATTATGATACATGCACTTCCTCTTCTTCTTCAGTATTCAATCTAGCAACACCTATTACTCTCAAGTTTGATAAAAACGTCATACAAATATCCTTATAAAAGGGGGTTGCCTTCTAGGGCAAGAAAATTGACAAAATATTGACCATCAGATCTATGACCTAATTATGAATGGTCTAGATTTACAATGATAAAATATAAATAAAGTGAGATTTCAAGGGCACTACCCTCGAATCCCCACTGAGGTGCATGGCCCCTAGACCCCCCTACCAGGGGGATGATCCCCCGAACCCCACCAAGGGGAGAAACCCCCTACGACCCCCCATAGCGGATGAATTAGCATCGGGTACCAAATAGAAACATATGGTTGAAACAAGATTGCTGCTGGTGAAACCTTTTATCCCTTATGAGTGATTTACAAACAATAATAGGAATAAATTACATAGGATTTACAAGGTTGATGGCACCTTAATCCTAACAAAAACAAGACCTTAAAAAACTAAGAAAAATTTCTACATGCACAAGAACCAAGGAAAATAAATGAAGTGGGATGAGAACATAAGTATCCCTACCTTTGGTAGGGACTATTAATATTTTTTATAGGTTGGAAAGTATCCTTCCCCTTAGATACTAAGTTACAAATACACAAACTAAGGTAATAGTTTCAACTCTATTATGGCTAAGAATTTCAATTATTCTTTGGCACCACCAAATAATAGATTTGTGGTAAGGATGGGATTCTAAGGGAAATTTCAAATTTATTTATGGAAACAAGGAAATAATGTCATCCTTTCTATATGGTCCTTATTCTACATCAATTTGAACATGGTATCCTTTAGCACAAAATTTATAGGTTTGCAAGAATGGCTTCAACCAATTTATTTAACATAGTGTAAGTTTTAATTATGTTGTAGTTTTAGTTGTATTTTTCTTGCTTAATGACTCTTATATAGTTATGAATTAATTTTAATCATGTAAATTTTAATTTTTAATTTTTAATGTATTATATCATATTATCAACGATAATATGTTTGTAAATATTGTTGATTGATTTACATTGATGAATGAAGTGGATGGTGTTGACCATATTCCTATTGAAATACCAAAAAAAGAACTATTCCTAAGTTTAATACACAAGATATAACATTTTCACTTTATATATATTTATTAAGAAATAAATTGAGAATAATTGAAGATACTAAATAAAACATAGTCTAATATTCAATCTAAACTAAGAAATATAAAAGCTAGGAAATGTAAAGTATAAATAGAAATCCTATGAGAAGGAAACATAGAAATGGAGCATGTGCACTTATAATTTTGTAAATAACACTATAAATGAACTAGGGAGGCCTCAAAACAGTTCTAGTGAAAATTTGGGCATGATCAAAAAAACTTAAATTGGCAAGGGTGCTAGTGACCCTCCTAAGTGTAGGTGTCCAAAGTTACACAAGTTCTAAAAACTCATAGCAGTTTCTCACCTTGGTTCTTTGATCCTATCTCTACTAATAAATTGATCATGTGTCTAGTATAGAATTTAATAATAACTGAGTTGAATATTATGACAAAGATGAAAAAGGTGTAAGCATGAGCAAGAGTTACAATGGAGACTTCCTCAATTAGTCCTTGATTTGCTATATTTCAACCTCCACACAACACTATATAGAAATTTTTGGTACATTTAAAGATGGCGACAAACTATGAGTCATGTGTGTAGAGATTTATGTTCACAATAATAAACTCTAGGGTATAGATCTAAGCAAAAATGGTGTGTGTAGTGATAAATTCAAACAAGAAGATCTACTTGCGATCATAAAAATGGATGCAAGTGATGAGTGGCAAGTAGCACTCATCCAAACACACCCTTATGTTCCCTTTTTTCCATTCCATGCACCACCTTATCTACTAATTGCACTATGAAAAATGTAAAACCTTGTTTAAATTATGTTAATTAAAGACGAAATATTGAAGTTGTTGTTGTGATAAAAAGACTTGTGTTTTGGATTTAAACTGACAAAACTATGGAGAAATGTCTTCTTTTATCATAGGTGTCTATCTATTAGGTGAGGAAAGTTTTTGAAGCCTCCAAAGATTATCCTAACTATCTTTGGAGTTGAGTAGAAGACACACTACAAAGCACTCCAATGTTTTGTAGAATAGTTGGAGAATCTTCGGAGTTGGATTATCAAGACAATAAGGGTGGTTGATCATGAGACCTTTGTAGCTATGTCCTAATGAGCTATCTGGTAATCTCTAGAGCTATTATTGATTGCATAGAGTCTCTAGAGTTGCACATAATCTCCAAAGTTGTTTCACTACTAGCTTCTCCGAAGCTGCTGTAAAGCTCTAGAGTTCCACATATGAAGGCTAGAGTTTTTGAAGAAGACAACTACAGTATCTTGTGGGAGACAAAGGACACCTACCATTTTATTTTGCATGAATTAGATACTTCTAGTAGTATGTTGTTTTAAATTTAATTCCTTTCTATCAAGGCCTCTATGACCTATTTTATCAAAAGTCAAAACTCTAGATTTAAGGACATCTCTAGTGTCACTTAAGTCTCTTTTAGTTCTACATGGTTATACTTTTATATAGGTAGTAGCATGTTTAGTCTTTAGAATAAAGATATTTTATACCTCAAGATGAACTGAGAGTAAACCTGATAAAATATAGAGATATGATATCAACAACAAACTGATATATATTGAATGGAGACAAAAAAATAAGTAGTTAATTTTTACATAGTCTCAGATAGTTGCAGAAAGATATACTTTTAAAGTATACTCTATTTTGGAAATACTAGATTAAAGGAAGGTGGTTCTTCTATTTGTGTGTTCTAAAATCTCTACTTAGTCTTCAATTCTGAAGGTGTGGAGCAAGGGCCCACTCCCACTGATAGAAGGGAGGCTAGGATTGGTTATTGCTTTCTTATATTATTGCAGATTACTTAATTTAGTTTTTCCTGCTTTCCTAGAAATAAATCAGATTCTTGTTAATTCAGTTTTGCTTCTGTTTTAATTTTTGTTTCAGCTTGTGTAGTCAGATGAGTCATTTTAGCATTGTACTGTTCCAATTCCTAGATTAAATTTCCTTCACAACAGTTAGTTAGAAGCATAAATTTGATTGAATAGGTAGGTTTCATTTCAGTAGATAGTTAAGGATTGTTAATTACTAGTTTCTATTGCAGACTGCCATGGACACAACCTTGGATTTGATAAATAAAAATGATTAAATGCCAAGGTACAACAACCCTTGTTAGTAAGCAAGAGGAATGGATGGAAAAACTGTTGGACCATGATTGTCATTAGACCAAAACTTGTAGGTATTAATCTCCACTACAATCGCCAGACTTAGGATCCATGAGAGTCAGTTAGTCCATATCATGAAACATCATGGGGAGCATGGGATGCACATGCCAACAATCTCCCCCCAGTGTTACTCGAGGAGTTTCAAACTTGAGACCACTGGCTCTGATTCCAATTGTTGGACCACGATTGTGATTAGACCAAAACCCACAAGAATTAATCTCCACTACAATCGCCAGAGTTAGGATCCACAAGAGGTGGTTAGTGTTGGCAATATGTGTTGTCATTGATGTCAACATAACATGTGTCAACCTAAGATCAGAGATGGGTGAAGCTGATGGACAATGGAAGATTTGAGAGAGATGGTTTGACTAAGTTGAAGACAAAGAATTGGCATGCTTAAGGGAAGACTTAGCAGATGGAAAAATATTGTACAAGTATAATAATGGTAACCTTCCTGATGTTTGAATGTGTTGCAGAGTTATGTAAACATGTTACAAAATGTTTCATATATATCTACAATGATATCCTATCAGTTTGAAGTGTCAAACTAGAGAAAAGTTCTAGAAGTTTGGTTAAGGCTCCCATAGTGTATATTCCAAGGCAGAGTTACTGTATTTTGGTTTTCATTCCTCTGCAGTGCAAGATTTAGTCTTATAGATCAGTAGTTAAGTTGATATTGATATTAACATGCTATATCAAATAATTCAAGTCTTTACACCTTCAGCAAAGAAAGTTATCAACAATAGTGTTTTGGACTGTGACTTGACAGTGAAAAGCAATGGTGGAAGACATGTTAGAATGCTCTGCATTCCTCTGAAAGAGAAGTGGTGCCCATGAAATTTTAGGAATATGTTTAGATATGTGTAATGCATGCTTCCTCATAGTATCAGGTGTTATTATGGTCTACAAGGTCATAATTCACTTGTTACAGAAGTAACATAGACAGTTCTAGATGATGAAATACTCTGTAGAATAGAGCTTTGAGCACTTGCATAAGATGGAAAGTATACAAATCAGATATAGGAGCTTGCATGGAGATTATACATTGCTTAATGTATATTAGGTTTGAACCACATGCAAATCCTTCTTATCTCTGGTACCACATAAGACATTTAAGTCAGTGAAGAATTGCATATGACTATCCTCCGAATTACAGTATACTTGAGTCAAGTCTTTGATTTTCTCTAAAAGTAATAAATGAGGGTGTGCAGATCTAGGAATATATGCATAATGATATATGATTTCTTTCCTAAGAAGTTTCAAATGGTTTGGTGGTCCACAATGCAATATTCTAAGTTGTGATGTGTTATACAATATGCCCGGAATGCCCTGTTTTTATCGGTTCAATATGTCTCTTGTTATGCGGATGCATAGAATGATTAGATACTTTAGGAGTATGGATGTTTTCAAGAAGATACATTGTTGAAACACTAGTTCACATGATGTTTTTGGCTTCTCCTTGGTGGTTTGAAAATGAACAATTAGCAATGTTTGTGTAGTTTGAGCCAACAGTCTCATTTCTGCTCATTTCTATTATGTGCAATGGATCTTGATCAATTGTTTGACATTAAAAGGTGCATAATGATGTTCCTTGAATTCTATTATGATATGTTGTGGTCCACAACTTTTTTTCTTGACATAATGTATGAGTTGAAGCTGACCCTTAAAGAATTACATGTTTCATCTAAAGGTCTTTATGATGCCAACCTAATCAATTTTTTGAAGTGTTACGAAGGGTATTTATAGGAGATCAAAGTCATTTATGAATAGCAGAAGAGTGAGTGAATGTGATGGAGTAGAATGAGAAGTATGAAGTGTACAGAATTAGTATGATGGAATAATTGTGTAGAAAAGAAGACTGCAATATCAAAATGAGATAGATGCTTCTTTCATAGCAGTTCATAGTTTTGTTAAACATTATAATTCTTTGTAGCAGTGATCTTTCTTTAGGGAGTAGTAGCTTCCTTGGGTTGTAGCCCTAAAACAATATTGTAATCTTTTATATAGTAGTGAGCATTATATTGTGAGTTAACACTCACCATGGTTTTTCCTAGTTTTAGGTTTTACACGTAAAAATCTTGGTGTCATTGTGTTGATGAATGTATTGCATCTTTTACTTTCTATTCTCTAAGTAAATGGATATGCTCTGCAAATGAAGTAGTTAAATTTTAATATATGTTGATTCACCCCCCCTCTCAACATCTCTATGTGTTCAACAATTGGTATTAGAGTAAGTTCCTTTGAGAAGCCTAACAGCTAAGATAGATCCCGCACTTGAGCACATGGAATCTGAAGCTATGGATAATGATGTATTTGTTTCAGAACTAGATCTAGAAGAAATGGAACTTGAAGGTTGGGATCTCAACCTAGATGATGTTGACCTTGAAGGAGAACTCTGGTCAGCCCTAGAGGATCTAGATGAAGCAAGAAAACTAAATTAGGAATATGAGAACATGCTTGAAAAATCAAAGGAGACAATTGTGAAATTGAAGACAAAGGCCAAAGAATCAAAAGAAGAAATTGGCAAACTGAAAGCTCAAATAGAAGGAGATAAAGGAGGTGATAGTAAGCCAAGGAGGTAGAAGATATGATCTCTAATTTGAAATTCATGGTTGAAGAAGGGAAAATGATTGAATATTGCCTAAATATGAAGCTCAATGAGAAAGAAATTGAGTGTTCAAAACTAGAGGAAGAAGTTGTCACTCTGAGGAAAGAACTAGAAAAGGAAAAAGAACGTATTAGAAAAGGACTAAAACTAAAAGGAGGATTTAAAATTCTTGATGAGATAATTAACTCTCAAAATTCAATAAAAGAAAATTTTGGCCTTGGTTTTGAAAAGGGGAAAAGTCTTATAATTAGTGCATCTGTAAACTTATATGATAACTTCCAATCAGAAGGAAAGTCTGAAACAAAGAAGGAAGAGGCCTGCACTAAAGATCCTAAGAATAATGTCTCTAGAGATGCAAAAGAAGATGAATTCACTCCTGTCTAGAGACAAAGGAAGAATAAGAAGAAGCATTTCAAAAAGCCTGCACCTAAACAAACTACTCCTATTAGGTATCGTCAAGCTTTCTATGGTAATTACTATGCTTGTAATAAATTTGGTCACAAGGTTGTTGAATGTAGAAGCAAGATGAATCATAATTCATTTAGGCCTCCTAGGTACAATATTATAATCTCTTATGGTCAATGTCATGCTTGCAACAAATTTGATCATAAGGCTAATGGATACAAAAGAAAAATGATGAGTAATGCTTTCATGAACAAGATTAATGCTAGGACCTCTCAGTTCTTCTATGGTTATTGTTAAACATGTACAACAAGTATGGTCATAAGGATGTTGACTGCAGATCTAATGTAGGAAGAGATGATTATACTTCGTAGTCCAATACCACCTACTACAATTGTAATAAAATAGGACACATTACAAGGTTCTGCAAGGGAAAGAGTGCAAGGTCCTCTGCTTCTCAAAAGAAGGTTGATATTACTCTACAAAAGAAGGAAATGTACAGGACATGGAGGAAGAAGGAAGAGAATGGAGTTAAGGAAGGATTTGCACCTCTCCCTAGTGTAGATGGATCCTCCAGAAATTAAAAGGGAGGAAGTATTGGTTTAGGGGGAGTTGCAACTACAAACACTTTCAAAACCCCTAAATAAATAAGATGTTGCAATCCTCAACATATTGGCCAAAAATTATTTGAACATGTTAAGATAATGCACTATGAAGATGTTTGATCAAATTTTTGAAGCAATTGGACTACTTGTGGAGGATTTTTGAATGATCACAAGTTTCTAGAGTAGTCATGGTTGGTAAGAAGACTATATAGGCAATATTTGATCATTATCTCATTTTCAACAAAGTCAAGAGTGTTGAAGAGCCGAACAAGAGTAGAAGGTTTTTAGAAGAGCATTGGTGCAAACCCTATCTACCACATTATTAGGTAATTCTCATTCTCACTAGTTAAACTCTAGCTTCTAAAAGTATTATCATGGCGACACCTATAGTAATTGATGTTGTGGAGAAACTAAGACCTAAATTCAAGAAACATTCATTTAAATCTACTGAGACTGACAAAGATGGTGCATTTTTTCACTTTCCCATCAATGAGCTACACACCAAGGATGTCTGGATATACATCCATTCACAACTAGATGAGTATGATCACCTAAATCTGGAACAATTCAGGATTGATCATCTATTAGATGATGACTTTCAACTGAAGCTAAAGTTCACAAATATTGAAGCAAAACAATTGGGTATTTGGAAGGGTTTCCCTAATTTCTAATATGAGGAAGGTTGGGTCAAGATTACCCTAAGTCAGATTCATGAGGACTTTTTCTACCTTGATTAGCCCTATATGATCGCTAAAGAAGCCATCAAGTTCATGACTAGACTATGCTCCTCTGGACCAGTACCTATACTAAAAGCAATGAAGAATGAAGAAGTAATGAGACTTATCCAAGAAAAAATTGATAAGAGAACCCTAATAGTGGATGATATCATTGATCTAGGGGTTTGGTATGCTACTATGGCCATTGCTTACAATATTTACTACACAAATAGAGAGGGGACTATCATCGCCATTGCAATATATAGAGCTCATCAAATGGTGAAATAAGGGAAGGATTATGACCTCTACGAGCTGCTGTGGTAGCAATTGCTAGACAATTTGAAGAGAACTAAGGAGACAAAGTATAAATTCTGGTATGGATCCTTGATCATTTGCCATATGTTCTATTTCCTGATGGAATTACCTTCAATGAAGGGTATGGTGTGCAAGATAGATACCCCTGTTGCTCACCAAATTAAAAATTATATGCTTAGTTTTCCTTATCATAAAAATGGTGTCACACTATTTTGGTGCTTCTTCAAACCTTTCAAACTGATATGCAAGCAAGAGAAAGGATACCAAGAAAACTTGTTGAAAAATATAAGAATGATATTATATTCATCGTGGGCAAAGATAATTGCTAAGTGGAGGCTATAGATCCAAGAAACTTTTGGATAACCACTCTTCCATATGAAGTGTTTGCATTTGATTTGATTGGATATGCTAACATGTTGCTCAGAAAGCCAAAGGATCCTTCTACTAAAATATTTGGAACCTATGATGAAATCATCAATAAGACAATTAGAAAGGAGGCAGAAGAAAAAGAAAAGAAGGATATAGGAGAAAAGGAAGAAAAGATGAAGTCTAAATTGGAAGAGATGCTCATTGCTCCTTAGGGCTCAACAAAACAAGCTCCAGCCATCTCTACCTCACATACTCTTAAAAGGACAAGTAGGTTTGTCCTTGCTACTACTGCCTCTTCAAAATCCTTTGGACCTGCTCTCAAATCTCCTAGCAAGAAAAGGACTACCACTAAAGTGCTAGTACAAACCAAGACTACAAAGACAAAGAAGCATAAATCTAAAGTACAAGCAAAAAGAGGAAAAATGAATCCGGTAAATGTAGTAGAAGAAGAAGAAGAAGAATCGGTTATGCTTGAAAGAAGAAAGAAAAGAACAAGAGAAGAAGAAGAAAAGGATGAAGGAGGAACATCCAAAGGAAAAGGAAAGGGAAAAGCAAAGAAATCAAAAGAATCTTCTCAAGAAGAATTAGAGTATGTGCCTCTCCAGTTTGAGGCCACTATAAATGCTATAATAGAACATGGGTCCTAAAAACTATAATTGATGGCATCCCCATGTACAATGAAGGAAGGAGGACTCAATATTACACCCCAAGGACAACTTCCTTTACCTCAAGTACAAAATAGTATCTCACAAGTGGAGAAAAGGATAAAACCCATTGGAAAAAGTCCCTCCCCAAAAGAGAGAAAATGTGAGAAGGACTAGGAAGACTCCCAATAGTTATCCCTTAAATATTAGGAACATGAAGATGAAGATAAAGAACTCCATAGAAGTATGAAGAAGCTACAAACTACTACCAAAGAACAACTACAATACTTCTAAAACTTAAGAACCTCGACTATTTAATAAAGATGAAGATCTTAATCAAAGATGCACAAATCTACATGAGTAAGCAAAATGGCACTACTTGAATAATACACAAATGGCAACAAGGCAACAATTTGATGATTAAAGATGTAGATGGTAGACCAAAAGGTGCCAATAATCTCAATAACATGGATTAACCAAAGATGGAAGGTTTCCTACATAGACATGAATCCAAGACAAGGGTACACGGGGACGTGTCCCCACCTCCTCCAACCCTGTCCCCATCCCCTATGACGTTTCTAGGACGAAGGGATAGTTGGGGATGTTCGCTTGGTGTCCCCAATAAAATGTAAAATCTTGAAATGTCTTGAGGATGCATAGGAAAAATTAGGGACGACAGGTAGTGGATCGGGGACACCTGGCCATCTTGGGGATGGTCGAGGATGGCCAGGCATCCCCCAATGTCTTAACACATACAACCCATTTTTTTCAATTTGAATTGGGGTGTGGGGTCCACAAACCCTCCCACGCCCCTTCCAAAACCCTAAAATCATGATATTGATAGCCCGAATGAGGCATAGATATTATTCTTTAGATTGTTGTATTTTGAAGTTTGAGACTTTGGGTTTAACAATTAACTTTATCTTTAATTTTGAAGTTTGAAGTTTGAAGTTTGAAGTTTAATTTTAGAATTTGAACAACAAAATGCTTTAATATTGTTGTTATGAATCTTCAATCTCATGATTATCATTAATTCTATTATTGTTTAGATCACTATTATACTAATGTTTATTATACTAATGTTTAATCATTAATGCTCATTGTTGATTGTTTAAACTTTATAGTTTATAGTTATACTGCTATTATACTGTTGTTACACTACTACTGTCATGATTTATTCACATATTGATATTGTTGTTAAGTTATTAACATATATGATATCTCTATTTCATATTGATATTTTGAAAAATTCATATATCGTCGTCCCCCCGCCATCCCCAAAAATTGGCCCTCAAACTATCATCCTTGAAACGTGTCCCCTACTGTCCCCTCATCCTTGTCCCCGAAACATCATGGAACATAGATCCAAGAGTGTGTATATGGCATGTGTTCCATCTCAATGAAATAAATTGGTAACCAGTTGTTACGTCCACCTAGTATATAGGAAGAAAACTAGATATGTAACTCACTCCAAAATGAAACCAAGCAAGCATTAACATAAGTAAAAAGTAATATAATACCCCTATATGGTAGCTCCACTCACAATGTCATGCAAGAAGGTGAAGAAGCAACATCAAAAGGCACACTAAGAAGTATGTATAGCTAGAACAAGGCATACATGCATGAAAGTAGACAAGGTTGTGATGGTAGATACAAGGAAAACACAAAAAAAAACCCCATGGAACTATGTAAAGGGTGTGCAAAAAAAAGACACACTTGCATGAAGGTAGATGAGGTTGTGATTGCAAATACAAGACATATTGTTGTGTCATAGCACTTGGTTGTATATAGGCTTCATTTTTGTTACAATAGTTGAAAACCAAGAACGAGTGGAAACATACTCAAATGATTAATTCCAAAGAGGGGGTCCCCATTTTGTCGATGCAAAGGATGGGTGTGTGTACAAAAGCGCAACACAAGTCTAGCCTTGTACTTTTCTAATGAACCGTCTGCTCAAAATTTGTTCTTGTAGACCCACTTACATCTAATGGCCTTCCTTCCTTTTAGAAAATGAAAAAGATCCTAGGTGTCCCAAAATTCAAAAGCCATCATCTCCTCCAACATGGCTTGTTTCCAGGACTCGCTATTATCTACAATAATAGCTTCCCTATAGGATATAGGTTCATTGTTAGTACTCAATAAAATAGATACACAATGAAAATTTGGTGGGTTGTACCTGTCAACTAGATTCTATTATCTTGTGGATCTTCTGAAGGGTGAAGTAAGGGACTCTTCCTCTTGTTCTTTTACATGATCAACCTCTTCTATAACTTTAGATTCATCCTACTCATAACTCCCACTTGAACCCTATTCTTCCTCAAATCCATCATTTTGTTCTTCCTTATGTGTATCTTCTCACTTCAATTGAAAATGAAATATCTTTTTCCTTTTTTATCTTTTAGTTGTTAAGGATAAGAAATAGCTCTAAGTTCCTTGAAAATCACATCTCTAGAATAAACAACTTTCTTGGTTAGAGGATTCCAAAGCTTATAACCTTTAACATTCTCACCATATCTAATGAAGGTACATTTATGTGCTTTGGGATCTAACTTAGAATGCTTTTCTTTAAGCACATAATAAAAGCCTTATAGATAAAAAACCTTAAATGCAAAACATAATGTTTCTTACGTGTCCACATGTCATAAGGTGTTGAATCAAGAGCCTTTTGAGGAGATATGTTGACCAAGAAACAAGTGATATACACAAATTTTTCCCAAAAACATTTATCCAATTATGCATCACTTAACATACTTCTATTTTTTTCCATTAAAGTTTAGTTCATCCTTTCTACAACCCTATTTTGTTGAGATGTGTAAGGAGTAGTCTTTCTCCTTATGACACCTACATGCTTGCAAAACTCATCAAATTCCTTAAAACAATATTCCCCTCCATTGTCATATCTCAATACTTTTATCTTATGTTATGACTAATTCTCTACTAAGACTTTGAATTTATTAAACTTATTGAAAACCTCATATTTATGTCTTATAAAATAAATCCATGTATATCTTGAAACATCATCAATGAAGGTCACAAAATATTGAGATTTTCTTAAGAATCATTATCCATGCGTCCAAACACATTCATATTAATAATTTCTATTTTTCTCTTTGCGTTATTACTTCTTAAAGGAAATTATGCTCTGTTTCATTTCCCAAACACACAATGCTAACAAAAATTAAAATACTCATAAGAATAGGAAACAATCAAACAAATTTTTATTCAAACATTTGGTTTTAAAACTTTTTCACTTATATGGCCCAATTTTTAGTGCCACAACATACATGTATTTTTAGATTTTTTAGTCACATTGGTGGATTTACATAAAGTAGTGGCATTTAGCCTAAATAGAGTTCCCAATCTCGTCCTCCTTACTACCACCAAGTTTCCTCTCACTAATCGGTAACCATGCTTATCACATGTTACATGCATTCCCATATCATTAAATTTAGATCTACATAAATTTAATTTCTAGTAAATCTAGGAATATGTAAAATACTAGGGAGCATTTTTATCCTTGTAGCACTAAAACACAACTGTACCTTGGCCCATCCAACTATCAAATATGAACTATTGTCCCCAAGGTAGAATTCACCTCCATCATATTATTCATACATGGAAAACCACTCCTTATGAGGATTCATGTGATATGAGCACCGTGAGTCAACCAACCAGTGTTCATTATAAATAATATTACATGAAGAAAGAAAGACTTCATCACCTAATTCTGAGGATTTTTCTATAGAGGAATCCCATTTTCTCTTCTTGTTTTTACATTCCTTATTAACATGTCCCCTCTTTTTTCAATTCCAAGACTTTACTCTATTCTTTCTACTAGGAGTTTTAAAACCACCTTTAGACTTTTCTTTAGGCACCTTCTATTGTCCTTTAGGTCCACCTCTTTCCTTGGGCCTGTACTCTTCAAAACATGACACATACACAATTGTGGATGAGTCAACTCTAACACAGCACGTGGACCCTCTCCTTGCTTCAGGTGACCTCCAAGTCACTCTAACTCTCGTGGAAAAAAGATAATCAAGCAGGAGCAAGACTTAGGGGTTGTTTTGTTTGCTTAGGAGTAGAACCTCATGAAGAGAGGTTGGCCTGATCTAGAGCCTATTGTTGTTTTGGATTTACCTTGTTCTTTCTATGCCAGTTGTTGTTACAATGATAATATGACCTGAAGGGTCACTTGTAAATTGTCTCTTGTTGGGGTTTCTCTAATTCCAATGCCTATATGGATGTATATTTTCTTCGTTTATGTTCCTAGCATGTTGTAATCTTACTTTGAATGCTTGTATGTGTTGTTGAATTTGATGATCTTGTTCTATGACCCTAATGATGTATTGTTGCTCTTGTGTGATTTGTGGTCTAGGGTTTATCTCCTCTAGTTCTTCTAGAATTGCCTTGACCTACTCTCCTCTAAGTCATAGGCACATTCACTTGTTATTCTAAGAGAGCTGATATGATTTGACTTTCTTTTACCAAGATTGATCTAAGGTTTCTAGTTGACCTAGGGTTGACTTTTGATTGCTTTAAATGTTTTACCTTGTGATGTTATCAAGGTTTGTGTCTAATGTGAATATGACTACCTCATGATAAGATCGAGGGTTTGAACGCTTTGAATTTTTCTAATGTTTTCAAGCTTTTGTATTTTTGTGTATGGATGCAACTATATGATATGAAAGCTATATTTTTGTATTTTTCTTGAATAAATAAAACAATTATATATGAATGCACTTTATAATGAAGTTTGCCTAATGCAATGCTATTCTATGTTTTTGTGTTTTTGATGATATTTGAAATCTACACTAGGAAAGCAAGTAAAGATCTAACTAATGAAAGAAAATGAATTAATCTATGAAAAGGAAATTTCCTTTTAACCTATTGCAATGAAATGAAAACAAAATACCAATTCCTATCAAGAGAAAAATAACAAGTTACTTTCCTCAAGAGCAAATTTTCATTATCTAATTACTACAAAAGCATGAAAAGGAACCTAGAATAGCTTGGTGCATAAGCTTTGCACTACCATCAGGAATCCTTTTGTGTGGAAACCTCCTCATACACTTGTAGTAGCAAGGTCCTTCTCTTGGTGGCAAGTGAGAAGATGGCAATTGATTGGCAATGATATGAGATTTTGAAAGGTTGGATTGAGGAGAGATCGATTGTGAACTTATGAGTGCTATGAGAGAATTAATTGAGCACTATGACTATGGCTTGTGGGCAATATGAGAGAATGAGAATACTCTAATGAAGCTTTTGAAAGCTTGAATAACAAAACTATGGCAAACAAAAGGCACATATGTCCTACGTGAGCACTTAAGATGCTAATGGAGAGCAAACTAAAAGCTATGAATGGCTACAATTCTTCAATTTGCATCCTCTAATGCTTGGAGGAGGGGTTATTTATAGGTTGGATTGGCACAAGAGGGATGGGGATGATTGAGGAATTACCTCTCATGATTGGAGAGTTAACTTGCTTGATTGATCAATTAGACTTAATTGATTTGCTTGTGAACTCAATTGATTAAAGAGTGATCTGAGCTTAAAAGCTTATCACTCATGGAGGAATGATTGTTAGGAGGAGTTAAAATAGATCACATGGGATAAAATTAGTTTTTAATTAGGGGTAAAACAGGTTTTGAAGGGACTTGAAACCCTTTACAACCAAATGTTGTTTAATAGAACGACAACTAAAGAAATGCCAATAGTAAAAACACACAGCCAAACATTAGCATCCCAAATGTTGACACAGAGAAATAGCAACAGTGTTGCAGCCAAAAACAAGAGTTAATGAGAAAACTTACTAACACCCACTACAAACACATCACAACACTTTTATAGTCAAAGCAAGAGACCACAGTTCATGCACTTTCCAACGTTTGAAACCCTTAGGCAAGGAAGTCCTTTTTCAAGGATCTAAAAAAACTAAATTAGGAACATAGAGAATAATCTAGCAAAAAGGTGACTCCTTAGAAGGAAACTGAGATAGCTTTATAGCAATCCCTAGGACATGAATAAACATGCTCATCAAACCCTTGGCAGGGTTGGATAAATAACCATCATACCCACCTTTAAAGCATCCATGCTCCACACGCAGAGTATAGTAATAGGACTTCCATTTTCTTCTAGCTCATAATCTAAAAACATCACTTTAGGGTTTATTCCCAAATAGGGCAAATTGCCTCTTGAAGACAAACTACTCCAAAGTAGAATCAAGGACCAGATCTTTCCATACAGAGTCTCATCCAAAGATAGATCAGAGACCACCTAGGCCATGGAAAAATCTTGGATATTTTGGCACTGGGGAACAACCCCCAACCCAAAAACCCCACCACCTTTGCTAGTATGTTCCTCATCACAAATGAGAGAGGAGGTATTCACTCCCTCATCAAGCAACACCTTGTCAATCACAGTTGACACCAAACACTCTCTACCCTTGGTTGACAACTTAAACCAAGTTTTTTTAATTTTTTTAATAGAGGAAGCCTCTATAACCACTAAGACCCAAGGGGAAGACAACCACCAAGGGGTGTGATAATTTTTTGAAGGTTGACCCCAAAACACATAGCCCCATAACCAAACTACCCAGATGGAAGACCCCAAAACATAGAGTACCCACCACCAAATAGGTTAGCCTCCACCCAAAAGACCAACGCCCTAACACAGAATCATATGTTCTTAGCTCTAAATGGGGAGAAAGCAAGAATACACCACTTGGTGGCCACATCTCTGACCTTGTCTACGTCTCCCTCATCATCTACATTTGTGCTTGTAAATTTACAAAGGATGCCTCTACAACCACAAAAGTCTCAAATGGAGGAAGGAACCAAATGCTATGAGCTCACAGCCTTTTCCTTGAACCGCTAGACACCTACATCCCCATCCTCATCGGCACCACCCTATTGAATGTACAAGACAACTGAGAGGGGGGTTGAATTAGTTGTATCAGAAATTCCAAACCCTCATAAATGTATTCACATCCGCATCAGTTCACTTAAACCCTTAATTTTTTATGATGATTAAACATGAGAAGAAAATAACAAAAACTTAAACACATCAATACCATACACAAGAGAACATTAGATTTAACGTGGAAACCTCTAAAAGGGAAAAAGCATGGTGAGGATTAGCTCATAATATAATGTAGTAACAATACCAAATTACAAAAGGCTCACTGCCAAAAGAAAGAATGCTCACTACAGGGGACTCACTATCTGAGTGGACTCATTGTCCACTGAGAAAGAAAGAAACAAGAGAAGAATGGATCACTACCAGGATTTGAATTGATATAGTTGCATCTAACATGTGCATTAAGTTCGGTTCCAATGAGGCTCAATATTCATCACAACATCAACAACATCTTTGCAGCATCACTGAAAATAGTAGACACCTTCTGCTCACTGCATTCAGTAGCCTAACACATGAAATCTCTCATTGCCCCTGATCAAATTCACATCACACACATTATATCCCTCATGCACCCACATATCCATGACTCCTTGAAACTTATTTATACCATCATCAATAATGAAAACATTCTCCAAGGTCGGCAACACAACTTAACCCATAAAATTCAAATTAGGTCTGGACCTAAACATCCCCGCAAAGGAAAGGAATAAATGCAGACCACATCACACCTTAGCACAAACCTAAATCAACTCTAACATGCTTCAACACGCTTTCATAATCACCAAAGCATAATCAAAATTAGTGAAAACAACCAATTCGGCCAAACTTGTGTTAACACCAAGAACTTTTAAGCACACGCTTATTCAAAGATAAACACACCTTGCGGACCTTTCATGAAGCTTTAAAATAACCTAGAAACATCCACAAACAACTTGAAGTCACCTAGAAACCAACAAATTCAGCCACAACAACTTTCACCTGAAGGAAGTTCACAATCTGCTTACAAACAACACTGTCAAACTTTTTCACATAATAAATTGATTTCCAAAGCACCAAATCACATACCTTTTGGATAGAAGATATATAAGGACCTTATAAGAATATATCCAAAACTACAACACCTGAAATCATTTTACGGAGAAGTGTGGAGAAAAAAACTTTCTCCTAGACACACTGCAAACACTGTCAGACACTATCTTCAAATTGGTGAACATAACTTTCACTACAAAGTGATCTGGAGTACCAAATTTTTGATTTAGCATCTTTAAACACTTCTCAACAACATATCCAAACTATACACTTAGAGCTCTAACATAGAAGAAATGCAGAGCAAAAACTTAAACATTATTTTGTAAGCCAAAAAAATTCTTCAACACACTATTTCCAATATTAATCAAATTTCTCAAAAGCACTTGGAAACTCAACAAGAGGAACATATTCTTAACACCTTCAACACTTCTTCAAGGCAATCACATCATCATTAATTTAGCAACTTAATCAAATAATAACAGTAACAATAGAGAACACAGTTGACACCAATAACAACACAAACATGTTGACATCAATGACAACACTGATTAGCACATACTTGCAACATGCCCTCTCCATCCTTCTCTGCACTATTCAAACTAGTGCTCCCACTCCTGCTTCTGCTCTCCATATTGAAGGATGGAATGTGGTTGTTCACAACAAGAACATGGGCTAAAATTAGTTGATTAGGAGTGTCAGATGAGTTAATTATGGCCTCCTCTATGTTTAGCTCAAAATTACATGCAAATTAGGCGAAACAAAGCTTTTTTGGCTCAAATCAAAGGACAAACTCATATTTAAAATCTACAAGGGTTTCCACTGGGTTTCCCCTTTCACCAGGGCACATTGTTGAGGGCAACACCTATGCGACCCAAAAAGAATGGCATGTGGGTGAGGTTTGTCAATTGTGTATGCTTAATGAAAGGTTGAGAAGGTGATCTATCATTAAAGTCAGGATGTAGGATGAAAAAGGTAGGGTCACTTGGGAAGATCTAACCTTTAAGAGGGGGTGACCCAAAAAGGAGAAAAGTAGGGCAAAAAATGAGACATGGGTTTGGTTTGGTAGGTTGTCTAGAGGCTTCCTAGGGTCAGAGATCCTCAGAATGGGGTGTTGAAAGGTGGAATTATCATGAAAAGGTGAAAACTAAGCATGTAGGAGAGACAAAGAATGTGACAAAAGAAGAATCGACAAATGGGAAACCAAAAAAAATGTGTCGCCAAGAGAATTACTACTAAGAGGGTGCTATTATTCACACTTCCATGTACGTGATTAGGATTACATATCATCATGGGGTCCTCGTGCAATCTCGTGTGTGTTTTTAGTGCCTATAGGGCCTTCCCTTGACATTAAGAGCATTTATTGAGCTATTCATAGCTTTCTTTCTCATTTCATGTGACAACAATGTTGCAACAAGAGCATCCAACTTGGGATCTTAAAGATTAGAACTAATAGAAAGAATGAAATTCTCCCATGAGTTAGACAAATAATAAAGAAGCATAATGCATTTATCTTCTTCCTCAATCTTAACATCAATAGAGGTTAATTTACTCAAAATCAAATCAAAAGTATTTATATGCTTAGTAATCAAATTACCTCCCTTCATTTTTAGAGGAAATAATTTTCTTTTTCAAATGTAATTTAATTACTAGACTCTTGACTTGGTAGATCTCACCCAACATTTTCCATAGATCATATGCAATTTTCTCTTTTGAAACATTTAGTAGGACAAAGTCTGCAAGACAAAGATGGATTGTTCCTTGTGCTTTCCTATCCATCTTGTACCACTCCTCTTGATCTATTTTATCTAGTTTCTTTTCCTTTCTTGTAGCTAACCATTGATCCCTCTCTTTAAGGAGATCCTCCATCTTTAGTTTCCACAACTCATAGTTAGTTTTATTGAACTTCTCAATATCCAAATGAGATGTAGATGCAGCCACAGCTTCCACACACAAATCTATAAAATAAATTTAACAAGAACCTCCACTGTAGCACATAAAACCTTCACTCTTCCACCCAAGAAGGAGAGTTATCTAGGCTTTGATACCAAATGTCAAAAATGAAGGCAACCCACTACAATATGGATATCTAAAACTATATTGAAAATCTAAAATATAATTTGTACAATACCAAAATAGAGATTAAAGTAATGTAAATCAACTATAAAGAAATCAACAAACACATAAGAAACTCACAACACAATATTTACATGGAGGAAACCCTTTCAGGTAAAAAAAGTCCACTAGAAAAGAGGCCAAGTATGTATTGTCTTTGAATAATATTACAATACATTCACTTTCTTCTATTCTACATTCAATCTGACTGCACCTATGTATTTGTGAACTCTCACAACTTTTGCCTTCTACCTCCTCAAGCATATGTTATATAGAAATTACATACAAGAATGAGAATACATGAAATGTGGCATCCAAACTTGGGAAAATTCCAACTCCCTACATTGGGAAACTCACCAACATGTTAACCATACCCTCTTATAGGTTGTCATAACTAACTAAAATTATCTCTCCATTTTGGGTGCCTAGTTTGGTATACAATCCCTTGAAAACAAGAGATGCTCTTATAAGTGACATAAACTATCAATAGCTTATGAAAGGATTCTCTTATGTGTGTCATAATCAACCCAAGAATAGCCACTCCAAGATGGGCACCTAGTTTTACCCTATCGCCTCATTTACATTCTCACAGATGCTCTAATTGGTAAATAGTAAATATCTTCTAGTAAATAATTAATTACCATATTAGTAAAAATAATTACCATTGTTAATGAAATATTCATCCCTTATGAATGCATTTACAAACAATATTCAGAATAATTAAATACATAGGATTTACAAGGTCAATGGCACCTAAATCCTAACAACATAGATATGCAAAACTACTAAGTCAAAAAGCTTCCACCACAACCACATAAAAACCACAACACTTCCAAGAAAGATGTCCCTCTCTAATCAAAAGCAAAGATCTAATACTAAATTTTGAGAAACAAGGTAAACTACTACAATGAAAACAAACAAATAGTGAACAAATTTGATTAACTAATTAAGGTAGCATGTGATTAACTATTAAATTAACATGATGAAGCATGTATAGACATATATTAGCAAATTAAAATTAATAAAACACCCATAATAGTAAATGTACATGGAGAAACTCTTTTGAGAAAAAAAACCACACCACCAAAGAGACATTGAGCTTGCATTAATCAAGAATAATATGTTACATCACTATAATCCAGCCAACTCCTTATTTCAACAACATAGCAATACTCAACCTGCAAAAAACTCATAAAACATCTTTTCAATGCATTTAACTTATAAAGAAGTGAGAAGAGAAAACCACAAGTAGTTTCTCAAACCATGTGCATTATGACATCTTTGATCCATGACATGAGATGTATAGATGTTCACAAGTATAACACTCCATAATGGAGTGACCAACTAATGTGGACCCCACCCTTCATAACAAGATGCTCCACTCCCATGAATATAACTCCCAAGCACTCCATGAGAGAGATGCCCAATTATACTTATGATTGGTATCTCCCATTACTAACCTTTTTGAGTAACCTCCCTTATTCAATGCCATTACAACAATATCCCAAGTATCCAAGGGAATAATAATACTAAATTAATTGATCTTAGCAACCTACATGGGTTTCCAAGTACCCCATTCTAATATTGTTGGAAAAACAAACATTACACATAGGATTGCAAGGTTAACTATTAAACACACCAGGATACTAAGAAGGGCATTGAATCTGTATCGAACAAACTTCAAATCCTCCATAGCAGTTTAAAACTCAAACATTACAACATTAACATAAAAATGAAAGATAAACACAATGCACATCAACACATAACACCAGATATATGTGGAAAACTCCAAAAGGGGAAAAACCATGGTGAGGATTAAATCACAATATATGAAGATCAAAATTACAACTTTGTTTTAGGGCTACAACCCAAGGAAGCTACTACTCCCTATTGATTTTGTTTTAGGGATACAACCCAAGGAAGCTACTACTCCCTGAAGACTTTGTTTTAGGGTCACTCCCAAGGAAGTTGCAACTCCCTACAAACTTTGTTTTAGGGATACAACCCAAGGAAGCAACTACTCCCTGAACTGAGAATGAACTAAAAAAAGTTTACAACATGATAGTCCTTCTACTATCTAAAAATTGACATTGAAACTCACACCTTTGATGATTGCAATTCTACCTCTTCACTCTGCTTCTAATGATTGGATCAATTAGGCACACTCTTCACTTCCCTCCTATCACAAAAATGTCTTCAAGATGAATTCAGACAGACTTTATTGCTTCTATGAGCTTTCTCCTTTAGTCGCGCATCATAATGCATATCATATTCATATTTTTCTCTTCACACATTCATATTTGTAATCATGCCTCACCTAGATCAACTAGGTTTACAATATATACATGAGCTTACATTGATTTCATTACAAGTTAGCCAATACAACAAGAATATTACATTTTACAAGTCAGCCAGAAATCACACAACATGAAACATGCATGGGACAAGCCCTATCATGAACTACACACTACTCCAGGAAGTGAAACACACCTTCCAGGTTCCAACACATGCTTAGCTCAGTCCTAAACATCCTTCACAGAAACATCCTTTAATGAATGACATCCGCACTCTTCAAAAATTTGAAATAGGTCACCCGTAAGAAAGAACACATGAAGCTTGTGGCACATACATCTTCACACTCTTGGTGGTACTCATGAATGATTAAAAATTACTCTTTCTTCTTCTAAATGAGTTGGTAGGACCTACACAACATCTCTAAATACTCCTTGAACTCCGCACAGCAACAACTTTGTGGCGCACATAATCAAGATTCCTCCATTAACCAAGAAAGAGCATAACCTAGCAACACCAGCTAGTTCCAGAGAGAGAAGAAAACACCTTGCTGAGCAATAGGAAACATAACAAAATCATCAAAAACATCTTCCATCAGCCAATTTACCATTTCAAGAAGCAAGAAGTTGGCACACATCATCAACATATATTTTGAGAATAACTAGGCATCCAGAACTATCAGTATCACTTCTGTCATTTGAGAATTGAACTTGCAGACCTCCAAAACATATGAAATTGCAATGTAGTGTGCATTAAACATCTCTGAACATGACCACAAAACCATATGAAACAACCTTCACATGCGGAGCATTCCAATCAGCCTTCATCATCACATTATGTTGCCAGAGCACAGACTAAAACTTGATCACTTATAACTTTCACTGTGGAGGAGCAAATGATCTGAAACTTTGGATTTAACACCTTTACAACATACCAAACTTAACCTCTGAACTGCATGACCATATCTTCAAATGCGGAGGAATGCATAGTATTTTACCAAGAAGTTTTACAGGCAACTCCTTGCAATAGAAACCTTCACCAACTTCTGAAGGCCAGAATGTTCGTACATCAACACATACATCCTTACGAACAACAATAAGGATCATACAACATGCTACAGGTCATCAACAACATCTTCTCATCCTCAATATAGTTTCTAATTCCCATCTTAATATATCATCATTCATCTTAATGCTTCTAATTCTCATTTTAATATTTCATCATGAAATCATCTTTGCTAACCACCAACATGCTCAATACAACTTTACTTGACACTGATCAAGGCATGACATCCAACCATGAACATTAGCAACCAACCATGAACATCAGAAACATAGTATATCATCATCTTAGGTAGTCACATCAATCACATCAGACAACCACAAACTGAGTGCTGACATCACTTTGAGTGTTGACATCAATGACAACACATAATGCCAACATTAACATCATCTAATCCTATCATAAAGTAGCCAAAACATGCTAAATTTGATCATTCCAACTCATATTGCACACAAGAATATCATCCAAACAAATATTGATGAACTTTCCCATGTGAGATTAAAAAATATCATTAATAAGCCACATAAATATTGCAAGAGCATTACCAAGCTGAAAGAACTATTGCATTTGTGTTGTCATTGATGTCAATAATGTTGTGATGAAGAAGGTTGGAAGTGAAGTTAATAGAGGTAATATCATCAGTAGCATAATATATTGATATGGTGTGATGATCAGTGTTAGTGATGTCAAAGGAAGATTGGTAATGTCAGGAGTAGCATAATATGCTGATATGGTGTGTTGATCAATTTTGGTGATGTCAAAGGAAGATTGTGGCAAAGTGATCAGAGAAGAAGACAAAGGAGATGGATCAAAGAAGTTGTGAAGAGAAGGGTAAGGTGATGAATTGCATGTACTATGCATGCGAGTTGGATCAATATCATCTATGCATAGTTGTACCCTATCTTCTAAAGTCCATGCATAAGTGAAAGTTGTGAGCAGAAGAATGTGCTAACACGAAGATTCTTGTCGTATTGAAAATAATTGTAATTGTTATTTATGAGGATGAGAATAAGGTCTCTGATATGATGAATATTGTAGTATTTGTTTCTTGAGGAAATGCATTTCTTTAGTCTTGAAAGAAAGTTTCAGGAAGTCCAAGACATTGGAGTCTGCACTGAAGTAGCTTGAGAGAATGCTTCGCTTTCCTCTGCATTTGAAGATATGGCATTGCAGTTTGGAAGTTAGAGAAAAGTGTGAATCTTGTATGTTCCTAATTTTAGACATTGGAAGTTGCTATAGAAGAATCTAGAGCTCGTAGAGTGAAGATAGAGGTTCAAGATGGTTGCAATCAGGATGTATCATAGAAGTGCTCCACATTTCTCTGATTTTGAAGATGAGGTCCTATAGTTTGAAAGATAGTCAGATATAATTAAGAAGAGTGTTATATTCAAGATTTAGTTGATAAATTGTACCACAAAGGTTCTCCAAAGTTAGCTGAACACAGACATACCATATTGCTGATTAGGGTTGTTTGGAGGAAAAACCAAAAGTCACCGCAATTCACCACATTACATCATTTGGCTTTGATGTTTGGAGAATGTGTTCATCTATTTAGTATAATTGTTCATTTTAGGTTTTAGCTGCTAAAGTGCACCACAAGTTGATTTTTCAATGCTCTATCTCAAGACTGGTTGTTCAGTGTTTGTATATGATACCAGGTTTAGTATTTGTGTGTTTGCACTAGAAAGAAAACATATATTTCAGAGGAAGGAATGTATGAGAAGGTTTGTGGAAGTCTTATTGTACTTGTGAAGTAATCTGCATGATGCTAATTGGTCTCTCTAATACTACTTTAGGTTTGGAGCTATTTTGTGGAAGAATAAGTGTTTTCTAGGCTGAGTTCTTGTGTTTTGATTATCACACCCAATGTTTAGAAGTGTGTGCCATTTTGGAACATTTGAAGACCCCTAAAAGAACTTGCATTGCAAGTGTATTGTAAACAACATTAGTTTTGATAATACATTGTGTAGATTTTGGAGTGTGGGTTTTTCCACCTAAAAAGGTTTTCCCCACGTACATCTTGTGTCACGTGTATTCTGTGTGTTGTTGTTTGTTATTTTATCTTTATGTTACATGCTTAACATAACTATAGTTGTAAGGATCTAAAAATTTGCACTACATTCCTATTATTAGATCAATGTAGGAAGTGTTTCCACATGTACCTTGCTTCCTTTCAGTTGGTATCAGAGATTGATCACCTTTGATCCTAGTTGTTTGGTAGGGGTTTTTTGTACTGATCTTTGATTGAGTGGGAGTTTGTGTAGAGTATTGTGTGATCTTGTTGTAGGAAGGAGATGGTAGGCACATCTGGAAGGATAGAATTGGAAAACTTTAATGACAGTAATTTCGACTTGTGAAAACTCAAAATGGAGGACATGCTTGTTGATAGAGATCTATAGGAAGCTATATCTAGCACAAAACCAATGGCAATGGCTCAGGTAGACTAGGATCTCAAAGATTGAAAAGCTAAGGGTCTTGTGAGACTATGTTTAGCTAATTCCATCCTATTAAATGTTCATGAAGAGAAGACTATGAAAGAACTATGGAAGAAGCTTGGAGATGTTTATCAGCTAAATCCATGGTAAATAAGTTATTCTTGTAGAAGAATCTATATTCTCTGAGGATGGATGATGGAGGATCTGTTGCAGATCATTTGAATGCCTTTAACATGCTAGTTGCTCAATTGACTTCCATTGGTGTGAAAATAGAGGAAGATCATTGCATGACCTTGCTTTATTCTTTGCCAGACTCATGGGAACACCTTGTCATGGCCATTGGGAGAACTACTATCACCTTCAAGATGGATGAAATGATTTCTTCATTGTTGTCTGAAGAGGTGCAAAAAAAGTCTTCAGAGTCAGCTAAGGAGGCTCTTGCAGTTCGTGGTAGACCTAAAGATAAAGGGAAGAAGAAAGACAAGAAAGCTGAAAAGGGCAAATTCAAATCCCGTGGGAGATCTAAATCTCCTAGAAAGTCCAAGGCACTGTGTTGGAACTACTGTAAATCTGGGCATTTCTAAAAGGAGTGTAAAGAGGAGAAGAAGACAAAGAAGAACTTTTTTTATTCTGATTCTAACAAATCACAAGATGATGGTGATGCTTTTGTTGTTGCCTTGGCCACCCATGCATTAGAAGATGTGTGGTTGATAGACTCTGGTGCTTCTTTCCACATTACTTCACATTGAGGTTGGTTCACAAAGTATGAAGAATACGATGGTGGGAAGGTGTACTTGGGTGATGACTCTCAGCTGAAGATAGTTAGCCATGGAAGAGTCTTGATCTGATTCCTTGATGGATGAGTGAAGGGGATCAATGGTGTTTTGCACATCCTTGGTTTAGCACCAAACCTTCTTTTTGTTTAAGTAAGTTGAATGATGTGGGTGTGTAGGTTGTTTTCTCAAGTGGAGGATGCAAGATGATGAGAGGAGCTATGGTGCTTGTAAGGGTACTCAGATAGGTACTCTATTTTAGCTAGATGCATGCACTATTTAGCACAATAGTTCTTTTGTTTCAAAGAAAAGAGCTTTAGATTCTTCATCCTTACCATTGGAACCCACAGCAAAAAAATGTGTTGCTTCAACTTCCGATGGTAGTGCATTCTAGGTACCTAAGGGTGCTCATTCTTTGGAAATGAAACTTCTTGCTTAGAAAACATTGTTGTGGCATGAGAGACTTGGTCACATTGGTGAGAAGGGTCTTAGAGCCCTAAAAAATAAAAACATCGTCGAGGGGTTAAATGATTGTAATCTTGAGTTTGACTTTTGCGAACATTGTGTATATGGAAAGCAAAACCATGTTCAGATTTACTCTAGTTCTCATAAGTCTTCTGGTGTGTTGGATCTAATCCATTCTGATGTGTTTGGTCCTGTGAATGTTCCTTTGATTTCTAAATCATTATATTTTGTATCATTCATAGATGATTACAGTAGGATGACATGGATTTATTTTATCAGAAGCAAATCTGAAGTCTTTAGTTAGTTCAAAGAGTTTAAATTTTTTGTAGAGAATCTGTAACATGCCACTTGTTCTACCAACTAAGATTTACCAAGTTTAACTCTAAGGTAATACGATAAATATACAAATAACTAAAGCAATAAAATTTTTCCTTAAATTCATTCAATAATATGCACATTTAAAAACATATTTCAAACTTCCATTGCATAATCCATAATACACTTCATAGTAAAAGAATTTGAATATTCATCTTTACAACTTTTTCATAATATACATACAAGCTTCAAGAGCTTAACTGAAAAATAGTAACGCATGATACTGTACTTGTCTGTCTTCAATATTCTTGGCTACCAACTACATGTAACTACACAAGGGGAAGCATCACTCAAGTGCTTTACCTCCAACCATGGACTAACTACGGTCCCCCACACATTTGCCAAATTGGTAATGACCCTACCCTTTGACAAAGGAATTGATTTGGTAACCCCACATAAATTAAGCCTAATTTGAGCAAGGTGGTATGTCCTACATTAACTAGCACTATCATACTATGGCAACAACCATCAAAATATGACATCCTTACTAAGTAATGCAATCTTTGATCATAGTGAAACTAGACAGTGTAAAGGTTGGCAATTTACACTACTTTGGCCAAAGTTTTCATCGTCACATATTCACCCACACTTCTTCTGGATTGGGAAAGACAACAATCTCTATACTGGGTTATCAACCTCTTCAATGGATCACCTATCCCAAGGCTAACCCCTTACATGTGTTACTAGGAACATATTTCTAAGTACTACCATTTTCCATTTATTGTTACCATCTTTCCCCTTATACAATTATCTAACCAAACACCAATCAATAATTATTCACAAAATCTATCTAGGTACAAATCCCTAATATACAGACTAATCACAATTTACTTGCTAGATATTTATATGTATATATTCTATTACAAAATCAAGTAGACAAACATAATGATAAACAAACAATGCATTCCACTATAACAATCAACATAAAAAATGTCATAAAAACAAAAAATCATAATTTGGAAGAGAAATTCCCATGCCTATGATTTTAGCTCCAAACAAGTCAATGAAACCCCTTGCTAAAGTTCCTTCCAAGACACTAGAACACTCCTCCAAGTAGAAAAACTCTCCAAAAACCAACTAACAAAACTCTCAAAAGTAGCTCAAAAACTCAATAGCAAGAATAAGAAGGCTCTTGGCTACAACTTGTGTGTATTGAAATGTGATGGGGAGCGCATAGTGGATACCACAGACCGATACCCTAAATTGTCATAATCAGCAAAACTTCACGTATGAGCTGCCGAACATTTCCATCGGCTGAACAACCACCCTCAGGACAACTTCCTGAACTCACTCTGTCGTCTAACTTACGCTGATAACTATCTTCCTTCGGTGAGACTTGCTCTGTTGGTAGACACTTGGAACCTTTGGCCGATGCGCCACTGAACCAACACAATGATACTCCATTAGGGTTTTTGATCCACACACAGTCTAGTTTCAATACTATGCCTAGCACATACAGATGCTAGGACACGTTGCTGTGTACACACCTTGGCCTGGAATGCTTGCACTGTCGACACAAAATGAAACAAAGAACAAAATGAATACTGATACATCAAAGCCATTCCACTAATTTCAACAGAAATCTCACCAATGGAATGCTTCATGGTGACATACGATAACAATGGAAAATGCACAATGAATGGAAATCTATAGCTACATGATTCACAGTTATAAGAAACAAAAATCAAATAGACAGAACAGAATTGCTTTATTTCTCTTGAGCACAATCACATTCGATCACACACTTTGATGTGATTACATTTGATTTGGTTACCATCATCATTCAATTCATACTTCTGGGCATTTAACAACTCACCTTGAGTAGTACCACACTGACTCCAAGTGGCTGGGAAACACTATTGCCTATTTTTGGCATTATTGCTATTTTTAGCATTATGCGATTACAACTTGACAAATGTCCCCTAAGTCACTTGGGACCTACAAAATAGACCTAGCTACAAACTGAAATAAAAATGCATTGGTCAAATAGACCTTATTACAAATGGAAACATGATTTTTGAGGTGCTCCTATACCATACTCCCCGGGTGAAAATTGTCTCAAGTCCTCTTAGAGACTAACTGCTACAAATTACCACCCTACTTTTTGATGTCTTCTTCTAGCATCCATGTGGCTTCTGAGTCTGGAAATCCTTGCTATTTGACCAACTACTCAAAATATGTCTAATTTCTGGTCTTCTTGGCTATCCTTCTATCCAAGATGCATTCCATTGTAAATGGTTCCTTAGATGGTAATTGATGTACCCACTCTGCAGTGTTTTGAACAGAATCTGCTATACCTTCGCCTATATTAGGACTCCTATATAATGTCAAATCAGCAACATTGAAGATAGCTGAAATAGTAATATCTTCAGAGAGTTCAAATTTGTAAGCATTAGGACCATATTTTTCTAGAATCTGACAAGGTCCAATTTTTCACATCATCAACTTGTTGTGGTGTCCTTTGGGTAGTCTGTTCTTGTTGAGATGAACCATGACCATATCTCTAATGTAGTATTGCACATCTCTTCTTCTTTGATCCACTCTAGCCTTGATCTTCTGACTATTCATGTGTAGAGTTTCATTGACTTGTTGATGAATCTCCTTCATAGCTTCTGCAAATGTATCAGCATGTTCACTCCTTTTGTCCAACCCTTGAACATCTCATAGTTCAAAAATTCCTCTGGGATGACTACCATAAACAACTTCAAAAGGACTTAAACCTGTGCTTCTATTTGTAGAATCATTATAGGCATACTCTGCTTGTGGGAGTACCACATCCCAACTATAGCCATGTTCTCTTGTCAAACATCTCAGTAGATTGCCTAATGACCTATTCACAACCTCAGTTTGGCCATCAATCTGAGGATGATAGGCTAAACTAAAAGACAAATTGGTACCCAATCTTTTCCATAAGGTTCTCCAAAAATGTCCCACAAATTTGCTGTCTCTATCAGATACAATGCTCAAAGGTAACCCATGAATCCTAACAATTTCTTTAAAGAACAAACCTGTAATGTAACTAGCATCATTGGTGGTCTTACAAGGAATAAAGTGCACCATTTTGCTGAATCTCTCTACCACAACAAACACACTATCATAACCTATCCTTGTCTTGGGCAACCTCATCACAAAATCCATACTCAAACTATCCCAAGGTTTGTTTGGTATGGGCAAAGGTTGGTATAGTCCTGCATTGGTTAAGACTCCCTTTGCTCTCTGGCAAATCATACAACTTTCAACAAACCTTCTAACGTCAGATTACATCTTTGGCCAAAAGTAAAACCTTCAAACAAGATCTAAGGTCTTATTGAGCCCAAAATGTCCTCCTAAACCACCACTATGTTTTTCCTTCACTATATTATCCCTCATTGAACACTTAGGGATACATAGTTGACTTCCTTTAAACAAAAGGCCATCCTACAATGTGTAATCTGAGAATTCACTGTGGAAAGTATTGGAAAACTCACTGCATACCCTATAAATTTCCTTAAAATCTTGGTCCTCTCCATACAATGCCTTGAGTGACTCAACACCCATACTTTGTAGCTGCACTTCTTGCACTATCAACACCCTTCTACTTAGAGCATCAACAACCTTATTGGTTACCCCCTTCTTATGTTTGATGATGAAGGTGTATGCTTGGAGACTTTCTACCCATTTCATGTGTCAATGACTGAGCTTTGCTTGACCATTCAAAAAATTGAGAGCATGATTGTCAGTGTATACAATAAATTCCTTAGGAAGCAAGTAGTGCCTCCATTTTTTCAAAGCTTGTACCATAGCATACAACTCTAAATCATAAGAGGAGTATTTCGTCTTGGCTTCATTTAACTTTTCACTGAAGAAGGCTACTAGTCTACCTTCTTGGCTCAACACTGCTCCTATGGCCAGTCCACTTGCATCACATTCAATGGTGAAAACCTTATTAAAATTAGGTAACGCTAAAATAGGGAATTTAGCAACTTTCTATTTTAGACTTTAAAACTCTGATCTACCTCTTTTGTCCACACAAACTTCATCTTACCTCCACCCTTGATGGTCTCCAACATAGGTGTACAGATGTCACTGTAGTTCTTAATGAATTTCCTATAAAATGTGGCCAAACCATGGAAAATTCTAACCTCTCCTACTGTCCTGAGTGTAGGCCAATTCAAAATAGCTTCTACCTTTGAAGGATTCATTATCAAATCACCCTTAGAGATGACAAAACCTAGATACACTAGTTCTTGTTTCATGAAGTCACACTTTTCCAAGTTTATCAGTAATTTCTGATCGTACAACCTCTTCAGGACTATCTCTAGATGTTTCAAGTGCTCTTCCTTTCTCTTACAGAATACCAAGATATCATCAAGGTAGACTACCACAAATTTACCTATGAATTCCTGCAACACCTCATTCATCAGTCTCATAAATGTGCTAGGGGCGTTTGAAAGACCAAACAACATCACAAGCCACTCATACAACCCTTCATTGGTCTTGAAAGTTGTCTTCCACTCATCCCCTTCTCTTATCCTTATCTGATGATACCCACTCTTTAAGTCTATTTTAGAGAAATAAGTAGCACCTCCCAAACAATCCATTAGATCTTCTATTCTAGGAATAGGAAACCTATACCTGATGGTTATCCTATTTATGGCCCTAGAATTAGTACACAATCTCCATTTTCCATCTTTCTTTGGTGCTAAAATGGTGGGGACTGCACATGGACCCAAACTCTTTCTTATTAACCCCTTGTCTAAAAGTTCTTGAACCTGCCTGGCTATATCCTCATTCTGCTAAGGGGTCATTTTATATGTTTCCTTATTAGGAAGTACTGCTCCTAGTATGAGATCTATTTGATGACTAATGTCTCTGATTGGTGGTAGGAAATCAAGTATATCCTTTGCAATCACTCCTTTATAATTCTCAAGCAAATCTCTTATCTCCTTAGGTCCTACTTCTCTCACACTTGTTTTCTTTTCCCCTTTGGGCTTCACGATCATAGCAAAACCTACTCCATCACCTTCCTTTAGTGTATCCATGAATTCATTTTCTCCTACCAGCATTACACTAGACCCTACATGTTGTGGATCCTCTTCTACCAGTGACTGTATCCTATAAGTCACACCATCTTTTTGGAATGAGTAAGCATTCTTTTCTCCATCATGCTAATCCTTTCTGTCAAATTGCCATGGTCTGCCTAATAAAAGATGGCAAGCATCCATAGGAAGGACGTCACACAGAATCTTGTCTCTATACCCCCAATACTAAATTCTACCCATGCTTGTTCATCGATGAGTATGTGCTGCCCCTTATTCAACCAACTAACTTTATTTGGACTGCTATGGGGTATCTTTTCTAGATTCAACTTATTTACTGCTTCCAAAGATATGATATTATCCATCGAACTAGATTCAATAATAGCTTTGCAAACCTTACCTTGGATCTTCCAGTTGATTCTAAACAAAGCCTTTCTTTGGGATGGTTCAATCTGCACTGGTTCCTTGAGTAGCGTCCTCTTGATCATCGTATTTTCTCCCACTTCTAATGCTAGATTCACTTCAGGAGATGTCACACTTCTTGCATCTTCTTGAATCAAAGTGGTTCTCTTCTCACCACCATGAGAAGTTGAGGCCTTCTCTGGACACTTGTATGTCAGGTGCCCTATCTAATTACAATTATAACATCTCATATTGGAGAATTTGGATCCTCTACTTGATCCACCTATCCCACCTCTTCCATTAGGCCTTCTTCCTCAATAACCTCCTCTGCTACTTGAGTCCCCAACTTGCTCTTCTTGGCTAGACTCACCACTAGGCCTCTGGTTAGGACTTCTTCCTCCAAAACTACCTCTACCTCTGAAATTCCTTCCACCTCTGCCTCTATTGTTCTGCTCACTCTTTCTCTTTATCTTTTCTTCAACCCTTAAGGCCATCTAGAAACACTTGTTTATTGTTTCTAGTGCTAAGATGCTGATCTCATATTAGATGTTCATCATTAGGCCATTCAAATACCTGGCTACCTTCTCTGACTCTTCTTCTTGTCTCTTTGATCTAAGACTGAGTTTATGAAACTCTTGTGTGTATGTATTCACATCAAGGTCTCTCTACCTAACGTTCTACAATTTCTTATACATCTACACATCATAGTCCAGGGGTAAGAATTATACCTTGAGTTTGGTCTTCATCCTTTCCCTGGAGGTTATCATGTTCTCCCCCTCCTTGACTCTCTCTCCTTGTACATAATTCCACCATGCAACAACAGATCCCTGCAATCTTGCCTTTGCCAACTTAACCCTCTTATCATCAGGGGCTTCTTTGTATTCGAAGTAATTGTTCAATGCCTCAATCCAGTCAATCACCTCTTCATCTTACATACTTCCACTATACATAGGTAACCCATCTATGGTGTCCCTATTGACTGACTTCAATGCATTTAAAAATGCCCTCTAGTCTGTTGGTATCTCCTCTGCCTTCTTACTGGTTTCACCAATTTTCATGTCACCTTCCTCGCTGTCACTTTCATCTTCCCTATCTTTGTCTTTGGACTGATTAAACTCTCCCAACTTGGATTCAAGCATCTCCTTGATCAACTTCTTAATGGCATCCTACAACATACTTTTGGGAGGCATCCTCTCCACCTCTGTCCTGCTATCTCTGTCTGACATAAACATTCACAAACAACACCCAAATGCCAATAATCCTGCAAATCCTCAACTTGACTTGCCGTCCAAATCTTTTTGGGATCTGATACCAATCTGATGGGGAGCGCATAGCGGATACCACAGACCGATGCCCTAATTTGTCATAAACAGCAAAACTTCACGTATGAACCACCAAACATTTCCATCAGCCAAACAACCACCCTCGAGATGACTTTCTGAACTCACTCTGTCGTCTAACTTATGCCAATAATTTTCTTCCTTTGGCGAGACTTGCTCTATTGGCAGACACTTGGAACCTTCAACCAATGTGCCGTTGAACCAACATGATGATACTCCGTTAGGGTTTTTGATCCACACACAGTCTAGTTTCTATACTATGCCTAGCACATACAGGTGCTAGGGTACGCTACTGTGTACACACCTTGGCTTGGAATGCCTGCACTATTGACACAAACCAAAACAAAGAACAAAATGAATACTGATACATCGAAGCCATTCCACTAATTTTAACATAAATCTCACCAGTGGAATGCTTCACGGTGACATACGACAATAATGGAAAATGCACAATGAATGGAAATCTACAGCTGCGCGATTCACAGTTATAAGAAATGGAAATCAAATAGACAGAACAGAATTGCTTTATTTCTCCTGAGCACAATCACATTCGATCACACACTTTGATCTAATTACATTCAATTTGGTTACCATCATCATTCAGTTCATACTTCTGGGAATTTAACAACTCACCTTGACTAGTACCACACTGACTCCAAGCAGCTGGTAAAACAATCCAAGCAGTTGGGAAACACTACTGCCTATTTTTGGCATTATTTCTATTTTTAGCATTATGCGATTACAACTTGACAAATGTCCCCTAAATCACTTGGGACCTACAAAATAGACCTAGCTACAAACTGAAATGAAAATGCACTGGTCAAATAGACCTTATTACAAATGGAAACATGATTTTTGAGGTGCTCCTGCACCAAAATGAGGGAGAGCACCTCTTTATATACAAAAACTCATAGAGAGATCAAGCTACAAATTGGCTAGGGATAATGCCACCACTCCACTTAATTAGTAATCAATTTAGAGGTGTCAAAAGAATAATAAAAATATAAGACACATAAGTAGATACTTATTAAACCACAATAAAATCAAACTTCTAAAGTATGCAACCCTCTTCACAAAATTGCCACATAAAAACCCGCATTTCGTAATTCATAGCAAAATTGGTTTCTAAGGAAAAAGTCATATGCACGTTGGAAAACAATGAAAAACTCTTTTAATTCTAATAACTAATTTTCAGCTACCCCTATGCATCCAAAGACAAAGTAAAAATGCCAAAAGAGTTTGTTTTAAAACTCATTAAACAATATTTATAATGCCCAAGCCTATGCGCTTGCATGATTACTTACATAGGCTTCATTATAGGCTTTACTTTATAACTTACTTAACCTCTCAACACTTATTAACATGTGCTCTTATGCTGAGCACTTAAAGTGATGTTCCTTCATGTCTATGTGCTGTGTGATATATATATTATATATATATAGATATTACAAACATATCAAATTAATAATAAAATACACATAATTTCATTTCATCAAAAACATTAGAATTTACTTAATAAATATAATAATAATTAATTTACTATATATATTATTGTAAACATAAAAATCACATACAACTTAATATTCATAAATTCATATATCGTCATGAAATCTACATAGACATAATGTCATAAAATTCATATTCACAATAAAGACGATAACTCTTGCATGGTCGAAATCGATATTGTCATTCCTATGAGCAATATGCTCATGAGTGTATGTAGGTATGTCTACCTATGTATACCCATGCTCGTATCGACTCATATGTATGAACATATCGTGGACTTGCATGAGTTATATTGTAACATCCCTAATCTTGATACTTGAATAAACTCAAGAATTTACAAGAAAGTAAATAAACTTGGTAAACATGAGAGAGATTTTTTAAAAAATAAATATCATTTGCATAAACACAAGAAATAAAGTACAACTTTCCAAATAATTTCAACTTGAAATCACAACATAATCGAAGCTAGATTCATAGTGAAATCCTTTCACTTATCATTTGCAATACATAAACTGCACTTGGCATAAAGAATAGTTTTACCTCATAATTTGACTATCATAAGCATCTGGAAAGTTGATATCTATCTTCATGAGCCTTGGCAAGTCTTCTACTTCAAAGGGAGAACATTATATGAGTACTTTACCTCCAACCACAGACTGACGGTCCCCCGCACACCTTCCTTCCTAGAAGTGGCCCCACCCTTCACGAGGGGTATAGATATAAGGAACCAACAAGTGTTTGTCATCTAAGTCCTAGTGTTGTGTCCTAAATAACTTCAATCGACCATACAACTCTAGACCCCTTCTAGCTAAGCATGATCATACTGATTGGTCATGTCATCTAGACACACACCTCTAACTCGACTTAAAGACTATCTCACCCTAGAGTTTGAATTTTGTCATTTAGTACTCTAGACATAATCTTGTCTATACTGAAAAATTCATTCTAGTCAATCTGACTTAGAATTAATCCTCAACCTAGGATATACATGCAATATATATATGTTTAGGTAATTCTAACCTTTTCAAAGATTCCTTCCTTGCATACTTACAATTTCTAGATTTTATGACCTTTTGTCACTCTTCTCTCTGACTCAAATATCAAACATCTTTGGTGTATAAAAACAAGTTTTGACTCCACCTTAGAATAACTTAAATTTGATAAAGTACTACTAAGACTCTTTCTATCTTGGTTTATGGTTCTCTTAACCTTTCACTAATGATCACTATAGTTTTCTTGACCTTTCACTGTCAACCAATATGGTTTTCTCTACTAGTATATATATAAACAATGTCGCATCCGACATAAGAGTTATAGGTTACCCAAATCCTTTTGGTTTTACTATTAGGGTTTTAAATTTTCTAACCCAATACATGGAATTACTAAGCATCCTTGTTTTCCATAGATAATAACATAAGTATATCAAATCATGAGAACTCATTCCTCTAGTCTTTTCTAGCCCAGTTGGTATTGCTCGAATTCACATTTCACATATCATGAATAAACATATTATTCGAGGTATACCATCATCCATATATTGTCTAAATGAACACTATCATTTCACATCTATTCATTTGATCTAAGTCAATCTTTCAACCCTAATAGTTTTGAATCATAAAAGATAATAATCTACTTTTGACCCCTTGGTCAACTCAAGTCTACTAAATTTTGACACTAGCTAGGTTATGAATTCATATATAACATATTTGGTATATATATACCACATAAACCTTTAACAACAATCATAAGTATAACAATCATGAATACTTGAGTTTCAATTCTCACAATATGCCCTTCTCAAAGTCAGTTATAACAAGGATATCGAGCTTTTAGGATGATTGTCTTCTGTACACATAGAACTAAAATAAGTTCTATTGACATATACAAAGAGAACTATATCTGTCCATCTCCCACTAATATATCCTTGAGATCATTTAACGGTTTCAATCTTGAACATAGGAGAGGGTAAATATGTCTTCTATCATACTCTTTCTTGAGATGATTTAACATAAGTAAAAGTTAACTAGATTCCACTTCTTAGTTCATCTATTCTCCTTAGATTTGTATTATAATATGACAAGAAGAAATTATATTTCTCATAAGGAAAACTATATTCTAGTTGTAACATAACCATTTTAATGTTGTAACGATGTTGCCTCACCAAGGTCTCTATTTAGAGAACTAGCAATTATATGCTTCCAAAAGCAAGATTAGATATGTGGGTTACTCATATCATCCTCATAACTTTATGGTTCAAAATTACCATTTTCATAGGTTCCCTTTTATTTACTTAGAATCCAAGTACTATAATATAATAAATACAACATGAGTATAATGGACTCTAGTTTTGCTTAAACCTCTTTGGCGCTATACAACTTATTACTCATGGAATACGAGTTACACTATGAACAATATAATCATTTTAAACTGAGGTCAATCTTATACTTCAATTAGTTTTGAACATTGTTCAGTACTTATAATCTAATACACCTTCCTTCTTGACTTTCACTATAAAAAGAATTATGAACTCTTTCAAGAGATTTATCAAACATCACGAATATACTTATCACGCGGTTATTGAAATACAAAAGTGATATCATACTACTAACCTTGGATTTTTCTAAAGATAATATTATCTTTCTATCACTCTATATAAGAGGATTACTATCACAATTGAAATAATAACTGAGGCATAACAATCTCTTTTTGTACTCCTATTTGTAAGTATAAATTGAGGAGGCTTAAGATAAGGCACATGAACTATTTAATGGAACGTTTCAAAGAAATGTCATTTGGTGGAATGCAATAAATACATGGCTACACAAAAAGCATTACCAGGTGCACTTAAGTGGACATTTGAGTGGTGAATCTAGTTATCTTAAACACTAAAGGTTCCCAGTTTGAATAAGATTGAGGTTAGTTGCAAGGAACTCCCTAAGAGAACACAACCAATCTACTATATAAAACACAGGGATTCCATGACAATGAAAACTCTCAATAACATTCTATCATAGTGATCAATGGTAACAAAATCAAAACTATTCTTTGGTTTAGTCTCATTAAGTTCTCTTAAATTTTCTTGTTCTAATAACTGAGAAACCAAAACAAAGCTTCAAAGGATGACAAAATAAAGAGAAGATAGGTTCAATTCTTGCCTACCAGTGCCCTCGTGGAAGCTTGAAACCGGCATAACAAAAAGAAGATTTCTAATGGATGTTCATAAAGTGATCAAATCATTCCAAGATTCTTCTGAAAGGTTGATTAGGACTCCTCCTCAAGTTGCATATATACTACCACTAGCTCATTCATCAGGAATCCCTGTGGTGTTTTAACTACTTCCTTTGTAGGTAAAAGTCTTCTTGGGCTTCCCTCCCAAGATAACAATGCCATCCCCTCTCATCAATTCCTGATGGAAGTTCCTATTCCCCTCTCTTGATAACTAACTCCTATTTTCTCCCTATGAGAGCCAAGTTCTCCAACTGTTATCCAACTACTCACAAGTTGTTAAAACTAACTGCCCATAGGCCGTGGACTTCTCCACTAGCTTAGCCTGCAAGGGCTTTTAGTTGGGCATGCATGGTTTGAGGGGATCGTGGGTAATAATTACCACTCCTCACCCAAAAACGTCTCTCTCTCTCTCTCTCTAAAGCATTACTATGCTTATCAATAAGAAAGAATGTTTCATTGTTAAATGAGGTTGGTAATATATAACCCACTAACAACTTTGTTCTAACTTCCCAAAGTATTACATAGAATAATAGTCTATGATCTTAGATATTAATATCAATAGGTTTAATAATAATGTGACATAACTTATGCACAAAAAGTAAATGGGTCGAGATATTCTCCCCTTTAATAATAGAAGAAAATCACGTTGATTTTGATTTAAATGGAATATAAAATTTGACGTTAAACTACTAACAAGAAACATATTATCAATTATAACAATTACGCCATTAAAGACATAAACTCAATCTCATTTATGACGTAAGGAATGACATATTTGACAGAAATTCATCTTAGTCGCAAAATGACTAACGTTCAACCTTGACGATGTCAATTCCATAAAACAACTAGGCTGTTGTTTTCAAGACTTCAAAAGATACTAAACGGCATTGACAACTTGTTGAGTCAATCAACAAGATAAACCACATGAATAACACGACTTACCTCAATCAACATGGGTTCGCTAACTTGCACTAACACATGGCTTAAGAAGGTAACAAACTACTCCTTTCCTTATCTATTCCCTTCTCTCCGATGATACTCTCCCTCACTTTCTCAGAGGGGCAAAAACCTGTTCCCTGAGTGCAACTTGCAATCACCAACTTGAGATTAGTGTTTCAATAATCATTTCATAATCCATATGAAATCATCACATCTTGATGACTTTTAAACACATTTCAATTATGGTCAAATAAACTTAACTCATGAAAACATTAATTTTTCTAGACATTTTTTTACTAAACGTCAAATCATTGAATTATGTGTAATCATCTACTAATTACTTCAAAGGTAAAAAGTAAAATAGAGTCAAAGTTAGGGATGTAACATATATCCAAACCATAATAAACCTTACCTATGCAACCAAGAACTTATCAAAGAAGACTTAAATCAACATGCAGGATAAATCACAATTCATACTCGAACATCCAAACATGCAATCAAGATTTGTAACAAAGATCACCTACTACTACCCAAACTGACTTGACATAACTTAGGTCAAAATAGGATTGTCTGTGTGTGCTTGCTCAACCTAGGTTTCTTTAGGGTTACCAGACCAAGTCCTTCTCCTGAGTGATACTTCCCCTCCCTTCTGAAGGAGCAACCTATTCCTGCATCCACTTAGATCACAGTAGTTAGCTGATCAAAATATAACCATTTGCTTCATACATTTTTCAACATTAATCATATATAATACAAGACATTGCATTATTCCATTTTTCTTCATATTTCAAATCAAGGTTCATAAACACATAAATGTAAAGATTTCACAGTCATTCATTAAGCAAACAAATTAACCAATCTAGGTAAATAGTAAATGGTAGGAACACATGGGATGTAACATACTCCCCCCTTGTGAATCATCGTCCCCGATGATTTTGAAGCATCAAGTATTATCACCACATAAATAAGTCAGAAAAAGTATCCTACTACAAAAAATATTGATATCAAGAACTTTCATAATTCAAAATAACTTATGGAAACTTTTGCTTCATCTTAGTATAATCTTTCCAAGTGGTAGAATCTTCTACATACTAATCCCATTAGATCTTGTACTACATAACCTTTCTATTATGCAAGCAGAGCTTGTGAACTTCAAGCATTTAAGAAGCTTGATCAAAACCATTCCTAGGTTCTATACTTGTAAAACATTCTATTAATATAATAATCATCAGTTAAATATATAAATATATCAAATTTGAATCATTAAGCATTGTGCCTCTTGGCAATAACTATTATCAGAATGATTTTGCAATCAATTAATTTGTTAACTTCAAGCATTTTGAAGAGCTCTTTATATCTAGGAGCTGGTTTGGAATACATTCCATACTTAATAAAAAATTTTCTAGGGTTAGACCCTCTAAAGAACTTTTATTCTCTAATCACAAATTGTCTTAGTATACACTTAGCATCAACGTAACTTTTCTATTTCTTAATAGTTTTATGCCAATCTTTTCTGATCAGCATGATCTGTTCTTCCATTTCTAACAACATTTTTGAACTAATGCTAATCCTATCTTCTAACTTACTTAGCTTATAGGAGTTCGGCATCTTCTTCTCTCTAATGTTTCAAGCAAAAATATATGTATTTTTATAATCAAAACCCACCAGTGGTAGATATTCTTCCCCCTTATAATGTTGATCCATACAATATATTCAAATTTAATTCTTCCAAAACCTAGTTAACTCTCACAGTTTAACCATTTGTACCCAGAATGATAAGTTATACATACATTAAGTTTAATTTCCAGTGCTAAAAATAAGGTTTACCCAAACCTTGTTGTCACGTGTGCTTCTCTATCTGAGATCATCTTCTCAGGAACTCCATGTAATCTAAACACTTCCTACACAATTTTGTGAGCTAACACTGTGCTCCACCAGATAAATTCTCTGATATAAAATGTGTTACCTTTATTCTTTAACATTCTAAACAACTTGCCCCAAATCTTGTGGTATCCTTTTCATTCCCTTACAAAAATATAATGGCTTTACATCTGCTAATATCTTAGTGACTCCAAGATGTTCTGAATATGGTGCATTATGTACTTCCTCCCATACCAAATTCCTTAATTCACCATAATCAAGTACATAAATTCTTCCTTTATTCCTCAATAACCCAGTGGGTTCAAAAATAAAACCTTCATACCTTTTTAACTTGTAATTTAACTAAGAGTGCTTGCTTGGCTTGTTCAAATGTCTCATCACTCTTGGATCCTTGCAATACTTAACTTTTAAAGTTAGTTTGGATAGTTACCATTGAAGATATATTCCTTCCTCAACTTAAAGCATTGGCATCTCTATTCTCATTTCTCTTGATATAGTTAATGTTTGAAATCTTAGTCCAATATCAATTCTAACCACCTCCTTAGCCTTATATTTAGATGGGTTGAATAAATAGATTCTTTATACCATGATGGTCTAATTTCAATTCAAAGATTTTTTCAATAGATAGTGTCTCCATATCTATAATGCATGAGCAACTATTGCTAACTCCAAATCATACGAACCATATTTTTTGTTCATAAGGTTTTTGCTTCTTGATTTATAGGCTATGACTTGCCCTTCCTGCATTAATACTCCACCCAAACCTTCACTTGAGGCATCTAGTACTACCTTTGAACTTTAGAGGAGTAAATTTTCTCATGTCCTAGAATAACTCTTTTGCTCAATTCTCCTCCTCTTAATCCTTTCCTTGTTCCAATATTCTAACTCTCTCTCTCTCTTGTCTCGATCAACATCACTAGGATTTGATCTAACTTAGTGTCCATACTCTCAACTCCTTGTCCTACTTCTTCGCTTCCCCCAAAGTTAATCCTTGTTCTAACCATCTTAACAAGATAGTTCACCCTATGGGTTTCCATAAAGATTTAAATTCTAAGAATGTTCCCTAATGTTCTAAAAACATTTAACATAAAATCTCTCATTCTTATTTAAAACTAAATTGCCCAATAAAGATTTCATATACATGAGCTTTTGATAAAACACTTTACTTTCCTTTACATACAAAAGGATTTGAATATCCTCTCAGCTACATAACTGAGTGGAGTATATCCCTCATATTCTAGTCCATGATTATCCTCAAATGGGTAATAACCCTTAGCTTTATCCTTAGATTCTTAATTTTGGGGAACATATTCCTTCGAATCATCACTTAAAGAAATTACAATTACTTCTATCAAAGACAAAACATAAGGATTCCTAAACACCATGGTGTAACTCACGCTATACTCTGAGGACATATCCTTAGAAAGTGGTAAGGCTTTTGATTTGGTTGGAGAGACCAAAAGCAGACGGTTAAAGTTGACAGCCTCTCTCAGAGTGATAAGCCAAGTTATAAAAAGATAAGCTTCTAGTGCTAAAGACCTTACAAAGTTTAGGCTAATGATCTTCCACTTCTACTCTTAGAGTATCATATAGATACCTGATGCAGAGGCCAATGGAGATCAAAACAACATCTATAATTTTGACAAAACATTCAACTTAGGAGGACTATTTTTTTACAAGGAGAGACACAAGTCTATACTAAAGGGCTCACATGGAACATGACACTAAACACCTATATCTCTCAAGGAAGACATCTAGAGGAACATTTGACACCTTGGAGAACACCCCCAAACCAACCAACAAGTCTTGACTTCTTTCAAAACACTACTTCCCTCATTTGCTGTCCTAATCCCTGTAGCCCTATTATAGGGTCTGACAGAGGATTTCTTGCAGACCAGAGACTTTTATGACCAAACCAACCTTGTTTGAGATAACATTTATGAGGTTTAACAACATGTTAAAAGCTTGACATGGGTTGTTTAAGAACATCTGTCACTTTTAGTAAGACTGTCCTAATATCAAGAGCCTAATTAGGCCTAAATTACAAGGCAAGTGCCCTTTTCTTGCCTCACAAAACTTTCTAAACTAGTTGGGCACTTCAATTTCATGTCCAAACCAAGGCTTTTTTAGGTTTTGAGGCCCCACCATTGACTGCAACGGATTTGGCTTATATTGTTCCCTTCTACACATACCTAGCACATAGTCTTGCTAGGTCATTTCAAGAAATCTCGACCAAAAATAGTCTCCTGCCAAAAACACCTTCAAAATACATTGAAACAAACATCAATAAATCCATTCCACTAATCAAGGAGGGTTTGATTTAGTGGAATGGTGAGAAACTCATAGTTTTCTGTCAAAAAACCCTAGGTGAGGGTTATCAAACCAAACTCAGAAGAATGCAGATATCTACATTCTACAGATGTTTCAAGAACCCAATTAAACTACAAAATACTCTTGACTCACCATACTTTCAAACCAACATTGTGGTCCTCTACAGCTCCTCTGTACAGTGGCAGAGTATGTGCAAGAACAGGGAAAATATAGAGTAACAAAGGCAAAAACTATGTTTTTCCTTATTGATTTCTTCACAAATCACTTCTCTCGTCTACAATGGACATCTGGAAGGCTTTAAGAAGCCTACATCAATGGGTGGAGCAATTGGAGGGGTAGTTTGAATCAGTGGGAGACTGGTAAACTATCTACAACCACCAAACTGCCCCTATTTTGATATTGTCTACAACCAATTATAGTGATTTGTCATATGTATCATGGTTTTTCATGACAAACAAGGCTTTCAAACATCATTACAAGATAAATGAGCCTTTTACAAGGCATTAGACCTCTCGACACCTCCCCTACATGCCATAAAAGTCTTTACAAAACATGACTGTTATGACTATTCCATTACACCTTATGGCTGCCTCTTACAAACATGACATCAGCATGATATCTTTTGGACATAGTCCTTATTAGAAAACATGGGAAATGGTTTTTCAAAACCTTATACATCACAAACAAAGCATGAACAAAGCAAATACAAGTAGAATCTCCTTGGTGCCCCTGCACCAATACCAATTCCCTACAGGGTACTTTTAATCATCCTTAACTCTCTCACATTCTAGACAACTTGCTATCACTCTTCATTCTATTTCAGAAATAAAGAGATTTTACATCGACTAGGAATTTAGTTACTCCTAGATGACCCGATTATGATTAAGAATGAATTTCCTACCTCACAAGGTTTCTTAAAATCTGTGAAGTTAGGAATATACTAAGTGCATTTTCTTCAATTTACTCCCTTACACAATCCATTAGAGGCCCATCTAAGACATGATAGAGGTGAACACTTGTACAAAAAACATATTGAACAACCAAAAATGTTCTAGTATAGCCACCAAAATAATTTAATTCAATATCAAAGTATAAGCAATTTCATTTTCAACAATAGGTCAAAAGATTGAACTCAAGAAATCAAAATTTGACCAACTGGTCATAAAATAAATAATCTTCAAATTTTGGTGGCTAGACCATTCTAGAATAAAGGAATAAAACAATGAAAAATTCTTGCAAGTATTTAAAAAGGAATCTTACCAAAAATCAAGAAGTGTCAAAATCAAAAGATATACTGACTATGCACTATGTGACTGATTGAGTCACTAACAAGGGAGTAGATTGTTGTATTGCACTCAAGTTTTCCAAAACTTACAATGGGTTAGAGACCATGCTACTAAATAAATAAGTCCCTTAGGACTTTCATTATACTCAAAAATCAAAATATTAAAACACATCCACACTTACATCGTGGAATATTTATCACTTGTCACCTAGACAATATTCTAAGATGGTGATATAACAACATGCATGAAATTCAGTTGGAACACACTTCTTCCCTTCATTTACAAAACTCTATTCCCTACCTCCCGGAATGGTTTAGGTAATCAACTTGTCTAAATATCTCAGTAATGATCACACATCATTACAATTATACTTTCTATCTCCACCAAGAGACAAAATACATAGCTCTCAACTTTTGTCCAAAAAAGCTATGAAAATAACTAATAATTTCTCCTTGCAATTGTTACAAATTATCTTGCAAACTTCATGCAAACTCTTAACAAAAGAATGATACTAATCCCAATCTTTTCATCAAAATATTGTCCGAGAGGATCTTCTTCATTTACGTCCTCAACTACACATTGACACCTTTTCCAATAGGCTTCATGAGTTATTAAGGGACTCTTATTCTCCTCTAATTATGCACAATTCTTTGTATATGGCAATTGCTTTTCTCATAAATATTAGAAATCAAAAAGAATTTCCAAGTCCTGTACTATTTTTCCAAGCATATTATGCCAATACATCACTACTTGTCCTTTATTGATCCTTTTATCTCTCTTGACTCATTCCAATCCATCTAGGGTTTGGACAAGAACCCTAATTATCTACGTATCTTTTATATAATATCTAGAATCTTCAAAACTCAGTTGCTATTGCACCTAGTTGATTACTTCAGGATCTTTCCATCCCTAAGTTCTTGAGAAATAATACTGAACTTTAATTCATATAGATACTGCTCCACCTGAGCTCTTAGTCTAATAAGCAATTGACCAAGGTTTTACCTTTCTAATCCAAATCTCATAATCTTTCTGGTATACATCCTCAATAGAGTTAAATTGACTCTTGGATTTCTTAACTCCTCAGTTGGTTCTCTCTTAACCAATGACTTGGTAAGTGTTGGATAATAGTCCTTCTAACAATTTTCTCGGTTAGTCTACTATGCCATTCTTGCATAAAACTAGTTTCATCTTTAGACTCTCATAGCATAGTGAGTACATAGGTTCTATAGCTGAACTTGGTTAGCTCTGATACCACGTGTAACATGCCACTTGTTCTACCAACTAAGATTTACTAAATTTAACTCTAAGGTAATACGATCAATATACAAATAACTAAAGCAATAAAAATTTTCCTTAAATTCTTTCAATAAGATGCACATTTGAAAACATAATTCAAACTTCCATTGCATAATCCATGGTACATTTCATAGTAAAAGAATTTGAATATTCATCTTTACAACTTTTTCATAATATACATACAAGCTTCAAGAGTTTAACTAAAAAATAGTAATACATGATAGTATATTTGTCTATCTTCAATATTCTTAGCTACTAACTGCATGCTAACTGCATAAGGGGAAGCATCACTTAAGCACTTTACCTCCAACCACGGACTAACTGTGGTTCCCTGCACATTTACCAAACTCATAAACGGCCCTACCCTTCGATGAAGGAATTGGTTTGGTAACCCCAAATAAATCAAGCCTAATTTGAGCAAGGTGTTGTGTCCTACATTAACTAGCACTATCATACTATGGCAACAACCATCAAAATATGACATCCTTACTAAGTAATGCAATCCTGGATCATAGTGAAACTAGATAGTGTAAACATTAGCAATTTACACTACTTTGGCCAAAGTTTTCATCATCACATATTCACACACCCTTCTTCTCAATTGGGAAAGACAACAATCTCTATATTGGGTTATCAACCTCTTTAATGGATCACCTATCCCAAGGCTAACCCCTTACATGTGTTACTAGGAACATATGTCTAAGTAATACCATTTGCCATTTATTGTTACCATCTTTCCCCTTATACAATTATCTAACCAAACACCAATCAATAATTATTCACAAAATCCATCTAGGTACAAATCCCTAATATACAGACTAATCACAATTTACTTTCTAGATATTTATATGTATAAATATTCTATTACAATATCAAGTAGACAAATATAACGATAGACAAACAATGCATTCCACTATAACAATCAACACAAAAAATGTCATAAAAATGAAGAACTCATAATGGAAGATAAACTCCCATGCCTGTGATTTTGGCTCTAGTACCCTTGCTAAAGGTCCTTCCAACATACTAGAACACTCCTCCAAGTAGAAAAACTCTCCAAAAACCAACGGACAAAACTCTCAAAACTAGCTCAAAAACCCAATAGCAAGAATAAGAAGGCTCTTGGTTGTAACTTGTGTGTATTGAAATGAGGGAGAGCGCCTCTTTATATACAAAAACTCATAGAGAGATCAAGTTACAAACTAGCTAGGGATAATGCCACCACTCCACTTAATTCATAACCAATTTAGAGGTGTCAAAAGAATAATAAAAATATAAGACCCATAAGTAGACACTTATTCAACCACAGTACAATCAGACTTCTAAAGTATGCAACCCTCTTCACAACATTGCCACATAAAAACCCACATTTCCTAATTCATAGAAAAATTGGTTTCTAAGGAAAAAGTCATATACACGTTGGAAAACAATGAAAAACTCTTTTAATTCTAATAACTGATTTTTAGCTGCCCCTATGCATCCAAAGACAAAGTCAAAATGCCAAAAGAGTTTGTTTTAAAACTCCATAAACAATATTTATAATGCCCAAACCTATGCACTTGCATGAATGCTTACATAGGCTTCATTATAGGCTTTACTTTATAACTTACTCAACCTCTCAACACTTATTAACATGTGCTCTTATGTTGATTGCTTAAAATGATGTTCCTTCATGTCTATGGGCTACATGCCATGTATGGCAGCCTCCATCATGCCATATAAACCTTATATATATATATATATATATATATATATATATATATATATATATATATATATATATATATATATATATATATATAATTAATAACAGAATACACATAATTTCATTTCATCAAAAACATTATAATTTACTTAATAAATATAATAATAATTAATTTAATATATATATATATTGTAAACATAAAAATCACATACAACTTAATATTCATAAATTCATATATCGTCATGAAATCTACATAGACATAATGTCATAAAATTCATATTCACATTAAAGACAATAACTCTTGCATGATCCAAATTGATATCATCATTCCTATGAGCAATACGCTCATGAGTGTATGTAGGTATGTCTACCTATGTATACTCATGCATGTATCAACTCATATGTATGAACATATCATGGACTTGCATGAGTTATATCCAAACCACAATAAACCTTACCTATGCAACCAAGAACTTATCAAAGAAGACTTAAATCAACATGCATATTAAATCACAATTCACACTCAAACATCCAAACATGTAATCAAGATTCACAACAAAGACCACCTATTGCTACCCAAACTGACTTGACATAACTTAGGTCAAAATAGGATTGTGTGTGTGTGCTTGCCCAACCTAGGTTTATTTAGGGTTAGCAGACCAAGTCCTCCTCCTGAGTGATACTTCCCCTCCCTTCTAGAGGAGAAACATATTCCTGCATCCACTTAGATCACAATAGTTAGCTTATCAAAATATAACCATTTGCTTCATACATTTTTCAACATTAATCATATATAATACAAGACATTGCATTATTCCATTTTTCTTCATATTTCAAATCAAGGTTCATAAATACATAAATGCAAAGATTTCACAATCATTCATTAATCAAACAAATTAACTAATCTAGATAAATAGTAAATGGTAGAAACACATGGGATGTAACAGAATCAGACTGGTAAAAAGATTAAGTATTTGAGAACTAACAATGGTGGTGAGTTTTATTTGGTAGAGTTCGGTAAGTTCTATAAAGAACATGGGATTGAAAGACATAAGACAACTCCATACACCCCTCAACAAAATGGAGTTGCAGAGAGAATGAACAAAATGTTGATGGAGAGGGCTACGAGTATGCTTAGTGGAGCTAGCCTCAAATAGAAGTTTTGGGCTAAAGCTATAGCCACTGGTTGTTACCTGGTTAACAGGTCTCCTACTTCAACACTTGTTGAAAAGACACCTATGGAGGTGTGGTCTGGTAAGAAGCCTTCATTAAGACATCTTCATTTTTTTGGTTGTGAGGCATATGAACATGTGCCTAAGGAGAAGAGGTCAAAATTAGAGAACAAGGCAGTTAAGTGTATCTTCATTGGCTATAGTGTCAGTGTGAAAGGGTATAAGCTTTGGGATCTTGTGGCTGAGAAAGTCTTGTATAGAAGAAGTGTTATCTTCAAAGAGGTAACTCCTTCTCCTGTTGTTCTACAACCAGAAGAAAAAGAAAAGAAAGAGGACATGGTTTAGTTTCCTACTACCCCTGAGAAGACTAGACTAAAAGATCTAGTTGGACCTAATGATGCAGAGAGCTCTAGAAGCCCTGAAAGTTTAGAAGAGGAAGAAAAACCTCCACCTCAGCTTTTGAGGAGGTCCACACGAATCAGGAAGCAACTTGAGAGGTTTGGTTATTCATTGCTTGATTCTAGTTGTGTTTTTTCCTTAATTTCTAACATTGATGAGCCTAGAACTGTGAAAGAGGGTATGGGCATGAAAGATGCATGTTCTTGGAAGGAGTCCATGGAGGATGAGATGGTTTCTTTGGAAAAGAACAAAACATGGGACTTGGTGCCTTTGCTTGAAGGATAGAAACCTGTTGGATGTAAATGGGTGTTCAACAAGAAATTTGGTGCAGATGGCAGTGTTGAGATGTATAAGGCCAGATTGGTTATGAAGGGGTATTCTCAGGTGGAGGGAATTGATTATGGTGAGATTTTCTCTCCCATTGTAAAGTCAGTTCCTATTATCTCTTGCAGCAGCTTATGACTTAGAAGTGGAACAAATGGATGTGAAGACAACTTTCCTTCATGGTGACTTGGAGGAAGAAATCTATATGTCACAGCTAGAGCACTACGTGGTGAAAGGTAAATAAAATCTAGTTTGCAAGTTAAAGAATTCTTTGTATGGTTTGAAACAGTCTCCTAGGATGTGGTACCAAAATTTTGATGCCTTTGTGTTGAGTATTGGATTTCTGAGATCAAAATTGGAACATTGTGTGTATTTCAAATTTGACAATGATCGCATTCTCATTATAGAATTGTATGTTGATGATATGTTACTAATTGGGAATGGTAAAGGTTTGATTTCTGATTTGAAGTCTCTTTGTCATCACAGTTTGAAATGAAAAATTTAGGGGTAGACAGGTACATTCTAGGGATGTAGATTAGAAGAGACAGAGCAAACATAAAACTTTGGTTAGGCCAGAATAAGTATGTTAACACTGTGTTGGAGAGATTCAATATGGTGGATTGTAGATCATTCACTATTCCTACATTACGATAGGGACAATGTTATTTGTTGTTGATTGTCCAAAGTCTCTTTCTAAGATGAAGGATATGAGCAGAGTACCTTATGTTTGTGCAGTTGGCAGTTTGATGTATGTTATGGTCTATACAAGACCAGACATTTCCCAAGTAGTGGGAGTCCTTAGTCGGTTTATGGCTAATCTTGGATGGGTACACTAGGATGCAATGAAGACAGTGTTTAGATATTTGAGGGGTACTTCCGAGTATTCCCTATATTATCATGGTTATCCTATAGGACCTCAACATTCTATGACTATTCATGGATTTGTGGATTCTGATTAGGTAGGTGACATTGGAAATAGGAGATCCACTAGTGCTTATGTGTTCACTATGTTTGGTGGAGTTATTAGTTGGATGAGTAAGTGACAACTTGTTGTTGCTTTGTCCATGATAGAAGAGGAGTACATGGCAGCTACTCATGATTGTAAGGAAGCCATTTGGCTTAAGAGGTTGTGTCCAGATGTTGGTTTTGATGCAGGATAGATTACTATCCATTGTGATAGTTAAAGTGTGATTTTCTTAGCGAAGAATCCTACTTTCCACGCCAGAATAAAGCACATTGATGTTCAGTTTCATTTTGTTTGAGATATGGTAGAAGATGGAAAGGTGATGTTGGAAAAGGTTGACACTTTGAATAATGTTGCAGATGCACTAACGAAACCTATGGGAACAGATAAGTTCAAATGGTGTTCGGAGTCTATGGGCCTCTTGGCCCCTAGTAGTTAAATCTTGTCTTTCTATTAGCTCTTGCAAGGTGTTCGACAAGTGGGAGAATATTGGGAATTAACGTGTCTCAACCTTTGCAAATTCCTAGCATATGATATTCATTTATGTATTTATTTATTTTCCTAATTTTGTATTTGCTTGCACATCTTGTTTTGTCATTTAGTTTGAGGTGGCATTGTGACATGTCATCCTACTTGTAATATGACTTGGATGGTCAAGTCAACACATGAGAATCTAGGAGTCCCATTTGAGGTGGCACTAATATGCCATGTGTTGGCATCTTGCAGTGTGTGGAAGGAGTTATTTTGTATGATGAAATATGACATGTGAGAGCCAAATATGACGTACATCTTGTGCCACATGCATTCTATGTTGTTGTTTGTTTTTTATCTCTATGTTACATGCTTAACATAACTATAATTGTAAAGATCTAAAATTTGCACTACATTCCCTTATTAGATTGGTGTAGGAAGTGTTTCTGCGTACCTTGATTCCTTTCAGTTTTTCTTTGAAATTTTATTTCTCTATAACAAAATTGTACCTAGAAAAACTAACCACCCAAATTTACCCCTTAGAAACCTCGCAATTACAAAATTCAAGCTTCAATACTCTCAAGGAAGCTTCATTTTGAAATCCATCCCGATGTGATAAAATTCTCTCTAAAACCAGGGTGATATGCTAAAACTTACCCAATAATAACCCTGTCATAATGAAATTCAAGAAACAGAAAAAGAAATTGGTCTTAATCTTGGACACACATATATAAAACATAACAAAGTCCTCAATTATAAATCTCTTTTCTCCTCGTTAACAACATTTACTAACATTAGTTTCCAAAAAAACAAACACACAAAAATAACAAAGTCAACACTTAGAAATTATTTGCTGCATATAGATACAAGCAAAATTAGACCGTTCTCATCTAATATACAAACCCACAAATTTGAAAAACAAAGAAGATCAAAAGTAGAGTTTTATTTTTTGAAGGGAATTGAAAAGTCTACAAGAAGGAAATTAGCTAGGCACGTCTCTAAAACATTAGAAGTCAATGTCTACAATGTGTTAGATCAGGATTTTGACAATGATTTATAGTATGTAGATAAATATTTTGAGGTTTATCCTATTGTCAGCAGAGGATAAGCATGATGGTTTTTTATTATACATACTGAAATTAAGCTATGAATTTATCCTTGAGTGGATATGCCCATGTGTATAGGTTTTTCCAAATATAACCACCCAAAATTTGTGCATCAATTTGTGGTTGGTTTTCGGTAGGAGGTTGTAATTACACAGCTATATTTGGCTACCATGTAACATTCCCCACTTATATAGGCACCTAGATTTGAACATGCTGATGAGTATATCTTGTTTGTATGGATTTACACATATTTTCACATACATATGAGATGAAATGAGATGGTTCTTAACACCCTTTAGGCAAAATTAATCTGTACAATGTATCTATTGTGTGTTTATTTGTTTAGATGATTGTTTTCTCAATAATTTTCCAAATTTTGTCTGATTGTCTTAAGAGTTCATGTATTGGATTATGACTACAAATATCTATTTAACTATGTTTAATATCATTACAATAAGCAATTTATGCAACCTTCAAAATAGTCAACACCAAGTGTGATGGTACATGCAATCTGAAGGCCATGTAATTTGCTCTGTGCACACACAAACATGTATAGGTTATATAAAAACACATAATTTTGATAAATCTATAAATCACATATGTTCTATATATGTGTGAATTATGTCTTGGGTTTTTTTTATTATGTATGTAAATTGGAATCTGCACACTCAATTGTGTCTATTTTAATATCGTTACATAATAGGCGGGTTAAAAGGAAATGGTTTCATCTTCTACTTCTTTTTCTTCACAAATGTTGTGAGTCAACACTCTTTTGGTTTTACATGTATTTGTATATATGTCTGTGTTTTGAGTCTTGATTTCAATGGTTGATGTCAAATTTCTATTTTTTTCTAGGAATAAATGTTGATAGAAAGTTCAACTGTACAATATATGCTTTTTTGTCTGTGAATACATGAATAAATGTGTGTATATTTACTTTCATATATGCTATTGTGCATATATACACAAGTAGAATAAAATATATGGATGTATTGGGACTTTGCCTGTATGCTCACAAAAACTCATACATGCACAATAAGCAGTTTATGTAGCCTTCAAAATGGTCAACACCAAGTATGATGGTCCATGCAATCTGAAGGCCATGTAATTTTCTATATGCACACACAGACATGTATAGGTCATATAAATACACATAATTTTGATAAATCTATAAATCTCATATGTTATGTGTGTGTGTGTGAGAGTGAATTCTGTCTTGGGTTTTTATTGTGTATGTAAATTGGCATCTGCACAGCCGATTATGTCTGCATGTGTATGTATGCAATTCATACATATATATGTGTTCTCTTTGAGTGCTTTCTTATATTATTGAAATTTTAGTTGTTGAAAGACAATCCAAAGTAGTGGTTATTAGGTGTAGCACAAGTACTTTAAAAAAAAAAGTTTTATTACAAGGAGTTGATGAAAATGGTATTTGTGCTTCACTGTTTCCTAAATTGCATTCTGACCCCAGTTTAACCACCTTGATTTTTTAGTTTCATCAGTTATACTTGGCTAAAGTACATTTTGCAACTTGTAATTGGCAAATTATTAAAATCTTAGATTGAAAAGTTTCGTTAATAGTATATGGCTTTACAAAAGGATTTTTTTATTGTGTATGTAAATTGGCATCTGCACACCCGATTGTGTCTGTGTATGTATATATGCAATCCATACATATAAATGTGTTCTCTTTGAGTGTTTTCTTATATTATTGAAATTTTAGTTGTTGAAAGACAATCCAAAGTAGTGGTTATTAGGTGCAACTCAAGTACTTAATAAAAAAAGAAGTTTTATTACAAGGAGTTGATGAAAATGGTATATGTGCTTCACTATTTCCTGAATTGAATCCTGACCCCAGCTTAACCACCTTGATTTTTTGGTTTCATCAGTTATAAGGCTAAAGTATATTTTGCAACTTGTAATTGGCAAACTATTAAAATTTTAGATTCAAGAGTTTCATTGATAGTATATGGCTTTACGATAGGGTTTTTTTATTGTTTATGTAAATTGGCATCTGCACACCCGATTATGTCTGTGTATGTATATATGCAATCCATACATATATATGTGTGCTCTTTGAGTTCTTTCTTATATTATTGAAATTTTAGTTGTTGAAAGACAATCCAAAGTAGTGGTTATTAGGTGCAGCATAAGTACTTAATAAAAAAGATGTTTTATTACAAGAAGTTGATGAAAATGATATATGTGCTTCACTGTTTCCTGAATTGCATTCCTACCCTAGCTTAACCACCTTGATTTTTTGGTTTCATCAATTATAAGGCTAAAGTACATTTTGCAACTTGTAACTTGCAAATTATTAAAATCTTAGATTCAAGAGTTTTGTTGATAGTATATAGCTTTACAATAGTTTTCTAGGTTTAGTTGTGGAGGTTGTTTAGATTGTGTATATCGAGTCAAAGTTTTGTAAACCGCTGTGTCAGAGATAAATTTGTCTAGATGATTGTTTTATGAATAAGTATCCAAATTTTTTCTGATTGTCTTAAGAGTTCATGTATTAGATTATGAAGTTACAAATATCTATTTAACTATGTTTAATATCATTACATAATAGGCAAGTTAAAAGGAAATGGTCATCTTCTACTTCTTTTGTTTCACAAATGTTGATTTAACACCCTTTTGGTTTTACATGTATTTGTATATCTGTCTATGTTTTGAGTCTTGATTTCAGTGGTTGATGTCAAATTTCTATTTATTTCTAGGAATAAATGTTGATACAAAGTTCAACTGTACAATATATGCTTTTTTGTCTGTGAATACATGAATAAATGTGTGTATTATTAAAATATTAGATTGAAGAGTTTTGTTGATAGTATATGGCTTTACAATAGTTTTCTAGGTTTAGTTGCGGAGGTTTTTTAGATTCTATATAAAGAGTCAAAGTTCTATAAACTGATCTGTTAGAGATAAATTTGTTTAGATGATTGTTTTCTGAACTAACCAGTCACGAAAAAGAAAAGACACTACAAATAGATATAAATTGGACTTATTATTTAGCCATGTAGAGAAAACAAAATGGAAAGGAAAAACTACCTGGTCAAATGTTTCTCTCAGTTAAGCTAGATTAGCTCTACAATGGGAAAGCTTCTGAGAACCTCTGAACTTCACCCCCTAGATAAAAATCAACTAATATAATGAATAGTACCTGAACCATCACCACATATGAAATATGGGTTTTAACCCAACTCATTAATTAAATTGTTCTGGAAAGGATATATTACATAAAATTAGTGCTATAGCAACCAAATGTAATTTGGAAAAAGGAAAAATGATACAAAACTGGAAACCTATTATATTTGAGTTCTATATAAACAATCGTATTCCAAACTAGAAGATACAATATTACATCTGCCCTATACATGGATGATGAGATTTTTGGAATTGTAATAATACACCCTCCATAATTGTCTCCAATTTTGAGTGCCATTGGTTTTTACCCAACCTTGAGGTAGTTGAAACATAGATCTTGGATGACAAACAAAAATTGACCCATTTGTCTGATTGTCTTAAGAAATTATTTTCCCCAGACATTCTTTCTTATCAAAAATAGGAAAACTCTCGCAAGAAAAGAACCCTACAAAAATTGTACATGCTAATACTCAACAAAAGAGCTGTAAATGCACATATTTGAAGAAAAAAGCACACTACACTTAATTTTTTTTCTTTTACATATTAAAAACTGGGAGAGAGTAGATAAACAGTGACCCTATCCATAAACATAGTACAAACAAAGTCAAAATTGTTATAAAAAGAAAATTAAGACAATATATTTGCCTACCTATTGCATGTACTTGCGAGCTTGTTTTCTTTTGGTTGGTCAAAGATTTTTTGTAGCTCAGATGGTCGACAGATCTCTGGTGATATGCTAAAAATTGCCCAATAATAACCCTGTCGCAATGAAATTCAAGAAACAAAAAAAGAAATTGGTCTTATTCTTGGACACACACATGTAAGACATAACAAAGTCCTCAATTATAAATCTCTTTTGTCCTCATTAACAACATTTACTAACATTAGTTTAAAAAAACAAACATAGAAAAATAACAAAGTTGCCACTTAGAAATTATTTTCCCCAGACATTCTTTCTTATCAAAAATTGAAAAACTCCCGCAAGAAAAGGCACAGATTAGAAGAAAAAAGTGCACTACACTTAAGTTTTTTTACTTTTACATATTAAAAATTGGGAGAGAGTAGATAAACAATGACCTTGTCCATAAACTTAGTACAGACAAAGTCAAAAATGGTATAAAAAGAAAAATAAGACAATATATTTGCCTACCTGTTGCTTGTACTTGCAAGCTTGTTTTCTTTTGGTTGGTCAAAGATTTTTTATAGCTTAGATGATCGAGGGATCTCTAATGATATGCTAAAAGTTACCAAATAATAACCATATCACAAGGAAATTCAAGAAACAGAGAAAGAAAGCTAAATAATAATGGATTCACTACAAGTTCTGCAACCTTCCTCTCACAAAAAGTTAAAGACCTCACAACTGCAAGTTGAAACTATAATGTAGGTACGCCGTGACAAAGAATAACTATCCACTACGCTAGTATCATCGTGAAAGCTAGAAAATGGGAGGAGATCATGAACAGATACTCTTGCAAGGATGCCACGCTTTATTAACGGAGATCATGAACAAATGTGATGGCATTTAGGCATGCAACAGATCATGAATAAACCTTCTAAATGTTCAATAAATAATATACTTTTATTTTATTTTATGTTACAATATGACAAAGTGATAGTTACAACCACGTCCGCAAATATAATGTAACTTCCCCATATTCACGTCCAACCCAAATAAATATCGATGAATATGGGAGGTGATGGGAGGCGAGGGAAAATTATTTTACCTTATGAAAGCTTAGTAATACTTTTATTTTATTTTATTTTACAATATGACAGGTTACTAAATGTCAAATTAAATTGGGGCCATAAAAATATACACACATCTACTCTGGTTGTATAACACCTCTTGGCATAGTTAAAATATTGTAGTGATCTAAATATTAATATATTATTAGTATTAGTACCTTCCTTCAGTAGTACTATTGCAATGAGTTTTTTTATTTAGTGATTAATCTATCTAGAGGAAACCAATCAAAACAGAGTATTATTTTTCATGTTGAACAAATTTTAATTTTTCCTAAGTCTACATGACAAAATTTTAACAAAAAATATTTAGAAAATCACTTATCTAAATATTAATATATTAAATTTAGTGATATTCACTTTAATATTTAATTTTTATTCATTATATAAAATGATTACAAAATTCTTACTTTTTTTTATCCATACTAGAGAGTTTTTACATTATATTCAAAAAAGAGGAATACATCTTCTGCTATGTAGATTCAAAATGTAGATAAAGTTGTTCAAACCCACCCATACAACCTAGTAGAACAAACACATAATACTACCATATACATCTGAGAGCCATGTAGGGCCAGCCATTATAGATACCTATAGAGTAGATGGCTTTCAAAAACAAAATGAAAGCCTAAACTGTCATAATACATCGGAGAAGCAAACTACCAGAGCAGGGAGATAATAGAAACCAATGTTTATTTTTTGTCATAGTCATGCAGAAGTTGGTTGAAGTCCACTACCCACTAAAAACCTTCCCTTGCCTCCATTCTAAGCATCTTCTTTATGAAACTTACTGCAATTCTAGCCTAGTCCTTGAGATTGATCAACTCAAAACTCTTGATCTCCAGCAGGAATGGATAATATTTGACAACTTCCCTTGGTTCCTATAACAATCCTTCAGCCTTGGGGATCCTACCCCTAGCATTACCGTAGCCAGAATGTCCTCTAGTCTGCCTAAAATCTTAGGGATAAACATTCCTTGAGTTATGGCTTCCACCTCTGGTTTGGGGGTGTTTAATTCTAGCAATGTTGCCACAAACCTAGGCAGAATATCAGAATCAACCCGATACCTTTCACTATCTATAACATAAGTTTTACTGAGCACCATCCTTGTTGTACCAACCATTAAGGTGTCATGGAGCTGAAGGATCCCTACGTAGCCTATGTTTAGTAATTCACCCAAGAAAGGCCATTTGTCTTTTGTCACTAAACAGACGAATGGGGTATCCATCCCTCCATACTATATGCAGTCTTCCAAGAAGAGAACTGTAAACCTAGAAGACCCTAGCATTTGGAGAAAACTTGCACTATTGAAAAGCCTTATGAAAAGGAAACAAATAAACTGAAATGTTTCTCGAGGGGCATCGAATAATAATGAGACTTGTCCTATCAATTCCCAAAACACTACCAGTTCCACCTGGCACCGTGGCTTGGAAGCCTTTGGAAAGCCTTCAACCATTAATTCACCTTATGCGACCATCATCTCTAGCCTGCCCCTTTGATTCAATATCTTTATGTCATCATTGCTTGGGGTGCAAAAACAATAGGTGATTGAGAAATTAAGACCTTATAAATATTATCTCAAAACTACTACCAATGGCCACATGTCAACCTCTAAGCCTTGAAGCCAAATAACAATCCTCCGTAGGAGATAGAGCATATGACCAAGTTTATAATCCATCCTTTCTTTGAAACTTGGCCCAAACTTTCCACCACTGGAAGGGTGGAAAGTCGCCCACCATTCCTCCCACACAAAATTCTTATTTTAAATATCAATAGAATAATATAATTAAAATAATATTAATAATAATATTTATATTAAATTATTGATTATACAAATAAACAAAATTATCATTATAATGTATTTATATTTATGTTATAGTAAAAATAAAAAAGTTCAAATTTAGTTATTTTTTTACATTACATATTATTTAAAACAATTTTTTTATGAACAGAGAGCTAAGAATTCAAGTGTAGAAGCACCACATAGTTTGTGATTGTGGCTTTATTTTTGCACAAATCTCATAGGAAAAAAAAGAAAGAAGATATCTCAGCAAAAAATCAAAAAGGCGCTACTATTTGAAGGTGAGTTATGTTTTAGAGGAGGAAAAAATTTAGAATGAAGATAGATGAATAACAAGTAAAACAATTTAGTGGAAGTTCACAAGGCATACATTATTGTGTTGCTTTTCCAACATTGGGTGATAGACTTTGTAATATACTTATCCTATTTTTCTCACATATTCTTTCATGGCATAAATATTCCATACGTTTCAAGATTTAAAGATTTCATGGCATAAATATTCCATATTGTTCAAGATTTAAAGTCTTCATTAGAAAAAGTAATTTTCTAGTATGATAATAAGCATGCATGTCCTTGAGTGCAACAAAACTCCCCTATATTGAAGTTAGTATATTGAATGCATAAAAGTATGGGGCATATCATCATTTTGAAGTTCATGTTGGGTTTCTCAGTTTGAGTGCTGATTAATTTTTCTACTACATAATTCTAAAAACATTATGGGTTTGATTATATATATGAATATTTCATTTACTATGTTATAATAAATTTTATTATTTTCTTTCATTGTAATATTTTAAATATGTACTCAAGTTTTTAGCCTAGAGACCCTTATGGGGATCTCTTCCCATGGCTTTATCGCCAAGACCAGTCCCCAAGGCATGACCACCAAACCATGCTCTTATCTACAAATATTGATATATATTAATATGAATATTACACAATAAAATAAATTAATATTTAGATGTGATCTAAATATTAATTTATTTTATTGTGTAATATTTATATTAATATAATATTCAGCCTTATGAAAATTATTTAATTTTTTTATTCATAATAGATATTCTATATTAAAAGATCTATCAAAAAGTTACAGTTTCCTCAGCCTTTCCATGGTTGGTAGTAAGAACAGAGCTATCACCCTTTGCATGTTAAGAGTTTAGAAGAGTAGACCATGCAGGTCAAAACTATTAACAACCACAGGAGATTATAACTACCTAAGACTAGCATAAGCTTTACTTTTGCTATACAAAATGAAGCAAAAGGTAACATACAGTATCTAATTAACTATCATACTCTGCTAGTTTCATGATGAAGTCCTCCACCCATTGGAAACCATTGACCACAACCAGGCCTAGAAGCCTTTTGATGTAGTCCACTACCACTGACGCCTGATCCTTCGGCACCACCAGGTCAAAACTTTTGATGTCCAAGATAAACGGGAAGATCTTGATCACTACTCCAGGGTTGTTGAGGAGGTTCCAATCTTTTGGGCGAGGGATTCCAATCCCATGGCTAGCTACCTGTAGAGACATCTCCAAATCCCCTAAGTGCTCCAGATTGAAGATGACTCTCATTATGGATTTTGCCTCTGCTTTTGCCATCCCCAATTCAAGTAGCATTGCTAAGACCTACGATGAGATGTCTGTGTCCACCTGATAAAGTTCATCATTCTCCATGAAATCTTTGCCCAGGATCATTCTCATAGCCCCCACCATTAATTTATCTAACCTGTGAAGCATCCTCTGTAATCTGAGGTTGGTGATAATGCTGTTGAAGGCCATTTGCCTCTTACTGCTGGTTAATCTGACTAGGGTATCCATCCCCCCATAGCGGATGGACTCTGCTAAAACTATGGCGACAAAATGTGAAGGCATTTGACAGTGAGTGATGTAGAGAATACAGAGTGGAGACACCACCTTCCCTAATATCCTTAACCAGACTGTCCTCTGAAGCTTCTTGAATGCAAATCTAGGGAAGATTTACCAAATAATGCCAAGCTTGGCACTTCATAGAATGAATGCCAACATCCCTTCTACCTGTGCCAACTTCTAGCCCTTACAAATCATGATTGCCTACTCTTGTTGTCTCGGCCTTGCCACCCATGCTGAGGTGGCAAGGCTCCCTCCCAACCTCCCACACAAGCCTTACTTAAGCTGGAGTAGATTCTTTTATGGAGAAGATATCTCTAATAGAGACCCCATCTGCTCTGAAGTTGGACAACCTATCTACCTCTTGGTTTCCTTCTCTTAGAATGTGATTGAACATCACTTTGTCAAAGCCTTCTAGCAAGGAGAGAACCTGATCCAGTTTAGCTTCAAGTTTGCAATTTACCAATCTCTTACTTCTTAGCCCATTGATGACAATCATTGAGTCTCCTTCTATCTCTAGATTTCTAATTTCAAGATCCCTACACAACCTTAAACCTAGAAGTAAGGCCTAAATCTCTACCTCATTGTTGGTACCAATTCTGAGAGGAGTAGCTAGTTTTCCCACCATTTTTCCTTCTGAATTCTTGATAGTACACCTTGCTCCAGAAGGACTCGGGTTACCTCGCGAAGCTCCATCAAATTTTAGTTTCATCCATTTGACCTCTGGGGGAAACCATTGGACATTTCTCCTTGCTTCCTTAGTTTTGAGGCCTCCTTCTCCCACCTGAGGAGTTAGAGAGAGCCCCTTCCATTTTTTCATCATTTCTGCATCCCATCCTGTAAAGAGGAGATGGACAGGATCTCTATCTGCTAATCTAGAGTTTACGACTTCCACTATGCTCATTTCAATTTTGCTAAAAAGTAATTGCCAAGGCATTTCTTTTTCCTAAAAAAATCTCCTATTACGTTCTTTCCAAATCTCCTAGATCAAAATGGATGGAGTTGAGACCCACAGGCCCCCAAACATCACTTTCTGAAACAAGAGGGGCCAGGCAATCAACCATTCCAATAGATTACTAGAAGGTGCTATACTCCAATGAAACTTGTTGCAAAGCCACTGCCACCCTCTAACAGTGAAAGGGCAATGAAGGAATAAGTGATCTCCATCTTCCTCCACTTCTCTACAAAGCGTACATCTCAAAGGACCCTCAAAGCCCATCCTTCTCAACCTATTCATTGTTAACACCTTACCTTGAGCCGCTACCCACAAAAAGACACCTGCCTTAGGTAGACATTATTTGTTCCAACAAAGCTTAGAAGGAATCAGGCCTGGAGGATCATTTGTACCAGCAAGAACCCTATATCCATCTTTAACCAAGTACTCCCCTGACGCTGAGGCATTCCATCTTAGCCTGTCCCTACACCTTCTAAAGCTGATAATTCACCTGGCCATCTCTTCTTCAAACTTGACTACCAGTCCAAAATCAAAACCCAAACCCCACACGCTTTTCCAAGTGGGAAGGTCACTAATTGTGGAAGGAAAGGAAAGATAATTATAGACCTTGTCTCCCCACTCCATCTTGGTGACATTCATTATAGGAGCCAAGTCCTCAATTCTTTCTAGAGCTAGGAACCCCTCCCAAGAATCCTCCCAGAACCTGGCTTCCTTGTCTTCCTTGACCTCCCAGGTAAGGTGGTTGATTATTAAATCTCTTCTCTTCCTGATGAAGTTCCAAATCCTAGATCCAGCTAGTAGCTGTCTAGAAGTGAAGATACTATGTTCTTCCTTGTCTAAATATTTATTTTTTAATAACCTTACCCATTTAAGATTTGGCTTATCATGAATCAGCCAAACCAACTTTGCGCCAAGAGCTTGATTTTTCCTGAGAAGGTCTTCAACCCTGGCCCCATCCTTTTCCTTTTGCTCATAGACTTTCATCCACTTAACAAGTGGGAATTTGAACTATTCTGCAGATCCTTTCCAAAAAAAATTTCTCATCAACTAAATTAACTCCTTATTGATTTTACTTTCCAGAGGTAAGCAAGACATCATGTAGATGGACATAGCTGCTAGAACTGCCTTGATAAGATTCAATCTCCCCGCCCATGACAGCCACTTGCTCTTCCCGGACTCTAATCTAGACTTGATCTTTTCCAAAAGAGGATCCCAAGTGCCAGGGAGGATCCCTTTAACCAAGGGTAGCCCAAGGTATTTGTAGGGGAGTGATCCTTTCCCAAAGGACAAAATCCTTAAAATTCTTTCCTCTATGCCAGGAGGGGCATTCAAAAAGAACACTTCTAATTTTACTCTACTAACTTTCTATCCTAAAGCTCTTGAATACAAATGTAAGATTCTTTTAAACCTTAGGGACTCTCCTTCTTGGGAAGCCCTGAAAAGAAGAGTATCATCCATGAATTGTTGAGGCAAGAACCTTGACATATTTCTTGTGATTTGAATGCCTATGATTTGTCCCTCTTGACAAGATTTTGAAATAAATCTTCCTAAGGCATCAGACATGATGATAAAGAGAAAGAGGGAAATGAGATCTCCCTACCTTAATCCCCTTGAAATATTGAAAAAACCTTTTGAAGAGTTGTTAAAAAGAACTAAAAATCTTCGGCTTGAGATCCACTCAAAAATCTAGTTTAGCCACTCTTGCTGGAAACCAAAGGCCTCTAAAATTTTAAATAAAAATCTCCAATTCACTTTATCATATGCCTTTCGGATGTCCAATTTGACCAGCATAGAGGGGAACTTGTTTTTTTGCACTGAGTGAATAGCCTCCTGGGCTATTATTACTCCATCCAAGATGGAACTCTCTGGGACAAAACCAATTTGTTCCTTCGCTATGATGTCTGGAAGAATCCTTTTGATTCTATTCGCCACTGCTTTAGCCAAAATTTTGCAAACCACATTACACAAGGAGATTGGTCTAAATCTTCAAATGATTCTGGCTTATCTTTCTTGGGGATCAATGCTAGAAAAGTATTACTAATTTCTTTGAGAACCTTGCCCTCCCTTCTGGAATCCTCGTAGACCATTGTTAGGTCCTTACCAACAATGCTCCAACATTTCTAAAAGAAGGCCATTGGGAACCCATCAAGTCCAAGGGCCTTATCTGGACCTAATTGAAATAGAGCTTCTTTGATTTCCTCTTCTAAGAACTTACTTGCCAGTATAAGATTCTAATCTTCTGTTACTAACTTCGAAATAAATCTTAAAAATTCCTGTTGAGCTTGAAAGTCTAAACCTTCTTCATCATTCAAGAGATCTTGAAAGTAATCAATAGTTGCTTGGCCAATTTCTTCTAGAATCTTAGTGACCCTTCCCTCCCTTATCTTAATGGCGAAAATTCTATTGACCTCTCTATGTATTTTAGTTGAATTATGGAAAAACTTAGTATTAGCATCCCCAGCCTTCAACCACACCTCCCAAGATTTCTACCTCCAGTACACTTCTTCTTTGGCCAATATATCCTCTAACTTTCCCATCAGCTCTTTTTCCTTATTATAAGAATCATTGTCCATTCCTTCTTTTATAACTTTTTCATTAAGGATCTACATCTCTGCCTCTTGGTTTCAAAGATATTCTTAAAATGATCTTTATTCCACTGTCTTAAATTTACTTTGATAAGTTTTAGCTTGGTAACAATATTGAATAAGCCAACTCCCCCAGGATTACAATTTTTCCACTTATCCTCTATTAATGCCAAAAAGGAAGGATCCTTGAACCAGATATTTTCAAATTTGAAAGGACATCTTACTAGTCTCCTTTCACCCTAGATATCAAGACTGATTGGGAAATGATCAGACCCTGATTCCAGAATAATCTTTCTATCCAAACTGAAGGGAAAATTGCTTAAGTCTCCTTTTACAAAAAACCTATCTAATTTTTCTGCATTATTATAGAAACCAAGTCTTTTATTATTCCAAGTAAAATTCCCATTACCCAACTGTATTTCAATCAAAGCATTCTGATCTACAAAGTCTTCAATCCTTCTGAGATTAGAGTTTCCTACCCACCCCTCCCAACTTATCTTCAGCTCTAAAAATGGCATTGAAATCTCCCCCCAGAATGATGAAATTCTAGATCCTATTGTCACATAAATGATCAAGTTTGGCCCATAACTCCTTTTTTTGAATTTGAGAATTAGGGCCATAAACATTTATTAAAAGAAAACTCAAGCTTGATGCCAAACTCCTAACCTTGCTGGAAATCCATCCTTTGTTGGAGCCTACTTCTTCCAACAGAACAGACTGCAGTCTCCAAAGTGTCCATAATCCTCCAGAGGAACCTCTAGATTTCACCTTAATCATTTTCCACTACTTTAGATTTTTGGCAAAGGATTGATTTTCACTTTCCTCTAATTTGGTTTCCTGAATCATACAAATATCTGGTTGAATTATATTTAGTTTGTACCTTAAAAGGTACTTCTTGTTAGGGGTGTTCATGCCCCTAACATTCCACGACAAAATCCTCATTGCTATTCAGGAAGGGAGACCCCCTTCCCTACTTTCAACAAGTCAAGTAACTTCAACTATCCACTTGCCTCTCCATCCCACTTTAGTTTCTCCCTATTAGGGATCTGACCCCTAGACTTATGATCTCTACAATTTGGGGAGGTTTTATCAGTTTCTTTTTGACCAATCCCTAATATTTCTGAGGGTCTAGGTAAATTATTTTCTCCAATGGTTTTAAGAACCAGAGAATTAGCTTCATCTTCAAGCCTGAAATCTTCCAGCCCTTTCCCTGTATGAGTCAACCACTCCTCTTCAAGAGGATCTTCTACTGATCTGATTGAACTCTCCTTAATAGCCCTGGCTAATTGAACTAATTCACTGCCTACCTCAAACAAAGATTAGAAATCCTCCATCTGCATATTGGGCTTGATCGCCTTGATTGTTTCTGTGATCTTATTGTTGACATTCTGGGAGAAATTGATGAATTCCTTCATCCTTGAGAGATTCCATAACACATCTTCTAGAGTATCTTCACCTTTTTCACTCTCTTTTTTTCTGAAATCTTCTTCACAATCCTCCCTTTGATTCATTTCGACCTCCACTAGTCTTGGGATTTGATCCGACTGAAGATTGTTCTCCTCTTTCCTTTTGTAATCCTTTTTCTCCGCTTTCATTCCCAAATCTTCACCCAGAGCTTTTTCTTTCCCCAGATTCTCCCCTTTGTTTCTAACTTGATCCAACTCTCATGATCTCTAACCTAACGTGCTTACCCAATTTCATTGAGGCTTAGGTTCATAAACAAGAGGTTGACTCAGGATGCCCCAATCTATGAAAATCTTGATTTCTCTCCAACACTGCTCAGGGAAGCAATTTTCTACATAGATTATGACATGTGAACCTTCTTCTATTGAATCCTTCCTTTCCTCTACATAGATATATCTGCCCAAGTAGTTCCCAATTTCATCTAAAATTTTTTGATTCCAAAATTCTAGCGACATATTAGGCATTCTATACCAATCCTGTGTACGATCCAATTTATTTTTTTTGGGTCAAAACCCACAAACCAATCACATAAAATAGAAGCCAAAACCATTCAAAAGCCAAATCCCTTCTAAAATCTCCATTTTTATCTTCTCTAAGGGGCATAAAACAAGGAAAAAGCCATTCGCAAGGGCTTTCAAAGATAGCTCTTTTCCCCATCTATCCTGCCACCATTTAATTAAGTCTTCCAGGTCCAAGTTGAAGCCATACCATTTCCCTATAACTCCAAATTTTCTCATATGTTCAATGGAAGGTTTTAGCAAATTCGATCCTAAAACCATAGTTTTTTTGTTTCCATACTCGAATTCTATAGATCTCTTACCTATGCCTCCCTCTCCAAAAATGGGTTGTCTCCATCGATCCCGCCCCTGACCTCTATTAATTTGCCCTCGATTCCTTTGTTGCGCCTTATTATCCCATCTTCTCCATTGATGATTCGAAAGAATTTATCTATCCTGAAACTGCCAAGACTGTTGTCTTCCATTTGATCTCCAAGGTTCTCGAGCTACTCGGTCCTAGACTTTACTCATTAGGAATTCTTTTTTTGCTTCTTCAGCCCATGATCGAGATTGCCCAGGCTCCTTGCCTTTTGAATTTTCCTTTCTCCCTTCAATTCTTCCTTCAGCCCTTCCTATGCTCGAAATTAGGTCTTCTTCCTACTTTTTTTCACTCGCTCGCTCCATTTTTTTATTATTATATTATTATATTATTAATAAATGTTATTTATTTAATTAGGCTAAGTTCAGGCCATATGGGGGGATTAATCAAATAATTTTATTTTATTTGATTAATCTAGGTTAGGGGGATGAGGAGAATTGAAAATTATTTAATATTTTATTCATTACATATTATTACTAATAAAATTTATATCAAATTGTTTATTATACAAATTTATAATGTATTTATATTTATGTTATATTATAGTAAAAAAAAATTGCACTTTAATAACAATATATATATATATATATCAATTAATATAAATTTTATTATTAATATATATACAAAAAGAAATGTGAGATATTGGAGTGCAAACCAAGATATCTTTCTAAATTCCCTACTTGATAGTTTACTTATTTTACTTATTTTATTGTTTATTATTAATAAACCTAATATAGGGTTTGAAGGGATTCTAAAACCATTTAAATGCACATAAGAATATTAAAAAATATATTAAATATGAATTAATATACATTTTATTATTAAATAAATATTAGATATTGAAACATTATATTGATTTAAATATTAATATATTTGTATATATTAATTATAAAATTCTTATTACGCCAAGAGGCATTCTACACTCACACAGGAAGGGCTGAAAGATTCAGATTCCCATAAACAATTAAGATTTAGATTCCCATGTAAACAAAATTCATAAAATGTGTAAATAAATAAATTTGTGGAAGCCAAATGGATAGAAAAATATAAAAAATTGGGTAGTTATGGAGTGAAATCTTTATCACGTTAAACAAAAAATAAATAAATTTGTGGAAGCCAAATGGATAGAAAAATAGAAAAATTTGGGAAAAATAGAAAAATTTGGGCAGTTATGGAGTGAAATCTTTATTACATTTGAAGAATATGAAAAGTCTCGCAGCATAGTCTCTTGATATATTTTTTTAAATATAAATATACTAGTATAATAACAATAACATATTCATATTTACATCACTACAATATTTTATCTTAGTCACTTAATTTTTTATTTAAGTAATAATAGTAAGTACTTTTAGAGAACATGATTTTAATTATTTTAATTAATCTAATATTGTGGTTTAGTAATAATTTTGGGTGCATTCATTTAATAAAAGTATGTGGTTTAGCTCCATTTAATTAGACATCAATGGTTAAGATCAAATGAATAGTTAAGAAATATTCTATTGAAATTAGGTTATTTATGTGTAGAACCCTAAAGTATAGTTATAAAACAAATTTAAACCCTAATAATTTTTTTAGGAAATTAGGTTATTTTGGGGATTTTAATTTTTCTTACTCAAGAGTTAAAAATGTAGAGTGTCATGAAAAATACTTTTAATTTGGGCATTTTAATTTTATTTACTCAATAGTAAAAAATCTAGTGTGATGGAAAATATCTAAATGAAGTGATGCTATGTTCCTAAATATAGTTAGTAAAATCTTAAAATATAATGCACTTCCTTATCGTATACTTTTCCCTTTTTAATTTGATTTGAAAAATAATTTTTCAATTTGTTATAATATTTGCATCTATATAATAGCAATAGCTAAATATTTTTTAAATAGAAAAACTATTTCAGTTCTCATTGGTTGCAAAAAGAATTATTAATAACTAGTTAATAATAGGCCTACTTATAGTTTCCTTGCCACAAGCTCATTACCTGGAGTGAATTCGTTTTAAGCTATGAGAAAATTTTCAAAGCGTGCTATAATATTCACATACAAAAGACTATCGGATTTGTTATTTGAAACATTCAAAAACCCTAAAGATTTAAATGTCAAGATTAAAAACAAAAACTAAGTCCATCAAATATTAATGTTTGATATTTTAAAATAAACAGTACAAAGTAACAACCATGGATTGAAGATTTAATGATCAAGAAACTATAATGATGTAAAGATTTAATGATCAAGAAACTATAATGAAGTAAATAACAACCACTGCACCAACCCAAATCAATTGAAAAACCTGCACGAGCACAAAGGAATAGATAAATCTAATTTAATATACTATGAATTGTAAAAGAGTTATAGTAAAGACAATGATATTGTTGGATAAAGGGGCTAAAAGGCCCATGAACTAAAAAATAGTTTTAAAAAAGTTCAAATTTTTTCACAACACCTGCAAATGGAGATATCTACATAAATGTAATAGATAAATCTAATTTAATATACTATGAATTGTAAAAGAGTTATAGCAAAGACAATGACACTACTGGATAAAGGGGCTAAAAGGCCCGTGAACTAAAAATAGTTTTAAAAAAGTCAATTTTTTTCACAACACCTGCAATAACTCGGTAGATTGTCCTCGTCATAATTTTGATTTGAGAAATGTAGGGTATTTATAAAATTTTGGAGTAAAAGTCATTTGGGTAGTTGAACGGTAATAGTTAGGTGAACTACACCGGTTTTTAATATTTTCAATTAGGTTTCGATTTAGGTTTTTAGGTTTGTAAGTAAAAAATTAAATTCATTAATTTCAATTTAATATTTACACTAGAATGATTTAATTAAATATATAATAATAATGATTATAATGATTAAATAATTAATTAATATAATAATACTAATAGTTTTATAATTTAAAATGCATTAAAATATTGTAAGTTTGAAGAAAAAATAAAAAATGTAATTAAATTCATGATACTGTAGATTTTAAAGTTTTGACTAAATAAAATTGAAATCCAACATTTTTAACTTTTGAGTAAATAAAATTGAAATCCCTAGAATAATCTAATTACATAAAATAAAATATGTAGAACCCTAAAAACTAAATTAAAATTAAATTACTTTTAGCTAATGAAGCAAAAAATTAATCACCATCCATTTAGGCATGACTTAACTAGAGGGAGACAAAATTTGTGTTCATAATTTGTTTACTTGCCATGTGCTTCCCATCAAACCAAAATTCTCTCCACATTTATAGTTTTTTGTTGCACTCTCCTGACAATCCGACAATCTGCAAAGAAGAGGTCATTTTTTTCAGCCAATGACAATACAGATAAATCATTTCTAAATAATTTTTTGTTAAAAATTTATCATGTTGACATAGGAAAAGTACAAATTTAAATCAAATTTGTCTGACAAGAAAAATAATCCTATCTTTTGATTGGTTTGGAATCAATAGATTAATAACTAGATAAGTGCGAACTCATTGCAATAGGAAAATTTGGGCAGTTAAAAAATAAATTTGTGGAAGGCAAATGGATAGAAAAATAGAAAAACTTTGGCAGTTATATAGCACACTGAAATATATAAAAAAATATAAAAATATAAAAAAAGAGAAGGTGAACAGAATAAAAAATAAAATAAAATGAAATGCAACCCTAATAGATGGCATTTCTTTCCCACAAGGAGGTTATTTAGAATAAAACAATAAAATTATTAATTTGTGTTAAATTTGATTTATTAAATTTTTGCATACAATAATTTATTTTATTTTATTTTAAATTTAAGAATATAAATATTTAGATATCACTTAAGAATATAAATATTTAGTTGTAGAAACCTTACAACTTATCGTAGGTTTAAACACAGACAATAAAATAAAACAAAAGATATTTTTCTTTCTTTCTCTGGATGCTTTTATTTTGCTTTCTTTTTTTGGATGCATGTGCATGCCTAACCTTATTGTAACCCTAATTTTTAGCTTTCTTAGCTTAACTAAAACCCTATTTCTAAATCTAACCCTAATTCTAACCATAACCGTAAGATCACACTTACCATTGTTTTATAAGACTGACACTATATCTATCCCTATTTATAAGCCCAGCCCTAACTCAATACCTAAACAAAACCCTAATTCTAAGCCTTACCTTCATTCAAATCCTAATTCTAAACCTAACACTAACCTTAACCATTATTTGGTACATGAACAAAACATTAAATGTAACTAGATTTATAAACACAACTATAACCCTAATTAGATTAAAACTTTATTCTAACCCTGATTTTAAGCATAACCCTAAATAAAACCCTAATTCTAAACCTTACCTTCATTCTAATCCTAACTCTAAACTAATCGTAATTATACCCTAATTTTGGCCCTAACTCTAATACTAATCGTGACAGGCATGAAGGTGGACTATGGCTTCTTCCAAAAAGTCTCCTCTAGATTTATCATACAATAAAATAAACTAAAGAAATTACAAGTCTCCTATCATACAATAAAATAAATTAAAATTAAGAAAGCTAAATGAATAATTTCTTGTGAATGAAATGTATTTTAAGTTTTAAATAATTACAAGTTTTCAAAATAGAAAAAGATAATTATTGCTTTGTAGCTAACTTGAGTTAGTTTTTAGTAAGGGATTGCTTTATTATTAGTTTAAAAATATGATCATATTTTTTTAAATTTATGGAGTGCATAATTAAATTATTAGGTTAGTTTTTAGTAAGGGATTGCGTTATTATTTGTAACTTTTATATTTCAATTATTTCAAATAAAGTGGATGTTTTTTATATGTGTTTTGTCATTTGACAAGTTTTAATATTTTTCTAAAAGTAGTACTCTATCACCTCCTAAATTATAGCCTAATTTAAATTTATATTATGTTAACTTAAATTTAGAAATCAAAATTTAAGATTATCTACCACCTCCTAAATTATAGCCTAATTTAATTTTATATAATGTTAATTTAAATTTAAAACTCAAAATCTAAGATTATTTAAATACATATATATTATTTTAAAATGATTTTTTTCTTTTTTAAATGGAGTTGCTCAAGCCAATATTTTTAATCAAATACATCATTATAGTTGTGTTTATTATATAATTATATAATATATTACAAATATAGTTTAATCAAATAAATAATTTTATATATAAATCAAGAAAATAATTTATGCATGTATTTCATAATGTTCCTTAGTTTTAGATCATTTTAAACTCTTGAATTTTAGACTTTCATTAGGAATTAGAATTATGATTTGAGTAGAAATTCTATTGTTAGAGTGTCTTTTTTAAATTGTGGTTTCTATCTAATAAAATAAATGTTTTTAAATGGTGAGTCATAATCTCTTTTTATAAGACTGCATTTAAGTCTTCATAATTAAATGCATTTTTCTTAAAATTATCTAAGTTGTATTTTATTTATTTTAGGAAAAAATTATGTCTCATTATATTTAAAATATTTTTAAAAAATGCTATTTAAATTTACATTTAATTTGTTAGTTTTAATTACTTATGCACATTTTAAAAAAAAAAATTATGATATTATTTAGTTTTATTATTTCAATTTTGTAACTTTTTTTTTTTTGCAAAAAAGTGGATAAACCACTAAAATTATATTAATAAAAAGAGTTACAAAATGCCAGATTCAGTAACAGCATACCGGCAGGAACGAATTGGCAAAGAAAACCTCCGATTATAGCCTAAGTTTAACAAGATTATACATAATCGACTCAACAACATAGTTAGATCCAAAAATTGGGATCATGCCAGAGAATATACAATTTTTAAAAAAGGAATTACAAAACATCTGGCAGGTACAAAATCCAAAAAAAAATTGAACGAGATCCCCATTAATCTGCTATTTCAATAACCTGTAAGTCTTGATCTTCACCGTGTTCATCAACCTCTGCAAATTGAGGAGGAGGTGGCGGAGGAGGAGGCACATAGTTTAACAAAAATAGTAGCGCATTAAACACTTCCATAGCCGAGTTTGTCAATTGAGGACCCAATTCCTGCCTATGACAGTGAATGGAATTTCGGAAGGAGATGATACAATTGTTGCGAAGACCATGCGAAAAGGCATTATACAGGTAGTATAAACCAGGAATTCAAAACAAACATCTGCAGTCAAATAACCCTCCAACAGGAGCAGACCCTTCATGCACATCGTAATCAACTAAAGCAGAATTAAAAACATCAACAGAAAAATGCACATTTTGTATAAAATTTAGCCCCAAATCCCTTACCCTGTCACCAGACTGCAAAAGATCCATTGCATTGGACAAAAAGTGGGAAGCAACCTGAGAGGGATAAATAGCAACTGGAGTAGAAAGAGCTGGTAGATTACACACCTGGAGAATAGCATTACCCACCGATGCCTCATGAACCTGGAAGACTTCCTGCAGTGCATTAAAAGTAAAACAGCCTAGAAGGGGACGTTCCCAATTCTAGATTAGCCAAGAGAGTCTAGTATTCCGGCAAATGGAACCCATAGAAATCTACAAAAATTGTGCTGTAGAACAGAAGACAAGATACTAACACAGCTAACAGGGCAAAGAGCATAACCTTTTACCAAGAAGGTTAGATAACATGAAACAAAGCAACTACGGCAGCAGAGAACAAAAATAGAAACCAAGTAAATGCAAAAGATGCTGCTCATGTGTCATAAATGATAGGAATGATGAAATGCCAATTTCCATGTGCGAGATCTGCCAGCCGCCTCAAGGAGTAATCAACAAGGTACAATCCGTTCATTCGAAAACAATTCACAAAACTTAAAACGACGTCAGCTAAGCATCATGTAAACCATAGAATAATGCTAGTGATGAAACGTAAAATCTAAAAAATGAACCAAAATATCATGACTTAATCAATTGCATCCTTGGCCAAAATATAGCTTATACCGGGGATCTGAAGAAGAGAATCGGGAGTCCATTCAATAGCACTTTCATCAAAATTAAAAGCAATATTAGCTAGAAAATCAGCTAAAAGATTACCTTCTCGATAAATATGCTTAATTTGAAATGAATGAAACCTATTTAATAAATCTCTGCCCGCCTTAAGAATATAATCTATTTTCCAACTCGGAGAAGAATTCTTGGAGAAGGTTGAAACAATATTTAAAGAATCCCCTTCTACAATGATGTTAGTAAAATCATATTTTAATGCTAAATTCAAGCCTGCAATTAGAGCCAAAGCCTCAGCCTCATTATTTGTTAATGTACCAAGTTTAATTGACAAAGCTCTAAGAATTGTTCCATGTTGATTTCAAAGAACACAACCAGCACTGGAATTTCCTGGATTACCTCTACTCGCACCGTCAAAATTTAGCTTGATAAAAGGTGCAATGGGAGGGATCCATTTGATAACAGAACGATCAATCAAAGCTTCAGACTTAAAGCAAGAAGTATCAGGCACTTTTAACTGCTTCCAAGTTTGCAAAATCATATTATCCCAGCTTGTAAAAATAAGAGAACCTGCCTTCTTTGATAACAAGGATGCTAAAGTTACTTCTGAAATAGATGTTTCAACTTTGCCCAACTCAATATGAAGTGGATTAGTTACCCTTTTAAATATTCTATTGTTTCTTTCTAACCAAAGAGACCAAATGACAATGCTTGGCGAAACAATCCACAAAGCAGAAAAAGTAGACTTCGAGAATAGGATAGGCCAACTTTGAAAGACTTGTAGTAAAGAACAAGGAAGAGGACCTGACCAGTTCAGTCTAGAAATAAGCCAAGACCAAACCTGTGAAGAGAATCCACAATTCAATAAAAGATGATCAACAGATTCCTCCACTTCCTGACAGAAAGGACATAAGAAGGGATTTGCAACCCCAAGCTTAACTAATCTATCACTAGTAAGGATTCGAGAATGCAATGCTAACCATGAAAAAGCTCCTACTTTGGGCAGACATGAATCACTCCAGCAAAGCTTATAAGGCCAAGAGAGAAGTGTATTAGAATCCTTACTAGTTATACTTAGATAGCCTTGTTTAACTGTATAACGACCTGATTTCGAAGGAGCCTAGACTAACTTATCCTTTTCACCTGAGATAAATAGTCTGCGATCCTTCAAAATATTCCTAAGAAGAGTCTTTTGTTCTTCTGGAATCATGAACTCATCAAAGTTTTTCCATTTTACTGAATTAAAGGCTGAGTTAGGATCAACTTCATAATAATCTTTAACCTTTGTTCCCCACGCCTGACATAACAAAGATTTAATCTCGTGAAGACCTTCTGTGTTAATTAAAGGAGGATGATTATTCCAAGAATCATCCCAGAAAAGAGCAGAACTTCCATCGTGAATAACCCAAGATAAATAAGAAGAAATAACTTCTCGACAATGTATCAAAAAATTCCACATGTGAGAACCTGCCTTTGGATTTCGAAGAGTAAATAATCTTTCAGGATTAAAAGAATCTAGATACTTAGCATACATTATTCTCCCCCATTTAGAAGTTGATTTTTCATACAAATTCCAAACAAGTTTAGCTCCGAGAGCTTTATTTTGAGCTGCAATATCATGGATGCCAGCTCCACCAAATTGTTTTGGAGTGCATATTTTATCCCAAGAAAGGAGTGGAATCTTTCTCCCCTGTAAATTAGTGCCATTCCAAAGGAATTTCCATAACATATTCACAATAAAAGTAAGTATAGTTTTTGGGACTTTTAAAATTGATAACAAATAAACTGGAATCGCTGATAAAACTGTTTTAATCATCAAAAGTTTTCCTGCCAAAGTAAGCCATTTGCCTTTCCAGGAAGATATTTTAGTTTTTATACTTGATAGAAGCTTATCCCAGAACATGTTTTTAATTGAACCCGAAAACAGAGGGATTCCTAGATACCTTGAGGGTAAAGTGTCAATTTGAAAACCAAGATGCTTAGCTATCCTACTTTGCACCAAATTAGAAGAGAAGAAAAAGAAAATTTTAGATTTACTATTGTTCACTTTTTGACCAGATACTAAACAATATTTAGAGATGACTTCCTTCAGAACTCTAGCTTCTTCCATCATAGGTTGTCCAAACAACAAAGTATCATCTGCAAACAAAGCATGCGTGATAGAAAAAGGAATTCTAGGAATATTAATCCCTCTCCAATGACCCAAAGTATTCTGACTCAGAATTAGTCTACTCAAACCTTCAGCTATTAAAATAAAAAGAAAAGGGGAAAGAGGGTCTCCCTGTCGTATGCCTTGAGAAGATTTAAAAAATTTAGATTGCATACCATTAATCAACACTGAAAAACTGACACCAGCAATACAGGATTGGATCCATTTACACCATTTAGAAGAGAAACCAAATTTGAGGAGTACTTTGAATAAAAAATCCCAAGATACTTTATCATAAGCTTTTAGCATATCCAATTTAATCATCATTGCAGGAAGTTTGTGTTGATGAATTGAATGGATTACCTCATGAGCGATCAAAGCACCTTCTGAAGTTTCCTTGCCTGGGACAAAACTGCCTTGTTCATCAGAGACAATTTTTGGAATTAGTGAAGCTAGTCTTAACGTTATTGCTTTGGAAATGATCTTATAAAAGGTATTACATAATGAAATGGGTCTGAAATCAGCAAAGGAGGAAGGAGAATTGATTTTAGAAATCAAAGCAATTAAAGTTGAGTTTATCTCTCTCAGAACAGTTCTATTTCGCCGAGCTTCTTCTACAGCCAGCCAAATATCCTTGCCCACAAAGTCCCAGCATTTTTGAAAAAAAAGAGGAGTAAAACCATCGGGGCCAGGTGATTTATCTGGTTCTAAGGAGAAGACTACTGCCTTAACTTCTTCCATGGTAAACTTTTTCATCAATTCCAAATTATCTGCAGGGGAAATGAGAGTAGGAATATGATCCAGGACTTCAGAAACAGTTGTACTAGGGATCTGAATTAGATCTTTAGAGAGTAGTTTCTGAAAATAGTTGATTCCTTCTTTTTGGATAAGAGAAGCATCATGTAAAATGTTACCCATAGAATCTTTAATGGAGAAAATAGAATTTCGATGCCTTCTTAGCATGGTCAATACATGAAAAAACTTAGTATTTCGATCCCCTTCCTTTAGCCATACTTCCCTAGATTTCTGTTTCCAAAAGAGTTCTTCCTGAGATAAAATTTCCTCTAATTGTGCTTGTAACATTTTTATATTTTGAAAAGATGCATTATCCATGCCATTAGAGATAATTGTTTCATTTAACTGTTGTAATTGAAGTTGTAGGGCTGCTTTTTGGGAAAAAATGTTACCAAAAGAGGATTTATTCCAATTCATAATTTTTTTCCTTATAAATTTTAAACGTTCATTAACCCAATACATACGTGAACCATTGACAAAAGGAGCATTCTTCCACCAGGATTCTAGTAAGGATAAGAAATGTTTATCTCTAAACCACATAGCTTGGAATTTGAATGACGACCTTAGAGTTTTTTGTTTCCCGAAAGTGACACCAAGTTGAACAGAAATAGGAAAATGATCTGAAGCTGTAAAAGGAAGAATAGAAGTACCAGAAATATTTGCCTCAAGACACCATTCAGGAGAAAAAAGAAACCTATCCAATCTTTCTGTTATATTTAAAAAGTCGTTCCTCCTGTTTGACCAAGTGAAACTCCCATTGAGTAGCGGGCTATCTAGTAATGCATTATCAGCTATGAACCCCTTAAAGTCCTTAATTACCCTCTGAGGTGGGGAGATTCCACCTGTTTTTTCTGACAGACAAGATAAAGCATTAAAATCCCCCCCTAAAATAACTTTCTCTCCAGACAAATGCTCTAGAAGTGCTGTGAGAGTATCCCAACAATGTTTTTTTTCTCTAGTTGCAGTAGGACCATAAATATTAAATAACCAAAAATTAACAGAGGAAGAAGTAATCCTAACCAAAAGAAAATTTGGAACAGAGCAAATTAACTCTACTGCACACACTGTACTATCCCAGAGAACAACCAGCCCACCGGAGGCTCCTTGAGAGGGAGAATGAATATACTTCCATTTCAACCAGCTTGGGAAAATTCTATCAGCTTGAGAAATTGATAATTTTGACACCTGAGGAATCTAATTGATGCTTTATCAAGCATCTTTTGTTAGGGGAATTAATGCCCCTAACATTCCAAGAGAGGAGCTTCATTGCTCGCGGGGAGAGTTCCTTACTCTCTCCGATCTCAGACATGTTTCCAAAGTGGCCTGTAGGCCCGCTTTTATTTCTTCTTGCGTTTTAAAAGATTTTGGTTTACGTCCTCTCTTAGAGGGAGAGAGAGAGCTCTGTTTAGTAGGTGAATCCTGACTCAACGATTGAGAAATGGAAAGTTTGGATGAAAAATCATATACCTCACTATTGTCTCTTAAAATAGCAGAATGTTCTTCCTTCCCCTAACTAAAGCAACTCTCAGGATCAACACCAGGGACAGGGGTATTTAAATAAAGTGAATTACCAATAATAGAACTTGGTTGTTCTGCTATTACCTCATTTGCCAATTCATCAATAAGATCAGAAGCAACATTATGAATAGTATTTTCAACAAAAACTTGTGCTTCCTCTTTAGTAAAAGGAAATCCATCCGATTCTAAAGCAGGCAGTTCGTTTACTACATCCCTTGAACAATTTGCCTCAGAATTAAAGGAGTTGAACAAACATTTCTTAATGCTATCACTAGGAAAAGCAGGAGTTTCAATATCTTCAGGTTTACCAATTACAAATTCAAAAGAACAGTCATCCTCTAACCCTGTAGCAGTCTGAAGAGCTTCTTTAGAAATGGTAGTATTGACAAAATGATTAAGAGATGCTTCCCCTATATTAACAGAATCTAAATTGTCCTTATCATAAAACGCTTCTTCAGAGTCGTCACAAGATTTAGGTGAATGCAATACTTCCTCTTTATCAATCGCCATAGGGTTTTCAAAAACAATTACCTGTTTCCAATTTCCAAATTTAGAGTGGAACTCAACAAATTTGGGAAAGGGGAATGAAGTATTGAGGACTATTGAAAACCTAATTGGCAGATCTGGTTTTTCAAAAGAGGACAAATCATGCTTAATGAAGAAACCCAGTTTCTTAGCGCAAAATTCAATAATGGAAAAATCTCGATATTCCAGAGGTAAATTTAGCAAAGAGATCCGAAAAGGAACAAAGTTCATACTAGCTTTAACCGGATCAAAATTTGGTTCCCATTTTTGGAGACAAATCCCTTTGCCATGATAAAACCACAATTTTTGACTAAGGGTTTCATCTCGGAAACCCCCATTATAAAAAACCACTATAAAAACACATAAATCTTTGTTCAAAAAGAAGACATCTGAAACCCCTTTCCATGTAACCCTAACCCATGCAAGAAATTCATCAAAATTAAATGTAGGGTTCCAAACTTTACCAATAAGGGCTCGAGAAGTAAGATCTTGCACAGAGGGAATGACCATATCCTCTGAGATATCAATGTTTACAATGTCTATGGAAGCCCTTTCCTCCTGAACAGGAACATCGTCAGCACGAGTCTGGGTAGATTTAGCTGATTTTTCCTTCCACACCTGACGGACTCCAAAACCTGGATGCATTGAAGTAAAATGAAATTGATAGCCATTAAGCCTTTTAGCATACCTAGGGTTTTGGAAGCGAGGAGGGTCAGGACGCCCCAGAGGTCGTCGTTGTCGAACATGGCGAACATCCTCTCGAAACCTTCTACGCTCATATTGAGGAAAAACGGAAGGCCGCTGTGCCCTAAGTGCCTCAAAAAACAAACTTTCTTGCGAAGGCAAAGGTCTTCGCTTGAAGACCCTATAATTTTGTCGCATTATTTTTGTAACTTTTATATTTCAATTATTTCAAATAAAGTGGTGGATTAATTTTCTATTTAAATTATTTTAATTAGAATATTGTAGAAGTATGTTTTTGATATGCTTTTGTCATTTGACAAGTTTTAAATTTTTTCTAAGATTAGTGCTCTATGACCTAAATTATAGCCTAATTTAATTTTATATAACATAATTTTTTTTAAGATAAGTTGTTACAAGTGGGGGTAACTCCATAAAATAATAAATGAAATAAAATTATATAACATAATCTTATACTATATTTTGTAATGTTATTTCTTATCTTAGTGTTAATTAATTTTATTATAGAGTTATTTTCAATTAAGAGTTTAATTGATTTTACCATAGAATTTTATTAAATTAAGAGTTATTCTAGATTTAATTTGTTTTCAAAAGTTGATTTTTAACATATATTTGAAAATATAAGTTGTTATTTATTTATTTTTAAACAAAATTCAATTTTTTTTTCCAAAACTAAAACAATTAAAAAAATAATTCCACCATTTACATATGATCGTTATGAAAAAATGAAAAAGGGAAAACAACTTGGTAAGAGAAAAGATGAAGAAGACAAACTATTAGAACACAAAAGAGTAGAACAAAGTGGAGCAGAGCATACCAAAGTAGACCAGAACAGAGCAGAAGAGAGCAAAGCAGAGTAGAAGAAAGTAGAGTATAGTAGAATAGAGTAGAGTAGAACATAGCAAAGCAAAGTAGAGCAGAGCATAGCAGAGTAGAACAAATCCGAGTATAGTAGAACAGAGCAAAGTAGAGAAGAATAGAGCAGAGAAGAGTGGAGTAGAGAATAACAAAGTAGAACAGAGTAGTGTATAGTAGAACAGAACAGAGTAGAGCATATCATAGCAGAGTAGAGTAGAGCATAGCAGAGTAGAGTAGAGCAGAGTAGAATAGAGTAGAGTAGAGCAGAGTAGAGAAAACTCAACAGAGCAGAGTAGAGTAGAGCAGAGAAGAGTAGAGCAGAGAAAAGTAGAGCAAACTGAATAGAGTAGAGCATAGTAGAGCAAAGCAGAGTAGATAAAATAGAGAAGAGCATAGTAGAGCAGAACAAACTCAACATAGCATAGCATAGTAGAGCAGAGAAAACAAAGCAAAGTAGAGCAGAGCAAACGGAGTAGACCAAAGCATTGTACAAGAGGGCATAGAAATAATAATCTGTATATCTAAAATGCTATTTATACACATGAATACATACTTGGTGCTCTTTGATGGTGTTGTTTTCCCCCAAAAGCTTTCTCCACTATAATTAATATGAATCCAAGCACTACAATATTCTATATTTAATGAATTTCCAAAAATTATAAATTAAAAAATGAATTTTTCACAACTATAACTCTAAATAGATTAAAACCTTATTGTAACCCTAATTTTAAGCATTACCCTAATTATCACCCTAACCCTCAATCTAATCCTAATTCTAATCTAACCTTGACTCTTAGCTTAACTGAAACCCTATTTCTAAATCTAACCCTAATTCTAACCATAACCATAAGATCACACTTCCCATTGTTTTATAAGACTAACACTATATCTATCCCTATTTATAATCCCGACCCTAACTCAATACCTAAACAAAACCTTAATTCTAAACCTTACCTTCATTCAAATGATAACTCTAAACCTAACACTAACCTTAACCATTATTTGGTACATGAACAAAACACTAAATGTAACTAGATTTATAAACACAACTATAACACTAATTAGATTAAAACTTTATTCTAACCCTAATTTTAAGCATAACCCTAAATAAAACCCTAATTCTAAACCTTACCTTCATTCTAATCCTAACTCTAAACTAATTGTAATTATAACCCTAATTTTGGCCCTAACTCTAATACTAATCCTGACCCTAATTCTAACTTGAACACTAACCCTAACCCTAATATAATATAATATATTTTTTTAATTATTATATTATAATAATATATTTACCTCACATAGGTGGAATAGGCACCTTGAGAAGGATATCTCTCGGCATACTTTAGATATATTTTTTAAATATAGGTATGCTAGTTTTAAATATCAATATGAATTTATATTAAATTATTGATTATACAAACAAATGGAATTATCATTATAATATATTTTTACTTATGTTATATTATAGTAAAATGAAATATTGATATATATTTGTGTATAAGTTTTAAATATTAATTGATGCAACCAAACTTTATAGCATAATATTCAACACCATTATTATTGCAAAGATATTCAGAAACTTAGAAATATTTTCAAATCCTCCTTCTCATTCCATTTCATCCTACTAAAACTGAAAATAAATACTAACTAAAAGACGACTAATCGTCAACTTTTTAATCTAATTGCATGTAAAACTTGAAAACTAATTAGAAAAAATAACTTTAAAAAAATAGAAAAAACATTAAAACCTCATTTTGAGGCCCTAGATGATTGGAAAAGATCCCAAAAAATCTGTCAAAACAACAACCTAACGAATTTACCAATTCAATGGGATTTTTAATAAACTCTTCAAGACTCATTTGCCCACCAAATTTCAGCTCCAACAGACCCCCGGGTCATAATTTATGACCTCCAGAAGTTTTTGCATCATTAATATATTTTTAATAATATAAATAGTTATATATAATTATATTGTGTAATATATATATATATATATATATATATAATTTTTCTTGATTGTAATTATAATATTATAATTAATATATACAATGAAGGACAACATAAATAATCATATAAATATCAATATTATATTAATATAAATATTACACAACATAAATTGAAATAAATCTACAAAGAAATGTGAGATATTGGAGTGGAAAAAAAAATATCTCTCTAAATTCCCTACTTGATAGTTCAATTATTTTACGAAATGGATATTCTTATGACATGTTATGTTAAGGCTAGGGATATGTCTTCTATGGAGGTGTTATTTTATCATTTTTTATCTTTTCCTTCCTTCATGGAGTTGATTAGAACTTGCTCATCCATACCTATTAGATACACTTATGTAATTTATGCATGGACATAATGATGATCATATGCATTGTGATAGTTGTGAGTACATAACTAGTGAGGATATACATTATGGCACACCTTGTAGGAGGGCCATAGAAAATATAGTTTTACCTCCTTCACCTATGCATTAAATGATTACAACTTTTAATGATACATCTCTTATATGTCATGCTAGATTGTCTCCATGGATTCATGTTCTTTGAATGCACTAACTTCTTTTATACTTTAGTGTGTATAATGATAATTTTTCTCTCATTTTAAACCTATGGACATATGATATAGGTACACATCATACCTTCAGCCACATATGATAATGAAGGTATGATGATGATCAACCTTCACTCATCTAGTGATATACTTGTTGCATTTAGAATATTTATTTGTAATGTTTATCCTAGCAATGAGATTTATGATGATTGCACTTCTTCTATCACTAGTAATAGGTATATTTTATTCACCTTGACATGAGTTCATTAACCCACTTTACTCATGATGAATACTAGGAAAAATAATAAATTAATATTTGGATCACTATAATATATTAATATTTAATAGTCATAGACAAATATATATCAATATTCCTTCTTTTTTATTGGTAAGATTTGATTTATATTATATGATAAAAAAACTATACAATGTTTGAGCTCCATGAGCAGAGAACTATTAACCGTAACGACCACCCTTACATCAATTATCAAAAATGCCCCCCAGAATGTCCTCCATGGGACTGAGCTACCAGTCTTTACATTAAGCATAGAAGACTATTAACATACTGACCCAAACTTGCAGACCATAGACATACTTTATCAGAAAACAAACATAAAACCCCAAACTTATAGACCACCCATCAGCAGACCATAAACAAGCCAAGACCCGAGCCATCAAATCTCCCCTTCAGCAAAGAGATAGTCCCTGAATTCTCCAATCCACTCGAAGCCTTCGACTGGAGTAAGATTTAGCATTTTCTTTAGGAAATCTCTGCCTCTGTGTGACATAACCCTATGGGCAGTTAGTTCATCTCCTCTGATATCCAAAATAAAAAGAAATTAGTTGATTACTTCACCTGGCTGGTTAACCTTGGCCAAATCCTTCGGCCTGGGTAACCCCACTCCTCTCTCAGTAGCCTCCAACACTTCATCAAGTCCCTCTAGCAGGTTCTGCTTGAATAGATGCATCACCAACACCTAAACTTCCTCCTTAGTTGTCATCACATTGAACAAAGATGCCACCACCCACGAGGAAATATCAGTGTCCACCCGATACCTTTCTCCATCACTGACAAAGGCTTTTCCAAGAATGAGTTTCACTGCACCAATGGTGAAGGCATCGTTCTGGTGAAGCACCCTCTGTAGCCTTAGCTCAGTCACCTTGCCTTTAAACACCATCTGCCTAACCCTACTGGTTAGGAAGATTGGTGACTCCATTCCTTCGTACTTAAATGATCAGCCGAGAGATGAAAAATGAGAATCAGTGGGGGATCATTTGCCATAAACCAAACTACAACTAAAGAACTTAAAGCCTTGCAAAATAAAGGAAAGGAAGCTGCCCAAAAATGATGACAAAGGACGTGTAAATGGAGAGTTATTCCTTGACCAGCTCATGCCCACATCCACTTACTATCTCGAGGAGAATGGCCAGCCATTGACATTCAAGAAAATGATTAAAGACTATCAATCCAAGCATGAAAGCTTGCATATCCGACTGCCACCCACCACCTCAAATATGCAAATTAATAATTAAAATGAATGCCTCTTACTCTGAATTCTCCATAGCTACCTACAACTGCTGACAGTGCGACCAACTCAACTCCTTTTGTGGAGATGGCCACCTCAGCTTTGTGAGGTGGTGCCCACCCTACTGCCTACACATCAATATTTCATTTTACTATGTTATAATAATTGAAAGTATAATATCTATACACACACACACACGCACACACACACACATACAATGAAGGAAAAAAAATCATATTAATATAAATATTATATTAATATGAATATTACACAACATAAATTGAATTAAATCTTCAAAGAAATGTGAGACATTGGAGTGCTATGTAATTTCATTCTTTTTCATTAAAAAGGAATAATATAGGTTTTGAAGGGATCCTAAAACCCTTTAAATGCACATAAGAATATCAAAAAATATATTAAGTATGAATTAATATACATTTAATTATTAATATATATAATGAATAAAATTTAATAATCATATTAATATGAATATTATATTAATACAAGTAATAGACTATAATAACTTAATATTTGGATCACTATAATATATTAATATTTAATATTTATAGACAAATATTTTATTTAACTATGTTATGATAATTAATATATATAGAATGAAGAAAAAAAATCATATTAATATCAATATTAATATTAATATGAATATTACAAAATATAAATTGAATTAAATGTACAAACAAAGTGAGATATTGGAGTTCAAAACAAGATGTCTCTAAATTCTCTACTTGATAGTTTACTTATTTTATGTAATTTCATTGTTTTTTATTAAAAGGGAGTAAAATAGGTTTTGACGGGATCCTAAAACCCTTTAAATGTATATAGGAGTCAAAGAAACAATAGCAAAATAGTAGTCATACTACAAAGAAAACTAAATACAATGAAGAAAAAAAATAATCATATTAATATCAATGTTATATTAATATGAGTATTACACAACATAAATTGAATTAATTCTACAAAGGGATGTGAGATATTGGATTGCAAAATAAGATATCTCTCTAAATTTGTAACTTGATAGTTTAGCTATTTTATGTAGCAAGTAGTAAAATGCTATAATAAATGAAAAAGAGACTCAAGAATTGGCAATATTAGACTAAAATTCACATTTTCTAACATTCTCCAATGCAAACTCCATTCTAGTGTATGCTAACCAAACAAATATTAAATCAAACTCAAAATAAACTAATCAATTCATGAAGAGTATTTACCAATAAATGAGTTCCATATCAATATTAAACATATATTTAATCTAAGAAAAAAATTTCAACTACAAAACACATACTATTATTACAACACTACAAGGTAGGTACTTGTCACTACATGGCACTTGTTATTATCAAAATATTTTATTTTTTAAAATTATATTGCAATTGTGAAAAATGTATTCTTGACGTAATTTTTCTATTTAGTTTTGTATTTAATTTGAGGCAATGTCTTAATTTTATATATAGTTACAAATGGCACATTTTTGTGTATAGTTGGGCTTGCATACTTAGCTTTGCTTGCACCTAACCCCATTATTATTTCTTATCTCTATACTTATGTGTATGCAATCTTAGTTAAATTGGCTTATTTGTATGATTTTGATCCAATCCTTATCCATGATTCAATCCTACCAGATACAAATCCAACTTGACTGTTTGGCCCAAGTTGTATTCATGGGTGTGAGGGTCATGTGACGTCATTCTCATAACTATGATCTTGATTCATATTAAACGTAAAAACCAAAATCAAACACTTATCCAACTGGCCCCATATCACACTTTGGTCCTAGGTTGACTATGCACAAACCTTCAAATTTTGATGTTAGAATTATGTATAAAAAGATATTAATTTCTATTCATTCTAATCATCAAAGATCATTGGCTATCACAAGAGAAATCATCTTCATTTGCACTCAAATCAAACAAAGAATCTAGCATATCTAATCACACTCATCCTCATGCATGTGAATTACCTAGCTATCATTTTATTCATCTAGTGATTTGGCAAAATCTATCCTTAAGAAATTCAAAGTTAATATGTGTTTTAGAGTTATAGTTGCCCATTTATTTGAGTGTGGTCAATATTCAAATGAAATAATTGGTGATTATGTGATGAAATTCTCTTCTATGTGTTCCAAATTGATCACACATTTGTATGATTCAAAGTTTCAAACCATTTTAATTAGATAAATTATCAAACCAATTCAAAATAATGTGTACCTCAATAGTTTTGTTTTCATTCATGGATTTATGTGCTCATGTTGAAATAGTGGAATCTAAGTTGCTTGCATGAAAAGAATTTAGTTATGGTCGAAGTCAAAATGCTTCTTACCCTTCTAGGTTTCAAAAGTTAAATTCATTTCTAAGGGTACTGAAACAAAGGAAAATATAAATCAAGTGTCTAATACATTTACTTTTCCTTTTGCTAAACCATGTAAGAGAAGAGAGTTTAGTAAAACTGACTATTCTATGGACAATGTTCTTCAAACATTATTGAGAGAATATATTATTACTTTTCCTCATGTCTGTCCTATAAATATGACTCAACCACTCCATATATGGTATAATTAGAGTGCATATTGCAATCATCATCATGTTAATGGATAGTTTATAGAAAAATTCATAGGGCTTAAACATAAGGTTTTGGATCTAATTGATAATAACATAGTCAAAGTTGGAGGAATAAATGATAATGGTAATCCATTAGTTGCATGTGCTTTAAGTAATTTGGAAATCTTTACAAATCCATTTTGAAAGCATTCCAACAATATAGAGGCTTTTGCTATGGAGGATATTAACGATAATGAAGATGATTATGCCTTTTTGGGTAATACTGATTCTATATCTTCTTCTATGCCACCATTGATTACTTTTTCTCATGAAGAAATTCCAAAAGATAATTATTATGGTCTATTGTATATTGAGGGAAGTATTCATGGCACATCCCCTACTCAATTTCTTTATAGATTGTGCATGTGAATACAATATTTTCACTGAAGAGAAATTATTTAAGAATCATGTCAAGGATATAGATTAGGTAATTGTGAGATCACGATGGGCCAAAAAAACCCTTAAGTGGCAATGAAAATGCTAAAAAATAGACTTAAGCAACTTAGAGTGAAAATTTGAATGGGTTATCTACACAATTTGAAAACTATGTAGTAATAAAACTTATAGGAAATTGAATATAGTTTATGGACTACTAGTTCTTTTTGAAAAAATTGAATTAATTTGGTGAAAATTAGATATTTTAATGACCTACACTATTGTCATCCTCAAATTTATCTACCTTCAATTTGTAGGATGACCCCTACGAAACTTGTTCGTTGCATAGCCTACAACTCTAAGCACACAAAATGAGGTGATTTCCATTTATCTTTGTGCATGGTCCCCTAGGTCTGAAGAGTTCATTTGAGTATCACCTCTCATTGGTTTCTTGAAGTTTACAAAAACACAACAAATGGAAAACAAATCAAATAAAAAAGTTTGATGCTTTTTTGGAGTTAGAATATTTTTGTCAACATGTAAGGGTGGTATTTTTCACTGCCAATACATGTTGGTTTCTTTGTACATGCATAAGCGGCATTTTTTGCCGCCGATGCAAGATAGTCTTCTTGTCACATGCAAAGGAAGCAAAATTTTCCACCTATGCATGTTCTCTCCTATAAGTTTATGCTTAAGCGACGTTTTTCACCACCTGAACAACAATCACTTCACACAAAGCGCATTTAATACACTTTCAGTTTTGTGGTTTTGGCATTTTTAATTTGGTTTTAAATCATTTTATTTTTATCTCCTTTTGTCTTCACGATTGCTTTGCATCCCTGGAGCCTTCGAATTTTCCAAAATGTACACAGCTAAACGGATTCATTTGAGAATTTGAACTAGGGTTTGGTTTACATTTTATTCTTTCTATCATGTGTTTGTAATCTTTTTGTTTTCCTCATTCAACTAGTTCAAACCCTATTTTATTTTTCCCCTGATAAGATTTTTGTGTCTTTCCAATGAGAATGTATCATTAGTTTTGTGAGGCCTACCTTTGTCACTACTGTTCGTGAGACTATTTGCAGTGCTATTGCTATTACTTTTATGTTGGGAAACTATTGAACCTAGAATCTTGTTTATTAAACCTAATTGATTTTTAAGAAAATAATTGTGAAATGGTAATTAGATGTTGCTTTTAAGAAAATGATGAATGGATAATATTAGAAATAGAACTTTAATGTGATTTCAGTATGATTATATGGCAGAATGTTTAGGTATACATGTATTTAAATTGCTTCGGCTATGATATCTTTATGTGTCATTAACTTCGAGTTTGAGTGTGCAGGTATTACTAACGAAACCACAAATACAGGAGATCATTCCATACCCTATGTTGTATCCCTTGTGAGCCGATCTAGTTCCACGAGGAACTAAGATCAACCTCGTGTTTGGTGAAATGTTGTAATGTGTAATGTTGTAATGTTGCATGAGGTCAAGGGAATTAGGGCTATCTTCTGATTTACTTATATTGTGATATGTGTTGTAAGAAATGTTGTTTTGAATCTTGTTTAAACTTTATTTCTTTTAGACCCTCTTCTTGTGTTTTTACTTGACTTGAGGAGTTCTAACTAGGTAAAAATCAACCTTGGGTTATACCCCATGGGTCTAGGGACCCTTTTGACTAGGATAACCTTGGGATAACCTCCATATTGTCACTCTAACTTCACAGTGAAGTTAAGTGACGAATTTGGAAGCATAGGAATAATGGGATGAGTGGAATCCACACTCAGGCCCACTTCCAAGTCATAAAAGGACTCCATGATCCCCCAATAATGGAGTGCTTTGTCTCTTTGTGCCTCTCTTTTGGTGGCAGTTCCCCATAAAAAGGGTGGTGTGTCATCCACTTCCTTGTTATTTTATTTTTAATTATTAGGTAATTTTATTCCTCCTTGTGTTGTAAAAGGGCTATAGTGGGGAACCTCTTGAGTTGGGTTAATTGTTTTAAGTCCACTAGGATAATGGATGAGGAGTGGGTTTAGTTTTTTAATGCCACTTGGGAATAAGGGAAAATAGAGGGAAGTGTTTTAAAAGAGAGAGGAGGAGGAGAGTAAGGGGGTTGGATTAATGTGGAAAGGAGGAGAACTTGGAGGGGAGGCTAAGGGTGGAGCTCTTCTTCAACTACATCCATAATAGGGCTTGTAAAGTTTAGTGAACCAGTTACTCACCCATGTATGTTTTGTTCTTGTTTGATGAATGAGGATTGCAAATTGTGTCTATGTGTTTTCTATTATTTTGGGGTTTGTGTTGGGTGTTGAAAGAGCTCCTTCCAGTTGGAAGGCAATGCTCATCATGTATAGGGAAGGGAAGGTGTGAACCTCCTCGGGTGTATTCTTGTTCTTGTTATATGGAAGCCTTGAGGGCATGTTGGTAATTTGAGCCAAGAGGGCTTTAACGCTTGAGAGCCTATTTGGGATATCCCTGGAATTTTGATTATTTGGATGGCTTGAGGCCATGAGAAAGTTTAATTTTGTTGGCTTGAGGCCATGAGATATATTGTGATTAAATGTTGAGAAGAATGACACCTTGAATTGAGAGAGTCTACTTCCCTACCCTCTTTAAACTCACCTTAGCTGAGTTTTTGTATTGTGTGTAAAACCATGGGAGTGTGTGTGTTATTTGCTTTGATTGTTGTTATTCAATGTTGTGAAGTGTACTGGTCTATTCTACCCTGGGTGTGTGGATGATCTCCCTAGCTCAGGGGTGACCCTCTTGCGGGTCTATGGTAGGGAGGAGAGCTAGTTGGTTGGTGTTTTTCTTCTTTGTTGGTATGCAGGTTTCTCTTGGAGCATGTAGTAAAGATTGGAGGAGTTTATCTTGTTTAGAGAAAATGTCCTTTTCCCTTGTTGAAAAGAGAGCTTGGTGTTTTAAAGTTTCATCCTGTAAGAGTTTTAGAGGAGAGATCTTCTCTCTTTGAATTTGTTGTAAAAGTTGTTATTTTGGGAGTGGAGAGAAAATCCTTCCTTACTATGTTGTTAGTTGTGATTTTATTTGGATATTTCATTATATTATTGGTGTGAGTAGTAAGAAGTGAAAGTTATTTTATCCAAGGAGTAGATTTGAATATTTTCTTGTAGAAATATATATTTGTAAAGTTGTGAAAATTAGTTGTGGATGTATGCAAAATTGATAAGATTTATCCACTGTATTGTTTAGTGAAAATGATATTTTCATTAAATTTTATAAGAAGTGAAATTGTCTTTTAATAAAAAATTAAGATTTGAATTAGATGTGCATTAGAATTTCATCAAAAACGTTTTACATTTCTGCTATAATGAATTTGTGAAAAGAAGGATTTATTAATTATTCTGTAATTATTCTTAATTTCTTCTTTACATTGCATTGGAAAGTACTTGTGAAAAGATGAATTTTAATTGACATTTGCAAATTGGAATCTATATTTATTTTTGGATTATTTCAAGTAATTGTTAAAATTATAAACTGAAATATTGAAGAAAATTGTGAATTTGTATAGATCCTATGACATGGTTATAAGAAAATATATATATATATATAATTAAACTGAGAATCTATGGAATATACACATTTTGAATATCTTATGCTAAAAATATATATATGTATATATATATAAATATATATATTATTTAATTGTAATTGCAATTAAGATCTTATTGTATATATATGTATATATACATATATATATGTATATATACATATATATATATATATATATTTATATTTATATTTATTTTTGTTTTAAAAAAATCATGAAATAACAAATGAAATGAAGAAGAAGTTCGCAGTTTACAATGTATGCACAGTCGAACAATAGATGTGGTAAGGTGGGGGTTTAAACCCCCACCGAAGCTTTTAACAAAGAGGGTGTGGGGAGGGGCAGAACCCCCACCCACACCCCACGCAGTGGGATGTGGGTGGGGCTCTGCCCCTCCCCACACCCCCGCCGTGACTCAAGACCCCCGCCCATGGGAAACCCATAGTGTCGCCTCCTACAGCTCCCTTCCCATCGCTGCATGCGTCGGCCTCCCCGCCGACTCTGTGCCCGCTGCCATCGCTCCCCTGTCTGCAGCCTCCACTCACTACCTCCGCCCACCTCCATAACCACGACCTCCCCTACGACCAGCGCCGCCCTCCACCACCGTCGCTGCCTTGCCTTCAATACCCTACAAACATCTCTCTCACAACAAATAATTAGGGTTATTTAACCCATGGCTATGAGTGGCAATGTCATAACAAAATGGCATAAAAATATAGGTGGAGTTTCCACTAGCTTGGTTTAAATGTTTTTGAATAAAAATAAATGTATATATATATGTGAGTGCATATATATATATATACATTTATATATGATATTTTCTATAATAATGTGGGGTTTCAATTAAAGAGAAAATTTATTTCATTAGTGATATTTAAATGAATGATTTTATATATATATATATAATTGTAATGCATTTAAATATGTAAATATTTAATTAATCGTTTATCCATTGTGAAATGGGGAAATTAAATATATATATATATATACATTTAAATAAATATTTAAAGAAATAATGAAACAATTAATTTTGACATTTAATATTTAAAATTCAACAGATCGATCTGTAATAGAAACTGTGATCTCAAAGTTAAATTATTACCAAATGGTAGACTATTAAAATGAGACAATTTACGGAATAAATAGATAATTAAATAAATAGATGATGGAATGTAATAAAAGGAGAAATGCGAGCCAATATTGAAATAAACTGAAAAAACCAATTAAAGGTCAACCACCTACCAAGGGAATCCTAAATGTTGAAAATTAAAACCAGCATAAACATAGTGATCGATATCAATATGCACACGTGTGTAGAATATTCTGTTAGCAACAGTAGCTTTGACGACTTAAACCTATGCAACCGAGCACGCTTACGTGTGCGAGGGGAAATTTCAAGTAGTAAAGGAAAATTTTTGACAGTTCATATCATGACCACATGTCGCATGTGGACATGACACGTGTGTTGCGTGTTGTGACCACACGTGAAATGTGGGCATGACAAGTTTTTTCCTCTTTTTATTACATTTTTTGAGATACCCCTCAGTTGGCATTTGTTTTTTCCATTTTAATTTTTGGTTCGACCCTAGTCTCGACAGAAGTTTTTACCGCCATCACATTTCTTTTTGGTTGGGCTTCTTTGAAACTATCTCTGCATTTTTTGTTGACACTGTGACATTTTAGATTCGATCTCTTTAGATGTAGAGGCAGTGAAAATTGCCAGCCCTACAAGAGTTACTTCTTCAATACATAGTTTTCACCAAACTAAGACTTAACCCTATATGTAGGGGCAGTGAAATTTGCCACCCATACATGTTATTCCCATGAACATGAGATATAGGGGAGGCAATTTTCACCTCCAGTGTATGACTTAAAACATTTACGAGATAAGTGTAGGGGCAGCGATAATCACCACCCATACACAAATGTTATATTTCACATAAGATGCAGAAGCATGAATTTTCACTGCCGATACACTCGCAAGTTTTACCCCTTGCAAAATGGCTCAGGTGAGATCAAGAAATTGCATACAGTAAGACAAGAACTTAGCCATGCATTATATCAACATGATGTTGCATGCCATGTCATTGCATGACTGAAGAAAGAGAGAGAGGTGTAACTACCACAGTTGCTATGGCATATTTTGAAACACACAATTTTCATGTTGTACTGCTAGATTCTCCTAGCCACAAGGATTTTGTTCCAAATATGATTGTGGGTGCCTTACAAGTAGATGTTGCTATCTTAGTTGTGGATGCATCTATAGGTGCATTTGAAGCAGTGCTTCTCCTCAGTCGGTTGATGTTTCATAGGCCAAGAAAGTTGGAGGAGCAACACTTGTGTGGAAGGACTTGACAATTACAATGCCTGGCAAGAGGAACTATTCTAAGAAGGTTATAAAGAGCTCAACTGGGTATGCATTGCCAGGGACACTCACAATTATCATGAGCCCATGCATAGTGTTATTCTCTATCAAATGGACTTACCCTTTTTGTGTAGAAGCAATATTTTTTACCACCTATACATAATGATCCATGTGAAGGCATTGTTTTCCACTGCTCAAGAGCACTTTCTTGACGTACTTGTTGAGCATGCAATTCATTGTGTTAAGGTTGTGAAGTTCTTTGATGACAAAAGAAGCTTTGTAGAAAGAATAGATGCTATAGGAAAGGTACAAACAACATAGGATTAAGTTTGTGGATTTTGATATGTATAATGAGAGGTTTTATTGCAAGAGTTGTTTGCAATGGATTGGAATATGGAATCAGATCTTGATCAATGTAGAGTTAATTTGTCCCACTCATTGGTATTTCATGTCTTGAGCAAATTTTCCAATTTCAAAAAAACCTGCTTGGAGTTTTTTCAATTGGGCAAGGTAGCAGGTAGGTTTTTCACACAATTCACTAATTTATAATATGATGATGAGTATCTTGGGAAGGACTAAACAATTTGAGGCTATGTGTGAGCTATTTGATGAGATGATTGGATGAAGGATTCAAATTAGACTTGGTCACCCACAACATCATGTTGGAAGGCCTTTTTATAGGAAGAAGGAAGGATGAGGCTCTCGAAGCTCTTTGATCTCGTGAAAAGAAGTGGCCCTGCTCCTAATACTAGGAGCTACACTATTGTGATTTCTACCCACAAACAGATGTTGATGTTTAAACTTGTTTAATCACAGGCTATGGCAATGTGAAGAATTTGGATCAGTCCTATAAGTTGCTTCTAGTAATAAAGGAGAGAGGAATTCATCATGTCTGCCAGACCTACAATGCTCTAATCAAAGTCATGGTGGATCTCTACAAACTAGGTGAAGTAGGATATGATAACAATACTGAAAGTATTGGTGGAAGTGAGAATGTAAGTAGTGGTTCAGATATCAAAGAAGGCAGTGACAATGGAAGTGGCACACAAGAACACTGAGTCATCAAACCTGGCAAATTACTCTTAAATTTGGTTCATGGACCAATCACCATGAAGATGTGTGTAGATTTCAAGGAAGAAAGATAGTTGATGGAAGTGATCATGCCTTAGTATATTTTTGTAGTTTTTATGCTTTTTGTTGTTACTTTTGGACATATTTACATGTACTTTTTCAATATGTAATTACATGTAAAAACAAGGAAAGTCCCAAATCAATAAGGAATCTTCTTGTTGAATAAGTCATAGGTAGTTGCAGTTTTCCTATTTTCACTCTTGGAGTCTCCCTATAAATAAAGAGGGCCTCTTTGTAAATAGATATCTTTTAGTTATTGAAGCAAAACTCTACTGAATTAAAAAGCATTTTGAGACTTTGTGTTCAAATTGTAAATCATATTTTATCAAATAAATAGAAAAGCAAGTGAGCACTCAATCTTTTCCTTGAAAAAACTTGTGGTGTATTGGAAATTGTTCTAGTGGCTTTTTCCTTATGCTCTCTTATCTATTTGATCAAATTGTAGTGTGAGTTTAGATAATCTGGAAGATATTCTAAAGCAGAATTTGGAGACTTTGAGTTGCTGCTATCTTTTATGTTTGTGTGATTTCATCATAGTATTTGGTGAAGACTTTGGGATGCACCTTATTCTATTTAGTTCTCAACTTCAAATAAGCAAAAGAAGCAATGAAAGACTTTGTGCTTTCATGGGTTTCTTGGTCATTTTATTCTAGTATCACTTTGAGTATTCTTGTGTTTATTCAATTTGGATATTAATTATAATTATTGTAATTTAGTAATTTGTAGTTCTTGAAGTACCACAAGCATTGTGGAATTATTATTTTAAATTGTAGACATCTATTCTAAAAAAAGAGAATATGATGATATGGAACCACCTCAATAATACTTTTTAGTGTATATAAGTCTAGTCAGTTACCGGTCTATAGTAATTAGCAATAAAAGGGAGACTCCCCTTGCTGAGAGGAGAGATATAATCTCATCATACTATGGTTAATATAACCATTTTTCCTTTAGTTAGTTGAAGACAAAATATTCACCCAACAATTTTTGGCGACTCCGCTGGGGAACCGAATGCACAACCAAGAGCCTCTTTCCTTTCATTGAAGTATACTAGCCTCATCTTTTGTAATATATTTTTGTTATATCTACTCTATTTTTGGTAAGAGTATGGTTGTCCCAAGTCCATGGGGAAATGCTTTTGGTCCTCTGAATTTGGCTCAGTCTCTACATGAACTACCTCGGGGTTTGCGTAAGAACTTTCCCAAATTCTATGGGGATGGTAAACAACATTTTGATGATCACATTGCAGCATTCTACATTACATGTGGTGGTCTTGGGGTGGAATATGAAGATGTTTCTATTAGACTATTTGTAGAAACACTCCAAGGTGTTGCAGCTGATTGGTTCTATCACCTTGCACCAAGAACTGTTACTAGATGGAATAGACTTCAAACTCAGTTTGAAGCTAGATTCAAGCTAGTAGAAGATGCTTACACCTTGTTGGCCTAACTTACTCAAATGAAAAAGGAACCTCATGAGCCCATGTGTGAGATCGTGGAAAAGTTTAATAAGATAAAGAACAGGATCCCAACTGTTGCTCAACCCACAGCTGAGAACCTAAAATGTTTCTTCATCAATTTACAATTGCCAAAAGTAAGTTTTCTTTTACGAAGAGTAGCACCAGTTAATCTTGCAATTGCTTAAAGTTTGGCAACTGAAGTGGAGGATGATTTGATTTTGGCAAGCAAGTTGAGGAAGGATTCTATTAGGCCTAGTGGGCAGCCCCCTTTGGCTTTATCTTCTACTAGCACCATGGATCCTATGGTGTAAAAGTTGGCTAATGAGCTATTAGCTCTAAAAAAAATGATGTTTCAGAGTTTGTCCATTCCCCTCTACAAGGACATACCAAGGAGAACTTTTCCTAATGCTCCAAATTACCAAGGTAATGCTTTAAGGAATTAGAATCAAAATAGGCTTCCTCCACCATAAGGAAGACTTGCTTTGGAAGCACCTTCAGTTAATATAGCAATGGGCTACTACAAATTAAAGCAAGATGATCTTCTTCAATTATAAGATGATCAAGAAGATGATGCTGATCTTTTCATGAAAGGTGAAGAGCAATTAGCTAGTGACTCTACCATCGGGTTCTTGAACTTTGAGGATGAAGTAGAATAAGAAGAAGATGCTTTTGGTGAATCTTATGTTGTTCTCACATGGTCACAAAATCAATTTAACCATCAACATGTGGCTGATAAAGAAAAGTCAAGGGAAGATCCTCATCCTGTAGTTACCATTGCAAAGAGGGACACTCCTTTACCTTTTCAACCAAAAGATGTGGCTGGTGACAAATAAGTAAGTACATCAGATCATCTTACTTCATCCCTTGTTCCTAAGACTAGTACCCCCAATGTAAAACCTTAAGATGAGAGTTTTCAATCTTCTATAGCTAGTCCATATCAACTTTTTGATATCATAGATCATGCTAAGAAGACAAAGATTCAAATGTCGGAAGCTAGAATACATGTCAAGGGTATTATGCAAAAATTTCATCCTAAAAGGGAGGCCAAGTACACAGTGAAAAAATTTGAGGATCTAAAAGTTCAAACTCTTTTTGAGTTTTCTAATAGGGGTACTTATTCCTTGACCACTAATGAAGATCTTGAGTCATTGGATAATGCTTCAAATGAAGGTCTAGAAATAGATGAATCATCCTCTTCAAGTGAGGAGACTTTGCAACTAAAAGGAAATAAGATTTTTGAAAGATTGGTTTCTTTGAAGAAACTTTTTGATAAGCATGATCGCTTTGTCAAATAGCGATGATAGTTGGGACTGAATTCATCAGTGGAAGTTGGGCAATTCAATCTGGGTATAGAAGAAGATCCTAGAATGGCAAACATTGGGAAATGCTACTCTTTCAATAGTAAAAAAAAATGGAATGCCTTTCTCATTGCCACACAATGGGCAACATCTGAAGCTTTTCTCACAATAAAGGGGTAGCTAAATTTGTTAATATTTGTTCAGTTTTGAGTCTTTTTCTATTGTCTTTTTGTGTCTTTTGTCGTGTCGCCTAACTCTATAGCCCAAAGGATGGATGAAGGCACTTAGAGACTAGAGTTCTTCTCCATTCAATCATTTCAAAGGATGATTGAAGGAAGCTCTCCAATTAGAGCCAATTGTTATCCTCAAATTTAGTTGTGCTCAATTTGTAGGATGATCCCTACAAAACTTGTCAGTTTTGTAGCCTACAACTCTAAGCATGCAAAATGAGATGATTTCCATTTATCCTCATGTGTGGTCCCCTAGCTCCAAAGAGTTCATTTGAGTATTGTCTCTTGTCAGTTTCTCGAAGTTTGCAAAAATAGAACAAATGGTAAACAAATCAAATAAGCAAGTTTGATGTTTTTCTGGAGTTAGAGTATTTTTGTCAACATGCAAGGATAGCATTTTTTGCCGCCAATACATGTTGGTTTCTTTGTACATGCGTAAGCAGCATTTTTTTCTGCCGATGCAAGATAGTCTTCTTGTCACATGTAAAGGCAAAAAAATTTGCTGCCTATGCATATTGTTGCCTACAAGTTTATGCTTAAGCAGTGTTTTTAACCGCCTAAACAACAATCACTTCACACGAAGTTCTTTTAATCCACTTTCAGTTTTGTCGTTTTGGTGTTTTTAAGTAGGTTTTAAATCATTTTATTTTTGTCTCCTTTTGTCTTTGTGATTGTTTTGCATCCCTGGAGCCTTCAAATTTGCCAAAATGCACATAGTTGAGCGAATTCATTTGAGAATTTGAACTAGGATTTAGTTTACATTTTCTTCTTTCTATCATGTGTTTGTAATCTTTTTGTTTTCCTCATTCAACTAGTTCAAACCCTATTTTCTTTTTCCTCTGATAAGATTTTCATGTCTTTCCAATAAGAACATATCATTGGTTTTTTCCTCTTTTTATTACATTTTTTGAGATACCTGTCAGTCAACATTTGTTTTTGCCATTTTAATTTTTGGTTCAACCCCAGTCTTAATGGAAGTTTTTACCGCCATCAAATTCAGTTTTGGTTAGGCTTCTTTGAAACCATCTCGGCATTTTTTGCCAACCTTGTGTCATTTTAAATTCAATCTCTTTAGATGTAGAGGTGGCAAAAAGCACTGGCCCTATAAGAGTTACTTCCTCAATACATAGTTTTCACCAAACTAAGACTTAACCCTATATGTAGGGGTGGTGAAATTTGCCACCCATACATGTTATTCCCATAAACATGCGATACATGGGTGGTGATTTTTGCTACCAGTGTATGACTTAAAAGATTTACCAAATAAGTGTAGGGGCGGCAATAATCGCTGCCCATACACAAATGTTATATTTCACATAAGATGTAGAAGCATGAATTTTCACCGCTGATACACTTGCAAGTTTTACCCCTTGCAGAATGGCTCAAGCGAGATCAAGTAGTTGCATACAACAAGACAAGAACACAACCACGCATTATATCAGCATGATGCTACATGCCGTGTCATTGTATGACTGAAGAAAGATAGAGAAGTGTAACTATGACAGTTGTTCTGGCACATTTTGAAACACACAATTTTCATGTTGTACTGCTAGATTCTCTTGGCCACGAGGATTTTGTTCTAAATATGATTGTGGGTGCCTCACAAGCAGATGCTATTGTCTTAGTTGTGGATGCATCTATAGGTGCATTTGAAGTAGTGCTTCTCCCTAGTCAGTCGATGTTTCACAGGTCAAGAAAGTTGGAGGAGCAACACTTGTGTGGAAGGACTTGACAATTACAATGTCTGGGAAGAGGAACTATTTTGAGAAGGTTATAAAGAGCTCAACTATGTATGCATTGCTAGGGACACTCACAGTTATCATGACCCATGCATATTGTTATTCTCTATCAAATGGACTTACCCTTTTTGTGTAGAAGCGGCATTTTTTACCACCTATACATAATGATCCATGTGAAGGCGTTGTTTTCCACTGCTTGAGTATTGCTTGATGTTCTTGTTCAACATGCAGTTCATGTTGTCAAGGTCATGAAGTTCTCTAATGACAAAAGAAGCTCTATAGAAAGAATAGATGCTATAGAAAAGATACAAACAGCGCAGGATGAAGTGTGTGGATTCTGATATGTCTAATGAGAGGTTTTATTGGAGCAGTTGTTTGCAATGGATCAAAATATGGAAGCACTTCTTGATCAATGCGGATTTAATTTATCCCACTCATTGGTATTTCATGTCTTGAGCAAATTTTCCAATGCCAAAAAAACCTGCTTGGAGGTTTTTCAATTGGACAAGGTAGTAGGCAGGTCTTCACACAATTCACTGATTTATAATATGATGATGAGTATCTTAGGAAGGACTAAACAATTTGAGGCTATGTGTGAGCTATTTGATGAGATGATTGGATGAAATATTCAAATCAGACCTGGTCACCCACAACATCATGTTGGAAGGCCTTTTTATAGGAAGAAGGAAGGATGAGGCTCTCGAAGCTCTTTGATCTCATGAAAAGAATTGACCCTACTCCTAGTACTAGGAGCTACACTATTGTGATTTTTGCCCTTTGTAAATTACACAAGATGGGGGAAACCCTAAAATTCTTTGTTGAAATGCAGGAAAATGGCTACCGAATAGATGCTAATGTTTAAACTTGTTTGATCATAGGCTATTGTAATGTGAAGAATTTGGATCAATCCTATAAGTTGCTTCTAGCAATAAAGGAGAGGGGAATTCCTCATGACTGCCAGACCTCCAATGCTCTGATCAAAGTCATGGTGGATCTCTACAAACTAGGTGAAGCTGGATATGATAACAATATTGGAAGTATTGGTGGAAGTAAGAATGCAAGTAGTGGTTCAGATATCAGAGAAGGTAGTGATAATGGAAGTGGTACACAAGGACGCTGAGTGATCAAACCTAACAAGTTACTCTTGAATTTGGTTTATGGACCAATCACCATGAAGATGTGTGCAGATTTCAAGGAAGAAAGATAGTTGATGGAAGTGATCATGCCTTAGTATATTTTTGTAGTTTTTATGCTTTTTGTTGTTATTTTTGGACATATTTTACATGTACTTTTTCAATATGTAATTACAAGTAAAAACAAGGAAAGTCCCAAATCAATAAGGGCTCTTCTTATTGAATAAGTCATAGGTAGTTGTAGTTTTCCTATTTTTGCTCTTGGCCTCTCCCTATAAATAAAGAGGGCCTCTTTGTAAATAGATATCTTTTAGTTATTGAAGCAAAATTCTACCAAATTGAAGAGCATTTTGAGACTTTGTGTTCAAATTGTAAATCATATTTTATCAAATAAATAGAAAAGCAAGTGAGAGTTCAATCTTTGCCTTGAAACAACTTGTGGTGTATTGGAAATTGTTCTTATGTCTTTTTCCTTATGATCTTTTATCTATTTGATCAAATTGTAGTGTGAGTTTGGATAATCTAGAAGATATTCTAAAGCTAATTTTGGAGACTTTGTGCTCCAACAATTATCTTTGGGTTTATGGTTTTATGTTCTTAAGTAAAAGATATTGTAAAGACTTTGAGCTGCTGCTATCTTTTATATTCGTGTGATTTGATCATAGTATTCGATGAAGACTTTGGGCTGCACCTTATTCTATTTAGTTCTCAAATTCAAATCAGCAAAAGAAGCAATGAAATACTTTGTGCTTCTGTGGGTTTCTTGGTCATTTTATTCTGGTATCACTTTGAGTATTCTTGTGTTTATTCAATTTGGATATTGATTATAATTGTTCCAATTTAGTAATTTGTAGTTCTTGAAGTACCACAAGCATTGTGGAATTGTTATTTTAAATTGTAAACATATATTCTGAAAAAAGACAATATGATCATATGGAACCACCTCAATAATAGTTTTTAGTGTATATAAGTCTAGTCAATTACCGGTCTATATTAATTAGCAATAAAAGGGAGCCTCCTCATGCTAAGAGGAGAGACATAATCTCATAATACTGTGGTTGATATAACTATTTTACCTTCAGTTAGTTGAAGACAAAATATTCACCCCACAACTACTAAAAGTAAAAAAAAGTTGTCATTATGGCCAACCTAAGTATGACCAACAAAATATTTCTTTTCTAAACTTTAGATATAAGTAAAGGATGTACATGAGTAGATTTGATGCATATTTTTTTGAATTTTTTTATAATTAAATAATTAGTTATGATTTTTTTATTGTGACTTTTTAAAATATTAAAAAAAAATTGACCAACCTAACTTGGTTAAAAAATAATGAAATTTAAACTTTTTAAAAGAAATATAGTCAATGAAGCCTAGAGTGTGACATATCTTTTAGATTTGAAAAAGGATAAATGGTTTGAAAGTTATGAACATTTTTTAATTAGTATGTCTATCAAGAATTTAGACATAGTGTATGCACAGATAATTATTAATAATTTCCTATTTAAATTATAATCAGGCATATATATTTTGAAAATCTTGAGAGTTTCCAAATATACCCTTTTTGTTTTATTAGATTTGGATAAAAATAAAGTCCATTAACATCAAGGGTGAAGTCTAGGAAAATCTATGAAAATATCCCAACTCATCATTTGCATGAAAAATACAAGTTTGGGATTCCTGAGCCTAATTCCCATGCAATTTTTGAGGGAAAATTTTGAAACTAAAACAAATATCCATTTTGAAAAAAGGAATATTCATTTATTCCCCATGCAATCCATAACAATTTGGGGGGGAATTAAAAAATATATTTCCAAAACGGATATTCATTTTGTTTTGACTTACAAAGCCTAAAAAGAGTTTCACAATTTTGGCTTACACTTTCACATATTTTTTTCCTTCATTGCCACTATTTGGCCCACCATGACCTCACATTCACCTAATTATGCACATTCAAAGGTTTTAATGAAAATGGCAAGTTGAATTTTAATTCACACATTAGGTTACACTATTCTGAGGATTCACATTGATCTAAAGACTTTTAGATTTATTTCATTTTATTCCTTCTTTAGACAAATTTGATGTTTTACTTATTAGACTATGGATTAAACAATAAAAATTTGTCCCTTCATTTTTACATTAATATGTTCAATTTGTACATGAATAACAATTGGTTAAGATAGAAAGAGGTCATTAAAAGCCATTTTTATATGCTACTCATTTTACATTAGATACATTTGTTGAGGCACCTAATGATGTTCCATATGAAAGAGATGATGATGTTCATGATTTGTATAAAATTTGTCTAGATGAGCTAGCACAAAATTTATTTGAGACTTGAAAGACAAGGTCACATTCTAAAGAAAGATGAGTAAAAATAAGAAAACATGGAAGCAAAGAACATTCCAAAGAAAAATTAAAATAAAATTGTTGAATTAAAAGCAAAGAAAGAAGCATGGAAAACAAAGAAACAAGTTGTGTGGCAATCAAAGTCTCTTAAAATACAACCACAATAACAAATTAAGCAACCATGGGTTAACATGAATGCTTTATAAATTGAGAAAGTATTTGCACTAAGTGGAAGGGAATATTAAGAGGAAACGCATATCATTGAAATAGCTAGAAAAGAACAAAATAAAAAAATTAAGAAGATAATTTTGATGATATATTTTGAATAGACAATGATGACCTTATAGAGGAGGATGAAGAGTTTGTCAATTGGTGATTATATTACCATGTTATTATCATGCCTTTTATTTTTATGTTTTCTTTAGCATTTGATCCTTCCTTTTCTTATTTTCCCTCACTTGGAAGGAATGCTTGATTTTCCTTATTGTCTTTTATCTGTATCCTTGTCTTTTACATGAATGATTCTTTATTTGTGTCATATTATTTCACTACTTTTTTCTTACATATCCTTTTGATCATTTTAATCTTTCATCTTTTAATCTTTTCATCATTTGATATTTTATCCTTTTGATATAATTACTCTATCACTTGGAATTATCTTCTTTTCTACACTTACATTGATCATGTCTAGCTATCACAAGCACTTTGTCCATGATCTATGTCACATCATTGTCTTATCTAGCTAGTATGAACATTTATGATTCCTTATTGAATATATATTGCTAACTTAGAGCTCATGCTCATGGATGCCACATTGGGCCTTTTATTGTACTTTCATGGGTGTTTCTTTCCATACTGGCCCACATCACCATTATAGATCCTACTTATTTTATTGTTCCTACTCTATATGTTCTCATGTTCATGGATGCCATGTTGGTCCTTTTATTATACTTTCACAAGCCTTTTTGGCCATTGAGGGTTGCATCACTATTATTTTTCCCATGTTAAGGGAATGATCCTATTCTATCTCCAATCCATTTCTATGATTCTCATAATGTACTCTTCTAGTTATGTTTCCTAAAGGTTTTGTAAAAAAGGAAAAGTCATGATTTAGCTAAGATGTATTAGCCAAACAATTTTTCACTACTTTCACATTAGGATTACACTAACTTTTCTATTTTTTAATATAATGATTCTACAATCCCAAAAGTGCTTTAAATAAATAAAATGAATAGTTTTATATTGCTAGGATAAATGAAAGAGAAACTGATAAAGTGCTGATTAATAAAAATTGGAAAATGATTTACATATTTTTATTTCAAAATTGAAAAGAAGAAGATGAGAAAGACCTGGTACCAGACAGAGGCCACTTCCTAGGATGCTATCAAATTATGTAAACATCTGGGCATTGCACTGTAGTCCAGACAGTATGGAAAACTGAAAGTCACAAGTCTTTGTTTAGCTATTTCACTTAACCTACACAATAGAAGACAACAATAGATCCATGAGTTTCTAGGTGACAAATAACAACTAGAATTTGAAATATGTTGCTTATATTCTCAAAGAAGATAAATAAAATGATATAAATAAGAGGGGAAAAATCTAAAAAACCAATGTATGGTTGAAATCTCCTCCTTTAAATATATAACCTACAAGGCAAACAAAGAAATGTTGGGGTTTTTTGGGGGCTTGCCTTCAAGGCAACTCCCTATGTGCTCTTATTTTCTAAGTGTATGATCCAGTAAAATAACAGTAGTGACAATGATAGAAATAAGAATGCAAAAAAAGATAATCTATTCAAGATAGAGGAAACTAGTGTACTACAAAAGGAGAGAAGGGAAATGAAGGAACCCATGAAATGTTACCTACACACAAGTGGATTACACAAATGAAATAAACAAAAGGAGATGGCAAAGTGAAATACAATCACCTCACAAATGAAGATGAAAAGTTACTTAGCCAAGAACAAGGCCCAAAGAAGATCCCAATAGCAAGTAGTGGTTCCACAAACCCTACAAGAATGCACAAAGATTGGAAGATAATCACATGAAATAGAATAAAACAATACAACTTCATTGTTCACTACAGAGAGCCACAAATTATTGTCAAAAATACTAGTCAAATCACTCAAGAATGTAAGAGTATGCTGGAATCAATAATAGAGTTGTAGAGAGAGTTTCACAAGATTAGCAAGATTTAATTCAAAAAGAGTAGCTTAGAGGGAGAAAAGGGAAGGTAGGTTAAAAGAATTCATCTGAGGGCCGTGGAAGAATTACACAAGATCCTGCATGCCAAGAAAGGTGGTAAGTAATGCTCAAAAATATTCATTAGGTGGCAGATAGGCTCGGGATGCTAGTTCACTATGCAGATGTTTGCACTAAGTGCTAGTGTCCAAGTGGCATTAGATTCTGAACTCTTAGAACACCTTAGGACAAGCAAAGGATTATGACATTTTAAATAGAACTTCTCAAAAACAAGCACAAGGGATATTTAATATAACACAAACATTACATTCTGTGGGTTGAAAAAGGCTAATGTAGGGCTAAAAATGAGCCTAAGACATGCTAAGGGAGTGGACACTAAAATGAGTGAAAAATGTAACATGAAATTGCAAGGGTATGCAATTTTCTACATTACATTTATCCCCCACTTTAGCAGGCTTATGACCCTAAGTGATATGCTATGCTAAAGTACATAAAAGAAATAACATAACAAAGGTTACCCAAAAAGGATATTGTAGAGGCTACGTGGATTTTTTGAGCAGAGGAATCAAGCCCCCGAACTAAAAACCTACAAGATCACAATATTATGCAATAAAAACCTATACAAAAGGCAATGTTAGAATCACATACATATAAAACTTACATGAAGGAGGATCAGATCCAATATGATTTGTTGCAACACTAATGCTAGTAGATCATATAATTTAATGCACATCAAATACAAACATAAATAGCCATACACAAACCATACAAGAAAAAAGAAAGAGATGATGAAGACATTTCTAGTATTGTGCTACTAGAAAGATGCCCTATATGGTTCTAGGGATAACACACTATGAGGGCTAAGAACCACACCAAACCTCTTTAAATCACAAGAACTATCAAATTGCATTGCTATGTGACTCACAAGAAGAACCAAAAAGTAGCAAAAATGGAACACAACTGGCTAGCATTGTGTCACTAGGTGGCTCACATGTAACAACAACATCATGGATTACATGGACTAGCATGGCTAGGTAATCCAAATAAGTGTTGTTAGTCTAAGCAAGTGTATTTGGTTAGGACTATAAGCTACTAATATTGCAGGGAGCATACCATCAATGTGGTGTGTGTAAATGTGAAAAGTGCAAAATATGCCCTCACATTAAAATAATTACATAATCCAAAAGTATACAATTGATTTTAAGGTAGAATAAGGGGAAAGAAGTGAAAAAACTTTAGGAAAGATAAATGAAGAGATGTTCCCAAAGCCATCCTCAAGAAAATGTGCCCCCAAGGAGAGGAATCCAAAGTGATACTACAAGCATGATACACAAAATTTGTGTGATCATGGAATGACACCGAGCAATACCAAATCATGTCACATAAAAATTAATTAGCATCACAAGAACATAAAGGGATCTACTTGGTTAGGGTTAGTATAAATATAAAGGAGTCAAAGATGATTAAGGGATAAGGACAAAATTGTCATCATCCCCCAAGCATGCAGAACTATGAGCACAAAGGAAGAATGTCACATGAAAACAAATGAAATTATTTTTGGGGGTCAACATGGAAGGAAGATAAATATTGCAACACTTTCCATCATCCCCAAAATGTTGAAAAAGCTAAGTAGAAAACATATGGGGGAATACATAAATAAAAATAGAATAATAAGACAACATTTTTGTTCTCCCTATATCCACATGCCTACAAGGGAATCATGGGTCCTTCAAGTAGAAATAAAAAAGCATATCAGTTGTTAGTTATGGAAAAAATAGAAAAAAACATCAAATTGTCCAAGTCCCAATCTTGTTCATTATAAGGATATGGAGGGTGGGCTAATAGAGGGACCACATTAAGAGTGGTACCAAGGGATTCCCCTACAATGAAATGGATAGAATCAGCTACAGGGGAAACATCCTCTTGTGCATTGGTAGGGACTATTGTCAATGATCTTGTAAAAATTGAAGGCAATGGAGGAATATCCATGAAAGATTCAAAGAGAGACTCTACTAGGGAGGAATCATTTGAATCACTATTAGAATATTTCACAATATGTGGCTACTTGGTGCTACCAATAGAAATGTGAGCACTAAGAGTCATAGGTGGAGGAGAATCATCCATAGAATGAAGAACTGATGAATAAGGGCTTAGAGGGGGTGGAGATGACAACATACACTTGGGTTTGTGGAAGGGTGGTGTGGGGTAATGCTCTAGTTTGCATTTAGGTTGTGGGCATGAAATATCAATGTCGATTGTGGCAAGGTGGGACACATATGGAAAAAATTGGTAGTGAGTGCATTGGAATGATAAAAGTGTTGACAGAATGGTGCTAGAAATGATGTTGACATTAGGAATATTGAGGGGCTCTAAGAAAGGAGGGTGATCTGGAATGATTGGAATGATGGGGTCCTTAGTGGACAGGGCCAAGACTATGTGAACCCTTTTGGGGTTACAATCATCTAGGTCTAGCTAAGGAGATGTAGGGGTCAAGGATGGGAGAGGCTCAGATTAGGAAGGGGGAGCTTGAGGCTCAAAAGGGGGAGAAAGATCAAGAGGTAGTTACATAGGAGGAGGATGCTAAAAAATAGACTCAACATTAGTTGCACACTCTCAAGTTGCAGCACGATGATGATGCTTGTGATCTCTCATGAGTTGATTTCAATGTTGAGTACAAACTAAAGCCTCTACTAAAGGAGCAAGGGGTTTTCCATTGTAGGTTCCTTTTCTGTCCCTATTTGAGAGGTAAGAGGAGGAATAGAGGGAACCACTAAGATTCAGAAAACCATAGAATGAGGGTGAGGGTCTCGCAATGTGGGTTTCTTTCCTCATGCCCCCAAAGAGGTAAGAGAAACAAGAGAAACCACTAGAGGTTGAGAAATCATAGGAATAAGTGGTAGTTTACTCAGTGATGGTTGTTTACCACATGGGGATGGGGAGGGTCACTTAGTATGGATTGCTTTCCTTTTACTATTGATGGGGTAGTAGAAGGAACATGAGAAACCACTAGAGACTAAAAATAAACTATCATAAATATACTCTCATACTCTAAAGATATAGGAAAGGAAGAGGCCAAAACCACAAATGGTTTTACCAAAATAATGGGTGCCAAAACAATGGTGTGCTACAACTAAATCCCATACCTAACTCATAGAGTATCTTCTGAGAATAGTAAATAAAATAACTTCACATTGACTTCTCATGAACTCAATCAATGACTCTCCAATTAGAAATTTAACCATTATAGAATCTATGACAAAGTCGTTAGAATGCATAGGACAACTAAGAGGGGGGTGAATCAGTTGTATGTTAAAACTCTAAACCCTCAAAAAAAATTCCTATCATCAATCTCTTATTGTGCATTAGCAAAATGTAAACATATAAAGCATCAATGCAAACACATTCAAACACATAAGAACACCAGATTTATGTGGAAAATCGAAGAAGGGAAAAACCACGGTGAGGATTAGCTCACATATATATATGAATATGTTTACTAAAATCAAATAGGCTCACTACCCAGAAGAAAGGCTCACTACCAAGGGCTCACTACCTAGAAGGACTCACTATTCAGAAGAGAGAAGAATAGAAGAAGACTATTACAGAGAGATTCACTATCTCAAATCAATAGGAGAAATCCACCACTGCCACTCCTTTCCATCTACAACCTTTAGCTCACTACCTCTAGTAACTTCAAGCACTCTGAAATGTAGACACCTTCTACTCACTGCATTTCAAAGTCATAAGCATTTAAGCTCGCACACAACTTACTACCCTTGATTCACATCCGTATCTTCTCTACCTTGATCCACTCAACTTCATCTTGCATTTATACCATCTACAACCAAGACCTATCTCAATTAGTTTGGTCCTAATGAAGTGTGTGTGCAACACCTATTAGGTCAGTACTAAACACTTCTGCAGTGGAAAGAAGTGAAAGTGGACCATGTCAAGGGTTAACTAGGACTCAAATCTGTATCACCAAGCTACTCATCACATCCACAATCCATGAGGTACCTCCATAAATGGTGCTAGTAATCCAAGTTGACTACACATGAGCTAATGACCACATCCACACTTCTCCAAGTCCAAAAACATCATGCGAACTAGAGAGAGACACTCCACAGCATTCAAACACCTTTTCAGAACATTCATCATCATTAATATCTTTTGTAAAACTGCCGCAAGCACCTGAAACAAAGAATGTCTTCACTTTGCACATCAAGATACACTACTACTAAACACCAACATAAGAACTAAACTTGTGGAGCACCCCTATTAATATTATATAAACTCGTAAATTAGTGGAAATGGACAGGCAATGGGAAAAGCAAAAGAAAAAAAGGAATACAAAATTTGGAAGGCACACAAGAGTGAAGGTTTTGGTTCTGGATAGCATTTAAACATTTGGAGAAGGGGCACATAGCATGTGTCCAACTCAGCATAACTTGGGAGTGTCCTAGCCACGGCTATGTTTATGTCATAAAGACAGGTTGGATCTATGCAAGAACCAGTTCCTTTGGGGGCGTTTGTGCTAGGAAAAGTCAGGGCCAGTAACCCTATTTCTGTGTGTCGGATAGTTGCTTCTAGAAACTATTATAGATATGTATTGTTTCCATTGCCATATAATTTAATTATTCTGTGTGTTAATTTACCTATCTATTTTGATATTCACATTATTATTCAATTATTAATTATTTGATGCTACTTTCATTTATTAAAGTTCCAATTAAGAGTCTTTTGTTAATTAAATAAATTAAAGCATTTATTTCATTTTTCATTGCTGAAAATAATTAAGTTACGTTTATTCATAGTTTGGAAAATAGTTAGGTTTCAATAGGTATCAGAGCCTACACGGATCACAACTAATTTTATTTGTGTATTAAATACATTGAACTAGAATCAAATTTTTGGCTGCTTCCATTATATTTTATAAATTTAATTTTGTGTGCTCCATATGTTTGCCAAAACCTAAAAGTGACTTTTACTCCATAGAAAAAAAATTTAACTAGTTACATAAGTATAAAACTATCAAAATCATTTCAATTGAATTCATTTTATTCATGTAAGGAACTGGTTAGACCTAAAACATTTTATGTGGAGGTTAAAATTGTTCTAAATAAGTCACAGAACACATGTAGAAATGATTGTTCTGGTTCATGATTGATTATGGCTGCACATTTTAAGAATATTCAATTCTACCCTTATCTGAAATACTCAGCATTTCCATATTATTTATTTATCTGTGTGTGGTACACACAAACATGTCTACCTATAATCATCGCCCCCAGGTCTTTGCGTCTAGTTAAAACCACACTTAGTCCATTCACATTCTGTTGACAATACTCATTTGCCATCTGCAATATTTATGCCACTTACAATCTGTGGTCTGATTTATCTTCCTTGTATAAGTTGGAAAATAAACAATAAACATTCCAATATGAAATTCATGTAACTTTGTTTTTATAACAAAGTAAATGATAATGGTTGTTGTTTTTATAGTAAAGTAAAAGATAGTCTTTGACAAATGCCTTCTAGCCCTCAATTTCATTTAGTCTACAATCAATTGAAATTCAACATCTCAGAATAAATCAAGTGTGAGAATAAAAAGCCTTAATACCTTGTTAATCCGTCAAAACAAAATTGCATACATATGTTAAATAATTGAAACCTAGTTATATTTCTCTCACTGTCATCAAGAATTACATTTCTTATTTTTTTTCTTTCATTTCATAAGTGTTTCTCTATTGTTTCTTGTGTAATTTATTTGAAGTTTTGCATTGTATCAGTATATTACTGGTTTATTTGTTTTGCAATATATTAGAATGTATAATTTTACCATAGTATTGCTAACCTGGTGTAACTTTCGCAAGTTATACCATTTATGATCTATTTGAAAGGAATTTGTTAATATTTTTACTATTTATGTAATAATAGAGTTTATTAAATTAATTACTGGTTTATTTGTTGTGCAATATATTAGAATGTATAATTTTACCATAGTATTGCTAACCTGGTGTAACTTTCGCAAGTTATACCATTTATGATCTATTTGAAAGGAATTTGTTAATATTTTTACCATTTATGTAATAATAGAGTTTATTAAATTAATAATAGTTACAAGACTTTTATTTTTATTTTACCATTAAATTTCAAATCTCTATCAACTAACATAATAAAATAAAACATCACATTAGGACTTGAACTCAAGACCTCTTATACTAGATACACAACAATCTTACCACTAACCTACTTTTTATTTTGTGATTTAAATTAAGAACAAAAAAAGAAACAAAACTAGTAGTCTTTATTAGCTAAGTCCTTAAACAAAATTTATAACATTCTCTAAGGGAGTTATGCATTTTTTTTTTAAAATTGACCAAAAAAATTGCTTGTCTAAAATTATTTGGAATACATGGAACATTGTGGATTTGAGAAATCTACAAACAAAGAATCTTCTTAAATAAAGAATGAAATATAATGATGCATGATTGTAACATGTGTGTTTCCTTATGCTCTATGGAGTTGATTAATTAGTGGAATGAGGTAGTGATACTTTGCTTATTGTTAGAAAAGCCAACATCTAGATTACATTGTGGGCCATAACCTTTAGGTCCTAGGATCATTTATCACCTCTTAAATGTGGTACAATATGATGTTGCCAGTGGAATGAGCTGGATAGAATGAAATAATATTTTTATAGAATATGAAACCAAAAAGATTCTTTTAGGATCAGAACTGGAGACATGTCAAAGCTTACAAGGGGAGAGATGCTCTATGATTACAATTATATGATTATTATAAAAAATTGATTTGAAAAGAGAAAGTAGTTCATGGTATAAATATGAATATTTTATTTAGAATGTTTATATCTTCCACAACTTTGAAATTCAGATGAAGCCTAGGTTGTTAAAGACTTATTAGTATTTTGACAAAACAAACTAAAACATCGACTCAAACCAAAGAAAACACGTGAACATAGCCGAAGGTCTTGAATGAACAACATACTTAAGCTCTTTATTGTACTACAATGTAATCAACTTACACATGCTAGGCACATGGAGATTTAAGTGTAATTCTTGTTGTCTAATTAGAAAAAACAAAACCTATATTCAAGGCCAAGGCATAAGATGAACTTGTCCTAATAAAACAATCATTACTGCTACAAAATTGTCATGTATTATATGCTTTAATCCATGATTGTAATTGGCATGCAATTTGAAGAATCCAAGAGAGTAGACAAATTGCAAACCATTTTTAGATCATTATTTGAGATTTAGATTTGGATGGCCAATCCAAAGATATTGAATTGAGATGATATAATCCATTTATCTTATAGGAGTAGACATAATTAGGTGATTGAATAATCAATCTATGTGAATGATTTGTTAATGCACCTTGTTTTTCATAAATACCTTATAGGATTTTGTGTACTATAACAACCTTTTTGTATATTCAAACTTTGCTAAGGGAAGGTCACCCTTCTTTAGGGTAGTCAATGCCTCATGTTTGAGAGGTTGATTTTTAACAAAAGATTAGTGAACAATAGTAGAGGTCATGGCATGGTGAGGTGAAGGAGCTGGTGAAAATGTTTGAGTGGCAAGAAAATATCTTAGAGGCTAGTATGAATTTATGGAGGAGTAGAGAGGATGCGATAAGGGCTGATCATGGTGGTACAAAACATAAATGTTGGAGGGAGAAAATATTTTCCTGGTAGGTAAGTGATTGGATGGCTAGGGAGAGATGGGGTTGTTAGATTTAGGGTAGACAACTAAGAGGGGGGTGAATCAGTTGTCCAAAACTTTCTTCTCTTTTCAACACTTGCATTCACTTAGCATTATAACAATAAATCAAACATGAAACTTAATGCAATTAACCAAGACCAGAAACACATCAACACATGAGACACCAAGATTTTGACGTGGAAAACCCAGTTAAGGGAAAAACCATGGGGTGACTAACCCAAGATATTATTCTCTGTTAGAAGAATAAAAAGAATAAGATGGCACATGCCAATTAGGGCTCACTACCTAAGCACACTGCTCACAAGAGGCTCACTGCCTACAAGAGACACACTGTCTATAATGAATAGGTATTACATACTTGAACTGGTAAATAGCATCATCACCATGCTTGATTCAGTTCCATTGAAGCCCAAATCCTTTGGCTCTTCCTTTCGCTCTTCTCCTCACTACCACACACTCATCTCCACACCTCACACTTTGAAATGACTTCACAAACCCTTATTTATACATGACATCAACTTAGGAACAATCATCTAAGTCGGCAAACATCAACAAGAACATTTGCAAGATGAATAACTCATCCGGTCAGCCAGCCTAAGAAAGAACACCTTCATCCAGAAGTATATCTTCAATTCCAGGCTCCAACTCCAATGTGGACTGACAACATGAACTCAACATGATCCAAGAACCTTCACAAGCTTACCTGAATGACCAAGTACATCCGCACTTCCTCTACTTACTAAAATCTCTTCTTTCCTGCATCTGGTGCCTCAAGAACACAGTCTATCATGACTGTCACAAAGGAATAGATTCTTCTAGACCTTCAAACCATAAACAAAGCAAGATGACACATCATAAGGACTTCCCCAACATGCCTTCCAATCCACAGAACAAGACAATGCACTTCTGGATCTCACCGGACCTTTCTGAAATACTCTATCACCTCTGAACTTCTACCGAAACCAGTTCTACTTGATCGATCACAACTTCTTCATATCTTCATGCGGACCTCTAAAATCTTAACTAGAACATCCTAAGACTCATATCCACAAACCCTTTAATCCACATCTTTTGATCCTCAACCTGTCTTGAGCTTTTGCCTTGCTGTCATCACTGTTCTTCACTGTTCCTGACTGAGACTGACTTTCTCAGTATCTTCAATATAGAACTCATCCAGTCCTTATCACTGATGCAATAGAAGTATGTTGACATCAATGACAACACTAATTAGGCCCATACTTGCAACAATGTCCCCCTTTGTCATTGATGGCAACATATGATGTGAAAAACTGTTTTGACCATCAATACAAGAACTTCTTCTCTGTTGTCACAACTCCCCCTATCAGCAATCACCATTCTTCACATTTCTTGTCTCTCACTACTACTCTCCTTTTAATCAGCAACCATTTGTTTTTCACATGTCTTCTCTCCCCCTTTGACATCAATGGCAAAGGGCTCATACTTGTAACTTTACTACTTCAGAATCATATCTACTGCTCCCCCTGAGTAGCAGCTCCCCATCATTAGTCCAGACCACAAGATGTGACTATGATACGTACCGAACTGATGCACCTTAGTGCACCTTAGTTCATCACCGGAGGGGCAATAACCCCTAGCTTCTCCCTTAGATACTCAAAAAAGTCCTTAAGCAGAGGCTTTGTAAAGATGTCTACTATCTGATCCTTGGATGGCACAAACTCCAATCTGACTTCATTCTTGTTCACTTACTCTCTCAAAAAGTGAAACTTGATGGATATATGTTTATTCTTTGAATGTAGCACTGGATTCTTGGATATGTTTATTGTACTTGAATTATCACAGAAAAATGTGATAGGCTCCTCATACTCCACTTTGATATCCCTTAACATCTACTTCATCCATAATACTTGAGTGCAACCACTTGCTGCTGCAATGTATTCTACTTCAGTTGTAGACAGGGATATTGCCTTTTGTTTCTTGCTCAGCCAAGAAACCAATCTCTTTCCCAAAAAGAATGCTCCACCATTGGTACTCTTCCGGTCATCCACATCTCCTACCCAATCTGCATCTGTATATGCATGAAGAGAGAAATCATGATCTCTAGGATACCACAGACCATACTCAACTGTCCCTTTTAGATATCTAAAAATTCTCTTGATTACCATGACATGAGGTTCTCTAGGATCAACTTGGAATCTAGCAACAAGACCAACCGCCTACATAATGTCTGGTCTATTTTGAGTGAGATATAATAGTCCTCCAATCATTGATCTATACTTTGTCTGATTAGCCTTAGGAGAGTCATCATTTTTGCTTAGCTTACTTCTGGTTGCCATAGGAGTGTTCATTGGCTTTGAATCTTCCATCCCAAACTTCTTCAACAATTATTTTGCATATTTGGTCTGAGAAATGAAGGTACCTTTCTTTGTTTGGGTGATTTGCAGACCCAAGAAGAAATTCATTTCACCAAGCATGGACATGTCAAATTCACTTTTCATTTGGTTTGCAAAAGTTTTACACAAACTGTCTTTTCCTCCAAAAATAATATCATCAACAAACACTTCAACACCTAAGATATTTTCATGATCAATTTTAAAATATAGATTACTGTCAACAGTACCTTTGTTGAAGCCAATCTTCAAGAGATGTTTGTCCAGTCTTTCATACCAGTGTCTTGGGGCTTGTTTCAGTCCATACAGTGCCTTTTTCAATTTGTAGACCATGTCACCATGATCAAACAATTGAAATCCATCCGGTTGCTCAATGTACACTTCTTCCAAATTACCATTTAGGAATGCAGATTTGACATCCATCTGATATACTTTGAAATCCTTAAAGGAAGCAAATGCAAGAAATAGTCTGACTGCTTCAATTCTTGCCACAAGAGCAAAAGTCTCTTCAAAGTCAACTCTTTCAATCTGAGAGTATCCCTTGCAAACTAATCTGGCTTTATTTCTGATTACTTCACCAGCTTCATTCAGTTTGTTCCGGAAAACCCATTTTGTTCCAATCACATTCTTGTTTCTAGGTCTAGGAACAAGATCCCAAGTTTGATTCTTCTCAATTTGCATCAATTCTTCTTCCATTGCCTTAGTCCAATTTTCATCATTGCAGGCTTCATTTACTGTCTTAGGTTCAATCTTTGAAATCAGACAATACTCATCTAAATCTTGAGCAATTCTTCTTCTTGTTTGTACACCTTTACTTTTGTCACCTATGATCTGATCTTCAGAATGGTTGAGTCTCACATACCTTGAAACTTTGGGAGTTTCTTGCACTTCTAACTCTTGATTAGGCTCATTGAATCTTATCTCCTCTTCCTGATTTACTGGATCAGTTTCAACAAGTTTTTCAGAAGAGTCTTGACCTTTTTGAATCAAACCATCATTCTGATCATCTTCTTCATACTCATAAAATCTTGAGGGTTTTTCAATTCCTTCATCAACCTTCACATTAGTACTTTCTATAATCTTTCTCAATCTCTTATTATAACACAAGTATGCTTTGCTTTGAGTAGAGTAGCCCAAAAATATTCCTTCATCACTTCTAGCATCAAACTTGCCTAGATCTTCATCTCTCTTGATGTAACATTTACTACCAAACACTCTGAAATATCTTATAGTAGGTTTAATACCAAACCAAAGTTCATAAGGAGTCTTACTGGTATTGTTTTTGACTTGAACTTGATTAAGAGTATAGACTGCAGTGCTAATAGCTTCTCTCCAATAGATCTGGGGGACATTTGCTTCCATCATCATGGTCCTAGATGCTTCCTGGATGGTCCGGTTCTTTCTTTCAACTACTCCATTCTATTGTGGAGTCCTAGGAGTAGACAACTGTCTCTTTATTCCATGTTTCTCACAGAAATCTATAAACTCACCGGATGTGAATTCACCACCTCTATTAGATCTCAGACATTTCAATTTCAAACCAGTCTCATTTTCCACCATAGCCTTGAATATTTTGAACTTCTCAAGAGCTTCAGATTTCTCTTTCAGAAAGGTTACCCACATCATCTGAGAATGGTCATCAATTAGCAACATGAAGTATCTATCACCTTGCACACTCCTGATTCTTGCCGAACCACATAAGTCAGTGTGAACCAAGTCTAATAATCTGGTAGAAGATTGTTCCTTGCTTTTGAATGAGATTCTGCTTTGTTTTCCCAACTGACATTCTTTGCACAAACTATTTGTAGGTTTTACCAATCTTGGGAGATCTCTTGCAGCCTGAGTATTGCTTATCTTGATGATATTATCAAAGTTCACATGACACATTCTTCTATGCCATAACCAACTTTGATCAACTTGAACAAAGAAGCAACTTTTACCAGTACCAGCTAAGTGAAAGATGTTACCTTTTGTTTGGGTACCTAATGCAATCTCTGTTCCAGAACTTTCATAAATTTTGCATTTTCCATTTTTGAATCTGAGATCATAGCCTCTGTCCACCAATTGTCCAACACTGAGAAGATTGTGTTTCAATCCTTCAACATATAATACATTACCGGTTTTGTTATTTCCATCAAAAGAAATAGTTCCTCTACCTCTGATTCTACCTACAGAGTTATCACCAAACTTTACCACTCCTCCTTCATACCTTTCCAAATCTATGAACTTGTTTTTGTCACCTATCATGTGGTGAGAGAAACCACTGTCAATGACCCAATCATCCTTCTCTTCAACTTGGGCAGCCAGGGCTTTTTCTTCAATTTTATGATTGACAGATTCAGAGGGCAATGGATCTTCTTCCTTAATGGCAATGAACACCCAGTCACTTCCGGATTTGTCTCCTTTCTCTGATTCATCATATGTTACTCCTTCATCATCACCTTCATGAGCATAGTAACAATTCTTCTGGAATATTGGTCTATTATTGTTTGGCCTAGAAAATCTTTCCGGACACCTTGATGCAAAATGACCAATCTTATTACAGTTAAAACACTTAAAAGGCAATTTTCCCTCATACTTACCAGATCCTCTTGGTAGTCTTTTTGCAATAAGAGCTTCAAGATGAGCAGTTTCAGCTTCTTCTTCTTCCAAGTCTTTTCTTGCATTTTCATACCATGTTGATTTCCTTGAAGAGTTTTCTCCTGGATCAAACCTTTGTTTTCCTTTTACATAGGCACTTGCTTTGAATGCAGATTCAGTCTTTGGAGAATCATCTCCAAATTCAGCCATTTCAAAAGCAGCTAGCTTACCAACTAGTTGATGTCTTGTGACTGTTGTGTGAGCTCTGAATTCTTCGATTACAAAAAACCTTGATTTTATAAGATTCAGGAAGGGATCTAAGAACCTTGCCAACGATCTCATCTTCACTCAGGGTTCCACCTACATTTCTGATTCCATAAACCAGCTCATTCACTCTTGGCATAAAAGAGGTAATATTTTCATCATCTCTCATCTTTAGTCTTTCAAATTTCCCTTTTAGACTTTGTAACCTTGCACATTTAACAAATTGGTCTCCTTCATGCAAAAGTTCCAGTTTCTTCCAAATCTCATAGGCAGTTGGTAGATCAATAACATTTGAGAGTTCTAAGTCAGATAATGCGCTTAAGAGAGCCTCTCTAGTCCACAGATTATTTTCAGCATCTGTGATTTGATTTGGGGTTGTCAGACCAGCCTACGGAGGAGTATAAGCTTTTGTAACCATGGACCAATATGCAAATCCCATGCACTACAAGTGACATTCCATGCGACCTTTCCAAAGAGCAAATTTAGTTCCATCAAACTTCAGACTATCCTTCTTGTAGGACGACATCCTGGATCTCCTCAAGTGGTTAAGCTCCTTTCAGAGGAACTTGGCTCTGATACCAATTGTTAGATTTAGGGCAAACAACTAAGAGAGGGGGTGAATCAGTTGTCCAAAACTTTCTTCTCTTTTCAACACTTGCATTCACTTAGCATTATAACAATAAATTAAACATGAAACTTAATGCAATTAACCAAGAGTAGAAACACATCAACACATGAGACACCAAGATTTTGACGTGGAAAACCTAGTTAAGGGAAAAACCACAAGGTGACTAACCCAAGATATTATTCTTTGTTAGAAGAATAAAAAGAATAAGATGGCACATGCCACTTAGGGCTCACTGCCCAAGCACAGTGTTCATAAGAGGCTCACTGCCTACAAGAGACACACTGTCTACAATGAATAGGTATTACATACTTGAATTGGTAAATAGCATCATCACCATGCTTGATTTAGTTCCATTGAAGCCCAAATCCTTCTGCTCTTCCTTTCACTCTTCTCCTCGCTACCAAACACTCATCTCCACACCTCACACTTTGAAATGACTTCGCAAACCCTTATTTATACATGACATCAACTTAGGAACAATCATCTAAGTCAACAAACATCCACAAGAACATCCACAAGATGAATAACTCATCCGGTCGGCTAGCCTAAGAAAGAACACCTTCATCCGGAAGTATATCTTCAATTCTGGGCTCCAACTCCAATGCGGACTGACAACACAAACTCAACATGATCCAAGAACCTTCACAAGCTTACCTGAATGACCACGTACATTCATAGTCTGTCATGACTGTCACAAAGGAATAGATTCTTTCGGACCTTCAAACCAAGAACAAATTGAGATGACACATCATAAGGACTTCCCCAACACGCCTTCCAATCCACAGAACAAGACAATGCACTTCCGGATCTCACCAGACCTTTTTGAAAAACTCTTTCACCTCTAAACTTCTGCCAGAACCGGTTCTACTTGATCGATCACAACTTCTTCATATCTTCATGTGGACCTCTAAAATCTTAACTAGAACATCCTAAGACTCATATCCACAAATCCTTTAATCTGTATCTTCTGATCCTCAACCTGTCTTGAGCTTTTGCCTTGTTGTCATCACTATTCTTCACTGTTCCTGACTGAGGCTGACTTTCTCAGTATCCTCAATATAGAATTCATCCAATCCTTATCACTGATGCAACAGAAGTATGTTGACATCAATGACAACACCGGTTAGGCCCATACTTGCAACAGGGGTTATGGTGAAAAAGAGGTAGAGTAAAGAAAAAGAGAACATGGGATTCTTAGGGCTTACAAACAAAGAAAATAGAGAGAACGATGTAAAAAAGAGAAAAAGAGATGGACAAAAAACAAGAGGAGGTTGATCATATAACTTAGGAAAGCATATCAAATTGCAAGAGGAGAGGTGTACTGTAGTGGGGGGGAGCGATCTGTCAGTTGAGGAAAGGAAGTGCGACAAGAAAAGAGGTATTTACCTTAGTCTCTCTATCATTTCTAGCACAAAACTAAACTATATCTGTTGCTATTTTATTAGGCACAGAAAAGATAAAACCCCATTACTACTTTTTAAACAAAAACTAGTATATTGTTGCTATTGTTTTATTAAACACAGAAGGACCGAAACCTATTTCTTCCTTTATAAAACTAAAATATGTTAGTTGTGGTTTCCATTAAGCACAAAAAACTGAAACCTCATCACTGTCATTTTAAATCATATGCCCAAATTTATTCGATGCAAGATATTTACATTGTCTCTATCCTTGAATTTGTTTTAAAACCTACAGAACTATTCTTAGAATTCTTTAGCTAAAAGGGTTTTCAAAGGAAGATCTTGTGATTTCTAATTTATAATCTTGAGGGGAAAACAAGGGTTTGATCTTATAAAGAATAGAATGAGGTAGCCATACAAGATTGGGATGTATGATAGAGATTGAAGAGGTATCAGTCCCATGAAACCTGGTTGTTATACGATGACTTCTCTGATAGAATTTCATTGCAATCCTTCTTATGAATGTTGAACGACCTTTGTTTTGATCATTATGGCAATTTTTTGTTAAATCACCAGCCTAGAGGAAACCATCATTGAGTTAAAGAATATTATAGCACTAAAATTCCTTAGGAGTAGTGATCTGTGTTTTATGAACAACGATCTATGTAGGAGGAAAAATAATCTAGTATTCCATTTTGTAAGTCTTTTTAACTCGTTGTTTAGCTATGTTATATATGGTAGATAATATGTATTTCTAGGCTATGAGTAGACTCACAATGTCACTTTCATGCATTTCTTATGATATCTATGTATTTCTATGAGAAGAGTGACTAAAATGGGTTCTCTAGAGTTATTACAAAACTGCACTTTTCAACAAATTACACTATCCACGAAAGCTTTTGGTCTTGTAGATCACATTTTTCATATTTACTATTTTAAATTTATACTTCAGAGTTTCAGTCAATTTTGGACTCCTCATTGGTTAACGAGATGAACTAGGTCTAGGCATTAGAGTGGTCATTTGGAGTGGCTCTCTATGGGCCCAGGGCCCGCAAGTGGCTACTAGGGGAACTAGTAGCAGAGTTACATTAATAAGTGATAACTAAATGAAAACATTGGGGTAAAAAAAGTAATAAGATAACTAGACCTCATGCATGGCCTTGAGCGCTTGTAAATGCTAAGGATGCAACAGGAAGGCTTATCCGTCTATGGAGCATCGAGTCATCTGTCTGTGAGGTGCGGATTTGGGAACGATTGAGTCTTCTCGTCTATATGAGAGGTGTACTTGGTTCCGTGTGGTGCCATCCCTTCGAGCACACATGATGACACTCTATCTGATTACACTCTAGTATCTAGTACCTTCGTAGTCATGAGTAGTACCTAACCTATGACTTGGATGAGTACCTCTTTGTTACAACACTGGCTTTACGCATTATTTTTCGTGTCTGATGTGAGTGTTGGCCATCTTATATCCCCTTGTTGTTCTTCTTCTTTTTGGGCCTTGTGACTATCTCAGAGCATGGTGGGGTTGTCTCATATGAGTCCACACAGTTGGGAGGCATTGCCACCACCATTGGGGACTGGTGAACAGGTTTTGGAGCACCAATTGGAGATGCTCTCTCTCTCCATTACTTCATTTAGTTATTCTACTCATTCAGTCATTGTACTCATTCAGTCATTGTATCATATTTAGGACTATGTTATTGTACTTGTATCATATTCTAGACTATATCATTATATTTGTATATTCATTTATGTAATTGTACTCTCTTAAGAGAGAAGATGTAATCATGCAAGTTAATGAGAAGAAATGAGATGTTTCCTATTTGGTTTATGGATTCTGGTGTGGGTATTGAATCTGCTTGTACTATGATGCTTTTGGATTCATGTTTATATTAGATATGGGATTAGGAACATTTGATTTGGTGTTTAAAATGAATATAGTTGTTTTAATGTTTTCTCTAGAGGGTGAATTAGTCCTCTCCTTCAGTTGCGCATTCGGCCATACTTGGCCATGAATGCTGTCAATTTATCAATTGGCAACTACATCATGTGTATGTTAGCACTCTCTATTCAAAAAAAAAATTCTTTCCCTCTTACCCTTTGGGGGTTACGTAGCGAGATGTTACATCTGGTATCAGAGCCCATGTTCACACATAGGGAGCTCTAGTATACTTGAGCCTTCTATGTTTTGTTAGGTTTGGCATGTGTGGCGTGAGCTTGTTATAGTGTTTTATAGTCTTGTTGTTATACTTTCATGCCTTAGTATGGTGCGTAGGTCATCCTTTTGATGATCTATTTTGATGTGCTCTTTGTTTCCTTTAGGATGCCTCGTAGGAGTAGAGATAGAGGAAGAACTAGAGGTATAGCCACTATCCTTCGATGTAGCACCCAGCATAATGTAGATCAAGGTAATCAAGGTAATCAGGGTAATCGGGGTGAGCGTCAGGAGGAACCCTGTGCTAAGAATCTAGCCAAAGGGCTTGAGGGTGCTCAAGTTTTAGTTCTTTTGCAGTAGATTATAGACCAATTAGCACCTCATCAGGATGTATCTCATGAGGCAGAGTCACACCCTTCTCGTCAGGATGGTCAGGGTACTAGAGCTGAACATGAGTGTTCCCATAGTCTGGATCAGTCGAGAGTAGTTGTGAGGGATAGGGTGGATGGAGACACTGTGGCTATAGGTCACATGAGGGATTTTCTTAGAGCTCATCCCCCTATTTTTGATGGTTCTGGTATAGGTACCAAGGTAGAGACTTGGTTGATCGATCTCAATCGATGCTTTTCTATGCATCCTTATAGTAGCAATACTAGAGCTTGATGTGCCACTATGCATCTCAGAAGTTTTTCTTCTACATGGTGGAGAGTAGAGGAGAAGAAGCTTCACCTAGACATTGCTTTCATGTCATGGGGACTATTCTTAAAGAGGTTCTGTGCATGATTTCTTTCAGACTACTACTGGCAGAGATGTGCTGACGAGTTCCATGAACTTCATTAGTTGATGATGACAGTAGATCAATATGAACACCACTTCTTTGACCTTAAGCAGTATCCTAGCATTTCTAATGGTGAGCTGATGTTAGTACAACATTTCATCAGGGGCTTGAATGCTCGTATCAGTGGTGGTGTCCGTGTGTTTGAGTTGAAGACCTTGGAGATTCCCATGGAGAAGGCAAGGCTGATAGAGGAGAATTTGACTAGAGGCTTTGGTGGTCAGGCAAGTGTTCAAATTGGTAGTGCCCCTCCTTTAGGAATAGTCTCAGGGAGCTGGACCATCTAGATCTCATTCTATACCTCCTAGATCTAGTCTACGATAGAGGCATAGGTCTTCTCAGTCTTTGCAGAGTGGGCAGACTCCTAGTACTCCATTTTCTAGAGATTATTTGCATCATCATTCTTAGAGTAGGAATTAGAGTGGCCGACACAGAGTTTTTCGAGTGCACAACAAAGTTCTAGGGGTGGTGGATCCCAGTAGTCACGTGCACCATTTATGGGCCAAGGTTTTGGCAAGGGTGGTTGTTATGCTTGTGGGCACCATGGTCATATAGTTGCTCAGTGTCCTCAGAGATCAGTGGCTGGAGGTAGTCAGAGATAGGCTACTTTAGAGCCTATAGTAGGTGATGTCAATAGATCACATAGATTTTTTGTGGTGGTTGATAACTATCAAGATGAGCCCCAGAGCACCATGGTCAAGTATTTAGGTGTGTTATGTGGGATTACCACATCTATCTTGTTTGATTTAGGAGCTTCAGATTCTTTCATTTCTCCTTCTCTCGTGGAGCATTTGGACTCATGGTGGCAAGGTAAGACACTAGTTGGCAGGTTAAGTTAGCTACTGGATTCAAGTTGGCTATAGACTCCATTATTCATGGTTGTGTGTTGGATTTGGGCACCTTCACTACCACAGTGGATCTCCGTGTGTTTCCTTTGGGGTCCTACAGGATTGTTTTAGGCATGGATTGGTTGGAGACCCACCTAGCTAGTATAGATTGTCGGTGTAAGTCAGGTCAGTGTGTTGACGATGTTGAAGAGTGTGTTGAGTTAGTTGGGATTCAAAGACCTATTTCTCTCCATGAGATTTCAGCTATGTAGCTGAAGCGTGCCATGCGGCAAGGTTGTCAGATGCTCGCTATTTTAATTAGTGATCTTGTTGAGGGTGGGATTTAGGAGGTATCTCTTAATGATCATCCTATTCTTCAGGAGTTTGCAGATGTCTTTCCAAGTGATATTCTAGGTATGCCACCTAAGTGTGACATAGACTTTCATATTGATCTCATTCCTGGTGCGGAGCCTATTTCTTGGGCACTGTATTGCATGACTACTCAGGAGTTGAGTGAGTTGCGGTTGTAGTTAGAGGAGTTACTAGAGAAAGGTTTCATTCATCCTAGTGTATCTCCTTGGGGAGCGCCTGTCATCTTTGTGAAGAAGGATGGATCCCTTCACTTATGCATGTGATAACCTGAATTTTTTTTATCATATCGAGTTTCATGGCCTAGTGCGTGCTTTGGCTGCATCTTAGCATTTGCAATCTTCTAGGATTAAGCCTAGTCCTAGTGGGTAGGATGTAACAACCCTTTTGTATATTCAAACTTTGCTAAGGGAAGGTTACCCTTCTTTAGGGAAGTCAACACCTCATGTTTGAGAGGTTGATTTTTAACAAAAGATTAGTGAACAATAGTAGAGGTCATGGCATGGTGATGTGGAGGAGTTGGTAAAATGTTTGAGTGGAAAGAAAATATCTCAGAGGATGGTATGAATTTATGGAGGGGTAGAGAGGACACAATAAGGGGTGATCATGGTGGACAAAAACATAAATGTTGGAGGGAGAAAATATATTCTCGGTAGGTAAGTGATTAGATGGCTGGGGAGAGATGGGGTTATGGTGAAAAAGAGGCAAAGTAAAGAAAAAGAGAACACGAGATTCTCAAGGCTTTAAAACAAAGAAAACAGAGAGAACAACAGAAAAAAAAGAGAGAGAAAAAGAGAGGGACAAGAAAAAAGAGGAGGCTGATCGTATAACTCAGGCAAGCATATCAAATTGCAACAGGAGAGGTGAGTTGCAGTGGGGGGGAGCGATCTGTCAGTTGAGGAAAGGGGGTGTAAAAGGAAAAGAGGTATTTACCTCAGTCTCTTTGTTACTTCCAGCACAAAACTAAACTATGTTTGTTTCTATTTTATTAGGCACAGAAAAGACAAAACCCCATTACTACTTTTTAAACAAAAACTAGTATATGGTTGACACTATTTTATTAAACACAGAAGGACCGAAACCCATTTTTACCTTTATAAAACTAAAATATGTTAGTTGTGGTTTCTATTAAGCACAGAAAAATGAAACCTCATCACTGTCATTTTAAATCATATGCCCAAATGTATTTGATGCAAGATATTTACATTGTCTCTGTCCTTGAATTTATTTTAAAACCTATAGAACTATTCTCATAATTCTTTAGCTAAAAGGGTTTTCAAAGGAAGATCTTGTGATTTATGATTTATAATCTTGAGGGGAAAATAAGGGTTTGATCTTATAAAGAATAGAATAATGTAGCCCTACAAGACTAGGATGTATGACAGAGATTGAAGAGGTCTCAGTCCCATGAAACCCAGTTGTTATACAATGACTTCTCTGATAGAATTTCATTGCAATCCTTCTTATGAATGTTGAACGGCCTCTGTTTTGATCATTACATTAATTTTCTGTTAAATCACCAGCCTCGACGAAACCATTGTTGAGTTAAAGAATGTTATGGCACTAAAATTCCTTAGGAGTAGCGATCTATGTAGGAGGAAAAACAATTCAAAATTCCATTTTGTAAGTCTTTTTAACTCATTGTTTAGCTATGTTATATATATGGTAGATAATATGTATTTCTAGGCTATGAGTATACTCGCAATGTCACTTGCCATGCATTTCTTATGATATTTGTGTATTCTGTGAGAAGAGTGACCAAATTGGGGTCTCTGGAGTTATTACAAAACTGATCTAACTGGCAAAAGGCTGTTTTCAACAAATTACACTGTCCACGAAAGCTTTTGGTCTTGTAGATCACATTTTTCATATTTACTATTTTAAATTTATACTTCAGAGTTTCAGTCAATTTTGGATTCCTTGTTGGTTAATGAGATGAACTAGGTCTAGGCATTAGAGTGGTCATTTGGAGTGGCTCTCTATGGGCCTGAGGCCCACAAGTGGCTGCCAGGGGAACTAGTCGTAGAGTTACATTAATAAGTGATAACTAAATGAAAACATTGGGGTAAAAACAATAATAAGATAACTAGATCTCATGCATGGCCTTGAATGCTTGTAAAGGGTAAGGATGCAATGGGAAGGCCTATCTATCTATGGAGCATCGAGTCATCCGTCTATGGGGTATGGATTCAGGCACGATTGAGTCTCCTCGTTTGTATGAGAGGTGTACTTGGTTTTGTGTGGTGCCATCCCTTTGAGCACACATGATGACACTCCATCTGATTACACTCTAATATCTAGTACCTTAGCAGTCATGAGTAGTACCTGACCTATGATTTGCATGAGTACCTCTTTGTTACGACATTGGCTTTCTGCATTGTTTTCCGTGTCTGCTCCATGTCTAATATGAGTGTTGGCCATCTTGTATCCCCTTTTTGTTCTTTCATTTGGGCCTTGTGACTATCTCCGAGCACGATGGGGTGGTCTTGTATGAGTCCACATGGTTGGGAGGCATTGCCACCACCATTAGGGACCAACGAACAGATTTTGGAGCACCAGTTGGAGATGTTCTTTCTCTCCGTTACTTCATTAAATTATTGTACTCATTTAGTCATTGTATCATATTCAAGACTATGTTATTGTACTTGTATCATATTTTGGACTATATCATTGTATTTGTATATTCATTTATGTAATTGTACTCTCTTAAGAGAGAAGATGTAATCATGCAAGTTAATGAGAAGAAATGAGATGTTTCCTATTTGGTTTATGGATTTTGGTGTGGGTATTGGATCTTCTTGTACTATGATGCTTTTGGATTCATGTTTATATTAGATATGGGATTAGGAACATTTGTTTTGGTGTTTAAAATGAATGTAGTTGTTTTAATGTTTTCTCTGGAGGGTGAATTAGTCCTCTCCTTCGGGTTGCACATTTGGCCATACTTGGCCATGAATGTTGTCAATTTATCAAATCGGTAACTACATCATGTGTATGTTAGCACTCTCTATTCAAAAAAAAATTCTTTCCCTCTTTTGGTTCTTACCCTTCGGGGGTTACGTAGCAGGATGTTACATCTACTACCTTTTATTTTATTGTGTTATGTTATTGGACTTGATCAACCCAATAATATTATACATGTTCTTTGTTCAATATTATATAGAAAGAGAGGATAATCATGTAGTTTGGAATGCATGATTATCATTTTGAAATTATGAGTATGTAAGTTATATATAGTAGTGAATGGTTGGTGAACGCATAATATGAGATATGTATGTTATTTACTAAGTAGTACATAAGTGACCAAATTAAAAAGTTATTAGGGGATTTAGTATATAAAATTGAATTAACTTCTTAATTTCAAATCTAAGATCTATTTCATATAAAATTATACATAGTTATGACTGGGTTATTGAATAGAAAAAAAATCAAGTTGAATCTACTTGTGAATAAATTACATTAGAAAGTGTTACTGAAAATAACTGAAAGAATTGTGAAATAGAATTATAGATGAAGTTAAGTGAAATGAATGCATAGCATGATATTGATAATGCTACATCCACATCTATTTAACTAAATGATTTTGCATGTTTTGTTATAGATTCTCCTTGAGCTACTAAAGACAACAACTAAGCTATAGGGGGAGAATTGTTATGAGACATTTTCCCTGTGAAAAAGAAAAAAATACATTGCAATAAAATAATATAAAATTAATTAGCAAACATTATTGTTGTGAAAGGGTATGGCTTTTGTAACCACCCTTTGGAATATTATATAAACCCGTAAATTAGTGGAAATGAGCAGGCAACAGGAAAAGCAAAAGAAAAAAGAAATACAAATTTTGGAAGGCACACAATAGTGAAGGTTTTGGTTCTAGCTGGCATTTAAACATTTGGAGAAGGGGCACACTATGTGTGTCCAACTCGGGGTACAACGTACACTCGGGAGTGTCCTGGCCAAGGTTGTGTTTATGTCATAAAGACAGGTTGATTTTGTTCAAGAACCGGCTCCTCTTAGGGTGTTTGTGCCAGGAAAAGTCAGGGCCAGTCACCCTATCTCTATGTGCGGGATAGCTTCTTCCAGAAACTATTATAGATATGTATTATTTCCATTGCCATATAATTTAATTATTCTCTGTGTTAATTTACCTATCTATTTTGATATTCACATTATTATTCAAATATTAATTATTTGATGCTACTTTCATTTATTAAATTTCCAATTAATATTATTTTGTTAATTAAATAAATTGAAGCATTTTTTTTTTTTTTTAAAGATAATGTGCCTAGTAAACTTTTTAACGTGACTGGCGACACTGGTGCGACACGCCCTCCAGCTCCACGTGAATGCTTTTGCCTGGAGCAATGAACCGGTGAGGCCACAATTGGGGGACCTCATCCCCTAGAGGGAACACTTCAAACCCGCGAGCTCATTGGCCTAGCGAAGGCGTAAAGCCTTGCGAGCTCATTGGCCCAGCGGGGGTTTGAACTCTGGTGGCCACCACTACATCCTGAGTGACTTAATCATCGAACCATGCCATCATCAGCAATTGAAGCATTTATTTTATTTTTCACTGTTGAAAATAATTTAGTTACATTTATTCATAGTTTGGAAAATAGTTAGGTTTCAACCCCAATACTAGAAACTTCAAGGGAAGGTAGATACAGACAATATAAGCACTCTCCAAGATCTGCAAGACAAGAAACCTTAATGCAGAGAAATGTGGAGCATTCTCATTTCTCACAGACAACCTTCTTCACAGTCAAATACTCTGTAAAACACATCTTCTACTTCCACACAATCCAGAATTTGAAACTTTGGATATAACACCTCTAATCAACACTTCCAAACTGTACATGCATATCTTCAACTATGAATAAATGCAGAGCACAACACTGAACACACCTCTATCACACTACACACCTTTTTATTCAAATTTTCTCAAAAGCACTTGGAAACCAAGTGAACCATCTATTGGAGTTTGACATCAATGCCAACACCAACAATTTTCCAACAATCTCCCCCTTTGTCATTGATGGCAACACCAATTCTTTGAAAACCCATCAAGACCTAAAACAATTAGTCAGCAGCTCTGCACCCAATAATACTCCCCCTGATAGAAACAACTCTTACTCTTCACACATCTCTTTACATAATGGTTTTTTAATCACTTTAGCTCTCTCCCCCTTTGACATCAATGGCAAATGGAAGCCACTACAACACTAGCTAGGACTTACTCTATCTTCAGTATTCTCACTTTTATGCACTCTCCCCTTAGGATCATAAGATATGCTCCATTTGACTGCACCAACCAATAGTATTACTACCTACTCCCCCTAAGAGGTAGCTTTCAACATCAGTCTAGGACAAAGAATGTATCTTGAAATGCTTCCCAGATTGATGCACACACTTATGCATCTAGTTAAAAGGAGGGGCAATAACCCCTAACTTCTATCAGAGATACTCAAAAGTATCCTTAGGAAGATCCTTTGTAAATATGTCTGTAACTTGATTCTTGGTAGGCAGATACTCCAATTTCACCTCATTCTTTGCAACCTTCTCTCTTAGGAAGTGATACCGGATTGAAATATGCTTTGTCCTTGAATGCATTATTGGATTCTTTGAAATGTTGATAGCAATTCTATTATCACATAAGATAGGAATAGATTCATCATATGACACTTTGATATCCTTCAATGTATGCTTCATCCACAACACATGTGTGCAACAAGATGCTACTGCAATGTATTCTGCTTTTGTAGTAGATAATGACACTGAGTCCTACTTCTTACTTAACCATGAGACAAGTTTTCTTCCAAGAAAGAAAACACCACCACTTGTACTTCTTCTATCATCTGTGCATCCTACCCAATCTACATCTGTATATGCACTCAAGGAGAAATCAGTATCCTTGGGATACCATAGGCTAAACTCTAGAGTGCCTTTCAAGTATCTAAATATCCTCTTTACTATTGAAACATGTGACTCTCTGCGATCATCTTGGAATCTAGGCATAAGACAAACTGTATGCATGATATCCGGTCTAGTAGCAATCAAGTATAATAGTCCACCAATCATGGATCTATACTTGCTTTGATCAGCCTTAGGAGATTCATCATCTTTGTGCAATTTACAACTAGTAGTCATGGGAGTACATACCAGTTTGGAGTCTTCCATTCCAAACCTCCTCAACATTTCCTTAGCATACTTTGACTATGAAATGAAAATACCCTTTTCTGATTGACTGATTTGTAACCCAAGGAAGAAATTCATTTCCCCACACATTGACATTTCAAATTCTTTCTACATCTCTTCTGGAAATCTCTTGCACATACCTTCATTTCCACCAAAGATTATATCATCAACATACACTTCCACAATCAGGATTTGATCTTCTTCAAATTTGAAGTATAGATTGCTATCTGCAGTGCCCTTTCTGAATCCTTGCTACAATAGGTACCTTTCCAACCTTCCATACCAAGCTCTAGGAGCTTGCTTGAGTCCATATAATGCCTTCTTTAATTTGTAGACCATATTTGGATCATCTAATAACTGAAAGCCTTTTGGTTTCTTAATGTATACCTCTTCTTCCAACTTTCCATTTAGGAATGTAGATTTTACATCCATCTTGCCATTGGAGAAAATGTTTCCTCATAATCTATTCCTTCCACTTGTGAGTAGCCTTTACACACAAGCCTAGCCTTATTTCTAACTACTTCTCCATTCTCATTCAATTTGTTTCAAAAGACCCATTTAGTTCCTATCACATTTTTTTTGTTGGTCTTGGGACAACTTCCCAATTCTGATTCTTCTCAATCTACATTAATTCTTCTTCCATGGCCTTGATCTAGTGCTCATCTTTGCATGCTTCAGTCACTATTTTGGGTTCTATTTTAGACAATAAGCACAAATTTACCTATCCATCTGCCATAGCAATACTTCTCCTTGTTAAAAAACCTTTGTTCACATCTCTAATGATCTGATCTTTAGAATGATTCTTCTACATATACTTGGGGGTCTTAGGAATCCTTTCCAAAGCATCTTCTTCCTCAAATTGCTTCTCCTTTTCCTTTTCTTCTTCTCTTTCTTCTTTTCTTCAAGGGGTCTCATCAGAATCATATCCTTCTAATAGCACTGAACTTTGATATAGTTCTTCATCCACTTTGACATTTGCAATTTCCACTAATTTCTTTAGCCTCTTGTTGTAGCACATGTAAGCCTTTCTCTTTGTAGAATATCCAAGCAAGATTCCTTCATCTAATTTTGTATCAAACTTTCCCAAGTTTTCTTCATCTCTCCTAATGTAGCACTTACTTCCAAACACTCTAAAGTATTTTACAGTAGGAGTTCTTCCATACCATAGTTTATATGGGGTCTTTGAACTATTGACCCTTGCTTGCACTCTATTTTGTATGTAGACTACAATTTGAATAGCTTATGTCCAATAGATATCCATTAGATTTGCTTCTTTCAACATTGTCCTTGCAAATTCCTGAACTATCCTATTCTTTCTTTCCACAACTCTATTTTGCTGAGGAGTCCTAGGGGCTAACAAATGCCTCATTATTCCATGATATTCAAAAAATTAGTTAAACTCACCACCTCTGTTAGACCTCAAACACTTGATTTTTAGATCAATTTCATTTTAAACCATAACCTTGAATGCTTTAAACTTATCTAGGGCTTTTGATTTTTCTTTGAGAAAAGTTACCCAATTCATTCTAGAAAAATTATCAATCAACAACATGAAATACCTATCACCTTGAAAGCTTCCTCCTCTTGTAGGTCTGCACAGATCTATATGCACCAACTCCAGAGGTCCAATGGTATAAAACTCTTTGATCTTGAAATTCTTCCTTGTTTGCTTCCTAATCTGACATTCCTTGCAGATTGCATTGATAGGCTTTGTAATTCTTAGTAGATCCCTCATAGCTTGAGTAGAGCAAATCCTTACCAGACTATCAAAATTGATGTGACACATTCTTCTATTCCATAGCCAACTTTAATTAATTTGAGTCATAAGGCACATACCATTAGCACCTTTGAGCTGATATATATTTCCTTTTGTCCTTGTTCCTTTAGCAACCAAAGTTCTAGAACTTTCTTTCTTGATTTCACAACCACCATTCTGAAACACAAGGTTATATCCTCTACTACACATTTTTCCTACACTTAGAAGATTATATCAAAGACCCTTGATATAAATAACATCATCAGTATTGTGCTTTCCATCAAAACTGATTGAACCTTTTCCACAGATCTTAGCAGATGCATCATCTCCAAATTGAACAAAACCTCAATCAAACTTCTCAAGCTTCACAAACTTATTCTTATCAACTATCATATGATTTGAACATCCAATATCAATTAACAAGTGGTTCTCCTCTTCTCTTGCATGGAAAGTAGTTGCCATTGAAGCTCCTTTGATATTGTGCTCTATTTCTGGAGCAATTTCCTTTCATACCCCTTTCATAATTAGTTCCAACATTCAAAACCATGAACAAGCATTCATTACTTTTATCATCTAGATAGTCAGACTCATCATCAAATATCCTATCATCTTCTTTAACATAATAACTTCTCTTGAATGATTTACCTTTGTTATCCTTGTATTTTTCATTTAAAATTTTGATTAGACATTTTGAAGCATAATGACCTATCTTTCCATAGCTAGAACATTTGAAGGGTAACTTACCTCTATATTTTCCAAAGCCCTTTTTCAACCTACTTACAAAGTTTTCTTCCACTTCATCAAAGTCATCTAGATCTGATTCAACAATCTTTTCTATCTTGCTAGCCTTAAATGTAGTTTCTTTTCTTGCATATTATTGACCAAATTCTTGTTGGTCATGATGTTAGTCATAAACAAACATAGAATAAAAGTTACACAACAACCTTTACTCATCTTGAAAGATACGATGAATTCAGAGAATTCATGATCCCAAGTCTTCGTTGATTAGGTCTTAATCTACTGACGTTACTCAGTGGTTGATGTGTGTTGCTGTTTTCCATTCAGGGGCCTTACGTATTTCTGCAAAGTTCATCATTATTTCTCCAAACATCCTACTCTATATGTCTGCCCTGCATAAATCTCTAATAATTCTACCTCTGCACTGTGAATTTAGTCAAATAATGTGCTTACAGGCTGATATTTGCATGATTTCTACCATTATTTGCAATTATTTGCATGATATTTTCAATACTACATGCATTTAACTCAAATATGCTAATGATTTTCAGTTACCTACGGGATTTCAGCATATTTCTTTGTTCTGCTTGTTATTTATCATGATTTGCAGTTATGATGATGAATTTATGAAATTAAAAAAAAGAAAAGGGTAAAAGAATGAGATTCCCAAAACTACTTGACTTAGATCACTGATCCACATACAAGCTCCCATACATGCAATGAAAAGAAGGAAACTAGAATCATACTTCACCAGGACATTCCACAAATCTGCATGATCCAGTGCAAATCTTCAAAGGAAAAGTTGATAACAACATGTAATGAAATGAAAGCGCTTCCAGTTGAACACAGCATTCACCAGTACATATCCAGAAATCAACAGGAAGATTACGTAAAATTTACAATCAGGATGTAATCTGAAACTTCATATCCATTCAGTATGCTCAAGAACAGGTACATTTACAGTGATCTGAAGAAAGAACCTTGACATTTCAACAATTCTATCCTCATTAGTCTCAGTAATCCGATCTCCTAACTGATTCTACAGTAATTGGCCTTATTGCCAGATGTGTCTGTGTATCTCTTTCTCTCTCTCTAATGTATTATTAGCCTTATTGCCAGATATATCTATCTATCTCCTTTTTTTCTCTCTAATCTCTTAGCCTTATTGCCAGATATATCTATCTATCTCCTCCTAATGTATTAGCCTTATTGCCAGATATATCTATCTATCTCCCCCATTTTTGACAAGCTCTGGCTCTTATATAGAGCAAATGCCAGAAAATAGTTACAATGATCCAAGGATCAGGATCCTCTCATAATAATCAACGGTCCAGATGAAAAGCACATGCTTCGCCAGTTGGCAAATGTATAGCTGGCACAGAATATTCCAGCATCTTCAACTTGATTCGGTCTCCAGCTGGCAAACAACATATTTGACAATATCCTCCTCATTTCTGGTTCATGTTGCCTTCATGTGCAACTTTGTAATTATCAGCAACAGCTCTAACAGCATCATGACTTCCTGCAAATAAACAGACAAACATTAAGTTCATCATCATGTGGATAAACAACAGGAATTTAAACATTTTATTAAACATGCCTCAAAATGTGCAGCTACAGGCAATCGGGCTCCAAATCAGTGGAAAATATGCACTAAATGCATAAACAGCGTTAAAAAACACTCGGGTCAACCATCGTTTCATTTTCCCGCCCATTTCCTTGTATATCGGGTTCAAATATGATCATGCATCGCAACATATACAATGATTAAATCGCATTTCATAATATTTCGGGTCTGCCTTTGTATGTGATGCATGTATGTATTTCGGCATGACCACATACTGTCGGAATGACAATTTTACATTAGGCCGACGGTTAAACTTATACCGACGCCAAAAATCATGATGATGTCCATCCATTGGGAAAACATGTTCTATCGGCATGATAACTCAAGATAAGGCCGATAGCAAGACTTAAAACTTTCGTCTGCATGATATTTTGGAAATATGATGCTCCCCCTTCCGAATGTCCAGATGACGTCACCGTCATGTTTCGCTTCTGTATATTGGGGAAAAGAATGACATCATCATCATCATCATGTTGAAGGAAAATAGGAGGATATGAAATATGATCCTGCTGCTGAGGAAAGGAATATGATGGTGACGTCATCGTCATATCCGGGCTTCATTAAAATGCAAAAGATGACGTCACCGTCATGTTTAGTTAAGATCAAGGGATAAATGTAATATCGGGTCACCTAAGGAAGATGATCAGGTGGTGAATGTAATATGACCCCTTTGCGGCCAAGGTAACCCTCTCGAAAGATCAGGATGATGATGATGATCAGGATATCCGGGGCTTTTGTTAAACTTAGAACATGACGTCATCGTCATATTTGCGAACCGGATCATGTTTTGGAAAATATCCTGCCGAAGGGAAATGTGATGATGATGTCATCCTGATATTTGCTTCTTCGTTTTTCAGGTTAGGATGACGTCATCAGGATATTAGCAAAAGGTCATATTTCTCGGCAGGAGGACATTACAAAATATCGGGTAGACAAACAAGATCATGATGATCTTGACAACATGACAGGATAAAAATATGATGATCCTCCTCATCGAATATCATGATGACGTAACCATCATATTCCGTCTTCGGAGCATGAGGATGAGCTGAGGTCATCATCAGGTTAGCACTAGGGTGATATTTAAAATATGATCATGCTGCTGAGAATATCACCCCCCCTTAAAAGATAGGGTGATCATCATGATCATGCAAAAGGAGATCAGGAGGATATGATGACGTCATCATCATATTAGCGAATATCAGCAAATATGACCCTCTCTTGAAAGATCAGGATGATGACCCTCCGATAGGATTTTGACATGCGCATGCAAATTATGCAGATGGTGGATTTTCTAAGCAGGGTGATATTATAATATCAGCATGATATTATAATATCAGGTGATGTTAAAAATATCATGATGCTCGTATAATTTGAAATATCGGGTTACACTCAAAACCTAATGCTCACGATGCACCTAAGGTCATTTGACGGGTAAAGGGCACTATCACCTAAGATTGACGTCCGGATATTTCGACTGCATGATTTTATCAGGTGATAGACCAAGATCAGGATGACCTTGACAACATGACTGAGGATATAAAAATATGATGATCACTTGCGATTATCAGGTTTGACCAAAACTTTGACTGCGCATAACTCCCTCATATGGACGAATTTTCAGGTGATGTAAAAGGCAAACCTGCCTAGAATTTCAAGCTCTTCCTAAATATGAGGTCATAGAAACAAAATATGAACTTTGACAAACTGACCTCATGATGATGACCAACCTCATCCTGACCTTCATGATGATGATGCACCTGACTCATTTTTACCAAACCGCCAGAAAGCAGACAACACAAGCCAAGCCAAAAGTTGGGTCCCTGTTTTGCCAAGTTAAAATGGGACATGTTGTGTAACCACACAACAATTCTCTTATCTCAAAAGTAGTTAAAGTACCAAACATTTGATCCCTAGAATACTTATCCAGATCTTGAGTTTCTTCAATAGCAAAAACTTTAGCACTATAAGATTTTGGAAGAGTTCTTAGTAGCTTCTTTACCACTTCACTTTCCTCCAGATTTCCACCAAGACCATTGATGGAGTTGACAACTTCATCCACTCTCTGCATGTAGCTTGCAATATTTTCATCCTATGACATCTTTAGGGTTTCAAACTTGGCCTTCAAATTCTACATCTTTGCTTGCTTAACCATGTCATCTCCTTCATAGATACTTTCTAGCTTCTTCCAGATCTCATTTGCACTTTTGTAGCTCATTACCTTCACTAATTTAGAATCAAAAAGACTATTCAGAAGAGCACTCCTTGCCTTGTCATTGTTCTCATATTCTTTAATCTCATCTTCACCCTTCAGACCATTAGTAGGTATAGTATATTTTTTTGTCAACAATCTTCCATATGTCGTATCCTAATGAGACAAGAAAGATTTCCATCCTACTCTTCTAAAAAGCATAATTTGTTCCATCAAACACTGGAACCTCCATGCCTTTCCTATGCGCCATCAAGATCTATCCCAAGCGGTTAAGCTTCTTCGGGGAACTTGGCTCTGATACTAATTATTAGAATGCACATGAAAACTAAGAGTGGGGGGTGAATCAGTTGTATGTTATAACTTTAAACCCTCAAAGCAATTCCTATCATCAATCTCTTATTATGCATTAGCAGAATGTAAACATAAGAAGCATCAATGTAAACACATTCAAACACATAAGAACACTAGATTTACATGGAAAACCCAAGAAGGGAAAAACCATCTTGAGGATTAGCTCACATATATATGAATAACAACAACGAAATCAAATAGGCTCACTACCAAGGGCTCACTGTCTAGAAGAGGGAACAATAGAAGAAGACTGTTATAGAGAGATTCACTATCTCAAAGCAATAGGAGAAATCCACCACAGCCATTCCTTGCCATCTGCAACCTTTGGCTCACTGCCTCTAGCAACTTCAAGCACTCTGAAATGTAGACACCTTTTGCTCACTACATTCCAAAGTCATAAGCATTTAATCTCACACACAACTTACTACCCTTAATTCACATTCACATCATCTTCTCTACCTTTCTCCACTCAAGTTCATCTTGCATTTATACCATCTACAACCAATACCTAACTCAATTAGTTCGGTCCTAATTAAGTGTGTGTAACTCAAACATGCAACACCAATTAGGTTCACACTAAACACTTCTATGGTGGAAAGAAGTGAAATTGGACCATGTCAAGGTTAACTAGGACTCAAATCCATATCACCAAGTTGCTCATCACATCCACAATCCATGATGTACCTCCACAAATGGCACTAGTAAGCCAACTCAGCCACACCTAAGCTAATGACGACATCCACACTTCTCCAAGTCCAAAAACATCATGCAGTCTAGAGAGAGACACTTTCTTAGCAAGAGACACTGATACACATGATAGGTGTTGTCATTGATGGCAACTAAGACTATTCCATACATCTACATAACTTAATTTGTTCATACTGGAAGTCAGAATAAGAATTTATCTAAGTTTGGGTAGCTAGAAATAGGGCATGTGATAGGATCAGTATCTTGGTTCGGATCTCTCCAGTGGTAAATCATAGTGTGTTGTGGATCTAATGGAGTCATAAGGATTTTTAGGACAATCTAAATCTAGAATTTTATCGTCTGATGTGTTGGTGCCTGAATTCACTGATAGTTTCTGAGCAATTTTCATGCAGGCACCATCCCAAAAAATCCAAAAAAATTTCCAGTTTTGGCACCCCTTCAGTGTTTTGTAGCGTCCACATCATCTTTCTTGAAGAGGGGGTCTTCATGTTTTGTCCATCGGCATGAGTTTGGAATGTCTTAGCGATCATGATTGGTATCAATGGCGTATTATCTTCTATCGCTGAGACTTTACCTATCGGCGCAGGTGTTTTGTGGCTTGCCGACAGACTGGGTCTCGCCGACGAGGGTTTTGGGGTGCTATCGCCAAGACTTTGGCTATCGGGTGAACGGGCAGATTGTTGGCCGATGGCGCAGGTCTAGCCGATGGAGTTGCCATCGGCAAGTGTGGAGAGTTGGGCCGACAGGGGTACTCTGGCCGATGGAGCTGTATCGGCGTAACATGTGATGTCGGCGATGGAGTTTTTGATTGAGCCGATGGCATGGGTCTGGCTGATAGGCGGTAATTAGCCTATGGGCGTCGGCGTGACTTTTGGAGTCGGCGTAGGTTTGAGGTGTTGCTCTGACGGTGTAAGTCACACCGACGGAGGTGGGAGGCCTGGGTGTTATTGGTAAGACTCTTGAGGTCGGCAAAGAAGTGTTCAGTTGCTCTGATAGTGTTGATCTCGCCGATGGGAGCGAGGAGTCTGGCCGACAGGGGATTACGATAGGCATCGGTGAGACCACTATGATCGGCAGGAGATTTTTGAGGAAGGCTGATGGTATATGTCATGGCGATGGGCTGTGGGCGAAGGGTCGTGTGTCGAGCACGGCAAAACGCTCGACACTTAGTATCCATGTGGCCATGTTTTTAAAATGATAAAATGGTCTCTGCAGGACGAATGTGGGATATTGATTTATGCAGATGTCAAGGTCTTCCCGATGGTCTTGGTCATGCCAATGGCATGATATGCAAGGCAAAACATGCATTTTCAGGGTGCCTACGTGGCACATTTTCGTAGGATAGTGACTTTTCAATGTGGATTTGGTGCCATCGATTTTCAAGCGATGGAAGGGTCGACGGCCATGTTTTAAAGATGGAGTATGAGTTTCCTTTGTGGCTTCAGGCACGTTTTGAGCGGGAAATTTCCATTTAAGTTGTGCGACCGTTTCTAGGAGAAGATATGGGTGGTTGAGCCATCAATGGTGATTTGCAAAGGCATGGGCGAATGGTTGAACGGCCATGTATCTAATTTATGGCAAGAAAATTCTCTGACAGTGGCACAAGGCTCGAGCTCATCTGCCCCTTGTCCTTTTCCTGCTTCTCCATGTTTTGTCCCCTGCTGCGCTTATTCTTTGCAGGCCATTTTCCTCAGAGTGAATGTATCTGGCGAATTTTTGACTTCTGGCCATGTAATTAATTGCTGAATGTACACGGTTCTGTATAAATGGTCTGGCTGTGTTACATTTTAGAGGTTGGATGTTTTTGGGCTTTCTGCTCTGACTCTGAACATAAGGTGTTCACATTTTGAAAGGCATTTTTTGCTACAGACTCGGTCCTTGGTCTGGTGTACTAATCTATTTTGGATTGTAAATGATGATTTTCTCTGTGATGACCTTCTATGCAGATTGATTTTAAATGAAAAACACCTGTGTGTGTATTGTTTCTGATTGTCTCCTGTATGTCATTTGTTTTCCTTTCAAACAAGGTTGTCAAAGGCTTCCAAGTTTTTCAGTATATGCATACTGTGTGTTTGATTTATTGCGTCTGCTCAAGGAGTGGTTAAATAGGCTTTTGATCAGATACAAAGGGAAATAGATTGCATCATAGGATCTGTCAAGTATGATCATTAATGATACTCTTTCTTGGACATGTTGCTGTTAGGCAGTAGCATTATTCTTAGGTCCTCTGGATATGAATTTATGTTGTCATGGGGAGACATTTACAGTCTTAGATATGACTCTGCTGCCCAGATAAGGCACTGGTTTGGGAATCTGTCTGTTCAATGGGTCTAGGAAAGTCCCATAACTCCAAACACCATTTCAAACCATCTCATCCTTCCATCTGTTAGTTGTAGGATTAGGATTAGGAACCTCTGCATGCTCTCATACCCAACCAGACATCATGTCCAAGAATATTGCCAACCTTGTGATCTGTTACACAAATCTTGGTCCATACATGAGAGTATTCTGCCTATTGATGTCAAGTTAAATCCTTCTGTCATTGAGCTAGTCAAGGTTATACTTTTATCAAGTAGGGAAACCCCCCTTGGTGCGGCAGAACTAGAAGTGAAGGGGAGGAGCTCACGCAACCTCCTGTATTCAGTTGGCTGAATCTGCCTGTGCATTAGAACTGGCAAACCCTAATGCTGATTCAGAAGAAAAACCAACAAAATGGTGACTCTGCTGGGGATGTTGATGTAAAGTGATATCCTGCAGTCTCTGGTGAAGTTTTGCTCTGCTGGTGGAATGAACTCAGAAACATATTTGATGAGCTTTCAGCTGCTGTAAAATTTGTCCTCTTTGGAGAGGTGGTGACTCTGCAAAAAATTCAAGTGCACATGAAAAGTTGATGTGTGTGTTGTGACAGAAAATGTGCTGTTTAGACTTCAGCATCTGTATAAGAAAGGTACCTTGTTCCTTCCCCTTTATATTTGCTATTTTGCTGCATAGGTTAGATGCCAGGGGAGGTTACAGGTCTTAGGAATGCAAGGGATGTCTGAAAATAGAAATTTCATGAATCCAAGTATGAATTATCCCATACTCAGCGGTGAAATGTTGGATAAAAGAATAGAAGAGATAAGAAATAGGTTGATATTCTTAGAGGCCGAGTAGGCCCAGTTAAAAAGCAGTAACCCTGTTGTGTCTGCCAGTCAGAAGGCTAAACCTCTTCTCAGCCCTTTTGATCCTTTGTATGACCAACTGGATTTGTCATGGGTGGATTATATAGTAGAAACTATGCCTGCTAGGATATACTGTCAGATGCCTAGATTTAGTGGTCACAATGTATGTGATGGGAATGCACATATCCAAAATTTTCACAGTTTCATGGGAAAACATTCATTTAGAGATGAGGATATGTGGATGAGGTTTTTTATTAGGTCCTTTGATGCAAAAGCAAAAGACTGGTATTTGAGCCTTCCAAAGAGATTTTTTGCCTGTTGGGATGAGCTTGCTGACTGTTTCAAAGAAGAATTTGCAAGAGAACCTACTGATCTTGTTGCAGAATTGATGAACATCAGAAAACAAGATGAAGAGCCATGTGTTGATTTCAGTCATAGGTTTGCAGTAGCCCTTTCACAGATCCCAGAAGTCTTCAGACCTGATATTTCAGCCTGTGTTGGCATATTCTTTGAAGCTTTTGAGCAGGGCTCTAGTGCAATACTGAGGGATTTCAAGGTGACAGGTATGCAGATGGCATACAAGTTCACCGAAAATATAGAAAAATTCAGAAATGGGCGCCTGTTGATATCCCTGTCCCCAGGCCTTGGTGTGAGAAATGGTTGTGAAGCTGCAAATGACCAAATGATTATGGCATCATGTGCAGATAAAAATGAAAATGAAAGCATAGAGGTTGAGACTGTTGTATTTGAACATAATGCTAACAATACTGCTCAACTAGATTGTTCACCAGTTGAGGATGCCAGTGAAAGGACTAGTGAGGATTCCCATTGCAATGATGAGGCATATGACCATGAAAACAACAACGAGGTTGTGGACAGTAGTGAGCAACTTTTGGAATGGACCTGTGGAGACAATTGTGAGTATTGTACTCAAGACAGAGAAGGTATAAGCAAACAGAGAAACAGTTCCATGTGTGACCCACTGCCTTCCTTTCAAACACATGGAGATCATGAAGAGCAGTCAGAAATTGAAATAAGTGCTAGTGCAGAGCATGATTGTTTTTCATTTGATGATTGTTTTGCTTATGACACACAGGCTGATACTCCTCCACAGAGTGAATCCATTGGTGATGGAGATACGTGCTCTGCTGCCCATGAACCAATGGCATACTATGATGAAACTGATGCACCTGGGTCACCCATTTATGACACATGTGATGATGAGGATCTGTCTGAGTATGGTGAAGATCTAGACACTATTTTTTGTTTGGATTCTGTTTCTCATCCTGATGAAAGAGGAAACAACATGCATCAGGTAAGTGACTGTGAAAATGTGCCAAATTGTATAGAGGTGTCAGAGCCTGATCTTTTCTAGTTTGGTGCTACTATTGGTTGTGTGCATGATGTGCACAATTGTGATTTTGAAAGCTTTTCTTTTGATAGGCCAGCTTATAATGAAAAGAGCTCTAATTTTCCTAGCTGCATGGTGGACTTTGAATATTTTCAGTTTTCAGTCCAGCTAGGAGATCATTTTGCAATGCATAATGCTGATACAAATGATAACCTGTGTTCTATGCCATGTGAGTATGCATTGCCTGATACATTCTGCATCCACTTGTTGCCGGATGCTAAAGGTTATCTGCACAGGGATGACAGTGACAAGCTAAATCAGAAGGTTGAATATGCAGATGACCAGGTTTGTTTATGGTCAGATCATGGTAGCACTCTCAGGCTTGACCCAGTGTATGCAGATGAGAACAAGGTGTTTGATAAGGGGAAATATGGGTTCTCCTTTTCTTGGTGGCCTTAGGCCATCAAGTTTGATTGGTGATGCAGATCATTGTAACCTCATGACTCTGTGCCCAATGGATAAGGCACTGGTCTGCATCCCAGAGATCTGGGGTTCTCGCTGCAGTCTTGCACCTGCACGTCCCCAATCAGAGCCACTGTTGGTGCCTGAATTCACTGACAGTTTCTGAGCAATTTTCATGCAGGCACCATCCTAAAAAATCCAAAAAATTTTCTAGTTTTGGCACCCCTTCAGTGTTTTGTAGCATCCACATCATCTTTCTTGAAGAGGGGGTCTTCATGTTTTGTCCATCGGCATGAGTTTGGAATGTCTTGGCGATCATGATTGGTACCAATGGCGTATTATCTTCTATTGCTGAGACTTTACCTATCGGCGCAGGTGTTTTGTGGCTTGCCGACAGACTGGGTCTCGCCGACGAGGGTTTTGGGGTGCTATCGCCAAGACTTTGGCTATCGGGTGAACGGGCAGATTGTTGGCCGATGGCGCAGGTCTGGCCGATGGAGTTGCCATCGGCGAGTGTGGAGAGTTGGGCCGACAGGGGTACTCTAGCCGATGGAGCTGTATCGGCGTAACATGTGATGTCGGCGATGGAGTTTTTGATTGAGCCGATGGCATGGGTCTGGCCGATAGGCGGTAATTAGCCTATGGGCATTGGCGTGACTTTTGGAGTAGACGTAGGTTTGAGGTGTTGCTCCAACGGTGTAAGTCACACCGACGGAGGTGGGAGGCCTGGGTGTTATCAGTAAGACTCTTGAGGTCGGCAAAGAAGTGTTCAGTTGCTCCGATAGTGTTGATCTCGCCGATGGGAGCGAGGAGTCTGGCCGACAGGGGATTACAATAGGCATCGGCGAGACTGCTATGATTGGCAGGAGATTTTTGAGGAAGGCCGATGGTATATGTCATGGCGATGGGCTGTGGGCGAAGGGTCATGTGTCGAGCGCGGCAAAATGCTCGACACTTAGTATCCATGCGGCCATGTTTTTAAAATGATAAAATGGTCTCTGCAGGACGAATGTGGGATATTGATTTATGCAGATGTGAAGGTCTTCCCGATGGTCTTGGTCACGCCGATGGCATGATATGCAAGGCAAAACATGCATTTTCAGGGTGCCTACGTGGCACATTTTCGTAGGATAGTGACTTTTCAACGTGGATTTGGTGCCATCGATTTTCAAGCGATGGAAGGGTCGACGGCCATGTTTTAAAGATGGAGTATGAGTTTCCTTTGTGGCTTCAGGCACGTTTTGAGTGGGAAATTTCCATTTAAGTTGTGCGACTGTTTCCAGGAGAAGATATGGGTGGTTGAGCCATCAATGGTGATTTGCAGAGGCATGGGCGAATGGTTGAACGGCCATGTATCTAATTTATGGCAAGAAAATTCTCCGACAGTGGCACAAGGCTCGAGCTCATCTGCCCCTTGTCCTTTTCCTGCTTCTCCATGTTTTGTCCCCTGCTGCGCTTATTCTTTGCAGGCCATTTTCCTCATAGTGAATGTATCTGGCGAATTTTTAACTTCTGGCCATGTAATTAATTGCTGAATGTACACGGTTCTGTATAAATGGTCTGGCTGTGTTACATTTTAGAGGTTGGATGTTTTTGGGCTTTCTGCTCTGACTCTGAACATAAGGTGTTCACATTTTGAAAGGCATTTTTTTCTACAGACTCGGTCCTTGGTCTGGTGTACTAATCTATTTTGGATTGTAAATGATGATTTTCTCTGTGATGACCTTCTATGCAGATTGATTTTAAATGAAAAACACCTGTGTGTGTATTGTTTCTGATTGTCTCCTGTATGTCATTTGTTTTCCTTTCAAACAAGGTTGTCAAAGGCTTCCAAGTTTTTCAGTATATGCATACTGTGTGTTTGATTTATTGCGTCTGCTCAAGGAGTGGTTAAATAGGCTTTTGATCAGATACAAAGGGAAATAGATTGCATCATAGGATCTGTCAAGTATGATCATTAATGATACTCTTTCTTGGACATGTTGCTGTTAGGCAGTAGCATTATTCTTAGGTCCTCTGGATATGAATTTATGTTGTCATGGGGAGACATTTACAGTCTTAGATATGACTCTGCTGCCCAGATAAGGCACTGGTTTGGGAAGCTGTCTGTTCAATGGGTCTAGGAAAGTCCCATATCTCCAAACACCATTTCAAACCATCTCATCCTTCCATCTGTTAGTTGTAGGATTAGGATTAGGAACCTCTGCATGCTCTCATACCCAACCAGACATCATGTCCAAGAATGTTGCCAACCTTGTGATCTGTTACACAAATCTTGGTCCATACATGAGAGTATTCTGCCTATTGATGTCAAGTTAAATCCTTCTGTCATTGAGCTAGTCAAGGTTGTACTTTTATCAAGTAGGGAAACCCCCCTTGGTGCGGCAGAACTAGAAGTGAAGGGGAGGAGCTCACGCAACCTCCTGTATTCAGTTGGCTGAATCTACCTATGCATTAGAACTGGCAAACCCTAATGCTGATTCAGAAGAAAAACCAACATGATGATGAAGGATTCAAAAGTTATTAGCATCTGAGTATCAGGTTCTAATTTTTCAGTGCAGACAAAAGAAGAACAGGTCAACTTTGTAATTGATCTTGGTTCCAGATATATGAAAGTCACTGGTTGGGAAATTTGTGATGATCAGCGATAGTGGCTGACATGATTGATGATTTGTGAATACAAGTTTTTGGTCTACATTACAAGTTGTGCATGGATTTGGCCAACAAAGCAGAGTCTTCAATAAAAGTTCTAAGTGTTCTTGAAGCCAATTGGAAAACTATTGAAATTCATGATGCAGATATATATATCTGATGGATTCGAGTGATTTTGGTGTGGAAGTGATGCGATGATGGAATAAGTGCAAATAAAGGTAGAGATAAGTGCAAAGGTGGAGATCTAAGCTTGGATTATGATAGAGGAGTGAAATAGAGCAGAATAAAGATGAAGTGTATCAAGTTGGTATTCTGTGCTTAACTAGAACTAAATCTTTGCATTGGTAGATGTTGATTATCAGTTCAAACACATTGTAATCTTCTTTCTATCGGTAGTGAGCCTTCCTTTGAGCAGTGAGCTTTGGGCAGTGAGCCCAAATGCACATGGATTCCCCTTTTGTAATACTTTTAATAGAGTATAATCTTTGTGGGTTAACCCCTACTGCAGTTTTTCCCTTAACTGGGTTTCCATGTTAAAAATATTGGTGTCAAGTGTGTTATTTGTGTTTCTGCTCATGTGTTATTGATTCTTTCTTTTCATGATTATATCATTAATTTGTTAAGAAGTGGTAAAGAAAAATTAATTGCAATCAGCATTAAATTTTTAAGACAACTGATTCACCCCCCTCTTAGTTGATAGCCCTAAGTCCAACAATTGGTATCAGTGCAAGGTTCCTTGAAAGAAGCCTAACAGCTTGAGGAAGATCTGGGAAGGTATTACAATGGATTCATACAACTTTGAAGAACAACTTCAACTTTCTTTAGATGATCATGACCAGTCCAGAGCATAAGTCAAATAACTGCAAGAAAATCTTGAAGACACTAAATACTACATTGAGATCTTAAAAGAAAAATTAAGTAAATCTAATGGCAAGAGAAAGGAGCTACTTCTTCAACTAGGAAAACAAAATGAGGACAATGACATGGATAAGGCCCTGAAAGAGAAAACAAAGGAATGTGAAAAGTTGACAAAAGAAGTTTATGTTCTAAAACATGAGATGGAATCTGGGGTGATGAGACTAACCAAAGAAATTGAGCAAAAGAAGAAAAGTAAAGAAGACCTGAATCAAACTCCAAAAGAAAGAACTAAAGAATGTTGCAGATTGGATGGAATAGCTGGCCATCTAGAGTCTGATCTACAAGAAAGTAGAGATAATGAGAGAGAACTTGAAAAGCAAATTGTCATTCTCAGACATGACCTAGAAGTTACAAATGAATACAAGGAGAAGTTCAAGATAAGCTCGGCTAAACTTGAAGCACAACTTGAAAGTCAGAAAAAGGCTGGTGACAAGCATGGTCTTGGGTATGAGAAAGGTGAAAGCTCTGGATCTAGACAAAGAAATTTTCAACCAAGGAATGGAAGAAACAGACCTAAAAGACCTTTGGTAAGACAGCCTAATGCTCAAAGGTATCCATCTTTCAATGGAAATTGTTTCAAGTGCAATAAATTTGGTCATAGAGCTACTCAATGCAGAAGTAGAGTGAATCAAAGTAGTCCATCCTTCTTCAATCAATGCTTCAAGTGTAAGAGGTATGGTCATAGATCCAATGAATGCAGAAGTATAATAATGAACAATTCTAACAATAAAGGAAATGGCAATTCCTTCAATGGCAAATACTTTGCATGCAATAGATTTGGACATATGGAAAAATAATGCAAATCAAGAGGAAATCAATGAAATGAGAAAATAAATGTTGTATGTTTCAACTGTAATCAATCTGGTCATTCTACAAGATTTTACAGAAATAAGAACAATGAAATGAGAAAGACATGGGTCAAGAAAAGTGTTATGAACAATAGTAATGGGTCCACATCGGAATCTAGTGCTGACAATTCCTCCAAGAATTGAATTAGGAGCTCTAGCTCAAGGGGAGAAGCATTAAAAATAAAGTTCCCCTAGCCAGTAAGTGGGTGCCTAAATCTGGCACATTGAGAGAAAATAATTTGGGTTATTATAGATCATTTGAAAGGATTTCTAGAAGAAAAGAAATGGATATGACAATTTGCAGAGCAATTCAAGGTCGACTATATGCAGAAATAGTGTAATTGGATGTGTTAGAGTAGAGCATTTATTACAAAGGAAAATTAGGTTTTGCAGAGCTTAAAAGGTCATTCACTCTTCATTTGAATCACTTTGCATTCAAAGGGAGCAACAAGAATAGTGTCTAAGCAAAGAATTCAAGGATTTGAAGTGCGATCAATGAATTTACCCGCCAACCCTAATTTTGTGAAAAAGGTATTTATCTGTGAAGCTTTGAACTTGTAATCTTTTTGCAAATGGCTACACCTTTGGTTGTTGATATTACTGAAGGGCCTCAACCCAAATTTAAGAAGCACCCACACAAATTAGTAGAAGTCGACCCATCAGGTTCATTTTCAAGTGTTCCATATGGTGTACTGCATGTTGAAGATATTAGGGTTTATATTCATGCAAGCATAGATGAATTTGGGGATTCAAGGCTTGTAGATTTGTTTGAGAGCCATCCAAGAGGTGAAAATCATGATCTTGAACCTGAGTACAAGGCACTGTAAGATAAACATTTTATTCAGATTATAGGGTTTCCAACATTCGATGAAGATGAATGGGTCTAGTGTGTTTTAAGCTGAATGCATGATGAATTTTTGTGGCTGTTGAAACCATTTAAAATTACAAAGGATGCTATCAGGTTTGTGACTGGTTTGAATTCAACTGGTGGTTTACCCATTCTAAAATCCATAAAGAATTAGACTGTAACTGATGCAACTGGTGCCAAATTCAACAAAAGGGCAATGACTATCAATGATATTATTGATCCGGATGTCAAGTTTGCATCAATGGTAATTGGCTACAAAATTTATCATTCTAGCAGGGAGAACTCTATCTCCAGAATAGCCATATATGCTACATACAAAATGTTAAAGGAAAATGCAGATTATGACTTGTGTGAATTAGTGCAAAACCAACTAATTGAGAACTTGAACAAAATCAAGAAAGATAAGAAGAACACCTTTAAATATGGTACATTGGTTCTATGTTTATCTTTCTACTTTATGAATGAGGTACCTGGAGTAAAAGGTATACACTGGACTAATGATGAGCCAGTTGCTATCCAGATCAGAGATCATCTATGTAGCATTGGTGACTATAAAGTACAAAAAACTACAATCTGGGGATACTTCAAGAATTTTTAGAATATGATGCATTCCAAAGAAAGAATCCCTAAATCAGTTGTTGACAAGTACAAGAATGAAATATGTTTTATGGTTGACACTAATCAATGCTTAATGGAAGTAGTAGAACCCAAAACTATTTGGATAATTCCCATGGGGTATGAGGTAGATGAGAAATTCTTGACTATGTATGCTCAACACCTTTTGAGCAAGCCAAAAGACACAACAGTTGAAAGATTTGGGACATATGAGGAGCTAAGTCTAAAACTGCATGTTGAGCTCAGAAAACCTAAAATCAATAGGAAAGTAAGAAAAGAAGTTGAGTAGTTGGCTGAGAATCTAGGCCTGACAAAGGAAGCTGTGAGGCAATTCAGGGAAAGAACTAAAAAGGTAGAGAAGGAGAAGCAGGATAAGAAACGAGGAAGTGCTCTGGTAGAATCCTCCTCCACATCAAGAACTACTAGAAGCTCTGTTGTTACCCCTATTTCCCCAAAACTTGTAAATCATGAGACATCGGAAGCCACACCATCAGGTGAAGGAAGAAAGAGAAAGAAAACAAAGGCCACAAGAACCTACAAGAGAACAAAAGTTGATGAAGAAACAGATTCAGATGCTGAGGTAAAGGAGTTGAAAGCCTCTAGAACAAAATCTGCCAAGGTGACTAAGGAGAAGCCCTTCGGAAGCAAAAGGGCAAGCAAAAGGTAGAAGACAGATACATATGTTGGAAGATGTAATCAAATCAGTCACTATGGATGGAAATTTGAAACACATAACTAAATTTTATGATGAATACAATGATATAGATAAGAGGGTGTTAGAGGGAGCAACTGTTAGATATCTGAATATCTATAATAAGGTCCTGATTGAAATAACTTCTAAGATCCCTCAAAGTCTTGAAAACATTTTGGAGTTGTGGAAAGAAACTACAAAAAGGAAGGATATAGAGCTTAGAGAACATGTATTGATAAAACTATGCCCTCAAATCACTCAAGTTCAAATGAATATGATATTCAAATAAGTGAAGGATGAATTCAAGAGTAAGAAGAGAATGAACAAACTAATGCTTGGAGAATTAGAAAAAATAGTTAAAGAAACACAGGAAACAGTTCTAAGTGCATTGAAGAGACACAATCTTCCATTTGTTGAGAAGGAGACTGATGATGGGATTGATTCATCAATCCTAGATATTGAAGAAATGAAAACTGATGAATAGCAAACCAAGGTTGATGACTCCTCTATTCTAGAAGTGGAGCAAATAAACAAGGAAGATATAGAGATGGTGGATAAAACTGATGATGTAGGAGATACTATAACTCTTCTTGATCAATCCAGAAAAGAAGACAATGTTGAGAATACTATTGCTACACAAGATCCTCTAGAACAGATTGCAAATGGTGAGGACAAAGGAAAGAATCCCCCTATAGATGAAACAGAGAAAGATGCAGTAGAGAAAGAAGTCAAAGGTAAGGAAGATGAAGTAGAAGAAGATGGTGCAAATGTTAATGTACCCAAACAAAATAGTCCTGATAGTGAGAAAACTCAAGGAAAGGAATGTGGTCCAAAAATTGTGGCAAGAGACACTACAAATGTAGTGAAGAGTTTCCTGAGTAAAGAAATGCTAGATTTTGATGAACTAGAATTGTTTCAAGGACCAATCAATCTGGATACTCTCTCTTCAGACCAAATGATGAAGATAGCATCTTTCACACAAGCCAAGGCAAGGGAAAAGATATTGATATCTCACATAGAGGGTAGTGAGTTGTTAGGCCTTGCATCCAGTATATTAGAGAAGATAATGCCAATGTTCTAGAAGAATCCATCTAATTCTCCCTCTGGAAATTTGAAGAGCCTTGTAAATTCTGTAAGTACACACTTTGAGTCCTTTGAAAAATCTGCAAAAGTTAAAGTTCAAAATGCATTTAATAGAAAAAGATTGATGCACTTAAAGGGATGATTGGGGTAGATAGATTGGTGCTAGATAACAGTATAAAGAGTATTCAAAATGCTCCTTCAGAAGGATGCAGTATATATAAGTTTTTTTTTTATCTACTCCTAAAGTCATAGAGGATATATAAGATAAAATAAAGCACTCCAAACATAAATTGTCAAGTATGTCCCAAGCTTTTGATCCGTTGACAATATCAGTGGCAAGTAAGTGGACTAGGGCCCTAGGGGCAAGGCACTGGTTGCTATTGTTGATACTAAATGATGATTTTATGTTGTATATTGATTTAACTTCTCACTGTTTGTCATGTAAGTCATCCTCGAGATGCGAAAGCATACAAGTGGTTGCTTGATATTGCTTCTTCAATATCACATTGGTACCATGAATGACACAGAGAGAGGTCACCTACAATCAGTAGGGCTCTGGTGGGTGTTTGATATGCCCATGATTAGATTCCACTGTAGTATGCTTATGGCTTTGATGGAGAGGTGGAATGTAGATACTTCTACATTCCATTTTCCCACAGGAGAGATGACTATCACACTAGAGGATGTCTACCAAATCCTGCAATTGCCCGTACATGGAGAGATAGTGAGGATCATAGAGTGTCACTCATCTGAGTACACGTGAGATAGCCAGATATCCTATCTAGGCCGCACAGTAACTTGGGTAGAGCGAGGGCACATTCAGCTCTGATTGCTAGAGCAGGAATGCACTGACATCCATCTAATTCAGAGGATTATGATTGTTACAGTTGCATTAGTAGTCACACTAGGTGGGTGAAGCACTCATCTTCATGGAAGCCTTGTTCACACTATCAAGGTGATGGAGGAGCAAGGGATAGTCTACATGTGGGGGAATAGTATGCTTGTGCACCTCTACCGCGAGTTGGGATGGTATGTCCATAACGAGGCACAGGGTCTAATGTGTTCCACCTTACTATAGGTTTGGGCCTTTGAGAATATCAGATGTACATAGCCTACAGGTTTTCCCATAAAGCCAGCATTTACTCATCCACTTGTCCACGCATATCCTCTTGTCAAATGTTGGATACATGGTGATCTACTATATTGGAGAGTTATATTTGATAGACTGCAGCCCAGAAACATCATCTGGAGACTGTATTGCAGCTACATAGCATGGCTAGGTTAGCATAGGCAGCTGGCTAGGATGCAGAGGAATCAGCTGATGGTCAGTCGCCTTGATCACATAGTCATATGGTTTTATTTTGATAGAGTGGCACGGTAGTTCAGATGCTGACAGGATGTCTCTATGATGCGTCTGAGCTATGCATGCTTTGTGCGTAGCACAGTCAGGGCAAAGAACACCTAACAGTCGACGGTGATTGATATAGCAGTTAGTGTTGATGATGGTACAGAGGATGCGGAGCTGATATCTTATGCAGACAATTTTGGAGTTACCCAAGCATACTAGATCTAGTGGTAGATAGTGTGGCCAGCTCCTATCTATCCTCTCAATCACCCCACAAGTGATCCTCAACCATGGACTGGTTATGCTAGTGACACAGGGGTAGAGGATGATGTTAGTGACTTCACTAGATATTATGATATAGATGAGGAGGAGGATGATGACGATGATGATGAGGAGATCTCGTCACGGTACATCTGTAGAGCAAGACTATAGTGGGATCAATAGGAGGTAGATAGCAACAAGTTGGCCGAATCCTAGTCATAGTCGAGAGCTCATCGTCCAGGTCATGCATATGTGAGGATATCGAGTCAGCATAAGCAAGGGGAGAGTAGTAGTCATATGCCCCTAGCTACAAAGTCAACTACAGAACTAGTCACACCATCAGCTATCTGAGATCCATCTTAGTGAGATGGAGATCCAAGTAGGATACTTTTATATACATGCATGTATTTTGATGATTTTTTATGATGCCTATATGAGATATTGATATCTATTTTGTTTCTTTTTACAGTTGGGACAGACGTGCGGTGCAACCTTGTGAGTTGCGTTATAGCAGAGATAGTTCATACCAATGTGGCTGAGCAATGGGTGCAGATGGGATACTCGCCAAAACCATCTGTAGTGTGGCATGTAGAGATTTTTATACCATTAATGAGATATTGAGTGGCCATAGAGGCTATCCTATATTGCTATACATGGGAGAGAGAGGATTTACTTCAGAGAGCTAAGCACGCATAGGCTGGGCTCCTGGAACAGCAGGATGAGGCTGTAGCAGTTGTTGCACCTGAGAGAGAACCTATTGTAAGAGAGATCTTACTTTCTGAGTTACTCCAGGCTAGAGCTGATAGAGATAGGATTTGGGTAAAGCTAGAGAGAGTCATATCTGAGAGAGATCGATATCAGTAGATGTACCAGGAGTCACATGACGAGGTGCTAGGACTGAGAGGAGAGATCATGGGGGTTATAATCATAGAGTATCTCTAGGAGTCATTCATGGTCCATAGCCACACATGGTCAAGCCTCTATTACATGCACACCATGAGGTCTCGAGGGGACAGGTGATCGAGGTTTATCTATGTGATGTGTTTTATGTACTACGACATCCCATTTTGATGTACGGGATAGTTGACTCTGATGCATATTCAAACTAATGATTATATATATGATATTTTTCTATTATTGCTTCTAATGTTGTCTAATCTATCACATGTGATTTTTATAAAGTGCAACTAGTGATAAATGTTAATGCCTATGTGAAAATGTGATTAATGCTAATGTTATACTAAACAATTCTTTATAGAACATAAAGTAACATGCACAATGATTAATGCATTTCACACAACCAACAATCTATACTTCATTTAGTTAATACAAAGGTGATCTTTAATAAAGCATGTTTAAATAAGATACAACAATGATTAACCAAAAAAGATGCTATGTTAAATGAATTAAGACAAAATAATCATATCTTGTCGAAATTGAAGCTAAATTAACTAATAAGCATACTTTTTAAAGTAACATTTAACATATAATCTTAATCATAAAATTCCTTGAGATGCATAGCATTAATAGGATATTTAAGCGACATACCTTGTTCATTAGCTAACTTGTATGCTTCTGATTCAAAGGCTTCAGTAACGACATACAGTCCGAGCCAATTAGGGCTAAACTTTTCTTTTTCTCCAGGAGGTGCATTTACATTGCATTGATTCTCATATAGTACCAAATCTCCAATGTCAAAAGAACAATGTATGACACGCTCATTATATGATCATTGGATACTCTTCTAATGGGCCTTAAGATGCTTGAGAGAATTAATATGCTATTCATCCAGAATCTCAAGTTGTATTCTCTTTTCGTGTTCCATATCATCATCCATAACATCTCTCAAGGAAACTCTCAATGAAGGAATTTCTAATTCCAAGGGCATTATCGCATCAGTGCCATAAAAGAGATTATACAAAGTAGTTCTAGTAGCTCTACGAATGCTTGTTCTATAAGCCCATAATGCATAGGATAATTGAATATGCCAATCTTTCTGATGTTTGTTAACAATTTTTAGTAAAATTTGTCTAATAACCTTGTTTGAAGCTTCTTCTTGGCCATTCGATTGAGGATAGTAAGGCATAGAGAAGCAGTGTTGAATGTGATACTTTTCAAGAAATTTCTTCACATCCTTGTTCTTGAATGGTGTGTCATTGTCAGAGACCAAGGAGGAAGGAATATCAAATTAAGATATTATGTTATCTTGTATGAAACGACAAATTACTTTAGCAGTCATGGATCATAAAGGGATAGCATCAAGCCACTTTGTGAAGTAATCAATAGTAGTGATTATAAAGGTATGTCCTTTAGAGGAAGGTGGAGAAATTTTACTAATTAGATCCAAGCCCCAAACAAAAAATGGCCAAGGTGAAACTTGGGCACGAAGTTCCTAAGCAAGTGCTCAAATTAAGTGTTGAAGTTGTTGACATTGCAGGCACTTCTTGACATAGGTGAAGGAATCTTGTTCCATGAGTTGCCAATAATACCCTATACATATTAGTTTTTGTACCAATGATTTTCCTCCAAAATTCCCTCCACAAGCACCCGAGTGAGCTTCTTCCAAAGCTATTGAAATCTCTAAATTACTAAGGCATCAAAGAACACCATTATAACTTAGTCTATATAAGACATTAGATAAAATGATATGGCATGCTGCAAGTTTGCATAAGCGAACTTGAGCATTTTTAGATGTTGAATTAGGGATGGTTCCATCATGCAAATAGTTGAATTTATGGGAGAACCATTCATCAGAACTTATATCACAATAGAGATCAATAGTTGCAATGACGACATCCTTTACTACCTGTGCTTTAAGATTATGAATGACAAAAGTATATTCATCAAGGGAATCAGTAGGGGATATAAGGGAAGCTGCACTTGCCATGGCATCTACATGTCTATTGTCTTTCCTTGGAATAGTATCAATTGAAAAGGATGTAAATTACTTTAATAGAGAAAAAGCAAAATCATGATATTGAGATAATTTGTCTTGTTTATCTTGAAATGATCCATTTATTTGTCATACAATTAGTTGTGAATCATCATATATAGTGATGTTTTTGATATTTAAAGCCAAAGCAACATGGAGTCCTGCGATGAGGGCTTTGTACTCAATGATGTTGTTTGTGCATGAGAGGTTTAGTTGGTAAGACATAGGAATCAACTTACCTACAAGAGGTACTAGTATAACACCAGCAGCAAAGCTAGTTCGACATCTTGATTCGTCAAAATACAATTCTCATTTATCATCCTTATTGATAGCTAAAATTTGATCATCAGGAAATGTTTCCTAATTTTGTATAGCAAAAGGTGAAGGTGCTTCGGCTAAATGGTCGGTTAACGCTTGTCCTTTAATCTCTTTTTGAGATATAAATTTGAGGTCAAATTCAGTTAACATAACCTATTTAGAAAGATGACCTAAAAGATCTGTTTAAGCAAATAAATATTTCAAAGGATCAAATTTTACCATTACATGTATCTCAACATTTAAAAGATAATGCCTAAGATTTTGTGTTGTGAAGACAAGAGCTAAGCATTGTTTCTCAATGACAGTGTATCACACTTCATAATTGAGCAATGTTCAATTGATGTAATATACAACACATTCCTTGCCTTTAGTATCTTGTTGTGCTAATAATGCTACAAGGGCATTATTAGATGCTGAGGTATAAAGGATAAAAGGTTTATCAATGGTAGTAGGTTGTAAAATAGGAGGTTTAGTGAGATAACTTTTTAAGTCCTCAAAATCCTTTTGACATTCTAAATTCCATTGAAATTTTGAATCGTTCTTCAGTAGTTGAGTAAAAGGGTGAGTCCTGTCCATGAGTTGTGAGACAAATCAGTGAATGGCATGTATCTTCCCTTGTAAGCTATGAAGTTGAGATATGTTTTTAGGTGCTAGCATGTTAACAATTGCATCAATCTTTTTCATATCTACTTCAATACCACAATTTGAAACTATAGAACCCAACATTTTTCCACTGTCTATGCCAAAGATGCATTTATAGGGATTTAATTGCATGTTGTATTTCTTTATTTGCCCAAAGATCTGTCAGAGAGTCATGGTATGATCATGGTGATGAATAGACTTCGCCAAGATGTCATCAACATAGTCCTCTAAGATACCATGCATGTAATCATGAAAGATAAGAGTAATAGTTCGTTGGTAAGTTGCCTCAGCATTCTTAAGTCCAAATGACATGACTACCCAACAAAATGTTCCCCAAGGTGTTATTAAAGCTATTTTAAATTGATCTTGAGGGTTTATAAAAATTTGATTATCCTGAAAATCCATCCATGAAGGAAAGTAGTTCATGGTTGGTTATTGAATCAACAATCATATCAATGAGGGGGAAATCATCTTTCAAAGACGCAAGATTCAAATCTCAAAAGTCAGTGCATATCCAAATACGGCCATCGGGTTTAGCAACAACCACGATATTTGAAATCCAAGGTGAATAGTCAATAGGGCGGATAAAGCCATCTTGTAAAAGCTTTTCTATCTCAGCCTTAACAAGTAACACAATTTTAGGATTCATTTTATGAATCTTTTGTTTAAATGGCTCAGCATCTAGTTTCAATATGATATTATGCATTACAATCTGAGGATAAATACCAGGCATATCCAAATAATTCCAAGCAAACAATTCAGAAAATTCATGTAATAGCTTTGTCATATCTTCTCTTTCTTCTACATTTAAGCAATCACCTATAGGGATAACTTTTTCAGTGTTATCTTTCTCCATGAAAACATCAATAGTCTTTCCATTAAGTAGAGTACTATGGTCTAGGAGATCAAGTGATTGTGGTAACTCTTCATATTCTTCCTTAGATTTTAGAGTGGTGTTTATCATGTTAGTGGACTTTCCAAAATATCCAGCATTGTTCAAACAATAAGGTAATCCACGTTTATGATGGTAACAGGGAATATTGTCGTAAGCACCCAAGAATTCAATTATCGCTTCATCCGTTGAAAAGATATCTAAAGGAATCTCTCCCCTGGAGGACAATTAGTGTCAATCATCTCAAGAAAGATCAAATTAAGTATTGATATTTTATTAACATTAAGAGTAGAACATCTATAGGCCTTGGTTTCCTTGAAAGGATTATATCCAATGCCACTTGAGTAATGTCACGAAGTAGATTCTATAGGTACACAAATGCCTTGTTGATTAATACCACAACCATTACCTACATAGTCACAATTCTTATAAAGAATCTAAAATCCTCGACCATAAAGAGAAGCCATTTTATTAGAAGAAGATGGGGCCTCATAAGTCTCATAATTTGTAGTGCAAGTAAAAGTATTATCCATGTTTGTTACCAAAGAGACTTTCGAATTTAAATTTTTAGAAGATATCAATGCAACATTTGATGTTTTAGGAATAGGATTGTTAGGTTTATATTCACTTATGAAGGGGGATGTAAAATATAATGAACCCCAATCATCAACAAGAAATGCATTCGATTGTTTGGACTCTTGCCCAACATTGTCTATGGAAAGAGGAGTTGACAAGTCAACTTTCAGATTGTTTAAGATCTTGTGATGAACAACTTGCTTTTATGATTCAATTTGTAAATAGTTATCTGGTTCAGGATTAGCATCAATAGTATGAAGTTTGTCTTTATAAACAAACTTGATCGAACAATGAAGGGTAGAAGGAACTTCCCCTAATGCATGAATCCAAGGTCTACCAAGAATCATGTTGTAAGATAAAGATCCAGACATGACATGAATCAAGGTAGATAAAATCATAGGCCCAACTTGTACAAATAAAGTTTGTCTTCCAACATTATCAAATCCACAGATACTTATCCTATCTGATTTAATCAAATATGTATCAACTTTAATCTTATGTAATAAATTGATGCCACAAACATTAAGAGTTGATCTGTTATCAATCATGACTTGTTTGATATAAGTTTCTTATTTACTATAATGAATATAATCAAAGGATCATACTAATTTTGAACTTCAAGGGATGGCAACTCATCTTGTTGAAATAGAATGTTTGTTTTTGTTGCATGCATACAATCTAAGAGATATGCTACATCATTTAGTTAGATAGCGAGTGGAACAATCACCTTTTGTAAATCTTCTTGGAGCATTCCATGGTAAGTAGGAGAAGATTTATAAGTTCCCAAAGAGAAATTTTAGCAGGCGTAGCACAAAGCTGCTCAACAAGATCATAGTCTTGACCAACTTTTTGTGTTAAATGAGGTGCTTGAGGAAGCATAGGTTGAGAAGTTGGTAAAGATATAGGAATGCTCGATTGTTGTTTGCTTTGTTTGTTATTACAAGTGTTATATGTATGAGCGACCATAGTATGACTAGGTTGTGAATTTTGATGTGTTATTTGTTTAGCATAGTTATAAATGTAATCAAGAGGTCGAGAAGAAGGCGGAAGACCTCTAATAGTGAGCACTAGTTTAGAGTGTGGTTGAGCCACATCTAAACACAATTTAACCACTACCTTTAGTTTCACATGTTTTTCTTGAGGTTTAGGAACATAAATTGCATTTACTAATCTTTGAAACAACAACTGTTTAGGAGTCATAGTAGAATATTCAATCGAGATAAAGTCCTCAAGGACTTCATCTAACATATTTAAGTCATCACAACTAAATGGCTCATCATATACATGAAAGTCTTGTAAAAATTAATCCAACATTATAGCATGTTCTAATTAACCCAAGACTTAAATGTAAAAAGATATAGCATAAACTTTGTGAAAATAAAATAAAATAGCACTATGTCGTACACAAAGTTGTAATTACAATATATTTTAATGAAAGGATAAAGAAACAACTCAAGTTTCAATGTATGTACTTTCATAAAAGAGGGTTTGCAATCTAAATATGATTTAGCACAGCAAACTAATTCAGATCTAATGTTAAAAAGGATGCAAATTCTTTAGAGCATGGGTTCACCAAAAATGTTTAGGGGTGAAAATGGGGAATCAAGATGGAAGACTTCAAGTCCCACACTTTCACATACTAAAACATTAGGGAAGCAAGGGAGAAGTTTAGGGATAAGCTACTGATTTCTTATGTTCCCTTTTCCTGCTAATTAGGTCTATGTGACTGTTTTGATCAGGTTTTCACAAGCTAGTATATTTCACTAAGCATGAAACCCTAAATTACCAATCAGCCTATAATAACTTAATTTTCAACACAAATATGAATGAAATGATTATATAAATGCAGAGGAAATAGTACTGAGACAATGTACCCAAAAACATGCACTCTGATGGACTAGGGCACTAGTGTTGATAACTAAGAGGGGGGGGGTGAATCAGTTATCAAAAATAATTTCTTCCTTCTGAACTTTCTTATTAATCAATGCAGCATTAATTCAAACAAGCAAACATTACCATGAAATGAAAAACACATGACACAGTATTTTTGACGTGGAAACCCTGTTAAGGGAGAAAACCTTGGGGTGATTAACCCAAAGATTATTCTCTGTTAGAAGAATAAGGAATTACAAAATGGCACTTGCCAATTAGGGCTCACTGCCCGAGCACACTGCTCACAAAGGAGGCACACTACCTACAAGGAGACACACTATCTACAAAAGAATGTTATACAATACTTGAACTGATTGGAAGCATCCACATATGCTGGAGTTTAGTTTCGGTTAGGCTCAGTACACTGATCTGCTGCGCCTCATCTTTCCTCTTCTCTTTATTTTGCTTTTCTTTCACATACCGGATCTTTCTTACTGCTTCTGTTCTGCTCTGCTCTTGTTCGCATATCACATCACATAACTTCACTACTCATAACTAAATCCATCCTATATATATATCCACACAAGTGATTTCATTATCTTTCTAGTCGGCACCCGGAACAGTCTATCTTCTCACAAACTCTGTTTTGTCGGCTGAATCCTTGCACATCAAGTAATGCGGATCAAGCATATACTTGTAGATATCATTAATCATGTCAGCCAAACATGATTCATGCCTTCACAACATTTACCATCATCAGTAACACATCCAGAAAATAGTTTGATGTTCTGTCAGTCAGTTCTTCCTCTATTCACACTGTCACTCAGGAATCTGGTACTCAACTATTCATATCTTTTTCCTTGTCCATCACCGGAGGCTAAATCCTTGGAATATACCACTCAAGGTAGTCCTCTTGACTTCCCCAAATCTGCACTGCACCAAGATACTTCCTCTGAGAGATCCGGACCTGTCTGTCAGACCTTGCCACATGCTCTGTTCTTGTTTACTGGACCACAATAATCTTCATTCTGACTTCCGGTAGAGACACACCATGACTTGCGGATATGTGGGATGACCTTTGTTGCCATCAATGACAACAACCATGAATCCATATAGTGTCTCTTGCCAACAACTAGTGCCAGTGTCCCAAAAGTTTTTGACTATTGGGATCTTCTACAATAGTTGTCTTGCAATCTCCAAAGGCTTCTAGATCATGAAGAAAATATCCATTTGGACTAGGGTGTGAGTGCCAGTGTCCCAAAAGTCTTGTAATCTTGAAATCTGAAACTGTGTGATGACTATGTCTACAATACTCATCTTCTTGTCACTCCTTTTCGTCGGATCTTGCCAAATTCAACCTACACAAAGGAGGAGAAAGAAGGTTGTGGCTATATAGGAACTTTCCTCAGTCAAGCCTCATTTTTGGTATTCCTACCTCAACAATAGCCAAGGATAAAGATCCGTAGATGTGTGTGCTCATCTAAACAATGTGTATGCATAAATATAAAACCCTAGATGACTCAAGCATCAAGGAAAGATCAACCTCAATGAGATGAAAATAATGAAGACTTGCATGAACAAGAAGGCGAGGCAGTCATTTCCATAGAGGAATTCCAAGCTCAATGTTGGACACTTCAACCCTTCTCCTGATCATACAAAAGGTGTAAAAACCCTAGGAAGGGCAAGATAGTCACAAGATCTTGATTCATAATCTCCATCAAATGTCTCCATGATAGCAAATTCAAATAACTTCAAGAGCTTCAACAAGTTATTGATCTTCAATGGCAATTTTGGAAGAGTTTTGGCATAAAGCATGCATATAGATTGTGTTTGTTAAAATGATTTTCAAATGTCTTTAAATATCTAACCTTAGGAATTTCAAATTTTAAAATAAGATGTTGACATCGTGTGAAAAATGAAAATTTGAAAACAGAATCCTAGAATGTACAGTGGGAGCCAACATCTGGCCAAAATTCAAAACCCTAAGAAATACGGCAAGATAAGGGCACGAGCACCCAAGTCCAAGCCTTGATTTTCTGATCAGTTCTGCCTTAAGGGGTCCAAGAATCCCAAATCCAAACTTTCTTTTTCACCTTCAGTCTTAAGTCATCCCAAAACACAACATTTCTTTAGTTAGACATAGGTCAATCAAGGTTTAGGAAGGTCTAAAATAAACTAGGTCAAAAGGACACCAAAGGAGAGGAGCTAAACTATGATAAATTATACCATTCCATGCAGGAGAACAATTTCTAACATAACAATTTCATGCTTAACAAAGCAAGGATTAAGAACAAGTACCCTCTACCATGCATAAATGATCTATTTGATCAAATGCGTGATGCCGCTATATTTTCCAAAATTGACCTTAGGTCAGGTTATCATTAGTTGAGATTGAAAGAACATATTCATAAGTTAGCCTTTCAAACAAGGTATGGGCATTATGAGTTCACAATCTTATCTTTTGGTTTGACCAATGCCCCAACAATATTTATGAATTTGATGAATAGTGTTTTTCGGGGTTGTCTGGACAAGTTTGTTCTGGTGTTTTTAGATTATATTTTAATCTACTCTCATAATGAGGAGGAACATCATCAACACTTGCAGATAGTTCTACAATGAATCAGGGATCATAAACTTTATGGAAAGTTATCCAAATATACCTTCTTTCAAAAGAGGTGAAATACTTGGGTCATATCATATCATCTAAAGGAATTGTTGTGGATCCACTGAAGAAAAAGGCTATTTTAGAATGGCCTACTCCTAAATACATACATGAGTTGTGTAGTTTTATGGGATTAGTAGGGTATTACAAGAAGTTCATTTTGAATTTTTCTAGAATTGCTCATCCTATCACTTCCTTGAAAAGAAAAGGAAAGAGATGTGAATGGTCTGATAAGTGTGAAGAAGCTTTCAATGTTCTTAAAAAGAAGTTAACTTTGGTACCAATCCTTAAAGTGCCAGACCCAGAGGGTCGTTTTGTTTTTGTGATTGACACTTCAGGAGAAGGATTAGGAAGAGTTATCATGCAAGAAGGCCAAGTTGTAGCCTATGAGTCCATAAAGTTGTGACCTTATGGGTAGAATTATGCCCCTTATGATTTGGAATTAACTACAAATGTGCATGCTCTCCAATTATGGAGTCATTATTTGTTGGGAAAGCAATTTGAATTTAAATCTAATAATCAAGGTTTGAAGTATATCTTCATGCAACCTAACCTTAATGCTCGACAAAGAAGATGGTTAGGGCTCATCTCTAACTATGATTTTGATGTCAATTACATTAAGGGTAAGGAAAATAGAATGGCTAATGCTTTGAGTAGAAAGAAGGCACATATCAGCAATAGTATTAATGCACTCTGATTTTAGAGCCCATATATTGAATAATTTGACCAGTGATGAATATTATGAGAAAATTTTGAAAGCTCTAATAGAAAATCCTCAAGATATAAGGTATGATGGATTTTATTTTGAACCTGATGGGTTATTGAGATTCATTAATAGAATATATCTTCTGAATCAAGGAGATTTAAGAAGAATTGTGTGGAAAGAAGAGCATTCTGCACCATATTCAGGTCACCCTAGAGTGACAAAGTTGTTAGCTTATGTGAAACCCTTATATTTTTGGAAGGGAATGAAAAATGATGCTACAAGATATGTGGTAGGATGCCTATAATGTCAGTAAGTTAAGGCTAAACACCAACACCCAGCAAGACTTTTGTATCCTCATGATAATATACCTGAATTGAAGTCGCAAGTAATTAGTATGGCTTTTGTCCAAGGATTACCTATGTCCTACTATAAGCATGATTCTATTCTCGTAGTAGTGGATAAACTTACTAAGGTAGCTCATTTTATACTTGGTAAGCTTACAGATGGAGCACCCATCATAGCTAAGAAGTTCATGCAAGAAATTTTCAAGTTGCATGGGATTCCGGAAAAGATAATTTTAGATAGAGATGCTAGAATAACTTCAAGGTTTTGGCAAACTTTGTTCTCAGCTTTGGGAACACAACTAAATATAAGTTCATCTTATCATCCAGAAATGGATGGAAAAAATGAAAGAGTAAATCAAATATTGGCAGATTTGTTGAGGATGTATTGCATGGATCAGCAGTATAAGTGGGAAGAGTATCTTCTACTAGTTGAATTTGCATTTAATAACTCTTATCATTATGCAATTAATATGGATCCATTTTAAGCATTGTACAGAAGAAAGTGTTGAACTCCTATAAACTAGGATAAGCTAGAAGATAGGATTTTCCTTGGGTGAGAAATACTTTTAGAAATGGAAGACAAAGTAAAGTTGATCGGGAAAAGATTAACAGAAGCAAATGATAGACAGAAAACCTATGCTGATGCCAAGCGAATACCCTAATAATTTTCAATAGGAGATAAAGTTCTCTTAAGAGTTAAACTGCACAAGAGCCCAATTAAGTTTGGAAAGTCTTCCAAACTAGCACCTATATATGTTGGACCTTTTGAAGTCCTAGAAGTGGTTAATCCAGTTTCTTACAGAATAGCTCTACCACCAGCCCTCTTTAGAATGCATGATGTGTTCCATGTGTCATAATTGAAGAAATATATATCTAGATCTAATAACATGCTTGATTGGAATGCTCTATAGGTATAGGACCCAGGGGTGGTCATGATAGAGCCTCTCAAAGTGCTCAAGGTATGTAAGCTCCACTTTCATAATAGAGAAGTTACCCAGTGCAAGGTCCAATAGGACTAGTATTCGAAGGAAAATGCTACTTGGGAAGATTATAATGATATTTATCAAAAGTTCCCACATCTTTTTAAATATCATGATGTGCAAAAACATGATTGAATTTTTTTTGTCTTGGACATAATCATTGAGGATGATGATCTTTAAGGGGGGAGATATGTCACACATGTTGGCAAGAGACACTGCTAGGCATGATAGGTGTTATCATTGATGGCAACTAAGATCATCCCAATCATCCACATAACACAATTTGTTCACACCAGAAGTTAGAATTAGAATCTGTCTAAGTCTAGGCAGTCAGGAACATAGCAAGTGACAGGGTCTGATATCCTGGTCCAAATCTATCCGATGGAAAGGCATGGTTTGCTACAGATCTGAGGTAGTTGTAAGCATTGTCAAGACACTCTAAATCTAGAATTTTGTCCTCCAGAGATAGACTCAAAAGATATTAGCTTATGAGTATCAAGTTTCAGTTTGACAAAACAAACAGAAGAAGAATAGGCTGACCTTGTGAATGACCTTAATTCTGGATGTATATAAGTTGTGTATTGGGCAATTGGTGATGATAAGTAATGATAGCTAACATGATTGATGATTTACTAGTGCAAGTTTTGATCCACATCTCATATTATGTATGGATCTAGCCGACAGAGCAGAGTACTCTACAAAGTTCTAAATGTTCTTGAAGCTGACTGGTAAAATGATTGTAGATCAAGCTACAAATATATATATCCAATGGAATTGGATGATTGTGGTGTGTGTGTTGCGACTATGGAGTAATTGTGAAAAGAAGTAGAGATCAAGTTTAGATGCTAGCAGAGCAGTAAGAGGAGGAGAGTAAGGATGAAGTGTATCAAGTCAATTTTCTATGCTTAATTGGAACTAAACTCCAGCATTGATAGATGTCGAATATTAGTTCAAATTTATTGTAACTCTTCTTTCTTATAGGTAGTGAGCCTTCTTTTGAGCAGTGAGCTTTGGGTAGTGAACCCGAATGCATGTGCATTCCCCATTGTAATACTTTTAATAGAGTATAATCTTTGTGGGTTAACCCCCACCATGGTTTTTCCCTTAACCAGGTTTTCATATTAAAAATCTTGATGTCAATTGTATTATTTATGTTTCTGCTCATGTGTTATTGATTAATGCTAAAATGTTTACATCATTAATTTGATTATAACTTGTAAAGGAAGATTAAGAGGAAGAAATTGTTAATTTGTGTGGCAACTGATTCACACCCCCTCTTGATTGTCTGGACCTAATTCAACAATTGGTATCAGAGCGAGGTTCCTTAAAAGAAGCTTAATAGCTTAAAGAAAGATCTTGGAAGGAGTTTTCAGTGGGTTCACTCAAAGATCAACTTTAGCTGGCTCTAAAAGATCTTGATCAGTCCAAAGAAGAAATATCTAATCTAAAGATGAGATCAAGGATGCTGATGATACCATTGAAATGTTAAAATATAAATTAAAGAAGTCTATGGGAAGGAATAAGGAGCTACTTCTGTAGTTATCTAGATTAACTGAAGAAAATGGCATGAATGAAGCCTTGGAAGAAAAGACAAAGGAATGGGAGAAGCTATCAAAAGAAGTTGATGTTCTAAAAGTTGACATGGAATCTGGGGCAATGAGGTTTGCCAAAGAAATTGAGCAAAGGAAGATGACTAAAGAAGATTTAAATCATACTCTAAAAGAAAGAATTGATGAATGCTATAGATTGGATAGTATAGCTAGTCATCTAAAGTCTGATCTACAAGAAAGCAAAGATAATAAAAGAGATCTTGAAAGACAAATTGTCATTCTCAGACATGATCTAGAAGTTGCAAATGAATACAAGGAGAAGTTCAAGATAAGTTTAGCTAAACTTGAAGAAATACTTGAGGGTCAAAAAAAGGCTGATGACAAGCATGGTCTTGGGTATGAGAAAGGTGAAAGCTTTGGATCTGAACGAAGAAATTTTCAACCAAGGAATGGGAGAAATAGACCTAGAAGACCTTTGGTAAGATAGCCTAATGCTCAAAGGTATCCATCTTTCAATGGAAATTGTTTCAAGTGCAATAAATTTGGTCATAAAGCCACTTAATGCAAAAGTAGAGTAAATCAAAATAATCCATCCTTCTCCAGACAATGCTTCAATTGTAAGAGGTATGGTCATAAATCCAATGAATGCAGAAGTATGATAATGAATAACTCATCAAATAGAGGAAATAGGAATTCCTTCAATTGCAAATGCTTTGCATGCAATAGATTTGGACATAAGACCAATCAGTGCAGATCAAGAGGAAATCAATCAAATGGGCAAAGAAATGTTGTGTGCTTCCATTGTAACCAATCCGGTCATTTTGTAAGATTCTACAAAAGTAGGACTAATGAAAAAAGAGGTCCGGTAAACAGAAAACCAAATTAGAAGAGACAAGACAAAGGCAAAATGAAAATTGAAGAGAATGAGATCTAGAATGAAACAAGTGAGACATGGGTCAAGAAAGCAATTGTGAACCTTAGTGATGGGTCTGCACTAGAATCCGGTGCAAATAATTCCTCAGGGAATTAAATTAGGAGCTCTGGCTCAGGGGGAGCTGCAATAAAAATCAAAATCCCCCATCCAATAAGTAAGTGCCTGAATCTAGCATAGTGAGAAAAGAGATCTTGGATTGTTTCAGATCATTTGGAAGGATTTTCTGAAGGAAAAAGGTGGATATGGCAAATTGTAGAATAATTCATGAGAAACTATTCAACAAATGGAGTAACCAAATGTAGTAGGGCAGAGCATTTATTACAAAGACAAATTAAGTGCTATGGAGCATAAAAGGATCATTCATTCCCCAGACAGATCACTTTGCATCAGAAGAAAGCAAGAAGTGAAGGAGTGAACAAGCTCTAAGCTGAGAATTCTCAAGAATCAAAGTGTGAAGAGGATCCTCAAGTAAAACCCTAACTTGTGGAACAAGGTATTTCTATTTTGTGTGAAACCTCTTGAATTCTCAATCTCTGCAAATGGATACACCTTTAGTTGTTATGTCACTGAAAGGCCCTGTCCTGAATTTAAGAAGCATCCTTACAAATCTATTGAAGTCGAACCACTAGGTGCTTTTTCGAGTATTCCATATGGGGTTTTACATGTTGAAAATATTAGGGCATACATCCACTATAACATGGATGAATTTGGAAACTTGAAACTCTTAGATTTTCTCAACAACTACTTAACTAATGATAGCCATAAATTGAAACTGGAATACAAAGCCCTAGAAAGCAAACACTTTCTGCAAGTCATTAGGTTTCCAATATTTGATGAAAATGAATGGGATCAATATGTCTTGAGCCAAATACATAATGAGTTCATGTGGCTATTGAAACCATTTAAGATTACAAAGGATGTTATCAAGATTGTAACTGGGTTAAATTCCTCCGGTGGATTACCCATGTTGAAAGCTATGAAAAGCCAGATAGTGACTGAGGCTATTGGTGCTAAGTTTGAGAAAAGGGCAATGACCATCAATGATATCATAGAATCTGATGTTAAATTTGCCTCCATGGTGATTGGGTACAAGATTTACCATTCTAGCAGGGGAAATTTTGTCTCTAAAACTGCAATATATGCAGCCTATCAAATAGTAAAGGAGAATGTTGATTATGATATTTGCGATCTACTATAGAATTAGTTGATTGAGAATCTGAGAAAAATAAAGGAAGATAGAAAAAAACACCTTCAAATATGGTTCCTTGATTTTATGTTTGTTCTTCTATTTTATGAATGAAGTACCCAGAATTCAAGGTGTGCATTGGACAACTGACATGCCAGTAGCATGGCAAATAAGAGATCACCTTCTTAGTCTTGGTGACTCCCAAGCCCAAAAGACTATCATTTGGGGCTACTTCAAAAACTTTCAAAGTTTAATGCAAGCAAGGGAGAGAATCCCTAAAACAATTGTGGATAAGTATGAAAATGACATATGTTTCATGGTTGACACAGATCAGTGCTTGATGGAAGCTGTAGAACCAAGGACAGTTTGGATAATGCCTATGGGTTATGAGGTGGATGAAAGAGTTTTGGATATGTATGCTCAGTATCTTTTGAGTACACCTAAAGATACCTCTATGGAAAGGTTTGGAACTTACAAGGAACTGAGTCTAAGATTGCATGTGGAACTTAGACAGCCGGAGACCAAGAGGAAAGTACAGAGGCAAGTTGAAAAGTATGCTGAGAGCATTGGCCTAACCAAGGAAGCAGTAAAATAGAATAGAGAAAGAATTGAGAAGGCTAAAAAAGAAAAATAGGACAAGAAACAAGAAGACACTCCAGTGGAACCATCCTTCACTTCAAGGACTACTAGAAGCTCTACTACTACTTCTATTCCTCCTAAAACTGTAAAACCAAAAGTTAGACCATCCAGTGAAGCAAGTAAGAGAAAGAAAACAAAATCCATAAGAATGAGTGTGGGCAACAAAATCCATAAGAATGAGTGTGGGCACAAAAGATGATGAGGAGATAGAGATAGATGAAGAAGTTAAAGAAATAAAATCCAAGAAAGATAGAACTTTGAAGACTTCTGAAGATCAACCTTCTGGAAGCATTGACCAGTAAAAAGCAAGTAATTGGTAAGGTCGCTATGACTATTGATGAAATTGTAAAAACAATCACTGTTCATGGAAACTTAAAGCCAATCAGAGTTTACTATGATAATTTTGATCAAGCAAATAAGAAAATTTTGGAAGATGCCATTATCATATATTTGAATAAATTCAAGAGTCCTATTGGAAATTTTACAAGAACTTCCTAAAGGTTTAAGGAAAGAAACAGCCAAGGCTAAAGATCTAGAAATCAAAGAGTATGTCCTTTCTACTTTGTGTCATGTAATGACTAGAAAAGAAGTAGATAAAATCCTTAGAGAAGTTAAAGAAAAATTCAGAAGCAAGGTTCGGATGAACAAGCTAATGCTTGGTAAACTGAGGAAATTGCAAAAGAAATAGAGGAAATTTTGAGAAAGGCCTTAGACAAGGATAAATATTATATTATTTCAGAGAAACAAGTTGAAGAAGACAATTCTCTAGTTCCAAAACTGGAAGCTCCAGAGGAAGAGATTAACAAGGGAATTGATGACCAAGGTGTTAATTTAGATCCTCCAGAGTTAATCTATGAAGAGACTAATGTTGGATTTGATTCTTCAAATTTGAATGTTGGAAAAATTCAGGAAAAGAACATCATTAAGAAGCAATCTGAGTTTGGTGAAGCCTCTATTCTGAAAGAGGAACAAGTCAGTTAGGAGGACATAGAACTGACAGACAAAATAATTGATGCAGAAGAAACTCTTCCATTTGATCTTTCTAGAAAAGAAGAGGATATTGCTGCTATACAGACCCCTCTGGATCAAGTAGTGAGTGGTGAAGATAGAGAAAAGATTTCACCTATAAATGATACAAGAAATGATAAAACAAAGGAAGAGAAGGAAGAAAACCAAGAAGACAAAGCAAAAGATGGTGCAAATGTTGAAGCACCTAAAATAGATGCTAAAAATTTTAATGAACAAATGAATGATTCAAAAAATGTTGCAAGAGACACTGCAGATGCAGTGAAAAGTCTTCTTGAAAAAGAGATGATTGAGCTTGATGAGCCTGAACTACTCCAAATTTTGACCAATCCAAATACTCTCTCTCCCATTCAATTGATGAAAATAGCATCATTCACCCAAGTAAAGGCTAGAGAAACGTTGTTAAAGTCCCACATGGAGGATAATGAGCTACTGGGGCTTGCAACTAGGATTTTGGAGAAGTTAATGCCTTCCTACTAGAAGAGTCCATCCGATTCCCCCTCTGGACATCTAAAAAATCTTGTAAGTTCTGTAAATACTCATTTTGAATCCTTTCAAAAATCTACAGAGGCAAAGGTCCGGAAAGAGTTTCTGGATAAGAAATTTAGTGAAGTACAAAATCTAATTGGAAATGATAGGATGATTCTCAGCATTAGCATAAGGAGTGTTTAGAATGCTTTAAATGATGGAAGAGATATGTACAAATTCTATCTATCATGGCCTTAAATTAGTGACGATATTGAGAAGAAGATAAAGGAGCAAGAACAGAAATTGTCAAATCTTTCTCAATTTTTTTATCCTCTAACAGTTTCGCCTATAAGTCAAGAATGTCAAATAATTAGCTTGACATATGAGATAAAGAGGCTTGGTAAAGAAAAAAGTAACATTATGAAGAGAATGTGTGAGCTCCAAGAATTGATTGCCCCCAAGTTAGAAACCATGTTTAATGCCTTATCAAAAGCTCAGACTACACTTCAGACAAGTAATCCTTCAGATCTGACAAAGGTAGAAGCATATTCATTTTTGCTAAGTGGACACATCTCAATATTGGATGGAATAAAGGGAACTTGGGCCTCTGAAATTATGCAATTAAAAAATAGTTTTGCAGATATTCTCAAGTTCATGTGAAGAGAACTTACTAATTAGTTGTACATATGCGGTCCTATATACAATTTTTTGGAGAATTTTGGCTTGTGGACCCCACCCTTTGCCATTGATATCAAAGGGGGAGTGAAGATCAGTGAAAAATGAGGAATCCAACTAAGGGGAGCACCAAAAAGCAGTATGAAGCACAAGCAAAGGGGGAGCTACTTTTGACACTTAGTCATTTTTCACTAAGTGTTGCCATCAATGCTAAAGGGGGAGATTGTTGGCAAGAGACATTGTTAAGCATGATAGGTGTTGTCAACTAAGATCATCCCAATCATCTGCATAACACAATTTGTTCACACCAAAAGTTAGAATCAAAATTTGTCTAAGTTTAGGTAGTCAGGAATAGAGTAGGTGATAGGGTCCAATATCTTGTTCCCGATCTATCTGATGGAAAGGCATGGTTTGCTGCAGATCTAAAGTGGTTGTAAGCATTGTCAAGACACTCTAAATCTAGAATTTTGTCCTCTAGAGATGAAGGACTCAAAAGATATTAGCATCTGAGTATCAGGTTTTAGTTTGATAGAACAAACAGAAGAAGAACAGACTAACCTTGTGAATGACCTTAATTCTGGATGTATATAAGTTGTGTATTGGGCAATTGGTGATGATAAGTAATGATAGACAACATGATTGATGATTTACAAGTTCAAATTTTGATCCACATCTCATATTATGTATGGATCTAGCTGACAAAGCAGAGTACTCTATAAAGTTCTAAATGTTCTTGAAGTCGACTGGTAAAATGATTGTAGATCAAGTTGCAGACATATATATTTGATGGAATTGGATGATTGTGGTGTGTGTGTGTTGAGACTATGGAGTAATTGTGAAAAGAAGTAGAGATCAAGTTCATATGCTAGCAGAGCAATAAGAGGAGGAGAGTGAGGATGAAGTGTATCAATTCAGTTTTTTATGCTTAATTGGAACTGAACTCCAGCATTGATAGATGCCAAATATCAGTTCAAATTTATTGTAACTCTTCTTTCTTATAGGTAGTGAGCCTTCTTTTGAGCAGTGAGCTCTAGGCAGTGACCTCGAATGCATGTGCATTCCCCATTGTAATACTTATTATAGAGTATAATCTTTGTGGGTTAACCCCCACTATGGTTTTTCCCTTAACCAAATTTCCACGTCAAAAATCTTGGTGTCAATTGTATTATTTATGTTTTTGCTCATGTGTTATTGATTAATGCTGAAATGTTTACATCATTAATTTGATTATAAGTTGTAAAGGAAGATTAAGAGGAAGAAATTGTTAAATTGTGTGACAACTGATTCACCCCGCCTCTCAGTTGTTCGGACCTAATTCAACAACACCCCATTTTTAAACTAATATATTTATTTTCATTATTTTCAAGAGACAGATAGTTAGTTAGAGAAAATATTATGATTATACTAATGATGCGAAATAATTTTTTTCATATTAATTTATCTGCAAGAAATAATTGTTTATGATGTCATTAGTGAACATGTGGTTAAATGATGAAATGGACTAACTACCATCCTGTAACTAAGGTGGATGCAGGAACAAAGTTATTTTCCCTTTGATATGAGGAGAGAGAGTATCACCATGGAGAGGATGCTAGATTGCAAGAATGCAATGATCCTTATACCATTTGGACACACACACATACACTTAGTAGAGTGAGACCATGTTTAATCTTGTTGTTTACATCTTGGTTGATTTGTGAGAATTCTTCATTGATAATTGTACTTCATATGAACACAATGAGTATTTGAGAGTTCACAATATCGACATCTTTTAGTTAAGTATGTTATGTCTTTTTATAAAGCTACTATTATTTTTATTATCATCATTGTTGGGTGAATATTTTGTCTTCAACTAACTGAAGGCAAAATGGTTATATCAACCATAGTACAATGAGATAAATTTCTCCTCTCATCAAGGGGAGGTTCCCTATTAATTCTTACAACTTTATTTTAAACTAAAAACTAACTTGGGGGTAAGATCATATCATCCATTTCTCTTTTTTCAGAAATGATGTTTATAATATATAATGATTTCAACAAAACTGATATAATGCCAAAAACTATAAGTTACCACAAAATCCACAGAAACGCAAAGTTTTCCATTACTTTATTCACCAATGAAAAATAAAATGATTTGAAGTAGAGTGCAGCCCAAAGTCTTCACTATATGCCAAGATGAGATAAATAGATTAAAGATACCGCACAAAGTCTTCAAGCTATTTCTCATTCATGAACACAACACAATTCTCACAAATGATTTTATAGCTCAAAGTCTATTAAAATCAGATTTAGAGTACTCTTTAGTCACTTGAAATAACCCTCACACTCAATTACTTATCAGAGATAATATGATAGAAAAGACATAAGAACAATTCTATCATAAAACAAATCACTCCAAGACAAAGATTAGAAGTCAACTTGCTCTCTTGTATTGATAAATATTTGAAAATTGATTCACACAAATAAGCACAAAGTCTCAACTTGCTTCTCAATTCGGCATAGTTTTTTCTACAATAGATGAAAGATAATATTTACAAAAGAGGCCCTCTTTATTTATAGGGAGAGGCCTTGAGAAAATTTAGGAAAAACATAACTACTTTGACTTATTCAAAAATAGGAGTGCTTATTGACTTGAGACTTCCTATATTTTTACATGTAATTACATATGAAAAATGTACATGTAAAAATGTCCAAAATTGTTTTGAAAGTAAATCAGAAAAAATAGAAAATAAACTAAGGAAAAAATGCTTCAATTTGTGTCGCCACTTTTCCTCATGTGATCATCATACATAGTGAAAGCTGCTTGCATCTCAATGCTATCTAGGTTGAATGTGTTCCTAAAGATCATCTTGGCTCTCACTATGGCATCCCTCACTGTAGTGATTGATTTTGCATGACCAGTTAACTTGGTTTTCAGATTATCCAAAGTTAACTGGTTGTCTAAAATATTGTCCACAGAAGTCATTGAAAATGTTTTATCTTCGAATTCTTTCTGGAACATGTCTTCAAATTCCTGAACCATTTCTTCTGTAGAAAGAAATTGGTTATCCTGTGATATCAGCTTACAAGGTAACTCCTCCAACTTATGCAAAAGGTTGACATCACGTTGTTCACTGATTTCCTTTGCAGCTTCAAGATCATTGATCAAATTTCTAAGCATATTGCTCCTGTACATCAAAGCCTCCTTTGTTTCTGTATAAGAATCCGTATTAGTGATGGCACCAATTGATATTAGGGTGTTTATTTTCAATTTCCTCATCTCTACCCATTTATCATGAGTATTCTCTGTGCGTTCAATATCTTGAGAAATAGTATCAATGAGGTCATTAAGTTCTACTCTTATTTTCCTCATTTTATCTGTTTTCTCAGATATGTCCATGAGCAAAGAGATTCCTTGTGCACGCATCTTGTCTAAGTACTCTTCAAGTACTTTCCCTTTGAGATGAGTCCTTTTCGCTTCCAGGATGATGGGGTCTTCTACAGAAACAGCTTCTGGAGTAACTGCTTCTGAGTTCAAAGTGATTTTCCTTACCACCACAGTTAGTTGTTCTACCATTGCCTTGTAGTGATCCTTCATTTCTTTTTCCCTGTCAAACTTCTGGATTAGGATGTCCATGGCTAACTGCATATCATTTTTAGCACTTTCATGGGTTATTTTGCCCAATTCAACTCTAGAAATAGAGTAGTCATTCATATCAAAACCTTCAATAGTTGCATCCTATGGAGGTTTTTCTATCTCCAGAAATTTGTGTCCCTTGTCTTCAAGTACTCTGGAAAGAATCTTTGGTTTCTTCGGGGCCTTAGGCTTTGCAGGTGCTAGCTTAGTGAAATCAAAGTCATCTGGGGAGATGACTTGCTTTTCACTTTTTGGCATGTAAGCTGATAACCAAGGTGGGAGTAGAGAAGTACTCACATTGGGATCCATTCCTACTACTGGTGTTCCTGGAACTGTGCTTGTACTGATAGTAGAAACAATAGGCGGGGTGTTAGTAAAAACTGCACCTGTTACATTTGCACTAGAGACTTGCTCAGTATTCATTACAAAATGATCAAAAATGGATGCATCCCCAATATCAAAAGATGAAGAAGACAAACTAGGAATAGACCCTGAAGAACGAAGAAGATCTTCTACCATGGGTTGAGGATTATCAAAAATTATTTTAGAAGGAGAGGGAGATTCAGAAGAGGGAATATCAATAGGGGAAATAGACACAGGGGCTGCAACAGGTGAATCAGGCAATGGAGATGATACTCCCTTTTCTTGTTGTGTATTTTCCTGTGGAGACAAAGCCTCCTCGTCTTGTTGATCTGTAGTCCTATCTTCAACATCCATCTCTTCTGTGGCTGGCTCTTCAGTAGCTAGCTCCTCAACTTCCATATCTTTCATTTCAGGTTCTTCCTCCACAGCTTTTGATTTCTTCGTCACAAATCTGATCTTAGGCTTGTGTGTTTTAGAGGATGAGGGAACATCACTCTTGTTCTTCGTTTTGTTTTCCACCTTTTTACCAGTTTGCTCCTGAACTTTAGTTTCTGATCCAGTGAGGAATTCTTTCAGAGTAATTCCTTTATCCGCCAGCCAATTATTGGTGTTAGCCAATATGGGCTCAAATCTCTTCCTTAATGAGGTCGACTCCTTTTGGGACAATTGGATTGGAGGAAGAGGAGTATTACCAATCTGCTCAGCATTATATTTGTCATCAACCAATTCCCCATCATCCACAAGATCCTCTGGAATATCAGCAAGTCCAAGATATTCAATCTATTCAAGGGACAACCTAATGTAGTCTAGCTTCCTGATATCTTCCTTTGTCCTCAAATCTACCTAAACATCTTCTACCATGGGTTCATGAAATTGAGTTTTCCTTCTGATTTTATCCTTCACCCCCTGTAGTCAAACTTTGGTCTCCTTTTGAATTACTTCATGGTGACCAGCTGCATCTCTATCTCCATGGCCCTTGCCTTTACGGTAGTCAATACTGAATATCTACCAATTTCCACTAGGAATCTGAAACTAGGCTTCTTAAGTTCCATTTGTTTGTTATGCACGACAATCATTTGTCTACACAACTCCATTAACACCAGTTTGTCTGATAGGGAATCTTGGAAGCATATAAGGGTAACCTTGGAAAAAGCCAACCCTTAAGTATGAAAAAGAAGGAAATTGCAAAAACATACACCTGAAGTCATTTACCAATGTCCATGCCTCATCTAAAACTCTTCTCTGTTCTAGTTGGGGATCAAAAAGACACAAGAATACAGTAAAGAATGCATCATTTACTCTTCTGAAATGATGAATTGAACCTTTCAATGTCATCTAGGAATAATGTTGGTATACCGGAACTACCCTTCTATCCCCTTCCGATGTTAATCTTGGAAAAATCCTCATAGAGGCTGTAATGTATACCAGATAGGAGGTCATGTAGAACTTGGAGGTAGTGGATACCTTCGTCAGCCGTTCATGCAAAGTGTTACTGATTTGTTCTCCCTAGAAAATGGTTTGCTTACCCTAGAGTATGACCTTAATAAAAGGATACATCCATTCATGAAACTGTGAAGAGGAAGACAAACCTCTTATCCTGCTGAGGAGAGTAATTAGGTCACCAACTTCCTCTACAAAATCACTTCGAGGGAAACTACGTGGCCACCTTGACAAATTTGACCTTGCAGTCTTTAGCCATTTATTGTTGATCACTTTCTTTGCTTTCTCTGGATTCTTGTCATATTCCCTCTGTGCTTCAACAAAGTCAAGCTTCAATACCTCTGTTGCAGGAGGACACATGAACACCTTATCAATGAACTCAGGATCTAACCTGATTATCACATTACCTCTGGCGTCCACCATAACTCTAATATCTTTGTTATAGAAATGAGCACACTGAAGAACAAATTCTGTGTCATGAGCTGCCACTGGGAAAGATGACACCAGATGAATATTACTTTCCACTATCTTCTTCATCATAGCACTGGGGTTGTTAGACTTGGTCCTCTCTACAAACTCAGCCATATCAACATGGCCAATCTCTGTATCTCTAATGTCATCAACATTAGAATGGACTGAGGTGATTGGGAAAACACCTTGATATTTGTACTTCATCGCTTTTGATTTCTTTGGGGACAACTCAGTCATTTGGATGAGCTTTCACTAAAAAGAAGTTTGATGTAGAATGAAGCTCCACAGAAGAAACTGCAACAAAAAGTCATGATCATGCAATTAGGGAAAATACTGGCAATCTAGGAAAATTGCATGTTGATGATCATGACTATGGGAATGCGCTTGAAAAAGGGCTATAGTACGAGCTGCCCAAAAATCAGAGGAAAAGCGGGCTCAGAAAATCAAAACTATAAATTTTCCAAAGTTAGAAAAATTTGGGATAGTTTTTGCATGGGCGGCAAAATTCACCGCTCTTGCATGTGAGTGTTTTTTGTATATGCATTGGCAGCAAAATTCACTGCCACTGCATGTGGTAAGAGTTACAAGGTGGTATGAGCGGTGAATTTTACCGCTATCGCAGGTAACAAGGATTTTGTAGTCTTGATGTTAAAGCGGCAAATATTGCCGCTTCCACATGTGGTAGGAACTGGAAGATCTTCGTGTAAGGGCGGCAAAATTTGCCACCCATACACCTCCATACAAATCTTTTGAAAATATACACAAGCGGCGAATTTTGCCGATGACACATGTGGGGTTGGATTTGAAGTCTTCGTAGAGTTCGATCGGCGAAAATGGCTAACACTGCACAATGGTAGGAATTGAGATTGTTTGTGTTAGGGCAGTGATTTTAGGCACCTCACACCTCTTGGTATATGGCAAATGCTTAAGGGTTTGAGCAGTGAAACTGTCGACCTCCGTAAGGTAATAACCTAGGGCACAATTGGTCTGGTTTAAAAAACAAATCTGACGCATAGAATGAACTCACACAACAAGTAGAAAACAATCACAAAAACAAAAACAAAAAAAAATATAACAAAAATCTAACAAAACAAAATCTAAAAGATACACATATCAAACAAAACATTAGGAAGGGGAATAGAAACAAATGAGAAGCTTACCCATAGCACCGGCGAAAAGCCCTAAACGTGATGATGACAAATTCGATTAAGCATCAAATCGACGCGATCGGGGGGCACGAGGGAAAGCTAGAGATCAGCTAGGCAGGGGAGGAAATGATAAAAGGAATGGCCAAACAAGTATTTAAAACTTAAAAACAAACATTAAATGAATGGCACGAGTGGCCATTAATGGCACTCAGTGTTTAAGATCTGAAGAATCTCGCTCGAGCAGTAAAATCAGCCAATATTGCATGAGTAAACAACACACATGCAACGGCGGCGAATATGGCCAACACTACATGTGAACATTGGGGTAATATGTAATGGCGGAAAAATCTGTCGCCTTTACATGTTTAAAGAAAAACACATGTAAGAGTGGTGGATAATGCCACTATTACATATGTTATTAAAAAACTCAAAAAAGAGATATGCAAGAGCGGCAAAAAATGTCGTTATTGCATATCAAAACTCAAAAATTTTACTAACTCCTAAAAATGGCTAAAATTGACATTTTAACCAATTTACAACTTGAACGATCTTCACGAATATCAAGAGACCAATTCAAGGAAATGTCACAGATGATTTTAGAATGTCAAATGACTTCGCATGAGATCAAGAGAATCTTGTCTCGATTTGTGATCTTAGAGTGTAGATTCACGAAACGGACAAGTTTCGTGGGGGTTGTCTACAAAACTGAGCGCAGCTGATTTTGAGAACAATAGCTGGCTTTAACTGGGGAACTTCCTTTGATCAAACTTTGAAATGATTGAAGGGAGTAGAATCCAGTCTCTAAGTGCCTTCATCCATGCCATTGGGCTATAGAGTCAAGCTAAAAAGAAAAAGACACAAAGACTGAACAAAAATACAAAATTAAAAACACACAACTATACAAATGTACAATTAAACTTATCTGATACTTCAAGCAATGAAGTGCTTCAGATGTTGCGCACTGTGAGGCAACAAGAATGGTGTCCCATCCTAATACTCCAGCAAGAAACTGTTTTCACCATAGAATTGATGAATGGTGAATGGACCTCTCCATAAGGAATCAAATTTTCCATGCATTCCCTTTGGTTCTCTCCTTTTGTCCCACAACAAGACTTGATCTCCAATCTGAAACTCACGAGCTTTTGCCTTCTTGTCGAAGAATTTCTTTACTTGACTTTGGTTCTCAACAATACGATCCACCACCATAGTGCGCTGCTCCTCAAGTTCAGTTAGATACATGATCCTTTTATCAATAGAACTATCAAAAGTTCTATCTTCCAATGCCTTTACCAACTTCAATGCTGGCAATTCTAAGGTAATTGGTATCTCCGCATTCAGACCTTATAGAAGCTGAAATGGTGACATACCTATCGCCCTTTTGGGGGTAATTCTATTTGCCCATAAAGCATCAAAAAGCGCTTTATGCCAAGTTCTCTGATTCTCATCTACCAGTTTCCTGATAATAGTGACCAGATTCTTGTTGCTTGATTTTGCTTGACCATTCCCTTGCGGATAATAGTCTAAAGAACGGGAAAGAATGATCCCATGCTCATAGCAAAATTCAGTAATCTCATGAGAGGAAAAACAAGTAGCATTGTCTGCTACAATCTTGTTTGGAACTCCAAACTTGGAAATAATGTTTTCCTTAAGAAAACCACATACCACTTCAGAAGTAGCATGCTTGACTGGAATGGCTTCCACCCACTTCGTAAAATAGTCCATTGCGGTGAGAACATAATTATGTCCCGCGCTTGATGGTGGATTCACAGTGCCAATGAAGTCAATACCCCATTGCTGAAAAGGCTCCTCAATCACCACTGGTTTGAGAGGTAGGGCTACCAACTTTGGTTTCCCAACAAATTGTTGACACAATTCACATCTACGCACCCAATTGTACGCATCTTGGAATAGTGTGGGCCAATAATATCTAGCTCATCAAATCTTGTGAGCAGTTACAGGTGTAGAAAAATGTCCTCCACAAGCCAAATTCTGGAAAGACTCCAAAAGTCTATTTTGTTGCGCTTTATCCACGCAACGGAGGAATACCCCATCAAGACTCCTTTTGTACAAACCATTGTCCCAAAGGACGTAGTTAGCAGCTTTCAACTTGATGGTTCTTTTCTCCTTATAAGATAGATGAGGAGGACACTCACCGTAGGTAAGGAAATGAGTGATATTGGAATACCACTCATCAGTTGTAGTAACAAAAAGAATAGTTGGTGTGTCCACAACTTCTTCTTCGTCTCCTGTCTCTTTTGGAACGTTATCAGCGATCAATTGACACAAACCTTTACCATGCACAAGCTTGGTAGGCTTGATATCCAAATCAAATTCTTGGATCTTAGCAATCCAATTACCTCTCTTTGTTTCGAACACCTGTTGAGTTAGGATATATTTGACTATTGTATCAGGCACCATAACAACAGTGTGTGAATTTAGAATATAGAACCTGAAATGCTTCACCGCTTTTGACCACGGCATAGGCATGCATCTCCATATTTGAATACTTCAATTCATGAGCTTTGAGAGGACAACTCATAAATGATATGGGGGATTCCACACCTTCTTCATTCTACTGAACCAGAACAGTTGAAAGTGTGTGTTCTAAAGCGTAGCTGTAAACTACGAAATCTTTGGTGTAGTCGAGACAAACAAGAACTAGAGCATGAGCAATAGCCCTCTTGATATCCTCAAATGCTGCTTTGCCTTCCGCAGTCCAATGGAAAGTGGCCTTACCCTTCATCATGTTGATGATATGATGGGTTTTCTCTGCAAATTCAAGAATGAACCTTCACAGAAAATTCACCTTTCCAAAGAAAGAATGAATAGCAGTCTTACTAGCAGGCAGAGTAAGACTTTGAATGGATTTAACTCTTTCCAAGTCAATCTTAGTACCTTCTCAGGATACAATGTGTCTGAGAATCTTACCTTCTGTTACCCCAAAAACTGACTTCTTAGGGTTGAGAGAAATACCATTTTGCCAACAACGTTCCAGCACTTGTTGTAAATGTTGCGCATGATCATGACAGTTTTTGGAGAAAACAGTCAAGTCATCAAGATACACCACGATGAACTTCCCCATCTCATCTCTAAAAGCAAGGTCCATTGCTCTTTAAAATGTGGTGCCAGCATTGATTAGACCAAAAGGCATTCTACGATATGCAAATGTGCCCCATGGTGTGGTAAAAGTGGTTTTGAACTGATCTACTTCATTGACCTCCACTTGGTTATATCCTGAAAATCCATCAAGCATAGACAGCATTTCTGAACCAGTTACTATTTGTAATACTTGATCCATGATGGGCAAGGGGTAGTTATCTTTTAGGGAAGACTGGTTGAGATTCCTGAAATCAACATAGATACAGATTTCTCTGTTCTTCTTCCTTACGAGAACTATGTTCGTGATCTAGGTGGAATGATGAATTGGAAAAAGTATCCTTGCATTCAGCATCTTCTGAATCTCAGAAAGGATCGTACCTGATATCTTGGGGTTATATTACATCTGCTTCTACTTGTGAGGCAATGATCTAGCTTTGAGGGGAATTTCGTGTTGAACCTCCTTAGGCCTGAAAGACTTCAGATCATCATAGGAGTAAGCCAAAACATCAATGTAATGGCGAAGGAGGGTAATGAATTTGAATCTTTCATCAGTAGTGCAACATTTTCCAATGTTGACCATCTTAGGATCTGCTTCTGAACTCAAATTGACTTGGTCAAATTCCATAGAGGAACTTGAATCTTGTTGTTGCCACTGCTTGATATACCTGTCATGCTTATCAAACAATTTTTCAAGGGAAACCAAGCCTTTTGGAATCTTATTCCCTTTCAACTGAAGGAACTCTTCACCGGTTTGTGAATCTATCTCTGAAACATATTCCCGTGGTGACGATTCACTACCTTCAAAGTAAATCTCATCAAAGCTATCCATCTTTTCTAGGAAAGCGATGATTTGGTTATCACCATTAAACACCTGCCAATGGTCAGTGTTATCAGAAGATCAGCTTGATAGTGTACTTGTTTCCTTTGAAATCCTTGTAAGGAACCATGAGAGTGGCGGAAACAGCCAATGAATCTGCACAATCATTGAACTCTCTTGGCACTGCAGAAATGTTGAAAGCATCAAAACCTTCAATGCAATCCCATACGCGATTGCAATAGTGTCTCAGTCTTTCATTTTTGGTTTGATACAAATCCCTCACTTGACAAACCACCAATTCGGCATCCCCTTGAGCATGAAGGATTTTAACACCTCTAGCATGAGCAGCTTCCAATCCAAGCAACAAGGACTCGTATTCGGCGGTGTTATTGGTATTGTCAAATTATAACTTGTATGAAAAAGGTAAGATATCACCTTGTGGAGATATCAAGACCACTCTAGCTCCAAAACTAGTAGAAGAACAACTGCCATCAAATTCTAAAATCCAGACTTCATTAGAATTTGATTTCTTGGAATTTCTTTGATCAGAAGATTCCTCTTCATCAGTGAGGGAAGAATCCAACATTATTATACCTTCACCTGAACTTTCATCTGAAAACTCCTCTGATTCTCCATCTGAATGGTTTGAGCCATCACTTGATGAACTCTCATCTGATGAAGAAGAAACATCTTCAATAGACAGGAAATACTTACCCATTCCTGAGGACTCAAACAAAATTTGAGCTTTGGGATTTGCCGTTTGGGTAACAATGTACTTTGCCTCCTTTTTAGGAAGCAACTTCTGCATAATGTGAGGACTACCCTTTCTACTTTTGTTCTTGTGACTAGTTACATTATTGTTACTGATACTTTTTATATTTGTGGGATAGTAGTTCCCAGATTTTTCAAACTATTAAACTTTATTATGATAACGGAAAAAACTAATTGGGTGATGTTTGGATAACGTTTACATTTCAGAAAAGTTAATTAGGTGATGATGGAAAGAAAATTGTAACATGATTTCATTTATGCTATTTAGAACTATGTCATGGTAATGCATTTTTTAAGTTGCTTCGGCTATGATGATTATATGTGAAACTGATCTTGTAATTTAGTGTGCAGGACTTACTAATCAAACCACATATTCTGGAGATCATCCCGCACCTTTTTGTTGTTATTCCTTGTTAAGCCGATCTGGTTCCACGAGGAACCAAGATCAACTCTGTGTTTGATGTGGTGTCATAATGTGGTCTTTCTTAAGGTCGAATGGGTTAGGTCTACCCCCTTGTAACACTGAATTATGATTTGTGTTGTAAAAAGATTGAATTTGAATTTTTTTTCTTTTATTTAAATTCTTGAGGCCTTTTCTTGTGCTTTACCTTGACCCTGGGTGTCCTGAATAGGTTAAAGTTGACCCTGGGGTATACCCCATGGGTCCAGGGTCCCATTTGGCATGGGTAACCCTTGGGTAACCTCCATAAGGTCATCTCAACTTCACCCTGAAGTTAGGTGACGAAAATTGGAGGTATGGGGGGGATAGGATGGGTTGTACCAACACCCAAACCCATCCCTCTTCAACCCCCAAGGTAAGAGATGACTACAAACCCATCCATTATAGAGGAATTGACTTGAAGTCACCCTCACCATTAGTGAGATTCCCCATGAGTTGTGTGGTCATCCATAATGAAGGAAGGAAGAAGAGGCATGGGTCACCTGTCTTTTCCTCCTTTAACTCCTTTTATTTCTCCCATGCATAAGAGAAATGACATGAGGAGAGGGATAAGGAGGACTTTAGGCATGGGTGAGTGACATAAGCCAACACTCATCCCTTGAGACATAATAGTAGTTTGGGGAAGAGTGAGGAGGTGACAAGTGTCACCTCCCCATTCCTCTAAACTGAGAGGATTTGGGTTATTTGAATCCCATTTTGAGATGGGGAGGGGGTTAGTTGAATTTTGGAGAGTTTTATTTTATTATTTTCTTACCAAGGAAATTTGCTTTAGAGAGGGAAAAGGGAGAGGGAGTTTGGTGGCTTAGTTGGGAGAAGATCTCAGTGGAGCTCTACATCAGCTTCATCCTTGAAGGGCTTTGTAAGGTTGGTTGTTATTACCTTTCTTTCATATATCTGATTGTTGCATGAAAAGTGTGTGAAAGTTGATTATTTGCTTGTTTTTTTTTTAATTTTGTTTTTGTGGGAAATGTTGTCGGGTTGTTGACAGAGCTTCTCCCACTTGGGACAAATGCTCATCAAGTGTGGGGTAGGGGAGGAGTGCTCCTCCTTGGGTGCATACCGGGTTCTTTTGGGATGTTGAAAGCCTTAAGGTTATGTATTTGTGACTGGTTCTTTGGCTTGAGAGTCAAATACAGATTCCTTGGAAAATTTTGTGATCAAACTTGGTTTGAGGCCAAGAGAAATTGTGTTGGTTATATTATCTGTAAGGGTGACACTCTGGAGTCGAGTGTGTCCACTCTCCTACCCCTTGTAAAGCTCACTGTAGTTGAGTTTTCGTGTTGTGTAATTTACCCACGGGTGTTTGTGTGTTTTGGGTTTGTTGTTGTTCCCTGTTGTGAAGTGGATTGCTTGAGTTACCCAGGTGTGAGTATGATCTCCCTAGCTCAGGGGTGACCCTCTTGCGGGTCTACGGTAGGGAGGAGAGCTAGATGAGTGGTGTTTTCCTTCTTTGTTTTGTTTGATATGCAGGTTTCCTCTTGAAGCTTATTGATGGAAACTGGAAAAGTTCTGTAATTAGGGAGAATGAATTTCATCTGTACTATAAGAAGAGTTTGGTCCATTGAGCTTCATTTTGTTTAAGTTCATTGTGGAGGGATTCTCTTCCTCTGAAGTTGTATGATTTATTGTTTGGGGAAAGAGAGAAATTCTTCCCTTCAGTGGTGTTTGTTAGTTATGAATTTTAACAGTTATGTATACTTGGAGTAATTGTTGTTAAGTAGTGAAATTGTATGTTGATCTTGACAAAGGTGTTAAAGTTTAACTATAGTATTGTTTGGAGGTGTTTGGAGGAAATTATGAATTTTGTTAACTTTTAGATATTGTAGTTGTAATTAGTTGTGAGCCAATGTAGTTGTAATGATTCTTTCCATTCTCTATTTGAAACTAATATGCACTAAATTGAAATTAGCAAGTTAGAATTAAGAAAATATATATATATTTATATATTTATTGATTTTACTAAACTCCTCATTTAACACTATGTGTATGAAGTCTAATTTTCATATTTGCTTATATATATCTTAATAAAATTGTAAATGGTAGTTTAAGAAATTTATGTTTAATTCCTTGTATTTATAATTTTAAGTATTAGATGTTATTAGATGAACTAGGATTGAAAATGGCAGTTAAATAGAGTTTAATTCATTCTTTGCATTTAAAATTTCAATTCGTAAAGGAGCAGTGATTGTAAATGACATTAGATTAAATTATATTGATTCTCTGTATTTGAAATGTTCAATTAGTATATGGAACTGTGATTCCCTGATTTTAAAAAAAGGGGGGCTTTATTTGTTTTTTTATTATTTTCTGTATTAGTAAATGTCTCCGTGAATGAAATATATATATATGATTCTGTATGGCAGTTAAATAGAGTTATAAATTAACAGTTTTATTTATTCTCTATTTTTTTTAATTCATTTCATTGTGAAAGGAATATGCCAGAGAATATTTGTGGGATATATAAATATATATATAAGTTTATAATTGAAGATGTTATTAAAACAGAATAAAGAAATTTTTAGTGAAAGAAATAAATTAAAAAAAAAAACATTATTCACAGTGTTCGCTGTTGACACAGCACATTCAAATGGTGGAGTGGTGGTGGGAAGGGTTTAAACCTTCCCACCACCGTCGTCTAGTTTTCTTTTGGGTGTGGGGAGGGGCGGAGCCCCCACCCACACCCCACATAGTGGGATGTGGGTGGGGGCTCCGCCCCTTCCCACACCCCCCGTGATTACACACAGTGCCGCAGCTTGAGTCGCGGACTCCATTGTTTCCCCCGCTTGCGAATGCCCCTTCCACTCCATGACGCGGCCGGCTTACCTCCGCCATGCCCTGCCTCCCGCGCAGGCCCTAAAACCCACGCTTCACCCATGGTGGCCATCTCCCTTCCACCTCTCTACTCTGTCCTCTCCGCCCATCGACCACTGCCATTGAAATACTCCACCAAGTGCTCTGCCCTCCATTGCCTCTGCACCTCCAAACCAAAACAAAACAAAAAAAAGTTAGGGCACTATTGCAATAGTGAAATGATATTAGGGCTTCAGCCCTTCAAAGAAAGTAATTTGTATGGGTTTTTATAAAAGGAAGACTTAATATTATCTATATAATATATAAAAATAAAGTAATAACAATAGTAATAATAGTAATAGTAACAAAATAATAGTATTAATAATAATAGTATTAATAACAATAAGATAAATATATTTGTATATATATTTATATATGTATATATATAATCCTATATATATATAGATACATACATATATGATTTATTTGATAAGTCTATCAGAGAGGCCATTTTTTTTTCTTTTACAACACTAAAGAAAATATAAATTATAACTTACAGCGAGCATAAAGAAATATACTATAATAATCCTGGAAGAGTTTCTCGGAAGTTTCAATAATCAACACGAATTATTAACCAGGAAAATGAAGAGGAAATTATGATCCTTCCACTTATAAAGGACACTGGAAATAAACTTAAAGAAGCCATCACAGGCATTCCACGTGCGGCATTTTAAACTCAACTGTAGTTAGTAAATGTCCAATGGAGAAAACATGAGAGAGAGAAAGAAGAAGAAAAACTAAAATTGGAAAACACAGAGGAGAAAATGCGCGGCATTTCCCACCTTGGATAAGAGAACTAAGTGGATTTACCCTTCCGATAATCCTGCTTAGGAACAAGATTAATGTTCAATTAATACAAATGTAGAGGTGAATCCTAGATCGGAGAAAACTAGGAGACTGAGTCCAACGAAGTAGTAAACCAGTTTATGTGATCTAGACCATCCAGAAGTTAGGATTAATGTTAAAGATAGATACAGTGATAACTCTGATTGATGAAGAACATGAAGAAAGGACAGGATAAACATAAAGAAAACATAGAAACCAAAAGAGAGAGACCGAAATATAAACAAACTAAATTTCAGAGAAATAGTTAAGGTGAGCGTGATAGAAATACAATCAAAATTAAGATCCAGAGAAATAGAAGAGAGGGCAAATGAACTGCCTTGTTGAGAATGCTAAGTTCGAAGGAGGCGTATATTTCAGGAAATGAGAAAGGAGGCAGACAATCATGCTTTATTGAAAAATGACCCAATAGGGAGATCAAGTGTAAGTTCATTATGAACAAGGCATCGTGGGAAGTTGTTAATCTATCAGGGAACCCCGTAAGAAGTTTAGTGTTGAATAATTCCCACTTACACCATGAGGCGTTATGCTACCAGAATTTGCCAAGATTTAGGGTTGGGAACCTTGAAATTGCAAACCTTGTAGCGACGTTAACTGTGTCGTGGAGACCCCCTTGTTGTACTGTGTGCGTCTGGATGATCACAATTGTACCTTGTACCCCACTGACAACTGTAGTGTGTTCACCTCGAGCATACACCATCGAGCATGCTTACGCATGCGAGGGGGTTTCTAGGGAAGCGTGGGAAAATTTTTTGATATTTCATGTCATGACCACATGACAGATGTGGACATGACACGTGTGATGCATGTTGTGACCACATGGAAAATGTGGGCATGACACATAACACCTTTTATAGGTATCCTTGCTTCAGATAGATCCATGTTCAATTCTCCACCTACATCCTTGCAAAAATTTCACCCAAGCAAGATGCCATAAGAAGCTGGGACATCAGCTACTAGGACTGTCATCTTAACCCTTTTGTTTGGAAAGGCTACAAATGCAAATTGGGCATCTTTGATTTGACCCAGAAGTGGAACTTGCTTATTTTCCATAGAGAAAGACCTCCTGAAAGTTTTGGTTAAGGTGAGGCCAAGGGCGTCTGCTACTTTGGTAGGCATAACATTGTCAGAGGCTCCAGAATCTATTATATAATTGCTCAATTTATGCCCATTTACTAATAGGGAAACATAGAAAGGTTCAATTTTTCCAGAGGCTTCAAGGGGAGTAGTGACAAGGTTATTTTGGTAGGTTTATTTTTTGGGGAGTCATGAGTACTTTTTGGAAAATCTTGTCCTGCAGGGATGGTCTTGTTTTTGACATATTTAGCTAATCTATCAAATTGTTTAGGATTAGCTTGTAAATACTCAACTTCAGACATTTGGATTTTAGTCTTCCTAGCATAATCTATTATATCAAATTGCTGAAATGAATTCGAAACGGAAGAAGAGAATCCATCATTCTAATTTTTGGTAGAGATAATACTAGTCTAAGGAGTAGAAGTGGAAGGTACAAATTCGTTAGGGGCACTTACTTGTTTATTGCCCAACGGGTCTTTTGATTGGAAAGGTAGCGAAGTCCCTCGTTTAGTGATTGAAATCACCAGTTGAGATTCTTCTCTCGCCTTTCCTTTATCAGCTTAAAGAGCTGACTATTTTGGGACCTAGTGAAAATAGCATATGCTCCTTCACACACTTCTCCTTTTTCAGCTTCATCTTGATAATTTAAAAAGCTGATGGTAGAGTTGCTAGCTAATTCTTCTTCTCCTTCTGTGAAGAGATTAGCACCATTTTCATAGTCCAACTCAGGTTGGAAAGAAAGTTCATTTTCAGCTTCATAATAGCCAACTGCTAAGTTGTCCGACGTTGCTTCAATGGCAAGTTTCCCCTATGTAGGCGGGAGACGGTTGTGTTGTCCTTGATTTCTAGCAGCATTGCCTTGATATGAATTATTTGGAAATGTCCTCCTTGGTATATCCTGATAAGGAGGGGCAGACATACCTTGGGACATTTGTCTCTGTAGAGCTAGCAATTCATTTGCTAGCTTTTGCACCATAGGGTCCATGGTGCTTGTGAAAAAATTCTTAGTAGAAGAGGAGCTTTTATTTCTATTAGAATCCCTTCTTATCTTACCTGCAAGGATAAGATCATCTTCCACTTTAGTTACCAAAATCTGAGCTGCAGCAAGATCTGTCGGAGCAGCTCGCCTCAACAGAAAACTCACCTCAGGAAGTTGTGTATTGATAAAGAAACATTTAAGGTTCTCTGTTGTTGGCTCAGTGGTGGTGGGAATCCTGTTTCTCAACTTATTGAACTTAGCAATGAAGTCTCGCATAGGTTCATGAAGTTCTTTTTTCATCTGTGTTAGCTATGCCAACAATGCATGTCCATCCTCTGCAGGTTTAAACCTGGCTTCAAACTTGGTTTTGAGAGTATTCCAGTTTGTAATGGTCTGAGCTCGAAGATGGTAAAACTAGTCTGCAGTAGCACCTTGCAGTGTTTCTACAAAAAGTCGTACAGCTACATCTTCATGCTCGACACCTATCACACCACAGGCTATATAGAAAACTGTAATGTGTTCATCAGGGTGAACCTTCCCATCACCGTAGAATTTGGGGAAATTCTTTCTTGAACTATGAGGTAGTTCATGCAAGGGTGAGGTCAAATTTAGAGGACCAAAGGTATTACCCCAAGAACCTTGAACTGCCATGACGTGCTAATTGAAAGGTGGGATAACAAACCTTTGTGTCATATGAATAGACAAAACTCTACTAGCACTACCACTAGAAGTTTCACCTAGTATTGGAGACCAGGCGTTTGTAGGAGGAAAACTCCTAGCGCGTTGAAGACGAGGTCATGGAGGCAAGAGTCCAAAAATATTTTGCTGCATCAATTCAAATGCAGGATCAATAATACCTTGAGCTCTCTTGCTTCTGGTATACCGTGAATCTGCCAGAATGTAGTATGCCTACCAAAATTTTACAACAAAATGGAAAAGAAACAAAAATACTTCAACTCGAAGCATGAGGCTTCATGTTGCGCGTTCGTTCCCCAGTAGAGTCACCAAAAACTATTGGGTGAATATTTTGTCTTCAACTAACTGAAGGCAAAATGGTTATATCAACCATAGTACAATGAGATAAATCTATCCTCTCGTCAAGGGGAGGTTCCCTATTAATTCTTACAACTTTATTTTAAACTAAAAACTAACTTGGGGGTAAGATCGTATCATCCATTTCTCCTTTTTAAGAAATGATGTTTACAATATATAATGATTTCAACAAAACTGATATAATGCTAAAAACTATAAGTTACCACAAAATCCACGGAAATGCAAAGTTTTCCGTTACTTTGTTCATCAATGAAAAATAAAATGATTTGAAGTAGAGTGCAGCCCAAAGTCTTCACTATATGCCAAGATGAGATAAATAGATTAAAGATAACAACTTGCAGCACAAAGTCTTCAAGCTATTTCTCATTCATGAACACAACACAATTCTCACAAATGATTTTATAGCTCAAAGTCTTTAAAATCAGATTTAGAGTACTCTTTAGTCACTTGAAATAACCCTCACACTCAATTACTTATCAAAGATAATATGATAGCAAAGACATAAGAACAATTCTATCATAAAACAAATCACTCCAAGACAAAGATTGGAAGTCAACTTGCTCTCTTGTATTGATAAATATTTGAAAATTGATTCACACAAATAAGCACAAAGTCTCAACTTGCTTCTCAATTCGACAGAGTTTTTGCTACAATAGATAAAAGATAATATTTACAAAAGAGGCCCTCTTTATTTATAGGGAGAGGCCTTGAGAAAATTTAGGAAAAACCTAACTACTTTGACTTATTCAAAAATAGGAGTCCTTATTGACTTGAGACTTCCTATATTTTTACATGTAATTACATATGAAAAATGTACATGTAAAAATGTCCAAAATTGTTTTGAAAGTACATCAGAAAAAATGGAAAATAAACTAAGGAAAAACTGCTTCAATTTGTGTCGCCACTTTTCCTCATGTGATCATCATACATAGTGAAAGCCGCTTGCATCTCAATGCTATCCAAGTTGAATGTGTTCCTGAAGATCATCTTGGCTCTCACTATGGCATCCCTCACTGTAGTGATTGATTTTACATGACCAGTTAACTTGGTTTTTAGATTATCCAAAGTTAACTGGTTGTCTAAAATATTGTCCACAGAAGTCATTGAAAATATTTTATCTTCGAATTCTTTCTGGAACATGTCTTCAAATTGCTGAACCATTTCTTCTATAGAAAGAAATTGGTTATCCTGTGATATCAGCTTACAAGGTAACTCCTCCAACTTATGCAAAAGGTTGACATCACTTTGTTCACTGATTTCCTTTGCAGCTTCAAGATCATTGATCAAATTCCTAAGCATACTGCTCCTGTACATCAAAGCCTTTTTTGTTTCTGTATAAGAATCCCTATTAGTGATGGTGCCAATTGATATTAGGGTGTTTATTTTCAATTTCCTCATCTCTGCCCATTTATCATGAGTATTCTCTGTGTGTTCAATATCTTGAGAAATAGTATCAATGAGGTCATTAAGTTCTGCTCTTATTTTCCTCATTTTATCTGTCTTCTCAGATACGTCTGTGAGCAAAGAGATTCCTTGTGCACGCATCCCATCTAAGTACTCTTCAAGTACTTTCCCTTTGAGATGAGTCCTTTCCACTTTCAGGATGATGGGGTCTTCTACAGAAATGACTTCTGGAGTAACTACTTCTGAGTTCAAAGTGATTTTCTTTACCACCGCAGTTAGCTGTTCTACCATTGCCTTGTAGTGATCCTTCATTTCTTTTTCCCTGTCAAACTTCTGGATTAGCATGTCCATGGTTGACTACATATCATTTTTAGCACTTTCATAGGTTATTTTGCCCAATTCAACTCTAGAAATAGAGTAGTCATTCATATCAAAACCTTCAATAGTTGCATCCTGTGGAGGTTTTGCTATCTCTAGAAATTTGTGTCCCTTGTCTTCAAGTACTTTGGAAAGAATCTTTGGTTTCTTTGGGGCCTTAGGCTTTGCAGGTACTAGGTTAGTGAAATCAAAGTCATCTGGGGAGATGACTTGCTTTTTCCTTTTTGGCATGTAACCTGATAACCAAGGTGGGAGCAGAGAAGTACTCACATTGGGATCCATTCCTACTGTTGGTGTTCCCGGAACTGTGCTTGTATTGATAGTAGAAGCAATAGGCGGGGTGTTAGTAAAAACTACACCTGTTACATTTGCACTAGAGACTTGCTTAGTATTCATTACAAAATGATCAAAAATGGATGCATCCCCAATATCAAAAGATGAAGAAGACAAACTAGGAATAGACCCTGAAGAATGGAGAAGATCTTCTACCATGGGTTGAGGATTATCAAAAATTATTTTAGAAGGAGAGGGAGATTCAGAAGAGGGAATATCAGTAGGGGAAACAGACACAGAGGCTGCAATAGGTGTATCAGGCAATGGAGATGATACTCCCTTTTCTTGTTGTGTATTTTCCTGTGGAGACAAAGCCTCCTCGTCTTGTTGATCTGTAGTCCTATCTTCAACATCCATCATTTCTGTGGCTGGCTCTTCAGTAGCTGGCTCCTCAACTTCCATATCTTTCATTTCAGGTTCTTCCTCCACAGCTTTTGATTTCTTCGTCACAAATCTGATCTTAGGCTTGTGTGTTTTAGAGGATGAGGGAACATCACTCTTGTTCTTCATTCTGTTTTCCACCTTTTTACCAGTTTGCTCTTAAACTTCAGTTTCTGATCTAGTGAGGAATTCTTTCAGAGTAATTCCTTTATCCACCAGCCAGTTATTGGTGTTAGCCAATATGGGCTCAAATCTCTTCCTCAGTGAGGTCAACTCCTTTCGGGACCATTGGATTAGAGGAAGAGGAGTATTAGCAATCTGCTCAGCATTATATTTGTCATCAACCAATTCCCCATCATCCACAAGATCCTCTGGAATATCAGCAAGTCCTATATAATCAATCTGTTCAAGGGACAACCTACTGTAGTCTAGCTTCCTGATATCTTCCTCTGTCCTCAAATCTACCCAAACATCTTCTACCATGGGTTCATGAAATTGAGTTTTCCTTTTGATTTTATCCTTCACCCCCCTGTAGTCAAACTTTAGTATCCTTTTGAATTGCTTCATGTTGACCAGCTGCATCTCTGTCTCCATGGCCCTTGCCTTTGTGGTAGTCAATACTGAATATCTGTCAATTTCCACTGGGAATCTGAAACTAGGCTTCTTAAGTTTCATTTGTTTGTTATGCACGACAATCATTTGTCTGCACAACTCCATTAAGACCAGTTTGTCTAAAGGGAATCTTGGAAGCATATAAGGGTGACCTTGGAAAAAGCCAACCCTTAAGTATGAAAAAGAAGGAAATTGCAAAAACATACACCCGAAGTCATTTACCACTATCCATGCCTCATCTAAAACTCTTCTCTATTCCAGTTGGGGATCAAAAAGACATAAGAATACAGCATAGAATGCATCATTTACTCTTCTGAAATGATGCATTTAACCTTTCAATGTCAGCTGGGAATATTATTGGTATACCGGAACTACCCTCCTATCCCCTTCCGATGTTAATCCTGGAAAAATCCTCATAGAGGCTGCAATGTATACCAGATAGGAGGTCATGTAGAACTTGGAGGTAGTGGATACCTTCATCAGCTATTCATGAAAAGCGTTACTGATTTGTTCTCCCCAGAAAATGGTTTGCTTACCCTAGAGTATGACCTTAATGAAAGGATACATCCATTCATGAAACTGTGAAGAGGAAGACAAACCTCTTATCCTGCTGAGGAGAGTAATCAGATCACCAACTTCCTCTACAAAATCACTTTGAGGGAAACTACGTGGCCACCTCAACAAATTTGACCTTGCAGTCTTCAGCCATTTATTATTGATCACTTTCTTTGCTTTCTCTGGATTCTTGTCATATTCCCTGTATGCTTCAACAAAGTCAAGCTTCAATACCTCTATTGCAGGAGGACACATGAACACCTTATCAATGAACTCAGGATCCAACCTGATTATCACATTACCACTAGCATCCACCACAGCTCTAATATCTTTGTTATAGAAATGGGCACACTAAAGAACAAATTCTGTGTTGTGAGCTGCCATTGGGAAAGATGACACCAGATGAATATTACTTTCCACTATCTTCTTCATCATAGCACTGGGGTTGTTAGACTTGGTCCTCTCTACAAACTCAGCCATATCAACATGGCCAATCTCTGTATCTCTAATGTCATCAACATTAGAATGGACTGAGGTGATTGGGAAAACACCTTGATATTTGTACTTCATCACTTTTGATTTCTTTGGGGACAACTCAGTCATTTGGATGAGCTTTTACCAAGAAGTTTGATGTAGAACGAAGCTCCACAGAAGAAACTGCAACAAAAAGTCATGATCATGCAATTAGGGAAAATATTGGCAATCTGGGAAAATTGCATGTTGATGATCATGACTATGGGAACGCGCTTGAAAAAGGGCTATAGTGCGAGCTGGCCAAAAATCAAAGGAAAAGCGGGCTCAGAAAATCAAAACTAGAAATTTTCCAGAGTTAGAAAAATTTGGGATAGTTTTGGCTTGGGCAACAAAATTTGCCGCTCTTGCATGTGAGTGTTTTTTGTATATGCATTAGCGCCAAAATTCACCACCACTGCATGTGGTAAGAGTTACAAGGTGGTATGAGCGGTGAATTTTGCCGCTATCGCAGGTAACAAGGATTTTGTAGTCTTGATGTTAAAGTGGCAAATATTGCCACTTCCACATGTGGTAGGAATTGGAAGATCTTCGTGTAAGGGCGGCGAAATTTGCCGCCCATACACCTCCATACAAATCTTTTGAAAATATAGACAAGCGGTGAATTTCACCGACGACACATGTGGGGTTGGATTTGAAGTCTTCGCAGAGTTCGATCAGCGAAAATGGCCAACACTACACAATGGTAGGAATTGAGATTGTTTGTGTTAGGGTGGCGATTTTAGGTGCCTCACACCTCTTGGTATATGGCAAATGCTTAAGGGTTTGAGCGGTGAAACCACTGACCTCCATAAGGTAATAACCTAGGGCATGATAGGTCTGGTTTTAAAAACAAATCCGACGCATAAAACGAACTCGCACAACAAGTAGAAAACAATCACAAAAACAACAAAAAAAACAAAACGTAACAAAAATCTAACAAAACAAAATCTAAAAGATACACATATCAAACAAAACATTAGGAAGGGGAACAGAAACAAATGAGAAGTTTACCCGTAGCGTCAGCGAAAAACCCTAAACATGATGACGACAAATTTGATTGAGCATCAAATCGATGCGATCAGGCAGCGTGAGGGAAAGCTAGAGATCAGCTAGGTAGGGGAGGAAATGATAAAAGGAACAGCCAAACAAGTATTTAAAACTTAAAAACAAACATTAAATGAATGGCACAAGTGGCCATTAATGGCACTCAATGTTTAAGATCTGAAAAATCTCGCTCGAGTGGTAAAATTAGCTGATATTGCACGAGTAAACAACACACATACAACGGCGGCGAATATGGCCAACACTACATGTGAACATTGGGGTAATATGTAATGGCGAAAAAATCCGCTACCTTTACATGTTTAAAGAAAAATACATGTAAAAGCAGTGGATAATGCTGCTATTACATATATTATAAAAACAACTCAAAAAAGAGATATGCAAGAGCAGCAAAAAATGTCGCTATTGCATATCAAAACTCAAAAATTTTACTAACTCCTAAAAATGGCTAAAATTGACATTTTAACCAATTTACGACTTGAACGATCTTTGCGAATATCGAGAGACCAATTCAAAGAAATGTCACAGATGATTTTAAAATGTCAAATGACTTCGCACAAGATCAAGGGAATCTTGTCTTCAATTTACGATCTTAGAGTGTAGATTCAAGAAACAGACAAGTTTCGTGGGGGTTGTCTACAAAACTGAGCGCAGCTGATTTTGAGAACAACGATTATTAATATTATTATAGTTATTATTATTAATATAGTTGCAAGTTAAATCACATTAGAGTCTTTTCCTTTTTATCCTCCTCGACACACTCCCTAGATGCTAGGGGAGTCAGAGAGGGAGTTGCTGCTCCATACTCTCCACTACTCCCATGCATACTAATTCTATGGTAGTGGAGAGTGAATGAAGGGCAATGTATTTAATAATCCCCATAACTATTGCCAAGAGAGATAAGTAGCTTGGAAGAAAGGTCTTGTGTATGATGGAAGGGGAAGAGGAAAAAGAGCTTGAGCATAGTGGTAGAATGAAAAGGTTTGCAACAAGGTGACTACAATTAGAGATTCAAACTATCTATTTTACAAGTCTTTTACAATTAGAGCTCATGATGGATATATAGAGCTCACTATATTATAGAGCCCACTATGTTACGTCATATTGAAGCTCACTATGAAAGATATATATGTATTTGAGCTTATTGTGTAATATATTATACTTACCATGATATATCCTAATCTTACTATGTTATATGTTAAGATTTTTTTACTAAGCATGATAGGCCTACTATGGGCCATCTATATTTTATCTATATTTTTTTACTAAGCATGAGTCATTTGTATCTTGCATAATAAGTTGACTATGGCTGACTGTTATATGACTACTATGGCTAACTGCTATATCATTAATATGGTCAGCTATAATGTCTTACTATGGCCAACTTTTATATTTTTACTTGGTCAATTGTATTATATTGACTATGGCCAACTATAATATTTTTACTTGGCCGATTGTATTATCTTGACTATGGCTGACTGTAATATTTTTACTTGGCCAATTGTATAAATTATACTTGGCTGAATGGATTATATATTATACCCACAACATTAATTGCATTGAGTTGTTGTGCCTTAAGTGTGGCCGAGTGTGCCAAGTAAACTAAGAGCTTAGCTATGTAAGGAATAATGTCAACAAAAAGTGTTGACTAATAACCAAAAACCAAGTTTGGTCCTAGCAATTTTATTATGAGCTAAATATGATCTTATAGAGGCCTAGGTGAGGGTTGTTTTTGTGAATCAAATGCTCATCCCATAGCAGTAGCTAATAATCAAGATATAGAGTGTTTGAAAAAGGCTTTTAAAGAAGCTAGTTTGAAGTCAAATCCATAGTGTAGAAACACTAGACATTAGACCATTGTCTTCAAGTATATGAAGAAGAATGTGATGTTTTAGAATCTTTTCTTGAGTTACTTTGAACTATTTATGTTCTAGTTTTTATAGAGGAATGACCTTTAATTCTATCTTATACTAAGATTAGCCACAAGGTAGTTGAGGGATATACCCACAATGGTAATGATAAGTCATAATTTGGATTACTTTATTATTATGGTATCTTTTTGATATACATGAGGAAGTGTATTCAATTCAATGGTACATGAAGCTATAACTATCTTCGACAGATTATGAGCCGAGCAACTATATTCTTTAAGTATAATAGATAAAGTCTTTGATCATAAAAACACATTGAAGATGAGAATAGGTTGATAGGGCATTGAGTAGATGACAGGATGTCATAGACCCATGATTGCAAGAATGCAAAGAGGGACTCAATATATGTTATATAGTCACCTAATTTCTTACATTAGACTTGTCAAAATGACTAGCAGATAAGGATTGTGATATATCTTTATAACCAGAATGGTATAAACAAGTCAAAAAAATTATTTATTTCTATGATAGAATAATAAGAATGTTGTCTCCAAGTCGAGAAAAGAGTGAGTGAACATATGACTATTATATTTATGAAACTTTGGCCAAAGTAATTGAAAAGTCACTACTTGCATTGTCAATTCACAATGTACCAAATAAGCTAAACAATTAGAATGGGTCATACATAGCTAGAGATAGACTAGAGTTGTAAACCTAATTTTCTTTAGATAGGACACAACATTAGTTCTCATATGGCATATGGAATCAATTGATTCTCATTATCTATTACCATCATGAAGGGAAGGGCCACTTCTAGGAAGGGAGTTGAGCTAGGGAACATCGGTCTATGGTTGGAGGAAAAGCACCACAATGATGCTCTCTCTCTCTTGTAGTTGACTGCCAAAGACTTGTGAACAGGAATACATTGCTTATTTTGTAAATATTATTGATAAAATTGTAAGTCGTAATAGATGCAACAAATTGAGATATATGTACAAATCGTTAGTCGCATGTGAAGCGATCTTCTTTTGAAATATGTACATTGTACTTAGATATTACAAATGTAATATATTAACTATGGGTATTTCTCCTTATTTAAAAAAAAGTGAGATTATTTTCTTAATTATGTTTGAGTTAATCTAATATTCGAGTTGGGATGTTACATTATAACCCTTAACATTCTCACCATATCCAATGAAGATGCATTTTTGTGCTTTTGGATCTAGCTTAGTCCACTTTTCTTTAGGCACATGAACAAAGCGCAACCAAAAATCCTTATATGTGAAACAAAAGGTTTCTTACCTATCCACACTTCATAAGGTGTCAAATCAACAGTTGTACAAGGAGATCTATTAAGCAAGTAACAAGCAGTACTCACAACTTCTACCCAAAAGCACCTATCCAACTATGCACCACTTAACATACTTTTGACTCTTTCCATCAAGGTTTGGTTCATCCTTTCTACTACCCCATTCTATTGATGTGTACAGAGTGGTCTTTTGCTTGATTATACCTACATGCTTGCAAAACTCATCAAATTCCTTAGAACAATATTCCCCTCCATTGCTACATCTCAAAACCTTTATCTTATGTTCGAATTGCTTTTCTAGTAAAGCTTGAAATTCTTTAAACGTAGTGAAAACTTTAGATTTATGTTGTATAGAATAAATCCAAGGAAATCTTGAAGCATCATCAATGAAGGTCACAAAATATCAAGATTTTCCAATAGAACCAACATCCATAGGACCAAATGCACCCATATGAATTATTTCTAATTTACTCTTTGTTCTATATTTTCTTGAAGGAAAAGATGATTTGTTTTATTTCCCAAACACACTTACTCACAAAAATAAAAATACTCATTAGAATAAGAGAAACCATCAACCAACTTTTCATTGATAATGGTTTTTAAACATTTTTCACTTATGTGACACAATCTACAATGCCACAATATACATGTATTTTTTAATTTTTTTAGTTACATTGGTGGAATTACAAACAGTGGTAGAATTCAACCTAAACAAGGTTCCCATTCTTGACCCTTTCACTACCACCAAGTTTCTTCTCACCAACTTGCAACCAGCCTTATAAAAAATTACATGCATTCTAGAATCATTTAGCTTTGATATAGAAATTAATTTTTTTCTAATCTAGAAATATGTAAAACACCTGAGAGAGTTTTTATCCTCCCATAATTGAAACACAACTTTACCTTTCCCCATCCAACAATAAAATATGAACTATTGTCCCCAAAGTTTACTTCCCCACCATCATATTCTTGATATGAGAAGAACCATTCCTTATGTCAAGTCTTGTGATACGAGCATTCTAAGTCAACCAATCAGTGATCATTAGAAAAATAATTACAAGAAAGAATTGAGACTTCATCACCTGATTCTAAAGACTTTTCTATGGAGGAATCCCATTGTTTCTTCTTGTTTCTATATTCCTTATTCACATGTCCCCTCTTACCACAATTCCAACATTTCACTTTGTTTCTTTTAGGAGTTTTAGACTAGCCTTTAGACTTCTCTTTTAGGACCCTTTTTGATGCAGGAGCATCCAGGTCCACAAGCAATCAACATTACTCAAAAATATTTTAGGTTTTCAGTTTTAGTTTTAGTTTTGTTGTGTTTTGTCTTCTCTTGTGTTGGTTTTGGTCTTTTGCTTCAGGAGGCAAATTTTGATTAATTTGGCCAATTTTAGAAGCATCATCTTGTTAAAAATCCAACTGGGTATTACCAGTTCAAATTTGGTGAAGTTTGGATGAAAAATGGCTAAGTTAGAACAAGTCAGCTAATTTTCTAATTCGTGAACTATTTAGTTCGCTGATCTAACAGTTTGCCAATGGCTTAGTTCATCAATGGACGATTTCACCAACTAGCATTAAAGGAAAGTTCTTATTTCTCCAAGTTTGTTGAAGGGGAGCTTTTAGTTAGAAAAGTTTCAAGTTTTTGAACTATTCAGTTCACCAATCCAGTGGTTTGTCGATGGTTTGGGTTGTCGAAAAGCAATATCACTGATAAGCTTTGGAAGGAAAGTTCACCAATTGCATTAATTGAAGGATGAATTTCCAAAGTTTAAGGAATGGCCAGTTTTCTGATAGAAAGACTAAATGTCATTTAAGCGTGATATCAGTATCTTTGATGGTTTGCGAACCCTTAGGTTCATTGATAAGCTATTTTTTCTGATAAAATGTTTAAATATTGAAGTTTGTGGTTTCTTTAGTTTGCCGATTGGCAATAAAATAGAAGTTGAAAATACTCAAAGTTTGTGAAGTAAAGTTCTTGCTGATTCCAAGGTTCATGGGGGTGAAGATTCACCGACAAGAGGACTTGATGGTTAAGGCATTGTATCGGCAAACATTTTAGTTGGTGAACCAAATATTTCTCCAATAAGTATGTGTCGGGGAAATCCCAAGTTCGTGAAGTGCCACTTTTGTTGACAACTTCTTCCTAATGGTGTGCTATGAATGTCTAAGTTCCCAAACTTGAAAGAACAATGATGAAGACATTTTGACTTAGTTTGAGTGTAATATGTTTTGCTAAGGCAAAGGGATTGAAGTTTGTTAAAGTAATGTGTTGCTGATAAGGGGGTCCTAATGAAATAAACACTTATTTTCATAACCTGCAGGATTGTGTTAAAAGACTGTGGCGATTCAGTTTTCTTTCATGGGAAATAGTTCAAATGGTTAAACTAATTTTGAGATGGTTTAACTTCCTTACACAAGAATATAAAAATTTGTTAGAAAAATTAATCTTTACTTGGTACTTAGGTAAAGATTATATACATCTATTTTATAAATACAAAGTATTTTTTGTTTTATGTGAGTATCCTCACACATGTGTGAGGATAACTCATGTCAATATTCCTCTTGAAGGAATATTTGATTTATTTAGTTACCTCCTTATGAGGTTTACACATGGCACTCTCCCACATGAAAGGTGGCATAAGGGAGTTGATTGTAATTCCCCTCTCACATCTATTTATGAGGTACCCTCTCCTCTTCATTCACTCAATTCCTCTCTTATTTTATGTTCTCATTCATTTCTTGAGGAGCTCCTCCCTCTTTTTCTGTAATATTTTATTTCATGGCTTCATGCCATCTTTCATAATTTATGGGGGTTTTTTTCTTTGTTTCCCCCCTTCAAAATCTCTTGTCTCCATTTTTTTAAAGATAATGCACCTGGTAAACTTTTTAATGTGATTGGCAATGTTGGTGCGACACACCCTCCAACTCCACACAAATGCTTTTTCTCGAAGCAATGAACCGGTGAGGCCACAACACGAGGGATGTACCTCACCCCCTAGCAAGAACACTTCAAACCCATGAGCTTGTTGGCCTAGTGAAGGTGTAAAGACTGCGAGCTCATTGGCCTAGTGGTTGCCACTACAACTAAGCAACTTAACCACTGAACCGTGCCCTTATCAGCAAATCTCTTGTCTCCATTATTGTGCATGCTGGTAATTTATTTGTTTGTTTGTTTATTTCATTCACATGTTTGATTAGTAGTTTGATTTGATCCTTTATTCTTTCTAACAAAAGTAAATTAGATTATTTTGAAGGGGTTCCTCTTTGAAAATATGTGAGTCTATTGTTGATTGGAGGTTCCTCTTAGAACAGAGGTAAGATTGTTGTGGATTGGGGGATTTATCTCTGAATAGATGTGAGATTGTTGTTGTAGATTGGGATTCCTCATATATGGTTGGGAGGATCCATTCGATATAGGAATGAAGCATGGGGTTTGACTGGTGGAAGGCAATTTATGTATTCTTTGGGGAATGATTTTGTGTTGTAAGCACATAACTGATTGTGCAGGTTGATGAGTTTGCAATTGTTGGAGTAGTAAATTTTGTTGTAATCAATAATTTTGTTATTAATAAAAAGTACTTTCAAATTTATGTTATGTTATATGAATCTTTGCTTCTGTTGCATTGTATTGGTTGCATGACTGGCCAATTTGGTAAAACCCCCTAGTCATGACTATGTAGAGTGGTATCAGAGCATCTTCTTGAGTGTGAAGAGTTTACATCAGGACCTATGGGTGGAAGCAGTTGTGTTGAAGAGCTTGAATGAATTGTTGCAGGTGTGCGAGGAGTCCCAAGCAATTGAGAGTTGAGAAGCTACAGAGAGAGAGTTGTATGTGCAAGTTGCAGAGTATGTGGTAAGTGTTTGTAAAAATGTCAAAGAAGAAGCAGAGTATGAGTTTAGCCTAGGGTAAGGCATTAAGAATTTATTTTATTGAAAGACAAGAAAAAAGGCTGGATGAGGAAAGAATTCAAGAACAGTGTGTAGATATTTTCAAAGGGATGGATGCCTTGGAGCAAAGTATAAAGATAGAGGAAAATAGAGAGATGGAAAAGAGGAAGGCAGAAAAGAACATGGGTAAAGTCCAGTCCCATTATTCTTATAATTAATATTTGTTTAAAGATTAAATTGTGTGTGCAGAGAAGGATGAGGAAGAAAATGAAGAAACAATTCATGAGGAATTGAGAAGAGTGGAGGCGAGACTAAAGGCATTGAAGATTGTAGTAGTATGCCACATGATGAAGAAATAGAAGAAGAAAGTGAGAAAGAGGAAAGTATAGACATTGAGAAAGAAGAGAAGAGTGCAACAGTGGTAGAGAGTCCTTTAGAGGATGTAGAGGTATTAGAAAGTGAAATTGTAGCTGAAAGTGAAGGTGAAAAAGGTGTGGCAGAAGATAGTGGTGATGAAAAGGTTGCAGAGAAAGAGGTAATGCATAATATTTTTTTATTTTTATGATGAAGATGAGAGTAGATTGTACGTAGATGAAAATATTGTAATAGATAGTGAGAAGACATATGTTGTAGCAGTTGAAGATAATGTTATAGCAATTGTGAGTCCTTTGGAAGACATGAATATGGTGGTAGCAGTGCTGGTGAATATGAAAATATTGTAGTAGAAGGAAAAGAGAATGAAGTAATGATTCCTTATTTTTGTGGTTTTGAAAATAATGTTGAATGGTGTGCAGTTATGATGTTGAAGATGGATGAGGAGGTGAATGCACAGAATGGTGCAGATTGGTGGAGGAGATCAGAATATGGTGGGATCGATCCCACAAAAGAAGAGAAGAGAAGGAAGCTATTGGTGGAGGTTAGGATATGGTGGACATAAGTCCCTGAGAGGAAAGAAGAGTACAATGTAGACTTGGTGGAGGAGGATGGCAAGTGTGCCGGCAAGATGTTGGAAGAGGTAGAAGAAGTCTTCTAAGCCTAATACAATAATGGAGTTTGTTGTAGGTGGTTTTCAACCTAGAAGAGTAGTCCCACTACTCAACTCCATTTTATGAGTCCTACTCACAAAATTTTCTTACCCAACGTGTCTGATGTAGGAACATCTAGGTACACGAACAATCAGCATCACTCAAAAATATTTCAGGTTTTTAGTTTCAGTTTTAGTTTTGTTTTGTTTTGTTTAGTCTTCTCTTGTGTTGGTTTTGGTCTTTTGCTTTAGGAGGCAAATTCTGATTAATTTTGCCAAGTTTAGAAGCATCATCTTGTTAAAAAGCCAATTGGGTATCTCTAGTTCAAATTTGGTGAAGTTTGGATGAAAAATGGCTAACTTAGAACAAGTCAGCTAATTTTCCAATTTGTAAACTATTTAGTTCACCAATCCAATAGTTTTTTGATGGCTTAGTTCACCGATGGATAATTTCACTGACTAGCATTAAAGGCAAATTTTTATTTCTCCAAGTTTGTTGAAGGGGCCTTTAGTTTTCAAAGTTTTAAGTTCGCAAACTATTCATCTCACCGATCCAGTGGTTTACCGATGGTTTGGGTTGCCAACAAGCAATATCACTGACAATCTTTGGAAGGAAAGTTCAAACTTTGTAAAGTTCATCAATTGTATGATTTGAAGGATGAATTTCCAAAGTTTGAGGAATGGCCAGTTTACTGATAGAAAGATTGAATGTTAGTTAAGTGTGATATCAGTATCTTTGATTGTTTGTGAACCCATAGGTTTGTCGATAAGCCATTTTTCCAATAAAAAGCTTTAAATATTTGAGTTCATGGTTTCCTTAGTTCGTCAATTGGAAATAAAGTAGAAGTTGAAAATACTCAAAGTTCATGAAGTAAAATTGTTTCTAATTCCAAGGTTCATGGGGATGAAGATTCACCGACAATAAGACTTGATGGTTAAGGCATTGTATCAGCAAACGTTTTAGTTGGTGAGCCAAATATTTCTACAATAAGTATGTGTCAGCAAAATCCTAAGTTCGCGAAGTGCCACTTTTGCCAACAACTTCTTCCTAATGGGGTGTTGTAAATGTCTAAGTTCCCAAACCTAAAAGAACGTCAATGAAGACATTTTGACTTAGTTCAGGGGTAATATGTTTTGTTGAGGCAAAGGGAGTGAAGTTTGTTAAAGTAATATTTTGCCGATAAGGGGGTCCTAATGAAATAAACACTTATTTTCATAACCTAAAGGATTATCCTTGACACGACACATGTCAAGTTCTAGTAAAAGGTGTTGGGATAATGTGCCATTAACCTTGTAAATCCCAATATTGTATTTATTCCATTTATTATATGTAATTTTGTAATTATCCATGAGGAGATGTACTAGTTTCACTGGCAGGGCTAATTTTGGAGTAACCGGAGGTAATTACGGAGTGACTTTTATTGTTGGCAAATGTAAAAACTCAAAGTAAATGAAGGTAGGCATGCTCCCTTGAGTAATATACTATTTTTGGCATGTATGACAACTATCATAATGTTTGGTAAGTGAATCTATGACAGCTGAAAGTTGTCATAAGATTCTGAGATTCTATGACGCATATGATGGATATGTTAGTTGTATATTTGCTATATTTAGCCCAAGGTTCCTATCTTGGAAAGATATTCTTTTTGTGGAATCTATGATGGTTATGATGCATCATAACATGTTGTAAGAGGCCAAATTTAGTCTTGGCCGCCCAACCTTTACATGGCTATTTTTTGGACAAGTGTAAGATGCTTGTAAGATGGTAATTAATATTCACAGGTTGGAGAATCTTAGGAGAGAGAAGGTGAATGCCTAGAATGGAGTGGAAAATATTTATATAAGTATTTTCCATGTTTTTTTGTTTCAATACAGATTTTAGGTACTCAGGTGCTGCCAAAATGATGTCGGATTGAAGACTTGTGGAGAGAGTTGTGTAGTTGATGTATTGTACCTTATTGAGATTAATACAAACTTGTGCCTCTTTCCTGGTGGAGCTACCCACAAGGGTTTTCTCCATGTAAACATTGTCATTGTGTTGAGTTCTTCATGTTTGACATCTTTTCTATAGTGGGTTTTATGTTTTGCTACAATCTCCATTGTCAATGCACACTTAAAATTGCTGAAATTTATCTTGAATTAGATTTCTATTGAAGTAGTGTTGCTTTCATTTCTAACATTTGGTACCAGAGCCTGGCTAGCTTTGACTCTTGGGTGGTATTGTGGAAACTATAGCTACAGTGGGAGATTTGGTTGTGTTTGTTTTACAAATCTTGTGTTGTTATTATGGTTGCATCCATCATTGTATCAACCTCTCGATTGGACATTGAGAAGTTCAATGGAATGGGGTATGAGTTGTGGAAGCTAAAAATGGAAGATTTTTTGGAAGAAAAAAACCAATGGTTGGTTATCCAAAAAGACAAGAAACCCGATGATGTCTCTCCGGATGAGTGGGAAAAACTAGATAAGAAGGCACGGGGAACCATCCAATTGTGTCTTTCAGATTCTGTCCTATTGAATGTCGCAAAGGAAGATACTGCACACAAGTTGTGGAAATAGTTGGGTGAGATCTATCAAGCCAAGAGTATGGTAAATAAACTTTACTTAAAAAGAAAAAAAATCTTTGAAAATGAAAGAGAGTGAGTCAGTTGCAAAGCATTTAAATTCATTTAATTTGTTGATGAGTCGGCTTGCTTCAGTAGATGTTGGGATTGATGAGGAAGATAAATGCATCTTGCTTCTTTGTTCTTTACTTGAGTCTTAGGAGAATGTTATCCTTGCTATCACTGCTAACCTCATAGATCCAAAGTTGGATGCCCTTGTTGTAGTTTTACTATCATAGGAATTGAGGAAGAAGAGTTCGGATAGTTCAGGGGATGCTCTTAGTGTCAAGGGAAGCTCTAAGGAAAGAGAACCAAAGGGAGATCAGAAAGGGGCTAAGGACAAGTCCAAGGGCCAATCTAAGACTCTTGGTAAAAAGAACAAAGTTAAGTGATGGAACTATGGTAAAAGGGGACATGTGAAGGAGTGTAGAAATCCCAAGAAACAATTGGAGAGTGCTTCGGATAAGTCCTCAAATGCAAGTGAAGATGTTTTACTTTCTGCATGTAATCTTGTTTCTAATGATCACTAGTTGGTTGACTCAGGATGCTCATTTCATATGACCCCGCATAAGGAATGGTTCTCCACATATGAAGAATATGATGGAGGTAACATCTACCTTGGTGACAACTCTACATATCTAATTATCGGGAAAGGAAATGTATTGTTGTGTTTCAGTGATGGGAGGATTAAAACTCTCCCTAGTGTTTTGCATGTTCTTAGATCAGCTAGAAATCTGATTTCAATTTTGAAGTTGAATGATTTGGGAATGCATGTGACATTTGACAAGCATGGCTATAGATTGGTGAGAGAGAACTTGGTGGTAGCGAAAGGGAAGAGATTCGGGAACTTGTTTAAGCTTGAAGCTACTACAATTTGTAATGCCTCCTATGTATCTGAGGCCACTACTAAAAATACATGTATGTTGTGGCACTGTAGATTGGGCCACACAAGCAATAATGTATTAAAAACTATTAAGAATAAAGAATTTTTATACGGTTTCTCTTATTCTAATGAGCACTTTGATTTCTATGAGCATTGTGTGTTTGGTAAACAAAACAAAAAATTATTTCCTTCAGGAAGCAATAGAGCAAAAGAGAAATTAAAAATTAATCATATGGATGTGTTTGGACCTGTGGATAATGAATCTATCAAAAAATCTCGTAATTTTGTAACCTTCATTGATGATGTATCTAGATTTACATGGATTTATTTTATGAAGCATAAATCTAAAGTTTTTACTAAGTTTAAGGAATTCAAAGTCTTAGTAGAGAACCAATCAGGTTTAAAGATAAAAATATTAAGATCTAACAATGGAGAGGAATATTGCTCTAAGTAATTTGATGAGTTTTGCAAGCATGCAGGTATAATGAGACAAAAGACAACTCCGTATACACCACAGCAAAATGGTGTTACAAAAAGGATGAACCAAACAATTATGGAAAGAGCTAGAAGTATGCTTAGTGATGCACAGTTGGATAAATATTTTTGGGTAGAGGATGTGTGTACTGCTTGCTACTTGATAAACCGATCTCCTTGTAAGTCTCTTGATTCGACACCTTATGAAGTGTGGATAGGTAAGAAACCTTTTGTTTCATATTTAAGGGTTTTGGCTATGAGGCTTTTATTCATGTACCTAAGGAAAAGCAATCTAAGTTGGGCCCAAAAGTTGAAAAGTGTACATTCATTGGATATGGTGATAATGTCAGGTTATAAGCTTTAGAATCCACTAACCCGCAGGATTATCTTTTCTAGAGATGTTATTTTCAGGGAACTTAGAGCTATTTCTAAACCTAAGCAGCCAAAAGAAAAATAAGAAAAGGTAAAGAAGGTGAACTTTGATTTAGAGCAGTAAGATGCACCTTAAGAAGAACAAAATGATGGATTGGGGGGTCAAGAAGAAGAAGAAGATTTGAGTAGTTCTGATGAAGATGAATCTGCTGTGACAGAAGAAGTTGGTATAGATGATCATGAAGAAGAACAAGTAGAGTCTCTTATTCAACCCTTGAGGAGATCCACAAGACAATGGAATCCAGTTGATAGGTATATCCCACCATATTTTCATTGTGTATATGCTTTATTGAGTACTAACGATGAACCTAAATCCTACAAGGAAGCTATTTTTATAGATGATAGTGAGTCTTGGCAATTAGCCATGCATGAGGAGATGATGGCTTTAGACTCTTGTAACACTTGGGATCTTGTTTGTGTTGGAATTGGATTTTTCATAAAATTTCTAAGCACCTTTTTCACATCTTTTGCCATAATAAGTCATTCTACCCTAGAAAAAACTCATTTTCATCCTTTACCACCATACCACTACCATGTTAATCAAAATGCACATTACTCACATTATATCTCCCTACCACTGAACACTATTGAGAAGGTCATGGTACCACGGTGAAAAGAACTACTATACTGCAATACCGAAGCATGTAAATATTATGTTGGCAGTACCATGGTGAACTACTGGAAGATAAAAGATGCCTTAATCATGATACCGTAAGGAATGAGGAGGTAGCTTATGGTAAGGAGGTAACCATGGAGATAGCATTTGCAATTACACCGCTATACCTCGATGAGTAGCAACACTGTCAGTAGTAGAAAGGTGACACTAAGATACCACGAGGCTCTAAAGGAAAGCCTGAGTAAAGAGGTAACATTAATAAAGGCACCAAAAGATGACTTGTGATACCGTGGATATAAAGTACCACATAGTAACATAAAAGGTGACTATTTTAACACACTGCGATACCGTGTGGGTAGAAGGAACAAGTTGAGGTGGCGTGGTAATTAAAGCTATCACTCTATTTAATGCATACCAGTCACATCATGTCAAAATTCAAAGATTTGAAATCTACATGGAGATTGAAATCATGTGAATTGAATGAGCAAAGAATCAATTGCACGTTGGCCTCTGAAATAAGAAGAGAACATTTGATGTTATCAAATGTCATGTCAGCCTAATGATTGTCAAGGAGGGTAACTATCTGAAAAGCATAGATGAATGGAAAGGGAATTTGATCAGATGATTACTCAATGCCTAGCCCATATACAGAATGATGGAGGTATCAATCTCAATGAATTCAATACTTTATTTGATGGGATCATTCGGTTAGACAATGGCTATACCAAATTTGTGGTGGACATTAGAAATCTTCTGGATAATAGGTGGAAGAAACATCTCACCAGGATCATGACTACCTAGGAATTCAAATGGCCTACTGCTCTAACAATTGACAAATGGTAGGAGAAATATTTGGGTCCTGATGAAGAATGAAAAGCACCTATCACAGAGTTGAATTGCCTTGCCAGACCAATGGTCATGGGTGCTCCTATAGGGATTAACAGAGCGTGCTTTGTCATTAGTTAATTTATTTTATGTTTACGTTTATCAAACAAACTTTGAAAAGTTGTTATGAAGAGTTGTAACTAATTTAAAACTTTCTGCTCCCTATATATATATAGGATACAGACCAGGGGGCATTATTATTATTCAGCATATATATAGAACTATACTCAATATACCAGTTGCAAGCACATAATTTAGTGAAGAGTCAGATGGAAAATCGATAAAGTTACGATCCTATTTGGTGTTATTATTTGTTGAAGTGAAAACCAATTGCATGTTCTTGGCCATTACAGTTATCTTCAATTATCTGATTCCATTCCAAGTGAATGCTGCTTTCTATAAGCTTTTATTGCTTGTGTGATTTATTTACCTAAAATTCTCAAGTAGAATTTATAATTCAAGTAGATATATCATAGTAATTGAGTTAGCTCTTGGATAAATAAGAGAAACTGCAATTCAGCATTGTTATACTATCTCCATTGGAATATAATTGATTGTTCAAATTAAGTGTGTATCAAGCATATACCTTGTTGTCAGTATTAACTGTGTGGATGCATCCAATTGTCTCCTTCAAGTAAGGATTAGAAGCACTTCTAGATAATTCACAATAATCCAAATATAAAATAGTGGATAAAGTAAAGAAGAGTTTAACAACCACATTCTTGCACCCTTGTACCAAATACAAGCCTCTTGTGTGCCAAATAATCAAGTATTCACCAAAAAACAATCATTCTTTAAATTCCATTACTCTGTCACCCAAGTAAGGCACTAGTCATATTCATATTAAAACATAAATACATATCCATCACCTTAGGATCTTTTAACTACATTTGTTAACCGAACATATTTATTTTACTTGATATTGCTTATACAATTTATACCAAATTTCCCATTAGGTCTATCTCATTCATAAAATCACCATTGTGAAATAGATCATAAACTAGGAAACATATCATAAATCTACTCATCCACATAGGTACACCCACCTAGGCCTGGCAGAACCTAAAGTGTAGAAGATTCAATTATATTAATTGGTCTTGTTCGTTAGCCCAAAATGTATCAAGGGCTTGGCAACACCTTGTGGTCTTCAACCAGTGTTTTTGAGACCTAACAGATTGGCAACTCTACTAGGGACTCACAATAAAATATGGTAGGAAACCTAGTCCATAGAGTCAAAAAGTTGAAAATTTGCTGGTTAGGGAGAACCTGGACACAAATCAATCCGCTTAAGTGAGGTGGTGACTCTACTCCACAATATAATCATTTTATGATGGACGGTAAGAGATCTAAATCTGATGGGAAAAAATTGCAATCATCCCCACCCCTAAGAGCTCCTCTAAAGAAAATTGGATTACCAAACCAATCTCAGCATACTTATACACAAGATGCCTAAGAAAATTCTGCTAAAAAGCCTATCTTAACTCATAATAGTTTCACTCCTTTGCATGAATCAAATGAGACCCTATCCCAAAATTGTGGATTATCTGATGATGTTTTAGCCCAATACAGGCCTGATCCCCAAAGATAGCTTAATTATGAAGCAAAAGTTATGAGGGATATAGACCAAAGACAAGCAGAATATGACAATCAGATGTCATTACAAAAGGGAGAGGGAGCCCAACAAGGATTTATAAATTAGGAACTAAATCACAGTCTAAATGATACAAGAAGCAAAGATGAAATGCAACAAGACTTGCACAAATTATAGGAGGAAATTGAATTGATTAAACTAAGAGAAGTTGAGACTTTATTAAAACAAGAAATTCAACAGATGAAAGGTAAGATAGTAGTAGCTCCCCCAAAATATGTACCTCCACATAGACAAGGAGGGCATGCTCCAAGAAATATACAACAAAATTTGCACCAAAATGCTGGTGGTTCTTCAAATCAACAACCATCATCTACAAGTCATGTTCATCAAAATGTTCCCCCAAGAAATCCCAGACCACCTTTAACACATAATACTTCTCAACACATAATCCATCTGTACCTGCCGCCTAGCCAACAATATCCTAGGCCTCATAATTATCCTGTCAATCCCCATATAAACCTGCAACAGCAATATACTTGCCATCAGCCTCTATATGGATATCATTATTACTCCAATCCACCACCCATGAATATGGCTCCACAAAACCTTATAAACATATGCAGGCAGTTTAATCTAACAAGGTATCAATTATACTCATACCCCACCGACACTAGCTGGAGCAATATGGTCCCCAAGTTTACTGAGAACAATACAATATCAACTAAAGACCATATTAGAAATTTTAACGCATTTGTGCAAGACATCAGTGTAGAACATGAAGATGTTAGAATAAGGTTGTTTATGATGTCTTTAACTAAGGATGCACAAGACTGGTTCAATAGCTTACCAAATGCCTCAATCAATTCCCTAACAGATTTCCATGATCAATTTAAGGAATAATATGGTAATCAATATGCCCCTAAATTTGCCTTGCATGAGCTAATAAGCCTCCAAAAGTACCAGAATGAATCAGTATATGATTTCAATTTTAGATTCTCCAAACTGCATAATAAAGTACCACACAAATCCAAGTTGGCTGACCCAGCAACTTTAAGTATTTATCTCAAAGTGTTTGATCCTAAAACATGATATGAACTTAGAAACCGTTGGCCTAGGAGCTTAGCTGAAGCACAAAAAGTAGCATTGACTATTAAAAACAATAGAAAAGCCACATGGATGATTGGAAAAAGAGATAATCTTAGAGTTCCTCAAAACCCCCACATTCATCAGAATAAGCAAGAGAATCAATACATGAATGAAAGACCTAGGCTGCATGACATGTCCTATAATACCAATTGGAAAGATGGTAGACCTATAAAACAAACCAGAAGAAAAAATTATGGCAAGGATACCCCTGATCCTCTAAAAAGGAATGGGGCACACATGGTAGAAGATAATCCCTGGTGCTTGGTATGGAATTTGCCTCATTCACTTGAGTATTGTATAGTGGCCAAATCAATACAACAAGAGGAAGTGTCTTATGACTATGAGAGAGATAATAACACCATAAATATGCTAGAATTTACACCCTATCAGATAGATGGAGAATATTCTTATGTAGAAGAAGAAGGGTATGAGTATGATGTAGCTAATTAGAAGTATAATGTTAATATGGGAAGGAAAGAAATATTCTTAGATAGAGAAGATGAGTATAAGCAAAATTATTCACCTCACGCTCCACCCCACCAGTAGTGGAGGAACCCCACTAAGGAAGAAAGGAAGACCCTTACCATGGCTACTGTGGCACAAGCAAAAAGAAACTACAATTTGAGGAACAGAACTATCGATGTAGAACAAGGGACACCAAGAAGTATTTTTGTAAAGAACCAGGATCAGAATAAAACCACCACTGAGAAAGCTAAAACATCAGAAGGGATGACAAAATCTAATCAAAACTAGACCAAAGACAAAATTCCTATTCAAGATAAAAGGCCAGTTAGAACAGAACAAAATCAAGCCAGGGACAAAACTCCTATTGAAAATAAACAACATATCAAAGTAGATAAATCTGATCAGATATCAACATCCATATTCGACATAGCCCAAGCAGTATCTCAAGTCAAAATATTAGTGCCACTTTTGGAAATGATGAAAGTTGACCAATATAGAGATACAATGATAAAAATGATAACTGACGTACCCAGCAAACAGTAAGAGAAATCTGGGAACAAGGTGAATAATGTTTAGCAAGAAGAAATCAAAACCCCTAAAGTCTATCTTGGTGATACTCTTACAAAAATCCCATCTCAAATTAATCCCTTTTATACTACATTGGTAATAAACAACAAATTAGTCAGAAATTGCATGGTTGATTCAGGAGCAGCCATGAATATAATGTCATTGATAGTTATGAAGGAACTAGGGATGTGGGTTGACACCACTTATGGCAAATGCTATGCAATGGACAACAGATCAATACCAATTGTGGGAATCATGTGGGATGTTGAAATCAAATTAGCTGCTTACCTTGAGTCAAGTTACAAAATTGATATTACTGTGGTTGACATTCCACCTTATTATGGAATGTTACTATCACGACAATGGGTTGTTGTTGTGGGAGGAAGTGTTCAACTTGATATGTCCAATGCCACTATACCTCTAGGGGGAAGAGATGTAAATCTTTATAGAGAACCAAGGTATGAAAATGTTTTGGAAACTATCAACCCAAATCAAATGACTTGTTTTTGTGATGTGGATCTTAGTACATTCAAAATTGAGGAAACTTGCCCGAGCCTAAGAAATACTAGTCCTATACAAAAGGAAGCTCAATCTGACGAAAATGGAGTATGGAACGTGTACTTTGATGGTGCATGTAGCAAGGCAGGAAATGGAGTAGGGGTATTATTTATCTCTCCAACTGGGAAGACTTTTAAATTCTCTTTCTTCCTAGCCTTTGAATGCACTAATAACATAGAAAAATATGAAGCATTGCTGACAGGATTGAATATTGCTAGAAGATACGGTATTAAACTTTTGGCTGTCTTTGGAGATTCAGAATTAATTATTTCACAAATCAAAGGAAAATATTCTTCCAAGAATAAGAGATTAAAGAAATACAGAAATGTTATATGGGATGACATTGAGATGTTTGATGCTTTCTCAATAAATTGGGTGGACAGGTCAAAAAACATAATGGCTAATTTTCTGGCTAATATAGCATTGAAGAGGGATGATGTTACTCTTGCAGGAATAACTGAAGTTGAATTCAAAACTAGACCTGCTATCCCAGATAATATATACAACTGGCAAGTATTCAATAATGAAGATGATTTCCTTAGATTCATACACTGTGTTGACTAGTATGAGAATTAAGAGATTGATTTCAATGCACATGTTGAAGAAATAGATGGTAAACAAACCTTATTTGGAAAAGAGATTGTACAATTAAAAACAAACAAGATTCCCAGAGGGTTAGTAGCTTTGGAGAAGGTATTTGACCATAATGATCAATCTCTAGTTAAGCAAGCCCCTACTAAAAAAGAAGATCTTGAAGAAATCAATTTGGGTACTAAATTAGCTCCCAAGAAGGTATACATTGGAAAGAAGATTAGCCCAACAATGAGAAAGATGTTGATTGCATTGCTCAAGAGATACAAACATGTTTTTGCATGGTCCTATGATGACCTCAAAGCATATAGGAAGGATTTGTTCCAACATGAAATACCTTTCAAACCAAATGTTAAGCCTTTCAGACAAAAGCAGCGGCCCATTTATCCTGTCTTAGAGCCAAAAATGCATGAGGAGTTGATGAAACCAAGAGAAGGAGGCATAATCAAGCCTATTAGACATTCAACTTGGGTATCAAATTTGGTGCCTGTGAGAAATAAAAATGGAGATATATCAGATTGTGTGTTGACTTTAGGAATTTGAATATGGCATCTCTTAAAGACAAATACCCCCTCCCTAACATGGAAGCAGTATTGTAGAGAGTTACAGGATGTGAATTATTGTCCATGATGGATGGATTCTCTAGATATAATCAAGTCAAGGTGAAAGAATCTAAGTAGTACAAGACTACATTTACCACTCCTTGTGGAACATGTGTATGTAAGGATGCCATTTGGTCTCACCAATGCAGGAGCTACCTTTCAAAGAGCAATGGATGTGGCATTTTCTAAATTGATAAATATTATAATGGTGTTATATCAAGATGATATTACTGCTTACTCCAAGAAAGTAGAAGATCATGTTGATCATTTAGAAAGAATATTCATTAAAGCCTTGGAGTATGGTATTAGCTTGAACCCTAGGAAATGTCAGTTTGTTGTTACTCAGGGTAAACTCTTAGGGCATATACTGTGAAAAGAGGGAGTCAGAATAGATCCTAAGAGAGTGGAAGCTATAGACAAAGTACCCATACCCAAGACTATTAAAACCATCCAATCCTTCTTTGGGCAGATTAATTTTGTCAGGAGGTTTGTATTAAACTTTGCTGAGCTTGTCAAACCCATATCAAAGATGCTTAAGAAAGGAGAAAAAATTGACTAGACTATAGAAGCATTAGATGCCTTTCATCTATAAAAAGAACCATTACAGAGGCCCCAATCCTTAAATCACCTGATTTCTCTAAACCTTTCTAAATATTCTCATTTGCTTCCTTCCATACTGTAACGGCTGTTATGTTGCAGAAAAATGATGAAGGCCATGAGCAACCTATATCATTCTTTAGTAAGTCATTGTAGGGATCAAAGCTGAAATATGACATTATGGAAAAGCAAGCTTAAGCTTTAGTCAAGGCTATGAAAGCTTTCAGGCCATACTTGGTTGGAGCTAAAGGAGTGGCATATGTACCACATATAGTTGTGAAGGATATCATGGTACAAACTGAGGTAACATGAAAGAGGTGTAGATGGATTAACCAGATTCAAGAATTCAATATGGAAATCCAAATTACTAAATTGGTCAAGGAACAAGGCTTGGCAAATTAATGGCTAATCACATTTGCAATGTGGAAGAAGATGGTAACACACATTCAAGTATTGAACACACCCCATGGTATAAAGATATAGCATATTATCTTAAACATATGGAGTATCTTGCAGGAATGAATGACAATCAGAAAAGAACATTAAAATTACAAGCATCCAAGTATGTCTTCATAGAAGGAGATTTATTTTGGAAGAACAGAGATGGAGTATTATTACTATGCCTTGATGAAACACAAGTAGGACAAGCCTTGAGAGAATTGCATGAAGGGGTATGTGGAGGACATTATTCAGCCAAGACCACAACACATAAAATCCTTAGAGCAGGTTACTACTAGCCTAAAGTATTCAATGATGCATTTACATATGTAAGAAAATGTTAACCTTGTAAGAAGTTCTCAGGGATGCTACAATATCAAGGACCTTTACCATTAAGGCCATTGCAGATAGATGCCCCTTTTCACCAATGGGGACTTGACTTCATTGGGGAAATATAGGAAAGATCTAGTGGAGGACATAGATGGATACTTGTAGCCACAGATTATTTTACTAAGTGGGTAGAAGCAATTCCAACGAGACAAGCCACCAGTAAAGTGGTGATAAATTTTCTTATGGAGAACATCATAACCAGATTTGATACACCAATGAGGTTGATCACAGATAATGGGATGTGTTTTAGATCTAGAGAATTTAAGGATTTATGTAGAACATATGGTATTCATGTTTCTTATGCTGCTCCTTACCATCCCCAAGCTAATGGTCAGGTAGAGTCAAGTAATAAAATTCTTTTGAAGATTATAAAAAGGATGTTAGAAGGAAATAACAAAGCATGGGATTCAAAATTAAGAATGGCAGTATGGGCTGACATAATCACTATAAAGAAGGCAATTGGAAAGTCTCCATTTGAATTAGTATATGGGACACATGCTAGAATGCCATTTCAGAATCTATTACCAATTTTCCAATTCATCCTCAAAGAAGACTTGGATGTTCCAAAACCAAATGGACCAATTCGCAGAATTGGATGAGGTAAGAAGGATGGCTCAGAAGCAAAACATCAAATTACAGTCACAAGTAAAATACCTGTTTGACAAGAAGTCCAAGGGGAGAAAATTTAAAATAAATGATCTTGTACTAATGTGGAATGCTAGAGGTCAAGAGAAAGGAAAACATGGGAAGTTTGAAACCTTATGGTTAGGTCCTTTCATTGTTGTTGATAAAGGAGGAGAAGACTCATACTATTTGTAAAATATGTTACGAGAGGAGCAGGAATTGCCAGTGCATGGACAATTCCTAAAGCTTTTCTTTTCATAAAATATTTTCCATGCACAGTGATACAAAAAGAGTCAAGTATGGCGGTGCATGGACAATACTCGATAAACTCTTGAAATTTCTTTCCATGCATAGTAGTTTAAGATACTATAAAAGAGACTAGGATTTGAAGGTACATGGACAAACCCAAAGCTCTATAAACTAAAATAAAATATTCCATGTACAATAGAATAGGAATATTCCCCATTCCCATCATTCATCACCCTTGTATCCTATTCCCATTTTATCATTTCCCCCACATTCATCAAAGATGCATAATATAAAGAACAGTTGGTCTGCTCCCAGAGATATTCTAGAATCTTGCAATGATTGGTATAATCATTCATCCTCAATTAGAGCCACTATTGGAACTAGATTTTTCATAAAATTTCTAAGCACCTTTTTCATATTTTTTTCCATAATAAGTCATTCTGCCCTAGAAAAAACTCATTTTCATCCTTTACCTCCATACCACTACCATGTTAATCAAAATGCACCTTACTCACATTATACCTCCCTACCATTGAACACTATTGAGTAGGCTGCAGTACCGCAGTGAAAAGAACTACTATATTGCAATACCAAAGCATGTAAATATTATGTTGGCAGTACCATGGTGAACCACTGGAAGATAAAAGATGCCTTACCATGATACTGTAAGGAATGAGAAGGTAGCTTATGGTAAGGAGGTAACCATGGAGATAGCATTTGTAGTTACACCACTATACCTCGATGGGTAGCAACACTGTCAGTGGTAGCAAGGTGACACCAGGATACCGTGAGGGTCTAAAGGAAAGCCCAAGGTAAAGAGGTAACATTAATAAAGGCACCAAAAGCTGATCTGTGATACCGTGGATATAAATTTGTTACCGTGTGGTAGCACGGTAACATAAAAGGTGAGTATTTCGACACACCGCAATGCCATGTGGGTAGAAGGAACAAGTTGAGGTGGTGCGGTAATTAAAGCTATCACTCTATTTAATGCATACCAGTCACATCACGTCGAAATTCAAAGATTTGAAATCTACATGGAGATTGAAATCATGTGAATTGAATGAGCAAAGAATCAATTGCACATTGGCCTCTAAAATAAGAAGAGCACATTTGATGTTATCAAATGTCATTTCAGCCCGATGATTGTCAAGGAAGGTAACTAGCTGAAAAGCATAGATGAATGGAAAGGGGAATTTGATCAGATGATTACTCAATGCCTAGCCCATATACAAAACGATGGAGGTATCAATCTCAATGAGTTCAATACTTTGCTTGATGGGATCATTCAATTAGACAATGGCTATACCAAATTTGTGGTGGACATCAGAAATCTTTTGGATAATAGGTGGAAGAACCATCTCACTAGCATCATGACTACCCAAGAATTCAAATGACCTACTAATCTGACAATTGACAAATGGTAGGAGAAATATTTGGGTCCTGATGAAGAATGACAAGCACCTATCACGGAGTTGAAGCACCTTGCCAGACCAATGGTCACAAGTGCTCCTACAGGGATTAATAGAGTGTGCTTTGTCATTAGTTAATTTATTTTATGTTTACATTTATCAAACAAACTTTAAAAAGCTGTTATGAAGAGTTGTAACTAATTTAAAACTGTTCGCTCCCTATATATAGGATACGGACCAGGGGGCATTATTATTCTTCAGCATATATATATAGAACTATACTCAATATACTAGTTGCATGCACATAATTTAGTGAAGAGTCAGATGGAAAATTGATAAAGTTATGATCCTATTTGGTGTTATTATTTGTTGAAGTGAAAACCAATTGCATGTTATTGGCCATTACAGTTATCTTCAATTATCTGATTCCATTCCAAGTGAATGCTACTTTCTATAAGCTTTTATTGCTTGTGTGATTTATTTACCTAAAATTCTCAAGTAGAATTTATAATTCAAGTAGATATATCATAGTAATTGAGTTAGCTCTTGCATAAATAAGAGAAACTGCAATTCAGCATTGTTATACTATCTCCATTGGAATATAATTGATTGTTCAAATTAAGTGTGTACCAAGCATATACCTTGTTGTCAGTATTAATTGTGTGGATGCATCCAATTGTCTCCTTTAAATAAGGATTAGAAGCACTTTGGGATAATTCACAGCAATCCAAATATAAAACAGTGGATAAAGTAAAGAAGAGTTTAATAACCACATTCTTGCACCCTTGTACCAGATACAAGCCTCTCGTGTGCCAAATAATCAAGTATTCACCAAAAAACAATCATTCTTTAAATTCCATTACTCTATCACCTAAGTAAGGCACTAGTCATATTCATATTAAAATATAAATACATATCCATCACCTTAGGATCTTTTAACTACATCTATTAACTGAACATATTTATTTTACTTGATATTGCTTATACAATTTATACCAAATTTCCCATTAGGTCTATCTCATTCATAAAATCGCCATTGTGAAATAGATCATAAACTAGGAAACATATCATAAATCTGCTCATCCACAAGTACACCCACCTAGGCCTGGCAGAACCTAAAGAGTAGAAGATTCAATTATATTAATTGGTCTTGTTCGTTAGCCCAAAATGTATCAAGGGCTTGGCAACCCCTTGTGTTCTTCAACCAACATTTTTGAGATCTAACAGTTCATTTTCCCAAAGGAAGAAAGGCCATAGGTTGTAAGTGGGTCTTCAAAAAGAAGTTTGGAGTAGAAGGGTCATTAGAGAAGTACAAGGCTAGACTGGTAGCTAAGGGCTAGTCTCAGAGAGAGGGAGTTGATTTTGGTGAGATATTCTCTCCTGTTGCTAAATTGACTTCTATTAGATTTCTCTTATCCATTGCTGCAACTTATGATTCGGAGACTGAGCAAATGGATGTTAAGACTACATTCTTCCATGGAGATCTTGAAGAAGAAATTTATGTACAACAGCCTACAGGTTTTGAGGTAAAAGGAAAAGAACATTGGGTTTGTAGGTTGAAGAGGTCTCTCTATGGTTTGAAACAATCCCCCAAAATGTGGTATCAAAAGTTTGATTCATTTGTTTTGAAATTGGTTTTTGTTAGAAGCGAGGAGGATCATTGTGTTTACATTCATTGTGTTGATCATTCTATACTGGTTATTTCTTTGTATGTTGATGACATGTTTTTCAGCAATACTAAGGGTATGATCAGTGAGCTTAAAGCCCAACTTTCAGGTGCATTTGAGATGAAGGATCTTGGTGCTGCAAGGTATATTTTGGGAATGGAGATAAGGAGGGACAGAGTTAACATAAAGCTTTGGTTGTCACAAAGTAAGTATGTGAATACTATTTTGCAAAGGTTTAGTTTGTAGGATTGTAACCCAGTTAAAGCTCCTTTACCCATTGGTACTATGCTTTCATTAGATATGTGTCCAAAGACTAAGGATGATTTTGAGGATATGTCTAATGTTCCATATGCTACTGTTGTAGGGAGTTTGATGTATGCAATCGTTTGCACTAGACTAGATATTGCCTAAGTAGTGGAAGTTTTGAGCAGATTTATGTCTAACCCTGGTAGACAACATTGGAACTATGTGAAGGTGTTTAAATATCTTGCAGGTACTCCTGATCATTGTTTGGTTTATTCTAGTACTGATAGTGCTAACAAATCTTTGGACATACAGGGTTTTGTTGATGCAAATTGGGCAGGTGACTTGGATAGTTGAAGGTCCACTAGTGGCTATTGGAGGTTTAATGAATTGGATGAGTAAGAGGCAGCCCACAGTTGGTTTGTCCACCATAGAAGCAGAGTATATGGTTGCTACTCATGTCTCTAAGGAGACAGTTTGGTTGAGGAGACTGTGTACAGGTATTGGTTTTGATTGTAGGATCATTCAGATTAGTTGTGATAGCCAGAGTGCTATCTATTTGGCCAAAAATCCTAGGTATCATGCTTAGACTAAGCATGTTGATGTTTAGTATCACTTTGTTTGAGAGTTGGTTGCAAATGGAGACATTGAGCTGAAGAAGATAAACATTCAGGAGAATGTTGCAGTTTCATATCTCAACATTCTCCCACTTGACATTATACCTTGTAAATCAACCCATAGGAAATCAAATGAAAATAACCAGGCACTAGAATCAAGGCCATTAACCTTGTAAATCCCAATATTGTATTTATTCCATTTATTATATGTAATTTTGTAATTATCCATGAGGAGATGTACTAGTTTCACTGGTGGGGGTAATTTCAGAGTAACTGGAGGTAATTATGAAGTGACTTTTACTATTGGCAAATGTTAAAACTCAAAGTAAATTAGGGTAGGCATGCTCCCTTGAGGAATATACTATTTTTGGCATGTATGAAAACTATCATAATGTTTGGTAAGTGAATCTATGACAGCTGCAAGTTGTCATAAGATTCTAAGATTCTATGATGCATATGACGGATATGTTAGTTGTATATTTGCTATATTTAGCCCAAGGTTCCTATCTTGGAAAGATACTCTTTTTATGGAATATATGACGGTTATGATGCATCATAAGATGTTGTAAGAGGTCAGATTTAGTCTTGGACCCCCAACCTTTGCATGGCTATTTTTTGGACAAGTGTAAGATGCTTGTAAGATGGTAATTAATATTTACAGGTTGGAGAATCTTAGGAGAGAGAAGGTGAAGGCCTAGAATGGAGTGGAAAATATTTCTATAAGTATTTTCCAAGTATTTGTTGTTGCAATACAGATTTTAAGTACTCAAGTGCTACTGAAATGCTGTTGGATTGAAGACTTGTAGAGAGAGTTGTGTAGTTGATGTATTGTACAATCTTGTTGAGATTAATACAAACATTTACCTCTTTCCTGGTGGAGTTTTTTATCCTTAAGGGTTTTCTCCATGTAAACATTGTGTCATTGTGTTGAGTTCTTCATGTTTGACATCTTTTTTGTAGTGGATTTTATGTTTTGTTACCATCTCCATTGTTAATGCACACTTAAGATTGCTGAAATTTATCTTGAATTAGATTTCTATTGAAGGAGTGTTGCTTTCATTTCTAACAAAAGGATTGTGGTGATTCAGTTTTGTTTCATGGGAAATAGTTCAAACAGTTGAACTAATTTTGAGACAGTTTAACTTCCTTACTGGAGAATATAAAAATTAAATTAGATTATTTTGAAGGGTTCCTCTCTGAACTTATGTGAGTTTGTTGAACATGATTGGAGGTTCCTCTCAGAACAAAGGTGAGATTGTTGCAGATTGGATGATTTCTCTCTTAATAGATGTGAGATTGTTGTTGCAGATTGGGATTCCTCAGATATGGTTGGGAGGATCCATTCGATATAGGAATGAAGTGTGGGTTTTGACTGGTGGAAGGTGATTTTTGTATTCTTTGGGGAATGATTTTGTGTTGTAAGCACATAACTGATTGTGTAGGTTGATGAGTTTGAAATTGCTGGAGTAGTAAATTTTGATGTAATCAATAATTTTGTTATTAATAAAAAGTACTTTCAAATTTATGTGATTTTATATGAATCTTTGCTTCTATTGTGTTGTATTGGCTGCATGACTGGGAAGTTTGGTAAAACCCCCTGGTCATGACTATGTCACTTTTGATCTCCTTTAGATCCATCTCTTTCATTGGATCTTCCCCTAACATGAAGAGCATCCATTGAGCTATCTATAGAGGTTTTCTTCCTCATTCCCTGTGACAATAAAGTTGCAACAAGAGCATCCATCTTGGGATCAAAAATATTTCCACTAATATCAAGAATGATATTCTCCCATGACTCAAGCAAAGAGCATAAAAGCATAATGCACTTATCTTCCTCACTTGTCTTAACATCTACAGAGGATAATTGACTTAAAATCAAATTAAATTAATTTAAATGCTCTACAATCAATTCATTTTCTTTCATTTTTAGAGAATTTTTTTTTCTTTTCAAATATAACTTATTCACAAGACTTTTGGCTTGGTATATTTCACCTATCCTTTTCCATAAGGAATTCACAGTTTTCCCTTCTAGAACATTTAATAGGACATGGTCTACAAGACAAATCCAGATTATCTACCATGCTTTCCTATCCATATTGTCCCACTCATCTTGATCCATTTTATTAGGTTTATTTTCTTTTATTGCAACTATCTATTGATCCCTCTCTACAAGGAGATCCTCCATCTTCAACTTCCATAACTCATAATTAGAACCATTGAACACTTCAACATCTAACCAAGATATAGATGTAACAATGGCTTCCACAAATAAATCTACAAAACAAAATTAAATGAAACTCCCATTGTACAATCAAAAAACCTTTCCCTTCCAACCATAAGGGAAAAGTTGGCCAAGTTTGATACCAAATATTAGGAATAAAAGGTAAAACCACTACAAATGGAAATCTGAAAAAAAGTCTACAAATCTGAAATTAATACTTAATGTTCATGAAGACTCATTCATCCAAATACTACTTAACTATAGAATACCAAAAGGAGCTTATGGAAATTAAACTAGAAACATAAGAAATCAACAACACCATGAAAACATCACATAACATGGTGTATAATGTGGAAAAACCTTTTCAATAAAAAAATCTAGTAGAGAAAAGAGTACAAGTATGTATTATTCTTTAATATACATTAATACAATATCAACACATTACCACTTCAAACTCTGACAACATTCAATAGCACCTGTGTACCTATGAAAATAAATTAGATCATAAATCTAATATCTCATACTCTCAATATATGGACAAGGAAGAGGCTAAAACCACAAATGGTTTTACCAAACAATTGGTACCAAAACCATGGTATGTTGCACAAAATCCCATTCCAAACTCATAAAGTATCCTTCGAGATAGTAAATAAAATAACTTCACATTTACTTCTCATGAACTTAATCAATGAGTCTCTAATTAGAAAATTAACCATTATATCATCTATGACAATGTAACTCCTACATCCTCAAATGTAGTGCTCCAAGATGGAGTTGCCAACTCATGGTTCATAGCAAATTTCCATTCCTCAATCCTAGCACCAAGAATTGGGAAAGTTCCATAAATGAGTCCAAAGTCATAAAATAGTAACTACCATTATTGTTCTCCACTTCATGAATGCATATGGAAACTAATACCAAGAATATAGGGAATTTAAAGTTACAAATTAATTATTCCAATAACATCCTAGGAATCCAAGGTCACTTTCTAATAATTTTGCAAACACATAAAAAAATTATGCATATGATTTGTAAGGTAAATGACACCTTAATCCTAACACTCTTTCCACCTTTGGGACAACAACCCTAATTAATTTGCCTTTGCAAATAGTGTATGCACCCCAAACCAACTGATGACACAAGCCTAACATTATAAAATCCATTAAATTCTCACTAGCATTCAGCTAATTTAAATTAGACATCCAAGATGTCTACATCATGGAAACATATTTTCTTTGCATGCGTGATGAAAAAATCATATATCCTAACTCCTCGTTCATCCATGGTGATGATGGATAATTTTTTTTCCCTCTTAGGATTGGGTTGTGCCGTAAACATCGCCACCACTTTAGGAAAGTCACCTAAGATGGTAATCCTAAGATGCCCTTGGAGTGGCTAAAATCCACCAAATGGAGGATCAAAATTTTGAAAGGTTGCAAAAGAAAGTTTTTTTTATGAAATGAGGTAACAAATGTTGCCATGATTGAGACTGAAGGATTCATTGAAGCAATCCCTTGCACATTTTGGGAGACACCCAACAAGGTCCACTACAACCATGGTCAAGGAGTTCACTGACTCTCTAAAGAAGAATATGACCAAAGAATCAATTGATGATATGATGAGAGTTAAGGGTGTCTTCAACAAATTCCAAGGGCACTTGTTGGAAAAAAAGGAAGTGGCTAGACTAATTAAAAAACAATTTTCTTTAAGAAAGTCTACTTCCTGTACTTGGGGTTGCAAACCTAAATTCAGTTTTGGAAGTAATTAAGGTTCACTTTCCAGAGGATCCACAACAATAGTAGGGTGACTAGTTAGACTGGTAGTAGCAAGAGAAATAATAAATCTAGGTGAATGGCTGGGAAAGCATATTCTTTATTCTAAGTTGGGATTTAAATAAAAATTTCCCTATAATTAAGAGGGTGTATTTAATTGTAATTTTAATTGGGCCCATGAGACCAATAAAAGCAAGTTTCAAATTTTTGTAACATAATTTCATGCCCTTGAATTATTTGAAATCCTAGCTGAATTAGGTAATTAGGCATTTTGAAATTTGGGTACCCAAGTTGGGTACTTATAGGGGTATAAAAAAGATTGTAAGGGGTTGAAAACCTATCAGTAGAAAGCTAGATTTAAGGATAGAATAGAAGTAACCGATTTTGTTGTAATTGCAAGTTCCTTAAACTAGGTTATGTTGTGACATCCCAATTTTAAAATTTAATGAGAATGATAGAATCCAAGGCATGTTCAATGATAATTCCTTCGTAATAATTTGATCATGGGAGGTGATGTGTAAAGTTTTCATGTGTAATACAATAAGTTTACATATTTTCCTTTCATTTTCAAAGAAATCCTTAGATGATTGCACTTATTTGTGTTCATGATTGAGTGTAATATTGATCAAGCTAAGTTAGTTTTTTTTTTTTCTATCACCTCAACAAATTGATAAGTTGGTGGTGTTGCAAAAAAAATCCATTTTTATTTTCTTTGTTTTCACCAAACCCTATTGCTTTTTTTCTTTGATTAAAATAAAATCCAAAAATACACTAATAACCAGCTGGGTGCTCAAATTTAATGTTGAAATATTCACATCCAATAATCTAAAAGATAAAAAATCCACTTTTTTTTTCAGATCTAGGGTCTCTAAAGTATAATTTTAGAGGTCTAGAGTTTCAAATTTGCTAAATTTATTTGTGGAAGGATTAAATCTCCATATTTTGAGATACTAATATCTAATTCAAACCTCTTTTTGTACACAAATAAGATCTCACCAGAAGCCATAATAAAAGGGGGATGGACACATATTAACATAGACCTCAGAGTAGTTTAATTTCTTTTGGGAGTCAGCTACTTTTCAAGAAACGTAGAGTGGTCTCGTGACTTTACCTGTCTGTTGTTGAGAGTGTTGAATTCCTATTCAACAAGTTACATATTTGATTAGCACGCATGATGAAAAAATTGTATATTCTAAACAACTCACCATCATGGGTAAAATTTCAAAGTTGTGTCACACTTTAAGCCAACTTATCAGCATAAACAAATTTAAGTATTTCCAACTAAAATTGAACTTTGGTGAAACTTATGTTCTATTTGGATTCATTCTAACTAAATTAGATCTAGGCCACAACTTTTCCAATTGGAACCATCCACTAAAAACATATGTAGCATCACTTTGAGGCTCATTTACCAGAAAAGTGAAATTATTTGAAAAACTTGATGTTCTAACAACTCCTACTCATGCAAATAATCATTTTAAAAGAATTTAAAAATACCCTTTTATAGATCTATAAGTATAATTTATAAAAATATATTTATTTTAACATTTCAATTAGTGTTTATATTTTATTCTTTATTTATACTAAAAGCAGGTTATCAACACCAAAATATGGTGTTGATTGTCTTCTCAAAAAAATAGTAAATTTTATTAAAAAAAATTGAAAAAAATATGATGCACTAGAGAAGAGATTCCTTGTCAAGATGATATAATATTTTTCCTATTTTGGAAAAATAATCAAGACAAAAGTTGGCGTCCAATCGAAACAGTTGTGTTTTCAATACACGCAACTTCTAAGATTTATTTAAAAATTCATATTTATCAAATTGGGGAAAATATTAATCCATGCACTAAAGTTTTGAGTTATGAATACACAAAAAAATATAGAAGGAAAATAAATGAAATTTACTATATAAAGTGCGATGTCCCGTTCAACCTTATTTTTCAACATTTTATCAACAACTAAATTATAGTGTCAATTTTATAAAATACTACATTTAAATAATTTTTAAAAATTTTTATAAAATACAAAGATAAAATACACTAAAAAATCTACATCTTATTATTTCACATCATTTTAAAATTCAAAACATATACATCACTTTGAAGTGATTCAAGTTAAAAGGTTAGATCAGTTTTGGTTGTTTCCTTTATAAAAGTGTGACACATCTTTGAACTTTCACCCTCACCCATTTGCTTTCTATAGCACCTGTAGTTAGGGAAAATTTGATTTAGTGTCAAAAACAACAAACTAAACTAAACCCTAACAAGCACCATAAAGCACAAACTAGCATGAAAATGAAAACAGACATGTAAAACAAACTAATCTTCAAGCTAAGTTTGATTTATCTCCATGGCTCTTCTCAATCTCGCATAAGAATACAGGATGTTGAAGGATTGTTGATTGCTCACCATTGTAGCATAACAAAGCTCAAGCATTGTATGATTGTTTGAAAATGAATTCTGTGAGAGAGTGAGTCAGTGAGCCAGGGTTTGGAATGGAAAATGAAGTTTGATTTATAGAGGGAAAGGGAATCAAATGAATGGCCAATATTAAAAGGGTGACGGATGAGGTGGATGGCTAGGATTGAAAGTCAAACCTAGTGCTTATGATGCACCATAAAGGGGTATGATAGCAGGCCAAAATTAGGAGAATAGTGGGAATAAATAGGATTTTTAATTTATTTTGGAGAGGAAGTGCTTATGACTCACAATGAATGAGGATAAATATAGTGATGTGAATGGGAATAAGTAATTTAAATAATAAAACTATTTAAATCATGAGAGACAAGTGGCATTTAAATAAATATTCAATTTATTTAAATTAGATGATGGAGGAAAATGAGATTAAATAAATAAGATTTATTTAATTTGGTGCAAATGGAGGACAAATGGAATTAAATAAATAAGATCTATTTAATTTAATGAAAGAGAAGGACAAATGGATAAGAGGAATTAGTTAAATAGATATAATTTATTTAACTAATGGGAGTGATGGAAGGGGTCATGAAGGGGACCTAGAAGAAAATATGTCAAAATGTAATGTCATAAGATATAGTCAAATTTAAGTGTCTACATTTTGCCCCTCTTTGAGATGATGTTCGAGATGATGAGATTTATGTCGAGTAACATCATTTCAAAGAAGAAAAGGTATGGATAGAGGAAAATGGAGGATGATGCCCCCTCGAGAGGATAGGCAAGTTGGACAAACATGGGTAGGCTCTTGAAATGAAAGGGGTTGATCAAATAGAAAGATAAGGGAATGGATAGAAAAAAGGGAAGGATGTGTTATGCTGTAATGAAGGTGAGAAACCGTGATGTTTGATATAGCACTAGACATTATGCACCAAGGTATAAGGACCAAGCTGACAATGTGTCTTGTGCCCCAAGCATAATACAACTTTGTCTAGATACAAGATATGAATATTATCTAGGAATGATTTGGATTTGATGCAAGTGGAAGATAAAATGATAACACACACAAGCAAGCAAGAATGTACAAATGATACAAAAATAAACAAGGTATTGCCCCTGTCAAGTTGTAAACCAATTATTGATTGATTGATTGATGATAATGATGTTCGGTTTCAGGAATGAAACATGTTGTATAAGATGCTTGGTCTAGTTTCGATAATGCAACATCATGTATAAGACAATTGATTGATTGATACTAGTGTTGTTGGCCATGTGAATCAACACTAGGATTTGATTGATTGATTTAGTCTTGTCATTGTGGGGAATGATATATCCCTAGATCAACACAAGGATGCAGGAATGATATATTCCATTGATTGTGATGATGATTCATTAATTGATTTGGTTGACAGCAAGATTGGAACAAAACCAAGGATGTGATTGGATGATGTGTGTCGACTGGTTTGAATAGATTAGTATAGATTAGGAATTGACTTGCATTTAGACCATGGCTTGGATTGGCTTGATTGATTTTGATTGGATTGAATAATGATGATGAATTGAATCGATTAGAAGAAATGATTTGATAAAGATTGTTTTGATTGATTGAATTGATTGGAAGAGTTGATTTGATTGATTGAATTGAAAGGAAGAATTGATTTGAAGAAATGATTTGATGATTGGGTTGATTTTATTGCTTGGATTTTTTGAATGTTGTAATTTTTTTGGATTTTTGGAATATTTGATTTTTTTGGGTTTTTGGAAAGTTTTGATTTTTTTGGATTTCTAACAATATTTGATTTTTTTATGTTTTTTGAAAATGTTTTGATTTTTTTGGATTATTGAAAATATTTTGATTTTTTTGGATTTTTGAAAATATTTTGATTTTTTTGAGCTTTTTTAAAAATGTTTTGATTTTTTTGGATTTTTAAAAATGTTTTGATTTTTTTGAGCCTTTTTTAATGTTTTGGGATGTCAATGGATTACAATTTGGGAAGCCTTTGTGGTAGATATCAATGACAAGGGAAAACCAAGTCTAGGTGCAAGGATAATGTAGGATTGGATGAATGGATAAAAGGGTGGGCAAAAGCTCGTGATAAGTGGATAGAATGGATGTATGTGTAAGAGGACAAGGATGTGATCTCCAAGGCTATGTCGCATAGGAATAACATGCCCCATTCTAGGTGCAATATTTAGGATTTTTCATGACAAAGCTTATGACAATAGGATAATGATAGGCTTGTTTGGAAGGATGAGGTATATCAAAAGATATCCAAAGTGCATGTTTCAACATTTTGCCCCCTATCTTTATCAAGATCAAAAGGAGGAAGAGAGGATGAATGGATTTAATGGGATAAGTATATGTAGGTGTAATGGATAAGGATGGTAAGATAGGATAAGAAATGGTATGGAAGAAAATGATAGGATATGATAGAATAGATGAGACAAGGTGCCCCCAAGTGTAAGTGACATAGAAGATCATCCTACACATGATGCATGTTTGCCAAGTTTTCATCATGGTACTTATACAAGGCACCACCAGGGATGGTTTTCACCATTGGACGAAGGGATTTCTCTTTACTATTTTTATTTTTATTTTTATTTTTTACTTTTTTTTTTAAATTTGAATTTTTTGATTTTTTGATAGAAGGAGAATATGGATAGGAGGGACTCAAGTGTCTAGTTCCATGAAAAGTGATAGTCCCATTAGAGGTGGATGTCATCGCATGGACCATGTCAAACGTCATGATGCTCATAGATGTTGGTTAGGGATTAGATAGTGGATTATGAAAGGTTTATGCATGGATGGATGGGGGATAATGGATAATGATATGGATTATGTAGGGAAGAATAGTGGATAATGATGTGGATCATGGATGAAAGGATTATCTAAAAGCATGGACCATAGGGATATGATGGGGGAAATATGTGGGATAGTAGATAGAAGATGGGGAGATGGAGGTATGTGGAATCATGACCAACGGTTGCACACACCATGTTAAACATTTAAGCTTTTAATTTGGAGGTGTAGGAAGCAATGGGCATGTTTGATTAGGGGATGGTTGATGTAGTGATTTAGGTACCCACATAGACTTAGCATTTTTATGATTTTTGCTTGACTTGTGGGATTTATGGGATTTTTGAATGGAATGGCAATTTTGGATGGAAGGGGATGGTTGGGATTTTTGGATGGAAGAGGATGGTTGGGAGTTTTGTGATATGGATGCCTTATTTGACTTGCTTTCTGTTTGCTTAGGTACCCATACTATTTTAGTTTTAAACTTTTATTTTGAAGGTATGGGCTTGGATAGCTTTTTGGATGTATTTTTCTTTGACTCTTTGTATTTGTGCCCTAAGGCATGAGGATTTTTAGGATTTTTTGATTTATGGGTAGAGGCATCCAAATGTTTATTTTTGAATCTCATGGGTTGGGTGGAAGCTTTATGTTTAGACAATGCGTGCATTTGTCGGTCATGATTAGGAATGTAAGGGGTTTTATGGATGATAGGGATATTAGGTGTTTGGAGCAATGGTGGTAAAGTGGATGGAGGGATATTAGGAGTTGGAAGTAATGGAGGTAAAGTGGATGGTGGGATATTAAGAGTTGGAAGTAATGGAGGTAAAGTGAATGGTGGAAGGTGTATGGTGACATGCTTTTGGGATTTGTAGGATAATGGAGGTGGAATGGCAACATATGTTTTGGGTGTATGATAGGATTTATGATAGAAAGTGGTGGACTTAGGAGGAATGGAGGAATTGCCAACATCTTTAGATTATTTACCTTGGGGCATATATCCAAGGCCATATGAGCATGGAGAGACTTTGACATGGATTGGCTCCAAAATAACTTGTTCATGAAGGCCTAAGCCTTTACCTTGGTAGTTCATGTTTTGGAGTATGCGATGGACTATGGGACTATGTGTGGTTGGAATACAAGACTTGAGTTAATTATTGGATGAAAAAGGTGAAGTGGTGGATAAAGATTGTTGTATTCCTAGGGATGAACATCCATGGATGAGGGTGGTAAGACCAAGTGGACATGTTGGTGGATTTGAAATGGAGTTAATAGTGGATGTGGAAGGATTATTAGGATCTTTATTATCATTGTGTTCATTTAGATCCAAGCTATTTGTTTTATCGTCTATGCTTGCATGGGAGATATGTGTCTCATCAAGGGAAACAGATGTTGTGGAATTATGGATAGGGGTAGGTGGAGGATGGATAGGAGCAATTTGGATATATTGATCATGGATGGTTATGGGAGTAGGGATAGGTGGAGTGATAATCTCTTGATCATGAAATGCATAAAGTTTGGCTAAGAGGATCATCATGGTTTTCATGATCATAGATAGAACCTTGATCATAAATGGGAGTAGAAATAGGATTAAGTGTGCTATAAAAGGGATAAATTTGCTCATGAATAGGGTCACGATCATAAATAATATCTTGATCATAGAAAATATATAGGTCATGGATGAGTTGAACTTAGAGATGCTTTGATCTTGATTTGGATGAGGGCTTGATATTTCCACATGCTTAGGATTAAACTCTTGACATAACCCTTGATTTTGGATAGGAATGGAAGTGGAAGTCAGAGACTCTTGGATAGGCTATTGGTCAACAACATGAGAGGGCAATGAACTCATGGAAGGAAAATTTTCAATAGGCTCAATGGGTTGTGGACCACATGATGGGATTGAAGAAGTGGGCATGGCATTCAAAGGTTCTTTGGTAGGCTCATCAATGAGTGCTAGACATGGGGATGGTCTATTCCATGCTAGTAGTCTTTGGAGAAAATCGTCAAAGGATTCTTTGGTTGATGGATTAGAGCTTGGGAAGTTTGATGGTGGTGTTGGTGTAGGACTAGTATGCTTTGGGATAGACATTATATTGGATGGTGATGGAGGACTAGTAGATGGAGTGGTGTATGATTCCAGACTTTAGGTGGTATTTCCCTTTGTCAAGAGTATCATTAGGATGGCTTAAGGATCGACTAGTATTAGCATGTTCCTGTTGTGAAGGATTTTGTGATGGATATTGCATTAGTTGTTGGATTTTGACTAGGAGTTGTTGTATTTGTGGTGATTGGTTTTGTTGAAGTGGTTAGTTGATGGTTTGTAGTCATTGTATGATTTGTTGGTTTATGGGTTGTTTTAGTTGGTGTAAGGTTTAGACAATGTCTTGTAGTTCTTATGCTAGGATCTTTTGCTCTGGTGTTGGGATAAATTGAAGTCTTTGGATTTTGGTTTGTTCCTCCAAGTATGCCTCAAAATCTACAAGATCCTCGTCATCATTAGGAGTGAATTTTGGATCACCTCGGAGCATATATGGTTTTGGATTTGGCCTAGATTTGTTGATGATCACAACCATTTTGATGAATGAAGATTGGACTAGGTAAGGATGAGAATATGAGTAATAAGAGTAAGGTTGGAATGTTATAGATTTAAGGTGTGGTGTTTGGTAATGTTTGTTTTGAACACACACGCAAAACACGGTAGATAGAATGTTTTAGATGACTCTGATATAAAATTAGAGTAAAAGTCTGAATGGGGGCCTACATTAGACCCAAAAAATTTCACTGGTCTCAACAAATTTGAAAACACTTGTAAGCATGCACAACCTAGGCTAGAAAGAGGATACTACTTTATGAGTCCCCACTTGATTACTCCATATATTGAGACAAGGCAGACAGCTAGAGATATTGCTAACATTAGCTCCCCCACCACGACATGGGTACACCAAATCTCTTACCCTGAAGATCTGGAGATCTTATGAACTGGGGGATTTTATGTCTCTACCCTGAATAGTACATATAGGTCAGCTTCAAAGGTCTAATCTCTTACACCAGCAAGCAAAAAAGGTTTTTGGCCTCTACAACAAGTGGTTTCTAGTCAGTGTTTCAAGATAATCTGGTGTCTATACATGCAGCAATTTGCTCATTTAAGAGGTCTCCTAGCCCTTAGAAAGGGTTTTCATGCATCTCATGGATACTGAGGGAGACTTTTGTCAGTATAGAATAGTGGCACTAGGTGATTGATGACTTTTGTCACAACCACAATTATTTATATAGCAGACCGAAATGAAAGTACCGCTTGGGTCGTTGCCTCTCACAAATTGGGAGGTAGGCCCTCTAAGGGAGTAAAAACATTAAAGAGATGGGTCTGGATTTTGATCACCAAGTTTGCACAAGATGAGAGCATACACCTACCACATTTCAAGCACATCAAACAATGATTAATTAACCCCCTAGTTAATCTATGTGCAAATAGACATTTGAAAAATATAACTAATCAATGAAAGCCTTGCAAAACCACCATTAGTAGTTTTAGTTTGGAATCTTTTCCCAGTGGATGCCACAATGCTACAAATCCGATATCAATAGCAATAGAATCTCTATGAAAATGTGAAAAACATGAAACATCAAGTAAACACCCCCTTTACAAGACATGAAGACCAAAGAGGTAAAGAAGGCAAATATGGAGAATATCTAAAAAGTCTAATTAGTTACAACAAAACTAACAATAGCCTCAGAAAGTAGACAAATTCTAAGCACTTTGAAAAAATGTTTCACTAAAATCAGATGAAAAACATGAAAGATATGTGTGTTTGAAGTTTACATGGAGTGTTGACTTTGACTGCAAAAATACATAATGAAATAGTACTATTGCTTGACAAAACCTATACCATTGTGAAGGTTGCTAAGTCATCTTTTCGACGAGCCCTTGTTTGTGAAATTTTGATATTGTATGCTCCAGTTATGAGGAAAATAAAAAAATGCCCCTCTGGGGCATGTAGAGGGCAAGGGGTAAGCTGACTATTGACTGTAACCGTTAGTGGTTAGTCATAGTCATGGTCACATGCAACTTTTGGCCTGGCGGTTAATGTTTTATGTTCACATTTTAAACTAGCCCCGCCCTTGGTCACCCATGTGACCACAAGTCTAGCAAGGGCAAAAAGGAATTAGGGTTTAGGGTGACTAACCCCCAATGCCTTTAAAACTTAAAACTCAAAACTTAAAAGCCTAAAACTTAAAACTTAAAATTAAAACTTAGAACTGTTTAATGTTTTTCAATTGTTCAGCTCATGGTTAAGGACTATGGAGACTACAATGGGATTTCAAGTTGTTAGGGTTTGAGTGGCCACGATTGGGCTCACAGACTGGGCAGCGATAGTTGACTAGAAGCGGAGGTGGTGACCTAAGACTAAGTGGAGGTTAGGGTTTATGATTGGTGGTAATGCAGGTAATAGAAGCCAAGTTTGGCTGCAACCAAGAAATAAGGAGTGGCGATTAAAGGCTTTCTGGTGGTGACTAAGAATCGCAGAAGTGGCAGAAAACTTGGACGAGGAGTTTGAAGGGGTTAAGTGATGATTAGGGTTTAGATCGGTAGGAAAGAGTTTCAACATGAGGTGAAGCCAAGGGTTTTGGTCGGCGGAGGAATAAGGGATAACTAGCAGTGGTGCAAGCTCAATTCTTCCAAAAGGAAATTACCTGCAACATATCAAATCTAAACCTACAATAAAGGAAAACAAAAACCATGAATCCAAAACTTGTGACCACTTGAAAATCAAACACCCAGCAATGAACAAGGAGAACCTAGAATTCAACAAGAGCTCTTGTGTAGGTGTCATACAGGTTTGTATAGATCTATACAGTATGGCCTTGCGTAAGGGCTAAAACTAAAAAAAAAAAAAAAAATTCCTGTGACAAAAAATGACAAATTTTATATGCGTCCTAGGGTTTTTGGGTCTTCTGGACTCAATGGCGGGGTCAAATTCAAGTTAGGAGGTCTCCTGCAAAAGTCAATCACCAAAAATCAACCAAAAATGTTAGATTTTTGCATTTTCATGGCCAGTTCACCATTTTGTAGTTAGGGAAAATTAGATTTAGTGTCAAAAACAACAAACTAAACTAAATCCTAACAAGCACCATAAAGCACAAACTAGCATGAAAATGAAAACTAAAATGTAAAGCAAACTGATCTTCAATCTAAGTTTGATTTATCTCCATGGCTCTTCTCGATCTCACATAAGAATGTAGGATGTCGAAGGATTGTTGATTACTCACCGTTGTAGCATAACAGAGCTCAAGCATTATATGATTGTCTGACAATGACTTGTGTGAAAGAGTGAGTCAGTGAGCCGGGGTTTGGAATGGAAAATGAAGTTTGATTTATAAAGGGAAATGGATTCAAATGAATGGCCAAGATTAGAAGGGTGAGGGATGAGGTGGATGGCTAGGATTAAAAGTCAAACCTAGTGCTTATGACACACCATAAAGGGGTATGACAGCATGCCAAAATTAGGAGAATAGTGGGAATAAATAGGATTTTTAATTTATTTTGGAGAGGAAGTGTTTATGATGCACAATGAATGATGATATATAGTGATGTGAGTGGGAATAAGTAATTTAAATAATTAAATTATTTAAATCATGAGAGACAAGTGGCATTTAAATAAATATTTAGTTTATTTAAATTTGATGGAGGAAAATGAGATTAAATAAATAAGATTTATTTAATTTGGTACAAATGGAGGACAAATGGAATTAAATAAATAAGATTTATTTAATTTGATGAAAGAGAAGGACAAATGGATAAGAGGAATTAGTTAAATAGATATAATTTATTTAACTAATGGGAGTGATGGAAGGGGTCATGAAGGGGACCTAGAAGAAAATATGTCAAAATGTAATGTCATAAGATATAGTCAAATTTAAGTGTCTACAACACCTACTATAGATACCCTCTAGTTCGACTTCTCCCAACATTTGGAAGACCAAATAAGCACCCAACTATAGAACCTAGAAGTCACACAAACTTTCAAGTATCCATCCCTACTTTCCCATATGCTACTTCATTAGCCCTACCCAAATATCCATTGCAAGGTCATTTCAAGTTTCCATTCTACTTTCCCAAATGCTACTTCATTAGTTCTACCCAAATATCTATTTCATGGTCACCATTCAACAAAGAGGAGTGATCTGGTCACTATTTAGATAGTCATCCTCCACAAAATCAATGATTACTACACCTTCATGGAGCAATTCCTCATGCCCAGCCTTTTATTCCTAGTGAACAAAGAAATTCCAAGACTCAATAAGTCTTGTATGGCCCCTCTCAGGTCTCTACACAAAGGAGACTAGTTCTATTGAAAAGACCACACCATCATGAGAATCTATAGATACAATAGATCCATCTACAAGTTGCCAAGATTATGCTCACCAATAATATTCACACTTGAGTGCTTAAGGTAGGTGGACATATTAGACCTATAATTTAATAATGGAAGGGGAGATCTAAATTCTATAGCCTCTCACAAACTTCTTGTGATACCACAATCACCAAGTGAAGAACTTTAGAGATCTTATAAATAAGGTTGATGGAAATGCAACTCAACAAAGTCCATTACCATTAGGATTTTTATCCTATTGGATTATCTACAACCTATCTAAAGAAAATAAAGAGTGGTGAAGCTACTAGATTTGTACACTAGCCCCAATCAAAGATAGAGGCCAAAATAAATCTAGCTAAAGAGAATGCTAACAAGTTCATCAGTGAATAGACTATTGTAGCACAAGAATACCAACAACTCCAACCATATGAGACCTTCTACATGAAGGTAAAGAAATATGACCCCAATAAAACCAATGGTTGGGTATCCATGCTCAGGAGGGAGCAATGAAGCAAAGAGAAGATAAATGCATGGTGGAAATTACACCAAGAGATTGGACTCATAGAAGAAAAGCCAAATGACATCCACAAGGATGATATTTGGGAAAATGTATATGATAAGGTCCATGATAGCATCATATTTTCTCACACACTAAGTGAAGAATAGTCATGTCAAGAAGTCACTTCTACGAGAAGTGAGAACCAAAATAAATGCACCTAGCTTTGGAGCAATGACAATAATAGCTCATGTTGCAGAATAAGAAGTGATATCCACCACTAGCATAGGACCATCACCATCAACTGATGAGGCTATACTTTGTTCTATTTCTCTTGCTTTAGTTCATGCTTTTTAAAGACAATCCCAGGCTTTTCCATACATTGTCTATGCTTATAATATCTTTAAGACATTGAAAGCATTAAGAATAGTACATGATATGTTGGTGAATGACTATGTGTGAATTAATGATTATTCATAAGATGTGATAGTAATTTCTATTAATTTTAGTAGTTTGTGATGTATAAATATTATATGGTGAACTAACCCCTATGCAGCAAGCATGTGGTTACATATGATGGAGACCACCTGTTAGCTTGCAACAGAGGTGTTTTTATCTATAGCAGATAATGCAGTTACCTGTAGCAAAAGGAAAAGGATTATGAATTGAGTGGGCATGAGTTAACCATAACCCCCCACTCCTCGATGGTTTTTCCTTCAACAGTTAACACAGTCGTGAATAATGAAGAAAGCTCATATTGTGGTCCATGTTCTATTTTCTACTATGATTGTCTTTATGATGACTAAGAAGAGTCATAGTGGGACTATGATGTCTAGTTATCTTTGTGTTAGTTAGTTTCCTATTTCTAGTTTTATTAATAATAATATCTTCTCCCTATGTTTGTGGGAGAATGGATGAGTATAGGATTAGTTCCTTAGAAGTTTTATTCAATTAGGAAACTTAGATCTTGTCTATATATGTTATATTTTGTATATGATAGGAGGAGGTGAAAAAAGAGATTGTATTGTCAACTTTGTATTGCATTACATTTTCAGCTTTTAATGAAGAAACATAGATTTTGATTCAGTCAATGATTTGTTGATACAGAAGTGATCTATTTAGATTCTATTGAGATTACAGTCACTCAAGCAAGGGCCACTTGAGGTAACTTTAGTTCTCTTATATGTTTATGTTGATTAGTTCATGTTTGTCAGTTTATGTTTATGTGATTAGTTCATATTGTTAGTTTATGCTTATGAGGACTAGTTAATATTGTTGATCTACATTGTTGGTTTAACGTGATCATAAACTTAGTGTATAGAACGTTTCTCTATTTTAAGTTACATAGATTGTTTTTCTAACTAAATAAAGCATTGATTATTTCTTAACAGCATTACCTACTTGTAATTGTTATTCCTTTCAAAGTAGAATTTGTTGAATCCTTTCCCATAGTTTGTTTCTATGCACAACTTCTAGATTACAATTCAGGAATCCTTGACTATACACATAGTACAAGCAACATCCAAGAAGAATATGATTCCCTAGTTTGACAATCTAAATGTAACACATTATAGGCATTAGGTTGCTTGATATAGGATTTGTTGGTCTGTTGAGTTGTGTGCATGCCCTATCTGCATCAATGTATTGGTTAATAATGGAGTTTGACATTTTTGGCATCATTGCCGAGGATGGTGCTAAGGTTTAGAGTTTCTGAATTCCTTTTATTCATATTTGTATTTTCTTACATAGGGTATAAGATTTCCTTTTTAGCAATTAGGATTACTTAGATATTCAATCCATTTCTAAACTATCTACTAACATTGTGTAGGAACAAAGCTATTAGCTCAAGCATCATTGCATGCGGCAGCCAAGAGACCAATTAGGGAGATTTCTTCCATCCAGTTCAATAGATGAAGGAGAAGACCATTTTGAACTACCTCTTGGACCAGAGGATGTTGCAGACTTAGAAGATATTGCCACTTGGCATTAAGACACAATGGTGGAAGAAGCAATAGAAAATCCAGTTGACCCAATTGCCTTTGCATTTCCCATCATAGACCAAGCAAGAGTAGATACCCTAAAGAACATACCTCCTTTAGCTCTAGCAAACTTTCATGGGTTAATCATTGAGGACCCAAATACATTTCTTTTTTAATTTGATGTACTATGTAGAAGCTATGACTACACTACATATGCATACAGACTCAAACTCTTTTCGGCCACCCTTAAGGATGCAGCCTTATGATGGTTCATGGGGTTGGGTTAGAATTCAATAATGAATTGGGGTGCAATGAAGGAGAAATTCCTAAAGAAGTGACTATTGTCATGGAAGGGATATGAAAGAAGATGACATCTTCAGGATGTCACAAAAGGATGGTGAACCTCTTAAAGACTACATTGAAAGATTTTATTTTTGCCTCAAGAAGTCAAGACAAAATCCACTCTCTCCAGAGTCACTCAAGTTGGTCTTCTTAGGAGGTGTGAGTGAAGATCGTATGGATGCATTGAGTTTAATTAGATCAAGAGACATCTCTCAACTCAATTTTGATTAAATTTACCAAATCTACAGAAACTATTCACATTCCACCTTGAAGAAAAATAGAGGCTTGAGAGCTCTACCTTTCACTAAAACATCTACTGGAGCCTCCAGGGTAGAACTAATCAATCTCCTATCAAATATGAAAGATGACATCATAAGCCATTTGGCAACTAAATTGGACACCCTGCACATAAAGAAGAAGCAAGAGGCAACAAAGGCAGCTTTGGTTGAATATTGTCCACATTGTCAACAAAAGAAGACCAACTGTATGTGCAAATGTATTGCCAGCATTTCTAAGGAAAAGAGTAAGAAGGCATATTTCCAAACCATAGAGGATGAAGGTCAAATTTTTTATATTGCACAACATAGGCCTTGGAAGAAACGACAAGATGTTGGTTCCCAAAATAACTATAACCCAAAACTCTAAAACATTCATGAATCACCTAGGCTAGGGACTGTCCTCAAGGTGAAAGGAAGAGGTTTATCAACAAGTAATGGGGAATTTTGGCCAACTACAGGAGTGGGTATACTCCTCTTCACTTTAGGCTCAACTAGACCTAGGAGGGATATTCCTAGACGCATAAAATAAAATACCAAGAACAAATACATCCATACCCAATGTACACTTAACCCCAAGATCTGTCACTAGGTCAAGACAAACTGGTTGCACAGGTCTATACATTAAGCTAATTCAACTATGCAAATGTACATGCACACGAAAGATGGTTTTTATCCTTGAACCACAGGTGAAAAAAATTATTTTTTTTTAAAATGGTGTTTGATCCCTCTCCAATATGGACCAGTGCCTACTCTATTTGGCAATTGAGTCATAAGCAACAAAGAGGAAGAATGGAATGAGATAGTATCAACCAAAAACCAAAATGTATTCGCATACATCTCTTAGATTAAACTTCATACATTGGACATATTTAACTATCTCGAACCAAACTACAATGACCCATTTGCAATAAAGAAATGACCCAACACAAAGCTTGCATGGATTTAAATGTTGTCACACATTATCAAATCTCTATTACAATCACACCAGAAAATGTGGTGAGAGAAAACATACAACTACGATTATACAATCCCTTGAATCATTACAAATGGCCATGGAGACATAAAGATGCATGAAACATGCTTTACAATTCATTCCTAATGCTGTAACAAAACACATTCCTCCATTCACTACCCAAACTAGCTTGATTTGAAGCTGTGAAATTATCTTCAGACACTGTAGACCAGACAGTTGGCTCTGACACCAACCCTTTTTACATCTTTCTATCATGCATATATAACACTTTTTCTTTACTGTAGCAACCATGGCATGGAAGGGAAGAAGTCAACAAGAAGGGATGTTGACCATGCTGCAATAACTTCATTTCAGTATCTTTGGAGCGCACCCACATGGCTCTGCTTGAGAAATTCATTGAAACAGGAGGTTCACTCATGCCATCGGTACAAGAAATTCAATGCAAATGAGGGACAGTGGTATGGGGAAATGATAAATCCATTTGCCACACAAAATCAGGCTCTGAAGATTCATTAATGGCGATCAAGAGGGTCGCTAAGCAGTCCTGTCATGTTTTGCATGGTGAAAAATGGCTCTGGAAGGAAAAGGGTCAAGCTCTGACATATCATACTTTAGAGCTTGGGCCTTTCACCTTATCACCTATTGAATCTGGAAGATGAAGGAGAGAAGCTTGACCCCACCTTATAAAACCTTAAACACTAAAAATCATCAGAGTTTGGAGTTCAGGGCTTTGGCCTTCCTCCTTCTGAAGAAAGGAAGAGGGAAGACAAAAACCCCAAAGTTTGAAACTCTGAAACACTTAGAAACATTTCAAATAAAAAGGAACAGGACACAGGCCCCAAACCCCCCTCCAGATGACATCACTGCCACCTGGCAACTTTCTGTAGTTCCGTAGCCACCTTTTTCCTTAATAAAATATCCTCCATGGAATGGCAGAAAGCAACCAGAACACACCACATGGCCTGTCGGGAGTCAATCATTGAGCTTTCCACCTTACACATTCTGAAAGAGAACATGGAAGAGAGAAACCCTGAAGTCTGACACTTGAACACCTAACTGCTTTACAAAGGGAAAAGGTCAGAGTTTAGCCTTTGGGTCTTCCGCCTTCTAACCGCAACACAGAAGAAGATGGAAGACTAGAAATCTAACCTCAGACAATCTATTGAACACCAACACTTAGAATATTTTTCATGTAAACCTGTCAGACTTCACCCCTTGGGCCTTCCACCTAATAGCTACCTTGCAGAAGACCGAAGATAAGAAGACTGAACTCTAAAACTCCAATGAAGATTAAGACACTTCAACACTTAGGCAAAATTGAGCCCGAGGGGAAGCACAATGGAAGGAGGAAGCCTGAAACTCTGACCTCGCTAAAGGCAGAAAACACAAGGGAACACTTAGAAAAATTTTGACTTAGTCATTGTTTGGGATTCCTATCTTGCATTTTCAAAAGGAAAACACATGAAAACCTATGGAAGATATCTCTGATCAGTTATAAACTATAGGTTCAACAAAGAGGGCACAAAGTGGGATTTCAAGATGGATTTTGGGGCAAAATGGGGTACTTTTGGAAGTGGTAATTTTGGATGTCAACACTAGCTCTGGTTGGGGACGTGTGCTAAGTAGTGCCACAGCAAGGATCCATAATATCTCCGGGTAGACCAACACACAAAACACATGAAGGGAAACACACAAAACACATATTTACAAAGAAACACAGTAAAAAATGATTGCAACCAAAATTTTGGGATGCTATAGGCCACCCCTGCAAAAAAATTGGTGAAGTTACTTTCCTTTGTCAAAGATAAGCCTATTGAAGGAGCCGATCTCCCTCAATCCTTTACTGTACTAATCACCCAACATCAACAATAAAAACATTTTGCATGCATACACACAAAAAATAGACATTCATATCATCATGCTAAAGATTCAAAAAAAATTTACCAGGGCAAGGTAGCCATAGATAATATGATTCATCATCATGTTGACTCAAATATAAGCACTCACCTTTAAGTCCCATGTCAACATGATGCATTTTTGGGTCTGCATAAATATCAGTATGAAGAAAGTTATCAAGCTAAAACTCATCCAACCCAGGTGTAATCTCATGTTGGGCTCTGTCAGAAGACTGCTCAATTTCTTATGGCCTAGCTGCACTAATGCTAATGCTTTCCTCAATGACTAAATCAAAGGCGTGATTTAGATTTAAATCTCCACCATTAGCATACAAATCTCAAATTTAAGGCACTTCAAGTGAAGACTCACAATCTTCAATTTGCGTCTCTATTTTGGATTCCTTGGCACACACTGCTATGTAAAATTTCTGCTAAGAAAATCATAAATGATTTTCTCCTCTTCACCTTGCAGATCAAAACTTGACCCACACTAGAACGCCCAGCTCGAATGTCATTAGGCCTAGTCAATGAGCTCAAAAATGTGCTCTCAACATGATCCACATTAATCAGAGGTAACTACCCCAAACAAAGCTCTAGAAAATTATTTGTTACATGGTCTTCACAATGGGAAACAGTTACCTTAAAATCACTTGTAGCTGTAGCAGTGCCTTCATCATGTCTAGTTGAAGCATAAACCACGCCATCCTCATGCAAACAAGTGCCAATGACCTCATTATCATTATCAAGGATAAATGAGGGTAAAACACCAAACAAGAGACCAGTCTCTTGTTCACCCTCAGCATCATTTTGTATTTCCTCTCTTTCCACTTGTTTTCCACAGGTAGCCGTGTCATATGGCATAAAACTCTCCTCCTCCAAAGATGATAGCTCAAATTCATTGAGCCCAAAGTTATCTTCAAAAAGGGGATTATCTGTGCACCAATTAAAATCACAAGTTGTGCTATCTGATGGACTTACATGCTCTTCATAAAGGGCATTATCCCTTATGCTCATCTCTTCATCATCATTTGCTTCATCAGTATATGCATCCATTATATAATCAACTACATGAATTGAATCATCCAATGTTTCACTTGCATACATGCCTTCTAGGCGGTCTACAATACAATAGTAGGTAGTAGGGTCAAAATTATCTTCACCAGATTGGACACCATCATTGATTTGTTCATTTTCATCATTCGCTGATGACTAGTCCAAGGGAATGCAGGTGCAATCACTACTATTTTCATCTAAACTATTGTCATACATTACACCACCACCTTCCTCTACCCTTCTGCATACACAATCACCACTTGATATTGTGTCTGGACCATATGAAATGTGAACATCCCTATTGTCTACAGTAGCCTGTTCATTATCAACTAACTTTGCATTTGAGGATATAGATTTTGCAATCATATCCTGCTTAACTTTGTCAACATAATCAATGAACACATAGGCCTGTTGCAAACCCACTATATTGAATTCTTCCCTAATAGAAGCAGAAATTAAAGAAATATCATAAGCTCGTAGATACATATCAACACATACATGAAGATCGTGTCTAAATCTTTTTGGGATGTGAAACAGGGCAAAGGCAAATTTGTGGTTGAGCTCCATGCTAGATTCTGCTTCTTGTCTTCTAATATTTTCTAGTTTTTGAACAAGAAAAATAAGGTCTAGACTATTTGCAAAGTCTTCAAAGGCAACCAGTAACTAATCCCAGGAAGCAAAATGCTGGTCAAGGAAACTAACCAACCACTTCTGTGCTACTCCACATAGAGATACCACAAAAAAATCTCATCCACATATCCTCATCCCCAAATTGAAGTTTATCCATGAAGTCTGAAAATGCAGCAATGTGTGCCTTCCCATTGAAAACCTCACACCCATCAAATAAATGCATCTGATTGTAAATCTTCTTGGGCATGGATTGCTGCTCATAACTAAACCATGAGAGGTCCAGTTGTCAATAGGTGTTTTCATTAGCAATAGGGGGAGGTCGAGGAAAAGAGAAATTCAGAACAGCAAGAGGGGAATCAAACTATGGCATGGACTGATGCAACCTAATTCGGTCTACAAATTCTTTTTTTGGCTACAACAAAGACTCTAACAATTGCTTTTCTTTTTCAATTTTATTCTATAGCCAAGACTTTTCATTTCTATTATGCAAGGGCTCAAAAAAAATTGGGTTTGTAAAATTGGCAAGGCTACAATTGGAAATTACATTACCAGGATGGTCAAAGGCCATATAGTTCCTAGGGTCTTCAACATAAGAAGATGCAGGGCAAGAATCCTCCCTAAGGTATCCATATTCATAACAGTTGGCCATGACCAACTACAAACCACATGTGCAAGACAAAGGAAAGAAAATGCATCCCTTTACTAAGAAAGAAACCATGGTCAAGGCGGAAAGAAAAACTTGTACCTTAACCAACTGCAACCTCCTTGAAACATGCACACATTAGCAACACTTTGTTTTCTTCTAACAATAGAGTCACCACCTCTCTAAATGAGGAAATCCCTTGAACCATGACAATCTTCAAGGTTTCAAAACTTATTCTGGGTTCAGCTCACCAATAGAGTCTTCAAAATTTCTATAACCTAGCACATATTAGCACCAATCTGTTTGCGTAAGTTGAAGAGCTGCCAACTTACCCATAGCAACAGACTGCACAACTACAATAGTTGCAAAGAGGGGTCTACACATTTCTTTGACCTTTCAAGTCCTCCCTGGCAATGGTGCCAAAATGTTGGTTCCCAAAATAAATGCAACCCAAAACACTAAAACATTCCTGAATCACCTAGGCCAGGGATTGTCGTCAAGGTGAAAGGAAGAGGTTTATCAACAAGGGGAATGTTGGCCAACTAGAGGAGTGAGTATACTCCCCTGCACCTCAGGCTCAGCTAGACCTAGGAGGGATATTCCTAGAGGCATAAAATAAAATACCAAAAACAAATATAGCCATACCCAATGTACACTTGACTCCAAGAGTTGTCACTAGGTTAAGGGTCGGTGCAAGAAGTTGGGTCCACTTTTTGGCCAAAAAGTAGAAGTGTTTTCCCTGATTTTCAGAATTTGTCGCATTTGACCTTAAAATTTGAAGCACTTAGAAATAGAATCTTTAAAAAATTCACTAAATATAAAATGTAGTACTCGGAGTCTAGTTTCTAAATATGTAATTTTTTTCAATACCCAGATGATACAAATTAATTTTCAATAGGCATTTCTAAAAACCACTATTTAAAAGTCACTTTTTTTTTACCATACCATGCACGTGTACGGCCAACATAGTTTGACCTAAATAAAATTATTTTTCAAAATCCTTTTTGGAAAACATGTGTAGTACAGTGCAGTTTGATGAGGATTTTTTTTTATAATTTTTTTCCAAATAATTTTTTTTATTAATTTTTTTATTAGGCCTAATTGGTACTTTTGAAAACCCCTCGTGTACGGCCAACATAATTTCAGTAAAAAAAATCATAAAATTAATTTTTTTTTTATTGTGTAAAGAATGATGTGTAGATTGATGACATAATTTTTTTTTAAAAAAAATTTAAAAATTAAAAGTTATTTAAAAAATACAAACACCTGTCATTTCAAGTTTTTGGACTAGTTTGCTTATAAATTAAATAATAAATAGAAGAACATGTCCAATAACAAAAAAAATTATATATTTGAAAACTAGACAATGTCATCTGTAATGGGTTTTCATTTCATAAAAAAATTCAGAAAAAAAAGCCCTCAGCCATACAGGTAAACTCAGTGTTTCTTCTTGTTTTGTACTTAGAAAAAAACTTGCAAATCCAAGGCTCAAGGTCGGTCAACCATGCCTATCCTGAGCCTAAAACCCAAGCAAAGGTAAGGGAAAAAGTGGGCGGAGATTTCTAATTTCAAATAACGGGTACCCGTTATAAAATGGGTACGCGTTAAATAACGGGTACCCATTATATAACAACTACCCGTTATATTTTCAATAATGGATACCTGTTTTATAACGGGTACCCATTTCTATTATACCCGTTATTTCCCATATTAGGGAAAAAAGTACTTTCCCTGTATCCCTACAACTTGCAAGTCTGATTCGTACGGCGCGACAGCGACAATTTCTTCATTTTTTTACTTACAATTGTTTTGTGGAATCTCTTAACAGGTCATATTCTATTCAGATTTTGAAAGGAGTCAATCATATGAACAATTCTGAAGTAAAATCAAGTGCATGAGCTATTTTCAAGAGGAATAAAGCAAGAGGGTTTTTATTTTTACATCTACCTTTTACTTCAAAATCTATGGAAGAAAGGATCTACATCTAATTCCACTTCAAAAGTTCAAATAAGGACATCAATTATGAAATTGGATTAAGTATCAATTGTTATTTTATCAAGAGGGCTTGGTAATCATGGGATCAAATCAACGTCAAAGAAAAAAATAAAGGAGGGTAATGACACCTCAAGAAATTGAAGCAAATAGAGAGAAGGAAGCCAAAAGGCAAAGAGATAGAAGAGCAAGGATTCAAGAGATGAAGAATATTGAAGCATCTAGTTTCATGAGTATTGAAGAGAAAGACATTCAAGAGAGTAAAAATGATGGAATGAATGTAGATGATGCAAATGCAGAAATGGTGAATTTGGAAGAAAATGTGTCTATAGAAACAAATGCATGTATGTTTTCAAACCCAACTTTCGAAGATATGGAAAATGCGACTATACAAACAAATCCAGGTATGTCTTCACAGCCAACTTTCAATGTTATGGAAAACAGGACTATAGAAACAAATCCAGGTGTGTCTTTGGAGCCAACTTTCAATGATATAGAACACACGACTATAGAAACAAATTCAGGTGTGTCTTCGGAGCCAACTTTCAATGATATGGAAAACACGACTATAGAAACAAATCCAGGTATGTCTTCAAACCCACCTATTGATGATACGAATGAGAATGATATCCCTTTTAGGAGTGAAAATGAAAATGTTTTATTTGAGATTGAAAGAAATGTCTTAGATAATCTTCCTGGTAAGATTTCTTGGAGGCAAATGAGAACTCATGCAAATAGATTATATAAAGATTTTTTTTATAGAAAAAGTCTTGGCTTTCAATGTCAACTTATGATGTAATTGATGAAGATGTGGAAATTGCGAAAAGTAATGAAAAAATTAGGCATATTTGTAAAACCTAAAAAAAAAAGAAATCAATGAAACAAGTTTTATCTAGTGTTGCTAATGCTATTGATTCTATTGGTAAAAAGAGTCGATCTAAAGATAGCAATGTAGCACGAAGAGCTATAACAACTGCTTTAGTCAATAAATCATCTTCTAATAAAAGAATGATAAGTAAGACAAGTGAAATTCTAAAGATAAATCCTAAAACTTTGAGAAGAGCAGCAAAGAGAAGAGAATCTATTGAAAAAGATCCAATTAACCAATGTTGGAGTTTTAGTGGTAGACTCCCAAGGTATGACATGAAATTAAATAGTGAAATCAAATCCTTAATTGAAAAATATTGGCATGATAATACAAGGGTATCATCTAATGTTAGAGATATTTTAAAATTACGAGTGGGGTCTAAAATTCGTGATCCTCATCCAAAACATCTATTAAACATGACTCAAACTGAATTATATAAAAAATTCTTAGATGATTTAGTGTTAGAACCTTTTAATATTACCATAAGCCAAAGATCTTTTGAGAAATGTAAACCTTGGTATGTGAAAATTAATAAACAACGAATCTCTTGTTGTTGTAAAACTCATGTGCAATTTCATTATTATTATGATCTTTTTCGATATATACGTTCTACTTTGCATACTAACTAAATTATGCAGGAATGTGGTATTAATATGCCACCTCAAACAATTAAGGAGTTTGTAGCAGGTTTGTTTTGTGAAACATCTACTGGATACTTATTTTATTCAAAAGCATGTATTTCTAGACAATGCAATAGATGTGGCAAATTTTCATTGTTAGGAGAATGTATGCATGAAAATATTTTAGATGAATTTGGACAACAATTAGTGGATGTGAAAAGATTCAAGAATGTTGAATATTCTTTAAAAGATGAAAAAATTGGAAAGCGTTGTGAGTTAGTCACTAAAAAAATTTGTGTGCATGCATTCATCAAAGATTTTAAGGATAATATTGTATCCAAATATGTCAAACACTCCCAATATGCTCGGTGGCTTGATGGACAATTCTGTTCATGTAAAAACACCTTTCCAATTGGAACTATCCTATCAGTGGTTGACTTTGCAGAAAACTATACTCTTGCTCCACAAGAGGAAATTCAATCTCAGTATTATAATTCAGTGCAGGTGGCCATATTTGTTCATATTGTATACAGACATGCAGATGATAGTACATAAGATAATAGAAAAATTTTGAGGGAGTATCATTTCTATTTGAGTGATAACCGATTACACTCTTCAGAGTTTGTGCAATATTGTTTCACAAAATTTTATGAAAGTTTAAAAGAAAGAGAATCCAGATGACACAACATTTCATATGGTCAGATAATTGTACAGGGCAATTCAAAAATGCAAGAATGTTTTATTGGCTATGTAGGGCTCACAAAGAAATCAATATCCAACATATGTGGAGTTTTTTTGAAGCTGGACATGGTAAAGGAGAACATGATGGAGCTGGAGCATGTGTGAAAAGAGCTCTTGCTAGAGAGCAACTAAAATTTGAGGATACAGCCAAATTTAGAGATGCACGTGCAATTGTGGATTGGTTTAATGAAAAGTTATCTACGGGATCAAGTCAAAACTCTACAATTTGACGATTCTTTTGGTTAGTTGAAGAAGAGAATATTCCTACTCGACTTGATTGTGAGACAATAACTGGATCAACAAAATGGCATTCATTTAAGAGTTCAAATGCAAGCACATGGACTATATAGACTAGGGAGCTTGCATGTTTTTGTCAATTTTGTATTACAGGTGATTGGGGAGCATGTGAAAATACAGAATGGGTTGAAGAATGGAAACAAAGATCCTTGACACCTACAGAAACACAAGATCAACTTGAAACAACAATTGAAGATGATAATCAAATGTTTGCATCAGATGACTATGATCGTGTTTCAGACCTTGTACAAGAAGGTACTTTTGTTTTCAATTTTTTTTATTGTCATTTTTTTGTACATCCTGTATATAATTAATTATATATGTATGTATCCACAAATTTATGTGATTTAGATACATGTCACACTTTATTGAATTACATAATTTTTTTGTAGGACATGTCTATGCTGTTATTGCACCTGAGGGCAATGAAGAGGAAACTGAGTATTGGTTGGCTCGATGTGTTGAGACAAAACAAAAGTTGTTACATCCTAGAGTAGATGATGATAACATGGAGTATCCAATAGGTTCTGTGGTTGTTGTTGGCACTTGGCTACGAAAATATCTAATAAGAAGGAATGGTGTGCCTGCATTTGAAGATTATGAAACACATAAGAAGATCATACATTACTCACATTTGGTTGTGGCAACAAATATAAAACTAGTCAGATATCAAGACAAACCTTCTAATAAACAGTTATGGACACTTTCGATGGAAGAACATGAGTCAATTATAGATGCATTACAAAAAAATGAGGATGTAGATGGTACAATGGAATAAATTTTCAGGTAAGTAAACAATACTCTTACATCCCCAAGTTAAATTCTTTCATTCTCATTTCAGCTTCTATATTATTCCCCTTGTCTTAAATTTTGTATCGACCCATGGAAATATATAGTTAATTTACTTGTACATTTGAACATTACTTTTTGCAGGTGTACCCTAGACAAGTAGTCAAATGTGCATGATTGTCAATAGAAGTTATCACCATACAAGTATGTGAGGTCAATTTTGTAGTCTTCAACTAAAAGTGAACGCAAATTAGGTAATTACATATATATATACTCAAATATTTATCATCCATCCTCTAAAGACACCCGCTTGTACATCCCCTTAATTCAGATGTCATCTTAGCTCCCCTTAAGCCATCCTCTTCCATCCCCTTAAGCCATCAAGTTTTATTTTATACTTTGTAAATTGACTAGTGTACATCTCTCCAAGTAAGCTATCCTCTTTTGTATTCCCTTAAGACATCCTCTTCTAGCTCCCCTTTTAATTAATCCTCTTATACATCCCCTAAATCCATCCTCTTATGTATCCCCTTAAGACATCCTCTTAGCTCCCCTTAAGCCATCGTCAAGTTGTATCCTCTTTTTTGTTATTTAGTACATTGCATTAATATTTTGTGTTTTTGGTACATATTCTTTCATTCTCATTTACATTCATTATTTCTTGCAGGTGTATCCTACAAGTAGATTTTTCCATGATTGCCACTACAAGATTTGATCATAATGTAAATTGTAGATCAATTTTGTAGTCATGTCAAACTAATGTTAGTCAAGAGGTTTTCACAGTAATTGATGATCAAGTATATTGTGTGGATAAGATTCAAATGAATTTCCTTAGATAGTTTCTTCTTTAAAAGAGTTCTAGTTTCTCTACAAGAATTGTTCATGCTACTTCTTGAATAATTTCAAATTGTGATAAAATTTTTTGTATCTTATATTGTGTGGATAAGAAAATTGAATTTCCTTGTAGTTTCTTCTTTAAAAGAGTTAGTTTCTCTACAAGAATTGAATACTACTTGAATAATTAAATCCAAATGTGATAAAAAATTTTGTAGCTTATATTGTGTGGATAAGATTTGAATGAATTTCCTTAGATAGTTTCTTCTTTAAAAGATTTAGTTTCTCTACAAGAATTGAATGCTACTTCTTGAATAATTTCAAATTGTGATAATTTTTTTTGTAGCTTATATTGTGTGGATACTTGATTTGAATTGAACCTTTTAGTTTCTTCTTGATTTGAATTGTTTGAGATTTGTGACGGAGGCTTGCAAAGAGCCATTCAAGGTTGAACTTTGTTGAACATGCTTGGGCAGAGCTTAGAGACTTAATATAGGTATTGGTTGGTTGTTGCACAGAACTAGCTATGTGATTAGTATAGTGTTGGAGTCATTTAAAGTAGGTTGTATTAGACAGAGCCATACATGGTTGAAGTCCACAAAGAATGATGTCTTTTGGAGACAAAGCTTAGAAAAGTTGGTGGCATCTTGAAAGCAAAAGTGTTGATTGTATGTAGGTTGATACAGTTATTGAGAGTCCTTGATAGAGGTATAGATTGCAAATAGACTGGAGCCATGTTGTAAGTTTACAGTAAAGCTTGTGAAGCCAGTTGGTTGATAAAGATTCAAAGCCTTATGACTAACTAGATAGTTGATTATGGTTGGAAGAGAGGTTGCATGCAAAGTCAATTGGGACTGTTGCAATAAAATTTTGGACTACTATTTAAGTGGTGTTTGGAACCCATGCATGGAGCTCTCATCCTTCATTCTCCACCATTGCAAGAGGAGTTGTAGGTCATGATCCATTTTAGAGAATTGTGCATTTGGATAATTTAAGTCATGTTAAGGCTATGTAAAAGCCATTATATATTATGAATTAGTGTCATTAGAAGCATTGCTCACTCTTTTGAGAATTTTATGCCTAGTTGAGAGTTTCTCCCAAGTTTGAATTCTTGTGTTGTATACTATTTATTTATGTGTGATGCAAGTTTAAATGTTCCACATTTGAGACGTTGTCTTAGTCTTTTAATACACATTTTAGATAGCCATTAGAGGTGGTTGATTGAAGGTAAAGGAAGTTGGAAGTATCTCATTTTTAAATCCATATGTGATGTATCGAAGTGAGGCATCTAGCTACCCCGAGTTTATGGATTAATTGTCATTTGTTCTATACAATGTGTAGAGGTCTAGAAATGTGTCAACTTTCATGGACTAGAGAATGCAAAGTGTCCAAAGGTTCTTTTGGTGGAGCTTGTAAGTGTGTTTGGGAATGGTGTGCACAATAGGGCCTATGACAAATGGAAATCCCTCTATGAGGAGTGGGACGTTCGATGCATTAGGGAGTGCCAAAGCTCCCTCAAGATGTTGATGTGGTTTGGTGTTTTGTTTGTTTTTTAGCTTTCTATTAGTTGTGTTGGAATTTTGTGCTTGCTATATGTATTGGGGTATTGATATAGTTGCATATGGGTAGTTTAGAAACCTTTATGGGATGTTGTGCTTTCTACTGCTATGCCTAGTCTTGGGTTGTTAGCACACTCATTTATATATGTTTTCTAAACTATTTAGTAAGGATGGGTCCCCTAAGTAGAACACCTATATTATAATTCAAAAAAATTAAACCAAACAAATATGAAATCCACACTAGGAACTACGTATGTTGAAGATGTAAAGTAATTTTGAATTGGGAAAATATTCATAGGAATCTCTTCTTTAATTCCTTTCCTTTATGAGAAACTATATGTGATTCAACTTCCAAAGGCCAAGGAAGTTTTGGCTATTATAGTGGTTAAGTAAGAAAGATGATAACAAAGTCTTAGTTAAGTAAGAAAGATGATAACAAAGTCTCGGTTGCAAATTAATAAAATTTCAAGGACTATAGAAATGATATATATTGAAGGTTTTGTAATCAAAGGATGACCACAATCATTTAAAGGAACATGTATCTCAATTGAGGCTAACTAGGTGAGTCTAACATCCTTATCATTTTATCGTGATTTTGTAGGTTTATCCTAGGTAAATTACCTTGTTATAAAGTGCCCTAAATTTATCTATTAGATAATTATAACACCAAACTTATCCATTAGATAATTGTAACACCATTTACCTATCTATTCCACTATGTAAATTAACTTAATTTAGGTTTGTGAGGCAGTTAATAGATTGTTCACTATGCATAATGATTGATACAATGGGAAAGGTGACAAACCTAAAATAGTCCAAAATTTGGGATGCATATTCACATTTAAGGAAGTCTCTAGACAATCATCATGTATTTCTTAAATGTGAATATGCATCCCAAATTTTGGACTATTTTAAAGAAATATGGTGCATTTAGGAACTTGGTGATTGTTGGGGTAAAGAGGAATATATGATCATACTAGAAGAGGTGGATTAGGCCCATAATTGGCCAAGGTTGCTTTGAATAAGGTTAAAACAAGGAGATACCCATGTTGATATTCACACCCTTTGGTCCACACCTACATTGGGATGGATTAAGCTTGAAATTTTGATGGGTAGCCAAGGGTAATCCTAGTGAAGTAGGAGGAGTATGTTTATTAAGAGATGATAAGGGAAAAACTCTACCTATCTTAGCTTATGATTTTGGTGTCAAGAACAATAATATGGTAGATTCTAGGGCCATGATATCCAAGGCCTCAAGATGACTTGGAAACTAAACAAGATATCCCTTAGTGTGGAAGGAGATTCCAAGATCAACATTGATCATATGAAAAAGCATAGATGAAGCTTGTGGTTATTGGAAACTATTCTATTGGAAGCTAGAAACTTGGTGAATAAGTTTAAATCTATCTCCTTCAAACATATCAAAAGAAAAGGTAATTATATTCTAGACTAGGCAGATAATGGAAGAAATCATTAAATTGCTCCTAGACATCTAGCATTTGTTGGGAAGAATAATTTTTTTACATTCAACTCAATCCCTAGGTTGTGCCTCCATGCTATCAAATGTTACTTGTATCTACCTTCTATACAATGATATTGAAGGGGTAGAAGGTTAGGCTAAGGATTTCTATATTGCTACTTAGATAAATTCCACATCTTCAATGTGTGGCATGAGCATATGCACAAAGCCTTGGAGGATATTTCTACGATAATGAAGATAAACCTTCATCTTGATGCTAAATTGGATGATTCTATCTACTATGAGAAATAAGATGAGGAGGAGGTGAGATAAATCCCTCCTATCAAATTCAAACAATGTTAAAAATGTCAAGGAAGTGGTAGAGGCTTTGTAAGGCTTGTGTAATTTGTCCCACCACCCTAGGATAAAGTTTTTTAGTTTATTAGTAATTCTAACACTACTTCAACTTATTACTCTAGGGTGAGGGCCACTATAATTTTCCCTACCACTAATATATCTTAAGACACCTATTGGTTTATGTTTGATGTCATCGTAGTATGTACCTTTTTAAAGATAGATAGTATATTTTATGGAGTTTGAGATAATAGGGAATATCACAAACTTTTATGGAATAGTTGATGTCATGATATGTGGTGTTTCAATTCACATATTTTAATAGAAACTCTTTAGTATTGATGGTAGTATGTTCTTGGCAATGACACTTTATTTTAGAAAAGAATCACATCCTTAAGGTTGAATCCATTTTTGGCATTTCTAGTGAGACAAATTTGAGAGGGATAACACATATAACATAGATGGATCTACTAAACACTTTGTTACCAAAATCCAAACTTTTGGCATTCTTTTTGTTCACTATTTCAAGAAAAACTATTGAACCATAATGCATTTAATCACTTCTTAAAAATTTAAAAATGTAGTAGAGAGAAATCTTCTAACATACATCTCAATTAAATAATTTATAATCTAGAAGTGAACAATGAAGCATATTTAACATATTTAACAATGAAGCATAGTTAACATACTAAACTATATTCAAGCATATATACTCAATAATATATACATGTAGATCTAGATCTAGATAAGTCCATGAAATACTATAAAATATCTAGGTAGGACCCATGAAATGTGTACTTTAAAACATCTACTCATCATCAGCATATAAATAAATACAAATCACAGTTCATGAAATACTGAAATATATCTAGAAGAACATGTCATAGCAAGTTCGACATAGATAGTCAAAGTCTTGGAATGGCATATATAAAAAATAATGTGCACATCATACAGTTTAGTCTATGAAATAAAACTCTATGTCAGGGATGATCATCACTGAAGTTCAAATCTGAAAGAGGCCTCTTTCTTCCTCATGAAATGGATGGATCTACCTCATGCTGTACACACAAGAGAAAGAACTTGCAATCAGATTTAAAAAATTTTAAAATGACATATGAAATTAAATATTTAAATGTAGGCTTTAAAGTGTGCATTTAAATTACCGTCTCACTTCCCACATTTTGTTGTGCAGGTGGTATAACTATTTCATCTTCGTGACCAAAAGTTTGACTCGCTAATTGCTAGAATTTCAAATAAAGCAAGTTTGAAATAAGTTACAATTTAAAATTAGCATATAAAGACCTAGAAATTGCACATATAGAAAATTTTAAAGTAAAGTTTAGGACCTGAAAATGTGTAGATGGCTCATGAATTTGTCCCTGAGTACCAACCTGACCAATAGTCTCACTCCTATCATCCTGCACTTACATATATATGGGTGCATATATAAATTTATATAAACTCAAAAAAGGAAACTTAGTACAAATTTAGTACAATTTTTTAAAACACACACCAGGGAATACTCAGGCATAGTAGCTGTCGATGGAGGATCAATGGAAGAAACACCTGAGCCAGGTGGTCGGTCAGACATGGGAACTGCCACGACCTGAGCCTCGTTGCAATAGTAGTGTTTCACATACATGTATGTATATAGTTATTTATTTAATTATACACAGTTTGTTAATTTAAAATATAATATTGATAAGTTTCAAAAGAAAAATTAAACTAGAATTAGATACATGTGGTTTTAGGGTTAAGATATATTGGTTTACCCCGTAAGGTGTGTCAACCTCTACAGCTGTCGATGCAAAACTCAATGTATCAAATCGTGATGTGGCCCTAGAGCGACTTGAGATCTGTACAACAAATAGTTTACAATTATATAAATTAATTCATTAAATTATTTATAAAAAATTTGATCTACGTTCAAATTATACACTTGAAATATTTAATAAAATGTGGTCAATGTACCTGTGTAGGATTATCATCCGAATATAGTAGATCCAAGTATGACTCCACTCCGGCTGTAGCTGCATCTGATGTGGATGTAGGAGCAGGACCATAACACGGTTGATTGCAATTTGTACACAAATGTGCCCCTGATAGGCCTGGGGCTCTATGCTAAGATGCATCGACTCCTCCATGATGCTCTCCACCACTGAATTCAGCGGCCATGTGGGCAGCTTGTTCAGTGAGATTGCCTAAGAGTCTACTCAATGCTCCTAATGTCGACAAAACTGACTACTGCTGAATAGGTGCAGGAATTGTGGGCAAAATAGGAACAACCATAGGAGCAGGAGGAACAGGTCGATTGGGGTCAACTCGTGCCCCTGGTCTGTGTTGTGGCATGCCACGACCAACACCCTGAAAATCTCTCATATCAAAATAATTGGGTTTTTGACCCAATTGAAACTCCACCCATAATTTTCTCAAAAAATATAGCGGCACCTCACAATTAGCATGTGGTGGGTGATCAAACACCATCCACCACCGATCCCAAAAATGTCTTGAAATCCCCTCATGCGTACACCACTTAATTGATATTCTTTTTTTTGTTGCAGCTATAGGTTGATTAGTTTTTGGGTGACGAAAAAATGGGGCTAATGTTTGTTTTGTAATGTGGAGGTCATGGATGTCTTTATATGAAAGACCATCTGCATAGAATTGCCTCCTCTCCTCCCGCCAAAGCTAAAATCTATTTAGGTCTGCATCGATAGACCTAACAGAATCAATAATGGTTTGCATCGAAGATGCAAACCGAACCACATGAGGAGGCATCAAGTGAGGTTGATTATTAATCAACTTAATGTTCTCCTCAATTGTAAATTAATATTTTCATTAATGTTTTGCCACAATCGGGCCTCATCAAATGGAGGGGGTGGGGGGTTTTGAGGTGGAGGGGATGGGGGGTTTTGAGGTGGAGAGGGTGGGGGGTTTTGAGGTGGATCATGGGGTGGGGGGTTTTGAGGTGGATCACAGGGTGGGGGGTTTCATAAAGAATGTCATCTATTAAAAATTCATCTAGACTCTGGTCATCCATTAGATCTGTCTCCTGCAAATTTTCAAATATGTAAATTCATATAAAAAACCTACAAATGTATAATTTCACAATTTATATATATATGTATATTGAAAACTTACAAACAAATATCTATAAATTTAAACTTAATCTAGAATAGATCTATAAATGATTTAGTTTAAAATATCCATGAATTCAGAGAGCACGTAATACTTGAAAATTAAACACATGCACAAGTTTATCATATAATATGATCAAATGATGATGCCTCATACCAATGTCTCCTTAAATTAATCCAACATTTCCCTAAAATATTATATTCTCCTTCCTACTTCATTCCTCTTTAACCATTTTTTAGAGGGTTTTTGAACTATAGAATTGGTATTTATAGATAAAATATGGAATAATTAGAAAAAAGATCTCACAAAAATTACCAAGAGGAAGTTATGCAAAAAATTACAACATAAAGCTATGTCTAAATTTTTAGATCATTAAATTCACATAGTGGACAAGGTTGCAGGTTCTAGGTCCTAGTCATACACCAAGGTGTCACTCTACCTAACAAGGTCTTGTCGTATCATCATTTTTCTCAAAATTATAATGGAAGTTACATTTTGACACCTTATATAGTCCAAATTTAAAAGTGCATGCCAAGTGTATTAGATTCCCATTTCTCTATTAATCAGGCTACTTCTAGCTTCTAAGTTAAGCTCAATTGTGACGGTGTGACATGAAGATGTCTACGTGATGCCCTGACATTATAGGTTCTAAGTTAAGCTCAATTTTGTAAATAGTATTTCATTTCTATTCATTTATTGCTCTTAACTTAGAAAAGTTATATTTTCTAATTAATAGCATTATACTCAATTTGCTAGAGCTATCATTCCTATTTCTCTTCCTATATTAACTCCAATTTTACTATAGGCTTCTCATGTGTCTCAAAAGAGCGGTACAGATTATGACTTAATTGAACATTGCATGCTACTTTTATACTAAATTTATTACCAATACTACATTTATAACAATAGTGACCTTGTTAAAGACTACATTTATACCAATACTACAACATTGTATTCCAACAATATGAGTTACCTTCTACTGAAGTGTAAAAACCCTAAAATATCATTTTGAAACCTTATTAAATGTTAATTTCCAAACCCTAATATGAGAATTTGAAACCCTAAAATGACATTTTAAAACTCTATTACGTGAATTTTCAAACCCTAATACATCATTTTGATACCCTAAAAGGTGAAAAGTGAAGCCCTAAACATCTACTTTAGAACCCTAAAATTTATATTTGAAACCCTAAATTGTGGATGTCAAGTTCCCTAAGTTGTAAATTTGAAACTATAAAATGTGGATGTCAAGGGTAGAAGAATGTTTTCCTCAATATTTTTAAATGAACTAAGGGTAGGTGAAGGATCAAGGAATGATCCCAACTTCATATAAGATTGCACACCGTATGTTGATATGCAACTATATTAATCCATCTACTAGAATGGACCCAAAACTAAATGAGAATTAGCATAGGTCTACAAATGTCACCATTGCACTAGTTAATACATTGATGTTATCTAAATCATATTTAATTGTGAAACTAAAACAAGAAGAGAGAAAATTATTTATTGAAGTAAAATATAGATGCAAATTTGTTATTCCAAGTTTAAAGTTGTAGTGAATTTTTTCAAACCATAGTGGACTATAAATTTATTTTTCATTTCTTACATGAAACTTATGGATAAGTTTACCACAACTGATAAAATGTACATTTAAATCCATGCATAAAATCTTATGGCCATAGTGCATCAAACGTGTTGGATAAACACTATCCTCAAGGGAAGCAGGTAAAACAAGTATATAACTAGAACAACACAGGCTATAGAAAACACATCCTCATTGGTCCATCATTTAAATGTATCATGAAGGTATCAAGGATGGAAGGATCACATGTCACAAAAGATTATCCAAGCTTCTAGATAGGTTGAATCAAAAAGGTATATATCACTATTTACATGCTCAAACCCTAATCAAGATATGATAGGAAAAGATAAACAAGGATGAATGCAAACTGTAGGTAAATCTATTTAAGAAAAAGATAAAAGTGAGAAATTAGATCTAAGAACTGTAATTAAAAAAAGGCCAAACCAGTACTATAAAATCCTAGTTGATGGAATGTCAAGTTCACTAATAAATATAAAGGAAATCCATTTGACTATTACTGGATACAATTTCAATACATCTAATAGTTGTATTACACAAAATGAACCCCTAGTCAATGATCATAGTGCCTTACACTTGAAGATGATTGGGGTCCATTAGAATTTATATCTTATAGTTTTGGTGAGTATCATGTGGATCTTAAAAGGCTTATGGTATTCCATTATTAAATACATATGACCAAATATCGTTCTATTTTAATATGGACCCTTAAATAATGTGATATTTCATAGAATGGAAAGAGTCTAGGAGTTTAATATGGTTCATATGTACACTCAAGTGAAAACTATGGTCAGGTTCACAAATAAATGTAAAGGAATATCATTTAACTATTATTGGATACAATTTCGATATATCTAACAATTAAGTGACACAAAATTAACCCCTAATCAATGATCATAATGTTTTACAAGAAGATGATTTGGGTCCATTAGACTTTATGTCTTATATTTTTGGTGATAGCAACCTTACTGGCATATCAGACAGGAACTTCTAATAGCCAACAATGACAGATATCAAAGATAGGGTATAGTCTTATAGCCAACAATGACATAAATAAAAAATAGGGTATATAGTTTTATATGATTCCTCAATATTCCTCTTGATACATTTAGTGTACCCTAAGTTAATCATCAACACTGAAGCATCCTACATGCCTCCTCTTGATACATTTTCATCTTCAAACTTATCCCTTTTATCATTATTACATATACTAATTTGGTTTTTTAGGGTTTAGGGTTTAGGTTTTTAGGGTTTGTAGGACAACATGGTTTTAGGGTTTATAGTTTGGTTTTTTAGGGTTTATAGTTTACATTTTTAGAGTTTGCAGTACAACATGGTTTCAGGGTTTATAATTTGGTTTTTTAGGGTTTATACTTTAGGTTTTTAGGGTTTGTAGTACAACATGGTTTTAGGGTTTATAGTTTAAGTTTTTTAGGGTTTATAGTTTAAGTTTTTTAGGGTTTGCAGTAACATGGTTTTAGGGTTTGCAGTAACATACAATCACAAAATTCTAATAACAAGTAAAACCCTTAAATAACAAATAAAACCCTAATTTTCATTTTAACCCTACAATTAGGAAAAAAAAATTTAAAACAAGCTAAAGATAGGTAGAGAACCAACCTGGAAGAGCTCGAGGGTGACGAGGTGGCAGGAGGAGGTGAGAGGGCAAAAAAAACTCTGTTGTTTTCCTTGTCTAGTCTTTGGCAATGCGTACCCATTTTTTGCTGTCCACTGTCGCTATCGGCCTCTGTGGGTGAAAATGAGCCCGCAAAGCTCTTTTTTTAAAATATATAATTTTTGAAAATGGGTACCCGTTTAGGCTCGGGTGCCCATTACTAAACGGGTACCCGTTTAGGCTCGGGCGCCTATTCATAAACGGGTACCCGTTTCTTTGAAAACGGGTACCCGTTACTGGCAGCATTTTTTTTGCCTACGCGACTTCCCCTATATGTGGACCGAGTTTCTTGCAGGTACCCTTAAGACAAACTGGTTATGCACAGGCCTCTACATTAAGCTGATTCAACTATGTGAATGTACATGCACAACAAAGACGGTTTTTATCCCTAAACCACAGGTGAAAGATTGTTTGTTTTAAAATGGTGTTTGATCCCTCTCCAATATGGACCGATGCCTACTCTATTCTAGGCAACTAAGTCATAAGAAACAAAGAGGGAAGAATGGGCTAAGCTAACATCAACAGAAAATTGAAATGTATTCACATACATCTCTCAAATTATACTTCATACATTGGACATACTTAACTATCTAGAACCAAACTACAATGACCCATTTGCAATAAAGAAATCACCCAACACAAAGCTTGCATGGATTTAAATGCTATCACACATTATCAAATCTCTATTATAATCACACCAGCAAATGTGGTGAGAGAAAACAAACAATTGTGATTATACAATCCCTTGAATCATTACAAATGGCCATGGAGACATACAGAAGCATGAAACATGCTTTACAATTTATTCATACACTACACCAGAACACATTCCTCCATTCACTACCCAAACTGGCTTGATTTGAAGGCTTGAAAATATCTCGAGACATTGCAGACCAGACAGTTGGCTCAGGAACCAACCCTTTTTACATCTTTCTATCATGCATATATAATATTTTTTCTTTATTGTAGCATCTATGGCATGGAAGGGAAGAAGTCAACAAGAAGGGATGCCGACCATGCTATAATAACTTCATTTCAGTGTCCTTAGAGCACACCCACATGGCTCTACCTAAGAAATCTGTTGAAATAGGAGGTTCGCCCATGCCATGGTTATAAGAAATTTAATACAAATAAGGGATAGTGGCATGGGGAAATGAGAAATCCATTTCCCACACAAAATTAGGCTTTGAAGATGCATTAATGGTGACCAAGAGGGTCACTGAGTAGTCTTGTCACATTTTGCATGGTGAAAATGGCCTTGGAAAGCAAAAGGGTTGAGCTCCAACATATCAAACTTCGAAGCTTAGGAATTCCACCTTATCACCTACCAAATCCAGAAGAGGAAGGAGAGAAGCCCCAACCCATCCTTATAAAACCTTAAACAGTAAAAATTATCAGAGTTTGGAGTCTGGGCCTTTGGCCTTCCTCCTTTCGAAGAAAGGAAGAGGGAAGATGAAAACCCTGAAGTCCAAAACTCCAAGACACTTAGAAACATTTCAAATAAAAAGGAATAGGACATAGGCCCCAAACCCTCCCCTCTGGATGATGTCACTACCACCTGGCAACTTTCTATGGTTCCATAGCTGCCTTTTGGCTTAAATAAAATATCCTTTGTAGAATGGCAGAAAGCAACTAGAACACACCACGTGGCCCATCAAAAGTTGGTCATCAGACCTTCCACCTTATGCATTCTAAAAGAGAATGTGGAATAGAGAAACCCTGAAGTCCAGTGCTCGAACACCTAACTACTTTGCAAAGGTAAAAGGTCAAAGTTTGACCTTTGGGTCTTCCACCTTCTAACCGCAACATAAAAGAAGATGGAAGACCAGAACTCTAACCTCCGACACTCCGTTGAACACCAACACTTAGAATATTTTTCATGTAAACCTGTCAAACTTTGGCCCTCGGGCCTTCCACCTGACACCTGCCTTGTAGAAGACCAAAGATAAGAAGACCAAACTCTAAAACTCTGTTGAAGATGAAAACACTTCAATACTTACGCAAATTTGAGCCTGAGGGGAAGCACAATGGAAGGAGGAAGCCCAAAACTCTGACCTCCTCTAAAGGGAATAAACACAAGGGAACACTTAGAAAATTTTTGACTTAGTCATTATTTGGATTCCTATCTTGCATTTTCAAAAGGCAAACACATGAAAACCTATGGAAGATAACTCTGATCGGTTATAAACTATAGGTTCAACAAAGAGGGCACAAAAGTGGGATTTCAAGATGGATTTTGGGGCAAAATGGGCACTTTTGGAATTGATAATTTTGGGTGTCAACACAAGGTATGCCTCAGAATCCCTTAACCAATAATATTCCATTTTCATTATCTGCTTCAAACATCCCTACTTGGCACAATGCACCTTGGTATAACATGCCACAGCAACCTTGGGCAACTATGCCAACTAGATGGAATGAACAACAGGGGGTATGGCCACAGCAGCCATTCCAAACCTCAAATTATAATCCATACTGGCAAGCCAATCAAAACCCATGGTCACAATAGTGGTGTAAAAAATTAGTCTTGGCAAAACTCAAATATGAACTACCTACAGCCATAGCAAGCCCTGCCTCAACAACCTATCATTATGCCAAATGTAGCTTCACCTACTCCTATTCCATCTAGAGCCACTCATTTCTAGCCCAACCTGCACCAAATCCTAACAACAAGCTTGTTCAATAGACTTATACTAATGAAACCATCCAATACCCAACTTATACAGTTGAGGTTAGTGATCTTCACCTGCGCTCAGGAAAAATACTTGCTAGACCTTCATCTCCACTTATCATGGAATGTGTTAATGAAGAACCAACCTCTGACACTAACAATCATTTGAATAACCAGCATAGCTCTCCTGAGAAAACATCACCATAGGAAGAAAACATTACTAGGAACCCTCCATTTCCAAAATTATTAAACATATAGACAACACCACCTCCATCTGAAACTAACTTTGATTTCATTGGGAAATTAAAAAATGTCTATGTAAAAATTCCCCTAATCCAAGCTATAAAGGATGTACCTATATATACCAAAGCTATAAGGGAACTATGTCTTAAGAAACTAGGAAGAAAGAGAAAAGATCCTTAGACAGTGTATGTTATAGGACAACTTGTTGATATCATATTAAGCAAATTGGTTGTCCCAAAATATGCAGATCCTGGAAGCCTTGTAGTTGATGTGAGCATTAATGACACCCTTATTAAAAACACTTTAATTGACTTGGGTGTAACCATAATGTGATGACAAAGGAAATAATAAATAATCTTCAATTGATTAACTCAAGACCTACTCCAACAGTCTTATAGCTAGTAGATAGGTCAACTGTCAAACTTGAAGGGGTCATTGAAGATCTAGTGATCACATTAGATTCATGGGAATACCCTACAAACTTTATGGTTCTGCAGCCCAAAGCCAACTTAGGAGGATATCTACTCATCCTAGGGAGACCTTGGTTGGCAACAATAGATGCCTTCATAGGATGCAGGTTTGGGAATATGATAATTTCCAATGAGAATATAACTAAGAAATTGGTCCTTTATAGCCTGGCATAGCCTTTTACTAATGTGGAGCAACCTATTTGACTAGACCTAGAGGATACCGACCAATATTCTCTTCAGACATTAATATCAATTGAATGAAGCCCATTGTTAAATATCCAAGATGAGGATGAAGTGCTTTCCAATGTGGTACAAAACACTTATGGAAGGGACCAGCAACAAGACCCATGTGTAGTATGCCTAACTTGCCCATTGCATAATATCATGCATTCAATCAACATGTAAGCCTATGCTTCTAGTACCAGCATGTTTCATCATTTGTTGCCCCATAGTTGTAGCCTTAATTTATCAGGACTAGATATTGCTTTTGTTATGACATTTGTAACACTAGTTGACATTACACAAGCAAGACACTTAATATCAACAGTCAATTGATAGTTGTGCAACAATCTGAACTGATAAAAATGTTGCAAACTCACAAAACAACATTTGCCTGGGATCATCATGATATGAATGGCATGGATCCTAACCTCTGCATGCATTAGATATACATCAATGAGGGATGATGTTAGTGTGAATAGGGATATTACCTAACCAATTATTTCCCTTGTTGTGTGGATAATTCATATTATTTAACTATTTATTAGTTAAATAATATTCACTCACATATTCACACGTTAAGTTGACTTAGTGAGATTTCTAGGAGTCTAGTTGTGTGTTGAGTTATTGATTGGTGGAGTGAGGTGTCTTATCCTCCACATGTGTAATTAGTTGGTATCCTCTAATTGTCACATGTTGTAGGACACTCTCCACCTTTCTAGCTCTCACCTTGTATTTATAAGCAAGGTATCTCTTTTCATTTTGTAATGAAGAGGGAAGAATGAATGAATGAATGTAATGAAGGCTGGAGCTATAGTTCTCTCATAATACTATTATGCCATTGAATATTTACATTATTCTCTCATTGTACTGTTATGCTGTTCATTTCATTTGCATTACAGTTTACTAATTCTAGCTCTTTCAATTTGATTTTGGGTTATATTCTTTTTCAAGATTCTAAAATGGTATCAGAGCATATTTTGAAATATTAGATTCATTGTTTGAGAGTACAAATCATGGTGGATCTTGATAGTTGAGTATGCTATTCTCTTGCATCTATTGATGACCTTGAGAATTAGAAAAATTTGATATAAATACTAGATTTGGAGGATTTTCTTCTTTGTGGCATTGTATTACAGGTTTCAACATGTCTTTGTTTGACTTAGGTGGCTGATTCAACTTCAACATGCCATTTTTTAATTGTTGGAGACTTTTTTTGCACTAGGTCCACATCTTCTGCATGTTAGATCCAAAAATGTCTTCTGTGTTTTGTTCGTCGTATCAAAAAATGATCTAGGTATCTTCCAGATTTTGCATGTAGGAAATAGATCATCTACTATTTTAATTAGAAAGTTTCTATAGGACCCCTCTCCATTGAGCTTTTCAATTTGGCAGTCCAACTTCAAGCACCTATATCTTTCTCATATTTGCTCTAATTTTTTAGCATTTTTTTTTATTTAGGCTAGAATTTTGCAGGCTTCACTGTGGTGGAATCAATTTGCTCTTTTGGTACCTAGTTTAGTGTAGTCACAGTAGGAGGGCTCATACAATGAATTGTTTGGACCGTGCAGCAAGAGTAAACACAATAGAAACAACTCAAGGAAATGGAACAAATGTAGATTCGGTCATTCAATATATCAAGGAATTCAAAATAGAGATCTGTCGGTAATATGCGGGCTTACAACTAGGGCTTAAAGGCCTGATTACATAGATGCACAAGATAAAGCTTTGAAGCTCCTTCACAGATAATCTAAACTATCAGATCTTTCTTATGTGAATGGCTACTTTCTTAATGATCTATTACATCTTTATATATCATCTCTAGACCAAAAGATTCCTCTGCATCGGCCAAGGAAGGTCTCAAACTCAAATGAAGAGTTGTAATGTGTTCTCAGATAGGTCAAACCTAAATGCATAGAACACTTCCTCAAATGAATGGAACAATGTGCAGACCCTTAGGGAAGGTCAGTCATGAGCCAAAGGACATTGAATGATGTGTCATTGAGATCCACAAGTCAAGGAATGATCCACAAGCCTTTTCCTTTAGCTGATTATCAAGAACTATTAGAATGCTCTACTTTGAGAAAATAGTCAACTTCTGATAGCAATATCTTTCCAGTGATTGCAAATGCTCTGAATTCTTGATATGTTGCAGATGAATGAATGTAGATGCTAATTCCAGATCCACAAGATGTGAAATGCCAAAACCAGACCACAAGCTGAAACTACTACTGACTGAACTGCTTGACCTAAACTAGAAAATGAAAGAACTGAAATGAAAACAAACTGAAATGCAAATGTTTTTGGTTGATGCAATATTACTCTTGAACTAGGGATGCTCCTACATCAAACATCAGGGGTTATTGAAAAAAAGTGAGTCCCTCACTTTGCCAGGGCTAAGGGAGAACCCAGACGGTCCACCTCAGCCTGAGAAATCCATGATGAATCTTCTTTAGGTCTGCTTTCCACTTTACAAGATATTCTTTGTATTATCTTCCTCTAGTGCTACGTCCAACTCTGATGTCCAAAATGTCTTCTATCTTCTTTGGTTCTTGTGGTAACTACTTCTTCAAGTCTTTTTCCATGCTGTCACTGGACTCTGCTTCACGATATTGATACAAGTCTGCAATGTTGAAAACAGGTGAAATACCCAATGTCTCCAGTAGCTCCACTTCGTATGCATTTCCTGAATCATATTTTCTGAGTATCCTACAAGGTCCAAACTTCTTCATCTTCAACTTGTTATATATCCCAACTGGAAATTATTCTTTTCTCAAGTACACCATTACTTCATCTCCCACCTCAAGTTCCTTATGTATTCTCTTCTCATTAGCCTTCTCTTTGTACTTACTGTTCATATCTTCCAAATGCTTCTTCACTTGATTATGCACTGTCTTCATATGATCTACAAATTCTTCTGCTTCTGCACTTCTCTTTTCTTCCATGCTAATATCCCTCAATTCTGTAATTCCTCTAAGATTCACTCTAGTAACAATCTCAAAAGGTGTTCTTTCAGTACTCCTATTTACTAAATTATTGTATGCAAACCCTGCTTGTGAAAGAATCAAATCCCAACTTCTAGTTTTGTCTCCGACCAAACATCTCAACAAATTTCCCAAACTCCTATTTACTACCTCTATCTATCCATTTGTCTGTGGATGAAAAGTTGAACTAAACTTCAAATATGTCTTCATTTCTTCCAAAGTGTCTTCCAAAAGTATCCAACAAACTTTGTGTCTCTATATAAAACTATACTCTTAGGTAATCCATGCAATCTTACAATCTTCTTGAAAAATAGGTCAGCTACATGCACTGCATCAGTTGTCTTCTTACAAGGTATGAAATGACCCATCATTGAAAATCTGTCAACCACTACAAATATTGAATCATGTCCTCTCTGTGTCTTAGGTAATCCCATTACAAAATCCATGCTTATGTCTTCTCATGGTCTTTCCAGTACTGTCAAAGGTTTATACAATCCAGTGTTCTGACTACTCCCTTTTGCAACTTGACAAACGCTGCAACTCTACACAAATCTCTAAACATCCTTATGTATTTGAGGCCAAAAGTAATTTTCACTCATCAAAGCTACTGTCTTGTCAATGCCAAAATGTCCTTCCAATCCACCATTATGCTTCTCTTTGATCAAATTATCCCTCATTGAACTTCTAGGTATGCACAACTGACTTCCTTTGAATAACATATCTTCTTGAATGAAATAGTCCAACCACTTACTTCTATATATCACAATAGGTTTCTTACATGCTTTTCAAGGTTCTACAAAATTAGTGTCTCCCTCATACATGTTCTTCAATTCATTAAAACCCAACACTTCAACTCTCATCTTTGTCAACAGGTTTCTTCTTCTACTCAATACATCAACAACTTTGTTTGATTTTCCATTCCTATTCTTCAACACAAAAGTATAACTCTACATGAACTCTACGCATCTCATATGTCTTTGATTCAACTTACCTTGACTGTTCAAATACTGCAAAGCTTGATAATCTGTAGACAACACAAACTCCCTAGGCAACAAGTAATGTCTCCATTTCTTCAAGGCTTGAATTATGACATAGAACTCCTAATCATAAACTGAATATCTTCTCCTTGCATCATTCAACTTCTCACTAAAATAAGCTATAGGTCTACCTTCTTGACTCAATATTGCTCCAATTGCATTGCCACTTGCATCACAATCAACTTGAAATACCTTATTGAAATCCAGTAATACCAAAACAGGTTGCTCTATCACTTTTTTCTTCAACAACTCAAAACTTTTATATGCTCCTGATGTCCACCTGAAATCTTTCCTGTCACCTCTCATTGTCTCTGTCATAGGGTTACAAACTCAACTAAAATTTCTGATGAACTTCCAATAGAAACTAGCCAAACCATGAAATGATCTAACCTCTCCAATGCTCTCCGGTGTAGGCCATTAAATTATTGCTCTCACTTTCTCAGGATCTATCTTCAATCCTTCTACAGAAATCACAAATCCCAAATATACCAACTCTTCCTTCATGAAACTACACTTATTGATGTTTATTAGTAATTTCTCTTCTCTCAACCTCTACAAAACTTGTCTAATATGCCACAAATGTTCTTCTTTTGTCTTACTGAAAAATCAAAATATCATCCAAATATACAATCACAAACATACCCAAGAATTTCTTCAAACCTTCATTCATCAACCTCATGAAAGTACTTGGTGCATTTGTCAGTCCAAAAGGCATCACTAACCACTCATACAATCCTTCATTTGTCTTAAAAGCAGTCTTCTATTCATCACCTTCTCTAATTTTGATCTAATGGTATCCATTCTTCAAGTCTATCTTTGTGAAATATCTTGCTCCACTCAAACAACCCATGATATCATCCATCCTAGGTAAAGGAAATATATACTTGACTGTGATCTTGTTTATTGCTTTGGAATCAGTACACATTCTCCACTCTCTATCTTTCTTTGGTGCAAGGACTACAGGTAGTGCACAAGGACTCAAACTTTCTCTGATCAAACCTTTCCTCAACAACTCTTGTATCTGTCTATTCAATTCTTCATTCTCTGCTAGTGTCATTCTATGTGTTGCTTTGTTAGGCAAACTTGCTCCTGGTATAAGATCCATGTGATGATGGATACTCCTTATAGGTGGTAATCCTTCAGGTACATTATCTGATATGATGTCTTCATACTCTGTTAGCAACTCTCTTATCTCATCTGGTTTAGTTTCTCTCTTCACTACTTCAGGTGTTTTAGGAATCAAGGCGTAACACATATTTTCTTGTTTCAAACCATCCAAAAATTTCCTTCCATCTACCAAATAGATTCTAGCATTTCCACATACTACATCTTTAGGATCATCTTCCAAAGGAATCAAAGTAATTCTTTTCCCATTGGTTGTTATAGTATATGTATTATTTCTCCCATCATGCATATCTTTTCTATCATACTGCCAAGGTCTACCCAACAAGATATGACAAACATCCATAGGCATAATATCACACAAGACTTCATCATGATAAGATCCAATATGAAATTTCACCAAACATTGTTCACTCACCAATACCTTATGATCATCCTGAATCCATGCTATCTGATAGGGCTTAGGGTGTTTCAATCTCTCCAACTTCAACTTTGTCACCATCTCCTCTAAAACTAGGTTATCTAAACTACCACTATCAATCACAACTTTACAACACTTACCTCCTGATTTGCATCTGGTTCTATACAGACTCTTCCTTTGTGATGGTTCCTCATTTGTCTCTACTTGAAATAATGTTCTCCTCATCACCAATGATTCTCTTTTCTTTGGTTTGCCAACAGAACTAGGTGATCTTATAGGTTCTTCTTCAACATAGGCTGCTCTTCCACTATTTTTTGTCTTCTTGCTTGTACTACCCTAATTACATTCAAATGTTCTATGTCCTTCACCTCCACACTTGAAACAAGTACCTCTAAATGTCATTTTATCAAATGCTCTTCCTTCTCTTTTGTATCCTTCATTCTGGTATGCACTAGGGTTTCCTTTCCAGTAAAAATTTATGTCATCTCTTTGGTAAGCATTGTTATCTCTGTCATCCTTTCTAACTGGGCTATCAAACTTGTTCTGCTCCACAAATGATTTATCACATCCATAAAATGTTGTACCTCTCTAAAATTTACCTCCTCTGCCTCTCTATCTCTGATCATGTCTTTTATTTAGCTTCTCTTCAACTTTCAGGGCAAACTGATATGCTTCTTCCAAAGATGTCATCCTTACCAAACTTAGTTCCTCTTGAATGTTCAATCTCAGTCCATTGATGTATCTTGCCACTTTCTCCTTGCTTGCTTCAATATGTCTTGTCCTTATGATCATCTTATGAAATTCTTCAATGTACTCCTTCATAGATTTCTCCTTTTGTCTCAGGTTTTACAATCTTTTCAATAGCTCCAACTCATAATCAGCAACTATGAACTAATTCTTCAACTTTATCACCATTCGGTCCCACTTTGTAATCTTTTCTTTTCCTCTTCTGTTTCTTTCCAACTGAACTTCTTTCCACCATATAGCAACATGTCCTTTCTACTTTGTCTTTGCAAATTTTGCCTTTTCTAGGTCTTCTACCTCCTCATATTCAAAGTATTCTTTCATATCATTTATCCAATCAATCAACTCTTCTGGATTCAAATTACCAGTGTAGTTCGGCACATCAACTCTAGGTCTTTTCCCAATCTTTGAATAGATGGAAACATCTTTATCTAATCTGATTCTTTTTCTTTATTACCTTCTATGGTTTCACCAATTTGTTCAGCAGACTAAAATTCTTCCTCATCATCACTTTCAACATTAGGTCTAGGTGTCAATCCTCTTCGCCTATCTTCTTCAATAGAATCCAAACAAATTCACATTGTTCTCATCAATTACATCATCTCATCCATTCTATTAGCCATTGTACCAATAGGAGGAACTCTTTGCAGTGGCATCTTCCTAGGATCAAGTACAAACTGCCTCAAATTTGGCAATCGGGCTACAGCGATAACTGCCTCTCAATCGGTGATCAGTTGTGCATAGGTAACCTACCTCAGATCAGTTATCTACTTACAACAAGATCTTATGGAATTCCTTCTTCAATTCACTCCAAAGAATCAAACTTTTGCTCTCTAAGATTTGAACTTTCACTCTGATACCACTAGGTGCAGTCACAGTAAGAGGGTTCATAGAATGAACTATCTAGACCATGCAGCAGGAGTAAACACAATGGAAACAACTCAGAAATGGAACAAATGTAGATTCAGTCATTCAGTATATCAAGGAATTCAAAACAGAGATCCATCGGCAATATGCGGGCTTACAACTAGGGCTCAAAGGCCTGATTACATAGACACACAAGATAAAGCTTTAAAGCTTCTTCACACATAATCTAAACTATCAGATCTTTCTTATGTGAATGGCTACTTTCCTAAGGATCTATTACATCTTTATATATCATCTCCAGACCAATAGATTCCTCTACGTCGGCCAAGGAAGGTCACAAACTCAAATGAAGAGCTATAACGTGTTCTCAAATAGGTCAAACCTAAATGCATAGAACACTTCCTCAAATGAATGGAACAATGTGCATACCCTTGAGGAAGGTCATTCATAAGCCAAAGGACATTGAATGATGTGTCATTGAGATCCGCAAGTCAAGGAATGATTCGCAAGCCTTCACCTTTAGCTAATTATCAGGAACTGTTAGAATGCTCTGCTCTAAGAAAATAGTCAACTTCTGATAGTGATATATTTTTAGTGACTGATCCAAATGCTTTGAATTCTTGATATGATGTAGATGCTAATTCCAAATCTACAAGATGTGAAATGCCAAAACCAGACCACAAGCTAAAACTACTACTGACTGAACTACCTGACCTGAACTATAAAATGAAAGAACTAAAATGCAAACAAACTGAAATACAAATGTTTTTGGTTGATGTAAGATTAATCTTAAACCAGGGATGCTCATCTATCATGGTTTGTCCAAAAATTATAGTTTTTCATCACTATACCTGAGTAGTCCTTGTTTTCAGAACTTCAAAGGCTTCGTTTGGGCTCATACGATAACATTTTTTGGTGCAATTTTTTTGAAAGTGCATGATTTTTTGAGAACTTTTGAGATCTTTTATCAGTTTGATCTAGTTGTTGGTCAGAATTGTACTTTCAGATTTAGCATAATCTTGGCTTTTAATTGTACCAAAATTAAAGACCACTATGCTATTTTTTCTTGTGGCAATTGTAATTGGACTGATAATAAATTCCCACAATCATTTATTACTAAGGGGCTCTTTGATTGAGTAAAAAAGGGGGGTTGTGTCCTATGTGCTCTACTTGAGTTACAAGGTTAATCTTTTGATGGTTTGATCTCTATTCATGTTTGAGAAGATATCATGAGATTTTATATTCATCCTTCTGTGATAAATCTAAACAAGGATAATTATGAGTCTTGGAAAAAAGGCATCGTCACACATTGTAGGTGGCTCAATCTTTTGCATTATCTTTATGGCCTCATACCTAAACCAGATTCACCTCAAAAGAAAAATGCATGGGCAAATAGGAATGATCATATTGTAGGATTGATTGGTTCTAGTGTTGATAATGACACTATGTGGGTTGTTTTGGACATTGATTGTCCATGCACACTTTGGACTAAGATTTGGAAGAACTTTGGAAACCCACATATATCTCCATTCCCAGATGATCCTACAATGGATTGCCTCATACCCATTGATGATGCAGATAATATGCCCTTTGATGATAATACAGAAGAGGAGCTTAAATATCTAGTAGGACTTGATTGTTCTTATATTACTTCTCTCTCTCCTTCTATTGAGATCATTGCTTCACCAGCACTTGTTGTTACTTCAAAGGTCAGTGATGTTCCTTCAAGAGCTTCTAGTGATTCTTTACAATAGGATATTGAGATGACATCTCCTCTAGCACGTATTGCTTCATTAGAGTTCAGTGTCGTTCCTTTGAGAGCCTCCAAGAACTCTTTGCACCAAGACATCGAGGATTTATCTCTTTCATCTATAGTAGAGGATACCCCTACAGTACCTACTACTACTTCTGAGTTCAGTGATGCTTCTTCGAGATCTTCTAGTGATTCTTTGCAGTAGGATCATTTCAGTCTTCCTAGTTGGGATTCCTATTTAGTAGACATATCATCTTTGTTTGTGGAGTCTCACATTGTTGATTTGGAAGACACATTTGAGGGGTTATCTCTCCTCTTTGATGATAGTACACATACACTTTCTATTTCTACAGAGTTCAAAGAGGCTTCACCATGGGCTTCTAGTGATTCTTTGCAGGACATCTTGTGGGATTTGTATTGTAACCACATTGCATGCATTGTCATTCCACATCCATACAACAGTTCTTTGGATTCTGTTCTTCATCAGTCTTCACATGTTTTTGAGAGGTCACTTGTTTCAGTTAGGCCTGACCCTCCTAAGTTGATAGTGACTCATTTTGACATCAGCATGAAGACATTTGAGTAGTGTTCTAAGATAGGATATATCATGAGACTTCCATCCTCACCTTGCTTAATCGAATGGGAGTTATTTCAGCATTCACCATTGGAGTTGTTTCTTCCTAAGGGGAGAAATGTCATTTGCCACAAATGGATCATCTTAAGTATTCATGTATGGGCATCCTCTTTTGGGATAGGAGCTACTTCATTATGGGGGGGACTTTTTCCTCACAAGGGGTTTTGTTCTCATATTATAGAGAGTTTTTTATCTTTACTCTCTCTATTCTTGGGGGTTGTTTTTTCTCTCTTTTGGGGAGGAGTTTTTTCCCACTAGGTTTTCTTCTTTTCTCTATTTGTGAGAGATTTTTTGTACTTGGGTACATAACATGGCCTTTTAGCTGGGACCCATTCTTGCATTTTGCATTCTTGTTTTAGACAGCTTCTCCGTAAGTTGCACTTAAGGGGGGTGTTAGTGTGAATAGGGATATTGCCTAACCAGTTATCTCCCTTGTTGTGTGGATAATTCATATTATTTAACTATTTATTAGCTAAATAATATTCACACGCATATTCACATGTTAAGTTGACTTAATGAGTTTTCTAGGAGTCTAGTTGTGTGTTGAGTTGTTGATAGTTGGAGTGAGGTGTCTTATTCTCCACATGTGTAATTAGTTGGTATCCTATAATTGTCGCATGTTGTAGGACACTCTCCACCTTTCACTCCACCTTTCTAGCTCTCACCTTGTCTTTATAAGTAAGGTATCTCTTTTCATTTTGTAATGAAGAGGGAAGAATGAACGAATGAATGTAATAAAGGTTGGAGCTATAGTTCTCTCATAATGCTATTATGCCATTGAGCATTTACCTTATTCTCTCATTGTACTGTTATGTTGTTCATTTCATTTGCATTACAGTTTATTGATTCTAGCTCTTTTGATTCTAGGTTATATTCTTTTTCAAGATTCTAACAGATGCATGCTAGTTAGGCAGCCTCAATGGAGAATGAACAATGTTGTAAGAGACATAGTGAAGAATGAACTGCAAAAAATATTGGATGCAAGATTTATATATCCTATATCAGATAGATAATGGGTATCCCCACTAGTCATAGTACCAAAAAAGGAGGTAAGTGGTGGGTTTGTGTAGACTACAGAGAATTGAATACAACCACTAGGAAATATCACTTTCCTCTTTCTTTCATTGACCAGGTATTAGACTCCTTGGCAGGGAAGAAATATTTTTCTTTCCTAGATGGATTCAGTGGCTATAATTAGATCAAAATAGCCCTAGAGGATCATGATAAGACTACATTCACATCTCCATGGGGGACCTATGCCTATTCAATCCTTCCATTTGGACTCAGTAATGCACCTGCAACATTTCAAAGGGCTATATTAAGAATCTTTTCTAATTTTTCCCATGACTCTATGGAAGTGTATATGGATTATTTCACCACTTATGGAGATTCTTATGAAGAAGCACTAATAAACTTGGAAAAAGTCCTTCAAAGATGTCAAGATCATAACCTGTCTCTTAGTCATGAAAAATGTTTCATGATGATGGAATAAGGAGTAGTGCTTGGCCACTTTGTGTCCAAGAAAGGCATTCAAGTGGATCCAAATAAAAATGAAATCATCTCAACATTGCCTATTCCTCAAAAGCAGAAGGATGTCAGAAGCTTTTTTGGCCTTACAAGATATTAAAAGAGATTTATAAAATATTTTAGTAAGATAGTTGCCCCTCTATTTGTCTTACTCTCTAAAGATGTGGAATTTAATTGAACAACTAAATGTCAGGCAACATTTGAAAAACTTAAAAAATCATTGACAAAGACACCTATACTCAAAGGACCTAATTGGGAAATACTTTTCTATATTCATAAAGATGCCTTTGACTTTGTTGTAGAGGCTGTGTTAGGACAAAAGGAGGGAAATTTGGAATATGCCATTTAGTACATCAGTAAAAATGTACAAGGTGCTAAACATAAATATACTATTACAAAGAAGGAAATGTTAGCTATTATCTATGCAATCAATAAGTTCAGACACTATATCACTGGGTATTCTATTTTTGTTCATACTGACCATGCACCAATAAGGTATCTGATGAACAAACTAGTGGTAAGTGGAAGATTGGTTAGATGGTTGTTGCTACTTCAGGAATTTGATATTACTATTGAAGACAAGCCTGGAAAGGCCAATGTTGTTGTCAATTTCCTCTCTAGGCTACCTACTTGTAATGAAGATCCATTTATTGATGACTCATTTCGTGATGAACACTTATTTACACTAACACATACAAATTCCTTGGTATGTAGATATAGCCAATTATCTAGTTGTAGGAAAAACATCTCCACATGTTCTTTCACCAAGAGAGAGGCACCACCTAGTTGAATATAGTTTTCCCTATTTCTGGGTAGTTGGCTACCTCTTTCACACATGACCTGATCATGTCATGCGCAGATGTATCAAAAAAGATGAAGTATATGACATTCTCAAGGCATGTCATGATGAACCTTATGGGGGACACTTTACAACTCAGAGAACAATAGTTAGGTTCTTAACTACTAGATACTACTGGCCAACCCTGCACAAAGATACAAATCTCTATACAAGGAGATGTGACTATTGTCAAAGGATGGGTAGACCTACAAGAAGTGATGAGATGCCCCTGCAGCCACAATGGGTGGTAACACTATTTGATAAATGGGGCATTGATTTTATTGGGCCCATTAATCCTCCCTCTAATAATAAAGAGTATATACTAGTCTACACTGATTACCTAACAAATTGGATGGAGGTGAAAGCTCCAAAGGTTGCCTGAGATAGTAAGGTTGCCACATTCCTATATAAGGAAATATTTACAAGATATGGAGTACCAAAGGAAATAGTTATAGATCAGGGACCATAGTTCACATTAGCCCTGATTGCTAGTCTTATTCAAGAATATGAAATCAGACATAAGAAGTTCACTCCCTATCATCAATAATCAAATGGCCAAGTTGAGGTCACAAATAGGGAAATTGAGGCAATATTAACAAAGACAGTCATATTACACCAAAAGGATTGGGCAGGTAGACTTAGAAGCAGTTTGGGCATACAAAACTACATGGAAAACAATAATAGGGTATACACCCTATGAACTAGTCTATGGAAAGAATGTTATCCTTCCTATTGAGTTTGAATACAAAACATTGTGAACTACCATTCAACTTGGGATGGATTTATCCACATCTCAACAAGAAAGGTTGCACTAGCTTAATGCCTTAGAGGAGTTAAGGATGGAAGTAGTCCACCACACTGAAAGAATCCAAAATCAAAGTATCAAATGACATGACCACTACATCAAAACCAAAGAGTTTTAGGAAGGTGATTGGGCCCTACTCTATGAATCCAGATATAAGGACCATAAAGGCAAATTGAAAACCAAATGGCTTGGTCCTTATGAAATTAGGGAAGTTTTTCCCAATGGTGCAGTCCAACTTAAAATAACTGATCCAGTCAAATTTGCACTCATGGTTAATGGACACCACTTGAAATTATATAAGAAGCCATTAGATAAAGACAACTTTCTCCAGTAGTTGAGAGGACATATGGATACACAAGTTTCACAACAGTCCCCACTAGATGCAACATGCATACCAATCATAGCTGCTCCTAGAAATACAATAGCAAATGAAGCCACCAGCTTGACTACATTCACTCCTCAGGTATGATTTTCTATAATCCTTGTAAATAAATAAAAATCAAATATATATATATATAAATTAAAAATTAAAAAATAAAAATAAAAATAAAAAACAAAAAAAAAACAAACACCAAACACCATCACCCACAAGCTCCACTGAATAAGCTTCCTTATATCTAGTTGAAGATCATTGATAGCACCTACATCCACTCTACTCAAGGGACCTATAGCCAAAAGATTTTCTAATATTTTATGGGACCTGTACCATTCCACCTACATGCATCATCTACATGTTCGTCAGTGTTCAAAAGGTATATATCTCACAACTGCTATTAATTAACATTTAATACGATTTCTTTTGTAGCATTATTATATCACCTAATCATTAATTCAACTAGTGTGCACAATTCAAAATGCTTTCAATCCTATCTTATGTACATTCACCTTGTCATCACATTTGCGGACAAATGTCACCTTAGTTGGGGGGATTTCATACACAGAAATGATTTGAAATGATTTCACATACATCACTCAAGCCAAAACCTCTCATTTCATAATTACTGACTATCCGTTGCATACCATACACAATCAAGCAAGATAACAATTGGTAAATGCAGTGGCCAAAAAATAGGGAATTGAATTTGCAGAGTGAAAATTGGGTTTAGCAAGAGATATTTTTATAGCAACTAGGCACACAAGTGAATCACAGCTAGATGGAAACCACAGAGTATCACACGATGGGTAGAGAACCAATCAGAAAAGAACCTATAGATCATACAACATTATTTACTAACCTAGATTGTAGGCCTATCTTCCAACAAGCTAGATGGTTGGACTATTTTCTTAAGCTGACTGAATATAACAAAGCCATGACTCAACAATTTGTGAGGACGTTTCAAAATAATGAAGCTACAGTCAGGGGATTGCGGGTTGACACATTTGAAGTTGTCATTACAGAGGTAACAAGGTTACCTACAGCTGGAGAAGAGTTCCCTATGAAATATGATGCCATTGCAACAAGGCTTGAATTTATTCAACCAAGAGAAAGAATAGAATCTTCATCACAAGGTACCAAATGTGTTTCTTTACCCTGTTTATGGGTTTCTATTGCTACTTACATTATTAAGTATCTGACCTAAATGGGAGAGAATCATTTTTGTATACTATGCATTTTAAGCTTTTAAGTCATCTCTGTCATGGGAGGGTTGTGAATGTCCCAAACTTCTTGTTTAATCTATTGAAAAGAATGTCTTCCGAGTATAGGAGAAAAGGTAACCAGTCATCACTATCTCATGATGGCCTAGTCATATTATTGGTGAAGATAAGTATGTCTATTTAGTTTCCTGACATTTCTTGGGAATGTTTTCTTAAGATCAACCACATTGATGAGGGACCCTTAAGGGTTGAACTAGTTGGGAAAATGAGGCACAAGTAGAGAATGTATAGTCGGGAGAAGGGAAGGAAGCACCTGCAGCCTCTTCCCAACCAATGGCTTCACCTACCCACTATCCTGCCACTATTCCGGAGCACTCAGCTCCAAGTACTGATAACCCCATGAACGAACCTACAAAGTCTCCCACACTTGCAGCTTTGCCTATATCAACCCCTTTTCCAGAGCATACACCCTTACAAACCTATAGCCACATAAAGCAAAGTGAAAAATGAAATTTGTAGCCTAAAACTACCAGCTCATCACTCGCATCACCAAGGACTTCCTGAAATCTTCCTTCTACCTCAAAGCCCACTAAAAAGAGAAAAGCATCCTCTTCCCGCTCTAAGGCCAAAAAGAAACAAAAAGTGACCACTCAAGTGCTCAGGCTGCCTGAAGGACAAAGGAGCTAAAGGAGGAAAAATCCCTCTTAAACAAAAGAAATTGGTTGATGTGCAAACTGACACAAACTCAGAAAGGCAACACTTGTTTGTTAATAGGGAACAGTTGAATGTAGCCCAATCACTTATCATGGAAATTGACATAGAATCAAAGGAAGAGGACTTATACACAGCAAGGAAATGACATCAACCTCCCCCTGATACACAGAACTGAGAGTTGTTAGCTTCTCCAAATGAAATTCAAATATAAGAGTTGTTGGATTCTAAGGAGAAAATAGAGGAAAAGATAGATGAGTTGCAGGTAGCTCTTCAGAATATTGTAGCATTGGAGAAAGAATTGAAATAATATCAACAAAATAAAACTGGGTTAAATGAGAGAGTTAAGAGATTGGAAGATCAGTTGCATGTTTACCAACAACAGGGAACAAGACTAGACCATTTGGCTCAATTGGTCATCAAAGAAATCAATCAAATAATTCTAGAGTTTGTGTAGCAATAGGAACAATAGGAGGAACCTACACCATCAAATTTGTCAACTGTTACTTTGCAACTATGGGGTAAGATAGATGAAATGGTAAAGGACTAACATGAAATGAAGGAAAAGCACAATAAAGAGATTGAGGACAAAAAATACATAAATAAGAAGACTAAAGTTTAAAATGGATAGGATGACAGATATGACAGTCCAGCTTATGAGATATGGACCACCTACAAGGGTTTACACCCTTTATTTACAAGAACAATATTTGAGTTTTCAGTTTAGTCAGCTTTATAGTGATGCTCATGTTTCTCTTTTCACACCTGATTTATTTTTGATAGCCTACTAGAAATCTACCCTTGAAATGTAGAACCAGTTATGTGAAATTTATCTACATGAATTGGTATTCCCTGTGATACCAATTAGAATCCAATATTTGTTATTGGGGATGTGCAATTAAAAGCCCGAGCATCATTCATATAGAATGAGCATAGGAGAGGGATCCTTCAGTAACAATATAATGATAGGGAGAAATTCATTCCTCTCAAAATTAGGGCAGAGGCCGTAGATCCCAATGGGATAGTGGTAGAATGGATTAACCTTATTGAACGTCCTGAGGTGGAAACAAAGCTCCTGGAATGCAAGGTAATGGACTATAAAAAATTTAGGGAATTAGCTGAGGATATTGGTAAGGAGGCGTTGAGCTTCTCAAGAGGTAGATGGAATGAGTTGACACTAGCATTGAAAAGGAAAGAGCCCCACTCGATGTTCAATTTCTCAACAACAATCACTAAGGCACGGAGGTATATCAGATCAGATAATGAGCATGGGATTACTTCGCTGCCTTTGGTGTTTCATCCTCCCCTACTCCTGTCTCCAATCCCACATTGGCAGGAATAGCACACCTCTCAGGTAGCAGAGCGGGCCAGATGGAACTAGTTGGCAGAGCAGAAGGGTTTCTATCTCAAACAAGATAGAGGGGTCATGGAACCCACAAATTGTAGAGAAATTGCTCTCCAATATAATCAAAGGCCTTAGTCGTTGGAGGACCAACAACATGTTTAGTTAGGGGGTGTGATGAGGCTATACTTTGTTCTATTTCTCTTGCTTTAGTTCATGCTTTTTAAAGACATTCCTAGACTTTTCCATACATTGTCTATGCTTATAATTATCTTTAAGACACTGAAAGAATTAAGAATAGTACATGATATGTTGGTGAATGACTATGTGTGAATTAATGATTGTTCATAAGATGCGATAGTAATTTCTGTTAATTTTAGTAGTTTGTGATGTATAAATATTATATGGTGAACTAACCCCTATGTAGCAAGCATGTGGTTACATATGATGGAGACCATCTATCAGCGCACAGCAAAGGAGGTGTTTTCATCTACAATAGATAATGCAGTTACCCGTAGCCAAAGGAAAAGGATTCCAAATTGAGAGGGCATGAGTTAACCATAACCCCCCATTCCTCAATGGTTTTTCCTTCAACAGTTAACACAGTTGTGAATAATTAAGGAATCTCAAATCATGGTCCATGTTCTATTTTCGATTATGATTGTCTTCATGATGACTAAGAAGAGTCATAGTGGGACTGTGATGTCTAGTTATCTTTGTGATAGTTAGTCTCCTATTTCTAGTTTGATTAATACTAATGTTTTCTCCTTGTGTTTGTGGGAGAATGGATGAGTATAGGATTAGTTCCTTATAAGTTTTATTCAATTAGGAAAATCAGATCTTGTCTATTTATATGTTAGATTTTGTATATGATAGGAGGAGGTAAAAAAAGAGATTTTATTGCAAATTTGGTATTGCATTACATTTTTAGCTTTTAATAAAGAAACATAGATTCGGATTCAGTCAATGATTTGTTGATACATAAGTGATCTAGTTTAGATTTTGTTGAGATTACAGTCACTCAAGCAAGGGCCACTTGAGGTAATGGTGGTTCTCTTATATGTTTATGTTGATTAGTTCATGTTGTTAGTTTATGTTTATGTGATTAGTTCATATTGTTAGTTTATGCTTATGAGGATTAGTTAATATTGTTGATCTACATTGTTGGTTTAAGGTGATCACCGACTTAGTGTATAGAATGTTTCTCTGTTTTGAGTTACATAGAATGTTTTGCCAACTGAATAAAGCATTGATTATTTCTTAATAACATTACCTACTTGTAGTAATTGTTATTCCTTTCCCATAGTTTGTTTCTATGCATAACTTATAGATTACAATTCAAGAATCCTTGACTGTACACATAGTACGAGCACCATCCAAGAAGAATATGATTCCCTAGTTTGACAATCTAAATGTAACACATTATAACCAATAGGTTGCTTGATATAGGATCTGTTGGTTTGTCAAGTTGTGTGCATGCCCTCTTTGCATCAATGTATTGGTTAATAATGGAGTTTGACATCAACCATGCATGTGAAGGTCCACATTTGACTATTGGCATCAAGGGGCCACAACATCAAACAAGTACTAGAAGCTCCTACAATCACTCATATGGCTACAGGATAATCAATCAACCAAACATCAACGAGATCTCCTAGAACACAAGGAAAGGATAAGGTTATGGGTCAAGCATCTCAAAGAATAGATGGTGTAAAACAAAGCCTATTCCATATATTCATTAGATGAGATGATGATCCCAAAGACCAAAAGAAGAGAAATATTAAGAAGGTGGATCAACCACCTACAAAGAACATGATAAAAAAGAATAAAAAGGAAACCAAAGAATAGTCAGTACCTAGTGCAACTCAATAATAGGCTCTCACAGCTCCTGTATAAGTACTTCTCTTCCACCCCTTCTCTCTTCTCTCCCCATTCCTACTCTACTTATTGCACTAGTTACTACCACAACTTCCTCTCATTTTGCATCAAACCAACCACTTCCACCCTTTTCACTAAAAGTGATTCCCTCAACCCACTTGTTCCTCCTATGCCATAATCTCTATACACTCTAATCCTCCACCTCCATTTTTTCTCCCTCACATTCCCATTGTAGTTGCTATTAGAGTTGTCTATGATTGGAGCCACCCAAGACCTAGGACTTCATGAAAGCACAAGAGATCAAATGAGAGAATAATTCTATTCTATTAATGAATACAAAAGATTGTTAAAAGATTGTTGTTACAATGTACATGATATGCCTTGCTTATAAAGACAAGGATGAAATGTAGGATGTTGTAGTCATGTGACAAGTGTCTTAATCCTATGACATGTCACAACTATAGGATAAAATGCCAACTATAAACAACTATCAACAACTAGACACAACTAGAAACATCTAGTAGACTCACTAAGTCAACTTAACATGTGAATTATGTGTGATGTGTGAATATTATTTAACTAATAAATATTTAAATAATATGAATTATTCACACAAGGGATAAACTGAATAGGTAATAACTTTGTTCACACCAACAATTGTTTCTCAAATGCAATAATAATATCTACATTTTCCTCCATACTACTATCCTCAACAAACCCCTCCTACTAGAAATTTCCCACCACCAACTAGTAATTACCATCTCCCAGCTTTCAACCACGCACAATCTCCTTCCAAAAATGTTTTGACTCACAATAGTTGTTAATACCCTTTCCTTCACCCCATCCTATGTAGATCCCCACATCCCAAACTATAACCCCAGATTCACAACTACACAATCGGTAGCCCCATCTACTCACACACCTACCTCAAGAGCTGCATATCCTTCTTAAGCAATCACAATCATGCGAGATCCTACTTTGTACCAACAACAAATGTTACAAGTTAAGACCATGTCTCAATAGAAGATGATCAAAGGAAATTCCAAGAAAGATATCACCCCAACATCTAGAAGAATCCACACAAAGTATGATCTGATGTAATAAGTCATCCACTTCACCCACTTTACTCCTATGATAGACAAGACTAAAGGACAAATGCAACCTATAGACTACCAAATAGAGGCTATAAACATAAGAATCAAGGATGCCATGGCACAAGAAAAAACTAAGTTCCTCTAGGAGGGAGCTAAGGTAGTTATTTCATTCCTTATCAACTAGGAGAGAAATATAAAAAGAGAGAGGAGTTGAATCAGGTAAATAAATAAATAGAGATATCAAAAGTAAATATAAATTCTCTTGAAGGACAAGTATCCACTAAGTCCAACGAGGCCATTGAGGCTAAAAGTGTAAAATCTCAAGATGTGAAGAATCACATCAAGGAGGCAAAAGTAAAGCTTGCAAAGGCTAGGTTGGACCTAGCAATTGTGAAAGGAGAAAGTGTCACCAAATAGGTGACCATATATTTCCTCACCAAGCAAGTAGAAGAGCTAAAGTCTTAGGTGGAAAACAATAGGTCTCAACGAATGAGCTAGGAAGCATGAAGTTGAAGCTAAGCACACAAGATAGCTCTACATGCTTGAGACCTAAAAGGACACATAGAAGCAAACTATCAAGGGGCTCACAAAGAAGATCAATGATCTAGAGTAGAGGCTAGAAGATACAAAAGAAGAGATCCAATAGCTCAACACCAAGATTGAGGAACTCAAACTCTCTATGGGATCTCTCAAGCTCATTTGTGCCCTTTGAAGAGCTTACTAGAAGGAAATTGAGTAGATCATGCTTGCCTTTACTCCAACATTTCATTTCATTAAGTATGACAAAACTCTCTACTCAATGGAGCAAAAAGAGATTGATGCAATAAAACTAACTCTAGCACCAGTTCTCAATGATGTCTGCACTACCATCACACACCTCTACAACATGAAGCCCCTCAAATTGGTCATAATTAGAATTCATAATCAATTTGCTACTGTCCAACAAATCAAAGATGCTATAGGAGTGTAGGGCACAACTAAGGGGTCATGGTGAATGCAATAGCAAAGATCTAGGCATATATACAAATGTTAATCAAGTGTGGTCTCCCCTCTCCTGTAGATGTAAATGTCAAAGTTTTATCTCCAAGTGCTTTCTAGGAGAGTATCAAGAGAAAAGGCCTTGATGAATAAGAGCTAGATGGGTTATCCCCTACATCAAAAATAGAGGAAATGTTGGCCTTAATCAAGCCAACTACTAACTTGGGAGTCACCCTAGTCCAAAACACTAGTTTGCAATCTTAGCCAGTATCTTATGAACATATGCTAGAGCTGGAGTAGAAATATAGCTTGATCAATAGGGTCAACCTACCCAAATATGAAGAATGGGTCACATTCTAATCTTCTTTGAGCCATTTGTAGGCAAGTAACATGAAAAATATGAATTTTTTAAAAGTTTTGTTATTGGTTGACTTTGTACTCAATGGATAAGCATGTCCATTTCTTTCCTTTTGCAAGTGAAATAACTCTTGAGAGTCACCAAAATTATAGTGAATCCTTCACTATAAGTGGCAAAATCATCTCACCTTTGAGTTCGATCAATAAAGATGCCCCACAACTCCCATGGGCCTCCCCAATCTCTTTTTGTTTCATAATTTTTGAGTTTTGACAAAGTTCTAGGAAATTCTAAGCCTCAAAAAACACACATCATATGATGCTCCAAGTTAGATCAAGATCTAATGGCTAGTAAGACTTTTTAAAGGAGGAAAAATAGGTTTCCCCAAGAAGCCCTTGTGTTGTGGTATGTGGCAAGGTGGTCAAGGTTCTAAAGGAAAAGGCACAACACAAAGGTATTAGTAGCCCCACTTACATGGTTAGTTCAAGTTACATCATTGCTTAACTAAGGACACATGGTGCACTCTTGAGGATTCCCACAAATACAAAAGATGAAGGCTCTCAAAAAACCTTATGGGTCACCCAATTTTCTAGCTATCAATTGATCTAATGGCCCATGTGTGATACACCATTGCAATGTAGAAATGCCTTGTCAAAGATCCTAGCTTCACAAAATCACATCTTATGACTCCTCATCATCCTAAGTACTCTACCATAATATATTAGCTATGGCAGGATCATTCTAGTACAAAATTCTAAAGTTTACAAAGTAGCACAGTGCAACATTCATAACCACCAACCAAATAGTACATAAGACAATCAGTTTCACTTACTAATGCCACGAAAGTGTAGTGTACTAGGCTATGAAGCCTAAGAAAAAATCTATTGAGGGACTTGCAGCCATGCCCAACCATCGATAGAAGCAATTAAGGTGCTGGAATGTGCAAAGGAGTCTTTTCTTCTAGGGATTTCAAATTTGAAATACAAAATGGGAGGGAAATGCACTGTTGGTTGGATAAATTAATCTATAAAATTTTGCTTGCATGCCAATTCATAGTTTAGATGATTCCTTGTACCATTGAGCTACAGAGCTTAATGTATTGGCTAATTCTCGAGGGATTACACTTGCATGGCTGAGCTTTTGACCCTAACATTTTAGTTGATTCTACCCTCTCTTACCCCCTATATAGGAGAGCTTCATTGTATGCTTATAGAAATGTATGTTGTGTAATAATGGTTGATCCATGAACTTAATAAGAAGCAAGCTATTCTCTACAAATAGATGGTTTATCTTTGTTCATCTTCACTATTATGTATGGATGTTTCTTTCTATTGATTATTGGAAGGTGAGCTATGAAGCTCTGCTTTGGTAGTTAATATTGTTCTCTATCCAATGTGAGCCTTTTGTGATGTTTTATTTACCATATGTAATCTCTAACTATTTTCACCCCCCAGCACAATAACTTTAGGCTTAGCTTAGGATAAATAAGGAGTTGGCCTTTCAATCCCACATATTGGCTTGCAAGTCATTCCTTGTCATGTATTCCTTTCCATTATTGGTGTTTCACATGTGGTGCATTTTGACCCTTGAGGGAAAAGCCTTAAAAACTCTTCTACTAGAAATGGCCAATATGTTCTAGCATGCCCAGTGAAACCTTAAGAATGTCGATGGAAACCAACCAACAATAAGCATGTATACATTGTTTTGAAAATGAAAACTTAAGAAAAATGTTTTGGTCGGTAAATTGTTACCTACAATTTTATCATTATGAACAAATGAATCATGAATCAAAATAAGGCCTATTGATATGAGTAGAATCCATGCCAATAATTAATTTTTAACCCCCTTATTCACTATTATAAATCTTGAATGAAAGGGCCCACATCATATATGTGATTTATATAATCATATCAATATCCAAGGAGGGAAATGCAAGTCTAATTTTTTTCTAAAACAAAGCATTAAAACCTTCTATGTTGTTGGCACTTGATCAATAATCAATCAAGGCTAATAAACTCTAATCATATTGTATTAGAACTAAGTCCTTGAATTGGAGTTAGAACCATTTTTTCTCATTTGGGTGTGGATGTGGATAGTGAAGTAGTACTAGTTTTTAAGAATTTGATGTCATATAATTTTCCCCTAGTTAAAGGTTGAGAGGTATGGAATTCATAAATATGTGGTTTTCTTTAATGTGTTATTATGTACTACAATATGTGGCGGTCTCCCCCAATTGAAGACAATAGGCAACTAATTCTAAAAATTATATCAAAGCACCTTGCTAACATAAGGAAAAATGTACAATTAAAATTTGTGATTTTAGGTGTGATAAAGTGCTACAGAAGTAGATTGGTGGGTTATTAGTGAAAACAAGTTGAGAAAAAGAACAACTTTATCCTCTACCATGGAGATACCTACATTGGAGAGGTCTCAATTTATCCTCAATATCAAGATGCCTCTTCAATGGGCATGATCAACAAGGAGACTCGTATCTCTCATTTCTCCTAACCAAGCAAAAGGCTACCACCACTACTAGTTCTACATTCAATTTCTTCCAATTGGGTTTGTTTCAAAATACAAACAAAAGAGCAATAGTCCCAAGCTTATCACTCAAACCGAATATCTCTATTTAATGCATAACAAAAGTCTGAGGGAAAAATAACCATTGTACTGATTGGAGAGAATGGCCTGAATTTAGTAGCCATGTCATCTAAAGATGGGAAGGACAAACTACCATGCTTTTAAAGATTTGTCATAGTTGTAGGACTCTATGCTTCTTTTCTTGGCATGTTGAACATTAAATATGCTTTAAAATTGTATTTGATTTAAATAAAACACTTATTGTTAACAATTTAATGCATTCTTTAGAGATTGCATTGAGGCTCTTGAGTAGAAGATTTGGGGAGAGTTTGATCCTCAACATTCGGCTATAATATTAGCAGAGATAAAAGAAAGTAGATGAAAGCAAAGTCTAGGATTGTGCTTGTCAACACAATCAATTTATTATGTAGACATGGATCAATTCATTAACTAAATTCACACAAAAAATTAAACAAGGTTGTTTGTGTGAAGTAGATAAAAAGATACCAAGATGACTAAAGTTTTGAAGTAGGTTGTTGAAATTGATGATGAATTTTTGACAAGGGGAAGTGGATAAACACAAAGTCTAGGATTGTGCTTGCTTAACACAATCAATTTATTTTGTAGACATGGATCAATTTATTAGCTAAATTCATACAAAAAATTAAACAAGGTTGTTTGTTTAAAGTAGATAAAAGATACCAAGATGACTATAAAGTGTAAAAGTAGGTTGTTGAAATTGATCATGGATTTTTGACAAGAGGAAGTGGATGAAAGCAAAGTCTAGGATTGTATTTGCTCAACACAATCAATTTATTATGTAGACATGGATCAATTTATTAACTAAATTCACACAAAAAATCAAACAAGGTTGTTTGTGTGAATTAGAGATTTTAAATATTGATAACTTTAAATAGAACAAGGGATTGAGAAAATGATTCATAAACCCTAGCTTACTCTTCCCAATGTGATAATGCACAATATTATACACAGTTGTTTAAATGTAATCTCAAATTTATAAACTCTATATTTGTTTGACAATCTCTAAACTCTTTATTGAATACTCTATTGTAGACTCCAAATTATCTTTTATTTAACATAACAATTAGTTCTTGTACAATGTTTTGTTTGAAAAAAATTAACATATATTCATATATAAGTGGTGAACTACATTTTATATTTACATTTTAAAGAGTAAGATTTAAGATTTGAGATTAAGTTTTGTATTAACATAACAGTTACTAGTAACATAACAATTAGTTCTTGTGCACTGTTTTGTTTGGGAAAAAAAAATTAACATATATTCATATATAAGTGGTGAACTACATTTTTTATTTACAATTTAAAGAGTAAGAGTCAAGATTTAAGATTAAGTTTTGTATTAACATAACAATTACTACAATTACTAGTAACTAGTTGACAATCATGGTTAGTGAACAAGCTACAATCATTGTATTAGCTTTATCTCAATAGTTTAGGAGATAAATGGAAATTACTTGGCACTGTACTTAAATATCATTCATTTCAATGGCCAAACAGTCAATAGCAATTGTACACCTCATTCACAACAAAAAGTGGTACATATTTATCCTATTTTTATTAGCCAAAATTGACCTTTGACTATTGAAGTTAGACTTAAATTTGACATTTGTGTAAGGCATTTTTGCTGTAAAATACAATCGAAATTTTAAAAAGACTGTATCATATGAAAGGAGAGATTTTTGACAAACTATCAAAATTTATATAGGATTATGATGATATATATACATGCACGCACGCACCCACCCACACACCCACACCCCCACCCCCCAACACACACACACACATTTGATTTTTATATGATTTACTTATACTAAGGCATGTCATAGTATTTGAAGGGCAATATTGAATAGATAACTATCATAAAAAAAATTGCTTGACAAGCAAGGTCGACTCAAATTTAAGCTGTGATTGAAGTGGATGATATTTAAGAATAGCCATAACTAGATGCCATTGTTAATAGAGATGATGAAAATGTTTATAGGCCCCACTTGACACCCACTCTACTTAAATATCATCTGCTTTAATAGTCAAACAGTCAATAGCAATTTTACACCTCATTCACAACACAAAACTGGTAAATATTTATCCTGTTTTTATTAGGGGAAATTGACCTTTGAAAAGGGCTTTTAAATTTTTTTTTTATTCACCCACAATCTTCTTCCCTTACAGATCTGTTGTTTTTTCTGTTGTGGGTGATTTCCATGTATCAATTTTGGCTTTACTCCTCCACTCGATAATTGTGAAGAAATCATATAATATATGTACACAGAGTGTTGATACAATGGGAAAGTCAATTCCAACAGAAGGACGAGAGATGCAATGGAATTGAAGCGGGCAATGAAGGAGGGCGGAGCAGGAGTTGCAGAGCCACCGCCATCTTCACAAAACATCTCAATGCAGATCCAGAAGGAAGATTTATTGAAAGAAGACGAAGACAAAGACGAAGAGCCTTCCCACAATTTACAAATGGGCCAGTGGCTTTGCTCTGCTGTGTTGGGAGCAAACGATGGGCTGGTTGCCACTGCCTCGCTTATGATGGGTGTTGGCGCAGTGGACGCCAAAGCAATGGTCTTATCCGGCCTTGCAGCCCTCGTAGCAGGGGCCTCCAGCATGGCCATCGGAGAATTCGTTTCTGTGCAAACCCAACGCGACGTAGAAATCTCAATCTTGAAAAAAAACAAGATCAAGAAAGCTGGAATAGCAGTCCACAAGCCCGATTCATCATCATTAAAGTCTCCCTGTGGAGAAACCCAAGAGAAAGAGAAAGATTTATCTATTACCTGTAGCGAAAAAGCGGCCCTTCCGAACCCTCTTCAGTCAGCTTGTGTATCGGCACTGGCATTTGCTGTGGGAGCATTCTTGCCTCTCATCTCTGCGGTCTTCATTAGAAATTATTATGTTAGAGTTTGGGTGCTTGCAGGTGTTTCCACCTTGGCACTTTTCACGTTTGGGGTAGTGGGAGCTTACTTTGGCCGAGCTTCTCTAGTGAAAGGAGGCCTCAGAGTGCTCGTCGGAGGATGGCTCGCCATGTCTGTAACTTACAGCTTGCTAAAGCTCCTTGACCATACCGAAGTAAAAGATGTTATGTAGCTGAACCACGATTTTCTTTTTCTTTTTCTTTCTTTCATCTCTGTTTTTATCGCACTTTAGATTCATCCATCGTAAATAGCTGACACGTTGTGTACAGTGGACGAATTTGGTAAAGCTTAACCAACCAATGTGTTGTAATTGGAGCTCTGTTCAACCCAAAAACAGAAAATCAGTGGAATAGTTCTTACTCGACTGTTGTAAGATTTTAGATAGTTTTGGGGCATGGAATATAATCACAAGTGTGCAGGTATGTCTCTGTACTTTTGATAATTTTGTCCTGTTTTTACAAGTTTGTAGGTAGTGATGGATTTCCCAAGAATTGGGAAAAAAAATAATGTATGTCCAAGTGAATAATTCATCGTGATATTGACTGGGATTTCTTTAGTTTTATGAGATTCCAAGATCAGAAATAAACTCCAATGTCCTCGGGGTTACAATAGAATAACAATAATAATAATAAAGAAAGTATCAAACAACAACGTAGACAAAATATTCGGTTATGTCCAAGCAATACTTTTTTTATATGTATATTTTATTAAAAATATCAATTCAATTAAATAATTATTCCTAAATTTTTCTTTTGCCTCACCTTTTTCTTCCACGATTTTTAAATATCATCCACTACAACAGTCAAAGATCAATTTTGGTCAATAAAAATAGGTTAAATATTTACCTCTTTTTGTTGTGGATGAGGTGTAAAATTGCTATTGACTATTTGACCATTGACGTGGATGATGTTTAAGTACAGTGCTTTTCTTCATACATAATTTTGAGCTTGCCTCCCATAAGTATATGCCCTTTTCATATTATATATATACTCACTCTTCTTCATTTGCCCTTTCCATCGCTAATACCTCCTCTTCATATGCCTTGTTTATCGTTGCACAATTATTTAAATATGTGGGGGAAAATAGACATGCCTTACACTACGTTAGTCTATAATTAATAGTATATAAACAATCAATATAAATTAAGAGTTAATGATGCAAATGAAATTAATAAAAGGAGTTAAAGATGTGCATATTCTGGTATAAAATGTGATTGATGATCGAATTTTGACTTTTAAAATTGAATTGACACTTTGTGAACTATTACATACTTATACAAAATATATGTTTGGTTCTTGGACAGGGCTACATCTATAGTTTGTTTTTGCTAATGTAGTTTCATCCTTGTTTTGTTCTTCTATTAGGTATGCTTTTGCTCTTCATTGCCTATTTGTACGTATTTGTACCTACTTTTAAAACTCGGAGATGTTGAAGAGTAACTTAGGAGCTTGCTATGGACAAAGGGAATTCTTTTCAACTTCCTTGATATTAATCAAACCACATTATCAATGTATAAACATCAAAGAAACAACACACAAGAATGCCTAGATGATAGTATAGTATCTATTAATGCAATGTTGATGCAATGATTTTAGAATCTATCTAGTGTGAATGATATTCAATTGATTGATGTTATCTGATGATATGATCATGAAGTAATGATCTAAGGCTTATCTTTAAAGACAAGATCCTAGGTTCTTAGGTTCTTAATTTGAATTATTTGGCACGCAAGCTAATGAATAATGGTTAAAATATTTGAAGAGGTCAGATCAAGAAAGTGAGAAGTGATATTTGAATTAGGAGGACTAGGTCATGGCGGTGGTCCTATCTAGGGGACATTTTTTGCACCCATGGTCAAGTACAAGGTAATGAATAACCAGAGAGTTGATCTAGACCATTTGGAACTAAGGTAGGCTATTGAATAATAGTATTTAGGTTTAGGTCAACTTATGTGTAAAGTAGAACAAATTGAGCATCAAGACAATGCATTTACAACAAGGCCAAAAGTAAGTGTAAAACAAGAGGATAAAAGGGTGAGGTATGCACTTTTCTCCTCTACATTTTGCCCCCACTATGACATGCAATTGAGCTACATGAAACATGCATGCTAAAGTGATGAAGTAAATAAAATAAGCAAGTAGATCCAAGGATACATGACAGGATGATGCTTTGCAGTTTTTCCATGGTTTTGTTAGAGCACCACCTTCCAACCCACACACACCAATGATTAGTAGAACATGCAAAAACTCATCAATATCATAAGATCATAGTCATCACCATTTCACATTTTAGTGTGCATGAAATCTATCAAGTGTAAAAGGGAAATATAACGTGTGAGGTTTGAGTCTAGGAATGAGATCATGAGGATGTGACCCACTTGGCCTCCATGAAATTTTCATGTTAAAATACTAAGAAAGACAAAGGCATCATGATCATGTATAGAGCTATCATGGAGTTGGAATTGATGTGGCTCTACAAGGTACAATCTATACAAGTATGAGCTAAAAAATGATATGTAGGGTTGTTTCCAATTTGGAACTAGTATGGCCCTCATAATCTACATACAAGCATGAGATCATGTAAAATTTATAAATGAGATCACAATGTGCATGTAGAATTTTCATGGAGTTGGAACAAGTGTCGCCCTCATAATCTATGTATGTGCACAATCATGTGAAAAAATTAAAAGGAAAAATCTCCCCCCTCAAATTGACTACATACATCATTATGGAGTTGATTTGAGGTGAGGAAAAAGTATAATGGCCACATATGAAAATTTGTTAGTCATATTATGTGAATCAATGATGTAAGCATGAAATCTCATGTGATGGGGGACAAAAAGCTTTTGTGTCCAATTTTACCCACAAGTGTGGGGACAAACATAGGTAAAGTTAAGGTGCCCTTATACCAAAGAATCGAGATAATCATGTAAGTGTAATAAAGATGGCATGTATGAATGACATAATCAAAATGGTGTAAGATAATATCATGCAAGTGTTAGAATTTAGATCACTAATACAACCAACAAATAGACTGGGATAGAGGAACAACCTTAAAATTATGTGATAAAAATTGTTTATAACAATCTTACAATCTATTTAGCAACATTGAAGGAAGTATGTGAAACATCATGCAAACCATAAAAAACACAAGAGACACCAAATTAACATGGGAAATTCTTATGATAAAATCCCACCACTAAAGGACCATCACAATTATATTATTTAGAATACAAATATTCAATACAACAAGTATCTTTATATCTAGGGTCTCAATATATTGGCTTACAAGATACTTTTCTTTTGTAATCATATCAAACTTTATCACATTGACCATGTCCAACCAACTGGCCTTCTAACTTTGGTACATATGTACGCATAGATAGTTATAGTCGTAGAACCATCCAACAAGAAATTCCAATCATCTAACTATCTAACTACCATGTAGAATACCAATAATCACACAACCATTTCATGACTATATCATGATGTTAACATGTATATCACATGTAACATGAATTCTCCATATGAGTAGCCACCACACATATTAAACCATTGTCTCTCGCAATTGGTCAAAGATTGTTAATCTAATCTACCTAAACTATGTAGTTGTCTTCCTACACTACAACCAATCATTGACCATGGCTTACATGGTCATGAAACATAGCTACATGTAATACATCTAGGTGTCTCCCAGAACATCACTATGCACTCTTAATTATCATTGCAAGTGCACCTGTACTATTATACACACTTATAATAGCATACCTACAATTATGTGGTTGTGAGTTCTCTTCCAAAGGACTTGTGCTTGGGAACATAACACCAGTGGATTAAGATAAGTCCTCATACTAAACTACAACATATAGGGCTTATTACAACTATTGCATAGACAATCAATGTTGTTTTACTAGCCTACAGATGAACTTTATTCAAGAACTCTTCACAAATGAATAACACACCCTAGTTCCAAAATTCTCCCACTTGATATTTATCACATGAGAGTGTGATATCCAACCCAAGAAGTTAACCTCATGCATAAAAATATGATAGCCCCATTACATCCCTACACCAAAAAAACTTAGCAGAACTCATTGGCTTAGTCAAAGAATCAACAATATTTACCTAAGTGTCAATTTTCTCCATCTAAACTTTTCTTACCTCAATCATCTCTCTAACAAAATTATATTGAACATCCACATGTTTAGCTCAACCATGTTAAATAGGGTTCTTAGGTAGACAAATTGTGTGCTCTATGAAGCATAATTCAATACTATATGATTCTTAAAACCAATAGTGTTGTCTAGTCTTTGTAACCATACTACTTATTTGCAAGCATGTGCTTCTACCATCTTCTCTTCAATTTTTAATAGAGAAAATATTTACTACTACTTACTCATCTAGATAACTACTCCTCCAAATGGAGTAAATACATAACCACTTTTTGACCTTCAATTGTCAAGATTTCTAACCCAATCAAAACCTATAAATCCTTGTATATTCAACACTTTGCTCACATCATTAGTAACAATGTGATAAGGAAAATAGTATTCCAAAGTTCCTCTTAAGTATCTAAACACTATCTTTACTTGTGTCTAATGTTCCTTTCCTATCTTAGCCATGAACCTACTTAAAACTCTCACTGCTTGGGTAATGTAAAGTCTTGTACAAACCATTGCATACATAAGACTTCCTACTATGTTAGCATACATTGGATCAATTTTTATGCCTTCCAAAGCCTTTGTAGACTTAGTACATTCTTACAAACTTAACTTTGTACCAACTAGTAGGGTTATACTTACTAGTTTATTGGCATGCATGCCAAATGGCTACAAAACAATCTCTTGATATTTCCTCTAGTTTATCCATAGTTTCTTATCAGCCATATCCATGTGAATCTCCATACTATATAAATCTAGCAAGAGCTAAGTCCATCACTTCAAAATTACTAGATATTGACCTTTGAGTTCTTTTGTACAAATTTTGCACATCATCTCAAAACTTTTGATATCTTTGAATTTCAATAGAGATTTAAAGTATTGAGTATTTCAAGGCTTAGTCAATGATTGAATGCTTAGCAAATGTTTCAACAAATAGTGGCACTCCATAGAAGGGGTGCAAGAAAATAATAAGGGAAGTATTTTAGTTGCGACGCTGCCAAGAATAGAGTCTCAGTATAGACAAGGACACATCATTCATTCTAAGCATGGTGATGCCATCGCTGGAAGAGTTAAGAGAGAAAGCATGGAAAACAAGTGGTGTGCAACTCATAGGAATGTGGCTCTGCCTTACAATTCAAAGTGAGTCAATTACAAATAGATGAAGACACATCAATAAAGGAGTAGCAAACATATTATGGCATGACCACATAATCCATGGCTATCCAATTGAAGCATGACAGGCATTCAAATATATAAAGGTACATCCATAATCAATGGCGACCTATTTAAAGTCTATTAAATAGATTGGAGGAGCCTGAAAAGATGGCGCAAGCCATTAGAATCAAATAAGGATCAGATATGAAAACATAGCCACCCACTGTTATAATGAAAGGCACCACCTATGATAAGGGACACTTTGCAAATAGGAGGCATTGTCCGCACAAAGGCAAGGTGTCGTTCTGCATCCAAAGGAGGCACAAGCCATTCCAATTCAATACAATCTACATTCAGTGCAAAGAAGAGCATGTTCTATTGAATCAGAAATATAAGTCTTAGGATTCATTAAAGTCATTCACATGTGTAGCAAGTGTTAGATAATAGCTTAACCTATGTCAAGGTGTGCAAATATATCACACAAATTTTGAATCAATGGCAGCCTCTACAATGAGAATATAGTGCTTGATTTTAAAGGAGAAGGCAGATTCTAAAGGATATGGCACGAGCAGTGGATCAAGTAATGAAGTCTTGTTTTTTTTAAGAAGATGATAATCATGGCGCACATCTAAGGATCAAGACTCCATTATAGACAAAGCGCGACTGCAAAACATTGATGTTGATGCCTCCAAACAACATAGCCATCATTCATTTAAAGGAGCAACCAGTATATAAAAGACGCACGTTCGGCCTCTTAAGAAATAGCAATGTCAATTATAAGTCTATGTGTATATAGCAAGATGGTGGCTCACTCAGCCATATTCATAACTAATGAAGGCGACCTCAATGAGTGGATCAGCTTGAAGGTAATGGCATTGTTTTGAAGCTTAATATAGCAGGTCTTTCATTAAGGAGCGGTCCCAAGCATACAGTTAAGAGACATAGTCTATGGAAAGGCAATGGTGCTTGCCATACATGTCAGTCATTTAGAATTAAATAAGGAAGTGCCTCTTCTATCTACATAAATTGGTAGCATCAAACAATGAAGCCACTTAGAAGAATGATTCAAGACACAGAGATAGGGTTTCAATGCCCAGCAAAATAGCAACCATCTGATCAGGAAATGCATCAACGGTTTGCACAAATAGCTCAGAAAGCACCGGGAGCTACCAGATGTCACTCCCGCGGGAGTTTAAGGAGCTCTAAGGAAATTTTGTTCTGAAGTGAGTGAGAATACAGCACGTGGAGCAAGCGGAGGATAGATAAAGCATTCATTTTGTTTTATAAAAAAAATCATAAAATGATAGAAAGAGTCACGTTCAAGTCTGGAGTTGAATGTTTTAATATTATTAAGTCTTAAGTGGTGGGCCCCTTCCAAATACAGCTCAGCCCTATTTTTTAAATAAAATAAGAATCTCATTCTCTTTTAAAACTCACGAGAAATTAAAAGTCAGATTTAAAATAATGAAGAGTCTTTTACTAATATAGAGATACATGTGGGACCCTCCCAAAAACAAAGTAGAAGCTTCATTAAACAAAGACTCATTTTGACTCTATGACTCACAGTGAAAAGCAAATGCAACCCTAAAGTTTTCATATGTAGCCCTAGCTTTATTTTTAACGGCAGCCATAAGAAGATATGAGCAGGGAGTCTTCTTCATGCAAACCAGAGATAGAGGCAGATGGGTTTTTCCAACCAAGAAGGCAAAATAGGAGAGTAGTTTACAGCGAGTTGCAGTTGCCAGAGCCGTTAGCGGATCTAGATTTTGGGGCAGATTTTGTGGGTTTCAGTTACTGATATTCTTGAGGCAGTTGCAAATATTTTTATAGATTCTCTATTTCTGGGTTATAAAAGATGGATCCGAGATAGTTCCAAGGGATATATATAGTTCTACAGTTCAATACAGTTACACAGATCAGAGTTTTTGAGCAGCAAACAGAGATATATTTTTGCCTCGGTAGTTGTCTCTCAATGAGGGATTCGAGTGTAATATTCTGTGCAAGTTATTTTTGCCTTTGTATTTTGTTCTTCCTCAAACAATGAAGAGAGATGGTGTTTTGTACATATTCAAAATGTATTTTTGTTTCTTTCGTATTTATTTCTATTCTAGGCCTTTGTTAAATCTATTTTAAATACTGGGTAATTAATCATGCACTCTGCTCTTTAATTTTTCTAGTAAATCATTTAGGGTTCGACATTGTGCAATTGGATAAATGGTAAATCTGGCACATCGCCTTAGTAGTTTAGTTTCATATTGTATCTATAATCTTGTTTCTCTTTCCCTTTCCAAAACCCCCATTAAAAGGAAAAGCCAACTTCTTTAATATATGGAGGTCACTTCAGGGATCAATCCCACATTCTTGAAGTTTCCCATGTTGGTGTTGAAACCCACACAATTTTATACATCAACAGTTTTTGGCACACCTGGGGGGACTGAAATCAAAGACTTGGGTCTTTGTTTTCACTAAATCTTTGTCTGTATTTTGTGGTTTTGGTGGAAAATCACAAAAATATTTGCTCATGGGAGCATGAATCCTCCACCTGGTAACTCTACTGGAGACTCTTTCTCAGATCTTTTCTTCTACTGACCATGGCAGCCCCAGTTATCTATGTGCATCTCCATATTCAAGCAAGGAATCTTCCCTTTGTGACTTGGGATTCAAGCCCTCTTGTTCTTCAGCAACAAGGTCAGGTTCCTGACACAGCATGGAAAATATTGCCTCATTTTCTTGGGGATGGATCAGTTTGTCCTACAAATCCCATTCAAGATGTGGCAAATTTATGCACCATCCACTACATCACGGCTGAAAATGAAGCCCTTCTATTGCTAACATCTTCCCTCAAAGACAAAGCAAGGGAATGGTATAGAAGTTTGCAGCCCGGTTCAATCACTGGATGGGACCAGCTAGGTGACCTCATTTACAATTAGTTCAAAGAGAGGATAGATGTCAGCTCAGTTAACCAAAATCTCATCACCATCAAGAGGCATGTCCTATGGAGCCCATACATGATTTCAATTCAAGATTTGAAAAGGTATAGAATAAATTCTTTGTTGATATCAGGCCATCTCCAATTTTTGCATTCTTATATTATTTAAAGACTTTAGACCCTGAAATATATGTCATGATACAAGCCCTAGGAGGTGATACTCTTCCCTAATCATATAATCTGGTCATCAGGGCTGAAAATAACCTCATAGAGGCTAGTAAATTACCTCCTTTGCCTTTAGCACCACTAATACCTCATGAAAATAACCTCATAGAGGCTGGTAAATTGCCTCCTCTACCTTTAGCACCACTGATACCTCATGAAAATAACATGTCTCAGGTTCTTTCTTGTAGCCAAATACATGTAGATTCTAGTCCACCCACCCTCCCTGCAAATTTGCCAAATCATGAGGAGATTAGTGCAGTAAAAGAACTTATAAAAACCCTCACCTATGAGATCAATGAGCTAAAAGATCAAGCTATGTATCAAGCTGATTCAATTTTCATACCTTAGAATCCTTATGAACAACAATACCAATGTGGTCAGTTTGTAAAAGAAATTCTCCCTCAGGCACAGAAGAAACCCAATAATTTTCAGAATTATGCATTACAAAACTCTGTAGTTGAGAACCAGTCCATAGAAGCCATGGGTCAGGTTCTTTGTCACTTTGACATCAAAGAAAGTTCGAGTTTCAAAAATCAAAATGTAAACAAGAAGGTGGCTCCTATCTATTCAAGGTGTTCTTCTGATTATGAGCATCATGCACCTGTGGTAAATTGTAACTCAGAAGTTCAATTAATTGATGAAAGAGGTTCAAAAGATGCTTATGGATTGCAACTTCTAGAAGCTAAAATGTACTTCAAGAGGGGATTTGAAGCTGAAAAGTACTAGGTAAATAATAATGCACAGTCTGTACCCCATCTTGAGGAAGAAGTTGTAAAGAAAATTTCTAAATCTATAAATACAAAGTGTCTTTATTTCTGTAATGAGTTTTCACACCTTGAAACAGATAGCACAGAGATGTTTGAGCAGCAATTGGAGTAGCAAGATGAAGATTTATTCTCGATTTTGCAACAAGGGTATCAAATTCTGGATGCAGAAGATCCCACCATTGAGCAAGTGCATGGTTCATTTGCAAGCCCTATTGAAGGTGATCATGGAGAAAATTTTGAAATAGAGGTAGATGCCAATATTGATATGTTCTCTATTTTTGAATATGGGTATTGTCTTCTTCTTGATGAAGACCCTCAAGTGCATATAAAGATTCACGACAATGAGGTCCAAAGGGACATTTGCAAAAGTAAAGAGTCACACATTGGGTCACATTATACTCCTTTCTTCTTTCAAGAAGGAATCCCAATCAGATTCAAGGTTGTGATGAGTAGTTCCGTCACTTGCAAGCCTAACCTAGATACTATCATAAGTCACAATCCTATGGAAGAATGTGCAAAAGAAGTCACTAATGAAACTGAGTTCACATACAAGTAGAGAAGTGAGCATCAACATTTGATTTTCCCTTCCCACCCTCCTCTAAAGCAAGAACAACATGCATATCAATCTGACTGGTATTTTCATGCCACGGATGAGCCTCTGGAAAGCAGGAAGGCAAAAAGGTAAAAGTTCTTGATATTTTTCTTCATGCATTTCATTTGGTATATCGTCAGTTCAATATGGATCCACTGGAGTAGCATTACTAGACACGGTAGTTATTTTGATGTCCTAATAAATGGACATATTCCTATGTGTTTCATTTGTCAATGATTAAGTCTCAGAGGTTCAAAATAAGCTACAGTAGTAGCATTAGTTTTTGGATTTAGTTAGTTTGCTTTTAATAAATTTCAGCTGCAATAAAGGATGAGAGGTCAGTTTCTATGATTCAGCCATGGTCAGTTTCAATTGGTTTCAGTTGAGGAATGTGTTTGGTTTAGCAGTGTCTTGGTTTCAGAATCAGTGCATTTTTCTGAGCAACTTGCATCAGTTCTGGTTGCAACTCTATTTCTGGGTGCTAGTTTGTTCATGTGTCAGATATTCAACTCTATTTCCCAATGGATAAGGCCTGATTTGTGAAACCAATGATTCTGAAGTTCTCAGTGAGCAGGCTCACTTACCCAGCAAGTTGCCAAGAATTGTTGTGCAAATTTTGCACATCATCTCGAAACTTTTGATATCTGTGAATTTTAATAAAGATTTAAAATATTGAGTATTTCAAAGCTCAGTCCATGATTGAATGCTTAGCAGATGTTTCAACAAATAGCAGCACTCCATAGAAGGGGTGCAAGCAAATAATAAGGGAAGTATTTTAGTTGTAGATGCTGCCAAGAATAGAGTCTCAGTATATAGAAGGACACATCATTCATTCTAAGCATGGTGACACCATCACTGGAAGAGTTAAGAGACAAAGCATGGAAAACAAGTGGTGTGCAGCTCATAGGAATGTGGCTCTGCCTTACAATTCAAAGTGAGTCAGTTACAAATAGATGAAGACACAACAATAAAGGAGTAGAAAACATATTATGTCACGACCACATAATCCATGGCTATCCAATTGAAACATGATAGGCATTCAAATATATAAAGGCACATCCATAATCAATGGTGGCCTATTTAAAAGTCTATTAAATAGAATGGAGGAGCCTGAAAAGATGGTGCAAGCCATTAGAATCAAATAAGGATCAGATATGAAAACATAGCCAGCCACTATTATAATGAAAGGCACCACCTATGATAAGGGACACTTTGCAAATAGGAGGCATTGTCCGCACAAAGGCAAGGTGTCGTTCTGCATCCAAAGGAGGCACAAACCATTTCAATTCAATACAGTCTACATTAAGTGCAAAGAAGAGCATGTTCTATTGAATCATAAATATAAGTCTTAGGATTCATTGAAGCCATTCATATGTGTAGCAAGTGTTAGATAATAGCTTAACCTATGTTAAGGTGTGCAAATATATCACACAAGTTTTGAATCAATGGCGGCCTCTACAATGAGAATGTAGCGCTTGATTTTAAAGGAGAAGGTAGATTCTACAGGATATGGCGCGAACAGTGGATCAAGTAATGAAGTCTTGTTTTTTTTTAAGAAGATGATAATCATGGTGCACATCTAAGGATCAAGACTCCATTATAAACAAAGCACGACTGCAAAAGATTGAGGTTGATGCGTCCAAACAACATAGCCATCATTCATTTAAAGGAGCAACCAATATATAAAAGATGCATGTTCTGCCTCTTAAGAAACAACAATGTAAAGTATAAGTCTATGTGTATACAGAAAGATGGTGGCTCACTCAGTCATATTCATAACTAACAAAGGCAGCCTCAATGAGTGGATTGGCCTGAAGGTAATGGCATTGTTTTGAAGCTCAATACAGAAGGTCTTTCATTAAGGAGTGGTCCCAAGCATACAGTTAAGAGACACAGTCTGTGGAAAGGCAATGGCGCTCGCCATACATGTAGGTTGTTTCAAACGAAATAGGGAAGCGCCTCTTCTATCTACATAAATTGGCAACATCAAACAATGAAGCCACTTAGAAGAATGATTCAAGACAGAGATAGGGTTTCAATGCCCAGCAAAATGGCAACTGTCCAATCAGGAAATGCATCAATGGTTCGTACAAATAGCTCAGAAAGCACCGGGAGCTGCCAGATGTCACTCCCATGGGAGCTTAAGGAGCTCTAAGGAAATTTTGTTCTCAACTGAGCGAGAATACAGCACGTGGAGCAAGCAGATGATAGATAAAGCATTCATTTTGTTTTATAAAAAACTCATAAAATGATAGAAAGAGTCACGTTCAAGTTTGGAGCTGTATGTTTTAATATTATTAAGTCTTAAGTGGTGGGCCCCTTCCAAATATAACTCAGCCCTATTTTTTAAATAAAATAAGAATCTCATTCTCTTTTAAAACTCACAGGGAATTAAAAGTTAGATTTAAAATAATGAAGAGTCTTTTACTAATATAGAGATACATGTGGGAACCTCCCAAAAACAAAGTAGAAGCTTCATTAAACAAAGACTCATTTTGACTCTATGACTCACGGTGAAAAGAAAATGCAACCCTAAATTTTTCATATGCAGCCCTAGCTTTATTTTTCATGGTAGCCATAAGAAGATATGAGCAGGAAGTTTTCTTCATGCAGGCCAGAGATAGAGACAGATGGATTTTTCCAGCTAAGAAGGCAAAATAGAAGAACAATTTACAGCCAGTTGTAGTTGCCAGATTTGTTAGTGGATTAGATTTTGGAGCAGATTTTGTGGGTTTCAGTTGCTGATATTCTTGAGGCAATTGCAAAGATTTTTATAGATTCTCTATTTCTGGGTTATAAAAGATGGATCCGAGATAGTTCCAAGGGATATATATAGTTCGACAATTCTATACAGTTACATAGATCAAAGTTTTTGAGTAGCAAATAGAGATATATTTTTGCCTCAGTAGTTGTCTCTCAATGAGGGATTCGAATGTAATATTCTGTGCAAGTTATTTTTGTCTTTGTATTTTGTTCTTCCTCAAACAATGAAGCGAGATGGTGTTTTGTGTAGATTCAAAATGTATTTTTGTTTCTTGCTTATTTCTTTCTGTTCTAGGCCTTTATTAAATCTGTTTTAAATACTGGGTAATTAATCATGCACTCTGCTCTTTAATTTTTCCAGTAAATCATTTAGGATTTGACATTGTGTAATTGGGTTAATGGTAAATCCAGTGCATCGCCTTAACAGTTTAGTTTCATATTGTATCTGTAATCTTGTTTATCTTTCCCTTTCCAAAACCCCAATTAAACGGAAAAGCTAGCTTCTTTAAAATCTAGAGGTCACTTCAGGGATCAATCCCACATTCTTGAAGTTTCCCATGTTGGTGCTGAAACCCACACAATTTTATACATCAACAAGTTCTATAATTAAAGTCTTACTATTTCTAATAATAAGCATATTGTCAACATATAAAATAATAACTAAAATATGACCATTCACATATTTGTAATACACATAATAGTCAACAATACTCCTTATAAAGCCTAATTCTAATGCATATGAATTAGATTTATGATTCCACATATACAATGACTACCTTAATCCACATAGAGATCTAATCATTTTACAAACTAGATTCTCTTTTACCTCTTACCTTAAATTCTTTGAGTTGTCTCTTGTACATTTCCTCATCTAAATTGTCATGCAAGAATGTAGTCTTAGCATTTATTTTCTCTATTTCTAAATCATATGTTGCAACTATGAGTAAGAACAATATAATGGAACTTAACTTAGCTACAATAAAAAATATCACCATAGTCTATTACCTCAATCTATGAATAACATTTAGCCACCAATCTTACCTTATACTACTCAAGTGATTTATTTTTCCTTAAACTTTTTCTTGAAAACCCACTTATAGCCTATGAGTTTCCTACCATCACATAGATCTGTTGATAACTGAGAGGGGGGGGGTGAATCAGTTATCCTAATTATTTCCCTTATTGAACTTTCTTATTAATTGATGCAGCATTGAATCAAACACTAAAACATTAACATGAAATAAGAAACACATAACACAGTATTTTTGACGTGGAAACCCTGTTAAGGGAGAAAACCACAGGGTGATTAACCCAAAATTATTCTCTGTTAGAAGAATAGGAGATTACACAAAATGGCACTTGCCAATTAGGGCTCACTGCCCGAGCACACTGCTCACAAGAGGCCCACTGCCTACAAGAAGACACACTGTCTACAAAGTGATAAGAATCACAGTCTTGAACTGATTGGAAGCATCTGCATATGCTGGAGTTCAGTTCCGGTTAGGCTCAGTACACTGATCTGCTGCACTTCATCTTTCCTCTGTTCTTTATTCTGCTATCTTTCACATACCGGATCCTTTTTGCTACCTCTGCTCTGTTCTGGATTTATTCGCATATGTCTTCACACCATCACACACTTCACAACTAAATCCATCCTCTATATATATCCGCACAAGTAATTTCATCACTTTTCTAGTCGGCATCCGGAACAGTCTAGTTTCTTACAAACTCTTGTTCTGTCGGCTGAATCCTTCCTCACCAAGCAATGCGGATCAAGCATATACTTGTAGATATCATTAATCATGTCGGCCAAACATGATTCATGCCTTCACAACCTCTATCATCAACAGTAACACATCCGGAAAGTAGTCTGATACTCTGTCAGTCAGTTCTTCCTCTGTTTTCACTGTTTCTCAGGAATCCGGTACTTCAACTGTTCATATCTTTTTCCTTGTCCATCACCGGAGGCTAAATCCTTGGAATATACCACTCAAGGTAGTCCTCTTGACTTCCCCAAATCCGCACTGCACCAAGACACTTCCTCTGAGAGATCCGGATCAATCTGTCGGACCTTGCCACATGCTCTGTTCTTGTTCACCGGACCACAACATTCTTTATTCTGACTTCCGGTAGAGACACATCATGACTTGCGGATATGTGGGATGACCTTTGTTGCCATCAATGACAACAACCATGAATCCATATAGTGTCTCTTGCCAACAATCTCCCCCTTTGGCATTGATGGCAACACTTAGTGAAAAATGACTAAGTGTTTTCACTATGCTCCCCCTGTCTTTATATACAATTTCCGGAACTCCCCCTTAATTGGATTCCTCATTTTTCACTGCTCCTCACTCCCCCTTTGACATCAATGGCAAAGGGTAGGGTCCGCATATCAAAATTTTCAAAAATTTTCTATACATAGCCGCATATTTACATACTCACATATACTGAAGAATGTCTGCAAAGGATGTCTGCAATTGGATCATTTCTGTAGCCCAACTTTGCTTCATTCTATCCAAAATTGAAATGTGACCACTCAACAAAAATGCAAAAGCTTCTGCCCACTTGAGATCTGTCGGATCTTTTGTTTGGGCGGTGGTCTGAGCATCACTGATGGCCTCATGCATAGTTTCCAACTTAGGGATTATAATCCGTCTAAGTTCTCCCATCCGGTTAGTGATGTTCTTCCTTTCCTTCTCAAGATTCTTTATTTCATTCAAGACTGCAATAGTCTGACATTCTTGATTTATTATGGAGGAAGAGAGAGGATCAAAACTTTGAGATAAGCTTTGTAGCTTATCCTGTTCCTCTTTTATTTTCTTGTCAAATGCTGCTGTTGCCTTTGACCAGGATATACAAAATTTGTAGATGTCACCGCCATCCTTAAGAGCATTCTCTAAGCTCTTTATTCCAATGCTCACAATCTTCCTATCCTTAGAGATTAATTCTAATATTTCTGAAAATCTTTTATCCAAAAATTCCTTCCGGACCTTTTCTTCAGCTGATTTTTCTAGAGAATCAAAATGTGTATCAACACTGCTGACTAAGGTTTTTAGATTACCGGAAGAGGAGGTTGTCGGATCTATCTGGATTGATGGCATAATCTTTACAAGTACTCCGGAAGCAGCCTCTATCAACTCACAGTCTTCCATATGAGACTTCAGGAGTTTTTCATTTGCCTTGGCATTTGCAAATGAAGCTATCTTCATTGTTTGTACCGGAGAGAGAGAGTCAAAGTCGAATGGGCCTTTTAGAAGCTCCGGTTCATCAATCTCTAAAGTTTCTTTGCTCAAAAATTGTTGAACAGTTTGTGCAGTGTCTCTTGCCGGAGACAGATGTTTCTTTTCTTCTGCAGTCTTGGAACTGTCAACCTCTTTGTCTTTCACCACTGCTTCCTTCTCCTGTAATTGCTCTTCTTCTTTGGATCCGGAGACTGTAGGGGAAACCGGAGGAGAGATGCTTGTATGTTCAGGGCCCACTTCTTCTGGAGCAGAGGGTTCCAAGTCCTCAGCTGTTTCTGTACCTAAGTCCTCTACAACAGGAAGATTGAACCTTTTGAAGGCCTTCCGGAGGATCTCTTCTGTTTCTTGGGCCACTTTGTCAGTCTCACCAAGCATGAGTTGATTCATCCTGGCTTTACTTCTGAACTCATCTTTGCAGTCCTTAAAGATTATGTTCATTGTCTTGGGATCAATTTGAGGATATAGCTGAATAGCTATCTGCTCCCGGATCTCAAGATCTTTTGCATGAGCATTGTTCTTTCTTACTTCCAATTCCTTTTCTAGGCTTTTAGGAATAAGAGATATGATCTCAATGAAAGCCTTATTGTATATGTTCAGATATTTGACTGTGGCTTCCTGAAGAGTCTTTTGGTCAGCCTCACTGAAGTCATCATAAGATTCAGTCATTGGTTGAAGGTTTCCATCCACCGTGACCGACTTGATTACATTCTCTAGAGACAGAGTGGGCTTTTCAACAGATACCTCTGCCATTTCATCCTTGTCTTGGCCTGTGGAGGGTTTACCGGATCCTTTCTTCTTCTGTTTCTTTATTTCTTTTACTCCCTCATCTGACTCTGTTTCCTCTTCATCCTTTTGGCTTCCATAAGCCCTTGTGGCTTTTGTCTTGGATCTCTTACCGGATGCCTGGACTTCCGGTTTTGAACTTTTGGTTGAGGGAGGTGCAGATCTCTTTGATGATCTGGTCCGGGTGGGAGCTTCAACCGGAGCACTTTCTTTACTTTTCTCTTCTTCCTCAGCCTTCCTCCTCTTTTCCCGGCTGGCATCAAGTACCTCTTTTGAGATGCCTAGGCCTTGAGCAATGTGCTCTACTTCTTTTCTCACCTTTCTTTTAATCTCAGGTTCCCTGAGTTCTACATGTATTTTTACACTCAGCTCCTCAAAGGTTCCAAACCTTTCTGCCTTAGGATCTTTGGGCTGACTTAGCATGTGTTGAACATGCAGCTCCACTATCTGTTCATCCACTTCATACCCCATGGGCATGATCCAGACAGTCCTTGGCTCCACTGCCTCCATTAGGCACTGATCAGTGTCAACCATAAAGCACACTGAGTCTTTGTATTTTTCAACAAGAGACTGGGGAATTCTCTCTCTTGCTTGCATCATGCTCTGAAAGTTTTTGAAGTATCCCCATAGAGCTGTATTTCTCGCTTTTGCATCCCCAAGTCCATGCAAATAGTCTCTTATCTGGACTGCAACAGGTTTGTCATTCTGCCATACCCATCCACTTGATCCGGGTAGCTCATTCATGAAGTAGAAGAATAGACATACAATAAGAGTACCATACTTAAAGGAATTCTTCTTATCCTTCTTGATTTTCTGTATATTTTCCATTAATTGGCTTAGCAGTAGTTCGCAGAGATCATATTCTGCATTCTTTCTTAGCATTTCATAGGCAGTGTATACTGCAGTTCCGGATACAGAATTCTCCCTGCTGGAGTGATAGATCTTGTATCCTATTATCATGGATGCATATTTGATATCCGGATCCGAAATATCTTCAATGGTCATTGCCCTCTTATCAAATTTTGATCCGGTGGCCTCAGTTACAATGTTGTTCTTGACAGATTTGAGGATAGGTATCCCTCCGGAAGAGTATAGACCAGTTACTGCTCTAATTGCCTCTTTTGTGATCTTGCAGGGTCTATCCAGCCATAGAAAGTTGTCATGCATCCTGCTCAGTACATACCGGACCCATTCATCTTCTTCAAAGCAGGGGAAATGAATAAATTGCTCAAATTGTTTCTTCTGGATATCCTTATACTCTGGTTTAAGCTCAAAAGCATTGTCTATCAGTTGCTTGTGATAGAGGTCTCTTAATTTGAATTCCCCAAATTCCTCAATGCTTGCATGTATGTAAACCCTAATGTCTTCAGTATGTAAAACTCCGTGAGGAACACTAGAGAAGGCTCCTAGTGGATCTACCTCCAATGATTTGTAGGGATGTTTCTTGAATGAGGGGCGAGGTCTATCAGAGATTTTAACTATGTTTGGAGTAGCCATTCTTCAAAGATTTGCAGTGAGGTAATGAAAAGCGGAGAATACCTTATGCGCCTTCGACTTGCACGGAGTGATTGGATTGATTTCTTTATGCAATGACTTCGGCAGGAGATCCTTGGTGTGCTTGATGAATCTTGTTGCAGAGCTCCACTTTTCGCTTCTTCTTGAGTGCAGAATGAGCAAATGACTTTTGAGAAATCCCTTAAATTGCTCCGCGAACCCTAATATCTGTCTGCAATAAATGCTTCACCTACATCATTCCGGTTTGCCTTGTCTGGATAGCTTGGAGTATCCCGGATTAGTCCTGATCTGTGGATATCATCCGGATCTTTCAATCATGAATAAATTGAGGTAACATATTACAAGAACATCCCAAACACTCTGTCCAATCCGCAGAACAAGATAGTGCACTTCCGGATCTCTCCGGACCTTTTTGTAATCCTTTATCATACCGGAGCATCTCCCTGAACATGTCTTATTTGATCGATCACAGCTTTTTCATGACTCCATGCGGACCTCTGAAAACTTGACTGAAGCATCTCAAGACTCATATCTGCAAACCCTTTAATCCGCATCTTGTGCCACATTCGGCACCACTTGTTTGGCTGGGGGAACAGGATTTTCTTTGAGTCTCCCCCTGAGCCTGAGCTCACTTTTTAATTTCCGGAAGAAATATCAGCACCAGAGTCTGGTGCGGATCCAACCTCTACATTCTCTGAACTTTTCTTCACCCAAATCTTGCTCATCTGATTCCTAACTTCATCCGCATTCATCTTTTGTTTACCCTTGTCTTGATTCTGATTATACACCGGACCTGTTTTGTCCTGATACTTGTTTCTGCAGACTTTAGCATTATGACCGGACCTATTGCAGATTTGGCAAATAACATTTCTTTGCATATTTGACTGATATCCTCTTGATCTGCATTGATTAGCCATATGACCTACTCTATTGCATGTGAAGCATCTACCTTTGAATGATTTGTTTACTTGCATAATTCTGCATTCATGGGATTTGTGTCCATACCTTTTGCAGTTGAAGCACTGTCCGGAGAAGGATGAATTAATCTGATTCATTCTCATTCTGCACTGATTAGCTTTGTGACCAAAGTGGTTGCAGCTGTGGCAGTATCCATTGAAGGATGGATATCTTTGAGCATTTGGCTGTCTTACCGGAGGTCTTCTAGGCCTGCTCCTTGGATTTTCTGATCCAAGATTCTTCTGACCGGATCCGGAGCTTTCTCCTTTCTCATATCCCAAACCATACTTGTCATCTGTCCTCTTTTGACTTCCAAGAAGAACTTCAAGTTGAGCAGAACTTATCTTGAATTTCTCTTTATATTCATTTGCTGTTTGAAGGTCTCTTTTGAGAGAGGCAATTTGATCCTCAAGTTTTTCTTCATTATCTTTGGCATCTTCAAGATCAGATTCAAGATGTCTGATAATCCTGTCCATCTGGTGGCATTCTTCTGATTTTTCTTTAAGAGATTGTCTTAGATTGTCTTCAGCCTTTCTTTTTTCTTCAATCTCTTGAGTAAACTTTATAGTTCCTGATTCCATTTCATGTCTTAACATAATGACTTCTTTTGATAACTTTTCACATAACTTGGTTTGCTCAGTCAATTCTTCATTTGTATTGCTTTCTTCACTTTGTCTTGCCAACTGTTGGAGCAGCTCCTTTCTCTTTTTCATAGAGAGACTTAATTTGTCTTTTAATTCTCTCATGAATTCATCAGCCTGTTTGAGTCTTTCCTTTAATTCACTGACTTCAGAATTTGACTGTTCAAGATCCTCAAGAGCAGTATTGAGTTGCTCCCTTAAACCATATGCATCCATTTGAACTCCCAGATCTTCCTCAAGCTGTTAGGCTCTATTAGGAGGAACTTAGCTCTGATACCAATTGTTGATAACTGAGAGGGGGGGGTGAATCAGTTATCCTAATTATTTCCCTTATTGAACTTTCTTATTAATTGATGCAGCATTGAATCAAACACTAAAACATTAACATGAAATAAGAAACACATAACACAGTATTTTTGACGTGGAAACCCTGTTAAGGGAGAAAACCACGGGGTGATTAACCCAAAATTATTCTCTGTTAGAAGAATAGGAGATTACACAAAATGGCACTTGCCAATTAGGGCTCACTGCCCGAGCACACTGCTCACAAGAGGCCCACTGCCTACAAGAAGACACACTGTCTACAAAGTGATAAGAATCACAGTCTTGAACTGATTGGAAGCATCTGCATATGCTGGAGTTCAGTTCCGGTTAGGCTCAGTACACTGATCTGCTGCACTTCATCTTTCCTCTGTTCTTTATTCTGCTATCTTTCACATACCGGATCCTTTTTGCTACCTCTGCTCTGTTCTGGATTTATTCGCATATGTCTTCACACCATCACACACTTCACAACTAAATCCATCCTCTATATATATCCGTACAAGTGATTTCATCACCTTTCTAGTCGGCATCCGGAACAGTCTAGTTTCTTACAAACTCTTGTTCTGTCAGCTGAATCCTTCCTCACCAAGCAATGCGGATCAAGCATATACTTGTAGATATCATTAATCATGTCGGCCAAACATGATTCATGCCTTCACAACCTCTATCATCAACAGTAACACATCCGAAAAGTAGTCTGATACTCTGTCAGTCAGTTCTTCCTCTGTTTTCACTGTTTCTCAGGAATCTGGTACTTCAACTGTTCATATCTTTTTCCTTGTCCATCACCGGAGGCTAAATCCTTGGAATATACCACTCAAGGTAGTCCTCTTGACTTCCCCAAATCCGCACTACACCAAGACACTTCCTCTGAGAGATCCGGATCAATCTGTCGGACCTTGCCACATGCTCTGTTCTTGTTCACCGGACCACAACATTCTTTATTCTGACTTCCGGTAGAGACACATCATGACTTGCGGATATGTGGGATGACCTTTGTTGCCATCAATGACAACAACCATGAATCCATATAGTGTCTCTTTCCAACAAGATCTACCATTTTCCAAGTCTTGAACTATTTCAAATCTAACATCTCCTCCTCCATATCATTCCTCCAAGAATGCTTCTCATTAGAAGTGAGAGCTTCTTCTACAAACTCTAGTTCACTATCAATACATGTTAGAGCAAAGACACAATAAAAATTAAGTGGAATGTACCTATTAGGTTATCTTCAATGTCTTTTAGACCTTCTCATAACGATCATTGGATAACTTACCACATTTGAATTCTATTATCCTTCAAAATATGTGCCTAATATGTCACCTTCTCCTTCTACACTATCATGCCTACTTAATTATTCATTTTCAAATGCATCCTATTCCTTTAATTTGTTTAAAATGCACCTTTTGGCTCTCTTTTTTCTTTGGTTGTTCTTCTCTAGAAATCACCCTAGCTTCTCTAAAAGTAACATCCCTTGAATAAAGAACTTTCAGTGTCTGAAGATTCCATAGCTTGTAGCCTTTTATATTTTAGCATACCCAATTAGAATACACATTTTTTCCTTAAAATCCAACTTAGATCTTTCTTCTTAGGCACATGAACAAATGCCTCATAGCCAAATACCTTCAAATGTGTTACAACAAGTTTTCTACCTAACCACATTTTATATGGTGCTTCATTCTAAAGCATAGAAGTAGGAGACCTATTTTTCCAGTAATATACAATAATTATTTCTTTAGCCTAGAACTCTTGTCGTAGACTAACACTACTCAACATACTACTAACTTGATCAAATAATGTTCTATTTAATCTCTTAGCCACTCCATTTTGTTGTGGTGTATTAGATGTTGTTTTTTGCTACTTTTATAAAGTTTCAGCCCATTCACAATATTGAATCTTCTATAATGTGTCATTAAGCATATCTATAAAATAAAATTGATCTCCTCCACAATTCAAAAATTGAAATCAAATTAAATGTCTTGATACAAAATTATAATGCTCAATACTATAAGGAAAGAAAGAGAATTTGCATAACTTATGCAAATAAAGACTATGCAATTTGTATTTTTCAATAGTATCAATAGGATTTGAATTAATTGATTTATTGCAAGGGCTTCTTGTTCTTTTATTTTAGTACTCTAGCATGGTCTATTGTTAATATTCCTTGAATGGTAATTCATGTTTTACTATATTTTCCATCAACAACTTTGAAAATCGTAGCATTTGATGCTTTCCATGTTATAATTGTTCTTGCATGTTTTCAAATAATTGATGGATCTTGAGATGAAGCAAAAAATGGATATAGGAAAAAGAATAGAAGAGCTAATGCAAACTGACCATCAACAAACTTCCAAAAGGTTAATGATATTGTTTATTTACATCTAAAGCATATTAAATTAGTTTTCTAGCCTTTAACTTATTATTTTTAATTCTTACAGGTCAAAATTCAAAAATCTAAATACAATAGCAATTGAAGACTTGAATGCTCATAGAGTTGGAAATATCTTTGAGGGGGAAGTCATTGTCATGTACAAAACTACATTGGATAAAACTAACAAAACTCGTGAAGTGATTCATGTAGATTTAACAGATGTAAAAGCTGAAATGATAATTAATCTAAACATAACTGGTGATCTTGTCCAAAAATATGAAGACAAAATAGTTCCAAGGTTGACAATATGCATTTCAAGATTTCGGATTGCACCCAAAACAGACTATGACTATGGTGACTATGATTGCATACTCATTTTGAACAACTCATCCACTGTGGAGATCATTCCACAACGTTTCCAAGATTATAACTTCATACCAAGTACCACCATAAAGCAATTGATCATAAGCACAAATGACTATGCCACAAGAGTTATATGTGCATTGGTTGTTGGCACTAAAAAAATAGATTTCCAATTTACCTTGTTGACGTAAAATATGGAGGCTCTGAGTTTGACAAAGCATAGGTAAAAATATGTCATCAACTCTTCATTTCAAATTAATTTAAAACTTCTATTACACAACATATTTATTCAATAATTGGGGGAAAAATGCTAACTTTCTTCACAACAAAAAATAGATACAAATGCATTCAAATTTGGCACACCATTTCTTTACAATGGAAGAGTAGTTGCAATGAAATGAATTTCCAGTAGTTCTGTTCAAAAACATTGTAAAGCAAATGGATGCAAAGGACAATGTGCTTCACACATGCCAATCAACATACATTGGGAAATTAAATAATAAAAGAACCCTGGACCGACTAAGTAGTTTGTTGTAGTCAACATTTGAGGTAACTGATGCCTAGCTCTTAAATTGCAACTTATATTCAATTTTAAAATCATCACAAGGTTTTATTGTAGCCTTTTACATTTCATTACAAAATACAAGGTATTTTATTGTAGTTCTTGTGTTTTTATATGCTTTATATAAATTAATTTTGAACAATTGAGTGTTTTGCTTTGTTAACATATATTAAGACAATTTTCATTGTAACAAGAGGGGCCAACTTCATTGATGTTGTTTTTTAAGTATATTTTTGTGTGCTAAAACCATACATAATGAATTGATTTTCTATGGAAAGATTCAATTTATATTGTTTATTGTTTGTTGCAGGTTTATAGAACTTTGAAAATAGTGCATGCATTTTCCAACCCTTTCCATGCATTATTCCCTAAATGTAATTACAAATTTGACACCTATGGAGCATTGGAAGATCAGACTACCCACTGTACATAATGCAATGAAAATGTTAACTATATCTATTGCTTTATATCAAGACCATTCTAATAATTGATACCAAGAAAATAATACATTGTTTTTATGACAAGTCTATTATTGAAGAATTGTTACCAGACTTACAAACCATCACCTATGAAGAGTACATTGAGGACAAGTTAGTAGTCATCTTCATGCTATGAGACTTTGTTGCAGAAGGCTAGTTCACATTAAACCAGAACAATGTTGTTATCAATGCATTTTGCACTACAAAATAGTCACCACATCCTAATATGGACAAGTGCAATCATGCTCCACTGCCTAGTAGTTTATTTTAAAAAATAGCTTCTTCTTGCCTATAGGCTCACTATTTACACATAACATGCTCATACCTAGCATTATATGCACATCTTCTAGGCACCAAGTGGATAGAAAAATTACACATTAATGGCTTCCAAAAATGTATATTTGATTTCCTATGTTAAACTAAGACCTTTAATTAGTAGTTAAAAGACAACATTTATGTTTACGCCTTTTTGTAGTGATAATTTTTTGCTGGTTTATACTCTTATATGGTTTTACAGTCCTACTTATACGTGTATTCTATTAGAATAACATTGTTAGAAATCTTGAATAATATGTAAAACTCAGGAACTTTATAAGAGAGATTCAAAGCTACATAAACTGAAATGCAAAATAGAAGCAAACCAACGATTCTGAGAGACATGCAAATGTCAATGTGATAGAATTGTATTAAGAGCTCAAAGCTTCATTAAAAAATGGTAGAGTAACTAGACAATGCATTCAAAATGAAAACACAAGCTAGGAGGTGAGTATAAATAGAATATGAGAGAGGGGAGAGGTGGCAAATATGACCAATGGGAAGAGTCCACCATAATAGCTTAAAAGAGGCAAGTGCAACTCCTATGGAAGATACTGACACCTTGCCCCCACTCACACTAATACTTAATTAATCCTAAGCAAGCTTATTTATATGTGTAGGAAAAACCTAGTAATAGGAAATTAAATAACCAACTAGGAAAATAAAAATCTACACTGACACTCCCCCTTAAGTGTAGCTTAGGTGGGTGAAAAGATGGGGCTCAACAAATGAATCCTAATGAGGTACCCATGTACATAAAAATTCCCCTAAAGAGAAGAAGCCCCACAAAAAGGAGAGAAACGACCCCCTAAATAGAGAGAAAATGGGGTCAAAATGGCATTGAGTGAACCCAACTATCAGAAGGAAGGAGTCCATTTTGGCATACCAAGCTTAAGGAGCCTATTTGAGGCCATAGAGAGACTTCTGAAGGTGACACACAAGTGAAGAATCCTAAGCAAAACCTTATGGTTGCTCCATGTAGATCTCCTCCTGAAGGTCATCGTAAAGAAAAACACTCTTCACATCCATCTAGTGCACTTACCAATGATTAGCTACAACAATAGCAACAAATCATTCTGGCAACTAGCATAAAAGTCTCAAATTAGTCAATCCTAGGAACCTAGGAGAATCCTTTAGTGATCAAGTGAGCCTTATGCTTATCAACTGACCCATTTGTTGTAAACTTTGTCTGATATATCCACTTACATCGAACAAGTTTTCTTCCCTTAGGAAGAGGGACAAGATCCCAAGTGTGGTTCATCATCAAGGAACTATACTCTTGCTTAGCTATATCCCCCTCAGGAATACTAGAAGCCTCTCGAAATGACTGTGGATTAGAGGCAGTAGCAATCAAGACATGTGGAGCATCTTGGAATTGTGAACAAGTCCACCTGGTGTCTGATGGATCCCCAATGCAATAGCTTGCAAACTGCAAGGTTTGTCTAGCCCAAAGTGGACCAAATGTTAGAGAATCTAGAGGAGAATCATCACCCTTTGAATTATGACTAGGAGAGGAAGGAGGTGAATCCTCCAAATCTCTCTTAGTATCAAAAGTGGAGGTGGAAGACTCCTCATCATTAAGAATATGCTCAGGTGAATCTGACTCATCAAAAGATCTGTCATGTAGCCCAAGTGACTCTAATGTCAAAGTAGAAGGAGGTGGAGAAGTGATAGGAGTTGAGATTGAAGAGCCCTCCTCAAACTGAACACTCCTCTCGATAAAAAAACTCATGTGTAGTGGGTGAAGCAACTGGTAACCCTTTACACCATCAAGATACCTGACAAATATGCAAGGCCTGCTCTACCGATCCAATGCCCTACGTTTCTCTACAGGAATGTGGGCCCATGCAAGAGAACCAAAAACTTGAAAGTGCTTAACTGATGGTTTCTGACCACTCTAAGCTTCAAAAGGAGTGAATCTCTTCAAGGCTCGATGAGGAACATGGTTCTGTATATAACAAGCATAGTTAATGGCCTCTGCCCAATACTGTGGTGCTAGAGATCTGCAGTGAATCATGCAGTTCGTCATTTCCTTAAAGGACCTATTCTTTCATTTTGCAACATCATTTTGCAGAGGATTGTATGGAACTGAATGTTGCAAATCAATCCCATCTAAAGTGGAAAACTTTTTAAAGTGATGGTTGACATACTCAGTACCACCATTATCAACTTGCACAAAACTTTGATGGCTTTCCCAGTTTGCTTCTCTACAAAAGTTTTTAAGTCTTGAAAATGATCAAATACTTCATACTTTTGTTTGACAAAGTACACCCAAGTATATCAAGAACAGTCATCAATGAAAGTTAGAACAAATCTGGCCTTGCTAAAGGACGGATGAGGAAATCGACCAACTAAATCACTGTGAACTAACTCTAGTATCTGTGAAGCTCTCCATGCCTTACCTTTGTCAAATGTTTCCTTAGGATTCTTACCAAGAATGCAATCTTGGAAAACACCACTTGAAAATTGAATTGAATGCACCCCTGTGACCATGCTCTATTGGTTGAGCTTCTGCAAGTAGCAGTTCAAGTTAAGATGCCCAAATCGATCATGCCACAATTTACTCACATCATATGAATGAGTGATAAAAAAACAAAGGAGGATCAGGAACAAAGTGAGAAAACAAATATAGCCAAGACAGGTGATCTGCTCTCCCAACTACAACTATAGAATCACTGTGCAATTCATGAATCATCACTAAATCAGGAGTGAACTCAACCCACTTGCCTGAACCTATGTGAGTGATCTAATATAGTGACATGAGATTAGTTGATAATGAGGGCACACAAAGAAAATCATGGAATGTGCCATCCCCTGTTGAAATTAGGGCAGACAACTGAGAGGGGTAGGGGGTGAATTAGTTGTCTCAAAAATTTCATCTCTTTCTGTGTTTGATCTTCTTTACAAAATATTAACATATAAATGATGTAACCATGAAAGTATGAATTAACAACACATAAGCAGAAACATAATCAACACACATGACACCAGGATTTTTACGTGGAAACCCAATTAAGGGAAAAACCACAGTGGGGGTTAACCCACAAGATTTTATACTCATTAAAAGTATTACAGAATGGGAAGGCACATGCCTTTGGGCACACTACCCAGAGCTCATTGCTCAAAGGAGGATCACTACCTACAAAATTGATTACAAGAGTTCACTGAAATGTTTGAACTGAAGAATAGCATCTAACTATGCAAAATAACAGTTCCAGTTAAGCTCAGTACACTAACTTTACACACTTGATCTTTCTGTACCCTGCTTTACTATTTTGTCATGATCCAAATCTTAGATCTCCTTGCTTTGCACTTGATACTGCTATACTTCACATCTCTCACCTCATATTCACACAACCATATCCCAAAATGCTCGCATCCATCGAATATATATCTGCAACATGTAATTGCATCAACTACAATCGGCCTTAAGAAACTTAGAGACTTTTTCAAGATCATTGTTCTGTCAGCTGAATCCATGCATAAACATCAAAGCGGACCAAAAATTATGTATCCAAGTCACCTCACATGTCGGCCAATACTACTGGATCTCCTAAATTACTCAACCAACCACTTTTCTTCATCTGCACAAGGATCAAACACTTAGCCGACATGTTCTTCACCGGACTGAACTGTCTAACCAAAACCTGATACTCAGATGCTTGTAACTTACAATCCCTTCATCACCAGAGACTAAAATATTGGATTTAGGTAGCTCTAACATCCCCTAACATTCCCTTAGATCCACAACTCAATATGATTACCTGTGGAGAAATGCGGACCAAAATGTTGAACCCTGTCATATGCCATGTTTCTATCTATCCAAACTTAGACAAATCTACAATCTGACTTCTGGTATGAACTGATGATACAATGCGGATGTGTAATATTGATTTAGTTGCCATCAATGACAACATCTGACATGCCTAGCAATGTCTCTTGCCAACAATCTCCCCCTTTGGCATTGATGGCAACACTTAGTGAAAAATGACTAAGTGTTAGAACAGCTCCCCCTTACTATGTACACTTGTGATTTCCAATGCTCCCCCTTAGATGAATTCTTCATTTTTTCCTACTTTTCTTCTCTCCCTTTGACATCAATGGCAAAGGCTAGAATCCGCACATCAAAATTCATGCAAAAAATTTATGTACATAAGTCAAAACTTTACATACTTCCGCATATGAACATACAGTCCTTAAGCCTTGTTCATCAGCAAAAAGATATCACAAAAAATGTTTTTCAACCATGTCAATTTAGTGTCCCAATTCTTCTTAATGCTGCCCAAAATAGATATATACCCACTGAACAAAAATGCCTGTGATTCTGCCCTTTGAAGGTTAGTAGGATCACTAGTAGCAGCAATAGCTTGGGATTCTGCCAATAGATCATACATAGTTTCTAACTTGGGGGAAATCAATCCCTGAAGCACATCCAATTTGCCCAAAACCTTAACCTTTTGTTTTTCCAAATCACTCAACTCATTCCACAAACTCACTACTTGGCATTCTTTAGTAGTTACAGACTCAGTTAAAGGACTATATGACTGAGAAATGTTGGACAATTTGAGCTCTAAGTCCTTAATCTTCTTCTCAATATCTTCAACAAATTTAGACCGATTTAAGCAAAACTTATAGATCTCTGCACCTTTAGAGAGGGCATTTTGAATACTCTTTACACTAGTATCAAGCCCTGGTCTACCATAACTAATTATTTTCTTTATTTCAGCAAACCTCTTCTCATTAAGTTCATTTCTAACTTTAACTTCTGCTAACTTCTCTAAGGTTTCAAAATGAGTACTTACATAGTTTATCAGACTCTTCAATTGACCAGAGGGAGATGCTAATGAGTCTTTCTAAAAAGTAGGCATGATTTTCTCCAAAATCCCAGATGCAAGGCCAAGCAACTCGCTATCTTCTATATGGGACTTCAAAATTTCCTCTCTAGCCTTAGCTTGTGCAATAGAGGCCAACTTTATCTTCTATATCGGTGATAATATCTCAAAATTGATCGGTCCTTGTATTATATCCTGATCTTCTACAATATGTTTATCTCTCTCCAAAATTTCTTTCACTGCTTCTACAGTGTCTCTTGCCCAAAATGATGTTTTAGATTTATGCTCTTCAGAGCCTCCATCTTCTCCCTTTCCTGAGTCAACCACAATGTTGTGCTCATCATTTTTATTCTTTTTCTCTGCTTCAGCCTTCTCTACATCATCATCAGAGGCATCTTTGCTTTTGTCTATCTCAGAAATGTCTTCTATATTATTTTCTAGAGGAATTTTTGTATCCTCAGTAGTAGTATTATCAAATTCCTCAATATCTAGAATGGAGGAATCAATTCCATCATTAGTTTCCTTTTCTTGATCTTCCTTCATTATTTCTTTACCTCCTTTATTCAATATTTCTTCTTCTAGAATAGAGACATCATCTTCTTCAGTTTGTTGCTCATTTTTCTGCAACTCTTCATTATTCAGAATTGATGTGTCATCAGTATTAATAGGTTCTTCTGTAACCACATAAAACTTGTTCTTGTCCAGTGCTTTCTTTAGAATTTGTTCTGATTCTTTAACAACTTCATCAATGTCTCCAATCATCAACTTATTCATCCTTTTCTTGCTTCTGAATTCATTCTTGACTTCTTTGAAAATTTTGTCTACTTCTTTTCTGGAGATCACCGGACATAGACTAAACAATACATGTTCCCTTAGCTCCAGATCTTTCGCTTTAGTAGCTTCTTTTCTTATTTCTAAAATGTCTCTTAAACCTTTAGGGATTTCTGCCAAAATTTCCACTAGAGCTCTGTTGAATACATTCAAGTACTTCACAGTAGCATCCTCCAAAACTCTCTTGTCAATATCACTGTAATGATCATAAAATTTAGTTATTGGCTTTAGGTTTCCATCTATAGTGATTGACTTAATGATAACTTCCACATAAGGAGTAGGCTTTTCAACATAAGCCTCTGACTTATGCCTTTTACTTGACGTTTTGCTTCCAGAGGGCTTCTCCTTAGACACTTTAGCAGCCTTAGTGCCTCAGGCCTTCAACTCTTTAACCTCATCATCTAAATCAGTCTTTTCTTCATCCTCCTTCTCCATACTGACATATGACCTTTTGGCCATTACTTATGTTCCTTTTCTTTCCTTACTGGTAGGTTTTTCTTTGAATTTCTCTGCAATAGGAGAAGGTGACTCACCAGAGGTTATACCTATACTCCTAGTAGTTCTTGTCTTAGAAGAGGATTCTTCCAGAACACTTCCTTGTTGCCTGTCTTTCTTCTCCTTCTCATCTTTCTCTATCCTTTCCATGTTTAGTCTCACAGCTTCTTTTGTTATGCTAATGCTTTCTGCATACATTTCAACTTGCCTTTGAATCTTTCTCTTAGATTCAGGTTTTCAGAGCTCAACATGCAATTTCACACTGAGTTCACCATATGTCCCAAATCTTTCAACTGTGGTGTCCTTTGGTTTACTTAGAATGTGTTGAGCATACATATCCAATACTTGCTCATCAACTTCATACCCCATGGGCATGAGCCACATAGTTCTTGGTTCAACTGCTTCCATTAAACATTGATCTGTATCCACCATAAAATAGATTGTATCCTTGTATTTTTCAACCACGGATTTAGGGATTCTTTCCCTTGAGTGCATTATATTCTAAAAGTTCTTGAAATATCCCCACATGGCAGTCCTTTGGGCTTTAGAATCGCTAATATTGTGTAAGTGGTTTCTTATTTGGATGGCAACTGGTTTGTCATTTGTCCAATACAAACTCTTCATCCCTGGCAACTCATTCATAAATAGAAGAACAAACACAGGACCAGTGTACCATATTTGAAAGTGGTCTTATCCTTCTTAATTTTATTCAAATTTTCCATCAGCTAGTTCTGCAGCAACTCACACAAGTCATAGTCAGCATTCTCTCTCAACATCTGATAAGCTGCATAGATAGTTGTACTAGATATAGAATTCTCCCTGCTGGAATGATATATCTTTTATCTAATCACCATTGATGCAAATTTGACATCTGGATCAGTGATGTCATTTATTGTCATTGCCCTTTTTTCAAACCTTGAACTGGTAGCATCATTTACAGTTTGATTCTATACTGACTTCAACATTGACAGTCCACCGGATGAGTTCAACTCTGTCATGGCCTTGATGGCATCCTTGGTGATCTTGAAGGGTTTCATTAACCACATAAAATCATCATGCATCTGACTCAGCACATACCAGACCCACTCATCTTCATCGAAGGATGGAAACCCTATAATCTAAATGAAATGTTTATCTTGCAATGCCTTATACTCAGGTTTAAGACCATGAATTTCATCCCTCAAATGATTCTTAAACAAATCTACTAACTTTGAATCCCCAAACTCATCTATGCTAGCATGAATATAAGCCCTAATATCTTCAACGTGCAACACACCAGGTGAAACATTTGAAAATGCACCTAACAGATCGACCTCTATAGATTTGTGTGGATGCTTTTTGAATTTAGGCTGGGGCCTTTCGGTGATGTCAACAACCAATAGAGTAGCCATATCCAGAGATTGCAAATTTAGAAAGTTTCACAGAGAATACGTTGTTTCGCCGATTAGGGTCAGCTATTGAATTCACTTTTCACACTTTAAATCTTTGAAATCTCATCTCAGGTGCTCTTCTCTTCGGATGCAAAGTGATTCAAATGTTGAGTAAATGACCTTTTATGCTCCACAAAACCTAATTCTCTATTGTAATAAATGCTCTGCCCTAATACATCTGGTTACACTGTTTCTACATACAGTCAATCTTCAATTGCTCTGCAATCAATCGCATTAGCTTCTTTTCTTCCAGAATTTGCTTCAATAGATCTGTAATAGGCTTCTTTATCTTCATTGATCATTCTAGATTCAGGCACCCACTTACTGGTAGGGGGAAATAGATTTTCAATGCAGCTCCCCCTGAGCCAGAGCTCCTATTTCAATTCCTGGAGGAATTATTAGCACTGAATTCTGGTGCGGACCCATCACCATTATTCATTTCACCTTTCTTCACCCATGTTTTGTTTGTTTCATTCTGAATCTCATTCACATTCACTTTGCCCTTGCCTTTGTCCATCTTCTACTCTATTCTTCCTTTACCTACCTGTGAGTTCTCCTTTTTACTTCTACAAAATTTGGCAATGTGTCTGGATTTGTTGCAGTTGAAGCACACAAACTTATTCCGCTAACAATTACATGTTGGAGCAGGTTTACATCTGTATTGCATTGCAATATGGCCAAACGTGTTGCAAGTAAAACATCTTCCATTGAAAACTTGTTTGTTCTTAGGAGGATTCCTTGATCCACTTCTGTAATTCTCAGCCTTATGACCTATCTTTTTGCAATTAAAGCATTGACCAAAGAAAGATGATGCATTTTGATTCTCTTTACTTCTGCATTGATTATCTCTATGACCATACTTATTTCATTTGAAGCAACTGCCATTGAAAGATGGATACCTTTGATTATTAGGTTGTCTTACCAAAGGTCTTCTAGGATTCCTTCTTTGATTTCTTGCTTCAGGATTTCTTTGACCGGATCTAGAGCTTTCACCTTTCTCAAATCCCAGACCATGCTTATCATCTACCATCTTTTGACTATCAAGTAGCATCTCAAGTTTAGCTGAGCTTATCTTGAATTTCTCTTTATATTCATTTGCAACTTCTAGGTCATGTTTGAGAATGACAATTTGATTTTCAAGTTGATCTTCATTATCCCTAGTTTCTTGTAGATCAGATTCTAGATGACCAATTATTATATCCAATCTGCATCACTCTTCTGTTCTTTCTTTCAAAGATTGATTTAGTTTTTCCTTAGTCTTCTTCATTTCCTCAATTTCCTTGGTTAGCCTCATCACCCCAGATTCCATCTCATGTTTTAGGACAACAACTTATTTAGCCAGCTTCTCACATTCCTTTGTCTTTTCCTTCAGATCCTCATCCATGCCATTGTCTTCATTCTGATTTGCTAACTGATGAAGTAGCTCCTTCCCCTTTTCATTGGATTTGCCCAGTTGACTTTTTAAAGTCTGAATGAAATCCTCAGCATATTTAAGGTTCTCTTGTAGTTCTTTGACTTCTACTCTAGACTGATCAAGATCTTCTAAAGCAACTTGAATTTGTTCACTAATGCCATTAGAATACCTAGATGAACGCATTAAAACACCTTCCCAGATCTTCCTCAAGTTGTTAAACTTCTTCTAAGGAACCTTGCTCTGATACCAATTGTTGAAATTAGGGCAGACAACTGAGAGGGGGGTGAATCAGTTGTCTCAAAAATTTTATCTCTTTCTATGTTTGATCTTCTTTACAACTTATTAACATATAAATGATGTAACCATGAAAGCGTGAATTAACAACACATGAGCAGAAACATAATTGATACACATGACACCAGGATTTGTATGTGGAAAATTGGTTAAGGGAAAAACCAAAGTGGGGGTTAACCCACATGATTTTATACTCTGTTAAAAGTATTACAAAATGGGAAGACACATGCCTTCGGGCACACTGCCCAGAGCTCACTGCTCAAAGGAGGCTCACTGCCTACAAAATTAATTACAACAATTCACTGAAATATTTCAACAGAAGAATAAAATCTAACTATACAAAATAATAGTTCCGGTTAAGCTCAGTACACTAACTTTACACACTTCATCTTTATCTGCCTTGCTTTACTGTTCTGTCATGATCTGGAGCTTAGATCTCCTTGCTTCGCACTTGATACTGCTACATTTCATACCTCTCACCTCATATTCACGCAACCATATCCCAAGATACTCACATCCATCGAATATATATATCCGCAACATGGAATTGCATCAACTGCAGTCAACCTTAAGAAACTTAGAGACTTTTTCAAGATCATTGTTCTATCAGCTGAATCCATGCACAAACATCAACGCGGACCAAAACTTATGTACCCAAGTTACCTCACATGTCAAACAATACCACTAGATCTCCTAAATTATTTGACCAACCACTTTTCTTCATCTGCACAAGGATCAAACACTTAGTCGGCCTATTCTTCACCCGATTGAACTGTCTAACCAAAACCTGATACTCAAATGCTTGTAACTTACAATCCCTTCATCACCGGAGGATAAAATCTTGGATTTAGGTAGCTCTGACATCCCCTAACATTCCCTCAGATCCGTAGCCCAATATGATGACCTATGGATAAATGCAGACCAAAATGTTGAACCCTGTCATATGCCCCATTTCTGTCTATCTGGACTTAGACAAATCTGCAATCTACTTTCCGGTATGAATAGATGATACAATGCGGATGTGTAATATGGATTTAGTTGCCATCAATGACAACATCTAACATGCCTAGTAGTGTCTCTTTCCAACATCCCCCACATCAACATACCCTCTCCCACACACCTCAATAGGAGTGTCGTCACCCATCAAAATAGAAGGCATAGAACATGGTTCCATTGATGCAATTTCTTCCTTAGATGAGCGGTACGAAGCACCCAAATCAAGAATCCAAGTGGATGGTTTTGAAAAAACTACTATAAGGGCCTTTCCCTTTACTTTCCCCTTGTTGTTATCCTTTTCCTTGTTAGACACCTCATTAGAACTTTGTTTTATAGATTCAGGAACACTGACATTATTCTTCTCAAGAATATGTGTCAAGTGATCAATTTGTTTCTTCAAACATTTATGTTCATCATGATTGTGTCTTTTACAATAGGCACATTTAACATTCTCTTTCTTAGGCTTATCTCCATTAGAAGATTGGGTCTGATTATCTACTTTTGGGGTAGCTTGTTTCTGATCCTTCTTCTCCTTGCTATTCTTTTGTTTCTTTTCCTTATTGTTACTAACTTTGTCCTTTATGTTCTTTTGTTCATGTTACTAAATTTTGCTTTCAGCTCAATTTAGTAAGGCTTTAACAAGTAGTTAAAATGGGGTAAGAAAAATTTTTGATACATGAGCAGTCCAATCAACATCGGTTGTCTTGATTGAAAGGAAGCTAGGTGTGCGGAAATCGCTTTCTACACTAATCTAATGAGGAGAGTGTTGTGCAAATTCAATTTAATCTTTACAATAATAGCAACATGAAACATCTAACAGAGATATTGTAGCAATACACATAGAACCAAAAAGAAGACAGAAGAAGAGAGACAAAGATATAACATGGGGAAAACCCTTATTGGGTGAAAAACTCCACACTCATAAACCAGCACAATGTATTATCAAAACTGAATATGGTTTACAATACACTTGCAATGCAAGCTTCAATAGTCTTTGACACTCGTGTCTAGAGTCAATCTGGCAGCATAACAGTACCTATAAATCACATACTACATCTCCTCCTCCAAGCACTTGTTTATATAGAATATACAAGGCAAAATTGGTCCTATCTTGGAATGGGCGTCCAACTTGACCTCATGGCCCAAAAACCACACCTATGGACACTTGGTCAACATTGTAGAATGTATCTGACACTTGTCCACAACTCCCATCCCAAATAGATCACCTATTTTCAAAATAGGCTAGACAGATGCTCTTACGACTCTTACGACCATCATAGAATCTGTCTTAGCAGATAAAACTTACAGTTGTAAGAGAATCTATCATATACAGGCTATAAATAGCATTTTCTCTTACAACATGTCATAGTCCACCTTAGGGCACCAAAAAATGCCTTTTTCAAAGATGCTTCATGACACATGTCTTCACCTGTCTTACAAGCTTCTATTTCTGACTCTTACATGTCATAACTTCATCATAGGAATCCGTCATAACCGTTTCGGTTAAACATTCCTTTACACAACATCCAAGATACCGACACATGGTAAAATACCCCTACCACAAAGTGGGATGCCTATCTCCTCATGTGAGGACAAAATTACAAGTTGTCATCTTCCATGTAGGATGACACATCACTGTGCCACATCCCACAAAATGACAATATGAAATTTACAATTAATTTACAACATAGGCAATGAATAAATAAATACAATCATAAATAATGCAAAGAATTACCAAGGTTGAGACACCTTAATTACCAAGGTTGAGACACCTTAATTCCCAACATTCTCCCACTTGTTGAACACATTGTAAGAGCCAATAGAATAACATGATTTAACTGCTATAGGTCGAGAGGCCCATAGACTCTGAACACCATCTGAACTTCTCTGTGCCCACTGGCTTCATCAATGCATTTGCAACATTCTTCAAAATATCTACCTTCTCCAAATTTACCTTCCCATCCTCTACCATGTCTCGCACAAAGTGAAACTGAACATCAATGTGCTTTGTTCTGGCATGGAAAGTTAGATTCTTCGCAAGGCAAATAGCACTCTAACTATCACAACTAATCGTAATCTGACATGCATCAACGCCAATATTTGAACACAATCTCCTAAGCCAAATGGCTTCCTTACAAGCATGAGTTGCTACCATATACTCAGCTTCTATCATGGACAAAGAAACCACAGGTTGTCACTTACTCATCCAACTAATAGCACCACCAAATAGTGTAAACACATAAGCACTGGTGGATCTCCAGCTGTCAATGTCACCTGCCTAATCTGAATCCACAAATCCATGAATATCAACAGAATGCAGAGGTCCTATAACATTACCATGATAGCATATGGAATACTCAAAAGTACCCCTCAAATATCTGAACACTCACTTAACTACATCCCAATGAACCCATCCAGGATTAGCCATAAATCAACTAAGGACTCCCATTACTTGGGCAATGTCTGGTCTTGTGTAGACCATAGCATACATCAAACTACCAACAGCACTAGCATAAGGTACTCTGCTCATGTCCTCCACCTCACTAGAAGATTTTGGACAATCCTCAACAAACAACTTTGTTCCCAAAGAAACAAGAACACACAATGGTCTACAATCTACCATGCTCAACCTATCCAACACGATCTTCACATACTTACTCTGGCTTAACCAAAGTTTTTTGTTAGTTTTGTCTCTTCTGATTTCCATTCCTAGAATGTACCTAGCTACCCCTAAATCTTTCATTTCAAATTGTGCTGACAACTGAGATTTAAAATCAGAAATCATATTCTTACCCTTCCCAATGAGCAACATATCATCAACATATAATGCAACAATGAGAATACAATCACCATCAAACTTATAATACACATGGTGATCTGATTTTGATCTCACAAATCTAATTGACAACAACAAGACGTCAAACTTCAAGTACCACCTCCTAGGAGACTGCTTGAAACCATACAAAGACTTCTTTAATTTGCAAACCAAATTTTATTTACCTTTCACCATGTAATGCTCTGGCTGTGACATGTAGATTTCTTCCTCCAAATCACCATGAAGGAAAGTTGTCTTCACATCCATCTATTCTACCTCTAAGTCATAAGTTGCTACAAGAGACAACAGGAACCAAATGGATGTCATCTTTGCAATGGGAGAGAAGATCTCACCATAATCTATACCCTCCACTTGTGAATACCCCTTCGCAACCAATCTGGCCTTATACTTCTCAACACTGCCATCTGCACCAAATTTCTTCTTGAACACCCATTTGCATCCAACAGGTTTTCATCCAGGAGGCAAAGGCACCAAGTCCCAAGTTTGATTCTTTTCCAAAGAAGCCATTTCATCCTCCATGGCCTCCCTCCAGGAACCTGCATCTTTCATGTCCATATCATCTGATACAATTCTAGGTTCATCACTGATAGTAAGCAAAGCAAAAGCACAACTAGAATCAAGCAATGTAAAACCAAACCTTTCAGGTTGCTTTCTTATCCATGTAGACCTCCTCAAGAGCTGAGGTTGAGGTTTAGCTTCTTCATCTGAGATTTCAAAGCTGCAAGAGCTCTCCTCATCATTAGGTCCAACATTGTCTTTCTATTCAGTCTTCTCAGGGGTAGCAGAAAACTGAACAACATCCTCTTTATTTTCTTTTTCTTCTGGATGTAAAATAGTGGAAGAAGGTGTAAGCTCTTTGAAGATGACACTTCTACTATACAACACTTTTTCAGCTACAGGGTCCCAAAGCTTGTATCTTTTCACACCGACACCACAACCAATGAAGATACACTTAACAGCCTTGTTCTCCAATTTTGACTGCTTCTCCCTACGCACATGTGCATATGCCTCACAACCAAAAACATGAAGATGCCTTATTGAAGGCTTTCTACCAGACCATACCTCCATGTGTGTCTTTCCAACAAGAGCTGATGTAGGAGATCTATTTACAAGATAGCAAGCAGTGGCAATAGCTTTAGCCCAAAACTTTTGTTCTAGGCCAACTCCACTAAGCATACTCCTAGCCTTCTCCATCAGTGTCTTGTTCATCCTCTCTACAACTCCATTTTGTTGTGGGGTGTATGGAGTTGTCTTATGTCTTTCAATCCCAAGTTCCTTGCAATATTTATCGAATTTTGTAGAACAAAACTCACCATTGTTGTCATTTCTCAAACACTTAATCTTTTTACCAGTCTAATTTTCAGCAAAGGCCTTAAACTCCTTAAACTTACTATAGACTTCAGATTTGTTTCTGAGAAAATAAATTAATGTCCTTCTACTATAGTCATCTATGAAAGATACAAAATATACAGATTTTGATAAGGAAGGAACATTAACATTAGAATGAACAAGGTCCAACACACCAGAAGACTTATGAGAACTCAAATAAAACTAAACATGGTTTTGTTTGCCATATATGCAATGTTCGCAAAAGTCAAACTCAAGATTACAATCATCTAACCCCTCAATGAGGTTTTTATTTTTTAGGGTAGGCAGACCCTTCTCACCCATGTGGCCAAATCTCTTATGCCATAACATTATCTTTTCAGTAGGAAGCTTAACTTCCAAGGCATGAATACAACCATCAGGACTAGATACAATAGATTTCTTCACTGCTCGATCAGATGGTGGGGATGAAGTGACTGTTTCCCTCTTCCTTGAGTCAAAAGAACTATTCCATTATGAAATGCATGCCTCAAATTGAAACAGAGTACCTCTCTTAGTATCCTTAGCAAGCACCATAGCTCCTCTAGTCATCTTGCATCCTTCTTTCGAAAAGACAACCTGCACACCTGCATCATTCAACATACTTACAGAAAGTAGGTTCCGTGCTAATCCTGGGATGTGCATAACCCCAGAGATCCCCTTCACTTGTCCATCATGGAATCGGATAGAGACTCTTCCACGACCAATAATCTTCATATGGGAGTCGTCACCCAGGTACACCTTTCCACCATCAAACTCCTCATACTTAGTAAACTAGTATCGATGTGAATTCATGTGAAACGGTACACCATAATCAATCAGCCACACATCATCAGATGCATGGGTTGCCAGGGCTGCGATGAAGGCATCACCATCATCTTGCGACTTGTCAAAATCTAAATTTGGGTTCTTCTTCTTCTTTTTCTTTTCCTCTTTGCATTCCTTTCAGAAATACCCAGATTTACCACAGTTCCAACATATAGCCTTGGACTTTCCAGGAGATTTGGATCTCCCACAGAATTTGGATCTACCCTTCTCAGCTTTCTTGTCCTTCTTTTTCCCTTTCTCCTTGGGTCTTCCATGAACTGCAAGGTCCTCTTTGGTTGCCTCAAAAGACTTTCTCTACATCTCTTTGGATAACAGCAAAGAAACCACTTAATCCATTTTGAATGTGGATGTGGTGCTTCCAATAGCCATGACAAGGTGATCCCATGAGTCTAGAAAAGAACAAAACAAGGTCATGCAGCGATCCTCCTCCTCCATCTTCACACCAATGGATGTCAATTGTGCAACCAGCATGTTGAAAGCATTCATATGTTTTGCAACACATCCTCCATCCTCCATTCAAAGGGAATACAACTTATTTCTCAGAAAAAGTTTGTTAACTAGGGATTTGGCTTGATACACATCTCCCAACTTCTTCCAAAGCAAGTTTGCAGTAGTCTCTTCATGGACATTAAACAGGACAGAATCAGCAAGACTAAGTCTTATGAGACACTTAGCCTTTTGATCCTTTAGATTCCAATCAGCTTGTGACATTGCATCTGGTTTAGTTCCACTGATAGTTTCCCAGAGGTCTCGATCAACAAGCATGTCTTCCATCTTGAGCTTCCACAGATCAAAATTAGTGCCATTGAATTTCTCCACCTCTATCCTTCCGGATGTGCTTGCCATCTCCTTGCTGCAATAAGATTCGGAATACTCTACACAGACTCGCACTTAACTTAAGATTAGCTCAAAAAACCCCTACCCAACAGCTAAGACCAAAACTGGCTAGGCTCTTATACCAACTAAAAGGAAGCTAGGTGTGCGAAAATCACTTCCTACACTAATCTAATGAGGAGAGGGTTGTGAAAATTCAATTTAATCTTCACAATTATAGCAACATGAAACATCTAACAGAGATATTGCAGCAATACACATAGAACCAGAAAGAAGACAAAAGAAGAGAGACAAAGATATAACATGGGGAAAACCCTTATCGGGTGAAAAACCCCACTCAGAAACCTGCATAATGTATTATCAAAACTGAATATGGTTTACAATACACTTGCAATGCAAGCTTCAATAGTCTTTGACACTCATGTCTAGAGTCAATCCAGCAGCGTAACAGTACCTGTAAATCACATATTACATCTCCTCCTCCAAGCACCTATTTATATAGAATATACAAGGCAAAATTGGTCCTATCTTGGAATGGGCATCCAACTTGGCCTCATGGCCTAAAACCCATGCCTATGGACACTTGGTCAACATTGTAGAATGTATCTGACACTTGTCCACAACTCCCATCCCAAAGAGGTCGCCTATTTCCAAAATGGGCTATGACAAATGCTCTTACGACTCGTACGACCATCATAGAATTTGTCATAGCAGTTACAACTTACAGCTGTAAGAGAATCTATCATACATAGGCTATAAATAGAATATTTTCTTACATGTCATAGTCCACCTTGGGGCATCCAAAGATGCCTTTTTCAAAGATGCTTCATGACACATGTCTTCACCTGTTTACAAGCTTCTATTTCTGACTCTTACATGTCATAACTTCGTCATAGGAATCTGTCATAACCATTTCAGTCAAACATTCCCTTACACAACATCCAAGATGCCGACACATGGAAAAATACCCCTACCACAAAGTGGGACGCCTATCTCCTCATGTGAGGACAAAAGTACAAGTTGTCATTTTCCATGTAGGATGACACATCACTGTGCCACATCCCATAAAATGACAATATGAAATTTACAATTAATTTACAACATAGGCAATGAATAAATAAATACAATCATAAATAATGAAAGGAATTACCAAGGTTGAGACACCTTAATTCCCAACATTGATGAAGGATTTTTAGTATTGAATTATCGGGGTCATGTAACAGTTTGAGTTGAGCTTGTTAGAATCAAGATAGACAACTGAGAGGGGGGGTGAATCGATTGTCCCAAAACTTTCTTCCTATTAATCACTTAAATCCTTCTTGTAATTCAGCAGCATAATAATAAATCAATCATGGAAACTAAATGCAACAATTCAAGAGCAGAAACACATATGACACCAAGATTTTAACGTGGAAAACCTGATTAAGGGAAAAACCACGGGGTGACTAACCCAAGATTGTATTCTCTGTTAAAAGAATAAGAAGAACAAAATGGCACATGCCAATTAGGGCTCACTACACGAGCACACTACTCACAAGAGGCCCACTGCCTACAGGAGACACATTGTCTACAGAATAATAAATATTACATACTTGAATTGAAGAATAGCATCTTCACCATGCTTGAGTCAGTTCCATTTAAGCTCAATACTTCTTCTCTACCTTTTGCTCTGCTCCTTTCTACCACACTCTCATCTCCGCCAAGATACCTTTGAAATGACTTCACAACTTCTTATTTATACAAGACATTGACTTTGGGATAATCATCCAAATTGGCATACTTTACAGAGAAAACACATAAATACAACATGACTAATTACAAAAGACTTCATGCGGATCACCATATTGTTGGCTACATAGATCTGGGACTTCAATCTTCTTTGAGGAACATGCCATGCTTCACAGAACATCTTCAAGATCATCTGCAGGATGTGTAACTCATCCGGTCGGCCAAACTTAGGAAGAACATCATCATCTGGAAGTAATTTTCCAATTACGAGCTCAATCTTCAATGTGGACCACCAACACGAACTGGACACAATCTAGAGACCTCCACAAGCTTGCCTGAATCACCAAGAACATCCACACTACTTCTGGTTACTGAAATCATTCTCTCCATCCGAAACCTCAAGAACTCAGTCTGTCATCACTGTCATATTGGAATAGATGCTTGCGGACCTTCAGACCACAAACCAATTAAGTTGTCAATTCACATTGACTTCCTAAACACTCCACCAAATCCACAAAACAAGATATTACATTTCTGGATCTCACCGGACCTATCTGTGTCACTCTGTCACCTCTGAACATCTGCCAAAACTGGTTTAACTCATATGGCCATAACTTCTTCAAATCTTCATGCGGACCTCTCAAATCTTTACTGGATCATCTTTAGACACATATCTACAAACCCTTTGATGTGCATCCTCTGATCTTCATCTTTGCTAGAATCTTTACTTCACTGTCTTCACTATTCTTCTCTATTTTTGATAGGACTAATTTTCTCAATATCCTTAGCATACAACTCATCCAATCCTTGTCATCAATGCAACAGGAGTATGTTGACATCAATGACAACACTGGTTAGGCCCATACTTGCAACAAAGCTATTGTACAATCCAGATAAATCAATAAAATAGGCTTCATTAAGAAAGCAGACATTCAAAGGATATCATGTTTTGAAGCTAAATTAATCTCTAAAGTTTATGTTTCAAGTATGTTATTGTTGTTTATTCAGTGCAAGACAATGCAATTCAAAAAAGAGGTATTTATAAACTATCATTTCTTCATGATTATAAACATATGTGTTTCAAATATTTCAGTTCATATTATGTAATTGATTCATAAAAAGAAAGTACACATAATTCATTACATAATATGAAATAGCTGATTATATTCAAAAGAAATGTTTAAGGTGTCCCACACAAGCCATGGGAATGACTGAAAGATGCAACATAAAACTAAATTATACATTTGAAGAAAGAAAAGAGCATATGAAAGGAATAGGAACCCGTCATTGCCTATGAATGATGAATCCCAAGGTTGATCAGGTGCATCTTCAGCTACCTCCATCCAGCAAGCTCCAGAAATACCTGCAGGAGATGGTGTTAGATCTCAAGATTCTAATTCTTTTCACATACAATAGTAATAGATATATAATCTACTTTTATGAAACATCAAATTTAGATGTTCAGTCATCACAAATATATAAGAAAAGCAGAATGAATAGCTAAACAAGAGATGCAGATACCAGATCAAAAGATAAATCAAGAAGGAGAAGCATCATGTCATACAAATCAAAGAGAGATTACAACCTTGTGTTTTTTATCTAACATGTTTGTTGAATGTGAAGGAACAGGTTGATGTAATAACATATGAAAATTATAGCATGTGGAGTAAATGTGGCTCCCACAAGGGTTGAGTCCAGCATGTTGTCCTCTTCTTAGTAATATAAAGAGCGCATTCTAGATAGTCAACATGACATCATACAGTCATTATAACAATACAAGGGTGTAATGACATTGCAAGAAGGGAAGGTACAACAATGCATCATGTAGCAGGGCAGTCCACAAATAACATGAGGACTTGCATGGATAACTTCATTAGCACTATCTGAGCTAAGAGAGCATTCAAAGAAAAAGGAATAGAGCATTAAGGATAGTCAAAAATATCAATAACCGCTAATAAAGAACAACCTTGTATATACATGTGAGACAACCAACAATGGAGAACAATCATAGCTATAAAGGAACATTCATAGCTTACACATTCAGTCACCAATGCAATCAAGAGGATCAACTATGCAAGTAAATGAAATAGAGCAAGTATTTACCACTTTTGTTGTGAATGAGGTGTAAAATTACAATTGAATGTTTAAACTATGACAAGGCAAATCCTAAAGTAGTCAAGTGTTCAGGGGACAACAAATGCATCCATAATGACTGCCCAATTTTAATATAAGGTACAACTATTGAAGAACAGCCTTGCATCATGTCAGGGACAATCATAAAGGTAAAAGTATGCCAAATGCAAGATTCATTACTCACATGATCACTAAAATTCTATAACCAACTAATGATTTGTAGTTTGATTAGCCATACAGTTGATAAAAATGCCAAGTAAATGACCATGAATGCAAGGGGATAGCAATGAATCTTGCAAGAAAGTAAAGCACAGCCATAATCATTGAAAGATTTTCAATCATAAAGAAGTCTAAGTATGATTGCAACTTACATAAATCTTGAAGACTCATCAAAAGAGTTGGTCTATTGATTGGTGGGATTTTGTGCTAATCAAATGAAGGCATACAAGTGTAGACTTTGAGGAAGACAAGAGCAACATTTATGATAAAAGGAGACAATCACAAAAGTCAAGTGAATAGTCATGGAAAGGATTGTCATCCAATGGCACAAAACCTACAAATCTCTCATCAAAATAGCATACCTAAAAGGTTGTTCTTTCCTTTGATTTGACACAACAAGTTCATTTTTATACAAAGAGAGAACTGAACCATAACTTCACCATTATCATCCAAAGAAGGAAGAGATCCCAGATTTACAAGAAGAAAATGAATCTTATGATGGTCAAGTTTGCAATCACTTGTGTAAAATGTTCTCATGCATAGCTTAGACTCACACATGTCTCATTATGAAGAATATCAAGTTATCCTTGCATGTACCCTAGGAGCTATCATATAGGTGACTATCCTAGTCATTATAATTTCAGAGAGTGATTATGTTCTAAAGTAAGGATACTCACATCAAATGACTATCTTAGCATTCAAGACAACAACCATATAGAATGGAGATTGTCACAACAAAAAATCAGAAGTATAAGACAACAATATATCAACATTAAGAGCAGTTGTTATGACTATTTCAGTCAAGCAACATTTTGCAAGGAATATTATGACAACAAAGAGTTAGGGAACTTTCATAGATTTCTTAAGTCAGAGCACATAGATATGTCAAAAGGGTTTCACGGTAGAGTATATCAGAGTAAGGTGGAAGTCTCATTCAGAGAGACAGTAAGCCCTAGTTGGGTTATATCACAAGTAAGCATGTTTCGCCTTCCATTCGCTGTCACTCTTAGTGGACAAATAGATATAGGTAAGAAGGAGAAATAAAAGATAACTTGCTTATATACAACTCACAGCGTCAACAAAGAAAGGCATTCTTCCTTATCTTCTCCTCATAGGGCCATGAACAACAAGGAGATTTTCACAAGCATCACAACAATAATGAAAAAAATACAACGTTCTCAGGGTTTTTTATCTTTTCATCTCATAAGTCCAAGTAAGCCATAGAAAGAACAACAGAAGAAACAAAAAACTTTTATTGTTTCCTCACACAATAAGAGCATCATACAGAAGCAATGATATAGAGAGTTTTTTCATCATTTTTGTTGCAAAAGGGCACAATGAAATGCAGAGTGAATACATTCACAGAAAATATCTTAAGTTTGTCTCCATTTTAGAGCAGCCAACACAAAAAGAAAAGCACTATACAAAAATAGTGAACAGAGAAGTTCTTTTATGCCTTTCTTAGCAAAAAGGAAGAACTTACAGGAGGAATAAAGTGACAAAAGGCCGAGATCCACGGTCGAGTTAACTTCATAACCCACCAAAACAGCCCTCAAAAACCCCAGAAACCCTATCTGGAGGCGGCAACAGAGTAGCGGTTGAGTGAAGACACAAAGTGAAAATGATGATATTTTAGGGTTCCTTGTCTTTTTGGCTAAGTTTCCCTAACCCCGTGGGTTTTTTTTATTTTATTTCATAAAAAAGTCATTGCTATCGAAATGCCACGGGGGTCAAAACAATAGAAGTCATCAAAACCTAGTAATCATAGCATGGTGCCCATGAGGGTGCAAGTGCATTATAACCTTTACAAATGTTATGGTTTTGATGATCCTTAAGTCAAAGACAAAATCATTGCAAGGGATCGATGATGCATGGTGAAGGCATGATGATCATTGGGAGACATAAGGTTTGTTTTGATTCTTATAAACATATCTTTCATGAGAGGACATATGTGTTGCCATGGGACTCATAAGGATGTATTTTGTCTTATGCTCACAAATTGTATTTTTCAAAGAAGAGAAAATAGCCTTTAAAATTGACATAGTAAGAGATACAGTAGATAGTGAAGGTAGGCATGTAATTTTGCTTAACAGTTTGAAAGCCCTCACAGTGACTAGGCATGGAGTTTTGTTTTGCATTTAGAGCTTGACTCAGGTTGACCAAGGAAGTTAATTTTAGCATGTGCAACAGGAAAGGGGTTTATTTCTTTTGCCTCTAATTATCATTATTTTTAGATTTAACTCAGATCCCTATGTTTGCACCATCATTAGACAAAAATTGTAAAATAACAATTATTAAATGCAATGAACTATAAATTGCTTTAATATGTGTTATGTAATAAACACAAGGGGAAGTCATGCATCATATAACAATTATTAAGTCAATCATATTGATTGGATTTAATAATTATTATTTTAGTTAATTTTGCCTCTTAATCATGCAAAAATAGAGAGAGTTAAATTGAAATGCAAACTCAGAGCTATGGAGTGATTTTCCTTGATTTATGGTCAAACTGAGGTGATTTTGGAGTTCTTCTTGGGTAAATAGAATAAGAGGAACAGTTTGGAGCTATTTTACCTTGTTTTGGAGCAGGTGAGACCCTTCTTTTTAAGGATTTTCTATTTTGCTCGTGAGAGAGATATTTTAGAGTGGAGATGACTGTAGTTGACTCATGCTAGTCCCTTGGAGGCTTTTTTTGTATTATAGGAGAGGAAACTTAGTTTTGGCTCTTAGTTCTTGATTCTATGCTTTTTCTTGCACATTACAGAAAATCCATACAGTTTTGTAACTCATTTTGGATAGATTTATAGATAGCAGCAGGTTTTACATGTTATATCTTTGTCATTTTTACAGCATTTTCCTTTCATTACTTAAAAGATCTACATTTTACCTTCTCATATCTGTGTATTTATCTTATTGAATGATTTGGATGAAATTTAAATATGTTTTAAACAATCAAAACCTTTAATCTTGTCTCATTCATTACTGCAAACACACAGAAACAATTGACATTACAGGTCTTAGGCTATGCAAACAGTTATCTTGCCTTTTAAGTTGTGAAACATAGCTTTCCTGCTAAGAAACAAATCATTGAGCCTCCCTTTGAAATACTTATGTGATAAAATTACCATTCATTGAGTTGTGTGAAGAAATCTTTAAAGTAGTAATTGTGAATCAGTCTGCCTTTTTAATATCATTTTGGTGCAATCACCTCCTAGAGTTAGTTTTCATTTTTAAAATAGTCATTTTTCTTACCCTTTTCCTTCAAAATTCATTAGTCTCTAGGAGAATCAAAAGGGGAACCAACCCATAATCTAGAGATTCATCTTCACTATGAGCATACCCATAAGCTCGAAGGTGTTTCCATGTTTCACAAGATTGTTGAGTATTCAAACTTAGCATCCGGGTGCAATCTCTGTGACAACAATTTTTGGCAGGCCCGGTGGGACACTAAAACTCGTTTCAGCCAAAAAATTTAAAAATTTTCATTGTTGTTCTGGTATATGCAGCAATATTTTTAGCCTTTTAAGATGAGAAGTTATACCTGGCGACTCTAATCTCTAGTTTTTGAAGCAGATTTAGTGAATTTAGCACATGAGAAGAGTGCAGACAAGAGGAAGTTGTTCTTTTGATTATTTACAACTTTCACCTCCAAGGAGAAGAGGTAGAACAACAACAAGGGCACCCAGTCCAACACTAAGGATTGGATCTACTCCTCCAAGGATTGCAGAGTTTAATCAAGGTAATTTGGTGATAGACCTTTAGATTCAAACTCCACAGACACATCAGCCTCCACCAATGGCCAGATAGTATCCATTTGTTACATTTAATACTAGCAGCCCACTGCTACTTGTAGCACATGATGACATTCCTGTACAACAGCTTTGAGAGGTTTACCATTTTTTTACGGGTGAGGATCAAACCACCCCAATTGAGCATATAAAAGAGTAGCCACATTGTGTGCAGTACATCACATAACGCAAGAAAATGTAGCAATGAGATTGTTGGCTGTACTCTGAAAGGAAAGGCCCTTCAATGGTTTAGAGGTTTAGCTGTGGGTTCTATCGCATCATGGGACTTGTTGGGAGATGCTCTAAACAAACAATTTGAAGACAACTCAGATAACTTGTCTCTAATGGAACAATTAAGTACAATAAAAAGAGCTCCCCAGGAGCATATGGTTGATTTTAACTTCAGATTTCAAAGGACATGGGATAGAATCCCTACACCAGTAAGACCTACAACTGAACATGCTTTTTTGTATTTCCTTAGAGCATTAAATAGTGACATTGTTGTTATGATCCAATCAATGAATGGAACTTCATTACCATCTTCTTATGCAATTGTAATAAGAGCTGAAAACAGCCTAATTTAGGTAGGCAAAATAGCTCCAAGGTTGTCAATGCCTATCTTCCCTGAAATACAGTCATCTATTCCATTACCAAACCCACCTTTAGCTAATGTACCTGTTGTACCAACTTTGGGTTATACAGCTACAACTCAAAATAATAATGTTTCAGCGCCTTCCCAGGAACTTCAGGAGATAAAAGGGTTATTACAGAATTTTAGTAATGAGTTGTTGAGTATAAAGAAGTAGCAAGGCCAAAATTCTAGACCTTACCAACCTCCATACCAAGCAAATAGGCCTTCAAATCAAGCTGAACCTCAGCCTCAAAGGAGGAATTATAATCTGAGGCCTTTTCAGCCATATAATCCAAATACTATAAGTTCATCAAGGGAGATGGTTCCCATGCAAAATAATCTGGTTCAAGACCACAAGTGGTGCTTTCCATGTAACCAACCTCATCAATCATCTTGTCCAAATGGAGTGTTAAATCAGGCACTTATGGTGCAAAATCATGTTGTTGATCAGCAAGGTAGTGGACAAACGAGTAATGAAGATGGTCAAAATGAGGTGGCTTTGATGAATTGGTAGGGAGAAGAGTTTTGTGGTGTCAATCAACCTCAAAGACAAGGAAAGAATCAGTCTTATAATTCTGTAGTAGCAAATACAAGATCCAAGAAAAGGGTTGTAGATTTGGGATAGCAGCCTAATCCAATGCAAAATCAGGCTTCTTCAAGTCAGTAGCCGAGTATTGGACAGATTCCAACACAGCATGTTCATATTTTGCGAAGACAACAATTTGTACAAGGTAAGGATCAACAAAAAATTCAAACACAACCACAAGTTCAAGGAGAGCTTGTTGTCCTAAAAGTATAGCAGAAGGTAAATCCACCTTCTTTTAATATTTTAGATCACATGAAGAAGTCTAATATCAGTGTTTCAATGTGGGACTCTTTGGCTCTTTCTGGCCAAAGAGATTTATTACAAAATGCATTAACAAATCTCACTGTGTTAAATGAGACAAGTAAAGATTAGCCAAAGGAGAATATTGTAACTGATCAACCAAAAGAAAAACTAGTGAATAAGTTACAGCCAAACCATGAAATCAAGCCACATCCTTTTTATGTCATTTTGATCATTGGGAATCATCTTGTCCACAACTACATGATAGATTCAGGGGCTAGCAGTTCAGTGATGCCAAAGAAGATTATTGACCAGCTGGGTTTAAAATATGAACCACTATCAAAAGGAGTTCTTCAATTAGATGGATTAGCCATCAATACAGTGGGAATAATTAGAGATTTAAATCTTACATTACATGCTTGTCTGGATTTTATAATTCCACAAGAAGTGTATATAATAGATCTTCCTGCTCACTTTGCATTATGTCTTTCTAGAGATTTTACATCTAAGTTAGGAGGATATTTATCCTCTGATTGGTCACATATATTCTTTAGAATAAGGTATGGTACAAAAGTCACAATAAAATCTGAGTTGCTGGCAAAAGATCACATTGAGCCTTATACCCTAGTGTTGTTAATGCAAATCTCACATTTCATGAGCAGGATCAATAAGATCAGCTTTTTGTCCAAGATCCTAACACCCTTGTTGAAGGTATTGCAGACCTGTTCATAGATGAATGGGAAACTAAAAATCATGAAGTTAATACATCTGAGCATATAGAAAAAGTGGACTTGGGCATTTACACAATTCAAGAACAAGGTATCGCTATCCCAGATCTGATTAAAGATGCAAAAGTACATGAAAAATAGTAGTCCAATGAACTATGGAGTTTGTACTTTGATGGATCAAGGAATAAAGTTGGTGCTGGAGGAGGTGATGTGCTAGTTTCTCCAAGTGGTGAAAGGTATTTTTCAACTTTTCATTTTTCTTTTAGCTGTTCAAATAACACTGTTGAGTATGAGGCCCTTGTTCATGGCCTGGAATGGGCTAGAAAGTGAAATGTTAAATGTCTTCAAGTGTTTGGAGATAGCGAATTAGTGGTCAATCAAGTAAAGAATATTCATGCCACTAAAAATGACTTGTTAAAACTATATAAATATAGAGTATGGGACATGATTGAGGAATTTGATGCATTTAATTTGTTGTCCATACCAAGAACACAGAATAAACAAGCTGATAAACTCGCTGCCATGGGAGCTGAGTTTGATATTCCAACTGAAATAAAAAATGTTGTTGTTCAAAACTATGTGAAATTTGTTGTTAGACCTGTTGTGCCAGATAATAACATTTATTGGCAAGTATTTGATAGTGATGAATAGATTATCAGTTTCATGATTGAAGAAGCTGAATTTTCGCTTCTAACCAGCAAAAGTTGCCTCAGCAGTATGAAGATTAGATTCTTCAACTTAAGACCAACAAGTTGCCGAAAGGTTTGGTAACTCTTGAGTCAATCTTCAACTCAAATGATCAAGTCAAAAAAGAGAAAGATGGTTTATCCATCAAACAGGAGCATTATGAGTAGATTGAGATTTTCAAAAGCAAGTTGTTGAAGCTTGGCAAGGTATGTACTTTAGAGGAAAAACATGCATTTGTTTTAATTTGTCAAGAGTTTGCTGATGTGTTTTCTTGGGAGTACCATGATTTGAAGGGCTTTGATCCTGAATTAGCTCAGCATACTATAGAGCTAAAGCCCAAGGCAAAACCAGTAAGATAGAAACAAAGACCTCTGAATCCAAAGTTGGAACATCTTATGAAGGCTGAGTTGAATAAGCTCATTGAAAGTAATATCATTTTTCCAATCAAGCATACTTCATGGGTGTCTAATCTTGTCCCTGTGAGGAAGAATAATGGAGAAATCAAACTTTGTGTCGATTTCAGGGACCTTAGCAGAGCCTCTCTTAAGGATCATTACCCGTTGCCATCTATGGAACAAATTTTGCAGGTAGTATCTGGATCAGATACTCTTTTAGACAATTTTTTAGGTTATAACCAAGTCCTGGTGAAAGAAGAGGATCAATTCAAAACTACCTTTACTACCAAGTGGGGAACTGTGGCCTATAGAAAGATGCCTTTTAGACTATCAAACACAGGAGGTACTTTTCAAAGAGCCATGGACATGGCTTTCCATGGTTTGATGAACAAGTTTGTAATGGTTTATCTAGATGATATTACTGTTTTCTATAAAAATGCAAGTGACCATTTAGTTCATTTGAGACAGATATTTGAGAGATGTAGAGAGTATGGGGTTTCACTTAACCCAAAAAAAGTGCATTTTTTCTATTCATGAGGGCAAACTACTTGGACACATTATTTCTAAGCATGGTATTTCAATAGATCTTGAAAGAATTACTTCTATTCTGGCATTACCATTACCAGCCCACAAGAAAGGCTTGCAAATCTTTCTAGGTAGGATAAATTTTGTAAGGAGATTTATTCCTAACATTGCAGCTCTTTTGAAGCCTTTAACTTCTATGCTCTGAAAGAATATCAGTTTCAGTTGGACTAAAGAAGGAAAGAGGAGTTTTGAGGAGATAAAGGATGCCATAGTTGCTGCTCCAACACTCATCAATCCTAACTTTGACAAGGATTTTATTCTTTATGCTTTTGGGATTGTGGATACTATTTTAGCTATGTTATGTCAATAGAATGAACAAGGTTTGGAGCAACCCATAGCATTTTTCAGTCAAGTGTTTCAAGATTATGAGGAAAAATACTCTTTTGTTGAGAAGCATGTTCTAGTTGTGGTCAGAAGTTTAAAGAAATTCAGGCATATGCTTTCCAACAACAAGATCCAGTTGCTGGTTGCTCACCCTACAGTCAAAGAATTCTTGCTTAGTAAGGATATTAATGACAAAAGAGCATGTTGGATAACCAAGGTAATGGAGTATGATGTTAATATCAAGGTTACAAAGTTGATTAGAGGCAAAGTCTTGTGTGAACAACTGGCTGGAAATGTAGAAGATAGCCAAGAAACTAAGGAACAAGTTGTCCTAGTGCTCAACAATGAAGAACAAGCTGCTATTCCAACTTCTTCTACAAACCGGATACAACAAATGATACATTATCTTAACACTGGTGACTATCCTGAAGGTTTGGACAATGTAAAGAGGAGACATTTTAGATTGCAGGCCATTCCTTATGCTATCATAGATGGAGTATTATATAGGAGGGACTTCCATGGAGTGTTGTTAAGGTGTATTGAGCCAAATAAGATTGATAAAATTTTAGAAGAATTTCATGATGGACCTTTTGGAGGTCATTTTGTAGCTAGAACAATAGCTCTTAAGATTATGAGAGATGGTTATTATTGGCCTGATATATTTAAAGATGCTCATGCTTGGGTTAGAAAATGCACTAAATGTTCTTTATTTGCAAGAAAACAAAAGCTTGTAGCCCTACCGTTACATCCAATTCAAGTGGAACAACCCTTTGCTAAGTGGGGTCTTGATTTTATTGGACCTATTAACCCACCTTCTAGTGCAGGTCACAAGTGGATTTTGACTGCAACTGATTATTTTACAAAGTGGTCTGAAGCTGTAGCATTGAAGGAGGCCAATGAAACCTCTGTTCTCAACTTCTATCAGGACCTAGCTTCAAGGTTTAGTACTCTTGATTCCATTATTTCTGATAATGCATTGGCATTTATTGGCTTGAGAATATCTGATTGGTCTGTTAAAAATAACATATATCTGAATACATCATCCAATTATTACCCTCAAGGTAATGGACAGGCAGAATCAACTAATAAGAATTTGATTAGAATGATCAGAAAGATAGTCGAGGATAATCAAAGGACTTGGCATGACAAGTTGAAGCTAGCCCTATGGGCTTATAGGATCACTCCTAAAAGATCTACAGGTAACTCTCCTTTTGTTCTTACTAATGGTAAAGAGGCTAGAGTTCCTATTTTAGTCAAGTTGCCTACACTAAGTCTGATTAAAGAGCTGGAGATGTTAGAGGAAGAGCCTATGGAAATTAGACTTGCATAGCTGATGGAACTAGAAGAGATCAGGAAAGAAGCATTAAGAAATCTGGAGCTTCATCAGGCCCAAATGAAAAGGACCTTTGATAGGAAAGAAGTTCCACGAGTGTTCAAGGAGGGTGATCTTATTTTCAAGTGGGATGAACTTAAAAGTAAACCTGGTAAACATACCAAGTTTGATGCCATGTGGGATGACCCTTATGTGATTACTGAATGCAATCAAAACAATGCATTTTAGCTTTCAAAATTGAATGGAGAGGTGTTACCCATTCCTATGAATGGGATTCACTTGAAGCAATGTTTCTAAATATCACAAGTTGCAGATGCATCATAGTAGAGTAGAATTTTTTTCAGTTTAATAAGTGTTCACGGCACATCTTTTTTCAATTCTATTTTGTTTTTTTCAAAGAAGTGTTGTTGCACAGTTAGCTTGCCCTATTCAGAGCCATGGTAGTTTGTTTTTAGTTTAGTTTTTACTATTGTTTGATTTCTGGCAACTAATTTACAGATGGTTTTCTAAGTATTTCAGGCAAGAAGAGACTCATATGCCTAATGGATATAGAAGGTACTGATCCTATTTGTTTAGCAGGCAAACACCCCTAAGAGGTCACCAAAAATGTTACTAAATTTTGCTTGCAGCTTAATTTAGTAAGGCTTTAATAAGTAGTTGATAAAATGGGGTAAGAAATTTTTTTGATACATGAGCAATCCAATCAACGTCGGTTGTCTTGATGAAGGATTTTCAGTATTGAATTATTGGGGTCATGTAACAGTTCGAGTTGAGCTGTTGCACAATCCAGATAAATCAATAAAATAGGCTTCATTAAGAACGCAGACATTCAAAGGATATTAGGTTTTGAAGCTAAACTAATCTCTGCAGTTTATGTTTCAAGTATGTTGTTGTTGTTTATTCAGTGCAAGACAATGCAGTTTAAAAAAGATGTTTTTATAAACTGTCATTTCTTCATGATTATAAACATATGTGTTTCAAATATTTTAGTTCATATTATGTAATTGATTCATAAAAAGAAAGTACACATAAGTCATTACATAATATGAAATAGTTGATTATATTCAAAAGAAATGTTTAAGGTGTCCCACACAAGTCGTGGGAATGACTGAAAGATGCAACATAAAACTAAATTATACATCTGAAGAAAGAAAAGAGCATATGAAAGGAATAGGGACCTGTCATTTCCTGTGAATGATGAATCCCAAGGTTGATCAGGTGCATCTTCAACTCCCTCCATCTAGTAAGCTCCAGAAATACTTGCAAGAGATGGTGTTAGAGCTTGGGATTCCAATTCTTTTCACATACAATAGCAACAAATATATAATCTACTTTTATGAAATATCAAATTTAGATGTTCAGTCATCACAAATATATAAGAAAAACATAATGAATAGCTGAACAAGAGATGCAGATACCAGATAAGAAGATAAATCAAGAAGGAGAAGTATCATGTCGTACAAATCAAATAGAGATTGCAGACTTGTGTTTTTTGTATCTAACATGTTTGTTGAATGTATAGGAACAGGTTGATGTAATAATATATGAAAATTATAGCATGTGGAGTAAATGTGGCTCCCACAAGGGTCTTAGTAATATAAAGAGTGCATTCCAGACAGTCAACATGACATCATACAGTCATTATAACAATACAAGGGTGTAATGACATTGTAAGAAGGGAAGGTACAACAATGCATCATGTAGTAGAGCAGTCCATAAATGACACGAGGACTTGCATGGATAACTTCATTAGCACTATCTGAGCTAAGAGAGAATTCAAAGAAAAAGGAATAGAGCATTAAGGACAGTCAAAAATATCAATAACAACTAATAAAGAATAGCCTTGCATATACATGTTAGACAACCAACAATGGAGAACAATCATAGCTATAAAGGAACATTCATAGCTTGCACATTCAGTCACCAATGCAATCAAGATGATCAACTATGCAAGTAAATGAAATAGAGAAAGTATTTACCACTTTTGTTGTGAATGAGGTGTAAAATTGCTATTGAATGTTTAAACTATGACAAGGCAAATCCTGAAGCAGTCAAGTGTTCAGGGGACAACAAAGGCATCCATAATGACTGCCCAATTTTAATAGAAGGTACAGCTAATGAAGAACAACCTTACATCATGTCAGGGACAGTCGTATAGGTAAAAGTATGCCAAATGCAAGATTCATTACTCACATGATCACTAAAATGCTATAACCAAGTAATGATCTATAGTCTGATTAGCCATACAGCTGATAAAAGTGCCAAATAAATGAGTTGTATGCAAGGGGACAGCAATGAATCTTGCAAGAAAGCAAAGCACAACCATAATCACTGAAAGATATTCAATCATAAAGAATTCTAAGTATGATTGCAACTTACATAAGTCATGAAGACTCATCAAAAGAGTTGGTCTATTGATTGGTGGCATTTTGTGCTAATCAAATGAAGGCATATAGCTATAGTCTTTGAAGAAGACAAGATCAACATTTATGATAAAAGGAGACAATCACAAAAGTCAAGTGAATAGTCATGGAAAGGATTGTCATCCAATGACACAAAACATACAAATCTCTCATCAAAATAGCATACCTGAAGGGTTGTTCTTTCCTCTGATTTGACACAACAAGTTCATCATTTTTATACAAAGAGAGAACTAAACCATAACTTCACCATTATCACCCAAAGAAGGAAGAGATCCCAGATTTACAACAAGAAAATGAATCTTATGATGGTCAAGTTTGAAATCACTTATGTAAAATCTTCTCATGCATAGCTTAGACTCACACATGTCTCATTATGGAGAATATCAAGTTAGCCTTGCATATACCCTAGGAGCTATCATATAGGTGACTGTCCTAGTCATTATAATTTCAGAGAGTGATTATGTTCTAAAGTAAGGATACTCACATCAAATGACTATCTTAGCATTCAAGACAACAACCATATAGAATGAATATTGTCACAACAAAAAATCAGAAGTATAAGACAACAATATATCAACATTAAGAGCAGTTGTTATGACTATTTCAGTCAAGCAACATTTTGCAAGGAATATTATGACAGCAAAGAAATAGGGAACTTTCATAGATCTCTTAAGTCAGGGCACAGAGATATTTCAAAAGGGTTTCATGGTAGAGCATATCAGAGTAAGGTGGAAGTCTCATTCAGAGAGATAGTAAACCCTAGTTGGGTTATATCACAAGTAAGCATGTTTCGCCTTCCATTTGTTGTCACTCCTAGTGGACAAATAGATATAGGTAAGAAGGAGAATAAAAGATAACTTGCTTATATACAACTCACGACATCAACAAAGAAAGGCATTCTTCCTTATCTTCTCCTCACAGAGCCATGAACAAGGAGATTTTCACAAGCATCACAACAATAATGAAAAAAATACAATGTTCTTAGGGTTTTTTATCTTTTCATCTCATAAGTCCAAGAAAGCCACAGAAAGAACAACAGAAGAAAAAAACCTTTTATTGTTTCCTCACAGCATAAGAGCATCATATAGAAGCAACAATACATAGAGTTTTTTCATCATTTTTGTTGCAAAAAGGCACAATGAAATGCAAAGCGAATACTTTCATAGAGAATATCTTAAGTTTGTCTCCATTTTAGAGCAACCAACACAGAAAGAAAAGCACTGTACAGAAACAGTGAATAGAGAAGTTCTTTTATGCCTTTTGTGTTTGAAAGAACTCAGCAAAAAGGAAGAATGACTTACAGGAGGAATAAAGTGACAAAAGGCTGAGATCCACGGTCGAGTTAGCTTCATAATCCACCAAAATGACCCTCAGAAACCCCATAAATCCTAGCTGGAGGCAGCAACAGAGCAGCAGTCGAGTGAAGACACAAAGTGAAAATGATGTTATTTTAGGGTTTCTTGTCTTTTTGGCCGAGTTGCCCTAACCTTGTGGGTTTTTTTTAATTTTCTTTCATAAAAAATCATTGCTATCCAAATGCCACGGGGGTCAAAACAATAGAAGTCATCAAAACCTAGTAATCGTAGCATGGTGCCTGTGAGGGTGAAAGTGCATGATAACCTTTACAAATGCTAAGGTTTTGATGAGCCTTTAAGTCAAAGACAAAATCATTGCAAGGGATCGATGATGCATGGTGAAGGCATGATGATCATTGGGAGACATAAGGTTTGTTTTGATTCTTAATCATATCTTTCATGAGAGGACATATGTGTTGCCATGGCAGTCATAAGGATGTATTTTGTCTTATGCTCACAAATTGTATTTTTCAAAGAAGACAAAATAGCCTTTAAAATCGACATAGTAAGAGCTACAAGAGATAGTGAAGGTAGGCATGTAATTTTGCTTAACACTATGAAAGCCCTCACAGTGACTAGGCATGGAGTTTTGTTTTGCATTGAGAGCTTGACTCAGGTTGACCAAGGGAGTTACTTTTGGGATGTGCAACAAGAAAGGGGGTTATTTCTTTTGCCTCTAATTATCATTATTTTTAGGTTTAACTCAGATCCCTATGTTTGCACCACCATTAGCAAAAATTGTAAAATAACAATTATTAAATGCAATGAACTATAAATTGCTTTAATATGTGTTATGTAATAAACACAAGGGGAAGCCATGCATCACATAACAATTATTAAGTCAATCATATTGATTGGATTTAATAATTGTTAATTTAGTTAATTTTGCCTCTCAATCATGTAAAAATAGAGAGAGAATTAAACTGAAATGCAAACTCAGAGCTGTGGAATGATTTTCCTTGATTTATGGTCAAACTGAGGTGATTTTGGAGTTCTTCTTGGTCAAACAGAATGAGAGGGACAATTTGGAGCTATTTTAGCTTGTTTTGGAGCAATTGAGATCCTTCTTTTTAGGGATTTTATGTTTTGCTCGTGAGAGAGATATTTTGGAGTGGAGTTGACTGCAGTTGATTCATGCTAGTCCCTTAGAGGCTCTTTTTTGTATTATAGGAGAGGAAACTTAGTTTTGGCTCTTAGTTCTTGATTCTATGCTTTTTCTTGCACATTGCAAAAAATCCATATAGTTTTGTAACTCATTTTTCACAGATTTATAGACAACAATAGGTTTTACATGTTATATCTTTGTCATTTTTGCAGTATTTTCCTTTCATTACTTAAAAAGATCTGCATTTTACCTTCTCATATCTGTGTATATGCCTTAATGAATGATTTGGATGAAAGTTAAATGTGTTTTAAACAATCAAAACCTTTAATCGTGTCGCATTCATTATTGCAAACACACAGAAATAATTGACATTATATGTCTTAGGCTGTGTAAACAGTTATCTTGCCTTTTAAGTTGTGAAACATAGCTTTCCTACTAAGAGACAGATCATTGAGCCTCCCTTTGAAATACTTATGTGATAAAATTGTCATTCATTGAGTTGTGTGAAGAAATCTTTAAAGTAGTGATTGTGAATCAGTCTGCCCTTTTAATATCATTTTGGTGCAATCACCTCCTAGAGTTAGTTTTCATTTTCAAAACAGTCATCTTTCTTACCCTTTTCCTTCAAAATTCATTAGTCCCTAGGAGAATCAAAAGGGGAACCAGCCCATAATCTAGAGATTCATCTTCACTATGAGCATACCCATAGGCTCGAAGGTGTTTCCATGTTTCACGAGATTGCTGAGCATTCAAACTTAGCATCCGGGTGCAATCTCTGTGATAATAGTGCCTTGGTTTCTAGCTAGGGCATGTGACTTAGAGGATTTAAGAGTGCCTATCTAGATTAGCTTATCCTCCTCCCATGTGAGAGAGATATCAAAATCATCCAAAGATGGCATAGTGAACTATGTCCCAAGTGCACCCTTAGTAGCATAGAAGGTAGAAAAAAATATTGAATATTCGGAACTTAGCTTAGAGAGAACATTAACAATCAGTTGTTCATCTTTCTTTTCAATTCCACATTGTTTTAATTGCAGCTTTAGTGATTTCAATTTTGTGAAAAAATCTTGAATTGAAAAAATCATGAATTGTGTTGAAGTTGCCTGGACTTAAACTAATTAGTTCATTTTCCAACCTATGACCCCTCATTGAATCTTTTGTGCCAAAAAGTGTTTCTAGCTTTGTCCATATGTCATTTGGTGAATTCAAAGACTCAATATGAAAGAGCAAATTAGGAGAGACAAACAAACACAATTTTCCATGAGCCTCATCACATTTGTTAAACCACTTAGGCTTATCTTCATCTTTAGTAGGTTCAATTTCAAGTCCCATTATTATCCTATGCAAACCAACTTTTCTTAAGTAGATTGTCATGCATGATTTCCACTCAAAATAGTTGCAAGGAGTTAATATGGGTATTGTTGTTTGATCCATGATGAAAAGAATGTAGAAATAAAGTGTTGAAAAGAAGAGAACACACAGGACACCCCCCATTTTCACTCAATCAAAGAACCCCCCAAGTAAATATTATTTGACACTTTATATTTAGTGCATTTACAACTGCCACTAGTAAGAAACACTAAGTGGACTTGATCTCAATGCATTACAAATTTATCAACAAAATGAGTGTATGCTCAAAGTACAATCTAGGGATTAAACCAAGTGAATCAAACACCACCACTGTGAAGTACTAAAAAAATCATCGACTTTCAAAAAAAGAAGTACCTCAATTTGAGGTCGTATGCAAAAGTTGTGAGTCTTCAAAGTTCCCAAAACGGGAACTGTGCAGCATTACCTGTGAGAATGTAATGCCCACCCTAGTGTGTGCCTTGTGTGCTTTTAATTCATGTGTTATATGTTGTTCTGAGTGCTTATCATTGTATTATGTGATTATTATGCTTTGATGCATTCCACCGAACTTGTCGATGAGGTCTATGGTGCCATCGAGGGGTTCTGAAGGTGTATTCTACATGACCATTGAGGTGTTTCCAATGGTGTTTTGCTTTATTATTTGGCTTTCCAACTATGCAATATGAATTGCATACGTTGTGTTCATGTGTGTTAGATTATTGTAGTGCTTCAACTTCATTGTTTTCAATTGTGCAATATGTTGGATGGATGTGATGTCTTCAATATGATTGTGTTAGTGGATTTATGCATATATGATTTTATGATGTCGATTGATTGTCGACCCATGTTTATGATGCTTATGCAATATTATGCCACATTGGGTATTATGATGTGCTTAGGCTATTTTATGTATGTAGCAAGTATGCCTAATGGTTTACTTGAGTGTGCAAGTAATTACAGGTGTTAACTAATGTGGGAAATGTGGAGAAGGTTGACATGGGACGCTAAGCCATCTCACCCTTATCCTTGTGTTGTGGAAACCCGTGATGTGTGTTTGGTATCATTTGCGTGTGTTTCCTTAGCATTCTTGCACTTTATTTTAAAATGTTTTAAAAAGTGTGTTTTCTGTGTTTTTAGATTAAATTAATGATTTTAATTTGGAAATTGCTATTTCTAATTTAGCGAAAATGTTTGTTGCGTCATTATATGCTAGTGGAACAAATTTGAGTGATTTCGGTTTAATTCTAAAATTTGATATTTTTTTGTAAAAAGGTAGAAATTGCATTAAATGTGAAAATTGAATGCATAGTATGGCATGTTTGTACTTTTCGGAATGAGACCGAGTTAAATGACAATAACCTATTTGGAATAGTTGAGTTTGTTTGACTAACTATTTCTCTGTTAGTCTTAGTGATTTATTTGGGTGTTTTCAAGGAAAATTGAAATATTAATGCATTTTGATTAAATGCTTATGTGATTTCAAATGAAATATTGTAATTATTTATTGTTTGGAATTGATGAATTAAATGATTTAATTGTGCAAAGGCTATAATTTTGGTTTGTTTTACTAAATCACTTAAGAGGAATATTTTAGTATGAAAAAAAGAATAGTGTCTTGGAGGTGTTGGTGCCTGCATTAAATTCAGATTTCAAGCATTTAAATTCGTAGGCACTTTTCAAGAAAATCCAAGAAATTTCTAAGTCCTTCGACCTATGCATTTTTATGCATGAATCTTTGTATGAGCATTGTTGTTTATATTTACATTTAAATATGCAAGCGTGAATGTACATTGCTGGGCCCGAAAAGAAGTTCAATCGGCTTCAAAAAAGTGAAGAAACAGTTGTATATATATCGGGCTTGTATGTACAATTCCAGGCGTGCAAAAATGGTTGTATGTCACGGATTCCCAAAATATTCCCTACTTGTATGAATATTTTACATGTATATTATGTTGTATATTCGATATACAATGGGCACATACATCGTCGATATGTAAAGGGAATATACATCGCAAAGATACAAGCGCACATGCAAGAGGAAAGATACAAGGGTCTTATACATTCACCACATGCAAGGAAAGATCAATCGGCGGCATACAAGGAGAATGTGCAAAAGGATCATCGGCGAAACAATGTATATCGGCAACTCATGCAATAGTCTCACCGATGGCCCGATGCATATACAAAGGCGGTAACATACAAGGCGAAAGATACAAAGGCCCGATGCATATACAAAGTAACATACAAGGCTGACATACAAGCAATAGATACAAAGAAATATGCAAGGCGAGAGCAGTCAAAGTCAACAATTCAAAAGCATGGTGGGGCCCGCATGGCTTGTATGTCCCAGATTGTATGTATGTGCCATATACAAGGCCAATATACAAGGCATACATACAACCTGGATGTGAAAGAAAAATATGTTTTGGCAGATTTGAGGCTGGAATCCGCAGGTTGTATGTATATTGTGTATTGTATATATGCAATGTACAAAGAAATATGCAAGGAGAAAACATACAACCCAGACCCGAATGGAGAATCAAATGAAGCGAATAATCATTTTGGAGTCCACGGCTTGTATAATGAAATGCTTGTATATGTCGATCTACAAAAGGAAAAGATACAAGCTGGATTTGAAAGGTTCTTCCAATCCGACTGATAAATGAGCTAGAATCTGCATTGTATGTATATTGCATTTGTATGTGCAATATACAAAGTGATATGCAAATGAAAAAATACAATGGCTCATCGATGAGAGAATATGTATCAGTGGCTCATGCAAAGATCCTTCCGATGGCTGATAGGAGATGCAAATGCACAGTGAAAGCGATCCAATCAGCAGCTACCACGTGTCCAAATGCGGTTGTATGTATATGCTTTTGCATATACAAAAGATTTGAAGGCAAAAGGGCGAAAAGGCAAAATGTATGTTTGCGATGGGAAAAGTTAGTGATGGAAAAAGGGAGCCTACGTGGCACGATTTCATTGGTAGGTGACTTTTCAGCATGTTTTGAGGCCGTTGATCTTGGTGATGAGGATGGAATCGACGGCCCTATTTTGAATGCCCAAGGAAGGAAGGATTTTCTTTGTATTCGCAATCGCGTTTCAGGTAGGAAGAACTACAAAGTACATGACCATCATATTTTCTACAGTTGTTGCATCCTGCAGGTAGGTTGGCCCTTAATGGCGATTTGCAGGAGTATGGGTTTGATTGACTGACCAACTACCAAATTTGTGAAGAAAATCTCTAGGCGGCTGCACGACTCCCAATCTCAACTGCTCCTTCCTTCTTTCTCTCTCGGCTGCATTGAATGTTTTGAGCGCCATTCTCATGATGCATTGTATCTAGTGAAATTTTGAAATGCCATGTAATTAATTGTTGAGTACACACTCTTGCTGTATAAGAGGACTATGTTACTCATTTTTTGGGGGTTGTTGAAGACTTGGGCATTTTTGGGAGAAATAGCGAAAAACAGAGCATTTCTTGGTTGTTCTGTCTCTTTTGGAGTTTATGAGTTGCATTTTGAATGCATGTTGCATACTTTTTTAGTTTCATTGTTGTTTTATATGAAAAATGCATTGTTGCATGTGTTTAGTTGTTTTTCTCCATTTGCTATATGCATAGCTTCTTTTGAATCTGATTGCTAAGGGTTCCTCATATTCTAGAATATATTTTTTTTGTATTGCATGCTTGATCTTTTGACCTCCATTCAAGGAGTGGATTAAACTGTTTTAGATCAAGTATGAAGAAGAATGTATGTCAGCAGGGATGTCTATAAGTAGAGGCAGCTAAATACTTAGTCTTGGGTGGTGTTTGTAAGGCAAATACCAAGCTTAACCCCTTGAAACTTGAATGCCAGTGCAATCCATTCTTGTGTATACATCTATTTGACTCCTTGCCCTGAGATATGCACCGGTCTGCCCTTCTGTAGTAGTTATGATCCAAAACCCCTTGTCTTGAATCCAAAAACATAAATACAAATCCTTTCATATTTCCAACCTGTTAGTCTGTAGGATTAGAAATAGGACCCCTGCATACTCTCATCCTCAACTAGTTAGATATGTCCAAGAATGTTTTCAGCCTTGTGATCTATCATGCATATCTTGGTCCAAACATGAGAGTATTCTGCTTGTGACTAAAATGCTAAATCTTTCTGTTGGGTGAGTCAAAGACAAATCTTTAGCTATAGGGATACCCCCCTTAGTGCGGTCGAACTAGAAGTGAAGGGGAGGCAGCTCGCGCAACCTCTTGTATTTGTTGGTCGGATCTGCCTGTGCATTGGAACTGGCAAACCCTCTACCGATCCAGAGAGAAAGCACCAACAGGAGGAATAAAAGGAAAAAGACATGTATTTTGCATTATTCTTTTTCTCTCCAAAATTTGCTCTCTCCTTTGTTTGAAACCCTCTTGCTTGAAAAATGAATATCTGATTGCTTGGAAGGGAATTTTGCTTGGAGTTTGGATTGGATTCAAGAGCTTGGTATTTGCTTATTGTGTGTGGATTGAATCTGACATTCAACCTCATTCTTTTCCTTGGATTTTGCTTGTATTGGAAGGTAAGTTTCTCCAATCTACTCATTTGAATTATTTTATTTTGTTTCCTTCATGCCACACCATCTAAAATGGTTGAAGATGGCTTTGCTTAGTTGTAGGAAGCTTAGAAAATTTATTTCAGTAGTGTATGCTTTTATTTTTATGTATTTTCATTTTTGGAAACATGAAAATACAGACAAAACCCTGGCAAATTTTCTATGGAAATCCTCAACTCATTTTTATTGCATTTATTGGTTGTTGGGCATGTTATCTATAATGGGTAGTTGTCAAATCATCCATAGCTATTGAAAAACAAAAGTTAGGAAATTGGTCAAACTTTGGTCAAGGTGCCAAAGAGAGCTCCAATAGAATTTTTAGGGCCTTATGGTTATTTTTCACTTTTAGAAAACATGAAAACTGAATTCTATGCATTTCCTTTATGATTTGCTTTGACGGATGAGTTAACTCCTTCATATTATGTGATTCTGCATCTTGTGAGACTGCGTTATTTTTTGAGACATTTTGGTGCATTGAAATCCGTGCCACTTTTTTTCTCTATTTTTGAAAACCTAAAAATTGCTTTGTATGCATTTCCTTGATGTTTTAGTTTGTGGGATGAGTTGTCTCCCAATTAGAATGGTATTTTGCATCTTTTGAGAATATGTTGTGTTTTTGTCAAAATTGTGATTTTGTCACCTTGAAATTCGTGCCATGCCCAATTGGTCAAATTGGTGCTATGGGTGTTTAGGAAGAGGTCTAGGGGTAGGAAAGGAGTGGCTTCCATCGTGTGCCATGGCCCAAAGAGGTTGTTGGAATTTATTGAATGGGAGTTTTAATCAAGAATAACATTTAAACACATTGGGTAATAAAATTTAATAATAAGATCATCTACACCAAATTGCATGTGCTGGTGAAGTGTTTGCCTTGCTTGGGTTTGGGTGTAAAGAGCAATCTTTGGTGTAGTGTCCAGTTGCTATGAGGAGGTTATGCCCTCATGTTCTACTGTGAGGTGAGTATTGCTCTCGTTTGACACTCCTTGTCTTAACTACCTAGGTCTCTCTTCCTTCTTCCAGCGTCGGAGTTTGACTCAACGTGTGATGTTTACCATGTGATTATATGTGCATTGTGATGACTAATTCATGCTTGTATGTGTCTGTGATGGATTATGATTTATGCCTCATTTGGTGTGCATTAAAGGTGTGACTATTTCCCTTATGCTTGAATGTTGTTATGTTATTCTATTATGTTTTGCCAAGTGTGCCATATGTTACTTGAATGCAATTACATGGTAGTTGTACCATGTATTGTTTATATGCATTGTATTGGCAGTTGTGTCATGTGTGTTGTGTGCATTGATTGGCATGTATTCTATATGTTGCTTGTATACCCTGGATGTGTGAGAAGCTCTTAGCGGGTTTGCCATGATCACATTCTCCATAGCTCAGGGGTTGCCTAGAGTTACGTAGACATCTATTGCACTCGACGATGGCAATATGGTTGGGAGGTGAGCAACATTTCCCCATTGGTCCTTCATGATGATCTTCAAGTGTTGGATGGATTCCTTGATCTTTTTGCAGATGGTTTACCTTGTGCTTTGTGCCTTGTTGCACCTTGCAGAGCATGTTGGTTTTGGGTGGTTTATGCACTTGTATTTTATCATTATTGATTATTGTAACCTTTGTAATGTAGGTCTTTTGAGACCCTTGTAATAAGATGTAATTAATTCTTTGAGTTGATTTATGATGTTGGCTATGATTCATCTATGTTTAGGATGAAGCCCTTTGAATATTGTAATTATTGGATATCGTCTTGTATTTTCCACACCTCGGTTTGTGAGGACATTGGCATGTTTTGATAGATTTTACATGTTAGAATCTAGCTATGTTAGCATGTTTAGACTCAGTTATTTGATGTTTATGGATATGTTTGTGTTGGATTGTATTCATCCCACATAGGTGGTGAGGATCCTATCTTTTCTTTTGGAATGTCTCGACGTTGGTGTCGAACATGCATAGCCTTTTGTATCACTTTTGTCCTTTTTGACATGTGGACATAATTGGTTCAACAACTTAATGTTTTTGGTTAAAATAAATCATCTTTGGCATTGATTATTATTTTTAGCCTTGTAGGTGTTTTGGTGTCATTTCCATGATGTGATATGCACTCTTGGATTATTCCCTCCTTTGCATTGGGATGTGCACCTTTACATGAGTTTGACTAGTGACCATTCTAGTTGGTTGAGGAATTGTACCTCCTAGTTGGACTATCATGTGGGTGAGCGTTACCCTTGTGTTTGGGATGTCTTGTGTCATCATGGAATAGACTGAGGTGGATGTCACCCTCATCTAACTCCATGTGTTCGCGAGGGAGCGAGGTCATGGACATGTATCTGATCCTCGTCATGGAGTGAGTTCCACCTCTCTCTTGGTCATCGTGGTGAGTTGTCACATGATGGGTTAAGTCTTCCGCTTGTGCCACCTTGCATTGTGCAATGGTGATGTCTTTTTAGGTGTTGTTGTACATGTTTCAATACCTTGTGTGTGTGTGAGTGCAATGCGACATGTAAATGTTGCACTTGCAAATGCAAAAAAATTGTTGGTTTGGTGTTTGTTTGGCTAATGTCCTATGTGAAAGCTTGGGGCATTGCAGAGAATCTGTAATTTTCAAAAATTCAGTGCACCAAAACAAAAAAAAGTCAGCACTAATGTGTAGAGCATGAAAAAATAGCCCAAATCAAAAAACATTTCTTGGGAAACAAAGCTAGAATGACCCAAAATGGGGCCTCAGAAGTTTGCCTTAAAATCTAAGATTGTCAATGAAGAGGGGTCAAGTAGAAAATTCAACCTTTACCAAAAAATGCCACCAAAATAAAGGAACCACCAAATTTGGTATGTCTCTAGATAGATTAGAAATCACCACCGATTTATGAGGACCTCCAACCAGATAGTTTTAGGCCTCTGCCACGTGTTAAAAAAGAACTAAATTTGGTAGAACCACCAATTTTAGCACTATTACAAAGCAGAGTGAGCAGTCTGAACCAGAGGGGATGTAGGCCTCCAAAATTTTATAAAATAAATAGGCCAATGGCCAAATGAAGTGTAGGATATTTTGAACAGGCTTTTACAAAGGCCAACTAATATGCAATGGGTTGGGGGCCAAGGTCGCACCCGGACCCAAATAGTTATGCGCCCCCAAAAAATGTGGAGCCGATTTGATGGGAGCCAAATCCCTTGAATAAAAGGAGGGAGGCATAACCTTTTATAAGGTTCGCATGGCCTGGTTTGAGGAGGGTCGAGGCCCAAATGAGGTCGAAGCCCCATTAATGGGGGCTCGGTCCCCAAAGGGGGGTTAAAACCATCTACAAGGCCGAAGTCCTCTTACAATTTATGAAGCACTTAAAGTACTGAATACAAACAATGCTTACAGTTAATATTTTTAATTCCTTTTACAAATTTTACAACATTTCAACAAAAAATTGCTCCTTGAACTATGTGCTAGGGGGCCAAAACAACCTTCCAATTTTTTTTTACCTTTCCAACTCTTGACACTGAAACTGGGCATATAGTATGTTGAAATTTGTTTGCTTAGCCTCCTAGATGCAATGTAAGGATCCTTTTGGCCTAAAAACACTCTGATTGAAAATTGAGTTCCAAATTTGAGCAAGAAACCCTCGTTAGCAACTTTGTCATACGATCTCCAAATTTGATGAAACAAAAGCCATTTCTAACTTTCTCAAGCCTCTTGGATGTGTTGAAACAACCATAAATGCTGCAAGTATAACCAAAATGTTGCAACCAACTAGACCTCACAAAAAATCGCATGTAAAATAAAAAGGTTAATGGGTCTTGTTAAATCCTTTCTAATTCTCCATATCATTAAAAAATGCAAGAGAAGAGCATACAAGATTGACAAGATCTAACACAAAACTCAATCTCTCAATCAGGAATCAAATGAACTCAAAACTCTTAAAACTAAAGCTCTGAAACCATGTTAGAAATCTTGAACAAGATGTAAAACTCAGGAACTTTATAAGAGAGATTCAAAGCTATATAAACTAAAATGCAAAATAGAAGCAAACTAGCGATTCCGAGAGATATGCAAATTTTGATGTGACAGAATTGCATTAAGAGCTCAAAGCTTCATACAAAGAATGATAGAGTAACTAGACAATGCATTGAAGATGAAAATACAAGCTAGATGGTGAGTATTAATAGAATATGAGAGAGGGGAGAGGTGGCAAAGATGACCAATGGGAAGAGTCTACCATAATAGCCTAAAATAGGCAAGTGTAACTCCCATGGAAGATGCTGACACCTTGCACCCATTCACACTAATACTCAATTAATCCTAAGCAAACTTAATTATATGTGTAGGAAAAACCTAGGAATAGGAAAATAAATAACCAACTCTAGGAAAATAAAAACCTACACTAACAAACATTACGTTAAGCACAACTATATTACCTAGTATTAAATGACTTAGATTAAGTTGGAACTTATCTAGAAATAATGAGGTTGAAAAGGTAAAATGAAAGCTTTGTAATCAAGATTTTCTACATAGTTTTAGTTTTACCATGTTTTGAAAAATTGTTTTGTGATGTAGCACTATTTTTTATTATATCTGTGCTACACTAGAAATTGTGTCTGTCGACAAATCACTGTTATTCCAACAAGCAAGCCCATTTAATGCATTGATTTGTTCGAAATGCATTTTATGCATCGACTGTGTATAGTTTTCATTATGTTTCTTCTATATTTTATTTCCAGTAGTATTCTATTAGGAAAACATTACATTAAGCACATCTATATTACTTAGTATTAAATGAGTTAGATTAAGCTATAACTTAGCTACAGATAATGAGGTTGAAAAGGTAAAATGAAAGCTTTGTAATCAATATTTTTCACATAGTTTTAGTATCCTCATGTTTAGAAAAAATGTTTTGCAGTATAGCACTATTTTTGATTATTTCTTTGCTACACTAAAAAATGTGGCTGCAGGCATATCATTGTTATTCCAACAAGCAAGCCTATTTAATGCATTGATTTTTCTCGAAATGTATTTTATGCATCGATTATGTATAGTTTTCATTCTATTTGTTCTATATTTTGTTTCCAGTATCTACATTGAAGCGAACATAAGGTATGCAATCATTAATTATCTGCATAATTTTAGTTTTACATATTCATAAAAAATGTTTTGTTGCCTAACACTATTTTGGATTATTTATGAGTTGCCTTATGCACACTTCCATACTTTGCATAGATGTCTATCACTATTGTTGGCTTTGTAGCATAGAGATGTTAAGTCACTTTACTTTGGTCTTTAATGTGCCATTTGTATCATTGTCCAATGTTGTTCTTTCTCGGTCTCTAAGAATTGAAGTGAATGTGTTGTTGAAGTTTGCAGTAGAAATGGTCAGCATCAGGAGTTTGCTATTGCCTTTAGAGTCTATTAGCTACATGTAGTTCAAATCCAATGAAAAGCCATTCAAGCCAAACCCACAAAACATAAACATAGGGTTACTTCTCTCTAGTTCAATTGCAAGTTGAACCTTCCTTTTAGTTTTTCCTAACAAATGGGGTTAGGCTAAAAACTATACTGTTTGGCCAAATGTAAAGAATAGGTTTGTAACCTAATAAATTGACATTTTCCACTGTACTCTCAGCCTGTGTGAAATTGAATCTTCATCCAAAGTTGTTTCAAACATTTGGGGTGAAGCTCTAACAAATGTAGAATATACATAGACAAAATATTTTAGACTTTTCAACAGTTAGATATAATACAATGTATCTGGATATTGAATTGACCAATTTTTCCAATTTTGATATGCTATACTCCTTTGAGACCCCTTTTCAAGGAAATTACAAGATCAATTAAAAGGATAAACAATCGAAATTGCTTCAAAAGTGCTACCTACCTATGATGTACTTACACATACTAGTACAATAAAAGATTCAAATTAGTGCCAAAGCACTACAAGTTAATCACATGACTTTGGGATTTTATAGTTTGCATTGTGCAGTGGCTATAGTCATAAGTTTGTGTTTAATAACTAGCATTTTTTCATTGTGTGTGAAATTGATTCCTAATACATGTGAGCTTATATTTGATTATCAGAATTTGCTTTGCATGGGATATTGATTCCCATCTTTGGCTTATGGGCCAACATTTTCATCTCAGGATTTGCTTCATACACATAATTTATCACCATTTTTGACATATATCAAATGGATTTGCATTAAACATGAAATTGATTTCTATTTTTTGGCTTGTCTTGTCTGTTAACTTGTTTGTTGTCCACCTATTTTGAAGTTAGGATTACATTGGCCCCAAGTTTGAAGTAACCCCTATCTTGCCAATAAACGACCTTTGTACATTGTCTAAACCACAACCCTCAAATAACATATTTTATATGCAAACCTCTTATTTCTAGGTTTATGTGTCTATCAAACAACATATGTAATCACATTAGAAACATATGTATGAATTACATAATCATGTATGAAAACTGATCATGTTTACATATATAACTTTAATCAACATCCTAATATTTGTACCTTTATGTATCTATCAAATAACACATGCATTGGCATTAGAAGCATACATGTGGATTTCATAGCCATATATGCAAATTGTCCATATGTACGGACATAAATTTAATCAACACCCTAATATTTGCAAGTTTATGTACATATCTAATAGCACATGGATTGGCACTAGAATTATATGTGCAAATTTCATAGTCGTATATCTAAATTGACCAGATGTAGCGACATAACTTTAATTAACACCTCAATATTTGTAGGTTTATGTATATATCAAATAACACATGGAATGACATTAGAAGCATTTGTACAAATTTCATAGCCATGTATGCAAATTGACCATATGTATAGGCACATATTATTGTGGCTTTGAACCTTCTTTTAAACATATTCTTCTCCTTCCATCTTTCATTTGCTTTTTTGAGTGAAGTAATTTTTCATTAGTGTAATAGTCAATAATTTCTCCTTCATTATTGAATTGACCAATGATTTTAAGAGGCATTATTATTATATAGAAATTTTCTAGAACCTACCTTAAGACCATGTTTTTAATCATAAATAGAAACTCCTTGATATCTGTTGTTTTTGGTAGCTAGGTCAGATCCCTCCTAGAGACTGACCTAGTCATAAAATGCTGAATGGCCTATCAGCCTTAGCATTTCGAGAATCTCAGTTGTATTATCCAATTTAAGGCAGGCCCTATTTGGGCGAATTCGTTCAATGTATCTTCAAATTGCAAATAGGTCTGGACCTATTTCAATGTAACGTGTATGTAATTATTTGAATTATTATAACTTGGCGCCCCAAATTGTATAAGGCCGACCAAGGATATTGTTTGTATGATCTCATATAAATGTAAAGTGACTTGTAGTCACAATTCATATCAACACGCACCGATTTCTGCTCTGCGAAAACTTTCGATCAGCGATTTACTTCATCTGCAATTAGCAAGGAGTTCTGCCGATAGTTGAACTGTTCGATAGGTTCAACGGTTCAGCGGTTCAATGGGTTCCAAAGGTTCAACGGTTCATTCAGCAGGTTCAATTGTTCACTATTTTGCTGATAGTTGAACAGTTCGATAGGTTCAACAGTTCAACCATTCAATAGGTTTGACAGTTCAACGGTTCAACAGGTTTGACGGTTCAACAGGTTCAACTGTTCGATAAGTTTGACAGTTTAATAGGTTCGACGGTTCAACAGGTTCAATGGTTCAACAGGTTCAACAGTTCAACAGGTTCAATGGTTCAACCAGTTCAATGGTTCAATAATTGATTTGATCATCTCGCTTTCATCTGCAATCATCAGCGAACTTGTTACTTGGTGAAGCGAATCTGTCCTAGCATGAGCAAAGTTTAACCCTAGATCTGCTAAAGATTATCTAAGGCTGTCGAACCTCTATGTTTATTGTGCAATTACTCTTATGTGCAAGCGAGCTTCATTCTAGACATCATAATCAGTTTGGATCAGAATTAAGGTTCAGATAAGTTGTATTTTGATATCTATGTTTTGTGCCCTAGCTGGGCGAAGTTGTAATCTGTTTTTGCTCTTAATATAAATAGGATCTGAGATTTTCTTGCTGGGTTTTTCACCTCCAAGAGGGAGGTTTTCCCAGGGTATATGTGTGCATTTGTGTTTTATTGTTTCTTACTGTCAATCTGATTACTAAAATTAACATGGTATCAGAGCCAAGTTTGAATTAGTATAATCGGATTTGCAGTAACCAATTATCTACTTCTTCTCTTATCACTTCTTTAAGATGGTTCTCAATCTCATGGTGGAAGATAGATTAGATAGGGCTTCCAATTTCACATCATGGAGAGTCCACATCATGCTTGTGCTGAATGAAAATAACCTTGCAGACTTTGTGACCAAAGAATCTTCCGAGCTTGAGGAAGAAGGAGAAAAGACCCAATGGAGGAAGAAAGATCTTCAAGCTCAGAAGATCTTAATTGATTCAGTAAAGGATCACATTGTTCTCATCATCTCCAAGCAGAAGACAACAAGCAAAATGTTCAGAACCTTGGAGGAGATGTATGAAATCAACAACACTAGTCGTGTTCTAGCTTTGAAGCAGCGGCTTCATCACATCAAGATGGCTAAAGGTGAATCCGTCATGGCTTACTTCATGAGGATTTCTAATTTGAGAGATCAGCTCTCATCTATTGGAAATATTGTTGATGAAAATGATTTAACTATGCTAGCCCTCAATGGTCTTCCAGCATCTTGGGAATCCTACATTCAAGGAATTAGTGCAAGGGTTGATCTGCCCAAGTTTGATAGATTAAGGGCTGACTATATTCAAGAAGAGTCTCGACTGACTGTTACAGGAGTTATCAAAAACACTCATGAAGACAATCATGTCCTTGCTGCCTAGTCTTTCAAGAAGAAAGAAGGCTATTGGAAGAAGAACAATTTCAAGAGGAATAGAGATCAAAGGTCTAATCCACCTCATGATTCGAGGAAAAAGAAAAAGGACTTGTCTCACATCAAGTGCTTTAGGTGTGACAAATTTGGTCACCATGCAAGGGATTGTTTATCCCAGCCTAAGCAACAAGGAGCAAAATTAAATGAAGTCTCAAATTAGTCTAATACTGAAGACTTCCTTTTCATTTCTGCTCTGTCAAGTAATGTACCCTCAGACAGTGATACTTGGCTGATTGATAGTGGTGCATCTAGACACATCACTGGGTATCAAGAGCACCTCTTAGATTTAGTGGAGAAAGAGTCTAATCTTCATGTGGTCATTGGTGATGATGCTCACTATTCTGTGAGAGGTTTTGGTACTACTTCCCTTAATTTAGATTCTAGAATTTCTCTTCACCTCAGTGATATTTTGTTTGTGCCGGGAATCAAAAGAAACCTTATCTCCATATCAACACTAGAAGATAAGGGTTATCAGATTGCATTTTCTGAGGGAAGAGTGTTTGCATGGCCTAAGAAGTCCAACATCAAATTAGCTCGTGTCATTGGGAATAGGTATGAGAGCTTATATAAGCTTTCAACACATCCAGTTCAAGCTCTCATTCATGAAGCACCTGAGTCAAGCGAGCTATGGCATAGAAGACTTGGACATCTTCATTTCCGAGCCCTCCCTACACTTGAGAAGATAGTTAAAGGTATGCCTAAACTTAGTCATATTCATGATGATACATGCAAACGTTGTGCTATGGGTAAAAACACTAAGAGTCCATTTCATCAAAGTGAAAGTAGGTCTAAAGAGAAATTAGCTCTTGTGCATTTTGATTTATGTGGACCTATGTCTGTTGCTTCCCCAAGTGGATTCTTATATTATGTAATCTTTATAGATGACTACTCTAGGAAAACTTGGATTTACTTTCTCAAATCAAAAGAATCTGATGAAGTCCTAATTAGATTCAAAGAATTTAAAGCTTTAGCTGAAAATCTATCTGGGAAAAGAATTAAAGTTTTAAGGTCTGACAATGGAGGTGAATACACCTTGGGTAGTTTTTATGATTTTTGTGTTTAGGCAAGGATCAAGAGGGAGTTTTGTGTTCCCTACAACCCTCAGCAAAATGGGGTTGCAGAAAGAAAAAATAGATCCATAGTTGAGGCAACAAAAGCTATGATTCATGATCAGGATCTGCAGACTTTCCTATGGGCCGAAGCATCTAGGACCATTGTCTACATTCATAATAGATGCCCTCACTGTGTATTGAAAGATATGACTCCAGAAGAAGCTTTTTTAGGGATCAAACCTGATATCAGTCACTTGAGGATCTCCGGGAGTCCAGTATATGTCCATGTACCCAAAGATAAGAGAACCAAGTTGGGACCTTCTGGCAAAAGAGGTATTCTTGTGGGCTACAACGAAACCTCCAAAGCATTCAAAATTTACATTCCAGGCCAGAAGTTTATTGAGGTTAGTAGAGATGTCACTTTTGAAGAAAATATTAGACTCAAAAGATCTAAAGGCTCAAGTATAGAGATTGACAATGAAGTTCATGATAACCCTCAAGACATGGATATTGAGCATGATTCTGAGATTCAGAGAGAGTCTACAGAATTTGAAAATCATAATGATCCAAGTGAACCTTTGGATCCTACCGATGGGCCTAGGGACATTACCATGAGTAAGAAGAGCATCTCTGGATTCAAGAGGCAGAAAAGTTTGCAGCTCCAAGTGGCACATTTAGAGAAAGAAGGAGACCTCAGAAGTTCTCCAACTATGTTGCATTGATGTGCAGCACCATTGAGACTCAACCTTCCAGCGTTGAAGAGGCCATGAACCAGCAAGCATGGAATAATGCTATGGATGAAGAATATCAGTCTATTATCAAGAATGATGTTTGGGATATTGTATCTAGACCCAAAGGTAAGTTAGTCGTATCATCCAAATGGTTGTTTAAAATTAAACATGCTGCTGATGGAAGTATTGAGAAATACAAAGCTAGGTTTGTGGCTCGTGGCTTCTCTCAGAAAGAAGGCATAAATTATGAGGAAACCTTTGCCCCTGTTGCTCGATATACCTCTATTAGGACTATCATTGCTATTGCTGCAGCTAAGAGATGGAAGTTGCATCAGATGGATGTAAAGATAGCTTTCCTCAATGGTGTTATTGAAGAAAGAAGTCTACATTGAGCAACCTGAAGGTTTTGTGATTCATGAGAAAGAATCTCATGTATGCAGATTGAAGAAAGCATTATATGGTCTTAAGCAGGCTCCCTGTGCTTGGTATGAAAGAATTGACAAGTACTTGGTAAGCTTAGGTTTATGCAAGAATGATGTTGATCCTAACCTTTACTTCAAGGTATTCAATGGTGAAATGTTGATTTTGGTTTTATATGTTGATGACTTATTCCTAACTGGAGAAGATCATCTCATTCTTAGATGTAAGGAAGAATTGACTTCAGAATTTGAAATGAAAGATCTAGGTCTCATGCATTTCTTTCTAGGGTTAGAAGTATGGCAAAGACCCAACGAAATTATTCTAAGTCAAGGAAAATATACCATTGATATTTTGAAGAGATTTGGAATGTTAGATTGTAAACCTATGCCTACTCCTATGGAAACTAACTTAAAGAAGTTGAGTGAATCTGCAACTAGGTCTAATCTTGTGGATCCCACTGAATACAGGCAGCTGATTGGATCCTTGATGTATCTAGTTAACACTAGACCTGACATTTGCTATGCAGTGAGTGCCCTCAGCCAGTTCATGTGTGAACCAAGGCAGATTCATCTTGTTGCAGCCAAGCATATCTTGAGATATTTACGTGGTACAATTAGATATGGATTGAAGTACTCTTCCAATACAGTCATTACCTTGGAAGGCTATTCTAATTCTGATTGGGTAGGAAGTGTCACTGATAGAAAGAGCACTTCTAGAGTTTGCTTCAGCTTGGGATCCGCCATGATATCCTGGTGCAGCAGGAAACAATCTTCAATAGCATTGAGTACTGCTGAAGCAGAATATATTGCAGCTTGTGTGGCATCTCGAGAAGCAGTGTGGCTTCAAAAACTCCTTACAGGATTATTTGGACAACCTTGGGAGCCTACAATTATTCATAGTGATAACCAAAGCTGTGTGAAGCTCTCTGCTAATCTTGTGTTTCATGACAGATCAAAGCATGTGGAAACTCAGTATCACTATATCCGGGATATGGTGCAAAGGAATGCTATTCAGTTGAATTACATCATCATTGATGAGCAAACAACAGATGTTCTCACCAAACCTCTTGCTCGAGTGAAGCTTGCATATTTTTGAGACAAGCTTGGAGTTGTGGAGAATGAAGCCTTAGCTGAGAGGGAGTCTCAGCATCAGTGATACATTATACTGTATCCTCCACCCTCTACGAGTAGGCATGGTGGTAATGCACTCTTCTCTGGGAGAAGTTTGAGGTGAAAGCCCTCTTCCACCCTCTGGAGTAGGCATGGTGGATCCACCCTCTGTAAGTAGGTATGGTGGATATCATGGGAGAAATTCCATGATGTGCTTGTTCACCCTCTCAGAGTATCTATGGTAAACGTCATGTGAAGATGACAATAAGCACTTATGTTTTTCATCTATGGGAGTAGCCATGGTGGTAGTCACTATGTGACTTAATCCTTATGAAGGAATCCTCCCTAGCTAAGAGGGAGTGTTGTTTTTGGTAGCTAGGTCAGATCCCTCCTAGAGACCGACCTAGTCATAAAATGCTGAATGGCCTATCGACCTTAGCATTTTGAGAATCTCAGTTGTATTATCCGATTTAAGGCGGGCCCTATTTGGGCGAATTCATTCAATGTATCTTGAAATTACAAATAGGTCTGGACCTATTTCAATGTAACGTGTATGCAATTATTTGAATTATTATAACTTGGCGCCAAATTGTATAAGGCCGACCAAGGATATTGTTTATACAATCTCCTATAAATGTAAAGTGACTTGTAGTCACAATTCATATCAACATGCATCGATTTTTGCTCTGCGAAAACTTTCCATCAACGATCTACTTCATCTGCAATTAGCAAGGAGTTCTGCAGATAGTTGAACCGTTCGATAGGTTCAACGGTTCAACGGGTTCGAAAGGTTCAATGGTTCGTTCAGTAGGTTCAATTGTTCACTGTTTTGCCGATAGTTGAACCATTCGATAGGTTCAACTGTTCAACAGGTTCAACTGTTCAATAGGTTCGACGGTTCAACAGGTTCGACAGTTCAACAGGTTCGACGGTTCAACGGTTCAACAAGTTCAACGGTTCAACAGGTTCGACGGTTCAACAGGTTCAACGGTTCAACAGGTTCAACCATTCGATAGGCTTAACGGTTCAACAGGTTCGACAGTTCAACAGGTTCAACAAGTTCGATGGTTCAACATGTTCGACGATTCAATAGGTTCAATGGTTCAACCAGTTCAATGGTTCGATAATTGATTTGATCATCCCACTTTCATATGCAATCATCAGCGAACCTATTACTTGGTGAAGCGGATCTGTCCTAGCATGAGCAAAGTTTAACCCTAGATCTGCTAAAGATCATCTAAGGCTGCCGAACCTCTGTGTTTATTGTGCAATTACTCTTATGTGCAAGCGAGCTTCATTCTGGACATCATAATCAACTTGGATCATAATTAAGGTTCAGATAAGTTGTATTTTGATATCTTTATTTCGCGCCCTAGCTGGGTGAAGTTGTAATCTGTTTCTGCTCTTAATATAAATCAGATCTGAGATTTTCTTGCTGGGTTTTTCACCTCCAAGAGGGAGGTTTTCCCAGGGTATATGTGTATTATGTGTGCATTTGTGTTTTATTGTTTCTTACTATCAATCTGATTACTAAAATTAACAATATCCACATCTTTTGTTAAGCATTATTCAATCTTTAAATAAAATATGAGCAACCTATTAGTTTGTTCTAATGCAAACTTTATTTATCACTGCTAGTTAGTATAAGTTAACTAGCTAAGAATAAGTTTTCTTTGGTATTTAATCTTTTTAATTAATTTTTATTCCACATTTATCTCATTTATGTTATAGAATAGGACACTAGAATTGTATAATAATTGATTTAATTTATTAATATGCTCTTATTTTATGCTAAAAAAATAATTGTGAAAGGATTGTGGCTAAGGTGGATCTTAAATATATCGACTAAATTGTATGCCAATACAAGTAATCTATGACTATATCAAGTTCTAATCTTCCATTGTAGTTGAGGAATTTGCAAGTTGTATACACCGATTGAACTATGATTTTATTTCCTTTTAAGATTTATGTTTATAGATATACTATAACATAATTAATCATAACTTTTGACAAATCCAATAATCAATTTATTCTCTCTTATTTGTTACTTAATGACTACACCTAATGATTTTTGAGGATCTAGTCCAAATTACTAGTACGACTGTATAGTCCTCATAGTTGGGCTTAACTTGCGGCTTTAAGCATTCTCTACTCATTTAAATTTATATATTGTTGCCTTTATCTTATCTTCCCGCAAGTAGCAATGGCGCTCATGCTATCAGCAGCATCGCCAACATGTAAAACCCCATTGTTGGGCCAAAGAATTTTGTGCAGAAAATCCAACGCTCAAATTCCTGGTGTAGTTTCCATCCCAAATGTCCACCAAAATCCCATGTCGCTGTCACTGAGCATTGAGTGCTCTTCTCGGCCAAAGAAGAAGGGCACCGCCCATCACAATAAAACGAGGCCAAAGAAGCGGCAGCCCTACGACAGGAACAGAAAAGGTCCCACTTATTATCCCCCTCTTGTCAGGCCCCCTGAAATCCAACAGGACGACCAGCAGCCAACGCCCGAAGATCCAGCTCCTACTGCTTCTTCGCCCATTGTAGAAGAGCTTCCTCCTGCAACACCTGTATGTATTTCCTTCGTACCTACATCTTAATTTTGAGTCTTTTTAATTCCAGTCTTGTATGAATCTGCCCAGCCCAGGAAGAGTGTTTCTTCGTTGTTTTTGAATTAGTTTCTTTACATTGATAAAAATTGAACACACCCATTTGGGGAAGGTAGCGTTTTTGATATGTGTGAAGAATAAATGATGGCCTTATAGTTAACCTATCCTGAGAGGATTGTTTTTAATAAATTTGTTTTCGTCAAGAGCGATGTTAATTGGGCTGGAGATGGGATGCATTCACAGACCCAATAAGAATTAAAAAGAGGAATCCTTCAACCTCTGCCATTCAAGACGTTTCCTGCCTTTAACTTTCTACCATGTTAAACTTACCATTGATAAACTAGCCAAGGTCCTTAAGAGAAGGGGCATTAAATCCATGTTTACAAGCTTTAGGAGCTTTAAAATTATTCTCAAATCTACCAAATGTCCTCTTGATCCTCTTGACCCAGTAAGAGCGGCAATCAAGAAGAGGAATCCTTCAATCTCTGTCATTCAAGATGTTTCCTGCCTTGCTTTTCTACCTTATGTTCAATGTACCATAGATAAATTAGCCAAGGTCTTTAAGAGAACTAGGATTAAATCCATGTTACAAGCTTTAGAAGCTTTAAAAATATTCTCAACTCTACGAAATATCCTCTTGACCCTCTTCGATGCCAAGGAGTGTGTGCAATTCCCCGTTCATGAGGTAGAAGAAAACCTGGCTGTGCTGTCCAAAGCAGACATAACGAGTACATAACTGACATCAATCACAAATGCAAAGGTAAAAAGGCACTAGCAAAACAGTCTTGAAACTCTGAAGCGACTGACCTATTGGAAAACGTTGTTAATGAGCCTCACACAGATTCATTGGGGAAAGCCCTGGATCATTAACATAGCTGTATTAAGAACTTAAAAAGATTATGGCTCACAGAGTGTTATCCAACACATTTGTTTAGATGCAACTTCTCTTACACAGTTTTTCTGAAATCTTTCTTTTCAAAAATAGATTATTAAAAACAGTAATCTAAGGTTATTAACAGCCACCAAACTAGAGTGTGAACCATGATAACCAAAACAAAGCTCAAAGACATGAAAGAAATGCCTTGAAAGAGAAGAGCCACCAACTAGAGCATTACAAAGCCCATCACTTTAGATAAACCGGGCAAAGAGACGACAACACAGCAAAACCAAACACCTTATTACCATGCAGCATCAAATCCATAACACCCCAGCTAGGCCATGCCTTCCACCTTCAGCAACCAAATGTTTATTTGTAGCATGCATCCAACTCAGTAACAGTACAGGAGTCATCAACTCTGTTATGGAGTCCTCTGCTTGTGTCTTCCATAGCAGAGCCAATTCCTTTTCTTGGCAGGCAAGTTATCTCTGTCAAGGAAGAGGAGGGATGGATTGCGTCCTCAAGAGAATGAAAAGGCTATGGGCAGATCAATGTTCAAAGCTGAAGGCTCCAACTTTCAAAGAAACAAGACCATGTCATCTCCAGTCTGCTCTCCAACAGCTTTGCCTCCAGTTCTGCAGTTTGAACTTGCAAAATACATGCTATTTCACTCTCTGTTGGGGTCACAATTGTATTGCTAGACTTGGACATGAATATTCTGCATAACAAACCAAAGACAACAGGGTCCTCGACCCTGTGATTGAGGTGCAAAATAAACACCTCTTGGAGGGCCTTGTTCAAGTCTCACCCAGTATGTAATGCACAAAATTCAGAGAGTGACTCACAAACCTTAAAATCTTCCCTAAGATATAGAGATGCCCTGATCCACCATGCTCAAACCTCCAACATGCTTATGCAGCTTTAGGAACAAGAGATTGCTGAGCAACAGTCTGTAGAAAAATTGATGAAATGCAATGAAGAAGATCTCACTTCATGTAGACATAGGTCATTCAATGAAGACATGGTTGAATGAATTGGCAGAAAGCATAAAATGTTGAAACGTGTGAGCTGTGTTATGCACTAATTTCAGAGTTTTGCAAACTTAGTTTTCATTATCTAAAACAGCATAAATACAATTGTAATGTCCCCCAATCCGGTTTATGCAAAATACTGTTTTTAAATGAAATAATTGAAATGAAGCCACTGATAATTTTGATTATAATATTCTGATTATAAAATTCAAGCCCTAGTTGCTGATAAAATAAAAAATATTGAAACCCTAGGATGTTAGACAAAGCCAATTCTGATTTAGGGCAGCCAGATAATCTTCCAATATGATTTATTTGAACAGTATAGCCACTGAAAATTTGTTACAACAATGAATGAGTATGCTGGAAAATACAAATCAGAATTCATAAAATATTTTGCACTCACAGAATGCTGTACCCTGCTGAAAAGATGCAAGTCAGATCTAGATCAGACCCTGCAATGTCTGTAAACAGCAAACAGAGGTTGGTGACTGAGGGATTAATGGTATGGCTGCTGCTTGGAGGTGTACGGCTGGCCATACAGTGCTGGAAAAGGCTGTAATCAGCTGAAAATGATGCAGATCTGCTGGAAATAGTGCTGAAACAGCAGTATATTGTCAAATGTATCCTCCCAATGGCGGCGCTTGGCTGGAACAACAATCTTTACCCTTCCAAAGGATGGCGCCAGTCTGCAAACATGTAGATTTGCTGATGACAAGTATTGAACAGCAACTAATGTTGTTAGACCCGCCCTCTAAATGATGTCGCCCTAATTTATATGGCTACAAATGTGGATTGCATCAAAGAATAGGCCTGGAAACACATGCAAAATGCCCAAATTTGATTGATATCTTCCTAGAAATGATGGCGCTTCACTCCAATTGGCTAGTATCTTATGTTGGATGACTGAAATAATGTAACCAGCTGCTGGTATGACTGATCTAATACCCCGAACGACTGAATTCCTCTCTCCCAATATGGCGCTCAGCTAGGGTTGACTGAAACAACTCAGATCCAGCTCTATAAAATGCTCAAAAATTCACCAAAAATCTGAAAATCAATATATAAACCCTCAAGTATGCTTTGCCAATGAAATGATGATATTTGCTTGCAAAAAACACTGTGGTGGCACTGTAGCAAATTGAAATATCTCCAAATCCTCCACAAATTAGCACAATTGTGATTCCCGGATGGAATCACTCAATATTGAAAACAAGGGTTTTCGTCCTTGATCCCCAAATGGTGGAATTCAAGAGGATTTTCATCCCTCTCAAACAGGGTTGCAGGATACGCCCCCCACCCCTCCACAGGCACGCGTATCACCGTACCAGGTACGGATTCGGGTACGGTACGGTGCGGATACGGCACAAATACCGTACCCGCCTGTACCCAAATTTTTTTTAATCTCCAGGCGTGCCGGATTCACAAGGATTCGGGTTTGTTAAAAAAACGCGCCGTATTTGTAAAGAATCCCAGTGAGAATTTATAAGAAACGAGGTTCAGTTTTGTATAAACAATGCTGAAGCAGGTGCAGGGTTCAATGTAAATGAATTGCAGCGATTTCCAATGTTTTTTCGTGACCTCCTGCCACAATTTTTTCTGCCGGGATTTCTTCCGCTAGGGCTGAGCTTTTATTTTTTATATTTTATAATTAATAAAAAAGTTAAATATTTAATTAGCCGATAGGCTTTTATATGTAAGCATTGTAGTGCTCGGGCCGTAAAAAAAATTCATCACGCAAGAAAATTTTCTAAACTCGTCGGTTTTCCTAACGGCGTATTCCTTGAACCTCCTATGGTTGCATTTACAACTATAATATGATTTAAAGTTTAGACTGCCGCATACAAATCAAATCTAACTGTGCGATTACTTTTTTTATTTTTTATTTTTTCGTCTACTTACATTTTTTACTTTTTGTTTATTTATTAAGTTTAAAACAATTTAACTTTAAGTTTAATTTATTAAGTTATTTTGTTAAATTGTTAAATATATATTATTTATATTAATTATTAAATTAAATTAAATTATATATATTTTTAGATATACATGTTTATTAATTATAATATATATGTATATATAAAAATATATGTATAATATTGTTAATTTTATTTATATATATATATATTAAATTAATAATTTAGTTTAATAATTTAATATATATATTATTTATTTTAATATATATGTATAAAAATAAAATTAACAATATTATACCTTTTCTTATATATACATATATATTAAATTAATATATATTAAAATTATAATTTTTTATAAACATATATAATGCCGTACCCTACCGTATCCATATTAAGGGTCTCGAAAAATGGCCGTATCCGTATCTGATACCGTTTCCGAATCCGATACCGTATCCGAATCCATGCAACTTTGCTCTCAAACCCTAAACAAACCAAGAGTTTTTGTCCTTGGATGCCCTAGATCGAATAAATTGCTCAAATCTGAAAATTGGATGTAGAAAGGATAACTTGAATGATGCTCCAATGAAGATAGGTGCCTCCTTGATATGCCTTTTCGAATTAGGCCCTTGGGTCCTGAATTTTCCTCCAAGTATTTAGAAGTACTTTTTAATTTTTTTTTAAATTTTAATTTTTTATATTAAGTATTTAGAAATACTTTTATTTTATTACTAGTGTTTAACAACACCTTTTATTTTAATTATAATAATATTATTAAGTTGCCCTTAAAATTAGAAAGTATTAGGCCCAACTTCAAAATATTATTATTTTAATCCGAAAAAAGGGACATGACAACAATTCAGAATAACAACGAAGCAATTGAAATGTTTCAATAAGAAACATTTAAATTATTCTAGATTCCTAGAAGATTGACTACATATATGATTTTCCTTGGATTTCGGCTCTTCTGTCCCTTGGTTATCAAATGCAGAGGTTATTAAGCTAATGACCACAAGGAGGAAAACAATATCACATAAATACACTTTGCCCTGTACAGGGTCATCCGAGGTAAACCCTGTATCCTTGGTTGGACATGCCATGGATGCCCCTCCATTTCCCGCCCCTACCTTGCTTTGTCACCATGAGATTCCACCATACCAAATTGAGTTCTATTCAGAATTTCCTTAATGTTTAAACTCTTCTTTTAAATGATTAATAAATTATTAAATTCTAATAATGAGTAAGGCATTATGGAGTTGGTCTCGTATTTTTTTAATTGTCCAATAGTTTGATTATTAGCTGTTACAAGTGGGTTGCAAACTTGCAAACATTTTTAGAATGCCACAATATGTTTGGAAAAATTCCCAATAAGCAGTAGCATTTAAAAGATTATATTATTATATACCAAGACGAAAGCACTAGATTGTTCTCATTTTGGTAAATTACTAAATTATAAATTAAGAATTTTTTTGAAGTCTCAACATCCAACAGTATAAATATATCTATGGTTGCACTGACTATACAATCATTTGTAATAGGAGAAGAATGGCTTCATAGACTAGCGCAAAGGTGGTTGTGTGGGTACGGTTCCTCAAATCCTGTTTTCAGCTTCACATTCTATAACATTATCTCATATCACTTAAAGTATTTTCTCCCCAATATCAGTCATCTAAAAATGGAAAACTGGTCTTGTGTACATGCACAATCAAATCTAGAGTGTAGATCTATGTGAAACATGGACACATTGAAATAGCCAGGGTAAGGGTTAATGCTTATAGATATATTGAACCTAAAAATAAAGTCTGGTTTGCTCATGTACATGTGAGACTGGATTGGATCTTTTCTCGCTTCCTCTATAAAATCTAAGCAAGGCCATAAAGACAAATGGAGTACAACAAACTTGCATTTCATTTATACATATTTACAGGAGGAACAACATAAGCATCGGTCTCTCAAGTTATGGAATTTGGCACACACTATTACTACCTAAGATTAGGTACGGGTCCAAGGCCCTACACCATCTCAAGATTCTCAACTATTTATACTCCAAGGAAAAGGGGGAATCTAGATATATCACTAATCAAAGACAAATATAGAAGCAAATCCCTCTAGTATGCAATTAGTTTAAATGAATAATAAATAAGGCTGCACTCTTAATCATAATTTTAAAACTTAGTTTTATTTGTATATGGCATAATTGAAGGGATGACAAACACTGCATAATGGAAGGGCATAAAGAGTAACATTAGTTTCGCTTACGCTGCTGCCCCTCAAGTTTTCCTTGAGCAATGAAGGGTTGCCAACATGGTTATATGTATTTATAACAGACATAAAATATCTTCATACTAATAAAACATCCTGTATAGCTCTGCCATAAATCATCTTCCGCCAGTCTGCTGAAACAAGAATACAAATGATAATTATGGCAAATGGGGTGGTCGAATATCATGGATTATAAAAATGAAGGTTAAGAGGAGTTCATCAATTAGCAGAATTTGAAGAGACAAGACAAGCAATGATAATAATGTTCAGATTGGCAGTTAGCAGCCTTGAGCATAACATATGTACAAGTGATCCAGTCAGAATAAACCATAGGCATAGCAGAAATCAAAGTAATCCAATTTTGCCTTGTAACAGAAATCAAACTACATCTGTTCCATCTCATGACCGTTTGAATTTAACAACATCGTCACTTGAGAGAAAATGTATCCTCAGATCACTCTATTGGCAACCAAAGGCAGCTCCTTTCTTCAATTGATATGTAGCAATCTTATTTCCACAACTACAAGTGTATACCTTGGATGGTCCTGGAAAAGACAGAGTGTAGTTATGTGATATTATTTTCCTCCTTGTGGCTATTAGCTTGAGGACCTCTGCACATCAAAGTTTGAAAGCTCGCAACTTGGCAAAACTGGCAGCCCCAATTTTAACTTGGAGTTGGTGACTTGGCAAATACTTGGAAAAACTTGGCAAACTAAAAAAATTACTTAAATTCAAAACTTGGCAAAAACTCAGCATAGACAAGTTTCTCTTGTGGACTTGCAAGTATTCATGAATATTCAACGTGGCTTTCAATGCAAAACTTGCCAAAATTCACTTGTGAGTAAATGGGTGAGTTTCTCAGCCATGAAAAATTCTTAGTGAGTTTTAAAACTATGAGAAACATTTAACTTATTCTAAAGATCGAATACATATCTGATTTTCCTTGGATTTTGGCTTTTGTGTCCTTTGGTGATCATATGCAAAGGTCCTTAAGCTAATGGCCACATGGAGGAAAACAATATCACATAATTAACTTTGCCCTCTCTACAATCATCCAAGGTATACCTTGTACCCTTGGTTGGACATGCCTTGCATGCCCTTTCTCCATTGCCCACTACCTACCTTGTTCTAATACCAAAATGTTATGGCCAATTTTCCAATTTTTCAAGACATAATTTTTATTATTTAGAATAGGAGAAATGAAATTTAGAAAAATATTGGATTAATAGAAACTAGTAATCAATTGAAATCCTCAGTAAGAAAACATTTTTATTCTAGAAGATTGAATACATGTCTATTATTTTCCGAGGAATTGGCCCTTCTCTCTCTTGGTAATAAGATGCAAAGGTGCTTAAGCTAATGGTTGCAATGAGGAAAACATATAGACAATCGCATGTTGCTCTGGCTAGGACCATCCAAGATATACCTATAATAATGGAAATTGCATACCTTGCAACTTCCTTATTACATTTTTGTCATCATTTTGGTGTCCATTTTCCTATTGTGTTTTAGGGCCATGTTACTACTATATTTGATCTACTCAATGATCGTAGGAATGAGTTTTCCACAGTCCATGAATTAAGATTGATAGTGCTTCTGGATTAAACTGTGTATGTTTTTGCTTCAACGTTTCGGATCATGCACAATGATCCATCATCAGGAAGAGGAGAATTGTGCATGATCCGAAACGTTGAAGCAAAAACATACACAGTTTAATCCAGAAGCACTATCAATCTACTCAATGATTGCAAACTTATAATGGCACCTTCCAAACCTTAGAATGACCTTAGAAACCTTCTCAAAAAATTTGTAGCCTATAGCATTAAATGCTAGCTATGCACCCCTTATGTAGCCGATGGTCATCTATGTAACTATAAACCTAGTGTGGCCGGTCTTGTTGATTTTGGCCCCCAAATTGTACTCGAGCCTTCATGACCTAACCCTAAATATGTTTTTGGTGTTCCCAAACCCTAAAACTTTGTATGATCCCATATTGAAGCCAGATTTCCCCACTTTTGTCACTCATTGTGCCATCACACACTCAAAACATTCTTTCTCCACTCATCTCCAAGGTGAATTGTGAAAGGAAGCTAAGATAACAGAAACACTTCCTACACTAATCTATGAGAGGAGAAGTGTACAAAAATACAATCAAACAATTTGCAGGAATGAAAAGATACTCAAAAAACCATTACATAGTGATATACCCTAGGAAAACCCTTTCTAGAAAAAAACCCAACCTCCAAACCTCAAACCAGTTGTGTTCCCAATAACACCAATGGTTACAATACAACTCCAAGATCAAGCCTTCACAAGAGAAAACACCAACAATTGGAGAGTTTTTGGCAGCATAACAGTACCTGGAAATACACTATACGAAACCTCCATCTCAAGCACTGAATAAATAGAGAAACCAAGAAGAGAAAACCATAAGTGGTCTCACAAAGCCATGAGCCAACACATGAGAGGTATGGCATCCAAATCCTCATGGCTCAAATTCTAATGCTATAGTCCAAGATGGGTCTTTGACTATTTTTAGCAAATTTTTTTACATGTCATAACTTGTCATAACATGTCATAGTCAGCTCTTCAAATTGAGCACTCCATTCTGGCCTCATTAATCCATTCAAAGATGCCTTATGATACGTCATAACATGCATCATACATTCGTCAATATTCCAAGTCAACAATGTAACCTCCCTCTTACATGCTCTTATGCATGTCATAAATTCTCTTACACTTCTTACACACTCTTACATTGTCATAAATGCTCTTACACATCTTACATGACGAGACTCTTTGACACGTCATATCAATGCATACACATGGTGTAATGGCCAAGCCATAGTGGGATGCCTTTTTCCATGAAGGCTTACAAATAAATAATAAATAAACTTGTTAGGATTGCAAGGTGTATAACACATTTATCCCAACAAAGCATGTGCATAATCAAGAATAGAAGGATAAAGACATTGAATTGCAGATTTTGAGCTATGGAGGCCTCCCTTTTTTCTTGAATGGTGTCTATCTTGTAGTTTTTCCTTTCTACTTTTATCCTAACACCCTGTTCCTCGTAATGCCCATCGTTCCATGATAGAGAAACCCTCATCCATCCTCTTTGAATCTGAACCCCATTGAAACCCTTGTGATATCCTATCCTTCAACCCTTGTCATTGCCCCTTTGTGATCACTTGTTTCCATTTCCCTTACCATCCATCACAAGCACATACCACTCTTGTTGTAGTCATGGCTCCTTAGGGTTTGTTGTCTCACACATTTGCATACACCACTATCACGTTCACATAGGTCTGAACACACCATCAATTTCCTAATGCTCTTGTGGAACAAGTTGGAATATACCCATGAGGTGACTGATTGAGGCAGTCTCCCCTGCAACACTAACCATTTTTCATGTCCCTGTAGCTCAGATCATCATATCTTGCTTTTTGAAGGGTTCCAAGGTTGAGTTCAAGCAGAGACAACCATAAAACTTGAAGACGAAGAATTGGTGGAAGTTTCAGAACTTTCTGGTACAAGGACATCTGCGCCCCCTTTACACAGCTAGTAACCAACTGTGCCCATCTAGAGTAGCCAAGCTTGCCCCTTTTTCACAGACAACATCCTGAAGTTTCCAAAATTCTGCCACATCCTACAATGATTTCCAGTCTAGTTCTACTTATTTCCAGTTTTATGTTGCATTCTTCATTTCCCAGCTGTGTGTTTGATTAGTGTAGATCAAGATAGGCTCGTCTATTGCAGATTCATAGTTTATTTCTGATCTACAGCTTAATTAAACACTTAGAAAGATAGCAGTGTTTCTATATCTTTTCTTAGTTAAAACTTAAAACCATAACACTTCTTTCTTTTCTTATCTTTCAATACCTTGTATCCTTGGTTGGACATGCCCTGCATCCCCTTCTCCAATGCCCATTGCCTACTTTGCTCTATCATCCAAGAGATTCCACATACAAATATCCAGGTTTATCAGGAAATATATAGTTTTCCAAGATAGTTGAACAACTAACATACCCTTTCAAATCCTTAATTACACCACTCGATCAAATTACAAATTGTTGATTTTTTTAACAACTCTTTTACTTAATTTACAAATTAAAGGAATATTAATTCTTATCACATTTGGGTAAAAATTTTCATAACAAGCTGCACATCATGTCATAAATACAAGTGTCACTGAAAGCTGTAACAAGACTCGATGATAAAAAGACAATCATGGAGGAAATCTTGAAAATCATACGTTAGGCAACTCTTAATTAATAGGTTGTCCAATTTGGCAGATGCATTTGGAACTTTGCAAACCTTAATTGAGATTGATCTGCACCCTTATTTGCTAGAAATTTGCAAACACATTTGCCTCTTGAAAACAATGTTGCCAAATGTTTGAAGAAATGCTGCGGTCAATTGATGCAAGCTTCATGAAGAAAGTTGTTGATATACCAATCCGAGCATGAGCTCTTTTGCAAAGAGAGTGGAAGAAAGAAGCCAACATTGGACTGGCCAAGACTACACCTAATAACACTCCTAGCCCCCACAAATTTTAAATTGGCTTGAGAAGCACCATCTAAGTTGAGTGTAAAGATGCCTACCTCAGGGGGAAAGTGTTGAACACCCAGAATACTGAGAGGGGTATTTTGTTAAACCATTTATATATTAAACATTTAATCCATTCAACATATTTGATTGCAGTAAAGGAAATTAAGCATAAAGCAAACGACCACAACTCATAACACATGAACACCAGATTTATGTGGAAAACCCAAGAAGGGAAAAATCACAGTGAGGATTAGCTCACAATATAAAATAGTATCAACACCGAATTACAAAAGGCTCACTGTCGGAGGGCTCACTACCCAGAAGAAAGGCTCACTGCCCAAGGACTCACTGTCCTGAAAGAAAGAGATAGAAGAGGTGGCTCACTGCCAGAGTTGAACTGTTATAACTGCATCTAACATATGCATGGAGTACAGTTCCAATGAAACTCTAAGTACTGAAACAATATTCATCACACTATTTTGAAACACCAGACTCTACTGCTCTGCATTCATTCAATTCACTTCCACAGGGACTTGTCGCATCACACATTCACTCACTCTGTTATTCACATCCTATCCATCGTATTCACACTCAATCACGATCCCTTGACACTTATTTATACTGTCTTCAACCTTGAGAACATTCTCCAAGGTCGGCATCACATCTTAATCACATAACATTCAAATTAGGCCTAGACCTAAACATTCCCGCGGTGGAAAGGAATGAAGGCGGACCACAACACAATTTAGCTTGGACCTAAATTCATCCAAGCACGCCACTCCACGCTACTACAATCATCAAAGCAATCTCCGCAATTAGTGTAAACACCCAGGGTTGGCCAAACCTGCATTAACACAAAGAACTTTCAAGTACACGCTTCCTCAAACCCAAAGACGACTTGCGGACCACATGCAAGGCTTCAACACAATCTAGAGTATTCCATGAACATCCTGAAACATCCTGCAAACCAACAAATTCCTCCGCAACAACTTTCACCTGCCGCACAACCTTATCTTGTTCATCCAGTATGCTTAATTGTCTCTGTCATACACTGTATGTCTAGAAATCGACTTCCGGAGCACCAAACCACGAGCAACTTCAACAGAAGAAAGATATAAACCTTATAAGCACAATTCCTGAACCACAAGACCTGAAACCACTTTGTGGAGAAATGCGGAGCAAGGACATTTCTCCCAGACACCTCTACATAAATCAGAAACACAGTCCATACACTGGTGAACACAACTTTCTTTGCACAACGAACCGGAGCACCGAATATTTTCTCAAAAGCACTTGGAAATCAACCAACAGAACCATATTCTCAACATCTTCAACACCTCTTCAAAGCAACCAAATCATCTTCAACAAAGCAACCCAACCAAATAACTCATATCATTGCAACAACCTCATCTCAAATACAATATCCACTCAACACTAACTACTCATACTCTTGCACCACAAGCAACTCACACAAATGACACAGTTGACACCAATGACAACACAAGCTTGTTGACATCAATGACAACATCGTCTGCACATACTTGCAACAGAAAGTTGAGGGAGCAGGGGGGCCCAGCAATGGGAGAGGCTTTGAACCCTTTATTGTTGGGCAATTTAATCCATTTTGTATGGGCCAAAACCTTTCTATCCCAAACAGAAAGGGATTTAGGAATACCTTTAAGAGCAGAATTGACAACTTCAGAGATTGCAGCCTCAAACTTCACACAAACTCGTTCCAACAGAGACTAGATACCCAAAAAAGTACTGCAGTCCTGATCCAATATGCCAAATAATGAGTGACAGAGAAGAAGATCAGAGAGATTGAACGTTTGAACTGCCATGGAGCCAAGAAAGGAAGGCAGACAGGAGAGAACAAGGTCTGAATCAAAGAAAGCCTAGCTTTGACACAAAAGAGTTCCAAATATCCTAAGCAAAAGGTGTTGGTGTGAACACATAATTCACACATGTTAAGTTGACTTAGTGAGTCTTCTAGATGTCTAGTTGAGTCTAGTTGTGTGTTGAGTTGTTGATAGTGGGAGTGAGTTGTCTTATCCTCCACATGTGCAATTAGTTATCATCCTCTAATTGACACATGTTGTAGGAATATCTCCACTTTCCACTCCACCTTTCACTCCACCCTTTTAGCTCTCACCTTGCCTTTATAAGCAAGGCTCACTCATTGTATTTAATACAGCTTCATATGATCTTTGTATAGATTCTTGCTTCATTGTTTTAGCATCTTCTCTTGTTATCTTTGTGTGGAAGGTTGTCTTGATTACAGGTGATCTTGGCTTGCTGAGTCACATTGACTCTTACATGGTATCAGAGCCTAATCTACAATTCCCTTCCCTCGTTGGAGAGGTTCTGCTTGGAGCTGCATCATAGGAGCGTCCTGGAGCGAAACGGACATCACTGTTGCGATTAGGAGGCCCAAATCTGTATAGATCGGCTGTTCATTCGTTGAATTTTGTCATAAAAAATTTTGGAAATATTTTTTGCCCCTGGTTAGCCTTGGCGAAATCCGTACGGCCGTACCCTGCACCAGATCTGCGTCTGTGTACTTTGTCTGCGCAAGTCGTACCATACTGCGCAGGTCTGCGGTCAAATCGGAATCTCAGGGGTCTAATAGATGTCGGGTAATTTGTTTCCATTTTTTTAAATCTACAAATTTTACAAAGGTTTGCCGATTGTTTTTTTGAAAAGTAAAAATTTTGGAGGGTACTCGACCTGTGTCGACCCCCTGTACCATTTGGTATGTTGCAGCGGGATCTTAACCACCCGCGACATTTTATATAGGCTTCGGCCTTTCAAATTTGTAAAATCTGCAGGTTTTATGAGAGATCTCAGGAAGTCTCTCGTACACCAATAGCAGTTGGCTTTCTTGTTTTTGAAATCGACGGTGGTCGATCTAAACCAGTCAACTGGCAACATATTCCACAGCGATCAACGAACATCCTTCACTTTTTTTGGGGGCAACCAACGATCACGTTGTTTTTTGATCCCTGGCGGTCTGCAATCTAAACTGTGCAACATTAACTTCATTTTGGCAGTCATCAATCATCCGGCAATCGACGGCCTATTTACTGGAGGCCTTAGCATCGGTGAACATTCAACATTTTTTGACATAATCGATAGTTTTGTGGTCAACAGATTTACGGTGGTCGAGATTTGAATTGCCAACGGTCTTCATATCAAACCCGCAATCAACAAAAACACTTCCAAGCTCGTCGGTTGTTTTTTATTGGCATGTTCCTTAAATCTCTGCAATGAGAGTTCGTAAGTGTTCTGGTCGGCATACTCTGACGGCTCCTTGCAAGTTTTTCCCAACGGATCTTACATTTTGCTGTTAATAAAAGAAGTTTGCACGCATTCCTTTCGTCGGACCTGTCACATCCTTTGATCGGCGTTGTTTGATTGCAAGGCGGTTTGATATTGTTGGTGATCCAACACTCGTCAACCTTTCCACATCTCTTGGTCGGCATTCACAAGATTGGCAGCTTTTTGTTTACCCGTAGGCTGTCTTCTAATCCTTTCGGTGGTCTGCTGTGACCCGTCGTGAGTGGATTTGATTCATCAGACGGTTTAGATCTTGCACATTGTGGTTTCATACCAACATATCCACATCGGGCGGTCAGGAGATCTCAACCGACAGCGACATTGGTTTTGTTTTGCACGGTCTTTCCATCTCCCGGCCGGAATCCATATACCGGCAGCCTTGAACTCACGCTAGCAAATTTTCTATGATCGTCAGTTGTTTCTAAGGGCGTTTCTCTGGAAAACCTTCGTGGCATCTGCTATAGCGGTCTTTAGTTATCCGGCAGTTGTAAAAGCCTTCAATGGCGGGTTTTTAATTGTCATTGGTGGCAATCTTGTAAACCGCAACAACTTTGAATACCCTCACACCGGCGGTCTTTGATCTGGTCAGCAGTTAAAGTTTTTTGTTGGCGGACAAGACCATACGCGGAGGTTTGCAGTCTTGATTATAGGCGGTCAACAGCGCTCGGGAGTTGAAGTCTGTGGCAGTTTTTTCAACAGCGGGGAGCCTTTAGGCTCGGGATCCTGTGGCAGCCAACAGGCAGGGTCGACTGTCAAATATATTCCCCATCGTCGACAAAACATATTCCCCCCAACCGGTGGTTTCGCAGAATCCAAGGCGGTTTCTCGAAAACTGTAGGCAGTTTGGCGAAAAGCAGGCGAGGTGGCAGTTTTTTTCCTGACAGTGTTTTTTGCAGACGAGGTGGCAGTTTTTTGTTTTCCGGTAACTGCAAAGAATATTCCGTTCACAGAGGGAATATTCTGTCAACAGGGGGCCTGTTTTGCCCTCAAAGTCCTAAAGTAGGGCTTTTTTTCTTTTTTGCACAACTTTTGACCATGGTGTCGAAATCGGGCAAACGAGATATCAATGGAAAGCTGACAGAGAGCTCTTCACAGTGGTGTCAGAATTTTTCTCTGATTTTGCTGTTTGACAACAGTTATTGCAGGTTGAAGACAAAACTTCTTTTTTGGCTCCCGAGCTCATAAGTTTTTGCCACGAACTCTGTTTTTCGCGATTCTTGCGGCATCGGAAAGGTATTGACGAGCTCTACACAGCCATCCACGCATTTTTCTCAGATTTTACTCTTAGTGTTTTTTTATTTCATTTGTCGGTTTTTTGGTATCTGAGTGATAACTTGGACATTTTGAAACTTGAGGAGGTGAAATTTGTTTGGAGAGGATTTGTTTGCTGTAATACATCATCGTGCGTGATTGTAATCTCACTTGGATCTCTTTTTTAAGAGATTTTGTTGTTTTCCCAATCTTGATCCTTTGAGGACAATTGTAAAACGCACTAAGTATAAAGTGCCACAAACAAATTGGGGGGGCTCTCTTACATAGTAAAGGGGTGTTGTTGTGTTGTCTTTCTTTTTTCATCATGGATGTGCCTCAAATTCCACTTTTAACTCCATATAATTATATTGAATGGAAGAAAAACATGGAGTTTGTGTTGTATAAACAAAAGTTACATAGAATAACTTTAGGCACGGATCCTGAACCCACAGGTGCTACTGAGAGAAGAAAATGGTTAGATAGAAGAGATAAGGCTTTTGGCACACTTTGTCTTGCTATTTCTCCAGATTTGAGATTTCATGTTGAGTCTTGTACTACACCAAATGAGATATGGACAACACTAGACAATCTATTTGGCAAGCAAGATGAGATAAGAAGGTTCAAATTGGAGAATGAGCTTATTGCACTTAATCCTCAAGACTTTGATCAAATCGAAGACTTCTTCACCAAGTTTAAGTCTCTCAGGTTGCAACTCAAACAAAGTGGTCTTGAAAAAGAAGATGAACAATTGATTCTATCTATTCTTGCAAAATTGGGTCCTGCATATTCAGTTTATGTTTCTTCCTTTTATGCTACAATGGATGCCTTTGGTAGTAAGTTTACAATGCCTTCACTTGAGGAGTTTGCTGCACAACTCACTAGAGAGCAAGCCAAGCTACTACACATGGGCACATTGAAGTCTTCTAGAAAACAGGCTCTAGTTGCAACACAAGGCACAAAAGATCCTAAGGCTTGAAATAATAAGGGAAAGAAACTACAGGATTCACAGTCTAATAAGCAAGAGAAAGAATCAAAGAAAACCCCCAACTCATCTTCCAAAGAGGAGTTCAATAAGAAGAAGCCAAAGTGTTCTTATTGTAAGAAATTGGGTCATGATGAGACTAAGTGTTATGAGAAAAAGTTTGAAGAGATGTCACAACTTCTTCAAAAACATAACATTGAGTATTCTCCATCAACAACAGTTTTACCCAAGTCGTCTTCTTCGCCACCATCATCATCTACACACACAAGAACAACAAGATTTGCGCATGGGACAAATAAAGGAAAAGGACAAGCACTCTTTGCTTCTACAAGTCTACAGTCAGAGAGATGGCTTCTTGATTCAGGAGCTTCTCATCATATGGCATCTTCACAGGGGATGTTCTCTTCATTTCAGTCATGTACTTCGCCACCTATTTTGATGGGTAACAATACATACATGCATGCAACTGGAAAAGGAACGATTGATGTTGGACAGGATACATTCAACAATGTGTTGTGTGTACCTTCCTTGACAACCAATCTCCTTTCCATCTACCAGATTACTCATTGTGATGCTGGTAAGACAGTTGAGTTCACTCCTGATTCTGTGATCATACGGGACTTGGAGAGCAGAGATATCATTGCTGTTGGGATGGCTGATCATGCATCTTGCCTTTATACTTTCTCCCATTTTGTTTCTGATGATGATGTAGATCCATCGATTGATATTCACACTCATTCATCAAGTGTGAATCATGTTTCTCAGGAGAAGTTTGGTCACTTGAACCTTGGTGTTCTTGCATCTACTTCGGTTCTTGAGACTAGTTTTGAGCTTCCTCCTTCCCCTGCTTCTTCAGAGATTGGCATTGACATAGCTTCATCCACTTCAGCTGAGCAGGATATTGTTTGTCTTCCAGATACATGTTTGTGGGATGAGCACTTGACAGGTATTTCAGACTTGTTTCGTGAGTCCTATCTTGATGACTTGGAGGACATCATTGATGACATTCATCTCCTCTTTTACGGAGTTGAATCTTCTACTTCGGATGAGTAGGCATCATCTTCTCCTCTTCATTTGTCACAGTTTGGCGTTGAGTTGGAGTATGTTGACCATCATTCGGAGGATTCTTTGTCTTTGGAGATTGATGATCATGAGTTTTCATCTTGTCCTGGATTGTCACCTGATTATGTGGCATCTTTTGGTTGTGACATATGGACATGTTGTGACCAAATCACACATCGCCCCATTGCAAATGGGGACCCCCTTTTTTTGAGTTCTGATGCTTTGCATTTCGTTTTGGATGATGTCTTAGGTTCGTTTCCTCTGTCAATCCAACAAGAAGTCTCTCTCTTAGAAGATTTTGCTTTATAACTGGTGGTCTCATCTGGAACATGAACTTGCAGTAATGAAGAGTCTTGATCAAATTCCATCCAATTCATGAATATTGAGACCAACCCTGATGTATGTTTGAGATCCTAAAAATGACTTAAGTCTGGTAGCCTAAAATCCTGAAATCCTGAAAAATTGACTAAGTCTGAAATCTGGTGAATCCTCCAAATTCTAGATTTTGCATGTTAAATTTGGTGGATTCGAGACCTATCTCAAACATCCTGAAAGGTATATTGAAAAATATTTAAAGTATAAGAAATTCAATCTCTCAACTTATACTTTTCAATATACCTTTACCCTCAAGGATCCTGAAAAAACGACTAAGTACTGAGAGGGCGCAAATTTCCCATCTAGTGCGACAAAAGCTAGAGGATCTCCGAACCTTGAACCAATGCGCCGCCTTTTAGAGGATCTTGAAGACCTCAACCGATGCGCCAAAAGGAGAGAAGAAGATAAGGATCTCCGAACCTTGATCCATTGCGCAAATTTCTAGAGGATTTCGAAAGTGCCATCCAATGCGCTTTTGTGGAGGGATGAGGTAGAGGATTTCAAAACTTCTATCTAGTGCGCCAAACAAGGAGGATTCAAAAGGTGTGAACCAATGCGCCAATTCTAGAAGATCTTAACACCTTCAACCAATGCGATCACCTTAAGAAGAATTCAAAATCAAGGTCTAATGCGCTTGGAGGAGGGGTTTATTACAAATTTAGGTAAAAATCAAGAAGATTTTGAAATCTTTATCCAATGCGACCCATCTAGTGTGCTAATTCTAGAAGAAACCAAAACCTCTATCTAGTGCGCCACCTTATGGAGGGAAGTAAAGTCAAGTTTTAAAGCAAAATTCAAGAGGATTCCCAACACTTGAACCGCCGCGTCAACATCAAGAAGATCTCTCACCCCTCAACCTTTGAGGATGTGAAAATTTGATCTAAGGTATATGCATTTCATTTTTAGGAAGATCTTGAACACCTCATCCAATGCGCCAGCCATATAGAAGACTCAGAAATCAGATCTAATGTGCTTGATGGAGGGTAAGTGAGAAGAAAAGGTTAAACATCAAGGAAGACTCCAAACCCTTGATCCAATCCGCCAAGATGAAAAGGCAGATTCTAAGTGTTTAAATTCAAATTTCATAATGTTTCTAGAGGAAATCAAGATCCTCAACCAATGTGCCAGCTTTTGGATGAGGTAAGAAGATCTTAAAACCTTGAACTAGTGCGTCAACATCAATAAAGATCTCCAACCTTTGATCCATTGCGTCAAAAGGCTGATTTGTAAAAGAAATTAAAATGCTTATCCAAAGCGCTGGTTGTAAAGGAATTTGAAAGTATCATCTGCTGCGTCATTGCTAAAAGGGAAATCTCAGGGATCAAAAAGTAGATCTAATGCGCTAGGAGAAGACAAAATTCCTATCTGCTGCACTCCATGTTATGTTTAAGTCGGGTTCTTTGAAGTATCATTATTTTTGTCATCTCCTATTGTTTTCAAAAGTGTAGTCTATTTTGATGATAAAGGTTGTTGAATGCTTAAATGTATTTGGAAGATTTCTGTGCATTATAAAATCAGTTATTAAAAGGAATTGATGTTGTTTCCTTCCTTTGTGTTGTAGGAGCATAGATTGAGTTAAGGAGTCATCAAAGAAGAAGAAGCTTGAATCACCTTCATGCTAGGAGTGAAGTCAACTTCAAGGATACCCTATTGGACCACTTCAAGTATCAATTAGCTCTTTCATCAATCATCGCTGTAAGATCAGCATGTGGCTGGTCTCAAGGAAGCACTTCATCAACTACATCATGATCATCAAGGACAAGCATCTGAAATCACCTTCAAGTTGCAGAGGAAGCATCATTCCAAGAGATCTACATCAAGTTCAAATATCCATCATCAAATGTTAGAAGCATTCATCCATCCAAGCTTCAAGTAAAGTTTTCCCAATCTTCAAAGATTCATTAAGCTTCAAGTATCCTTGAGAGGTCATCTATACTACATCCAAGAAGGGTGTTATCATCAATATCTACGCTCCAAGGGGTCACATCAAGGATCATCGTTCAAGATCACTTCATCAACTTCTACATCAAGCAAAGGCATTCATCCATTTCATTTTGAATTCCATTCAACTTTCAAGTCTAAGAGAGATCTCCTACTCTTCATGAAGAAAGCAACATCATCATCTCCTACTACTCTATATCAAGATACATCAAAGAAGATCAACAAGTATCCTATAAGAAGAAGAAACATTACAAAGTTAGTCAAGTGAAGCAACAAATATCATTCATCCAGTTTACAATTCAAGATCAAGGCGAGATCAATAACATACATTCCCAGACATCTTAAGTGTTCAAGTTCAAGGAAATCATATCAAAGACATCATAAAAGATGATGCAAGTTGAAATCCCAAATATGCTGAAGTGGCACCTACATGGCAGACATGTCATCATCTAATCATATCAACCACATCATTTCAACTGCATTCAATGTATCATTTAATAAAAGAAGCCAAAGGGACGCCTATGTGGAAGATGTTTTAAATGATTTCATCTTATCTTATCACATTGGAAAGCGTGCCTTCATTGCCTTTTTTTTGTACTAAAAATAGAAAGTTGTTGTAACTACCTACTGAGGTGGCATGATCTGAGCCCTTGGCTATTGAATTGATCTAAGCCATTCATTGTATTTTGGACTACTATATAAAGGCCTTGTTGCCTCATTTGTAATTCAGTAGTTCATAGATTAGAAGTAGATTGTAGAGAATAGTTTTGTAGGAGTAGAATAGGAGACTCTTAAAATTCTCCGAGAAGACTTGGAATTGTTGTAAATATTCTAAAGATTAATGCAAAGACATTGGAAGTTTATTTGGTGTTAAGTATTATTTTGTGGAGTAACATGGTTTCATGTATCTTGATGAAATGGAGAGAAGTTTCAAAGTAGATTAAAAGTAGGTTAGAAGCTCTTTGATGTAATGTATGTATGTGTTGGATATTTGATCAACTCCTAGCTCATGCTTTTAACATTCATTGCTGGTGAAGTATTGTATAAAGCTAGTCTGAGCCTCATATTTGCTTAAGTTCGATTGTGGGCGCTTGTTTGAGTTGCGCCGTCTTATGGGTGTTTATATGAGCCTTCATGATTTGAAAACCATTCACAAACCTTAGGAGATTGCACCAACTCCATGTAGTTGTAGGCATCCTTGGTGAAGTGGAGTTAGGTTTATTCAGGAGTTTGTCTATTCACGCATCATCGTTGCTTCATTGACCTTAGATTAGATTCCTTAAACCTTTATCTTTTTACTTTTCTTTATTATTGAGACCTTGTATATATGTCATCCACACTGAAGGAGAGATAATCTAAATGAAAGAAGAAGAATCTAATGTAAGTCCTTTTGTGTTTACCAGCATAATCATACTTAGTCACTGAGCTATCTCTTACAAAATCATAAGAAAGGAACCTTGGAGTCATCTTGTTTGATCACTTCGTTCAGCATTCGAGAGGCCTTGCTCAAGAGAGAGTCAAATACTCTGTATTTCACTCTATTGTTGACTTGTCCAAAAACAATCATCAACATGACACTTGAGCAGTTTTTAGAGACATCATACATCATGAGGCTTTTTCCCTCATACCTTGAGATGGAGTTTCTTCGACATCAACCTTTGGACTTGTTTCTTCCTAAGGGGAAGAATGTTGTTTGCAGGCTTTGGATTCTCTTCAACATTCTTCTTCGGGCATTCACCATCGGCACGGGAGCTACTTCATTGTGGGAGGGACCTATAGTCTCACACTTGCTCTCCTATGGTGGGGTACTTGATTGTATATATGTGTTGGATGTAGTCCTTGGGGGGTCTTGAGTCCTCCTTCCATCACCTCTTTCATTTGTTCTTTGCATTCTCATTTTTGGAGAGGAGTTTTGTCCCATGAGGTTTTCTCCTTTTCTCCACTTGAGATTTTGTACATGGGTACCTAACATGGCCTAGTAGCCGGGACCCATCCATCATTGCATCTTTGTCTTAGTCAACTACTCCCTAAGTCGAACTTAAGGGGGGGTGTTGGTGTGAACACATAATTCACACATGTTAAGTTGACTTAGTGAGTCTTCTAAATGTCTAGTTGAGTCTAGTTGTGTGTTGAGTTGTTGATAGTTGGAGTGAGTTGTCTTATCCTCCACATGTGCAATTAGTTATCATCCTCTAATTGACACATGTTGTAAGAATATCTCCATTTTCCACTCCACCTTTCACTCCAGCCTTCTAGCTCTCACCTTGCCTTTATAAGCAAGGCTCACTCATTGTATTTAATACAGCTTCATATGATCTTTGTATAGATTCTTTCTTCATTGTTTTAGCATCTTCTCTTGTTAGCTTTGTGTGGAAGGTTGTCTTGATTGCAGGTGATCCTGGCTTGCTGAGTCACATTGACTCTTACAAAAGGGCAGAGGAGAAGCAAGTGCTCAGCTATCTTGGGACTGTTCAAGCAAACACAGCAATGAGAAGGCCCATAAAAACCATGTCTCTGCAGCTCTGTCAAAACTGCAAATCTGAGCAAAACATGCTACACAAGCAAAGGATTTGGCCTTAGACAGGCCTTACTTACATCAAATGACCTCAGTTCCTTTTCACATCAGGCCAATAATCCATCAAGGATTCATAATCTGCTTTTACTACATTAGATTCTGAAGGGTCATGGGACCATATTAAACTGTCGTTATCATTCAAGTAGAATAAACAAGATCTTGAAAGATAACAGACTGTTCAGTTGAAAGATTAACTCATGGAGAGGAATTTATGAGCTAAGATGGGTATTGGGGCCATATTTTTCCACCTAGTATTGTCCAAGAGGAATGACAGCATTAAGAATTGGCTAGAACGTCGTTTCTCACAGGCCAACTAAGACAAGAAAAGATCAGAAGGCAGCTGTGAGCAATGAAAGATGAAGCATGGGAGGCCGGAGGGAGGTCTATGGCAAAAAAGGGAATGGATCGTCGAGGTGCTTTACTCAAGCATATTGTTTATTGCTTAGACATCCTGAATCCTAAATCCTCCCTCTGAAATGGGTCTATAGACTTTTTTCCACCACAAAAGGGAACTTATGCACATCAGAAGTACCTTGCCATAGACAGAATCTCATAATTTTGTTGATTTGAGAGACAACCCCGTTTGGGGTTTGCAAGACTGAGGAAAGGTAAATCAGAAGAACTGGAAAAACTGATTTCAAAAGTGTGATTCTTCCTCCCAATCTAAGAAACCTACTTTTCCAACCAGCAATCCTCGACTCAAACTTCTTAAGAAGAAGATCAGCCCTCAAAATCTTATTACATCTACCAGAGAAGTGGATGCCCAAATATTTGCTAGGTATTGCCCAAGCTGAAATTTGAGAAGTTGATTCAACTTCCATTATTTAGGGGGGTTAACATTAACAAAAATAGACCAAGCATTTGGCTGCATTCTCCTTCTGGCCTAAAGCAAGCTCATAGTCATTAATGTCCTGGGAACCAATTTCTCTAGAGAAGAATATCATCAAGAAATGGCTGTACCTAGGGGAATGTACTTTCTCTTTGTCTTTAGGGTTGGCTTGTACAGGGGAATGCAGAGCTTGATTGTCTTCCATATACTGAGTAGATTCCCGAGACTGAATGGGCGTGTTCCATCTCCCTCTGAAGAATCTATCATGACATTATTCTTTCCTTCAGTGAGCCTTGGATCTAGAATGAGTCACAGCCTTCCATATATTTACTTGGATGAGTTCAGCAAGCTTCGGGCATGAGTGTTGGAGACTGCTGGTTTTTTGACACAAGTGACATCTAATGGCATGGTTAAGTTCCTGGACTATGAAGCCATGGTTATCCACGTCCAGCAGGAGAGGCCAGATTATCAAGTACACTGAGGGCCAGATTCCAACAAAGCATCCAACCAAGTCCCTTTGGGAGAGGCAGTTGATTTTGGTTTCCAAAATGCCATGGTTTAATACTTTGGGCCTTTAAGTGTTCATATGGACATTCCAAGGGTTTGTTCCTGACAAATATAGCTTTTGTGCACCATCCACCTGTTCAAAGTTCAGCGACTTCTTGCAGCTTTCTGCTTCATGAGAATGTCTCTGATCGATCTGACAATATCCTTCTGAAAATAACCTCTAGCACTCCCACCCACCCCGGGGACATTCCATCCCACTTGCATCCAACAGTTGACCTTCCAGGGTTTCCATTCTCAACAGAAGTTTTTAACACCGGATCCCTTGGAAACTGATCATTAAGTCTTTCAGTAAACTTGTTAAAACCAAAGCCCTCCACCCAAAATTTCTTTTGAAGTTTAATAATAATAATTTAACTTTGATCTTAAGATTAATTAACCCATTTAATACAATGAATTTGTTCATGGGAAACATAGACCTTTAAATCAAAATTCATAACTCTAATGATGAGTTTATAAGAACAACCTTAATTGTCAGCTTAATGCAACCTCTCACACCGGGGAACCTGAAGCGTTGAATTAACAACAGCTTTTCTTTTTCAGTTTGAATATATTACATTCAGTTAACTTCAATTCTTTTTATGAAAGGATTTTCTCATTCCATGTAGTGGTGACAACAAATTAAATGCGGTTAAATGAAATTTGCACGCATGGGCTGTAACAAATTGTTCATTATTGTTTACAGGTAGTGGTTGAGGTGCTTTAGAGCTGCATCACTGCACACTTTGGATTCTCTGTGTCGTGGCCTTTAACTACAAAATGTAATGCTTTTTTTTTTTAAGTTCTTGACAGCTACAGGTTTAACGATAGGATTTGATGTTTTGTTGATCTCTGCCTCCCTGATCTTGACATTTTGCATGGAGTTGAATTAAGGCTTCCTCTTTGCTTTAACCAACTGTGCCGTGTTGTTTAAGAGCCTAGATTGGATAATGTATTTTCTCCTGATTAATATATGTTTTATATTTTTCCAAAAAAGGCTATCAGTTTACTGGCAGGCATGCTAGCAATCAAAAGTTCTACAGGTTTTCTTTGTTTTTCTGTGTTCGTCCATTTCCATATGTATCATTGCATTAAATTCTTAGCATCGAAAAAAATAGTTCACTCTGGAGGAAGCTGTTGCAAATTCACACTAAGATTTAAGCACTGGTTGTCGTATTTTCTCACTTCGGAGATATTTAAACACTTACTGAGAGATTGAATATGTGGGTTTTAGTCCTTGAAATTTTCTCCCTAGCTAGAGCAACGCTGAAATTTCAGCCCATGTAATATAGAGTCCCTTCTCATTGCCCTTGTTAACAAACCATGTTCTATGCAAGGCATTGTGTAGCCACTTGAAATACATTTGATGTTATATTTACATTATTTTGAAATTATGTAGTGCCTGATTGTTAATAAATATACATCATTATTATATATATTGTTGCATATTTATATTAATAGTGTTTAATAATTCTAAAGTCAAGGTACCATACTTTGTTAATTATTTATTTATATTGTTGAGTAATTGTATTGATATGGTTTAATATTTGCATATTTTGAATATTAAATAATAATCAAATATAATTATGTGAATTAAAAAAAAGAGGCATTAACATAAGTTTATAAAAGTGAGTGTGCTGGGACCTAACTTGAAAAATGCAGAATCCTAAGTTCTTGTTCCCTTTGTGCACTTGCCTTGTTTTGCCCACCATATATAATTGATTTTAGAAATTCCAAGTGGTTCTTCCCTTGGTTGAATTTTGCCTTGGAATTGCTTCTTTACATACCCATGTTCCCACCATGTGTTGAAGTTGTGAAAAATCTAAGTAGGTTTCCAGTTCGGGAAGTTTTAAGTCATTTTCTAGTGTTTTGCGAACTTTCTGGGTACTATAGACATCTCTTCTTTGTATCCCATCAAGTTTCGTCTTCCTTTTTTGCGTGGAAGTTCTACGAAATTCTATTGGGCCCTTTGTGTTTTCCATTTTGCCCGTTTCTTCCAATTTGCGAGATCTTGCCGGGCTATCAGACTTAACATTTGGAACTTCGATGTTTGGTCCTGTTGTCTCTTTCGGCGTTTTCACAAATCCTTTATTCCCTTGTTCCCTTTTCTTTTCCTTGCTTCCTCTATTTTTTGAAATTTTGAAGTCCTTTTGAACTGGATATGTTCACCTCCCTCCTAACATCCTGTTCTGCAATCTTCTTTTGCATTTCTTCCTTTCGCCTTCCTTCCCGTTTGCAAGTCTCCTCTTGAAACTAGATATTTCTACTTCTGGTTTTTCATCATTCTTCTGCATTCTTCTCGACCCCTTTTGTGGGAAATCTCCTCACTTCTAGAGTTCCTTCGCTTATTCCCTTCGCTTCCCATATTTGGTTCCCACCTTCAATTTCACAAGAATTCTTTAGAATGTTGCTAATTCTATTTTCTTGCATCCGATCCTGTATGCTTTTTTCGAATCTTCATATCTTTTGTTCCCTCATCTTTGCAGACTTTCCTCCTTGGACTTTAGGATGTCTTCCCTTCACCTCATGTCTTGTCCTAATGTCTAGTTCCACAACCAAATTCCGCTTTCCTCTGTGTCATCAAATCATTCATTTCCTTCATTTGCGGAAACTTGATGTTGTTTTCCTGCATCCTTCCTTCACCCTTTCCTTTCACTTTGCAAAATTTCTCATATTTTTCAGACTTCCTCTTCCCACTCTTATAAACTTCTTTGAAACACTCCAACAACTTCTTGGGTCACCATTAATGACAAGATTTAACCCTTGCAACTTCTCAAAGGCTCTTTTTTCTTGCCCAAACAACATTGTTCATTTGAAGGGCGCAATTCTAGTTGTAAATTTCAATGATGATAATGAAGGTAGGTTTGATTGCCATAAATGCGGTGGTTGAGTTCTAGCTATCTATTTCCTCCGTGCAAATTCCAAAAGTTGTTTATTTTGAGTGGCCATGACTTGTCGAAGTACATCGAATTTCTACAAACGACCAAGGAGCTAGAAACTGAAATGCTATAAATACTAGTTTGTTCAAGACATTCAAAGGGTTGATCATTTCTTCTCTTTGACACACCTATAAGTGTCGAGAATCGTCTAGGGTTTCAACTTCTACCAATTCAGTTCATTTAGAGTGACGCATTTTGTAAATCACAAGGAGGCTAATATTGTGAATGATATTTGTAATAGAATGTCTCCATGATTGTTTGTAGATCTTTAGGGGAACCATCGAACTTGTTTAGGGTTTTCTATTGCCACATTTACTAGTATGATTGTAATAGAGATTTGATAAATGTCGCAACATTTTAATTCATTGCAAGCTCTGTAATGGTTATTTTTGTATTTCATATGGATTTCTACTGTATGGGGATGAATTATTAAGTATGATATGTTATTTGATACCATATCTTTGATGTATGTAAATGCATATCTCTCATTCCTTCGTCATTTTGATTTGTTCTTTCTTTTGACAAACTATGATTGTTAGCCATTGGATAAGCATCATTTCCGAAAGTTCACGATCAATCATATTCCTTAAAATGAATGTAGAGGTTAAAATTGGATCAAACATATGCGAGTCACAAAACAAACCTATAATCTAAATTCATCCACTACCTTCGGTTTGAGCAATAATGGAAATAGAAATCACAATGCAAGACACAAAGAAAAGCATATTACCTCCATTGTTCTTGTGGATGTGCTCTAATGATAAAATGTGATTATTGCGATGTGATGTAGATGTGGGTGCTCAAGTGCTTGGATATTGATAATTTTGGCAACATGATGATAGTGCGTGAATAGTTGATGAAATGAGAGGGGCAAGCCTCTTTTAAATAGATTTTCTAGATGAGGGATGGAGGGCTAGGATGCACGGATGAAATCAATGGTTGAGATTTCTTTTGCTCATGGATTGATAAGGTGGAAGACCAAGTATGCTCACATTTGTGAAGAGCATGCTCACACGTGTGAGCAAGGAGTAGGGGATGAGTCAAACATGCTCACACATGTGTGAGCAAGGAGTGGGTTGAGGTGGAGGGGTGACATACCTCCAAGTGGGCAAGCTCACACGTGTGAGCAAGGAGTGGGGTGAATTAGCATGCTCACACATGTGAGAATTAAGGGGGTTTGGACACAACAGATGATGGATGGTTAAGATTTTGATCCATGTAGATGGATTAGACAACTATGATTACTAGGACAAGGATTGAGGATGATGTGGATTATAAATTAGAAGAAATATTAGGGGGATTAATTAGTCTTAATTAATTAACTAATCAAGAATTAATTAATTGATTAAGTTGGGCTAAGGTCAATTAATTATGCATATTTAATTAATTAATTTTAGGAATGAGAAAGAGGGTCAGCTGCGATGGGAATAGAATTAGTTGAATTAGTTTAGTCACACTAATTGCAATGTGGGAAGAATTAATTAATTACGACATTAAATAAGTCGTATTAATTAATTACGAGAAATGAGATTAAATGGTAGAAAGTGGTTAATTTGAGAATGATTATGGAAAATTGGTGAGGTAAATCTGGGATGTCTACATTTTGCTCCTCTTTGATATGGCGTCATGACTAGAAGAAGTGGCATCATGTCAAAGAAGAATAAAAAATAGAGAGGAAGAAGCTTAGCTGGTAGGTTGCCTCGCTCACTAGGAAGTTTTGTGAATTGATGGTGGATGATAGATGTTGCCCCAAACGTCAAAGATTAAGGATTGATTGATTTAATTGATTGATTGATGATAGCCTTGTTGACGATAGAAACAACGTAGGGATTGTGTTAACGATGAGAACAACACGATGATTGAATGATTTAATTGGATTAATTGATTGATTTGATTAGACATGATTGCTTTGATTGGATAAGATTGCCTTGATTAGATTCAAAAGATGCTTTGATGCTTGGGATAGGCTTAGATTTGGGATTTGAGTGGATGATGGGTGAGATCGAAGAACACGGGTGTGCTCTCAAAATGGATGAAAGTGATGTTAAGAAAGATGGGGATTTTTGGGTTTGGGATGAGGATTGAAGGTGGAAAAAGAAAGGGATTAAAGAGGCAACGCCCTTTGCGGGGGTCAAGGGGCAACACCCCTAGTGCGCCTCTGTCATGATATAGGCGCAGTCAAGGGGCGGAGCCCCTGATGCCAAGCACAAATCGACCATCAAGGAAGCATTGGAGCTCATACGAGACAACATTAGATGACGATTTTTGATAGGTCAAGAGTGGAGGGAAAGAGTTTGTGAAAAAGGATAGGAGCATGGATTTGGTTTAAATAAAATAAAAATAATTTTTTTTTGGGGGGGGGAGGGGGAAGCTAGTAGAGGTGCCACAAGCAGTGACACCTTTGCCCTGGGAAACGGTAGGGCAGAGGTGACTCTCGGGGTGTCCTCCCTTCTTGGTGGGGGTGACACCTTGGGTGTTGTCTCCACCCATAGAAGCATACAGAGGCGAGGGCGACGTCGATGGCACCATCCTCACCCATAAAAGGCAGATGGGGGCAGGGGCGACGTCTTAGGCATCACCTATGCCCAAGGAAGGCAGATGGAAGTGGGGGCGACTTCTCAGGATGTTGCTTCTATCATGGGAGGGGGTATAGTGGTAATGGGGCATGATTGAATGGATAGAAAAATGTGATAGCATAGAAATGGAGGTTATGAATAAGATAAGATGATAGAATGTGATAGGATAAAATAGAGGAAAATGTGATAGAATGGATGATGTGATGGATGTTGGTGATGACAGATACATGTTGCAAAGACAATACCCATGCAAGAGAGCAACCTAGATTTGTTGTAGCATTAGCGTTATGTATCATGATATAATGGACCGTTGGTTTGGGATCAAGGATAACATGATGGAGTAGTATGAGATTTTTCCCCTGTTCAAGCTATGAGCCATAAATTGATCTGATGATGATGTTGATGGCATTGTTAATGATAAGAACAATGCGAGGATATTGTTGTTAATGATGAGAACATGGGGATTAGGAACGATTTAATTCTTGATGATGATGATTGAATTGTTTTTTAGGACTAGAGACGACCTGTAGCAAGATAGAGAACAAAGTTCATGGATGTTTTTGGATGGGTGTAGGGTGTTGGACAAGATTGTTTGGGAGTGGGAGGGTTTGCACATGGATGAGATGTTTGACGGATCATACTTGAGATTTTGGATTATGCTTGGGTAAGCATTTGCTTGTGGTTAGAACCAGTGGCAAGGGAAAAGCCAAGCCTAGGGACACGGATGGAAGTGGATCAGATGAAATGGTTGAGGGATATGAGCTAGGGTGAGATGGAGAAGGAATGGATTGATGGAGGGATGTAGGGGGCAATTGCCAAGGACTATATCACAATGGGATAACATGTTTTATCCAAGATACAGGGTTGGATAATGTTATGTAGGCAATGACATGATAGTAGATGGCATGTAGCCAAAGGATGGCTAGGCCAAGAGTGTGCCAAAGCATGTTTTAGGTTTTTGCCCCTAGTCTTTATCAAGGTCAAATGGACGATGGATTAGATAGGATAAATGGATCATGTAGATATGATGGATGAATGTGATGGGAGAGGATATGTATAATGGGATGGATGAGACAACTTTCTCCCAAGTGCAATGGTGCATATAGATGGATTTTACTCATGATGCCCATGAATGGGTTTTCATCATGGTACTTGAGTGCCACAAGAGTGGTTTTCACCATTCGATGAATTTATTTCTCTTTACTATTTTTTGATTGTTTGATTTTTTGATTTTGTCACTTCAAGTATCAGGTCCTTGTCGATCTGATGTAGCCATCTTGGATGCTTATGGCATGACATGCCAATAGTACCCTGCCTGGCATAATTATTTTGCTAGCATTATTCCACTATTGTACATTTTGCAGGTGGTGTGATGCTCTTTGATAGCTAGGTTGGCTTTATCCGAATGTGCACATCTCAATAGGGTGCCATCCTTATGGTAAAGTGTCGCTGCCAGGATACGACAGATTCAGGGTTTCAAGTTCTTGGATGTGAGGCATGATTTTGGATTTGGATGGGGGATGTTGGATGTGGAATTAGGTGTCGGAGGTTTGTGGGATTTAGGTGGATAGATTGGTGATTTAGATTGAGTAGGAGGATTCTTGATTTTTCATACTTGGGATGGTGGATTAGGGAGTTTGGATTTTCTATTAGGATGGCAATTAGGACCAACATTCTTATATAAGTTGGAAGGTGGTAGACACTTATTATATGAAATGCATGGCTTTTGATTGATTGCTTCCGTGTGACATCTTACTTTGATTAGATTTAGAGCTTTACTTTGCTTTGCAAGCCATATCACTTTTTGTCTTCTCTTTTGATTTTTGGATTCATGTTGCTTTTTGGATTCATTTGGATCTTTTGCTTGATTTTGATTTTATGCTTGTTTCTTATTTGGTGATTGATGTCGATCCTTTGCTTCAATGTGACTCTTCGCTTGATATGATGTATATGCATGTTGGTCCAAATCAATTGGTTTAAGAGGGTGAAGGTTGATGGGATGATTGGTTGTAGGAGTGAAAGGGGGAGTGGTAGGAAGATTATTGAAAGGGCTATGAATGGCCTCTATGTTGATGCTTGCATAAGATGAGCTTGCCCCAACTATCATTAAGGTGTCATGATTTGATTGTTTGCTAGAAGGTGTGTATCCAATGCCTTGATATCTATGATTTGCATATATTGATACAGGTTCTAAGATTCATTGCTCATGGAGGCCCAAGCCTTTGCCATTTTAACGCATGACTTGGCAAAGTTGCTTTCCAACTGGATATTTATTGCTTTTGAAATAGGATGAAAATCCATCTTTCGGCAACCATGACTTGCTAGAGAGGTCTATTTTCTCATTTGCAAGAAGTCCAAATCGTAAGGTGTTTGAACCAAGCTGGTAAAATATTTGTGCATTCTCCTTGTCATCAATTGTGGTATCTTGACCAATGATATGATCAATGTGATCAATCTTATCTTATGCATCTGTGTCATTTATTTGATTGAATGTGTCCAAGGGAGGCAAGCGTCTCACCTTGGGAAATGAAGGTTGTTGGAGTATGGATGTGATCAACTTCGATTTTGTCATGGATGGGATACAGGTGGATGAGGGGATCATTTTGGGCTTCTTGGTCATAGATGGGATCGTGATCAAAGATTGGACTAGTTTGGATGGGATTTTGATCAAAGATTGGATTAGTTTGGAGTTCATGACCATCTATTGGGAATGTGTGGGTAGCTTGATCTTGATTCAGAATGGGGCTTGTTTCATCATGCTTTGGGCTTGGCTCTTGACATAGCTCTAATGGTTTAGATAATGGGATGTGAGTTTGGATAGGGATGGGGGATTCTCAGACGGGCTCAGGATTTGGGCATGGCAGTAATGGATCTTGGATAAGAAGCTCTTGAGTGGGTTTGATAGGTGGAGTGCATGATGGTGTTGCGGACATGGAGTTCTTGGTTTTGTTGGTTTGTTGTTTATCCCATGCAATTAGTGCTTGGACAAAGTCTTTAGTAGATGGATGAGACCAATCAAATTTCCAAGTATAGGTGGAGTTTGGATAGGATGGGCTAGAGGTTTTGGATGAGAAAGTAGATGACACAGAAGATGTGGATGACTTGGCGGACTTAAAGGATTTGAAGGATTCAAAAGATTTGAGTGATAATGATTGGGAGGAGGCAGATGCAAATGATTTGGGAGATTTAGTGGTGGAGGAATTGAAGGACTTCGATGACAATGATTGGTATGATTTAGATGAGTGGGATGTAGGAGATGAGGGACACAACTCTAGGAGGGTGTTTCCCTCGCCAAGGATGGGATAAGGATGACTCTCGGACCTTTGCTTTTGGTTTATGAAGTAGTTGGCACTAGGGTGTCCTAGGTTTTGGAGGATGTGGGTGTTTATGGTTAAGCACATGGGGGATCTATGGGAAGCTTTCTTGTGACTATCACATCACTGATGTTTTCGTCAATACTATCATTATCATCATAGGGGTCATATTCAGGTTGGTTGACATCATTATCATCATCATCATGTTCAAAGGGCTCATATTTTGGTTGGTCGACAAGACTATCATCATCATCATCATATGGATCATATCTTGGTTGATTAACAAGGTTGTTGTAGTCATTGGGCTTGGCTTGATTTGGGAAGAGGAGTTGATCTAATGGGTTCATGGTGTTTCTTTACCCTTGATTATGATATTTGGACTTCCTTTGATTGTGATTTTTGGCTTTGTTGTGTGGGATATGGGTCCATCATTGTGGTTAGGTCCTAGGATTTGGATTGTTTAGATGTTTTAGACTTTGGATGATTTGGATTTTGAATGGATTTGAGTTTGACTTGGATAATTTGGATTTAGGATGACCCTAGGATTGAGGTTAATGTTGGAGGCCCAAGGACAAGTTTTGGATTGGACGATGATTGATGCTAAGGATTAACCTTTGAATTAAGTTTGGATCAATTGGGCTTTGACCTTCCAAGGATTTATGTGGATGATAGGATGAGGAGGATTAAGGTCAATGGTGATTATGATTAGGATGACAAGGATTGGTAGGTTTTTGGAGTAGAACTGTTAGCCTTGCCCAAGGATTAATTCTTTAGATGGTAGACTTGGGTGTTTATCTAAGGTGTCAAGGAGTCCCTTTAGGAGACTATAGGAATGGTTGTGATGATGGGGTTAGTTTAGATTGGGAAGTGGCAAGTGCAAATGGTGATTAGGTTTTTGGTTTGTGGATAATTGATGTTGGATGGTTTGATTTGGGGTGGTAGAGTGGGATGATAGTGTAAGGAAATGAGAGCATCTCAGAACGTATTTCTAAGAACAGTGGTGTCTTTGACAGATTTAAAATCTTGTCATTCGATTAAAAAAACACGCACAACTATGCCACAAAGTGGAAACATACATAGAACATTTCCAACATTGACCTTTAGAAGAAATACAAGCAACAAGATCTAATTTCAACAATAGAAATATTAAACATGAAAGACAAAACAAAAGACACAGATTTACGTGGGGAAAACCCTTACGGGTAAAAAACCTCACACTCCAAAAGCCCAGATCGCCATTGTATTATTCAACAATAGAAAATACAGTTACAATACAAATCTAGCATTAAGCCTTTCATGGAGATTTACATCTTGCTCCTCTAGAAGAATAACTGATAGCATAACCCTGCACAAAGTTCTCCAGCACTCGGGTTAGTCCTTCATACTGTTATCATGTCATAAACAACATACAGTATAGGACATCACCCTCTCGGCCTGAATCCCCTTCACCTGAACTCTGTTCTCACACTCCCTCGACCTCTGTTTCTCCTTTTCTCGGTTCAGTCCCTTCACATACTATTGTCATGCTACGTACAACATACAACATAGGACTTCCCCCGAAGAAGAATACTTAGCTTACCAGATTGAACTCACAATCTAACTCTATCAAGCCAAGACTGTCCATCTCCAAACTTGTCTAACCGTCCGAGCAACCAATCGATTCAGTTACGCTCAGTCCAATCGTATAAACTGTCGTCTGATTGTTCGCATTCGTAAGAACTCATTAGGCCCACATGCATCAGTCATCGGTTGATTTTCTAGTTTATATACACGACCACATGTATGATAACCGTCGGCACTTTTGTCGACAAGACCAATCAGTTTACCGTTCACCGAACGTCGGGAAGACCTTGTCGACGTCTTCATTGGAGTGACCAAAACCTTCGATGTGACTTCTTCCTCCTTCGCTGACAATGTTCCTCCTGCCGATGCCAAACACCATCGGACAGACCAAGCTCATCGGAGACCAGTCCACCATCCACACCGATGGTTCCTTGTCCCACCGATACTCGAGCCTTCATCCTTCGTCGGTGTGACCAATGCACATTGGAGAAGAAACCCTAGACCATGCCGATAGTGAAAGTCAACCCGATAGAGTAAACCATTAGCCCTTCATCGGTAAGACCCCGCACATCGGAAGTAGTCTCCCAAGTTGCTCCGATAATGATAAGTCCCACCGATCTGATAGAAGCTTGCTACCATCGGTGTAACACACCATCGGTGATAGTCTCTTAGATCACATCGACAGTTCACGTCTTGCCGATGCAAAGAACAAACCACTATGAACACTGTGATCGCTGAGACAGAGGTCCACTCTTGCCGATGCCTGTAATCTGAGTCACAAGTACTTAACATTCTCCCACTTGACGAAGGAATTACAGGAAACCATGAACGCTCCAAGTCACAGAACCAAAGCTAATACTGCCACCACTCCACTGTGCTCATAAGCTACACAGAAGCTTTAACAAAACCAACTTCAAAGATTTCAGAACACAATAATGAAACCATCCTCCAGAAATAAGATATAACATCAGCTAGAACAATAATCAGAAAATTGACTGCACCGATCCAATTGAACAAAACCCACGTGATTGAAAATAGTACACACAAGTGCTAATCCATCCAATCATCCATACCTTGAAGGTATTCATATCAGTAGACTCATGCCACCTACATATACACCCATCAACTGCAAATACAAGCTCCATGTGTCAACCAGTCGAAAAAGACCAAACACATCCAAGAACTCCAACTGCATGGGTAATGCAGATTTGAAAAAGATCATGGCATACAAGTCTACCAATGGCATCACATAGAAAGTGTAAACATCATGTAGTACCAAGGAACCATCCACCATGATATGCAAAATCTGTAAATCAATAACCTGTACATCTCACCACCAGTCCAGAAATCTCTCAAGTTCTTCACACCCAACAATGAAAGAGATAACAAAACCTTCATGCTATCACCCAAGAACATAAGTGAAAGCACATGACCACAAACTAGTGATCACTTCAACTCCGAACAAAACCTCAAACCAATGTAATGTGAAACACACCAACAAAAAAATAATTGAAACCAAGAGAAACACTGCACATCATACACCTGTAGACAATCCTTCTACATACACCTCTGAATGCCAACTGTGTCTAGTATGATCTTCTTCTTAAAACCCCAAAGAGAACACCATAACAACTCCCAAAGTTGTTCAATCTCATAGAGATCAACCAAGAAATCAACATGGATATAAGCTTCCCAATCCAAAGAAGATCAAACTAATCCATTTCCCATTTTAGGAAATCAGCCCATAAACCGTCTCCTAACAATTCTCATCAATGAATGATAGCTTAAACTCAAATGTACAAGGAGATTAATCATGCTATCCATCTCTCACAATGAATCCTCTAGAACCATATATCAACAGTTCAAGATCCATATCTATGAAAGAAAGCATAAAACACCTCAGAGAAACAATGGGCAATACCTCTCAAGTGAAACTTGTCGAGTAGACCAAGAGTGGGGAATGAGAATGTTCTTCCAAGATATCCAAGTCCTAATGACTTTCTCCAAGAACAATATCCTCTAGATCTTTTGTTGAATTCACATTCAACCAAGGTAAACACTCCTCGAACTTTCTGCTGCAAACTCTGATTAAGCACAACATATACAGTCTCACCGTATTCTCCATGTATCCATGAGTACCTTCACCTCATGCTAAACTCCAACTGCATCACTACACCACTATGAAGTAAACAAGCAAATAATAAATGTACCCAAACATAGAGAAGTTACCAGACCACTGTCAAAGCTCCAATCATCTGAATCAGGGACTTATCATGACATCATGATCTTACCATCCCCCTTAGGAGATTCCATGCTCTAGATGAACATAACCATGGTCTCAAGAGCAATGTATCATGCCAAAACTCAAACGTAGAAATCTCGAAAATATCATGACATGAAACAAACCAAACTCTAAACCAACATCACCTGTCAAGCACCACCAACACCTCAGCCAAGGACTTCATGAATCCTCCATGACTTCAAGATGTTACACATCCTCAAATAGTGCCCCTGCAAATGCGAAAGAACCCTTCTGTAGCAACAGGATCTAAGAGCTCCTCCTAGTAACATCTGCAACACTAAAGAAGATCATTCACCATTAAGTGATGAATCTGCAGTCATTGCTAAAGCTCCCACTGAACTGTGGCAACCGAGCTTTCCAAGCAACATGACCAAACATCTTCTCATCTGAAAATCTTCCAGGTCCACATATTAACATATCAATAAAAAACAAATGGCACCAAGATCTCCAAACCAAGAAAATACATCACTGTCAAAAGCTTACACTGAATTGTGTATCTAGGCTATACATGACATCATGACACACATGCTACAGATTACTAACTATTCAGGTACTTTACACTATCCACCCTTCTATCCCAATGCAATCACACCAATGCACAAGTGACCACAAACAAGGCCAGCTAACAAGTCTGCATAATCACTGAACGATCTTGTGAATATAGACAGTCCACATCCGAGTCATCTCACTGTAGCTTAATAGGTGGCCAGCCCACAAAACTACATAACTCGTAGATCCAATCAATGCACCACACAAACTCACTATCGCATTGAAAACTGCAAAATTGAGATCTCAAGAGGTAAATAACCATGTAGACAACATGACAAAAAATACTAGATTACTTACAATCCAATTTGCCAAACCAATCCACGACCTGAGCACCATAGTCAAAGAATCCATAAAAGCATCACCACAGAAATGCTAAGTGACTTATCATGTACCAACACTCCCACAAGACTGCAACTATCTCATCCAACAACACCCCAAAAATAGGGTCTAGAAAATAGCTTAACTGCAGCTTCAGAAAACCACAAGTTTTTCTCTTGACTGTGTAAAACTTGCAAAACCACTGTGTATGAAAAAACACCCATGCACATCCATACCCACTTCACATCTGGAAGACCAAGAATATGAATCAAGAAACATCATAACGGTTAAACCAGAAAAATGGATCATCATGAATATGCATAACCATAGATTTTAAGGAAAAACTATAAAACCCCTCAAATCCAATAAACATGAATCTGAGTCATGCAAGTACAAAATATCTATTTAAGGAAACAACAGTTCAAGAACTTCAGGCCCACTTATAGACCAATTCCTCAACCACCAACATGCACACGCATCCGAGAGAATCAGGCTATTACAGAAGCTTCCAGATCTTCCAATGATCAACTCCATAGCCTTTATGCAACTGGGGTAAAAGAAACAATGCTTTTCAATACTTGGAACAAATATCCAGCATAAGCACACTTTTCCATGGCTGAGTAGCAACACAAACTTCTTCATATCACAAGGAAGCCTCTCACACAGACACCCAATATGAAAGTTATTGCAGAGACACAACCACAAAGCATAATCCACCCCATGCAATAGGAGTATACACTGTCAACTAAGAGCCTCAGGCCACATCATGACCAGCTCCAGTCTCTTCATCTTCACCATCCTTCAAGCAATGCTAAAACAGAAAAACAAGATCAACTACGAGACTTCACTCAAAACAAGGCTCAAACAACAGACGATTCCTTCAGATTTCCTCAAGCCTGTCACACTAAGAAATCATCACAAAAGGAGACCTTATACACCAGGAACTCTTACATGCAAACACGTGTAGCACGCAAACGTACATATGTGAGCAACAAAGAAGATTCCAGAACAAGGCTCTGATACCACTTGTAAGGAAATGAGAGCATCTCAGAACGTGTTTCTAAGAATAGTGGTGTCTTAGATTTAAAATCTTGTCATTCGATTAAAAAAAAAAAACACGCACAACTATGCCACAAAGCGGAAACAAACATAGAACATTTCCAATATTGACCCTTAGAAGAAATACAAGCAATATGATCTAATTTCAACAGCAGAAATATTAAACATGAAAGATAGAACATAAGACATAGATTTACGTGGGGAAAACCCTTACGGGTAAAAACCCCACACTCCAAAAGCCCAGATCGCCATTGTATTATTCAGCAATAGAAAATACAATTACAATACAAATCTGGCACTAAGCCTTTCATGGAGATTTACATCTTGCTCCTCTGGAAGAATAACTGACAGCATAACCCTGCACAAAGTTCTCCAGCACTCGGGTTAGTCCTTCATACTGTTATCATGCCACAAATAGCATATAGTACAGGACATCACCCTCTCGGCCTGAATCCCCTTCACCCGAACTTTGTTCTCACTCCCTCGACCTCTGTTTCTCCTTTTCTTGGTTCAGTCCCTTCACATACTGTTATCATGCTGTGTACAACATACAACATAGGACTTCCCCCGAAGAAGAATACTTAGCTTACCAGATTGAACTCACAATCTAACTATATCAAGCCAAGACTGTCCATCTCCAAACTTGTCTAACCGTCCGAGCAACCAATCAATTCAGTTACGCTCAGTCCAACCATCTAAACTATCGTCTGATTGTTCTCATTCGTGAGAACTCATTAGTCCCACATGCATCAGTCATTGGTCGATTTTCCAGTTTATATACATGACCACATGTATGATAACCGTCGACACTTTTGCCGACAAGACCAATTAGTTTACCGTTCACCGACCATCGAGAAGACCTTGGCCGACGTCTTGATCAGAGTGACCAAAACCTTCGATGTGACTTCTTCCTCCTGTTGACACTCATTTTGACCAGGGGTTGATTTGTCATGATCAGGAGGTTTCTTCATTTGAAGCCTTTATCTTCTTGCCCATTTTTTCTAAGTGTTGGACCTCCTCAGCATTTTTCAACTGCAGCATCATATTTTCCTGAGGAGGAGGTCATCATCATCATCTTGTCTTCGGTGATGATCTGCATCATCATGTTCTTCGTCGACTGGGTTTTTCATCGTCATCATCATATTCAGTCATCGGGTGATGTTTGGTTTTTATCATGATGATGCTGCCGAGCTACAGTGCGCCCTGATCTGCTTGCGAGGGTGATGTTTCAAAGTCTCCGGTGATCTTCCATTTATCACCTTGCGCGAGCATGATGATGATGTTGCTTATTCTTTGAATTGCTCGACCTAACTTGTTTTTTCCTAAGGGTCGTGTTCATCATCATCATATTTCCAGTTATCATCCTGCTGCTTGTGGAGGTCATCATATTTTCTGCCTTCATGATATTTCGCTGGGGTGATATTTTTATCATCGGGTGATCTTGGTTAACATCATCCTGATGATGTTGTTGAAGAGTTGTAATTGCGACCCGATATTCACTAGGGTCATCATATTTTGGAACGTCAGGATGATCTTAGTCAATATCATCCTGATGATGTTGTATCACTTCTTGTTCTTTGTTTCTCATCCTGATGATGCTGACGTCATCCGTATATCAGGGTGATATTTTTCTTTCTGCCTATCTGCATCATGATATTCGCGAAGGAGGGGGTGATATTTTCATATCACCCGGATATATGTTTGTTCGAACATCATGATGATGTTGATATCAAGGAGATATCCGCCTGCTGGTTTCGCGTGTTATCTATTGAGGGTGATCTTTTCAAGCAGCATCATCATATTCAGTTATCGCCCCGATCTTATAGAGGAGCTACAGTGCAACCTGATATTTGAACATCAGGAGGATATTTCCAAATATCCGGTTGGCTTCCGAATATCATGATGATGTGAATATGATGATGACGTCATCAAGGTCCGCGGGGGTCATATTTCTAACACTGATCATCTTGAAGAGACCTCCTGATATTTACAAACATGATGATGACGTCATCCGGATGTGAGGAGGTGCGCAGTCAGCAGGATATGATGATGACGTCATCAGGATGTTCATCGGCCAGACTTTTGTTATAAGCTCAGCAGGAGGATGTTCCTCCGAAGGATCAGGTTGTGCCGATTATCATGAAGGTTATATTTCAAATATCATGATGACGTCAGGGTGATTTTTCGAACAACAGGATATCATGCTGCTGGAAGATGATGATGATGAAGTCTATACTAGTGTCGTCAGGAGCAAAAGCACCGACATGATATATGCTCATGACCTAGTATATAAGGTGTTATTGAGGTCATCGCGGGGTGCATGTGGGATATTGTTATCCTGCATTTTCAAATATCATGATGATGAGTCTCGGCGGGAAAAGCTTGCGATAGTCTGTATGATGATTTTCCCTAGGCCGCGGGTTGGTGCGCCATTAATGGCGATTGTTGCAGAGGTGTGGGCGATGGCGTGGGTCGATCTTGTACCCGACTGGAGGTGTCAATCAGCGGGCAGGAGCGCAGGGCTCGAGAAATCTTCCTGTCTCCTCCCCCACCTGCTGCATTCAAGTTTGGGCGCCAATATGGTTGTGTTTGAGCGCCATTTTCATGATACTGTGTATCTGGCGAAATTTTGGTCAACATTGTAATTAATTGCTGAGCACCTACCTGGCTGTTATAAGCAGGTTATGTTGTTCATTTGTGGTTGTTGAAAGTTGATGATTTTGGCTCTGTAATGCATAACAAGCTGATCTGGTTGCTCTGTACAGCTTACCTGTGAGTTTATGTATCTCTTGTTGTTTGTTTTTGGCATGAACCCACTGATTTCATGATTAAACTTATATGAGAAATGCTGTTTGGCATGTGTTGTGTTAATTCTGTCTCCAGTATTGCATGTATCCTTCTTCTGAATCTGGATGTTTGGTAATGTTTAGATTCTAGAGCATAGAATTCCTGTGTTGAATGTCTGATCTTTTAACTTCTATTCAAGGGGTAGATTAAACTGTTTTCAGGTTGAACATTGGGAGGGATATACTGCAGTAGGGATACCATAAGTAGAGATAACCTAACACTTTGTATTGGGAGATGCCTGTAAGGCAGGTATCACATAGATCCCCTTGAAATCCAGTTTTAGTTGTTTATGCTGATCATTCACAGGTGTATGTCTATTGACTCCAGGCCCTGGATAGGCACCAATCATGCTTTGTTTTGTGTTATAACCATATCCAGCTTTGCATCCACACTTAAACTCCAAAGCAAAATCTAAAACCAACATTAGGACATTAGAATTAGTTTAGGATCCTCAGTCCTCTGTCTACAACTGCAAATAGGCCCAAAGCTAGCCCCTTTGCCCTTATCTTTCAGTTTTGGTCTACATACAGGAGGACTCATCTACTTTCTGTCAACATCCCAGCCTTGCATGCATATCCTTATGGATGTTGAGTAGGGAATACCCCCCTAGGTCTTGCAGAGCCTGAAGAAGAAGAGGAGATAAAATATAGAGTCTATCTCCTATACTGTTGACCCCCTGGCCCAGAGCTCCTGTTGATCACTGATGGCTACCTTGTAGGGAAATCTGGGAATAAGCATCCAGTCTGGGAAAAAGTCAACACCTCCTTCGCCGACAATGTTCCTCCTTCCGATGCCAAACACCATCGGACAGACCAAGCTCATCGGAGACCAGTCCACCATCCACACCGATGGTTCCTTGTCCCACTAATACCCGAGCCTTCATCCTTCGTCGGTGTGACCAATGCACATTAGAGAAGAAACCCTAGACCATGCCGATAGTGAAACTCAGCCCAATAGAGTAAACCATTAGCCCTTCATCGGTAAGACCCTGCACATCGGAAGTAGTCTCCCAAGCTGCTCCGATAATGATAAGTCCCACCGATCTGATAGAAGCTTGCTACCATCAGTGTAACACACCATCTGTGATAGTCTCTCAGATCACACCGACAGTTCATGTCTTGCCGATGCAAAGAACAAACCACTGTGAACACTGTGATCGCTGAGACAGAGGTCCACTCTTGCCGATGCCTGTAATATGAGTCACAAGTACTCAACAGATAGATCCCAAGGATGACTAGAGGATTGGATTTGGGGATTTGGGATTAATTTGTTTGTGGATCTTAGGATAAATGTTGTGGGGAACCTAGGAGTATCCTAATGTGTGAAGGATGACTATTATGATGGTTGGATTTTATGGATTAGGGGGATGGATCAAGTTTGGGTAATGTGAGGGAACTTGGACTGTTAGATAGTCATGCTTTGGATCTTAAAAGATGATTGTGGATTGGTTGGATTTAAAGGGCCTAAGGATGATTAACGTCCCAAGCCTGGATTGATTTGATTTTTGGGCTCAAAGGATGATCCAAACCCCAAGGATAGGTTGATTTTGGAGACCTAAGGATGATTAAGGCTCCGAAAGTTGGAAGGATTGATTAGATTTGTTTGATGTTAGGGATCCAAAGTTGATTTTCCAAACGTGTCCAATGGTGGATTTTTTTTTTGGTTTGGGATGCTTTCTAAAGGGTGGAAGGATAATTGGGATGGAAGAGATGATTTGGAAATGGGGAGAATAGGAAAGTGTTAGGACTATGTTATGGATGTAAGGGATTTAAATGTTCTTGGAATCAAAGGCTTGAAGGTTCAAAAGGGATGTAATGGTTTGGCTTGAGATGGGATGGGATTGTGTTAGCTTGGGGGAAAAGATGTGGAATGTTTGGGATTCCAAAGTTTGATGGGCTAGGGATCCTTAGCTTCAAATGCTTTGTCTATGATCTATATTTTTGGGCAAGGAAATTTTATGGACTTTGGGTGGACTTGGTTTTTGGCTTAAGGTTTTTTAAACAAGCATGGGCTTAACACAATAGCAAACAAAGCAAGCACATTAACAACCTAACTTTAGTAAGAAGGGTGTGCCAATTTCCATGGGCCCACATTATACTATCTACCAAGTGGAGTATAGCTAAAGAATGCAAGGACATGTACCACCCATGCACCCCTTACCTTGGAGGTATAAGCCTTGCCCAAAGTTAGCTCTATCTCAATACACTTGGAAGTATATTGTGAGTAACTTCTTGGGCCTAACTGGGTTACGATGCACCACGAATTTAAAGGATGACCGAAAGGTCTTAAGCTAGGCTAACAAGGCTTCTAAAGATGTCCCCGATATATGCAAGGTACGTGGGGCTAAAATTCGTGAACAAGGATCCCATCTACAAGCATGTGGAATAAGTGCAAGCAAATTCCACTTCACCTTGACTCCTTATGAAAAGGGGTGCCAAGAATGTGCCAAGACATGAAGATGGATCCTATTGAGGTACAACTTTCATTCTCCTGCCTTTGATATACCCTACTAGAATGTGTGGTTTGGTTTGTCCCCTAAGGTGATGAAATCCTTAGGCAAGCCCCTAAAGGGAAAGAATTCCAAGTGATTTTGATTCCCAATATCATCTTTCGACATGAGGGAAGAGCATACACAAACTTGGAATTCCTGGGTAAACAAAAAATGTGAATCAAGAGGTGCTTTTGATCCCCAAGATTACCTTTCGATGCGAGGGGAGAGCATACACACTTCTCTTGACCCACACAAACACACCAAACAAAGTTAATTCATATTAGGAATTGAAATGTGTGGTGTGGAGATCGATATGTTCAAAGGGTGTTTTTGATTCCCAAGATCGTCTTTCAATGCAATGGAAGAGCATACACACAATTTCAAGCACACAAAATTCACCAAACAAGATTAATTTTAAAACCCCAAGGAAATGTGAAAGAAAACACACAATGTTTAAAGTTTGATAATAGGCCTTCATCAATCGAACCTACAAGAAAACTTTTTAGTAGTTTTGGATGTTTAGGTCTTCTACTAACGAACCTACAAGTGGTTAGTAATCATATTTTCAAAATAATCTAGCCCACAACAAAAAGAAGTTTCCAAAATAATAAAAATGTTGGAAAATATATGAGATGTAGAAATGTTAACACATAGGGTGAAAATGTCTCACAAAATGCAGAAATGGATGTCTCGCAAAATGCATAAATGAATACCTATGTAGAAACGACTCGAGAAAATGCACAGATGTCTCGCAAAATTCAGAAATGTGACAAGGGGCACTGCTTGCACCTAGATGAAGTTAAAGACACAAAAATGCAAGAACAATGAAAGAAAACTCAAAACCCTACAAAAGTAAGGTTACCCTAGAATGTCAATGATGCTCACAAGTGCTCCTACAAGTCAAAAGCTAGGTAGAGTCAGTTAATCACCAAAATTTTTGCAAGGATTGAGTTCACATAAAACCCTATTTGAAACGATTAACGAAATATCAACTAGAATGCTCAAAGACTGTTATAGGACCTAAATAACACTAATGATAATATGCTATGATCCTAAGAGGTCTGAGAAACTGTAAAATAGAGGGTGAGATCTTGACTCGTGTCAAAAATAAAGCATAGTTATGAAACAGGGCATGGATGTCTCGAGAGATGTATAAACATCTTGACAAATGTAAAAACATGATAGGGCCACACTGCCTGCGCTGAGAATGTCCCCAACTTGGAAAAACACACAAGTTAGTCCCAAAAAATATCAAATCTCTGCAAGGTGAGGGTTAGCCACTTCCCTTAAGGACACAAACAAATGAAACCTACAAGGAAAATTAGTAAAAAGGACAAATAGAGGGACAACTATACAAAAGAGGGAAACTAATAAAACCTTACAAATCCTTAGCCTAAAATGATTTGAAACACTTGTGAAAATTCTTTTAAAACACCCCAAAATCTCTCACAACCCTAAGGAAAAAGTGAGGGAAGCCTAAAAACCAAACTCATGCAAGAAAAACAAAGTTAAGGACGTGTAAATCTTAAAACTACGTAGACGTGATGAACCAATGCACAAATGTCTCAGTAAATGCACAGATGTGACACTTGTGTGTCGCCTCCACTGAAATGATGAAATGAAGTCCCAGAAGATGCGGAAACATTATGGTCACCTGCATAGATGTTAGTACATAGGGCGGAAACATTGGGTGACTTGGGAGCACGTCCAAGAATGCCAAAACCTACAAAAACTCACCAAAACACTCAAAAGACAAAAGATTAGTATGGGACAAAGGTCCCATCGGGCATGCTATAAATGTAGAGGCCGAACTTGGATCAAACATGTGCAAGTGAGTTACAAAACAAACTTACAATCCAAATTCATCCACTACCTTCGGTTTGATCAATAATAGAAGTAGAAGTCACAATGCAAGACATAAAGAAAAGCATATTACCTCCATGATTATATGCTCTAATGATAAAATGTGATTATTGCTATTGTAAGGAAATGAGAGCATCTCAGAATGTATTTCTAAGAACAGTAGTGTCTTCAACAGATTTAAAATCTTTTCATTCACTTCAAAAAACACGCACAACTATGCCACAAAGCGGAAACAGATATAGAACATTTCCAACATTGACCCTTAGAGGAAATACAAGTAACAAGATCTTATTTCAACAACATAAATATTAAACATGAAAGACAGAACATAAGACACAGATTTATGTGGGGAAAACCCTTATGGGTAAAAAAACCCCACACTCCAAAAGCCTAGATCGCCATTGTATTATTCAGCAACAGAAAATACAGTTACAATACAAATCTGGCACTAAGCCTTTCATGGAGATTTACATCTTGCTTCTTTGGAAGAATAACTGACAGCATAACCCTGCACAAAGTTCTCCAGCACTCGGGTTAGTCCTTCATACTATTATCATGCCACAAATAGCATATAGCACAGGACATCACCCTACACCCAAACTTTGTTCTCTCTCTCTCTCTCTCTTCTGCACACTCCTCTATTACAATGCGTTTAACATTGACCATTATAGAAGAGAACATTCGGTTCGCCTTCCTCAGATTGTTACAACTTCTGGTCGACAGTTCGTTCTTAACCATTTGCAACCATTCGTATTCAATAGTCCCACATGCATCAGTTGACAAACACAACAATCAACATATATGCACGAACACACAGTAAGTATATCATCGGTGCTTTTGTCGCCGACGACCCTAGTTGGTCAAACAACAATGAACCATTGGAGAGACCAATGCCTTCAATGCGACTTCATCCTTCTTCGCCGACAACATTCCATCTGCCGATGCCAAACTCCATCAGACAGACCAAGCTCATCGGAGTAAGAATTCCACCTAAGGCCGATAGCGTTAGTCCTGCCGATATCAAACCTCCATCGGTAACACACATAACAGTCGGAGTGATGTCTCAACACTGCACCAATCGAAGAGGTCTTGCCAACGCCAACCTTCAACAGTTCATCGGAGTAACACAAGGCAATCAGAGAGAGAACACAAAACTTTGTCAAAGACCCCTGTTTCACCGATAGTGCATTGTAGGAACAAATCACCATCGGGCAGACACAAACGGTCGGAGAAACAAACCATTCAGCCTAATCAGGTTGAACCAATGAATCATTGATCCGATCGGTGAGACTCCAGACCATCGGTAGGAAACATCAAAGCAACGCCGATAGACCCTGTCAGGCTGATGTCCAATTGTTGGAGTAACACAACACACCATCTCGCCGATGCAAAGAACAAACCACTGAACAATGTGCTCACTGAGACAAAACACAGCTCTCGCCGATGCTTGTAATCTAAGTCACAAGTACTCAACATTCTCCCACTTAACGAAGGAATTGCAGGAAACCATCAATGCACAGAGCCAAAGTTGATACTGCCTTCACTCCACTGTTCTCACAAGCTACAGAGAAGCTCCAACATAACCAACTTCAAAGCTTCCAGAACACAGCCATGAAAACATCCTCCAGAAACAAGATAGAACATCAACTAGAATAACAATCAGAAAACTGACTGCACCCATCCAACTGAACAAAACCCACGTGACTGAAAATAGCACACACAACCAGTGCTAAAACATCCAATCACTCATACCTTGAAGGTATGAACATCAGCAGACTCATGCCACCTACATATGCACCCATCAACTGCAAATTAAAGCTCTATGTGTCAACCAGTCGAAGAAGACCAAACACATCCAAGAACTCCCACTGCATGGGTAATGCAAATCTGAAAAAGATCATGGCATACAAACTCCACCAATAGCATCACATAGAAAGTGTAAACATCATGTAGTACCAAGGAAACATCCACCATGATATGCAAAATCTATAAATCAATAACCTATACATCTCACCACTAGTCCAGAAATCTCTCAAGTTCTTCACACCCAAAAATGAAAGAGATAACAGAACCTTCATGCTATCACCCAAGAACATAAGTGAAAGCACATGACCACAAACTAGTGATCACTTCAGCTCTGAACAAAACCTCAAACCAATGTAATGTGAAACACACCAACAGAAAAATAACTGAGACCAAGAGAAACACTGCACATCATATACCTGTAGACAATCCTTCTACATACACCTCTGAATGCCAACTGTGTCTAGTATGATCTCCTTCTTAAAACTCCAAAGAGAACACCATAACAACACCCAAAGTTGTTCAATCTCATAGAGATCAACCAAGAAATCAACATGGATGTAAGCTTCCCAATCCAAAGAAGATCAAACCAATCCATTTCCCATTTCAGGAAATCAGCCCATAAACCATCTCCTAACAATTCTCATCAATGAATGATATCTTAAACTCAAATGCACAAGGAGATTAATCATGCTATCCATCTCTCACAATGAATCCTCTAGAACCATATATCAACAGTTCAAGATCCATATCTATGAAAGAAAGCATAAAACCCCTGAGAGAAACAATGGGCAATACCTCTCAAGTGAAACTTGTCAAGTAGACCAAGAGTGGGGAATGAGAATGTTCTTCTAAGATATCCAAGTCCCAATGATTTTCTCTAAGGACAATCTCTTCTAGATCTTTTGTTGAACTCACATTCAACCAAGGTAAAGACTCCTCAAACTTCCTGCTGCAAACTCTGATTAAGCACAACATATACAGTCTCACCTTATTCTCCATGTACCCATGGACATCTGCAAATAATCATATCATGCTAAACTCCAAATGCATCACTGCACCACCATGAAGTAATCAAGCAAAAGATCAATGCACCCAAACACACAGAGAATCACCAGACCACTATCAAAGTTCCAATCATCTGAATCAGGAACTTATCATGACATCATGATCTTACCATCTCCCTTAGGAGATTCCATGCTCCAGGTGAACATAACCATGGTCTCAAGAGCAATGTACCATGGCAAAACTCAAAAGTAGAAATTAAGAAAATACCATGACATGAAACAAACCATACTCTAAACCAACATCACCTATCAAGCACCACCAACACCTCGGCCAAGGATTTCATGAATCCTCCATAATTCCAAGATGTTACACATCCTCAAATAGTGCCCCTGCAAATGCAAAAGAACCCTTTTGCAGCAACATGATCTAAGAGCTCCTCCTAGTAACATCTACAACACTAAAGAAGATCATTCACCACTAAGTGATGAATCTGTAGTCATTGCTAAAGCTCCCACTGAACTGTGGCAACTGAGCTTTCCAAGCAACATGACCAAACATCTTCTCATCTGAAAATCTTCCAGGTCCACATATTAAGACATCAATAAAAAACTAAATGGCACCAAGACCTCGAAACCAAGAAAATACATCACTGTTAAAAGCTTACACTAAACTGTGTATCCAAGCTATACATGACATCATGATACACATGCTGCAGATTACTGACTATTCAAGTACTTTACACTATCTACCCTTTTATCCCAATGCAGTCACACCAATGCACAAGTGACCACAAACAAGGCCAGCTAACAAGTCTGCATAAACACTGAACGATCTTGTGAATATAGACAGTCCACATACGAATCATCTCACTGTAGCTTAATAGGTGGCCAGCCCACAAAACTACATAACTCATAGATCCAATCAATGCACCACACAAACTCACTATCGCATTGAAAACTGCAAAACTGAGATCTCAAGAGGTAAATAACCATGTAGACAACATGACAAAGAACACCAGATTACTTACAAACTGATTTGCCAACCCAGTCCACAACCTGAGTACCATAGTCAAGGAATCCAGCATCACCACAGAAATGCTAAGTGACTTATCACGTACCAACACTCCCACAAGACTGCAACTATCTCATCCAGCAACACCCCAAAAAATAGGGTCTAGAAAATAGCTTAATTGCAGCTTCAAAAAACCACAAGTTTTTTTTCTTGATCGTGTAAAACCTGCAAAACCACTGTGTTATACGAAACACCCATGCACATCCATATCCACTTCACATCTGGATGACTCAAAAGTCTGCAACATAAACTCCATAACAGTTAAACCAAAAAAATGGATCATCATGAATTTGCATAACCATAGATTTTAGGAAAAACTATGAAACCCCTCAAAACCAAGGAACATGATTCTGAGACATGCAAGTATAGAATATCCATTTAAGGAAATAGCAGTTCAAGAACTTCAGGCCCACTTGTAGACCAATTCCTCAACCACCAACATGTACATGAATCCGAGAGAATCAGGCTATTACAGAAGCTCCCAGATCTTCCAATGATCAACTTAATAGCCTTTATACAATTGGGGCAACAGAAACAATGCTTTCCAATACTAGGAACAAATATCTAGCATAAGCACACTTCTCCATGGCTGAGCAACAAAACAAACTTCTTCATATCACAAGGAAGCCTCTCACACAGACACCCAATATGAAAGTTATTGCAGAGACACAACCACAAAGCATAATCCACCCCATGCAATATGATTATACACTGTCAACTAAGAGCCTCAGGCCACATCATGACTAGCTCTTGTCTCTTCATCTTCACCATCCTTCAAGCACTGCTGAAATAAAAAAACAAGATCAACTGCGAGACTTCACTCAAAACAAGGATCAAACAATAGACGATTCCTTCAGATTTCCTCAAGCCTGTCACACTAAGAAATCATCACAGAAGGAATACCCAGACCTTATACACCAGGAACTCTTACATGCAAACACATGCAGCACACAAACCTACATATGTGAGCAACAAAGCAGATCCCAGAAGAAGGCTCTGATACCACTTGTAAGGAAATGAGTGCATCTCAGAATGTATTTCTAAGAACAGTGGTGTCTTTGACAGATTTAAAATCTTTTCATTCGCTTCAAAAAACATGCACAACTATGCCACAAAGGGGAAACAGACATAGAACATTTCCAACATTGACCCTTAGGGGAAATACAAGTAACAAGATCTAATTTCAACAACAGAAATATTAAACATGAAAGATAGAATAGAAGACACAGATTTACATGGGGAAAACCCTTACAGGTAAAAAAACCCCACTCCAAAAGCCCAGATCGCCATTGTATTATTCAGCAACAGAAAATACAGTTACAATACAAATCTGGCACTACGCCTTTCATGGAGATTTACATCTTGCTCCTCTAGAAGAATAACTGACAGCATAACCCTGCACAAAGTTCTCCAGCACTCGGGTTAGTCCTTCATACTGTTATCATGCCACAAATAGCATACAGCATAGGACAACACCCTACACCTGAACTCTGTTCTCTCACTCTCTCTTCTGCACACTCCTCTATTACAATGCGTTTAACATTGACCATTACAGAAGAGAACATTCGGTTTCCTTCCTCAGACTATTACAACTTCCGGTCGATAGTTCATTCTTAACCATTCGCAACTGTTCGTATTCAATAGTCCCACATGCATTAGTTGACAAACACAACAATCAACATATATGCACGAACACACGGTAAGTCTATCGTCGATGCTTTTGCCACCGACGACCCCAGTTGGTCAAACAACAACAAACCATCGGAGAGACCAAGGCCTTTGGTGTGACTTCATCCTTCTTCGCCGACAACATTCCTTCTGCCGATGCCAAACTCCATCTGACAAACCAAGCTCATCGGAGTAAGAATTCCACCTAAGGCCGATAGCGTTACTCCCGTCGATATCAAACCTCCATCGGTAACACACATAACAGTCGGAGTGACGTCTCAACACTGCACCAATCGAAGAGGTCTGGCCGACGCCAACCTTCAACAGTTCATCAGAGTAACACAAGGCAATCGGAGAGAGAACACAACTTCGCCGAAGACCCCTGTTTCGCCGATAGTGCATCATAGGAACAAATCACCATTGGGAAGACACAAACAGTTGGAGAAACAAACCAAGGCAAAGCCGATGGCTACACTCAGCCCGATTAGGTTGAACCAATGAACCGATCGGTGAGACTCCAGACCATCGGTAGGAAACATCGAAGCAACGCCGATAGAGCCTGTCAAGCCGATGTCCAACTGTCGGAGTAACACAACACACCGTCTTGCCGATGCAAAGAACAAACCACTGAACAATGTGCTCGCTGAGACAAAACATAGCTCTCACCGATGCCTGTAATCTGAGTCACAAGTACTCAACTATCTGATGTAGATGTGGGTGCTCAAGTGCTTGGATATTGATAATTTTGGCAGCATGATGATAGTGCATGAATAGTTGATGAAATGAGAGGGGTGAACCTCTCTTAAATATTTTTTTTTGGATGAGAGATAGAGGGCTTGGATGCAAGGATGAAATCAATGGTTGAGATTTCTTTTTCTCATGGATTGATGAGGTGGAAGATCAAATATGCTCACACGTGTGAGCAAGGAGTGGGGGATGAGTCAAACATGCTCACACGTGTGAGCAATGAGTGGAATGAGTCGAACATGCTCACATACGTGGGAGCATGAAGTGCGTTGAGTTTGGGAGGTAGAATGCCTCCAAGGGGGCAAGCTCACATGTGTGTGAGCAAGGAGTGGGGTGAATTAGCGTACTCACACATGTGTGAGAATTAAGGGGGGTATGGACACATGTCAGATGACGGATGATCAAGATTTTTATTCATGTAGATGGATTAGATGGCTAGGATTAATAGGACAAGGGTTGAGGATGATGTAGATTATTAAATTAGAAGAAATATTAGGGGGATTAATTAGTCTTAATTAATTAACTAATCAAGGATTAATTAAATGATTAAGTTGGAGGAATAATATGTGCGAAGGTTAATTAATTAAATATATTTAATTAATTAACCTTAGGGATGAGAAAGGAGGTCAATTGCGATGGGGAAATAATTAGTTGAATTAGTTTAGTCACATTAATTGTGATGTGAGGGTAGAAATAATTAATTACAACATTAAATTAGTCGTATTAATTAATTATGAGAAATGGGATTAAATGACAGGAAGTGGTTAATTTGGGAATAATTGTGAGAAATTGGTGAGATAAATTTGGGATACCTACAATGAAAAACATCTTTCACCTCCTTTTTTAGTTGTAGGATTAACTTAGGTTCCTACTCTGCCTGCATACACAAACCAACATTATTACTTTTGCCATACCTTAAGGGATTCATACTTGAATGAGGTGACTAGAGGTTTGTGCATGTAGGAGCTTGCCCCATCATTGGAGTTCATTGCTTTGCAAGTGTACATCTCCATTGAGCTCATGTCAGATAAATATTTAGAGGGCTGTGATAATGAGGATGCAAGATATAAGTGTGCAAGTGACTTAAAAGGATTCATCTTTGGTGATTTAAATTAATTATATTTTGGGTGCACTTATATGCTTGTTTGTGATCTATTGTTAATGAGGTCTAGTAGGCTTGTTCTTGATTTCCATTAGGGCATGGTAGTCAAAGCCATGTTCCCAGTGTTACCATACATTTAGACCTCAAGGGAATACCCCCTAGGTTTTGTAGAGCCTAAAGAAGAAGAGGATTTGCCCTAATCCTAGCATTGGTCCAAAACCACCCTCTCTTCATTGATGCATCACTCTCCTTTCTCAAGATACCATGTTCCCTTTGTCTCACTCTTGGTCATGGTGCCAGAGGAGAGGGCATGCATTTTTAGACCTAACAGAGTGGATAGTTGTTAAGTTGGAAACATGCATTAAATTAAAAACATGACAATAAAATTAAAAACTAGTGTTCTACATTGATGTGATAAGATTATCTATGAATGAGTCATAGGTTTTGTTGATTTGGTGATCAACTCTAGAGAAGGGCAAGCTATGTTTCAGAGGGTGTTGAAGTCCTCTATATATACTTTTGTAGTGCTCTTATCTTGACCCTATGTGTGTTTCCATAGAAGTTGACACTTATATTAGATGCGTGAGAACCTCTTATAGTCAAATAAATACCATTAGGGACTTTATGGTTTTACTTCACCCAAGATGGTGACTATTATATGAGCTACCTAGACATGTTTAACAAATGAAACATAAAATAAATTTTTGTAGGTTTTATTGATTTGGTGATCAACTTTAGAGAAGAGCAAGCTATGTTTTAGAGGGTGTTGAAGTCCTCTATATATGCTTTTGTAGTGCTCTTATCTTGACCCTATGTGTGTTGCCATAGAAGTTGGCACTTATATTAGATGTGTGAGAACATCTTTAGTCAAATAAATACCATTAGCGACTTTATGGTTTTACTTCACCCAAGATGGTGACTGTTATATGAGCTACCTAGACATGTTTAACAAATGAAACATAAAATAACTTTCCAACATAGTAGTGTTACTTGTACATTTGAAATAGATACTCTCTTTCTGGCTGCGAGTGCCCATGCCTTGCTTTCACATATAGATTTGGTTGCTTCTAGTGCAGGTGGGGTTGCTGCATTTGCTCCACATTCTATCTATGCTGCGGATGCTTTATCCTCTTCCCTTGGTAGCCATGGTGTGGGTTCTCCTGTGGTTGTGACACTCTCTCTTTGTTATCATGTGCTTCTGGCGTGAAGTATTTGGCTGTGGGAGATGGCTTCTCTGCCCCCTCCTTTGTCACTTGGGGTCCTTCCAGGGGTCTGAATCTTCCTTGTGCTATGTTTGGGGCCATTCCTATTGCACGATTTCCTACAAATATTGGGCATTCACCTCTTATTGATGGTATGGTGGTTTCAAACGATAGTTCTCCTCTTGCGACAAGTCTAGCCTATGGCTCCCCTTCAACCTCTGTTGCCATTGCTGGGAGGGGGGCTCCATCTTTCCCTCCTCGTGTCAAAATTTGGCCCTTCACTTACACTCAATCTTCCCTTGTCATCATGTGTAGTCAAGAGGTGATCGAAAATGAACTCTGTTATGCTTCCCATGGCTTGGTTTGCAAATTTTCTAGCTTGTGGCCCTCTCCCTAACTTGCACACGTGGGTTCTAGACTTGTGGTAGCCTCTTGTTAAGGGGAAAATCAAGTTGTACCCTTGTGCCAGGGGTTTTTTATTACGGCATTCAAATCTACACATAACATGGATTTGATTGTGGATTGACCATTGTGGATGTGGGGCGAGCATTCCCTTTCGCTCAAGCCATGGTCTACCTCTTTCAACCCGCTTTTGGAACCAATCAATATTAGGTTAGTTTGGGTTAGACTTCCTCACCTCCCTCTTTAGTTCTGGGAAGAGTCTTGTTATGAGGCCATTGGCAATGCTATTGGTCATTTTTTGAAGGTCGATTCAACCACTACCTCATGGGCCACCCTAGTCTCACTCGTATCTTAGTGGATATTGATGCATCAAAGGCTCTTCTTAGGGATATTGTTTTGATGGTGGAGGATAGGCCTTGGAATTAGTTGTTGGATTATGATGGTCTCCCCTTCTGTTGCAGACGATGCCTTTCCATTGAACACATGTCTTCTAATTTACTTGCTTCTCATCATAAGGTGGGCCTAGCTACATGGTGGAAAAATGCCCTCACCAACCACTTTATTGTTGGTGATTTTGGCTCTTAGGATGACCAACCTTCTCCATATTTTGTTTTGGATCTAGTGCCTATGGTGGTTTCCTCTAGGGGTGTGCAGATTTGGAAATTTCCTCAATTCTTGCCAAGAGCTCTTCTTTATAACCAATTCTAGTTGCTCCCTTGTCGGTGACTCGTTGCGTTGGGACCCCTGCTCTAGCTATGTCTACTAATTCTGTGCAACTTTCAACTTCCGCATTTAGACACTCTCCCCCTTGCGGGAAGTGGCTTTGGTTGAGGTAGTGGTAGAGGATTCCCCTCTCCTCTCTCCTTGTTCAAAGGATTCTGCTAATGCTTTTTCCTAAATGACTGTTTGTCGTAGGAAGAAGGGGCTTCCCAAATCTATGTCTGACTCTTAGCCTAGGGTCAAGGGTGTGTGGATTGCTTGTTTGGGATTCGGTGTTGTGTAGGATGACCATGGTGTTTTGGGAGTTTTTGTTCCCTAGGGCAACTTGGTTGCAACTTTGTAAGGTTTCAGGTCCTATCAAAACTTGAGGATATTGTACAAGGTTTATGGTTCCTTTAAAACCAACTTAACATCAAAACAAATGGAACATAACCAAGTTATTCCTCAAATTCCCACACTCTAGGTTGGTCAATTAGATCATAAACCACATAGATGATTATATTTCCACCTCTAATCCTCCAACTTATAGGAGTTTGGTTTACTAACTTTAAGTAGGAATTTAACATTATATAAATATTTTACTTTGTTTGAGAGCTTTAATTTGATCAAGAATATTATGGGAATGGGATAAACATTGACCATCCTATAACAGATATTTCAAAAATAGCTCATCATAAGGTTTCAAAAAATTAAAGGTTTATGACCACACAAATCATATTTTCAAAAAATGAAATATACAAATAAAAACTATAAGAAAAGTTTAAACAATTTCAAGATAAATTTCTTGATACAAAATTCTACTGTTGTATCCCCTATAATAATACATTTCTCATCATTTCAAAATATAACATGTCCCAACTTTTGTAAATTACACATCTATACATTTCCAAGTATTCGGTATACTATCTTTCCATTCTACCTTTAGGTTTGTAGCAATTATTATTTTATAATCTAGAGTGCCTACTATTATGGGTATAAAAAGAAGATTTTGAATGTAGAAGCGTGACTTATACTAATATTTTATTTGAACCAAGAGGTTTGCCTTAGTTTTCCTTCAAATTTACTTGTTGCCAAGACATTTAGATAAATTTGGATACCATTTATTAGTACTCTTTTTCATAGCTTTGCTATTTTATACTTGTTTTAATCCTTAGGATGGAATGAGTTTCTTGAGACTATCCTAGCTATAGTTCTCTTGTGAACACCATCTAGATCATTTCTTAGGAACATTCCTAGGTCCTATTTGATTTGCAATTTTCTAGCTTTTAGATAATCTAATTTGAATGCTCCAAAATTTTCATTTATCTTGGAGTACTAGAAAGACCAGCAATTTGCACTTTTCTAGAGTTGGATTGAGTCATATATTGTAGGTTTAGAGATCTAAGTATCTGATTGAAACAAACATTCATACCTTTCCTAAAATTGTATTGCCTTAGAGTATAAGTATTCATCTAGGAATGTATTGAGCAATCTTATTTTAGACTAATTAGGTCCCTAACTCATACTTAGTTAGGGGGATTCCAAGGAGAATTTGTGTTCCTAATTCCCCAGTAGTTAGGGTGAAGCAAACACCACTGTTGTTAGCTTGAGCACACTGAAGTCTTAGGATTGCATGATTAGACATACTTGCATGTGATATTGGTGGAATTCTAGTTATGTTATAGGATTATATATTTTTTTGATCCGTAAAATAGGCATAAGGGAGCCATACCCCATAATGAAATAAAAACTAAACCAAGTGCATGCCCTAAGAATAGGGGTATAATAAATAAGCGACAATGCTTGCATCAATCCAGAGGCAATTATTAACAAACCTTAACATCCCAAAAAAGCATGGGAACAAAACATTCATATAAACCACTACTAAAATCTACCTACATGGTACTAATATCTGCAATCAGAACTCATAACTTCCTAAAGTAAAGGGCTAAGAAATTACATAAAGGCCCACGGGTGACCATCCAAGGGCAGCTAGATAAAATAAAATCTTGTTGAGTTGCTTACTGAGATTTGACGCCAAAATTTCCTATAGAGAGCAATTTAGTTCTGCACTCCATTATCTTGAAGATTGCTTCCTCCTTTTTTGTGCTTTGAGCCGTTCATCTACCCCCCGTTTAGTTGTTTCTCAGGGGCTAAAATGGAAGAGGACCGAGGCTGTGAGTCGTTACAACCCAACTTTCTTAGCTTGTTAATCTATTTCTTATTCCTAACTGTTTGCCAATTATCTTCCCTATCCTTACCAATAGGATCATTTGTAGCTTGTGGAGGAATCTGAGAGGGGAAAACTATCCATTGTTGTATGATCACCCTCATTTGCTTTAGTGGATTTTGAATGATTGACTGTAGAAGCAACATCACTATCCTCAATGCAATTAGAGCTGCATGGTTCGATCAGAGGAGGCAATTTTGGGTCAGAATTAGATGTTGTAGAAGGCTCATGAAGCTTATCCTCAATCTTTGTGCTGATATCATTTTTTGATGATGAGCTACAACTTTTGGGGGAGATCGGGACTGAATAGTGCTTGGGAGTGACATCTTTCCACCAGGTCACCTCTCATTTTGCATGAGTTTTCACCTTGGGGCAATCTGCTACAATGTGACCAATTCCGTAACATCTTCTGCATCTAAAAATTAAACCTTCGTAGTCCAAAGCTTGCAACCATCTGTTACCATTTGCATTTAAGATGATTTCTTCTAGGAGGGCTTGGGAGGTGTCCATTTCAACTAGAATCCTTGCAAAGGTTGTGTGTCTGAAGTTTTTTGCATTTGCATATGTGCTTATAAAATTGACAAGAGAATTGCCAATTGCTACAAAGCAAGACTCAAACCAAAAGTGCAGGGGAAGATTAGGGAGGCGAAACCAGATCAGTAAAACAACAAAAGATTTAGTCGCCGTATCAAAATTTAGGTGCCATGATTTAAGAAGCAGTGTGCTTTCACCCCACAGCCATTTGTGATTGAGAATAGTATTTTTGTCTTGTTTGCTGTCAAAAACTACTATGAAAAAACCTTTAGCACTGGGGTAGATTTCCAAGTTTTTCTCCATTAGGGGACCCCAAGCTTTTGAAGTCCAATCATGTAATACAGGAAGGCTAGGCAAAAAATGACTGAACCTTCCAATCAACCCATTCTCCACAATTTTTTTTTCATTTTCATGTATTTCCTTTAATAAATTGGTGCTAAAATTCACTTCCAGAGGTTTATCTAAGCATTGAACCGACCTCCTGCTAGAAATACTTGACATTCACTGATTTGAGAAAGCCCTCGAAGAGTCAGACCTGGATCTAGGGTTTTCCAGAGAAGTGCCCACGATAGATGAATTTACCAGTTGTATATCGTTGCTATGCCCGTATTTGATTGTTTCTACAAAAATGGAGCTATAATCTGAGGCCAAGATCTTGGAGGGTTGTGGTGAAGACTCGGGTGATCGAGTACCATTTCTAGACCCAACCCAATCTCTAGAGTTGCCAGAGGAGAGCACCATGGGGAATGAGCCTTGGCCAACCTTAATTGCAGAGACATCCTTTTTGCATCCATTGTCCAAAGATGCCGCAACAGATGTCTCGCCCTTGCCCTGAAAGTCGTCGATGTCTCCAGGAGCTCTCGCCTCCCTTGAAATCTAAGCCCTAACAGATGGAAGCTTTGCAGGCCCAAAATCTTTCGGTAGCCCATTTTATTATTATTTATCTTCCATGTTATAGGATTATATTTGGTAAGCTATTACTTTTTCCTTTACACTATGATACTATTTTTGAGAAGTTAAATATGATCTTCATCTTATAAGTACATTTATGATTTGATATGTAAATAAGTAAACATTATATAACTTTCACATGTAGATGTGATCTTTTTGAAAATATATAATATACATTTATTGTTTGATAATTCAATTAAATTACATGTTCATTTAAATGTTACCCATATAATAAATGTTAATATGATGAAAAAAATTGTAACATATTTAAGGTTAATTATAACTTATTTGAATGGCTAAGAAAATAGGGTTGTTACATGGAGAAAGCAAATTTAGATAATTTTTGTATGGCATCTTCCACACGTGAGGAGATACAACATGAATTATCTGCCTTTCATAACAAACCTTATTCAGAACATAACTAAAGACCATTACATTGTACGATGACTATGATTGGCCTTCTTGGCAAATGCCATTGTGGGCCTCTCTTGATCAATCCTCTTGAATTGTTTTCCCCAACGATAATGGTCTTATTTGCACTCAAGGCTTTGGATGTTTCCTCAATTGAGATGTATTGTAATTCATGTGTAAGATTTCACTTTGGTTTTGCTAAAAGAAATCATGTTTCTTGTTTAGCATTTTTTTGTGACTCGTCAATCAATCACAAATTTTGTTAATGGTAAATGAGAAAATACTTTAAATACTTCATATTCTATGTATTTTGGTTTTTTGACTACAAGAAAGTAAGCATTTTCCTTTTGCCAAAACAAAACTAAAATAGAATTGAATCATGAAGACCATAATGGATTATCTATAGAAATAATAAGGTTCCCAACTACTTCTAGGTGGGAAATGTGCCCTTCATGCTAAAGTCCCAAAGATAAAATGTAAAAATATTCTTTCACTATTTTTTGAGACCCTATTAGTGACTCATAGTTGAATTTATAACGATATGATTAAACTTGTCTCTTTATATGCATGGTTAATATGTCAGATCAACTTTGGTTATCTTTGATAGAGTTGGTAGTTTCAAATTTCTTTTCTTTTTCAATTATATCAAATGAACATGTGATCTTGTAGAAAACTCCTTTATTTTGGAGCTCCATACATGTTGATTGAATTCCAACCAAATAGGTTAGTTGACAAGTGTAAAGCTCACTTTTGAAGGTATCAAGACAATAAATTTAGAGGGCATCTTGACTGTTGAGGACCATTCACCCCCAACTTCAAATATTCTTGTAACATCCAATGTTCTCTATTTAGATTCCCTCATTGGTTGTGCACTAGGTTGCTAAATTGATTTGAAATAGAGCTTATCACTCCACCAAAAGGCATTAAAACATGACAACTAAGTTCTTGTACTTTGTTTTAATACACTAGTATTTGGGCATTATCTCACAAGGTGGTGTTGCTATGGTACCTGCACTTGAAGGCTTTAGATTAGAGATTGTTTATTTCTCAAGGATTTCCCTCTTTTCACTATAATGCTCTTTTTGTATTTTCTTAATTATATATCCTTTCACATTGTGTGGATGTTAAAAAATTAAGGTTTACATTTTTTAATAAAGCCACCTTGTAACTAAATGTTAGTTTTAATATTTAATTAGTTGGGAGTTAGTTTTAACATTTAATTAGTTGGATTGGGGAAGTTATGGGACTACAATGCTTTATAACCCCATGTCCCCATGTAGTTTAAGTTATTTTTTTGCTTAAATTTAAGCAGTTGGAGTGGCTCCATGGAAATTTACAATTATGGCAAAAGGATAATATAGAATAACAAAAAAATAAAATATATATCTTGTCACTGGCTCCACAAATATCTCCTAAAAAAATGAGTAGTTGCTGCTAGTCAAAATAAGCTAAGCAGTCTCATGGAGACATGCCTTAAGCATTTGCATCATACATGGTAAAACCCATATATTTACAATTTTTGGTATTGTTGTGCAATCATGATTTAGCTCTTTGTAGAATTTCCATTTTCAATCGTGGATTTTCAATTATTTGATCATTTGTTATGTTTGGAAGTAAATTTGTAAGTTTTTGATCATTGTTATGTTTGGAAGTAAATTTGTAAGATTTTTCTAGTATTTTGATTCTTTTTTCCAATTAAGAGTAAAAGGTTTTTACAGTCTACAAAATTATGAGCATTTGATTTGTGAAAAGAACTGTAGAATTTCTTTTGAATTAATATTGGTTCAGATAACAGTCACTTGATCTCTCATCAAAATGAAAAAGGATATATTAAAATTACAATTAATAATAATTCATTATATAATATTAGGATACTAAAAAAAATTTACCTAAAGAAAGAGTCAAGAGAAAAAAAGTTAAATTCCCTAAACCATTCTTAATAATTATTATATAAATAATAACTATTAATTCAAAAATTAAATGTGGGTGGAGGGCAGTTCATATGGACAGAAGTTATAGTGGTGCGTGTTAGAATCTCACATCATAGATCCATCATGTGTTCAATTCCTCTAAAAATAAAAATAAAAATCAATCTCAATTTTAATTTAGGATTTAAAAGAGGCTTAATAAAAATGAAGGGTGAGGTTAAGATTCTCTTTGTAAGGAAGCTAAAGTAGCGGAAACAACTTCCTACACCAAGCTTGAGAAGAGATATTATGCAAAACTTTTAAAAACTGATCTAACAATCACAGAAATTTCAGAAGCACATTCAAAACATGAAATAAACAATGAAACACAAAATACCAAATATACGTGGGAAAAACTCTTTTGGGTGAAAAACCCCATTCCAAAAGCCTGCTCAATGTATTCCAAATCCAACAACAAGATTACATACACTTACAAAGCAAGTTTATTACGAGAGTATCACTAGTAAACAACTTTGGAAGAACTCTGACAACATTCCTGTAGCATAATAGTACCTGCAAACTCACACACATACAAACTACTCCTCAAGCCTCCAATTTATAGACTTCTGGCTATACAAGAAACCATCTGTGGTTTTACAAAACCACATGCTTAACTTCTCAGCCAAGATTCTGGTCTAAAAATAAGCTCTCATGTCCAAAATGATATCCCCTATTTTTGACTCTTATAGTTGTCAAAAAATCTGTCATAATACCTCTAAAAATAGTCCTTCCATGATATATTACCATGTGGGCGTCTTTTGACAACTAATATTTCAATTTTCATGGCACCGACATGTGGTAAAAGTGCCAATTAAGAATTCAAACGCCTCTAAATTATTTTGGAGCTAAATAAAAACAATAACCGACTGTGGGAAAATATTAAATACAAAATAATGCTACGAGAAATATGCAAGGTTGAGACACCTCATTTCCCAACATTCTCCCACTTGTCGAATACCTTGCAAGAGCTAGGGGAATAACACCATCATGGATCAACTGCTAGGGGCCAAAAGGCCCATAGACTCGAAACACCACTTGAATTTCGCTATGCTTATGGGCTTAGTGAATGCATCTGCAACATTCACCACAGTCTCTACCTTTTCCAGCTTCACCCTACCATCCTCGACCATATCTGTCACGAAGTGATACTGAATGTCAATGTGTTTGGTCCTGGCATGAAAAGTCGGGTTCTTCGCAAGACAGATTGCACTATGACTATCACAATAAACTGTAACTGCACCCTATTTCAATCCAATATCTGAACACAGACGCTTCAGCCAAATGGCTTCTTTATAGGCATGAGTAGCTACCATATACTCTGCCTCTATAGTGGACAAAGCGACCACAGCTTGTCGCTTGCTCATCCAACTGATTGCACCACCATTAAGAGTAAATACATATGCATTGGTGGACCTTCTGCTATCGACATCACCAACCCATTCCGAATCCACAAAACCATGAATACTCAAGGAATGTTGATCTCCTGTACCATGAAAACATATAGAGTACTCTGATGTACCCCCCAGATATTGAAAGACCCTCTTAACTGCATCCCAATGCACTCTTCTAGGATTAGACAAAACGAGAAAGAACTCCCACTGCTTGGGCAATGTCTAGTCTTGTACAAACCATAGCATACATTAAGCTTGCCACTGCACTCTGGTAAGGCATTCTGCTCATGTCTTCCATCTTTGATGGGGATGTAGGATATTGTGAAATAGAGAGCTTCATTCCCAATATAACAGGAACACAAATTGGTTTACAATTCTGCATGTTAAACCTTTGTAAAATTAAACATACTTACTTTGGCCAAGCCATAGCTTTCTATTCTCATGATCTCTTCCGATCTCCATCCCAAGTATGTGTTTTGTTGCACCAAGATCTTTTATTTCAAATTTTGCAGAGAGCTAAGATTTCAATTCTGCAATCAAACCTTTGCCTTTCCCAATAAACAACATGTAATCAACATATAAAGCAATTACTAGGAAACAATCATCATCAGATTAAAAAAATACACAGTGATCAGATCTAGACCGTACAAATCCCAAACTCAACACATAAGTATCAAAATTCTGGTACCACATCCTAGGTCTTTGTTTAAGGCCATATAGAGATTTCTTTAACTTACAAACCAACTTGCTTTTACCTTTCACCACGAAGTGCTCTGGTTGTGTCATATAGATTTCTTTCTCTAAATCACCATGAAGGAAAGCAATTTTCACATCCATTTGTTTGACCTCTAGGTCATAAGCTGCTGCAATATATAATAAAAACTGAATGGATGTCATTTTAGCAACAAGAGAAAAGATCCCACGTAATCAATACCCTCAACCGGGTAAATGCACAAAGATGAGTCCACTTAAGGTGGAAGTTTCAGACTTAGAAAAAAACCCAAAATTGGGTAAACCAAAATGAGATCCCATTTTTATGAAATAGGATCCCGTTATGCTTCAGGATCCCAAGCCAAAGGCGGGATCACATTTTCTAGAAACAGGATCCCGTTTTGAAACGAGAATATTAACCTTTTATGAAACAAGATCCCGTTTCATAAAATTTGAATTTCTGACCCCATTTTTGCTATGGGTTTTGGGTCGGAAAAAAATCTTGGGAACCCGACCCTTGGCTTTGGACCTGGTTTGACCTGCAAGTTGAAGGTCCTATCAATGTTACAACAAAATAATGACTTTGGGCATATGTCTGAAGGCCCTTTTTGTAGAATTTTTTGAAGAAATTGAAACCCATTATAGATGAGACAGTGCAGATTCCAAATATGTAATTTTTTTTTACAATTGGATTATTTTTCTACTTTTCAATTAATTTATGATGAAACAAGTCCATAAACTTGAATTATCAGGGTTTTTTAATATTTTAATAACTTTTTATCAAAATATTTTTTTGTAACAAAAATTACACGAAAATGTACTTCAGACAATTCTTTTCAATTTGAATTTTTTTTTTCAAAAAATGATAAGTTTAGGTCATCTTATGCGTGATGTACACGACAATTTTTTAAAACACCAAAAATGGCTAATAAAAAATTAACAAAAAAAAAATATTCTATAAAAAATTACAAAAAATATGGAAAACTTGCTTCAGTGAGTTACAAATCTTTTCTCAAAAAGATTTAGAAAAATATGATAATTTAGGTCAGAATATGGATGACATACATGTGCATGGTATAGTAAAAAAAGTGACTTTTAAATAGTAGTTTTTAGAAATGCCTATTAAAAATCAATTTGTACCATCTGGGTATTAAAAAAAATTACATATTTGGAAACTAGACTCCGAGTACTACATTTCATATTTACTGACTTTTTTCAAAATTCCAACTTTAAGTGCTTCAAATTTTTTGGTCAAATGTGACAAATTCTAAAAATCAGGGAAAACACTTCCACTTTTTGGCCAAAAAGTGGACTCAACTTCTTGCACACACCCAACCTGAGAGTATCCCTTCGCAACCAACCATGCCTTATCCTTTTCAACATTTGCATCTGAACCAATCTTTTTCTTAAACACCCATTTACATCCAACAGGTTTCCGTCCTTTAGGCAATGGTACTAAGTCCCATGTATCATTTCTTTCAAGGGAATTTCTTCATCCATGGCTATTTTCCAAGACTTTACATCATTCATACCCAAAGCCTCTTGCATAGATCTCGATTCATCAATGTTAGTACTCAAAAAAAATATTCACTTCCAATCATCAGGTGAATACCCATACCTTTCAGGTGGTTGCCCATGCCTTGTAGACCTTCAAACACGCTGAGGTAGAGGTTCTTCCACTTCTTCCTCCTCTTCTTCCTCTTCTGAAGATTTAGAGCTTGATGAGATCTCCTCAACTTATGGTCTATCTTGGGGTCTCGATTCAACTTGCTCAGGCGTAGAAGGAAGTTGAATCACATTCTTTTTCTGTTCAATTTCTCTATGATGTTCTGTCTGAAAAGTAACAGGAGAATATTTAGTCTCTCTAAAAAAACACTTCTGGAATAAATTACCTTATGTGCAACAGGGTCCCAAAGCTTGTATCCTTTCACATCATAGCTGTAGTCAATGAAGATACATTTGACATCCTTAGAATCTAACTTTGTTATCTTCTCCTTAGGCACATGTGCATATGCCTCACAACCAAAAACTCTCAGATGTCTAAGTGAAGGCTTTTTCCCCTACCACGCTTCCATTGGCGTTTTATCAACAAGTGCTGATATAGGATATCTATTGATCAAATAACAAGTAGTGGCAACAGCTTCAACCCAAAACTTTTGTTCTAGACCAGTTCCACTCAACATGCTACTAGCCTTCTCCATCAACATTTTGTTCATTCTTTCTGCAACTCCATTCTACTGTGGAGAATACAGAGTTGTCTTTTATCTTTTAATCCCACAATCTATACAGAATTTGTCAAAATCTGCAGAACAATACTCACCACCATTGTCAGTCCTCAAACATTTAATTTACTTTCTAGTCTGAGTTTCTACCATAGCCTTGAACTCTTTAAAATGACTGAAAACATCAGATTTACTCTTTAAAAAATATACCCATGTTCTCCTACTGAGATCATCAATGAAAGTAACATAATAAACAGATTTACCAATAGAAGCAATATCAATAGGACCAAATACATCTGAATGGATTAGATCCAAGATACATGAAGACTTATGAGAAGACAAGTAAAACTGAACGTGATTTTGTTTTCCATAAACACAATGTTCACACAAATCAAACTCTAGATTGCAATCATTCAACCCCTCAACAAGGTTCTTATTTTTTAGGGCTTTTAAACCCCTCTCTCCATTGTGGCCAAGTCTTTGGTGCCATAACATGGTCTTCTCTGCAGGCAACTTTGATTCGGTAGACAGAGCACCCTTGGGTACCCAAAAGCCATGACCATATATAGAAGAGGAAACCATCTTATTTTTCAACGAAGTAGTTTCTAGCTTAATTTTATCAGAAGTGCTAATGTACTCAATCATGCATGCATCAAGTTGGTACAATGTATCCAATCTGCTTCCTTGCTATCACCATAGCACCTCTCACCATTTTTGCGCCTGCTTCAGAAAACTGTACATGCACACTTGCATCTATTAGCTTGCTAATAGATAATAAATTTCTTGCTAGTCCTGGGATATGCAAGATACCAACAAATCATCTAACACTACCATCAGAAAATTTCACATGAATACTACCATGGCCAACAATGTCAAGAAAAGAATTATCACCCAAATACACCTTACCACCACCATAGTTTTCATACTTACTAAACTAGTTTAGACTGTTAGGAGTTATGTGGAAAGATACACTTGAGTCTATCAAGCATGCATTATCACCTGCACGACTGGCCAAGGCTGCAATAAAAGGCATATCCATCTTCCTTTTCAGACTCAATCAGAATCTTGCTTCTTTTTTTTCTTCTCTTCTTTGTTAGGATTAAGGAGCTATCAACCTTGTAAATCCTATGTGTTGGAAAGAGACACTGCAAGGCATGTCATGTGTTGTCATTGATGGCAACTCAGTCCATTCCACACATCTGCAGTGCAGTATCAGATCATACCGGAAGTCAGTTCTAAGATTTATCCAGTCTGGATAGACAGGAACAAGGTAAATGGCAGAGTTCAGTATTTTGGTCAGTGGATCTCTCTAGTTAATTATTGCATGTTGTGAATCTGAGGGAGTATAGAGGAATGTCAGAATAGTCCAAATCCAAGATTTCAGCCTCTGATGACAAAGAGATTAAAAGTTATGAGCATTTGAGTACCGGGTCCTAATATGACAAGATAGTTCAGTGAAGAACATGCCAACTTGTGTTAGATCCTTGTGCAGATCTAGTAGAAGTGTTTTGGTGAGTTGTGTATTGGATATAATGTTAGTTGCCGACATGAATGGTGACCTGCAAGTGTTATTTCTAGTACGCATCAATACTGATGTATGGATTCAACCGACAAGAACAGAGTTCTTATATTGTCTGTTAAGTTCTTCATAAGGCTGACAGATAAGTGATTGAGTTTGTTGATGCGGATATATATAACCGATGGATTCGAGTGTTATAAAGTGTGATTATGAAGAGAATATGGAGTAAGTGCGAAAGAGATAGATAGAAGTGCGAAAGAGAAGAGATCTGAGGTCCGAATTATGGCAGAGCAGTAAACAAGGCAACATAAAGATGAAGTGTGTAAAATCAATATTCTGTGCTTAATTGGAACTGAATTCTTGCATTGAAAGATGCTACTTATCAGTTCAACAATTTGTAATCCTTTGTAAACATTCTTGTAGGCAGTGAGCCTCTCTTAAGCAGTGAGCTCTGGGTAGTGAGCCCGAATGCATGTGCATTCCCCTTTTTGTAATATTTTTAACAGAGTATAATCTTTGTGGTTAACACCCACCGTGGTTTTTCCCTTAACCAGGTTTCCATGTCAAAATCTTGGTGTCAAGTGTGTTATTTATGTTTCTGCTCATGTTTTATTAATTCTTACTTTTCATGATTATGTCATTAATGTGTTAAGAAGTGGCAAAGAAGAATTAGCTACAAGAAGCTTTAAAAGTTTTAAGACAACTGATTCACCCCCCCTCTTAGTTGTCAGCCCTAATTCCAACAATTGGTATCAGAGCAAGGTTACTTTGAAAAGTTTAACAGCTTGAGGAAGATCTAGGAAGGCAGTAAAATGGATGAATACAACCTCCAAGGACAACTTAAACTCACATTAGAAGATCTTGAGTAGTCCAGAATAGAAGCCAAAGAGCTGCAAGAATACCTTAAAAATGCTGAAGACTTCATTAAGACTTTAAAATCAAAATTGAGAAAATCTAATGAAAAAAGGAAGGAGCAACCTCTTCAACTAGGAAATCATTATGAAGACAATGAAAATGACAAGGCCCTGAAAGAGAAAACAAAATAATGTGAGAAGTTAGCTAAAGAAGTTGTTGTCCTAAAACATGAGATGGAATTCGGGGTGATGAGGCTAACCAAGGAGATCGGAGATAGGAAGAAAACTGAAGAAGACCTAAATCAAAATCTAAAAGAAAGAACTGAAGAATGTTGCAGATTGGACAAAATAGTTGGCCTCCTAGAGTCTAATCTACAAGAAAGAAGAGACAATGAGAAAGAACTTGAGAGACAAATTGTCATTCTCAGACATGACTTAGAAGTTGCTAATTAATACAAGTAGAAGTTTAAAATAAGCTCAAATAAACTTGAAGCACTGCTTGAAAGTAAGAAAAGGGGTGATGACAAGCATGGTCTTGGATATGAGAAAGGTGAAAGCTCCGGATCCGGACAAAGAAACTTTCAACCAAGGAATGAGAGAAATAGACCTAGAAGACCTCTGGTAAGACAACCTAATGCTCAAAGATATCCATCCTTCAATGGAAATTGCTTCAAATGCAATAAATTTGGTCATAAAGCTACTCAGTATAGAAGTAGAGTAAATCAAAATGGTCTATCTTTTTCCGGTCAATGCTTCAAATGTAAGAGGTATGGTCATAGATCAAATGAATGCAGAAGTATGATAATGAATAATTCTAGAGGAAATGGCAACTCTTTCAATGGTTACTGCTTTACTTGTAATGGATTTGGACACATGGCTAATCAGTGTAGATCAAGAGGAAATCAAGTATATAAGCAAAGAAATGTTGTGTGCTTTAATTGCAATAGATCTGGTCATATTGCAAGATTATGTAGAAGTAGGAATAATGAAAGAAGAGGTGCGGTAAACAGAAAATCGGATGAGTAGAGACAAGACAAAGGCAAAGGAAAAATTGATGTGAATGAGATCCAAAATGAAATGAGAAAGACATGGGTTAAGAAAAGTGTTGTGAATAATAGTAATGGGTCCGCACCGAAATCCGGTGCTGATAATTCCTCCGGGAATTGAATTAGGAGCTTTGGCTTAGGGTTAGCTGCAATGAAATCTAAATTCCCCCAGCCAGTAAATGGGTGCTTGAATTTGGCACAATGAGAGAAAATAATTTGGATTATTATACATCATTTGAAAGGATTTCCAGAAGATAAAAAGTGGATATGACGATTTGCGGAGCAATTGAAGATCAACTGCATGCAAAAATAGTGTAACTGGATGTGTTAGGGCAGAGCATTTATTACAAAGGCAAATTTGATTTTGCGGAGCATAAAACGGTCATTCATTCCTCATTTGAATCACTTTTGTACCTGAAGAAAGCAAGAAGAATAGTGTCTGAGTTGAGATTACAAATAATTATTAAAGTACGACCAGCGAATTTATCTGTCAACCCTAGTTTCTTGAAAAAGGTATTTATTTGCGAGGCTTTGAACTTGTAATATTTTTGTAATGTCTACAGCTTTGGTTGTTGATATTACTGAAAGGCCTCGACCAAAATTTAAAAAGCATCCACACAAGTCAATAGAAGTTGACCCATTAGGTGCATTTTCAAGTGTTCCATATGGCGTGTTGCATACTGAAGATATTAGGGTTTATCTTCATGCGAACATAGATGAATTTGGGGACTCAAGGTATGTAGATTTGTTTGAGAGTCATCTCAGGGATGAAAATCATGACCTTAAACCTGAGTATAAGGCACTAATTGATAAACATTTTATTCAGATTATGGGGTTTCCAACATTTGATGAAGATGAGTGGGTCTGATATGTTTTGAGTAGGATGCATGATGAATTCATATGCCTATTAAAACTATTCAAGATTACCAAGGGTGCTATCAGAATTGTGACTGGTTATATTCAATCGATGGATTACCCATGTTGAAATCTGTGAAAAACTAAACTGTTATCGATGCAACTAGTGCAAAGTTTGACAAGAGGGTTATGACCATCAATGACATTATAGAACCGGATGTTAAGATTACCTCCATAGTGATTGGCTACAAGATATATCACTCTAGTAGGGAGAATTCTGTCTCTGAAACTGCCATTTATGTAGCATATCAAATGTTGAAGGAGAATGCAGATTATGACCTATGTGAGCTGTTACAGAACTAGTTGATTGAGAACTTGAACAAAATCAAGAAAGATAAGAAAAACACTTTTAAATATGGTACATTGGTTCTATTCTTGTTCTTCTACTACATGAATGTAGTACCTAGAGTAAAGGGTGTTCACTAGACTAATGATGAGCCAGTTGCCATTCAGATCAGAGATCATCTACGCAACATTGTTGATTATAAAGCTCAAAAAACTACAATTTGGGGATACTTCAAGAATTTCTAGAGTATGAGGCATTCAAGGGAAAGAATTCCTAAATTGATTATTGAGAAGTACAAGAATGAAATATGTTTTATGGTTGACACTGATCAGTGCTTAATGGAAGTAGTGGAACCCAGAACTGTTTAGATCACGCCCATGGGGTATGAAGTAGATGGAAAAATCTTGAATATGAATGCTCAACATCTTCTGAGCAAGACAAAAGACACAACAGTTGAAATATTTGGAACATATGAGGAGCTAAGTTTAAAACTGCATACTGAACTCAGAGAACTTGACACCAATAGAAAAGTAAGAAAAGAAGTTGAGCAGTTGGCCGAGAATCTAGGTCTCACAAAGGAAGCTGTGAGACAATTTAGGGAAAGAACTGAAACAAAGAAGTGCTCCAATAGGATCCTCCTCCACATCAAGGACTACTAGAAGCTCTGTTGCTGCCCCTATTCCCCCAAAACCTGCCAATCCTGAGAAACTGGAAGGAAAATCATCAGGAAAAGAAGGGAAAAGAGTAAAAACAAAGGCCACAAGAACCTATAAGAGCACAAAAGTTGATGTAGAAGAAACAAATTTAGATGCTGAGGTAAAGGAGTTGAAAGCCTCTGGAACAAAAACTGCCAAGATAACTAAGGAGAAGCCCTCTGGAAGTAAAAGGGTAAGCAAAAGGCAGAAGACAGATACATATGTTGAGAAGCCCACACTTTATGTGGAAGATGTAATAAAATCAGTCACTATAGATGGAAATTTGAAACCCATGACCAAATTCTATGATGAATACAGTGATACAGATAAGAGGGTGTTAGAGGAAGCAACTATTAGATATCTAAATATCTATAATAAAGCCCTGATTGAAATAACTTCTAAGATTACTCAAAGTCTTGCAAACATTTTGGAGTTGAGGAAAGAAAATGAAAAAAAACAAGGATATAGAGCTTAGAAAACACATATTGATAAAACTATGCCCTCAGATCACTCAAGTTCAAATGAATATGATATTCAAAGAAGTGAAGGATGAATTCAGAAGAAAGAAGAGAATGAACAAACTAATGCTTGGAGAATTAGACAAAATAGTCAAAGAAACACAAGAAATACTTCTAAGTGCATTAAAGAGACACAATCTTCCATTTGTTGAAGAAGAGACTGATGATGGGATTGATTCATCAATCCTAGGTATTGAAGAAATAAAAACTGATGAGAAGTAAACCAAGGACGTTGGATCCTCAGTTTCGGAAGTGGAGCAAATAAACAAGGAAGATACAAAGATGGTGGATAAAAGTAATGATGTAGAGGATACTCTAACTCTTCCTGATCAATCCGGTAATGAAGACAATGTTGATCCTCTGGAACAGATTGTAGATGGTGAGGACAAAGGAAAGAATTCTCCTACAAATAACACAGAGAAAAGTGAAGCAGAGAAAGAAGAAGTCAAAGATAAGAAAGATAAAGCAAAAGAAGATGGTACAAATATTGATGCACCCAAACAAAATAGTCCTGATACTGAGAAAACTCAAGAAAAGGAAAGTAGTCTAGAAATTGTAATAAGAGACATTGCAGATGCAGTGAAGAGTTTCCTGAGTAAAGAGATGCTAGAGTTTGATGAACTAGAACTGATTCAAGGACCAATCGACCTAGATACTCTCTCTCTGTCCAAATGATGAAGATAACATCTTTCACAAAAGCTAAGGCAAGTGAAAAGATATTGAAATCCCACATAGAGGACAGTGAGTTGTTAGGACTTGCATCAGGTATATTGGAGAAGATAATACCAACCTTCTAGAAGAATCCATCTGATTCTCCCTCTGGTAATCTGAAGAACCTTGTAAATTCTGTAAGTACACACTTTGAGTCCTTTGAGAAGTCTGCAGAGATTAAAATTTGGAATGAATTTTTGGATAAGAAATCTAGTGAGCTAAAAGGCCTAATAAGGAATGATAAAAGGATACTTGATATCAGTATAAAGAGTATTCAAAATGCTCTCAATGATGGAGGTGATGTATACAATTTTTTTCCATCTTGGCCCAACATTATTGAGGATATTAAGAAGAAGATAAAGGAGCAGGAACAAAGATTTCTAAATCTATCTCAAAATTTTGACCCTCTAACAGTCTCTCTGGTAAGTCAGGAGTGTTAAGCAATCAACCTGACTGATGAAATAAAGAAGCTTGTTAAAGAAAAGAGCAATATTGTGGAAAGAATGTGTGAGCTTAGGGGATTGATTGCCCCCAAGTTAGAAACAATGTTTTCTGCTTTATCGAAAGCTCAAGTTGTAGTCCGGACAGGTGATCCTTCAAATCTAAAGAAAGCAGAAACACATGCATTCCTACTAAGAGAACACAACTCAATTTTGGATGGCATGAAAAGTAGTTGGGCCTTTGAACTTGTGCAGTTGAAAAATAGTTTTGTAGATATCCTCAAGTTCATGTAAATATAATGCATAGATTATTTGTACATATGCGACCTTATATATAGATTTCTTGTGGAAATTTTGATTTGTGGACCCCACACCTTGCCATTGATGTCAAAGGGGGAGTGAGAGACAGTGAAAAATGAAAGGAAATGAAGAATCCATCAAAGGGGGAGCAGTGAAAGAATACATAAGTGTACACAGTAGGGGGAGTCAGTCATGACACTTAGTCATTTTTCACTAAGTGTTGCCATCAATGCCAAAGGGGGAGATTGTTGGAAAAAGACACTGCAAGGCATGTCATGTGTTGTCATTGATAGCAACTCAGTCCATTCCACACATCTGTAGTGTAGTATCAGATCATACCGGAAGTCAGTTCCAAGATTTATTTAGTCCGGATAGACAGGAACAGGGTATATGGCAGAGTTCAGTATTTTGGTCAGCAGATCTCTCCAGTTAATTATTGCATGTTGCAAATCTGAGGGAGTATAGAGGAATGTCAGAATAGTCCAAATCCAAGATTTTAGCCTCCGATGACAAAGGGATTAAAAGTTATGAGCATCTGAGTACCGGGTCCTAATATGACGGGACAATTTAGTGAAGAACATGCCAACTTGTGTTAGATCCTTGTACGGATCTAGTAGAAGTGTTTTGGTGAGTTGTGTATGGGATATAATGTTAGTGGCCAAGATGAATGGTGACTTGCAAGTGTTATTTCTGGTACACATCAATATTGATGTATGGATTCAATTGACAAGAACAAAATTCTTATATTGTTTGTTAAGTTCTTCATAAGGTCGATAGATAAGTGATTAAGTTTGTTGATGTAGATATATTTAACCGATGGATTCGAGTGTTATGAAGTGTGATTGTGAAGTGAATATGGAGTAAGTGTGAAAAAGGAAGATAGAAGTGTGAAAGAGAAGAGATCTAAGGTCCGGATTATGGCAGAGCAGTAAACAAGACAAAATAAAGATGAAGTGTGTAAAATCAGTATTATGTGTTGAGTATGTGTTTGTCATTGATGTCAAAAGTAGTAAAGTGCAGTTTGAGTGCCTTGGTTGAGTTGTTGCAATATTGATGTTGTGAATTTATTCATGCTTCAGGGTCTGGGTTCATCATGCTCATGTTGTAGTTCACATCATGCCTAATAAGGTCAGAACAGGTTGTCAAGATCAGATGTGTTGAGGTCAGTAATAGTGGGTTGTGTGTGAGTTAATGTCTTCATTGTGGAGTTCATTTGATGTTTCATAAGAGGTCATGAAGAATAACTCATTCAAGTCATGGTGCAGTATTACTAGTAGAAAGATCAGGACATAAGGTTGGTTGTCACTAAAGGTGTTGATAGCTAAGTTGGAGGCTAAAGATGTTGTTCACTATTGGTGTTTATTATTGGGTCTTCATGTCCATTGAGTTTGTTCATCAGACCTTGAACAATGAGTTGCCTTCATTACAAAAGTTCCTGTTGATTGTTTTGAAAATTGCTTTATGATATATGTTGCCTACAGAGATTGGTACAGAACATTGGCCTTTTAGAGTGTATGAAGAGATAAACTATTCATATCTTGCCTTGAGCTCTATTTCTAAATCTTAAGACTTCAAGTTTATTCCTAAAATCCTAAGTGTCATTGTGGTGCCCTAAAAACCTAAGTTCAATTTTTTTGCACCCGTCATAAACCAAGGTTACTTTTGTTTTAATTTGATGTTGACTTCTGAGAGCAGGTTATTCCACTTATGCCACCTGCTAGAGGGGTCACATGTCATAGTATATGACCGGCCCTTTCTTAGTTCGACCAACACCCTCGGTCTCTCCCATGAGTGTTTGGGTGGCAAAGCATATCAATGGATAAGTTTAAATGAATGTTGAGCGGTTTTTTAGTTTGAATTTTTTGAAGACTATTAAAAGACCACAGAGTATGTTATTCAAAGAAAAAGCATCTATAAAGCTTTGAAAAGTTTGGGGCACGTCTTGTGCATGGTTTTTAGAAGTTTTCTTTAAGGATTTTTTAAAAAAATTTCTATTTTATTTGCCTTTTAAAAGGCATGAGATTTGGGAGGTTAAGGATGGATATGTTTTTTTAAGGAGCTTTTATAGGAGATGAGTGATGTGTTTAAAATCAATTTTTTTTGGAAAATTCTTTCTAAATTCTATCTATGCCATTGAAAGTGAAAAGTTTTTTTGAGAAAATAAGATTGCAGGTTCTTCATGAAATATGCAGAGAAGAAATTGAAGTTTTTTTTGAGACAATAATGAAATATGCAAGGGAATATAAAATTGCACACAGATTTTTTGAAGAAATTATTTATGCTCAGAGAACATGAAGAGTTTTTAATGGGGTTTGAAATTATATGATTTTGTTTGGAGATGTTTTTTTTGTAGATAGAAGGAGAAGAATTTGAAGAGGTTATTGAAGAATTGAATAGGCACAGAGGAATATGAAAAGTTTTTTCTTTGCAGGTAGAAGGGCAATCAATTTGTATATAATGGTTTTTCAGGTGCATTGATGCTATGTCTTTGGAGATAGAAAAGAAAACATACAGATGATGAGTTCATAGAGGTTGAATATATATAGTGTGTGTTGGTGAAGAAAATAGAGACGAAGAAAGATGTAGAGTTTTTGAAAGTAGAATAGAAGGTATTATACATTTGCAGTGATATATTTGCAGAGATTATATATTTTTGTAGTGAGATTGTTTGTTTACAGATAGTTCATTGACAGTTGAAATATGAAAGAGATTTGAAGGCTAAATATAAATCAGGAGTATATATCAATCTTTTGTAGAGATGATTTGTTTTTAGAGGGGAATATTTTTGCAGATGGAAATTAATTATTGCAGGTGTAAACCACATTAAATTGCAGAGGATTTTGTATTGAAGAATTTGTGTAAAGTTGAAGGAGAATATGTGTTGTTGTTAATAGCAATATCCAAGGTGTTGTGTATTTCAGTGAATTAGGGTAACCCCCTGGATTGAACTCATTCTTGTTCATCTGATTGGTTAAAGACCAGTGAGTCTTTGTATGCCAGTGAGGCTTGTTTGGTCAGTAAGACCTATTTGTTTGCCAGTGAGGCATATCTGTGTAGGGAGTGGGTGCTCATGTTTGGTATTGGAGTTGGTGCTCCTAGATACTATTGTATAATCAGTGAGGTTTTTGATAAAGCCAGTGAGGCAGTTTTGGAGTGGTTTTTCTACCCTTGGAGGGTTTTCCACTCGTGCAAATTTGTGTTATGTCGCATATTGTTTTCATTTGTATGTGTGTATGTTAATACTTTACTCATGAGGTTTTGTTCTCTTTCTTCATTCTTATTCATGTGCATATGTGTTTGACAAATCAATGATATATTTCTTTCCTTGTGTCTTGAAAGTTAAAGTTTGCAAAAAGATTTGAAAATTTACACAACATTGATTCACCCCCCTCTCAGTGTTGTCTTGGACTCCTACAATTGGTATCAGAGCCTAAGTTCCCTTTTGAAGCTTAATCAGCTTGGGTAGGTCTTGTGTGTGGAGTACCATGGGTAAATGCAAAAGAAATAAGAGCAAGAAAATGGTCAAGTCTCAGACTAGTCAAAACTCTTCATCTTTATCAAATTCAAAGGTTGATATAGAACTTGTTGATATAAATGTTCCTCAAGTTGAATCTGATATTGTATTAGAAGAAAAAGTTTCAGGAGTTCCTCAGTTTGATGGTTCAGATTTTTTAGTTTGGTATGTTAGAATGCAGATTCATTTATCCTCTTTAGGATATGATGTTTTAATGTCAGTTGAGAATGGAAATGACAAAGAAGCCCTTGAATGTAATCAGATTGCAAAGAAGGCGATATTGTTTGCTCTATCTAATGATGTTTCTTGTAAAATTATTGACTGTGTTACAACTCAGGATATATGGAGGAGATTGAAAAGAATTTATCAAAATAATGATAAAGAAGAGGGCACTTTGGTGTGTGAAGAAAGTGGCAATGAAAGGAGACTTTCAAATGAAGGAGTTGAAGTTCAAACCCAATTAGATTCAGAAGAAGCTAACATCACAAGTGATGATGATCAAGATTATGATGAACAAGATTGTGAGATTGATTTGGAAGGAGAGCTCATATATGCTCTGAGTGAGCTCAAGAATTATAAGAAAGAGAACCAGAAATTAATGTTACAGCTGCAACAAGAAAGAGATTTAAAAGACAAAGCTCTTACAGATCTTGAATATGCTAGAAACCTGATTATCAGTTTGAAGACAGAAATTGAAGAAGCTAAGAAGATAACTGATGTCTCAATATCTGACCTTGAAGTTACAAGGATTGAGAATCTAAAACTAGAGGGTGAAGTTATTAATCTGAGAAAAATTTATGGTCTCAAGAAATATCAAGTGTTTGAAGATAGCTCAAATAAGTTGCATGAGATGTTGAGTAAACAGAAGTATCATAAGGACACTATTGGTTTAGGATTTGAAGAAGGGGAATGTTCCAAATCTAGAGAGATTCCTAGAAGGAAAATTGATTTAAGTCATCATGTTGCTGCCACAGAAGGTAAAAGGAAGAGTGAAGTTGAACTAGAAAACCAGAGATGAATTTGTACACAATCAAAGAAGGAATTTCAGAAAACTTGCTGCTATAAGACAAGCATACATGTGCAGGTATAACTATTCATTTAATGATTATTGTTATACTTGTAATCAATTTGGACACAAATTAGTTAATTGTAGAAGGAATATTGTTTGTTACAAGTGCAATAATGCTGGTCACATTCAAAGAAACTGCAAAATGAATAGAAGGTATGTTCCTGCATGGAAGCATAACATAAATACTCAAGGGATGTTAAGAAGGTATTATCAATCATTTGATTATGATTACAGTATAATTTGTTATAATTGCAACTCTCTTGGTCATAAAGCACAAAGTTGCAGGAAAGCTTCACCTGATTTGAAAAAGTGGAAAAGAAAAGAAGGTATAAAGGTTTGGAGAAAGAAAGAAGCTGTAAAAGTGTGGAAGCAAAAACAGAGTCATGCGAAGGTAAATCCTAAACTTGTGCATCCTGTACAAGTTACATCATCAGTTGAATAATAGATAGCATGATGTGAGGGGGAGTTGTTCTTGTTCTATCATTTATCCCCAAGAATTTTTGGAGTGGTTTTTCTACCCTTGGAGGGTTTTCCACTCATGCAAATTTGTGTTATGTCGCATATTGTTTTCATTTGTATGTGTGTATGTTAATACTTTTCTCATGAGTTTTTGTTCTCTTTCTTCATTCTCAGTCATGTGCATATGTGTTTGACAAATCAATGATATCTTTCTTTCCTTGTGTCTTGAAAGTTAAAGTTTGCAAAAAGATTTGAAAATTTACACAACATTGATTCACCCCCCTGTCAGTGTTGTCCTAGACTCTACATTCTGTGCTTAACCAGAACTAAATTCTTGCATTGGTAGATGCTACTTATCATCTCAACAATCTGTAATCCTTTGTAAACATTCTTGTAGGCAGTGAGCCTCTCTTGAGCAGTGAGCTTTGGGTAGTGAGCTCGAATGCATGTGCATTCCCCTCTTTTTAATACTTTTAACAGAGTATAATCTTTGTGGGTTAACCCCCACTGTGGTTTTTCCGTTAACGGGGTTTCCACGTCAAAATATTGGTGTCAAGTGTGTTATTTATGTTTATGCTCATGTTTTGTTAATTCTTGCTTTTCATGATTAGGTCATTAATCTGTTAAGAAGTGGCAAAGAAGAATTAGCTGCAGCAAGCTTTAAAAGTTTTAAGACAATTGATTCACCCCCCTCTTAGTTGTCAGCCCTAATTCCAACACTATGTAATTAGTTACTCCTAATATTGTTTGTAAATCACTCATAAGGGATGAAAGGTTTCACCAGAAGAGGTCTTGTTTCAATTACATGTTTATATTGAGTCCTCGATGCTAACTCATCTGTGACGAGGGGTCGCAAGGGGGTTTCCCCCCTTCGAGGGGTCCCACATTTTATTTATATTTTATCATTGTAAATCTAGACCATTTGTCATTAGGTCACATATATGATGGTTGATATTATTTTAGTTTTCTTGCCCTAGAAGGCAACCTCCTTTTATAAGGATATTTGTACTACATTTTTATCAGAGTTGAGAGTAATAGGCGCTGCTGGATTGAAGACAGAAGAAACATAGGAAGTGCATGTATTGTAATCTCATATTTGAAGATAATACAACTTGGAGCCTCTTTTCTTGGTGCAATTTTTTATTCGAAAGGGTTTTCTTCACGTTACATACTACATCATTTGTTGAATTGTAAAGGGAACTTATATCAAGTTGAATAATAATGGACTTTGAAAATTAGTCCTAAAGATTGTAGTGCCATCATTTGAAGTTTCAATTTCAAGGACTTTGCAAAACAGTCCTATAGATGGTTTTAAAAACCCATAGTGCCTTCATAAAAAATTTTAAGAACTTAATCCCCAACGATCAGTTCATCATAAAAATGGTATAAAAACCATATTGCCTTCAATAAAATTTTAAGAACTTGATCCCCAACGATCAGTACATCATAAAAATGTAAGTGCATTCCATCAAAGTGGATGGAAATATTTTCTATGGGGCCCAAAAAAAAACTCCAATGAGACTTAATAAAATAGCTAACTCATTATAGATAAGGCTCCCTATGCAACATTACTGCAAATGCTTCTTGCACATAAACTATTTAAAGGCTCCATTGAGACTAGATAACTCGTTTACTTTCCAAAATATAGATGGAATAAATCCATCAAGAAGGCATATGCTCTAATGAGCTTTTAATTTTTCAAAAATATAAATGGATTAAATCCATAAGAAGGTAAATTTACCAATATGGTACAATATCAGATGAATGAGGCACTATAAAATATCAGATTCTCTTTATCAAAACAACATTATTATAGTGGAGAAGAAAACTCTAGAGTTGTTTAAAATATTGTGATAAATCAAGACTTAAGTAGAGAGAATGATAATTGCAACAAATTGTGTGGAATGTGAAGGGGCACAATTGAAATGTAAAAAAATTAATTGAAAAAAATGTGATTATAATGTCACAAGGATTGTCAAGTAAATAGGATTTGGTCATAAATAATGAGTATAATATACTCAAAATAAGACAATATTCATGCATTCATGACTACATGAATATCCCCTTTATAATACATTTATAGAAGACATGTACAAGGTTATTGGGTTGATCAAGTCCAATAACAAAGTACATGTAAAAAAAAACACAGGGAATTTTTAAAAAATTGCCTAACAAAAATGCAAATTTTGATTACCAAAAAAACTAAATAAAAAAAAGCAATTTTTCAAAAAAAACTTTGTTGATAATTTTGCTTCATACTAGTATTTGGCTTATGGAAACAATCACTAGTCCAATGACCATCTTTGTTACAATAATTACAATGTGACTTCTTCGGAGTATTATTTTGTCGATTATTAGAAGGATTATTCTTTCGACTATCATAAGTATTATTATTGTGATTTCTATAACTATTGTTATTGTTATGAAATTGTGGATTGTAATTTTGATTTTTATTAGGTGTAGAGTGAGATTTATTATTATGTTTAGACATAAAAGCATGCTCATTAGTTTTAAGAGTATCAAATTGAATAAACTTAGCTTCTTCTTGTCTTAACAAGTTTTGAAATATGTCAAAAGATAATTGAGTAGCTAAAGTAGGAATAGCTAATTGAGAATGAATATTTGTAATAAATTGTTGAAACAATTTAGGTAAACATTTTTCAAGAATGATATGAATCAATCTAAGATGTTCAAGCTTAACTCCTAAATCAGTCAATTGAGCATTAATATTATTAAATTTAAAAAGAAATTCATCCATGGTTTTGAAATCTGTATACCTGAGATCTTCGAGTTGATCTTGAAGTTGAATCTTCCTAGATTCATTTGCACTATCATAAATATTTTTAAGAATCTCCCATGCAAAATGGGATTTTGTGCATGCCCCTATGTGAACATAGAGTTCAAGTGACATCGAAATACCTATTAGGCCTAGAGCATCATCATTCTTTGCCATCCATTTGTCTTTTTCATCCTGGGTTGTTGTAGCTGCAGGTTTTGACTTTGGATTTGTAGCTCCATCCAAAAGATGCTTAAATAAAAAAATAAAACTAATATGTTGCTTCCATGAATGATAATTAGTCAAAGTTAGTTTTATCTCAAGAATTAAGGTAGACATATTGCTAAAATTTTGAAGAAAAAAAATACCTTCTTATGAAAAAATTTGCCTAATTACTTAAACAAAAGGCAATTTTTTTTTTTGAAAAAATCACCTTATTAGATAAAGAAAAGACAATTTTTTTTAAGAAAATGCCCTAATTAGATGAATAAAAGGCAATTTTTTTTTAAATGACTAAAAAAAACACAATTTTTTAAAAAATTGTTTGAATTTTTTTTTTAAATTGCCTATTGAAATGTTTTGAAATTAAGGTCTAATTAAAAGATGAATTATTCTATTTAAAAAAAACTAAAAAAAAAAATAATATTAAAGAAGTTATAAAAAAGAATTAATGTTTATAAAAATATTAAAAAGTAAATTAAAAAACTAAAGCAAACGAGATATTGCTAAAACCATAAAAGAAACCCCCTTAAGGAGGAATCTACAGAAATAGATTATTCCTGCAGGAAGAATAAAAGAGGCGAATTATCCGACATGTGTGGGGATAATACACCAAATAATAAATTACAAATAAAATATAATCTTGGCCAAGTAAAGATTAATTTCTAATAGTTTAGTTCTTAATACATGTTATTTCTGTGTAGTGGGTTTTATTTCTATTGCATTCTCCATTGATTTTACATTGTTTAATGCACATAAGTAAGATTTGAATTAGATTTCCATTGTGTGGTTTGCACCTTCATTTCTAACATTTGGTATCAGAGTCTGGCCAATTTTGATTCTTGGGTGGTAGTGTGAAGGTTTTTTAGCTGCAGTGGGAGATTTGGTTGTTGTTTGTTTGTAGATCTTGGGTAGATATCATGGCTTCATCCATTGTTGCTTCTACCTCTCAGTTAGACATTGAAAAGTTCAATGGCATGAGATACAAATTGTGGAAGTTGAAAAATAGAAGATTTGTTAGAAGAAATAAACCAGTGGTTGGTTGTTACGAAAGAGAAGAAACCTGATGATGTTGCTCCTGATGAGTGGGAAAGACTAGATAAAAAGGTACAAGGTACAATCTAGCTGTGTCTTGTAGATTTTGTTCTACTGAATGTTGTGAGTGAGAAGTTCGCACAGCTTGTGGAAGCATCTGGGTGAGATCTACGAAGCCATGAGTATAGTAAATAAAATTTATTTAAAGCGTAAGTTATTTTCCATGAAAATGAAAGAGGGTGAATCGGTTGCAGAGCATTTGAATTCATTTAATTTGTTATTGAGTCAACTAGCATATGTAGATGTGGAGATGAATGAGGAAGATAAATAAATATTGTTTCTCTATTCTTTGCCTGAGTCATGGGAGAATATTATTTTGGCTATCATTGCTAACCTCACAGATTTGAAGTTGGATGCTCTTGTTTCAGTTCTATTGTCACATGAATTGAGGAAGAAAAGTTTAGATAGTTTAGGGGATGCTCTCAGTGTTAGGGGAAGGTCTATGGAAAGAGGACCAAAAGGAGATCAAAAGGGGTCTAAAAATAAGTCTAAGGGCTATTTTAAGACTCTTGGAAAGAACATAGTCAAGTGTTGGAACTACGGAAAGAGAGGACATGTGAAAAATGAATGTAGAAACCCAAAGAAATAATGAGATTCCGCTATTGATAAGTCTTTGAATGTAGGTGATGAGGTTTTACTTTCGTCATGTAATGTTTCTTCTCATGATCATTGTTTGGTTGACTCAAGATGCTCGTACCACATGACCCCGCATAAAAAATGGTTTTCCACATATGAAGAGTATGATGGAGGAAATGTGTACCTCGGGGACAACTCTTCATATCCTATTGTTGGATGAGGGAAGGTAATGTTGTGTTTCAATGATGAGAGAATTAAAACCCTCCTTAGTGTTTTTCATGTTCCTGGATTGACTAGAAATTTGATTTTTGTTTCAAAGATGAATGATTTGGGAATGCATGTGAACTTTCCTAAGCATGGCTACAGATTGGTGAGAGGAAACTTGGTGGTAGCAAAGGGAAAAAGATTGGGAACTCTGTTTAAGATAGAAGCCACTACTATTTATAATGCCTCATATGTATCTGAGGCTAATACTGAAAATACATGTATGTTGTGGCACCATAGATTGGGCCACATAAGTTAGTTTGGTTTAAAGACTATTTTAAATTAAAAATTGTTACACGATTTATCCTATTTTGATGAAATTTTTAAATTTTGTGAACATTGTATGTTTGGAAAATAGAATAGATCTCCATTTCCTTCAGGTAGTAATAAATCTAATGATAAATTGGAACTTATTCATTCGGATGTTTTTGGTCTAATGGATCATGTTGAATCAATTAGAAAATCTAGAAATTTTGTTTCCTTCATTGACGATGTCTTAAGGTTTACATAGATTTATTTTGTGTCACGAATATGAAGTTTTCACTAAGTTTAAGGAATTTAAAGCCTTAGTTGAAAAGCAATTAGATTATAAGATAAAGGTTTTGAGATTTGACAATGGAGGAGAATATCGTTCTAAGGAATTTGATGAATTCTGTAAGCATGTAGGTATTGTTAGATAGAAAACTACTCTGTATACTCCATAACAGAATGGAGTGGCAGAAAGGATGAGTCAAACACTAATGGAAAGAGCCAGAAGTATGTTGAGTGAATCATAGTTGAATAAATATTTTTAGGCAGAAGCTGTGTGTACTACAAACTACTTGATTAACAGATCTCTGTGTAAGGCTCTTGTTTCAACTCCTTATGAAATGTGGACAGGTAAGAAACCTTCTGTTTCACATTTAAGGGTATTTGGCTATGAGGCTTATGTTCATGTGCCTAAAGAAAAATGAACTAAGTTGGATCCAAAAACTAAAAAGTGTATTTTCATTGGATATGATGATAATTTAAAAGGTTATAATCTTTGGAATCCTCTAACCTGAAAGATTGTCTATTGTAGAGATGTTATTTTTAGGGAACTTAGTGTTATTTCAAAACTTGAACAACCAAAGGAAAAATAATAAAAGGTGAAGAGAGTGCACTTTGAATTAGAGCATGAAGATGCACCTTAGGAAGAACATAATGATGGGTTGGGGGGTGAAGAAGCAGAAGAAGACTCGAGTGAAAGTTCTGATGAGAAAGAATCTGTTGTGATAGATGAAGTTGGTACAGATGAGCATGCAGAAGAACCTGAAGGATCTCTCACTCCACCTTTGAGAAGATCCACAAGACAACAGAACTCAGTTGACAAGTATAGCCCACCATATTTCCATTGTGTATTTGCTTTATTGAGTACTGACGACGAGCCTAGATCCTATAGGGAAGCTATTCATGCAGATGATAGTGAGTCTTGGCAGTTAGCCATGCATGAGGAGATGATGGCTTTAGACTCTTGAAACACTTGGGATCTTGTTTATTTTCCCAAAGGAAGAAAGGCCATAGGTTGCAAGTGGGTTTTCAAGAAGAAGTTTGGAGCAGATAGTTCATTGGAGAAGTATAAGGCTAGATTGGTAGCCAATGGCTACTCCTAGAGAGAGGGAGTGGATTTCGGTGAAATTTTCTCTCTTGTTGCTAAATTAACTTCTATTAGATTTCTCTTATCCATTGTTGTAGCTCATGATTGGGAAATAGAGAAAATGAATGTTAAGACTGCATTCTTGAATGGAGATCTTGAGGAAGAAATTTACATGTAATAGCCTACATGTTTTGACATAAAAGAGAAATAACATTGGATTTGTAGATTGAAGAGGTCTCTTTATGGTCTGAAACAGCCCCCTAGAATGTGGTACTAGAAATTTAATTTATTTGTGTTGAAATTGTGCTTTTTTAGGAGTGAGGAGGATCACTGTGTTTACATTCATTGTATTGATGATTCTATTTTGATCATTGCATTGTATGTTGATGACACATGTTATTTTTCACCAATACTAAGAGTATGATCAGTGAGCTAAAAGCCTAGCTTTCAGGTGCATTCGATATGAAGGATCTTGGTGCTGCCAGGTATATTCTGGGTATGGAGATCAAGAGGGACATAGGTAATAGAAAGCTTTGGTTGTCTCAAAGTAAGTATGTGAATACCATTTTACAGAGATTTAGTATGCAGGACTGTAACCCAATTAAAGTTCCTTTACCCATTGGTACTAAGCTTTCATTAGATATGTGTCCAAAGAATGAAGATGATATAGATGATATGTCTAATGTGCCATATGCTAGTGCTATAGGGAGTTTGATGTATGCAATGGTTTGCACTAGGCCAGATATTGCCCAAGCAGTGGGAGTTTTGAGTAGATTTATGTCTAATCCTAGTAGACAACATTGGAATTATGTGAAGAGGGTGCTTAGATATCTTGCAGGTACTCTTGATTATTGTTTGGTTTATTCTGGTACTGATAGTGCTAATAAATCTTTAGACATACAAGGTTTTGTTGATGTAGATTGGGCAGGTGACTTGGATAGTCGAAGGTCCACTAGTGGCTATGTATTTACTCTGTTTGGAGGAGCAGTGCGTTGGATGAGTAAGAGGCAACCCATAGTTGCTTTGTTCACCATAGAAGCAGAGTATATGACTGCTACTCATGTCTCTAAGGAGGCAATTTGGTTGAGGAGATTATGTACAGGTATTGGTTTTGATTGCAAGATCCAGTGATAACTTTAAGGAACCCCCCCTAAAAAAATTTATAAAATCCTGACAAATCTTAGCTAAGTGCCATAATTTTCCTGGCGAATCTATGTAGATTATTAGAAATTTTATAAAATCCTGGTGAATTTTAATGAATAATTGGTAAAAGTAATAATTACAATGGTGAATCCTAGTGAATAATCACTAAAAAAATTAATTACAATGGCAAATCTCTCCTTTAAAAATTTGCATATTTGGTCAGCGCGGTCCCCCCTTATTTTTTTAATTTTTTGTAATATTGAAGTAGGGGCCCGGGGCCGGTAGCCATCGGCAGGGTCAAGGGACAACGCCCCTTGTGGGGGTCAAGGGGGTAGAGCCCCCTTGTGGGGATCGAGGGGGAATGCCCCCTCGCGGGGTCTAGGGACAGTGGCCCCAGCACACTGTCCCCAATCTCACTATCCAAAATGCATTGGAGCACATACGGATTATGTATTTTTTAAAAATCTCACTTAAAAAATAAGATTAAATGAAAAGTGCAATTGTTACCATTGATTAGCTTTTTAATCGAATGGTTGTAGATCAATTCCACGACCTATATGTGCGTGCTTTATAAAAGTCTTGTTGAGGCCCAGAATTTTTTTTGGGTCACATGATCAAATCTAATCGTGTAGCCCAAAACAAATTCTGGGCCTCAACAAGACTTTTATAAAGCATGCGCATATAGGTAGCAGAATTGATTTGCAACCATTCGATTAAAAAGCTAATCAATGGCAACAAATAAAAGCCCTATTCAAAGCTAAAATATCTCTTAAATTAAATGGTAATTAATTATTACTGGCGATATTGCCCCAAAATTAACGATATTAATATAATATTACTGGGGAATATAATTAATATTTTCAATTACATTAAAAACTATTGGCAAATTAGTTCCAATGCCGCATCATTTACATGGCGAATCAATTCGATTTATTAGTTTTAAAAAATAATGCATTAGCAAATTAACTGAGATGAAACTATTTTTTTGCAAAAACCTGGCGATTCAGTCTCCTTTTTAGCTTGTACTATTTGCCATTTCTGGAGGTCCTGATTTCAAATATTCGTCAATTGGCAAAGATTCACCACTAAAAAACCCCTGGCAGGATCATTCAGATTGGTTGTGATAGCCAGAGTGCTATTTGTTTGTCAAAGAATCCTATGTATCATGTTCGGACTAAGCATGTTGATGTACAATATCACTTTGTTCAAGAAATAGTTACAAATGGACAGATTGAGCTAAAGAAGGTAGACACTTAGGATAATGTTGTAGATGCTTTGACCAAGCCTGTGAGCATAGAAAAATTTGTTTGGTGTAGAGAGGCCATGGGCCTTGCTTCTAGTTCTTGATTATTTTATAGATTTCCTATGGGTATTTACAATGTATGATATCAAGTGGGAGAATGTTAGGATTAGGTGCCATCAACCTTGTAAATCCTATGTAATTAATTACTCCTAATATTGTTTGTAAATCACCTAGAAGAGATGAAAGGTTATACCAGTAGTGGTCTTGTTTCAGTTACATGTTTATATCCAGTCCTCAACGCTATCTCGTTCGCAACGGGGGGTCATAAGGGGGTTTCCTCCTGCAATGGGTCCCACATTTTATTTATATTTTATCATTGTAAATTTAGATTATTCATCTTTAGGTCATAGATCTGATGGTTGATATTATGTCAGTTTTCTTGCCCTAGAAGGCAACCCCCTTTTATAAGTGTATACACCTAAAAATGACATGACTACCTAAATAATTATTTTAAAAATTTATTTCATCTTAATATTCCTCTATCAATAAATAAGTAAATCAATTTATTTATTTGATTCATTTTCTCCTATTAATTGAATAAATTACATTTATTTAATTAATTCCATCAATATCAACTTTATTCTTCTACACAATTAAATAATTTTAATTATTTAATTAAATAATTCATTCTTCGAAATTTAAATAAAATGCAAATTTATTTAAATTAAATCTTAATCTCTAAAAATAAAATATAATTAAATATTTTATTTATTCCTCTAAATCTTGCACAAACAATTAAATAAATTTATTTATTTAATCTTGCTTTCTTATCTTCCAAATCTTCTAAAAATAAATTCTTCTTGTCATGCAAAAGCAAAAGCTGAGTTAACTGATTTAAAACAACTTTGTTTTTATCAACAAATTCTTAAATTAGAAAAATATATTCTAATTTTTGAAATAAAATCTCATCCTCATCAAGAAAGCAGTTAACTCAACAAAGCATCCTTTTGAATGACACGTGTCCTATTCGTGCATGTTCTCTCGAACTATCCTCTACCATCGATCTTCTTATTTCTTCTACACCGTTGATCTCTTCTCTCTCAAGTCTATAAACACTCCTCCCATTTCATATCACAAAGCTTTCAAGTAAACTCATGTTGCAGAATCCATAGCGCGCCATTGGCACCCCCACTCTCACATCATTCATTATCCATTTCACATTGTGTTGAATCTCACCTTCAACACAATAAGTATCCAAGCCATTTCTCTTTTGCCATCTTGAGGAATTAAAGCAAGGAAGCAAGCTTCCTAAGGTCTACATTCATCACCAAAAGATCAAAAGAGAATAGGCAAACAATAGAAATCACGAGGTAACAAAGGTTGTAAGTATCATTCTTATTTTAAAGCTTTTGTTATTTGCACATTTCATTGATGTTATTGGGTGTTTTATAATTCATTTTGTTATCCCATTTTACCCATTACATTTCTGGCACCCACCATGGGGCCTTTGCCCCATATCTAACCAAAAAACTAAGTTTTTGAGTGACAGGTTCTGTACAAATTCCATATAGGCTTCAAACAGGTTCAGTCAGCGCATCTGATCAATCCCGCGGTGCATTTGATCACTATTCTAGTGCATGCAATGATTCGGCACATACATCCTCCAAGGCGGCGCATATACAACCTATTTCGCCACCTGCAGTATTTTGGTGCATATACCCCCAGACACGACACTTACATACTTTAAAACAACGCATCCACAGAAACGACACATTTGTCCTTTATTCCTGCACTTTTAACACTTAGCGCATTTGTAATTCGGTGCTTATAGTCTTTGTTTCTACGCATATATAATATGAAGCTGCGCATATGTTCTTCACAATGATTCTAGGACTTCTCGTGGTTTTTCGGTTAACGCTAACATTTGTCTTACAAGATTAGGAGCTGGATAGTCATTTAGCTACACCTATTAACTCATCATAGATTAATTAGGGAAAAAAGTAAAAAAAAAATGTATGCATGCAAATCTCACATAGTTCTTAACTAGGAGGGTAGTAACGAACATCATGGCTATTTTTGCATTATTTCTATCTTTCTTAGTTTAGAACATTGCTATCTCACAAAAGGAATGAACCATTGCTATCTTTAACCACTTCAAAGTTAACAACAGTGTGAGTGCCCAAGTAGTGTAACACAATTTTTTTCCTTTTAAATAGGGGTAAAAGAACCACTATTTACTGTGTCTGTTGAATGACAATAGGCTTATGCTCTCCCTTTTACTGGGTGACCAGAACACCAGACTTGTTATTCTTTGTGTATAACCTTTAGAGGGGCCTGCCCTTGGATGCCTGCCTGTCCAAGTGGGAATGACCTTGAGTGGTAATAGGCTAAAGCCAAGCCCTACCAATCCACTTTAAATAAATTGTGCTTGAGGTGAAAGCTTCGTGCAACGAGTGCCGCTGTGTTACATCGACAACCAACCTCCCCCAAAACCCTCCAAGGCATAACCCTTGGAGGTTGGGAGACTCTATAACAGAGAGTAGCACTGCCACATGTGTAACCACTCGACCAGTTGCCCTGACTACTTAGCCATTGTTTAGTATACCAAAATCCTCTATTTGTTGGCGCAAAAGGTGGGACCTTTGAAGCAGCCCTGATTCATGTGATTCTTAGTAGAGGTAGCAGGGACAATCCTAAGGTTTGGTGGGGGTATGAGCCTAAGGAAACTCAGATCTGGTATGCGTGAGAAGTGAGTACCGTGGAGAGGAGCCGGTGCTACTAGATCCTGGAGCTACACGCTTTGAATATGCACAGCTAGGGGACTCAACAAATACTGTCCTTTCTAGCCTAGGTTGTAATTCTTCTTATGTCAAAAAGTCCACAAAATACAAAAAAAGTAATAAAAGATAAAAATCATGAAAACTTCTATGCACTTGCTGTGTCTTTATCTGCCATAATTGAAAATCAAAATTAAAAAAAAGACCAAGTTTTCGACCAAAAACAATTTTTTTTGAAAAATAGGCCGAAAACTCTGTAAAAACAACACTGAAAACCAGAACGGCGCATCCGCTGCGACCTGTGGCACATCCATTTAGACTTTCTACGCATTTAATTATAAAATCTGCCAGATCTGCGTATGTGCTTCGACCTGCGGTGCTTTTGCCTTCTGTTCCGGCGCATTTACTGCTACGCATCCATTCCAGAGAGCTGTTCTGTACTTCCTAGGAGAAAAAATTTCAACTTTTCAAGAACCCATTTCAAACTTGTCTCAGTTTTCCTAGGATTTAATTAAAATCATGCAAGTGAACCATCTTCCGCACCATAGCTGCTTTTCCCACACACGCGTCATCCAAGCTTTTCCAAAATCAAGCAAGATATCCAAAAACCAAGTAGTACCAAGCTATCCTTGATCGCATCACCCTCAAACAAACCTAGTGAGTCTCCACTATCAAGGATCAATCATCCTTTTCTCTCGGAACTCCACTAGTGGCTTGTGCGAAACTAGTCTACATCAAGTAACTGGATTTCTATCATCCTTACTTTGACTATCATTTTGTTCACTCGTCTTGTTTGACACCAATTGATCTAAGGAAAACCTTGTTCAAACCTTGACATTTCATCGCTTCTTGCTCAAGTCTTTCAAACTCACTCCATCCCATCTCAAGTCACCTTGCATGGTCTTAACGAGGTCCCAAAAACAAAAACAAATTGAAATGGCTGGGAAATCTATTCCGTCCTCTCACGATAGTGATGAGGAAATTTCTATGGAAGAGATTCTCCAAACATAATAAGACCAAAGGTTTCAACGCATAATGGATAAGGTACTTGCCCAAGACCCTACTATATTCTTTCTCCACTTAGCACAACAAGGAGTCAAGCTCCCTAAAGATTTTGACGTAGAGGCTCTAAAAGAACCCGAGGAAGAAAGAAACCCTGAGGGAAGCACACAAGAGGAAATACCCACAGACAAAAGCAAAGTAACCATTGATTCTACGAATACCTTAAGCTTAATGACCCAATAGTTCCAAGCTTTACAACAACAATTCATAGACATGTAAATAGGAGCATCAACTAAACACTATTCCCTAGATGATATTTCACCATATCCTTTTGATAGGACCTTGATCATGATACCTTTCCCCTCTAAATTTGAGGTGCCAAAATTTGATAAATATTGAGGAAAGGGTGATCCAAGGGACCACATTAGGGAATTTAACGCTGCATGTCTTGAAGTCGCCCACAATGATACTTATCTTATGCGATTGTTTCCAAGAAGCTTAGGAGGACAAGCCATGGAGTGGTTTTCTAGACTATCGCCCGCCATTAGAACCTTTAACGAACTTGTGGACAAATTTGTCACACACTTCTCCTACAATATTAAGCATGACACCTCAATCTTAGACCTTTGTAACACCAAGAAAAAAGAGGGAGAATCTTTTGCCGCCTTCCTACAAAGATGGAGATAGTTGGCAAGTAAGTGCCCACATCAAATGCCTAAAAAACAAATGCTAGAAATTTTTGTCCATAACCTACAAACTGACCTAAGCTATCAAATACAAATCCAATGTCCTACTTCCTTTAGTAAGGTCATTGAGATGGGTCTAATCATTGAAAAGGCTTTAATCACAAAGGGTCAAATAAAGCTTTATAAAGACACTCCTAGTACCAATACTAATGTAGATAAACCAAGATTCTAGACAAAGAACAAAAACATTGTGAATGATGGGGTGGTAGATGCCAAGAATGTGGAACCAAAACAACCAATCTTCAACTTATCGAATCCTCAAAATAACCCCTCGCAAAACAAACCAAGAAACATTGAATCACGGTTTACAAGTTTTCAACCTAGGAGAAAATTTACACCTTTGGGAGAATCATTGGAAACCGCCCTATGAAAGTTAATCACAAGTAAGATCATAACACTTCCAACAATGCAAGAATATGAACCAAAAGTCAAACCTCCTTGGTGGAATGACAACGATTTCTGTGAGTACCACCGAAATAGGGGGCACAAAACCAATGATTGCATTATGCTCAAGTACACTATCCATGATTTGATCAAGCAAAACAAAGTGTCACTTGACAGACATACCTCTAATAATGATCACCGGGCATTCAAGGATCCTCTTCCCAACTATGAGTAGGGAGGGTCTTCCAACCAAAACAACAGTGGAACTAACAACACCAATTACACAAACGTGTCCTTTGACTATGTTGTTAACCACATCTCATTAAGTGATTCATGCATCAATGTGATCACTATAAACAAAGATTCAGATTGTAATGCTACCACCCGCAGTAATAGAGTCACTCTTAGAGGAGCCCCCGCCTCTCCAACTAATCAGTACAATATCCTGGATCAACTCCACAAGACACCAGCACATATCTCCATCCTGGAACTTCTAGGTCTGTCCCCATCCCATAGGGCCATACTTGACAATGTTCTTTCCAAAGCCTCTGTTCCAATGAACCTCCCCGAAGAACAGTTTCAAACCATGGTAGGTCACATTACCTCACATCACTCCCTATCATTCACTGAAAAGGATGATATGTCAATTACCCAACCTCATAACGCCTCTCTTCATATCGAAGCCTTCATCCACAAACACAAGATAAAAGGGTTCTAATTTATGGAGGAGTTGGTTTGAATATTTGCACCTTGAAGCTAATCCTTACATTGGGGTTTGCAGAGAAAGCTATAGATCCAAAAAAGAAAATTACTATCAAAGCCTATGATGAGGAGGAGAGAACTTCCAAGGGAACTGTTACTTTACCAATTAGAGTGGGACCTATAGTAAAAGATGTGGCATGCCAAGTCCTCAATATGGAGCTAGCATATAACATTGTTCTTGGGAGACCATTGATACATGCTCTGAAAGTAGTGCCATCAACATACCACCAGTGTATCAAATTCCCCTATGAAGGTCAAGAGATCACCATCCAAGGTGACCCCAATCCATTTTAGTATTGTAACTCCATTCATCCTAAACCTGAAGTTGTGATTCCTCATAATCGCACTTCTGCTTCATCTTCCTCTCGTGTTGACCCAGCTTCACTTGCTTCCACTTCAAAGGCATCCCAACCTAACCTCAGACTCAAAGATAAGGGCTTGGGTGAGTACACAATCTCCCAATCCCTCTATTTGGCATAACTCCCCCTATCTCCTAGGTCATATGGAAGACCTACCCTGAGCAAATCCAAAGCGGTCAAAACTACACAAGGTCTATTTATCAAATGGGGAAGCCTCGAAGATGAGAGTGATGAAAAGGATCTTTCAATGGTTATATAAGGATGAAGGCAATTCATCAACACAACAAGACCATCACACCACTATACAAACTAAACAATATGGTCAAGGATTCCAAATGCTACAAAGAATGGGGTATGAAGGACATGGTCCACTCGGTTCAAGAAAAGATGGTATCACTGAACCCATCCAACCTCATACCTTGACATCCCGAGACACTACAAGGCCAGGTTACATTGGCACAACAAGAACCAATAGTGCAAATAAGAATAAAGGCAAACAACTAGAAACATCTACTAGTAATCTGGTTGATCAAATTCAACAACTGCAAATGGGGAGTGAGACTGATTCCAATGAATATGAGTGGGATAGTCTCTCGGAGCTATCTTGTGATGAAAAAGGTATCGATGTTGTCCATGAGTATGACCCAACCCATGCAAATGAGAGACAAGGTCCAAGAGCTAGACCACTAGAGTCTGACCCATGTAATAACGATAGTGAAAGTCGTGAGGAAAGAATGATACCCCCCTTGACAGATCAGCTAATTGAGAGTATCATCATAGACTTTGTTTGTGCTTATAATGACCTCCACAACACCTCTATCTTAACCATCAATACCATCAAACCAGACCAACCCAATGACCCCTTACCTTTGTTGCACCCTGAACTCATAGATTGGGACTTACAAGACACTACCTCTGAGCTTGATACCTTTCAAAATGATGAAGCCATCATAAACTATCTTGAGCTTAGAGATCACATACCTGGAAGGGACCACGGAGCTGGCTATGCCATAGAACTCAACGACAAGGCCTATTTTGGAGAGAGTGCCAAGCCTTTTAGTCTCAAAAATGTCAAAATGAAAGAAAGATCTAATGGTGAAAACCGCTCTGTGGCAATGTTAGATCATGAAAAAAGTAAAAATATAGATGTATCCAATGGTGAAAACCTCTCTGAGGTGCTGAAGGATGGAAGGATTGACCCTCTACCCAATCTCACACATCAGGAGAGATCTTCAATCTTGATAGAACTTGTAGAGCTGATCAATGTCAGCACAGGTGATAGTCCCAGAATGATTCACATGGCACAATCTTTAACTGCATAAGAAAAGCCAGCATTCACTGAATTCTTCAAAAGAAAACAAATCAATTTTGCCTAGACATATGCGGACATGCTAGGGCTAGATCTGAATCTCATAATACATCACTTATCCTTAGCTCCAAGAGCTAAGCCAATAAAGCAAAAACTCAGAAAGATGCACCCGCTTGTGGCCCTCATGGTGAAAGAAGAGCTGAAGAAACTATTAGATGTCGGATTCATCATACCAATAGACTGTCCTGAGTGGATTTCAAACATAGTACTAATTGGCAAACTGGATGGCAGAGTCTGAATATGTAATAACTTCAGAGACTTGAACAAAGCTTGTCCAAAAGATGATTTCTCCCTACCAAACATTGACATTATTGTATATCTCACAGCAGGGCACACCATGTTATCACTAATGGATGGTTTTTCTAGATACAACCAGATAAAAATTGCACCTGAAGACCAACACAAGACTGCATTCATATGTCCTTGAGGCACCTATTATTCATGTGTCATGCCATTTGGTTTGAAAAATGCCAGCGCAACATATTAGAGAGCTATGACCACAATCTTCCACAACATGATGCACACTATAATGGAAGATTATGTTGATGACATCTTGGCAAAATCACTCACAAGAGAAGGACACCTAGTAGTATTGGACAAAATCTTCATAAGACTGGAACAATTTAATGTGCGCCTCAATCCAAAGAAGTGCGTGTTTGGAGTTACATCAGGTAAGCTACTTGGATACATAGTGTCCCCCAATGGAATCAAAGTTGACCCAGCTAAAGTGAAAGCCATCATGGAAATGCCATGTCCTAAGAATCTCACTCAGCTAAGGTCCCTACAGGGAAAACTACAATCTATCAAAAGGTTCATTTCTCAATTGGCAAACAAGTGCCACCCATTTTCCCACCTCCTACATAAGAATGTCCCTTTCAAATGGAATGATTCATGTGAGCAGGCATTTTAGCAATTAAAAGAATATCTAATGAAGCCTCCTGTATTGATGCCACTGATTCAGGGTAAACCTCTGCTACTATATATCTCGGCCACACCAACAACTCTAGGAGCTCTCCTCGCACAACAAAATTATGAACGGAAAGAACAAGCAATCTACTATATCAGTTGAACACTTGTTGGATATGAACTGCAATACACACCAATTGAAAGAGCATGTCTCACTGTGGTCTTCGCCTCACAAAAGTAGAGACATTACGTGTTGTCACATTTGGTCAAACTAGCAGCAAAAATTGATCCACTCAAGTACTTACTCAACAAAGTAGCCCTAATAGGTAGATTGTCCAAATGGGTCATGCTTCTCAGTGAATTTGACATCGAATATGTAGATAGGAAAGCAATAAAAGGCCAAGTACTTGCAGATCAACTAGAAGATGTACCTCTAATAGATGATAGCCCTTTGAGTTTCAAATTTCCAGACGAGTCTATCTTTCACATAACCACAGCAACCTGGAAATTGTATTTCGATGGCTCATATACTCAGCATGGATTAGGAGCAGGTATCTTGTTGATCACCCCTAGTGGCGACACCATTCCTAAATCATACAGATTACTCTTTCCCTGCACTAACAACGTGGCAGAATATGAGGCCCTAGTCATTGGCATCAAGCTAGTAGTTGAATGGAATATCCAAGAACTTCAGGTGTATGGTGACTCACAGCTGGTCATAAATTAAGTAAATGACGACTACCAGACAAAAGATGAGAAATTAATCCCTTACAAATAAATGGTAGATGATTTCAAAGAATACTTTGTGAAGATCTCTTTTGAGCAGATACCAAGGATTGAGAACAAAGCTGTAGATGCCATGGCAATGATTACATCTCTCTTTGATATTCCAAATAATCAATCACATTATGAGTTCTTGGTAGAGCCAATGTCCTATCCTGCATATGACACCCTTGAATCCCATATCATTTTCCATATTGTTGGAACTGATTTCCCCCCTCTATGGAAAAATATTTGCCTATCTTAAAGAGAATACCCTCCCACCTGATCTCTCCAGTAACCAAAAATGGACCTTCATCCATCAGGCATCCTGGTATGCCATTGTCACCAATACCCTATATCATAGAGGTCTCATGGTACTCTCCTTAGATGTCTCGATAGTGAGGAGTATCAAATTGCCCTAAACGAAGTACACGACGGTATATGCAGGATCCACTCTAGTGGCCCTACCCTAGCCAAGAAACTCATACACATGGGATACTACTGGCCAACCATGGAACAAGATTCCTATCATTTTGTAAAGAAGTGCAAGAAGTGCCAAATCCATGGGAACCTGATACATGCACCAGCACAGGAGCTGCAGCCATTAACGACTCCTTGGCCTTTCTGTCAGTGGGGACTCGACTTAGTGGGCAAGATTCACCCTCCTTCATCCAGCGGCCATAAATTCATAATCACCACCACTGAGTACTTTACAAAGTGGATTAAAGCCGTGCCCTTAGCCAATATCATAGGCAAACAAATTGCCTCCTTTATCTTGAACTACATCATTTGTCGCTATGGTATCCCTTCGTCCATTATCACAGATAATGGATGACCTTTCAAAAATCAAGATGTTAGGGAACTATGCAACAAATTCCACATCCAGCACCACTTTGCTACCCCCTATTACCCCCAAGGCAATGGCCAGGCGGAGGCATCAAATAAAACCATTTTGAAAATCCTAAAAAAAGACTATCAATGATGCCAGTCGTGATTGGCATGTCCAATTAAATCCCGTGCTATGGGCCTATCGTACAAGCATCCGCACACCCATAGGTACAACACCATACTCCTGGTCTATGGATCTGAAGCTATCTTGCCCATTGAAGTTGAGATCCCATCCTTGCGAGTTTCGTTAAAAGGCCTCATATCTGATGAAGAGTACAAAGTGTCTAGACTTCAAGAGTTAGAGCTACTTGAAGAACGAAGGCAATAGGCCTTTAACCACCTAAAATCCTATCAAAAACAAATGTCCAGAAGCTACAACCATAGGGTAAAGCCCTAAGTATTCCAAGTTGGTGATCTAGTCCTTAGAGAAAATCCCAGAAATCATCAAGATCAAGAAAAGATAGGCAAGTTCAATCCCAACTGGCTGGGTCCCTATGTCATCATTGCAGCCTATGGGTCAGGAGCATATCAATTGGCTACATCTGAAGGTGAACTATTTGATGATCCTATCATCAACATGCATCTTCACAAGTTCTATACCTAAAAACCCCAATGCAAGGGAGTCCTTAAAAAATTCAAAAAAATTGAAAAAGTGATGAAAAAAAAAAACAAACAAAAAAAAAATAAAATGGAAAAATAACAAAAAAATCCTCTAGTGAAAACCTGGTAAACAGGCGCCTAGGATAGGTACCATGATGAAAACCTAGCAAATAGGCATCATGAGTACTTTTAGCATTCATGCAAATAAAGGCAAGTGGTGAAAACCTGGTAAATAGGTGCTATCTGTGACAAACCAATTCCTCCATTTGTTGTGACCTCATGTCTCTTGTGTCCATCATATCATTCATCCTGAACCAGTCCTTTCAACCATTGTCGAACTACGTCACCTCTGAGCTATCACGTAGGCAAGGCCATTGTCAATGTGCCCTTGAGGCTCCGCTCTGCTTCTTTCCTGTCCATTTTGGCAAGTGTCATCTGTCTTGCTATCCGTTACCATTTCTACATCTTTACCATCACCTAGGTCTTAGGTCCATCAGGTTCACCCTGAACTACGTTGCCTCTGCGTCATCACATAGGTAAGGCCATTTAGCAATGAGCCCTTAAGGCACTAGGTTAGTCCCTTAGGGTTCGTCTCTCCATGTCTGTTTGTCATATCACCCATAATAAGTTGATCCTTTGTCTAAACTGGGGGCAACTCCTTGACCTGGTTGTAGATTCAGATTCTTGAGTGCCACATTTTCTAAAAGAGGATACCAATAAGGATTGTGATACCTTTCACTAGACAAGCACACGCAGCAAAGCAAGCTTCCCAAAAAAAAAATCTTGATAGAAAAGCATCAACCTGTCCAAAGAAAAGTAAAAACGTATACCGAAACACTCAGATTAACTCTATATCAATTATGGCAAAAAGACAAATCTAATGCAAGAATGTTTTGCGAATAGGTTAACTTACAAAGTCTTGGATTTTTATCATTATGTCTTTCTATGCTATTTAAGGATGCCAAAAGCTAGAGATGCTATGATGGGGGCATAATCTTTTTCTTTGTCTGTTGTTTGTGGATCAAACTTTAGTAATGTGATGACTTTTGTCTAACGACATGATCAACAAAATATCATTGAGGACTTCGGAGGTCTGAACATGAAAAAGGGCAATCCTTGTCAGTTGAAATGCAAGAAGTACTCAGGTCATCTAGATTCAAGTTTGACTAGATGCTTGTATCAACATGCTATATCAAAATCCATGTAAGTAATACTCAGGTCATCTCGGTTCAATTATACCTAGATGCTTGTATTTTCTTACAACATTTCAAAAAAAGAAAAGAAATAAAAAGTGCTCAATTATGAAAGCAAAGTACTTGTGCTCTAATGATGACAAAGTATCCACATCCATCCCATATCCAGAAATCCATATCAACCATGCAATAAGAAAATCCTACAGAGTATTAAAGGAAAGCCCGTATTTCTTTCATTCCTTTTCTTCCGCGTATCTATATCATCTCTGTGTTGATTGAGTACATTTGGACATATCAAAAACATAGCATAGATAACATATCATATGACATGAGATAGTCATTCACATGATTAAATCATTTACATACATAATAAGTGCATCAGGTCATCCACATACATTTGCATCCGTATATCATATCAAAAATAAAAAACATAGACAAATACATATAGAGCTGCATAATCATATAAATAATATTTCACATTTGCATTAACATATCAAATCATCCTAATCCATCTACTATTCATCACATATACAAAGCATCATAGGATAGATTGCATCCATAACATATAAACATAGAACATGTGCATGTAGAACATCAAATAACGACATCATCATATAAACATAAAAACATGTCCAAATGTGCAATATATCAAAATATCTGTCCATCTCTCAGAGGCATGTCATGAAATGTATACCAAGTACAAAAAGATAATGATACATGTCTCAGGGCAAAATAATACATAACAAGCTATCTCAGCCATAAAAAATGTGTACATGAAGCCAAAAATTGGCAAAAGTGTCAAAAACTGGCTAACCCTGCTGTCGTGGAGCACTACTCCTTGCACTGTCCTCTCCTCTCTCATCCCCTAACTTCTGGGGGCCTCTCACTGATGCTATAGATTGAGATCCACCTGCTCTTTGTGAAGCCACAGACTGACTCCTATAACTAGGTGTACGCTGGTCCACCGGCACTGCCCCATGATATAATCCTTTGTAATACTGAGTCTGAGCCTACGCCCTGCCAAGCTCACCCTATACTTGGGCCAGTTGTGTCCGTACCTGTGCCAGCTGTGTCTGTGCCTGCTGGACTTGGGCAACTAAAAAGCTTGAAGTACTATTTGTACCCAGGGCTAAAACTGCTGCATCTCTCTCCACTCTAATCACCCGCACCCTCACTAGGGCTGAGTCTTGCTCTCTGGAGATCTCTGATATCCATCTTGCGTCTGCCTCTCTCTAAGACTCTGCTGCTCTTAGGTGGGCCCTCAATTGCCTAACCTAAGCCTATAACGCAACAATGGCCTGTTGCTATAAGTTAGGCTGCAGAGCCTGCTGTCCCTGTCCTTGTCCCTGCACCTGCTACTGTGCCATCTGTTGTGGTGGTGACATCTATCTCTACTATGCCACCTGCTGTACTGGCACCTGCACCTACCTTGCAGCCTATGGCTGCGCAACATCCTGCGGCTGCACAACATCCTGCTGACCCGAAGGTCCCTCCCCAGACCTCCTCCTCTATCTCGGTCTACCTACTCCTCCTCCATCTCCACCACCATCTCCCTGACCTCCTCTCCCCCCTCCGTCTCCTCCTCCTCCTATTGGCTCCACCCTCGTCATCTGAATCCTCCTTGTCTATACGAGGAGCAAATTCTCCAAGTCCTGAATATCTGAGAAATGGATGAGCAATGAACCACCCCTCATAGTTTGGCGTCATGCCTGCATCTACTATCTCCCTCCTCATAGGCCAAGCTACATAGGGGATCTGATGAAAGTTTGCCAAGGCCTCCTCATACGATGCCACATGACCCCACCTTAGTCTCTCTACATGGGTCCTCACAAATCACGCTTGCCCCTATGGCCTGCCCTGCACTCTGCCAAACTACCTCTATACTTTTATGAAAATCTGATGCTCTAGTATGTACCACGTCCTGCCAATAAGCCACCGGGTCTGGAAACAATATGGCAACTCGTTGTCCTCATCCTCCCATACCTCGTAGTCTAGGTATGGGCGCCAGATAACTAGATCCACATTATCTAGCGTGTGTCTCCAATACTCGAGCTTTCCCAACTTGTGTTGGGAAATCACACCTGCATATCCATAGCTGTAGGGTTCCCCTCTCTTCTTATGAAAAGCACATATCAGTTGCGTGATTGCTATGTGCTCCCACAACCAAAATTGCAAAAGAGACACACCTGCTGACAAGTTGGCCCCTCTGTGATACACAACCTGGTGCATATCCTTGTACAAGTGTGCTAACATGCACACACCTCATGAGTATCAAGTCCCATCGATAATCATACTCTCCAGCACCCTCCCCCAGCCAATCGGGAACCTGTGTGACCTCCTATTGGGGCATACTACACCACTGATCAATCTCGCCACTATCCGCGGGAAGTAGTCATAGCAGTCAAGAATGTCTTGCCATGAAATCACCTACTCAACCAGCTCTGGGTCATCAAAAATGCGTCTGCACTCAGCCAATCCTGCATCACGCTGTGGATCATACTCTACCAACTCTCCCTGAATAGGGAGGTGCAGAATCCTATACACATCCTCTAGAGTGATCATCATCTCCCCGGTCGGTAGATGGAATGTCCCATCCTTGCTGTGGAATTGCTCCACCATTGTAGTCAACAAACTATAGTTCGCGCGAACCTCAGGCATGAAACAAATGTAATGCAAACCCATAGCACCAATAGCCTCGCGGTCCATCTTTGTCAACATACACCGCTGCAACAACGGTAAAGGGAACTGTTCTCATGACATTAGGGTATCCTGGATATCCTCTTGCAGCCAGGCAAAGCGTAGCGTCAAATAAATCCATATCCAAGCAAACCTACTCAAAGCAGTCAAACTATCCTATCATTGACTTAACATATCAAATTAATCAAAACAACATATCATTTCTTGACTAGATTCTCAGCAATCTCAGAGATCGCTTATCAATTTAGGCATCGATCAAGGTGCCAACTAGGTTAATTTCCTTAAGTCATCTGACTATCCTAGTGCAAATGTGCCAAACCAGGTGACAAATGCACCAATCCATATCAGATGCGCCACTTCACCGTGAATGCGCCAATCCTTGACATATATGCGTTGTTCTGGCACATGTGCCGCTTTTCGTGTCACATGCGCAGTTCCATAGTGGATGCGCCAATTCCTGGCCTATGTGCGCACATCTACCATATGCGCCATAAGATCACTTAGATGCATGGTTTCCCAGCATATGCGCCATTTCGGGATGCATATGCGCCGAACTGCAGTTCGGCGCATCTATCCTAGCTATTTTTCCTAAGCATTTATTGGCCTAATAAATGACTTTTAGCGAGATTTGATGAACTACATATCAGTGGTCCTACCTTGGGTGGCTATCGAACTGTCAAACTCGCTCAAAATGGTGCTCCTCGCGCAGAATATCCATATATCTGACGACTGCTCTAGCTCCTCTACTCTCCTAAGCTCTCAAAGACCAATCAACTAAGGACAAGTGTGCAAATGAATAGGACTTGTGGACCTAGCTCCTATATATAGCAAGGGAACCCTAGCTGACGGTGTGACCACTGTGACTACTTCCCATATCTGTTCCTCCAAACCATGTCCTATTTTTCTCCATCCTAACCCGCTTTCCTCCTGCTTCTTCATGAGATTGTTCGTCGTACGCTTTCTGCCGTCTTCTCATCTAATCTCCCAAGGGGACATCCTGTCGTTAAACTTGTACCACGGGCAAACTGGGGCATATATCATTGTCAAAAATTTTTATTCTTTAAAACAACGTGATAAAACACATTGCATCAAAGAGGGACAAAATGTATACACCTAAAAAATGACATCAATATCAACTTTATTCTTCTAAACAATTAAATAATTTTAATTATTTAATTAAATCATTCATTCTTCCAAATTTAAATAAAATGCAAATTTATTTAAATTAAGTCTTAATCTCCAAAAATAAAATATAATTAAATATTTTATTTATTCCTCTAAATATTGCACAAACAATTAAATAAATTTATTTATTTAATCTTGCTTTCTTATCTTCCAAATCTTCTAAAAATAAATTCTTCTTGTCATGCAAAAGCAAAAGTTGAGTTAACTGATTTAAAGCAACTTTGTTTTTATCAACAAATTCTTAAATTAGAAAAATATATTCTAATTCTTGAAATAAAAGCTCATCCTCATCAAGAAAGTAGTTAACTCAACAAAGCATCCTTTTGAATGACACGTGTCCTTCTATTTGCATACGTTCTCTCAAACTATCCTCTACCATCGATCTTCTTATTTCTTCTACATCGTTGATCTCTTCTCTCTCAAGTCTATAAATACTCCTCTATCCTTCCATTTCATATCACGAAGCTTTCAAGTAAACTTATGTTGCAGAATCTATAGCGCGCCATTGGCACCCCCACTCTCACATCATTCATTATCCATTTCACATTGTGTTGAAGCTCACCTTCAACACAATAAGTATCCAAGCCATTTCTCTTTTGCCATCTTGAGGAATTAAAGCAAGGAAGTAAACTTCCTGAGGGCTACATTCATCACCAAAAGATCAAAAGAGAGTAGGCAAACAATGGAAATCGCGAGGTAACAAGGTTGTAAGTATCATTCTTATTTTATATCTTTTGTTATTTGCACATTTCATTGATGTTATTGGGTGTTTTATAATTCATTTTGTTATCCCATTTTACCCATTACAATAAGGACATTTGTACTACATTTTTATCAGAGTTGAGAGTAACAGGTGCCACTAGATTGAAGATTGAAGAAACAAAGGAAGTGCATGTATTGTAATCTCTTATTTGAAGATAATACAACTTGGAGCCTCTTTTCTTGGTGGAGTTTTTTACTCGAAAGGGTTTTCTCCACGTTACATATTATGTGTTCAGTTCTTAATGCATGCTATTTTTGTGTAGTGGGTTTTATTTTTGTTTCAATCTCCATTGACTCTACATTGTTTAATACACATAAATAAGATTGAATCAGATTTCCGTTGTGTGGTTTGCACCTTCATTTCTAACATTCTTTACATTCCTTTTGGAAGTGTTTGGATTTGCCACAGTTCTAGCATATTGCCTTGGACTTACCAGGGGATTTTGATGTCCCCTTATTCTTGGTCTTGGAATGGCCACGCTACTTCTCATGTTTGCCTCACTCTTTTGGTCTTCCTCAAACACTCAAAGCCTCTTTGGCATTCAAAGAGACCTTCCTTCTCATCTCTTCGGAGAGTAGAGAACCAACAACATCCTCCATCTTGAAATGTTAGGTTTGGCATGGTTGTCTTTTCATTGATGTCAAAATGGTATGATGTTTCATGCTTGACTGGACTACATGAAGGCTTCATGTTGAGATATGGTATTCTTGATGTCACATTCACATGCTCTCATGATGAGATTATAATAGTATGATCCTTGATGTTTCATTTTGATGCTCATGATGTTCCATGATACTATGATGCGTATGGTATATGGCATCCTTGTTTGTATATATGGTCTCCTTTTTTAGTTGAGGCATGCACTTCAGATATATTAGTTACAGTAAGTGGTATGCTCTATAGGTGCATGATAGCATCTTTGGTTTCATTTGGTATCCTTGATTGGAATTATAGTGGGCACACTTGTATCAGTCTTTTTAGTTGGCATTATGTTAGATCCTGTATTATGAGACAATACAAAGGCATATGGTCTGCAGTTAATGGTTTGAACCTCCTTGACCTATATATGAAAGGCAGTTATGAAAGGCATATGGTCTACAGTTATGAAAGGCATATGACCTATATCTCAGAGCTTCCTTGTTGAGGTAATGATCTTTAGTCTTATATTGGTGCTATGAAATGTTATAAGGTTTCATTTTCATATGGTCTGCACTTAAACAAATGTTCTATATACTTTATAACCCTAAGTCTAAGTTCTTAAGACTCTTTTTGTAACCCTCAATTACATGTCATATACTTTATTTCTACTTAGTAATTGACTGGCTAAGCAGGTTAAAAGTCACTTAAGTCACATTTTGAGGGTCTTTAGTCTGCTGAATGACCAGACCCGATCACGTAGGGTCACCAGTGTGCGAAGGTATCTCAAAATTGTTTTTAAGCTTGTGGCAAGAGATAAGATCGAATGGTCAAAGATTGAACATTTCTTGGCACGAATGTTTAGATCAACGATGGTCTTTTAAATGCTTTTTGGGATGCCCAACGGTCATTTGATTTTTCTAAATTTGACGGGCTAGTTTCTATATAAGGTAAAAAGTCTAATTTTTTATATTCTATTTAGATGATAGTGTGCCAGATATTCTTATGGAGGAAAGTATTTGATGTATTTTTGTGTTTTGACTATTCTAGGTGTTGTTGAAGCCTATTCCTACATGTAAAAATGATGGTTAATTTAATTTTTGAAGAATATATTGATGGTTATGTGCAGATGTGAAACATGAATGATAAGTACAATATGCAGAGTGATAGAGAATAAGTTGTAGAGGTTTATTGAAGGTTGAATTATTGTTTAGAGATTTGTGCTAGGAAGAGTGTTTGATTCAGTATATGATTTTAATATCATTATTATGATTCAAAAATTGAAGCTTGACAAATGTATAACTGAAAGAAAGATTGTTAAGTGAAGATAAAAGGAGAAATAAAGCTTTGTAATGAAGTGAATAGGGTAACTGCCTAAGATATTTTTTGCTTTATATTCAAGGCGTTGTTCACCAAATCTGTGAGACTTTTTAAGTCAGTGAGACTTTCATTTTGCTAGTGAAGAATTCATAAGTCAGTGAGACTTTGTAAAAGGTGATATTTTCATACTTAAGCTAGTGAGACATTTTTGAGAGGTTTTTCTACCCCAAGAGGCTTTTCCTCTCTTATAATGTTTTGGGTCTTGATCTTATGTCTTGTGTGAATTCATTTTATTCTATATGGTTGAACATTTAGTTTTTAACCCATCTCTTTCATAAAGTTATTTGTCAAGTTTTGATAAGATCTAAATATTGTCTTAGATACAACACCGATTCACCCCCCCTCTTAGTGTTGTTTGTACTTTTATAATTGGTATCAGAGCCTGGCTCCCAATAGAGGCTTAACTAACTTGGGTAGATTCTATAAGTGGAGTACTAGTCATGGGAAGTCAAGAAGGATTTTGAACATATAAGGCACCTTTATTTGATGGGTCTAATTATGCTTTCTGGAAGTATAGAATGGAATCATATTTGTCTTCTTTGGAATATGATGTGTATGCTGCCATAGAAAATGAATATAAAGCCACAACTCCTCCATCTACTCCTGATGAGGAGAAGGCATATGAAAAAAATGCTAAGGCCAAAAATGCAATATGTTGTGGTTTTTCAAATGAGGTACTTGTCAACATCATGGATTTCAAGTCAGCTAAAGCCATATGGGATAAACTATCCAATATCTATCAAGGAGATGACAAAATCAAGAAGGCAAAGTTACAGTCTTATAGAGCAAAATTTGAAAGTCTCAAGATGAGTGATGATGAGAAGGTGACTGATTATCTCCTGAGAGTTCAAGAGATTGTTAATGCTATTAGGGGCTTGGGTGATACCTTACAAGAAAAGGCTGTTGTAACTAAGGTTTTGAGGACTCTAAGTCCTAAATATGAATCCAAAGTGTCTATAGTAGAGGAGAGAGATTTGAGAAAAGTGACCTTTGATGAACTTCATGGTATCTTCATAGCTTTTGAGATGAGGATATGTTGTGATACTCCTATGAGTAAAGAATCTGCATTCAAATCAATCAGAAAAGAAAAGGAAGTAAAGGATGATTTAGAAGAATTGAATGAGGATCAAGAATCTTCATTTGTTAGCAAACTGAAAAAGGGGTCAACTGAAAAATATAAAGGTAAACTTCCATTTAAATGTTTTGAATGTGGAAGAATAGGACACTATGTTGTAAATTATCCATATAAAGATTTGGATAGTGATGAAGAAGAAAATAAGCCATAATTCAAGAAGAAATAGGTTCACTTCAAAAATAAAAACAACTTCAAAAAGAAGAAGAGCTTGTTCATAAAAAATGTTGATATAACTGACAATGATTCAGAGGAGTCACTTGAGGAAGGTGCAGAAACTTTTTTCATGGCTGTTATAAATGAAAATCAGAATAAAAAAAGTGAAGTTCAATCTGAAAATGAAGAAGTAGTAGTTGATATTGAAGGTGAATTGAAGTGTGCTCTTGGTATGGTCAAAAAGCTAAATAAGGAGACAATTGCTCAAAGATATCAATTTTAAGAGGACAATGAAATTTTGATTAGCAAGGTTAGTGATTATGAAAAACAAATTGCTGACCTAAAATTGTGTCTTGAGGAGAGCAAAAGGGTTGTTGATGTTACAAGCAAGGAGATAGATGCCAAAGTTAAAGAATGTCATGCTCTTAAAGCTGAAGTTGTGACTCTAAGAAGAAGACTTGATATGTGCAACAACAGTGATAAACTTGAAGACCTACTGGAAAAACAAAAAGGTTTCAAAGACAAATCGAGTCTAGGATTTCAGGAAGGACAATGCTCATACACCAATAGTTCTCAACATGCTAACATCAACCACAAAAGTGTTATAACAACAACAAACTTCAAAAGAAGTAATACTTTCAGGTATAATATGCATTTCCTTAGTTACTGTTTTAGTTGTAACAAGTATGGGCACAAAGCAAATGAATGTAGGTTTGCTTTTAGGAGAAGAGCAAATCTTTTGAGAAGAAATCCTTTTGAGTTCTTAAAAGGATTAAGATGCTTTAAATGCAAAAAATTTGGGCATATAGCCAAATTCTGTAGACCTAATCTGCAAGTGCAGCAAACTAGGATGAATATTATTTCAAAAAAGGTACTCTTCAAATGCTGATAAGAAAATGCTTGTTTGGAAGCCTAAGATGATGAGTAAGAAAATTGAAGCTATGATTGTTCAAGTTGCTTTTCATGCCAAAAAAAAGGATCAATGGGTTATAGATAGTGGTTGTTCTAATCATATGATAGGAGATAAAGGCAACTTCATCAAGTTTGAAGACCTTACTGAATGATCAGTCATGTTTGGCAACAATGATTGCATTTTTATCAAAGGAAAAGGTACTATTCTTTTAGATGATGAGACTCTTTTAAATGATGTTTATTATGTTGAAGGCTTGCAGCATAATCTATTGAGTGTTAGTCAAATCTGTGATAATGGATTTAGTGTTGTATTTAATGCTCATGGTTGTGAAATCAACAAGAAATCAGAAAAAGTTGTGGCAATAGGATTAAGAACAAGTGGAAACATATATAATCTACATGAGACTGAAAATAGAGGTGCAAATGGACACATTTGCTTGATGGGTCAAATTGAGGAGAGTTGGCAATGGCATAGGAAACTGGGCCATGTAAATTTTGATACTCTTGAGAGAATCAACAAAAAACAAAATGTAAGAAATATGCCTTGCATCTCCAAACCAAATAATACTACTTGTAAAGAATGCTAATTTGGTAAGAAAAATAAGGTCAGCTTCAAATCTAAAGAGTATACTTCTTCTAAGTCTCTACAAATTGTTCATTCAGACTTGTGTGGTCCTACAAGGACTAAGGCTTTAGGTGTTGAAAAATACTTTATGCTCTTTATTGATGACTTTTCTATAATGACATGGGTGACGATTTTGAGACACAAATCAGAAGCCTTTGATAGATTTAGGGTCTTTAAGAAGATGGTAGAGAAGGAATCTGATTTCAAACTCAAATGTCTAAGATCAGACAATGGTGGAGAGTATACATCCAAGGAGTTCATAGAGTATTGTGAGAAACATGGGATCAAGAGACAATTTTCTGCCCCTAGAACTCCACAATAGAATGGAGTAGCTGAAAGAAAGAATAGGACTGTGAAGGAGATGACAAGGACATTACTTCATTATGCTAATCTTCCTAATACTTATTGGAAGGAAGCTGTCCATACAATGGTATACACTCTAAATAGAGTTCAATTGAGGGTAAAATCTAACCATACTCCTTATGAATTATGGTATGGTAGGACAACTAATGTTGGTTACTTTAAAATTTTTGGTAGTAAATGCTTTATCAAGAGAGATGGTGATAACTTAGGAAGTTTTGAGTCTAGGTGTGATGAGGGTATTTTTCTAGGCTATTCTACACATAGTAAAGCCTATAAATATTTCAACAAGAGACTCAAAAAGGTGATAGAAAACACTAATTTAAAGGTGGATGAGAATTTGTAGCCATGTGTGTAGCTGATTGAAAATAAAGAAGAAGAACATCATTCAGAAAAGGAAGAGGAAGTTCAAGTGAAAGAAAAGACTCTTGAAAAGCCTATTGAATCTAAAGCCAAAACTCCTTCAAAAACATTGCAAAGAGATCATCCAAAAGAGCTAATAATAGGAGAAAAAGATGATGGTGTGTTAACAAGAAGAAGACTTGCTGCTACAAGTAACCATGCACATATGTGCTTAATATTAGAAATGGAACCAAAAACATATGTAGAGGCCAACAAGGATGAAGCATGGATTAAAGCTATGGAAGAGGAATTTAATCAAATAGAGAAGAATAAGACATGTGAACTTGTACCAAGACCTGAAGGTAAAAATGTTTTTGGCTCAAAGTGGGTGTTTAGAAACAAGCTTGATGACAAAGGTAAAGTTATTAGACATAAAGCTAGATTAGTTTGCAAAGGTTATTCTCAAATTGAAGGGACCGACTTTGATGAAAATTTTGCATCTGTGGCTAGATTAGAGGCAATAAGAATGTTCTTAGCCTTTTTAGTTTATAAGAATTTCAAGGTTTTCCAAATGGATGTCAAATCAGCCTTTCTAAATAGTGATCTTGAAGAAGAAGTTTACATGGAGCAGCCGGAAGGTTTTGAATGCAAAGACAAATCAGACCATGTATACAGATTGAAAAAGGCCTTGTATGGCTTGAAAAAAACCCCAAGAGCATGGTACTACAAGTTGGATAAGTACTTGCAAGAGCAAGGACTTACTAAAGGAGGTGTGGACAACAATTTGAACTATATTGCCAAAGGTGAGGGAATCCTGGTTGTAGTGGTTTATGTTGATGATATAATTTTTGGAAGTAATAATGATGATATGAGCCATTCATTTCCTAACATCATGAAGTCAGAATTTGAAATGTCTATGTTGGGAGAATTGTCTTTCATCCTTGGTTTACAAGTGTCTCAACTTGAAAAGGGTATTTTCATCTCACAAACCAAATATGCCAAAGAAATGCTTAAGAGGTTTCAAATGGATGAATGTAAACCACTGGGTACTCCTATGGAAAAAAGATACAAACTAAGAAAAAATGATGATTCACCTAAGGTGGAACAGTCCTCGTATAGATCCATGATTGGTAGCCTCTTGTATCTAACTGCTTCTAGACCTGATATCATGCAGGCAGTTTGCTTAGTTGCAAGATTTCAAACATGTCCTAAATAATCTCATTTAAATGATGTTAAGAGGATTTTTAGATATGTTAAGGGTACTCTTGATTTTGGATTGTGGTATCCTAGACATAATGATTTCACTCTTCTTGCATATATAGATGCTGATTGGGTAGGTTATCTTGATGACAGAAAGAGCACAAGTGGAGAAACCTTCTTTCTTGGTGGTAGATTGGTAGCCTGGCATAGTAAGAAGCAAGAGTGTGTCTCTTTATCTATTGCTGAAGCTAAATATGTTGTAGCATCTTCATGTTGTACACAAGTGGTTTGGATGGTTTAGTCACTCCAAGACATCAAAGCAGAGGTAGCTAAACCTGTATCTATTCTTTGTGACAATACAAGCTCCATTAATATGCCCAAGAATCCAATCATGCATTCTAGGACTAAGCATATTGCCATCAGATATCATTTTCTAAGAGAAAAGGTGATTGCAAATGAAGTGGCATTAGATTATGTACATACAAATGATCAACTGGCTGATATCTTTACAAAACTATTGCCTAAAGAGGTATTTGAATCCCTGAGACAGAGGCTTTAGGTTTTATCTCTTTCTTCTCTTCAATGAGTTCATAATAATGTTGATTCAGGGGAAGTGACTGGCTGTCTTTTGAAGCCCTGAAATCCAATCATTTTGTAGTTTTTTGTTTTCAAATTTTTGTGAGTTGTTGGATAGTTATAAGCTGCAGAGCTATTTTTCTTCATAATTTGATGTGGCATTCAGGTTTGTTGATGTTGATATGCTTGCAAAAGTCATGGTTGGCATGAGCACAAGCCATTTTTGTGTCAACCATCAATCTTAATTTCTCTGTTTCCAGGCAGAATTCAGACTGTGATGATTATGTGTGACAGTGAATTTTGCATCATTTTTTTAAAAAGTGGTTTATACACTCTCTATTGGAGGCTTTTACAATTATTTGTTGTGTACTTCTTCAGCAGGCAGTGTATCTTCTCTATAGGACATAATGGTTGATATCTAAAGACTATGACAGTGTATGAAGTTAGATAGGACAATGTTCAGTACACAAAGGACAATGACAAAGTATGCACTCAGTTTGATGGTTGTATTGTATGCAGATAAAAGTATATTTTGTATGAACACTTATGTATGGTTGGTTTGGATTGTATCTTACTCTATTTCAACTTCTAAACCATGAGAGACAGGGGATCTGCAACAAAGGACATAGGACAAAGTGTCTTTAGTTTGAGGGTAGTATATTTCTTCTTCATATATACAAATATTTCTTTATGATTGTATTGGATGAAGTGATCAGAAAGGAAGTCTTTGTCATTGAGTGCCAAAAAGGGGGAGATAGATGGAAAAGGTGACTTTTTTTCTTGTTGATGAGTTGCCAATGGTCCTCAATGCCAAATGTCTTGTTGACATTAATGCCAAAGACAAAGGGGGAGTTTTTTTAGGTTTAGCATGGTTGTCTTTTCATTGATGTCAAAATGGTATGATGTTTCATACTTGACTCGATTTCATGGAGGATTCATGTTCTTGATGTTGATATATGGTATTCTTGATGTTACATTCACATGCTTTGACGATCTCATGATGATATTCTCATCATGACATTATAACAGTATGATCCTTGATGTTTCATTTTGATGCTCATGATGTTCCATGATACTATGATGCATATGGTATATGGCATCCTTGTTTGTGTTGTGCCTTGCACACACACCCCATTTTTCCAAATGGAGACCCCCTCTTTTGCTTTGGCTTGGAGTCTTGACCTTTGTTGCTTGTGATGATGAGAAGGTGAATTTGTGCTTAGAGTGTGTTGGTATTTCTTCTGAATCAACATTAGGATTTGCCACTTCTAATGCACGGGCAGATTCAGCCAATTGAATACAGGAGGTTGCGTGAGCTCCTCCCCTTCACTTCTGGTTCTGCCGCACCAAGGGGGGTATCCCTATAACTCAAGATGTAACCTTGACTAGCTCAAAGATAGAAAGATCTAACTTGACAACAACAGGCAGAATACTCTCATGTATGGACCAAGATCTGCATGATAGATCACAAGGCTGGCAACATTCTTGGACATGATGTCTGGTTGGGTATGAGAGCATGCAGGGGGTTCCTAATCCTACTCCTACAACTAACAGGTGGAAGTATGAAATGTTTTGATATGAATTTGGATGCAAAGCTGGACATGGTGTATAATACAAGAACACAGCATGATTGGTGCCTATCCAGGGCTTGGAGTCGGTAGACATACACCTGTGAATGATCAGCATGAATAGCTAAAACTGGACTTCAGGGGGATACACATGATATCTGCCTTACAGATATCTCCCAATGAAGAGTGTTAAGTTATCTCTACTTATGGCATCCCTACTGCAGTATACCCTTCCCAATGTTCAACCTGAAAACTGTTTAATCTGCCCCTTGAGCAGAGGTTAAAAGATCAGACATTCAACATAGGAATTCTATGCTCTAGAATCTAAACATTACGCAAATATCCAGATCCAGAAGAAGAATACATGCAATACTGGAGACAGAATTAACACAACACATGCTAAGGTAGCATTACTCATATAAGATCAACCATGAAATCAGTGGATTCATGCCAAGTCGTACAACAGGAGATACATAAACTCACAAGTTAGAATGTACAGAGCAACCAGATCAGCTGGTTTTGGATTACAGAGCCAAAAATCCTCAACTTTCAACCACCTTGAATGAATAACACCGTCTGCATTATATAGCAGGAGGGTGTATTCAGCATTAACTACCAGGTTGACCAAAACTCCCGCCAGATATACAGTATCAGAGAGATGGCGCTCAAACATTACCAGATTGGCGCCCAAACTTGAATGCAGCAGGTAGGGGAGGAGACAGGAAGATTTCTCGAGCCTTGCGCCGCCGCCTAGGGATTCAGATCTTCAATCAGGTACTACATCCGTCCACGCCATCGCCCATACCTCTGCAACATTCGCCATAGATGGCGCACCAACCCGCGGCCTCGGGAAGAACATCTAATAGTCAATCGCAACCACTTCCCGCCGAGATTCATCATCATGATATTTCGAATATGCAGGATAATATTATCCCACATGCACCTCGCGATGACCTCTTTAACACTTTATATACTAGGTCATGAGCATATATGATGTCGGTGCTTTTGCTCCTGACGACACTAGTATGAGACTTCATCATCATCATCCTCCAGCAGCATGATATCCTGTTGCCCGAAATATCACCCTGACGTCAGCACCATATCGCAATACAATCTGCATGATATTCGCCTTCATCGGCACAACCGGATCCATCGGAGGAACATCCTCCTGCTGAGCTTATACCAAGAGTCTGGCCGATGAACATCCTGATGACATCATCATCATATCCTGCTGACGTCATCATCATATCTGCCTACTGCGCACCTCCTCATATCCGGATGACGTCATCATCATGTTTGCAAATGTCGGGAGATCTCCTCAAGATGATCAGTGTTAGAAATATGACCCCCCCGGGACCTCGATGACGTCATCATCATATTAACATCAGGATGATATTCGGAAGACAACCGGATATTTGGAAATATCATCCTGATGTGCAAATATCAGGTTGCACTGTAGCTCCTCTGTAAGATCGGGGCGATAGATGAATATGATGATGCTTGAAAAGATCACCCCCTCTAGATAGCGCACGAAGCCGGCAGGCGGATATCTCCTTGATATCAACATCATCATGATGCTGTAACAAACATACACCCGAGTGATATGAAAATATCACCCCCTCCTTCGGAAATATCATGATGCAGATAGGCAGAGAAAAAGATATCACCCTGATATAAGGATGACGTCAGCATCATCAGGATGACAAAACAACGAACAAGTGATACAACATCATCAGGATGATATTGACTAAGATCATCCTGACGTTCAAAATATGATGACCCTAGTGAATATCGGGTCGCACTTAGAACTCTTCAACAACATCATCAGGATGATCATAACCAAGATCACCCGATGATAAAGATATCACCCCGGCGAAATATCATGAAGGCAGAAAACATGATGACCCTCGCAAGCAACACGGTGATAAAAAGAAATATGATGATGATGACGACGACCCTTAAGAAAGAACAAATCAGGTCGAACAACTTAGAGAATAACCCCTTCAGAACATCGGGGCAACAACATCATCATGTTTGGGCAAGGTGATAAATGCAAGATCACCGGAGACTTTGAAAAATCACCCTCGCAAGCAGATCAGGGCGCACTGTAGCTCGTCAGCATCATCAGGATAAAAACCAAACATCACCTGATGCTTCAATATGATGATGACGATGAGAAACCGGCCGACGGAGAACATGATGATGCCGACCACCATCGAAACAAACATGATGATGATGACCTCCTCCTCAAGAAAATATGATGATGCAGCTGAAAAATACTGAGGAGGTCCAACACTTGGAGCATTTTTTGGATACTTAGGGAGAGCACCTGCATGAAAATTGCTCAAAAAACTGCCAGTCAATTCAGGCGCTAACAGAGTGCATGATTTGTTCTAGATTTGAGTATTTTACATGATTGGAGTGATTTGATGTCTTTCATAATTTATTTGGAGGTGTCTTGAGTGGTCTTGTGCTTAAAAGATAGCCATTTTTTGCTTTCTGCATTAAAATTGGGTGTTACTACATTTTGCTCCAAAATCCCATGTCATTGGATATTGCCCTTGAAATTGCTTCTACAGGATGTTTCATGTTGAAATTCCTAGTTTCCAGGTCTTAGAATTGCAAAATCATGCCTAATTCCACAAGATTTCACTAAGGGGTTCGCATACTTTCATTCTGACGCATGGTCCTGAAGCCCTAATTTGGCTAAGTCTGAAACCTTGAAAATCCTAAAAAATGGCTAAGTCTGAAATCTGGTGGAACCTCAAAATTCTAGAATCTACATATGAAATCCTATGGATCTAGAACCTATCTCAAACATCCTGAAAGTATATTTAAAAAGATTTATCCCCAACTGCACTTTGTGCTAAAACTACTTCCTACCGACATTTGCGCTAAAACTGCCTCCTACCGACCTCTGCGCTAAAATCATCCCAGACTACCTCCCTCCAAGCTACTGCTAAGTCAGTCGAACCAAAAATCCCCGCTGAGATAATTTCAAAGAAAAGTGCTAAAACGAGCTTCAATCGACTTGTACTAATATTTGCCTTCATTGCACTAGGTTGGTAGACAGAGAAATTCGTGCTAGTCGGTTGCATTGAAAATCTCCGCTAATGAAGTTAGCGCTAAAAATAGGCCTCACAGACCTGCGCTAAAAATTGCCTTCACTGACTTTAGTCGGTAGGACCTAAAATTCATGCTAAGGGTGGTTAGACCCCAAATCAATGCCAAAACCATTTTGTGCTAGAATTGCACCTCACGGACCTGCGCTAAATTTGACCTCCACCGACTTTTAGTCCGTGACACACAAAACCCGTGCTTTTTGACATTTTGGCTTCGAAATTGAGTTTTTCAAGGTAAAAACTAGATTTTCTTGATGGATTTGAATGTCACAATCATTTGTGACATCATGATGGACATTTTTACCAAGTTTGTGTAGATTTTGGGCATGTTTTATGATAATTAATGCCACTACACATGAAAAGTCCGTGACCCCCAAAAATCGTGCTTTTTGTGGAAAGGGCTATAAAAATACAAAATAAAAGTCCCCAAATGGATTCAAATGATCAAAAAAATATCCCTAATCATCATATTGACCAAATGGGTACTCAAAAATGATGAAAAACTCATAAAATCATGTGAAAATCACTGGATTTAAGAGGTTGGTTGTAAGAAGGTGGCATTAACAATAAGCTGTCCTAGACTAATCTGTGACTGCAAATGGACATATTTTGATCCAAATTGATGAAAAATAATTGTTTATAATGAAATTGATGCTTTGCATTGTGAATTGCAAGTCTTGGAGGACATAGGACCTTGTTGGAGCTGTCTTGGAAGGATGAACATATAACAATACCTTGCTGACCCAGACATGCAAAACTTTTATTCTATCAACCAAATTGCTGCTACACATGCAAAAGAAATTCAATATGATGTCCAAGATGATGGAGATGAGCTACATGAGCTAAAGACATAAAAGATCAAGTCTACTTCATTGTTGTTCTTGTCGATTCAGTCTAATGCCCAAGACATGCCTATAGCTGTTCCAACAGTCCAGGCATCAAGAATCAGTCCAACAAGCACCCAGTTGGATATACCTTCACTAAAATGTGCCACATACCCCTCTTGATCCATTCAACACTTGGAATCTTGTGAATCCACATCAGCTCATATTTCCAAGTGTCATGTGACTCCATTTTGGCTTTACTAGGCCTTGAAAATTAACTTTTCATCATGTACAACTAAATGGGTATCCATTTTGTCCAGATTCAATGTATTTGCAAGCTATTTTTTGTCTTTTTCTTAGAGGACAAAAGTAAATCTGAAAATGTAACTAACTTTTGTATCTCATTAAATGCCATGTAATCTAGACCATTGGTGTTGAGTTAATCACCACCGTCTATTGAATAACTTGATATGGTACCTTGTCTATAAAAGGGCCATCATTCTCTCATTGTAACAAATAGGATTTGATAATGAATTGCTAAGACTCTACCAAAATTTAGTCAATACAAAGGAAGTTTTGCAGGTTGTTGGGAATTTGTGTTTTTATATTGTCTCATTTTGGATTTCATGGTTCATATCAATATGAAATTAGTTGATATTCAGTTGCATTTGTGATTAATCATTCAGATATTTGATGGATTTCTTGTCCATACCATTAATGGCTTGCTGATTGTATGTCATTATGCATGGTTAGTCTGGGCATATTTCATATGCGTTGAGTTCGATTGTGTGAATTCATTGAGCTGCACCAAGATTTGGGTGTTTGATGAACCCTCCACAATTTGAAAATCATTACATTCCCTTAAAAGATTGCACAGTCTCTATGGCATTGTGGGCTACCTGGTTAAGGAGAGATCTATTTATTGTTGGGAATCTGTCTATCTGTTTGTTGATCATTTCTGTAATTATCTATAGGATCTCCTTACCCTTTCTCTCTCTCCCTTTCCTTTTGCATTTTATTTTCATAAAGTTTGGTAGATTTAGGTTTCTTAGCAGCACCCTCATTTGAAATCTGCTAACAGTACCATAGGGTTTGCACATTTTGCTATCATATCATACAAACCCTATCATTATATGTAAGACTTGTTGTTGGCACAACTAGACATAACACTAAGTCATTCCAAGCAAGCTAAGACCTAGCTATATTATCCTTGGGGCAGTCCTATCTTAGATAGGATACCTTTTTCAAGAGAGGGGTGATCCCAGAAATCATACCTACATTGTGTGCTAAAACTACCATCAACAGAATTGGCACTAGAAGAAGGGTAGATCAAAGCCATTGTTGAACAAAAACACTGCTGAACCAAGAGATTGCAGTTTTGTTTCATTGCACATGCTAAAAATGACTTAAAGTTTAGGTGATTCAGCTCCAATGGATACACATAAGGGTTTCCATCATAGGATCCCTTCATTCTTCAAAGGACTATCTCAGCAGTCATATCATGAAGAGAAATTCCAAGTGAACATCCCACTTTTCAAAGAAGTGTTAGATAAGCAGATCAAGGTAAAATATCCTCCATTAACACTGGTTGATTTTAGCTCACCTTGGGTTTGCACTGTACATCCCGGAGAGCTGCATGACAAAATTGACTATTGGACTTTTCTCCAAAGATTGGATCTGCATTTGAAGGGATTGCTTCCTATTTTTAAAGTTTATAAGCCTGAAGCAAGATGTGGGTATGACAGACATATTCAGAGTAAGACCTCACAAGGAGTTGTAGTATAGATTGTGCCAGTTCATGTGATCATGTCTCAGTTGCGAACATCCAAAGAGATGAGGTTGCAGAGGCTATAAATCCACCATTCATAGTTGATCATAGTCAAAAGGGCAGTCTGCATATGAAAAAAATTCAAGTTGTTCATCAAAGTACATATACAAATGATGATGGTAGATAATTCTTATGGTCTGCAGGTCACCCAACTAAGGAGTATATAGTCCTTAACTAGTTAAAATATAGTTTTCATTCGCTGGACCTTCCAACATGGTTGAAGCTTAGTTTTCAGTCACATGACAATAAATAGAACAATGTACAAGGTCAGATTTCTGCTGTTGGAGATGTTGATAAGAGGAATGATGAATCAGATTTAATGAGCAGCCATGTTAAGAATGCTGATCAACAACCACATACATCAAGTTCTAAACCTGAATTTGTTGCTATAGAGATGCAGAACAACAGTTCATTTCAGTTGATTGATAATTCTGAGTTAGAACAACAGGTTGTTCAGATTAGAAATGTGTGAGAATAGAAAGAAATCAGTCCTCGAGTTGAAGAACAATCATCGACAGCAATGTAGGAAGTTGTTCCAGTTGACATATTTGAGCCACAATCATATTATCCAAAGAAAAGTGATCAGACTTTTGACTGTATTAACCCAGTAAATCATCATGATCAGCCATATCAGGCTGATATAATTGCCACAGAAGAGTCTCAAGCTAAGTTAGATGGACAAAACCAGGATGATGCATCACTCCAAGACAACATTGACATTATGAATCCAGTTGTGCAAGAAGAAACAAACCTTGTTGCTACCGTAGACAATGGATATGTAGTCCACATAAGAAGATTGCTGATTAACATAGTGGAAATTTTTTTAGAACATATGACTGATTTTGATGAAATAGATGTGAAAAAATTATATATTCATCAGGTTGATCCCATTCATGATTACGTAAAAGAAGATCTCCACATGGTTGATGTTGATCCAATGATAAGAAATGAAACTAAAGGTCTGCAATCTGAGAATGAAAATCAAACAGTCATGCAAAGTGATGGTTTGGAAGATTTTTCATGTCAGTCACTTGATCACATCATTGAGTTGGTGTCAACAATGAGCAAGGATATGTTACTGCATGGAAATTCACCACATGTTAGACTTTTCTTTAGCGGATTCATGCAAAATTCATCCACATGAACCACATTCTGAGGAAGATTGTCTAGACTTTCTGTTCGCTTGTGAAATAGCTATAACATTCAGTGATCTAGAGGTATCTGATGCACATGATATAACCCAGCATGAATTGAGACCTCTTGAAGGTGCAAAAGTCAGTGGTACAATGCAACAAGGTGATGAACTCGCATCTCTGATATATGGTACTGCAAATCAGGTTGTATCTTCCCTCTCTCCACTCAGTTTCAGTAGTTTCAGTTATCAATTTGATTATGGTGATTTAGGTAAGACAACTTGCATTTGGATTGACCATGGCCCTAATGATCTGCCCTAACTGCTGATCTTATGTGACTTGTACCTCAAACATAAACCTAACATGCATATACCTTACTATTCAGAGTATAAAGATGAATTTGCCAGACTTAGGACATTGACCTGCACCTTGTTACTCCTACATGTCCTAAGAAATAAGTCACGAGGGAGTGTAAATACTTGATGTCCCAAGCCTCTGTACATAGTTCTGCTTTCTTTTAGTTAGGTCTTAGTTAGTAGTTTGCTGTTCTAGTTTAGTTTTTACTTTTTGTTTTGTCTTTTCTTTAGTTGTTAGTTGTTAGTTGTTGCTTTCTGCTTGTTTTTCTTTGGTTAGAGTAGTTTTCTTTGTTTTGGTTGGTTGTTCTTTCCTTTCTTTCCTTTCTCTTTCTGCACTTGCTTTGTTGGGGATCTTAATTTCTTGAACGTGGTTGCAATTGTACAAACCTACAAGTGGTCTTTTATTGGGTGAGTAATGTAGAATATTTCTTCAAGAATCTAAAGCTTTCTACTCAGGTCCTCCTGTGGGTTCCGCTGTTACATTAGGGGGTATGATGTCTATTCATGGGAAATGAATCATTAGTCAATGCACCTAAAGTATTTTCTAGCCATATATCTCTCACACTCTTAAATCATCCTGAAGTCTCTAAGTGAGTCTTGGTGATCTTACATTAAGTGAAAAATCTAAAGGTCCACCTTTGCCGCCATTGAGAGTACACACCCACGTAGTTGAGTTATCAACATAACTAATGCCATCAAAAGCATGTGTTGCAAGGGCAGTGGTATTGCATTATACTCTGCCAAATCTAAGCTTAGTGAAATATCAATCAAATAAAAAAAAGAAATACAAAGAAAATCACACTTACATACACCATAACTCAGTTAGATGGACAATCAAGTAAACTCTACCAGAGCTATGGATGCCTAATCGGTAGTAGGGCTTTGCTTGAGTGGAATTCTGAGACAAACTCGTTGGGGCTATAGACACTCGCTAGTAGTGGGGAAATGTCCAGGTAGGTCATGAGGTGTGTACTAATCATGTAGCTTAATGTAAAGGATCTGAGATGAGCTTAGTTACTTAGGGATGGGAATTAATACAATTGCACACACTCAGGTTTTTAGGATACGGATGGCTATGCTATGCTTTTGGGTTTTCCTTCTATGATAGGGTGTCATGTCTTCTTGTTTAACATGTGGGAAACACAGAGATTCTGGGTTTGAAACTAAAGTTTATCTTTGAAATGCTCTAGAGAATTTTCCCAATAGAGTTGCCATTTGTTGTGTCTTGCACACATGCCCCATTTTACCAAATGGAGACCCCCTCTTTTTCTTTGGCTTGGAGTCTCGACCTTTGTTGCTTGTGATGATGAGAAGGTGAATTTGTGCTTAGAGTGCATGATTTGTTCTAGATTTGAGTATTTTGCATGATTGGAGTGATTCGATGTCTTTCATAATTGATTTGGAGGTGTCTTGAGTGGTCTTGTGCTTAAAAGATAGCCATTTGTTGCCTTCTGCGCTAAAATTAGGTGTTACTACATTTTGCTCCAAAATCTCATGTCACTGGATATTTCCCTTGCAATTGCTTCTGCAGGATGTTTCATGTTGAAATTCCTAGTTTCCAAGTCCTAGAATTGCAAAATCATGCCTAATTCCACAATATTTCACTAAGGGGTTCACATACTTTCATTCTGACACATGGTCTTGAAGCCCTGATTTGGCTAAGTTTGAAACCCTGAAAATCCTAAAAAATGGCTAAGTCTAAAATCTGGTGGAACCTCAAAATTCTAGAATCTGCATATGAAATCCTATGGATCTGGAACCTATCTCAAACATCCTAAAAGTATATTTAAAAACATTTAAAGTATAATATACTTAAATATATTTTTAAATATACTTTCACTCTGGCCAAATCAAAATCTAGCACTAAAAATGACCCCACTTGTACATTGCGCTAAAACTACCTCCTACCAACCTTTGTGCTAAAACTACCTCCTATCGACCTCTGCGCTAAAATCATCCCTGACCGACCTCCCTCCAAGCTACTGCTAAGTCAGTCAGACCAAAAATCCCTTTTGAGACAATTTTGAAGAAAAACACTAAAATGGGCTTCAACCGACTTGCGCTAATATTTGTCTTCACTTTACTTGGTCGATAGACAGAGAAATCTGTACTAGTCAGTTGCATTGAAAATCCCTGCTAATGAAGTTAGCGCTAAAAATACGCCTCACGGACCTGCACTGAAAACTGCCTTCACTGACTTTAGTCGATCGGACCTAAAATCTGTGCTAAGGTTGGTTGGACCCCAAATCAGTGCTAAAACCATTTTGCACTAGAATTACACCTCACGAACCTTCACTAAATTTGACCTCCATCGACTTTTAGTCTGTGACACCTAAAACCCGCACTTTTTGACATTTTGGCTTAGAAATTAAGTTTTTCAAGGTACAAACTATATTTTCTTGATGGATTTGAATTACACAATCATTTGTCACACCATGATGGACATTTTTACCAAGTTTGTGTGGATTTTGGGCACATTTTACGATAATTAATGCCATTATACATGAAAAGTCTATGACCCCCAAAAATCTCACTTTTTGCAAAAAGGGCTATAAAAATGCAAAATAAAAGTCCCCAAATGGATTCAAATGACCACAAAAACTTCCCTACGCATCATATTGACCAAATGGGTACTCAAAAATTATGAAAAACTCAGAACATCATGTGAAAATCATAGGATGTAAGAGGTTTTTTGTAAGAAGGTGGCATTGACAATAAGCTGTCCTAGACTAATCCGTGATTGTAAATAGACATATTTTGATCCAAATTGATGAAAAATAATTGTTTATGATGAAATTGATGCTTTGCATTGTGAATTGCAAGTCTTGGAGGACATAGGACCTTGTTGGAGCTGTCTTGGAAGGATGAACATATAATAGTACCCTGTTGACCCAAACATGCAGAACCTTTATTCTATCAACTAAATTATTGCTGCACATGCAAAAGGAAGTCAGTATGATGTCCAAGATGATGCAGATGAGCTACATGAGCTAAAGACATAAAAGATTGAGTCTACTTCATTGATGTTCCTGCAGATTTCGTCCAATGCCCAAGACATGCCTATAGCTGTTCCAGCAGTCTAGGCATCAAGAATCAGTCCAGCAAGCACCCAGTTGAATATACCTTCACTAAAATGTGCCACATACCGCTCTTGATCTAGTTAGAACTTGGAATCTCATGAATCCACATCAGCTCATATTTCCAAGTGTTATGTGACTCCATTTTGGCTTTAGTAGGCCTTGAAACTTGACTCATCATGTACAACCAAATGGGTATCCATTTTGTCCAGATTCAATGTATTTGCAAGTTGTTTTTTATCTTTTTCCTAAAGGACAAAATTAAATTTGAAAATATAACTAACTGTTGTATCTCATTAAATGCCATGTAATCTGGACCATTGGTGTTGAGTTAATCTTTACCATCCATTGAATAACTCAGTATGATACCTTGTCTATAAAAGGGCCATCATTCTCTCATTGTAACAAATAGGATTTGATAATAAATTGCTGAGACTCTACCAAAATTTAGTCAATACGAAGCAAGTTTTGCAAGTTGCTGGGAATTTGTGTTTCTATGTTATATCATTTTGGATTTCATGGTTCATGTCAATCTGAAATTAGTTGATATTCAGTTGCATTTGTGATTAATCATTCAGATATTTGATGGATTTCCTATCCATACCATTAATGGCTTGCTGATTATATGTCATTATGCATGGTTAGTTTGGGCATATTTCATATGAGTTGAGTTCGATTGTGTGAATTCATTGAGCTGCACCGAGAGTTGGGTGTTTGATGAACCCTCCACAATTTGAAAATCATTACATTCCCTTAGAAGATTGCACAGTCTCTATGGCATTGCAGGCTACTTGGTTAAGCAGAGATATGTTTATTGTTGGGAATCTGTCTATCTATTTGTTGATCATTTCTGCAATTGTTTATAGGATCTCCTTACCCTTTCTCTCCCTCCCTTTCCTTTTGCATTTTATTTTCATAAAGTTTGGTAGATTTAGGTTTTTGAGCAGCACCCTCATTTCAAATCTACTGATAGTACCATAGGGTTTGCACATTTTACTGTCATATCATACAAACCCTATCATTATATGTAAGACCCCTTGTTGGCACAACTAGATGGGTGGGTGCAAAAAGTTGGGGGGCCAAAAAGTGGCCAACTTTTTTTAAAAAAAATAGTAATAATGTGAGCACGTTATAATGCGCTCGCATTATGGCTTGGTGTTGCTGAGCCTACACCAAGCCATAATGCACTCACGTTATAACGCGAGCATGTTATGTGCTTCTTTATATATAAAAAATAGCATTCTATTTCATTATTTCACAGCAAATTGCAAGAAACCCACGGCTTGAAAAAAGAAAGGAGCACGCTCTCATTATTTGAGGTCCAATCGTCAGCTATTTCTCGCCAATTCATCATCAAAATGCTGCCACGACATTGGGGAAATTGAAGAAGTAAGTTTTATTTGCTTTCTTGTGTGAATTTGTTGCTAAATAGGTAGGTTAAAATAGTTTTTAATATAAATTTCTTAAATTTACAGGAGTTGATAATGCATCTCCTCCTTCTCCCGAAAGTCCACAAAATCCTCTAGCAAATGAACAACAAATACCTGCTGAAGAAGAACCCCAACCACAAACACCTCCATTTATTCCTGAATATGCCCCTGGAACACAAGAAAATCTAATGTGGCAAATTGAAAATAATAAGAAACAAATTGAGGACATAATTGCAAGGTTGAAAGAACCTACAACTTCAACCTTACATAGATCCACACTTGCTCAATCCCTTGAATATATGTTATCAAATGTAGATTCAATAAGCAAGCAAATCACTAGTTGGACATAAAAGTGGAGAGAATTTAGAGTGTTATGCTGACAAATTATCATATGAACAAATGAAAAAGGAATAAATTACAAAACTTGACTTGTGTTCTATTTTCACAGACCAATGAACAAATGAATCTCTACCCCTTACATGCAAGAGGTTCCCTATCCATTGGTGTAACAACCAAGCGATAAGGGACAATTTTGCACAGAGGTGGTGGATGGTTTTTGACCATCCTCCATGCAACAATAATGAGGTCTCGCAATACTTTTTGAGGAAACTCTATTGCGAGTTTGTCAAAAATAAAGTGCCAAATTATTTTGATATGCGGGAGTTCTAGGGTAGAGGTAGGGGGTCAGCACAAGATAAACCAGGGGCACATGTTGACCCACAATGACCAGAGAGATGAGCACTCACCAGACCGGCCCATGAGCATGTTTCTATCCCTTCCGTTGTGAAGGAGAGTGTTGAGGTCGAGGCACTTTAGTCCATTAGTGCCTTGACCCAGAGCATCTTACAACATGCTAGTCCTGTAGTACAACATGGGCTGGGGGAGAGTTTGAGTACGGTTCCACCCTATATTTGTCGGACTTGTGGGTCAACATGTGGTTATGACCCTACAGATAGTCATGATGCAGGTCCGTAGGCTACATCTGCAACTGTGCAGATGGTGATGATAGATGCGCTTCGAAGTGAGACTATCAGGCTTGATACTCAGGTAAATCTTAGCAAGTTCATTGAATTTAATTTATTAAATTTTATTTTTGAAATGCAAGATTAACTAATTTAGTTTGATGATTTTAATGAAATTTCAGGGTCATAACATTGATGTAGTTTTTAGTGGTTCTCCACCTGCATATTACATTACATCATCTACTGTCGGGGTATGTAACTAGTAAACAATTATAAATATTACATGTGAATATCATCATTATATGAATGGTATTCTAATATCTGATTTTAGATGTTGAATAGATTAATATTGGAGATTGTACGGTAACACCTGGAGGTGGTAGTGGACTTCAAAACTTCACAGAGGTAATAAAATAAATAGTTTAATGAATGAATTGTACTTACTAAATTTTTGTATGTGACTTGTGTGTTTTATTGTGTGTACTTCCATGTTTAGGTGAACATGTGTGTATGTTAGGAGCCATGATTTGCATCACTATTATAGTTTTCATAGTTGAATAATAGTGTTTTATTTCCAGATGATGCAGGCTGCGGAGACACCTCTTGATGTTCATAGGGCTGCTGTGACCTCTATGATTCATAGCTCCATGCCATTGACAGGGGTATGAAGTAGATTAGTAAATTTTAATTTACATTCATTGTTATAGTTGTTTATTTTTGAAAAAATAAAATATTATTGATTTGAAGTTTAATTTCAATCTGGATGGTTTCTATAGGACATGACATCACCACAGCCTAATCCTGCTACTAAGGCAAGTGAGGAGATAGATTATATGGTAGCGGTAAGTGATTATTTTGTTAAATGTTTCATTTTTTATAACATGTAATTTCTATATATTAATGTCTATACTTTTTATTGTAACAACTACAGATGCATGAAGAACAAAATAGGAGGAGCAACCCTCGGGTTCGTAGTAGACCACCCACATACACGTCTCCATCCCCTAGAAGATCAAAGGCTGCCCGTGATCTATTCTCTTCACTAGCTAGAGGGGAATGACTTTTTATTGTGTTCCTTTGTTGTATGCCTATATGGCATTTGTGGACATATATTTTGTATTGCATATAGTTGACATTGTATGCCTATATGGAATTCTCATAAGCCTATATGGCTATTTTGTATATATATATGTTATACTTATATCAACAGATATTGATGTATGCCTATATGGATAATTGGCTAATACAAATCTTTTTTATTGATGGCGTCCATACTTGCATTATAAATCCACGTTTGAATGGATATTTGTAGATGGCTACTTCAAATATTTAAAGTCCAATTATATTACATAGGATGTTTGTTGATCCAATAAGCTAGCTATTGTTTTTTAAGTATCACCTAAACCTCATTTTGGAACTAAAAGATAAAATTTGTATTTAAAATAAAAATGAATCGTCATGTTGAACATAAAATATTCATATTCTTTATGAGTTGCTCAATTGAAAATATTCAAATGAGTATGTTGATCCATATTCTTTATGAGTTGGTCAATTGAAAATATTTCTTAATTTCTTGTTATTATACCATATTGGGATGCAAAGAGTATGTTTGTTGTTTTGAATAAGATATTCAAAATCATATGCTTATGAGCACCTGATGACCATTGTGGTTAATAAATGTGATTCTTCTTGTATATAAGGTGAGGTTATAAGATTACATTGAGTCTTAACTAATTTTAGTATGCAACATAACATTGGGGCTATAGGCTTCCATAAGTCATCAACAATCAAGGTTCAAGGTTGTCATTGAAGTCAAAGGGTCAAGGTTGTTTGTCATTGATGTCAAGGTTGATGCCATGATGTTGATAAGGTGATATGGTGATTCAAGGTAGGTGATGGTCATGAGGTGCATGATGTTGTGAATATGGTTTTCATGATAAGGTCTCTCAATTCATGTTGATGCTACACAAGACAAATATGGTTCATATGATGCAAGGTTCATGTTCATGGTGGATGTGGTTTTGTTCATACAAGGTTTTGTTGTGAATATGGTTTTCATGATAATGTCTATCTTGAAAGGTTGATATGATGCAAGGTTCATATTCATGGTGGATGTGGTTTTGTTCATGCAATAAGAAGTTAGAGAAGACACAAGCTTTCATAATCATAATCTTATTGATAGTTAGGGTTTACATATTGGGCATTAAACCCTAAAAAGAATCTACTTTTCTTAAGACTTTAAAGCCCTTAATTGCTTGTCGTGGGTAAAGTGCACTTTTGTTTTAATTTAATATGGACTTATAATTAGAAGTTACTATCACTTAAATCAACCTACTAAATGGTCTTTAAGTCATTAGTTCACTAACCCTTCAACCTAACTCAACCGATGTCTCTGGTAAACTCTCATAAGCTCGAGTGCCATATCATAATAGAAGGTCATATTTAATTGATATGAGGGTGGGAAAAAGGATTGGAAGGTCAGTATTTAAAAGGAATTTGGAATACAAACAATCATCTCTATATGGTTGAATTTGATGGGCATGCCTTTATAAAAGGCTAAAAGACAACTTTATGCAGGATATCATGGTATTTGTAGTGTTTGAAGATTGAAGACTAGTTAGTGTATGTAGCTTGAACTATTTCGGCATGTTTGGGTGCAAAACATGACCATGCCTAGCCTAAACGTACCCATATAGACACATTAGAATTGTCAGTTTGGCCACATGAGGAGAAGAACAAAAGTTACACCCCTTTGCAACTTTACACTGCCTCCTTTTGACGATTTTTGGGGCAGCAAAAAAACTTTCACAATAGGCAAACGCCTCAGATATATAAAAATCTAAGAGAAGTTATTGTAGAGGGACCCTACATGATCGCATTACCTTAGACAGAATGTATCTAAGTGACACGGTTTTTGAGTAACAACTCGTCAAAGATTGCTGCCTTTTTGCACTTTGGACTCTTAAGGGATATTGCTGGTACAATGTAACTCAGACTGTTTCAGCATGTTTGGGTGCAAAATAGGACCATGCATAGCCTAAACGTACCCATCCAAACACGTTGGAACTGTCAGTTTGGCCACATGAGGAGAAGAACAAAAGTTACACCCCTTTGTAACTTTACACTGCCTCCTTCTGACGATTTTTGGGGCAATAGAAAACCTTTCACCACGGGCAAACGCCTCAGAGATATAAAAAATTGAGAGAAGTTATTGTAGAGGGACCCTACATGATCACTTTTCCTCAGACGGAATGTATCTAAGTGACATGGTTTTTGAATAATAGCTCGTCAAAGATTGCTGCCTTTTTGCACTTTGGACTCTTCAGGGATATCTCTAGTACAATGTAGCTCAGACTATTTCGGCATGTTTGGGTGCAAAATAGGACTATGCCTAGCCTAAACTTACCCATCCAAACATATTGGAACTGTCAGTTTGGCCACACAAGGAGAAGAACAAAAGTTACACCCCTTTGCAACTTTACACTGCCTCCTTCTGATGATTTTTGGGGCAGCAGAAAACCTTTCACCATGGGAAAACGCTTTAGAGATATAAAAAATTGAGAGAGGTTATTATAGAGGGACCCTACATGATCGCATTTCCTTAAACAAAATGTATCTAAGTGACACGGTTTCTGAGTAACAACTCGTCAAAGATTGCTGCCTTTTTGCACTTTAGACTCTTCAGGAATATCATTGGTACAATGTAGCTTAGACTGTTTCGGCATGTTTGGGTGCAAAACAGGACCATGCGTAGCTTAAATGTACCCATCTAGATGTGTTAGAATTATCAGTTTGGTCGCATCAGGAGCAAGATGAAAGTTACACCCCTTTGCAACTTTACACTACCTCCTTTTGACGATTTTTGGGGCATCAGAAAACCTTTCACCATAGGCAAACGCCTCAGAGATATAAAACAATGAGAGAGGTTATTGTAGAGGGACTCTACATGATTGCATTGCCTCAGAAAAAATATTTCTAAGTGACATGATTTTTGAGTAACATCTCGTCAAAGATTGCTGTCTTTTTGCACTTTGGACTCTTCAGGGATAGTGTGGGTACAATGTAGCTCAGACTGTTTCGACATGTTTGGGTGAAAACCAGGACCATGCCTAATGTAAATGTACCCATCCAAACATGTTGGAATAGTTAGTTTGGTCGCATCAGGAGCAGGACGAAAGTTACACCCCTTTGCAACTTTACACTACCTCCTTCTAACGATTTTTGGGGCAGCAGAAAACCTTTCACCACAGGTAAACGCCTCAGAGATATAAAAAATTGAGAGGGTTATTGTAGAGGGACTCTATGTGATCACGTTTCCTTAGACATAATGTTTCTAAGTGACATGATTTTTGAGTAACATCTTGTCAAAGATTGATTCCTTTTTGCACTTTGGATTCTTTAGGGATATCATCAGTACAATGTAGCTTAGACTATTTCAGCATGTTTGGGTGAAAAATAGGACCATGCCTAGCATGAATGTACCCATCTGGATACATTGGAATAGTCAGTTTGGTCGTATCAAGAGCAGGACGAAAGTTACACCCCTTTGCAACTTTACACTACCTCCTTCTGACGATTTTTAGGGCAGCAGAAAACCTTTCACCATGGGCAAACACCTTAGAGATATAAAAAATTGAGAGAGGTTATTGTAGAGGAACCCTACATGATCATGTTTCCTTAGAGAAAATATTTCTAAGTGACACATTTTTCAAGTAACATCTCATCAAAGATTGCTACCTTTTTGCACTTTGGACTCTTCAGGGATATCAACGGTACAATGTAGCTCGGACTATTTCGACATATTTGGATGCAAAATATGACCATGCGTAGCCTAAACGTATCCATCTAGATGTGTTGGAACTATCAGTTTGGCCACACAAGGAGAAGAACAAAAGTTACACCCCTTTGCAAATTTATACTGCCTCCTTCTGACGATTTTTGGGACAACAGAAAACCTTTCACCACAGGCAAACGCCTCAGAGATATAAAAAATTGAGGTAGATTATTGTAGAGGGACTCTACATGATCACGTTGCCTCAGATGAAATGTTTCTAAGTAACACGGTTTTCAAGTAACATCTCATCAAAGATTGTTACCTTTTTGCACTTTGGACTCTTCAGGGATATCGTTGGTACAATGTAGCTTGGACTGTTTCGACATGCTTGGGTGAAACAAAGAACCATGCCTAGCCTAAACATACCCATCTAGATATGTTGGAATTGTCAGTTTGGTCACATCAGGAGTAAGACACCAAAAATATAAAAGTTGCTTTGTGCAACTTGACAACATTGACACTTTTTTGCAACATGACTCAAAGACTCAAACTGACCCCAAATGACTCAAAGTGACTCAAAAACAAATGAAATGGTCTTAGAAGACCTTATTACATACAATTGACTCAATCAAAACAAAATTTTATTTTTTGACCCCTCTTGGAGGCATGACAACCTGAGTGCCCCTGCACCATTAGTGCAACTGAAGTTGATAAAGTTTTCCTATTAAGAAAAAGAGCTTCCCTTAGCTTCAAGAAATATAAATATTCTATACTAACAAGGCCAACCATGTGAAGGTGGAAGCTCATGTGGCCTCACCTAAGACCTAAGACACATGTAGTCTAGTAGACGTAGGACACCTAAGACACCTAATGCATAGTATGTACATCTAGATTTTATAGACATAGTAGACCTAAGACACCTAGTCTTTATACCTTATTGTAGTCTAGACCTAAGTCAACTAGACACCTAGATTATAGTTCTACCTAAGACACCTATTATGGTAGACCTAGTTGACATATAGTACCTACCTAAGATACCTAGATTAAATTATAGAAGACACCTACCTAGAAGACACATAGATCATTCTAGATTATACCTTATTTTAGTCTCTAGATAGGTCTTTGATATATAATATCTACCTAAGACACCTAGATTAGATTAAATACCTTTTTTCTAGTCTTTATCTACCTAGTTGACATATTATATATACCTAAGACACAATTAGAGACACCTATTATCTAGTTAGAAACCAAGACACCTAGAGACACCTATATTTTATACATTACCTAGATTTTATACATTATTCTCAGGATCAACTTCATCCATCACTTAGGTCTAACCCCATGAAGCATAATATGATGATGTAAAAATGTGTATATGTGTAAAAATGTAGCAGTAAATAAAAAGAGACAAACCTTACAAATTAATGTGCATACTTACAACTCAATGTAACATGACTTTACAAAATCAATATGAATACTTACAAATTAATCCAATGAACTATCCAGATCTGCTCTACTCTTTATTGTGTCAAGTATTGCTTCATGGTCAAACTAGCGCACCTTCCACAAGGTCTTGTTCAAAGGTCTACCCCGATGCTATATCAAATGAACATTGGATGCCATGACAAGGTTTGAGTAATGAAGAATCTTCCGATGCTTGTCAAAGTCCTGAAACAACCAAACATTAACACTCTTATGTGGGTACCTTCTAAGCCATGTTCCAGTAATAACCACTGAGCCTGTAGGGTATTCGATGTTTTCTCCATCTTGAAATGGGGCCTCTAATTTCTTTTTGGCCTCAACACAACGACATAAGTAATAATCTGTTCCCTCTTCGTTATCTTCATCTACAATAATTGCATATACATGCCCTACATTGATATGTGTAGCAAATTAGATGATTAGTCAACATTATAAAAACACTACAAAGTAAGATGACATTAAGAATTTTAAAAACTATCTAAATAGATATATTACCTGGTTAAACTAGATCTGATATGTGGTCAAAGTCAATTAATGATTCCATCTGTGTTAGTTCTAGTGCTGTCAGGGGTTGATACGTGCCAAGTGGGCTAAGATAACTTAACTGCCATTTGTCAACCCACTCCTTTGACTCGCACTCATCCCAGGCTTGAATTGTATAGGAAGAACAAAAGCATGACATCTTTCGCGTATGAATACTCTATGAACCTGCAATTGAACTTCTGAAAGAGTGCATCTCACTTGATCCTGTCAATGTAGAACAATCCTCATATGGTGCAATGGTAGTATCATCTATCAACCAAAAAAATCTATGAACTAAAGACTTACCTTCATTACCTAGACTCATGGAAGTATTACACCACTTGACGATCGATTTTGCATCTGTCAACTTTGCATTGTCTTTATACTTTAACTCTTCTCGTGCTATGGCTCTTTTGATACATGCTCTTGCACCATCATGCTCCCCCTTTCCATGCCAAGCCTCACAAAAGTTCCACACATACTGAATACCTATAAAATTATGCCTCCTACTCAACCAATAGAAATTCCACGAGTTCTTGAATTGTGATGCATAGTTATCTGACCATATGATATGCTGACTGAACGATATGCCCCTTCTAGCCAAATCATTGTAGAACACCTAAAAGCAAATTTGCACAAACTTCGTAGAATGCATGCGATCATCAATGATATAGAAATTATACCCCTTATAATCTTTCTGTCATCCTCTGTACTATCATTCGCATGAATGAATACGATGTGCACAAATATAGAAACCTGTGTGGAGTTGTAATATTGTGATTACACCTCATGCTGTGGCTGTAGACTGTAGTTCTCTACAAAGTTGATGACTGAAATAATGCTACCAACCAAAGATGTGTCCTTGCATAACTTAAATTGCAAGTCCAGCCATCAAGCTCTATGGGCATGTCTTGCATACTCATACACTATGCTGTCACGAAATATAGGCATAAACTGATACAATGGAATCTTTTCAATAACCAATTCACACCCCTTTGCTTATTTACCATCTTTTGCATTGTATGCCACTATTTTATACTTGCCAAACTTTACTAGTTCATTTCCAGCCGCATGTGTTCTTTCCATATGTTCACATATTGGCAAAAGTTGCAAGCCACCGTAATGATGACATGTGCCATCTAAGCATAATTTCTTGTAGAATATTTGACCTTCCTCTCTTTCACATAAAATTCTTGATATGAAGTCTCTTGAAGATGTTGGTGGGGCACGTATGGCACAACCCTGCAAAACATTGTTAGTATGCAAATCTAAACATATAGACCTATAAACATCAAAATGGTTAGAAAATTCAATATATAATCTACAACAACAAGTAGTGCATGTGTGATTTATCTTGACATAGAAAGGTTTTAGCATTTCAAAATATCTTTGACAAATTTTAATTTGAGGATACTTCTCTAGAAATTTACCATAAAACTGTGTTTGAGTCTCATCCAAAAAATGCTTTGGATGTGGCTCACGGTTTCGACTACCGATTCTCCTTCTTACCACATCCCTTTGATTCAGAGATACCCTTGTGTAATTCTTCCAAAAGTCTTCAATTAGTGATCTCATTGCTTCAACAATTGGCTTATCTTTTCATGGTAGTCTCCCCGAGAACACCCATAATTCATTGGTATTAGTGTCCTCAATTCTTTGGCATCTTCCAATGGCTCTTGATAAAGTTTTCCTATTAACTCTAATTCTTGACTTGTCTTTCTAATGAGATGAGCTTTCCTCGTTTGACTACTTACTATAGTCGATGTTATCACACGGTGTGTTGCATTTCTATCTTTTGTGCATGAGGTGTTACCCACACTCTCATACACACTCATTAGATTCTTGACAATAGATTTTTCACTTGAAGCCTCTGATGTTCTCAACCCAAGAATCTTCATGATGGACCTATACTTTATACTTCACATCATTTCAACGAATAGTTGACATCTTGCAGTCTCATTTAACTTTTCAAAGAACAATCTCTAAATCTTATGAGCATATCTTCTACAAGTGCATTTTGGAAATTTACCTTCCATTGGCTACAAAATATTCTCATCAATATCAATCAAATACTTAGGCTTTCTATAGAAAATTCTAGGTGGTGTTAAGTTAAGTAAATTCATCTCAACATTAGGAATTTCATCAATATTTAAATGAGATGGGCTAGATGGTATACCTTCGATCAAAGATGGAATAGATGACATACCTTGAGGTTGAGGTGGGAATGATGGCGTACCTCCTTCATCACATGTGAGTGATGATGTACTATCAACTTGAGATGTGGTAGATGGTGTCCCTACTGTTAGACTTAAGGCCCAGAATTGAGAGGGGGGGTGAATTAGTTGTGCAAAACTTTCTTTCTATTAAACACTTAATTCCACTTTGCAATTTAGCACATTAACAATAAATCAATCATGGAAACATAATGCAACAAATCAAGAGCAGAAACACATCAACACATGAGACACCAAGATTTTGACGTGGAAAACCCGGTTAAGGGAAAAACCATGGGGTGATTAACCCAAGAATGTATTTTTTGTTAGAAGAATAGAAAGAACAAAATGGCACATGCCAATTAGGGCTCATGCTCGAGCACACTGCTCACAAGAGGCTCACTGCCTACAAGAGACACACTGTTTACAAACAAAATAAGTATCACCTACTTGAATTGGAAAATAGCATCTTCACCATGCTTGAATCAATTCCATTAATCTCAATACTTCTACTTTGCCTTTCGCTCTCCTCCTCGCTACCACACACTCATCTCCAAAGAGGACAACTTTAAAATGACTTTGCATCCCTTATTTATACAAGGCATCAACTTAGGAATGATCATCTAAGTCAGAAAACATCCACAATAACATCCGCAAGATGTATAACTCATCCGGTAGACCTATTTTAGGAAGAACACCATCATCTGGAACCTCAAGAACACAGTTTGTCATCATTGTCATAAAGGAATAGATGCTTGCGGACCTTCAAACCATGAACCAATCTAGTTGACACTCCATAAAGACTTCCTCAACACTCCCTCAAATCTGCAGAACATTATAATGCAATTCTGAATCTCACCAGACCTATTTGTCTCACTCTGTCACCACTGAACACCTGCCAGAACCGGTTTTACTTAAATAGCCACAACTTCTTCAGATCTTCATTTGGACCTCTAAAAACTCTACTAGACTACCTTAAGACACATATCTACAAACCTTTTAAATCGTATCCTCTGATCCTCATCCTATCGTGGACTTTTACCTTACTGTCTTCCTTGTTCTTCTCTATTCCTGATTGAGACTAATTTTCTCAATATCCTTAGCACACAGCTCATCCAATCCTTATTATTAATGCAACAGGAGTATGTTGACATCAATGACAACACCAGTTAGACCCATACTTGCAACAATCTTGCCCTTTGTCATTGATGGCAACATATGATGTGAAAAACTGTTTTAACCATCAAGACAAGAACTTCTCCTTACTGTCACAACTCCCCCTATCAGCAACAACCATTCACATGTCTTCTCTCCCTTAACTGCTCCCCCTTTGATCAGAAACCACTTATTTTTCACATGTCTTCTCTCCCTCTTTGACATCAATGGCAAAGGGCACATACTTGCAATTTTAACACTTCAGAATCATACCTACTGCTCCCCCTGAGTAGCAGCTCCCCATCAACAATCCGGATCACAAGATATGATTGTGATAACCACCGGACTGATGCACCTCAGTGCACCTTAGTTCATCACCAGAGGGGCAATGACCCCTAGCTTCTCCCTGAGATACTCAAAAGAGTCCTTAGGTAGAGGTTTAGTAAAGATGTCTGCAATCTGATCCTTGGAAGGCACAAACTCCAATCTGACTTCATTCTTGTTCACTTGCTCTCTCAAAAAGTGAAACTTGATGGATATATTCTTAGTCTTTGAATGCAACACCAGATTCTTAGATATATTTATTGCACCTGAATTATCACAGAAGATTGTGATAGGTTCCTCATACTCTACTTTGATATCTCTTAGCATCTGCTTCATCCACGAAACATGAGTGCAACTACCTACTGCTGCAATATATTCTACTTTAGTTGTAGACATAGATATTGCCTCTTGTTTCTTGCTTAGCCAAGAAACCAATCTCTTCCCCAAAAAGAATGCTCCACCACTGGTACTCTTCTAGTCATCCACATCTCTTGCCCAATCTGCATCTGTATATGCATGAAGAGAGAAATCATGATCTCTAGGATACCACAAACCATACTCAACCGTCCCTTTTAGATATCTAAAAAACCTCTTGATTGCCATGACATGAGATTCTCTAGGATCAACCTAGAATCTAGCAACAAGACCAACAGCTTGCATAATGTCTGGTCTAGTTTGAGTGAGATACAATAATCCTCCAATCATTGACCTATACTTTGTCTGATCAGTCTTAGGAGAATCATCATCTTTGCTCAATTTACATCCAGTTGTCATGGGAGTATTCATTGGTATTGAGTCTTCCATCCCAAATTTCTTCAACAATTTTTTCACATATTTGGTTTGAGAAATGAAGATTCCTTTATTTGTTTGTGTGATTTGCAGACCCAAGAAGAAATTCATTTCACCAAGCATGGACATCTCAAACTAACTTTTCATTTGATTTGCAAAAGTTTTACACATACTATCTCTTCCTCCAAAAATGATATCATCAACAAATACTTCAACAATCAAGATATTTTCATGATCAATTTTGAAATACAAATTACTGTCAGTAGTACCTTTGTTGAAACTAATCTTTAAAAGATGCTTATCCAATCTTTCATACCAGGCTCTTGGGGCTTGCTTTAGTCCATACAGTGCCTTTTTCAACTTGCAGACCATATCACCATGATCAGATAATTGAAATCCATCCGGTTGCTCAATGTACACTTCTTCTTCCAAGTCACCATTCAGAAAGGCAGACTTGACATCCATCTGATACACTTTGAAATCTTTGAATGCAGAAAATGCAAGAAATAGTCTGACTACTTCAATTCTTGCCACCAGGCAAAGATTTCTGCAAAATCAATTCCTTCTATTTGAGAGTAACCCTTGCAGACCAATCTGGCTTTATTTCTGATTACTTCACCAACTTCATTCAGTTTGTTCCGGAAGACCCATTTTGTTCCAATCACATTCTTGTTTCTAGGTCTGGGAAAAAGATCCCAAGTGTGATTTTTCTCTATTTGCACCAGCTCTTCCTCCATTGCTTTAGTCCAGTATTCATCATTGCAAGCTTCATTCACTGTCTTAAGTTCAATCTTTGAAATTAGACAATACTCTTCTGAATCTTGAGCAATTCTCCTTCTTGTTTATACTCCTTTGCTTTTATCACCTATCATCTGATCTTCAAAGTGGTTCAATTTTACATACCTGAGAATTTTGGCAATTTCTTGCACTTCTAATTCTTGATCAGGCTCATTGAAACTCACTTCTTCTTCCTGGTTTACCAGATTAGTTTGAATTTGACTAACAGATGAGGCTTGAGTTGTTAGACTTAGGGCACACAACTGAGAGGGGGGTGAATCAGTTGTGCCAAACTTTCTCTAATTTACACACTTAAATCTTCTTGGTGATTAGCAGTATATTAAACATGAAACATAATGCATTCAAATCAAAAGTAGAAACTCATCAACACATAAGACACCAAGATTTTGATGTGGAAAACCTGGTTAAGGGAAAAAACTATAGGGTGATTAACCCAAGAAAGTATTCTTTGTTAGAAGAATAGAAAGAACAAAATGGCACATGCCAATTAGGGCTCACTGCCCAAGCACATTGCTCACAAGAGGCTTACTGCCTACAAGAGACACACTGTCTACAAAGAAATAAGTATCACATACATGAACTGGAGAATAGCATCTTCACCATGCTTGAATCAGTTCCATTAAGCTCAATACTCCTGCTCTGCCTTTTGCTACTACACTCTCATCTCTACAAGACACACTTTGAAATGACTTCACAATCCCTTATTTATACATGACATCGACTTAGGAACAATCATCTAAGTCGGCAAACACCTACAAGAACATTTGCAAGACGTGTAATACATCTGGTTTGCCAGTCTCAGGAAGAACATCAACATTCGGTGGTTATTCTTCAAATACGAACTTTAACTTCAATGCGGACCACCAACATGAACTAGAAATGATCCACATATCACCACAAGCTTTCCTGAATCACCAAGAACATCCGCACTTTATCTGCTTACTAGAATCCTTCTCTCCTTCATCTGGAACCTTAGGAACATAGTCTATCATCACTGTCACAAAGGAATAGGTTCTTTCAGACCTTTAAACCACAAACCAATATACTTGACACTTCACAAGGACATCCTCAATACTTCCTCAAATCTGCAGAAGGGGATAATGCATTACCGGACCTCACTGGACCTATCCGTGTCACTCTGTCAACTCTGAACACCTGCCAGAGCCGGTTCTACTTGAGCGACCATAACTTCTTCATATCTTCATGTGGACCTCTAAAAACTTGACTGGATTATCTCAAGACTCATATATACAAACCCTTTAAACCGCATCCCTTGATCCTCGACCTATCTTGGAATTTTACCTTGTTGTCATCTCTGTTCTTCACTGTTCCTGATTGAGATTAATTTTCTCAATATCCTCAGCACATAGCTCATCCAATCCTTCTCATTAATGCAACATGAGTATGTTGACATCAATGACAACACTGCTTAGACCCATACTTGCAACAATCTCCCCCTTTGTCATTGATGGCAACATATGATGTGAAAAACCATCAAGACAAGAACTTCTCCTTGCTATCACAACTCCCCCTAACAACAACAACAACTATTCACATGTCTTCTCTTCCTTTACTGCTCCCCTTTGATCATCAACCACTTGTTTTTCACATGTCTTCTCTCCCCCTTTGACATCAATGGCAAAGGGCTCATACTTGCAACTCCAATACTTCAGAATCATACATGCTACTCCCCCTGAGTGGCAGCTCCCCATCATCAATCCGGATTACAAGATATGACTGTGATATCCACTGGACTGATGCACATCAGTGCATCCTAGTTCATCACCGGAGGGGCAATAACCCCTAACTTCTCCTTGAGATACTCAAAAGAGTCCTTGGGAAGAGGTTTAGAAAAATATCTGCAATTTGATCCTTGGAGGGCACAAACTCCAGTCTGACTTCATCCTTGTTCACTTGCTCTCTCAAAAAGTGAAACTTGATAGATATATGCTTAGTCTTAGAATGCAACACCAGATTCTTAGAAATATTTATTGCACTTGAATTATCACATAAAAGTGTGATAGTCTTCTCATACTCTACTTTAATATCTCTTAGCATCTGCTTCATCCATAAGACTTGAGTGCAACTACCTGCTGCTGCAATGTATTCTGCTTCAGTTGTAGACAGGGATATTGCCTCTTGTTTCTTGCTTAGCCAAGAAACCAATCTCTTTCCCACAAAGAAAGCTCCACCACTGGTACTCTTCCGGTCATCCACATCTCCTGCCCAATCTACATCTGTATATGCATGAAGAGAGAAATCATGATCTCTAGGATACCACAGACCATATTCCAACTGTGCCTTTTAGATATCTAAAGATCCTTTTGATTTCCATGACATGAGATTATCTGGGATCAGCCTAGAATCTCGCAACAAGACCAACAACCTGCATTATATTTGGTCTAGTTTGAGTGAGGTACAACAATCCTCCAATCATTGATCTGTACTTTGTCTGGTCTACCTTAGAAGAGTCATCATCTTTGCTCAACTTACATCCGATTTCCATGGGAGTATTCATTGGCTTTGAATCTTCCATTCCAAATTTCCTCAACAATTCTTTCACATATTTGGTTTGAGAAATAAAGATTCCTTTCTTTGTTTGAGTAATTTGCAGACCCAAGAAGAAATTTATTTCACCAAGTATTGACATCTCAAACTCACTTTTCATTTGATTTGCAAAAGTTTTACACATACTGTCTCTTCCTCCAAAGATGATATCATCAACAAATACTTCAACAATCAAGATGTTTTCATGATCAATTTTGAAATATAAGTTACTGTCAGCAGTACCTTTGTTGAAACTAATCTTCAAAAGATGTTTGTCCAATCTTTCATACCATGCTCTTCGGGCTTGCTTTAGTCCATACAGTGCCTTCTTCAACTTGCAGACCATATCACCATGCTCAGATAATTGAAATCCATCTGGTTGTTCAATGTACACTTCTTCTAAGTCACCATTCAAGAAAGCAGATTTGACATCCATCTGATACACCTTGAAATCCTTGAATGCAAGAAATAATCTGACTGCTTTAATTCTTGCCACCAGAGCAAAAGTTTCTTCAAAATCAATTCTTTCTATTTGAGAGTAGCCCTTGCAGACCAATCTGGCTTTATTTCTGATTACTTCACCAACTTCATTTAGTTTGTTCTGGAAGACCCATTTGGTTCCAATCACATTCTTGTTTCTAGGTCTGGGAACAAGATCCCAAGTGTGATTTTTCTCAATTTGCATCAACTCTTCCTCCATTGCTTTGGTCCAGTTTTCATCATTGGAGGCTTCATTTATTGTCTTAGGTTCAATCTTTGAAATCAGACAATATTCATCTAAATTTTGAGCAATTTTCCTTCTAGTTTGCACACCTTTGCTTTTGTCACCTATGATCTGATCTTCAGAGTGGTTCAGTCTTACATACCTTGGAACTTTAGGAGTTTCTTGCACTTCTGCTTCTTGATCAGGCTCATTCAAACCTATCTCTTTTTCCTGATTTACCAGATCAGTCTGAATCTAACTTTCATAAGGGGATTGAACTCCTTGAACCAGAACACTATTCTGATCATCTTCATCATATTCATAAAACCTTGAGGGTTTCTCTATTCCCTCATCAACCTTCACATTTGTACTTTCTATCATCTTTCTTAGTCTCTTGTTATAACACCGGTATGCTTTGCTTTGAGTAGAGTAACCCAAGAATATTCCTTCATCACTTCTAGCATCAAACTTGCCTAGATCTTCATCTCTTTTGATGTAACATTTTCTACCAAAGACTCTGAAATATCTTACAGTAGGAGTAATGCCAAATCAGAGTTCATAAGGGGTCTTACTGGTATTGCTTCTGATTTGAACTTGATTAAGAGTATAGACTGCAGTACTGATAGCTTCTCTCCAATAGATTTGAGGAACATTTGCTTCCATCATCATGGTCCTAGATGCTTCCTGGATGGTCCGGTTCTTTCTCTCCACTACTCAATTCTACTGTGGAGTCCTCGGAGCAGATAACTGTCTCTTAATTCCATGTTTCTCATAGAACTCTATGAACTCACCGGATGTGAATTCTCCACCTCTATCAGACCTCATACATTTCAACTTTATTCCTATTTCATTTTCTACCATAGCCTTGAATATTTTGAATTTCTCAAGAGCTTCTGATTTCTCCTTTAGAAAGGTTACCCACATCATCCGAGAATAGTCATCAATTAGCAACATGAAGTATCTATCACCTTGAATACTCCTGGTTCTTGCCGGACCACAAAGATCAGTGTGAACTAAGTCCAATAATCTGATAGAAGACAATTCCTTACTTTTGAATGTGACTTTGTTCAGCTTACCCAACTGACATTCCTTGCACAAGCTATTAGTAGGTTTCACCAATTTTGGAAGATCTCTTACAGCCTGAGTATTACTTATCTTGATGATATTATCAAAATTCACATGACACATCTTGCTATGCCATAACCAACTCTGATCAACTTGAACCAATAAGTAGATTTTACCAGCACCAACCAAATGGAAGATATTACCTTTAGTTTGAGTACCGGATGCAATCTCTGTTCTGAAACTTTCAAAGATTTTGCATTTTCCATCCTTGAATTGGAGATCATAGCCTTTGTCCACCAACTGTCCAACACTGAGAAGATTGTGCTTCAAACCTTCAACATACAGTACATTACCAGTTTTGTTTCTTCCATCAAAAGAAATAGTTCCTCTACCTCTGATTCTACCAGCAAAATTGTCACCAAACTTTACCACTCCTCCTTCATACCTTTCCAAGTCTACAAACTTATTTTTGTCACCTGTCATATGGTGAGAGCATCCACTGTCAATGACCCAATCATCCTTCTCTTCAATTTTGGCAGCCAAAGCTTTTTCCACAGTCTTAAGATTGACAGATACAGAGGACATTGGATCTTCTTCCTTGATGGCAATGAACACCCATTCATTTCCGGATTTGTTTCCTATCTCTGATTCATCATTTGTTACTCCTTCATTATCATCATCTTCATGTACATAGTAACAGTTCTTTTGGAACCTTGGCTTGTTAGGATTTTGCCTTGAAAATCTTTCCGGACACCTTGAGGCAAAATGACCAATCTTATTGCAGTTAAAACACTTAAAAGGTAATTTTCCTTCATACTTACCGGATCTTTTTGGTAGCCTCTTTGCAATAAGGGCTTCAAGTTGAACAGTTTCTACTTCTTCTTCCAAATCTTTTCTTGCTTTTTCATACCATGAAAATTTCCTTGGAGAATTCTCTCTCGGATCAAGCCTTTGTTTACCTTTAACAGAGGCACTAGCTTTGAATACAGATTCAGTCTTGGGGGGGTCGTTTCCAAACTCTGTCATTTCGAATGCAGCCAATTTCTCAGCCAATTGATCTCTTGTGACAATTGTATGGGTTTTGAATTCTTCAGTGGCAACAGCCTTGATTTTGTAAGAAGCAGGGAGGGATTGAGAATTTTACCAACAATCTCATTTTCATCCAAGACACCACTAGCATTTCTAATTCCAGAAACCAACTCATTCACTCTTGGCATAAAAGTGGTAATATTTTCATCATCTCTCATCTTCAATTTTTCAAATTTCCCTTTTAGACTCTGTAACCTTGCACATTTAACATACTGGTCTCCTTCATGCAAAAGTTCCAGTTTATTCCAAATCTTAAAGGTAGTTGGTAGGTCAATAACATTTGAGAGCTCTGAGTCAAATAATGTACTTATAAGAGCCTCTTTGGTCCGCAGATTGTTTTCAGCATCTGTGATTTCATTTAGGGTTGTCGGACCACCCTGTGGAGGTACATATGCTTTTGTAACCATGGACTAGTACGCCATTCCCATACACTACAAGTGACATTTCATCTGACCTTTCCAAAGAGCAAAGTTGGTTCCATCAAACTTCGGACTATCCTTCTTGTTAGATAACATCCTGGATCTCCTCAAGCGGTTAAGCTCCTTTTAGAGGAACTTGGCTCTGATACCAATTGTTAGACTTAGGGCACACAACTGAGAGGGGGGGTGAATCAGTTGTGCCAAACTTTCTCCAATTTACACACTTAAATCTTCTTGGTGATTAGCAGTATATTAAACATGAAACATAATGCATTCAAATCAAAAGCAAAAACTCATCAACACATAAGACACCAAGATTTTGATGTGGAAAACCTAGTTAAGGGAAAAAACTACAGGGTGATTAACCCAAGAAAGTATTCTCTGTTAGAAGAATAGAAAGAACAAAATGGCACATGCCAATTAGGGCTCATTGCCCGAGCACACTGCTCACAAGAGGCTCACTTCCTACAAGAGACACACTGTCTACAAAGAAATAAGTATCACATACATGAACTGGAGAATAGCATCTTCACCCTGCTTGAATCAGTTCCATTAAGCTTAATACTCTTGCTCTGCCTTTTGCTACTACACTCTCATCTCCACAAGACACACTTTGAAATGACTTCACAATCCCTTATTTATACACGACATCGACTTAGGAACAATTATCTAAGTTGGAAAACACCTACAAGAACATCCGCAAGACGTGTAATACATCCGGTCAGCCAGTCTCAGGAAGAACACCAACATCCGGGGGTTATTCTTCAAATACGAACTTTAACTTCAATGCGGACCACCAACATGAACTGGAAATGATCCACAGATCACCACAAAATTTCTTGAATCACCAAGAACATCCGCACTTCATCTGCTTACTGGAATCCTTCTCTCCTTCATCTGGAACCTTAGGAACACAGTCTATCATCACTGTCACAAAGGAATAGGTTCTTCCGGACCTTCAAACCACAAACCAATATACTTGATACTTCACAAGGATGTCCTCAATACTTCCTCAAATCCTCAGAAGGGGATAATGCATTACCGCACCTCACCGGACCTATCTGTGTCACTCTGTCACCTCTGAACACCTACCGGAGCTGGTTCTACTTGAGCGACCATAACTTCTTCATATCTTCATGCGGACCTCTAAAAATTTGACTGGATTATCTCAAGACTCATATATACAAACCCTTTAAACTGCATCCCTGATCCTTAACCTATCTTGGAATTTTACCTTGTTGTCATCTCTATTCTTCACTGTTCCTGATTGAGACTAACTTTCTCAATATCCTCAGCACACAGCTCATCCAATCCTTGTCATTAATGCAACATGAGTATGTTGACATCAATGACAACACTGGTTAGACCCATACTTGCAACATGAGTTTATTGAGTCATAACACCATTCAGATCACCTTCATCATATTCATAAAACCTTGAAGGCTTCTCAATTCCTTCATCAACCTTCACATTTGTACTTTCTATCATCTTTCTCAGTCTTTTGTTATAGCACCGGTATGCTTTGCTTTGAGTAGAGTAACCTAAGAATATTCCTTCATCACTTCTAGCATCAAACTTTCCTAGATCTTCATCTATTTTAATGTAACATTTGCTACCAAAAACTCTAAAATATCTCACAGTAGGAGTGATGCCAAACCAAAGTTCATAAGGAGTCTTACCAGTATTGCTTCTGATTTGAACTCGATTGAGAGTATAGACTGCAGTGCTGACAGCTTCTCTCCAATAGATGTGAGGAACATTTGCTTCCATCATCATGGTCCTAGAAGCTTCCTAGATGGTCCAGTTCTTTCTCTCCACCACTCCATTCTACCGTGGAGTCCTAGGAGCAGACAACTATCTCTTTATTCCATGTTTCTCACAGAACTCTAAAAATTCACTGGATGTGAATTCTCCACCTCTATCAGACCTCGGACATTTCAATTTTAATCTGGTTTCATTTTCTACCATAGCCTTGAATATTTTGAATTTCTTAAAGGCTTCTAATTTCTCTTTAAGAAAAGTCACCCACATTATCCGGGAGTAGTCATCAATTAGTAACATGAAGTATCTATCACCTTGCATACTCCTGATTCTTGCTGGACCACAAAGATCAGTATGAACTAAGTCCAATAATCCGGTAGAAGATAGTTCCTTACTCTTAAATGAGACTCTACTTAGCTTCCCCAACTGACATTCCTTGCACAAGATATTAGTAGGTTTCACCAATTTTGGAAGATCTCTTATAGCCTGAGTATTGCTTATCTTGATAATATTATCAAAATTCACATGACACATTCTCCTATGCCATAACCAACTCTGATCAACTTGAACAAATAAACAACTTTTACCAGTACCAACCAAGTGTCAGATATTACCTTTAGTTTGGGTACCGGATGCAATCTCTGTTCCAGAGCTTTCAAAGATCTTGGATTTTCCATCTTTGAACTAGAGATCATAGCCTTTGTCCACCAACTGTCCAACACTGAGAAGATTGTGCTTCAATCCTTCAACATATAGTACATTACCGATTTTGTTTCTTCCATCAAAAGAAATAGTTCCTCTACCTCTGATTCTACCAGCAAAATTATCACCAAACTTTACTACTCCTCCTTCATACCTTTCCAAAACTACAAACTTATTTTTGTCACCTGTCATATGGTGAGAGAATCCACTGTCAATGACCCAATCATCCTTTTCTTCAACTTGGGCAGCCAGAGCTCTTTCTACAACTTTATGATTGACAGATTCAAAGGATATTGGTTCTTCTTCCTTGATGGCAATAAACACCCATTCATTTCCAGATTTGTTTCCTGTCTTTGATTCATCATCTGTTACTCCTTCATTGTCATCTTCTTCATGAACATAGTAACAATTCTTTTGGAACCTTGATCTGTTAGGATTTGCCCTTGAAAATCTTTCTGGACATATTGAGGCAAAATGACCAATCTTATTGTAGTTAAAACACTTAAAAGGCAATTTCCCTTCATACTTACCGGGTCCTCTTGGCAGTCTCTTTGCAATAAGGGCTTCAAGTTGAGAAGTTTCTACTTCTTCTTCTTCTAGGTCTTTTCTTGCTTTTTCATACCATGATAGTTTCCTTGAAGAGTTCTCTCCTAGATCAAACCTTTGTTTACCTTTTACAGAGGCACTGGCTTTGAATGTAGATTCAGTCTTGGAGGGATCATCTCTAAACTTGGTCATTTCAAACGCAGCCAATTTGCCAGCCAATTGATCTCTTGTGACAGTTGTATGGGCTCTGAATTCATCAATGGCAACAACCTTAATTTTGTAAGAGGCAGGAAGGGATCTGAGAATTTTGCCAACAATCTCATTTTCATCCAAGACTCCACCTGCATTTCTAATTCCACAGACAAGCTCATTTACTCTTGGCATAAAGGTAGTAATATTTTCATCATCTCTCATCTTCAGGTTTTCAAATTTCCCTTTTAGACTCTGTAACCTTGCACATTTAACATACTAGTCTCCTTCATGCAAAAGTTTCAATTTTTTCCAAATCTCATAAGCAGTGGGTAGGTCAATAACATTTGAGAGCTCTGAATCAGATAAAGTGCTTAGAAGAGCTTCTATAGTCCGCAGATTGTTTTCTGCATCTGTGATTTCATTTGGAGCTTTCGGACCACCCTGTGGAGGTGTATACTGTGTTGTAGCCATGGTCCAGTAAACCCTTCCCATACATTGCAAGTGACATTTCATCCGACCTTTCCATAGACTAAAATTGGTTCCATCAAACTTCAGACTATCCTTCTTGTAGGACGACATCCTAGATCTCCTCAAGTAGTTAAGCTCCTTTTAGAGGAACTTGGCTCTGATACCAATTGTTAGACTTAAGGCCCACAACTAAGAGGGGGGGTGAATCAGTTGTGTAAAACTTTCTTTCTGTTAAACACTTAATTCCACTTTGCAATTCAGCAGCTTAACAATAAATCAATCATGGAAACATAATGCAACAAATCAAGAGCAAAAACATATCAACACATGAGACACCAAGATTTTGACATGGAAAACCCGGTTAAGGGAAAAACTACGGGGTGATTAACCCAAGAATGTATTCTTTGTTAGAAGAATAGAAAGAACAAAATGGCACATGCCAATTAGGGCTCACTGCCCGAGCACACTACTCACAAGAGGCTCACTGCCTATAAGAGACACACTGTCTACAAAGAAATAAGTATCACCTACTTGAACTGGAAAATAGCATCTTCACCATGCTTGAATCAGTTCCATTAAGCTCAATACTTCTACTATGCCTTTCGCTCTCCTCCTTTCTACCACACACTCATCTCCAAAAAGGACAACTTCAAAATGACTTCGTAATCCCTTATTTATACAAGGCATCAACTTAGGAATGATCATCTAAGTTGGCAAACATCCACAATAACATCCGCAAGATGTATAACTCATTCGGTCAGCCTGTTTTAGGAAAAATACCATCATCCAGAACCTCAAGAACACAGTCTGTCATCACTATCACAAAGGAATAGATGCTTGTAGACCTTCAAACCATGAACCAATCTAGTTGACACTCCACAAAGACTTCTTCAGCACTCCCTCAAATCCGCAGAACATTATAATGCAATTCCGGATCTCACTGGACCTATCTATCTCATTTTGTCACCACTGAACACATGCTAGAACTGGTTTTACTTAAATAGCCATAACTTCTTCAAATCTTCATGCAGACCTCTAAAAACTCTAGTAGACTACCTTAAGACACATATCTACAAACCCTTTAAACTGCATCCTTTGATCCTTATCGTATCGTGGACTTTACCTTACTGTCTTCCCTATTCTTCTCTATTCCTGATTGAGACTAATTTTCAAAATATCCTCAGCACACAGCTCATCCAATCCTTATTATTGATGCAACAAGAGTATGTTGACATCAATGACAACACCGGTTAGGCCCATACTTGCAACACCTACATGTTGACTTGCGGTAGAGGACGTGTCTCCAACTATGGTATTCAAATCTCTCATAGCATGAAGTTTTTGCATTCATTCTCTTTGTGCCGCCAATACCATATCTCTTTGTGATGATTGTGCTTCCTCTTCAATTGGCATGTCTTCATTTATCATGTCGAATTTCCTCTTCTCACGAAGTTCCCTCATAGCCGATGCTTTCTTTGCATTCTTAGCTTCTATCTCTTCATGTGTTCATTTAATTCTTGATCGTTTCCTCGGCATGACAGAGAATTTGTCTGTATCATGATAAAGAGACCAATATTAGTTCCTAAGAAATGAATCCATACAAATAACTAAAATATATGTCATTCAACCCTTCATAGTAAATGTACATACAATCATCATGTGAAAGAGTAAATGTCACTCAACCAAAATAGGTACAAAGCATACAAAGCAAATTATTGCAGCCATACAAAGCATTATTGCACAATGTTATTGCAGCCATACAAACCTCTAGACTTGAGTAAGCATTTAGAATGGTTGTGTCTAAGTTCTTGAGGGATAAGAAGACCTCTAGTAGCCTTGTTAGGTTTTGAAGTATTGAAGACCCTCTTTGTGCCTTTGTATAGGGAGATTGCTTGAGAGGAAAGCTTATGAAATTTGAAGAAACTATTGGTATGATCCCTTTGGATTAAGTTGAACCCTACCTCTGCATCACATACCTAGAATTGTCATAAAAATAATTAGACTAATCTTTGTAATTTAGGGTATTGAATGGTATATAGTTGATCAAGGTAACCATCATCATGTGCTAACAAAGGACAATTACAAAATTTTGAAATATTGTTGTTTCATGTGCATGTACAAATCATCATGAATAGGTGCATAAAGAATGTCCTAGCCCAAGATATGTGCATACAAATCATCATGTCATGTGCATACTTGTATGATCTTGGCACCTATTCATTTGTATTTTAACTTGTTAATATGACAAGATAATAGTGGGATTGTATTTTTATTATGTTGTAAGGATTTATTCTTGTATAGTTTGACATCATGGTATGTTAAGGTCTATTTATTACACATAATCATTAAAGAGCTCAAGTGTAGAAAATATACATGGCATCATGTGAGATTGTAGGCTGCTTTCTTGATTGGGAATGTGTCTATTTTAAACATGTATGATAAAGCATGATAAAGTAATTCAAATAGAATTAAGGAAAATGTAAAAAACATGCATGTAAAGACTTGACATACCTAAAAAATGGAGATTCGAATGGAGAGAGTACCCAATTATGTAGTGTTTTTTTCTTCTTGCATTAAACTCCTCAACAATTTGAGTTTTTCACCACTTGCTTCCTTTTCAATGTTAAATTGAATAACACTCAAATATAATTAGTAAAAACAATACTATTAACCAATCTATAATGTTAAATTCCTAAAATTGAATCACAATTAACATTGTAACACTACAAATATTGAAACTTGAATAGATATATATCAAATTTGGTGTGAAAACTACGTTATTTCCTCCTTCTCAAGTTGGCAAAGCAGAAAAGGTGGTGGAAAGATCATGCAAAGGTGATAGAATGTGTAAAATGTGCATGTGAACTTCCCAACAGCATGAAAGCACTTCTTTTTTGTCGAAACACACACATAATCAGCATGAAAATAGAGCATGTGGGCTTGGATCATGGGGGCCAACACTTTTTATCGTTTCTATAGCAGGAAAAAATGTGAGCACATTTTGTCTTGCTATAGATTGATCCATAAATATTTGTGCCTATCTCACCTTTGATAGCACCTTTACAATATCTCACCTCTAGTTCCATTGGCTCATGTTCTATATCTCACTTATCTCTCCCCCTCACCTCTCTACCTCTCCCCTCTCTATGTCTCTCAGTTGCTCCTTGTTTACCTCTCCATCCATCCTTAGCCATCTAGGTCTCACTTAATCCTAAACCCTAAGGCTAGTTATCCCTATTCCTAAACCCTCAACGGGCTTGATACTATACCTTAAACCCTAATCCCTTATCCCTAAACCCTCCAACCCTATCCCTAATCCTTATACCCTCAAACTCTACTTTAACCCTAATCCCTCAACCCTCAACCCTATCCCTAAACCCTTGACCCTAGAACCTCAACTCTCAACCCTCAACATCAAACCCTAATCCCTCAACCCTTAACTCTAGTCCCTCGACCCTCAACCTTATCCCTAAACCCTAAACCCTAAAACCTCAACCCTCAAGCCTCAACCCTCAACGCCAAATCCTAATCCCTCAACCCTTCACTCTAATCCCTCAACCCTAAACCCTATCCCTAAACCCTCAACACTATACCTTAAACCCTAATCCCTCAACCCTCAACCCTAATCCCTCATCCTTAAACCCTAAACACTATCCCTATTCCTAAACCCTCAATGGGCTCGATACTATACCTTAAACCCTAATCCCTTATCCCTAAACCCTCCAACCCTATCCCTAATCCTTATACCCTCGATACTCTACTTTAACCCTAATCCCTCGACCCTCAACCCTATCCCTAAACCCTCAACCCTCGAACCTCAACACTCAACCCTCAATGTCAAACCCTAATCCCTCAACCCTTAACTCTAATCCCTTGACCCTCAACCCTATCCCTAAACCCTAAACCCTAAAACCTCAACCCTCAACCCTCAACATCAAATCCTAATCCCTCAACCCTTCACTCTAATCCCTCAACCCTAAAACCTATCCCTAAACCCTTAACACTATACCTTAAACCCTAATCCCTCAACCCTAAACCCTAAACCCTAATCCCTCAACCCTTAACCCTAATCCCTCAACTCTCAACTCTAATCCCTCATCCCTAAACTCTAAATGCTATCCCTATTCCTAAACCCTCAACGGGCTCGATACTATACCTTAAACCCTAATCCCTTATCCCTAAACCCTCCAACCCTATCCCTAATCCTTATACCCTCGACACTGTACTTTAACCCTTATCCCTCGACCCTCATCCCTATCCCTAAACCCTCAACCCTTGAACCTCAACACTCAACCTCAATGTCAAACCCTAATCCCTTAACCCTTAACTCTAATCCCTTGACCCTCAACCCTATCCCTAAACTCTCAACCCTAAAACCTCAACCCTCAACCCTCAATGTCAAACCCTAATCCCTCAACCCTTAACTCTAATCCCTCAACCCTAAACCCTAAACCCCATCCCTAAGCCCTAATCTGTCAACCCTCAACCCTAATCCATCAACCTCAACCCTAATCCCTCATCCCTAAACCCTAAACACTATCCCTATTCCTAAACCCTCAACATGCTTGATACTATACCTTAAACCCTAATACCTTATCCCTAAACCCTCCAACCCTATCCCTAATCCTTATACCCTTGACACTCTACTTTAACCCTAATCCCTCAACCCTCAACCCTATCCCTAAACCCTCAACCCTTGAACCTCAACCCTCAACCCTCAACGTCAAACCCTAATCCCTCAACCCTTAATTCTAATCCCTTGACCCTCAACCCTATCCCTAAACCATCAACCCTAAAACCTCAACCCTCAACCCTCAATGTCAAACCCTAATCCCTCAACCCTTAACTCTAATCTCTCAACTCTAAACCCTATCCCTAAACCCTCAACACTATACCTTAAACCCTAATCTGTCAACCCTAAACCCTAAACCCTATCCCTAAGCCCTAACTTGTCAACCCTCAACCCTAATCCATCAATCCTCAACCCTAATCCCTCATCCCTAAACCCTAAACACTATCTCTATTCCTAAACCCTCAACGGGCTCGATACTATCCCTCAACCCTTAACCCTTAAAACTTGAATCCTAAAACCTATCCCTACACCCTCGACACTCAACACTATATCTTAAACCCTAATTCCTTAACTCTCATCCCTAAAGCCTCAACCCTAAATCCTTAAACCTTCAACCCTAAACCCTATCCCTAATCCCTCTACCCTCGACACTCTACTTTAACCCTAATCCCTTGACCATCAACCCTATCCCTAAACCCTCAACCCTCAACCCTCAACCCTCAACTCTCAACATTAAACCCTAATTCATTAACCCTAAACCCTAATCCCTCAAACCTAAACCCCATCCCTAAACCATCAACCCTCAACACTATATCTTAAACCCTAATCCCTATCCCTCAACCCTTAACCCTTAAAACTTAAACCCTATCCATACACCCTCAACACTCAACACTATATCTTAAGCCTTAAACCCTCATCCCTAAAGCCTCAACCCTCAATCCTTAAACCTTCAACCCTAAACCCTATCCCTAATCCCTCTACCCTCGACACTCTAACCCTAACCTTGACATTAAATGCTAATCCGTCAACCCTAAAACCCCATCAACCCTAAACCCTATCCCTAAACCCTAAACCCTCAACACTATACCTTAAACCCTAAACCATCAACACTAAAACCTAATCCCTCAAGCATCAACCCTAAACCCTATCACTAAAGCCTCAACCCTCGACACTATACCTTAAACCCTAATCCCTCAACCCTCAACCCTAATCCCTCATCCCTAAACCCTAAATGCTATCCCTATTCCTAAACCCTCAACCCTCGACACTATACCTTAAACCCTAATCCCTTATCCCTAAACCCTAAACCCTATCCCTCAACCCTCAACCCTTAAAACTTAAACCCTAAAACCTATCCATAAACCCTCGACACTCAACACTATATCTTAAACCCCAATCCCTTAACCCTCAGCCCTAAAGCCTCAACCCTCAATCGTTAAACCTTCAACCCTAAACCCTATCCCTAATCCCTCTACCCTCAACACTCTACTTTAACCCTAATCCCTTGACCATCAAACCTATCCCTAAACTCTCAACCCTCAATCCTCAACTCTCAACATTAAACCCTAATCTGTCAACCCTAAACCCTAATCCCTCAACCCTAAACCCTATTCCTAAACCCTCAACCCTCAACAATATTACTTAAAGCCTAATCCATCAACCCTAAACCATAATCCCTCAACCCTAAACCCTATCCCTAAACCCTCAACCCTCAACACTATTCCTTAAACCCTAATCCCTCAACTCTAAACCCTAATCCCTCAACCCTAAACCCTATCCTTAAACACTCAACCCTCAACAAGTTATACCTTAAACCTTAATCATTCAACCCTCAACCCTCAACCCTAATCCCTCATCCCTAAACTCTAAATGCTATCCCTATTCCTAAGCCCTCAACCCAAGGCACTATACCTTAAACCCTAATCCCTTACCCCTAAACCTTAAACCATATCCCTCAACCCTTAACCCTTAACCCTTAAACCCTAAAACCTATCCCTAAACCATCAACCCTATACCCTCAACAATATACTTAAGCCCTAATCCCTCAATCATCAACCCTATACCTTAAACTTGAAGCCTACACCCTCAAACCCTCATCCCTAGACCATATAACCTCACCCTTATATCCTAAACCTCAAATATTGTGTCTCAACCCTATACTTAAATTAAACCTAAACCATACGTGCTCTCAACCCAAGTCACCCTATGCCTTATATACCCTCAATCCATATCGTAAACCCTAAACCCTAATCCCCGTGCCTTACACACTTAATCTTATACACTCAACAACCTGAATATTAACCCTCAACTGTAATCCTCAACCCTCTACCCTCTACCCTCTAACTATTACTTAAACCCTAATCCCTCAACCCTCAACCCTCAAAACTATACAGGCTCAGGTCCTTATATACACTAAACCCAAAACACTTACATACATACATGCATACATGCATACCTACAAACATACATACATACAAAGATGCATACATACAAGCATGCATACATGTACATACATACAAGCATGCATACATACCTACAAGAATAGATATAAACATCCATGAAACATACTTATGAAATTTGAACATATCTCATTCAAAGGAAGACATAACGCGAGCTCGTTCTAACGCGCTCGCGTTGTGTCGAACTAGAAAAACATCGGCAAACATGCAAAAAAACAAAAAAAACACAACATAACGCACTCGCGTTATATTTTGCTTTGGGAATCCTAAGCCTTGGGCTTGGGATTTGATTTGGATTTCTAACCCAAAGGCTTGGAGTGCCTTTTCAACATCCATAGATGTGTTTTTGCAAATTCTACAAGATTTCACATAATTTTGTTTGTGCTAACCCTCAGATTTGCATGTGTTTCAAGGTCAAACAAATCAAACACCTAGGTAATGTTAGGCTTTCTCTTAGCTATTTAACGATGTAATTTTTTTCACATTTTGACAATGTTAAGCATTTCATCTTTAATTTCTTTTGTTTGTGTGTCCGGTTTTGGGCAAAAACCATTGTTTTGTCTTTTTTTCATTATAAATTAACCATTCATTGAAATTTTAAAAAAAATGCATATTTAGAAACTAGACTCCATTCTACACATATTAAAAAAAAGAAAAAATGATTTTCAATTAGTTTTCAAAATTTATAGGGGTAGCACGGCCAAAATTCTATTTTTTAGGATGTGTCCACTTTGAAAATTAGTAAAAAATCAAATATTCATAAAAAAATTATCAGAAAAATCAGGCATAAACTACATGCTATTAGCTAATTTCTCACTGAAGTGATTTTAAAAATACCAAAAAGAAGTTAACCTTTGGAGGGAGCCACAAAACATGCTATGTTATGTTTTTTTGACAGAAACAACACCAATTTCTGTGGCTCCCTCTTTTATACCCCTTAATCTATACCATTTTAAAAAAATTTAGTAGTTTAGAAAGTAGACTCGGAGCACTATGAACATTGTTTTGGTTGCATCTCCAAATTTTGAGTGTAACTATGCTCAATTTCTCATACAAGGATAGCATTTCCTGATTTTAGAAAAAAAGTGGCCACTCAAGACCCCTTTTTGGCCCCCCATCTTCTTGCACTTACCCAGACATACCACTAAGTCATTCCAAGCAAGCTAGGACCTAGCTGTATTATCCTTGGGGCGGTCCTATCTTGGATAGAATACCTTTTCAAGAGAGGTGTGATCCCAACAATCATACCTACGTTGTTGTGTGCTAAAACCACCATCAATAGTTTTTACATATGGTCTCCTTGTTTGGCTGAGGCATGCACTTCAGATATATTGGTTATAGTGAGTGTTATGCTCTATAGGTGCATGATAGCATCTTTGGTTTCATTTGGTATCCTTGATTGGAATTACAGTGGACACACTTGTATCAATCTTTTTAGTTGGCATTATGTTAGATCCTGTATTATGAGACAATACAAAGACATATGGTCTATAGTTAATGGTTTGATCTTCCTTGACTTGTATATGAAAGGCAATTATGAAAGGCATATGGTCTACAGTTATGAAAGGCATATGACCTATATCTCAAAGCTTCCTTGTTGAGGTAATGGTCTGCAATCATCTATTAGTGCTATGAAATGTTATAAGGTTTCATTTTCATATGGTCTACACTCAAACAAATGTTCTATATGCTTTATAACCCTAAGTCTAAGTTCCTAAGACTCCCTTTGTAACCCTCAATTGCACGTCATATACTTTATTTCTATTTAGCAATTGATTGGCTAAGCAGGTTAAAAGTGACTTAAGTCACATTTTGAGGGTCTTCGGTCCGTTGAATGACCGACCCCGATCACCTAGGGTCACTGGTGTGCGAAGGTAACTCAAAGTGTTTTTATGCTTGTGGTGGGAGATAAGATTGAACAGTCGAAGATTGAAAATTTATTGGTGTGAATGCTTAGATCAATGATGGTCTTTTAAATGCTTTTTGGGAAGCCCAATGATCATTTGATTTTTCTAAATTTGACGGGATAATTTCTATATAAGGTAGAAAGTTTGATTTTTTATATTTTATTTAGATGACAGTGCGCTAGAGATTCTTATGGAGGAAAGTATTCAATGTATTTTTATGTTTTGACTGTTTCTAGGTGTTGTTGAAGCCTGTTGACTACATGCAGAAATGATGGTTAATTCAATTTTTGAAGAATATATTGATGGTTATGTGCATATGTGAAACATGAATGATAAGTACAATATGCAGAGTGATAGAGAATACGTTGCAGAGGTTTATTGAAGGTTGAATTATTGTTTAGAGATTTGTGCCAGGTATAGTATTTGATGTAGTATATGATTTTAATATCATTATTGTGATTCAAAAATTGAAGCTTGACAAATGTATAACTGAAAGAAAGATTGTTGAGTGAAGATAAAAGGAGAAATAAGGCTTTGTAATGAAGTGAACAGGGTAACTGCCTGAGTTATTTTTTTCTTTATATTCAATGTGTTGTTCACCAAATCATTGAGACTTTTTAAGTCAGCGAGACTTTCATTTTGCTAGTGAAGCACTCATAAGTCAATGAGACTTTGTAAAAGGTGATATTTTCATACTTAAGCTAGTGAGGCATTTTTGAGAGGTTTTTCTACCCAAGGAGGGTTTTCCTCTCTTATAATGTTTTGGGTCTTGATCTTATGTCTTGTGTGAATTCATTTTATTCTATATGGTTGAACATTTAGTTTTTAACCCATCTCTTTGATAAAGTTATTTGTCAAGTTTTGATAAGATCTAAGTATTGTCTTAGATACAACACTGAGTCACCCCCCTCTCAGTGTTGTTTGTACTTCTACATGAAAGTGACTGAAGTGCTCCCAATGGCCATGACTAGGTTGTCCCATGAGTCTGTCAGTGAACACAACAATGTTTGGCACCTTTCTTCTTCGTCCATCTTAACCCCAACCGAGGTCAACTGAGTCACCAACATATTGAATGTTTCTAGATGTTTAGAAATCTATCCACCTTCTTCCATTCTCAAGGAATACAACTTCTTCCTCAAGAAAATCTTATTTACTAGAGATATAGTTTGGTATATCTCATCCAACTTCTTCCAAAGCTTTTTTGAAGTGGATTCTTCATGGACATTTATTAGGATTGAATTTGCAAGACATATTCTAATGAGACCTTTAGCTTTTCTATCCATTACATCATATTTTGCAGCCAAAGATGGATCTATAGGCCTCTGGACATTTTCATCCACTGCATCCCATAGATCTCAATCAATCAACAGATCTTCCATCTTCAGCTTCCACATTTCAAAGTTCGTGCTAGAAAACTTCTCTACTTCAATCCTCCCAGATGTGCTCGCCATCTAAAAAATGCCTGCAACAGGATCACAAAGTATTCTCTGCACAAGCTCCCACTCAAACCTTCATTAGCACAAAAACCCAACAACCAACAACTAAAACCAAAGGTGACCAAGCTCTGATACCACTTGTAAGGAAGTTAAAATAGTGGAAACAACTTCCTATGCCAATCTTGAGGATAGATACTATGCAAAACTTTTAAAAACTAATCTAACAATCATAGAAATTCTAGAAGCACATTCAAAACATGAAATAAACAATGAAATACAAAACACCAAATATATGTGGGAAAAACCCTTTCAGGTGAAAAAGCTCACTCCAAAAGCTTGCTCAATGTATTCCAAATCTAACAACAAGATTACATACACTTGCAGAGCAAGTTTATTACATGACTATCACCAGTAAACAACTCTAGTAGAATTCCGATATCATTTTGGCAACATAACAGTACCTGCAAATTCACACACATACAAACTACTCCTCAAGCCTCCAATTTATAGACTTCTAGCTATACAAGAAACCATATGTGGTTTTACAAAACCATGTGCTTAACTTCTCAGCCAAGATTTAGTCTAAAAGTAAGCTCTCACGTCCAAAATGATATCCCCTATTTTTTACCCTTACAGTTGTCATAGAATCTGTCATAATACCTCTAAAAATAGTACTTCCATGATATACTACCATGTGGGCATCTCTTGACAACAAATATTTCACTTTTCAAGGCACCGACATGTGGCAAAAGTGCCAATTAAGAATTCAAGCACCCATGCTATATTATTTTGTGTTGGGAAATAAAGTGTCTCAACCTTTGCAATTTCCTAGCATTATTTATTTATTTGTATATTTATTTATTGCCTAATGTTGTAATTACTAACACATTCAGTTTGATCACATAGTTGAGGTGGCATGACAACATATCATCTTACTTGGAATGTGACTTGAATAGTCAAGTCAAACCTACATGGATTTGGGCGTCCCATTTGAGGTGGCACTAATATGCCATGTGTCAACATCTTGTGGTGTGTGGAAGATAATATTCTATATGACAGAATCTATGATGCGTAAGAGCCAAGTTTGGAGATTCCTATGACGAGTGATGACAAGTGTCGTTGAGTATCTTTGCATGAGGGAAAGGCATCTTTGGGTGCCCAAGTTGGGCTATGACATGTTGTAAGGGGAATATGCTATATTTAGCATTGTATGGCGGATTCTTGTACAACATGCAAGATTGTTGTATTGTAGAAATTTATGACAGTTGTAAGATGCGTAAGAGCATCTGTCATAGTCTATTTTTAGTAGTGGAGCACTTTATCTTGGGAAGTCAAATATGCCATGTTATGACAGATGTAAGAGGTGTATTTATAGCTTGGACAAGTGTCCTTTGATGTGGGAAAATGGCCATGTGGCCAAGGTAGACGCCTATCCCAAGATGCTTCTAGAATTTGCCTTGTATCTCTATAAAATGTGAAGTTTTGGAGTTGTAGTTGCATACTATTTTTATAGGTACTGTTATGCTACCGAAATCACTCCAGAAATGACATTTGAAGACTCTTAGAAGAACTTGCATTTCAAGTGTATTGTAAACCATTTTAGTTTTGATAATACATTGTGCATGTTTTAAAGTGTGGGGTTTTTTACTTGAAAATGTTTTCCCCACGATATATCTTCTGTGTGTGTGTGTGTGTGTGTGTGTGTCTACATTCTTTGTGTTTGTGTTTGCTGCTATAATATCTCTGATATATGTTTCATATTACTGCAACTATAAAGTTTAAAAAGAATTTGCATACTACTTTCCTCATTAGATCGATGTAGGAAGTGTGTTCCGCATACCTTGCTTCCTTTCATTTTGGAGCTAAATAAAAATAGTAACTAATTGTGGGAAAATATTAAATACAAAATAATGCTACGAGAAATATGCAAGGTCGAGACACATCTTTTCCCAACACTCTTAAGCATCAATAACCAACTTGATAAAAAGAAATCAACTACTTCAAAGATAATAAATATTCAATATTTAAATTCACAGGTAAAATTATTTAAAGATAAAGCAGCTAATGCATTTAGATTTTATAGTTGGACTCTTTCTCTAGTCCAACCTTTTTGAATTGTGATATATATAATTATCCACAAATTTTAATTTTAATGTTTGTTTACATCTTATAATAGATTATATAATGTAATCTAAAATATTGATATAAAAAGTAGTTATTTTTTAACTATTTTGTAAGTGAATTTAGAGCTCAACACTGAGTATCTTTCTGCGAAATTCAATAATATCTACAACTTTGTTTGTGTCTATGTATTTAGTATAAGGGGAGCTCTCTAAGCTTTAGTCCATGCATTTTTTGTTGGAGGATTATTTACAACCAATTCCTCAAAGTTTTCTGCATTATTCAGTTTGGAATTCAAATGTCTTGTTCTTGAGTCTGTAACTAGCTAACTAGCTACATGGTAGCCAATGACTGCAACAGCACCTCCATTAATTTCTCTGAGCTTTTCTTGTTCACTTCCCGATGTATACACCTTGTTTCATGCCCTGTTGCAGATTTTGTATGAAGTATTTATTGTCTTTTTAGTCTTTAATTGGCAACTAGCAAGTCTTTATAGAGGTCAAAATCCCTCTATCTTAAGAAGCACTTTTCTTCAATTATTGTTATTTTCTAACTTATCTTTACCCAGATCATGTATACAAGCAATTGGAGACTGGAGTCATTTGCATTCAAAATCGTTGTTCCCTCGGGAGATTGGGGTTTCCATGGCCTATAATTTAAAATTTAGTTTACAGCTCATCTTTTATTCTTTTGCCTAAAATCTTTTTTCTAATTTCTTTCCTAAACTCTCATTTTTTTAGATGCATTGCAATAATTTCTTTTATTAAATCCTGCATTTACAGACAATGTATAAAATTTGACTATGCTATCATTACATTATTTTCTTTGAGTTTTTGTAAATTGTGTGCACCTTATGTAGAGGGTTTGAGCATTGAAAATCTATCCCTAGATGCATGGTTCAAAACTCTTCAGTTTTTAGCTATCACGTTTTATCACTACTATTCTTTATTTACATTACACTAGAGTTTTGATAGCAACTCTATTGAATATGAACGTGTCATTGATAGGGAAAGCTTCTTTGTGATTGAGTTGGGTAATCTTTCTCCGCATGAAGACATATTTTGGGCATGTTCTCTATTTATAACCCAACAAGGGCACAAATTAACAATGTAGATCATGTTCTCTATTTATAACCCAACAAGAGCACAATGGTTTTTTTTGGGGATTCATATTCCAGTTCGTGTTGGGAAGCTACTTTTCATTATTTCATCTCCCAAGCGTGCATGGTGAATTTTCTTTTTTCTTTTTTCTTTTTTTTTTCTCTATAATGGAAAATGGCATAGTAATTCTGCATTGGACAAACAAACTCATTTTCACAAGTGTTTTCTTCACTTGATTAAACATGAGGCTACTAGTATTGTTGTTGGAATGTAATTTCAACCATAACCAATCATTGTATTTGTATACTTAATTGTAATTAGAAAACATTAGAAGAAAACTAGTAAGGGTTTGTTTTCAGATGGTTTTAGAAGAAAGTTTGTTGTAGCAAGTTTCTAGAAGAGGGTTTTCGATAAAAATGGAAGGGCATTTATATTGCACAGCAATAAAAATAGAATGGTAATATCATTGAATTTATTTCAGAATGTATTACAATATGGCTTTTATAAAGCTTTTCAAATATAGCTTCCCCAATAAATAATTGATAACAACAATAAACTACAAGTCACTAAGGTGACTTTATTAATGTAAACCTTAATATTCCAACACTCTCCCTTAAGGTTTATATTTCACATAACAAAACATGCTGATTGAAACAAACAAATACATATTTCTTAGAAGCTTTTTCTTTGAAAAAACAACTCCTGAATTAAGTGGAACCCCATCAAGCTGCCTCATAACCCTTGTAAATGTGTAGCCGAGCTGAATTCCTGAATTATTGGACAACAATCCATTACTCCATCAAGTTGTCTTATGACCCTCATAAGGGTATAATTCCCCATATCCACAGACTCCTGAACTAACTGGGAAACAATCCATATTGAGTTCAGCAAACCCCTTCTTGTCTTCAAAAATAGACTTCACAATATATAAATTCTTCAATTTTGTTAGCATCAAAAGGACACATAAGAAAATACAAAAACATATGCTTCTCATACAAGACACCATCTTTGAGTGAGAAGCTAGGTCAAGATGATAAAAAATCCTCCAACCTCCAGTGCCTCCAACATCCAATTGTGAAGGATTATTTAAAACAGGTATCCATCCCTAGAATCTTCAAAACAAAAATTTTCAACAAAAGCATCTAGCGGATCCCCATCTTCAACGCAATCATTCTCAACACAAGCTAAGGTAGCTTCATTTGATTTGTCTTTAATTTTTTCCTTGAGAATATCATTGGCTCAAAATCTACAATTCCAAGCTATGTGACCCTTTTTCTTACAATAAAAACATTCAATTTCCCCTTTGTTTGTACCTAACATTTTATTATTGCTTCATGAATATAATGCATTATCAAAAGAAGTATTGTTATTTCTATTCATTTTGAACTCATTTGATAACAAAGATCCTAATAATTCATCTACTGATAATTGTGTCAAATCCTTAGATTCTTCAATTGCTACAACTATTGAATCAAATTTTCTAGGCAAACCCCTGAGAATTTTGTCTATAATTTTTTGATTTGACATTTTTTTCTCCATTAGTTCTTATTTGATTCACAATATTCATAATTTTACTCATAAATTGATCTACATATTTTGAATCATTCATTTATAAATTTTTGAAATTTCTCCTAAGATATTGTAATTTAGCTACTTTCACCTTTGTGGAACCTTGATAGGCTATCTCCAAAATCTCCCATGCCCTCTTAGATGTATTTGCTGCTGCAACCCTAGGAAAAATAGAAACATCCATTGTTTGTTGAATTATAAACAAGGCTTTAGCATCATTTTTTCTATTTTCTCTAAGTTCATCCTTTTGTGCTCTAGTCAATGCTTGATAGGCTCCCTAATCTTAGGGTTCTACAAATCCATTTCCAACTATTTCCCAAATTTCTTGTGAACAAAACAATGTTTTCATTTTAATTGCCCAAAAATCATAATTCGTACTAGCGAGAATGAGAATTTGAGGTTGCAAAGAATTGCTACCTGATGCCATGATCTGCTACAATGATAAAAATCCTCCTCTCGACAGCTTCACATGCCTTCTCTCCTCCTTGGCTGTCTCTTCAATGCCTTCTGCGATCTATATTGTCTTTGTTGGAATTTAATCCTTGTCAGTGTGCATTTATTTGCCTCTGCCCCCGCGTCAGACTCCAGCACCATTGGCCTGCCAAAAGTTAATGAGGTAGGTGAATTTGAAAATCAAATGTTTGAGCGCCCATTTTGCTGGGTATGAGACAAGAGACAAAAGAGAGGGAAATGTAAGAAGACAAAACAGAAGATAGAATGTTAGAGTTATCCTACAGCAGCAGAGGAGAATGTTCTTGTAGAGAACAACAGACAGAGAGAACAGAAGGAATGTGTATAGCAGCACAGTAATCCATTGACAGCTACGGAGTTCCAGGCAGCTCCCGAGATAGTTACAGCTCCAGTGATTGGGGCAGAACAAAAGAACAGAGTAGCAGCTCTGGATTGTAATCTGTATGAAGTTTGTATGTATTCATAGGAGGAAAATATATAAAGATATATTGCTGTCTCTTTTGTGTTTGGTCTCTCTCCTTTCTGTATGTTTTGTTTTATGCTGTCCATCACACATTGCTGTAGCATTTGTATTTGTGGTTAGTTTTCTACCTCCCCTGCTCTCCCCCTGTTTCTGCCAACAAGTGGTATCAGAGCCCTATTTTTCTGGGCAGTTAGAGTTTTATGGTTGTTTCATAAGCCCTAGTGTGTCTAGGCATCATTAGCCTTCTCAGATTCGAGAAGCATGGCAGGTGGGGACAGCAAAGGATGGCAGCAGCCACCGAGCTTTGATGGGCAGAACTATGATATTTGGTCTAAGAAGATGAAGACCATTCTAGTTGCGAATGACCTATGGGATTTGGTCACTAATGGGTTCACAGACACCATAGACCCAGTAGCCTATGCAGCCCTTTCGAATGCTCAAAGAAACTAGTTGAAAGAAACTAGGATGAAAGATGCAAACGCCCTCAGTCTAGTTGAGGCAGCCTTGATAGAGGCTATTTTCCCCCATATTGCAGCAGCAAATTACTCAAAGCAGGCTTGGGAGATATTGTAGAATAGTTATAAGGGAACTGACAAAGTGAGGTCAGTCAAGCTCCAGTTGTTTAGAAGAGATTTTTGAGACCCTTCAGATGAAGGAGAGTGAGTCTATTTTAGACTTTCACACCAGGGTTTCTACCATGCTAAATCAGTTGAGGATAAATGGAGAAACCATGGATGATCAAAGGATTGTTGAGAAAATCCTAAGGAGCCTACCTTCCAGATTTGATCCTATAGTAATAACCATTGAGGAGACAAAGGATCTGTCCAAGATGACAGTGGATGAGTTGATGGGCTCTCTACAAAGCCATGAGCAGTGGTTGAATAGATCCGCTCCTTCCCTTGAGCAAGCCTTTAAGGCTCAAACCTATGCAAGAGGTCGGGGAAGAGGAAGGAACAGTAGAACTAGAGGTCAAAGAGGTAGAGGAAGAAGCAACTCTGGAAGAGGAGTTTCAAACAACCAAGAAGAGGCAAGCAGCTCACAGCCAAGCTATTAAGGAATGAAGAAGAACAACAGTTCGAATTAGAGGTATGACAAAAGTAATATTCAATGCTATTACTATCATAAATTCGGCTATTATGCTAGTGAGTGTAGAAAGAAACAACAAGACCATGGAGGCCAAAATGCTAATGTAGCAAATGAGAATAGGGCTAAAAATGAGAAATAGTCCAAGGTATTTATAGTGTGCAACCTTGCTGAGAAGAGTAGCCCTGAAGTCTAGTATTTGGACAGCGGGTGTAGCAACCACATGAGTGGTAATGAAAACTTGTTTGCCTCCATTGACAGAAATGTCAAGTCTGAAATCATGATGGGGAACAGCCAAAAGGTTCCTATCATAGGAAGAGGCATCATCATAGTCCTTAGCAAGCAAGGTGAGAAAATGCAGATCCATGATGTCTATTATGCCCCTGGCATAAAGCATAACCTACTAAGCATTGGACAGATGGTCCAAAATAGTTATAGAATTCTGATGGAAAATGGAGGGTGCACTATATTTGATAGAGGAGGTAGCAAGAAGGTCATTGCAGCAGTGTAGATGACAAGAAACAGAATGTTTCCTTTGTCATTAACTCCGGAGCCATCTCCGGCGCTAATTCCGGTGCTAACTCTGGCACTATCTCTAGCGCAGTCTCCTGCACTATCTCCGGCGCTCACAGCAGTGGGACAACAAACCGCCTTTAGGATAGTCATCAAAGACCCATCCAAATTGTGGCATTTGAGGTATGGGCACTTAAACTTTTCTGGTTTGAGTTTACTATCTAGGAAAGGCATGGTTAGAGGGCTACCGAACATTGTAGAGCCCGATGGCAAATGTGAAGCCTGCATTTTAGGAAAGTAGCATAGACAACCCTTTCAATCAGGGTATTCAAGAAGGGCAAGAGCACCATTGGAGTTGGTGCATTTAGATTTATGTGGCCCTATGAAAACTCCCACATTAGGTGGGAATGTATATTTCATGACCTTCATTGATGATTACGGTAGAAAAATTTGGATTTATTTCTTGAAAAATAAATTAGAGGCCTTTGAGAAGTTCAAGGAGTTTAAGGCATCATCTAAAAAGCAAAGCGGCTGACACATCAAGGCCCTAAGAATAGATAGAGGAGGAGAGTATATCTTAAAACAATTTCTGAATTTCTACAAGTATGAAGGCATTCATAAACAGTTCACTACTAGGTATACTCCACAACACAATAGAGTTGCTGAACGGAAAAATAGAACCATCACAGAGATGGCAGAAAGCATGTTGAAGAAAAAGGGACTGTCAAATGATTATTGGGGTGAAGCTGTAACAACAACGGTCTACCTATTGAATAGGTGTCCTACAAAGGCCGTACATGATAGGATTCCACAAGAGGCATGGACAAACAACAAATGGACAGTTAAGCACCTAAGAATTTTCAGGTGTGTGGCATATGCATTCGTGCCTAAAGAGAAGAGGCAGAAATTTGATGATAAAGGTGAGAAATGTATCTTCATAGGTTATAGTGAAGAATTACAAGCCTACAGATTGTTTAATCCCATCACCAAAAAACTTGTGATCAGCAGAGATGTTGAGTTCATTGAGAATGAAGCATGGGATGGAATAGTGGACAACACCATGGGTATTTGATTCACAATACCCCTTGAAGATGAAGAAGCTCCGGAGGACAGCAACTCCGGAGGAGCAGTGGAGAGCAGTAGCTCGGGGAGAAATTATCGTAGAGCACTAGAAAACAGCAGCTCCAGAGATGCTCAACACAGCAGCTCCGGAGGTAGACAACAACATTGCAACTCCGGAGATCAGCAGCTTTAGAGGTCTACAACTCCAGAGAATAGTAGCTTCGGAGGACGTTATAACAGCAGCTCTGGAGGTCACTGTAGCAGCTCCGGAGGTCATCAAAACAGCAGCAGCTCTAGAGGCAATTCAGACCCCACACTCGCATCATTGATGCCATGGAGGACAAAGAGTGTGAAAGAGATTTACGATAGCACAAGGTATGCTGATGATGATGATGATTTAAATTTTGCATTGTTTTCTTCTAGTGATCCAATCTACTTTGAAAAAGCTGTGAAAGAGGAGAAATGGTGTAAGGCCATGGATGAGGAATTAGATGCCATAGAGAAGAATGACACATGGCACCTAACTGATTTACCCAAGGGTAAACAAGTGATTGGAGTTAAGTGGGTCTATAAGACCAAGTCTACTGCTGAAGGAAAAATAGAAAGACATAAGGCAAGGCTGGTTGTCAAAGGGTACAAACAACAGCCTGGAAGAGATTATGATGAGACCTATGCACCAGTTGCAAGGCTAGAAACAGTTCAGGCAGTCATAGCCATTGCAGCCCAACACAAGTGGAAGGTGTTTTAGATGGATGTAAAGTCAGCCTTCTTGAACAGAGTGCTGAAAGAGGAAGTGTATGGGGAGCAGCCACCTGGCTATGAAGTCCCAGGGCAAGAGGATAAAGTATACAGGTTCCGGAAAGCCCTCTATGGGCTGAAACAAGCTCCTAGAGCATGGTACAGCAGGATTGACTCATATTTGGTGAGCAATGGCTTTAGCAAAAGTAGCAGTGAGCCCACTCTCTACATTAAAGCAGCTGAAGGTAACATTTTGATTGCTATTTTGTATGTAGATGATCTAATTTTTATTGGCAATAGTGATCTTTTCATTGCTAATTTCAAAGAGGCAATGAAGAATGAGTTTGAGATGACAGACTTAGGTCTGTTGAAGTTTTTTCTTGGCATTGAGGTCAAGCAAACAGAGCATGGCATATTTATTTCGCAAACTAACTATGCCAAACAGATTGTGAAGAGGTTTAAAATGGAGAATAGTAAACTTGCCCCTACACCAATAGCCATAGGTCTGAAGTTGAGTAAAGAGGACAGCAGCAAGGAAGTAAACCCAACCCTTTACAAGAGCATGGTTGGAAGCCTCATGTACTTGACAACAACTAGGCCTGATTTAATGTATGCTGTAAGCCTGATTTCTAGATTCATGGAGAAGCCTAAGGACACACATTGGCAAGCAAGAAAGAGGATCCTGAGGTATGTCAATGGCACAATAGGTTATGGCATTTTGTATGATGTTTCTGATGAGTTTAAGTTGGCTGGTTTCACATATAGTGATTGGGCAGGAAATGTTGATGACTGGAAGAGCACATCTGGCTATGTATTTCACATGGGTTTAGGCGTGATATCATGGGCATCCAAGAAGCAGCCCATTGTCTCTCTCTCTCTCTCTACAACAGAAGCTGAATATATTGTAGCAAATGCATCCGCATGTCAGGCTATTTGGCTGGGGAGGATCCTTGTAGACTTGTATGAGCAGCAAGAAGATGGTACAACCATTCATCGTGACAATGTTTCATCAATAGCCCTGACAAAGAATCTAGTCTTCCACAGACGAAGCAAGCACATAGAGATCCGTTATCACTTCATAAGGGAGTTGGTAGAACGAGGAGAGATTCAGTTGTAGTATTGCAGATCCGAGCAGCATCTCGTTGACATTTTCACAAAAGCATTGCTGAAAGATTCCTTTGAATGCCTAAGAGATAGGCTAGGCATTGTGGACAGCTCCAGAGGTGTGCAGCCCCGGAAAGAGGACAGCTACGGAGGTGTGCAGTCCTACAAAGAAGACAGCTCCAGAGGTTCAGATCCAGAAAGACAGCAGGAGAGCTCCAGAGATTCAACTCTGGAATGTATGTGCAGCTCCGGAGATGCAGAAAAGGAACTCTGGAGTTGCAGAGAGTCAGCTCCGGAGATGCTCCAGAGACGCTGAAACAGGAAGTCTACTCCGGAGATGCAGACAGGGAGCTCCGGAGATGCAGAGGGCAGCTCCAGAGATGATGCAACATGACATAAAGAGCTCCGGAGATCTGTTCCGGAAAGGCAAAGGCAAATGTATATCTTTGGAGATCAGTTCCGGAATGAAGATTATCAATTGATGTCGGACTTCAGATTAAGGGGGAGTGTTGGAATTTAATCCTCGTCAGTGTGCATTTATTTGCCTCTGCCCCCGCGTCAGACTCCAACACCGTTGGCCTGCCAGAAGTTAATGAGGTAGGTGAATTTGAAAATCAAATGTTTGAGCACCCATTTTGCTGGGTATGAGACAAGAGACAAAAGAGAGGGAAATGTAAGAAGACAGAACAGAAGATAGAATGTTAGAGTTATCTTGCAACAGCAGAGGAGAATGTTCTTGCAGAGAATAGCAGACAGAGAGAACAGAAGGAATGTGTATAGCAGCATAGTAATCCATTGACAGCTACGGAGTTCCAAGCAACTCCCGAGATAGTTGCAGCTCCAGTGATTGGGGCAGAACAAAAGAACAGAACAACAGCTCTGGATTGTAATCTGTATGAAGTTTGTATGTATTCATAGAAGGAAAATATATAAAGATATATTGCTGTCTCTTTTGTGTTTGGTCTCTCTCCTTTCTGTATGTTTTGTTTTATGCTGTCCATCACACATTGTTGTAGCATTTGTATTTGTGGTTAGTTTTCTACCTTCCCTACTCTCCCCCTATTTCTGCCAACAGTCTTCAGACAGAGAAATCAACTCAGGTCCTTGGTGATTTCAATCTTTTTCCACAACCTCTACTATGTATCAATTTCTTTGGTGGTTTCAACAAGGTTGCAACCTCTTACAAATTCCTTCTTTATTTTCAGCGGCTTTCTTCTAGTGCCTATTTACTTTGCTTTTATCACTTTTATCAGATTTGGACAGCTCTAATCCTTTTGCGGCTTTCTAACTTGGCGGCGTAAAAATTCATCTCTTGGCTTTATTTATTTATTTATTTTTCACTGATTCCTTTGGCACTTCTGCAATTTGATTTCTTACAAATCTATGGCTTAAATTTTTTAATTTTGGGGCTACTTCAATCATCTGTAATTTCCTTCACAAAGACAACGACTTTAATTTCCTTTTTACATCTGTGGCTATGGCCTCATATACAATACTTTATTCTTTTGCAACTTGCAATTTCACTTTTGGCACCTTCTGATGCGGCACAATGTTCCCATGATCTCCTTCTAATTGCATTCAAACTCTGCAAACAAATTCAAAACTACAAATCATTTGTCTTCAGACAACCAACTTGCCCCTGCAAACACTTCACCCTGGCTCTGATACCATGAAAAAAATAGAAGGACATTTATATTGCACATCAATAAACACAGAATGATAATATCATTGAATTCACTTTGAAATGTTTTACAATATGGATTTTATAAATCCTTTCAAATATAACTTCCCTAATAACTTCTCGAACTATCATTTTATGGGAATGTAACTAATTAATAACAACAATAAATTACAAGTCACTAAGGTGACTTTATTAATGTAAACCTTAATAGTCCAAAAGTTTTCTAAGATGTTTCTATTAGAAAGTTTCCAGTTTATTGTAGTTGTAGAATGAAATCCTCTATACATTGAGGCATCATTTAAAGTTTTTAATCAAATTAAATACACGTTTCTATTTGTGCTGAAGCATTGCCTCTATCCACTGACGGAGTGGTATTAGAGCGCTAGGTTATTGGAGATCGAGGGGTTCCCTGAAATATAAAAAAACCATCAGAGAAAGAAAAGAAGACGACAAGGAGATTTTGTTGAATGCAGATTGCCAAAAAGGGTTCATAGAAGTCAATACAAGCTGCCAAAATCTGGAATCAGATTGTAGTTTCTTAGCAAAGAATAAAGTGGCCTTCAGATTTAGCTAGAAAATTTAGCTGCCATCAAAACAAGAGAGGTTGCTATTTTATTAACTACTAAGTCTCAAGAGAAATCATTGCCTAAATATGTTAAAAGAAAATAAAGAGGTCTGCTCGTTTGCTTTTGCGCCAAACAAACCACCACCAAAAGAAGAGATTTAGCCACTAAAAAGGAATGAGCCACAACTGTTTAAGAAGAGACCGATTTGGATTTAACCACCAAAAAGGAGGTTCATTGAAAAAATTAAGCTAGTCTTTTATTGAATAGGAATAATAATGCTTGCCACCCAAGTCAAACAAAATCAAGTCGCCAAAGGAGGAACCAAAGCCATTCAAAGAAAATAATATTAAAATCCGTTGATTGTAGGAAGACAACAGATCAAAGCGTATGAGTCATTTTTTTGTCTAAACAATACAAGTCACCTAAAGAGAAGATCGTCGGCTAGCAAGAAAAATAAGAGGAAATCACCCGAAACAAAATCACAACCAAGGAGATAATTGTAGGTCTGAAGAATCTGCCACCCCCAATCTGATATTTCTAAGAAAATTAAAGAGCAAAGAGATCATAGCCAAAGTGGTGAAGGCATGAGAAGACATCAAGCTCAATCACATAATCAATTTTTCAGAATTAGATCACTATAGTAGATTAGTTTGTAGGCATGGCATCAAGCAACTGTCTCACTTAGTCCTAGATCCTCATTTTCACATGTAAGAATTATGATTTTTGGATAATTAAAATGAAAATTGTTATTTTGTTCACAATAAGTATGAGACGTAGTAGAAAATGGATTTGTAGAGCCCCAAGATCAGGTAGCCTATCACATTTTGACAAGAAACCAAAAAGATGAACTTAGGGAGAAAAGGAAAAATGATGCAAAAACTTTATTTTGATTCAACGAGCTATGAATGATTCTATCTTTCCTAGGGTTGCAGTAGCAGCTACATCTAAAAAGGCATCAGAACTTTAAAAAGTTGCATATCAGGGTACAACTAAGGTGAAAGTGGTGAAATTATAGTCTCTTAGGAGGAGTTTTGAAAATCTGTAAATGAAGGATTTAGAGTATGTAGACCAATTTTCAAGTCAAGTTATGAACATTGTTAATTATATTAGATCACATGGTGAGGAGGTTACAAATAAGAAGATTGTAGAAAAGATTTTCTAAAGAATTTTTCCTAGTAAATTTGATGCTATTGTGGTTGTAATTGAATAGTCTAAAGATCTAACATAGTTATCTATAGATGAGTTGTTGGGATCATTATTATCCCATGAATCTAGATTGAACATGAACAATTTTGTTTCTTTGGAGAATGCATTTAAATCACAAGTATCATTTGGTAGAGGAAGAGGAAGGTCAAGATCTAGAGGAAGAGGCAGAAATAATTATCAAAGAGAAGGAAGGAAGAGTCTAGACCCAAGAGGAAGGACAAATCAAAATTTCATCTCTAGAGGGAATAATAGTAATAAAAAATCTCAAAGGTATGACAAGTCTAACATTTAGTGTTATTATTGCAAGAAATTTGATCATTTTGCACATGAATGCCAGGAAAAACAAGTAGATGTGGGAAAATAGAATGCAAATTTTTAGAAAAGTAGTACAGGGACATTATTCATTCATGTCATGTCACTCAAGAGAGCTCAAGTGATACTTGGTTTTTAGACAGTGGGGTGTAGTAATCACATGATAGGAAATAAAGACTTTTTACAAGTTTAGATTGTTCTGTGAAGTCAGAAGTAAAGTTGGGAAATGGTAAAATAGTGTCAATCATGGGTAAAGCAATAATAAATGTTGTTACAATCTTGGTAGAAGGTCTATCCTATATGTTTATTTTGTGCTTGGATTGAAGCATAATCTCATAATTATTAGACAACTTATACAAAAGGACCTTATAGAATAATTTTTGAAGATAACATTTGTACCATATTGGATAAAACTCTTGGTAACATGTTGATTGCAAGGGTTGAGATGACAAGGAATTGAATGTTCCCACTTCAAATGAAGAGTGAAAAGATAACTCATGGAGAAGCTAAAGAAAATTTTAAGGCAACTTACTTAGATCAGACTTAGCTATGGCATCTAAGGCATGGACAACTTCATTTCAGAGGATTGTGCTTATTGTAGAAGAATTAGATGGTGAGAGGACTACCACCAATTGAGGAGCCAACCAATAAATGTGAAAGTTGTATTTTGGTATGTTGGAGTGAACAAACTCCCAGGAGGACCAATCTGTAATACACCTTCACAGAGAGAGATAAATGTTTCATCGAAGATGAAAATATGTATTGAGATGAGATACATAATGTACAATAGTGCCTGATAAAGGTAAGATGCAAATCGATAAAAGAAATATCCGAAAATAACTACCAAAACTATATGCACCTAACTATGCACCTAAATAATTAACAATATTTGCCTAAGGAAAACTTAAGCATGATAAATGGTAAAAACCATTTACTCCAACACCCCCCTTAAGTGTAACTTAGGGAGATTACTATGCAATATGAGAAAGATGCAAAATGGGTCTTGACTACACAACCATGTTAGATACCCATTTACAATGCAAAAAAGAAATCTCTCACAAACGGAGAAAAGGAGAAAAACCCCGTGGGAAAAAACCCCTCTCCAAAAGAGAGAAAAGAAAACAAAATGCATGGATGGAGGATTCAATAATACCCCCCAAGGACTACATACATCATGTATATACAATCAATGACCCCCCCATAAGAGGGAAAGAGAGAGACTATATAGCCCCCCCACAATGTGTAAGCACCTGCAAAAATGGTATGTGCCTTAAGACAAAACATGATCCAATGTCGACAAACAACTTGTCTTCCTTTTGGAAGAAATAAAACTAGGTACAAATGCAGGTATGCTTCCCATTCTGGATAGGAATTAGCAAGTGAAATCCAAATGTAGGATGATAATGTCTCTGAAATTTGTTGATGTGTCGCCAAGACCTTGGAAAATGATGCCACGAGCCAATCGGGAACATGCCCAATCAAAATAGAAGGTGACAAACAAGGTACCACTAGAAACTAATTTTGAACATTCTCCAAAGACAAAGATGACGTGTCTTCCAAATCTGAAATGTGAGATTCCATGAACAATAAACCAATGTCTGGAAAATAAGAATCCCAATCAGGAAGACAATGATAATCCTATTGCTTAGGAATGATGGAAGTCCTTAGTGAAGATGGATCAACTATCTTTGACAAAAAATCAGGAACCTCTGAAGCAACTGTAACTACATCTAAAGTCTCATAAATGTCCAAAGGATCACAAGCATGGTCTATCTTCTCTGAAGTATAATGAGGCACATCAGAGTTGGAAAGAGGAGCATCGAGAGATGGCAGAGGATCATGATCTCCATATGATTCTCAAATGTAAGTCCAAAGAGCATAAGGGCACTCAAAATGAACAAGAGACTCAAAAAAGTCATCATTTAGATGCTCAAAAATAACTCTAAAGATTCTAGCCCTGTAGCCTTTCCAAATAATATACCCACCAGGTGTGCCAGGAATAGGAACATCATTATATAGATACAACAATAGATTTTGCTCACTAAGATGAGTGAGGATGAAATCACTCCATTGCCTATAGTTTCCTTTCTCCAAAGAAAAACCCATTATAGCTAATAATTCTTCAAAAAAACATAAAGATAGTACCTTCCATGAAGACAACTTCCAAATGCAATAAGTGCTAATAGATGGCAAAATCAGGTGGATTGACCTGTACCACTGCGAGCTTGGCAAAGTCATCTTTCCAATGATATGCGGAACACAAAAAATGGACTTCAGATGCCCAAGATATGCTCTGTGGAAGATAGTCACCTATATGGTGTGTAAAGCATGAATGAAGGGCCGGATTAAGCCCTTGGTCACCCACGTGACCACCTGCTACATAAGGGGAAAAAATGGGGCCTTTCAGGCCAAGTGGACTCCAAATCACTAGGTTCAAGCACAAGAGACCAAGTCACGCCACCAAGCAGCCAATCACCAAGCAATATACAAGTCACTGGACTCACCAATTGGGCTTGCTCCTCGTGCAAGAGAGAATAACAAAAGTCTCACTTGCTCACAACAAATGAAATGGTGATCAGGCTATTTCAATAGCCAAAGAAGAATCTGCACTACAAATGTGGGATTAAAATCCCTACCAAATGGTCAAGACTGTGCCACATGGGCCCACCACTCTTCTCTATGTAGAAAACCCTAAAGAAATATTTATTACAAACTTTAAACTATATAAGTTTAAAAACCAAATGTTTGCCAAATAAGAAATGATGCACACAGAGAAGTGTATATGGTGCCTGGTAACTGATGAAATCTATGTTGCTGCTCCACATATATCCTTCTGCGGCCAACAAACATGCATAGGTCACAAGATTGTTTGGAATGTGCTCAGGCATGCCTCTTCACACCTTGGACTAAGTCCTGCCTTGTAGAAATTAGGTAATGTAGGTTCCACACTCCAAATCGCTATAGAGAGGACTCAAAATGCCCATGTGGAGATTTAAAATGTAGCCTAGACAAACCAAGGTAACATTCTAGTGTAGATATTAAGGTGTAGATTGAATCAGTAGAGATGGCGTTGCCAAAATCTACCTTTGATCACTATGAATAAATAATGACCAAAATGATTTGAGATGGGCCTTTCCCAGTCCTCACTTCTGGCAGACTTTCACACGTCCCCACACACAGTAAAAATAAACCAGAAATCGGCCTTTTGTGATAATATTTATCCATCATCGATAGAATGAAGTATCCTCAGACCAGAATATCAATCAGGATCTCAAAACAACTTAGATGAAAACTCTCAATGGTAGAAGGAGAGCAGAATGGGAGGCTCTGATACCATGTTGGAGCGAACAAACTCCCAGGAGCACCAATTTGCAATACACCTTCACAGGGAGAGATAAACGATTCACTGAAGATGAAAATATGTATTGAGATGAGATACATAATGTACAATAGTGCCTTATAAAGGCAAGATGCAAGTCGGTAAAAGAAATACTCGACAACAACTACCAAAACTATATGCACCTAACTATGCACCTAAATAATTAATAATATTTGCCTAAGTAAAACTTAAGCATGATAAATGGTAAAAACCATTTACTCCAACATGGAAAAACAACATAGATAAAATTTTACAAAAGTGATGTCTTACAGAGCAAGGGCACCATTAGAACTTGTCAATATTGATTTATGCGGTCAAATGCAAACTCCATCATTAGGAGGAAGTATTTATTTTCTAACATTCATTGATGATTTTAGCAGGAAGACATGGATTTACTTTCTTAAGAAGAATTTTGAAGTATTTGAATGTTCAAGGATTTCAAAGCATTGGCTGAGAAGCAAATTTGCTTATATGGTGAATACAAATCAAATGATTTCTTAGATTTTTGCAGACTTCTTAGAATTAAGAAGCAATTTACTACAAGGTACACACCATAGAAAAATGGTGTCATAGGAAGAAAGAATAGAATAATAATGGAGATGGCCAGAAGCATGTTGAGGGCCAAGAACTTGTCTAATGAGTATTGGGTAGAAGTAGTAGTGTGTGAAGTGTGTATTCTAAATAGAAGTCCTATTTAAAGAGTGTCAAAAGGACATGATTCCACATAAAGTATGGGGTAGTAAGAAACATAGTGTATCTCATTTAAGAATTTTTTATTGTGTTGCATATGCACATGTGCTAGAAGAGACAAGAAGAAAACTGAATGATAGAGGCAAAAAATACATCTTTGTTGGTTACTGTGAATAGTCAAAAGCCTACAAGTTGTATAATCCCATTACCAAAAAGGTACTCATCAGTAGAGATGTATTCAAAGAAGAAGAAGCATGGGATGGAAGTATTGATAAAACAATTATAGTTGTAGTAGCAATACCTCAAAATGAAGAAGAATTAGAAGATCAAAGAATACAAGGTGATCAACCTAGTCCACAAGAAGGTACTCCATCAAGAAATCCTCAAGGAGATAATTCAAGAGAATTGAGAATGCCAAGAAATTTTGAACAAGGTGAACCATCAAGCCATCCTTCTCCTAACTCACAAGTAAGTGATGAATAGATAATCCTACACTTGCCTCATGGAGATCAAGATATAGAGGTAAGAAAACTAGAATTTTGCAAGAAATTTATGAATAAGGAGAAAATTTAGATTTAAATTCAAAATTTTCATAAATATTCATTGATGATCTTGTATATTTTGAGGATGCAATTAAGGAAGAACATTGGGTTTGTTGGTGCCTGAATTGACTGTCAGTTCTTGAGCAATTTTTATGCAGGCACCATCCCAAAAAATCCAAAAAATTTTCTAGTTTTGGCACCCCTTCAGTGTTTTGTAACATCCACATCATCTTTCTTGAAGGGGGGGTCTTCATGTTTTGTCCATCGGCATGAGTTTGGAATGTGTCTTGGCGATCATGATTGGTACCAATAGCGTGTTGTCTTCTATCGCTAAGACTTTACCTATCGGCGTAGGTGTTTTGTGGCTTACCGACAGACTTGGTCTTGCCGACGAGGGTTTTGGAGTGCTATCGCCAAGACTTTGGCTATCGGAGTGAGCGGGCAAGTGTTGGACCGACGTTGGTTGTCTGGCCGATGAGGGATGTTCAAAGTGGTCGTCGGCAGGAGTAGTGCTATCGGTGAGAGAGTTTTCGGGTTCGCCAACGCCTGAGGTCTCGCCGACAGAGTATAGTTTGTTGGCACCATCGGTGTAATGGAGGATTATCAGGTGAACGGGCAGATTGTTGGCCGATGGCACAGGTCTGGCCGATGGAGTTGCCATCGGCGAGTATGGGGTAGTGTCTAGCCGATGGTGGTAATAGAGTTCGGTTTCAGCGTGACAGGGGCTATCGGGCTAGCCATTGGAAGGTCCGCCGATGGAGAGTGTTTGGCCGATGTGATGTTATCGGCGTAAGTCACACCGACAGGGAGGTAGTGTAGTGTGTGATCGGAGAGACTTGTGAGGTCGGGGTAAGTTTTGTGGAGCTGGCCGATGGTTCTCCTCTGGCCGATGGGGATGTTGGTGACTTGTGGAGGTGTTGGCATCGGTGAGACCGCTGTGATCGGTAGGAGATTTGTGGGGTAGGCCGATAATGTATGTCATGGCGATGGGCTGTGGGTGAAGGGTCGTGTGTCGAGCGCGGCAAAACGCTCGACACTTAGTATGCGTGTGGCGATGTTCTTAAAGTGATAGAGGGGTTTCTGCACTATGCATGTGGGATTAATTTCCCTACACATTTGAAACCTCAGGAAGCACCTTTTGGTGGGAAGCTCCATTTTGATCGCTGCGACAGTCTTCTGGGTGGTTGTGGGTTGTTGAGCCATCAATGGTGATAGTGCAGGGTATGAGTGACGGTACAAGCAATTAAGCTGCCTGATCATGGATGAAGACTTTCAAGTGGTGGCACAAAGCTCAAGATCCCCCCTGTCTATCGCATTTAATCTGTGAAGGCCATTTTCAAATGGAAGGAATGTATCTGGCAAATTTTTGACTTCTGGCCATGTAATTAATTGCTGAATGTACACGGTTCTGTATAAATGGTTTTGGCTGTGTTACTTTTTAGAGGTTGGACGTTTTTGGGCTTTCTGCTCTGGCTCTGAACATAAGGTGTTCACATTTTGAAAGGCATTTTTTGCTACAGACTCGGTCCTTAGTCTGGTGTACTAATCTATCTTGGCTTGTAAATGATGATTTTCTCTGTGATGGCCTTCTATGCAGATTGATTTTAAATGAAAAACACCTGTGTGTGTATTGTTTCTGATTATCTCCTGTATGTCATTTGTTTTCCTTTCAAACAAGGTTGTCAAGGGCTTCCAAGTTTTTCAGTATGTGCATACTGTGTGTTTGATTTATTGCGTCTGCTCAAGGAGTGGTTAAATAGGCTTTTGATCAGATACAAAGGGAAATAGATTGCATCATAGGATCTGTTAAGTATGATCATTAATGATACTCTTTCTTGGACATGTTACTGTTAGGCAGTAGCATTATTCTTAGGTCCTCTGGATATGAATTTATGTTGTCATGGGGAGACATTTACAGTCTTAGATATGACTCTGCTGCCCAGATAAGGCACTGGTTTGGGAATCTGTCTGTTCAATGGGTCTAGGAAAGTCCCATAACTCCAAACACCATTTCAAACCATCTCTTCCTTCCATCTATTAGTTGTAGGAGCAGGATTAGGATCCCTGCATGCTCTCATACCCAACCAGACATCATGTCCAAGAATGTTGCCAACCTTGTGATTTGTTACACAAATCTTGGTCCATACATGAGAGTATTCTGCCTGTTGATGTCAAGTTAAATCCTTCTGTCATTGAGCTAGTCAAGGTTATACTTTTATCAAGTAGGGAAACCCCCCTTGGTGCAGCAGAACCAGAAGTGAAGGGGAGGAGCTCACGCAACCTCCTGTATTTAGTTGGCTGAATCTGCCTGTGCATTAGAACTGGCAAACCCTAATGCTGATTCAGAAGAAAAACCAACAAAGTGGCGACTCTGCTGGAGAGTCTTTCATGTGAATGATGATGCTCTGCTGGTGGTATGAACTCAGAAAAATATGTGTTGAGCTTTCAGCTGCTGTAAATTTTGTCCTCTTTGGAGAGGTGGCGACTCTGTAAAAGATTCAAGTGCACATGAAAAGTTGATGTGTGTTGTGACAGAAAATGTGCTTTTCAGACTTTAGCATTTGTATGAGAAAAGGTACCTTATTTCTTCCCACTTATATTTATTGTTCTACTGCATAAGTTAGATGCCAGGGGAGGCTATAGGTCTTAGGAATGCAAAGGATGTCTGAAAATAGAAATTTCATGAATCCAAGTATGTATTATCCCATACTCAGTCAAAAGGGGGATGATTTGAATGATAAAAGAATAGAAGAGATAAAAAATAGGTTGATATTCTTAGAGGCTAGGCAGGCCCAGTTGAATCATGATAACCTTGTTGTGTCTGCCAGTCAGAAAGCTAAACCTCCTGTCAGCCCTTTTGATCCTTTGTATGACCAACTGGATTTGTCATGGGTTGATTATAAAGTAGAAACTATGCCTGCTAGGATATATCGTCAGATGCCTAGATTTAGTGGTCACAGTGTGTGTGATGGGAATGCACATATCCAAAATTTTCACAGTTTCATGGGAAAACATTCATTTAGAGATGAGGATATGTGGATGAGGTTTTTTGTTAGGTCCTTTGATGCAAAAGCAAAAGACTGGTATTTGAGCCTTCTAAAGAGATTTTTTGCCTGTTGGGATGAGCTTGCTGACTGTTTCAAAGAAGAATTTGCAAGAGAACCTGCTGATCTTGTTGCAGAATTGATGAACATCAGAAAACAAGATGAAGAGCCATGTGTTGATTTCAGTCATAGGTTTGCAGTAGCCCTTTTACAGATCCCAGAAGTCTTCAGACCTGATATTTCAGCCTGTGTTGGCATATTCTTTGAGGCTTTTGAGGAGGGCTCTAGTGCAATACTGAGGGATTTCAAGGTGACAGGTATGCAGATGGCATACAAGTTCGCCAAAAATATAGAAAAATTTAGAAATGGGCGCCTGTTGATATCCCTGTCCCTAAGCCTTGGTGTGAGAAATGGTTGTGAAGCTGCAAATGACCAAATGATTATGGCATCATGTGCAGATAAAAATGAAAATGAAAGCATAGAGGTTGAGACTACTGTATTTGAACATAATGCTAACAATACTGCTCAACTGGATTGTTCACCAGTTGAGGATGCCAGTGAAAGGACTAGTGAGGATTCCCATTGCAATGATGAGGCATATGACCATGAAAACAATAACGAGGTTGTGGACAGCAATGAGCAATTTTTGGAATGGACCTATGGAGACAATTGTGAGTATTGTACTCAAGACAGAGAAGATATAAGTAAACAGAGAAGCAATCCTATGTGTGACCCATTGCCTTCCTTTCAAACACATGGAGATCATGAAGAGCAGTCAGGGATTGAAACAAGTGCTAGTGCAGAGCATGATTATTTTTCATTTGATGGCTGTTTTGCTTATGACACACAGGCTGATACTCCTCCACAGAGGGAATCCATTGGTGATGAAGATGCATGTTTTGCTGCCCATGAACAAATGGCATACTATGATCAAGCTGATGTACCTGGATCACCCATCTTTGACACATATGGTGATGAGGATCTATTTGAGTATGGTGAGGATCTAGACATTGTTTTTGGTTTGGATTCTGTTTCTCATCCTGATGAAAGAGGAAACAACATGCATCAGGTAAGTGACTGTGAAAATGTGCTTGATTTGAAAGAGGTGCCAGAGCCTGATCTTTTCCAGCTTGGTGCTACTATTGGTTGTGTACATGATGTGCACAATTGTGAATTTGAAAGCTTTTCTTTTGAGAGGCCAGCATATGAGATGAGCTCTGATCTTCCTAGCTGCATGGTGGACTTTGAGTGTTTTCAGTTTTCAATCCAGCTAGGAGATCATTTTGCAATGCATAATGCTGATACAAATGATAACATGTGTTATATTCCATTTGAGTATGCATTGCCTGATACATTCTGCATCCACTTGTTGCTGGATGCTAAAGGTTATCTGCACAGAGATGACAGTGACAAGCTAAATCAGAAGGTTGAATGTGCAGATGACCAGGTTTGTTTATGGTCAGATCATGGTAGCATTCTCAGGCTTGACCCAGTGCATGCAGATGAAAACAAGATATTTGACAAAGGGAGATACGGGTTTTTCTTTTCTTGGTGGCCTTAGGCCATCAAGAGTGTTTGGTGATGCAGATCATTATAACTTCATGACTCTGTGCCCAATGGATAGGGGACTGGTCTGCATCCCAGAGTTCTGTAGTTCTTGCCATGCCTACAAGAGGCATGCATCCTCAGACAGAACCACTGTTGGTGCCTGAATTGACTGTCAGTTCTTGAGCAATTTTTATGCAGGCACCATCCCAAAAAATCCAAAAAATTTTCTAGTTTTGGCACCCCTTCAGTGTTTTGTAACATCCACATCATCTTTCTTGAAGGGGGGGTCTTCATGTTTTGTCCATCGGCATGAGTTTGGAATGTGTCTTAGCGATCATGATTGGTACCAATGGTGTGTTGTCTTCTATCGCTAAGACTTTACCTATCGGCGTAGGTGTTTTGTGGCTTACCGACAGACTTGGTCTTGCCGACGAGGGTTTTGGAGTGCTATTGCCAAGACTTTGGCTATCGGAGTGAGCAGGCAAGTGTTGGACCGACGTTGGTTGTCTGGCCGATGAGGGATGTTCAAGGTGGTCGTCGGCAGGAGTAGTGCTATCGGTGAGAGAGTTTTCAGGTTCGCCGACGCCTGAGGTCTCGCCGACAGAGTATAGTTTGTTGGCGCCATCGGTGTAATGGAGGATTATCGGGTGAACGGGCAGATTGTTGGCCGATGGCGCAGGTCTGGCCGATGGAGTTGCCATCGGTGAGTATGGGGTAGTGTCTAGCCGATGGTGGTAATAGAGTTCAGTTTCGGCGTGACAGGGGCTATCGGGCTAGCCGTTGGAAGGTCCGCCGATGGAGAGTGTTTGGCCGATGTGATGTTATCGGCGTAAGTCACACCGACAGGGGGGCAGTGTAGTGTGTGATCGGAGAGACTTGTGAGGTCGGGGTAAGTTTTGTGGAGCTGGCCGATGGTTCTCCTCTGGCCGATGGGGATGTTGGTGACTTGTGGAGGTGTTGGCATCGGCAAGACCGCTGTGATCGGTAGGAGATTTGTGGGGTAGGCCGATAATGTATGTCATGGCGATGGGCTGTGGGTGAAGGGTCATGTGTCGAGCGCGGCAAAACGCTCAACACTTAGTATGCGTGTGGCGATGTTCTTAAAGTGATAGAGGGGTTTCCACACTATGCATGTGGGATTAATTTCCCTACACATTTAAAACCTCAGGAAGCACCTTTTGGCGGGAAGCTCCATTTTGATTGCTGCGACAGTCTTCTGGGTGGTTGCGGGTTGTTGAGCCATCAATGGTGATAGTGCAGGGGTATGAGTGACGGTACAAGCAATTAAGCTGCCTGATCGTGGATGAAGACTTTCAAGTGGTGGCACAAAGCTCAAGATCCCCCCTGTCTATCGCATTTAATCTGTGAAGGCCATTTTCAAATGGAAGGAATGTATCTGGCAAATTTTTGACTTCTGGCCATGTAATTAATTGCTAAATGTACACGGTTCTGTATAAATGGTTTTGGCTGTGTTACTTTTTAGAGGTTGGACGTTTTTGGGCTTTCTGCTCTGGCTCTGAACATAAGGTGTTCACATTTTGAAAGGCATTTTTTGCTACAGACTCGGTCCTTAGTCTGGTGTACTAATCTATCTTGGCTTGTAAATGATGATTTTCTCTGTGATGGCCTTCTATGCAGATTAATTTTAAATGAAAAACACCTGTGTGTGTATTGTTTCTGATTGTCTCCTGTATGTCATTTGTTTTCCTTTCAAACAAGGTTGTCAAGGGCTTCCAAGTTTTTCAGTATGTGCATACTGTGTTTCTGATTTATTGCGTCTGCTCAAGGAGTGGTTAAATAGGCTTTTGATCAGATACAAAGGGAAATAGATTGCATCATAGGATCTGTTAAGTATGATCATTAATGATACTCTTTCTTGGACATGTTGCTGTTAGGCAGTAGCATTATTCTTAGGTCCTCTAGATATGAATTTATGTTGTCATGGGGAGACATTTACAGTCTTAGATATGACTCTGCTACCCAGATAAGGCACTGGTTTGGGAATCTGTCTGTTCAATGGGTCTAGGAAAGTCCCATAACTCCAAACACCATTTCAAACCATCTCTTCCTTCCATCTATTAGTTGTAGGAGCAGGATTAGGATCCCTGCATGCTCTCATACCCAACCAGACATCATGTCCAAGAATGTTGCCAACCTTGTGATTTGTTACACAAATCTTGGTCCATACATGAGAGTATTCTGCCTGTTGATGTCAAGTTAAATCCTTCTGTCATTGAGCTAGTCAAGGTTATACTTTTATCAAGTAGGGAAACCCCCCTTGGTGCGGCAGAACCAGAAGTGAAGGGGAGGAGCTCACGCAACCTCCTGTATTCAGTTGGCTGAATCTGCCTGTGCATTAGAACTGGCAAACCCTAATGCTAATTCAGAAGAAAAACCAACAGGGTTAAGGCCATGGATGAAGAGATATACTCTATTTAAAAGAATGACACATGGGAGTTAGTAGATCTACCTGAAGGTGAAGAATGCATATAAGTCAAATGGGTTTATAAGACTAAGTTCAATGCAAATGGTGAAGTTGAAGAGTATAAGGCATGGTTATTAGCTAAAGGATTTGCACAACAATATGGAGTTGATTACAATGAGACATTTGCACCTGTAGCAAGGCTTGATATAGTTAGAATGGTCTTATAAATAGCAACTCAAATAAATTGGAAAGTTTATCAAATGGATGTCAAATCAACATTCTTGAATGGTTTTCTAGAGGAACAAGTCTATGTACAAAAACCACCAGGATATGAAGTGAGTGGACATGAATACAAGGTATGTAGATTGAAGAAGGCTCGTTATGGACTCAAACAAGCACCCAGAGAATGGTATAGTCGAATTGATTCATACATGATGAGTAATGGATTTAGCAGAAGTTGTAGTAAGCCTATATTGTATAGAAAGGTTAACAAGTAAAATTAGGTGTTGATTGTTTGTTTATATGTTGATGATTTTATCTTTACTAAAGATTTCTTTGTAGACATGTTTAAATCAACAACAAAAAAAGAATTTGGAATACCAGATTTAGGATTGATGAGATATTTTCAAAGAATTGAAGTTGTGCAATTAGATAGATGCATTTTCATTTGTCAATCTAAGTATGTTAAGGATGTGCTAAGGATATTCAAGATGTTGAATTGTAATCCAACACCAACTCTAGTTGTAGCAAGAACCAAACTTAGGAGAGAGGACAAGGGGTCTAGTGTTGATCCAACCATGTTCAAAAGGCTTATTGGAAGTTTGATGTATCTCTTAACAATGAGACCGGATATTATGTATGGTGTTAGTCTAATCTCAAGGTTCATGGAGTCTCCCGTTGACTCGCATTGGCAATTTGGGAAGAGAATAGTAAGATATATAGTAAGGACAATAGGATATGGAATATTATATTCCAAAACTAATGATTTTGAGTTGAGTAGATATACTGATAGTGATTTTGTAGTTAGCATGGATGGTAGGAAGAGTACTTTAGGATATGTATTTCATTTTGGATTAGGTGTAGTTTCATGGGCATTAAAGAAGTAGCCTATAGTGATAATTTCATTAGTTGAAGTGGAGTATGTAGCAGCAACATTTGTAGCATGTCAAACAGTTTGAATGCATAGAGTATTGATAGATTTAATGCATGTTCAAGAGGATCCAACACCAATATTTTGTGATAACAAATCAACAATTGCATTGTAAAAGATCATATTTTTCATAAGAGGAGCAAAAACATTGATACAAGGTACCATTTCATTTGAGAGTTAATGAATAATGGAGAAATTAAATTGGAGTTTTGCAGATTCAAAGATCAGCTTCCATATATATTCACAAAGGCATTAGCAAAAGAGAAATTTGAACATCTAAGACAAAATTTGGGTATTTTAGATGCTAAAGTAGTTAATGGTAGAAATTAAGGGGGAGTGTTGGAATATAATTTCAACCATAACTAATTATTGTATTTGTATACCTAATTGTAATTAGAAAACACTAGAAGAAAATTAGTAAGGGTTTGTTCTAGGATGTTTCTAGAAGAAATTTTTTTGTAGTAAGTTTCTAAATGAGGGTTTTCTAAGATTTTTCTACCAAGAAGTTTATAGTTTGTTGTAGTTGTAGAATTAAGTCCTCTATAAATTGAGGCATCATGTAAAGTTTTTAATTAAGTTAAATACAAGTTTCTATTTGTGCTAAAGCACAATGTGTCTATCACCGCCTCTATCCATTGACAATTGTTTCTCCATTTTGTTCTATGACATGTTTGAAAATAATCATTCATGGTGCATTAGTGTACAATTTTCATTAAAAAATGTCATAATAGATGGTCATTTATTATTGGTTTTTTCTAAAATTTTGTACAATAGTTGGGGTTTAGGGCATCAATTACTATCATAACTACTAGCGTCCTTCCACTAATTGATACTTCTATTATAATTATTCCTACTTGTATTGTCACTGAGATTAAAAGATGAGATGAAGAAATACTGAAGGCATTTTGTAAATGTTTGGGAAAAGGTGTCTCAACCTTGCATTTCCAATGTTTGTAATTAATTAAATTAAATTAAAGTTATTTATTATTCATTCACATATTTTGGGTGGTCCTACTTGGAGTAGTATTAGTTATCACTTGTAGTTTGTACTTTGGCAATTTGTAATTATCACTTAGATATCATGGGAGTTGCTAAATGTAGCTATGATAACTTGAAAAGTGTGTAAGAGTTGCTGGATTTGAAAGAGCATGAACAGGTGAGTAATGTGTGGACTTGGAGAAGATCTTTAGTTTTCATGTGCATATTACCAAAAAGGCAGAAAAGACCACAAGAGGAAAACACTAGTTGAAAGAGGAATTTTGTAATTTAACTCTTCTTGATTTGGGTGTTGGGATTTGTATGGAGATTTGGGTGCTACTTTTAGCCCATGTTTTTATCTCATGGTTTTAGAAACCATTGGTGGTTTCTAGTTTGGGTCTTGCCTATATACGTTGGTGTATAGTTTGGAGACATATGTTGTGTATAATTTTGTAGGGGGTTATGTTTTCAAAATTTCTCCATACTTGTGTTGTTTTCTTATTGTGAAGGCTTGAGCTTGTTGATGTAATTCAACTAGATTTGGTACTATGAATACATTGGTTGAAATTTTGGAGGCTATTTTTTATCCAAAAGGGTTTTCCTAAGATAAATACCATGTCATTGTGGTGAATGCTTTTGCATGTGTATTTTTCATTTCTAAAATTGTTAGATCTCGCATGCATGTCCCTCCTCATTGGTTGGTGTAGGAAGTATTTCCGCTATAATATTCTTTTCACTTGATATCAACTATTGATCACCCCTATTTCCTAAGTGGTAGGAAATACTTATTGGACCAATCATGGTTTGAGTAGGAGTTGAGCAAATAAATTACATCATGGATGGAGATGGATCAATTTAATGGTACACACTTTGAGCTATAGAGGTTCAAAATGGAGAATCTTTTGATAGATAATGATCTATGGTAGCAGTCTTTGGAAGTAAACCATCAGGTATAAAGGATGTAGATTAGGTTGTGTTAGATTGACAATCCAAAAGCCTTATTCAACTTCATTTGGTAGATTAAATGCTCTTAAATGTTGCAGAAGAATACTTTTCCAAAGCCCTCTAAGAATAGTTAGGAAAGTTGTACTAGGCTAAATCATTGGTGATCAAGCTTTTCTTTGGAAGAAGCTATATTCTTTGAGGATGGATGATGGGGATTCATTTTTTGAGTGCACTTGAAAGCATTTAACACTATTGTAAACTAATTATAATCTATCGACATAAAGATGGAGGAAGAAGATTGATGCATGGTACTATTATGTTCTTTGCTAGACTCATGGAACAATTTGGTGATGGCCATTAGAAGCACTACTTCAAACTTTGTGATTGATGAGATAGTGGCTTCTCTTCTCTTGAAGGAGATGAGGTGGAAATATTTTGAATCTACCAAAGAAGCACTAGTTGCTCGTAGATGGTCTAAGGAAAAAGGCAAGAAGGAAAAGAAAAAAAACAAGAGTAGATCTAAGTTTCAGGGGAGATCTAAGTCTCCTAGAAAATTGAAGGTAATATATTGGAGATGCAATAATAAAGGCCACATCAAGAAGGAATGCAAGGAGAAGAAGAAAGAGAAGAATGAATCATATGATGATTCTAATTCTAAAGTTTTTCAAGACGAACTAGATGCATTTGTTGTAACTTGTGGCACACATGCATGTGAAGATGCATGGATGATTGACTGTGGTGCCTTTTTCCACATGAGTTCCCATAGGGAGAGATTTTCTCACCATGAGAATTTTAATGGTGGAAAGTTCTTACTTGGAAATAACTCTTTTCTAATTATTGTTGGGCATGGTCGAGCCAAGATTAGATTCTTTGATGGGAGGATCAAAGGTATTTTAGGAGTTCTACACAACCTAGGTTTGGCATGATAACTATTATCTATTAGTAAGATGAATGATGCGGGTGTGTAGGTAGTCTTTAGTGGTGGAGGGTATAAAATGGTTCATAGAAACATGGTGTTGGCAAAGAGAGTTCAGATTAGAAATCTTTTTCACCTTGATTTTAGCACCTACATGCAGTGTAACAGTTTAGTCGTACCTCCAACATCTACATAAACAAGATAGGTACTTGTAGAAAATGGATTAGTTGCATTGAGACTTGTAGAAAAGACACAAGTGATAAAGACACTTACATGAAGGGGAAATACAATGTAGGTTCCCAAACATGTTCTTACCTTAGAAAGCAAGTTACTAGTAGAGAAGACTATGTTGTGCCATGAGCACATGGGCCACATTGGTGAGAAGGGTCATAGGACTTGAAAAACAAAAGTCTTGTAGAGGGGTTAATTGATTGTTCTATTGATTTTGACTTTGTGAACATTGTATTTATAGAAAAAAAAATTCTGTTCAATTTTATTCGAGCTCACATAAGTCTTGTGGGATTTTGGATCTTTTTCATAGTGATATTTCTAGTCCTATCTAGATGTGCCTTCATTGTAAAAATCCCTATTTTACATTTATTTTATTGATGATTTCTCTAGGAGGACTTGGGTCTATTTTCTTAGGCATAGATTTGAGATCTTTAGTTAGTTAGAAGAGTTTAAGGATCTTGTAGAAAATTAGACAAATAGAAAGATCGGGGTGTTGAGAACAGATAATGGTGGAGAATATTGTTTGACTAAGTTTGATAGATTCTGTAAAGAGAATGGTATTGCACATCATACTTGACAACTCCATACACTGCTCAATAAAATGGAGTTAAAGAGTGCATGAACAAGTTGTTGATGAGAGGGCAAGGAGTATTCTTAGTGGGACTAGTTTGGAACAAAATTTTTGGGTAGAGGTAGTTAGCATCACATGATACCTAATTAACAAGTTCCCTTCATCAAAACTTGTGGATAAAACCCCCTTCAAGGTTTGGATGGGCAAAAAGACCTCACTTCAGTATCTTTAAGTATTTGGTTGTGAGGCATATGCTCATGTGGCCAAGGATAAGAGGTCAAAGTTGGATTATAAGGAAGTAAAGTGTATCTTCATTAGTTATGGTGATGGTGTAAAAGGATACTGTTGTCACGAAGGATTGCATCCTGAATGCTAAGCCTTTACAATCTTGGCAATCCCATGCAACATGGGAACATTCTTAGGCTATGGGTTTGTCTATTATGAGAATGGACCTCTGAAAGAGTTGGCTCCCTTTAAATGCCCCTTTGGATTTTTAAACTTGTGAGGAAAAGAGATAGAAGAATGCTGAATTAAATTAAATATGAACTGAAATCTACCCTAAAGGGGGTGATGCACCAATGTTTTAACTCTAATCTGCAATCTGATTCACAATTACTTTTCAATACATCTGCTCTTACAACTCAAACTAATCAAATTTACCACATAAATGTTTCACAGAAAGGCATGAAATGACTTGCACAATCTGTAACCTATAATAAACTTGTAGTCTGTGTACTTGCATTCAATAAATGAGACAGAAAATTCAAAGGTTTTAAAGCAAAACATAGTAAATTCCTATCAAATCACTCAAAATGAGACAAAACACCTAAGTCTGAATAGATGAACACCTAATTGTATTGATAATAGAAGGAATACTCTGCAAAATAACAATGAAACTACTGAAATTAACTGTTGCTATTGCATAAAACTGTAAAATGGCTGAGTTAGAAGTCTAAATCTCTCTCTCTGCAATGTGCCAAGGCAAGGGAAAAAGTAAGAACTAAGAAATATAATACAAAAATCTATCCCGAAAAGGTAAAGGGAAGTCAACTCCAGCTCAACTAGACTCCAAATGATGCATGGATGAGTCTGAAAAAGCAACTCCAAGTTGTTGGGTGAGCACAAGAGAAAAGCCTAAAAATTAGGCCCTAAAATTGCACCAAGATAAGCTAAAATAGATCAGAACTCCTCCAAAGATAGTTGACCCAAAAGAATGCCAAAATTAGCCTAGTTTGACTTCAAGCCAAAAATGGAAAAAGATACTCCTTCTGCATGAGTTTGCACTCTAGTTCAACTCTTCTATTTTTTGCATGATTTGAAGGCAAAAAGAATCTATTTTAATAAATATTAAAGGAAAATATATAATTTTACTTTAATAAGTGTTATGTGAAGGATATTTCTCTCTCTAGGTTCTCATATAACAAGTATTAAGGCAATTTATAAAATTATTGCACTTAATAGGTGTTAAGATACATTACTTTGGTCTTCTATTCATGCAAAAAATAAAAGAAGGGGTTTACATTATTAAATTATTTGACTCATCCCTCTACAAAGTCACACAAGGCAAAAAATAATCTCTCTTTACCTCTGAACTTATAAAAAGCACTCAGGCCCACCATCCTGTTGACTTAGGTCAATAGAAAAACATGAAAGTCAACATATCCTCTTTGATTTCGAATATTGATCATATTTGACTTAAGGAAAGGAAAAACCCTAAAAACTCCTTATGCACCCTCTAAATCCCATGGGCTTCATATGATACTCCACTAGGTTTTCACCACTCTCATGTCTTGACCACATCCACATTTTGTTTGCAATGATTTTTCAAAATAAAAGTAAAAAATAACTCCATGAACTTGGGCTAGGGCTTCTCTCAGACAAAACACATTGGCAAAACCTAAATCATTCATTCTTTTCACTTTTCCTATTTGGGTCTATGTTGCACCGCCATCACCATGAGGGTTTCTGAGGGTTTGAAGAACTCATTGAAAGCTTTTGAGGACTTCACTTTGCCATTCTAGTTTTCTATCTTTTGAACACTAGTAAGCATCTTCTATTGGCTTCACTGGTAAACAAGACTCACCATTGCTGCTCTTCTGCATATAAATAATAGAAAATTGATTTTTCTGTTGAAGAAAAAAGATGAGAAAGCTTCTCTTCATTTGGCTCTGTGTGCTTCTCTTTGAAGACCCTTACTAGGGTTTGAGTTTCTATTTTGAAGGGCTTTCTATGTATATAAAGCAAAAGAGAAACTTATCTTTTCTCCTTATCTCTTTGCTTTGCCTTCCTTTTCATTGTTGCAGTGATTTTTCCATGAGAAAGTGATGAGAAGACATTCCTAAACTATTATTTTGGTGAGAAAATGTGATAAAAAGCCTCTACTACTCTTTTCTATTCCATTGTAAAAAAAAAGGAAACTATCTTCAGCTTCTTGCAACCTCCTCCTGCTGTTTTGGTCAACCTCTGGAATGAGCCTGTAAAAGGCTTCTATTTACTTTACTAGTTCTGTATATGGAAGAAACAAGGGTTTTTATTTTTAAAGGCTTTCTACAAACCCTAGCTAGGGTTTCACATTGTAATAACCTACTTCTATTTTGAGAAGCTTGCTTCCTTTATGGCTCCATTGGTTTTCCTTTTGATGATATGGCCATAGGCATTTTATTTCCTCCTTGAAAAGACTTGTTGAAGCTGCTTTGGGGTTTGTTCATGAATGGACTGAAAAGGCCTTAGTTCTCCTCCTATTCACACATCTACAAATTCCTAAGCAGAAGCTATCTTGTTGGAAACATTCATAATACTTTTTTGCAATGATACTATCTACTACTGTTTTAATGTATTGTTTTGACTATGAAATAATCAGATCCTTCATATTTGTTGCTCCTGGCTCTATACACTGTCATATTTGCATATTGGTACATTTGGACCTTCTTTGTCTTTTAGTGTGTAGATACTATCACACTTTGATGATGACCTCTGTGTTTATTGTGATCAATTGATTGATTGCTTCCTTCGAACTAGACTACACTTTAAAAATGAAGATAACTACCCCTGGATTTGCAGATTCCAGGCAGATTCCAGTCATTCTATTGACTGTATATGCTTTTGAATTCACATTAAATTCTTATTTGAGGATAACTAAATGCATCTGTCCTTTACATGTAATGACCTCATGTATTATTGTAATCACAATCTTTCAAGATAATATAATGACACAAGTTCTTTTGATGTACCTCTTGATGTAGCATTGTGGACATCCATAATGATTATGGTTGCTCTCATCGCCTTCATGACTGAACATATCACTTGCCATTTCTGCCTATATCCAGTTTCCTCTGTCATGCATGATCTTCATATAAGGCATAACAATCTGAAATGCATTAGGAACATTTTCATGGATCTTCTATATTCTATTTGCATGCCTCCTATTGCATTGCTGCTCTACATGTCTTTTGATTGTTGTATCTCAAAAGGGACATCTGTTTCATTGAATGTGTTGATAGACTTTGGAAGGTACCTTTGGAAGGTGAAGTCCTACCAACCTGTATAGAGCTTGAAAGACCTTTAAACTCTTCTTACTGAAGTTATAAGACGGCAATAGTCCTTATGAAAGTCTTATTTTGTGCATGCAAAAACTTCACTCTAAGGTTTTGTCAAACTGTAACTTCTTTTCCATAATCATTGTTTTAGGTCTGTCCTTTTTGTGTAGCAGTATGCCACTTCTATGTAGCAAAATTTCACTCGTGTGTTCTTTCTTTGAGTGTTCTAGAAGCTCTACATATCAACAAGTTCCCTTTCTAAGGTAATGCAATGATTCAATTTGAAATGCATTTGCAAACCCTCTATGCACCTGGTGACTTCTCTTCTCATGTCTCAGATGTAAAATATGACATACTTCTGCTCTTTCTATTACTGTTACTTCTTTTCATTTTATGCAAGAAATATGACAACTCTTTTGTTGCTCTATAGAATATTGCTCCCATTGGTAAGTTCATGGCTATGTATCACCTGCTATGATTCACTTTCTGTAGATTCTCTTGCATGATGAGAGGGGCCTTTATATACCATGCTCAACTGACTATATTTATATGGTTTCTCCTTGACTATTTGTGTTCAATAACTCTTTGGTTGTTCTTTGCCTGTGGAAACAAATAGGCTTTCTGAAAGAAAATGTAGTTGACTGTCATTAATTGTTTCATGACAGCCTAGGTTGGTATCCTTTATTACTTACTCACTGCCATAGTCTTCTTTATGTATTGATATCTTTTATAATTGCCTCTTCTGTTCATCGTATCACTATTCCTCATCCATTACACTTTGTCTTCCTGTGTAGTCACTGCTCCCAGGCACTATTGACTATTCTGATCTGTTTTGGGTTCTATTACTTGAATAGGGTAGATCACTTGTGAATTGAAAACGTTGTATGTATTGAATCTTCATATGACAACTTATATGTCTTCTATTGAGTCGTTAATGGGTTTCTGTGCATTCATATGGGTATTCATCATCTACATAGGACCTCTCAGCAACAATAAATACCTTTGTTAATTTCTTTTACCAATATGGCCTTGATGAGGCTTGGCAGATGATGTTTTCAATCTTGTAAACCTGAATGTATCTTTGTGAATGATGTGGAGTATCTTTTCACTGCTCACTACTAATTATCCCTTCTGAGTATGCATGTTGTTCTTCATCATAAATAACTTATTGAACCTTGATTTTATTGCCATGACACTTGAACTATCCTATCATAGTCTTTAGGACTGCATATTGGTAATTTCACTTCCTATATCACTGTTCTTCATGGCTATAACTACTGTCCCTCAAGATTGGCTTTAGCATACTTGATATTTGAGCTTTCTATTGTTCCTAGCATGCATGTTGCCTGTTTTGGGAAGTTATTAATAATAGGAAAAACCTTTAAAGCCTATATAAGAACTTTGAAGCAATTATTCCTTGATATCCATATGGTGCATGAGATCACAAGGTTCCTGACTAATAAATGACTGCTAAGTGACTTATGTGGCTTCCATCTAATGATTTTAATGAAAACTAATGATAGACTGTTTCACTTATCCTTATATGACTATCATAGCCTTCTTTTGTCTGGTATGACTGCCCCTTGATGTTGATACAATCTTCTATTGTCTTCCTTGATTTTCACAGATGCTACTACTCTTATAGGTAGTCTTCTAAGGCTGTTGTACTTTTTATTTATCCAAATGTTGTCCTTGGATGTCATATTATATTGCTTCATAGGCACCTATTTCTGCATAGTGAACAAACCAATTAGATAAAACACAGAGGCTGATAGCCTCTCCTTGATTGTTTGATCTGATTTTCTCTTTTTTTGTTTCATCTCATAATTAGATATCTTCTTCTGATGTTTGTTTCTCTTCTCTCTCTTGTTGATCAGATGTAGGATAACAAGTACATGTTGAATTTATCTGCATATAGAAGTAGAGATGAAAACCTTGAGATCTAACAATTGTGTTTATTCTCTCTTGCAGGTTCACTTGGAGCTATCACTAGGATAGGCTAATGATCATAGAACTGCCAACGAGATTCATCATTCACTTAGGCAATGATGGGTCCCATATTTCTTTTATATGCTTTCCTTTACTTCAGATGTACTTGTTATTGTGCATTGCATCACATACAATTACTCCCATGGCTTGTGTGGGATCATATAAACACTTTTCATTTGAATATGAACAATTATTTCATGCAATGTGTATTATTTCTCCCTTTTGTAAATCAATTGCATAACATAACTGAACATTACTGCATGGCATATGTGTTTATAATCATAAGTAGATTAGCCAGATTTTATGTACCTTTCTGAAATGTATCAAACTGTAATGAATGAATTGTAATGAACACCATTAAAACATGATTAGCAATGACTAGATTAGCTTTAACTTCACCTGTCAGTCTCTAAATACCTCCTGCCTGGCTGGGGCACTCTTCATCTTATCTGGCTCATGTAGCAGCTCTAATTGAGCTGCTACACAATCTTGGTAACATGATAATTGAAATAGTCCTCCATCAAGACAATAGGCCTTCTAAGATGGCTTGTGAACCTAAATCTTCTTCTCCCTTCCTCTTTAACCTTCCTGCTTCTCCAAAGCAACAAAGAAATTGCTGCTACAACCCGACCTAATTGGGTTGGAAAGCATAATTTGGTAACATTTTTAGCAACCTCTATGCCAATTTTGACTGCTAAAACTCTCAAGGCCAGTTGCCTAGTATATCCATTGGGCAATAGAGTCTTCCTTCAGCCTTTGCAACTTAGAAAACTACTTGAAAACCTAGGTGCTAGAAAACAACAATAGCAAAAACAAAACAATGCTGGCACTGAACAGGACCATCCAACTGTGCATCTGCACTTCTTGGAAAACAAAAGTAAAATGAAACTACTTGTGCAATGAGCACTTATGAACTGAAAAACCTACTCTAGTATGATACATTTGCAACTTTTTACTCCTCAAAAATAGTGTTTGAGGTGATCCCATTGATTGGGATTGGTAACACCTCTCCTTCCATAGTGGCCAGCTGAAAAGCATTATGTTGTTTGCATTCAACAATCATGAATGGGCCTATCCACATAACATCAAACTTGTTGTGCTTACCAGTTTACTTTTTAACTCATCCCACTTGAGAAGAATGTCTCCCTCTTTGAAAACTTTGAATGTGGACCTCCTGTCAAATGTCCTCTTCATTTGCATCTGGTACATCTCCAACTGTTGTGCTATTTGTTTCCTTGTCTCTTCTAGCTCCAATAGCTCAGCGAACCATACTTCCATAGGACCATCCTCCATGAATTCAATCTCTTTAATGAGGCTTAGAGCTGGCAACTTAGATGAAATATGTAGTTTGGCTTCTTTACCATACACAAGAATAAATGGAGATTGACTAGTTGAACTTTTAGGAGTCACTCTATCAACCCATAAGGCTGATTTCAATTGTGAATGCTAGGTTCTCTGATTGTCTTCTATTGTCCATTTGATAATCTTGATGAGGTTTTTATTAGTGGACTCAGCCTACCCATTCCCCTGAGGGTAGTAGTTTGAAGAAGTACTTAAGTATACGCCATGTTTGATGGCCTAGTCAATTATTTTAATGCCAATGGAAGCCAAGGCATTATCTGAGATAATTGAATCTGGTACACCAAACTTGGCTACTAAATCTTCATAGAAGTTTAAAAAAACACTTTCATTAGCATTTTCAAAGCTACTACTTCTGTCCACTTAGTAAAATAATTTGTGGCCATTAATATTCACTTGTGGCTAGAACTTGAAGGTGGGTTAATGGCTCCAATGAATCAAGACCCAACTTGGTAAAGGGCTAATCAATTGAGATGGGTTGTAGTGGCAAGGCTGTCAACTTTTGCTAGCCTACAAATACAACACATTTCACACACTTTCTTACCTAGGTATGTACATCTTTTAAAAGAGATGGCCAGTAATATCTAGCCTTCATGATCTTTAAGGCTGTTGTGTGGGTTGCAAAGTGACCACCAGCTGGTCCATCATGGAACTCATGCAAAAATTTGTCGATTTGATCTATTTCAATGCATCTTAAGAGCACTCATTGTAGTCTTTTCTAAACAAAATATCATTGACAATAACATATGAAATGGCCTGTAGCCTATAATACCTTTTGTTGATGGTTGTTTTGAGACAGTCATAACAATAGTTAAAATTCACATAAAATGAACCAAAACTGACTTGAAAGATATGAAGGAATCGACTAAGATTCGCTTAATCCCAAGTTTAATATGGTTAGGTCTTGACTTGTTGGGCAAATTCAATTGGTCGATGTGAAGCTGTAATGTTCAAGGGGCCTTACATGATTTAGGGTTTTTTGATGGACTGGACTCAAACTATGCAAAAGATCATAAATATCAGCATGTTATTCATCCTTTTGCATAAAAATGTTACTGTGCTGCGAAGCTTTAAATGGTTTTCTTGAATTATTACAGCTTTCTCCTCTTAAATATTTATGAAAAATGTCTACTTTTAACTCTGTTATGCGTGCTTTTTTAAATATGAGACAAATTTCCTTTAAATTTCTATGTTTTAAGCTAAGTATTTTTAGATGGGTTGGGGAAAGTTAGAAAGATCTAAACTAAACTTCATTCATTCTACCAAAGGATCTAATTGTTCTATTATGCACTTTGTAAATCATACAACAATTTGATCAAATCCACAGATTAAAACCTTGAATGTAAGTTTTGAGCATTTTCACAAACATACACCCAAGATTGCAAGCTCTGAGAGAAAATGTTTCAAACACAATGAAGAGACAGAAAACACTCAAAAGATAGATGTAGAATTCTAGATTCAATTGTATTAGAAACAGACAGTCATATAAGATTTACAATGTCTGAATGACTCTTAGCTTCATTGATCAGATTACAGAAAACTTACAAGCTTTACAGATACAACAAGGAGGCAGGATGTTCCACACGCTCCTTGTTGTAGACACAGGTGACCTCCTTCTTCTATTCCTAAACTAAAAGGTCCCTCTATTCTAAATGCTAATTACAACTGCTAGCTATGTCTAAAAAAAACTCCTACATAGCCCCTATGTAAAATATTACAGTGTATAGAGGCACAATATATAGACTTTGATTGTCCTCAATACAACCCAAAACCCTAGTTTAAGCAATGGTTCAAACCTCAGGTTACAACAATAAATGTTGGAGAACTAGTCTCCCAAAAATATCTCTGAGCATACATCAAATCTGGGTGAAAATATGCCCTTTTGGAAATGCTAGCAGCTCAATAATAACTTTTGTTGTTTGCTGCAATGATGTCTTTGGCTACATTTTGTCTTCATCAATGAAGACCCTTGACTTCCTTGTCCTTCATCCTTATCTTCTTCTGCTCCTGAGATCGGATTTCCTTTCCATGATGTCATCACCTTTAAGCTTCAGCTCCTTCTTCAACTGTAAACCTGCAAAAACAGACCAACAATAAGTATTACTTCACCTAATAAACAACAGGAAATAAACATTTATTAAATCCAGTCGTGACTGTGCGATCACAGAAATCGAGCCCTAAATCTGTGAAAATCATGATTCCAAAATGCATATAGATCGTTAAACTGGTCGGGTCAACCATCATTGACCAGAAACATGCATTCGGGCCCTAAATTGGCCTCAAAATTTCATCGCCTTGTTCTCTCGCTCACTTCTTTGTTTAAATCTTTGCATTTTCTGATAGACAAGCCAGTATACATTCGTTTAATCAGATTTGAATCCTTTTTTAGTTCCGCAGCTTGTATGTATGCCATGGCATATCGGCTTGTATATCGCATTATACAAACGCAAAAAAATATACAAGCACTTAACTCCAATTTATAATTATTCAATTCCACCAAATAAAGCAATGTATAAAGCGTTGTATACAACCTTCAGATTTATCGCTGTTATAAATGGCAATTTATAACCTATCGAATCCACAATGTATCTCTTGATATGCAAATCAGACGTGATACATAGGATAAATCCGCTTTTATATTCATTTGGATTTCGGCTTGTATGTTTAACTTTGCATATTCGGTTTGTATATCGCGATACATACAAATGCTTAAACATGCAAGCATTTTCACCTTTTTAATTTCTCCTTCGAGTCCGCACTATGTATGTGGTTTTGTATCATTCGATATGCATTGTTTAACACATACATGGACTTAACCTTGTTTGATAAATTTTCAGTTCCGGCACTTGTATATGTGCAATGTATGTTTGATAATATACAACCTAGAATTATACAACGATTTAACACTGTTTAAAACCCTTTTCATGTTCACCATTGTACATTTCGTTGTATGTTATCCAAACATACAAGCCTGTGGACATATACAACAAATTAACCATGTTTCATAACATTTGAATTCTGTGTGATGTATATTATCAATGTATGTTTTACCTTGTACATTTTGACCTGCCAATCATACAATGTGAGATATATGCAATGGAACTCAAATACCTATTCACTTCAACTGTGAGTTATTTCGGATCCATCTTGTATGTATACGTAAAGCTTTTTATTTAAAATGCATACAAGAAGAAGAAAAAGACATACAATCGGCTTTGTATATGAAAGTGATATACAAAGGGCATTGCATGTACCTTTCAAATGACCCAATCATGCAGGCAACCATGTACATGAACCCGATTGCAAATACGACTAAGTATAAAATGACTTTGCACATACAAAGGACTTTGTATATACAAAGTGATATACAAACCTGAATGTACATTTTACCAAAATGATCATAACTTGCAAAATATGGCAAATTTTAAAATGGTTCAAAAAGCAACCCTAGCTCATTTTTCACAAGGAATCCAACCATATTATGCCCTGGTACTAAAAATGCATTTTTTCTCTATTTTTAATGAAGTTTTCAATTTTAACCCCCTTTTTCCCTTTACCACCAAGCAAAACAAAACACACACAAGAAAAAGCAACAGCCACAATAGAGGTCCTCATTTTGCTAAGGAGTAAAATGGGGCGTGTTGTGAACATCACAACAACTAGCAACCAAACAAAACAACTAAATCGATAGCATTAAGGAAAACTAAGTGAAATAAATCCATAACTTCCAACTATCCTTCCTGCAAATTATTACTCAACTTGAGACCTAAGGTATTCAATAAGGGTGCATGAATTTTCATTTTTAGTTTAAGTGTGTGCACGTGATTAATTATCCTCATCTTGAAGATCGGTTGAACAAACCAGTGACTGATATTAGCCTACGTAGTTGAGGATATTCTCTTATAGCCGATCGGATAGAGCCTTGCTGGCAGTGAGCATCCATAGCCCCGGCAAGGTTATCGTTACAATTCTCCTAAGTAGAGCCCCACTGCCAGCGAGCGTCCATAGCCCCGGTAGACTTACTTAGATGGCTTAATCTGAATTTTTAGTATAATCCATTTTATTTTTCATATTTTATATTTTATTGATTTTGATGTTTGATAGAAATTTCACAAGATATAGCAATTTGTAACTTTATGATGCAAGGAATGAGCACTTGCTGAAATTAAGCTGAGAATTGTAATGGTAGCAAGGGTGACCTCAAATTTTTCACCTAATATCTACACTAGTAAGTTCAACAAACCCAAGGTTTTTAGGTGTGACATCGTGAGAAACTTCCCTTGAATTCTCAATCACTATTAGTGAATACTAAATTTCAGAAGTAAACAACTCTCTACATTCATGACAGTCACAACAAGTTATGCATAAATTACAAATGATTAACCTGAATATTCTGACTTTTATACTGTTTTCAATGGTTGTTAGCTTGCTCCTTTAATACTCTAAAGAGAAAACAAAGATCCCTGCTGAGGAGACAACAATGAACCAACAACGGACTGTACAAGAAAAAGCAAAAACAAAGCAAAAGAAAACAAAACTGTACAAATAACTAACTTATGAAAGGAAACAACAAACGGAAAGAAAATAGCAAAAAGAAGACTGTACACTACTTACACTATTTTACACAAAAGAAATGGACTGCCCTTTACCTCAAGCTTGGAAGTAGTGTTTCAAATGTTGGCCATTAACTGGTAATGGCACATCTTCCCCAGTCAAGGTCCTAAGTCTAAATGTGTTGTCTCCTATTATTTCTGAGACTTGTAATGGACCTAACCATAGTTTGTCAAATTTTCCATGACTCCCCTTCTTTTCATGTGCTTTATCCCAACACAGTACTAAGTCTGATATCCTAAATATTTTTACTCTTGCCCTCTTATCAAACTACCTCTTAACTACTACTTGGTGTTTGGCGAATTTCTCAATGGCTTGACCTCTTTTCTCGTCTAGTTGTAGCATTTGTACTATCCTGGCTTCCCTATGATTATCAAAGCCTAAATACTCATTGGCAAACTTCTAGATTGGTATTCTCAGATTTACTAGAAGTATGGGATCAGTCCCATAAACTAAATGATAAGGTGTACTGCCTAAGGCTATTTTGAACTTGGTCCTATCTACCCACAGTGCATATTTTAACAAGGTATTCCACTCTCTAGGACTCTTTGCAATTAGCTTCTTGATTATATCTAATAAAATTTTATTTGTAGACTCAACCAATCCATTACCTTGAGGGTAATAATTTGAAGAAAACTTTAAAACAATCCCGTATTCAAATGCCCATTTAGAAAACTTTAAAGAAGAGAAAGCAGGGCTATTGTCACATACCAATGAATAAGGAGTTCTAAACTTGGTTATGATGTTCTCTTCAAGAAACTTGATAACTACCTCAGTTGTGGAGAACTTGCAGCATGTGGCCTCAGTCCACCTTGTACAGTAGTTCGTCACCATCGGTATGAACTTGTGTCCTGCAGAAGATGGAGGATTGATGACTGTGATGAAATCCAAGCCCCATTGTGCAAATGGTCTTGATTCAATCACAGGCTGTAATGGATTGCCCTGATTTCTTCCCTTATCTGTTGTAGTCTGACAGGTGTGGCAACTCTTAATGTGAATCTTTGTATCTTTGAGCATCGTGGGCCAATAATAGCCTGCCCTCAATATTTTGTGTGTTGTAGCTAGATGGGAACCATGACCTGTTTCATACTTGTCATGCAGCTCTGTTAACACCTTATCCGCCTCAGTTCGATTTAGGCATCAAATAAATTCCATCATGGTTCTTCCTAAACATAAAACCTCTCTGCACCATATACTTTTGTGCTTTAATCTTCAAAGCTCTCCTTCGAGAAGCTTTCATCTTATTTGGGTACTTTCCAGATATCAGAAAAGTGTTCAAGTTGCCATACCAGTCTGATGCATTATGGGAATTCAGTATATACTATTGTTTTATCAAATCTGGGTCTGTGTTCACTATTGTTTGGACCAATGCCTGCCCTCTGACCAGCTTCATGGGAATGATTTCCATATCAAACTCTTGCAGTGTGGTGATCCATTTGGCCCTCTTTTCTCCACGTTCATTCTGCATTAGCAGCATCTTCACTACTACATCTGGCATTATGGCTTTGACCTGGCTGCGCAAAATATAATGTTTGAATTTCTTCACTACCTTTATCAACACAAATGCTTGTCTTTCGGTATCCAGATATCTTAGTTGTGCATCCTTCAGAGGTGTGCTCATAAATGCAATGGGCCTTTCTTCATTGTCTTCACCCTTCTGTGTCAAGGCAGCCGTGACTGAATGGGAGAATGCAAAGGAGTAGATATAAAACATCTTGGTGTAGTCTGGGCTCGTCAGTACTGGGGCATTAGAAATGGCCTGCTTGATATCTTCGAATGTAGCCCTAGCCACATGCGTCCACTCCATCTGCGCATCCTTCCTCAACATGGCATTTAACAGCTGCACAATTTCTGCAAAACCCATGATGAACTTCCGAACAAAATTAATTTTACCACAAAATGATTTCAACTCTGTCCTACTGTTTGGTATTTGCAAATTTTTTATTGACTCTATTCTATCTGGGTTGATCGATATTCCATCTTCAGAAATGATATGCCCTAGTAATTTACCTTTAGTTACCCCAAATGAACACTTCTTAGGGTAAAGGGAAATTCCATACCTCTCACATCGCTTAAGTATTTTCCTGAGATCTTCAATGTGAGTGGATGCATCCTTGGAATACATAGTCAGATCGTCCATATACACAACAATGTACTTACCTGATAGCCCATGGAACACAATGTCCATGGCTCTCTGAAAAGTAGCATCTGCATTGATCAGACCAAAAGGCATCCGTCTATATGCATAATTTCCCCTTTTACAAGTGAAGGTGGTTTTTAATCTATCATCTCTATCAATTAAAACCTGGTTATAGCCTGAGAAACCATCTAAAAAAGACATCATCTTTGCCCCATTTACTGTTTGCAACACTTCGTCTATTGGAGGTAGAGGATAATTATCCTTTTCAGATGCTTTATTCAAATTTCTAAAGTCTACGCATAACCTAATGTCTCTATTTTCCTTCCTCACTGGTACTAAGTTAGCTACCCAGACTGAATGTCTGACTGGAAAAATTATTCCAGCAGATAGCAATTTTTTAACTTCCTCAAAGATTAAAGGCTCTAAAATGGCTTTCACAGGCCTTTGTTTCTACCTAAATGGTTTAAGATCTGGTCTCAAAGGTATCATGTGAGTTATGATGGACGTATCATATCTTTTCAAGTCTTCATATGTCCATGCTATGATGTGTTTGTATTCATTCAGAATGCCTAAAATTTCTTTTCTTATTTTCTCAGAGCAAGCCTTTCCGATTAGCACATTTTGTGGATTTTGCTCTGTCCCTAAGTTGTGTAGATCACACTTACCCCCTTTTGTTTTGGGCAAGTCCTTCTGTCTTATTACCCCATCAAAGTAAAAAATATGCTCTAATTCAATTACTCCTTTGGGTAAGAAGTTGCTCTTCAAGTTGATTATATCCTCTTGGTCCCATGTTATCTCTGGCCTTTCTTGTTCATCAAGGATTTGAGCCTCAAATACCTCATTACAAGTCAGAAAATCAATAACTTGCTGATCCCCTCCAAATACTTGAAAATGTGTAACATTGTCTGGGATACTGGGAACATTAACTAATTCAACAACGAATCGTTTCAGGCCTGACAGTGTCAAGGGCTCTAGTGTGCTAGTGGCAACTGCTAGCGCATTTGGTCTGTGGTTCAGTTCTCTAGGGATATGCTCTATGTTGAAAGCATCAAATGAATCTATTAAACCCCATACTCTATGTCTGTAACTAATCATTTTCTTGTAGTTGCAAGCATATAGTTTCCTTATTTGTCTGACTACTAGTTCAGAGTCTGAAAATACCTTAATCATTTTCACCCTTTTCTTGATGGCCATGACAAGTCCCAAAATTAAGGCTTCATATTCAGCAATATTGTTAGTACAGGAAAACTGCAGTCTATATGCTGCTAGATATGATTTACCTTGAGGATCTATGAGTTCAACACTTGTACCCGCACCTTGTTTTGATTTGGACCCATCACATTTTATGTCCACATGCCATCTTTACTTTTCTAACTTTTTACCTTGGCATGCTTTGTCTCTTCTATCACTTGTGAGGTGTTGGTCTATTCATTCATGGGTATTTCTGTTTGGTCAACTCGCATATGTGTATTTTCAGCCTGCAAATTAGAAAGACAACTTCCTTTGTCTTTTATTCCTTCTTCTAAATCTGAAATCAGAGGATCTACATTACTCTAAACGTATCTCTATGGTTGATCAGGGTTCACGTTTCCCTCTTGCAATCCTACTCTCTTTGTACATTTTTTGTATTCATATTCAATGATGTCTTTGCACATTCTACAACTCTCCTCAGAATGTGGCCTATCGTGAACTCTACACATGTGCTTATATAGTCTACATTGGGCAAGCAGATTTTGTTTAATGCACTCTTCCATCTCTTGTCTAATGGCATGACCAAATTTGTTCATTGCACTGTTTTCTTCATCCGAAGAATTTCCATTAGATTTGATGAATAATGTTGTCTCCTTGCTGACATGTTTTTCTCTAAAGTTTAACATCATGATTTCTTCAATTTGTACCCCATTGTTAGTAATCCTATAGACACCCAGTTCGACAACAGCATATAATATTTCATTCGTTCGATTATAATATGTTATCATGTGTTTCATCCTAGGTTCTACCTCTATTCTAATCTAGTTTGGGACACCTCTCCAAGGTAGCCACATATGCGAGAAATCAGTAGCCATATATCCGTTTAATGTCTTAGACCAATCCCTACTTAGCAACATCCCATAATTCGTGCGGGTATATCCACTATTTGAATGTCAATGAATTGGCTTACCCTAGGGTCTGAAGCTAATTGCATCTAAATGTTCATTAGTTCTCCTATCACACTAACCTTGATTTTATCTAACTATGTGACAACCTTGGCAGACTTGGTGGGAGTCAGCCCTAGAGTTTTACATATCCCTAAGGGCATTACGTTGGCAGATGCACTAGAGTCCATCATGCAATTGTGTATGTTCTTCCCACACAATCTAACAATTAACAAGAAAGGAGGAGCATCCTTCTTATCAGCATACATTACTACATTTGTATTGGAAGGCTGCTCAACTTTCTTACTTTTCTCCTTAGGCGGTGAATCTCTATTAGGAACAACTATATCAGCAGCAACCTCATCTATCATGGATACATCCAGAGATTTTATAAAAGCATTTCTAATCCCTGGAGTTTTCAATAATTCATTCAGAGGTATGCTGACCTTAATTTTATTTATTTCCTCTGACAAGTAGCTTATTAATCTTGTTGTCTCTACTGTTTCAATTTTACTTGTTTGGGCCTTTTGTGCTATTGTTCCACCGTTTGCATGAGGATTAGCTTTAAGTATGGCAGGATTGTTGCTAGCATTCTGATCTGGGGGTGTATTGAAGTTGTTAGGAGGAATAGAAGTGGTGAAAGGTCCTCCTGGCCTAGTGTTGTTCCTTAAATTGTAGGTGTGGTTTTTATTTATTTGTTGAAAAGCCTGCACCTCTTCTGTTTCAGTCAATGCCTCATTTTTAGTTTCAAAAGGAAACTGAAAAGCATTTAACACAAAGGCTGATTCAGGATAAAGATTTTCACAAAAGTATGGTTCATCCCGTAACAATTCATCTTCTTTCTCCTCTATAGTTGCAAAGGTAAAGGTTTCTAAAACTAAAGCTGTATCATACCCTGAGGGTACTACCTCATTACCCTTGGGAATGAGAAATTCAAAAGTAGGAGGCTGCACATCTATATTAAAAATGTTGGCTGCTAAATGGAACTGTGGACAGTCAAGCTTAGCATGGGCATTGGTATTGTGAAATCTGCACCAATTTTTTAGTGATGTATTGGCCATTTGGATGCCAGCTATTTGTTTTGCATCATGATTATCTATATTCTCAAAAGGAGAAGCTAGAGTACCATTGTTTGGTCTAGTGTTCCATGTTTTGGGTGGCCTAGGCTGACTCTGATTTCTGTTATTATTACCCCAGGCCCTATTGTCTACCATTGGCCCTCTATTTTGCATTGGTTGCCCTTGGTTGTGACCTTGATGCTGATTATAGTTTTGGCTCTGATTTGAACATTGGCCTTGGAAATTATTCTAGTTATGGCTCTGATTGTAGTGCTGATTTTGATTTGAATTATAGTTCTGATTTTGGCCTTGGTTATAATTCTGATTTTGATTGTATCCTTGGTTGCCTCTTCCATAAAGATTCTCATTTCTTAGTTGTGTTACTTCGGTGGTCAATCTTTTCAAATGTGCAGTGATCTCTTTGATTTCTTCCCTTTCCTCCTGTGCTTTTGCCACAGTTGTATCTCTAGGAGGTCGGAAGAAAGGCTGGCCACTATTCTGACTGTTATTAGTAGTGTTACTTGTGTAAGGAGTTATAACTTGGATTGGGGTAGGACTATACACAGGTGTGTATGTAGGAACCAGATTTAATGATGGAGGGTGATGCACAGGGACTCCATTCCAAGGCTGTACTTGATTTTGCATCCCAAGATTTCCTCCATTAACAAATGGACTATGGGTTGTATGCCTCATCTCTTGGTTTACTAAGGCTGCCTCTTTATAGGCTTTGGATATTGAATCTATGTCAGGTTTTCTTTTGACAAACATGGCAGTTAAAGGATCCAAGGCTGCATAGTACATAGCCAACAAGGTATCATCATCCACGGTGTAAGGGGCTACCAACCTAGAGTAGGCCTTTTGAAACCTGCCATTGAAATTATCAATCAACTCTCCCTCACCTCTCTTTATGGTAGCCAATTTATGGTACAAGATGCAAGGATCAATGGGTCCCCTAAATCTAGATAGAAATGCTTCCTCCATGAGTGACCAAGAAGAAATGTAGCCATTGGGTAAGTTTACATTCCAGTTAGAGGCTTGTTCATTGAAGGTGTAGGGAAACAATCTACACACGACATCCTCGTGTTCTAATTTGGCCCTAAAGCATGCCTCCTTAAATATTCTAATGTGGTCTTCTAGATCTTGGTGCAACTAGTATTTGGGACATATCTTTTCTAGATTTTTGGGCATCTCATTATAATCATTGAACTATATGGGAGAGTGGACATTGAAATAAGCCATTGCAGGTGCTTGAGCTAAATATGTGGGAATACCTGGATTTCCTAGGGGATTGGGATTTTTGGGAGGACCAGAACCAAGATTCAAAGATCTAAATGAAGATCTGTCAGGACTCACAAAGTTATGAATGCTAAAAGGTGACCCAGGAGGTGCTCTAGATGAACTTCGTGCTTGCAATATTTTAGGATTCCAAATCAAAGGGCTCTTACTTCACCTTATATTAGGTAATTGCACAAATATATCCTCTGAAATGGATTTAGACCTAGTCAATCTATCACTATTTTTAGCCATTTTTTCTTGAAACAAACCCTAACTCAAATCTGCCCTCCTTCTAGCACCAAAAAATTATTGATGGTTGTTTTGAGACAGTCATAACAATAGTTAAAATTCACATAAAATAAACCAAAACTGAGTTGAAAGATATGAAGGAATCGACTAAGATTCGCTTAATCCCAACTTTAATATGGTCAAGTCTTGACCTGTTAGGCAAATTCAGTTGGTCGATGTGAAGCTATAATGTTCAAGGGGCCTTACGTGATTTAGGGTTTCTTGATGGTTTACTGGACTCAAACTATGCAAAAGATCATAAATATCAGCATGTTGTTCATCCTTTTGCATAAAAATGTTACTGTGCTACAAAGCTTTAAATGGTTTTCTTAAATTATTGCAGCTTTCTCCTCTTAAATATTTATGAAAACTGTCTACTTTTAACTCTGTTATGCATGCTTTTTTAAATATGAGACAAATTTCCTTTAAATTTTTGCATTTTAAGCTAAGTATTTTTAGATGGGTTGGGAAAAGTTAGAAAGATCTAAACTAAACTTCATTCATTCTACCAAAGGATCTAATTGTTTTGTTATGCACTTTGTAAATCATACAACAATTTGATCAAATCCACAGATTAAAACCTTGAATGTAAGCTCTGAGCATTTTCACAAACATACACCCAAGATTACAAGCTCTGAGAGAAAATGTTTCAAACACAATGAAGAGCCAGAAAACACTCAGAAGATAGATGTAGAATTCTAGATTCAATTGTATTAGAAACATACAGTCATATAAGATTTACAATGTCTGAATGACTCTTAGCTTCATTGATCATATTACAGAAAACTTACAAGTTTTACAGATACAATAAGGAGACAGGATGTTCCACACGCTCCTTGTTGCAGACACAGGTGACCTCCTTCTTCTATTCCTAAACTAAAAGGTCCCTCTATTCTAAATGCTAATTACAACTGCTATCTATGTCTAAAAAAAATCCCTGCGTAGCCCTTGTGTAAAATATTATAGTGTATAGAGGCACAATATATAGACTTTGATTGTCCTCAATACAACCCAAAACCCTAGTTTAAGCAATGGTTCAAACCTCAGGTTACAATAATAAATGTTGAAGAACTAATCTCCCAAAAATATCTCTAAGCATACATCAAATCTGGGCAAAAATATGCCCTTCTGGAAACCCTAGCAGCTCAATAATAACTTTTGTTGTCTGCTGCAATGATGTCTTTGGCTACATTTTGTCTTCATCAATGAAGACCCTTGACTTCCTTGCCCTTCATCCTTATCTTCTTCTGCTCTTGAGATCAGATTTCCTTTCCATGACATCATCGCCTTTAAGCTTCAGCTCCTTCTTCAACTGCAAACCTACAAAAATAGACTAGCAATAAGTATTACTTCACCTAATAAACAATAGGAAATAAACATTTATTAAATCCAGTCGTGACTGTGCGATCACAGAAATTGAGCCCTAAATCAGTGAAAATCGTGAGTCCAAAATGCATATTCATCATTAAACTGGTCGGGTCAACCATCGTTGACCAGAAACATGCATTCGGGCCCTAAATCGGCCTCAAAATTTCATCGCCTTGTTCTCTCGCTCACTTCTTTGTTTAAATCTTTTCATTTTTTGATAGACAAGCCAAGCGTGATACATTTGTTTAATCAGATTTGAATCCTTTTTTAGTTTTGCGGCTTGTATGTATGCCATGGCATATCGGGTTGTATATCGCAATATACAAATGCAAAAAAATATACAAGCACTTAACTCCAATTTATAATTATTCAATTCCGCCAAATAAAGTAATGTATAAAGAGTTGTATACAACCTTCGGATTTATTGCTCTTATAAATGACAATTTATAACCTATCGAATCCGCAATGTATCTCTTGATATGCAAATCAGATGTGATACATAGGATAAATCCACTTTTATATTTATTTGGATTCCGGCTTGTATGTTTAACTTTGCATATTCGGTTTGTATATCGCAATACATACAAACACTTAAACATGCAAGCATTTTCACCTTTTTAATTTCTCCTTCGAGTCCACACTTTGTATCATTTGATATGCATTGTTTAACACATAGATGGACTTAACCTTGTTTGATAAATTTTCAGTTCCGGCACTTGTATATGTGCAATGCATGTTTGATAATATGCAACCCAGAATTATACAATGATTTAACACTGTTTAAAACCCTTTTCATGTCCACCATTGTACATTTCATTGTATGTTATCCAAACATACAATCTTCCAGACATATACAACAAATTAACCATGTTTCATAACATTTGAATTCTGCGCGATGTATATTATCAATGTATGTTTTACCTTGTACATTTTGACCTGCCAATCATACAATGCGAGATATATGCAATGAAACTCAAATACCTATTCACTTCAACTATGAGTTATTTCAGATCCATCTTGTATGTATACATAAAGATTTTTATTTAAAATGCATACAAGAAGAAGAAAAAGACATACAATCGGCTTTGTATATGAAAGCAATATACAAAGGGCATTGCATGTACCTTTCAAACGACCCAATCATGCAGGCAATCATGTACATGAACCCGATTGCAAATGTGACTAAGTATAAAACAACTTTGCACATACAAAGGACTTTGTATATGCAAAGCAATATATAAACTTGAATGTACATTTTACCAAAATGATCATAACTTGCAAAATATGGCAAATTTTAAAATGGTTCAAAAAGCAACCCTAGCTCATTTTTCACAAGGAATCCAACCATATTATGCCCTGGTACTAAAAATGCATTTTTTCTCTATTTTTAATGAAGTTTGCAATTTTAACCCCCTTTTTCCCTTTACCACCAAGCAAAACAAAACACACACAAGCAAAAGCAATAGCCACAGTAGGGGTCCTCATTTTGCTAAGGAGTAAAATGGGGCGTGTTGTGAACATCACAACACCTTCTTTTTGCTGCACTTAGCCTTGCTGGGCACTCCCTGGTCTACAAATAGTGAATCATTTCTCATGTCCAGCTTGTGTTATTGGTTGGAATAGTAGGAACAACATTGTTATCAGCCATCAAAACCACTTCTTCTTGCAGTTTTACATCATTTTCTGTTGTTTCAGCTAGCTATTGACACAGTCCTTTGCCCCTGATTAGCTTAATGACTTTAATATCAACATCATACTCCATTACTTTTGTAACCTAGCTAGCTCTTTTATCTCCTAGATCCTTGCTCAACAAGAATTCTTTCAGACTTGGATGAGCAACCATCAGCTAAATTTTATTATTTGATAACATGTGCCTAAATTTAAGGCTTCTTATTACATCAAGTACATTCTTTTGAACAAATATGTACATATGCTCATAGCCTTCTAATCCTTTTCTGAAAAAAGGCTATTGGTTGCTCCTGGCCTTCCTTGTTTTGCTAATTCAACATAGCAGAGATAGTGTCAACTCCTCCATAGGAATATAGAATGAACTCTTTTGAAAAGTCTAGGTTTATTAATGTTGGAGCTGTTGCTATAGCTGCTTTGATGTCTTCAATGCTATCCTTTCCTTCTTTAGTCTAGCTGGTACTAATATTATTTTTCAACATGGTTGTTAGAGGCTTCAATAAACTTGCAGTATTGGGAATAAACCGTCTAACAACATTGATTCTTCCTAGGAAACTTTGCTGTCCCTTCTTATGGGCAAGCAAGGGTAAGGCTGAAATAACACTTACTCTTTCTGGATCAATTGTAATCCCATGTTTGGAAACAATATGACCCAGCATCTTACCTTCATGAATAACAAAGCTACACTTTGTGGGGTTTAGTGAGACTCCATATTCTGTACATCTTTCAAAGATCCGTCTAAGATGAGAAAAGTGATCTTTTGCATCCCTGGAGAAAATAGTTATATCATCTAGATAAACCAATACAAACTTATTCATGATGCCTTGAAATGCCATATCATGGCTCTCTGACAGGTTTCTCCAGCATTTGACATTCCAAATGACATCTTCTGATAAGCCATAGTTTCCCATTTGGTTGTGAATGTTGTCTTATACTGGTCTTCTTCTTTAAGCAAAATCTGGTTATACCCTAAAAAACCATCCAACAAAGAAAATCTTTTAGAGCCTGAAACAACCTCAAAATCTATTCCATTGAAGGCAATAGATAGTGATCTTTCAATGATTCCTTATTCAAGTCTCTAAAATCAACACACAACCTGATTTCTCCATTCTTCTTTCTAACAGGCACCAAATTGGATAGCTAGGAAGTGTGTTTGATTGGAAGAATAATGCTGCTCTGAATTAGCTTGTTAAGTTCAATTTTCATCAGAATTTCCAGCTTGGGGTTAAGAGGCCTTTGCTTTTGCCTCACTAGTTTTGCACCTGGTTCTAGCTCTATTGTATGCTAAGCTAGTTTGGGGTTAAAACCTTTGAGGTCTTTGTACTCCGAGGCAAAAATATCATCGAATTCCTGACATAATAAGACAAATGCATGTTTATCCTCTACTGTACATACCTTTCCTAATTTGAGAAGCTTGGACTTGAAAATCTCAATTGATTCATAGTGCTCCTCCTTGACCAGTATGCTGTCTTTTTCTTTTCTCAGCTAGTCATTTGAATTGAAAATTGATTCTAAAGTCACAAGACCCTTTGATAGCTTATTGGTCATGAGTTGTACAATCTGGTCTTCAAATTGTTGCTGTAATTTCTGCTGATTACCAGCTGAAAACTCAACTTCTTCAATGAGAAAATTTTCTATTTGGTCATCACCTTCAAATACCTACCAATGTATGTTGTTATCGGGGACTGATGGTCTCACAACTCCCTTCACATATTTCTATTGCTCAGTATTTCTGATTTCTTTTGGTATATCAAATTCAGCCCCCATGGTTGCAAGCTTATCAGCTTGTTTGTTTTGGTTCCTAGGCATAAATAACAGGTTAAATGCATCAAAATCTTCAATTAAGTTGCATACTCTATGCTTATATGACTTTAATAAGTCATTTTTGGTGACATTAATGTTCCTTACTTGATTTGCAACTAACTCACTGTCACCAAATACCTGCAAACACTTGATATTCTTTTTTCTGGCCCATTCCAAGCCATGAATGAGTGCTTTGTATTCTGCTGTATTGTTAGTATAGATGAATGCAAATATGAATATTGCATAGTACTTCTCATTCTTAGGTGAAATGAGCATAGCTCCACCACCAGCACCAACTTTGCTTTATGCACCATCAAAATATAGCTGCCATAAATCATTATCCTGCTATCCCTCTTGTTGTTTTTGCTCATTTTCTCCTTTCATAAGGTTAGGAACAGAGTGATTCTATTCATGACTCATGTAGATGCCTAATCCAACCTCCTCCAATTGCTTGTAAGGGTCATCCTCATGGTTTTTAGATGCGCATTCATCTAAAAACAAATCTGCTATGCTCTCAATTAGAGTGCTACTTTCATGGACAACAGGCTGTTCCTCATCATGATAGGTCAAATTAGCATTAACAACACTAGGAGTATAGGGTTCAATGTGATCTTTGTCAAAAATTTTAGACTTTATAGTTACTCTTGTACCATACCTTGTCCTAAAACACATATGTGACCAATCAGTTGACAAATAACCTCCTAACTTTGTTGTAAACTCCCTGGAGAGGCATAAGGCAAAGTATAGGGGTAGGTCTACAACATATATATCTTGCAGAATTGAAAAGTTCAAGCAAGCATGCAAGGTAAGACTCAGATTCTTGATGACTCCAAGGGTATTGATGGATGAACCATCCAATTGTACCAAAACTTTGGATATTGGTTCATATGTCAGGCCCAACTTATCTACTATCTGTTTTGGCATCACCGAAGTACTAGCACCTGAATCAATCATGCAATTATGAACTAAGTGCTTTCCAATAATTAGTGAAACACAAAATGGTGTTGGTTTGAAATTATTGGCTTGCTATTCTTTCTGAACTGGTGGGTCATTTGCAAGCAATACCCTAGGTTGGTCTTAGCTTGATTCATTGGTTAAAGAGATGTTGGATATGTTGCAAGTATGTGCCTAATCGGTGTTGTCATTGATGTCAACATATCTTTGTTGTCACAACATATCTTTGTTGTCAACTATATCATATTTTTTTATTTGTTTAGAAGCTTTATATGTTGAGGATATTGAGAAAATTTGCCTCTGGAAGAAACTATGAGTTATAGTGAATTGCAGTGAAGATAGTGAGTTGCATGTTGAAGAATAGTCCAGAAGATTACTCCGCATTTCTTGCTTATTGAAGATCTTGGTCCACAGATTGGAAGTTATTCAAAGGCATGTCTAAAGATACTAAATCCTAAGTTTGAGCCTCTAGTGTGAAGAATTGAGTGAGTTACATTCACCAGTGTAAAACCTACTTTTTCTGATTATTCACTGGTGCTAGGGAGAAAGTATTTTGCTCCACATTCCTCTGCATTGAAGTATTTTTCTCTATGGTTCTAAAGGGAAGTATGGGATGATGATAAGTGCCTACAATTGCAATGGTTCATGTTTTAGTGGTCTGCAAGCTATCTTTCTTTTATGACAGTTGAAGACAGTGAAGTTGTGCTCTGGTGTGAAGAATCTCATGGATAAAGTGGTTTGAGTTTATGCGATTTCTTCTGATGATTTCAACATGCTTGTGGATGCCTCCTAATCATGTTCCTACCTTTACATTTGTCCGCATTAAGGAATTAAGATCGTGTTTAAAGATTATTCCCAGATAACATAGCGTGTAACCAGTCTTGGCTGACTTGGTTAATTCCAGTGATTGCAGAGATCCCTTGAAGATTATAGAAGCATGTTGTGACATGGAAGATAGTGTTTAAGTCCCAGCTAAGGTGTGGCATGTCCGCATACATCTATACTACATTTCCTTAGCATAATTTTGTATTAGGTCTAGACCTATTTTGTAAATGTTTGTAATGCCAACCTTGGAGATTGTTCCAATGGTTGATGATTCTAATGCCAACCTTGATGACCATTCCAAGGTTGATGAAGTGTATAAATACTTGTAATTGAGTCATGGAAAAGATGTCCTTGTGGGGTGAAAATGCAAAGATAAGGAAAAGGGCCAGAAGGCAGAGTAGAGCAAAGGAATTATTGAACTTCAATGAATTGATCTTAGACATGAAGAAGATGCTGATTTTGGCAGTGAGCCACTAGTAGGGTTTAATAGCCCTTAGGGTTTAACAACATTCATTGTAATCTTTCTAGGTTTAGGGTTGAGGTAGTGAGCCTTCTAGACCTAGTTGTACTTCATGAAGGTGAGCCATCATGTTCTAGGCCCGTGGAGTGACCAAGCGTGAGCATCATTTTTCAAAGATTGCAATATACATTGAGAGCTAATCCTCTCCGTAGTTTTTCCCTTAACAGGGTTTTCCACATAAAAATTTGGTGTCTCTTGTGTTTCATGTTGCAACTGCATTTAAGTTTCTGATTTCATGCATTCATTGTTTAATCATAATAACCATGAACAAGTGATTAATGTTTAAAGTGCAGAAGTGGTTAAGTTTTTGTGACAAATGAATCACCCTCCCTCTTAGTTGTCCAACGCATTTCAACAATTGGTATCAGAGCCAAGTTCCTTAGAAGAAAGTTTAACAGCTTGAGGAAGATCTAGGATGTCGTATAAGAAGGAAGCTCCATATTTTGATGGAACAAATTATGTGCTTTGGAAGGTACGGATGAAAAGTCATCTCCTTAGTCTTGGTTATAGAGTATGGTTAGATACACAATCGCAATTTGTCATGCCTGAAGATAGTTTGACAACTGAAGATGATATCAAAGAATATGAGTTGGATATCAAAGCAAATGATGCTCTGTTAAGTTCCTTAAGTGACTCAGTGCTGATAAAAGTTGTGGATCTTGAAACCGCAAATGAGGTATGGGAGAAGCTAAAAAATCTGTATGAAGGAGATGACTCTATAAAAGAAGAAAAGCTTCAGAGCCTAAAAGTGAGATATGAGGGTATGAATATGAATGAAGATGAGAACATAACAACCTTTATGCAAAGAGTTGATAAACTTGTTACTGGAATAAAAGGTATGGGAGGAACTCTCAGTGAAAAGGAAGTTGTGATGAAAATTCTTAGATCATTACCAAAATCATACAGTCACAAGGTAGCTGCAATTGAAGAACTTATGACTGTAAAAACTATTGACAGAGATAAGTTACTTGGTAAGCTTACAGCCTTTAAGATGAGAGAATTTGGTAATGCCTTGCCTAAAGTTGAATCAACTTTTAAAGCCAGTACTTCAGCAGAGATCTCCAGAGCTAAGAAATACAGAGTGGATGATGAATTTGAAGAACTTGAAGCCAACTTTGTTAATAGGCTTCAAAGAGGATCTGGTAAGTTCAAAGGAAAATTACCTTTCAAATGTTTCTCTTGTGGTAAAGTAGGCCATTATTCTTCTAGATGTCTTGAAAGAATTAAAAGGAATAAGAAGATATATGAGAGTAGGCCTAGAGTTCCAAAGAAGTGTTACTATGTCAGAGATTTTGATGATGAAGGAGTGACTGATGATGCTAGTATTGGTGCAAATGAATTCTTGTTTATTGCTATTAAAGAAGATCATGTGTCTAATAATTCTATGTGAAGGATGAAAAACTAGTAGAGAAAAGTGCCTTGGCTCTTCAAGTTTAGAAAGATAAGGATGAATGGATTATTGACAGTGGATGCTCACATCACATGACTGGTGACAAAAGTAAGTTTGTAAAATTTGAAAAGTATGATGGTGGATTGGTTAGGTTTGGGGATAATGTAGTTGGTAAGATTTGTGGAAAAGGATCCATTTCATTTGATGGAAAGCATAATATTGACAATGTCATGTATGTGAAGGGTTTGAAGCATAACCTTTTGAGTGTTGGACAGATGTGTGACAAAGGATATGATCTGAGATTCAAAGATAATGGGTGCAAGATCATGGAGAGTTCTGGAACTGTGATTGCTACCGATAAGAAGACAAAAGGTAACTGTTACTAATTTTTTGTTCACACTTAAAAATTAGTTGGACCTAGTGTAGTTGTTCAGAAGGAATAATAGAAAACTTCAAAGTTATGCATTCATTGACTAGTTGATGCCTTGACAAAGCAGAGAATGATATCTAGTTGTCAGGATAACCCATCAGTCCAATTAGGACTGATAAGTTATCATGATAAGAGAATAAGTTGTCAAGAAATCAAACATTCAAGGAGATACAATTGCTACACAGTTTGATCCTTCATGAGTTATAAGTTAGATTGATTATTCAGTTAATTAGTTTTGAGTAAAAGAAAGAAAGAGTTTTGTATTGAACTATTATTTCATGTCATGTTTTGAACATACATTCAAGTATCTGTTACTTTATCTCATGCATTGATTGAAAAAGGAAATACATATACATCATATGCATAAGAGAAATTAACTGATCATGATTAAAAGAAGTGTTCAAATGTGTCCCACATAAGCCATGGGAGTAACTAGACTGAGCAATTGCAAACATGCAAGCTATGCATCTGTTTGATAAAAGGAAAAGAAATGAACACATGATAAATCTAAACATCCATCATTGCTTGATGATGAAGATTGTTGTTGATGCCAGCCTTCAAATCCCTAGCTTTTAGTCTTCACTCCAAGATCCATCATCAGTTGAACCTGCAAAATTTTGGGGACAGCCCTGTTAGTGCTCTAGATGTTTACATCTATCACATGCTTTTATCAAATAGAGAAATCTACTTATCATATCATGCATTCAAATGAAAGATCATATCAGATATATGCCACAAATCAGGAAGAAACCATGAAGAGAATCAATATCATCAGGTACATTTTTACGCTAAGTTGTTTGTTCACTGAGCAGGTATAGGACAAGTTTTGTTGTTGAGATGAAGACAAATAGCATGTGGAGGAAATGTGGCTCCCATGAGGGTTGAGCCCAGCATGCTCAAGCACTATTATTAGTGACAGTTTTTAACTAAAAGCATACTTTTTCAGCCATAATGAATAACCAAGTCATATGGATCAATAATGAAGAACATATCATGCTAGAGCAGAGGTATTTCTCTTATTTTTTTATCATGAAAACAACAATTTTGAATCAAATGTTAAAGCCATATATACTTCTTCTCTCTGAATAGTCAAATAGGCCAACAAGTGAGTTATAGGATATGGTCATCATGAAACAACAATAGCAGTCCTATAAGGGAATCATATTCAGCTCACCAGGTAATAGCATAAGAAAACAAAGGACAATCAACTGTCAGGGGACAGTCATGAATGACTATTACAATAGTTATGAAGACCAATCAATAATAGTTGTAATAAACAATCCTAGAGTACAGTCATAGTAGATATAAGAGCAATGAGGAAATGACAATATTGTGTGAAGAAAAGCATAAATGTCAAGTCAGATGAGAGCTACAACCATATATCTGAGTGTAATGGAGCAGCTTAAAATATTACGGCCTTCTAGAAATTTCTTGGAACAACAAAGGAAGACAAGTCCCAAAGTAAATGAAGTAGCTTATCAAGCAAAATATAGTCAAGATATATCATAATGGCCATATCCATCTGTTGACTTCACCCTTAGTTGTTTGTCCCTGATGCCAATATACAACTTTGGCATGTGTTAAGTTTAAGTTTGACACATCATGTTTCAGTTTGATATCCTTGATGAGATACAGATTAGTTGATATTCTTCTGTAACCATGTTCAATATGGCATCCTTCATTGGAATTCATTGACATTTGATCACCTTGTTTCTGTTATATGTTTTGGATACAGTGGTTATATTCAATTGATATACATACCTGTCAGTGACATATGTTTTGGTATCATGCTCAGTGGCATTTCCTGTGTTGTGGTATTTTGAGTATAAGATGATAACAGTTGCAATTTGTTACCCCAGTTGACAGTAAGGTAAGTGATGTCTCAATTGGCATTCATTTTGGCAATGATGTCAAAATTGGAGACATGTTGGTTTTATCTCTAGTCGGGATTAACTGTTTTGACCTTGCAAGCATATAATGTCGTATAAAGTGCCTAGTTATTTTGTGCTATTTTCATTATGGTAAAAAGACATGTTTTTGTTCTAGCATCAAACATTATGTGCGCGGCATGTGATACTTCTTTACTTGGCAAAAGTATTCAAATGACATCTCCTAGTGGATTCTATGCGGACCTTGGTTTAGGGAGGACACATGCTAGTGTCTATTGATCGAACTTATGTTTTAAGACACTGGGATATTCTTTTTAATGTTGTGACTGGTTGAAAGATCATTTACTATACTAAGCGGTCATTTCTCCTTTGTATTTCAAAGCCCTCTTTAGGGCAAATTGGAATAGCTAGTTAAAAGTATAAAAAATGTTTGTATCTTCATTTTCAAGCTCTTCATTTGATCATTGTATTGCATAGCGTAGGGTTTGAAACACAATCATGAAATAACATGAAGGAAGTCTGTCGAATCTATAGTGAAGCTTGAAGGTTGACTTCGTGAAGTGATAAGACTGGTCACGGTTTGGCTGTTATCATGGGTTTGCAAGGTAAAAGCTGGTTGACTCTTTTTTGTCTGTCTGAGCTATCTTCAGAAATGACCAAGCAAGATTTAATGATTTGGCATCTCAGTTTCTGTTCATCAGTGTATTTGTAAGTATGGTCTGAAGGTTTTATCTTTTTTGCAGAATTTATCTTTGATCTGGCAAATAATTATGTCAAGGGTTTTTGAGAAATACAATTCCTTTGTGGTTTGTATTTCTAAATGGCACTTCACAGTTCTATTTGTCTTGTACACATCTATCAGTTGAGGTTTGTTCTTCTGAAACGACATTTCACACTTCAATTTGTTTTTTGCACAAAGATGATTAATTGTTCTATCGGCTATATGGTTTCTTTTTATAAAATGGTGTTGGCCGTTATTTTTTGCTAGGGTTTCTCTTTGTAACCCTAGGGTTTCTCTTGGACAATCGGCAGTTGATTTTTGTAACCCTATTAAGGGTTAACAGTTACATGTCACATCTCTTTCGAACAGTTTATGCTTTTAGCTATGATTAAAAACAAAAATATTGATTATTCTATTGAAGGTTGCAGTTGTAAAACTGTCGATTGGTTTTCATTTCAGTTTTTAGGTTTTGAAACTATCTACAGTTGAATGTTTTTGAAGGAATGTAATCAGATGTATATAAAAAGATATAGTGTGAACAATGTGTGTGCTTTTTGTGTATCCTGCACATACATTGTTGACAGTATATGTTCTCAAGTGAAATAGAGTGTCCCTCTGTATGAGTTTTACTTGATTCAATGGAATGGATGTTATATGCCAGTGAGGCCTATAATCAGTGAGATTCTTTTATAAGCCAGTGAGGCATTTTCGAGTGGTTTTATGCCAGGGGCTTTCCACTCAGGAAAATATCTGTGTTATGATTTGTCAACGATGAGTTTGATTCTCATGTCTATTTGCTGATCATGTGTCATTTGTCTTAAAGTCAGTTAATTTACTATGATCTATTTGAACTCATACTAGACTTCTATCACTATCTGAAATAATAATACTGTGCACGAATGAGACATTATTTTTCAGTCTCAATATTGAGTTGATGCATTCTTGATTTTGATCAATCTGTTTAGTTGTCCAAATCTTTCATGATGTCATCTACAGTTAATGGGAATTGTTTTTTCTACATCAAAGTTTTGAAAAACAAATTTGAAGGTCACTAAGTCCTGCATACCACTAATTCACCCCCCCTCTCAGTGGTGTTGTGCTCCAACAATTGGTATAAGAGCCAGACCCTTGTAAGAAGTCTAACCAACTTAAGGGTTCCTGGAAGTGGAGTACAATGGGTAAAGAGAATAGGAATAAGGCCTTGAGTAGAGAAAAGATAAATGTTGATCATAAAATTGAAAAACAAGTCTCAGTTAAGTCCAGTAATGGATTGTTGCATGAGTCAACCATGAATATAGATGCAAAGTGTCATAAAGAAATCAGTCCTACAGATAAGAATCATGACAATGTGAATGTGAGTAGACATGAATTTGATGATGAAGAAGGAGATCTATTTGTGGATGAATATGATTATGAATAGGATTGTGAGACTAATTTAAAAGAAGAACTCATGTGTGCCTTGGATACAATCAAGGAACTTAGAAAGGAGAATAAGAGATTAGAAGAGCAACTTCAAGAAGAGATAGAATTCAAGAACAAGGTATGTTCAGATTTTGAAAAAACTTCTTTAGAGTTTAAAAATGCCAGAAATGATATTGCAGAATTAAAAAGTCATGTTAATGAATCTGATAAATTGATTATTAGTCTAAAAATTGAAATTGAGGAAGCAAAAAGAATAAAAGATGTAACAAATTCTGATCTTGAGGTGAAAAGAATTGAATGTCTGAGACTTGAAAGTGAATTTGTCAATCTAAAGAATAGTCTGGATGTTGTCAAAATAAAGAAGTTTGTGAAAGGCACAAATGCTTTAGATGAAATATTGAATAGTTAGAAAAACTACAAGGATCATTTTGGCTTAGGATATGAAAAAGGGGAAAGCTCTGGTGTTAAAGATGAAGTTAAAAAGGAAATAGTTTTTCCAACAGTAGATAGGAAGAGTTTCAAGGTTAGGTAGACTCCTAGGCAGAAGATAGATCTAAATTATCATTCTACTATTTCTGATGACGACAAGAAGAGAGAAAAGGATAAAACTGCTGATATTGGAAGAAGAAGAACTAACAATTTTTCAAGACATTTATCTATCAGGTGATATCATTTGGTCAGGTATAACTATTCTCAGTTTCATGGTTATTGCTATGTCTGTCATAAGTATGGTCATAGAGCTAGGGATTGTAGTTATTATGGTTTGTTAAATCAAAACTACAATGTTGTTTGCTATAACTGCAATAAGGATGGACATATGAGAAGAGACTACTAGATGCATGCAAGATATGATTATAGAAACTCAAGAAACAAACATTATTATTCTTCTAGCAATATCATATGTTACAGGTGCAACAAGGTTGGACATACATCACAATATTGTTGGAGTAATCCTGTAAGATCAATTAGAGATAACAAAAAGGTAAGCACTTTGTACAAGCAAAAGAAAGAACCTATATTAGTTTGGAGGAGAAAACAAAGTGTAGAAAATGCAAGTGAACCAATGCATAGCTCACAAAATCCTAAATAAGTAGGAGCTTGGAGATAGGGGGAGCAGATTAGTGTTTTACCCTACATCCCCTAGAGAAGATCAAGAAGTGATTTATTGATTCCATGTTGTGCCATCCATGATGCTCATTCATAGTAAAGGGTGGTTGTTGTTACATAAATACCAAAGGTAACTACATATGGGTGGTTCATGTCTGATTCTGTGATTGAATCTTCATGAGATATTGTTACTTCTGATTATGGTCTGCAGTATTGATATCTCCACGTGCTACAAAGGTTCTTAAAGTCAAAGGAGAAGAAAAAAATCAAAGGTTTTATCATCTTTAGGATGTTCATGTGTTCATCATGATTTGTGTCTGAACATCAGGATATCATAGTTTAAGAACTTCTTGAGTTTTATTCATAGCCTCACCTTGGTATCTTTGATGGAGTTGACAGTGTATTATGACTCATGCTCAATTTTAAGAAATATGGCAATATTATTGTTTTGTGATAGTCAGTGCTATGTATACTTGCCTCAATCATGAGATAGTGACAGTTGATGAGTGTGACAATTGCTGATGACAGATCAGGACAGTCTTTGACTTGCAATCTGAATAACATCAGGAGAGTAATTTGTAAATGAAAGGTGCAGTTAGAGACAATTGTAGTGCAAAGGAATTTCAGGTATAAAGTGATAGTGAGTATGTGCAGTGAACTACACTTTCATGATAGTTCTGATAATATTTTGTATGACAGTGAATTTTGTGGTTGACAGTGATAGTGCTCTTTTTATCAGTACTTTTAAGGTAACTCTTTCTTTCTAAGTATTTATCTTAGATATATGCCTTTAGTCAACATTTTTCAACCTCAGGTGTAATCAATGATAACTATTGTGTGACAATGGACTCTTGCATAGTATTCTTGCTTATCTGATGCTTGAATAGTTGTGGTAAAGGATAATGTGTTTTTGGATTGGTTGTAAATTAGTTGAAACAAGTGATTGGTATTTATTGGTGGTATCTTCACTCAGACCTATGATGCTGGTTGTCAATGCTCAATGATCCCTGACAATGTTCAGTGCATCTTGTAAATGGTACAGTTTCAATTTGACTGATGATAGGGTGTTCTTGAGGTTATTGTTCTTGCTTCTGTCAAGTTAATTATAAGTCATATTAGTGATTTTTTTGACTCACAGCCTGATGATGGAAATATTCCTAGTTTGTTTTGATGCTCATAGATATGGGGAGTAATTTAATGTCAAAAACATAGTGCAATTCAGTTTCTAGATCATGATCAATATAACATTGATGATGTCTGACAGTGAAGGACAAACAAGGCATATGCACTTTCTAAGGTATATAGTTAAGTATGGTGTCTTGTTGAGAAAACAGGTGTAAATTTAGGCTCTGCATCATTTGGGATAGGATTAGTCATTGAGAACAGTGATATTTTGTTATTCACAAAAGGGGACAACATTGATGGTTAATGCCCTAGTAATCATGTTTGCAAAATATGGCAAGTATGTAGGATAGATTGATTGGTCATGCTCTGATTAGTTATCTTTGTTTCATGTTCTGCATGCTCTGATTGTGGCAGTAGTTTGAGCTCTGACAGTGATTTTTGGATATAATAGTGATTGGTCATGTTATTGATTCAAACTTTGTTCTTTTGTTTCATCATGGTCAATATGATTAGTATCTAAAGTTCTTGGAAGTAGTTGATGACAAATAGATTTTTCATTGCCTTGATTTTCTTTCTTCTTCAAGGTCATTGGAGGTGGATGAAGTTATAGAATAGTCTTTTAGATGATATTCTTTGACTGTATCTGAGTGCAGTCTTATGTGTGGTACAAAGTAGAAGCATTTACATTTGCTGTGACTAAGTTTCAATGATGGATGAAGATGGTTTGATAGTACTTATTTTTTGAGATCTAATAAAAGAACATTTCCCGTGTCTTATTCTGAAGACAGTGATATGTTGCTTGTTTTTAGTATTTCTCTCAAGGGTAAATGGCAGTGCTTGTTTATCTTTTGCAATATATCTGAATGACAATGATTTGTATCACTGTTTAGTCCCTTTGTGTTCGGTGATAGTACTATTCAAGGGAGCATAGATTCTCTCTGGTTAGAGTGTTGCTAAATAAGCATACAGTGACAGTGGTTTTGTGCAGTGACAATGGTATGACATGATTTGCAATATCAATGGTCTTTTTGTTGACAGTGTAGTGAACAAAGCAGGTACAGGTTCATTTCATGATGAGATGGTGGACAGCTTTAGATGACAAATTTGTCATCTACATACTTAAGGATAGCAAATGCAAAGTCTAGTGGGTGCATTGTGATGGGCCTATGTCAATGTTACAATGATATGTGGTAACAGTGCTAATGTCAAGACAAGACATGGTTTGATATGTAAATGCCATTTCTTACTTTAAGTATATGATATAGATGCTATTTAATCTATAGATCATGTTATTTGATGGTGTTTGTTGACCCCCCACATACTTGCTTGCACACAGTGTTTAGTATTACTGAGATCATCTTCAGGGGGAGCTTGGCTTTTAGTGACAATGTTATTTCTATCAGCATCCTCAGTTGTTGTTTATCTTTCCTACATGCTCTTTATGCTCTTTATGGTGCTGACATTTCATTCTCTGTTTCAGTTGTTCTAGATGCTCATCTTTCTTGGGGCAGTCTTGGTATGGTTGTCTATATCTACTCATTGTTTCATTGTTTCAGGGTTCTCTTGATCTTTATATTCGAGGCATGGCACATTTTCCTTTGCCTTGATGCCAAAAAGGGGGAGAGGAAGTTGTGTTTTGCCATCATGGACAAAGGGGGAGTTTGTTGACTTCACCCTCATTTGTTTTTCCCTGTTGCCAATACACAACTTTGGCATGTGTTAAGTTTTAGTTTGACACATCATGTTTTAGTTTGATATCCTTGATGAGATATAGATCAGTTGATATTCTTCTTTAACCATGTTTGGTATGGCATCCTTCATTGGCATTCATTGACATTTGATCACCTTGTTTCAGTTATATATTTTGGATACAATGGTTATATTCAATTGATATACATACCTGTTAGTGACATATGTTTTGGTATCATGCTCAGTGGCATTTCCTGTGTTGTGGTATTTTGAGTATAAGATGATAACAGTTGCAATTTGTTACCCTAGTTGACAGTAAGGTAAGTGATGTCTCAGTTGGCATTCATTTTGGCAGTGATGTCAAACTTGGAGACATGTTGGTTTTATCTCTAGTCAGCATTAACTGTTTTGACCTTGCAAGCATATAATGTCGTATGAAGTGCCTAGTTATTTTGTGCCATTTTCATTATGGTAAAAAGACATGTTTTTGTTCTAGCATCAAACATTATGTGCATGGCATGTGATGCTTCTTTACTTGGCAAAAGTGTTCAAATGGCATCTCCTAGTGGATTCTATGCGGATCTTGGTTTAGGGAGGACACATGTTAATGTCTATTGATCGAACTTATGTTTTAAGACACTGGGATATTCTTTTTACTATTGTGACCAGTTGAAAGATCATTTACTATACTAAGTAGTCATTTCTCCTTTGTATTTCAAAGCCCTCTTTAGGGCAAATTGGAACAGCCAGTTAAAAGTATTAAAAACATTTGTATCTCTGTTTTCAAGCTCTTCATTTGATCATTGCATTGCACAACGTAGGGTTTGAAACACAATCATGAAAGAACATGAAGGAAGTCTGTCGAATCTATAGTGAAGCTTGAAGGTTGACTTCGTGAAGTGATAAGACTGGTCACAGTTTGGCTGTTATCATGGGTTTGCAAGGTAAAAGCTGGTTGACTCTTTTTTGTCTGTCTGAGGTATCTTTAGAAATGACCAAGCAAGATTTAATGATTTGGCATCTCAATTTTTGGTCGTTAGTGTATTTGTAAGTATGGTCTGAAGGTTTTATCTTTTCTGTAGAATTTATCTTTGATCTGGCAAATAATTATGTCAAGGGTTTTTGAGAAATACAATTCCTTTGTGGTTTGTATTTCTGAACGGCACTTCACAGTTCTATTTGTCTTGTACACATTTATCAGTTGGGGTTTGTTCTTCTGAAATGACATTTCACACTTCAATTTGTTTTTTGTACAAAGATGATTAATTGTTCTATCGGCTATGGTTTCTTTTTATAAAATGGTGTTGGTCATTATTTTTTGCTAGGGTTTCTCTTTGTAACTCTAGGGTTTCTCTTAGACAACCAGCAGTTGATCTTTGTAACCCTATTGAGGGTTAATAGTTATATGTCACATCTCTTTCGAATAGTTACTGCTTTTAGCTATGATCAAAAACAAAAATGTTGATTATTCTGTTGAAGGTTGCAGTTGTAAAACTATCGATTGGTTTTCCTTTCAGTTTTTAGGTTTTGAAACTATCTACAGTTGAATGTTTTTGAAGGAATGTAATTAGATGTATATAAAAAGATATAGTGTGAATAATGTGTGTGCTTTTTGTGTGTATCCTGCACATACATTGTTGACAGTATATGTTCTCAAGTGAAACAGAGTGTCCCTCTGTATGAGTTTTACTTGATTCAATGGAATGGATGTTATATGCCATTGAGGCAATGTTATATGCCAATGAGGCAATGCTGTAAGCCAGTGAGGCCTGTAATCAGTGAGATTCTTTTATAAGCCAGGGAGGCATTTTCGAGTGGTTTTATGCCAGGGGTTTTCCACTCAGGAAAATATCTGTGTTATGATTTGTCATTGATGAGTTTGATTCTCATGTCTATTTGCTGATCATGTGTCATTTGTCTTAAAGTTAGTTAATTTACTATGATCTATTTGAACTCATACTAGACTTCTATCACTATCTGAAACAATAATACTGTGCACAAATGAGTCATTATTTTTCAGTCTCAATATTGAGTTGATGCATTCTTGATTTTGATCAATCTGTTTAGTTGTCCAAATCTTTCATGATGTCATCTACAGTCAATGGGAGTTGTTTTTTCTACATCAAAGTTTTGAAATACAAATTTGAAGGTCACTAAGTCGTGCATACCACTGATTCATCCCCCCCTCTCAGTGGTGTTGTGCTCCAACACCATCTACAGAAGTGCATCAATGATGAAGGAGGAACAACAGAAAGAGACATGATACATGCCAGATGCTACAGTGATGATTGACAAAAGAGCATGAAATTTATAAGGTAAACAATCCTTTTTATTCTATGCCATTATGTCATCGTGATGTAGTCATAGTAGTGAATTACCATGGTCAAAGATGAAGAAAAAAATGCTTGATATATTTGTTACTGTGAGAGCCAAATGATAAGATAAACAGTCAATATGCACAAAGATGACTATAGGTGCAAGGATGGACAAAGAACATGTGTCTATGCTACAGGTATGCCTTAAAATGCACAAGGACAACTATAGATGTAGGAGAAAGATGCATGATATATACAATGCTATAACATTCAAGTGATGAAGTGAGCAAAAGAGAAGGTAGCATGATCTATGCCATGATAGAAAATAGTCCAAGAGAAGAGAAACAAGTACATAGTTAAGGATGTTTCCACACGACCAACAGTCCATCATATTACAGTTAGTAACCTAAAGAGATATGCATAAGAAGCCATTTATGCTACAGGTATAGCCTTCCAGAAATGATAACAGTTATCATAAAGGATATCAAATGATTTTTTGTCATACAGAATATAAAAAAAAATGCTTCTACCCAGTAGATACAGTGGGACAGATAAGGTAAAGTGTATCATCAGTAATGTGTGACAGTCACAAAGAGAAGGAGGAGAAAGTGTTATGTGAAGTAAAGAAAGAAACTCCATTTGCTAACACTTCAACTCTTAAATGCTTTGCCTACAGGAAAATCCACGGTCAGGGAAGTGCTACACATAAGGAGAGATTGTTTATGAAAAATTGTATACCCATGTCAAGATATCAAACCCTAATGTCATTTTTTGCAAACAGAGTTAATAAGTTTCAAACAGAAATATGATATAGTCATAACCATGCCAGAGGAGCAAGAAACATGAAAGAAGGTATACCCATCTGCAAACTAAACAAGATCTTTTCAAAGATATATCAAACCATTGTTTCTTTACAGTCAAAAGAAAAAGAGATTAAGTGAAAGAGTATGGCCATGGCATTATGAAGGTTTTTGTGCAAGAAGGGTTGAAACCCTAACTTCAAAGCTCACAAACCCTCAACATTCTACAACATTTGATGCCTATTTTCAAGAGAAGCATAGCCATAGAAGGTAGAGGATTTGAAAATGGAGAAAAGATGTCAAAACCCTCATCTTAAAAAACTCAAACCCTTGTTTTTTATCTATAGACAAGTCAAGGCAAAAACAAGATATATACAGTCATGGACGATAGTGATATAGCATTTTTTTTCTATAAAATACAATACCCATGTCTACCAATAGACTTTCCATTCTATAAAGAGTAAAACCAAAGACAAATGAAGCTACAGAGATGAAAATGACAAGTGCTTACCCTTTTTTGCTGCAGGAGGAAAGATCTTTCCATGGCCTCACAGTGGCCTTAAACTTTTGAAGAGCAGATGAAGACCATGAAGGAAGAAGCACATAGAAACAAGGTAGGAAAGTATTAAAAAATGCACAGCAAAACCAGAGACATAGATGAAGAAGGCCGTAGCCATGAAGAAGAAAATTATAGATCAATGAAATGCCTCATATAAAGCTCAAACAAATGTTACCTTCTCCATTAATGGTGTAGAGTTCCATGGTTTCAACAAAGTAGAGCCGGTGAAGGGAGAAAGACTAGAGCCATGATGAAGCATTCAAACCCTAGGTCAGCGGAGAAAAGTTACAGAGCTTCGAAGAAGGAAGGCAAAATGAATAATGAACAATTTTTAGGGTTGGATTCTTTCTTTTGTTTGAAGGTTTCTTCTTCTCAAGTGTATTTTTGACTTACAAAAAAGAAATAATTACCTTATCCAAAGAAGTACCGTGGTCAAAACCTTTTTCTTGAAGATCCTCGCCATCATAATATGGAGTGGCCGACAACAGTGCTTTAGACTTGTTTTTTATTAAGTCAAGAGGACCGATATGATGGGAGAGAAAGGATTTATGCCTTATAAACATTTTAAAGATTCCTTGGTGGTTGGGTATTGCATGGACACCAATACACATGCTCAGGTTCTTGTCCTTATTCAAAACATCCAAAGATAGGGATATCTCCTCATTATGCATAGTGGCTAACAAAGCAAAGGAGGTGTGATTTTAGACATGGCATATGCATAAGGCTATACATGGAGTTTTCAAAGGTAAGCATTCATGCATGGTGGAGGTATAATTTGAATGGGATGTATAAGGTATTGTCTTGTATTGATTTAATTATTGCATAAAGGCAATTGTAATAGGAGATTGCAAGGGGTAGATAAAGTGAGAGATTTTCTTGCTTTTTTGCATAAAGGAGAATGAAGTGATAATGCAGAGTTAGATATTTGTTTTCTTTTGATACAAATATGGAGTAATAGGGGTATTTTATCATGCAAAATAGAGATATTTTTTCCCACATGGAGGTATAAGGAGTTTTCTTTTTTCTCCTAAAGTTCTAATTTTGGTTCATATCATGCAAAATAGGCAAATGTAATTGTAGTGATAAGGAGTGATATTTTTTCTTCTAATCATGCACAATTTTACATACAAAATCAATTGTAAATAAATAATAAAGTAATATTCTATAAATTACTTTATTATTTTTCACAAGTTGTAAAAATTGAAAATAGAACAAACTGTAACCAATAATAAAGTAATATTCTATTACTTTATTATTTACTCACAAATCAATTTTGCTCATGCAAAATCATGCAAATTGATTAGTGGAGTTAACTAGGTCACCTAGGAGGTTTTACATGACTTTTAGGAGTATTTTTAGGGTCCTTGATCAACTTTTTTGGTCAAACATATGGAGAGGCCCAAATTGAAGCTATTTTTGCTCAATTTGTGGCAATTTTAAGCCCTAATTTTGAGGATTTTGAGGTTGCTCAGGAATGAGTATTTTTAGAGGCAGTTATCTGTAAGTCCATATTTTTTGCATGCCTCTTGGAGAGAGTAGACCTATATATTGTAAAGAAAAAGTTTGTTTTTGCTAGTTCTTGATTCTTATTCTAATTCAGACAGATTGGAGAATTCTTGTAGCTCAATTTTATTGTTTTATTGAGAGATCGACAGGTTATAGGTTATCTTTTTGTCTTATTTGCAAAGCTTTCCTTTGTTTATTTCAGATTAGTTGAATTACCTTTCCTTTTTGTGCTAAATGTTGAAGTGATTTGATGAAATTTTGCTATGTTTTATTATTAAACCTTCAAAATTATTGTCTCACCTCCTTGTTTGCAGCATAAATCATATATTCATCACAGGTCTTAGGTTGTGTTAACCATAAATAGTCTTTTTATGTTGTGAAAAAACTATTTCCTTCATAAAAACCTATTTTCAAACCTTCCTTAGAATCACTTTTGTGGTATTTATGCCAAGTCTGGATTGTGTAAAAGTCAGATTTTTGGGTAAACATCATGAATCAGATTGTATTTTTTTTATCCATATCAGGTGCATCACCATTTTACCTTTAGCATTCATTTAGTTTCTTTCTTCCCATTTTCCCAAAAAGTAAAAACATACGTCTCAATAGAACATTTGAAGGGAACCAGCCCATAATCTAGAGGTCTAATCTCATCATAGGGAACCCACAACTTGAGATTAGTCCCATGTTACACAGAATTGTAGTGCTTTAAGTAGTCCTGCATACGGGTACAATTCCCAGTGATAACAGTAACATCTATCAATTGAGAGGAACTAATTATTATTACTTGTTGGCATAGATAGATGAAGTTGGCTATGGCATAGACGGATGTGTCATATAAATTTGATAGTCTAGTAAAGATAAACTCAAGTTAGGCTGTGAGAGACTTACCAAAACTTGTGAAACCCTCCAATTCAATTTGCAAGGAATGTCAGTTCGGTAAGCAGATAAGGACAAGCTTCAAGAGCAAAGAATAATTCTCTACCGGTTTGTTGGATCTAGTGCATACAAATCTCTATGGTCCTACAAGGGTGAGAAGTCTACAAGGTGACATGTACTTCATGTTTCTTATTGATGATTATTCTAGAATGACTTGGGTGACCTTTCTTAGAGAAAAAGTAGCAGCCCTAGATAAGTTCAAGGTATTCAAGGCAATGGTTGAAAATGAGATGGATTTGAAGATAAAATGTTTAAGGTCTGATAGAGGAGAGTTTACATCAAATGAATTCAATTTCTTTTGTGAAGAACATGGGATAAAGAGACAATTATCTGCACCTAGAACTCCACAACAAAATGGAGTTGTTGAAAGGAAAAATAGAACAATTCAAGAGGCTGCTAGAACCGTGATGAAGGAAGCTGACCTTTCAGAAGTATATTGGAGAGAGACAATTCACATTGCTGTATTCATCCTAAATAGAGTCCAAATCAAAGGTAACAGTTCTAAGACTCCTTATGAATTATGGTATGGTAAAGTTCCTACTATGAAATATCTCAAAGTTTTTGGTAGAAAATGTTATATCAAAAGAGAAGAAGATCTAGGCAAGTTTGATGCTAGATGTGATGAAGGAATCTTTCTTGGTTACTCCACCAAGAGCAAGGCCTACTGATGCTATAATAAGAGGCTAAATAAGATTATTGAGAGTGCAAATGTCAAAGTTGATGAAAGTAAGGAGAGGTGTTCAAAACCAAGTGGACGTGAAGAAGGTGAACCAGATGTTTCAACAAGCAAAGAAGTGGTGAAGCATGAAGACAATTCAGATGAAGAGGAACAAGCTCTGGAAAGTGTTACCAAGACACCAAGGCATGTAAAACTTAATCATTATGAAGATCAAATCATAGGAGATAAGAGCAAAATAATCCTGACCAGAAGAAGAGCTGCAGAAGAACAAGTAAATTTCTATCTAATTTCCAAGATTGAACCTAAAACTGTAAATGAAGCTTGCAATGATGAGAATTGGGTAAAGGCTATGAAAGAAGAACTGATGCAGATAGAGAAGAATTAGACCTAGGATCTTTTTCCCAGACTAGTAGATAAAAATGTAATTGGCACCAAATGGGTCTTTAGAAACAAGATGAATGAGAATGGTGAAGTGGTAAGAAACAAAGCAAGGTTGGTATGCAAAGGATATTCTCAAGTTGAAGGAATAGATTTTGAGGAAACATTTGTACTAGTGGCAAGGATTGAAGCTATAAGAATATTTTTGGCATTTGCAGGCTACAGAGATTTTAAGGTATATCAAATGGATGTGAAGTATGCATTCTTGAATGGAGAATTGGAAGAAGTCTATATTGAACAACTAGAAGGATTCTATTCATCAGATCAAGGTAACATGGTATGCAGATTGAAGAAGGCATTGTATGGATTAAAACAAGCCTCCATGGCCTAGTATGCAAGGTTGGATAATTATCTGATGCAGTTAGGGTTCATTAAGGATACTACCGATAGCAATCTCTATTTCAAGATCAATGATGAACAAATCCTGATCATTGCAGTCTTTGTTGATAACATTATCTTTGGAGGAAATGAAGATATGTGCATGGTTTTTGTTGGAGAAATGCAAAGTAAATTTGAAATGTCCATGTTTGGTGAGATGAATTTCTTTTTAAGTCTACAAATCAATCAATCAGATAAAGGTATCCTCATTTCTCAGTCTAAGTATGTGAAAGAGTTGTTAAAGAAGTTTGGGATGGAAGACTCTAAACCGGTATATACTCCCATGGTAACTGGTTGTAAGTTGAGAAAAAATGATGATTCACCTATGGTAGACTAGAAAAGGTACAAATCTATGATTTGAGGATTACTTTATTTGACTCAAACTAGACCTAACATAATGCATGCAGTTTGTCTTGTGGTAAGATTTCAAGTAGAACCTAAGGAGTCACATGTGATGATAGTCAAGAGAATTCTGAGATATTTGAATGGAACAATGGATTATGGTTTATGGTATCCTAAGGATAATGATTTCACTCTCAGTGCATACACTGATGCAGATTGGGCCAAAGATGTGGATGACAAAAAAAGTACAAGTGGAGGTGCATTCTTCTTGGAAAAAAGGCTGGTATCTTGGTTAAGCAAGAAACAAGGTTCAATGTCTCTATCTATTGCAGAAGCAAAATATATTGTAGTAGCATGCAATTGCACTCAAGTGTTATGGATGAAGTAGACATTAAAGGACATCAGAGTTGTGTATGAAGATCCAATTACAATCTTTTTTGACAATACAAGTGCCATAAACATATCAAAAAATCTAGTAATGCATTCAAGGACAAAGCATATATCCATAAGATATCATTTTTTGAGTGAAAAAGTGACAGAGAATGAAGTCAAGTTGGAGTATGTATCTACAAAAGACCAGATTGCAGACATTTTCACCAAGCCTCTGCCTAAGGATACTTTTGAGTATCTCAGAGAAAAGTTAGGGGTTATCACCCCTCCTGCTCTAAGCTAAGATGCACAAGAGTGCATCAGTTTGGTGGTGGTTAGAGTTCTACCTCCAGATCTGGATTGATGCTTGTAAGGGCTACTTCTTAGGGGGAGTAGTTAGATGAAGAGAGTTTAGAAGAGAGATTGGATTAGAGTAGCAGAATGCAAGTATGTGCCCTTTGCCATTAATGTCAAAGGGGGAGATAAATCATGTGAAAAACTCAGAGAGAAAGAGTGTAGATGTGTAAAGAGATAGGGGGAGAATCTTGTCTTGATGGTTGACTTAGAGAGAAAGAGTGCAAATGTGTAAAGAGATAGGGGAGAATCTTGTCCTGATGGCTGTTACAATTTTTCACATCATATGTTGCCATCAATGACAAAGGAGGAGATTGTTGCAAGTATGTGCCTAATCGGTGTTGTCATTGATGTCAACATATCTTTGTTGTCATGGGTGTCAACTATATCCTATTTTGTTATTTGTTTATAAGCTTTATATGTTGAGGATATTAAGAAAATTTGCCTCTCCGGAAGAAACTGTGAGTTACAGTGAAGATAGTGAGTTACATGCTAAAGAACAGTCCAGAAGATTACTCTGCATTTCTTATTGATTGAAGATCTTGGTCTACAGATTGGAAGTTATTTAGAGGCATGTCTAAAGATGCTAAATCTGGAGTTTGAGCCTCTGGTGTGAAGAATTGAGTGAGTTACATTCACCACTATAAAACCTACCTTTTCTGATTATTCATTGGTGCCAGGGAGAAAGTATTTTGCTCCGCATTCCTCTGCATTGAAGTATTTTGCTCTACAGTTCTAAAGGGAAGTCTAGGATGATGATAAGTGTCTACAATTGCAATGGTTCATGTTTTGGTGGTCCGCAAGCTATCTTTATTTTATGACAATTGAAGACAGTGAAGTTGTGCTTTGGTGTGAAGAATCTCATGGATAAAGTGGTTTGAGTTTGTACGGTTGCTTCTAATGATTTCAACGTGCTTGTGGATACCTCTTGATCATGTTCCTACCTTTACATTGGTTTGCGTTAAGGAATTAAGATCATGTTTAAAAATTATTCCTAGATAACATAGCGTGTAACCAGTCTTGGCCGACTTGGTTAATTCCAGTGATTGCGGAGATCCCTTGAAGATTATAGAAGCATGTTGTGACATGGAAGATCATGTTTAAGTCCAAGCTAAGGTGTGGTGTGTCCGCATACATCTATACTACATTTCCTTAGCATAATTTTGTATTAGGTCTAGACCTATTTTGTAAATGTCTGTAATGCCAACCTTGGAGATTGTTCCAATGGTTGATGATTCTAATGTGACCTTGATGACAATTCCAAGGTTGATGAAGTGTATAAATACTTGTAATTGAGTCATGGAAAAGATGTCCTTGCAGGGTGAAAATGCAAAGATAAGGAAAAGGGCGAGAAGGTAGAGCAGAGCAGAGGAATTATTGTACTTCAATGAATTGATCTCAGACATGAAGAAGATGTTGATTTTGGCAATGAGCCACTAGTAGGGTTTAACAACCATCATTGTAATCTTTCTAGGTTTAGGGTTGAGGTAGTGAGCCTGCTAGACCTAGTTGTACTTCATGGTAGTGAGCCAGCATGTTCTAGGCCTGTGGAGTGACCAATCTTGAGCATCATTTTTCAAAGGTTGCAATATACATTAAGAGCTAATCCTCTCCATGATTTATCCCTTAACAAGGTTTTCCACATAAAAATTGGGTGTCTCTTGTGTTTGATGTTGCAACTGTATTTAAGTTTCTGATTTCATGCATTCATTGTTTAATCATAATAACTATGAACAAGTGATTAATGTTTAAAGTACAAAAGTGCTTAAGTTTTTGTGACAACTAATTCACCCCCCCTCTCAGTTGTCTGATGGATTTCAATAGGATAGGGATTTTTGCAACAAGTCTCTTTGGCCTAGAAGATAAAATGAATCCCACATAGACATGCTTACATTTGCTTTCTTCATATAGACAATAATATTGAATGAAAATAAAACAACCTTTGTCTGTCCCCTTGAAACATTAGGATCTGCTTGCTGTTGTACTTGTTGTGGCTGTCCTCTAGGCTAATTTTGACTTAGAACAAACTGTCCCCTTGGTAAAACATGAACATTTGACTACTATGATGGACCAGAAACACCTTGCTAGCTTGTTTGAGCCTAGTTTTGGCTTCTTCCAACTTGTTGTCCTATATCAATAGCTCTCTTTTTGGCTCTCGTGTTAGTTGCTATGGACTGGGCTGATTGATTTTCCCCTTGTGAATGATTGACCCCATAAAACTCTTCACCCTACCAATTCATGAATGCTACATCAGGCTACTCCTATTTAGGATGAGACACTTGCTGTTCTAAATTTTCTTGTACTGTACTTTACTAGACAATAACATTATTTTGTGCCGTTAAGGCTTGATTTATCATGTTGTTTGAGAAGGTTGATTGGTTGTGTGGTTGGTTACATGGGTAACAACAATCGTACTCTTGTGCCATATTGTTCTGCACTAGTACTAATTCTCTTAAAGAGTTGGCAACATGCTAGTTGTATGGCTGATAAGGCCTTGTGTTAAATTCCTTCTTTGGCCTTGGTTTTCATCTTGATAAGGAGATCTATTTTGCTAGTTATTTTGTTGTCTGCCTTACTAGTTCTGATAAGGGGCCTGATAGGGTCTATAAACCTGATTCTTCTATTTTTCTATGTTCACTAATTTATTGCTAAAGGTTTGTAACGACCCCTTGATTTCCTGTAGCTCCTAAGATGGGGTTGTGACAGCATTTGTCTGAGTAGTAACTTGATAATTAAGGGCTTGTACAGTAGGTACAACAATAATAGGTGGGATTTGCAATGGGACAGGTGGTTGCACCTCTAGAAAAATAGGCACAGGTGGTCTTGGGGCTCTCTTACCAACCTAAATTAGGTTGTTTTTAGCTCTTATGGCAAGATCATAAGCATTTGGTAATGTTGTACCACCCATTGATTGAATCATTACAACAATATCACTATTTAAAGCTCTAAGAAAGTACAAAAATAGATGATTGGCAGTAGACCTTACCACTATTGGTATCCGGTCCCAAGTCCTTTGGAAATGAAAGTTAAAATCTATCATGTGCTCATGTGGAGCTCTCTTTGTTGTACTTAACTATTCAACCAATGACAAGTTGTCTGATTTGTCTTCAAACTATTTATTCAATGCTTCACCTAACAAGTCCCATGATGTAATTGATCCTACAACCAATCCTTTAAACCACTAAAGTGCTTTACCTTTCAGAGATGTAGCTAAAAGCCTCACTGCAACATTCTCTTGTGTGATATGATGAACTGAGCATAGTGTAGCTACATCTTTGATATGTTCAACTGGGGTAGTTTGATCCTCACTGGTGAAGAAAGGCAAGCCTCTCAAGGCTTCCACTAGGATATCATCATGTGCTGCAAGAAGCAATGGGCTACCAGCACTAAATGTAACAAAATGCAACTGTCTTGCCATTGGTGGAGGTTGAGGGGCTTGTGGAGTTTGCATTTGAAGATTTATCACCAAATTTCTTTGATCAAACTTTACAGTCCTAAGACTTGGAGGAGTAGATTGAGTTCTTCCTGCTAGACTGGGTGTTCTTATTGCTATTCTACCTCTTCTTCTTGGAGGTGACAATTGTAGATACTCAAATGGAGTTGAACTTCCCCTCATTTGGATCCTTCTCATGTGTTATATTCACTAGATCTGAAAAAATAAAAAATTTGAGTCTCCAAGTATGCTATTTTTACCTCTAAAAGGCTGAAATTCTACTGTGCATACCAAAATAGCTAAGAAAAATTATATTCTAGTGGCCTGAAACTCTGTTCAGTGTCCCACAAGACATGCCAAAAACTGTTGTCACGAAGGATTGTGCCCTGAATGCTAAGCCTTTACAAGCTTGGCAATTTCGTGCAACATGGAAACATTCTTAGACTATGGGTTTGTCTATTATGAGAATGGACCTCTAGAAGAGCTGGCTCCCTTTCAATGCCCCTTTGGATCTATAAACTTATGAGAAAAAGAGATAGAAAAATGCTGAAATAAATTAAATGTGAACTGAAATCTATCCTAAAGGGGGTGATGCACCAATGTTTTAACTCTAATCTACAATCTGATTCACAATTACTTTTCAATACATCTACTCTTGCAACTCAAACTGATCAAATTTACCACATAAATGTTTCATAGAAAGGCATGAAATGACTTGCACAATGTGTAACCTGTAATAAACTTGTAATTTGTGTACTTGCATTCAATAATTGAGACATAAAATTCAAAGGTTTTAAAGCAAAACAAAGGAAATTCCAATCAAATCACTCAAAATGAGACAAGACACCTAAATCTAAATAGATGAACACCTCATTATATTGATAATAGAAGGAATACTCTACAAAATAACAATGAAACTATTGAAATTAATTGTTGCTATTGCATAAAACTGTAAAATGGCTGAGTTACAAGTCTGAATCTCTCTCTTTGCAATGTGCAAAGGCAATGGAAAAAGAAAGAACTGAGAAAAAAACATGAGCTTTTTTCCCTATAATACAAAAATCTAGACCCCAAAAAGGTAAAGGGAAGTCTACTCCAACTCAACTAGACTCCAAATGATGCATGAATGAATCTAAAAAAACAAATCCAAGTTGTTGGGTGAGCACAAGAGAAAAGCCTAAAAATTAGGCCCCAAAACTACTTCAAAATGAGATAAAATAACTTAGAACTCCTCCTCCAAAGATAGTTGACCCAAAAGAATGCCAAAATTAGCCCAGTTTGACTTCAATCCAAAAATACAAAAAGATGGCCCTCCTGCATGAGTTTGCAATCTAGTTCAGCTCCTCTTCTATTTTTTGCATGATTTGACGGAAAAAAGAATCTATTTTAACAAATATTAAAGGCCAATATATAATTTTTATTTAATAAGTGTTATGTGAAGGATATTTCTCTCTCTAGGCTCTCATATAACAAATATTAAGGCAATTTATAAAATTATTACACTTAATAGGTGTTAAGATACATTACTTTGGTCTTCTATTCATGCAAAAATAAAAGAAGGGGTTTACATTATTACATTATTTGACTCATCCCTCTACAAAGTCACACAAGGCAAAAAATAATCTCTCTTTACCTCTGAACTTATAAAAATCACTTAGGCCTACCATCCTATTGACTTAGGTCAATAGAAAAACATGAAAGTCATCATATCCTGTTTGATTTCGAATCTTGATCATATTTGAGTGAAGGAAAGGAAAAACTCTCAAAACTCCTTATACACCTCTAAATCCCATCGGCTTCATATGATACTCCACTAGGTTTTCACCACTCTCATGTCTTGACCATGTCCATATTTTGTTTGCAATGAATTTTTCAAAATAAAAGTAAAAAATAATTGCATGAACTTGGGCTAGGGCTTCTCTCGGACAAAACACATTAGCAAAACCTAAATCATTCATTCTTTTCACTTTTCTTGTTTGGTTCTATGTTGCGCCACCATGACCATAAGGGTTTCTAAGGGTTTGAAGAGCTTGTTGAAAGATTGTGAGGATTTCACTCTTCCATTCTGGCTTTCTGCCCTTTGAACACTGGTAAGCATCTTCTACTGGCTTCATTGGTAAACAAGACTCACCATTGCTGCTCTTCTGCATATAAACAATAGAAATCTTGATTTTTCTATTGAAGAAAAAAGATGAGAAAGATTCCCTTTGTTTAGCTATGTATTCTTCTCTTTGAAGACCCTTACTAGGGTTTGAGTTTCTATTTTGAAGGGATTTCTGTGTATATAAAGCAAAAGAGAAGCTTATCTTTTCTCCTTGTCTCTTTGTTCTACCTGCCTTTTTGTTGTTGCAGTGATTTTTCCATGAGAAAGTGATGAGAAGACATTCCTAAACCATTATTTCAATGAGAAACTGTGATAAAGGCCTCTTTTCTACTCTTACAAGTTGTTCCATGGTCAAAAAAGGAAACTATCTTCAGTTTCTTGCAATCTCCTCCTACTGTTTTGGTCAACCTCTGGAATGAGCCTGTAAAAGGCTTCTATTTAATTTACTGGTTTTGTATATGGAATAAACGAGGGTTTTTCTATTTAAAGACTTTCTACAAACCCCAGCTAGGGTTTCACATTGTAATAACCTACTGTTATTTTGAGAAGCTTTCTTCCTTTATGGCTCCACTGGTTTTCCTTTTGATGATATTACCATAGGCACTTTATTTCCCCCTTCTTGAAAAGACTTGTTGAAGCTACTTTGGGGTTTGTTCATGAATAATACTTATGAAACTCTTATGTTGTGATTTAAGTGCTTGAAAAGACCTCAGTTCTCCTCCTATTCATGCATCTATAAATTCCTAAGCAGAAGCTATCTTGTTGGAAACATTCACAATACTTTTTTGCAATGATACCCTCTAATACTATTTTAATGTATTATTTTGACTATGAAATAATAGGATCCTTCAGATTTGGTGCTCCTAGCTCTGTACACTGTCATGTCTCCATATTGGTACATTTGGACTTTCTTTGTCTTTTAGTGTGCAGATACTATCACACTTTGGTGATGACCTCTGTGTTTATTGTGATCAATTGATTGATTACTTCCTTCAAATTGGACTGCACTTAAAAAATAAAGATAACTACCCCTAGATTTGCATATTCCAGTCATGCTATTCAACGCATATACTTTTGAATTCACATTAAATGCTTATTTGAGGGCAACTAAATGAATCTATCCTTTGCATCTAATGACCTCATGTATTATTGTCGTCATAGTATTTCAAGACAATATAATGACACAAGTTCTTTTTATGTACCTATTGATGTAGTATTGTGGACATCCATAATGATTATGGTTGCTCTCATCACATTCATTACTATTATCACTTGACATTTCTGCCTATATCCAGTTTCCTCTGTCATGCATGATCTTCATCTAAGGCATGACAATCTAAAATGCATTGGGAACATTTTCATGGATCTCCTATATTTTTTTTGCATGCCTCCTATTGCATTGCTGCTCTACATGTCTTTTGACTATTGTATCTCAAAAGGGACATCTATTTCATTGAATATGTGTTGATAGCCTTTGGAAGCTGAAGTCCTACCAACTTGTATGGAGCTTGAAAGACCTTTGAACTCTTATTACTGAATGTATAAGACTGCAACAGTCCTTATGACAATCTTATTTGGTGCATGTGAAAACTTCACTCTAAGGTTTTGTCAAACTGTAACTTCTTTTCCATAATCACTATTTTAGGACTATCCTTTTTGTGTAGCAGTATGTCACTTTTGTGTTGCAATATGTCACCTGTGTGTTCTTTCTTTGAGTGTTCTAGAAGCTTTACATATCAAAATGTTCCCCTTCTAAGGTAATGCAATGATATAGTTTGAAATGCATTCGCAAACCCTCTATGCACTTGGTGACTTCTCTTCTCATATATCAGATGTAAAATATGACATACTTCTGCTCTTGTTGTTACTGTTACTTCTTTTCATTTTATGCAAGAACTATGACAAATCTTTTGTTGCTCTGTATAATATTGCTCCCATTGGTAATTTCAAGGCTATGTATCACCTGCTATGATTCACTTTCTGTAGATTCTCTTGCATGATGAGAGGGGCCTTTATATACCATGCTCAGCTGACTATATCTGTATGGTTTCTCCTTGACTGTTTGTGTTTAGTAACTCTTTGGTTGTTCTTTGCCTATAGAAACAATAGGTTTTCTAAAAGAGCATGTAGTTGACTGTCATAGGCTATTTCATGATAGCCTAGATTGGTATCCTTTATTACTTACTCACTGCCACAGTCTTCTTTATGTACTGTTATCTTTTAGAACCACCTCTTCTATTCATTGTATCACTTTTCCTCATCCATTACACTCTGTCTTCCTGTGTAGTCACTGCTCCCAGGCACTATTGACTGTTCTAATCTCTTTTGGGTTCTATTACTTGAACATGGTAGACCACTTGTGAATTGAAAACATTTTATGTATTGAATTTTCATATGACAACTTATATGTCTTCTACTGAGTCCTTAATGGGGTTCTAGGAATTCATATGGGTATTCATCACCTGCATAGGACCTCTCAGCAACAACAAATACCTTTGTTAATTTCTTTTACCAATATGGCCTTGATGAGGCTCGGCAGATGATGTTTTCAATCTTGCAAACTTGAATGTATCTTCGTGAATGATGTGGAGTATCTTTTCATTGCTCACTACTGATTATCCCTTCTGAGTATGCATGTTTTTCTTCATTATAAATAACTTATTGAACCTTGATTTTATTGTCATGGCACTTGAACTATCTTATCACATTCTTTAGGACTGCATATTCTTCATATATCATTGTTCTTCATGGCTATAACTATTGTCCCTCAAGATTAGCTTTAGTATACTTGATATTTGAGGTTTCTACTATTCCTAGCATGCATGTTGCCTATTTTGGGAAGTTATCAATAATAGGAAAAACCTTTAAAGATTATATAAGAAATCTGAGGCTATTATTCCTTGATATCCATATGGTGCATGAGATCACAAGGCTCTTGACTAATGAATGACTGCTAAGTGACTTATGTGGCTGCCACCTGATGCTTTTAATGACAACTAATGATAAACTATTTCACTTATCCTTATATGACTATCATAGCCTTCTTTTGTCTAGTATGACCGCCCCCTGATGTTGATACAATCTTCTAGTGTCTTCCCTAATTTTCACAGATGCTACTACTCTTATAAGCAATCTTCTAAGGTTGTTTTACTTTTTATTCATGCAAATGTTGTCCTTGGATGTCATTTGATATTACTTCATAGGCACCTATTTTTGCACAGTGAACAAACCAATTAGATAAAACACAGAGGTTGATAGCCTCTCCTTGATTGTTTGATCTGATTTTCTCTTTTCTATTTCATCTCATGATTAGATATCTGCTTCTGATGTTTGTTTCTCTTCTCTCTCTTGTTGATTAGATGTAGGATAACAAGTACATGTTGAATTTATCTACATATAGAAGTAGAGATGAAAACCTTGAGCTCTAACAGTTGTGATCATTCCCTCTTGCAGGTTCACTTAGAGCTATCAATTAGGACAGGCTGATAATCATACAACTGCCAATGGGATTCATCATTCACTTAGGCAATGATGGGTCCCATCTTTCTTTTATATGCTTTCCTTTACTTCAGATGGACTTGTTATTGTGCGTTGAATCACATATAGTTACTCCCACGGCTTATGTCAGATCATATAAACACTTTTCAATTGACTATAAACAGTTATTTCGTGCAATGTGTATAATTTCTCCCTTTTGTAAATCAATTGCTTAACATAACTAAACATTATTGCATGGCATATGTGTTTATAATCATAAGTAGACTAGCCAAATTTTATGTACCTTTCTGAAATGTATCAAACTGCAATGAACACCACTAAAACATGATCTGCAATAACTAGATTAGCTTTAACTTCACCTGTTAGTATCTGAATACCTCCTACCTTGTTGGGGCACTCTTCATCTTATTTGGCTCATGTAGCAACTCTAATTGAGCTGCTGCATGATCTTGGTAACATGATCATTGAAATAGTCCTCCATTAGAATAGTAGGCCTTCTAGGCTGGCTTGTGAACCTGAATCTTCTTCTACCTTCCTCTTTAACCTTCCCGCTTCTCCAAAGCAACAAAGAAATTGTTATTATAGCTGAACCTAATTGGGCTGCCAAGAACAATCTGGTAATAGATACAAGCTATGAGATCATGTGATTAGAAAGGTATTGTATAGTTAGAATGTGATCTTTAGAGAGATTAGGCCTTCTTTTATAGTTGATCAACTAGATGGGAGGGTGAAGTCTATAGTGTAGTTACAAATAAAGACTAAGACAACTACACCTAAGGCTGAACTAGAGGTTCAAGATGAATCTGATGAGGAGGCTAGTATAGAGAGCTTAGAGAGTTCAGAAGAACCTCTACCTCAATTTTTTAGAAGATCCACTCAAAAAAGGAAAAAAACTCAATAGGTGTTGTTTGCCTGATTCTACATGCATTTTGGCCTTGATTACTAACACTAATGAGCCTTGAACTATGGTTGAGGTAATGGAGTTGGATGATAGTGAATCTTGGAAGTTGACCATGGATGATGAGATGGATTCTTTAAAGAAGAATGACACTTGGGACTTGGCTTAGTTGTTGAAGGGTAGGAAGCTTGTTAGTTGCAAATAGGTCTTCAAGAAGAAATTTAGTTTAGATGGTAGTGTTTAAAGGTACAATTCTAGATTGGTTGCAAAGAGATATTCCTAGGTTGAGGGAATTGATTATGGTGAGATTTTTCCTCCAGTTACCAAGTTGACATCCATTTAGTTCTTATTATCACTTGCGACAACTTTTGATCTTGAGATTGAGTAGATGGATGTGAAGACAACTTTCTTGAGTGGTGACTTCTAGGAAAAAATCTACATGAAACAACTTGAGAACTATGCGATAAAAGCTAAGAAATCATTGGTTTGTAGATTAAAGAAATCTCTGTATGGTCTCAGATAGTCTCCTAGAATGTGTATCAAAAGTTCAATTCATATGTTTTGAAGTTAGAATTTATGAGGTCCAAATTAGATCATCATGTATATTTTAAATATGATGGTGATGGTTTCTGTGTTATCACTTTGTTTGTGGATAATATGTTGATATTTGGTAATAGTAAAGGGATGTTTAAGGATTTGAAATCTCAACTTTCATTATAGTTTTACATTAATAACTTTGGGACTACCAAGTTCATCTTAGGCATGTAGATCATAAGAGATAGAGGTAACAAAAATATTTGGTTGTGATAGAGTAAGTATGTGAAATTTGTGTTATAGCATTTTAGCGTGGTAGATTATAGACTAGTGAGTGTTCCTATTTCAGTGGCAACTAAGCTATTAGTTGAGTAGTGTTTTTCTTCACCTATGGAGATGGAAGATATTTCTCATGTTCCTAATGCTAGTGTAGTTGGTATTATTCAATGTATGCTATGGTTTTCACTAGAGTAGTCATTGTCCAAGTAGTGGGAGTCTTGAGTTGTTATATGGCTAATCCTAGAAGCGAGCACTAGGTAGCAACGAAGAGAGTCTTTAGGTACTTGTAGGGCACTAATAACTATTCTATTTTCTACTAGGGTGAGTAGTTACAACACTTGGAGATCCAGGGGTTTGTTGACTCAGATTGGATAGGAAATGTGCATAGTAAAAGATCTACTTGTAATTATGTTTTTAACTTATTTGGTGGTGCGATTAGTTGGATGAGAAAGAAACAAGCTATGGTTTCTTTATCCACTATAGAGGGAGAGTACATGATAGCTACTCATGCATGTAAGGAGACAATTTATATTTATACATTGTGTTCAGATATTGGCCTAAGTGAAGGAACAATTTGGACTGGATGTGACAGTTAGAGTATCATCAACCTGGCAAAGAACCTAACTTTTCATGAATTGATGAAGCATATAGATGTTTAGTATAATTTCATTTGTGAAATGGTGGAGGATTGAAGGGTGATGATTGAAAAGGTTAACACTTTGGTGAATGTTGCAATGCATTGATGAACCCTGTGAACATAGAGAAGTTTATATAGTGTAGTGAATCTATGGGCCTCGTGGTCCTTAGTAGTTATATGCTAGTGTTCCCCTTATGCTCTTGTAAGGTCTTCAACAAGTGGGAGAATGTTGGGAAAAATGTGTTTCAACCTTGCATTTATAATGTTTGTATTTAATTATTTAATTATATTTATTTATTACTCACTCACATATTGTAAATGTTCCCACTTGGAGTGGCATTAGTTGTCACTTATAGTTTGTAATTTGGGAATTTGTAATTATTACATAGTTGTCATGGGAGTTCCTAAATGTAACTATGATAACTTGAAAAGTGTGTAAGAGTTGTCAAATTAGAAAGAGCATGAAAAGGGGGAGTAAAATGTGGACTTGGAGAAGATCAAGTAAGATCTTTAGTTTGCACGTGCATATTACCAAAAAGGTAGATAAGATCATAGATGGAGTGCTTTAGTTGAAAGAGGAAATCTCTAATTTAACTCTTCTTGATTTGGGTGTTGGGATTTGCATGGAGATTTGGTAGTCGCTTTGAGCCCATGTCTGTCTCTCATAATTTTAGAAACCATTGGTGGTTTATAGTTTGGGTCTTGCCTATATATATTGGTGCATAGTTTGGGGATGTATGTTTTGTATGATTTTGCAGGGGCTTATGTTGTTGAAATTTATCCAAACTTGTGTTATTTTTCTATTGTGAAGGATTGAGCATATTGATGTATTGTAACCATATTTGGTGTTGTGAATACATTGGTTCAAGTTTTAGAGGCTTAATTCTCCCAAAAGAGTTTCCTAGGATAAATACTATGTCATTGTGGTGAATGCTTTTGCATGTGTATTTTTATTTCTAAAATTGTTATATCTTTCATTTATGTCCCTCTTCATTGATTAGTGTAAAAAGTGTTTTTGCTATCATTTTCCATTTATTTGGCATCAAATCCTGATCATCGAGCAATTTCCTAGGTGACAGGAAAGAGACTTTTTGGACTAATTATGGTTTAAGTGGGAGCCATGCACAAAAGTTCTTTTATTTTTAGGAAAATGTAAATTACATCATGGATGGAGATGGATCAGTTTAATGGTACAAACTTTGAGCTATGGAAGCTCAAAATGGTCTTAACCTGTTGTTAGATAGAGATATATGGATAACAGTCTTTAGAAGTAAACCATCAAGTATGAAGGATGAAGATTGGGTTGTGTAAGATTAAAAAACTAGAAGCCTCATTTGACTTTGTTTGGTAGATTCAATGATCCTAAATTTTGTAGAAGAATCCTCTACCAAATGCCTCTAGGAAAAGTTAGGAAAGTTGTACTAGGCCAATTCATTGGTGAACAAGCCTTTTCTATAGAAGAAGTTATATTCTTTGAGGATGGGTGATGGGGATTTAGTTGTTGACCACATGAATGCATTTAACACTATTATAATCTAGTTGCAATCTATTGGCATAAATATGGAGGAAGAAGATTAATGCATAGTTTTGTTATGTTCTTTTCTAGACTCATGGAACAATCTGGTAATGGTCATTGAAAGAACTTTCAAACTTTGTTCTTCATGAGTTAGTGGATTCTCTTCTCTCGAAGGAAATGAGGTGGAAAGATTTTTGAATCTACCAAGGAAGCACTAGTTTCTCATGGACAATCTAAGGACAAATCCAAGAAAGACAAAAAGGACAAGAGTAGATCCAAGTCTCAAGAGAGATCTAAGTCTCTTAGAAAATCCAAGGTACTATGTTGGATATGTGGTAAGGCCACATAGAGAAGGAGTGAAAGGGGAAGAAGAAAAAAAATAATGATTTAGATGATGATTCAAATTCTAAAGCTTCTCAGGATTAATTAGATACATTTGTTGTAGCCCTTGCCACACATGCATGTGAGGATGCATGTATGATTGAATATAGCACCTATTTCCACATGAATCCACATAGGGATTGGTTTTATGACTATAATAAGTTTGATTGTGGGAATGGCTACCTTGGAGGCAACTCTTTTATGAGTATTGTTGGGCATGGTTGAGTCAAGATTAGATTCTTTGATGGGAAGTTCAAAGGTATTTTAGGAGTTCTACACATCACCGGTTTGGCATAAAACATGTTATCTATTAGTAAGATGAATGATGTGGGAATATAAGTAGTCTTAAGTGGTGGTGGGTTTAAGATGGTTCATGGAGCCATGGTGTTGGAAAAAGGAGTTTAGATTGGAAATATTTTCCACCTTGATGCTAGCACTTACATTTAGTGTAATAGTTTAATAGTAACTCTAGTATCTACACCTATAAGATAGTAGTTATGAATAATTAAATAGAGATATAATACAAAATACAAATAAAAGTGCTTTTGGATCAAACTGTGTATATTTATTTGTATCAACATTTAGGATCACACTCAATGATCCATCATCATGAAGAGGATCACTCTTTCTGATGATGGATCATTGAGTGTGATACAAAACATCGATACATAGAAATATACACAGTTTAATCCAAAAGCACTTTTATTTGTATTCTATGGACTGTGGAAACTTCATGCCTACTATAGAATACAAAATTTCAAGGCTAAAAAATATTTATACCATTTCTATATTTTAATATGGTGTAATTGAAGTTATCCATATCATTTGATTCCTATAAGCTAGAAGTTATTGAATATTATTTAAGTGATGGAATTGTTTGGTAAATTTACTTCTCAATATATTAATGATGGGGAAAGTTAAAAGAATATAGTGTTCATCATAAACTTAATTAGTAATATAAATTTTACAAATTTAATCATCCCACAAAATTTTAGGTTAGTATAATGACTAGTTTCATTTTGCAAGTCATGCACATTAATTCTTTTTTTTGTAATGTTCTTTTTTCCAAGTTGAAAACAATTGTATGTACAAATAATTTTAATATCTCTAATTCCTCTTTAATTAATATCTCAACTTCCTCTTAAATTAATAATATCAGTGTCATTCTTTTTTTTCCTTTAAAATTTATAAGAGTGTTAGATATTTTTCAACATTCTTGATAAGATTAGTGTGTACACTATTCTAATTAGTGCTTCAAGTTTCATTCTCTTCAACCCATACCCTTTTGAGTCTATGGTTTATTTTTAAGAGAAAGGTGGTGAACCACCCGAACTTCATATTAATAAAATACATATTTACAATAGTCCAGGAAAGACTCCACTGGATATGTAATAAATAAACAAAAAGGAGAAACGCTAGCTATTAGCAAGCAGACGGTCAAAACAAATACACCCTCACCAAAAATGGAGAAACAAAATAATCATGAACCTCCACAGATAGGGACACCTAATCACCACCATCGTCCACTGTACTAGCTGCCCCACTCGCCTCAGCCATGGGCTCCCCATCCACTGATTGATGCATCTCTTTGTCTGAATTGGTGGCCTCCACTGTTGGGAAATAAGGTGTCTCAACCTTTGCAATTTCCTAGTATTATTTATTTATTTGTATATTTATTTATTGCCTAATATTGTAATTACTTGCATATTTAGTTTGGTCACATAGTTGAGGTGGCACGGTGACATGTCATCTTACTTGGAATGTGACTTGAATGGTCAAGTCAAACATACATGGATTTGGGCATCCCATTTGAGGTGGCACTAATATGCCATGTGGCAGCATCTTGTGGTGTGTGGAAGACAATATTCCATATGACAGAATCTATGAAGCGTAAGAGCCAAGTTTGGAGATCCCTATGACGAGTGATGACAAGTGTTGTTGAGTATCTTTGCATGAGGGAAAGGCATCTTTGGGTGCCCAAGTTGGGCTACGACATGTTGTAAGAGGAATATGCTATATTTAGCATTGTATGACGGATTCTCTTACAACATGCAAGATTGTTGTGTTGTAAAAATTTATGACAGTTGTAAGATGCGTAAGAGCATATGTCATAGTCTATTTTCAACAGTGAAACACTCTATCTTGGGCAGTCAAATATGCCATGTTATGACAGATGTAAGAGGTCTATTTGCATCTTGGACAAGTGTCCTTTGATTCAGGAAAATGGCCATGTGGCCAAGGTGGATGCCTATCCCAAGATGATTCTAGAACTTGCCTTGTATCTCTATAAAATGTGAAGTTTTGGAGTTGTAGTTGCATAGTGTTTATACAGGTATTGTTATGCTGCCAGAATTACTCCAGAAATGACATTTGAAGACTCATGGAAGAACTTGCATTGCAAGTGTATTGTAAACCATTACAATTTTGATAATACATTGTGCAGGTTTTAGAGTGTGGGGTTTTTTACCTGAAAAGGTTTTCCCCATGATATGTCTTGTCTCTCTCTCTCTTTCTATCTACATTCTTTGTGTTTATGTTTACTACTATAATAGCTCTAATATATGTTTCATATTTCTGTAACTATAAGTTTAAAAAGAATTTGCATACTCCTTTCCTCATTAGATCGGTGTAGGAAGTGTGTTCCACATACCTTGCTTCCTTTCAGTTCATATTAGACCCTGATCACCTTTGGTTCTAGTTGTTGGGTAGGGTTTTCTTGAGCTGATCTTAGTTTGAGTGGGAGTTTGTGCAGAGTATTCTGTAATCTTGTTGCAGGAAGGAGATGACAGGCACATCTAGAAGAGTAGAGGTTGAAAAGTTTAATGGCAACAATTTCAAGTTATGGAAGCTTAAAATGGAAGACATGCTTGTTGATAGAGACCTATGGGAAGCAATTTCTGGTGTAAAACCAACAACAATGTTGCATGATGAATGGAATCTCAAGGATTAGAAAGCTAAGGGTCTTGTGAGACTCTATTTGGCTGAATCTATCTTGTTAAATGTCCATGAGGAGAAGATCATGAAAGACCTATGGAAGAAGCTGGGAGATGTTTATTAGGCCAAGTCCCTGGTGAACAAGTTATTCTTGAGGAAGAAGTTGTATTCTCTGAGGATGAAGGATGGAGGATCTGTTGTAGACCATTTGAATGCCTTCAACATGCTAGTTGCACAGTTGACATCTGTTGGTGTGAAAATGGAGTAGGATCATTGCATGACCTTGCTTTGTTCTTTTCCAGACTCGTGGGATCATCTTGTTATGGCCATCGGGAATACTGCATCCATTTTCAAAATGGATGAAGTGCTGTCTTCACTATTATCTGAAGAGATGTGGAGAAAGTCATCTGAATCGGCCAAAGAGGCTCTTGCGGTTCATGGAAGACCCAAAGAAAAAGGGAAAAAGAAAGACAAGAAGGCTGAAAAGGGCAAATCCAAATCCCACGGGAGATCCAAATCTCCTGGAAAGTTTAAGGTAGTGTGTTGGAACTATGGAAAAATTGGGCACTTCCGAAAGGAGTGCAAAGAGGAGAAGAAGAAAAAGAAGAAGAAAAGTGATTCTGATTCCAACAAGCCACAAGATGATGGTGATGCTTTTGTTGCAGCCTTGGCCACCCATGCATCTAAAGATGTGTGGTTGATTGACTCTAGTGCATCCTTCCACATGACCTCTCATTGAGGTTGGTTTACAAAGTATGAGGAATATGATGTTGGGAAGGTGTACTTGGGTGATGATTCTCACTTGAAAATAGTTGGGTGTGGAAGAGTCTTGATCCGATTCCCTGATGGACGAGTGAAGGGGATCAATGGGGTGATGCACATCCTTGGTTTAGCATGAAACTTGCTCTCTGTAAGTAAATTGAATGATGCAGGTGTGCAGGTTGTCTTCTCAGGTGGAGGATACAAGATGACAAGAGGAGCTATGGTGCTTGCTAAGGGTACTTAGAGAGGTACTCTATTTCAGCTAGATGCATGCACTACCTAGTGCAATAGTTCTTTTGTTTCAAAGAAAAGACCTTTAGAATCTTCCTCCTCACCATTAGAACACGCAATGAAAAAGACTGTTGCTTCTACTTCCGATGGTAGTGCTTTCTGGGTACTTAAGGGTGCTCATGCTTTGGAAATGAAACTTCTTGCTAAAAAGACAATATTGTGGCATAAGAGACTTGGTCACATTGGTGAGAAGGGTCTTAGATCCTTGAAAAATAAAAACTTCATTGAGGGGTTAAATGATTGTAATCTTGAGTTTGACTTTTGCGAACATTGTGTATATGGAAAACAAAACTATGTTCAGTTTTATTCGAGTTCTCATAAGTCTTCTAGTGTGTTGGATTTTATTCATTTTGATTTGTTTGGTCCTGTGAATGTTCCTTCGATCTCTAAATCTTTATATTTTGTATCATTCATTGATGACTATAGTAGGAGGACATGGATATATTTTCTCAAAAGCAAATCTGAAGTCTTTAGTCAGTTCAAAGAGTTTAAAGCTTTTGTTGAGAATCAGACTGGTAAAAAGATTAAGTGTTTAAGAATTGATAATGGTGGTGAGTTTTGTTCCATAGAGCTTGACAAGTTTTGTAAAGAACATGGAATTGAAAGACATAAGACAACTCCTTATACCCCGCAACAAAATGGAGTTATAGAGAGGTGTTGGCAAGAGACACTGCTAGGCATGTCAGGTGTTGTCATTGATGGCAACCAAATCCATCTTACACATCTACATTGTATCATTTGATCATATCAGAAGTAAGATTGCAGAGTTGTCTAAGTCCGGATAGACAGGAATAGAGCATATGACAGGGTTTAACATTTTGGTCTGCATTTCTCCACAGGTAATCATATTGTGCTACGGATCTGAGGGAATGTTAAGGGATGTTAGGGCTACCTAAATCCAATGTTTTAGCCTCCGGTGATGAAGGGATTGAAAGTTACAAGCATCTCAGTATCAGGTTTTGGTTAGACAGTTCAGTCTGGTTAAGAACAAGCCGACTTGGTGTTTGATCCTTGTACAGATTAAGAGAAGTGGTTGGTTGAGTAATTTATGAGATCCAGTGGTATTGGCCGACATGTGTGGTGACTTGAATACATAGGTTTTGGTTTGTATTGATGTTTGTGCATGGATTCAACTGACAGAATAATGATCTTGAAAAAGTTTATAAGTTTTCTTGAGGCCGACTGCAGTTGATGAAATTACATGTTGCGGATATATATGATTGATTGGCTCGAGAATTTTGAGGTATGGATGTACGAATATGAGGTGAGAGGTGCAAAGTGTAGCAGTATCAAGTGGGAAGCAAAGCGATCTGAGCCTCGGATCATGGCATAATAGTGAAACAGGGCAGTGAGAGATGAATTATGTGAAGTCAGTATATTGACCCTAACCAGAACTGTAATCTTGCATTGTTAGATGCTATTCTTCAGTTCAAGTACTTTAGTGAACTCTTGTGTTTAACTTTGTAGGTAGTGAGCCTCCTTTGAGCAGTGAGCTTTGGGCAGTGTGCCTTCCCATTTTGTAATACTTTTAACAGAGTATAAAATCTTATGGGTTAACCCCCACCGTGGTTTTTCCCTTAACTGGGTTTCCACGTAAAAATCTTGGTGTTCATGTGTGATGATCTTGTTATTGCTATTCTTAAGTTCATGCTTCTTTTTTTTGAATGTATGTGGTAAATTAATAAAGGAACATAGTAATAAGTTTTACAGAACACTGATTCATCCCCCCTCTAAGTGTTCCTTATTTACAATAATTGGTATTAGATCCCGGTTCCTTGGAAGAAGTTTAACAGCTTGAGGAAGATCTGGGAAGGTATTTCAATGGGTTCTTTTAGGTATTCTAATGGCATCAATGAACAACTTCAAGTTACTTTAAAAGATCTTGATCAGTCCAGAGTAAAAGTCAAAGAATTGAAAGAGAACCTTAAAGATGCTGAGGATTGCATTCAGACTTTAAAAGGGCAACTAAGAAAATCTATGGAAAAGAGGAAGGAGCTACTTCAACAGTTAGCAAATCAGAATGAAGACAATGTCATGGATGAGGCTCTAAAGGAGAAGACAAAGGAATGTAAGAAGCTGGCAAAAGAAGTTGTCCTAAAACATGAGATGGAATCTGGGGTGATGAGGCTAACCAAGGAAATTGAGGAAAGGAAGAAGACTAAAGAAAACATGAATCAATCTTTGAAAGAAAGAATAGAAGAGTGCTGCAGATTGGACAAAATAATTGGCCATCTAGAGTCTGATCTTCAAGAAACTAGGTATAATGAGGAACAACTTGAAAGGTAAATTGTTATTCTCAAACATGACCTAGAAGCTGCAAATGAATACAAAGAGAAGTTCAAGATAAACTTAGCTAAACTTGAGGTGCTGCTTGATAGTCAGAAGCAAGTAGATGATAAGCATGGTCTAGGATATGAGAAAGGTGAAAGCTTTGGATCCAGTCAAAGAAATCCTGAAGGAAGAAATCCAAGAAGGAATCGTAGAAGGCCTCCGATAAGACAACCCAATGCTCAAAGGTATCCATCTTTCAATGGAAATTGTTTCAATTGCAATAAATTTGGTCATAGAGCTACTCAGTGTAGAAGTAGAGTGAATCAAAGTGGTCCATCTTTCTTTGGTCAATGATTCAATTGTAAAAGGTATGGTCATAGATCCAATGAATGCAAAAGTATGATGATGAACTACTCTAACAACAGAGGAAATGTCAATTCTTTCAATGGAAAATGTTTTGCATGCAATAGATTTGGACATATGGCTAATCAGTGCAAATCAAGTAAATGAGCAAAGAAATGTTGTGTGCTTTAATTGCAACAGATCTGATCATATTGCAAGATTCTGTAGAAGTAGGAATGATGATAAAAAAGGTCTGGTAAATAGAAACCAAAACATGGAGAGACAAGATAAAGGCAAGGGTAAAGTAGATGTGAATGAGATCTAGAAAGAAATGAACAAAACATGGGTGAATAAAGGTGAAATGAATGATGGTGATAGGTCCACATTGGAATCCGGTGCTTATAATTCCTCCAAGAATTGAAACAAGAGCTCTAGCTCAGGGGGAGCTGCATTGAAAATCTAATTACCCTTTCTAGTAAATGGGTGCCTGAATCTAGAACAATGGATGAAGAAAAAGAAGCCTATTGCAGATCTACTGAAACAAATTCTGGAAGAAAAGAAGCCAATGCAATTGATTATGGAGTAATTAAAGATTGATTATATTTAGAAACAGTGTAATCAGATGAATTAGGGCAAAGCATTTATTACAAAGGTGAATTAGGTTTTGCGGAGCAGAAAAGGTCATCTACTCAACATTTGAATCACTTTGTATTCAAAGAGAACAAGGAGAAGAGCGCATGAGATGAGATTTCAAAGATTTGGAGTGCGAAAAGTGAATTCGACAGCAAACCCTAACCGGTGAAATAAGGTATTCTTTGTAAAGCTTTCTGAATTTGCAATCTCTAGATATGGCTACTTTGTTAGTTGTTGACATCACTGAAAGGCCCTGACCTAAATTCAAAGAGCATCCACACAAATCTGTAGAGGTTGATCTGTTAGGTGCCCTTTCTAATGTTCCACATGGAGTATTGCACGTAGAAGATATTAGGGCTTACATTCATGCTAGCATAGAAGAGTTTGGGGATTTGAAGTTAGTGGATTTGTTTAAGAATCACTTGAGGGGTGAGATTTATGGTCTCAAACCTGAGTATAAAGCGCTGCAAGACAAACATTTCATTTAAGTTATTGGGTTACTGTCCTTCGATGAGGACAAGTGGGTTTGATATGTACTGAGTTGGATGCATGTTGAATTCATGTGGTTGATGAAACCCTTTAAGATCACCAAGGATGCCATCAAGGCTATAATAGGATTGAACTCATCCAGTGGACTACCAATGTTAAAGTTAGTGAAGAATCAAACTGTAACTGATGCTACAAGCTCAAAGTTTGATAAGAAGGCAATGACAATAAATGATATAACTGATCCGAATGTCAAATTTGCATCTATGGTGATTGGGTATAACATATACCACTCCAGCAGGGAAAAAATAGTGTCTGGTACAACCATTTATGTTGCTTATCAAATGTTAAAAGAAAATGCTGACTATGACTTGTGTGAGCTATTGCAAAACTAGGTAATGGAGAATCTGAACAAGATTAAGAAGGATAAGAAGAATACATTCAAGTATGGTACGTTGGTCTTGTGCTTGTTCTTTTATTTCACGAATGAGTTTCTCAGGAAGAAAAGCCTGTATTAGAACCAGTGACAAGCTTGTTGCTATGCAAATAAGAGAGCACTTACACAATATTGGTGACTCCAATGCCCAAAGTACTGCTCTTTTGGGGATATTTCAAAAATTTTCAAAATATGATACAATCAAGGGAAAGAATCCCTAAGTCTGTGGTGGAAAAGTACAAGGATACAATTTGTTTCATGGTGGAAACATATCAATGCTTGATGGAAGCAGTTGAACCAAGGACTGTATGGATCATGCCCATGGGGTATGAAGTTGATGAACAAACAATGGAAATGTATTCTCAACACCTTCTTAGCAAACCAAAAGATACCTCAGTTGAGAGATTCAATACATATGATGAGCTTAGCTTAAAGCTACATGTTGAGCTCTAGAAACCTGAAATCAAGAGAAAGGTCCTAAAGAAAGTTGAAATGTATGCAGAAAGTATTGGAATAAACCAGGAAGTTGTGAGACAACATAGAGAAAGGACAAAGAAAGCTGAGAAGGAGAAGCAAGATAGGGAACATGGAAGTGTTCTGGTAGAATCCTCATCTAAGTCAAGGACTACTAGGAGTTTTGGCTTAACCTCCGGTGCATCACCTTCTCCTATGGTAGAGAAAATCAAAGAAAAACCTACCAGTAAGGAAGGAAAAGGGACAAAAGTAAAGGGCAAGAGGTCATATGTCAGTGTAGAGAAGGAGGATGAAGAAGAAACTGAGTCAGATGGTGAGGTTAAAGAGTTGAAGGCCTTAGGCACTAAGGCTACTAAAGTGTCCAAAAACAAGCCCTCCAGAACTGTAAAGGTGATCAAAAGACAAAAGACTGAGACTCATGTTAAAAAATCCACCTTGTCAGTTGAAGATATTGTGAATGTAGTAACTTTTCATGGGAATTTGAAGCCCATAACATAATGTTATGACAACTTTGATAATGTCAACAAGAAAATTTTGGAGGATGCTACTATTAAGTACTTGAATACATTCAACAGAGCACTTGCAAAAATTTTGTCAAAAATCCCTAAGAGTCTAAGTGACATTTTGGAGATGAGAAAAGAAGCTGCTAAAGCAAAGGATTTGGAGCTAAGAGAACATGTGTTATCCATTCTATGTTCGGTAATCTCTAGGAAAGAAGCAAATCAAATTTTCAAAGAAGTTAAAGATGAATTTAGAAGCAAGAAAATGATTAATAAGCTAATGATTGGAGACATTGATGAAGTGGTCAAAGAAATAGAAAAAATTCTGAAGAAAGCCTTGGACAAGAATAAGTTCTATGTTGTCACTAAAGAACCTATTGATGCTAATGATACATCCATTCCAAATGATGAAGAGTTAAAGGAAGATGAGCAACAAGCTGAGGAAAACGATTTCTCTGCTCTGGAAAAAGGAAATATTGAATAAAGAAGATAAACAGATGGTGAAGGAAGATAATGTTGATGGTGCAGAGGATAGTCAAATTTCTCTGGACCAATCTGATGAAGAAAATGCAGAGATGAATATGGAAATAAATGCTCCTACTGAAGGTGATTCTGAGAAGAATAAAGAGTAGAAAGCAAAAGAGGTTGAGGACAAGGAACATCAAGAAGAAGAAACTGATGATGGAATTGATTCCTCCATTCTAGACGTTGAGAAATTTGATAAAAATGATGATAATCCTATTGCTGAGGATACACAAGATCCTCTAGAAAAGAATGCAAAAGATATTTCTGATAAATATAAAAAGAAGGATGCCTCTGTTGTTGATGCAGAAAGAGCAGAAGTAGAGAAAAATAATGAAAATGATAAGCAAGACAATGCAGGCCCTAAAGAGCATAAAATTGAAACATCATATTGGGCAAGAGACACTGTAGAAGCAGTGAAAGAAATTTTGGAGAAAGATAAACAAGTTGTAGAAGATCTAGATATAACATAAGGTCCTATCAATTTTGATACTCTATCATCGGTACAGAAGATGAAGTTGACCTCTTTTGCACAAGCTAAGGCTAGAGATTAAATCTTGAAGTTCCATATAGAAGACAGTGAGTTACTTGATCTTGCATTTGGCATTTTGGAGAAAATCATGCCTTCATTTTATAAGGATTCATCAGCATCCCCCTTCGGTCAGTTGAAGAGTTTGATAAATTTTGTAAGTACTCACTTTGATTCTTTTGAGAAGTCAATAGAAGTTAAAGTCCGGAATGAATTTAATGATAAAAGATTTAGTGAACTGAAAAGAATAATTGACAATGATAGAGTTATGCTAGATACTAGTGTAAAGACTATTCAAAATGCCCTCAATGAAGGAGGAGATGTGTACAAATTTTGTTTATCTTGGCCAAAAGTTGTAGAGGATATTAAGAAGAAAATAATGGAGTCCGGACAAAAATTGTCAAATGTATCTCAATCCTTTGATCCTTTGATAGTATCTCTGGTGAGTCAAGAATGTCAATTAATTAGCTTGATTGATGAAATAAAGAAATTGGTGAAAGAAAAATAAAACATTGTGGCAAGGATGTGTGGACTCCAGGGACTGATTTTCCCTAAGTTAAAAACAATGTTCAATGCATTGATAGAATCTCAAGCTGCTACTCTAACAAGTGATCCCACTGATCTACAGAAGGTAGAGTCACATGAATTTTTATTCAGTGGTCATATTTCAGTCTTGGGTAGCATGAAGAAAAGTTGGGATAGTGAATTGGCACTATTGAAAAATATTTTTGGTGATGTGTTTAAGTTCATGTAGACAAGACATAAGGATTGTTTGTATATATGTGCCCATGTACATAGAGTTTTTGTGTGAATTTTGGTATGCAGAGCTCAACCTTTCCCATTGATGTCAAAGGGGGGGTGGAAAGAAGTGAAAAATGAGGAATTCAGTTAAGGGGGAGCATTAGAAATCAAAAGTGTACATAGTAAGGGGGAGCTGTTCTAACACTTAGTCATTTTTCACTAAGTGTTGCCATCAATGCCAAAGGGGGAGATTGTTGGCAAGAGACACTACTAGGCATGTCAGGTGTTGTCATTGATGGCAACTGAATCCATATTACACATCCGCATTGTATCATTTGATCATATCAGGAGTTATATTGTAGAGTTATCTAAGTCCGGATAGACAAGAACAAAGCATATGACATGGTTCAACATTTTGGTTTGCATTTCTCCACAGGTAATCATATTGTGCTGCAGATTTGAGGGAATACTAAGGGATGTCAGGGCTACCTAAATCCAAAGTTTTAGCCTCTGGTGATGAAGGGATTGAAAGTTACAAGCATCTGAGTATCAAGTTTTGATTAGATAGTTCAATTTGATTAAGAACATGCTGACTTGGTGTTTGATCCTTGTGCAAATTAAGAGAAGTGGTTGGCTGAGTAATTTATGAGATCCAGTGGTATTGGCCGACATGTGTGGTGACTTGAATACATAGGTTTTGGTTCGTATTGATGTTTGTGCATGGATTCAGCTGACAAAACAGTGATCTTGAAAAAGTTTCTAAGTTTTCTTGAGGCCGACTGCAGTTGATGAAATTACATGTTGTGGATATATATGATTGATTGGCTCAAGCATTTTGAGGTATGGATGTGAGAATATGAGGTGAGAGGTGCAAAGTGTAGCAATATCAAGTGCGAAGCAAAGAGATCTGAGCCTCGGATCATGGTAGCATAGTGAAACAGGGCAGTGAGAGATGAAGTGTGTGAAGTCAGTATATTGACCCTAACCAGAACTGTAATCTTGCATTGTTAGATGCTATTCTTCAGTTCAAGTACTTTAGTGAACTCTTGTATTTGACTTTGTAGGCAGTGAGCCTCCTTTGAGTAGTGAGCTCTGGTCAGTGTGCCTTCCCATTTTGTAATACTATTAACAGAGTATAAAATCTTGTGGGTTAACCCCCACCATGGTTTTTCCCTTAACCGGGTTTCCACGTAAAAATCCCGGTGTTCATGTGTGATGATCTTGTTGTTGTTGTTCTTAAGTTCATGCTTCTTTCTTTTAAATGTATGTGGTAAATTAATAAAGGAACATAGTAATAAGTTTTGTAGAACACTGATTCACCCCCCTCTCAATGTTCCTTATTTACAACAAGAGGATGAACAGAACGATGATGGAGAGGGCTAGGAGTATGCTTAGTGGTGCTAGCCTTGAACAAAAGTTTTGGGCTAAAGCTATAGCCATTGCTTGCTATCTGGTTAACAGATCTCCTACTTCAATGCTCGTTGATAAGACACCCATAGAGATGTGGTCTGGTAAGAAGCCTTCATTGAGACATCTTTGTGTTTTTGGTTGTGAAGCATATGCACATGTGCCTAAGGAGAAGAGGTCAAAATTGGAGAACAAGGCAGTTAAGTGTATCTTCATTGGCTATGGTGTCGATGTGAAAGGGTACAAGTTTTGGGATCCTGTGGCTGAAAAAGTCTTGTATAGAAGAAGTGTTATCTTTAGAGAGGTAACTCCTCTTGTTGTTGTACAGCCAGATGAAAAGGAAAAGAAAGAGGATGTGGTTCAGTTTCCTACTACCCTTGAGAAGACTGAACCAAAAGAACCTGTTGGACTTGATGATGAGGAGAGCTCTAGCAGCTCTAAAAGTTTAGAAGATGAAGTAGAACCTCCACCTCAGCCTTTGAGGAGGTCCACACAAATCAGGAAGCAACCTGACAGGTTTGGTTATTCATTACTTGACTCTAGTTGTGCCTTTGCTTTGCTTTCTAACATTGATGATCCTATAATTGTGAAAGAGGCTATGGACATGAAAGATGCAGGTTTCTGGAAGGAGGCCATGGAAGATGAGATGGCTTCTTTAGAAAAGAATAAAACATGGGACTTGGTGCCTTTGCCTGATGGACGGAAACCTGTTGGATGCAAATGAGTGTTCAAGAAGAAATTTGGTATAGATGGCAGTGTTGAGAAGTATAAGACCAGATTTGTTGCGAAGGGGTATTCACAAGTGGAGGGAATTGATTATGGTGAAATTTTCTCTGCTGTTGCAAAGATGACATCTATTCGGTTCCTGTTATCTCTTGTAGCTGCTTATGACTTAGAAGTGGAACAAATGGATGTGAAGATAACTTTCCTTCATGGTGACTTGGAGGAAGAAATCTACATGTCACAGCCAGAGCACTACATAGTGAAAGGTGAAGAAAATTTGGTTTGCAAGTTAAAGAAGTCTTTGTATGGATTGAAGCAATCTCCTAGAATGTGGTACTTGAAATTTGATGCCTTTATGTTGTCTATTAGATTTCTGAGATCAAAATCAGATCATTGTGTGTGCTACAAGTTAGACAATGATCGTATTCTCATTATTGCACTGTATGTTGATGATATGTTGCTGATTGGGAATGGTAAGAATATGATTTCTGATTTGAAGTCTCAGTTGTCAGAACAATTTGAAATGAAAAACTTAGGGGTAGTCAGTACATTCTTGGAATGGAGATCCGAAGAGACAGAGCAAACATAAAACTTTGGTTAGGCTAGAGTAAGTATGTTAACACTGTGTTGGGGAGATTCAGTATGATGGATTGTAGACTGTTGACTATTCCTATTACTATGGGGACAAAGTTATCTGTTGATGATTGTCGAAAGTCTCCTTTTGAGATAGCAGATATGAGTAGAGTACCTTATGTTAGTGTTGTTGGAAACTTGATGTATGCTATGGTTTGTACAAGACCAGACATTGCCCAAGCAGTGGAAGTCCTTAGTCAGTTTATGGATAATCTTGGATGGGTGCATTGGGATATAGTGAAGAGAGTGTTTAGATATTTGAGGGGTACTTCCGAGTATTCCTTATGTTATCATGGTTATCCTATTGGACCTCAGCATTCTGTGAGTATTTGTGGATTTATGGATTCTAATTGGGCAGGTGACATTAATAGTAGGAGATCCACCAGTGCTTATGTGTTTAGCATGTTTGGTTATGCTATTAGTTGGATGAGTAAGTGACAACCTGTGGTTTCTTTGTCCACGATAGAAGCAGAGTACATGGCAGCAACTCATGTTTGTAAGGAAGCCATTTGGCTTAAGACATTGTGTTTAGATGTTGGTTTTGATACGGGACAGATTACTATCTGTTGTGACAGTCAGAGTGTAATTTTCTTAGGAAAGAATCCTACCTTTCATGCCAGAACAAAGCATATTGATGTTCATTTTCATTTTGTTCGAGATATGGTAGAGGATGGGAAGGTGATGCTGGAAAAAGTAGACACTTTGAAGAATGTTGTAGGTGCATTGACTAAACCAGTGGGCACAGAGAAGTTCAGATGGTGTTCAGAGTCTATGGGCCTCTTGGCCCCTAGTAGTTAAATCTTGTCATTTATTTTGGGCTCTTACAAGGTGTTCGACAAGTGGGAGAATGTTGGAAAATAAGGTGTCTCAACCTTTGCAATTTTCTAGCATTATTTATTTTTTTGTATATTTATTTATTACCTAATGTTGTAATTACTTGCACATTCAGTTTGGTCACATAGTTGAGGTGGCACGGTGATATGTCATCTTACCTAGAATGTGACTTGAATGGTCAAGTCAAACCTACATGGATTTGGGTGTCCCATTTGAGGTGGCACTAATATGCCATGTGTTAGCATCTTGTGGTGTGTAGAAGACAATATTCCATATGACAAAATCTATGATGTGTAAGAGCCAAGTTTGGAGATTCCTATGATGAGTGATGACAAGTGTCGTTGAGTATCTTTGCATGAGGGAAAGGCATCTTTGGGTGCCTAAGTTGGGATATGGCATGTTGTAAGAGGAATATGCTATATTTAACATTGTATGAGGGATTTTCTTACAACATGCAAGATTGTTGTGTTGCCAAAATTTATGACAGTTGTAAGATGCATAAGAGCATCTGTCATAGTCTATTTTTAGTAGTGGAGCACTCTATCTTGGGAAGTCAAATCTGCCATGTTATGACAGATGTAAGAGGTGTATTTGCAGCTTGGACAAGTGTCCTTTGATGCACGAAAATGGCCATGTGGCCAAGGTGGATGCCTATCCCAAGATGCTTCTAGAATTTGTCTTATATCTCTATAAAATGTGAAGTTTTGGAGTTGTAGTTGCATAGTGTTTATACAGGTACTGTTATGCTGTTGGAATTACTCTAGAAATGACATTTGAAGACTCTTGGAAGAACTTGCATTGCAAGTGTATTGTAAACCATTACAGTTTTGATAATACATTGTGCAGGTTTTAGAGTGTGGGGTTTTTACCTGAAAAGGTTTTCCCCATGATATATCTTGTCTCTATCTCTCTCTCTCTCTGTCTACATTCTTTGTGTTTGTGTTTACTGCTATAATATCTCTGATATATGTTTCATATTGCTGCAACTGTAAAGTTTAAAAAGAATTTGCATACTACTTTCCTCATTAGATCGGTGTAGGAAGTGTGTTCTGCATACCTTGCTTCCTTTCATCCACTCATAGGTCCGGATCTTTGGGGAGGTCCGGAGCCTAATCCACTGCATGGAGGCGAAGAAAATTTATTGCCACAAACAAATCCTTACACCGAATCCTGGTTCTCCTTGGCACTAAAAATGCATGGCCCTTAATCACCTGCTCTAACCCTTTAATACAGCCACACTCTAGACCGTGCTACATGTTCTGGTAGAGACACTCAAGAGCCTTGGTAGAGCGCAGAAAATGAATAGGAAATGAACTGCCAACCCATGCATCACCCACCATTATATCATAATTCTTGAGAGCCTCATTCCAATGATGCACACTGAAGAGCCTTCTATTCACCATCCCCATTGCTATGGGGAGGACATAGCCTGCATCTAGAGTGATATCCAGAAGATTGGATATGAAGATAGACACCACGTTAGACCACTTCAGCTCCCTTTCCAGTGTGCCATCCAGCCATCTTTGGTTACACACATGCCTAATAGCAGAATTGAGTAAGCATGCAATCAATTTGAAAGATCTCATTAATGTCCACGATTGAGACACCACCCTTGACGATTGACTCCCAACTGAACGGTTGGAAGTTGAACCTGTAGTTCACAACCTCACCCTCCATGACACATGTGCCGCTGCACTAAAAAAGAAATAGAAGACAAGCAAGAACAATAGAGAGTCGAGGAAAGGTAAGCGAAAAGCTGAGAGAAAATGTGAAGTAAAGAAGAGCTATTGGAAGAGTCCCTTATAGATATTGGAGAGAAAAATCACATTAAATGAACTCTCATGTGAGGCTAGAAACACGTCACCAATATTAGAAGTAAAACAAAGAAGTTTATTAGTGCTTAAATTTAATAACTTGTATTTATATTTTAGGTGAATTATAGTGATTCAATTAAAAGGATATGGTATAAGATATATATTTTATTTTGAACATGCTGGTTACAATTTTTTTGAATTTACTCATTTTTTTGATGTCCCATAAAAAATGCTACAAGAACATTTGCCACAACTTACATATAGAATAACTGAAATGAGTATAGTTTTGATTTTTTTTAATCACAATCTCATAACTAATCATTTCTACAAGTATTTTCAATTCTATAATTAATTTTCTAACTAGTAAAAGGTTCTCTTATTTATTCAATGGTAACATTTGACAAGTTATCAAAATATATAATAGAAATATAGTAATTATCCCAATAATACCACTACTAAAACATCACTCCTCTAAACATTCTTTACTTTTTTATATAAATTTTAAAAACAGTGGAAACCTTACTTTACCCTAATTTTATAAATTTTACAATTTATTAAACATATATTGTTACATTTAATTTCAAAATAATCTTTTCATAAATCCTAATCATAATATTGTGGAAGTCAAGAAGGAAGTCAATTTATTATAATCTTCTTTAAAGATTACCTCCTTCACAAGGTTTTTGAAGTGGAAAAAATAATAAATGAGGTCCTCCATATTTCCACATTCCTTAGCTATGAATGAGGGCCTCTTTATTTCAACATTCCTTAGCTATGATTTAGAAGGTGAAAGGCAATGGTAAGGAATAAAATGTTGATTTGGAGTCTCTTTACCTTTTTATTTAGTTATTTTCAAACTAATATCTAATTTAAAGATCAAGTATTAACCATAATTTGAAAGAAAATAATTATTCAATAATAGTTGGAAGGGATGTATGTGTTCCTACTAAGTTTTTTTAGGTTTGATTTTCAATTTATTTACAACTATTACCAGGGGTTCACCTTGTACTTGATTTCCACAGTTGTTGGTTGAAGTTATGGTGCTTTGATTCCTAAATATAAAAAAATGTTTAAAAGCTTTTGACTTCCAAAGTATTGAAAATAGAAATGAAATAAATCAATTAAATTTAGAGTTTTTTAATACCTCCTTAATATGTTAAATAGAAATGAAAATAAAAACAATTAAATTTATGGTCTTTTTTTTGAAATCCTTGCTTTTAACATCTTAAATAAAAAGATGTTTTATATTTATAAATGAATAAGATAACTTTACATAATAATATAGGCTAATTAATTAAATACAACCAACACGCACAGATTAATTTAGTAGGATTGATATATGAATTGTAATAAATGTGATAATTAAATTAGAGAAATCGGGCACTCAGTTTTAATGAGTTTTAATGTAGATGATAAAAAAATGATGTTGATGATGCACAAAAGTAATTTTCCATTGTTTTGAAATTAATGCCTTCTGTGTGATGATTGTCTTGGAATTTAAATAGGCATAGAACACCCTAGTGTTCAATCTAAAGTGTTGTGGGTTTGATCTTGAGCATCATAGATTTAAACACTAATGTGTGGACCTAAATTGATAAATAGTAACCTTTTGAAACTTGTTTGCCTTATCTTTGATGTTTGATAAGATTGCAAGGATTGTGGTGTTTATAAACACCTTAAGGGAATCTACTAGATCATTAGAGCCAATTTCTCCTAGGTCAAACCCCTGGATTGATCAATTTTAGGACTTTGAGCAAAGATTCAAAGACAACATATACAAGTGTGTAGGTGGCCTATATGCAAATGATGTATATTCTAATTCTTTGTCCTTAGAAAATTGAAGCCTAAGTTGATGACTTCTTGTATAGAGTCTCATATGATTTTTATAACCATTAATGCACATTAAATATCTTTTCGCCGAGGAACTACAGTTGTAGCAGGGGTGGAGATGAGAGCACTCATTTTTGGTCGTAAATATATACTAATTTTTTTTTAAAAAAATCTAAATTGCATTTAAGAATTAAATAAATATCTATATAAATTGGTGCATGCATGTCAAGAAGCTGAATTAATTCAAAATCCCTAAATATGGATTTTCTTACATAACGGTCGCTTGCATGATGCATGCCTATTTTTAATTTGTTTTTTATAGATATTTATTTTTTTAATTTGTTTTTTTGTTTTTTGGTTTTGTTTTTTAATTTAATAGGTAGCTTAAATTAATTGGTTTTTGAATTAATTATTTTAATTTTAGGAAAAATCAATTTAGGAGAAAATGAAAAAGTATTTTTGATTTATTTCAATACATTAGAAAGTTTTAAATATAATTTTTAGTAATGTGTAAGAGTGAAAAGTGTATTTTTAATATTTTCATTCATTTTATATTTAATATTTATTTAGGTTATTTGAATATTTGTTATGTTTTAATTCTTAGGTTATAGGAATTTTATGGCAAAGGTTATCAATCTAAATTAGTTTGTAGTAATTATTATATAATCTTGAAATATTTTTATGGAAATAGATATATTCCAATTAAATGTTATTAAGTTATTAAGTTATTAATTAAGGTGTGGGAAAATTATTAGACATGAATAACAATCTTTATTTTTCACAAATGAATATTGTAGAGTGACATCATTAATTGACCTATAATGAGTCTATCTTAAGTTTCCATATAGGGATATAATATTCATTTAATACAAGTGTTGTTAGAAGTTTACTTAATTGACTTAGTTAATAAAATTTAATAATATTAATATAATCTTATTGACTTAGTTAATAAGATTTAATTAACGTTTGTTAGAAGTTTAGTTAATAAATTATGATCATAACTAAATTTTAAATAAGAAATGAAATTAAATAAAAAGAAATTTATGGAATTTTATTAAATTTACTTATTGTAAATTTTAATGCATGTAACATGTATAAGAACATTCAAACATATAAAAATCTTTGCTTCTATATATATATATATATATATAAATATACATATACATATACATATACATATACATATACATATACATATACATATACATATATACAACTTTGTATATATACATGCAAATATATATAATTATTATGCATATAATTGTCTCTGTGAAATCCCAATCCCTAACTGTGCTTATTCTCTTTTTCTGTACCTGCACAAAACTAGAAAAACAATAAGCATACATATGAAAAAATTGTGCTTATTCTCTTTTTCTGTACCTGCACAAAATCAAAAAACAATAAACATGCATATGAGAATGATATTAGGGTAATTTTCTGTACCTGTACAAAAAGAAAAACAATAAACATGCATATGAAAAAACAATAGAAAAACAATAAACATGGTTATGAAAAATCCAAAAAATAATAAACATGCATATGCAAATGATATTAGGGTAAAGAGGTATAGTAGGTACTAAAAATTGTTATAGAAAGTTTCATTTATAAGTCTGAGTTAAACTAGGAAGGTTTGAATTAACTAGAATTTGTTTGTTTTTATTTATTTATATTAAAATTTAAATATTCTATTCCTAATGATCATAATTTAAATAAAAATAATGATCACTAGGAATAGAATACTTTTATTAATATCAATAGTGTTAATTTATTAAAATCATAAATAATAATTATTAAATGAATTTAAGAAGCAAATATTCTAACTTATTAATCTACCCTTGTGATATATATATATATATATATATATATATATATATATATATATATATATATATATATATATATATATATATATATATATATATATATAGTTATCTTTTTAATTTGTTTTTTAGTTTTTTAGTTTTGTTTTTTTATTTAATTGGTACCTTAAATAAATTGGTTTTTGAATTAATTATTTTAATTTTAGGAAAACTTTTTTAGGCAAAATAAATTTAGGAGAAAATGAAAAAGTATTTTTGATTTATTTCAATATACTATAAAGTTTTAAATATAATATTTAGTAATGTGTAAGAGTGAAAAGTGTATTTTTAATATTTTCATTTATTTTATATTTAATTTGGTCATTTCTTTCTTTTTCTTTTAATATTTATTTCTTAAATTTTTAATCTTTTTAATTTTTTTTTTGGTTATTTGAATTAATTGAGTTAATTGAGTTAATTCTAATTAATTGAGTTAATTGAGTTAATTCTAATTAATTGCAATTAATTATAATTAATTAATTAACCCAATTAATTCTATGTTAATTGAATTAATTCTAATTAATTAACCTAATCTTTTTAATTTATTTTTTGGTTATTTGAATTAACTGAGTTAATTAATTTATACCTATTTTTAATTTTTAACTGTAATTAGGGTTAATGTTAGAATTAGAGATAGGGCTAGGGTTACAATTAGGGTTAAGGTTAGTATCAAGGTTAGGGTTAGGGGTTGAATTATAGTCAGGGGTAGGGTTAGAGTTAGGGTCAGGGTTAAAATTAGAGCTATGTTTAGGGTTAGAATAAGCTTTAGGGTTAGGTTTAGAATTAGGGTTAGCGTTAGAGTTAGAATTAGGGTTAGGGTTACAATTATAGTTATGGTTATGGTTAGGGTTACAAATATAATTAGAATTAATGCTAGAATTAGGGTTAGGGTCAAAATTAGAGTTAGGGTTGGAATTGTAATTAGAATTAGGGTTAGGATAGGGGTTAGAATTACAATTAGAATTAGGGTTAGGGTTAGGATTAGAATTAGGGTTAGGGTTAGGATTAGAATTAGGATTAATATTAGAATAAGGTTAGGGTTATAATTAGGGTTAGGGTTGAAATTAAGGTTAGGGTCAGAGTTAGAATTACAGTTATTAAATTAGGGTAAGCATTAGAGTTACAGTTAGGGTTAGGGCTAGAGTTAGGTTTAGATTTTAGGTTAGGGTTATGGTTAAAATTGTAGTTAGAATTAGGATTAGGGTTAGAATTAGGATTATTGTTAGATTTAAAATTAGGGTTATTTTTAAGGTAGAATCAAGGTTATGATTAGAATTAGGGTTATTGTTAGATTTAAAATTAGGGTTAGAGTAGGGTAGAATCAGGGTTATTATTAGAATTAGGGTTAGGATTCCTATTAGAATTAGGGTTAGAGTTAAGGTGGCTTACTATTACATTTAAGGTAAGAATTAGAGTTACAATTAGGATTAGGGTTCAAATTAGAGTTAGGGTTAGATTTCAATTAGGGTTAAGGTTAGTATTAAGGTTAGGGTTAGGTTTTGAATGATAGTCAAGCTTAGGGTTAGAGTTAGTATTAGGGTTAGGGTTAAAATTAGAGCTATGTTTAGAGTTAGAGTAAGGGTTATGGTTAGGGTTAGATTTAAAATAAGGATTAGGTTTAGGGTTCAGCGTTTAGGGTTGGGGTTAGGGTTAGGGTTAGAATTAGGATTACAAGTATAATTAGGGTTAATGTTAGAATTAAACTTAGGGTTAGGGTTACAATAAGGGCTAAGTTTAGTATTAAGCTTAGGGATAAGGCTGCAATTAGGACCAGCATTAGAGTTAAAATTACAGCTATGCTTAGGGTTTGAATAAAGGTTAAGATTAGGGTTAGAGCTAGATTTAAAATTAGGGTTATAGTTAGGGTAGAATCAGTGTTGTGATTATAATTAGGTTAGGGTTAGGTTTAGGGTTAGGGTTCTTATTAGAATTAGGGTCAGAATTAAGGTTTGTTACTATTAGAGTTAGGGTTAGAGTTTAATTAGGGTTAAGGTTAGGGTTAGGTTTCAAATTATAGTCAAGATTAGGGTTAGAGTTAGGGTTAGGGTTAAAATTAAAGCTATGTTTAGGGTTAGAATAAGGGTTATGGTTATGGTTAGCTTTAAATTTAGGATTAGGTTTAGGGTTTAGGGTAAGCATTAGAGTTACAGTAAGGGTTAGGGCTAGAGTTAGGGTTAGAATTAAGGTTAGAGTTATGGTTAAAATCATAGTTAGAATTAGGATTAAGTTAAGGGTTAGAATTAGGGTTATTGTTAGATTTAAAATTAGGGTTAGAGTAGGGTAGATCAACGTTATGATTAGAATTAGGGTTATTGTTCCTATTAGAATTAGGGTTAGAATTAAGGTGGCTTACTATTACAATTAAGGTAATAATCAGAGTTACAATTAGGATTAGGGTTCAAATTAGAGTTAGGGTTAAAGTTCAATTAGGGTTAAGGTTAGTATTAAGGTTAGGGTTAGGTTTTGAATTATAGTCAAGCTTAGGGTTAGAGTTAGGATTAGGGTTAGGGTTAAATTAGAGCTATGTTTAGGGTTAGAATAAGGGTTATGGTTATGGTTAACTTTAAAATTAGGATTAGGTTTAGGGTTTAGGGTTGGGGTTAGGGTTAGGGTTAGAATTAGGGTTACAACTATAATTAGGGTTAATGTTAGAATTAAACTTAAGGTTAGGGTTACCATTAGGGTTAAGTTTAGTATTAAGCTTAGGGATAAGGTTGCAATTAGGATCAGCCTTAGTGTTAAAATTAGAGCTATTCTTAGGGTTTGAATAAAGGTTAGGGTGAGGGTTAGGGTTAGGGTTAGATTTAGGGTTAGAGTTGGATTTAAAATTAGGATTATAGTTAGGTAGAATCAGGGTTATGATTAGAATTAGGGATAGGGATAGGGACAGGGATAGGGGTAGGGTTAGGGTTCTTATTAGAATTAGGGTTAAGATTAAGGTTTGTTACTATTAGAGTTAGGGTTAGAGTTTAATTAGGTTTAAGATTAGTATTAAGGTTAGGGTTAGGTTTTGAATTATAATCAAGCTTAGGGTTAGAGTGAGGGTTAGGGTTAGGGTTAAAATTAGAGCTATGTTTAGGGTTAGAATAAGGGTTATGGTTAGGGTTAGCTTTAAAATTAGGATTAGGTTTAGGGTTTAGGGTAAGCATTAGAGTTACAATAAGGGTTAGGGCTAGAGTTAGGGTTAGAATTCAGGTCAGGGTTAGGGTTAAAATCATAGTTAGAATTAGGATTAAGTTAAGGGGTAGAATTAGGGTTATAGTTAGGGTAGAATTAGGGTTAGGGTTAGAGTTAGGATTAGGGTTCCTATTAGAATTAGGGTTAGAATTAAGGTGAGTTGTTATTAGAATTAGGGTAAGAAATAGAGTTACAGTTAGGGTTAGGGTCTAAATTAAAGTTAAGGTTATATTCAATTAGGGTTAAGTTTAGTATTAAGGTTAGGGTTTGAATTATAGTCATGGTTAGGGTTACAGTTAGGGTTAGGGTTAGGGTTAAAATTAGAGTTATGTTTAGGGTTAGAATAAGGGTTAGGGTTAGGTATAAAATTAGGATTAGGGTTAGGTCTATAATTAGAGATAGGATTAGGGTTATGATTAAATATAAGGTTACTGTTAGGGTTAGGGTTATGGTTATGATTAGGGTTAAAATTAGGGTTAGGGTTGAAATTATAGTTAGAATTAGAGTAAGAATTACATTTAGAATTAGGGTTATAGTTTGAAAAAGGGTGACAATTACAATGAGAATTACGGTCAAAACTAGGTTTAGGGTTATAATAAGGGTTAGGTTAGGATGAGATTTAGGGTTACAATGAAAATTAGGGTTAGGCTTAGGGTTACAATGAGATTTAGGGTTAGAATTAGGATTAGTGTTAGGGTTAGCGTTAGGTTTAGAATTAGAGATACAATTGTGGTTATAATTAGGGTTAGGGTTATTGTTATAATAAAGGTTAGGGTTAGTACTAGGGTTAGGGTTATTGTTAGAATTAGAGTTAGGGTTAGTATGAGGGTTAAGGTTACTGTTCGAATTAGGGTTAGGGTTCAACATTGATATTAAAATATTCTTTAAAAATAGGTACGCCGAGAGATATCCCTAACCTTATTCCTAACACTAATGCCAACCATAATTCTAACCCTAACCGTAACCCTAAACCTAACCCTAATTCTAACCTAAACACTAACCCTAACCCTAATTTTAACCCCTAACTCTAATCCTAAATATAATATATAATATAATATAATATTTTAATTATTAAATATTATAATAATTATTATTATAAACATAATATATTATTATATTATATAATTATTATATAATATATTATTATATTATATAATTATTATATAATATATTATAATAATATATTAGATATATTATAAAAGATATATCTAATATAATATGTTTTAATATATTATAATTAGTGTTAGAATTAGACCTGCGGCTCTGGTTGCTACTAGCATATTTATATTAAATATAATATATCTAAAGTACACCGAGAGATATCCTTCTCCAGGCCCCTAATGTTAGGATTAGTGATTTAAAAATAGGTGCCTCGAGAAGGATATCTCTTGGCGTACTTTAGATATATTATATTTAATATAAATATGCTAGTTAAATACCAAGATATATCAACATGTCACACAAACATTTGTTAGGTTGATTCATAATAATTAATAGAAAGGAGTAGGAAAGTTAAAATTTCGAATTAAAATAAATAAACTCAAAGTTTGTTCTCATGCATGACCACATCAATTTCAAGTGGTACAAAAATAAACTTAAATAAGAAATGAATATATTAATATAAGGTACAAATATAATGTAATAAATAAGAAGTAAATGACAAATACACATAAATAAAAAACATAAAAATATAAATAAAAAAATATAAGTGAATAAAAATCAAACCAAACTTAATAAAAAATATCACTTATAAATATATAATTGCATTTAAAGAAGCTAAATGTAAAATGTCTAAGTATACAGATTTTTACCATTACAATATGAGACTTCAAGATCCTACCAAACTTTGAATTCATAGTTTATGACCTCAATACAAAAATAAAATTTATTAGTCAAAAGAGTCGTATAAATTACTCTTATGGAGTTAAAGACAACGCGTGTTAATATAAGAGGTGACTTGTTCTTTGTTTTATACGTTGAATATATCACACAAAAATATATTTAAAATATAACTATCAAAGTGCTTCTTAGAAGATATAGTGAATACGCAATCCTTATTATATATGTTAAAAAAATATTAATAGAACGAAAAGAATGTGTCAAGATATTATTTTTTCAAAATTTTATTTTTAAAATTAAAAAATTATAGAATAATTGAACCATGAGCTCAAAAACACAACTCTTAAAAAGTTTGAGTAGATAGTCAAATTTGAACCATTGGTTTCTATTGGATTGCGTGGTATTTTTGTTGCCTTCCTCGTGAGGCTAGGGGCTTGGGCATCATTTTTGTTTGTTGGCAAGGTATTGTGCTTTGCGCCAAGTGGGTCATCAGAGCCCTTGAGGGCAATGAAGCTTGGAAATTTTTGGTTCGCCATTGCATCAGCACAAGAGTCCCCTCAAGTTGTCCTGCGTGGAAAGGCTTGGACTTGGGCATGCTTCTCACTATGCATGACCCTGTTACTATTCAGGGAACTTTTGCTATCAAAAATATTTGGTGGGCTTGGGAAACCCTAAAACCTTGGCTTCAATGGGCGAGTAATGACTTCTGTAATGGATTATCCATTAACCAACCTTCCATCTGGTGGTCTCCTATTCTTAATTCTCAAGGTTGGCCTTTGGCCAAGATGCCTTGGATTCATGTTTTACATTTTTTTAAACGTGGGGTGCGGGTGTTGCCAAATTTTAGTCATAGAGCCACCAAGAATTTCTTACCCTGGCCAGAGTTCAAGCTCAAATTTAAGCTTAACAACCTTGACTAGGAGACTTATCAAGTTGTTATTGACTCTATCCCCCCTCAAATGATTCACAAGATCGAGATTCGGTCTCTCAAACCTTGGTGAAAGGATTGGAAATGGTACTCGGATATCCCTTTCAAAAATTACAAGCCCCGTAGGGGATATCTGTTGATTTCACCACATATGCCTATGGTTGATCAACTCAACCATGGCTGCCACCTTCAGTCCTCTATTGGAACTTGGCATCGCCGATTCCAGTGTATATGGAATGTTGTGCTAGAACCCAAGCTTGCTCTTTTTGCTTGGTGTATTATTTATCAAGGGCTCCCTATGGGAGCTCGCCTTGTTCACATGGGTATTGCTTGCCCTCAATGCCCTTTTTGTGGGTAGATTGAAAGTCTCAAGCACTTGTTTTGGTTCTGCCCCTGGGCTCAAGAGGCCTAGAATTGGATCCATGATTTTTTTCAGTCGTTTAGCCATGTCCCGTTCTCTTGGCATATGGTTTTGTTAGGCGATTGGCCTAACCTCCCTTTCAAATATACCCAAATTTAGCATGCTTTCAAGGTGGAAATTTTATTCAGTATTTGGAAAGACAGAAATGCTGCCTTGTTTTCCAAACACACTACAGATGTTCATTTCTCTCTTTACACTAAAGTTATGATTTTGTCTAATGTGACAATGCAGATCCAAGTGCAAGCCTGGACGGTTGCGCTTGAGGTTGCACATTTGTAGGAACTTCTAGACCACTAGGGGAATGTGCTCTGCATTGTGGCCAGGGTGCTACCCGAACCTAGCTCTCCTTCTCGCATTTGAAGGCATGGGTGCAACTGGTCGACTAGACAGGACTGTAGCTCTCACTCCCATGGGGTTCAGTCCCAGCCTCCGTGTGACTCTGTTGCTCGTGGAAGGTCCCAACCTTCTCATCAGCGCTCAGCATCTTCTCATGGGCGCAAAGGGTCTAGCTGGCCGAGTTCAGATAAGTTCCCCAGACTCCAGCTTGCCATCTCTCCAAACCATGCTCAGCCAGAGGAGGAGAATTTTAATGATATTGGTGCTCTCGATGGTTGGGAGCCGATTGATAATTCTGCCCCTACTGATGTGTGGGGAAATAACAATGATGATCAAGACCCTCCTCTTGTTGCTATTGCTTTAGCAGCTTGATGTTATTTGTTTTGGCGTTTTATGACTATAGGGCTTGTTAAGACTTTGGTGTGTGCCTTTTTCACCCAGTGGTATATATTTTATCATTTGTGTTTTGGTCGTTGGGCCCGTTAAGACTTTGGGGTGTGCCTTTTCCACCCAACCCTTTTTTTAGATATTGTAATTTTTATATTTTATATATAGATTTTTGGAATATTCATTAAAATAATAATAATAATAATAATAATTTGAACCATTAAAATAAGAAAAAATCAAAATCCAACTTGTGGGTAAAACAGGAAAAACTGTTTCAGATGTATCTAGCAGAAAAACTGGATTGACAGGCAAGCAGGTAATTACCTGCCTTGGCTTTCTTGAGGCAGCTATTTTCTGTTCATGTTGGTGTTGTGGGCAATAACACCGTCCCCAAGTTGCTTTTCTCTGTTGAAATTGACTGAAATATCCCCACGCCATGGGATTAAAAAATCGAAAGAGACAAGATATTACGTGGGAACAGTAACAGTATTTATTTTATCTGTGACACAAAAGATACACTCTAATACAGCCGAGCTCGATCGGCATATACTTTTCATATGGAAAGTGATTCGTTGAAGTTATTGTCACTGGAATCTTCCGGAAGATTACACCTAACAAGTCCACTCACACCTCATGCACACATAAAAATCGTAAATATATAAAAACTCTGCTGAATAAATGTGACAGTTGCTATTGAAACTCTATATAAGGAGCTCTGAACTGGAAGTCTATTCAAGGATCTCTAACTGTAAAACTGTCTCCATAGCCCAGATTTACAGTAAAGAAATGGAGCACAGAGTAATTACTAGCCCGTCTGTTTTTCAGTTGGAGACAATGGAATTGAAGAGAATGATGAAAGAATCAGCAGGCGGGATTATAGAGGCATCACCAATTTCAAACCCTAAAAGTTCAAACTTTGCCATTGCCATGCCTTCTAATTCTTCCCCAAAACCAAAGCCTCAAAATTCCAGCGTTGTCATTGCTATGCCGTCTTCCCCAAAATCTGATCGGAAAAAAAATACAGATTATCTGCAAAGAGGGCAATGGCTTCGCGCAGCTGTTCTGGGAGTGAATGAGGGAGTTGTGAGCACAGCATGGCTGATGATCGGCATGGGCGCAGGAAAATCTGGGGCAAAATCCATGTTGGAATCGGGGCTTGCGGCTGTGGCGGCAGGGGCGTGCAGCATGGCCATTGGCGAATTCATTTCTGTGAAAACACAGCACGACGTGGAACTGGCAAACCTCAAGAGAGAGAACAAGTCCCTCCAGGGATTCGAACATGCGACGTTTATATTTAGCCTTCCAGACCCTATTGAGGCAGCCTGTGCATCGGCCCTTGCTTTTTCTGTGGGAGCGCTTTTCCCTTTAATCTCTGCGGTTTTTGCCACTCACTACATAACTCGAGTTGGCTTGCTGGCTGGGGTTTCCAGCTTGGTTCTCATCTTGATTGGCGCCATTGGAGCGTATTTTGCTTGCTCTTCTATACTGAAAGGGAGTCTAAGAGTGCTGTTGGGAGGATGGATTGCCTGCGTAATAAGCTTTGGCTTGCGCAGGCTCTTTAACACTACTCAACAACAGTATGAAGCATGACTTTCAGGCCAATTCAAGAGACTCCAACGATCTTACTACTGTTATATTCCATTGTATTAATGCTCTCTTAATATACTTATACATATATATTGTTTTCCTTCCATTATACAAAGGGAGTCTATGTTTAGAATAGCTGACCTAGTGTTGGATCAATCGTCACATTTTTGGGAATTGATCTTGTGGACTGTTCGTCACTCTAGGTTTAAGTGAAGACGTTGGTTTGGAAAGTTCATTGCACGCAAACCTACAGCCAGTCCATCTACTGTTCAGATCTATACTCCCTGAATATTTTCATTCCATATATTTAAAGTGTTGTAATAAGCTGTGTTGTATTAAGCTTCACGTGGATATGTAATCTAGTGTATGTGCAGTCTGTAGAAGATGGCTTCTGTCATGGCTTTACAAAGGTGGTGCAACCACAGCAAGAAGGTAATTATAATCTTTAGTCATTTTTTCTTTCTCTTAATCACGGAATAGCTAACTCTAGCAACCGGATAGAGAAATAAATCAGGGATTGAATGATTATTCTCTTACAGAGGAAATTTACTTCATTTGTAGTTTTCTTTATCTTTTATTGTAATCCTTCTCTTCTTCTACCTTGGCCATGAGCCATGCAGTCTTGTTTATGCTTCAGTGTTGCCTCTTCAGACGTGTTCACGAAATGCCTCCCTGGGCAACTTTTATTTGAATATAATACTTGCTTTTATGTAGTATGTATACATAAAAGAGATTGGTGTGGAATTTTTTGAGATGCTGCTTTGTTGTGGAGTTGTTCTAAGAGTAAAAATTACAAGGATTAAACATAAATTGTATTTTAGCTCAATAAACACACTTTATAATTAATATACAATATAATAATATGATAAAAAATAAATCAATTGATAAATAACTAGACGAAGATTCTATTAAATGTAAAAGAGGGTTAGAAAGTTATTTAGTTTTATATGGATTTAGGTGGTTGATGATCTAGATTCTATTATGTAGCATGTTCAATGATTGGATTCAGAATTCTAGAATTGTATTTGCACTTATTAAGCCATAGCAAATCTGTTCTATGAGTTTAGACTTGCTTAGGACTAGTTTCTAGACACTTTTTTTTTGCATAGTTTTTCATCCTTTGTTGGAATGTTCTCCAATCCTTCACCTTCACTTATACTCGTGTCTAGGAAAAATAAGGTGCTGAAAATCAATTTTTTGGAGTTGCTATATATAGAGGAATGCGTGAAAGTTCCTTAATAGTGAGTCAAACCCCTTTGCCAACGTTTACAATGATCAAAGATAAACAAGATAGAAGATGTAAATTCCTAATGTAGTATCTTTGAATGTTCATGTAGAAATGCAGATAATGCTTTTGAATACTGCTATCTGGTATGTTCTAAATTGGTGTCTCTTGATTCGTAGATGATACCCCATGATTATGACTAATGTCCTAGGGCTTGTCCTTAAATACAAGATCCTAGGTTCTCAATTCAAAATAGTTGGTGTGTTAGATGATGGGTAATTGTCAAAATATCTAAAATAGTTGACTTAGGAAGGAATGAAAAGGTTTCTAAATTCAGGAGGACAAGGCCATGAGCCATACAATCTTGTATATGCTTTAGTGTTGCCTCTTTAGAAGTGTTCACGAAATGCCTCCTTGGGCAACTTTTATTTGAATATAATACTTGCTTTTATGTAGTATGTATACATAAAAGAGATTGGTGTGGAATTTATTGAGACGCTGCTTTGGTTTGGAGTTGTTCTAAGAACAAAAATTACAAGGATTAAACATAAATTGTATTTTAGCTCAATAAACACACTTTATAATTAATTTACAATATAATAAATAATAAATCAATTGATAAATAATAAGACAGATAGAATTATTAAATGTAAAAGAGGGTTAGAAAGTTATTTAGTTTTATATGGATTTAGGGTTGTTGATGATCTAGATTCTATTATGTAGCATGTTCAATGATTAGATTCAAAATTCTAGGATTGTATCTATACTTATTAAGCCATAACAAATCTGTTCTATGAGTTTAGACTTGCTTAGGACTAGTCTCTAGACAGTCTTTTTGCATAGGGTTTCATCCTTTGTTGGAATGTTCTCCAATCCTTCACCTTCACTTATACTTGTGTCTAGGACAAATAGGGTGCTGAAAATCACTTTTTCGAAGTTGCTATATATAGAGGAAAGTGTGAAAGTTCCTTGATAGTAAGTCAAATCCCTTTTCCAACTATTACAATGGTCAAAGATAAACAAGTTAGAAGATGCAAATTCCTAATGTAGTATCTTTGAATGTTCATGTAGAAATGCACATAATGCTTTTGAATATTGCTATCTAATATGTTCTAAATTGGTTTCTTTTGATCCTTAGATGATACCCCTGTTAGATTATGCGAGAAGCAAGAATCATAGCCAAGGCACTCCAATCGATAGATGATCAAAGATCAAAATAGTGGACTAAAGAGATTATCTTAAAATCTAGACAACTACAAGAAAATTTTGAGAATGTTCACATTACTCTCATTAACTTCCCAAGAGGGGAGAGGAGAGTTGTATATATAGAAAATAAAGGGGCAAATACATCCAAGAGGTGTAATAACTCCAACTGCCCAAAATAGGTAGGAGTTTTACCTACTTGGTAAAAGCCAAAATACATGGTTATACCTACTTATATAAAAACACTTGCAAATGGTTATGAGAGGTGGCATAAAAATCTAGAAGAGGGTGTAAAACTCAACTACCCAAGTGTGGGTGAGAGTGACACATATAACTAATGAATTTAGCCATGTGTCCTCACAATAAACAAGTCTAATATAACCTAAGAAAGCTTAATAATGTGTAGGAAAAAGAAATATCCCCTAAGGAAAATAAAAAAACTACACTAACACCCCCCCTTAAGCATAGCTTAGGTGGGTGAAAAGATATGAGTCTCGGCAAATGAAGCCTGGTTAGGTACCCATGTACAAATAATTCTCCCACAAAAGAGAAGAAGCACCCCCACAAAGGAATTACCCCCTAAATAGAGAGAGAAAATACCCCCAGACTAGAGAGAGTAAAAATGAAGGACTAAGAAGCCCCTCCTAAAATAGACATTAGTCACACCCCCAACAAAGCTCGCAGATGAAGGAACTTTCTCTCAGTGATGAGTTTGGTGAAGATGTCTATGATCCTCTTTGATGTCTAAATGTACTTGAGATCAATGATGTTTCCATGAATCAACTCTTGAGTATAGTGCATATGAATCTCAATGTGTTTTGTCCTTTAGTGATGGACTGGATTCATTGAGATCTATATTGCACTCTGATTATCACAAAAGATGACTATGGGATTTATGAATGAAATGCCAAACTAAGTGAGTATATTCTAAAGCCAGATGGCCAAAGTGATGGCATTAACTACCCTTCGATACTCAGTCTTTATAGATGAAAGAGAAATTGTAGACTACTTCTTGCTCGACCAACAAATTGGACTAGAACCAAGTGAGAAGTAATACACTGAAATAGACTTGTGATCTTGAGAATCACTTGCCCAATTTGAATTTATGTATCCCACCAAGTCAATAATCACACTTGTTGCATAATGTATCCCATAACTATGAGTGCCCTGAACATAGTGAAGTATCCGCTTAACTACTTTCCAATGCAACTCATGGGGCTCTTATATGAATCAAGAGACCATGCCCATGGAATATGAAATGTTAGGCCTTGTGCGAGTTAGATAGATGAGACTCCCAACAAGCCATCCATATAAAGTGTCATCAACCAAGGGTGAAGAAGAATTAGCCTTAAGTTTGACCCCTAACAAAAATGGAGTCGATGCAGGCTTACAATTAGCCATATGAAATCTGGAGAGCATATCAAGTGTGTACTTGGGTTGTGCCATGAAGATACCTGAAGATGACTGAATAATGTCAATCCCTAAGAAGTAGTGCAAAATACCCAAGTTTGACATTAGAAATTGATCATGAAGAGCAATTCTCACTATCTTGATGGTGGATTAGTGATTCCTTGTGATCAACAAGTCATCAACATAGAGAACTAGAAATGTGAGAGTATCATCCTATTGTAGAATGTTTACATTTGGATCAGAATGGCATAGAGTGAACCCAACTGATAGAAGGAAGGAGTCCATCTTGGCATACCAGGCCCAAGGAGCCTGTTTTAGGCCATAGAGAGACTTTTGAAGTTAGAAAACTAGTGAAGGATATTGGACAAATCTCTATGGCTGCTCCATGTAGATTTCCTCTTGAAGGTCACCATGGTGTTTAAGGTGAAAATTTGATGAAGAGGATTTATTTGTGTTTAGGGTTGATTTTGCTAGTTTGTATGAATCCTCCTTGCACCTCTAAACATTCAAGGACTTCAGCCAAGTAGGAAGTCTACTATAGGCCTTCAGTCACTCAGAATATAAGGGAAATTTAGAATTGTGTGATTTTGTTATTCAATTAAGTCCACTTATGCTCAAAACCCTAATTATGCAAATTCAGAAGCAAACAAACAGATTACGAAAAATGCTCGCACATAGAGATATCAAATGACAATCAAATGTGTACCAGATTTCAAAGTTTGGGAAACAAAAAAATTAGGGACTAATGAGCAGGCGGCCTAGTTCAGTGCCATAGTTTTTATTAAGATATGGAAACCTTGTCTGCAACTTGTTCCTGCTGTTTCAGAGATTTTCCTGTTGCGGGATTCGGAAGACTAATGAGCAGGCACCCAAGTCTAGGTCCCTATTTTCTTCTCTAATCTACAATTCTGATAGTTTGTACTACTCTCAAGTGCAACTCCACTTTTTTTCTTCCACAACATGTAACCTGCAATCATAGAAAATGGGGTTGGGGTTTGTGGTGTTTAGAGGCTTGCCTCAGTCAAGCCGTGGAGAGACATTCAAGTCTTTCGAACATCGTTGTCAGCTAAAGAGTGCATATTCCTGCATGATAGAGGCCAAATTCAAATGATAAATGATTGAAATCACAATTGATATCACTTTGTAGTGAAGATCTCATGGAAGGAAGATGCTCTTCATACTATGAGGAGATGGATGCCAAATCTACAAATACAAACACAAGAACAACACAAATTCTTCTCTGCAACACACAATGAATGCCTTGAATCACTTTCACAAAAGCTCTTGAATCAAAAATTCCATCTAATGTCCATCAAATTCCCATCTAGTTTACAAATGAATGCCTAAACATGCTTATATATGCAACTACAAACATTCCCGCCAAGAATTTCGTAATTGAAACTTATCGTGTCGGCATAGGACCGAAATAATGGTTATAAACCGACACTCGAAAATTGGTCCTGACCTAAAATAGGGCAGGACTAGGGCATGGGCACCCAAGTCCTCCCCCTATTTCAGGCAAGGCTTATGTCAAGTGCACCCTCTAGGTCCCATTTGCCATGAAATTTTAGGGTTTTCTCATCGGGATGTCAAATTATCATGCAAGATGCTCTAAATGTATAAACAGGACCCAAGAGCTAAACCTTAAGAGGGAAAAGCCCCCAAGGGGATATTTTTTGATGTAACATGTAGCTTCCACTTTAATGTATGTATAAACACAAGGCCAATACATGCATTAAAGTACGGTCAACAAGCACAGTAAACATGCCAGGCACGGAGAAGACACGCCAATCACAATGAAGGTAGTAATAGATGCAAAACACGGAGAAGACAATTATGGTAATGCAAAACATGGAGAAGATAGCATTGAAGACACACAAAACACAGTGAATATAGTGATGGTTTTCTTTTTTCTTTTTCTTTTCCATATATGAAATGCAGATGCAAGTACAAGGAAAGTAAACATACCACCCATAATGCAAGATAAATTCATCACCACCAGTCTTTAAGACTGCATATGGGGAAACAAGCATGCCATACAAATCCCAAAGCATAGGAGGGACTCATCTCCACCAATCTTTAAGACTATTCTTGGGAACAAACACTCAATACACATACTTGGAAGACACGGAGAAAACATGATAGACAAGCGATGGAGTGTTCCTATTTCTAGTTTCATCACCATCTCAAGCACATTACAGGCATACACTGATGATTGGGCTTCACCACAACAATTGTTGAAGACATGCTTAAGGGTTGAGTTAGTCACAGAACCACTCCCTGCCTCGCGATGATGAATTTTGAAAATGACAGGATGTGGACTCTCTTCAAGAAATACACCATCCCTGTCTCGCACTAAGGGCTTAATATAGAAAAAGGATGCAATATCCCCACCTCTTGATGAGGGCTTAAATGATTGCAAACAAATCTTAGAGTGCAAGAGGGATTCATCGCCACTAGTCTTTAAGACTGCACCTGAGAACAAGCACATTGTTAACATCTACAATAGACTGCTTACCTTATATATGCCCCCACCTTAAGGTGGTTGATATCAGGTATCGATATCAAGTATGTTAAGGTAGGAAGAAAATACACAAGGGAACATGAACTCTTGCAAAGCCCATGCCCCCTGGAGGTGACATGTACTTTACGATTGCCAAATGTTCCCACAAACATGTACATTCTTGCAAGAAAAGTGTTAGAGTCCATATAATCATGATAAACAACAACATCAATGCATAATGCAAAATTCAAGATAGAAAAAGTGCACGGAGGAGCAGTATTGTTATGTTTTGTAAGTGCAATAAGACACCATCAAGATCACATGGAGTGATTCTACTAGCCAAGCGTTGGATAATATATAACAACCCCATCGTCATATAGGAACTAAGTCCAATTTTTGATTTCTCGCTAAAGGGATGCTAGGTCCGCATCAGTATAAATTTTTTTTCATCTTCCCACTAGATAGAAACACTAGAGGAAGGGAAACAATAAATCAAGAGAGGAGAAACAAGTGCCTTAGGGATTGTCTTGTAGGAGGGTGCCCCCAAGTCACCAAGCGCAATGCTATGTCCGTAAGACACAACACACAACAGTGAAAAATAGAGAAGAAATATAGAAGAATGATGATACAAATAGAAGAAGGGTCACAATATAGGCGGTCTCCTGGTATCCTGGACCTTACAAGAGAGTCAAGGGTCATCCCAGGAGGCCTAAACAACACATAACACATCACGGGGGAAACACATCACAAGAGATAAATGAATTGAAATACTTACCTTGTAGTGCCATCGAACTAAGTGTTGTCATCAAGAAAATCATCATCATCTTCCCACTCCCAAATGTTAGAGAAAAGTGGGACATAAGGTACCATAGCCCAACTCTTATTCTTGTTTTCAAGTTGTCCATTCTTAAGATCTTCATGGTTTGATTCAATGTTTGGTGAGATGTTTTCTTGTTGAGATGCAAGTCGTTAGGCATAAGCTTGTCATCTCCTCCTCCTTTCTTTTTCTTGTCTATTTCTTTTTGTCCTACCACTTATTTTTTGTAAGATAGTGTTTTTCTCTTCCATAAGTTTTTGTGTTTTAGAGGAGGAAGCACCAGGATCAAATCTCATTTGTCTAGGTGGAATGTTTTGCTATCGACGACTACCTCCCAATCCTTGTAAGGATGGCAGAGGAGGAACCTTAGCATAGGGTCCATTTCCTTTTGGTCTAGGATTCTCTTCAAATGCGGGTTGTTTGTCTCTTGTTATTTCTTGCATAGAAGGACCGACCACTTGATGTAATAGTTTTGTTTTGTAGTTTCTATAGCTCAAGAAGTTAAAGTATGTTTGTGGCTCTGGTTCCACCTCAGATCTTTCCCAAAAGTAATCAAGTGTACAATGTTGTCTTGTACCCAAAGTTTTATACTTATTGAGAGGGATAGTAATTATTTGTCCATTCATAGGAAATTTTACATAGTTATGAATTGTTGAAGGGACAACTTTCATAGATTTTAACCATGGGTGTCCTAATTTTATGCGAAAGAGGTCAAAAATGGGGACAAGATCAAACCATTGTTCTACATGTTTCTCAAATATAGTGACCAGTAAAGATAACTTCCTAGAGGTGTTTATAAAGGTACCCTTATGTGTCTTAATCATAATATCTGAAGGGTCATAAGCACCTTGCATTAATTGATGTGAATAGAGGAACTCTTCTGTGGATACATTAGTCATGAAATTAGGATCAATAAGGGTTTCATCCATAGGATTTTCCATTATCTTCATAGTGATATAAAGAGGTCCTTTAGTGTCTTCAATTATTTTATCATGAGGTGTATACACAAGTTCAAGTTCAGGGACCTTTCTCTTCACGTAAGGCCCATGAGGGAGTCTATTGTTATTGTTGCAATTAGAAGCCATGTGTATATGTACTCAAATCAATGTGAGATCATATTTTAAAATCTTTTCAAAATTTATGCCAAAGACAAGTGCAAAACTATATGTAAAAATGACCTAAAATGCTTTATTTTTTTAACTTTTTTCAATGCAAATAAGTGAAAGGAAAGGTGCTGTATGGAAATTGATAAAGTGCATCAAGTAATATGTCTAATATCAGTCCAATAAAAAAATAATTTCCTCCACAACACACTTTTGATGCAAATCTAGAATAATGACAAGTCAAAACCTCGTGAAAATACAATAAATATGCGGTTTTTCACAAATTTTCAATGCAAAGACCTAAAAAAAGGGATGTTGTAAAGAATTTTAGGAGTTTAAATATATTATAGAAGTAATATAAGTCATATAAATCCATAAAATCCATCAGAACATGCTTGGAGTACAAATCTAGGTAAAACCCTAGGGCAAATATAGCCAAAATATGCAATTTTTCACCAAATTTCAATGCAAAAGAGTATGAAAAAGGGTGTTGTGAGGAAAATGATGATGGAAAGAAAATTATAATGATAATAACAGCCACCTAATTCCAAAAAATCCATCACAAAATGCTTATAGTGCAACTCAAGGTCATGCCCTAGGGAAAATATAGCTAAAATAAGCAATTTTTCAACAAATCTCCACTGTAAGAGGCCAATAAAAAGGTGTTGTAAATAATTTGAGGAGAGGAAGCAGATAATAACCCTATAAAAACCAATAATTGCAGAAAAATTCTTTTCAACATGCCTATGGTGCAAATCTAGAGAGTCGATAATGCCAAATCTAGTGAAAAATCAAGGTTTTCAAACCCTAGGCATGAAATTTTGCAAGCAAACCACTATGATGAAACACTACAGTTAGAAATAAGTCCTAATGAGTTTTTTAAAAGGTTAGTAAAATCTAAAACAATATTTTGACTACAAACCCTAGCTAATGCAAAACTAGGTTATATGAAAAAATGCACAATTTCAAGCAATTTTTATCAATTTAAGCATGAAAATGCAATCTAAATTTTAATGATGAATGGAAAATTTCTGTATTTTAAATTGGATCTAATGATAATGACAGAAATTTAATGAAATTAAATGCAACTAATTCAAATTATATGAAAATGCAAGCTAAAGATGCCAATTTTTTCAAAATTTTTCAAAATTTTCATTTTTTTTAATAATTTTTCAAATGCAACAAGATGAAAAAGGATATGAATGAATGAAATGAATATAAATCTGAAGCACAACACTCAGAAAGGTGCCAAATTCATTAAAAACATGAGTTCACCAAAATGTTTAAGGTGAAAATTTGATGAAGAGGATTTGTTTGTGTTTAGGGTTGATTTTGCTAGTTTGTATGAATCCTCCTTTCACCTCTAAACATTTAAGGACTTCGATCGAGTAGGAAGTCTACTACAGGACTTTGATCACTCAGAATATAGGGGAAAATTAGAATTGTGTGATTTTTTTATTCTTTTAAGTCCACTTATGCTCAAAACCCTAATTATGCAAATTCGGAAGCAACCGAACAGATTACGGAAAATGCTTACACACAGAGATATCAAATGACAATCAAATGCATACCAAAATTTGAAGTTTGGAAAATGGAAAAGTTAGGGACTAATGAGTGGGCACCCTAGTCCAGTGTCACAATTTTTGTCAAGATCTGGAAACCTCGTATGCAACTTGTTCTTGCTGTTTTAGAGATTTTCCTGTTGCGGGATCCAGAGGACTAATGAGTAGGCACCCAAATCCAAGTCCCTATTTTCTTCTCTGATTTGCAATTTTGACAGTCTGCACTACTCTCCTACAACTCCACTTTTTCTGCTTCCATAACCTGTAACCTGCAATCACAGAAAATGGGGTTGGGGGTTGTGGCGTTTAGAGGCTTGCCTCAGTTAAGCCCCAGAGAGACATTCAAGTCTTCCGAACACCATTGTCAGATAAAGAGTGCATATCCCTATGAGATAGAGGCCAAATCAAAATGATAAATGATTGAAATCACAATTGATATCACCTTGTAGTGAAGATCTCATGGAAGGAAGATGCTCTTTATGCCATGAGGAGATGGATGCCAAATCTACAAATACAAACACAAGAACAACACAAATTCTTCTCTACAACACATAACGAATGCCTTGAATCACTTTCACAAAATCTCTTGAATAAAAAATGTCATCTAATGTCCATCTAATTTCCATCTAGTTTACAAATGAATGCCTAAACATGCTTATATATGCAACAACAAACATTCCTGCCAAGAATTTCGTAATTGAAACTTACCGTGTCAGCATAGGACCTAAATAATGGTCATAAACCAACACTCCAAAATTGGTCCTGACCTAAAATATGGTAGGACTAGGGCACGGGCGCCTAAGTCCTCCCCCCTATTTTAGGTAGGGCTTATGTCAAGTGCACCCCCTAGGTCCCATTTGCCATGAAACTTCAGGGCTTTCTCATGGGATGTCAAATTATCATGCAAGATGCTCTAAATGGATAAACAAGACCCAAGAGCTAAAACTTAAGAGGGAAAAGCCCCCAAAGGAACATTTTCTAATGTAACACATGGAAAAAAAGACTCTTCACATCCATCTGATGAACTTCCCATTGATAGGCTATAACTATAGTAAGGACAAGTCAGATGGAATTCATTTTTGCTACTGGCATAGAAGTCTCAAATTAGTCAATCCCTAGCACCTAGGAGAATCCTTTGGTGACCAAGAGAGCCTTATGCTTATCAACTAATCCATCTACTAAAAATTTTGTTCGATAGATCCACGTGCATAAAAAAAGCTTTCTTCCCTTAGGAAGAGGGACTAAATCCCATGTATGATTCCTTTCCAAGGAACTAAACTCTTCTTGTCTAACAGCATCACACTTGGGGACACCAAAAGCTTCTCAAAAAGATTGTGGATCAGAAGTTGAAGCAATGAAGAGATGTGGAGCTTGTTGAAATTGTGACCTTATTCTTCTAGTATCTGAGGGATGACCAACACAATGACCTACTGACTGCAAAGTATGACAAGCCAAAAGAGGCCCACTAACTGGAAGTCTAGAGGAGAATCATCAACCTCTGAATGATGACCAAGAGAAGAAGGTAAATTCTCATCATTACTATCGCCATCTAAAGTGGAGGAAGAAGAATCCTCATCAAGATTGGGAGGATTAAGATCTTCTAAAGAACTATCATCATGTTGCAGTGTCTCCAATGTGATTGTTGATGGAGAAGTGGTAGGAGAAGAATTGGAAGACTCCTCCTAGAAATGAACACTCCTCTTGATGAACATCTCAGGGTGGAGAATCTTGTAGCCGTTGACACCGTTTGGGTACCCAACAAATATGCAAGGATTGCTTTGCGGATCCATAGCCTTGAATTCCTATGCTAGAATGTGGGTCCATGTAAGAGAAATAAACACTTGAAAGTGTTTAATTGTGGGCTTTCAATCAGTCCAAACTTGGAAAGGAGTCACCCCCTTCACAACTTTATGAGGAATGTGGTTCTATATGTAACACACATAGTTGATGGCCTCTACCCAATATTGAGGTGCCATAGACCTAGAGTGAATCATACAGTTGGCCATCTCTTTCAAGGACCTGTTCTTGCGTTCTGTGACACCATTCTATTGTGGACTATAGGGAACTATGTGCTAAAGATCAATTTGTTAGAAATGAAGGTGAACAACTATAGAATGGAAATCTAATTACAATTGTAACTATTAATCTAGTGTAGAACCAAAATAGAGATAATATGAAATCAACACAAAGAAATAGTAGAACAAAAGATTAAACACATAACATAGTGTTTACATGGAGAAACCCTTTTAGGAAAAAACTCCACACAAGAAGAGATGCACCAGTCTGTATTAACTTCAAATATACTTTACAATACAACACTATCAATCTCCTCTCTAGTCCTCAATCCAACATCACCTATAATACCCATCCACAACTGTAATACAATATCCTCATAAAAGGGATGCCTTCTAGGACAAGACAAGCCAACAAAATCTCTAACGTCAAATTTGTGACCTAATGATGAATGGTCCAGATTTAAAATGATAATTTATACATAAAATATGGCTTCTGGGGGCAACGACCGTCGAACCCCCACCAGGGGGGCGATCCCCCTAGACCCCACAGGGGTACCCCCTATAACCCCCGAGATAACTTGCATCCATTGGGTATTGGGATCAAACATGCGGTTGAAACAAGATCTCTACTTGGTGAATACTTCATCCTTTATGGATGATTTACAAACAATATTAGGAGTAATTAATTACATAGGATTTACAAGGTTTATGACACCTTACTCCTAACACAATTCCCTTTGAGGCATAAAACTGTTCAAACCTGTGGTTGACATATTCACCCCATTATCTATATGTATAATCTTTATGGCCTTCCTAGATTGTTTCTTTGCAAAATCTTTGAAGTCCTAAAAAGAATCAAAGACCTCATACTTCTACTTGAGAAAATAAACTCAAGTGTATCTAGAAAGATCATCAATGAATGTCAAGACATATCTAGCCCTGCTGAAAGAAGGATGTGGAAATGACCCTGCCAAATCACTATGTACTAGTTCCAGAAGCTGTGTGGCCCTCCATGCTTTTCCTGTGTCATACTTCTCCTTAGGATGCTCACCAAGAATGCATCCTTGGTAAAATCCATCAGAAAATTGAATTGAAGGCAACCCTGAAATCATGTCCTATTGACTGAGCTGCTACAAGTAGTAGTGATTCAAGTGGCCAAACTATTGATGCCACAAATGACTCACCTCATCTAAATGAGTGAGTAGTACTATCGAAGGAGATTCAGGAACAAAATGAGAAAATTGATACAGTCCAGAATGATGATCTACTTTTCCCATGGTAACTGTAGAACCATTGTGTAACTCACTGATTACCACATTGTCTAGAGTGAACTCAACCCGCTTGATAAATCTTGTGTGAGTGATATGATAAATAGATAGGAGATTAGTTGACAAAGATGGTACAATGAAAACATCCTAAAATGTTCCTTTGCCCACATCAACAGACCCTCTCCCATGCACCTCATAGGAGTGGACCATCACCCATTATTATGGAGGGCATGGAACATGGCTCTAAGGAGGCAAAACCATCCTGTGAGGAAGTCATGTGGTGTGAAGCACCCAAGTCAATGATCTAGGTATTAGGATATGAAGCTACAATAACTAAGGCCTTTCCCTTTCCTTTCCCCTTACTCTTTTTTGTGTCCTTTGAAAACCCATTTGATGAACTCTGTTTGATAGAGTCAACCACCTTGATATTGTTCTTTTCAAGAAGATGTGATAGGTGATCAATTTGTTTCTTTAAACACTTATGTTCATCATGGTCAGGCCTTTTACAATAGGAACACTTGAACTTCTCCTTCTTAGGTTGTTCACCTTTTGATGAACAGGTCTGATTAGCTACATTTGAAGCAACAGGTTTTTGATCTTTCTTCTTTTCTCCTTGGTTCTTTTGTTTCTTCTCAGTTTTGCTAGACTCTTTCTATTCTTTTGTGCCTTGCTTTGTAGCCAAGGCATGTGACTTAGAGGGTTTAATTGTATCCATGTGAACCAATTTGTCTTACTCCTTAGTGAGTTCTAGAACAAACTTATCTAGAGAAGGCATTTTATAGTTGGAACCTAGAGCATATTTTATCGCATGAAAGGTAGAAACAAATACAAAATAGTTAGGACCAAGCTTAGAAAGAATGCTTAAGATCAGTTGTGTGTCTTTATTTTCTATTCCACACCATTTCAATCATAATTTGATGGCTTTTAATTTTGTGAAGAAGTCTTGTATGGTGTCAAATTTGTCAGGACTCGACCCTATCAGTTCATTCTCTAATTGATGACCCCTTATCTCATCTTTCTTACCAAAGAGACTTTCCAATGTGGTCCACACATCATTTAGTGTAGTGGTAGACCTGATGTGAACTAGTAAGTCTGTAGACACTAACATACATAGAGTACCAAAAGCTTCATCACATTTATTAAACCATTTAGGCTTTTTTGCATCTGTGTAGGTTTTGTTTCAAGTCCCATGGTAACCTTGTGCAATCCTTTCTTTTTAAGATAGATTGTCATTTTAGATTTTCATTTAGAATAGTTATATGATGTTAGGATGTGAACTATTGATTAATCTATTAGTGTAGAAAAGTAGATTGAAATGCAAAAAAAAGATGTGTAAAAAAGAGACACATGAGACACCCCCTTTTCAATAGTTTTTGAAATTACCCCCCCAAAAATCACAATGTTGTTACTTTATAATTAGTGTGATTTACAATGCAAAAATCAAATATTGAGACTCTTACAAGGCCCAAAATGGCAAAAATGTTGAAACTACAACTCAAGTACAATATGAGATCAAATTGAGAACTCCAATGTGGAATACACAGAAAAATATGAACCCTAGAAAAAATAGTACACCCAAAAAGGAGTCTGTTTGCATAATTTATGGCTCTCAGAAGGTTTCAAAACAAGAACTATGCAACAAACTCTGGAAGAATCTTCAATTTCTAATAAACTAGAGCATCAAATCAGAAAACCAAACTCACCAAGATGTAAAGCATGCAATTCTACCCAAAATAAAAAAAATTGCACTAGAAAAAGCCTCCGTATGGGTGAAAACAGGACTCTCAAAGTTGGTCTATCAAATTGCAATCACCAACAGAGAGGGGGTCTTGTTTACAAAAGCTAACCTCCGCCAAATTTGGTGAAATTGCCGCTAGATATAAGATTTCACCAAACTTATCTGTCACTAGTTAGTTTTGACCTTTGCTAAATCTGGAGAAATAACTAAGTTTGGAGAAGGAGATATATGTCGCCAAATATGGAGGATCCAACAAAAATACTGCCAAATGTGGTAGCAGTGCCAAAATTATTGGCCAACATGAAATTCAATGTAGAACTACAGTTTAGGAGGGTGGTTTTATTTAGCCGTTGGTGGCTTAAGAGCAATCCACAGCTTGTAGAAGGGGTCGGATCCCTTAACAAGGACACACCCTTTAAATAAAGGGTTGAGCCCTCAGCGCTAAGTGCTTATGCCTAAGCGTAACACTTTAAGAACTTATGCTTAGTGCTAAGTGCTATGTAAGAGCTTATATTTATATATATTTTTACTTTTTTAAAAAAAAATTCCATACTGTACTTTGCAGGAGGGTCGTATGACTCGAAAAGTAGATTTTTTTTGCCTCCCAGAGGCTAATTTTTCTGAATTCAACATTTGAACAATTGATCTTTAGGTTTTTGGGCCTTTTGAGTGCAATGGTGAGGTCTGTTTGGGCTGAAAATGCTCTGATTTGACAACTACCTTCTGGAACCTCTTAGAAAACCTCTATTGCAATTGGGTCCTCCGATCCCCAATTTTGGTGAAACGAAAGCCAATCTTGACTTTCTTGAGCCTTCTGGGTGCTATTAAACAACTGAAAATGCCTCCAAGATTATCATAAAGTTGTAATCACCTAGATCTCACAAGAAAAAAATGTATGTAAACTAGAGTAATACAAATGCTTATTTCTCTTTTAAAATGTTCCGATTCTCCAGATCATCTGAGGATGCAAGAGAAGAACATACTAGGTTTTTGAGAAAATATTAGCAATCTAAATTAACATCTCAAATATCTCAAAAGAATAAGACTTATATGTAACGTTGTAAATTGTGCTCGCCCACAATTTCATGCTATGTTTGGTACTCACTTTAGTGTCCATGCCCTAATATGCTTTTAGGATCATTTCCAGCCTTGACCTTATAGTCAACCCACGAGAGATGCCTTGCGTTACTTTGACCCTTTATGCTGATCATATCCAAAAAATACAAAAGTGCCTAAATCCTAGCTTTGTCCCTAGGGAATTAGACCTTTTAAGAATTGTATTTTCCAGGACTCTAGTGCTAAGCACAGTTATCTATGCCACACATAGATGTCCTGATAGCCTTTGTTAGTCTTGCAATCACTTGCATGATTTCGCTAAGATTTTCTAAGTCCTTATCCACACCCAAATGACTCTTATCCTTGATTTTTTGTCCTTGCATTCTCTATTTAAGCAAGTTAGTGTGCCATTGCAAAGGATCAATCCTTTTCTGCAACAAAGCTTTGCTGAAATTGATATTGATTTGCTTTCATGGCTAAACTCTATTAAGCTTTGAGAACCAACAATATTGATTAGTTTTAACAAGCTCCTATTGTGTTTATTTCATCAAAGTGTGGTGAACTCTGAAGGATCTTGATTGGAACCACTACTTGTTGAGTGGCTTTTAGGTAAAAGTTTAGTATTGTGTCACACTTTTATAACAAAAATAACCAACATAAATATAATTTTCCAACTTAAACAACAAAAAAGTCATATTAAAGTTTACAATCATAAAATGACATAAACTAATGAAATGTAGCAATTTTAGTGTAGTTTATGTTTATGATTTTTATTTATTTTTAATAATTAGTCAGATATATATTTTTCAATTTAATTGATGAATTTTAATTGCTATTTTTTTCTAAAAAGTGACATCGATGGGACATCAAGAAAAATATAGCAAAACTAACTAATTAATTAATTATTTATTTTTCTAATTAGACAAATCAAATATAGAGTGCATATCACATCTCAATATATTATTTTCTGATTATTGGAGGTCACCCCCTCGAAGTGGACAACATGCAGCGGTGGCAGCGAAGGCAGCGAAATTTTGCAGTTAGATCGCGGAGACCGTTGCAGTCTCAAGAAAGTTTATTCGCAAATTTTGTAAGGGCATCAAATGGTTTTCATGCAGACCTCACTTCGGAGCAGAGGTTTTTTTGACAGGTGAATTATGGTCTCGAGGGTTTCAGATCTAGGGTTACTAGGTTTAGGAATAATTTTCGTCATTTGAATCAGTACAGACCTCCTCCTATCAAGCAAGTTTGGATTCCTAACGTAGATAAGAAGAGTGAAGCTTCAAATTCAGGTATTAATTTAGAGGTTCAATTACTAGATGATTTAATCAATCCTCATGTGAGGGATCTTACTCAGATGACATTAATAGGTAAGATCTGGAATTGTTCTTTGGTTTCTATGAATTTGGAGCTTTGGATTGATGATAATTGGGAGGGTGTGACAAACCTTTTTGTGTTAGATGAGACCTTAGGGTTTTTTGTCACTATTTTCTCCTCTGTGGAAGCTAGAGATTTAATTTTGAAAACTAAGTCTTGGTTTTTTAATGGAAAGGGTATTCATTTACAACCTTGGTTTCCAAATTTTAATCCATCTATGAGCAAGGATAATTTTTTTCCTTTTTGGGTAAATTTCCCCAATTCACCATTGGAATATAGAGATTTGAATGTTTTAAAGTTCATTGTTCAAAGGCTAGGGTTTTCATTAATCATGATCTTTTAACATTTAAAAACCCTAAGCTTCTGGTAAGGATGTGTTTGATTATGAATACCTCTTTTACTTTCCCAGACAATATTATTTTGGAAACTTCTAAAACTTTGTGGAATCAAAAGATCATTTTTGAAGATCTGGAAACCATTTTAAAGTTTGACAGTTTGGATGCTTCAGAGGAATGGGGGGATCTGGGAAAATCATGTTCAGATTCCTCCTTTCAATGTAATCAAGGGGTTTCTGCTGTTACCCCTCAGGATAACGAAGTTGTTCTGCTTGGGGAAAATAATGATTCGCTGTCAGGAGTTAATTCAGGTTATGATTGTGTTCCTATTACTGATAATGAAACCCATAATGATTTGGTGCAAGAAATGGATTGCATTGCTCAAGTTATGTTCCATTAGGTGATTTGGAAGTATCCTTTGAACCTTCCTTGGATTATTTAGTCAATGTTCAAAATTTAGAGGTATGTTTTAATAGGTTCTCATCAGGATTAGAGAATTCTTCATTGGTCATAGATAATTCTGAGGTCTTATCTAAGGATTTTTTGTCTCACTCCCCAGTAGTAAATTTGGCCCTTGTTTCTTTTGATGGTTGTGAAGATAATCTGAGGTCTCCATTTTCTTTGGATTCTAAATCAGTTAAACATAAGAATATGATTGTTGAATCAGATTTGTCTAATAAGGATTTTGATCTAGGTGAAGATGGTTCTAATGTTTCTGAGGCACATACAAATGAAGATGTGGAATTTTCTTTTTCTTTGCAAGAGGCTGAAAAATTTATTGATGAAGTGGTCTTTAAGGTTGGGGAGGACCTTATTGAAAAAAAATATTGATAAAGTCTTAACTGAAGTCCATGTTCAATCTGAATCAACTTCGGGTATTTCTCAAACTCCTTTGGAAATTCCTGCAGTTTTGTCTTCTCCTCCTGAACTAGAGGTAGGAAGTGGAAAGCTAGGATTACTCAGGTAGAAATTGAAGCAGGTGTCCAAAATACTCTTGAAAAAATGTTAACAAGGTTAGTGTTGAGGAGAGCTAAGGGCTCTCCTCAGGATTAATGAAGATTATTTCTTGGAATGTTAGGGGCATTAATGCCCCTAACAAAAAATGCCTGATAAAGCATCAAATTGATTTATCAGGTGCTCATTTAGTTTTACTCGAAGAATCTAAGTTGTTTGATCAATCAGTAGAAAAATGTCTTAAATTATGGAAGAAATGGAATTTTTTGAGCTCATCTTCTATTGGTGCTTCAGGGGGTTTGGTTGTTCTTTGGGATAAACAGTTTGTGGAGGTGACTCTCATTTCTAAATCTATTAATTGGCTTTTTGTAAAAATTTGCTTTCAAAACAGTTAGAAATTTGGTCTAATTAATGTTTATGGCCCTTCTTCCTTGGTAGATAAAAAATGATTATGGGATTCCTTGTCAGACATTGTTCAATCCTTACCTGAGGAGAAGATTATTTTAGGAGGAGACTTTAATGCTATTCTAAATCTGAATGAAAAACAAGGAGGCATTCTTCCCCCTTCGAAGGTTATGCTCGATTTGTTAAAATTTGTTAATGACAATGGTTTGATTGATAGTCTACCTTCCAATGGGAGTTTCACCTAGATTAATAAGAGGAAAGATTTCCTTAGTATATCTGAGAGACTTGATAGATTTATTTTGACTTATCCCTGGTTATCTTTTAATGGATTCTTTTCCTCCTCGATTCTCTCTTTTTCAGGGTCTGATCACTTTCCTATTCTTTTAGAAATCAATTTTTTGGGTCCTCAATCAAGCTTGAAAAGATCTTTTAAGTTTGAATCTATGTGGTTTAGAGATCCTTCATTTCTTCCTTTATTAAAATCTTGGTGGGAAACTATGCCTTTTGTGGAAGGTTCTAGAATGTTCCAGCTTATTAGAAAATTGCAAATGTTAAAAAAGCTTAATCGGTCTTGGAATATTTCCCATTTTAAAAACATTTTTAAGGAGAAAGAGATTATTGAAGAGAAGCTTTTATTGTTAAATTATCATATAATCAATTATGGTTTGGACAGTTCAACTTTTGATCAACAAAAAGTACTTCAGTCAGAATTGGAGGAAATTTTGGCTAGAGAAGAAGAGTATTGGAGACAAAAATCAAGAGAAACCTGGTTACAAGCTAGGGATCAGAATACTAAGTTTTTTCATGTCTCTGTCAAGATGAATAGATAGGTTAATAAAATTCATCAAATTTCTGATTCTAATAGATCCTCAATTTCAGATCCTATTCTAATACAAAAACAAGCCGTTTCTTTCTTCTCAAATTTGTTAGCTAAAAATTTGAATGAACCCTCGGAGGAGTTATGTAATTCTCTTCTAGATAATATCCCCAAGCTAATTAATGAGGATGATAATGTTTTGTTAATGAAGGAATTTTCTTTGGAAGAGGTCAAGGGTGTAGTTTTTTCTTTGGATCCCGATAAAGCCCCTGGTCCGGATGGGTATATTCCTTTGTTTTTTCAGAAGTGTTGGGACTTTATGGGAAAGGATATTTGGTTGGCCTTGGAAGAATCAAGGAAACATAGTAATTTTTTAAAAGAGATGAATGTAACTTTTATTGTTTTAATCCCTAAGATTTCTGCTCCCTCTTCCTTTTCCCAGTTTAGACCGATTTCTTTATGTAATACCATTTACAAAATCTTCTCAAAAGCCATTTCTATGAGGTTGGCTTTGTTCATTCCTAGAATTATTTCTTCTGAACAAGGAGGTTTTGTTCCTGGTAAAGAAACAACGGATGGTGCTATTATGGCTCATGAAGTTTTGCATTCTATTAAAGATCTTAAATTACCAGCCATGATGTTAAAATTAGATATGATGAAAGCTTATCATAGGGTTTCTTGGAGTTTTTTATTAAAGGTTCTTTTGAAATTTGGTTTTGATAAAAAGTGGTGTAAATGGATCCAATCTTGTATCTCAAGTGTTAGATCAGTAGTTATTATTAATGGTAGTCCTTCTGATTTTTTCCCAGTCTCTCAAGGTATTCATCAAGGGCATCCTTTATCTCCTTTTCTTTTTCTTATAATGGATGAGTCTTTTAGCAAAGAAATCTTATTGCAGAATAGTCTTTCCAATTGGAAGGAGGTTCAGAGTCCTGGTATTCTTTTTTCTATTACTCATACCCTTGTTGCAGATGATACTTTTTTGTTTGGGTTTCCTTCTATCAAAGAGGCTAAATGTATGCAAAAGGTCATCTCTAGGTATAGTACTACATCAAATCAAGCAGTTAATCTGGATAAATAAAAAATTTATTTCTTTAATACTAAACCTTCCTTGCAAAGTAGGATTGTTTCTATCCTCAAAGTTAAACTGGAAAGCTTACCTAGTCTTTATTTGGGAATTCCTTTATTTTTTGGTGCATAAAAAAAGTCCTTTTGGGCAAAGGGCTCTCATTCTATCCATAATAGAATTGTGCTTTGGAAGGCTAGATGGTTAACCTTGTCTGGCAGAATTACTCTTTTGAAATCTGTTTTAACTGTTGTTCCTATTTATATGCTTTCTGTGCTAAATATTCCTAAGGGTGTTATTCAAGAAATTTAGAAAGCTTTGAATTCTTTTTTATGGAAGGGCTCTGTAGATGGTCACAAAGTGTCTCTAGTAGCTTGGAATAAGGTTTGTGTTCCCAAGATATTGGGTGGTTCTGGTATTCATAATATTTCTATTCAAAATAAAGCCCTGGGTGCTAAGTTGGCTTGGAAAATGTTTTCTAATCTAGAACTTAAATGGTGTAAACTCCTTCAATATAAATATTTGGATTCTCTTTCATTTGACAGGATTTTTACAATTGCTAACCCCCCTAAGGGCTCTTCAATTTGGAATTTCTTAGTTTCTTGTAGAGAGGTTCTTTTACCTCATCTCTCTTGGAAAATTTATAATGGTTCTAAAGCTTCCTTCTGGGAAGATTCATGGAATGGTTTTTATCCTCTTTCCTCTGTTAAGGACTTGGACTAGGCTAAGATCTTTCTTTCTTCATCCTGGGGTGTTAGAGTAAGGGACTATCTTTTAGTTACTAAAGAGGGATCTTTCTACAACACAACTTGGAAAGATTTTTCAAATTGTCCTTTCCCTGAGAATCAGAAAGTTCTCCTTAGTTATATTTTAAGTAATAGAATGGTTTGCTTTTTTCCAAAAGAAGATATTTTGTTTTGGACCTTCTCCAATAATGGCTCTTATTAAGTCAGGGATGGGTATAGATATCTATCTTCTTTAAATTTTCCATATGTTCCCAATTGGCCACATTTACTGTGTTGGAATGTTGCTTGTCTTCAAAAAGCAGGGGCCTTTGCATGGTTAGCTCTGAAGAATAAAATTCTAACAGGTCAGAGATTGGCCAGGTTGGGGATTATGGATTCATTTAACTATGTTTTGTGGTAATTGTGAAGAAGAGGTACATCATTTGTTTATTTCTTGTCCTTTTGCTTTCTCTTGTTGGAAATGGCTTTTTTCCAAACTAAGCTGGCTTTCTCCTCTTCCTAATTCTTTTTTGGATCTTTTTCGTAGTTGGCCTATTTTATTTAAAGGTTCTACTTTTGCTTCTATTTGGATAGTTGCGCCTTCTATTGTTATTTGGAGCATTTGGCTTGAAAGGAATAGACAGATCTTCAGAAAAGAAAGCAAGGATTTTGAGGCCATCTCCCTTATTATTGAAAAATCTATTTCTGAGGTTGTCTTAAATTATCTCAAATCTTTAAAAGCATCTAATCTTCATTTTTCTTCCTGGGATTATTCAATTTTGAAAGCTTGGCCTTTTCTAGGTTCTTTTCCTATTACAAATTCTTTTGCAGTCTATCAACCGGATAAAAGTTTAGTTAAATGGCTGCCTCCCTCTGATGGTTTCATTAAGTTCAATTTTGATGGGGCTTCTCGTGGCAATCCTGGCCCTTCTTCCATTGGTGGGGTTTTTCGAAATATGAAAGGTGAAATTTTGAAAACTTTTTCTGGTAAAGTTCCTGATGGTACCAATAACCAAGCTGAGATCTTTGCTCATCTTAGGCTGGCTATTGCTTTAAAGACTCCTCGACTCCATATTGAGGGAGATTCATTAATAATTATTAATGCTCTAAAAAAACACCATATTCAAAATTGGAAACTTGAATATCTTCTACAAGAGGCATGGTATATTCTGGAATCCTTTGAGAGTTTCATCATATCTCATACTCTTAGAGAAGGAAATAAATTGGCGGATGCTTTAGCTAATTTGGGTTTTGATTTAGATTCATCGTTAGTCTATTTTGATGAGGATTTTTTTGGTCAACATCCACATTTGGCAAAAATAGTACAATTTGATTCTTTGAGTAATGTGTCTTAAATCTCACTTGTGTGGATACCAGTATGTGGCATCAATGTGTTATTTCTTTGTGCAGTCATCATTTCCACATGTGCTAGCATTTCAGTTTTTTATTTCAGTTGTCCATTTGATCTCATCTTCCATAAGTATCTCTGTTCTTTATTTACTTCAGCGTCGGCTCACAACAAGTTTTATATATTTCCTACATGGGAGATGATGTTATCTAATTATGATTATTTGATTCTCTTTGGTTATATATGGGTGTCTATTTACATGTTTAACCATCCTTCCTTTAACATTGTTTGCTCTATGTCTGGATGCAATGGAAGTTCAGCTTAACTGTAGGTTGTTTTTTCCAGTCTCAAAGTGGGAAACTGCTTTTATTGGTTTTGTGTCTTTGGATGGTTTACGGTCTATTTTTTCTATAGACGGCTCGGAGGTGGAGGAAGCAATTAGAGATGTTGTGGGGACAGACATCCTGGAAGGCTGTGTTCGAGTTTTATATCCATCTTAGATCTTCATGGTTCTTGTTTCCAATGCAATGGATCTATTACAGGATGTTGGTTTGGTTCATCGGCTTATTGAGAAGCATGTTCATCACTTTCTCTTTTCTGATGAAAGTATTGTTGCAGCATTCTAGAATTATGATCTCTTCAGCTCAGAGGCTCTTATTGGTGGGCTCTTTTCCAAGTGCCAAGTTCTTCATTCCCCTGCTCATAATTGTGTTTTTAATGTGGCTTGTTCTTCTTTGTTGAATGAAAATGAAGATTTTCTACATCTTTCTTTACATGCTCATGCTAAAGAGATTGGTGAGATTTTAGCCAATAGAATTGATGAAAAATTCCAAGCTCTACTATTTTTATTACAATTTCAACCTCTTCTTCCTCCTCCTCCAGGTTCGCCTATTGAAGACAATGCTGTGGAGGAACCAAATTATCTTGCTCAGGACCTTAATGTTGCAGTGGATTTGGGTTAGGCTGTAGTCTTTGTTATCAAGTTTTGTATTTCTTTTTTGAAGGAATCTTAGTTTTATCAGCTATTTTTTATCAGCTCAAATGTAATATTTTGTAGGAGATTCTTGTAAATTTTGCTCCTGTTTTTGTGAAGAGAATGGAGCCTTTTTGTAATTTTGTAAATCTGAGCTACAACTAGAGGTTTTCTTCCCCTGGTTCTTTCCTGCCAGTATGCTCGTCGAACCAGGGTTTGTAATTTTTTTATCTAATATAATTATAGTGGCTTACCACTTTTACCAAAAAAAAAAAAATATAGAGTGCATGGAAAAAAAATAATATTCGATGAAATTTTATTTTTTAATAATTTTTTAAAGTCAAATTTAATCAGAACCATATAGTTTTCATGGGATGTCAACTTTTGTACATTCTTTTTTTAATTTTTTTGAAAACAAAAAATACCCTCTTGGAGAAGACTCTCTCCTCTAGTGCACCATATTTTTAATTTTTTTTAAAAATATATGTTACCAATTCATTTTTAATTTCTAATTTGCTTCATGTTTGATTATAATAACCTACTTACAATAAATTTAAAAATAAATATGATAAAAATAATTAAAATTTGACAAAAAATAATATCATAATCTACACTCTGAGCACTACAATGGGTATTCGATCTTTTTTGTATAAATATATTTTGACAAGAGAAATTTGGAGTTGAACATGAAGTTTTATTTAAATATTTGAAAATGGGGGCTTGGCTGCCACATAGACAATTTCGGGTGACATGGTATTGCCTGGAAATTTTTTGGATGAAACTCTCTTGCTCAGAACCTTCTATGTAAATGAATGTACTATTTTCAAAGATGAAATCATAATTTATAGATTTAAAAAAATTAGGAAAAAAGGTTCTGGGCGAAACTCTTTATGCCACACAATGCCACACAGGTGCTACGTGGTTCTAGGTGGAATTATTTCTATAGAAACTATTTAGTTGGCTGAAAGTGTGACAAAGGTTTGAACTTTTACCCTTTCATCTCCTTCTATAAGGTGACAAAGTTCTGGTTGATCCTCACCTTTGCTCTTCAATCCCTGCGATCTACTTGGTATCATGCTCATCTTTGTGGGTTGACTTAACATTACCATTTTATCTCTTGCATGTAGAGATCACTGTGCAAGATTTCTCTAAGTTGTCGAGTAGGTTTTGTGACATTATTGTTTATTACATTTACTACTTTGTCATTGTTCACTATAATCTTAGACACACTTAAGATTCAGAACACACACTATTTTATTTATCTATTGATCGAGCTGTCATTGAGGTGGAAACTCTGAAATGGGATTTGAATATGGGAAGCCCCTATACAACCCAACCCTTTTTGGTCTATCTCTATGTTTGTAAGTCTCATCAAGAAGTCTGACGACTCAAAAAACAACCAGAAAGATTTTTTGATATCCATTAATGGCACATTGACTATCTTTAAATACCAAGACATAGAAACATGTCACAAAAAAAAACATTAAGACAACTCATAATGGCTAATAGGAAGGAGTGGGAAGGTTTGAATTTAAAAATAAATAAATTTGAGGTTCATCCTTGCATGCTAGAGGATCAATTTCAAGCACGACATAAAAATTAAACTTGGGTAGTGAAATGATAATCGTGAGGTAGGGAGTAAGTGAATTGAGGTAAGTACAAATGTGGTGTAATAAATGAGGGGTGAGTGGTGAAACCATACAAATAAGTGTAAGTGGGAGGAAATAAGGATAGGGGCATGAGCCAAACTTAATATAAGAGTGTGTCACTTGTGTACTTTTTACATAACAGTCATATCAAATATGATTTGGTTATGCATAATCTAGCTAGGAATTGAATGCTTAATATATAATTATCTATTAAAGCGATGATATTTCCATAATCGATAATAATGAATTATGATGCTTTTAGAAGAAAACTATGTTGAGTTTTTGTGACAATGTTTTGGATCACACTCCATGATCCATCATGGAGAAGAGGAGGAAATATTTTTGTCTTCTTGATGATAGATCATGGAGTGTGATCTAAAACATTGATACAAAAAGCTCAACACAATTTTCTTCTAGAAGCATTACAACTCATCTAATTATCTAATCTATTTTCTCAAATAAATAGAGATCAACTCATAACAATAAATAAATAAATAATCGTTATTCCATTCATTATTCTTACAATGAAACATACCACCTCTATTTAAAAATATAGATAATAGAGGTGGAAGTTATCAATTCTAATTTGATAACTATATGATTAGAATAACCCATTCAAACTAAATGACTTGAGAATAAATAAGTGGTTACAACTCCCATTTATTTAGTTGACTTCTAATATTTATAACTATAGATAATAGACATAGAAGTTATTAATTCTAATTTGATAACTACATGACTAGAACAACCCATTTAAACTAAAATGGCTTGAGAATAAATAAGTGGTTGCAACTTCCATCTATTTAGTTGACTTCTAATATTTATAACTATAGATAATATAGGTAGAAGTTATCAATTCTAATTTGATAACTACATGAAACTTTCATCTAGTCAACTTCTAAAAACAATGTGTAAAAATATTAACTTTAAGAGATTAAACTAACCCAAAATAACTTAATACAAATAAAATACATAAATATAAACAATGTGTACAAATATTAACTTTAAAAGATTAAACTAACCTAAAATAACTTAATACAAATAAAATACATATATACACTTATCAATATATGAGTAGAATAACCCATTTAAACTAAAACATAATTATAGATGTAGAAGTTACCAATTCTAATTTGATAACTACATCAGTAGAATAACCATTTAAACTAAAATGACTTGAGAATAAATAAGTGGTTGCAACTTCCATCTATTTAGTTTACTTCTAATATTTATAATTATAGATAATAGAAGTAGAAGTTATCAATTCTAATTTGATAACTACTTGAAACTTTCATCTATTTAATCAACTTCTAAAAACAATGTGTACAATTATTAACTTTAAGAGATTAAACTAACCCAAAATAATTTAATACTTGAATAAAATACACCCAACAACTTATCAATATATAATATTTAAAACATTCCACAAAATAAACAAAAATAAATAAATAAAAAATAGCAGATTAGTCTACACCAAAACTTTGAAATCATAGTTTGATACCCTTCTACGCCCTTATAAAAATAAAATTTATTAGTCAAGAGTATTGTAAAACACTTACGAAGTTAAAGACAAAGTGTCTTAATATAAGAGGTGACTTGTTCTTTGTTTTATATGTTTTTGAGTATTATTAAAATATATTAGAGAAAAGTATTTTTTTTAATCTATTTATTAAAATATAACTATCAATGTGCTTCTTCATTTAAACAAAAGAAGATATATGGATTATATGTAATTAGAAATTAAAAATAATAAAGGTCACTTAGTGATTCGTTCTTTTTAAAATAATTTGTTTCAAACCAGAGTTAATAATAAGTATTGTATAATAAGACTAGTCATTATTATTATCATATTTGAAAATTAGTTTGAGTGTTACACTAGCTTTTGAAATTGTTAAATTGTTAAGATGTTTTGTTCAATGAAAATTGGAATAGGGCCTTGACTTATTTTATTTGTTGAAGAATTATTATTTATTCAAGAATTATTTTATTTTACTTTACAATTATTTAAGAGTTCTTTTATTGTTTTTACATTGTTTACTTTATTTTTTATTTTAAGTTATATTGCTATTTATTTAAGAGTTATTTTATAGTTTTACTTTTTAATATATATGAACTATGTTTTAGTTTTTATATCCATACCTTACTATCATAATAGAACACCTTTTGAAGTAATAATAAAATATTATTATTAATTCACATGAAAATAATAATAAAATAAAATCTTGCTAATTTTAATATTTTATATAAAAATAATTTAAAGTAAAAAAAAGATAAATTAAAATATTAAAGTTTGATAACATAAGTGAATAATGTTTCTTTTACTCTTAGTCAATGATTATGACAAAGTAACTAATAATTGTCGACAAGCTTAGATGAAAAAGTTGGGGAACGATCAAGACAAGATGATAAAGAAGTTGAAAGTAGCTTTATTTTATAGTTTGTTCTCTCATCATCTTGTTGAAAGTTGGAAAGAAGGGTTGTTGATTGATAGTGTGTTTGTTCATCCTTATAACGATTTCAAAGAAAAATTATCTACAAAGATTGTTTAGTGAAGCCTTTTGTTTTTTCAATGTGTGTTCGATGGAATTACATTTTAGGTTCACTCCTCCTTTCTATCATTCATTTAATGTGATTGCTATCCTTGTCCATTGTCACATCTTCAACAACCCTAAAGGAAAATATGAGAACTAACTATCCAACCACTTAAGGCTAGTTTGGAAAAGCGGTTATGTGGTTATATTCAAGTCAATGGAGCACAAGAAAATGAAATATTCAAAGAGATTATTATTGTTTAATAGATAGGAAGAAAATATTATTACTTTTTACACTATGATTGATTTTTAGATTTAGGCTTGGTTCTTGCTTTAGGTTAACTTATGTAATATGTTGAAAATAATTAATAGTTTACTATTAAAAATATTTGTTTATTTATTTATTTATTTTCACTATGTAAGAAAATTATTGTTAATTTGTTTTGGATAGGTGTAAGATATTCACAAATATATGTATGATTGTCAAATATCTTCGAATACTCTAAATAGAAATATGTTTATATATTGATTTTTTTTAAACATAGAAGAAATTAGAAAGAATTATAATAAATTGAATTGTAAAAAATTATTTAAACATCTATTAATACAAAATGTCTACATACCCAAGGTCAAATAATCTATCAAATGTTCTAGGAACAATCTATTGCACGCCATGGTAGTGGAGGATAATGAAAATGATAGTTACAAGTACAATGCCCACCCATGTGCAACTCCTACCTTGTCCTATTATTTTGTATGATTAGATTAAATAATATATTGAACTTATTATTATAAGATTTAATTGCAAGATGGATATGTATCTTGTTAGACTATACATCCTCATTAGTCATTATATGTTGCTTCGACTATGATCTCCATTATTGGGTTTGATGCCTTATCTTGAGTGTGCAAATATATTTATATAGGTGTTTGACCAATGGTTGGTATGTGGAGAGTGTTGATAGATTTCACTTAGAGAGCATTGACATGGATTTCACTTAATCCTTGTGATGTTGAAACCTATGAAACCATATCCGAGTTGACTACAATTATATATCCCCTATGTTAAACCCATGAATATGTTTTGATGCAGGAGCACCCAGGTGCACGAGCAATCCTGCGTCAAAAAAAAAAATGAGATTCTAGTTTTGGTTGATTTTGATGTGGTTTGAAGTTCATAGTTCAAAGTTGTTGACAGTTTGTCATGGTTGATGGATTTGGTGCCACACATGAGACAAGTCGATGTAATCTCATTTGGGTGGTCGCTCGCATGCAAGTTCAAATTGACTGCTACCTGTCATGATGTGATGTGGTGGAAGTGAATACATGGGCTTCCACATCTGGAAAAATGGTATGAAGTATGATAATTAGTTTGTTTGTGATTACAAAGGTGGATGCATTTTAGCTCGAGCCACAAGTACATGGGTTATGATGAAAAGAGAAGCCAGAAAGCTGTCTAAATTCTAGAAGTAGTCAAGGAAGAAATCCAACCTTACTTTCTTGAAAGGACAACTATTGTGGCTCATGATACTAAGAAACTATACAAACTAAATGAATGCATTAAGTTTGAATTGATGCCAAAAAGAAGTGACTTGGACATGAACCAACATGTGAACAACGTTGGTTGGATACTCGAGAGTGTGTCGTTACACATTTTAGAATATAATGAAGTAATGAATATGACATTGGAGTACTAATGAAAATGTGGACAGACGCATGCACTCCAGTCATTGACACACCTACAATTTAAATTTGTTGACAATTCCAAATGCAAACCTTTAGCTGAACTATAGTTAATTCATTGGCTTCGAATGCAAAGAGCAGGATCTGAATTTGATAGAGCAAGAATTGATTGGTGGCACATAAATTTGTCTTATTTACAGGCAAAAACATAGGGAAATGAGGCACCAAGGAGGAGGATAGAAGTCAAAACAACAAAAAAGACATAAAACTAAGCATGGAAGTCACTTTGGAAGGCGACGCATCATGTGAGGAAGGAATAGAATTTGAAAAGTCAAGAAAAGGTGTTATAGGAAACACTGAGAAGAGGAGATAGAGCATCTAGTTTAGAAAAGGAAGCACTTCAGATGAGGTAGATAAAAACTTGGTATCTAGCAACTATGAAGGGGGGAATGAAGTTAGTTTTGAGGAGCCTAAGTTAAGTGCAGAATAGAAGATAAAAACAACTATGATGAGGCACCATATTGGAGAGGAAGAGCACTTGAAGTGGGTAGAAGGAATGTCAGTTTGAAGGATATAAACACAGGAAAGGAATAAGGGTTTGAGTAGTAGATTAGAAGAATAAGATCGCAGCAAATTGTTGCAGGTAAAGACAAAATAGAGAAGGTATATGAGAGGCCAAGTTTATTTTGCATGTTTCAAATTTTGTTAATATGATATCTATGTAAGAAAATTGGGTTATCAATAAAATATTGTGGGTATTTCATTTTTGTGGATGAAAGTGAGTTTGTGTGTGTGAGCAGAGAGTCTCTGCATCATTTTAGATGAACTGTTTGAGTTCATGATATAGATTTGTGGGTTTGTGAGTATGTGAGAGGGATGGTCTGTTGTAAATGGTATCAGAGTGAGGTGGTCTTAAGATTGCAAAGTATGCCCTAGGACCAAGTTGCGCTATTCTCCAATGAAGACTAAAGCTGGGTAGAAGGTGTTGAGTTCCACCACTAAGAGAGAGAGAGAGCATATTCCAGAAGTCTTCTTGGGTAGAGAGTTTCATTCCTTGTGAGGAGAGACATAATATTGATGGCAGTGTTGGATAATCTTGAGTACAAGATTTGCAATAAGAGACATGACATGTTCTGAGAGAAAGTATAGCACAGATGAAGATGGAAAATAAAATGGATGAGAAGGAGTCCCATGTTTCTTCTAATGATGTTTTGTATGTAGGTGGATTTGTGTGTGTAAGAAATGGGGACAGAGATGAAGAAAAAGATAGAGAAAATAAAGAGATTGTAGTAGAAGAAGTTGCAGTGATTGAAGATAAAGAGGTTGACAGTGAGGATGAAGAGATTGAAGGTGTATTGATGGAACGTGAAGAGGTTGTAGCAAAGGATAGGGGAAAGATGATTTGATGTTGCAGATTTTGACAGTGGAAGAAGAGTGGTTTAAGCAGTTTGTCGGTAAGGATGAGTAGATGGATGTTACAAAAGAAAAAGGAGGGGTAAATTTTAATTATTTTGAAATCAGTGATGGAAAAGATGATATAAAATTGCATAAGGATTTAGTGCAAGTAGATAGAAAAAGAGAACATATAGTTGTAGTTTTAGATTTGTATGTAGATGTTGCATATTTTCTTGTAGAAGTTGTGGAGGATGTTGCAGGATTTTGGTGGAGGTGGATAGTTTGTGGTGGGTTGAATCCCACAAAGGAGGAGAGAGGAGTAGAGAGTTTTTGGTGGAGGAGGGTGAAACATGGTGGATGTGAATCAACAAGAGGAGAAAGGAATGGTGAATGGAGTTGCAGAAGGAGGGTGATGCTTGCTCCAGCATGGTATTGGAAGAAGAGGAAGAAGAATTGATCTTGTGCACACATCCTAGTGATGGAGTTCATTGTAGGTTGGATGCAACCTGAAAGAGTAGTTCAACTACTCCAATATGTGTTTGTGAGCCTATGCTCACAAACTTTCTACCTAGCATGTCTGATGTAGGAGCACCCGGGCGCACGAGCAATCCTGCGTTAAACAAAAAAATGAGATTCTAGTTTGGTTGATTTTGATGTGGTTTGCATTTGATAGTTCAAAGTTGTTAACAGTTTGTCATGGTTGATGGATTTGGTGCCATACATGAGATGAGTCGATGTAATCTCATTTGGGTGGTCGCTCACATGCAAGTTCAAATTGACTGCTACCCATCATGATGTGATGTGGTGGAAGTGGATACATGGGCTTCCACATCTAGAAAAATGGTATGAAGTATGATTAGTTTGTTTGTGATTACAAAGGTGGACACATTTTAGCTTGAGCCACAAGTACATGGGTTATGATGAATAGAGAAACTAGAAAGCTATCTAAAATTCTAGAAGCAATCAAGGAAGAAATCCAGCCTTAATTTGTCGAAAGGATAGCTATTGTGGCTCACGATACTAAGAAACTATACAAACTAAATGAATGCATTAAGTCTGAACTGACACCAAAAAGAAGTGACTTGGACATGAACCAACATGTGAACATTGTTTGCAGGACACTAGAGAGTGTGCCATTACACATTTTGGAATATAATGAAGTAGTGAATATGACATTGGAGTACTAATGAGAATGTGGATAGATGCATGCGCTCCAATCATTGACACACCTACAATATGAATTTGTTGACAATTCCAAATGCAAACCTTTAGATGAACTATAGTTAATTCTTTGGCTTCGAATGCAAAGAGTAGGATTTGAAACTATTAGAGCAAAAATTGATTGGTGGCACATAAATTTTTCTTAATTGCAGGCAAAAATAGAGGGAAATGAGGCACCACGGAGGAGGATAGAAGTCAAAACAATAGAAAAGACATAAAACTAAGTGTGGAAGTCACTTTGGAAGGCGATGCACCATGTGAGGAAGGAATAGAATTTGAAAAGTCAAGAAAAGATGGTGGCACTAAAAAGAGGAGATAGAGCACCTAGTTTAGAAAAGGAAGCACCTCAGATGAGGTAGATAATTTTTTTTTTATCTAGCAACTATGAAGGGGGGAATGAAGGTAGATTTGAGGCTCCTAAGTTAGGTGCAAAATAGAAGATAAAAACAACTGTGATGAGGCACCATATTGGAGAGGAAGAGCACCTAAAGCAAGTAGAAGGAATGCCAGTTTGAAGGATGCAAACACATGAAAGGGATAAGGGTTTGAGTGGCAGATTAGAAGAATAATATTGCAACAAATTGTTGTAGGTAAAGACATAAGAGAGAAGGTATATGAGAGGCCAAGTTTGTTTTGCATGTTGTAGATTTTGTTAATCTGATATCAATGTAAGAAAATTGTGTTATCAATAAAATATTGTGGGTATTTCATTTTTGTGGATGAAAGTGAGTTTGTGTGTGTGAGCAGAGAGTCTCTACATCATTTTAAATGAGTTTGAGTTCATGATATAGATTTGTGGGTTTGTGAGTATGTGAGAGGGATGGTCTGTGTCAAATGGTATCAGAGCGAGGTGATCCTGAGAGTGCAGAGCATGCACCAGGACTGAGGTGGGCTATTCTCCAATGAAGACTAATGCTGGGTTGAAGGTGTTGAGTTCTGCCACTCAGAGAGAGAGAGAGCATCTTCCAGAGGTCTTCTTGGGTAGAGAGTAGTAGAAAAAGTGTTTGACAGAATGTCAAAGAGGAAAAGTATGAGGTTGGTCCCAAAAAGACCTTTACGAATTTCATTCCTTATGAGGAGAGACAAAATATTGATGGCAGTGTTGGATAATCAACTACAAGATTTGTGACAAGAGACACAACATGTTCTGAGAGAAAGTATAGCAGAGATGAAGATGGAAAAGAAAATGGGTGAGAAGGAGTCCCATCTTTCTTGTAATGATGTTTTGTATGTAGCTAGATTTGTGTGCGCAAGAAATGATGACAAAGATGAAGAAAAAGATAGAGAAAAAAAAGAGATTGTAGCAAAAGAAGTTGCAGCAGTTGAAGATGAAGAGGTGGACAACAAGGATGAAGAGATTGAAGGTGCATTGATGGAACGTGAAGAGGTTGCAGCGAAGGATAAGGAGAAAGATGATTTGATTTTACAGATTTTGACGGTGGAAGAAGAGTGGTTTAAGTAGTTTGTCGGTGAGTATGAGCAGATGGATGTTACAGAAGCAAAAGGAGAGGTAAATTTTAATTCTTTTGAAATCAGTGATAGAAAAGATAATATAAAGTTGCATAAGGAGTTAGTGCAAGTAGATGGAAAAAGAGAACATACAATTGTAGTTTCAAATTTGTATGTAAATGTTGCATATTTGCTTGTAGAATTTGTGGAGGATGCTATAAGATTTTGGTGGAGGTGGATGGTTTGTGGTGGGTTGAATCCTACAAAGGACAAGAGGGGAGTAGAGAGATTTTGGTGGAGGAGGACGACACTATTGGAATAAATGAACAATCTCTAATCTAATTGTTAATCATCAAATCATCAAGATGTGATACCAATTGGTGAGATACAAGGCTTTGACTACTACAATATACAAATCTAAAAATTGTATACAAATCTAAAAATAAGTTTGCTTAATCCTTGAAATACCATGAAACAATTCAACTTCTTTATGATGCTAAAATCAGCCACTCTAACATGCTTGATAAAACCACCTTAGATGAACTTATAACAACAATAACATCACCATAAGATAGCAGCAACAAAGAGGCACAAATCAGCAACATAAGAATGCAAGATCTCACAACACAAGGTAGCAATGGAACAAAAGAATAAACACATAACACAATGTTTACATGGAGAAACTCTTACGGGAAAAAAATCCACCAAGAAGAGAGGCCCAAGTTGTATTATCTTCAAAACAAGATTACAATACATCCACTTGCAATCTCCTCTTCACTCTTCAATCCAACAGCACCTCTATACCTGTAAAATTGAGATATTGTCTTACTGTTACACCACCAAACTTCACTCTCAAGTCTCATATTTATAAAAAATGAGTACCCACAAAGAAATTCGTGGGAGATGGACAAAATCCAACTTTTCTATCTTGGGATGCTCCAAAATCATCTTCTTATAGATTCCTTTACACCTGTCATAGGCATCTTCCCAATATAGGTGCCTAGAACCAAGAATAGGAACTTACAAGACATTAATTACTGTCATATGTTGTCATAGAATCTCTTACACCTTATGACAATTGTATGTTGTCATAGATGCTCTTACAAACTTATGACATGCGTCATAATAGCCCAAAAATACATTTCCCTAAAATAGGCACCAAGATTCTCCACCTCACCTCATTTACTATTTATCGAGATTCCTTGCATAGTAAAAGTAACTCTGTGACAACCTGCCGGTGAAACTTGTACATCCCTTATGGGTAATTATAAATTACAAATAATAAATGCAATAAATATAATATTGGGATTTACAAGATTAATGGTACCTTATCCCAACATTCTCCCACTTGACATTATACATTGTAAATCAACCCATATGAAAACTCAACAAGGGAAAAAACAACCCTTAGCCAACCGTGTACCTTTGATTCTTCAACATGCTTTTGTGCTCCAACAAGATACCTGAAAAAGCAACAATGATAACCACAATCTCAAGCAAGAAAAAGATCACATCATATTACCCATGATGGGACAAGGACCATGCCAAGATGAAACATATCAACTGTCACTGAAAACTTGCACCAATCTATACATGAACACAATCATCAAATCCAAATGATAACAAATGACTCTGAGTGACTACCACACTCATACCAAATTGGAGTAGCAACCACAACAAGTTGCTAGCTCATCCAAACTATCCGTACCTCAAACAAGGGTAAACAAACTATCATAGGTAGAACTTCATGCTGTCAACATAACAACCCAAATCTACAAACAAGTCCCTATATATCCACCATCCTGCAAAAGAAGACTCCAAGGTAACAACACACATAGATATGCAATAACAAACCTCTGAAGTAACTCACTACAGTAAAGTGTAACTCGTCCAAGAGAGGTGCCCCTCCCATGTAGAACACATATACCTTCTGGAACTCCCACTACATAGGTAATGTCAAATCTGAAAACAAGATCATAGCATTAACAAGTCCTACTATAGCACTTCACATAGAGGATGTGGCTAATTCCTCTATCATAGTGTCAAATAAGCATACAATGATATGCCAAATACATCTCTCATTACCAATCCAAATAACTCTCCCAAGTCCTCCAAACTAATGAAGAAACAAATCAAGGAGCTACCAATTGTTGTCAAAAAACAATGAAGTACAAACAACAACACATGACTCCATTCATAAACCTCAACTCCATAAACATAAGAACCTTCAGGAAGAAAAAAATATACCAAGAAAGAGAGAACATGCAAATCAAACTGTGTAAAAAAATATACTGCACTAACATGTACCAAACTGTGTAAAGTAAGATCTCTTTCAACACTCCCAAAATGAAAGGATATCAACATCTAACCATTCAACTTATAATGAAACATGCCAGAAATAGATGTAAAACATCTCACAGAAAGTAGATCAAACTATCCAAACATTCCCACAACATAAGGGAATATGCCCAAGGCCACTAACCATCTCCTATACCTTTCCTACCAAATCCTTAGAACTATCCCAAGTTCAAGATTACAAGGAGAACAATGCAAATACATAAAAACATTCATCTACTTCTCAACAAGCCCTCAGAACTCAACTTTCAAGACTAATGCACAAAAGAAGACAAGATAGATATAAAGAATGCATCTAATAATCAGGTAGACAACACCTCTTAGATCATTCACCTGCCGAGTAGACCAAGAGTGGGATACAAGATTGTCTTGTACATACAACACCAAGCAATATAAGATTTCAATAAAGACAACCTTCTCATTAGGTCTATGATTGACTCACATCCATTTCCAGGTGTAGGCTCCTCGGTCTTTATTGTTGAAATTTTTTCATAACAAGTAACCATTCCAACATATATCTCTAAACATAAGAGATATCCAGCCTAACCCAAGTCTCTCTAATATCCATGAGCATTCACCAATCAATCCATGCCAACTTCAAATGCAACCTACAAAAATCATGAAGCTCCAAGCAAATGATTAATACTCAAAACCAAAGAGAACTACATCCTCTCCAAAGGAAGAACAATAACACCTTTACCAAAGACTCTAAGGGTCCTCCATGAAACAAGATATTAAAACCTCTTCAAATCACATGAAGATAATCATATCTTGCCAAAGCTCCCACTGAACCATGATACTGAGCTATACATGGCAACAAGACAAACATCAAACCATCACTGTCAAAAGCTCCCACTAAAACATGTAACAAACCTATCCATGACATCGTGATAACCATCTCCTAAATGAAGATCATCCATGGCCTCAACACAATCAAAGAAAACCATTGTAATGACAACAGCTCCCAAAGGGTCAAGTGAACCATAATCTCCAAACTAAGAAGATAGAACATAGTATGTAACTACATAAAACTCCCAGTAAAAGTGATACAGAGCTTTTCATGTACCATAACTTACTACTATAGATTCTAATGAACAACTATATCAGGTACTCTAAACCATCCTTTTGTCTTACTACAATAAACATACCAATGTAATCATGGTGACCAAGAAGAGGCCAACCAAATAGAATCCTCATTAGACAATTTACAAGATCTGTACTCATGCAACATCTCAAAGGAGAAAAACACGGTCAGTGCTCCAATCTCAAAGAACTAAAAAATAGATTCAACCCCACATCAGTAACATGAAGAACAAAGATAACTAGGAATAACATGTAGATTTCCAAGACTCAAACACCAGGATCAATGCTAGACCTGATTCGCCAAACAAATCCACATCAGAGTAACCATAGATCATAAGAACGCATCAAGAAGCCCTGTAAATCTGTAATTGTTTCCATCCAGAATGCTCTAAGAGTCTAAACACAATCTTTTCATAGATCTACAAACCATAGATTTTTGTTAACATGTAAAACCTGCAAAACCATCTCTCTGTAAATATGAAATCACTTCAACATCTAGATATTCACAACATACATGTCATCTGAAATAATGAAATATCACAGATCTACGAATTCACAACTTTTTGTAACAGGAAACTATATAACCTACATATCCAAAATAACATGAATATGAAAAAGGAGGAACCAGGTTGTCTAGGAATTTCCATATCACTAAAATACCAACTCCACAACCCACATACAACCGGTGGAAAATCATCCAATACTTTCATGTAACCAAGGGCTAAACTCGTGAATCCAATATAAGCACTCCATACTATAGTCCAAAAAATAAATGTTCTTCCATGTAACCAGGGCTGTAACGCCCGGCCTTGAACACCTTAAAGAAATTCACATTTAAGCTAGGAATTTTTTTTTTTAAAATGATTAAGATAACAAAGTAATGTTAACATAACTAATTACACCATTAAACTTACACCATATTCTCTAAGGATTCAAGGTTGCATTACTTACAAATCAACTAACATAATTTAACATACATCAGTAACTGATCTAAATCCAATGCACAATTAAATAGCTTATTCATATTCCTTACATGTCGTTAAACAATACAATCTACATGATTACATGCATAACTGAAATGCTTTCCTTACACATAAGTACATCATTACATCATTACATTGCCATTTTCAGACTACATCAGAATTACATACATTATGAATGATCTGTTACACAAGTCTGGTACAAGATTATACACATACATCTTCATCAACTGGTACAAGTACAATTGTCTGAATACTGGGATAAATCTCTTCTGCACATGAACTTCGAGAAGAATAACCAATGGATAAGGAAGCTCTTCCACTCGACCATGTGGAACCCTGAGGTCCACCCCCCCGAGCTAGGAGTTAACATGAGGTCCCAAACAATGACAGTCAGGTAGACAAAGACTAACATGAACAAAGGACGACCAAACGCCAATACAACACATGGCAATAACAACACAACACAACTTAACTTCCAGAGGCAACACATAACGAATGGGGAGAGTACAACTAGGGAATGCTAGGCTGTAGTAGGGAGAAGTGTCATCACATGGCTTCTCATGGGTTGTCTTGGTAAGCCTTCCTAGGCCCCGGCCCCCTTATCTTGGGTTGTCCTGGTAGCCTCTCCCGACTCCCAGCCCCCATACAACGCTCATGCAGAATCAACATACCTTTCATGAGGACAAGGTAGTTGATCTTGCCATTCCAGGCCTTCTCATCTCATCTCAAGCCTAAACAAGCACTTGAGCCATGAGTGAGGCATCCACTTATCTTGTTTAGTGTGATTAACTACCCAACCCCCTAATTCATTATTTAGGTTATCACTGAGTTATCAAACTCCCACATGGGTTGTCCTGGATGCCACTTTTGGGCTCCGGCCCCCATTGAGAGCCACTCCGCTACCTGCATCTAGAAGACCCTACTCAACAACATAGCAAACATCATCATGACAACGATGATACATGAACCATGCAAGGCATTAACCATCTTGCATAACAATTATTCTGATATGAACATATATATGTAATAATGCAAGGCATTCACCATCTTGCATATCAACTTAATTACAAGGACACACTCTTAATACATTTTCTATGGCTTCCAATGAAGTAACTCATAAGAAAAATACTTCTTCATGAATACTGATGTCTCCCCATTGTCTAATCCAACACAACATCCCAAACAAATAAATCACAACATTCATGAAGAGCCTTTCTACACATCATGATGCATTTAGAATATTTACATTCTTTCACAACACCATAACCAAATTCTTTAAAACAAAACGCAACATAGCTTCATTAACTCAAGACACTTATCAACATGTTACATGACGTCAGACAACCTTGGCCTCTGGAATAAACCCTTGACAACTTAGACTGTTTCATAAACATTCCACTTACATTATACAATTCCAAATCACAATATACTAAGCAACTCAAAAATTGCAAAATAATATAGGTCCATTATTTAACTCCAATATGTAAATGTACTTTAATTTAAGTCTCTTTTCTATATCTAGTTCCAATTTATTTAACCTACTTAATTTTACATAAGCACATATAATTAAAACATAACTAATTAAATAACTCATTTACCCATTATTTTATTAACTTTCAACTATGCATAACTCACTAGTTTTAACTAAATAATTACAATAGTTTATTCATAAAAGAAACACTTAATATAATAATGCTATTCAATTTCGGATTACCATTACGACACTTCCATACCAATTTGGTCTTTATCATTTTCTTTCAAACTTGTCCAATTAACTTGACTCTTTCAAGAAATGAATGAATAAGAACACTGAATTAATACCATATAACTAAACGACAATTATAACGAGGAGAAATCATCAACGACGAACATTATTGTTTTATTCCGTCTTCATACGGTCATTCGTTTAACAAGATAAGATAGTTTAATATACTTGCATGTCTTTGTCGTAATGATGTCTCGGAAATGTTTTAATCAAAGATGAGTCAAGTTTGTCTAATAAGATGATAAGAACTGGTAATTCTCATGCCGCCAAAACTTGTTAGATGTATCAACTATGTTTGTTTCCAAGGCATTATAGTTCTCATGTAGATACTTTCACTATGTCTGTACAGCTGTAATAGACTACTGTCTTGTAGGGACCTATGGAATCACGATCAACTTATATGAATTGTAAATGAGGTGTAAAATTGTTATTGACTGTCTTACCACTAAAATGGATGATATTTGTTTGTATCACCAACTTTTAGCAGCGTCTGACAACTTGAAAATTTAATAAATTTATGGCAATAACTTAAACAGTTTTCTCTCTCTAACGAAAGGCTATGACTACAGAAAAACAATGATACACAGGAATGACAAACTGGAGTTGTTGAAAAGACTACTTACAGCTTCTAACAGCGTTCTTCTTATACTCAGCGGCAAACGATTCTTCTTACCGTTATGCGGATTTCCAATTACGAAGAGGTGTGATTACAGTGTTACATGATGGTGGAAGTTTATTTCTGACAGAAGGTCACAGATAACAAATCCTCTGCAGATTTCAACTGCTGTTTGTTGTGTGAGGGCATGACCATCTTCCTTGGCAGTGCATGCCTTTCTATGTGCTAACTCAGTTAATGAGATATCTGTTAAATCTACACTGATTGAATGAATCATTTTCAAGAAAAATGTTGAATAAGAGAAATGGTGAAAACTTGTGTGCTCAGCTGAGAACAACTCTCCAGATGAATGGAACGATTGCAGGATGAACAATATTGGATTTGTTGCAAAGACTCTAAAAACTTTCCATAGGGCAAACTGTGGTTATCAAACTGAATTCTACAGAAATACTACTTGAAATGCAATTGTATGGTGATCCTATTGTTGTGCAAAGATCGTTGGTATACACAAAATGGGTTTGCTGATAAGGTAATAGATTTTTTTTCAACAAGGTGGCCTTTTTGTTTCCGATTTGCAACCCTGCAACAGCTAGGAAATAGTTGATTACTGAGTTTGGAATATTCCGCGCCATGTAACTACCACTTCACCACAAGTATGAGTGCCAAATCAGACCAAACAACGAGCACATAAGACTCTTCAGGCAAACAAATCACCAATCGCCTAGGGCACAAGGCTCCACATGGGAGATGTCGATCAATCCCATGTGAGTTTTGCTCACACTACATACCACCTACCTCATGTCTTGCATATTTAGTATGCATCTATATCATTGGCTTTGGACGATTTGATTGAAACTAGCAAAGCTATTCAATAGTTTAGTTGAAACGATTCAAAACACTTACTGTGGTCATTTGCTTTGGGTTGATCCTCCCTGACAGGCTGTCCTTCTAGAGTTATCCTAATCTAGAGATATCTGTTATATTTGTGCTGCTTAAAGTTTGTTTTAAAGAAATGTTGAGCTAAGTGCAGGCGCGACCCATATGTAGGAGTCTGACAGACTTATGTACCCAGTAGAGACCCATTTTTACTTGTAATGGTCGCTGGTATACATAAAATGGTGACCGGCTAGTCAGGAACTTATTGCCGAGTCTATACAGAATATGGATCAATATGATGCTTCAGGAAATCGCTTACTCCTAGATGTTTGCCTATTTGGTCTCCAAAACTTTCTCTGATACCAAGGATTCACTAAACTTTTACTGTTGTCAATTGCTTTGGACGGCCAAAGTAGAACAGTCCATATCAAGGAAAGAGGTAGACCATGGGAAACTCAGGAATCAAAACTGAGTTCAAGCAATGAGGAACCATTGCTCACCAAGTAGAACACCTGATTAGGACATGCACTAAATTGTCAAGGTCAATATGTTGATCATAATCTTGTCAATTATCATCCACATGTTCAGCACAAACTATTAATTTCCACATGGTGTGAAATATCATGACCAAGTTTTCTGACCCATGTGCAATACAAGATTTTACAACATGCCAAGTAACAACAATCCAATATGAGGCTCTGACATCTTGAAATATAATGAGAAGTTTCAGAATATCAGAAATCAAAGTTCATAGACATAACTTGAATTAGTCTGTCAGACTTCACAACAACCCCAACAATGGGCATCGACAACTCCTTACTCAAGAAGAAAATAGTAAATATAGAAAAATAGGATAAATATAAAAGAATACAAGGAAGTTAAAATGTATTAGATGCAAATATTGTAACTGCTGATTGCAATGATTTGTACAGAAAGGCACTAAGCCCATGTTAAATAGAGTCATGTTTTATAAAGGAATCAAGTAAAGAGCCTATCGGAACACCTAAAAGAGAACCCTATATTTACTAGAGGTCTGGAACATGTTCTGTGCCTACAGTCTTCTAAGTAAACCCTTGAGATAGCTTTGATCGGTACACTCCCGATTTGTGGAAACTAAATGAGAAACTAGTACAAACTGCAAACCATTTGGAGTGCAATTGTTACAGGTAGCATACAAAATGAAATTGTTGGAATGGCCTTCGAAACTTTCAAGACAATGCGATTGGTAGATGTATAACCTGTTCAACCTGTGATGAGGGTGCAGATGTGTTTTCTTGGTGTCTGCAGATCACACATGAAATAGTCTTAAAGTATCTACAGTGATACGGTTTCTTACTTTGGATCCCTAAAATGATAAAATATGGCTCATTTTCTCTTCTCAAACGTTTATGCAGAAATGGCAAATAAATAATTAAATCATAACAGAAAATTGTTTGAAATGTAATGGTTACAGAATAAGTATAAAACGGATTATCAAAGAGGCTCTAGAACTTTCAAGCAATGCGAATTGGAGGAGTAAAACTAGATTTCCATCATTCATTCTAAAGAAAACAAGGATAGAATAAAGAAGACATTAGAACCTGTATCCGTAGCTTAGATTCGATGTACAATTCAATTCTTCAGTTGCAGAAAACTCGATCCTTCTTCTTCCTACCCAATTTACCCCTCCTTGCCTCTACAAACTTTTCTTTTATAACACAGTCCCTTCCATTTTCCAAGGAACTCGGCACGCGGTCCCGTGCATCTCCCTCCTCAAGATATATTTTTATTTAATTTCCTGATCCCCAAAGGTTAATCTTTTTTTAATATTAACACACGATTCTGACAACATTTAATTTCTTTATAGTTGACCAACCAAATTGTTATTAATAAAGTTATAATATTGCATCAATCTATAATTTTACAACCATATATTAATTTATTTTATTAATTTAGTTGTAAATCACAAACTACAACATAACTTACAACTATTTAATTTATTTAAATATTTATTGTAAATAATATTATATTAAATAATACAAAATTTCTTACAATCTTTATTTAACAACTATACTTCTAATAAAATAATAATTTATTTACAACAATAATTAACAACTATCAACATTTATATTTTTCTGTATAATGATTCTAATTAAAGCACAATACTACCTTACACACTTAGACACCTTCGAGCCTACTTAGACTTCAAGGTGCAATATTACCTGACAGCAAGTCATGATCGAATAACAGACAATGACCAAAGGGATAAATTGACAACCAGACAACACTGACATGGGACCTCACGTTAACTCCAAACAACTAATCCATTGGTGAAGGCATGCTCAGACCTGCTAAATCAGGTGGAGTCGGTGCCTAGTACCTGCATTCCTGCAACAACGCATGGTTAAACATAACAAGATATATATATATCCACATGCAGTCCTATAGTGAATGGAAATCGCAGTGAGGTAGGGTACTTGAGAGCGAGTAATACGACACTATTCCATTCATGTTTATGTATAAACATTTAACTATATTGAGCAAGATTTTCGTTTACTAGTCAACAACATAAAGTGATCAACTATCTCACAATCCCATATAGTGAATATCATCAAAACATCTGTAACATCTAATTTTATCAAATTCTAAAGCATAAGATAACATAATCCAACATCAATATCTGTTATCATCACAATTAGGTCCATAATGAATTAACAAGATAACTAAGAATCCATCATTGAATGATCTAAGATACTATCATAATGTCCAATACTACTAAACAAACATCAATCTAATAGACGACGAGTTGAGGGGCACTACATCCTCCCCCCTAGGATCAGGCTTACTCTTGGAATCCTGCAACAAGTATGGGTATAATTCTCACATACGGGATGTATCTTCCCAGGTAGCTGAAGTCTCATCACTAGTCGATGGGCATCCAACCAATCCATCCCCAACACTATGTCATAGGATCCTAGTGGTATAATGCGAAGATCCGCCATGGTAGATAAGGGACCTATCCTCATCTCGCAACCATACACAAGAGAGTCTACTGTTACCTTAGATCCTGAGGCTAATTCCACTTGCCACTTAACATTTTCAGGTTGCTAGGCGAGGACTACGAATGAATATATTCTTTAGAGTTTAAACAACTAGTATAGCTTGATGGGCTAATATAAATCCCAGAGTACCCAGTGTTAGAAACCTGGCTCTGATACCAGATGTAACGCCCCGCCTTGAACACCTTAAAGAAATTCACATTTAAGCTAGGAATTTTTTTTTTTAAATGATTAAGATAACAACGTAATGTTAACATAACTAATTACACCATTAAACTTACACCATATTCTCTAAGGATTCAAGGTTGCATTACTTACAAATCAACTAACATAATTTAACATACATCAGTAACTGATCTAAATCCAATGCACAATTAAATAGCTTATTCATATTCCTTACATGTCGTTAAACAATACAATCTACATGATTACATACATAACTGAAATGCTTTCCTTACACATAAGTACATCATTACATCATTACATTGCCATTTTCAGACTACATCAGAATTACATACATTATGAATGATCTGTTACACAAGTCTGGTACAAGATTATACACATACATCTTCATCAACTTGTACAAGTACAATTGTCTGAACACTAGGATAAATCTCTTCTGCAAATGAACTTCGAGAAGAATAACCAATGGATAAGGAAGCTCTTCCACCCAACCATGTGGAACCCTGAGGTCCACCCCCCTGAGCTAGGAGTTAACATGAGGTCCCAAACAATGACAGTCAGGTAGACAAAGACTAACATGAACAAAGGACGACCAAACGCCAATACAACACATGGCAATAACAACACAACACAACTTAACTTCCAGAGGCAACACATAATGAATGGGGAGAGTACAACTAGGGAATGCTGGGCTGCAGTAGGGAGAAGTGTCATCACATGGCTTGTCATGGGTTGTCCTGGTAAGCCTTCCTAGGCCTCGGCCCCCTTATCTTGGGTTGTCCTGGTAGCCTCTCCTGACTCCCGACCCCCATACAACGCTCATGCGGAATCAACATACCTTTCATGAGGACAAGGTAGTTGATCTTGCCATTCTAGGCCTTCTCATCTCATCTCAAGCCTAAACAAGCACTTGAGCCATGAGTGAGGCATCCACTTATCTTGTTTAGTGTGCTTAACTACCCAACCCCCTAATTCATTATTTAGGTTATCACTGAGTTATCAAACTCCCACATGGGTTATCCTGGACGCCACTTTTGGGCTCCGGCCCCCATTGAGAGCCACTCCCCTACCTACATCTAGAAGACCCTACTCAACAACATAGCAAACATCATCATGACAACGATGATACATGAACCATGCAAGGCATTAACCATCTTGCATAACAATTATTCTGATATGAACATATATATGTAATAATGCAAGGCATTCACCATCTTGCATATCAACTTAATTACAAGGACATACTCTTAATACATTTTCCATGGCTTCCAATGAAGTAACTCATAACAAAAATACTTCTTCATGAATACCGATGTCTCCCCATTGTCTAATCCAACACAACATCCCAAACAAATAAATCACAACATTCATGAAGAGCCTTTCTACACATCATGATGCATTTAGAATATTTACATTCTTTCACAACACCATAACCAAATTCTTTAAAACAAAAGGCAACATAGCTTCATTAACTCAAGACACTTATCAACATGTTACATGACGTCAGACAACCTTGGCCTCTGGAATAAACCCTTGACAACTTAGACTGTTTCATAAACATTCCACTCACATTATACAATTCCAAATCACAATATACTAAGCAACTCAAAAATTGCAAAATAGTGTAGGTCCATTATTTAACTCCAATATGTAAATGTACTTTAATTTAAGTCTCTTTTCTATATCTAGTTCCAATTTATTTAACCTACTTAATTTTACATAAGCACATATAATTAAAACATAACTAATTAAATAACTCATTTACCCATTATTTTATTAACTTTCAACTATGCATAACTCACTAGTTTTAACTAAATAATTACAATAATTTATTCGTAAAAGAAACACTTAATATAATAATGCTATTCAATTTTGGATTACCATTACGACACTTCCATACCAATTCGGTCTTTATCATTTTCTTTCAAACTTGTCCAATTAACTTGACTCTTTCAAGAAATGAAATGAATAAGAACGCTGAATTAATACCATATAACTAAACAACAATTATAACGAGGAGAAATCATCAACGACGAACATTATTGTTTTATTTCGTCTTCATACGGTCATTCATTTAACTAGATAAGATAGTTTAATATACTTGCATGTCTTTGTCGTAATGATGTCTCAGAAATGTTTTAATCAAAGATGATTCAAATTTGTCTAATAAGACGATCAGAATTGGTAATTCTCATGTCACCAAAACTTGTTAGATGTATCAACTATGTTTGTTTCCAAGGCATTACAGTTCTCATGTAGATACTTTCACTATGTCTGTACAACTGTAATAGACTACTGTCTTGTAGGGACCTATGGAATCACGATCAACTTATATGAATTGTAAATGAGGTGTAAAATTGTTATTGACTATCTTACCACTAAAATGGATGATATTTGTTTGTATCACCAACTTCTGGCAGCGTCCGACAACTTGAAAATTTAATAAATTGATGGCAATAACTTAAACAGTTTTCTCTCTCTAACGAAAGGCTATGACTACAGAAAAACAATGATACACAGGAACGACAAATTGGAGTTGTTGAAAAGACTACTTACGGCTTCCAACAGTGTTCTTCTTATACTCAGCGGCAAACGATTCTTCTTACCGTTATGCGGATTTCCAATTACAAAGAGGTGTGATTATAGTGTTACATGATGGTGGAAGTTTATTTCTGACAGAAGGTCACAGATAACAAATCCTCTGTAGATTTCAACTACTATTTGCTGTGTGAGGGCATGACCATCTTCCTTGGCAGTGCATGCCTTTCTATGTGCTAACTCAGTTAATGAGATATCTGTTAAATCTGCACTGATTGAATGAATCGTTTTCAAGAAAAATGTTGAATAAGAGAAACGGTGAAAACTTGTGCGCTCAGCTGAGAACAACTCTCCAGATGAATGGAACGATTGCAGGATGAACAATACTGGATTTGTTGCAAAGACTTTAAAAACTTTCCATAGGGCAAACTGTGGTTATCAAACTGAATTCTATAGAAATACTACTTGAAATGCAATCGTATGGTGATCCTATTGTTGTGCAAAGATCGCTGGTATACACAAAATGGGTTTGCTGATAAGGTAATAGATTTTTTTTTAAACAAGGTGGCCTTTTTGTTTCTGATTTGCAACCCTGCAACAACTAGGAAATAGTTGATTACTGAGTTCGGAATATTGGTGACCGTTGACCCGCACCATGTAACTACCACTTCACCACAAGTATGAGTGCCAAATTAGACCAAACAACAAGCACATAAGACTCTTCAGGAAAATAAATCACTAATCGCCTAGGGCACAAGGCTCCACATGGGAGATGTCGATCAATCCCACGTGAGTTTTGCTCACACTACATACCACCTACCTCATGTCTTGCATATTTAGTATGCATCTATATCATTGGCTTTGGACGATTTGATTGAAACTAGCAGAGCTATTCAATAGTTTAGTTGAAATGATTCAAAACACTTACTGTGGTCGTTTGCTTTGGGTTGATCCTCCCTGACAGGCTGTCCTTCCAGAGTTAACCTAATCTAGAGATATCTATTATATTTGTGCTGCTTAAAAGTTTGTTTTAAAGAAACATTGAGCTAAGTGCAGGCGCGACCCATATGTAGGAGTCTGACAGACTTATGTACCCAGCAGAGACCCGTTTTTACTTGTAATGGTCGCTAGTATACATAAAATGGTGACCGACTGTTCAGGAACTTATTACCGAGTCTATACAGAATATGGATCAATATGATGCTTCAGGAAATCACTTACTCCTAGATGTTTGCCTATTTGGTCTCCAAAACTTTCTCCGATACCAAGGATTCACTAAACTTTTACTGTTGTCAATTGCTTTGGACGGCCAAAGTAGAATAGTCCATATCAAGGAAAGAGGTAGACCATGGGAAACTCAGGAATCAAAACTGAGTTCAAGCAATGAGGAACCATTGCTCACCAAGTAGAACACCTGATTAGGACATGCACTAAATTGTCGAGGTCAATATGTTGATCATAATCTTGTCAATTATCATCCACATGTTTAGCACAAACTGTTAATTTCCACACGGTGTGAAATATCATGACCAAGTTTTCTAACCCATGTGCAATACGAGATTTTACAACATGCCAAGTAACAACAATCCAATATGAGGCTCTGACATCTTGAAATATAATGAGAAGTTTCAGAATATCAGAAATCAAAGTTCATAGACATAACTTGAATTAGTCTATCAGACTTCACAACAACCCCAACAATGGGCATCGACAACTCCTTACTCAAGAAGAAAATAGTAAATATAGAAAAATAGGATAAATATAAAAGAATTCAAGGAAGTTAAAATGTATTAGATGCAAATATTGTAACTGCTGATTGCAATGATTTGTATAGAAAGGCACTAAACCCATGTTAAATAGAGTCATGTTCTATAAAGGAATCAAGTAAAGAGCCTATCAGAACACCTAAAAGAGAACCCTGTATTTACTAGAGGTCTAGAACATGTTCTGTGCCTATAGTCTTCTAAGTAAACCCTTGAGACAACTTTGATCGGTACACTCCCGATTTGTGGAAACTAAATGAGAAACTAGTGCAAACTGCAAACCATTTGGAGTGCAATGGTTACAGGTAGCATACAAAATGAAATTGTTGGAATGGCCTTCGAAACTTTCAATACAATGCGATTGGTAGATGTATAACCTGTTCAACCTCTGATGAGGGTGCGGATGTGTTTTCTTGGTGTCTACAGATCACACATGATATAGTCTTAAAGTATCTACAGTGATACGGTTTCTTACTTTGGATCCCTAAAATGATAAAATATGGCTCATTTTCTCTTCTCAAATGTTTATGCAGAAATGGCAGATAAATAATTAAATCATAACAGAAAATTGTTTGAAATGTAATGGTTACAGAATAAGTATAAAACGGATTATCAAAGAGGCTCTAGAACTTTCAAGCAATGCGAATTGGAGGAGTAAAACTAGATTTCCATCATTCATTCTAAAGAAAACAAGGATAGAATAAAGAAGACATTAGAACCTGTATCCGTAGCTTAGATTCGATGCAGAATTCAATTCTTCAGTTGCAGAAAACTCGATCCTTCTTCTTCCTACCTAATTCCCCCCTCCTTGCCTCTACAAACTTTTCTTTTATTACACAGTCCCTTCCATTTTCTAAGGAACTCGGCATGCGGTCCCGTGCATCTCCCTCCTCAAGATATATTTTTATTTAATTTCCTGATCCCCAAAGGTTAATCTTTTTTTAATATTAACACACGATTTCGACAACATTTAATTTCTTTATAGCTGACCACCAAATTGTTATTAATAAAGTTATAATATTGCATCAATCTATAATTTTACAACCATATATTAATTTATTTTATTAATTTAGTTGTAAATCACAAACTACAACATAACTTACAACTATTTAATTTATTTAAATATTTATTGTAAATAATATTATATTAAATAATACAAAATTTCTTACAATCTTTATTTAACAACTATACTTCTAATAAAATAATAATTTATTTACAACAATAATTAACAACTATCAACATTTATATTTTTCCGTATAATGATTCTAATTAAAGCACAATACTACCTTACACACTTAGACACCTTCGAGCCTACTTAGACTTCAAGGTGCAATATTACCTGACAGCAAGTCATGATCGAATAACAGACAATGACCAAAGGGATAAACTGACAACCAGACAACACTGACATGGGACCTCACGTTAACTCCAAACAACCAATCCATTGGCGAAGGCACACTCAGACTTGGTAAATCAGGTGGTGTCGGTGCCTAGTATCTGCATTCCTGCAACAATGCATGGTTAAACATAACAAGATATATATATATATATATATATATATATATATATATATATATATATATATATATATCCACATGCAGTCCTATAGTGAATGGAAATCGCAGTGAGGTAGGGTACTCGAGAGCGAGTAATACGACACTGTTCCATTCACGTTTATATATAAACATTTAACTATATTGAGCAAGATTTTCGTTTACTAGTCAACAACATAAAGTGATCAACTATCTCACAATCCCATATAGTGAATATCATCAAAACATCTGTAACATCTAATTTTATCAAATTCTAAAGCATAAGATAACATAATCCAACATCAATATCTGTTATCATCACAATTAGGTCCATAATGAATTAACAAGATAACTAGGAATCCATCATCAAATTATCTAAGATACTATCATAATGTCCAATACTACTAAACAAACATCAATCTGATAGACGATGAGTTGAGGGGCACTACAAGGGCACCAAAATCAACCATCCAATATGAAAACCCATTCACTTCACATGACCACAAGGTAAAGGAACATAACCACCAAGCAAGAGGATACTCACATATTGCCAAACTGAAGCTCTAGATCACTACCATAAGATCAACTCCATGAAGATCCATAACCCTGATCCTCAAGAGCCCACCGCAGATTCCATTAACAATATCCATCCGAAAGTTAGATACCATGGCTTCCAATCTCACAGATCTGCAAAATAATGCCAACATACATAACATCCACTGCAGTCCAAAAAAAACCTCCAACTCTACAATTCCTTCCAACAAATTCACAAGCTTTACAAGATAAAATTTAAAAATGGAGGAATACCTAGAACCAAATTACCATGAAACCATCACATGCAAGCACATGCAAGCAACATGCAAGCCCATGCAAGTACATGCAACTCACATGCAAGCACATGAAACCACAAGCAAGCAACATGCAAGTACATGCAACTCACATGCATGAACATGCAAGCACATACGAGCACATGCAAGACATGGAACAACCTTAAGCTCTGATACCAAATGTTGGAATAAACAAACAATCTCTAATCCAATTGTTAATCATCAAATCACCAAGATGTGATACCAATTGGTGAGATACAAGGCTTTGACTACTACAATATAAAAATCTAAAAATTGTATGCAAATCTGAAAATAAGTTTGCTTAATCCTTGAAATACCATGAAACAATTCAACTTATTTATGATGCTAAAATCAGCCACTCTAAATTCTTGATAAAACCACCTTAGATGAACTTATAACAGCAATAACATCACCATAAGATAGCAGCAACAAAGAGGCACAAATCAACAACATAAGAATGCAAGATCTCACAACACAAGGTAGCAATGGAACAAAAGAATAAACACATAAAACAATGTTTATGTGGAGAAATCCTTGTGGGAAAAAACTCCACCAAGAAGAGAGACTCAAGTTGTATTATCTTCAAAACAAGATTACAATACATCCACTTCTAATCTCCTCTTCACTCTTCAATCCAGGAGCACCTCTCACTGTTACACCACCAAACTTCACTCTCAAGTCTCATATTTATAAAAATGAGTACCCACCAAAGAAATTCATGGGAGATGGACAAAATCCAACTTTTCTATCTTGGGATACTCCAAAATTATCTTCTTACAGATTCCCTTACACCTGTCATAGGCATCTTCCCAATATAGGTGCTTAGAACCAAGAATAGGAACTTACAAAACAATAATTGATGTCATATGTTGTCATAGAATCTCTTACACCTTATGACAATTGTAAGTTGTCATAGATGCTCTTACAAACTTATAACATGCATCATAATAGCCCAAAATTACATTTCCCTAAAATAGGCACCAAGATTCTCCACCTCACCTCATTTACTATTTACTGAGATTCTTTGAGCAGTAAAAGTAACTCTGTGACAACCTGCCGGTGAAACTTGTACATCCCTTATGGGACAAATAATAAATGCAATAAATACAATATTGGGATTTACAAGGTTAATGGCACCTTATCCCAACAGGCACATGGTGGATGTGAAACCACAAGAGGAGAAATGAATGATGAATGAATTTGCAGAAGGAGGATGATGCTTGATCCGACATGGTGCTAGAAGAAGAGGAAGAAGAATTGATCTTGTGCACACATTCTAGTGATGGAGGTCACTGCAGGTTGGATGCAACCTAAAAGAATAGTTTGACTACTCAACTCCACATTTGTGAACTTATCCTCACAAACTTTCTATCTGGCGTGTCTGATGTAGGAGCACCTGGGCGCATGAGCAATCCTGTGTTAAACAAAGAAAAATGAGATTCCAGTTTTGGTTAATTTTGATGTGGTATGCAGTTCATAGTTCAAAGTTGTTGACAATTTGTCATGGTTGATGGATTTGGTGTCACACATGAGATGAGTCAACATAATCTCATTTGGGTGGTCACTCGCATGCTAGTTCAAATTGACTGCTATCTGTGATGATGCGACATGGTGGAAGTTGATACACGGGCTTCTGCATCTAGCAAAATGGTATGAGGTGTGATTAATTTGTTCATGATTATAAAGGTGGACGCATTTTAGCTTGAGCTATAAGTTCATGGGTTATGATGGACAGAGAAACCAGAAAGCTGTCTAAAATTCCAAAAGCAGTCAAGGAAGAAATCCAACCTTACTTTGTTGAAAGGATCTCTTGTGGCTCATGATACTAAGAAACTATACAAACTAAATGAATGCATTAATTCTGAATTGATGCCAAAACGAAGTGACTTAGACATGAACCAACATGTGAACAACATTCGCTGGATACTAGAGAGTGTGTCATTACACATTTTGGAATATAATGAAGTAGTGAATATGAAATTGGAGTACTAATGAGAATGTGGACAGACACATGTGCTCCAGTCATTGACACACCTACAATTTGAATTTGTTGACAATTCCAAATGCAAACATTTAGCCGAACTATAGTTAATTCATTAGCTTCGAATGCAAAGAGCAAGATCTGAAATTATTAGAGCAAAAATTAATTGGTGGCAGATAAATTTTTCTTAATTGCAGGCAAAAACAGAGGGAAATGAGGCACCACAGAGGAGGATAGAAGTCAAAACAATAGAAAAGACATAAAACTAAGTGTGGAAGTCACTTTGGAAGGCAATGTACCATGTGAGGAAGGAATATAATTTGAAAAGTCAAGAAAAGATGTTATAGGTAGCACTGAAAAGAGGAGATAGAGCACCTGGTTTAGAAAAGGAAGTGCCTCAGATGAGGTAGATAAAAAATTTGTATCTAGCAACTATGAAGGGGGGAATGAAGGAAGATTTGAGGCTCCTAAGTTAGGTGCAAAATAGAAGATAAAAACAACTGTGATGAGGTGCCATATTGGAGAGGAAGAGCACCTGAAGTGGGTAGAAGGAATGCTAGTTTGAAGGATGCAAACACATGAAAGGAATGAGGGTTTGAGTGGAAGATTAGAACAATAAGATCACAAGTTGTTGCAGGTAAAGATAGAAGAGAGAAGGTATATGAGAGGCCAAGTTTGTTTTGCATGTTGCAGATTTTGTTGATCTGATATCGATGTAAGAAAATTGTGTTATTAATAAAACATTGTGGGTATTTCATTTTTGTGGATGAAAGTGAGTTTGTGTGTGTGAGCGGAGAGTCTCTGCATCATTTTAAATGAGTTTGAGTTCATCATATAGATTTGTGTGTTTATGAGTATGTGAGAGGGATGGTCTGCTTCAAATGCATTCAGAGTGAGGTGATCCTAAGAGTGCAAAGTGTGCACTAGGATTGAGGTGTTCTATTCTCCAATGAAGACTAAAGCTAGGTAGAAGGTGTTCAGTTCCACCACTGAGAGAGAGAGGGTGAGAAAGCATCTTCTAGAAGTCTTCTTGGGTAGAGAATAGTAGGAAAGGTGTTTGACAAAATGTCGAAGAGGAAAAGTATGAGGTTGGTCTTGAGAAGACCTTTAGGAATTTCATTCCTTGTGGGGAGAGATAGAATATTAATGGTAGTGTTGGATTATCAACTATAGAATTTGTGACAAGAGACACAACATGTTCTGAGAGAAAGTATAGCGGAGATGAAGATGGAAAATAAAATGGGTGAGAAGGAGTCCCATGTTTCTTCTAACGATGTTTTGTATGCAAGTGGATTTGTGTGTGTGCAGGAAATGAGGACATAGATGAAGAGAAAGATAGAGAAAAGAAAGAGATTGCACTAGAAGAAGTTGCAGCGGTTGAAGATGAAGAGGTGGATAGTGAGGATGAAGAGATCGAAGGTGTATCAATGGAACATGAAGAGATTACAGTGAAGGATAAGGAGAAAGATGATTTGATGTTGCAGATTTTGATGGTGGAAGAAGAGTGGTTTAAGTAGTTTGTCAGTGAGGATGAGTAGATGGATGTTATAGAAGCAAAAGGAGAGGTAAATCTTAATTCTTTTGAAATCAGTGATGGAAAAGATGATATAAAATTTCATAAGGAGTTATTGCAAGTAGATGGAAATAGATAACATAGAGTTGCATTTTCAGATTTGTATGTAGATGTTGCATATTTGCTTGTAGAAGTTGTGGAGGATGTTGCAGGATTTTGGTGGAGGTGGATGGTTTGTGGTGGATTGAATCCCACAAAGGAGGAGAGGGGAGTAGAGAGCTTTTGGTGAAGGAGGAAGACACATGGTGAATGTGAATCTATGAGAGGAGAAAGGAATGGTGAATGGAGCTGTGGAAGGAGGATGATGCTTACTCCGGCATGGTGCTGGAAGAACAGGAAGAAGAATTGATCTTGTGCACACATCCCAGCGATGAAGTTTGCTGCAGGTTGGATGCAACCTGAAAGAGTAGTTTGAATAATCAACTTTGCATTTGTGAACCTATGCTCACAAACTTTCTACCTAGTGTGTCTAATGTAGGAGCACCCGGGTGCATGAGCAATCCTCTATCAAACAAAAAAATGAGATTCTAATTTTGGTTGATTTTGGTGTGGTTTGTAGTTGATAGTTTGAAGCTATTGATAGTTAGTCATGGTTGATGGATTTGATGCCACACATGAGATGAATCGACGTAATCTCATTTGGGTGGTCGCTCGCATGCAAGTTCAAATTGACTGCTACCCATCATGATGTGACATGGTAGAAGTGGATACACGGGCTTCCACATCTAGAAAAATGGTATGAAGTGTGATTAGTTTATTTGTAATTACAAAGGTGGATGCATTTTAACTGGAGCCACAAGTACATGGGTTTTGATGGATAGAGAAACTAGAAAGCTGTCTAAAATTCCAAAAGTAGTCAAGGAAGAAATCCAGCCTTACTTTCTTGAAAGAATAGCTATTGTGGCTCATGATACTAAGAAACTATACAAACTAAATGAATGCATTAAGTCTAAACTAACGCCAAAAAGAAGTGACTTGGACATGAACCAACATGTGAACAACATTGGATGGATAATCAAGAGTGTGTCATTACACATTTTGGAATATAATGAAGTAGTGAATATGACATTGGAGTACTAATGAGAATGTGGACAAACTCATGTGCTCCAGTCATTGACACACCTACAATCAGAATTTGTTGACAATTCCAAATACAAACCTTTAGCCGAACTACAGTTAATTCATTTGCTTCGAATGCAAAGAGAAAGATCTGAAATTGTTAGAGAAAAAATTGATTGTTGGCACACAAATTTATCTTATTTGTAGGTAGAAACAGACAAAAATGAGGCACCACGGAGGAGGATAGAAGTCAAAACAACAGAAAAGATATAAAACTAATCTTGGAAGTCACTTTGGAAGGTGACACATCATGTGAGGAAGGAATATAATTTGAAAAGTCAAGAAAAGATGTTATAGGCATCACTGAAAAGAGAAGATAGAGTGCCTGGTTTAGCAAAGGAAGTGTTGGTGTAATTACATATTTAATTACACTTTATTAAGTTTACTTAGGGCTAATTTTAGTCTTAGGTTATTGTTATCAATCAGATATGCACCCTATGCTAAGTTATTCAACTTACCTATTTGTTGACACATGGGAACACTCCTAGGCCTGTGGGTTGCCTAAACTCAGAGTGATCCTCTAGAGTGAGCTGGTTCTCCTAATGATTTTTATAATCTAAATGATTTCTGAGCAAAAAGGGAGAAGATGAACAGAAATGAAATTCAACCTTAAACAAAATATCTCTAAACTTTAATCTATCTAAATGCTTTCACTCACAAATGACTCCTAAAACATGAACTCTCACAACTTCACTTAGAACATAGAATCCAAAAGTGATTTGCATGAAGGTTTAGTTTGAACACAATCATACAACCTAAATCATATGAACAATTTGCATGACACTTTCACAATAATGAAATATGACAAAGGATAAATTATTCATTATCACAATGAGACATCAAGTCAATATTGTAATCATGAGGCAAAAGAAGTGAAATAGAAGGGTTCTTCTGTATTAGAATGGAAGGAGTACATGAAAATTTGATAAAAACTGAGTCAAAAATAAGTCTACAAACTCTTTGCTTGTGCTCAAGAGAGAAGAAACAATAATCTCCAACTCTCCGAGAAAGAACTAGCTTTCTCATATAGATTCCTGCCAAGAGATCTCCCAAGAGGAAAAGCTGAAAAAGCTCCTAAAAATAGTTATTGAAATCCATTTTCGAGCTCCTCGGAAAAGCTGACAAAAAACCTTTTGAAATACCTTCAAGATGCCTCCAAGATTGACCAAAAGCTCTCCAAGGTGGTCCCACCAAAAAAGAAGCTTTGTTTGCTCAGAAAAAACTCAATTTTTGTCCATATCTACCCCAAAAGAAAGCAAACTTAAAAAGAAGATATTTTTTGTTTTATTTTGTTTTAACTGCACAAATAATGAATATTTAAAAGCAATTTATAGATACACTACTTTAAATACCATTTTACAATGTTTGTAGCTTTATTTTCCTAATTTATCTCAAGTTGACTATGATTTGTTTTTTTGCAAAAAATAAAAATACAAGGCTTCATCACTATGCCAAGTATATTATGTCTCATTTGGCATATGATTTTCTATAAAAATCATTAAAAAATTAAGGCAAAATATAAGCCTATATGGGTTACTCTCTATCTAATTTGCAAAAATAATCTAAGGCATGTGAACTTATCTCCAAGGGACATAAATGAGTTTTTATAGCTATGGATATGCATCATAATCAAATTGCACTAAGGCATAAAACCTAGGCAATAAACATGCAAAGGGGCTTAAGGCACTTTGACACATGTGATAGGACATATGGTCTTCAACTGCACCTTAAGTCTTGAGACTTAGACAAAAAATGCAAGATGAACCTAATACCACGATGAGTATTAATTTGGGCAATGAAAATAATTTCGAAGTGATAAAAATGCCCATCAATTTTAGGGCAAGGTGTAAACCCTAAACACAAAACATCATTTGCCCTACCTTCTCGGGCTCATTCTTGACTTGCAACTTTTGGAAACTCTCTGTTGTGGCCACCATGGAATGAGGGTTTGAAGGTTTCTTCACTGTTCTCTGTACACTTCTATGGTTTCCTGATGCACTTCTCTCTATATCTTTGATAGGGAATTGAAGGTGAGTTGCTTTGTGTTGATTCTGAGCTATTTTTTGACTTTTCTTCACTAGTTTTTTGCTATTTTGGCCATGGCACAATATCTTCTGATGTATATTTGTCTTGCTCTCATACTGGTACACCCTTCTTGGTTGAGGCTGCCATGAGCACCACCCATGAGGAACTGGTTGAAGCTCTTTCATGGTTTCGATGCAAGATTTCCAATCAACGAAAGGTAACTTTCATCAAAAATCTTTGTTCACTGTGATCTTTCTCTTCATATTTCTCCATCAGAGGCCACCACAAGCTTGTATCTTTGAGTGTTTTCTCTTTGTATGAACTTGAACCAAATGCTCTCTCTAGCTGTGATTTCATTTCTTCCTGTGTGAACAAGCTTTAAGAAAATAATGAAATGCATGTCATTCTACATATTTTCCTCATCAAAGAGCCATGGCCATGGTGACATTATACTACTCCTTTAATCATTTTCTGACCTATATCTCCCTCTGGCTGTGACTGGATGTTAAAAAAATAGTTTTTCATTCATTTCCCTTGTATAGATGAAAGAAAAACCCTTATATTGCTCAAACCCTTATGAGTTCAAAACTCATAATCTCTTTCTGTAAATGTTTCAGTTCCATGCATAAGGATAAGGGTTTGACATTTATAGAGAAAATACACTCTTTCTACATCTGTATGTAGCATACATGGAATTTCACTGTTATTCTCTTCTAAATATGAATTTTGATAAGCTGAAAACTCTTCACTACATTGAATGTTAGCTTATAATGTCGAGATTATGTTCTTGTAGCAGCATTATGACTACTGTATGTTCCATACATACTGTAAAATCTGCACTCAATGATGAAATAAAAAGAGCTCGAACACATGCTATTTTGATTATACCTCCTATTGATATTCCTCTCTTGGTCACCATCAAAGGAATTGGTTCAAGCTTTTATGAGACAATATAGTGAAAATTAATGCCTTTCTGTATAACCTCTCCATTGGAGCTGCCATGAGTTTATCCATATCTGAGTACTTTTCCTATTTTTCATGTTGAGTTTGAGGCTTTCCATTTCTTTCTCTGTATTCGTGTGTTGTCATCCCTATAGCTTCACATGAGCAATGGATTTCCACTTTTTCTACCAGGTTAAGGTATCTCTTGATATGTTATGCTTATCAATTACACATTCAAGTATTCTCTCTTTGATGACCAAGGTTTAGCATAAGAATGTATGGAAACTTTGATAGAACATTTTCTTTGTGACTGTATTTAAACATTGCCTTCTAGAATAGCACTTCCTGTAGCTTATGATGGTTGCATTTGTAATTCTACACTTTGAAAATGAAATAGAAAGGGCTGAGATGTATGTTGTTCCTATTTAGTATCTCCTATAGCTATCTATCTTCATGAGGCACTATATAATGTTAAGAGATGCATCATCTCTTCTCACATAATCTCAGCCAAAAATTCATGATCAACTACTTGTAGCTGTATTTGTGACCATGGCATTTTCATGTTATGACTGCACATTGGATTTTCATGGCTATTCAAATGAATTCAATAACACCTTTGTGGTTGTTTTATGCATTCAATAGCAACTTACATTTTATGCACAACAAATAGTGATAAATAACTGTTCCTTATTGCTGCTCCATGGTGCTTCTTTGTATCTACCTGAATGAGTTATTTAATTACCATGCATATAATAGTCACTTTTCAAGAACATCTTATGATATCACGAGCCTATTACCCATTTGTAGCTCTCACTTCACACTTGAATTGATAATCATGAATGGGCAATGGGCTTGAAGCTCATATACTCACTTGATGTGACACTCCTTCAATTGAATATGTTCTATTTGAGCACTATGAATATGAATTATTATCAACCCATTCCCCTTTGGGATCTTGGGGGGTAGCATGCTGGGCTCAACCCTTATGGGAGCCCACTTTACACCACATGCTAAAATAATCTTAAAAAATAGCAACATGATTTCACCTATACCTGCACATGAAACAAACATGTTAGATAAAACAATAAATCTTAATGATTGTTTCTTTCTCAATCTCCCTTTGATGTTTGTTGTCTGATGTCTGATATAGTACACCATAGGCAATACGTTATGTTTTTGTTGATAGGCACATAGGGAACCATATCTAGAGATCTAACATAACTTTTTCCAATCCTACAGATTTTCTCAGGGATCAAGGGCGAGGAGGAGCCAACTGCAATGAAGATCAAACCAAGACCCCGAAATAGGCAATGATGGATATGTTCTTCTCTTCTTATCTTAAGTTGCATAGTGTATTCTCTATGTTTGTACTTGGTTCAGCTATTCCCATGGCTTGTGTGGGACATTTGATCTATCAAGTTTTCATTCAATGCAATGTTTATTTCTTTTATGTATCTCATTTGTAAAATGAATAATCATTGTAGTGAAATGAAATAATTTATCTCTCAAGCAACCTTCTGCAAATGAATGATGATTTGAAAATTCTTTTCCTCTGTTGGACAACTGAACTACAACATAACTGAATATCTCAAACACTCCAACTATGCAAACAAGAAATCAGGAAAATGTTAAAAAACTTTCTCATCTAAAATGAATTGAATGTACTCCAACTCTACCAATTCAGGCTGTAGAGAAAATTGGTAACAATTATTCTTAAGTCATATTAGGGTTTTCTCTAACTTGCAAATATAAAAGCAAGTTCTCACATTTAATTCATTAATCCATTTCATTAATTGCATCCAATATTGTGCAAATTATTTCTCTTTTCTTTTTTCTCTTGTGGAAGGTAAATCTTAGGTTTTGCGGGTGATCCTAGTGTTTTGAGTTAATTATCAACTTCAACATGGTATCAGAGCCATTCTGCAAGCCCCTTCTCAGATTTGGAGAAAAATTCAAGCAATAGCCATTTGCTGGGTGTGTTTCTATGTAAAATAAAGTATTCCATTGGATTCAGAGCAGTTGAAAGAGTCAGATTAGCCTTTTATTAGGCTAGATTTCAGCTTCATAGGCCAGATTTGCAAGGGTTTTAGCGGGTGTATTTTTTTGGGATTCGAAGGAAAGCTAATTTTCAGAGTGTTTTGGGCTCAAAAGGACCTCACCATCGCACTCAGAAGGCCCAAAAACCTTAAGATTGAATGTCAAATAACCGAAATTGGCTTTAGGCTCATTTGGGGCAAAAACATTTTGCCAGGGAAGTCATACGAACTCCCTAGCACACAGTACGAGGTATTTTAAAAAAACATATTTTTTCCTTTTTTTTTTTAAATGCAGGTTTTATATTGTAATTAAAAAAAAAAAAAAACTCTTCAAAAAAATTGTAAAGTTGAAAAGATTTTAAATTTTTTTTTAAAAGAGATAAAAGGGCTTTGGGTACCTGCGCAGTGTACTTCGTAGGTCACGTACGTTGTGACAAGGTACTGCTTGCACCCTAGGGTCCCTCACTCTAGGGCTGCGGTCCTTTTTGGGGCTGCGAACACCCATTAAATGAGGTCGTGGGGTGGCTTATGCCCCCCCACCCTCATTATTTCTTTTTTAAATCTTTTTTGCTTTTCATGCACCTATATATATATTTTAAAAAATTTAATATAAAAAAATTACCATTTGTAAAAGTACTACTGTGCCAACCTTTATTTTAGCTCTGTTCAACCCTTGCACCCTGCATCGGGTCGCCATAGGACTAGGGGCCAATTTTTAAGGGGCCAAAATTTTGCTTTTTTGCCCTATAGAGGTGTTGATTTTCTTTTTGCCATAACTTGGGCAAATGGAGTCAGAATTTTGTAAACGAATAGGCGTCGGAAAGTTGATTCTGAGAAAAATCTATTGATGCTAGTATTTTTTCCATATTTTTCTATTGATACAATTTATTTCTGTTTGAAGTCCAGATACTCTTTTTGGCCTCCGAGCTCATATCTTTTTGCCACGATCTCCAATTTTTATGATTCTTGTGGTGTTGGAAAGCTATTGAGGAGATCTACACAACCATCCATGCAATTTTACCAGATTCAGTCCCAAGTATTATTATTAATTTTTTTAGTTTTATGGCTTTTGTTTGATATTTTGGACATTTTGGCACCTAGAGAAGTTCTGTTTGGGCTTCATTTATCAACATTAATACATATTCAGATTATTGATCTTTGATTTGATTTATTTGAGGAGTTATCATGTTTTTTACTATTCACCCTTCTATGGTAACATTGGGTAAGGATAATTATGAGTCTTGGCGAAAGGGAATCTTGACACATCTCAGGTGGCTTAATCTTTTGCCTTATCTTTATGGACTCATACCTGAACCAGATACACCTGGAAGAAAATCTACATGGGGAAATTACATTGATCATATTGTAGGATTGATTGGTTCTAGTGTTGATTATGACACTATGTGTTTTATCTCACATATTGAGTGCCCACATGCTCTTTGGACTAGCATTTGGGAAATCTATGGAGACCCACATATCTCTCCATTGCCGGATGATCTTGCTATGGATTGTCACATACCCCTTGATGATGCAAATTGCATACCTTTTGATGATGTAGATTGCATACCTTTTGATGATGATACAATTGTGGAGCTTGCATATTTGATAGGTCTTACTAGTTCATATGACATAGAGACTTCACTTACTTCTCCTTATGCTCTTATCAAGATCACATCTTTATTCCCTGATGGTACATTAGATTCCTTGCAGTAGGACATTATTAGTCTTCCAGAGATAGCTCATTAAGACACATATCTACCAAATATATCATTGTTGTTTGTAGAGTCCCATGTTGCAGATTTGGAGGACCACATTGAGGACATTTGTCTTCTCTTTGATGATAGCTTCGATGGAATTGCATCACCATCATATTCTGCAAAGATTGTTCTTCATCCTCCTATTCAGTCACAATTTTGCAGTGGATTGGAGACATTTGAGTAGTTTTTAGGAGCATCATTGTTGTCTTTGGATCACGTGCAAAGTTTAGAGATATTTATATTCCTATTTGGAATGGAAAGACATTATGCACACATCTGTAGTTCTATTTCTTCCCAAGGGGAGGAATGTTGTTCAACGTTCATGGGTCTTCATCTTTATTATGTGTCGAGCATCTTCCAGCACTGTAGGAGTCATCTTGAGGAGCGGTTACATGGTCTCTCTTCTCATCTCTATTTTAGGAGGGAGCATTTCCTCGCATGGGGTTTCATCCTTCTCACTTTTGGGGGGGTCGTCAGATCTTCTTTCTTCTTCCTCTCTAATGGGGGCATTCATGATTGTACTTTTGTGAGGGATTCAGTTCTTGGGGGGTCTTAGTGTTAGTCCTTCTTCCATCACATGTTTATGTACTTGTTGTCTTTTCTCTCTTTTGGAGAGGAGTTTTCTCCCACTGAGTTTTTCTCCTTTCTCCCCACTTTATGAGAGATTCTTGGTGTTCATGGGTACCTAACATGGCCTTGTAGCCGGGACCTATTCTTGCATTAGTTGCATGTTTTTCATTTCTCCCTAAGTTGCACTTAAGGGCGGGTGTGTTACATCCCATTTTTGGATTCAATATTACTATTTACTTTTCTTAAATAGTACAACATATGGATATGTTTTAACATCATAGATAATGATGATATGATTATAAAATGTTAATTTAATGAAATCATGGATTTTTACTTGATTATGATCAATTTGATGTTATGAATTAAAATGTCTTTTTGATATGAAAATGAAAAGATTTGATGTAAATGTGTTTTGAATAGATGGAACATGTTCACCAAGAAGAAAGAAGAAGAGAAAGTATCTTTGAGAAAGAGAGAATAGACTCTGGAATAACCCAAGGGTACTTTCCACTAAAAATGAACATCAGGTAGATAAACCTTGCCTTGAGTTAAGTATTGATTTTAGGCTAAGTCAATTTTAGATGAGATGTCAAGGTTTGCAAGAATAGGTATTTCTTCTTTTCGTAGTTGTCGTAATGAGTATGAGAAATCGACATCTGTTTCATAATACTTTGAATCATGTCATCAAATATGGACGACCGATATATTTTTATATATATAAATGTATACACTTGAGAATGAGTTGTATGTCATGTCTTGTTTAGTGGTTCGGTGTAAAAGTCAAAAGTTGTGCATAAGTCGACCCCACACCTTGTATTGTGTTTATGCTCAAATCGTCGTCATCGTCATAAAGCTCTATGACCGTATGATGTAAACATTTACTTGCAAAATTTGACGGATGTAGAATTATTTCTATTATGGGCTATTATTGTATAATAAAAGGTTTAAATAATGTTTTAAATATTGAGATCGTTGAGTGTAATACCATTGGTCATATTGTAATGGAATATACAAAATTATATTAGTTATACTTAAATAGTCATTTTGGGGTAATTCTTTTATGATGTTAGTAATTGGGTAGTAGCTTGAAGGGCTCACTCAAGTCTTTATTATGATGTCTTATATTCCAAGACAATCTATTTATTCTTGAGCTTTAAACTTTATGGATGGGTTGTTGGCTCAACCATTATTTCTAGTTATGCATTTGATTTAAACTCATAATCAGTTATGAGTAGTGTGACATCTTGTCCAAACTGAAAACTGCCACCTCACATAGTGTTGAGCTCCACTTAGCAGATTAGTTGCAAATTTAGTGGGAAACCAAACCATTTCTATGTAGTGGTCGTGGAAAGGAGGAGATGGTTAAGCCATGCAGGGTAGTTACCCAGTTGATAGGGTGTGGTTTAGAGAATGGGGAAGTTAGTTTTCCTTCAGAGGGAGAACAACTTATAGAGGAGGTAGGGAGTTAGTTTTGAGGGATAGAGAATAGAGAAAAGAAACTAAGAGGAGGCCGAGTGTGAAGTGATTGTGAGCGGGTAAGAAAAGAACGAGCTCTTGGACCAGTTTTGAAGCAGTCACTGGAGATTTTCTTTAGGTTTCATTTCATCTCTCCTCTACGCTGTCATGGTTAAACAAGAATGTTTTTAATAGGATTGGCTCCACTTTGTAATACGAAGAAACTTAGTATTTCATTGATGATGTAATATGTGAATTGATTACCAACTTGAGAGCTGTGTGTTTTCACTTCTTTCAAAATGGAAACAATGCTATTTGTTCCTTGAACCACACCACAGTCTTAAACCTCATAGTTGAAACACATTTGTTCCTCGAAGCATCTTTGATGGTTGATTTAAACTGAGTAGTTGTATTGTTTAACTTTAGAAATATATGGATATGTGGAGAGCACTTAGTAGACTAAGCTTTGGTTGAAAACTACTATAAAGATATCCTAAGCCGCAATAGTCTAACCTTGTCGATGTTGGAAGTGTCATTAGTTGGCCTGCCGACTATTTACGGTTGGTCTTGTCATATTTAAAAACAAGTAGTTTTATAAAAGACTTGAAGAATGTGTCATCCCGTCAGCAAATGGGGAACAATAGTGTGGAATGTATGTCAATGTATGTATGACTACTCATCCTTCCACAAGTTCTGAATCTATAATTGGTTAGCCGACCATAGAGAATAAACTTTTCTTGCTACGAATGATAACTAGATTTATTCCATTTATTTATTGTATATAACTCTTTTTACTCTAAAAACATTCAAACTGCTATGTCTTCGAAAGAGGGTATAGAGTTATTATTGGTTTAAAGCAGTTAAACATGTTAAATAATGAAGTTTTAGAGAAGATACAATGAGTCTATAGTTAAGTGTTTGGTCTAACTTGCATGCATTCTTCTTGCAAATAGAAACAACATGATATGATTTCTAAAGGCTTAGTATGATAAAAGATTAAGCTACGTCAAAGATTTAATAGGTTGAAGAAGACTTTTAAGAGTATTTAAATTTTAACTCTGGGTCTTCGATTACTTGTATTCTATAATTGGTTTATTGTTACACCCCTTCTGAAATTACTTAGTTAAGTTTAGTGTCCCCTCTTGATGGGATAATTTAAAGTAGTGGACGAACTTAGAGATCAACTGATAAACTTATAGCATTTACCGATTAACCAGTAAGCTAGAAACCCATTCTTTTAACATATGGACAGAAATGTCTCCATGAGCTAAAAAGAGAGAAGTAAACCTAACTGTCATGCATTAATGCATGATGAGTTTGGAACACTAAGAGGTTATCGTGGTCGTTATATTAAACTTATACATAGGTAACTATAGGATTGTGATTAATTCAAGTCGAGTTGGGGTGGGTGAACTTACTACTTGCGTTGACACAATGCTAATTATATTCAAATCCTTTGGCCAAGGTAGTGCATGTGCCTCAAATGCACTGATAGTTCACTGTGACTGGATGGCGTAGCTTGTGGAGTGGTCATGCTTGACTAGAGGGTATCTAGGGGATTGCATGATAACAAGTTATGTAGGTCACAACACTAGTACTTAGATGGCTAACACCATTGGTTATCCTAAGTCTATCCTCTTTGAGTAGGGTAGGGCCACTTCCGGATAGGAAGGAGTGTGGGAGACTGATGGTCTACGGTTGGAGGTTAAGCTCCTTGAAGATACTTTCTCTTCTATATTCTAGAGGCTTCTAGAGACTTGAATTTCGGTGGTCGACAATTGAGATGCAGTGACTTTGGTAACTTTTTATTTCAAAAATGTTCTAAGTAACTTTAATCATCATATTGTATAATGTTGTAGATGGATAGATCCCTTTTGTATAACTTATAATTTCATGATTATTGTTAGTCGATGGATGAACTACTTCGTTTTAAAATGAAAAACAAATTATCTTTCTGCTTTAAACTTAAAAAAAAAATTATTACCTTTGGTTAAACTTAGTTTTTAGGGTGAAAACTAAACTGGGTGTTATAGGGTGTTGGTGTAATTAAATATTTAATTACACTTTATTAAGTTTACTTAAAGATAATTTTAGTCCTAGGTTATTCTTAAGTCATATTAGGGATTTATCTAACTTGCAAATATAAAAGCAAGTTCTCACATGTAATTCATTAATCTATTTCATTAATTGCATCCAATATTGTGTAAATTATTTCTCTTTTCTTTTTTTCTCTTGTGGAAGGTAAATCTTAGGTTTTGAAGGTGATCTTGGTATTTTGAGTTAATTATCAACTTCAATAGGAAGCGCCTTAGATGAGGTAGAAAAAAACTTGGTATCTAGTACCTATGAAGGGGGGAATGGAGGTAGATTTGAGGTGCCTAAGTTAGGTGCAGAATATAAGATAAAAACAACTATGATGAAGTGTCATATTGGAGAGGAAGAGTGCCTGAAGCGGGTAGAAGGAATGCTAGTTTGAAGGATGCAAACATAGGAAATGAATAATGGTTTGAGTGGTAGATTAGAAGAATAAGATCACAATAAATTGTTGCAGGTAAAGACAGAAGAGAGAAGGTATATGAGAGGCAAAGTTTGTTTTGCATGTTGCAAATTTTGTTAATCTGATATCGATGTAAGTGAATTGTGTTATCAAGAAAATATTGTGGGTGTTTAATTTTTGTGGATGAAAGTGAGTTTGTGTGTGTGAGCAGAGAGTCTCTGCAACATTTTAAATGAGTTTAAGTTCATGATATAGATTTGTGGGTTTGTGAGTATGTGAGAGGGATGGTCTGTATCATGCCTTCTTGACTGATTTTAATTAGTGTTTATACATCTACTTGATATGTGCAAAGATTAAATAGTTCCTTTAAAATAGTAATATATGCACCCACCAATTATTAGAAAAGAAAAAAGTAATTATTAAATTGAGTTAAATGTTGTAAGAATGCTTTTTATTGTGGAAAAGCTTTTTTATTTAATTATTATGTGTGTTGAAAATAGATTAATTCTCTATAAGTTAGAAATTATATCATTTAGATATTTGTTTAAGTGTTTTGTAAAAAGAAAAGGCTTTTAAGTTATTTTAGTTTTAGGTTTATATGGAAAAAAGAGGTGGTATTTTTCATTCATTTTGTTATGGGTGAGAAGTGAGAAAAATAGAAGAAAGCAGACATTTTTCAAAACCCTTTCTTGAAAAGTTGGAATTGCTATTGCTTGGAGTGAATTAGAGTTCTATGGATGAGAAAAGGATCAGATTGGATTTGCAAATAGATCATTGAGGTAACTATTACTTTGTTTGTTATAAGATTTGAATTTTTATTTAAGATTTTTAAGTTGTAGGAAATTAATTTTGAAAAATAAAAATTTTCAGCTAAACTCTACAAAATTTTATAAAATTGTGTTGGAAAAATGTGTTGTTGCATAGATTTAGGCCAAGCGGTTATATGGTACATGTTGGGTTGAAATATTAACTTTCTTTTATAATGTTTCTATATGTTTTTAAAGACCTTTTTACATGATTCTGCAAGAACCTTACATACATTACCTTTATTATATGTTGTTTCACATATAATTCTCAGAGACTTTGAACCTATGCTGATAAATAGAATATGGTGATTATATTATCAAGCGGATGTTTTAAATTATTGATATGTATGTAATATAGATAGGATTTCATAAGTTTAATATCAAAGTTTATTTTGTGTATATATGTTGGAATGATTGACCTTGTGCAAAAAAGACATAGCATCCAGGAAGGAGTAATTGTAGCAGAGTACATAACAGGGGAATTGATTAAAGTGCAGTCCAAGTGCCAGAAGTGAAGACCGATGGGGATGAACATGGTCATCATGGAAGAATAAATGCAAGGAAGAACAAGAGTTGTTCTAGAAGTCTAACTGCAGCTTATGTGTTTTCATTCATGAATTGTTGTATGGGATTTCTGTTCGAATATGAGTATGTTTCCTTTGTTCTAGATAATTATTAAGTTGATCTCAAAACTATATCCTGATATCTAGGGATGAATTGATGATCACAATTAGTTAGAAGATAGCATACAACTCTCCCACTTTTGTATAAGTTAGGGGATGAGTTCGTTGATTGGTCAGCTATTATTTTTACTTTCTATCTACATAGCCATTACTCTATTTTTATAGTTATCTGTTATTCCAGACATGTTTTGATTTTGAATAAAATCTGAAGAAGATTCTATCTTTGATATAAATTGAATTCAACTGCATGTCATGGGAAATGTGTGAAGATTTGAAGTAGATTTAGTTTCCAGAAGAAGTGAGATAGTTCCCTGAGCTAGCCACTCAAGGTACTAACTCTCGCTTCATACATTTATTTATTTATTTATGCATTTCTAGTTAGACTGTTTCATGTTAACTTATAAATTGCATTGTGAAGTAAGTAAGAAATCGTGATTGCTATTTCTGATAGTTGTGATTCATGAATAAAATACATCATTGAAGTCCTCCGAAGGTTAGTGTTAAGTCTTTTCTCATTATGTGTATTTCAAGTTAATTCTGTAATTCTGTGTTGAATATAGCTATCTTTAGCTTATGCTGGGGGTACCTATAGCAACTAGGTTTTTAACTATTTTTGTTGTTCTTTCATTTCTATGAACTCCAGTCAATTAAGTTGATTAGAATAAGTTTCTATGAGATAGTTTAGGATACAAATGAGTCTTGAAGGCATATATAGTGCGAGCATCATCATAAGCTTACGCTGCTTGGTCAATAATTCAATGTAGGAATGTAATGATAGAGTGGACTGTTCAGTTAGGTTTAACCTCAAATTTTGTTTAAGTCTACAATGCATTAGTTTCCTCTATAGTACACTTAAGGCTAGTTATAGAAAATCGGTTATGTGGTTATGTTCAAGTCAATGGAGCACAAGAAAATGATATATTCAAAGAGATTATTATTGTTTAATAGATAGGAATAAAATATTATTACTTTTTACACTATGATTTTTAGATTTAGGTTTGGTTCTTGCTTTAGGTTAATTTATGTAATATGTTGAAAATAATTTATAGATTACTATTTAAAATATTTATTTATTTATTTTCAGTATGTAAGAAAATTATAGTTATTTTTTTTGGATAGGTGTAAGATATTCACAAATATATGTTTGATTGTCGAATACTCTCAAATAATCTAAATAGAAATATGTTTATATATTGATTTTCTTTTAAACATAGAATAAATTAGAATGAATTATAATAAATTGAATTGTAAAAAATTATCTAAGCATCTATTAATACAAAATGTGTGCATATCCAAGGTCAAATGATCTATCAAATGTTTTAGGAACAATCTATTGCGCTCCATGGTAGTGGAGGATAATGAAAATGATAGTTACAAGTGTAATGCCCACCCATGTGCAACCGCTACCTTGTCCTATTGTTTTGTATGATCAGATTAAATAATATATTGAATTTATTATTATATGATGTAATTGCAAGGTGGATATGTGTCTTTCTATATTATACATCCACATTATATGTTGCTTCGACTATGATCTCCATTATTGAATTTGATTCCTTATCTTGAGTGTGCAAATATATTTATATAGGTGTTTGACCAATTGTTCGTATGTGGAGATCATTGACATGGATTTCACTTAATCCTTGTGATATTGAAACCTATGAAATCATATCTGAGTCGACTACAATTCTAGATCCCCTTTGTCAAACCCATGAATATGTCTTCTTGACTAATTTTAATTAGTACTTATGCATCTACTTGATATGTGCAAAGATTTAATAGTTCCTTTAAAATAGTAATATATACAGCTATCAATTATGAGAAAAGAAAAAAGTAATTATTAAATTAAGTTAAATGTTGTAAAAATGTTTCTTATTGTGGAAAATATTTTTTATTTAATTATTATGTGTGTTGAAAATAGACTAATTCTATATAAGTTAGAAATTATATCATTTACATATTTGTTTTAAGTGTTTTGTAAAAAGAAAAGGCTTTTAAGTTATTTTAGTTTTAGGTTTATATGGAAAAAAGAGGTGGTATTTTTCATTCATTATGTTATGGGTGAGAAGTGAGAAAAAAATAGAAGAAAGTAGACATTTTTCAAAAGCCTTTCTTGAAAAGTTGGAATTTCTATTTCTTGGAGTGAATTGGATTTCTATGCAGGGGAAAAGAATCAGATTGGATTTGCAAATAGATTATTGAGGTAATTGTTACTTTGTTTGTTATAAGATTTGAATTTTTATTTAAGATTTTTAAGTTGTAGTAAATTAATTTTGAAAAATAAAAATTTTCAGCTAAACTCTACAAAATTTTACAAAATTGTGTTGGAAAAATGTGTCGTTGGGTAGATTTAGGCCAAGTGGTTATGTGGTACTTAAAGCGAGTTATGGAAAAGGAATTATGTGGTTATGTTCAAGTCAATGAAGCGCAAGAAAATGAAATATTCAAAGAGATTATTATTGTTTAATAGATAGGAATAAAATATTATTACTTGTTACACTATGACTGATTTTTAGATTTAGGCTTGGTTCTTGCTTTAGGTTAATTTATGTAATATGTTGAAAATAATTAATAGCTTACTATTAAAAATAATTGTTTATTTATTTATTTATTTTCAGTATGTAAGAAAATTATAACTAATTTGTTTTGGATAGGTGTAAGATATTCACAAATATATGTATGATTATTGAATACTCTCGAATACTCTAAATAGAAATATGTTTATATATTAATTTTATTTTAAACATAGAAGAAATTAGAATGAATTATAACTAGTATATTTATATTTAAAAAAATATATCTACAGTACGTTGAAAGATATCTTCCAATTTGTTGGCATTTGTAAATTACTTGTAGTTAGAATATTTGATATGCTCACATGAGTTAATTTAAAGAGACTATGCTGTAAGACTTTTCATATTCTTCAAATGTAATAAAGATTTCACTCCATAACTGCCCAAGTTTTTCTATTTTTCTATCCATTTGGCTTCCATGAATTTATTTATTTTTTGTTTAACGTGATAAAGATTTCACTCCATAACTTCCCAAGTTTTTCTATTTTTCTATCCATTTGGCTTCCACAAATTTATTTATTTACACAATTTATGAATTTTGTTTACATGGAATTTGAATCTTAATTGTTTACGAGAATTTGAATCTTTTAGCCCTTGCTGTGAGTGTAGAATGCCTCTTGGCATAATAAATTGAATTTTAAAAAATTATGTAAGCATCTAGTAATACACAATGTCTGCATACCCAAGGTCAAATAATCTATCAAATGTTCTAGGAACAATCTATTGCATGCCATGGTAGTGGAGGATAATGAAAATGATAGTTACAATTGCAATGCCCACCCATGTGCAACTTCTACCTTGTCCTATTATTTTGTATGATTAGATTAAAGAATATATTGAATTTATTAATATATGATGTAATTGCAAGATGGATGTGTGTCTTTCTAGATTATACATCATCATTGGTCATTATATGTTGCTTCGACTATGATCTCCATTGTTGGATTTGATGCCTTATCTTGAGTGTGTAGGGTAAGTGCAAAAAGATGGGGGGGCAAAAAGGGGTCTTAAGTGGCCACTTTTTTTCTGCAATCAGGAAATGCTAGCCTTGGATGACAAATTGAGCATAGTTACACTCAAAATTTGGAGATGTAAACAAAACAATGTTCGTAGTGCTCTGAGTCTACTTTCTAAACTACTATTTTTTTAAAAAATGGTAATGATTGAGGGGTTCAAAAGAGGGAGCCAAAGAAATTGGTGTTATTTCTGTCAAAAAAATATAACATAGCATGTTTTGTGGCTCCCTCAAAGGTCAACTATTTTTTGGTATTTTTAAAATCACTTTAGTGAGCAATTAGCTAATAACATTTAGTTTATGCCTAATTTTTTTGATAATTTTTTGATGAATATTTGATTTTTTACTAATTTTCAAAGTGGGCACATCCTAAAAAATAGAATTTTGGCTGTGCTACCCCTATAAATTTTGAAAACTAATTGAAAATCATTTTTTTAATATGTGTAGAATGGAGTGTAGTTTCTAAATATGTAATTGTTTTGAAATTTCAATGAATGGTTGATTTACAATGAAAAAAAGACCAAATAGTGGTTTTTGCCCAAAAACAGACACACAAACAAAAGAAATTAAAGATGAAAGGCTTAACATTGTCAAAATGTGAAAAACATTACATCATTAAATAGCTAAGAGAAGGCCTATAGTTACCCAGGTGTTTGATTTGTTCGACCTTGAAACACGTGCAAATTTGAGGGTTAACACGAATGAAATTATGTGAAATCTTGTAGAATATGCAAAAACACGTCTTTGGACGTTGGGAAGGCACTCCAAGCCTTTGGGTTGGAAATCCAAAGAAAATCCCAAGCCTAAGTCTTGGGAATACCAAAACAAAACATAACGTAAGCGTGTTATAACGCGCTCACGCTATGTTCTATTTTGCATTTTTTTCCTTTTTTCGCAAAAGTTTGCTCAATGTTTGTCATGTTTGACATAACGCGAGTGCGTTATAATGCGCTCGCGTTATGTCCCCCTTGGATTTTTTTATGTTCAAGGTTATTAATCATGTATGTATGTATCTATGTATGCCTATATGTATGTATGTATGTATGTATGTATAGTGTCGAAGGTAGAGGAGGGTAGAGATGGGGGTGAGGAAGATAGGGGAGGAGAGGGGTGTATAAGGGTTGTGGGTTTAAGGTCAAGATGGATTAGGGTTTAGGGTTGAGGGATTAAGGTTTAAGGTTGAGGGTTGAGGGTTGAGGGTTTAGGGATAAGGGATTAGAGTTTAGGACCTTGAGGGATTAGGGTTTAGGGTTGAGGCTTTAGGGATAGCGTTTAGGGTTGAGGGTCGAGGGCTTAGAGTTAAGGTAGAGTCTTAAGGGTAGATGGATTAGGGATAGGGTTTAGGGTTGAGGGATTAGGGTTTAAGGTATAGTGTTGAGGGTTGAGGGTTTAGGGATAGGGTTTAGGATTTAAGGTTTAAGTGTTGAGGGTTGAGGATTTAGGGATAGAGTTTATGGTTTAGGGATAAGGGATTAGGGTTTAGGGTTTAGGGATTAGGGTACCATAAATTATAATTAGGGATTAAGGTTTATGGTTTAGGGATTAGGCTTTAGGGTTAAGGGATTAGGGTTTAGGGTTTAGGGATGTACAATTAAGGGGTACCATAAAAAAACTAGAATTTAGGCAGGGTTGGGAAAATTTTATGAATCATCATGGGCTGGAAATTGGAGATTTTGTTGTGTTAAGTATATATCCAACTCATAATTTAAGGTTAAGATATTTCAAAGAACATGGTGTGTGAAAAACATCAATGCTCTTTGGCTTATGAATACCAACATTGATACAGATAAAAGATGTCCTTCTTCTAATAGAGTATGCAGTTCAAGTCAACCAATGGGTAGCAATTTGTTGAATGAGTTGGTTTAATGGTCATGGATTCTTCTTCAAAGTTATGCTTGGAGACTTTACACAAAAACTGGTAACTCTATACATTATTTTTCATTCTTTTATTTCCTGTACACTGTTAAGAACTTGTAAAATCTAATTGTGTAATGTGTTTATGGAAACACATTCCTCCTACATTTGTTTCATAGTTTATAGACAACATAGATGAACATATGGTGTTGCAAGGCCCAAGTTGGCCAAAGTGGGATGTGCAATTAGGGGGTACCATAAATAGACTTGAATTTAAGTAGGGTTGGGAAAATTTTGTGAATCATCATGGGCTGAAGATTAGAGATTTTGTTGTGTTCAAGTACATATCCAAGTCATATTTTAAGGTTAAGATATTTCAAAGAATAGGGTGTGTGAAAAATATCAATGCTCTTTAGCTTATGAATACCAACATTGATATAGATAAAAGATGCCCTTCTTCTAACAGAGGATGCAGTTCAAGTCAACTCATCATGGCCTGAATATTGGACATTTTGTTACATGTTCAAGTACATATCCAAGTCATATTTTAAGGTTAAGATATTTCAAAGAACATGGTGTGTGAAAAACATCAATGCTCTTCAGCTTATGAATACCAACATTGATACAGATAAAAGATGCCCTTCTTCTAATAGAGGATGCAGTTCAAGTCAACCAATGGGCAGCAAGTTGCTGATTGAATTGGTTTCATGGGCGTGCATGCCTCCTTCTTCAAAGTTATGCTTGGAGACTTTACACAAAAAATGGTAACTCTATACATTATTTTTCTTTCTTTTATTTCCTTTACATTGTTAAGAACTTGTAAAATCTAATTGTTTTGTGTTTATGGTAGCACATTCCTCTAGCATTTGTTTCATAGTTTATAGACAACATAGATGAACATATGGTGTTGCAAGGCCCAGGTGGGCAGGAGTTGGAAGTGCAATTAGGGGGTACCATAAACAAATTGGAATTTAGACAGGGTTGGGAAAAGTTTGTGAATCATCATGGGCTGGAGATTGGAGATTTTGTTGTGTTCAAGTACATATCCAAGTCATATTTTAAGGTTACGATATTTCAAAGAATAGGGTGTGAGAAAAACATCAATGCTCTTCAGCTTATGAATACCAACAGTGATACAGATAAATGATTCCCTTCTTCTAACATAGGATGTAGTTCAAGTCAACTCATCATGGGCTGGAGATTGGAGATTTTGTTACATGTTCAAGTACATATCCAAGTCATATTTTAAGGTTAAGATATTTCAAAGAATAGGGTGTGTGAAAAATATCAATGCTCTTTAGCTTATGAATACCAACATTGATACAGATAAAAGATGCCCTTCTTCTAACAAAAGATGCATTTCAAGTCAACTCATCATGGGCTAGAGATTGGAGATTTTGTTACATGTTCAAGTACATATCCAAGTCATATTTTAAGGTTAAGATATTTCAAAGAACAAGGTGTGTGAAAAACATCAATGCTCTTTAGCTTATGAATACCAGTTCATTGATACAGATAAAATATGCCCTTCTTCTAATAGAGGATGTAGTTCAAGTCAACTCATCATGGGCTAGAGATTGGAGATTTTGTTACATGTTCAAGTACATGTCCAAGTCATATTTTAAGGTTAAGATATTTCAAAGAATAGGGTGTGTGAAAAACATCAATGGTCTTTAGCTTATGAATACCAACATTGATACAGATAAAAGATACCCTTCTTCTAACAGAGGATGTAGTTCAAGTCAACTCATCATGGGCTGGAGATTGGAGATTTTGTTACAAATGCAAGTACATCTCCTAGTCATATTTTAAGGTAAAGATATTTCAAAGAACAGGGTGTGTGAAAAACATCAATGCTCTTCATGTTATGAATACCAACATTGATACAGATAAAAAATGCCCTTCTTCTAACAGCGGATGGAGTTCAAGTCAACTCATCATGGGATGGAGATTGGAGATTTTGTTACATGTTCAAGTACATATCCAAGTCATTATTTAAGGTTAAGATATTTCAATGAACAGGGTGTGTGAAAAACATCAATGCTCTTCAGCTTATGAATACCAACATTGATACAGATAAAAGATGCCCTTCTTCTAACAAAGGATGCAGTTCAAGTCAACCAATGGGCAGCAAGTTGTTGATTGAATTGGTTTAATGGGCATGCCTCCTTCAAAGTTATGCTTGGAGACTTTACACAAAAACTGGTAACTCTATACATAATTTTTCATTCTTTTATTTCCTTTACACTGTTAAGAACTTGTAAAATCTAATTGTGTAATGTGTTTATGGCAGCGCATTCCTCCTACATTTGTTTCACAATTTATAGACATCACAGATGAACATATGGTGTTGCAAGGCCCAAGTGGGTAGGAGTGGGATGTACAATTAGGGGGTACCATAAATAAACTAGAATTTAGGCAGGGTTGGGAAAATTTTGTGAATCATCATGGGCTGGAGATTGGATATTTCGTTGTGTTCAAGTACATATCCAAGTCATATTTTAAGGTTAATATATTTGAAAGAATAAGGTGTGTGAAAAGTATCAATGCTCTTCAACTTATGAATACCAACATTGATACAGATAAAAAATGCCCTTTTTCTAACAGAGGATGCAGTTCAAGTCAACCAATGGGCAACAAGTTGCTGATCGAATTGGTTTCTGATGGAGAAAACAATGATGTTGTTGAAGCAATGGATGAAAAATCAAAATTGTAATTCTAATTTAATTTATTTCAACTTTCAAAGTGGGCATTTGAATTGTAGCTTTACCTGGAGGATTGGTATAACAAAAACTTAATTATGTTATAGGCCTTTCTTTGAAGAACCCTGGACATTATGGACCCTATCATCTAGAAAAGCACATGACAGTGAACTCTACCCCACCTTTCAAATAAGATATTTACCTTTTTATTCAATGAAAATGAAGTCACTGAATGTAAACGACCATGCATACTAGTAAGATCAAATTCTCTGCCTTCTATTCTTATTCTTCTTACTTTATTAAGAGAAGAGTGTAAAAAAGAATGGATAAATAATTGTAAGCTAACATATGGCAAAGTAGTTTTGTTATTACATTTTTCTGAGGGATCTCTAATAGTCTAATATAATGCAGTCTTCTATAATATAAACATTTGTATTTGTGTGAATGCTAAGCTTTAATAGTAGAGTATTAAATCAATGTAATCAGCTATTTATTGGGTTAAAATAACTTAGTTTTTGTAATGGTTTGGGAACACAGGAGTTACCAAAAATAGGTTAATGTCCTCTACAATTACCAAGAGAAAAAAGTTTAGTAGTTCTTGTGGATAGAGCCAGTAGTTCTTGTAGTTCTTGTGGATAGAGCTATTTCTTATGTATTCATGTGTTGTCATCTCTATAGCTTCACATGAGCAATGGATTTCCACTTTTTCTGCCAGGTTAAGGTATCTCTTGATATGCTATGCTTATCAATTACACATTTAGGTATTCTCTATTTGATGACCAAGGTTTGGCATAAGAATGTATGGAAACTTTGATAGAACATTTTCTTTGTGACTGTATTTAAACATTGCCTTCTAGAATAGCACTTCCTATAGCTTATGATGACTGCATTTGTAATTCTACACTTTAAAAATGAAATAGAAAGGGTTGAGATGTATGTTGTTCCTATTTAGTATCTCCTATAGCTATCTATCTTCATGAGGCACTGTATAATGTTAAGAGATGCATCATCTCTTCTCACATAATCTCAGCCAAAAATTCATGATCAGCTACTTCCTGTAGCTGTATTTGTGACCATGGCATTTTCATGTTATGACTGCAGATTGGATTTTCATGGCTATTCAAATGAATTCAATAACACCTTTGTGGTTGTTTGATGCATTCAATAGAAACTTACATTTTATGCACAACAAACAGTGATAAATACCTATTCCTTATTGCTGCTCCATGGTGCTTCTTTGTATGTACCTGAATGAGTTATTTAATTACCATGCATATAATAGTCACTTTTCAACAACATCTTATGATATCATGAGCCTATTGCCCATTTGTGGTTCTCACGTCACACTTGAATTGATAATCATGAATGGACAATGGGCTTGAAGCTCATATACTCACTTGATGTGACACTCCTTCAATTGAATATGTTCTATTTGAGCACTATGAATATGAATTATTATCAACCCATTCTCCTTTGGGATCTGGAGGGGTAGCATGTTGGGCTCAGCCCTTGTGGGAGCCCACTTTACACCACATGCTGAAGTAATCTTAAAAAACAACAACATGATTTCACCTATACTTGCACATGAAACAAATATGTTAGATAAAACAATAAAGCTTAATGATTGTTTCTTTCTTAGGCTCCCTTTGATGTTTGTTGTCTGATGTCTGATATAGTACATGATAGGCAATACATTATGTTTCTACTGATAGGCACACATGGAACCATATCCAAAGATCTAACATAATTTTTTCCAATCCTAAAGATTTTCTCAGGGATCGGGGGCGAGGAGGAGCCAGCTGCAATGAAGATCAAACCAAGACCCCAAAATAAGCAATGATGGATATGTTCTTCTCTTCTTATCTTAAGTTGCATAGTGTATTCTCTATGTTTGTACTTGGTTCAGCTATTCCCACGGCTTGTGTGGGACATTTGATCTATCATGTTTTCATTCAATGCAATGTTTATTTCTTTTATGTATCTCATTTGTAAAGTGAATAATAATTGTAGTGAAATGAAATAATTTATCTCTCAAGCAACCTTCTGCAAATGAATGATGATCTAAAAATTCTTTTCCTCTATTGAACAACTGAACTGCAAAATAACTGAATATCTCAAACACTCCAACTATGCAAACAAGAAATCAGGCAAATGTTAAAAAACTTTCTCATCTAAAATGAATTGAATGTACTCTAGCTCTACCAATTTGGGCTGTAGAGAAAATTGGTAGCAATTATTCTTAAGTCATATTAGTGTTTTCTCTAACTTGTAAATATAAAAGAAAGTTCTCACATGTAATTCATTAATCCATTTCATTAATTGCATCCAATATTGTGCAAATTATTTCTCTTTTCTTTTTTCTCTTGTGGAAGGTAAATCTTAGATTTTGTAGGTGATCCTAGTGTTTTGAGTTAATTATCAACTTCAACATGGTATCAGAGCCATTTTGTAAGCCCCTTCTATGTAAAACAGAGTATTCCATTAGATTTAGAGTAGTTGAAAGAGTCAGATTAGCCTTTTATTTAGCCAGATTTGAGCTTTGTAGGCTAGATCTACAATGGTTTTAGCAGGTGCATTTTTTGGGATTCGAAGGAAAGATAATTTTCAGAGTGTTTTGGGCCCAAAAGGACCTCACCATCGCGCTCAGAAGGCCCAAAAACCTTAAGATTGATTGTCAAATCATCAAAATCGGCTTCAGGCTCATTTGGGGCAAATTTTTTTTGCCAGGGAAGTCGTACGACCTCCCTAGCATGTAGTACGAGGTATTTTAAAAAAACATATTTTTTCCTTTTTATTTTTCAAAATGCATGTTTTATATTGTAAATTTTTTTTCAAAAAAAAAACTCTTCAAAAAAATTGTAAAGTTGAAGATTTTAATTTTTTTTTTGAAAAGAGATAAAAGGGCTTTGGGTACCTATGTAGGGTACCTGTGCAGGGTACTGTGTAGGCCCCGTACCCTATTATAGGGTACTTCTTGCACCCTAGGGTCCCATACCCTAGGGATGCGGTACTTTTTGGGGCTGTGAACACCCATTAAATGAGGTCGTGGGGTGGCTTATGCCCCCCCACCCTCATTATTTCTTTTTAAATCTTTTTCACTTTTCATGCACCTATATATATATTTTAAATTTTTTAATATAAAAAAATTACCATCTACAAAAGTACTACTGCGCCAACCTTTATTTTAGCTCTGTTCAACCCCTACACCAGGTCGCCATAGGACCAGGAGCCAATTTTTAAGGGGCCAGAATTTTACTTTTTTGCCCTATAGAGGTGCTGATTTTCTTTTTGCCATAACTTGGGCAAATGGAGTCAGAATTTTGCAAACAAATAGGTGTCCAAAAGCTAATTCTAAGAAAAATCTATTGATGGTAGTATTTTTTCCATATTTTTCTGTTGGTACAATTTATTTCTGTTTGAAGTCTAGATACTCTTTTTGGCCTCTGAGCTCATATCTTTTTGCCACGGTCTCCAATTTTTATGATTCTTGTGGTGTTGGAAAACTATTGAGGAGATCTACATAGCCATCCATGTAATTTTACTAGATTCAGTCCCATGTATTATTTATTGATTTTTTTAATTTTATGGCTTTTGATTGATATTCTAGACATTTTGGCACCTAGAAAAGTTTTGTTTGGGCCTCATTTATCAATATTAATACATATTCAGATTATTGATCTTTGATCTGATTTATTTGAGGAGATATCATGGGTTTTGCTATTCACACTTCTATGGTAACATTGGGTAAGGATAATTATGAGTCTTGGCAAAAGGGAATCTTGACACATCTCAGGTGGCTTAATCTTTTGCCTTATCTTTATGGACTCATACCTGAACCAGATACACCTGGAAGAAAATCTACATGGGAAAATTATATTGATCATATTGTAGGATTGATTGGTTCTAGTGTTGATTATGACACTATGTGTTTTATCTCACATATTGAGTGCCCACGTGCTCTTTGGACTAGTATTTGGGAGATCTATGGAGACCCACATATTTCTCCATTCCCAGATGATCTTGCTATGGATTGCCACATACCCCTTGATGATGCAGATTGAATACCTTTTGATCATGATACAATTGTGGAGCTTACATATTTGATAGGTCTTACTAGTTTAGATGACACAGAGACTTCACTTACTTCTCCTTCTCCTCTTATTGAGATCACATCTTTATTCCCTGATGCTACATTAGATTCCTTGTAGTAGGACATTATTAGTCTTCTAGAGATAGCTCATTGAGACACATATCTACCAAATATATCATTGTTGTTTGTAGAGTCCCATCTTGCAGATTTGGAGGACCACATTAAGGACATTTGTCTTCTCTTTGATGATAGCTTTGATGGAGTTGCATCACCATCATATTCTTCAGAGATTGTTCTTCATCCTCCTATTCAGTCACAATTTTGTAGTGGATTGGAGACATTTCAGCAGTTTTCAAGAGCATCATTATTGTCTTTGGATCATGTGCAAAGTTTAGAGACATTTATATTCCTATCCAGAATGGGAAGACATTATGCACACATTTGCAGTTCTATTTCTTCCCAAGGGGAGGAATGTTATTCAATGTTCATGGGTCTTCATCTTTATTATGTGTCGAGCATCTTCCAACACTGTAGGAGTCATCTTGAGGAGTGGTTACATGGTCTCTCTTCTCATCTCTATTTTAGGAGGTAGCATTTCCTCATATGGGGTTTCATCCTTCTCATTTCTGGGGGCTCATCAGACCTTCTTTCTTCTTCCTCTCTTATGGGGGGCATTCATTATTGTACTTTTGTGAGGGATTCAGTTCTTGGGGGGTCTTAGTGTTAGTCCTTCTTCCATCACATGTTTATGTACTTGTATTTTCTCTCTTTTGGAGAGGAGTTTTCTCCCACTGTGTTTTTCTCCTTTCTCCCCACTTTATGAGAGATTCTTGGTGTTCATGGGTACCTAACATGGCCTTGTAGCCGGGACCTATTCTTGCATTAGTTGCATGTTTTTCATTTCTCTCTAAGTTGCATTTAAGGGGGGTGTTGGTGTAATTAAATATTTAATTACACTTTATTATGTTTACTTAAAGCTAATTTTAGTCTTAGGTTATTCTTAAGTCATATTAGGGTTTTCTCTAACTTGCAAATATAAAAGCAAGTTCTCACATGTAATTCGTTAATCCTCTTCATTAATTGCATCCAATATTGTGCAAATTATTTCTCTTTTCTTTTTTCTCTTGTGGAAGGTAAATCTTAGGTTTTATAGGTGATCTTGGTATTTTGAGTTAATTATCAACTTCAACAGGAAGCGCCTTAGATGAGGCAAATAAAAACTTGGTATCTAGCAACTATGAAGGGGGGAATGGAGGTAGATTTGAGGTGCCTAAGTTAGGTGCGGAATAGAAGATAAAAAAAATTGTGATGAGGTATCATATTGGAGAGGAAGAGCACTTGAAGCGGGTAGAAGGAATGCTAGTTTGAAGGATGCAAACATAGGAAAGGAATAATGGTTTGAGTGGCAGATTAGAAGAATAAGATCACAATAAATTGTTGCAAGTAAAGACAGAAGAGAGAAGGTATATGAGAGGCCAAGTTTGTTTTGCATGTTGCAGATTTTGTTAATCTAATATCGATGTAAGTGAATTGTGTTATCAATAAAATATTGTGGGTATTTAATTTTTGTGGATGAAAGTGAGTTTGTGTGTGTGAGTAGAGAGTCTCTGCAACATTTTAAATGAGTTTAAGTTCATGATATAGATTTGTGGGTTTGTAAGTATGTGAGAGGGATGGTCTATATCATGCCTTCTTGACTGATTTTAATTAGTGTTTATACATCTAGTTGATATGTGCAAAGATTTAATAGTTCCTTTAAAATAGTAATATATGTAGCTACCAATAATTAGAAAAGAAAAAAGTAATTATTAAATTAAGTTAAATGTTGTAAGAATGTTTCTTATTGTGGAAATTTTTTTTTATTTAAGTATTATGTGTGTTGAAAATAGATTAATTCTCTATAAGTTAGAAATTATATCATTTAGATATTTGTTTAAATGTTTTGTAAAAAGAAAAGGCTTTTAAGTTATTTTAGTTTTAGGTTTATATGGAAAAAAGAGGTGGTATTTTTCATTCATTATGTTATGGGTGAGAAGTGAGAAAAAATAGAAGAAAGTAGACATTTTCCAAAACCCTTTCTTGAAAAGTTGGAATTGCTATTGCTTGGAGTGAATTGGAGTTCTATGGAGGCGAAAAGGATTAGATTGGATTTGCAAATAGATTATTGAGGTAACTGTTACTTTGTTTGTTATAAGATTTGAATTTTTATTTAAGATTTTTAAGTTGTAGGAAATTAATTTTGAAAAATAAAAATTTTCAGCTAAACCCTACAAAATTTTATAAAATTGTGTTGGAAAAATGTGTTGTTGCATAGATTTAGGCCAAGTGGTTATATGGTACATGTTGGGTTGAAATATTAACTTTCTTTTATAATGCTTCTATATGTTTTTAAAGACCTTTTTACATGACTCTACAAGAACCTTATAGACATTACCTTTATTATATGTTGTTTCACATATACTTCTCAGAGACTTTGAACCTATGCTGATAAATAGATTATGGTGATTATATTATCAAGTGGTTGTTTTAAATTATTGATATGCATGTAATATAGATAGGATTTCATAAGTTTAATATGAAAGGTTATTTTGTGTATATATGTTGGAATAATTGACCTTGTGCAACAAAGACATAGCATCCGAGAAGGAGTAATTGTAGCAGAGTACATAATAGGGGAATTGATTAAAGTGCAGTCCAAGTGTCAGAAGTGAAGACCGATGGGGATGAACATGGTCATCATGGAAGAATAAGTGCAAGGAAGAAGAAGACTTGTTCCAGAAGTCTAACCGCAACATATGTGTTTTCAATCATGAGTCGTTGTATGGGATTTCTGTTCGAATATGACTATGTTTCCTTTGTTCTAGATAATTAATAAGTTGGTCTCAAAACTATATCCTGATATCTAGGGATAAATTGATGATCACAGTTAGTTAGAAGATAGCATACAACTCTCCCACTTTTGTATAAGTTAGGGGATCAGTTTGTTGATTTGTTAGCTATTATTTTTACTTTCTATCTACATAGCCATTACTCTATTTTTACAGTTATCTATTATTCTAGACATGTCTTTATTTTGAATAAAATCTGAAGAAGATTTTGTCTTTGATATGAATTGAATTCAACTGCATGTCATGGGAAATGTGTGAAGATCTGAAGTAGATTTAGTTTCCAGAAGAAGAGAGATAGTTCCCTGAGCTAGCCACTCAAGGTACTAATCCTCATTTCATACATTTATTTATTTATTTATGCATTTCTAGTTAGACTATTTCATGTTAACTTATACATTGCATTGTGAAGTAAGTAAGAAATCGTGATTGTTATTTCTAATAGTTGTGATTCACGAATAGAACACATCATTGAAGTCCTCCATAGGTTAGTGTTAAGTCTTTTCTCATTCTGTGTATTTGAAGTTAATTCTGTAATTCTGTGTTGAATATAGCTATCTTCAGCTTATGCCGGGGGTACCTGTAGCAACTAGGTTTTTAACTATTTTTGTTGTTCTTTCATTTCTATGAACTCCAGTCAATTAAGTTGATTAGAATAAGTTTCTATGAGATAGTTTAGGATACAAATGAGTCTTGAAGGCATATATAGTGCGAGCATCATCATAAGCTTACGCTGCTTGGTCAATAATTCAATGTAGGAATGTAATGATAGAGTGGACTGTTTAGTTAGGTTTAACCCTAAATTTAGTTTAAGTCTACAACGCATTAGTTTTCCTCTACAATACACTTAAGGCTAGTTATAGAAAAGCGGTTATGTGGTTATGTTCAAGTCAATGGAGCACAAGAACATGAAATATTCAAAGAGATTATTATTGTTTAATAGATAGGAATAAAATATTATTACTTTTTACACTATGATTTTTAGATTTATGTTTGGTTCTTGCTTGAGGTTAATTTATGTAATATGTTGAAAATAATTTATAGCTTACTATTTAAAATATTTATTTATTTATTTTCAGTATGTAAGAAAATTATAGTTAATTTGTTTTGGATAGGTGTAAGATATTCACAAATACATGTATGATTGTCGAATACTCTCGAATACTCTAAATAGAAATATGTTTATATATTGATTTTCTTTTAAACATAGAACAAATTAGAATGAATTATAATAAATTGAATTGTAAAAAATTATATAAGCATCTATTAATACAAAATGCCTGCATATCCAAGGTCAAATGATCTATCAAATGTTTTAGGAACAATCTATTGCACTCCATGGTAGTGGAGGATAATGAAAATGATAGTTACAAGTGTAATGCCCACCCATGTGCAACTGCTACCTTGTCCTATTGTTTTGTATGACTAGATTAAATAATATATTTAATTTATTATTATATGATGTAATTGCTAGGTGGATATGTGTCTTTCTATATTATACATCCAAAATATATGTTGCTTCGACTATGATCTCCATTATTGGATTTGATTCCTTATCTTGAGTGTGCAGATATATTTATATAGGTGTTTGATCAATGGTTCGCATGTGGAGAGCGTTGACATGGATTTCACTTAATCCTTATGATGTTGAAACCTATGAAATCATATCTGAGTCGACTACAATTCTAGATCCCCTATGTCAAACCCATGAATATGTCTTTTTGACTAATTTTAATTAGTGTTTATGCATCTACTTGATATGTTTAAAGATTTAATAGTTCCTTTAAAATATAAATATATACAGCTATCAATTATTAGAAAAGAAAAAAGTGATTATTAAATTAAGTTAAATGTTGTAAAAATGTTTCTTATTGTGGAAATTTTTTTTTATTTAATTATTATGTGTGTAAAAAATAGACTAATTCTCTATAAGTTAGAAATTATATCGTTTAGATATTTGTTTTAAGTGTTTTGTAAAAAGAAAAGGCTTTTAAGTTATTTTAGTTTTAGGTTTATATGGAAAAAAGAGGTGGTATTTTTCATTCATTATGTTATGGGTGAGAAGTGAGAAAAAAATAGAAGAAAGTAGACATTTTTCTAAAGCCTTGCTTGAAAAGTTGGAATTTCTATTGCTTGGAGTGAATTGGATTTCTATGGAGGGGAAAAGGATCAGATTGGATTTGCAAATAGATTATTGAGGTAATTGTTACTTTGTTTGTTATAAGATTTGAATTTTTATTTAAGATTTTTAAGTTGTAGGAAATTCATTTTGAAAAATAAAAATTTTCAGCTAAACTCTACAAAATTTTACAAAATTGTGTTGGAAAAATGTGTTGTTGGGTAGATTTAGGCCAAGTGGTTATGTGGTACTTAAAGCTAGTTATGGAAAAGCAGTTATGTGGTTATGTTCAAGTCAACGGAGTACAAGAAAATGAAATATTCAAAGAGATTATTATTGTTTAATAGATAGGAATAAAATATTATTATTTGTTACACTATGATTGATTTTTAGATTTAGGCTTAGTTCTTGCTTTAGGTTAATTTATGTAATATGTTGAAAATAATTAATAGCTTACTATTAAAAATAATTGTTTATTTATTTATTTATTTATAGTATGTAAGAAAGTTATAGTTAATTTGTTTTGGATAGGTGTAAGATATTCACAAATATATGTATGATTATCGAATACTCTTGAATACTCTAAATAGAAATATGTTTATATATTGATTTTCTTTTAAACATAGAAGAAATTGGAATGAATTATAACTAGTATATTTATATTTATAAAAATATATCTACAATACGCCGAGAGATATCTTCCAATTTGTTGGCATTTATAAATTACTTGCAGTTAGAATATTTGATATGCTCACATGAGTTAATTTAAAGAGATTGTGCTGCAAGACTTTTCATATTCTTCAAACGTAATAAAGATTTCATTCCATAATTGCCCAAGTTTTTCTCTTTTTCTATCCATTTGGCTTCCACGAATTTATTTATTTTTTGTTTAACGTGATAAAGATTTCACTCCATAACTACCCAAGTTTTTCTATTTTACTCTCCATTTGGCTTCCACGAATTTATTTATTTACACAATTTATGAATTTTGTTTACATGGAATTTGAATCTTAATTGTTTATGGGAATCTGAATCTTTCAGCCCTTGCTATGAGTGTAGAACGCCTCTCGACATAATAAATTGAATTGTAAAAAATTATGTAATCATGTATTAATACAAAATGTTTGCATACCCAAGGTCAAATAATCTATCAAATGTTCTAGGAACAATCTATTGCACACCATGGTAGTGGATGATAATGAAAATGATAGTTACAAGTGCAATGCCCACCCATGTGCAACTCCTACCTTGTCCTATTATTTTTTATGATTATATTAAAGAATATATTGAATTTATTAATATATGATGTAATTGCAAGATGGGTGTGTGTCTTTCTAGATTATACATCCTCATTGGTCATTATATGTTGCTTTGACTATGATCTCCATTGTTGGATTTGATGCCTTATCTTGAGTGTGTAGGGTAACTGCAAAAAGATGGGGGGCCAAAAAGGGGTCTTAGGTGGCCACTTTTTTTCTGCAATTAGGAAATGCTAGCCTTGGATGACAAATTGAGCATAGTTACACTCAAAATTTGGAGATGCAAACAAAACAATGTTTGTAGTGCTCTAAGTCTACTTTCTAAACTATTTTTTTTAAAAATGGTAAAGATTAAGGGGTTCAAAAGAGGGAGCCAAAGAAATTGGTGTTGTTTCTGTCAAAAAAATATAACAGAGCATGTTTTGTGGCTCCCTCAAAAGGTCAACTATTTTTTGGTATTTTTAAAATTGCTTCAGTGAGCAATTAGTTAACAACATGTAGTTTATGCCCAATTTTTTTGATAATTTTTTGATGAATATTTTATTTTTTACTAATTTTCAAAGTGGGCACATCCTAAAAAATAGAATTTTGGCTGTGCTACCCCTATAAATTTATAAAACTAAGTGAAAATCATTTTTTTTAATATGTGTAGAATGGAGTCTAGCTTCTAAATATGTAATTTTTTTGAAATTTCAATGAATGGTTAATTTACAATGAAAAAAAGACTAAATAGTAGTTTTTGCCCAAAAACAGACACACAAACAAAAGAAACTAAAGATGAAAGGCTTAACATTGTCAAAATGTGAAAAACATTACATCGTTAAATAGCTAAGAGAAAGCCTAACATTGCCCAAGTGTTTGATTTGTTTAACCTTGAAACACATGCAAATCTGAGGGTTAGCACATATGAACTTATGTGAAATCCTGTAGAATATGCAAAAACACATCTCTGGACATTAGGAAGGCACTCCAATCTTTTGGGTTGGAAATCCAAAGCAAATCCCAAGCCTAACGCTTGGGATTCTTGAAGAAAAACATAATGTGAGTGCATTTTTTTCTTTTTCACAAAAGTTTGCTCAATGTTTGTCATGTTTGACATAACGTGAGCACGTTATAACATGCTCGCGTTATGTCCCCCTTGGATTTTTTTATGTTCAAGGTTATTAATCATGTATGTATGTATACTTATATGTATGTATGTATGTATGTATGTATGTATCTATGTATGCCTATATGTATGTATGTATAGTGTCAAAGGTAGAGGAGGGTAGAGATGGGGGTGAGGCAGATAGGGGAGGAGAGGTGTGGATAAGGGTTGAGGGTTTAAGGTCAAGAGAGATTAGGGTTTAGGGTTGAGGAATTAAGGTTTAAGGTTGAGGGTTGAGGGTTGAGGGTTTAGGGATAGGATTTAGAGTTTAGGGATAAAGGATTAGAGTTTAGGACTTTGAGGGATTAGGGTTTAGGGTTGAGGGTTTAGGGATAGTGTTTAGGGTTGAGGGTCGAGGGATTAGATTTAAAGTAGAGTGATTAGGGATTAGGATTTGGGTTGAAAGTTTAGGGTTGAGGGATTAGGGTTTAAGGTATAGTGTTGAGGCTTGAGGGTTTAGGGATAGGGTTTAGGATTTAAGGTTTAAGTGTTGAGGGTTGAGGATTTAGGGATAGGGTTTATGGTCTAGCGATAAGGGATTAGGGTTTAGGGTTTAGAGATTAGGGTACCATAAATTATAATTAGGGATTAGGGTTTATGGTTTAGGGATTAGGGTTTAGGGTTAAGGGATTAGGATTTAGTGTTTAGGAATGTACATTTAAGGAGTACCATATATAAACTGGAATTAGGCAGGGTTGGGAAAATTTTATGAAGCATCATGGGCTGGAGATTGGAGATTTTGTTGTGTTCAAGTACATATCCAAGTCATAATTTAAGGTTAAGATATTTCAAAGAATAGGGTGTGTGAAAAACATCAATGTTCTTCAGCTTATGAATACCAAGATTGATACAGATAAAAGATGCCCTTCTTCTAACAGAGTGTGCAGTTCAAGTCAACCAATGGGCAGCAATTTGTTGAATGAGTTGGTTTAATTGGCGTGCCTCCTTCTTCAAAGTTATGCTTGGAGACATTACACAAAAATTGGTAACTCTATACATTATTTTTCATTCTTTTATTTCTTGTACACTGTTAAGAACTTGTAAAATCTAATTGTGTAATGTGTTTATGGCAACACATTCCTCCTGCATTTGTTTCACAGTTTATAGACAACACAGATGAACATATGGTGTTGCAAGGCCTAGGTGGATAGGAGTGGGATGTACAATTAGGGGGTACCATAAATAAACTAGAATTTAGGTAGGGTTGGGAAAATTTTGTGAATAATCATGGGCTAGAGATTGGAGATTTTGTTGTGTTCAAGTACATATCCAAGTCATATTCTAAGGTTAAGATATTTCAAAGAACAAGGTGTGTGAAAATATCAATGCTCTTCAGCTTATGAATACCAATATTAATATAGATAAAACATGCCCTTCTTCTAATAGAGGATGTAGTTCAAGTCAACTCATCATGGGCTGGAGATGGGATATTTTGTTACATGTTCAAGTACATATCCAAGTCATATTTTAAGGTTAAGATATTTTGAAGAACATGGTGTGTGAAAAACATCAATTCTCTTCAACTTATGAATACCAACATTGATACAGATAAAAGATGCCCTTCTTCTAATAGAGGATGCAGTTCAAGTCAACCAATGGGCAACAAGTTGCTGATTGAATTGGTTTCATGGGCGTGCACGCCTCCTTCTTCAAAGTTATGCTTGGAGAATTTAAACAAAAATTGGTAACTCTATACATTATTTTTCATTCTTTTATTTCCTTTACACTGTTAGGAACTTGTAAAATCTAATTGTGTTTAATGTGTTTATGGCAGCGCATTCCTCTAGCATTTGTTTCACAATTTATAGACAACACATACGAACATATGGTGCTGCAAGGCCCAAGTGGGCAGGAGTTGGATGTACAATTAGGGAATTCCATAAATAAATTGGAATTTAGGAAGGGTTGAGAAAAGTTTGTGAATCATCATTGACTAGAGATTGGAGATTTTGTTGTTTTCAAGTACATATCCAAGTCATATTTTAAGGTTCAGATATTTCACAGAACAGGGTGTGTGAAAAAAATCAATGCTCTTCAGCTTATGAATACCAACATTGATCTAGATAAAAGATGCCCTTATTCTAACATAGGATGCAGTTCAAGTCAACTCATCATGGGATGGAGATTGGAGATTTTGTTGCATGTTCAAGTACATATCCAAGTCATATTTTAAGGTTAAGATATTTCAAAGAATAGGGTGTGTGAAAAACATCAATGCTCTTTAGCTTATGAATACCAATGTTGATACAGATAAAAGATGCCCTTCTTCTAACAGAGGATGTTGTTCAATTCAACTCATCATGGGCTGGAGATTGAAGATTTTGTTACATGTTCAAGTATATATCCAAGTCATATTTTAAGGTTTAGATATTTCAAAGAACAGGGTGTGTGAAAAACATAAATTCTCTTTAGCTAATGAATACCAACATTGATACAGATAAAAGGTGCCCTTATTCTAACAGAGGATGTAGTTCAAGTCAACTCATCATGGACTGGAGATTGGAGATTTTGTTACATGTTCAAGTACATGTCCAAGTCATATTTTAAGGTTAAGATATTTCAAAGAATAGGGTGTGTGAAAAACATCAATGCTCTTCATCTTATGAATACCAACATTGATACAGATAAAATATGCCCTTCTTCTAACAGAGGATGTATTTCAAGTCAACTCATCATCAGTTGGAGATTGGAGATTTTGTTACATGTTTAAGTACATATCCAATTCATATTTTAAGGTTAAGATATTTCAAAGAATAGGGTGTGTGAAAAACATCAATGCTCTTCATGTTATGAATACCGACATTGGTACAGATAAAAGATGCCCTTCTTCTAACAGAGGATGTAGTTCAAGTCAACTCATCATGGGCTAGAGATTGGAGATTTTGTTACATGTTCAAGTACATATCCAAGTCATATTTTAAGGTTAATATATTTCAAAGAATAGGGTGTGTGAAAAACATCAATGCTCTTCAGTTTATGAATACCAACATTGATACAGATAAAAGATGCCCTTCTTCTAATAGAGGATGCAGTTCAAGTCAACCAGTGGGAAACAAGTTGTTGATTGAATTGGTTTAATGGGCGTGCCTCCTTCAAAGTTATGCTTGGAGACTTTACACAAAAAATGGTAACTCTATACATTATTTTTCCTTGTTTTATTTCCTTTACATTGTTAAGAACTTGTAAAATCTAATTGCTTAGTGTGTTTATGGCAACGCATTCCTCCTGCATTTGTTTCACAATTTATAGACAACACAGACAAACATATGGTGTTGCAAGGCCCAGATGGGCAGAAGTGGGATGTACAATTAGGGGGTACCATAAATAAAATAGAATTTAGGCAGGGTTGGGAAAATTTTGTGAATCATCATGGGCTAGAGATTGGAGATTTTGATGTGTTCAAGTACATATCCAAGTCATATTTTAAGGTTAAGATATTTCAAAGAATAGGGTGTGTGAAAAGTATCAATGTTCTTCAGCTTATAAATACCAACATTGATATAGATAAAAAATGTCCTTCTTCTAACAGAGGATGTAGTTCAAGTCAACCAATGGGCAGCAAGTTGCTGTTCGAATTGGTTTCTGATGAAGAAAACAATGATGTTGTTGAAACAATGGATAAAAATCAAAATTGTAACTCTAATTTAATTTATTTCAACTTTCAAAGCGGGCATTTGAATTGTAGCTTTACCTGGAGGATTGGTATAACAAAAACTTAATTATGTTATAGGCCTTTCTTTGAAGAACCCTGGACATTATGGACCCTATCATCTAGAAATGCACATGACAGTGAACTCTGCCCCACCTTTCAAATAAGATATTTACCTTTTTATTCAATGAAAATGAAGTCACTGAATGTAAACGACCATGCATACTAGTAAGATCAAATTCTTTGCCTTCTATTCTTATTGCTCTTACTTTATTAAGAGAAGAGTGTCAAAATGAATGGATAAATAATTGTAAGCTAACATAAGGCAAATCAGTTTTGTTATTACATTTTTCTGAGGGATCTCTAATAGTCTAATATAATGCAGTCTTCTATAATATGAACATCTGTATTTGTGTGAATGCTAAGCTTTAATAGTAGAGTATTAAATCAATGCAATCAACTATTTATTGGGTTAATATAACTTAGTTTTTGTAATTGTTTGGGAATGCATGAGTTACCAAAAATAGGTGAATGTGCTCTACAATTACCAAGAGAAAAACATTTATTAGTTCTTGTGGATAGAGCCAGTAAACAATGGGAGATTATTTGTCTATTTCATAACAATATACCTTCCCTAAGTGTGGGGTGGGCATATTTTGTACGCCATAATAATATCAAGGAGACGTTTGCATCTTTGAGTAGGTGGACAGCAAGAAACATAGATTTATGTTTAGAGTTCATATAGATCAAAAGATAAAATAAGGATCCTTTTGAAAGAACTTCTAGGAGGGAAAAGACAGGCCAAAGATAAAAGGAGAAAATTATATACAAGAAAAGATCTTCATGAGGATTGTAATATTTTATCTAAAACAAACAAAAATTAGTTAGTTAAAAATAGAAAATCAAGAAACAGTACTAAAATGTATAGTTACTAATATATCTATTTTTAAAAGACTGATTTATTTTTATGGCCAAAGTTGTTTATTTTATCTAGTTGATGGTTTTAATTACACCTAGGTTATACATTGGGAGCAGATGTGTGCACATTTTTATGGCCTTGATTTAAATTAAAGAAAATAGGTGGAGAGTATGCTGATCTTTAAAAAAAATCTTAATAGAAAATGTTCATTTAATGTTGACCAGGTGTTCTGATTTCAACCATTCATTGTCCACTGTGGATGTACCCCAATGCAAATCTTTTCTCATAATGATCATCCTTCTGACTTCAACTGTTAATTACTCATTATGGATGTACCATACACAAAGCTTTTCTCATAGTGTGTACACCTATTGGCATCATGAACCCCAGATGGGCTAGAAAAACATGCCATATAACATTAGTAAGACATTACAGAAAACATAGTGTGTTCAAGTACATATCCAAGTCATATTTTAAGGTTAATATATTTCAAAGAATAGGGTGGTGAAAAATATGAATGCGAGCTCTAGCTTATGAATACCAACATTGATACAAATAAAAGATGCCCTTCATCTAACAGAGTATGCAGTTCAAGTCAACCAATGGGCAACAATTTGCTAAATGAATTGGTTTCTGATGGGGAAAACAACAATGATGTTGAAGCAATGGAAGAAAATCAAAATTAGGGTTGAGGGTTGAGGGATTAGGGTTGAGGGTTGAGGGTTAAGGGATTAGCATTGAGGGTTTAGGGTTGAGGGATTAGGGTTCAAGGTTTAAGGGTTTAAGTGTATCTAGGGGTTGAGAGTTTAGGTTTTAAGGGTTTAAGGTTTGAGGGATTAGGGGTTTTAGGGTTGAGGGATTAGGGTTTAAGGTTGAAGGTTTAAGAGTTGAGGGTTGAGGATTTAGGGTTGAGGGTTAAGGGATTAGGGTTTACGGTATAGTGTCAAGGGTAGAGGATTTAGGGATAGGGTTTAGGGTTTAATGTTTAAGTTGAGGGTTGAGGCTTTAGGGATAGGGTTTAGCATTTAGAGTTTAGGGTTAAGGGATTAGGGTTTAAGATATAGTGTCAAGGGTAGAGGGTTTAGGGTTTAAGGTTTAAGGGTTGAGGGTTTAGGGATAGGGTTTAGGGTTTAAGATTTAAGAGTTGAGGGTTTAGGGATAGGGTTTACGATTTAATGTTTAAGGGTCGAGGGATGAGGCTTTAGGGATAGGGTTTAGGGTTTAGGGTTTAGGGTTGAGGGGTTAGAGTTTAGGGTTTAAGGTATAGTGTTGAGGGTTGAGGGATTAGGGTTCAAATCTTGACACTATATCTTAAACCCTAATCCCTCAACCCTAAACCCTAATCCCTCAACCCTTAAACCTTAAACCCTAAACCCTATCCCTAAACCCTCTACCCTTGACATTATACCTTAAACCCCAATCCCTAAAGCCTCAACCCTCATCCCTTAAACCTTCAACCCTAAATCCTATCCCTAAACCCTCTACCCTCGGCACTATGCCTTAAACCCTAATCCTTCAACCCTTAAACCCTCGACCCTTAAACCCTTAATCCCTTAAACCTTAAACCATAAGCTCTCAACCCCTAGATACCCTTAAACCATAAACCCTTAAACCCTATATCCTATACACTTAACCTTGGAAACTCAACCTTGAACATTATCCCTCAACCTTCAAACCTCTACCCTATACCATATACCCTTAACCCTATAGTTATGCCCTAAACCCTCAACCCTCATCCATATGCCTTATACCCTCAACCTTAAACCCTATACCCTATATCTTAGACACTCAACCTTAAACATGATCCCTCAACTATAAACTCTCAACCCTCTACCCTATACCCTCAACCATATACTTAAGCCCTAATCCATCAATCCTCAACCCTATACTTTAAACCCTGAAACCTACACCCACAAACCCTCATCCCTATACACTATAACCTCACCCTTATACCCTCAATCCATATCATAAACCCTAAGTTCCCAATATCCTAAACCCTAATATCCATACCCTACACACTTAATCTTATAAACTCAACACGCTGAATATTATCCCTCAACTATAACCCTCAACCCTCAACCCTCTGCAAAAAAGAAAAAAATGCAAAGAAAACAATAACGCACTTGCATTATAGCATGAGCGCATTATGGTTTTGTGTTACCAAGCCAAAGGCTTGGCAACACTAAGCCATAATGCGCTTGTGCTATAACGCAAGCACGTTATGGCTTTTTAAAAAGTTTGGCCACTTTTTGGCCCCCCATCTTTTTGCACCCGCCCTACAGATATATTTATATAGGTGTTTGACCAATGGTTGGTATGTGGAGAGTGTTGACATAGATTTCACTTGGAGAGTGTTGACATGGATTTCACTTAATCCTTGTGATGTTGAAACCTATGAAATCATATCCAAGTTGACTACAATTCTAGATCGCCTATGTTAAACCCATGATTATGTCAAGTCTTGACTGATTTTATTTAGTGTTTATGCATCTACTTGATATGTGAAAAGATTTAATAGTTCCTTTAAAATAGTAATATATGTATCTATCAATTATTAGAAAAGAAAAAAGTAATTATTAAATTAAGTTAAATGTTGTAAGAATGTTTCTTATTGTGGAAAATCTTTTTTTTAAAAATTATTATATGTGTTGAAAATAGATTAATTCTCTATAAGTTAGAAATTATCTCATTTAGATATTTGTTTTAAGTGAAAAGTGTTTTGCAAAAAGAAAAGGCTTGTAAGTTATTTTAGTTTTAGGTTTATATGGACAAAAGAGGTGGTATTTTTCATTCATTATGTTGTGGGTCAGAAGGGAGAAAAAAATAGAAGAAAGTAGACATTTTTCAAAACCCTTGCTTGAAAAGTTGGAATTGGAATTGCTATTGCTTGGAGTGAATTGGATTTCTATGGAGGGGAAAAGGATCATATTGGATTTGCAAATAAATTATTGAGGTAATTGTTACTTTGTTTGTTATAAGATTTGAATTTTTATTTAATATTTTTAAGTTGTAGGAAATTAATTTTGAAAAATAAAATTTTTCAGCTAAACTCTACAAAATTTTATAAAATTGTGTTGGAAAAATGTGTTGTTGGGTAGATTTAGGCCAAGAGGGTATTCTTGCAATTTTATTTTATGCATTCTTCTTAAACTATATGAAAATTATGTGAATTTTCTCTCCAAACCCCATCAAAACTTCTTGAAAATTTATGTGTTTGGAAAAAATGTGATGGTGCATGGATTTAGACTAAGAGGGTATTTTAGATTTTATCTTTTAAAAATTTAGAAAAATTAATGAAATTTTTTGGAGGGTAGCTTCAAGATCCTTCAATGGTTGAACCTAGATATTCTTGAAAATTATTTATTTTTATTTCTTGGAATTTGGAATTATTAAAGGATTGTATTTTGCGGAATCATGTATTCTCCCACAAAAATTAATTTATGTGTGCATTAGAAAGTGTGTTTTCTTGGAAAACTAAACCTTACCCATCCTTGGGCTCCTCAAAGAAAAGTTGACCTTTTTATAGGATTTATGTTAGAATTGTATATTTCTACCCTTGTGGAAATGAGTGTTACAGGTTCTGACCTCATTTCTCCATGTCTTGACCTTTTTTTGGCAAATTTAATAATTTTGGTCAAATTTGACTTTTGGACTTAGGAATGGGTTCCTAGACTTCTTTTAGGCTACTAGTAGAAGGCTATTATTTTATCCTAATTGTAGTATGTGATGAGCCCCAGAATTGTCCCTATTTTATGCTCTTTATTTCCTTTTTATCTTACATTTTATACTAGATTGAACTCTTTAAGTGGCCTCTTGACTATATATTCCTATAAAGCACAATGTTTAACATCTTTAGTGTTTATGAATGATTGTGTATTTAAAATTAGTTGTTTTGAAGGTAACATAACATCTTCTATCTTAGTGTGATTTTTGATATTCTCTTAAGTTTGTTTAAGTGTAGTGTAATTACTTCAATAGTATTCAGTGCCAGCCTATAGCCACTGGAGTTCACTTTTTGCATCCAAGGCCATGGGATACCTACAACCATGCTGTTGATAACTGAGAGGGGGGGGTGAATCAGTTATCCTAATTGTTTCCTTTATTGAACTTTCCTTTTAATTGATGCAGCATAAAATCAAACATAAAACATTAACCATAAAACAAGAAACACATGACACAGTATTTTTGACGTGGAAACCCTGTTAAGGGAGAAAACCACGGGGTGATTAACCCAAAATTATTCTCTGTTAGAAGAATAGGAAATTACAAAGATGGCACTTGCCAATTAGGGCTCACTGCCCGAGCACACTGCTCACAAGAGGCCCACTGCCTACAAGAAGACACACTGTCTACAAAGTGATGAGAATCACAGTCTTGAACTGATTGGAAGCATCTGCATATGCTGGAGTTCAGTTCCGGTTAGGCTCAGTACACTGATCTGCTGCACTTCATCTTTCCTCTGTTCTTTATTCTGCTATCTTTCACATACCGGATCCTTTTTGCTACCTCTGCTTTTTATCTGGACTTATTCGCATATCACTCCACAACAACTACGCCTTCACAACTAAATCCATCCTCTATATATATCCGCACAAGTAATTTCATCACCTTTCTAGTCGGCATCCGGAACAGTCTAGTTTCTTATAAACTTTCATTCTGTCGGCTGAATCCTTCCTCACCAAGCAATGCGGATCAAGCATATACTTGTAGATATCATTAATCATGTCGGCCAAACATGATTCATGCCTTCACAACCTCTGTCATCAATAGTAACCCATCCGGAAAGCAGTCTGATACTCTGCCAGTCAGTTCTTCCTCTGTTTTCACTGTCTCTCAGGAATCCGGTACTCAACCATTCATATCTTTTTCCTTGTCCATCACCGGAGGCTAAATCCTTGGAATATACCACTCAAGGTAGTCCTCTTGACTTCCCCAAATCCGCACTGCACCAAGACACTTCCTCTGAGAGGTCCGGACCAATCTGTCGGACCTTGCCACATGCTCTGTTCTTCTTCACCGGACCACAACATTCTTTATTCTGACTTCCGGTAGAGACATATCATGTCTTGCGGATATGTGGGATGACCTTTGTTGCCATCAATGACAACAACCATGAATCCATATAGTGTCTCTTGCCAACAATCTCCCCCTTTGGCATTGATGGCAACACTTAGTGAAAAATGACTAAGTGTTTTCACTGTGCTCCCCCTTTGCTGATGCTCTGTCTTTATATACAATTTCCGGAACTCCCCCTTAGTTGGATTTCTCATTTTTCACTGCTCCTCACTCCCCCTTTGACATCAATGGCAAAGGGTAGGGTCCGCATATCAAAATTTTCAAAAATTTCTTATACTTAGCCGCATATTTACATACTCACATATATTGAAGAATGTCTGCAAAGGATGTCTGCAATTGGATCATTTCTGTAGCCCAACTTTGCTTCATTCTATCCAAAATTGAAATGTGACCACTTAGCAAAAATGCGAACGCTTCTGCCCGCTTGAGATTTGTCGGATCTTTTGTTTGGGCGGTGGTCTGAGCATCACTGATGGCCTCATGCATTGTTTCCAACTTAGGGATTATAATCCTTCTAAGTTCTCCCATTCGGTTGGTGATGTTCTTCCTTTCCTTCTCAAGATTTTTTATTTCATTCAAGACTGCAATGGTCTGACATTCTTGATTTATTATAGAGGAAGAGAGAGGATCAAAACTTTGAGATAAGCTTTGTAGCTTATCGTGTTCCTCTTTTATTTTCTTGTCAAATGCTGCTGTTGCCTTTGACCAGGATATGCAAAATTTGTAGATGTCACCGCCATCCTTAAGAGCATTCTCTAAGCTCTTTATTCCAATGCTTACAATCTTCCTATCTTTAGAGATTAATTCTAATATCTCTGAAAATCTTTTATCCAAAAATTCCTTCCGGACCTTTTCTTCAGCTGATTTTTCTAAAGAATCAAAATGTGTATCAACACTGCTGACTAAGGTTTTTAGATTACCGGAAGAGGAGGCTGTCGGATCTATCTGGATTGATGGCATGATCTTCACAAGTACTCCGGAAGCAGCCTCTATCAACTCACAGTCTTCCATATGAGACTTCAGGAGCTTTTCATTTGCCTTGGCATTTGCAAATGAAGCTATCTTCATTGTTTGTATCGGAGAGAGAGAGTCAAAATCAAATGGGCCTTTTAGAAGCTCCGGTTCATCAATCTCTAGAGTTTCTTTGCTCAAAAATTGTTGAACAGTTTGTGCAGTGTCTCTTGCCAGAGACAGATGTTTCTTTTCTTCTGCAGTCTTAGAACTGTCAACCTCTTTGTCTTTCACCACTGCTTCCTTCTCCTGTGATTGCTCTTCTTCTTTGGATCCGGAGACTGTAGGGGAAACCAGAGGAGAGGTGCTAGTTTGTTCATGAGCCACTTCTTCTGGAGCAGAGGGTCCCAAGTCCTCAGCTGTTTCTGTACCTAAATCCTCTACAACCGGAAGATTGAACCTTTTGAAGGCCTTCCGGAGGATCTCTTCTGTTTCTTGGGCCACTTTGTCAGTTTCGCCAAGCATGAGTTGATTCATCCTGGCTTTGCTTCTAAACTCATCTTTGTAGTCTTTGAAGATAATGTTCATGGTCTTGGGATCAATTTGAGGATATAGCTGAATAGCTATCTGCTCCCGGATCTCAAGATCTTTAGCATGAGCATTATTCTTTCTTACTTCCATTTCCTTCTCTAGGCTTTTAGGAATAAGAGATATTATTTCAATGAAAGCCTTATTATATATGTTAAGATATTTTACTGTGGCCTCCTGCAGAGTCTTTTAGTCAGCCTCACTGAAGTCATCATATGATTCAGTCATTGGTTGAAGGTTTCCATCTACCGTGACTGACTTGATTATGCTCTCTAGTGACAGAGTGGGCTTTTCAACAGTTACCTCTGCCATTTCATCCTTGTCTTGGCCTGTGGAGGGCTTACCGGATCCTTTCTTCTTCTGTTTCTTTACTTCTCTTACTCCCTCATCTGATTCTGTTTCCTCTTCATCCTTTTGGCTTCCATAAGCCCTTGTGGCTTTTGTCTTTGGTCTCTTACCGGATGCCTGAACTTCCGGTTTTGAACTTTTGGTTGTGGAAGGTGCAGGTCTCTTTGATGATCTGGTCCGGGTGGGAGTTTCAACCGGAGCACTTTCTTTGCTTTTCTCTTCTTCCTTGGCCTTCCTCCTCTTTTCCCGGCTGGCATCAAGTGCCTCCTTTGAGATACCTAGGCCTTGAGCAATGTGCTCTACTTCTTTTCTTACCTTTCTTTTAATCTCAGGTTCCCTGAGTTCTACATGTATTTTTACACTCAGCTCCTCAAAGGTTCCAAACCTTTCTGCCTTAGGATCTTTGGGCTGACTTAGCATGTGTTGAACATGCAGCTCCACTATCTGTTCATCAACTTCATACCCCATGGGCATGATCCAGACAGTCCTTGGCTCCACTGCCTCCATTAGGCACTGATCAGTGTCAACCATAAAGCACACTGAGTCCTTGTATTTCTCAATGAGAGACTGGGGAATTCTCTCTCTTGCTTGCATCATGCTCTGAAAGTTTTTGAAGTATCCCCATAGAGCTGTATTTCTCGCTTTTGCATCCCCAAGTCCATGCAAATAGTCTCTTATCTGGACTGCAACAGGTTTGTCATTCTGCCATACCCATCCACTTGTTCCGGGTAGCTCATTCATGAAGTAGAAGAATAGACATACAATCAGAGTACCATACTTAAAGGAATTCTTCTTATCCTTCTTGATTTTCTGTATATTTTCCATTAATTGGCTTAGCAGTAGTTCGCAGAGATCATACTCTGCATTCTTTCTTAGCATCTCATAGGCAGTGTATACTACAGTTCCGGATACAGAATTCTCCCTGCTGGAGTGGTAGATCTTGTATCATATTATCATTGATGCATATTTGATATCCGGATCGGAGATGTCTTCAATGGTCATTGCCCTTTTGTCAAATTTTGATCCGGTGGCCTCAGTTACAATGTTGTTCTTGATAGATTTGAGGATAGGTACTCCTCCGGAAGAGTATAGGCCAGTTACTGCTCTAATTGCCTCTTTTGTGATCTTGCAGGGTCTATCTAGCCATAGAAAGTTGTCATGCATCCTGCTCAGTACATACCGGACCCATTCATCCTCTTCAAAACAGGGGAAATGAATAAATTGCTCAAATTGTTTCTTCTGAATATCCTTATACTCTGGTTTAAGCTCAAAAGCATTGTCAATCAGCTGCTTGTGATAGAGGTCTCTTAATTTGAATTCCCCAAATTCCTCAATGTTTGCATGTATGTAAACCCTAATGTCTTCGGTGTGTAAAACTCCGTGGGGAACACTAGAGAAGGCTCCTAGTGGGTCTACCTCCAATGATTTGTAGGGATGTTTCTTGAATGAGGGGCGAGGTCTATCAGAGATCTTAACTATGTTTGGAGTAGCCATTCTTCAAAGATTTGCAGTGAGGTAATGAAAAACGGAGAATACCTTATGCGCCTTCAGTTTGCACGGAGTGGTTGGATTGATTTCTTTATGCAATAGCTTCGGCAGGAGATCCTTGGTGCTTGATGAACCTTGTTGCAGAGCTCCACTTTTCGCTTCTTCTCGAGTGCAGAATGAGCAAATGACCTTTGAGAAATCCCTTAAATTGCTCCGCGAACCCTAATATCTGTCTGCAATAAATGCTTCACCTACATCATTCCGGTTTGCCTTGTCTGGATAGTTTGGAGTATCCCGGATTGGTTCTGATCTGAGGATATCATCCGGATCTTTCAATCATGAATAAATCGAGGTAACATATTACAAGAGCATCCCAAACACTCTGTCCAATCCGCAGAACAAGATAGTGCATTTCTGGATCTTTCCGGACCTTTTTGTAATCCTCTATCATACCGGAGCATCTCCCTGAACAGGTCTTATTTGATCGATCACAGCTTCTTCATAACTCCATGTGGACCTCTGAAAACTTGACTGAAGTATCTCAAGACTCATATCTACAAACCCTTTGATCCGCATCTTGTGCCACATCCGGCACCACTTGTTTGGCTGGGGGAACAAGATTTTCTTTGAGTCTCCCCCTGAGCCTGAGCTCACTTTTTAATTTCTGGAAGAAATATCAGCACCAGAGTCTGGTGCGGATCCAACCTCTACATTCTCTGAACTTTTCTTCACCCAGATCTTTCTCATCTGATTCCTAACCTCATCCGCATTCATCTTTTGTTTACCCTTGTCTTGATTCTGATTATACACCGGACCTCTTTTGTCCTGATTCTTATTTCTGCAAACTTTAGCATTATGACCGGACCTATTGCAGATTTGGCAAATAACATTTCTTCACATATTTGACTGATATCCTCTTGATCTGCATTGATTAGCCATATGACCTACTCTATTGCATGTGAAGCATCTACCTTTGAATGATTTGTTTACTTGTATACTTCTGCATTCATGGGATTTGTGTCCATACCTTTTGCAGTTGAAGCACTGTCCGGAGAAGGATGAATTAATCTGATTCATTCTCATTCTGCACTGATTAGCTTTGTGACCAAAGTGGTTGCAGCTGTGGCAGTATCCATTGAAGGATGGATATCTTTGAGCATTTGGCTGTCTTACCGGAGGTCTTCTAGGCCTGCTTCTTGGATTTTCTGATCCAAGATTCTTCTGACCGGATCCGGAGCTTTCTCCTTTCTCATATCCCAAACCATACTTGTCATCTGTCCTCTTTTGACTTCCAAGAAGAACTTCAAGTTGAGCAGAACTTATCTTGAATTTTTCTTTATATTCATTTGCTGTTTGAAGGTCTCTTTTGAGAGAGGCAATTTGATCCTCAAGTTTTCCTTCATTATCTTTGGCATCTTCAAGATCAGATTCAAGATGTCTGATAATCCTGTCCATCTGGTGGTATTCTTCTGATTTTTCTTTAAGAGATTGTCTTAGATTGTCTTCAGCCTTTCTTTTTTCTTCAATCTCTTGAGTAAACTTTATAGTTCCTGATTCCATTTCATGTCTTAACATAATGACTTCTTTTGATAAATTTTCACATAACTTGGTTTGCTCAGTCAATTCTTCATTTGTATTGCTTTCTTCACTTTGTCTTGCCAACTGTTGAAGCAGCTCCTTTCTCTTTTTCATAGAGAGACTTAATTTGTCTTTTAATTCTCTCATGAATTCATCAGCCTGTTTGAGTCTTTCCTTTAATTCACTGACTTCAGAATTTGACTGTTCAAGATCCTCAAGAGCAGTCTTGAGTTGCTCCCTTAAACCATATGCATCCATTTGAAATCCCAGATCTTCCTCAAGCTGTTAGGCTCTATTAGGAGGAACTTGGCTCTGATACCAATTGTTGATAACTGAGAGGGGGGGGGTGAATCAGTTATCCTAATTGTTTCCTTTATTGAACTTTCCTTTTAATTGATGCAGCATAAAATCAAACATAAAACATTAACCATAAAACAAGAAACACATGACACAGTATTTTTGACGTGGAAACCCTATTAAGGGAGAAAACCACGGGGTGATTAACCCAAAATTATTCTCTGTTAGAAGAATAGGAAATTACAAAGATGGCACTTGCCAATTAGGGCTCACTGCCCGAGCACACTGCTCACAAGAGGCCCACTGCCTACAAGAAGACACACTGTCTACAAAGTGATGAGAATCACAGTCCTGAACTGATTGGAAGCATCTGCATATGCTGGAGTTCAGTTCCGGTTAGGCTCAGTACACTGATCTGCTGCACTTCATCTTTCCTCTGTTCTTTATTCTGCTATCTTTCACATACCGGATCCTTTTTGCTACCTCTGCTTTTTATCTGGACTTATTCGCATATCACTCCACAACAACTACGCCTTCACAACTAAATCCATCCTCTATATATATCCGCACAAGTAATTTCATCACCTTTCTAGTCGGCATCCGGAACAGTCTAGTTTCTTATAAACTTTCATTCTGTCGGCTGAATCCTTCCTCACCAAGCAATGCGGATCAAGCATATACTTGTAGATATCATTAATCATGTCGGCCAAACATGATTCATGCCTTCACAACCTCTGTCATCAATAGTAACCCATCCGGAAAGCAGTCTGATACTCTGCCAGTCAGTTCTTCCTCTGTTTTCACTGTCTCTCAGGAATCCGGTACTCAACCATTCATATCTTTTTCCTTGTCCATCACCGGAGGCTAAATCCTTGGAATATACCACTCAAGGTAGTCCTCTTGACTTCCCCAAATCCGCACTGCACCAAGACACTTCCTCTGAGAGGTCCGGACCAATCTGTCGGACCTTGCCACATGCTCTGTTCTTCTTCACCGGACCACAACATTCTTTATTCTGGCTTCCGGTAGAGACATATCATGTCTTGCGGATATGTGGGATGACCTTTGTTGCCATCAATGACAACAACCATGAATCCATATAGTGTCTCTTGCCAACACATGCTTCTTGTAGTTAAGGTCGTAGAACACCTGCAGCTAAGACCGAAGTAGGCTTGTAGCTATTGTTGTAGAACACCTTCAAAAGAGTAATGAGAAAGGATAAATGTCACAAAAGAAGTTGTGTGAGGATAGATGATTCAACTAATTCAATTTCATATTCCTCAACTAATTTCCTACTAGATCTCTCTTTCAGGCATATGCAAAATAAATGATGTAAAGTCATGGCAAGAAAATGCCTCTTACCTATCCAAGAACTAGTTTCCCTTTTTTTTTTGGTTTTCTAAATAAAGAATTGACTCTCCACATGTCTGGAGTAGTGGAACACTATAGTGATGATATATATCTCAAACAAAATCTAGAGGAAGATAACAAAGAGATCCAATGAAGACATTATAAGAGATTGAATAGTTTTTGTGATCAATATAGTATATTTCTATTTCTTTCCATTGCAACATATTGTTTTTGAGTAGTTCTAATTCACTTATAGTTTAGTAGAAAGGGAGAGAAGGAAGCTCAATTTTATAAAAGTAAGGGCCCACTTGTGGTGGATTGAAGTTGAATCTCTATCCCAAATAATTTTCAATTTATTCATGCTTCCAGTAGAATCTCCATTTTAGGATCTTAGTCAGCAACCATTGAATTGTATATGCATAAGTAAGATTTTAACTTGCATCTGTTAGCCTTAGTGTAAGCTTTCTTACTATATTGAGTATTTCCTTTCTTAAATAATGTATTTTATTTTCCTATACATGAGGTTAGAACCTCAACCTCCATAGAACCTAAAGTCGTACATACAGTATTGACTCCATGTCATGAAATAATGTCCCTAGGCCGACAAGTCAATGTACCACAACATGAACTAAGTGGTTGTCTGATCATTGGATAGGCTATCTATTGAGTGTAAGCCATAGCTACACTAGGTTTAATTAGGAATTGTCTAAGCTTGAAATTTTTGGCATTGTTGTCAAGGATGGTGTTAAGCCTTAAACTCTTAGGATTCTGATATAGGTGTAGACATCTACAAATGACATAACCCATCCTACCATCTCCCGACATGCTTACACTAATTTATCCCCCTTTCTGTAATTAGTTAAATAAAATTAATTTATTTAATTAATTTAACAATTCCCCATAGTCCATTGTCCATAATTGATTAAATAAATATTACAATTTATTTAATTAATTATCATATCCTTTACCACTAATCTAAATTAAATAAATAAAGTCTAGTTATTTAATTAATCAACTTAGCCCATGACTAAACCTAGGCTAATTAAATAAATATCATTTATTTAATTAGCTACCATACCCTATCTAGCCCCTAGAGCCAAATTAATTAAGTAAACCCTTAATTAATTTATGCCATTAATTAAGCCATCTCTTAATTTCCAATAGCCATATTAATTAAGTTGATCACTTAATTAATTAACTCAAACCCTAATTATCCCATCTCCCTACACTTGATTAAATAAATAACATTTTTAATTACGGGGAGTCACATGTATCTCCACCTCATATTTCCTCATTCATGCAAGAGCATTATTTAATTAATAAAACTCACACACGTCTCCACCTCACTTTTCCAAATCTATGCATTTGTCAATTCTCATCCCATTCATCCATAAAATCCATTTTTTAATACACCCTCCCCCACATAAATGAATTTTTAATTCATTCACGTGTCATTATCTTAATTAATGCAAAGCCTTCCCAAGTTTTAATTTAAAATTCCAAAATATTGTGAGCCCTCCAATATTGATGATGCAACCCTAGCCCTTGATTTCACTATGACATCCCCACCCTTAGATCTCCATTTCAAACCTCCACCATTGATAAAAAATTGTCCAAAAATCTATAAATACAAGGCCTCTCCAAGAATTTTGATAACAAGTCTTCAAGTATCAAATTTATTCCAAAATCGTACCCAGTTTTCCTCATACCATTGCAAAATCCTTGCCTCCATTTCTGCTGGTTAGAATAGAAAAATGCACATTTATTCACGTTGCGTATAGCTAGGAATTGCTTCTTGGGTGCATATTTTCCTCCACCTTATCAAGGAGAATGGCATGTTTGAATATTTGAGGTAAAATCACTTGTTTTGTGTTTTCCTTGTGTTCTTATGTCTTATCCCATTTCATCATGTTCAATAGGTTTAATTATTCTTCTAAGATTAAAATTTAACTTCCTACAGATTAGAAGTAGTTATATGAACCATAACTAGAACAAACTATATTTCACTAACATTGTGTAGAAAAGAAGGCACTTTACAATCTTAGTATAAATTGCATGACAAGCAAAAGGGACTAGTTGGGGCAATTTCTTCCAAAAGAGACTAACATCCTAGCCACTACTATTCATGATGAAGCACCTGCAACCACAACCAGCTCCCATATTAAGGAAGTTGTAACCATAATAGTGTTGGCACAAGAAACATGGACTCAAGAGAAAGACAAAGAATCAAAAGAAAATCTCTTAGAGGTTCCCCAAGAAGTAGCCACTACTTAGGATTCAAGTACTCTATTGGCCCGTAATCCATGTCTCAAAGTCCACAGACAACCTACCTTATCCCCTAAAACCTTTTTTGGAGAATCTTCATCACAAATACCCAAAACTTTCAAAGTTTCTAGACCTAAAGTAGTTAGGCACAAGATGGCTGAAGAAGCTCTTCAAAACAATACCAATGATCCCTCCACTTTTGAATTTCCCATTTCTGATGATGAGGGGGAAGCAACAATAAAAAATATTTCACCCTTTTCCCTACCAAATTTACATGGCCTAATCATTGAAGATCCTAATACCTTCTTAATTGAATTTTATTTGCTTTGTTGAAGCTATTATTACACCATAGATGCTCATTTTATAAAACTATTTCTAGCTATTCTCAAAGATGTTGCACTCAGGTGGTTCATGGGGCTATGCAATGATGCCATAACATACTAGAAGACTATAAAGGAAAAGTTCTTTCTAAAATATAAAGATTATTGCAAAAGAAGGGATATGTGAGGGGATGACATCTTCAATATGACTCAAAAGGAAGATGAGCCATTAGAGGATTATGTGGAAAGATTCTTGTTTTGCTTATAGAAATCTAAATAGAATAAACTCTCTCATGAATCATTTACACTTTATATTCTTGAGAGGAGTTAATGAAGAGTGTGTGTCAGCTCTTGACTTGATTGGAGGAGGTGACATATCCTTGTTTCCATTTGATGATATTTGTAATATCTACAAATAGTATTCGAGGTCAACTATGAAGAAAACCCACAAAAATAGAGATTTACCTTCTACAAGGTTTACTATAGGAGTTTCACGATTGGAACTTGGTAACCTCCTCAAAGATATGAAGCAAGACATTATCAATCATATGGCTACCCAATTAGACACATTACATGAAAGAAGGAAATAAGAAGAAGCAAAGGTAGCACTAGTGAAATATTATCCTCATTGGCAAAGGGCAAAGGCTGACTGTAGGTGTAAAAATTTAGCTAGTATTGCAGAGGAAAAAAAATACCAAACTTCAAAGTATTAGAGGATGAGGAAGGACAAGTAATTTATGTGGTTCAATGGTGACCATGGCCACTAAGACAAGGTCTACCTCAAGACCCTCTCACTTTCAATGTACCATTCTCTAATTCACATGCAAACTCTAGTAATTGGTTTAATGCTCCACTTAATTATATACCCCCACAACCTTGGCCTAGCCCCATGCCATAATGAAATTGGATAGACCAACTAGGACCATACCAACCACAAGCCCATAATGAATAGTGTCAGACACCACTTGCTCAATGGTCTCAATCATGGAGAAGAAATTAGCAATGGTTTAACCCAAATACTAGTTTCCAACAACAACCTTATCTTGTACAACAACAACCACCTCCATTAATTCCATACACTATTACTCCAAATCCACCTAGAGCTACACAAATACCTACTCAGCCTACACCTAACCCCAATAACAAGTTAGTTCAATTGGTTCATAATAATGAAGTAATGGTTGATACCCAACCTATACAGTTGAGGTGGGAGTGTTGTATTTTGTCATTGATGTCAAAGGGCTCAGTGTGAGGGGTCAATGGCGTAAGATATGCAAATGTATAAGATATGCTCAGGTGTTGCCACAATAATGGGTTACACTTTTTGGGACATCCTGATTTTTGTTGAAATCACATATTTTTATAAAATATAATGATTTAAGCCTTGAAAGGTTCCATTTAAAGGATTGTAATTGAATATGGTTTGATCAAACCCCCTTGGATAGAACCCCGCTAGTTTTAAACCATACCTATCATGGAGTCTCCTCTACCCCTATCAAAATGCTAATAAAAAACCACTTTTGATTTACCTTTTGGGGGATCAAATAAATTCATTTAAAATTTTATGTTTTGTAAGTATGCATTCCTTATTATTGTTACCAATTTTTCACCTACAGCTCGAATTGGTAGAGCTGATACATTTTTTCTATCTTAAGATGAAAGAGTTTTAACATTTTCTGCTATAATGTTTTTGCATAGTTAAGGTGCTTGAAGAGTTCAGTGTTATCATTGTTATAATAAAGGAAAGAGATTTAGTTCACCATTCATTGCATTGCCGAGTATTCATCAGTTAAAGGAGTTGTTTCATTTCATTACAATTGTCATATTTTGCCTGGCCCCAAAATATTATTGTTTCTCTCCTTCTATCAAAGAAATCTAATCAGAGAAAGCCTAAGTAGAAGAGGAAAAGGTTTAAATCCCCAATTTCCTCGTGATGTGCCTTGCAAAATTTCCCAAAGTCTTGCCTAGAGTATCCTTGCAGAAAACCCATAAAACCTAGAAACCCTTGTTTTTAGGTGCCTTCCATTGTAGAGATTTCTTAGTTTTATACTGTCATTTTTTATGCATTGGAGGGTGACATCATCTTCTATTTGGGGGTTTTCTATCTTTTGGTCAATTTTTGTATATCGCTCTGCATGTTCAAGGTACATCGGGTTTCTTTGTATGCATTTTTGTATGCATCTTTGTACGTATATTTGTTTGTATCTTTGCAAATACAAATGCATATACAAGGTGGGATACAAAGGTACAGATATAATCCGGACTTGATCACTTTTTCGTGATATATTTGATAGTGGTTCAGATCTGGTTTTGTATTTGTATGTCTAGGATGCAAAGGATATACAAAAGTTGATATATGTAGGTGGAGATGCAAGTCCAGACCCGAAGGAAAGATGCAATCAGTTTGAGAAGGCAAAGGCAGTTGTATGCGGTTTTGTATGTATGTTGCATTGTATATGCGATATACAAAAAGCCACATGCAAAAGTCAGCTGTAAGCAGTACAGATACAAGCTTAGACACGACTGGAAAATTAATCTTGGTGAATAAAAAATGAGGTCCACTTTTGTATATTGGGCAAATGTATTTGTTATACAATTGCATATACAAAAGTTAAGATGCAGTCACAGACACCAATACAGAATCAAAAAGTGCAAAATGCATTTGTACATATCGAAAGGTAGAAAAGTCAAAACATCCCTTGTATGTATAAAGTGCATGTATATGTGATATACGAAAAGTCATATGCAAAAGTGCATATACAATTGCGGACCCAATTAAAAGAAAATAAAATTGGTGAACTTTTGTTGGGATTCACAATTGTATATTGGTTTTATATATGTACGAGATGCAAATCGGTGCATGTATGCAAAAAAGAACATACAAAAGTAGATACAATTGCATATACAACTACATATTCAAAGGCTGATTCAAAAGGAGGATATGAGGGGTTTTGGCGAGACTTTACATATCAGAGACTCAACTCATAGTCTCCCTGATAGCCTGATATATATAGAATGAAGAGTAGAAATAGCACGATATATGAAAAGTCATATGCAAAAGTGCATATACAATTGTGGACCTGATTAAAAGAAAATAAAATTGGTGAACTTTTGTTGGGATCTGCAATTGTATATTGGTTTTGTATATGTACGAGATGCAGACCAGTGCATATGCAAAAAAGAACATACAAAAGTAGATACAATTGCATATACAACTATAGCTTTAAAGGGTGATTCAAAAGGAGGATGCGAGGGGTTTTTGGTGAGACTTTACATATCAGAGACTCAACTCATAGTCTCCTTGATAGCCCGATATATACAAAATGAAGAGCAGAAATAGTGCAGTGGTGGGTCCCAGTAACTCAGCGGTCTATTTTGCAGCGATGGAGCCACAGATGGAGATAAAATGGAATGATGACACGTGTCAAGGCTGATCCAAAGGCTGATTCAAAGGCAGGTGGAAAAGGTGATACAAAAGTCAAGGCTCACTTTTGTATGTTGGCAATTGTATTGTATATACATTTGCATATACAAAAGTAGATACAAAGGCACATACAATCGCATATACAAAAACTGAATATGCAAAAAGTGAAAGGAAAGAAAATTGCATAAATGCATAAAGTGAACCTAGCAGTGTCAAATGCATATACAATTGCATATGCATGATCAGATACAATTGCATGTGCAAAGTGATATACAAGTGCAGGGTGCAGTTGACCGCAACTTTGACCATGGATATCTTCCGCATCTTAAGGAATTTCTGCATGCTCCAAAAGGCAAAAGTGCTTATTTTTGCCTCCTCTTTCATTTGGAAAGCTTTTGAGGGGAATATTCTCACTTTCAAAATATGATCTGGGTTTGCATGCTCAGCCGATAGGACGTCTCAACGACTGATTTGGCATGTACAGAGGCTGATACTTTCACAGTAACTCCAGTTGGTGAGCTTTGTAGATGCATTCATGGTGGATGGTCAAATTCTTCAATGCACATGGGTTCCTCTGGCTCACTAGTAGATATCCTCATGGCCTGCACTGACTTTTGTGCTCCTCACTTCATGTTTTTCCCTCTTTTACGTGTGGGCAACCATTTTTTGGTGTTACAGACCTACCAGCCACATGATTCCTGTCCTTTTTACCACGCCCCTATCCATGTGTCCCTATTCCTGCATTGATGGCCTCAAATCCTATGGAGTGACCTCAGTGTCCCCTGCGTAAGAATTTGACCTATATAAGACATTGTGACCTAGTTGTTGAGGAGGATGGTAAGTTTTGGACTATTATGCTACCAAATTTTTTGTTGTTAGACCTCTTAGTGTAATTGTAGGGTAAGGGAATGTGACTCATTGTGCTTGAATCTGGCCTCTATTGTCTTTCTGTTTATCCACCAATGAATGTAATTATCTATACTGTGTCTTTTCCTACTACTGGATATTCTATAATGTAATAGTTTCTGGCCTTCATGATCAATATATGAATGATTTCTTGTCTCTCTTGTGTCCTAATTTTTGTGTTTTACTTGGAGTTATAGTCTATTCTATGAGTAAAGCGGCTCCTCTGCAGGTTTGATCTTCATACCGAAGCCTCAATCAGCCTCATAAGTCTATGTGAATTCCCTTCATGATTGAGATCATTGTTGTGTCTACAACAAGATCACCATCGCTCACTGAATTTAGTGCATCACCCTATTTCCCTTTCAGTTTCCTTCTAACCCTTTCCCCTACAAGCATTAGCGCTAGGTTGAGATATATTTCTCTAAGCATTAGGCTTAGAATGATGAACCAGCCTTTGAGCTAGAGGTATGATCTCAATTTGCAAAAGTCCCACACTTTCAAGATCATTCCCATTGTTTCATTAGAATGCTTGGACTCTCTTCAAGCAGGGTGCAATTCTATGTTACAACAATTTTTGGCATGCCCGGTGGGACCAACTTGATGATCCTTATCATCCATTGAGGAGTTATGGTGTGTTTTTTAGTGTATCTTTCCATTTAGGGCAATCTCTTCAACACCATGGCGACTCTACCTGTTGGTGAAAGCAGCCCAAGTGCCTAAATTTTTATCAAAGATCAGGATTTTAGCAGTTTTCCTAGTCTATTCATCTTCCAGAAGCATCTCAATCACCTGGTGACTCCCTCTCTGGTATCTATCTAGTTTCTCTCTGGTTGCAGACCTATTTTTCTCTAATTCTAACATTTTTATGATTATCCAGCATTTAGATGCTATAAAATGACAAAATTTTATGGGAATCATGGCTATTCCCCTACCCCTAATCCAAATACAGGCTATTGGCCCCCATATTGGGTAAAAGCACAAAGCTGTGTCACACTTTCAACCAATTTATCAGCACAAGTGAATTTAAGTATTTCTAAATAAAAATCAATTTTGGTGAAACATATGATCTTGTAAGATTCATTCTAGCTAAGTTAGATATGTCCACAACTTTTCCAACTAAAATTGTTGGCTAAATGCATATGTAGCACCACTATGAGGCCAATTTACTAAAATAATAAAATTATTTGAAAAACTTGATATTTCAACAACTTCTACTCATGTAAATAACATTTTTAAAAAAATATAAAAATACCCTTTTGTAGATCTATAAGTTTAGTTTTCAAAAATATATATATTTAAATAGTTTAATTGTTATTTATATTTTCCTTTCTATTTTTACTAAAAGTAGGTTATCAACATAAAACATTAGGTCGATTACCATGTGAAGGAAAAATAGTAAAACTTATTTTAAAAAATTGAAAAAAATATGATGCACTAGATAAAAGAATCTATATCAAGATGGTATAATTTTTTTTTCTATTTTAGATAAATAGTTAATATGAAAGTTGATGTCAAATGGAAACAACTACATTTAAATACATGCACATTTTATTATTTATTTAAAAATATATATTTATCAAAATCGGAAAAAAAATATATCCATGCACTAAAGTTTCAAGTTATAAATACACAAAAAAAATTGAAGAAAAAAAAAATACTATATAAAGATTGATGTCTCATGTAACTTTATTTTTTAGCATTTTATCAGCAACTAAATTATAGTGTCAATTTATTAAAAACTATATTCAAATAAGTTTTTAATTTAAAAAAAAAATACAAACATAAAATATACTAAAAAATAAATATTTTATTAGTTTACATCATTTCAAAATTCAAAACATATATGTCATTGTTTAGTGATTCAAGTTTAAAAGTTGGGTCAGCGTTGGTTGTTTCCTTTATAAAAGTGTGACACAACTTTGTGCTTTTACCCATCAGCAATACCAGGCCCCAAATGCCTCTAAGTTTATGTCATACAGCCCTGCCACTATAGAATATCAGCATCGTCATGATGCTTACCTCCCTCCCACCCCTACTCAGTCTTCTTGGCAGCCTAATAATGCTTATTATCAACCCTAGAAAGACTACTTTGATCCTAGCTAGTGCAGCTACCCTCCTAATCCATCCCAAGAGGTTGACCCTATGAATGCTAATGAATTCAATAAGCTCATGAGCAGTTTCCTGAAGCTTTACAGATGCTTGGACGATGAGAAAAGAAAAATGGGGCATAGCTGGCCTCAGCAGTTTTATGATCTCAGCATCATAAGCATGCATGATCTCAAGAAGTTGTCCCTAGATCTAAATAGGGAGGCTGATGAATTTGTAGAAATGTTAGAACGTGAAATACAATGAAAGGCACAAGAAAGGGGTTTTTCAAGAAAACCTTGCTATAAGGATAGCGGCTCATGAGCATCAGATGAGGCAACTAGCCCAAGTATTTCTACCAATTCCCAGCTTCAAGCATCCCCTTCTTCTACACATGTTCAACCTGTTTCAGAGGTAGCCCCCAAATTTAAAATCCTGACCTTTAGGCAAGAAAATCCATCTGTGCCTCCAAAATGGTTTCCTAGTTTTAAAATCGCAAGTTTCAGAGGCCCTTAGCCTTCACAAGAGCTTGTTCTGACACAAATTCAACCCCCTATCTCCTGTTTGCAGCCCCTTCAAATCCCATTATCAGATGGACCTAGCATGGATAATTATGATGAAATTGCTAAGTTGAAAGAGCATGTGTTTATAATCCCAAAATTCAAGAAGTCCCTTTCTTTTGCACATGTTCGGCCTATAGAAGAGCAACCTAGACTCCACAAGTTTCTAGGCTTCAAAGCCTATATCCCTCCATAAGCCCCTGTTCCTGTGCAAACTCAAATTATCATTCCCCAGGAACAAATTTGTCCAAAACCCTCTCCCCTCCAAGAAATTCAAGAAGATATTCAGGCCTCTTTCCCTGATGCTATTTCAATCCTCAAGGGTGGACCTGTTGTCTACCAAGATAATTGGAAAGATGAGCCAAAAGAGGAGGTGGAAGAAGATAAAACTAATGAGGAGCAGTTTGTTCCTACACTCACAGAGGTAGAATTGTTTGAACCTATTGCACCTATGAGTACTGTTAACCCAAATAAGGGGTTGAGTCCTCTAGACTTTGGTTCTTTTGAAGCATTTTCTCATGCATTTGAACAAGAAAATAGGGTTGAAATGTAGAGAGTGCATGGAAAAAACCTTCAGCTATAGAGGCAACTTAAGAAAAATCCAGTGGAGCTACAGTCAAAGGATGGAGGCATAAGGTAAAAAGTTGCTAAGGTCACTCCAGAGGTGGATGATGCTGCCTTACTTCATAAGCTACCTGGTTATGATGAAGATGAGGAGGATGAGCAACTGGTTGTGGATATGCAACAACAAGAGAACAATGAAAATAATGACAGATTGTTATAGGTTGAAACCCAGCCTAACAGTGAAATTCCAACCCATAAAGAAGAGCATATGAGTAGTCATGTACTAGAAAGTATAGAGGACTTGGAGGAGGCTCATTTTTGGGATGAGCTTGATGAATTTTACTCAAACCTGGATAGTAAATCAATGCCTCTAGATGAGGTAAACCATGAGCAGTTTGAGCAGATGGAGGCAGTAATTCCTCGATTTGAGATCCAAGAACCAGAATATTCAAATCAACAATAGAAGGTTGCAGGATCAGAGCATAGATATACATGCAGTAGTAATGATTTGCATGTCACTTCAAGGGGATGCCCAATCATGGATCTAGCCCAGCTAGAGACACATCAAGAGGAGTCACCACTTGTCATGCTTACCTCTAAGCATGAAGTTGAACTTCAAAATGAGTGGGATCAGCCTATTTATTCACCACAAGCTAGCAGCATCAATAATCAATCTAGGTGGATCGGTGAGTTTATCCCCTTTTTGGGGGAGGTGTTTTGTCAATTTGTTATATGCCCATCCCTCCCTCACCTCTTTTTAACTACCCACATGCATGAGAAACATTGTAAATTATTAAGGAAGGGTAGTTACTTTCAAGAACTAGTTAATGGATTTGTTTAAGGTCATCTCTGACTGGTTAGTTTAGGATTAGAGTAGGTTTCATTTCTACTTTAGGTTTCCCTTTTCCTAAGTGCTTCTGCACAGGCCGCATTGTCATTAGGAGAATGTAGGCCCTTTCCCCTTTTTTGTGTTTTGGAGGCAGGTTCCAATTTTTCAACATGTTTTAGACTTGACTCTTTGCCCAATGGATGCATAAGGCCATTGATCAATTTGTTTAGCAGGCAAACATCCCTGAGAGGTTGCCAAAAATGTTGTCATATTTTGCCTGGCCCCAAAATATTATTGTTTCCCTCCTATCAAACAATTCGATCAGAGAAAGCTTAAATAGAAGGAGGAAAAAGTTTAAATCCCAAATTTCCTCATGATGTGCCTTGCAAAATTTCCCAAAGTCTTACCTAGAGTATCCTTGCAGAAAACCCAAAATACCCAGAAAACCTTGTTTTCAGGTGCCTTCCATTGCAGAGATTTCTCAGTTTTATACTTAGTCATTTTTTATGCATCAGAGGGTGACATCATCTTTTGTTTGGGGGTTTTCTATCTTTTGGTTGTTTTTTGTATATCACTCTGCATGTTCAATGTACACCGGGTTTCTTGGTATGCATTTTTGTATGCATCTTTGCATGTATATTTGTTTGTATCTTTGCAAATACAAATGCATATACAAGGTGGGATACAAAGGTGTAGATACAATCCAGACCTGATTGCTTTTTTGTGATATATTTGATAGTAGTTCAGATCTGCTTTTGTATTTGTATGTCAAGGATGCAAAGGATATACAAAAGTTGATACATGCAGGTTTAGATGCAAGTCCAGACCTGAAGGAAATATGCAATTAGTTTGAGAAGGCAAAGGCATTTGTATGCAGTTTTGTATGTATGTTGCATTGAATATGTGATTTATGAAAAGTCACATGCAAAAGTCAGATGTAAGTAGTGCAGATACAAGCCCAGACGTGACTAGAAAATTAATCCTAGTGAACAAAAAATGAGGTCCTCTTTTGTATATTGGGCAAATGTATTCGTTGTACAATTGCATATATTAAAGTCAAGATGCAGTCGCAGACGCCAATACAGAATCAAAAAGTGCAAAATGCATTTGTACATACCGAAAGGTAGAAAAGTCAAAACATCCCTTATATGTATAAAGTGCATGTATATGTGATATATGAAAAGTCATATGCAAAAGTGCATATAGAATTACGGACCCGATTAAAAAAAAAATTGGTGAACTTTTGTTGGGGTCCGCAATTGTATATTGGTTTTGTATATGTACAATATGTAGACCAATGCATATGCAAAAAAGAACATACAAAAGCAAATACAATTGCATATACAACTACAGATTCAAAGGCCAATTCAAAAGGAGGATGCAAGGGGTTTTCAGTGAGACTTTGCATATCAGAGACTCAACTCATAGTCTCCCCGATAGCCTGATATATACAAAATGAAGAGTAGAAATAGTGCAGTGGTGGGTCCAAGTAACTCAGCGGTCTATTTTGCAGCGATGGAGCCACAAATGGAGATCAAATGGAATGATGACATGTGTCAAGGATGATCCAAAGGTCGATTCAAAGGCAGGTACAAAAGGTGATACAAAAGTCAAGGCCCACTTTTGTATGTTGGCAATTGTATTATATATACATTTGCACATACAATTGCATATACAAAAATTGAATATGCAAAAAGTGAAAGGAAAGAAAATTGCATAAATGCATAAAGTGAACCTAGCAATGTAAAGTGCATATACAATTGCATTTTCATGATCAGATACAATTGCATATGCAAAGTGATATACAAGTGCAGGGTGCAGTTGACCGTAACTTTGACCGTGGATATCTTTCGCATCATGAGGAATTTCTGCATGCTCCAAAAGGCAAAAGTGCTTATTTTTGCCCCCTCTTTCATGTGGAAGGCTTTTGAGGGGAATATTTTCACTTTCAAAATATGATCTAGATTTGCATGCTTGGCCGATAAGACGTCTTAGTGACCGATTTGCCATGTGCAGAGGCTGATACTTTCACAGTAACTCCAGTTGGTGAGCTTTGTAGGTCCATTCATGGTGGATGGTCAAACTTTTCAATGCATATGGGTTCCTCTGGCTCGCTGGTAGATATCCTCATGGCCTGCAACGACTTTTGTGCTCCTCACTTCATGCTTTGCCCTCTTTTACATGTGGGTAACCATTTTCTGGTGTTGTAGACCTGCCAGCAGCATGGTTCCTATCCTTTTTACCATGCCCCTACCCATGTACCCCTATTCCTGCATTGATGACCTTAGATCCTATTGAGCGACCTCAGCGTCCCTTGCACAAAATTTGACCTATATAAGACATTGTGACCTCGTTGTTGAGGAGGATGGTAATTTTTGGGTTGTTATGCTACCAAATTTTCTGTAGTCAGACCTCTTAGTGTAATTGTAGGGTAAGGGAATGTGACTCATTGTGCCTAAATCTAGCCTCTACTATCTTCATGTTTATCTACCAATGAATGTAATTAGCTATACTGTCTTTTCCTGCTACTGGATATTCTATAATGTAATGGTTTTTGGCTTTCATGATCAATATATGCATGATTTCTTTCCTCTCTTGTGTCCTAATTTCTGTGTTTTACTTGGAGTTATAGTTTGTTCTGTGAGTAAAGTGTCTCCTCTGTAGGTTTGATCTTCATACCGAAGCCTCAATCAGCCTCATAATTCTATGTGAATTCCCTTCATGATTGAGATCATTGTTGTGTCTACACCAAGATCACCATCGCTCACTAAATTTGGTGCATCACCCTATTTCCCTTTCAGTTTCCTTCTAACCCTTTCCCCCTGCAAGCATTAGCACTAGGTTTAGATATATTTCTCTAAGCATTAGGCTTAGAATGAGGAATCGCCTTCTGTAGAGGTCTGATCTCAATTTGCAAAAGTCCTACACTTTCGAGATCATTCTCATTGTGTCATTAGAATTCTTGGACTCTCTCCAAGCAGGGTGTAATTCTACGTGACAACAAAATTACAATGATTGTTTAATTTTACAAATGAGATACAAATGGAATAAACATTGCAGTGAATGAAAGCAAGATAGATCAAATGTCCCACACAAGCCATGGGAATAGCTGAGTCAATACATAACAAAGAGTATACTATGTATCTACAAAAACTAAAGTAATGAAGTAAATAAGATAGAGCATATCTATCATTGCTTGTAAAGGTCTTGAGTTGATCCTTGTTGCAGCTTGCCCTTTGCTCCCGACCTTTGAAGAACTTGCAGGGGATGGAGAGAGTTTTGTTAGAGCTCAAGATATGGTGTATCCCATGAACTTCATCAAGCAGAGACATAATACATTGTCTGTGATGTATTGAATCAGATACAAATCATCCATAGACAAGAGAAACTGGAAATGAAATGATCATTAAGATTCACTATTTTAAACTAGCATGTTTATGTCCTATACAGGTATAGAAGTTATGTTGTGGTTTTGAAGACATTTCAGCATGTGGTGCAAAGTGGGCTCCCACAAGGGTTGAGCCCAACATGTTGCCCCTAATTATTAAGAGGCGATGGAAAAGGAGTACATATTCTTGTTGCTCAAATCAAGACATATTTAGCTAAGGAATACCATATTGAGCTGAGTATATAAAATATAAGCTCATTGCCCATCTATAACTGTCAGATCAAATGAGATGAAATGAAAGCTATCAAAGATTAGTGAGCTCATTCAATGCTTCCCAAAGAGGTATGAAACTAAGTACAAGTATGACTAAAATCAGAATATCTATTGCTACTGTTTGCTATCACAATATCATTGTATTGTCCTTTGTATGCATTCAAATCATAATATTGGAATAGCAAGAGCCATAGAGTATCAAGTTATTGTTCAAATGTAATGGAACAACCAATAGATCAAAAGAAACAGATGGACAACCATACAAATATCATGATCAATACAGGACAATCAAAAGGATCATATGTTACAGATGCTGCTACAGGAAGTAGCATGTGAAGAAATGCTATACACATAAGCATATTTCCTCAGCCAAGTGAAATGAAAGAGTTATTATCATTGAACATGATATGTTTGTAAGTACATATAATGAACTAGACAACAAGTAATTATGTCATGTCACAGGTTGAGTATGATCATCAAATGTATACAAAATAGATAAACCAGTCATCCAATGGAGCATACACAGATGTAAAATTGTATGAGTTTGAACATCAAGATACCCCTTGTCATGGTAAAATCTTTCTATCAAGTATACCATACATTCTTATGACAAAAACTAGTCACATTGAAGGATAAAACCAATGCCATATCTTGTCATTTTGAAAAGTGAAATAATATATGAACAAGATTTAATGCAGATACATCATAAAGAAATCTCAACTGTGAGGCTATAGAGCATTCAGCCATTTTGTATCAATATTTTGAGGTTTTATTCATGCTTCTGGTAAAGCTCACTTGCTTGGAGTTGAAGTAAATGTGATTGTCTTGTTATAAGGTGCCTCAGAAAAGTGGTAATCATATGTATAATAGTCAAGTGTATCCTTCAAGTCCTCATCAAAAGGAAACAATGAACAACGATGGACAATCATAATCTATCCCAAGCTAATGAGGGTTGTGAGAACACTAAGAAATGGTGCAATGTGTAGAGTAAGCCATGGCTTATAGCACAAAAATCACACAGAAGTTCATAGTATATTATGTCATATAAAAAAAATGCAACCATGGACCTTCAATAAGCTTATCAGAGTTCCAAGAAGGAGTGATGAAACATTTATAGGGTTTATATCAAGTAACTGGTAGAACCCATGTCGATTTGTAAAAAGAAATCATATGTGCAGGAAGGAAGTTGGGGTTTTAAGTTATGTATGCTCAAATGAACACTTAGGAATGAACAAATGAGAGTATACCCATAGCCTGAACATACACGGTAATTTTTGTAAGGTTTCTACATAATATAGTTTTCCTTCAAAATATCAAGATCCATAACAATATTCATGGAGCAAGACTATCAAATATAAAGGAAAATAGACAGTTTTAAGTCACGTCGACCAAGGAAACTATTCAGAAATAAGCAAATATACAGTTTATAGCCATGGCCTACAAGGTATAAAGAGGGTTCGTGATATTTTGATAGAAATATATAAGGAAAATACTTAGATTTTAGGGTTCCTTGAGCTCGTATTAAGCTCATATCAATGGAGTCATCAAAGTAACAATACAGTAAATGAAAGGTAGAGAGAGTTTATCTTATTTTTTAGTAAAGATATATACATGAAGCTATAGGTTTTTGTCCTCATAACATCTCATATAAGCTCGAACCAAGCTCTCCAATGGAGGCCAAGAGAAGAATATTAAGCAGATGCATCAAAGAAATGCAAGCACAATCATGGCTTCAAATCCAAAGTATATCTCAAGAATGAAGAAATGGAGCACATATGGATCAGACGAGTCTTACCTTTGGCTTTCTGTCGAAATCTCCAAAGGAATCCATGAAAATTGCATTGAAACTGCAGATGAATCAAGTTTTTGCCTCAAACCCTAGCCATGATGGCGGTTGTCGAGTAGAGCCAGATTCCAAAGTTGCAAAGTGAAAATGGGCTAAGAAAATAGGGTTTGTGGTTTTGTTTTTGGGTTATCTTTTTTCCCTAAGACTAATTGTGGCATTTTATCACATCATTTTCATTTTCATATGTCTTAACTAATGCCCATCGTGGTGTTATTGTTCACCTTGCTTTTCCTAGTTCCATAACTTACAACGATATGCATTAGGTCCCTTTGCATGTTCGAAGCCTAGGCTTTATCCCTTAAGGCTATTTGATCATATTGCATATACATTGCTAGAGAGTTTATTTAGTCCCTTTGAAGGTAAACATATGGGTCCATATGCCCTTAGATGTTTTTGCAGAACTAGATGGAGGATAGGCCTTAGATGTTTTTATTTTTCAAAACCATGTAGTATGGCTTCATATTTTTTATTGATTTTTATAGAAAATCATATGTTCATAGATGTATTATACTTGGCATAGTTATCTAAACCTTGTATTTTATTTTTGTAAAATAATCAAATCGAGATCAAATCAAGAAATGATAAAACTGCAAATCCATGTAAAACAATATTTAAAGCAATATCCTATAAATTGCTTTTAAATATTTGTTATTATGTAGTCAAAGTAGAGATAATCTTGGCAGGATCTTATTTTGGATTTGATTTTTTTCTGGGCGAAGTTAGACAAATCTGGGCATTTTGGAGTTTTTTCTGATCAGATAAGCCCTAATTTTGAGTGGATTTTGGTGGGATCACCTGAGGCATCTTTTTGACATCTTCTATTTTTAGTATGGAGACATTTTAGAGAGCTTTTTGATAGCTTTTCAGAGGATTCTGAAAATGATTTGGGCAAGCTTTCCAAGTGATTTTTTGGTAGTTTCCCTAGTTTTCCATCTTGGAAAAATAGAGGATATATTTGGGAGAAAAACTTAGTTTTTCTCAGTTTTGATTATGGTTTCTTTCTCTCTTGTTTACTTGCAGAGAGTATTGTAAACATCTTGTACTCAGATTCTTAGTTTCTACTCCTTTCAGTTTTAATAAAGCAGCAGAGTTCTCCTCTTTCATACCTTCAAATTCATTTTGTAATCAATGATCTAATGTCCAATTGTGATTCAAACTTTGAATCCTTTTCATATGTCTCATTGTTGCAAGATTGAGTGTGAAAGTTTCATGTAATGTAGGTTGCATGTTATGTTTAGCCTGGTTAGTGGGTTAAAGTTGTGATAAAACTTGTGTTTGTTCTTCATGCAAACCTCTAGCTTACAAGATTTCATGCAAATTACTTATGTATTGCATTGTCTTAGTAAAATTGTGAGGATAAAAGGCTTTGTGAGGCTAATTGTGAGTCAAGATAAAATTCTAGTAACATATCCTTAGGTTTTAGAATTTAATTTTTAGTTATCTTCTTAACCCTTTCCTCAGAAAGTCTTTTAGATTAGGTGATTTACCAGGGGAACCAACCCACTCTGGAGGTTCACTCCAAGTTCTAGGCAACCCATAGGTATAGGAGTGCTCCCATGTGTCAACAGGTAACTAAGTTGATAGCTTAGCATAGGGTGCATACTTCATTGATAACAATTATAAGATTCCCAAAAAGTATAATTTTAAATATATTTAATTTAATTATTATATTCATTTTTTATTTCTTGTGAATGTATGTTTTTTAATGAACATCAAGGTCTCTGTTTCATACATATGAAAAAATAGGAAAATATAGAAAAAAATTCTAAAAAATACATGTCCTCTAGGTATTGATGTCCTTATTCCAACAAAAAAAATATTGAATTTTGATACATACAAAAAAATTTATGCTTTACACAGTACACCTATATCTAAATTGTAACTGGTTTGACTTCAAAAGTTAATTAAAAAAAAATATTCAATAAAATATTATGAAACCAAATGCATCATCTTGATATCATAGTTAAAAATCCAAATTAAAAAAAAAATTATCCTTCATAGAAAAAAGGTTATGTTTTACACAGTACACTTCACTCTTTAAAAATGTTGTTTACTGTTAGAAACTAGTTATTGAAGGAGATGGAAAAGGAAATATAATTTGATTCCAATTTTTTTTTTTAAAAAATTAGAATCTACAGACAAAATGTGACAAATCATTAGTTTACATCGTCTTTAAATTCCTCACGGTTTAGCAACTATAGGTGTCTGAAAGTGAAGATTTTTTTCAAAATGTTCATTTCAATGTCAACTTTGGCCAAAAAGTGCAACCCACTATTGTGGGATCCTATTGATCAAGATGTCTCCATGGCTTGTTTTAGGATGGATACTCATGCTCTTGGTGTTCATCATGCTTAATAAGATCAGATGTGTTCATGTGTTCATTTTGTTATGTTTCAAAACTTGATATGCAAGGTAAGATGAGTTGAGATTAGATGTGATGATATTCATGACTCCATCAAGGTTTTTTAATTCCTACCTTCATCATGGCTTTAGGTTGTAGTTGTTTGAATGGTTTTCTACCTTCATCATGGTTTCAGGTTGTAGTTGTTTGAATTGTTTTGATGATGTTGTTAATTGATGCAAACAAGGGCATTGCTATTCTTGTTGTGAGATTTGTAGTGTGTTCTCAATAGTATGTTCTCAAGATGCTTATGATTTGGTTTTTCTCAAGATGCTTATGATTTGGTTCACAAGATGATCCTCATGATATGCCAGATAACATATATCAACATATTGTTCTCAAGATGGATTAGGCTTGGTATGACAAAGTGAATCCTATTAAGTTCATTACATGGGCTCATCATACTTCTTGGTTCATCATGTCTGCTTGGGTTAGATTGGCTCATCATGCTTCATGCATCATGCCTTTTATCACAGAGTTGAGTAAGTTGATGCTTGATCAAAGCTTGTGTTGATATTACATAAGATATATTGATTGATAACCTAAAATAGTGAATTTACCCTAGGACAAGGTTATTTTCTAAAGGATTTTAAAGCAAGTTCTCCTTGTTCTTTATGATGTCTATTAAGGTGTATGTCAGGTGCAGATTTTTGACACTATATTGGTGTAAGGAAAGATGTTCACAATCATGTCAAGGTGTATAATGTAATTGGTTTACTTTAACATGAAGAGTCTTCATAGATCCATATGAGGTTGAAAGTGCATATATAGGTGACAATGTTGTTGTAGAATGTATGCAGAGAATTCTTTCTTTATCTTATGTAGAGGATTTTGTGATATTTGCAAAGGTGTTCTATTAGATTTAAAGACTTATTTTTTAAAGAAAGAAAAACCTTGAATCTAGGTTGAAGCTCTAAAAGAGCCTAGCCCATACTAAACCCTAAGGATCTAAACCGTCATGCACTTTATTGTAATTTAAAGGTAACTTATAATCATCAGTTACATGTTCACTTAAGTGAAAACTTGAGGGATCAAACTCATCAGTTTGACTGGTCCCTATAGCAACTGGTGCTCCTAATATCAAATAGAGACTTGGGCAGTAAAAGGCACATCCTTGGATGATATTTAAAAAGACTTGGGTGCTAAAAAGGCATCAAAGAGTCAATATTTAAAAGGCATTCAGATACCAATGGTCATCCTTGTGTAGTGAATTTGATGGGCAGTTAGAATATATGAAACTCTAAGTATTTTGAATAAGAGCTTCTATGTATCTTAGAGGGCTAGGGAAATAAATAACAACCTGTACGTGATGTATCATGTAATGAATATTGGTATGTAGCATTCATGTGAGATAGATCAACCTACCAATGTATGCTTTGTCCATTTTTGTGAGTTGAATAGTGTTTTGGAGGGTTTGAAGAGTATGAAGGTTCTGCAATAATTTTTGATTGAATAATAATCTGATAAGACAGAGTTGTATGAAGGATTGCAGATATGTTTATGAAAGAATGGGTGAGCATTGTTTTTGCAGAGAAACAATGAGGTGCTCTTTGTTTTGATAATAGTTTAACGTACTTTATCTAATTGCTTAAGACAAGAAAATGATGTAGGGGTGTTCTCAAGATTCAGAATTCTTCTGTGATGTCATTGTGATTAAAAGCCTTTATATTGTCTTATCATTATTGAGTACTTGATGGTCTTGTAAAGGAGAGATAAGGGTTTGTATGATCAATCGAGGAGTTTATAGATGTTGTTTCATGTTGAGGATAGGGAGACATAGGATGTATTGTGCTTCAAAGAAACAAAGTAACCCTCTGTATAAACTTATTTTTTCTTTCTAGTGTTCATGTTTTTGCCAATGAGGCACATTATGCCAGTGAGGCACCTGATTGTCAGTGAGACACTAATTGCTAGTGGGGCATCTAATACCCAGTGAGGCACATTCAGCCAGTGAGGCATTTGTACTTGTCAGTGAGACATTTTTCTGTAGCCAGTGAGGCATGTTTTTGATTAAGACAATGAGGCATTTTAGAGTGGTTTTTCATCACTATGAGGGTTTTCCACTCATCAAATTAGGTGTTATGTTTCTTGTTTATCTACACGTGTTCATATGGCCTAATGCTCTTATGATTGATTAAAGGTCTTATTCATTCTATTAATCATTGTACTTGTTTGAACCCTTGATGTCTTTCTCATGTTTAAAAGGTGTAAAAAGTTGTTAAGTTTTATAGACCATTGATTCACCCCCCCTCTCAGTGGTCTTGTACTCCAACAAGTGGTATCAGAGCATAGGTTCCCTATAGAAGTCTAATTGGCTTGGGTAGGTCCTGATAGTGGAGTACCATGGGTAAGTGTAAAAGAAATAGAGAAAAGAAAGAAGCCAAGCAAAAGGTTGTACAACAAACCACAGTCAAGTCATGTGATGAGTTGTTGCATGAGTCTCTCCTGAATGATGATATAAAGTGTGATGAAAGAAAAGATGATTTTTTTGTTCAGATTGATGACAAAGAAGGAGACCTCTTTATGGATGAAGATGGATAGTAGTTTGATGAAAATGATTGTGAAGTTGATTTAGAAGGTGAACTCTTGTGTTCCTTAGATCAGATCAAACAACTTAAAAAGGAAAATCAGAGGTTAGAAGACTAGCTTCAACAAGAAAAAGACTCCAAAGACAAGGTATGTTTAGACTTTGCAAAAGTTTCTTTAGAGTTTGAAGAGGCAAGAAATTAGATTGTATACTTAAAGAGTCATGTTGAAGAATCAAACAAATTGATTATTAATCTAAAGACTAAAATTGAGTAAGCCAAAAGAATAATAGATGTAACAAATTCTGATCTTGAGGTGAAAAGAATTGAATGGCTGAAATTAGAAATAGAAATTATCAATCTGAGAAAAGATTATGAAGGTCTCAAGGCCCTGTCTAAGAGATATCAGGAGTTTGAAGAAAGCACAAGCAAGTTGCATGAAATGTTGGGAAAACAAAAATACTATAAAGACACCACAGGCTTAGGATATGAGGAAGGACAGTCTTCTAAGGCAAGAAAGACACCTAGGAAGAAGGTAGATTTGCGTGATCATGCTGTTCCTGAAGGTGAAGGTAGAAGGACAATCAGGTTCACAAGATCTCTACCCACAAGGAAAACAATGAGGTATAACTTCTCTCAATTCCATGGTTATTGCTATGCATGTCATGTTTATGGTCATAGGGCTAGAGATTGTAAAAGAAATGGTTTTGAATAGAATAAAGAGAAAATCTTTTATAGCTGGTCAAATCAGGATTACAATAATGCTTGTTATAATTGTAATAAAATTGGCCACCTAGAAAGAAATTGTTGGATGCATGCAAATTATGTCAATAGAGACTCACATATTGACTAGAAGAAACTATCTTTCTCTTGGTCAAGACTACAACACTTTATGCTATAGGTATAATATGTTTGGGCACAAAACATAGTGGTGTAGAGGAAGATTGAGGAAATCATCTAGAGATTGCATATTCAAGCAAAGGCAAGTGAATGTTCTGGACAAGGAAAACAAAGACCCTATACTAGTTTGGAGAAGAAAACAAAGTCAAGAAGAAGGAAGTCCTAATCTTGTGCATGCTACACAAAAGACATCACAAACTACTTGAGATATAGCTTAAAGTGAGGGGGAGTTGTCTAATGTTCTATCTCTTACCCCCAAGGAGTTTCAGTAGTTCATAGTGTCAGGCATAGTGCACTAGGAGTTGATCATCATGCCATTGTTTGTGTTGGTTAAGAAGAGATTTTGATGTTGGTCATCTTATGAGATTCAATTGACTAAGTTCATATCCTTCTTGGTATTCAAGAGTTCATAATGCACATAGTGTGTTGTTCATGATCATGTGTTAATTAGTAACTTGAGTTGTTATGATCTTCAGTGTCATATTTCATGGTTCAAGACTCATTATTTATAATCATCAGGATTCTCTTTTGTCATGATGTGGTTCATACTTCACATGTCATTCTCTTCATGTTGAATTAGAGATGTGTTACTCATTGACAAGTTTAAAGATGATGTTGCAGAGAGTTTTGATAAGGGCATGGTTTATTAAGGGACAATCTACACAATGAAGGAGTAGAGTCTTCAACGAAACATAATCATGATTTGAGTTTGCATGAGGCAATTCTTTGAAATGAAATGAGGAAGGTAGGTTGAATATGGTGAAGTCACAAGAAATGAAGTATTTTCAAGAAAAATGCAAAATATCATCACCTCATTCTAAGTGTATAATAGTCCACAAAGCATGTTATGCAGTAAAAAAGAATATAATAGTGAATCCACATAGTATTTTCTTCATGATAGTAATGTTAATGAATGAGACTGGACTATGTTTATAGAATTGCAGAGTGTAAATCAAATCAGAGGTAGTGTAAGGGGCAGATTCTAGAAGTGCAGTAGGAGTACCAGGGCCTTAGTATATATTTTTTATTTCTATAACCTTGCAGTTCAAATGATATAACAGTTTATCACTGCATCAAATTTTTGTGATCAGAATTAATGTTTATAGGGTACACACAAAATAGTCAATTGCTCAAGATATTGTCATAGCAGGTGTGGTCCTTGATGCTTATTGCTTATTAGAGATGTCAAAGATGATAGAAGAGTTGCAATGGTTTTTGTATTGATGTTGATATTTGCTCATTTATTTCATCATGAAAAGGTTCTTGGATTAAGTTTGTCATTGGACAATGGACTGCTTGTCTAATCTTGCTATTGAAATACTTCATGTGGAGTAAAAGATTTGATAGGATGTATTATCAAGGGTACTTCGATTGTCACTGGTCATTAGATTTTCAAGAGTTGATTTACTTACTGTATTGATGGATACAAAAGTTACTCATTGTTGCAGAGAGGTGTTCTCAAAAGTGCTTATAGATTTACAAAGAGGATCTTTGAATGTTGTTTATTGTTGTATCTTCATTAGAAGGTTTGTATAAGGGGTTATCTCCATGAGCAGATGTGCAGGTTGATTGGCAGGTAGATTAGTGTTTGTGACAGGTGATGATCTCTTGAAGTGGTAGGTGCATGTGTTAGAATTTGTTATCTCTGCTTGCTAGCAGGCCTTTAGTTGCAGACACTTGATATTCCTACTTTGCAATGATTGATAGTGAACATTTCTGTTACAGACCATTGATGTCCTTGTAGCATTACTTACTGTGGCACATGATAATGTTTTATTGATTAAGACAGTGATTTGTAACAAGACTGTGATATTAGTTAGTGACAAGACAATTAGAGAAAGAACATGGTTGCAAAGATACACAAAGAAATTTGTTGCAACATGACAAGACATATCAAATAGGAGTTGCATAAGTGTTTTCCACTTTTTGCCCTAGTTGTCAACTTGTCAACTATATTAGTACAGGATTTGTGCTTGGGTAAATGTGTATTTGAAGTGGGCTTTTGTATGCTCAGTTGAATTGGACATAGAATAGTGCATTTATGATTACAGTGGTATTAGGCATGATGGTTAGTCATAACATGTTGTAGATGTTAAGGGAAAATTGGAGTAAAAATGAATAATCAATATAATCAATATCAATGATACCCAAAACTTAATGAAGTAATGAACAAAAGAGATCAATCAAACAATGAACAATACAAAGCAAACCTCCTTTAATTCTCAGCTTCCATTGATTGCCTATCACAAATGATCTTGTCTATGAATATGGCCCTCACAAGGTGCACTTCCTTGCTATGATTCCAAGATGTTCAAATGGGAACGACTATGATAGTTTCACCATGAAGATTAGCTTCACAACAATGATAGTAGTGTGTAGTAACGAGTGTGATCACAAGCAATGAAGGAATTGGTGCCAAAGGCACACTGTAATTCCTATAGAGTAACAATACTTAAAGCTTGGATGATAGAAATGGAGGAACAAGGTTCAATTTATAGGCTTGAGAAAGAGAAAATCAATGGTATAGAAAGAATGAGAAGATCAACAATTGAGAATGGTTGAGGAACATGTGCAAATAAGAAGAATACATGTGTCTTGCTATATTTTACATGAGAGAAATTAATAAAATAGAAGAATGAGTTAACTGAAGAGATCAATCAAGTAAAAGAATAGATTAATCAGTTAAGAGAAGAGAACTAGAGAAGGAAATTGCATGAGGATGAGAAGATATTTTAGCTCAATTAAATATTTAGAATATTCAATTGCATGTCCACAAGGATTGAATTATATTTAGAGATAACTCAATTTAGAAGAAATGGACAACTTAAATAAATAATTGATATATTTAAATTTAGAGAAGATATTATTGGAAGAACAATTAAATAATTGGTATTATTTAATTTAGAATGATTTTGGAAGAATTAGAAGATAAGAAAGCAAATTAAATAAATAAATTTATTTAATTGTTTGTGCATGATTTGGAAGAATAAATAAAATATTTGATTATATTTTAATTTTAGAGATTGAGAGGATTTAAATAAATTTGATTGATTTATTTAAATTTGGAAGAATGATTTGTTTTAATTAAATAATTAAGAATTATTTAATTATTTGGAAAAGTTTAATTAAATAAAGGATTTTATTTAATTGTTGACTTTTAGAAGAGGTAATTAAATATTTTGATATTTAATTAACTTAGAGGAATGTGAATCAAATAAATAAATTTGATTTATTTATTTATTGATAGAAGAATTAGAATAGAATAAATATTAAGAATATTTATTTAGACCGAGTTGTGTCATTTTTAGGCGTATAAATTTTGCCCTTCTTTGATGCAATGCAGTTTATGACGTTGCTTCAAAGAAATTGATTGTCTGATAATGATACATGCCCTAGTTTGCCCCTGGTATATGTTATGACAATAGGATGGCCCCTTGGGAGATTGGACAGGAAGAAGGGTAGAAGGACATGAGATGAACAATCTCATGAAGATGACGGGAAAATTTGGTTAGGTTTGAAGAAAACAAGATGCATTTCAAAGAAACAGGAAGAAACTGGGAACAAAATGGGTGCGGGAGGTAGTCATCGTCACCACATAGCCAGTTTGGGGTTTGCATGCTATATATAGGAGCTGGGTCCACAAGATAATTCATTTGCACACTTGACTTTGTTTGATTTACTTCTGAGAGCTTAGGAGAGCATTGAGCATAGAGTAGTTAGTATGAGGATGGATATTCCATGCGAGGAGCATCATTTCGAGTGAGTCTGAAGATTCGACTGGCCAGCAGAGGCAGGACCCCCGTTATGTATCTCGAAAAACTTCCCCTAGAGTCAATTTTTAGTGCAATAAATGCTAGGAGAAGTTAGACTTAGACAAATGCGCTAGATCACAATTTGGTGCATTTAGCATACAAAACTGTGCATCTGCAATTCTGTGGCGCATTTAGAATATAGAATGGTGCATTTACTCAAACTGCGCATGCATAATTCTGTGGCACATTTATAGTATGAAGCGGCGCATGCAACTGGGTGGCGCATTTAGGGTATGGGACAATGCATGCATGAATTCTTGTAGCGCATGTGCCAAAAGTGGCACATTTGTTAAGAAATGGCACATTTGATAAGAAATGGCGCATTTACCCCCTATTATGATGCATATGATATAGATAGGCAATTTACTTAACATAATTGACTCAATTGGCATCATGTTTGACATGTCAATCGATAAGCTATCTATGAGATTGTAGGAATCTAGTCAGGAGATGTAGTGTGCTATTTTTGATCAATTTGACATGTTAAGTTAGTTGATATGTTTCTATAGATATGTTGAGTATGGTACTTGCAGCTTTAGGTTGATGCCTTGCTTTGTGTGCTTTGCAGGAGGACATATGAGATACACTTCAGTCGAGGGAGTAGTTTCCCATGCCTATGTTGTAGAGACATATGTTGACAGAGTTGGATCAAGAGGCACTCAGCGTGATGGGTTTAGACTATGTTTACTTTATGCCTGAGGTTTGAGCGAACTGTGGGTTGTTGACTGCAGTAGTGGAGAGGTTCCACAGTGAGGATGGGACCTTCCACTTCTCTACTAGTGAGATGACTATGACACTAGAGGACGTATACAGGATTCTCCACTTACCTATTCAGGGAGAGCTCGTGGAGTATGATCCACAGAGGGATGCAAGACTTGTTGAGTGTAGGCAAGAATTCGATGACCCCAAGTTGGTCGGACAGGTCATCTCCTAGAAAGACATTCATGACTATTATGACTACTTCCCAGGGATTGTTGTAAGACTAATCAGAGGCATTGTATGTCCTGATAGGAGATCACATGGGTTCCCCATTGGATGGGGATGGATTATGGAGAGTATGGTCACAGAGGGCACCTGTTATGCTTGGGGTGTCTATGTTCTAGCACACCTATACCACGACATGCATCAAGTGGTATACCACAGGGTGCGAGCTTATCTACAGGTGTGTCCTTATTGTAGTTTTGGCTATGGGAGCACATAGCGATCACTAGACCAATTTGTGTCTTTGACAGATAGAGAGGAGAGCCATACAACTATGGCTACGTAGGAGTGATTTCCCAGCATAGGTTGGGGAAGCTCGAGTATTGGAGGCATGCTTTGGATGGAGTAGATGTGGTCATCTGGCAGCCATATCTAGACTATGAGCCTTGGAAGGATGAGGTGGATGAGCTGCCATACTATTTCTAGACGAGGTGGCTGATAGGCTGGACACGGTTTATTTTAGAGAGACAGATTATCAGCCAGGTTCGGAGATAGTTTGGGAGGAGGCAGGGCATACCATAGGGGCAAGCTTTATTTGCACAGATCCATGCTGAGAGATTCAAATGGGGGCCAATGGCATCCTATGAGGAGGCAGTGGTAGAGTTTTGGCAGACTTCCTATGTTGTCTGGGATGTGAGGAGAGAGATTGCAGACATAGGTATGACTCAAGACTTTGAGGAGTGGTTTGCTGCTCATCCATTTGTGAGGTATTCAGGGCCTGGAGAGCTGGTGCCTTTTATAGACAAGGCAAATTCAGATGATGAGGGCTAGGTTGGCAGGAGGAGGAGGAGGAGAGGAGGATGAGGAGGTAGTGGAGATGATGGAGGAGGAGGAGATGGCAGAGATGATGGATGAGGAGGAGGTGGTAGAGATGATGGAGCTAGACCTAGATAGAGGAGGAGAGATGGGGAGGGACCTTCCCATGCTTAGTAGGTAGTGCCATTGCAGTCTGCACAATAGGCACAGATGCTGCCACCTCAGTAGGTGAAACAATAGCAGGTACCTCAGCCACAGGGGCAGAGACAGGCACAGGCACCTTAGGGTCTATCTCAGCCGGATGTCCAGGAGAGGGCCATAGCTATGCTGAGAGGACAGGTTAGGCAGCTATAGGCATAGCTTAGGATGGCTGATGCCTGATGAGAGACAGATACAGAGGTTATCTTAGGGCTAATCAGAGAGCAAGATATGGCAGAGGCACGGATAGGAGTTATCCGAGTAGAGTAGGATTCAATAGTGTCAGACCTTGGGACAGATGCCACTAGCAATTTTTTGGTTGGGCAGGTGCACCAAGATCAGGCTTAGTTAGCACAGGTATAGGCACAACTAGTGCAGGCACAGGTGCAGGGGCAGCTAGCACAGGTGTAGGGTGAGCTTGCTAGAGTGCAGGCTCAGACACAGTATTACCAAGGTTTATATCATGGTGTTGTGCCAACCAGTCAGAGGGCTCTGAGCTACAAGAGTCAGTCCATAGCCTCCTAGAGAGTAGGTGGTTCAAGGTCAGGAGCTTTCATAATGGGCCCACAGCAGAGGAGGGGACTCAGGAGACACTGCCAATAGCAGTAGTTCACAACAACAGGGATAGCAGATACTTGTGCAAATTTTGGATCCTATGCATACCTTTTGATGGCTCAGATAGTCGGATATACTTATGTACCACTTTTGCTTTTTGAGACATGTATCACCATCCTTGAGATGTATTTATTGTATATGACATTGACTCAGAGATGGACCACTTGATATTGTACATTTCGACATATTTATGATATTTAAATGATGATGCAGTTTATGTGATGCTCTCTATATTTATGAGTTGTGATGCATATGTTTATCTAATGCAGACTTTAGATGTTTACTTGATGCTATGCGATGTTACCTAATGCAGATTTTCATATGATGCTATGTGATGCTAAATGACCTAATGCAAACTTAGATGTTTTACTTGATGTACCTCTAATGTGTGTGAATGCGAATGGTATCTATATGTTTATGCAATTTATGCGATGCACTTATCTATGTTTTTGATTTTTTCTGACTGACACTATATGATGATTGTATATGGATGACCTGATGCACTTACTATGTATGTAATTGATTTAATCATGTAAATGACTATCTCATGTTATATGATATGCAACTATATGCTATGTTTTTGTGATGTCCAAATGTACTCTATCGACACAGAAATGCTAATGATAGGTAGAAGGTTGATTGAAAGAATGACTTGATAGAAAGACTCACAAGTTTCACTTTGTATTGTTACTCTACATTGTTTGGATCTTTTATTGCATGGGATACATATGTATGGATGTATAATGGGTGTATGATGGATGTTTTACTTTTGACATCTTGATGGTGCAAGTATTTTGAAATTCTTTATTCATCATTGGGCAATATTTTTGGTACTTTTTCTGAATGTTGTAAGTTAATACAGGCATCTAGGTATAATTGAACTGAGATGACCTAAGTACTGCTTACATGGATTTTGATTTGGCAAGTTAATACAAGCATCTAGGTATAATTGAACCGAGATGACCTGAGTATTTCTTGCGTATCAACAGACAAGGATTACCCCTGTTCATGTTAGACCTCTCGTGTCCTTGATGATCTTTTGTTGATCATGTCTTTAGACAAGGCTTCACATTACTAAATTTTAATCCACAAGCAACAAACAAAGAAAATAATCATGCCCCCATCATAGCATCTCTAGCTTTTGGCATCCTCAAGTAACATAGAAAGACATGATAGCAAAAATTAAGACTCTGTATTTTAACCACAACTCCAATCCACAAAACATATTTGCATTTAGATGTGTTTGTTTCTTTCCATAATTTAGATAAAATCATTTAGAATGCCTTGGGTGCTTATTTGCTTTTCCTTGGATAGGTTAATGCCTTGCGTTAAGATTTCTACTTTGAAAAGTAGGATTTGCTTGCACTTGCTAGTCTGGTGAGAATTTTTTCACAATCCTTATTGGTGAGATGGACCCCAAGGGACTGACCTAGTGCCTCGGGGGCTCATTGCTAAATGGCCTTGCCTACGTGACGATGCAGAGGCAACATAGTTTGGGGTAAACCCTAATAGACCTAAGACCTAGGCGATAGACAGTGGTATGAACTCAGATAGATAGAAGGACTAGACACGGGATGGATGGGATAGAGGAGCCTTGGGGGTACATAGAAATATGGCCTTGCCTACGTGATGATGAAGAGGCAACGTAGTTTGGGACTTTCGACCATGGATTACTAATGAGAGACACTATGCTAGGCTGACACTATGGATAGGATATGGGATAAAACCTTGGTTGACAAGGCAACAAAGAGATAGGGTATCAAACCATGATAGGTTACCATTAGGTTTTTATTATGGAATAGCTATGGATCGAATGGGACACGAGTGAAGGAAAAATGGACACAAGGTGATTGGTTTCCCAAAGATGGAGGAAGCAGTTTATCACAAGTAACGCTTGTTTACTAGGTTTTCACCACTTGCTTTTATTTGCATGAAAGATAGAAAGTATGCATGACACCTGTTTGCCAAGTTTTCATAATGATACCTATCCAAGTCTCCTATTTGCCAGGTTTTCACCAAAGGACAAATTTTTTGTACTTTTCTAATTTTTTGATTTTTTTGTATTTTTTTGGTTTTTTGATTTTATTTATATTTTTATACCCCCCTTACATTGGGGTTCTCCTAGGTATAGAATCAGTGAAGATGCATGATGTTGATTGGGTCATCGAATAGCTCACCCTCTAATGTTTCTAACTGATATGCCCTTGATCCATAAGTTGCTACAATCACATAAGGTTCGAGCCAGTTGGGTTCGAACTTGCCTTTCTTTTCCCTATTTTTTTGGTTGGGAATTAAGGTGTCTCAACCTTTGCAAATTCCTAATGTTGTATTTATTTATCCCATGCTGAGTTGGCATAGTTAGCACCTTGTGTACATGCAATAGGATAAATTTTGCTGACTTTGGCAGCTGCGGTTTCCCCCTTGAATAATTAATGGGGCTTTAGGGGCAGCGACCCCAAGACAGGGTCAAGGGGTAGTGCCCCTACCACACTCCCTATTGCAGTACAGGGCGGGGTCAAGGGGCAGCGCCCCCGTGGGGACTCAGGGGCAACGCCCCTGAAACCTCAACTGACTTTTATTTAATAACAAGTGTCAGTATCTTTGCATGAGAGAAAGGTATCTTTGGGCGGTCAAGGGAGGTTATGACAAGTTGTAAGAGGAATAATATATTTTAAGTCAGTGTATGACAGATTCTCTTACAGTTGTATGTGTTGTCAGTTACGATGGATTCTATGACAGTTGTAAGGTGCGTAAGAGCATCTGTCATAGCCTATCTTGGGACAAGATGCCCACATTGGGATGGGATGTTGGACAAGTGTCCTTAGGCATGGGTTTTGGGGCATGAGTCCAAGATGGACACCCATCTCTAGAAGGTTCCATATTTGCCTTGTAAACTCAATAAAAATAGGTGCTTGGATGGGAGATTAGTGTGTTTTATAGGTACTGTTATGCTGCTAGAATATCTCTAGATTCGACATTTGAAGACTCCTAAAAGAGCATTGGCTCTGAAACTGTATTGTAATATGTTATTGTTTACCATAATACATTTGACCTATGTTTTGGAGTGTGGGGTTTTTCACCCGTAAGGGTTTTCCCCATGTATATCTTGTCTCTCTCTTCTGTCTACTTTTTGTGTGTATGTGTATTGTTGCAATATCTCTGTTAGATGTTTTATGTTGCTGTAGTTGTAAGAATTAAATTTGAATTTGCATACATCTCTCCTCATTAGATTAGTGTAGGAAGCGATTTCGACACACCTAGCTTCCTTTCAGTTGGTATCAGAGCTTGGCCAGTTTTAGTCTTAGTTGTTGGGTAGGGGTTCTTTTGAGCTAATCTTAAGTTGAGTGGGAGTCTGTGCAGAGTATTCTGATTTCTATTGCAGCAAGGAGATGGCAAGCACATCAGGAAGGTTTGAAGTGGAGAAGTTTAATGACAGTAATTTCGAGCTGTGGAAGCTCAAGATGGAAGACATGCTTTTTGACCGAGACCTTTGGGAAAGTGTTAATGGAACTAAACTAGCTACAATGTCACAAGATGAGTTATCTCAAGGATCAGAAGGCTAAGGGTCTCATAAGACATAGTCTTGCTGATTCTATGTTGTTAAATGTCCATGAGGAGACTACTGCAAAACTACTTTGGAAGAAGTTGGGGGATGTGTATCAAGCCAAATCCCTAGTTAATAAACTTTTCCTGAGAAAGAAGTTGTATTCTCTTCAAATGGAGGATAGAGGATCCGTTGTTGAACATATGAATGCTTTTAACATGCCGGTTGCACAATTGACATCTATTGGTGTAAAGATGGAGGAGGATCGATGTATGACCTTGCTTTATTTTTTGCCAAACTCATGGGATCATCTTGTCATGGCTATTGGAAGCACCACATCCACATTCAAAATGGAAGATGTGGTTTCTTCATTGTTGTTTGAAGAGATGCAGAGAAAGTCTTCTGAGGCAGCCAAAGAGGCCCTTATAGCTCGTGGAAGACCTAAGGAGAAAGGGAAGAAGAAGGACAAGAAAGCTAAGAAGGGTAGATCCAAATCCTGTGGGAGATCCAAATCTCCTGGAAAGTCCAAGGCTCTTTGTTGGAACTGTGGCAAAACCAGACATTTTTGAAAGGAATGCAAAGAGGAGAAGAAGAAGAAGAAAGCTCCTGATTCAGATTCTGATAAGCACAAGATGACGGTGATGCTTTCATCGCAGCCCTAGCAACCCATGCATCTGATGATGTGTGGCTAATCAACTCTGGTGCATCATTCCACATGACCTTGCATCGAGACTAGTTCACTAAGTATGAAGAGTTCGATGGTGGAAAGGTGTATCTGGGTGATGATTCTCATCTGAAGATTGTTGGTCATGGAAGAGTCTCTATCTGATTCCCTGATGGTTGAGTGAAGGGGATCTCTAGGGTTATGCACATCTCAGGCTTAGCATGGAACTTGCTTTCTATAAGTAGTTTGAATGATGCAGGTGTGTAGGTTGTTTTTTCAAAAGAAGGAAACAAGATGACTAGAGGAGCTATGGTGCTTGCCAAGGGTACTAGGAGAGGTACTCTATTTCAGCTAGAAGCATACATTTCACAATGCAATAGTTCTTCTGACTCAAGGAAGAGGGCAGCAGTCACTTCATCCCCACCATTTGAATGACCAGTGAAGAAATTTGTTGTTTCTAGTCTTGATGGTTGTAATTGTGCATTGGAAGTTAAACTTCTTGCTGAAAAGACAATGTTATGGCATAAGAGATTTGGCCACATTGGTGAGAAGGGTCTGCGTACCCTAAAAAATAAGAACTTTGTTGAGGGGTTAGATGATTGTAATCTTGAGTTTGACTTTTGTGAACATTGCATTTATGGAAAACAAAACCATGTTCAGTTTTACTTGAGTTCTCATAAGTCTTCTGGTGTGTTGGACCTTATCCATTCTTATGTGTTTGGTCTTGTTAATGTTCCTTTGTTATCAAAGTCTGTATATTTTTTTATCTTTTATAGATGATTACAGTAGAAGGACACGGATTTATTTTCTCAAAAGCAAATTTGAAGTTTATAGCAAGTTTAAGGAGTTTAGGGCCTTTGCTAAAAATTAGACAAGTAAAAAGATTAAATATTTGAGAACTAACAATGGTGCTGAGTTCTGTTCTATAGAATTCAATAAGTATTGCAAGGAGCTTGGGATTGAAAGACATAAGACAACTCCATACACCCTGCAGCAAAATGGAGTTGTAGAGAGGATGAACATGACACTGATGGAGAAGGCTAGGAGTATGCTTAGTGGAGCTGGCCTAGAACAAAAGTTTTGGGCTGAAGCTATTGCCACTGCTTGCTATCTTGTTAATAGATCTCCTACATCAGCTCTTGTTGGAAAGACACCCATGGAGGTGTGGTCTGGTAGAAAGCCTTCAATAAGGCATCTTTGTGTTTTTGGTTGAGGTATATGCACATGTGCCTAGGGAGAAGCGGTCAAAATTGGAGAACAAGGATGTTAAGTGTATCTTCATTGGCTATGGTGTTGGTGTGAAAGGATACAAGCTTTGAGACCCTGTGGCTGAAAAAGTGTTGTATAGCAGAAGTGTCATCTTTAGAGAGCTTACACCTTCTTCCACTGTTTTGCAGCCAGAAGAAATAGTAATGAAAGAGGATGTTATTTAGTTCCCTCCTACCCCTGAGAAGACTGAATAGAAAGACAATGTTGTACCTAATGATGAGGAGAGCTGTAGCAGCTCTAAAAGCTTAGATGAAGAAGCTAAACCTCAAACTCAGCTCTTGAGGAGGTCTACACGAATAAGAAAGCAACCTGAAAGGTTTGGTTTTACATTGCTTGATTCTAGTTGTGCTTATGCTTTGGTTACTAACAATGATGAACCTAGAACTGTATCAGAGGCTATGGACATGAAAGATGTAGGTTCCTGGAAGGAGGCCATGGAGGATGAAATGGCTTCTTTGGAAAAGAATCAAACTTGGGACTTGGTGCCTTTACCTCTTGGATAGAAACCTGTTGGATGCAAATGGGTGCTCAAGAAGAAATTTGGTGCAGATGGTAGTGTTGAGAAGTATAAGGCCAAATTGGTTGCGAATGGGTATTCACAAGTGGAGGGTATAGATTATGGTGAGATCTTTTCTCCCATTGCAAAGCTGACATCCATTCGATTCTTGTTGTCTCTTGTAGCAACTTATGACTTGGAGGTAGAACAGATGGATGTGAAGACAACTTTCCTTCATGGTGACTTGGAGGAAGAAATCTACATGTCACAACTAGAGCATTACATGGTGAAAGGTAAAGAAAATTTGGTTTGCAAACTTAAAAAGTCTTTGTATGGTTTGAAAGAATCCCCTAGGAGATGGTACTTGAAGTTTGATGCCTTTGTGTTGTCAATTGGATTTGTGAGATTAAAATTGGATCACTGTGTGTATTATAAATTTGATCGTGATCGTATTCTCATTGTTACATTGTATGTTGATGATATGTTGCTCATTAGGAAGGGTAAAAATATGATTTCTGATTTTAAATCTCAGTTGTCAGCACAGTTTGAAATGAAAGATTTAAGGGTAGCTAGGTACATTCTAGGAATGGAAATTAGAAGAGACAGAACCAACAGAAAACTTTGGTTAAGCCAAAGTAAGTATGTGAAGACCGTGTTGGATAGGTTCAGCATGGCAGATTGTAGACCATTGTGTGTTCCTATTTCCTTAGGGACAAAGTTGTCTGTTGAGGATTGTCCAAAATCTCCAAGTGAGGTGGAGGACATGAGCAGAGTACCTTATGCTAGTGCTATTAGCAGTTTGATGTATGCTATGGTTTGCACAAGACCAGACATTGCCCAAGTAGTGGGAGTCCTTAGTCAATTTATGGCTAATCCTGGACGAGTTCATTGGGATGCAGTTAAGCGAGTGTTTAGATATTTGAGGGGTACTTCTATGTATTCCATTTGCTATCATGGCAATATTTCAGGACCTCTGCATTCTGTTGATATTCGTGGATTTGTGGATTCAAATTAGACAAGTGACATTGATAGTAGGAGATCCACCAGTGCTTATGTGTTTACACTGTTTGGTGGTGCTATTAGTTGGATGAGTAAGCAACAACCTGTTGTTTCTTTGTCCACGACAGAAGCTGAGTATATGGCAGCAACTCAGACTTGTAAGGAAGCCATTTGGCTTAAGAGATTGTGTTTAGATATTGGTGTTGATGCAGGTCAGATCACGATCAGTTGTGATAGTCAAAGTACAATTTGCCTTGCGAAGAATCTAACTTTCCATGCTAGAACAAAGCACATTGATGTTCAGTTTCACTTCGTGCGAGACATGGTTGAGGATGGAAAGGTAAATTTGGAGAAGGTAGATACTTTAAAGAATGTTGCAGATGCATTAACGAAACTACTGGGCACAGAGAAGTTCAGGTGGTGTTCGGAGTCTATGGGTCTCTTGGCCCCTAGCAGTTAAATCTTGTCATTGATTTTGGTCCTTGCAAGGTGTTCGACAAGTGGGAGAATGCTGTGAATTAAGGTGTCTCAACATTTGCAAATTCCTAATGTTGTATTTATTTATCCCATGTTGAGTTGGCATAGTCGGCACTTTGTGTACATGTATCAGGATAAATTTTGGTGACTTTGGTAGCTGCAGTTTCCCCCTTGAATAATTAACGGAGGTTTGGGGGTAGCACCCCCAAGACGGGGTCAAGGGGTGGAGCCCCTTGTGGGGTCTAGGGGCAGTGCCCCTAGCATGCTCCCTGTCCTAGTACAGGGTGGGGTCAAGGGGTAGCGCCCCCGTGGGGGCTCGGGGGCAACGGCCCTGAAACCTCAACCGACTTTTATTTAATGACAAGTGTTGGTGATTATCTTTGCACAAGAGAAAGGCATCTTTGGGTGGTCAAGGGAGGTTACGACAAGTTGTAAGAGGAATAGGATATTTTTAGTCAGTGTATGACAGATTCTCTTACAGTTGTATGTGTTGTCAGTTATGACAGATTCTATGACAGTTGTAAGGTGTGTAAGAGCATCTATCATAGCCTATCTTGGGACAAGGCCCCCACATTAGGATGGGATGTTGGACAAGTGTCCTTAGGCATGGGTTTTGGGGCATGAGTCCAAGATGAACGCCCATCTCTAGAAGGTTCCATATTTGCCTTGTAAACTCAATAAAAATAGGTGCTTGGATGGGAGATAAGTAGTGTGTTTTATAGGTACTGTTATGCTGCTGGAATATCTCTAGATTTGACATTTGAAGACTCTTGAAAGAGCATTGGCTCTGAAACTGTATTGTAATTTGTTATTGTTTACTGTAATACATTTGAGCTATGTTTTGGAGTGTGGGGTTTTTCACCCATAAGGGTTTTCCCCACGTATATCTTGTCTCTCTCTTCTGTCTACTTTTTGTGTGTATGTGTATTGTTGCAATATCTTTGTTAGCTATTCTATGTTGCTATAGTTGTAAGAATTAAATTTGAATTTGCATACATCTCTCCTCATTAGATTAGTGTAGGAAGTGATTTCCACACACCTAGCTTCCTTTCATGTTGATTGCGGGGGTTCTCTTTAAGTACTAGATCTCCAACCTTGAAGACTCTTGGACAAACTCTGTGGTTATAGCTTCATGACATCATTTGTTGATATGCTATGAGATGATCAAATGCAGTCTGTCTCCTTTCCTCTAGCAACTCTAGTTCTTGCAATCTAGAAACTCTGTATTCTTCATCTGATATGAGACCTTTTAATGACACCCTGAGAGATGGTAACTCAACCTCTATGGGGAGGATAGCTTCTGAGCCATAGACAAGGGCATAAGGGGTAGCAGCTATGGGAGTGCGTATACTACTTCTGTAGGCCCACAGAGTGGGATTGAGTTGGATGTGCCAATCATGACCAACATCATTGACTATCTTCTTGAGAAGTTTCAAAATGGTTTTGTTGGATGCTTCAGCTTGACCGTTGCCTTGGGGGTAATAGGGTGTGGAGAAATGGTGTTGGACTTTGAATCGGTCACAGAGTTCTTGGACATCCTAGTTTTTGAAGGGTCTTCCTTTATCCGTGATAATGGATGAGGGAATTTCGTATTTGTAGATGAGGTATTGAGGATGAATGAGGAGATTTGTTTACCTATGATGGTGGTAAGGGGAACGACTTCAATCCACTTGGTAAAGTATTCAGTGGTGGTTATTATGAATTTGTGGCCATTGGAAGAGGGTGGATGGATTTTACCCACAAGGTCAAGTCCCCATTGGCAAAAGGGCCAAGGTGTCGTTAAAGGTCTCAACTCTTGAGCTAGTGTATGTATCAAGTTCCCATGTATTTGGCACTGCTTGCACTTTTTCACAAACTGGTATGAATCTGTTTCCATATTCAGCCAGAAATAACCCAAAAGCATGAGTTTCTTAGCTAAGGAAGGATCTCTAGAGCGTGTTTTACAAATCCCTTCGTGTATGTCTTCTAAGGCAGTTTGGGATTCTTCTTGTTCTAAACAACGAAGTAAAGTACCATCTAGACCATGCCGGTATAGGGTGTTAGCAATAATGGTATATTGAGAGTTTTGGCGTATAAAGGTTCATCTTTGGTTTGAAGATAAGTTAGGTGGGAGGGTATTGTCCTTGAGGTAAGTGTAAAATTTACCGTACCAAGGTGAATCAGATCCAACTAAAAGGCATATGGAATGGGTTTCAGGAAGATCATAAGTTGGTTGCTAAATTGTCTCTACCAAGAACTCTTATCGCGACTCATTCTTTGGGATCTCGAGAAGAGAGGAAATGGTTGCCATGGCACCTATTGCTTTGTTCTCAATGCGAGGTATCTGCTCAAAAGATATAATCACAAAGTATTCCTTAAAGTCATCTACCATCCTTTTGTATGGGACAAGCTTCTCATCTTTGGTTTGATAATCATCATTGACTTGGTTGATCACTAGTTGAGAATCACCATAGATATGTAGCTCTTTGATTTTCCACTCTGTTGCCATTTTGAGACCAATGACCAAGGCTTCATATTCTACTATGTTGTTGGTGCATGGGAATAAAAAGCAGTAAGACTTCGGTATGGTGTCGTCATGAGGAGTTACAAACAAGATTCCTGCCCTCGATCCATGGTTTGTGTAGGACCCATCAAAGTAAAGTGTCCAGGAATGTGTTGATATATTGAATAATGATTCATTTGGAAACTCAAATTGCATTAGTGTGGTGTCCTGTAGTGGTGCATCCACTAACTAATCAGCAATGACTTGCCCTTTGATAGCTTTTCTGTCTACATACTCAATGTCGTATTCACTTAGGAGCATTACCCATTTGGCTAGGCAACCTGTTAGAGCTGCTTTGCTTAGTAGGTACTTGAGTGGATCTATTTTTTCAATAAGTTTGAATGGATGTGCTAGCATATAATGATAGAGTTTTTGGGAAGCAAAAACTACCGCAAGACATGATCTTTCTATCTGAGAGTATTGCAATTCATAGCCCACCAATATGCAACTGATGTAGTAGACGACTCTTTCTTTATTTTCATAATCTTGTTGTGCTAGAACAGCCCCAAGAGCTATTGGTGTAGAAGATATGTATATTAACAATGGTTTCCCATAGATAGGATGCATGAGAATAGGTGGATTCATAAAATACTCTTTTAGTTTGTTGAATGCCTCTTCCTATTTCTCATCCCACCTAAATGGAACATTCTTATGTAGGACATGACTGAATGGTTGACACTTGTCTGCCAGTTTTGATATGAATCTACAGATTTCTTGTAGCTTGCCTTGTAGAGATCTTAGTTGAGTAAGATTCTTGGGTGGTGGCATGTCCATAATAGCCTTGATTTTGGTGGGGTCCACCTCTATTCCATTTGTCGATACAATAAAACCTAGGAGCTTGCTTGAGGTGACTCCAAACACACATTTCTTTGGGTTCAACCTTACTTTGAATTGCTCTAATCTCTGAAAGAATTTCTCTAACACATCCAGGTGTGATTCTCTTGTAAGTGATTTTTCTAGGATATCATCTACATAATCTTCCATGGTGACGTGCGTCATAGCACGTTGATATGTGGCTCCTACATTCTTTAGCCCAAATGGCATGGCATTCTAGCAGAAAGTGCCCCATAGACAAGTAAAAGCTATCTTATGTTGGTCTTCCGGTGCTATCTTGATCTGATTATATCCTAAGAAGCCATCCATGAGAGATAACATGGTATGCCCTGCTATTAAGTCGACTATGATATCTATATTTGGCAATAGAAAATCTTCCTTGCGACAAGCTTTGTTTAGATCTCTAAAATAATTGTATAGTCTAACTCGGCCATCAGGTTTGGACACTGGTACTATGTTGGAGACCCATTCTGGATAGTCTATAGCTCTGATGAACCCTTCATCCAGTAATTTCTTGAGTTCTTCTTTTACAAGTAGTGAAATGTGTGGATGCATCTTTCTAATCTTTTGTTTCACTAGTTTCACTCCTGGATGTAATGGAAGATGATGTAGAATCAAATTTGAATCTAACCCTGGTATATTTGCGTATGACCACACAAAATTGGCTTGCTTTCTCTTGAAGAATGGTACAAACTTAGTCTTTTTTTGGTGGGGTTAGAGAATTAGCAAAGTGAATGATCTTAGGTTGTTCCTCTGTTCCAATGTTAATAGGCTTTGTGGGTTCTACAATAATCTAAGATTTCTCCTGGTGCATGTCATCAGGGAGAGTGTCAAGACTTCCATCGTCAGGTGCCACAGTTGGGTTTTCACCATCGGATGCATCCTTTCTTTTTACTATTTTGGGATCTGACATTTCTACAAAGTGGTTTTCATCATCAGATCTAGTTTTTATTTTGATATTTTTGTGATTGGAAGGCTTGGCACCCTCTCTGAAATAAGCCACAGTATTAAGTTCAATGGTGAAGCCATCTTTATGATCTCCTTTGGGTAGGTGGTCCCTAAGTTCCATGTAGTCAATATAGGCATCATTGTTTTGGAACATATCTAGTTGTGGGGTTCCTCATAGATCCCAATCAATAAGCTCAGGATGCACAAGGGGGAGGGAGTTGGAGGATAGATCTGATTTGTTGATAGTTTGGATGGATATGCTAGGAGTATTGGTAGGGGGAATGTTTGGGATGGTACTTTCCTCTAAATTGTTTATCGCGATAGAACTTGAACCTTCCTTGAAAGTTGTATTCTCAGGGATAGGCAAATCACACTCTATTGGCCTATGTGGTAGTGTTTGTCCCTCACGATAGGGGCTATAGGTTTGAATGGTATCGACCTCTTTGTCATCATAGGAATGCTCTATTAGTTCATCCCATTCACACTCATTAGAATCTGTGTCACTATCCACTTGAAGGGTATGGATCATTTCTACAAGACAAGCATTTGCTTTAGCTTTGCCCTTATCTTTATATCCTAGTCCTTTTGTATTTCTAGCCAATTAGGATGAAAAAGGTTGAATGGGTTCTATAATTTCTTCTTTCTTAGGTTGATGGGGCCTTGTCCTTCATAACCCATTCTATGTAGGATTGATTCACCTCGCCTATAGATTTCTATTGGGAGCTTAGGTGGTTCTTGTTGTATGTTCTCTTCTTCTTCTATATAAAGCCATTGTAGGATATCTCTTTCCTCTGTTTCATCTTATAAGGTCCCCCATTTTACAAAGGGAGTTGTGGGAGGTGTAGGAGGAGCAGATGGTTTTGGAAAATGCTTGGGTTGCCCAAAGGATCTACAAGATAAAGGCATTTTGGCTAGATTGAGGCTGTGCTCAATGGAGTATTCCCCTACTCCTATTTCTTTGATGGTAATCTTTTGCTCTTTGGACTTTGATGAGGAAACTTTAGAGGTAGGATCATGCTATGGGGTAGGGGATGTAGATTCTCTATTGTTGGGTATAATGCAATCAGGTTTTGAAAGGACAGATTTGCAATGCTGGAAGGGGTCGGGGTCACCTTGGATGGTCACTTTCTTGCCATTATGAGGGAATTTTATGCTTTGGTGATAGGTAGAAGGCATGGCTTTCATGGCATGAATCCATGGTCTACCTAGAAGAATATTATAAGTGAGCTCCCTATCTAGGACTTGTCACACAACGTCTTTTATCACTTGTCCCACCTGTATGGGTAAGACACCTATTCCTTTGGTAGTTCTCTCCTCCTCATCATAGGCTTTGATAGTTATCTTCTTCCTTGGATCAACAACATTTTCAGAGAACCCCAATGTAAGGACTAGCTTCAACATGCAAATATTTAAACTGGCTCCCCCATCAATGAGAACCCTCTTGATGTGGTGCTTGTGGATGAAGGTGACAATGTGTAGAGGGGTGTTATGGGGTTGAGACATTGAGAGGTCATCTTGTTTGGTAAATGATATGGTACTTGAGGAGTTTAGATTACCTACCATGGCCTAAAACTTCTCTTGGGCCAAGTTAGTGCATACAGTGGTTTCCACTAAGGCTTTATCGAGAATCTCCTTGTGGGAAGGAGATAGACGCAACAACTCTAAGATAGAAATGTGGGTAGGAGTCTTTCGTAGTTGGTCTATGACACTATACTGATGGGAATTGGACTAAGAAGGTGACAACCTTGGAGGAATGGCATTCAATGGACCTTACCACTGCAGGTGATGATACTACAATTAGGCTCTAATTGTTGGTTGGGCATGACCACATTGATTTGCAGGACATGATTAGATATGCAATTGATGGTACAGTCAAATGGCACACTTCCGCAGTTGGAGTTACTATTTCTAGTGTTCTAATTTTGCCTATTGCGGTTGTTGTTGTTGCCATTATTGTTGTTTTTGTTGTTGTACAACCTGTCATGATTGAGAAGCAGATCTTTGTAAGCCATGTGTGTCTCATTAGAAGTATGTTGATGAGCACCTCCTTGATTTTGATCAAGTACGTCTTGAATAACATGTTTGAGATGGATACAATTGTTGGTTGTATGTCCCCTTCCTCTATGATACTCACAGTAGTCGATGTCTTTCCAATAGTGAGGTTTGATTTGAGGCTCATAATCACTTGTTGGCGGTAGTGAGATTTCATTGTTGGCAAATAGATTCCTTAGTGCAGATTCTTGGGACTCTCCCAGTAGTGTGAATTTTTTCCTTGGATTTGAGTTGAACCATGACCTTAGCTCCCGAGAGAATGTTTTGTTGGGTGCAACATTGCTTGCCTCTCCTTTGAGAGTGAATATCAGTTGTTGTTTGGGAGTTGCCACCTTGGCATCAACTACTCCATCGTTGATGACATTTTTGTTCTTAGTCCAAAACTTTGATTTATCAGTCATGTAGTTAGAGGTAGGTGTGTCCTTGTATAACTTGATTTGCCCCTTGGCGATCGTAGCTTTCTTGATGAACAATCCCATTTCAATGACCTTCGAGAATGAAGTAGGGCATTGAATTTGTATTTGATAGCTAAGATCAGAGTTGAGGTTATGGACAAACATCTCAATTAATTGCTTCTTTGGTACAACATATGAGCATTTGCTTGCTAGTTGTCTCCACCTTTGTAGGAAGGAGGCGAATGATTCGCCACTCTTTTGCTTGGTATAGCATAAATCAAGCATGGAGACTTTGGGCTCAATATTGTAGAAGTGCGTAATGAATTTGTTGACTAACTCATCAAAAGTTTTGATGCTCGGTGGGAGTCGTGAGAACCACTCCATGGCTTGACTACCTAGAGATCTAGGGAATAGTCTCATTAAGTAAGTCTGATTGTGAGCTACTTCCATGCATGCGGCATTGAATTCCCTAATGTGATCTCTAGGGTCCCCTTTCCCTTTGTATTTGTCAAACTTAGGAATTTTGAATCGATAGGGAAATGGTGTCATGTTCAAACTTTTATCAAAGGGGTACAATGCAATATCTTCCAAGGAGTAGGTTTTAGTGTTTGTACCCATTTTTAAATCTGTCATTTGTTGCGTTAGACCCTCGATTTGTTTCCTCATTTCTTCCATAGGAGTGCTTGGGTCTATGTATTTCTTTCCTTTTTCATGATTATCCTCTATGATTTCTTGGATTTTACTTAGATCGAAATTGATGGGGAGCTTAATTCCAATATTTGCGAGATAATAAAAATACTTGTGAGGGTCGTCATGGAGCACTTTCTCTAGCAAGTGTTGGAATTTCTAATCTTGGAGGGTTCCTTGATACTCTTTGTGAGAGATTTCCTCATCACTATCATGAGGGGTGATGATGTGGTTGGATGATCCAGCCATTTCAAGTTGCTTTTTGTATTGAGATCTAGTAAGAACCATGCAAGGTGACATGGAATCAGGTGGGATGAAACCAGAGATTTTGGCAAGGTACTGATGAAGACTACTGAGAATAGGATACTTATGACAAGATTTGGACAAGGGACTCTTTCGATCAATGATTCCATGTAAGATGGCCGGTATAAGATGATAGCCACTAGTAAGGGTATTTGATACCCATCTTACTATGTAGGGACTAGTCGTACACCAAGACCACTGGTGAAGTTCTGTGACCCACTAGGGTTACTTGAATCTAAAATGATACGAAAAAGGGGCCTATGCTGATCTAATATGGGATGCTTTGATTTTGGACTAGGATGACTTGATAGAAGGTGAATGGGATAACCAACAAAAGAGAGATTTTGACATGAAATGGATGGAAAAATGATTGCAAGGTAAGATATGATCTCAAAATTTGGAACTAGGTTGAAATGGGTATCCATAAATGCTAAAAATTTTCTCTCAAAGACTATGGAAGTGCTCACTATCATGCATGCGCTGGAATAGTTGCGTTCCAGAAACTGGTAAATGTGCAACAAGTCAACATGGAAGCACCACATTGGTAAATTGCAGATGTGCCATAATAGGTTGTAAAAGTGCTACAAGTCAATACAAATGCGCCGCAAGTCGGTACAAATGCGTAGCAGAAGAGGGCGAATGCGCCACTCTAGTTTTTCTCAGTATTTTTGCAATTTTTTAGAAATTTTCTGATGTTTTTGGTACTTTGGCTGCAAGAAGGTCTTTTTGATATGATTTTTTGAAATTATGGCAAGAAGACACAACAAACACAAAGAATATTTTTATGGTTTTTTTATTTTATGTGATTTTTTTGACTCTTTTTTGGACTAAAAGGAAAAGCAAGTACAATCCTAGGCTTCAAATGGATTACAGGGGTTTTTAGCCACTAGAATAAAAGGTGTTTAATGGAGGCAACCATTCGAGTGGTTATACATGTGGAAGCACTACTCTCTGTTGTGGAGTCTGCTAGCCTACAAGGGTTGTGCCTTGGAGGGTTTTGGGGGAAGTTGGCTATCAGTATAACACAACTACACTCGTTGTTTGAAACTTTCACTCCAAACACAATTTATTTATAGTGGATTGGTAGGGCTTGGTGTCTAGCCTATTACCACTTAGGGTCGTTCCTACTTGGATGAATGGTATCCAAGAGTAGGCCCCTCTAAAAGAAAAACACATGCGAAAATGATATGTCTGGCATTTTGATCACCCAAGCTAGGGGAGAGCATAGGCCTAATATCATTCCCAAAACACAAAATACAGTGGTTCTTTTCCCATAGTTAAAATGAGAAAAACTAGATGAGCTATCTACTTGGACAAGCACATAAATTTATTAATTTTGAAGTGATAACAAGATAGCAATGGTCCAATTTACCAAGATAGCAATGATGTGTTCAATTTTATCCAGATAGCACGAGTTGTTAACTTTGAAGTGATAATCGAGATAGCAATAGTTCAGTTTTATCTAGATAGCAATGATGTGTTTAATTTTATCTAGATAGCACAAGTTGTTAACTTTGAAGTGATAATCGAGATAGCAATGGTTTAGTTTTATCCAGATAGCAATGATGTGTTCAATTTTATCCAAATAACAATGTGTCTAACTACGAAAGATAGCAATAGCAATGATTCAATGATATGCAAGATAGCAATGATTCAATTACTGCCTTCCTAGTTAAAACTATGTGAGATTTGCATGAGAATCCATTTACTTTCCCATTAGAAATTGAAGTGTGAGTTAACAAGTGTAACTATATGATTCTAAACTAGTACCTAGCCTGCAAACAGATTAAGAGTGTTCCTACAAAAAGACATTTAGCGTTAGCGAAAACTTCAAGGAAACCCTAAAAATCACTACCTAGATTAGATGCGCAGCTTTGGAGACTGAATGCGCATAAACAGGTCTCAGAAGCGCCGTAGTACATATGCGCTAAGACATAGGTCAAAAGTGCAGGAAAATAGTGTGTATGCATCGTAATAGTGTTTGTATACGCTGAAAGGATGTATGCACAGAACAGATAGTATATGCATCAGATCAGAGACTGTATGCACCGTAACAGATATCAGATGCATGTTAGGATGTGTCAGATGCGCTGTTTCCTCCTGTGTACGGATTTATAAAACATAAAAACTTAGTTTTTAGGTTAAATTTGGGGCTAGGCCCCACGGTGGGTGCCAAAAATGTTAAGGGAAAATTGGAGTAAACATGAATAATCAATATAATCAATATCAATGATACCCAAAACTCAATGAAATAATGAACAAAAGAGATCAATCAAACAATGAACAATACAAAGCAAACCTCCTTTAATTCTCAGCTTCCATTGATCGCGTATCATAAATGATCTTGTCTATGAATATGGTCCTTAGAAGGTGCATTTCCTTTCTATGATTCCAAGATGTTCAAATGGGAATGGCTATGATAGTTTCGCCATGAAGATGAGCTTCACAATAATGATAGTAGTGTGTAGTAACGAGTGTGATCACAAGTAATGAAGGAATTGGTGCCAAAGGCACACTGTAATTCTTGTAGAGTAACAATACTTAAATCTTGGATGATGGAAATGGAGGAACAAGGTTCAATTTATAGGCTTGAGAAAGAGAAGATCAATGGTATAGAAAGAATGAGAAGATCAACAATTGAGAATGGTTGAGGAACGTGCATGAATAAGAAGAAGACATGTGTCTTGCTATATTTTGCATGAGAGGAATTAATAAAATAGAAGAATGAGTTAACTGAAGAGATCAATCAAGTAAAAGAATAGATTAATCAGTTAAGAGAATAGAACTAGAGAAGGAAATTGCATGAGGATGAGAAGATATTTTAGCTCAATTAAATATTTAGAATATTCAATTGCATGTGCACAAGGATTGAATTATATTTAGAGATAACTCAATTTAGAAGAAATGGACAACTTAAATAAATAATTGATTTATTTAAATTTAGAGAAGATATTATTGGAAGAACAATTAAATAATTGATAGTATTTAATTTAGAATGATTTTGGAAGAATTAGAAGATAAGAAAGCAAATTAAATAAATAAATTTATTTGATTGTTTGTGCATGATTTAGAAGAATAAATACAATATTTGATTATATTTTATTTTTAGAGATTGAGAGGATTTAAATAAATTTGATTGATTTATTTAAATTTGGAAGAATGATTTGATTTAATTAAATAATTAAGAATTATTTAATTGTTTGGAAGAGTTTAATTAAATAAAGGATTTTATTTAATTGTTGACTTTTAGAAGTGGTAATTAAATATTTTGATATTTAATTAACTTAGAGGAATGTGAATCGAATAAATAAATTTGATTTATTTATTTATTGATAGAAGAATTAGAATGGAATAAATATTAAGAATATTTATTTAGACCGAGTCATTTCATTTTTAGGCATATATAGTAGATCTTCTTGATAGAGATACGTGACAAAACAACTTCAAGACACAGGACTATAAAGACTCAAAAGTGCTTGTGGATCATTGAAGAGGGAAATGTTTTTTGTTGAAAGCATGATAAGAGGTCGTCTTCTTGACAGAAGGAGAAGTGCCATTAGATGCAAGGTGCTTATCTACAGGTGGAATGATGCTCCAAGAGTCCTTTGTCATTGATGTCAAAAGGGGAGAAAGCAATTTGGTTTTGCCATCAATGACAAAGGGGGAGATTGTTGTATTTTGTCATTGATGTCAAAGGGCTCAGTGTGAGATCTCATTGTGGTAAGATATACAAATGTGATATGATATACTCCTATTGATTAGGATGTCTTCATGGCTTGTTTCAGGATGGATACTCATGCTCTTGGTGTTCATCACCCTTAATAAGATCAGATGTGTTCATGTGTTCATTTTGTTATGTTTCAAGACTTGATATGCAAGGTAAGATGGGTTGAGATCAGATGTGATGATATTCATGACTCCATCAAGGTTTTTTAGTTCCTACCTTCATCATGGCTTCAAGTTTTAGTTGTTTGAATGGTTTTCTACCTTCATCATGGTTTTAGGTTGTAGTTGTTTGAATTGTTTTGCTGATGTTGTTACTTGATGCAAACAAGGGCATTGCTATTCTTGTTGTGAGATTTACAGCGTGTTCTCAATAGTATATTCTCAAGATGCTTATGATTTGGTTTTTCTCAAGATGCTTATGATTTGGTTTACAAGATGATCCTCATGATATGCCACATAACATATATCAACATATTGTTCTCAAGATGGATTAGGCCTGGTATGACAAAGTGATTCCTATTAATTTCATTACATTGGCTCATCATACTTCTTGGTTCATCATGTCTGCTTGGGTTAGATTGGCTCATCATGGTTCATGCATCATGCCTTTTATCAAAGAGTTGAGTAAGTTGATGCTTGATCAAATCTTGTGTTGATACTACATAAGGCATATTGATTGATAACCTAAAATAGTGGATTTACCCTAAGACAAGGTTATTATCTAAAGGCTTTTAAAGCAAGTTCTCCTTGTTCTTTATGATACCTATCAAGGTGTATGTCAGGTGCAAATTTTTAACACTATATTGGTGCAAGGAAAGATGTTCACAATCATGTCAAGGTATATAATGTGATTGGTTTACTTTAGCATGAAGAGTCTTCATAGATCCATATGAGGTTGAAAGTGTATATATTGGTGACAATGTTGTTGCAAAATGTATGCAGAGAATGATTTATTTATCTTATGTAGTGGATTTTGTGATATTTACAAAGGTGTTCTATTAGACTTAAAGCCTTATTTTTCAAAGAAAGAAAAACCTAGAATCTAGGTTGAAGCTCTAAAAGAACCTAGCCCATACTAAACCCTAAGGATCTAAACTGTCATGCACTTTATTGTAATTTAAAGGTGACTTATAATCATTGGTTACATGTTCACTTAAGTGAACATTTGAGGGATCAAACTCATCAGTTTGACTGGTCCCTACCTTCTAAGCAACCAGTGCTCCCGATATCAAATAGGGACTTGGGTGGTAAAAGGCACATCATTGGATGATATTTAAAAAGACTTGGGTGCTACAAAGGCATCGAAGAGTCAATATTTAAAAGGCATTCGGATACCAAGGGTCATCCCTATGTAGTGAATTTGATGGGCAGTTAGAATATATGAAGCCGTAACTATTTGTAACAAGAGCTTCTATGTATCTTAGAGGGCTAAGGAAATAAATAACAACCTATACGTGATGTACAATGTAATGAATATTGGTATGTAGCATTTGTGTGAGATAGATCAACCTACCAATGTATGCTTTGTCTATTTTGTGAGTTAAATAGTGTTTTGGAGGGTTTGAAGAGTATGAAGGTTCTGCAATGATTTTTGATTGAAAAATAAATTGATAAGACAGTTGTATGAGGGATTGTAGATATATTTATGAAAGCATGGGTGAGCACTGCTTTTGCAGAGAAATAATGAGGTGCTCTTTGTTTTGATAATAGTTTAATGTACTTTGTTTGATTTCTTGAGACAAGAAAATGATGTAGGGGTGTTCTCAAGATTCAGAATTCTTATGTGATGTCATTGTGATTAAAAGCCTTTGTATTATCTTATCATTATTGAGTACTTGATGGTCCTGTAAAGGAGAGATAAGGGTTTGTATGATCAATTGAGGAGTTTATAGATGTTGTTTCATGTTGAGGATAGGGAGACATAAGATGTATTGTGCTTCAAAGAAACAGAGTAACCCTATGTATAAACTTATTCTTTCTTTCTAGAGTTCATGTTTTTACCAGTGAGGCACTTGATTGTCAGTGAGACACTAATTGCTAGTGAGGCATCCAATAGCCAGTGAAGCACATTTAGCCAGTGAGGCATTTGTACTTTCTAGTGAGACATTTTTTTGTAGCTAGTGAGGTATGTTTTTTATTAAGCCAATGAGGCATTTTTAGTGTGATTTTTCATCCCTATGAGGGTTTTCCACTCATCAAATCAGGTGTTATGTTTCTTGTCTATCTACATGTATTCATATGGCCTAATGATCTTATGGTTGATTAAAGGTCTTATTCATTTTGTTAATCATTGTACTTGTGTGAATCCTTGATGTCTTTCTCATGTTTAAAAGGTGCAAAAAGTTGTTAAGTATTCTAGACCACTGATTCACCCCCCTCTCAGTGGTCTTGTACTCTAACAGGGAGATGTACAGTTGTGTTTAGGAAAGGTACTCTCCACCCCTACTGCTCCATTGATTATAGAGATCTCTAGGGATGCTCCTACCACCAACCTTTACCCACAACAATTGAATAAGCACCCTATCTTTGAGTGAAGCACATTTAGGACTACAACCACTAGTAATGACCCTCCATTGCTAGAAAGATTGGCTTCACAAAAGCTAGAACCTGAACCTGAGTTTGACTTTGTTGGAAAACTAAAGAATGTTTGTGTGAAGATACCTTTATTTCAAGCCATTAAAGATGGTCCCATTTGTACTAAAACTATAAGAGAATTATCCCTCAAGAAACTTGGATGGAAATTTAGGGACCTCAAATTTTTGAAGTCATTGGACAACTTGCTAACATTAGTCTTGGAAATATTTTACCCCTAAGTATACTGATCTGGGAAGTCATATTGTGGATGTCCATATCAATGGAACTCTCATACAAAACACCTTGATTAATCTAGGGGTGGCTATAAATGTAATGACAAAAGAAACAATGCAGACCCTGCAACCCATCAACCTTCTCCCTACTTCCACACTGCTCCAATCAGTAGATTGTTTGATCATTAAGATTGAAGAAGTGATTGAGGATTTGATAATTACTCTAGACTCATGGGAATATCTAACATATTTCATGGTCTTGGAGTCAAAGGATAATCTTCCAAAGTACCCTCTTATCCTTGGGAGACCTTAGCTAGTCACAACTAATGCATTAATTGGCTGTAGATCAGGGAATATAATGATCTCTAATGGAAATGTAGCAAAGAAATTAACCTTATATCGACCATCCCAACCCTCTTTAGAAACATAGCATATTTCATGGATAGAAATAGAAGAAAATGATGAATATTCCATACAAAAATTGATGGAAATTGAACACAATACCACGCTAGTTACTCAAGATGACTCCCACATTGTATAGAATATGTATAACATTGAACCCCATACTAATCATCATCTGAGATGCACTGCATGTTTTCTCACCAATTTACTTAAACCCACAATAGAGGCTTTGAAACTTTCAACAACACTTTCTAAAATCCATTAATTATTGCTTCATAAATGCATACTTAATACCCTATGTAAGAGCATTGATTCAATGATAGCTCTAACTAATAAAGTAGAGATATTCCTAGATAAGCCACTCAACATAAACAACATGTTGAACCCATAGAAATAGAGTTAGTTAATCACTATTCTTAAACATCATAAAATAGCCTTTGCATGGGATTATTGAGACATGATCTAGGGATCAACGTAGACCTCTATACTCACCATATTTAAATTAAAGAGGATTGTAAACTTTTTCAATAACCACAATGAAGAATGAACCTTGCAATTTGGGATTTTATAAAGGAAGAATTACAAAAAATCTTGGATGTAGGCTTCGTCTACCCTATCTTTGATAGCCAATGGGTTTTACCTCTTGTAATTGTACCTAAAAAAGGAGGTAAGTGGTATATTTGTATTGATTATCAGAAATTAAATGCTACCACAAGGAAGGACCATTTCCCCCTTCCTTTTATTGATCAAGTTCTAGATACACTAGATTGTAAACAATGCTTTTCCTTTTTGGATGGCTTCAATGGTTATAACTAGATCAGAATTACACTTAAAGATCAAGATAAAATCACTTTCACCTACACCTTGGGTATGTACACATATGTAGTTCTCTCTTTTGGGTTGCACAATGCCCTTGCTACTTTCTAAAGGCTTGTGTTAAGTATTTTTTTGATCTAATCCCTAACTATTTAGAAGTTTATATGGATGACTTCATGGTTTATGTAAACTCATATATAGAAGCCCTTGCCAACTTGGAGAAGGTTTTGTAACACTTCTAAGATCATATCCTTTCCTTGAGCAATGAAAAATGTTATATGATGATAACAATTGGCATTTTGTTAGGACATTACATCTCACTAGTAGGAATCCAAGTTGATCCTACTATGATAACAGTCATCCCAAACCTACCAATACCAAAAAACAAATGTTAGGAGTTTCCTAGGACATGTGTAGAATATTATCATAGATTCATCAATAAATTTAGTAAAATAGCAACACCTTTATTTGTATTACTTGCTAGAGATGCTGACTTTGTTTGGACACCTACATGCTAGAAATCCTTCCAATCTCTTAAAGATTTATTTTCTATAGGCCTTATGTTAGAATTGTATATTTATGTCCTTGTGGACATGAGTGTTACATGTTTTGACCTCATTTCTCTATGTCTTGACCTTTTTGGTCAAAGTTGACTTTCCATCAAAGTTGTCTTTTAGAGTTAGGAATGGGCACCTAGTCTTCTTGTGGGTTACTAGTAGAAAGCCACAACCCTTATGCATCATTGTTTCATCTTGATTGTAGTATACATGTTTATTCAACATGATGATGTCATATTTTATTTTTTATGCAATGTCCATTTAATGAAAATGATGTTTTACCATGCATTTAGTGGGTGTGCACATTATATTATGGCTTTCGATTGTTTTCCCTTCTCTTCTCAACTACATTGGAATGTAATGGTTAGCATTGATGAATAGAAAATGATATGTATGTGAATTCAAAAGTATTGATGCTCCTTGTCTTAGACTCTTTCCCTTCTCCTACTTTGGTTGGGTCACAAGTGTTAATAGGGGAAAAGGGGATGAATGCATGCATGTACAAACAAGATCAAAACCCTCTTCCACAATAACATTCAAGGACAAGATTGAGATAAATCACAACCAAGGGGAAGGTGGACTCAACTACAAATCTTATGCTCCTGATTTGCTATGGAAAGATAAGATTTAACCAAGCCTTTTATCAAACCTTAGTTAAGTATGAGTAAAACCATAGTTATGAGATAATCAACTTGAAATAGAAAAATGACAACAACAACCTGGAATATGAAAGTACAAAGATGATCAATGAGATGTCAGAACCTATCTCCCGAAAGTAGAGTTGTTGAAGAACAAATTTGGTAACTGCCCAAGTCTAGAAGTGAGAATCTGTCAGAGGTTAAAACTAAGAATATGTTGTAATTAATGCTCAGAAGCTAGATCGAGAACTTGAGAGCCTATTAGACTAGGGCGACAACTGCCCAAGTCTTTTTGGAGAGATAGTATGAAACCATTTTCAGATCCTAAAATGTAGCTTCACTTTCCCCAAAACCTGTACCTATAACCTGCACAAAAGATGACAAGAGAGGGGTTTGGGGGTTGTGGTGTTTAGGGATTTGCCTCAGTTAGATCATGGGTTAGTATTCAAGCTTTCCTAACACCGTTGTTAGAGAGAGCATGCCCTTGTAGGGTAGAGGCTAAAGGTAATCCAAATGATGAAATGATTCAAACAGCAATGAAGTCACCTTAGAGGTGAAGCCCTTAGGAGAATGAAGATCCTTCAACTCATTAGGAGATGGATGATGTCTAAATCTACAACAAATATACACAATACAAACGCAAATCTGCAACAATAGCACAATGAATGCCTTGAATTCTCTTTGCTCCAATATCATAAGTTTGCAATATCCATCCAGGTTTAAAATGAAGTCAAAAAATCACTTGTATATGCTTTCCTGCTAACATTTATGAAATTAAATCACAAAAGCCGACAAAGAGGAACATTAGTAAAGGTCCTAGGACAACATAACATTAATTCACCCTAACCAATCATGGAGGACTTGGGCAGTTGGTGCCCAAGTCCAGGGGCCCAATTTAGGTCAGGGATAAGTTAAATGAAGTGCCCAAGGTCCCAAATTCACATGTGTGTTAGGATCTTTTCTGTGGGGTGATCAATTATAATGCATATTGAGATAAATAGGACCTAGGAGCTAAACTAGGAGGTAAAGAGGCATGTATCCACTTTTTACTCCATAACAACAAGTAACCCTATAGTGAAATATGCAATGGACCCTTTATATGTGTGTATTCATGTGTAGGTGTACATTGAATCCTTTTAGTTTGATTGATCCCCATGTTGTTTATATTGGGAGTGTGTGAAACAAATGTTTAGCCATTGTGTGGATTATCTTGGTGTCTTTCTTGAGACCTTGTTGTGTGTGAGATTAGCCATGTTAGAAGTGCATACTCGATCTTCTCTCTCTATAGCTTAAGGCTTGAGGGTTTCCTAGAGTAGCATAGATATCTTTTGCTCTTAACAATGGTGATTTGGTTGGGAGGAGGCTAAATGTTCCAAATTGGCCTCCTTTCTGAAGATCTCTTGGGAGCTAGAAGAGTTCATTGTGTAGTATTTTATGTTGTAATAATGTTGTGGTTCATGTTTATTGGATCATCTTGGAGGTGGCTCATCATTGATGTATTATTGTTCTTTGTATCATTCATATATTAGAGTGCAATTCTTCCATGTTTGGGAAGTGTCCTCTATCTTTTAATCATGTAATGTTATCATTTGGATGAAACTTGATCCTTGTTCTGGAAGGAATTATTAATATGTTGTGATATTATCCTATGTGTATCAATGATTAATTTGGGACATTATATTACTCTTTTATATATTATAAATTTCTATATGTTATTCTTATGTGTTGTCTTGCATTTTGCCCACATAATGGGTGAGAGTTTTATTACTACCTTTGGCCTTCCTCGACATTAATGTCGAATGAGCACGGCATTTGGTATCATGTTTTTCTCATGTGTAGCTATGTGTAGTAGCATGATTTGAAAACATATCTTCTTTATTATTTCATTATTCTCTCACTCCCTTAATAGATGTTTAGCATGTTGGTTATTTGTGAATGGTTTCATTTCAACCTTTTCTCCTTGCAGGATTTTGAGTTTAATCTTACCCTTGGACGACACAGAGAAGGGTGTGTTTTTGGTTTCTCCCTCCTCTCTTGTGCCTTAGTACTTTCCCTTTGTTTCCCTTGTTGATCTCTTTCCTTATTTGACATAAGAGCATCCAAAGGTTTATAGAAATCTTGCATAACCAAAAATAATAATTTTTCTTTCTATTCTTTTCAATTTTAGTTTTTGTAAATACCCATTTGCTTGAATAATGATTCGAAACATTCAAAGTTTCCAAAAAAGCTAAGAATACCAGGACTTACTATTTTTAGTAAGCCTACATTTGAGAAGTGGTTGGGCCCAAAATTCTCTCCAAAGCTTTGGAATAGATAAATAAACATTCTTGGTAAATTTTAGCCCAAGATCATGTCTAGATTTAAAGATATGAAAGTTTCATTTTTAAGGTTCCTGGAAAAGTTTTGAAATCATATTTGAAGTATTGAGAGGTCCCTAAATGCCCCAAAGGTTGGAAAAAATCTATTTACAATTTTTTTACATTGTATCTCACTTCACGATCTTTCCAAAAGTTCAAATGGTTCATCAATTGGACACCTGGATCAAAAGTTATGGCTCTTGGAAGTTGTGCTACCAAGTTTTGAAATTTGAAAAGCTTCTTAGGTGGGAAAAATGACAGTTGGATTCATTTTGGTGCCCAAATGGAGTTTCTCATTCTAAAATCAAGCCAAAATTAGGGTGATTTATGCAAGGTGGTGTCGATGTGTATTTAAGGCCTATTTTTAGTAGTTTTGGGGGTGTGGTGATATTGGGGGTTATTTGCAAGTTCTATTCATGCAAATAAGGAGGTGAAGTAGATATCAGAAGATAGCTCCAAAAGGATTTGGAAGTTAGATATTTATGTTTTAAGAGAGTCCATATTTCTTTAATAACAGGTCATATGACCTTGGAGATTGTATTTCATATTTGTATCCTTTACAAGAAAGTTTAATGAAGAAATTATGAAACAATTTGTATTTTTCTTAACTAATCTTTCTTGAGATTTTGTTATTATCTATTGGAGATTTATAATTTTTTGTTATATGTGTTTTGGGTGGACTCCACCCTCATCAATTGGTATTAGATTAGGTTATCTTGAGTGTGCAAACATATCACCAAACAATGAGATAGTTTATGCCAGGACCTTGAGATAGGGGGTTTGAAGGTGGAAGCAGAACCACGAATTTGAGGCAACTTCACACCAAGGAATTTTTACATTAAGTGTAAGAGAAGAAGAATCAAATCAAGATTCCTCCACAAATAAACCGTGGTGGTAGAAATGTTGTTGTGACTAAAGAAGGGTTTAGAGCTCTCTAGATGTAAATCAATGCAATCCAAGAAGAGCTGCAAATAGGGTTTGAACATAGAAGGAGAGATGAAAGTGAAGATGAAGATGATGCGACCCAAGATAACATGTTAGACTATTGAAGGTCATAACAAAAATTGGTAAAAGGCCAAAGATGGATGTCACCACATATTATGGTAGTCTCAATCCAGAAGAATTGATAGATTGGATCAATGATATGAAGAGAGTGATGAAGAAGAAGAACCTGAACAAGTTAAACTATTGAAGGCCACAAAAAAATTTGGGAAAAGGCCAAAGATGGATGTCAGTGCACATATTATGGCATTATCAATCGAGAAGAATTGATAGATTGGATCAATGATATGGAGGAGTATTTTAAATATGAAGAAATAGAAGATCCTAAGAGGGTCAAGTTTGCCAAGACCAAGCTCAAAGGTCATGCTAGCATTCAGGGGAAAGAAGTATAGTTATAGAGGAATAGAAGAGGAAAATAAAAGATCATCGGATGGGATACAATGGTTGAAAAATTGAAGAGACAATTTATTCTTGGAGACTATGAGTTGGAACTCTTGAAAAAGATGCAAAGTTTAAGAGGCAGATAAGAAAAACAATCAAAGAATACTCCAAGAAATTCTACAAATTTATCATTAGAGTGGGTCACTCTAATGCCAATAAAGAAAAGGTCAATGGACTGAAGCCCAATATTCAAGAAGAATTAAGCCTAGTCATATTGACAACTATTAAAGAAGCGTATCTGTTTGTAATGAAGGTAGAATAAAATTTGAATAAGAAATTTGAAAAGAAACAAAGAGGAAGAGGTCATGGTGGAGGAACTAGAGGAAGATAAAATGGAGGTCATGGACAACAAGATGAGAAAAATAAAAATGATGATGGAAGCACTGACCAACATAATAGTGGTGAAAACACATATCGCCCTAGGGACCAAAATGATGGATATCAGAGAGGAAGAGGAAGATTTGGAAGATGATCTATAAGAGGAGGATTCAAAGGAACATGTTTCAGATGTGGTTATTGTTATATGGAGCCTAATCAAACTCGGAGGTTAAATTTTCCCCACTTTTATCGATGTGGTTTCCCCCCAAATTATTTCATGGAGGTTTGGGGGTAGCGCCCCCCAAGATGGGGTCAAGGGGTAGTGCCCCTGGTGTACTCCCTATTGCAATACAGGACGAGGTTGAGGGGCAGCGCCCCTGAAACCTCAAATGACTTTTATTATTTTATAAAGGCGTCAGGAGTTATTTTTCTATTGGCCAACATAAAAACCCTATTTTGTAACTGACATAAGTCTTGATAAAATAGATAAGGGTTAGGGTTTCCATTGAGATATTGTATTGTAGTGTTTGCAGTGGTATTGAGTTGCAAGGATTACTGGTTGTAATCCGTTTGATTTACTACATAATAATATTAGACTCTCTGTTGGTGGATGTAGCCTGAGTTTGGGTGAACCACGTTAAAAATTATCTCTCGCTGTTATTATTTGTGTATTTTTCATTCCTCTGTTTAATCTTTATTTGTATTAAATTGATATCTTTTGCATGCAATTCCTAACAAGTGGTATCAGAGCAGGTTGTGTTCAATTATCATCTACAAGAAGGTCTCATGGTTGAGTGGGAGTCTCATGGTTAAGTGGGAGCAATGGCAGATGAGGGTAAATTGAAGGTAGATAAATTCAATGGGGAGAACTATTAGTTATGGAAGATGCAAATGGAGGATTATCTCTATCAGAAGGATTTATAGAGGTCGTTGGAAGGAATAGCCAAGAAACTAATAGCAATGACTGATGAGGATTGGGAACTTCTTGACAGAAAGGCACTGGGAACCATTTGGTTGTGCCTAGCACCATCTGTGGCATTCAATATAATAGAAGCGAAGACAACAAATGAACTGATGAAAGCTTTGGCTAAATTGTATGAAAACCCTCAGCGTCAAATAAGGTATTTCTCACAAAGCATTTGTTTAATATAAAAATTATTGAAGGTGGATCTGTGACAGATCATTTAAATGCATTTAATATGATTACTAGTCAGTTAACTTTTGTAAAAGTGAAATTTGATGAAGAGGTGAGGGCTCTCTTGGTTTTATGTTCTTTGCCAGAAAGCTGGAATAGCTAGGTAATGGTTGTAACTCTATCTCTGGTTCAAATACTTTGAAATTTATTGATGTTGTTGGTGTTATCCTTAGCAAGGAAATGCGACAGAAAAACTTAGGAGGGTCTACATCAGGTAGTGTTTTGAATGCAGAAAGTAGGGCAGATCAAAGGAGAGGGAAAGATTCTGGAGGTCATGGGAAGTCACAAGGAAAATCAAAGGACAAGAGGTCCCAATCTAGAGGATAGAAGAATTACTGGTGCTGTGGGAAACTGGGTCATCTGAAGAAGGATTGCTAGTCTTAGAAGAATAAAGGAGACAAACAAGAAGGCAATAAGGAGGCAAATGTGGTAAGTAATAAATCTAAAGATGATGCTTTGATTCTTTCCCTAGATAATGTTTATGATTCATGGGTTTTAGATTTAGGGGCCTCATTTCATTCTATGCCCCATAGAAGATATTTTATTGATTATGTCTAAGGAGATTTTGGGCTGGTTTATTTGGGATATAACAAACCCTGTTAGATTGTTAGAAAGAGAAGAATTAAAATTAAGTTGCAGAAAAGGAATCATTGGCTACTACAAGAGGTAAGGCATGTTCGTAGGCTAAGTAGGAATTTAATTTCAGCAGGGCAACTAGGTGATGAAGGTTGCACAGTTACTTTTAATGATAAAAATTGGAAAGTTTCAAGAGGTGCCTTAATAGTAGCAAAAGGTGTGAAAGTAGGCACCTTATATCTTTGTATAAGTCATAATGTTCCTTCTACTTTAGTTGTTGTAGAGAAAAAACAAACAGGTTCAGGAATAGTAGCTGCAAGTTCACAGGAAGAGATTGAAACGGTTGCTGTAGGTTCTAAAACAACGCTGTGGCATAACAGACTTGGGCATATGAGTGAAAAAGGTATCAAGGTACTTCATTCTAAGAAAGTTTTACCAGGTCTAAAATGTATTAATATAGATTTCTATGAAAGTTGTGTATGGCAAACAAAAGAGACTTAGTTTTCTCAAGGATGGGAAGCAAAAGAAAGATGAAAAGTTGGAGCTTGTGCATACAAATGTATGGAGATTGGCTTATGCATCTTCTCTCGGTGGCTCTCAATATTATGTTACATTCATAGATGATGCAACTAGGAAGGTTTGAATTTATTTTCTTAGGCAAAAATCTAATGTATTTGAAACATTTAAGAAATGGAGAAGCTTGGTTGAAAATGAGACAGGTAAAATATTAAAATGTTTTAGATCTGATAATGGTGGTGAGTATTGCAGAAAAGAATTCAAGGATTATTGTTCCTTTAATAGAATTCATAGGTTGAAAATAGTTCCAGAGACTCCACAAGAAAATGGAGTGGTTGAGCGCATGAATAGGACAATAATGGAGCATGAAAGGAGCATGAGATTGCATGTTGGGCTACCTTTAAACATGTGGGAAGAGGCTATAAATACCCTTGTATATTTATTTAATAGAGTTCTTTCAGTTCCTTTGGGCTGTGGCATTCTAGAGGAAGCATGGACAAGTAAGAAGGCGATTTATTATTTTCTCAAAACCTTCGGATGTGAAACATTTGCACATGTAGATTCTAAAAATAGAACCAAGCTGGATGCAAAATAAATAAAAAAGTGTATCTTCGTTGGATATGGTATTGATGAATTTGGTTATAGGCTTTGGGATGTTGAAAATCTAAAAATTGTGAGAAGTAGGGATATTGTATTCAATGAGAAGATATTGTACAAAGATCAGTTGTAGAAGCATGAGAAGAATGAAAAGGATTATGTGGTGCTGGATGATACTCTAGATAATGATGTTCTAGTGGTTCCTCATGCTCCGCAACAGCAACAAGAAATACCACAAACTCCAGTGAATGTTAGACGGTCACCAAGGCTAAGTAGACCTCCTAAAAGGTTTTCTCCCTCTTTGTATTCTATTTTGTTAATAGATGCTAGTGAACTGGAAGGGTATGATGAAGCTATGTAGGTGGATACAAAGGTTCAGTGGGAGCTAGCAATGAAAGAAGAAATGGACTCTTTGCTGAAAAATCAGACTTGGGAATTATGTAGCCTACAGGTAAAAAGACTTTAATACCAAACAAATGGGTTTATAGGATGGAAGAGGAAGATGGAGGTAAGAAAAAATTTAAAGCCAGGTTAGTTGTAAAAGGATTTGCACAGAAAAAAGGTATTGATTTTGATGAGATTTTTTCTCCGGTTGTTAAGATGACTTCTATTCGTACTATTTTAAGTATTGTGGTTGCTGATGATTTGCACTTGGAACAGCTAGATGTGAAAGCTACCTTTCTCCATGGTGATTTGGAGGAGGAGATATATATGAACCAACCACAAGGATTTGAGGTCAAAGGTAAGGAGAAATTGGTGTGCAGATTGAAGAAGAGTTTATATGGCTTGAAAGAAGCACCTCGGTAATGGTATTTGAAATTTGATAGTTTTATGGCTGAGCAAGGCTACAACTAGTGTAATTCTGACCATTGTGTTTATTTTAAGAGGTTGGATAATGATAGCTACATTATTTTATGTTTATATGTTGATGACATGCTTGTAACAGGGTCTAACATGGATCACATAAGAGAGTTAAAACAACAGTTAACACAATCATTTGCTATGAAGTATTTGGGGGTAGCAAAACAAATCCTTGGTATGAAAATTTGTAGAGATAGGAAAAACATAAAATTGACTCTATCTCAGGTTGATTATGTTGAAAAGGTGTTGCAGAGATTCCATATAGAGAATACAAAATCTATCAGCACACCTTTGCCTAGTCATTTGAAATTAACTAAGGAGATGTGTCCAAAGACACAAGAGGAGGAAGAAAAAATGTCCAAGGTACCATATGCTTTAGCTATAGGAAGTTTAATGTACGTCATGGTATTCACGAGACTAGATATTGCACATGTTGTAGGAGTTGTAAGTAGGTATATGAGTTTAATCCTAGATTGGAGCATTGAAATGCGGTAAAATGGATTCTTAGATATTTGAGAGGTACATACAATAAACATTTATGTTTTGGGGGCTCTAATACTGATTGAGCAAGCTATGTGGACTTAGATTTGGTAGGAGATATTGATACCAAGCAGAGTACTACAAGTTATGTCTTTACTGTAGGTGGGACAACAGTGAGTTGGATCTCCAGGTTACAAAAGGTGGTTGCTTTATCCACCATGGAGGCAGAACATCTAGTTGCAATAGAGACAAGAAAGGAGATGATATGGCTACAATCTTTCATGGAATAATTGGGCAAACAACAAGCGAAATGTTATTTATTTACAAATAGTCAGAGTGCCATACATCTTGCAAAGAATTCTACCTTGCATTCAAAGACCAAACACATACAGCTAAGGTATCACTTCATCTGATCAGTGTTGGATGATGGACAGTTTTGGCTGGAAAAGATGCATATAGATGAAAATCTAACATATATGTTTATGAAGGAAGTGACAGGGGTGAAGTTGAGCTCCTCTTTAGCTTTGGTTGGTCTTCGAGACTGTAAACAATAAAATTAGAACAACAGAGTCCAAGGTGTTTATTTCTAGTGGGAGCTACAGGGTCAGCGGTGTTATAATTAATCTCCAAGTGGGAGATGATATGTTGTGGAGTCTGATCAGTCTCCAAGTGGGAGATTGTTGTTATATGGAGCCTAATCAGACTCAGAGGTTAAATTTTCTCCACTTTTATCGGTGTGGTTTCCCCCCAAATTATTTAACAGGGGTTTGGGGGTAGCACCCCTTGTGAGGTCCAGAGGCAGTGTTGGGATTTATTTTTCTATTGACCAACATAAAAAAACCCTATTTTGTAACTGACATAAGTCTTGATAAAATGACTAAGGGTTAGGGTTTCTGTTGAAATATTGTATTGTAGCATTTGCAGCAGTATTGAGTTGCAAGGATTGCTAGTTGTAATCAGTTTGATTTGTTGGAAAATAATATTGGACTCTCTGTTGGTGTATGTAGCCTGAGTTTGGGTGAATGATGCAGAGGCATTCACACTAAAAACCCGTCAGTATCATCATATTTTTAAACCCGTCAGCATCATCATATTTTCTCTGCCAACCGATATCCTCCTACAGATAAACCTTCGACCTTTTGCCTATCAGCAGCATCATCATATTCGGCGAACACAATTATCTTCCTGACGATCACTATTCACCTTACCGCCAAACTCTATTTGTAGCATCATGATGTTTGGCATCATCTGCACCTTTTATCAGCAGGATATAAAATATCAGGTTCCTCCCATATATCCTGAATATGACAACCTCATGCACCTCTCCTCTGATGCTTACGTCACCCTGATATTCAACCCACTTACACAACCAGCATCAGGATATAATTTATCGGGTCATATTGAAACATCCTGATGAGATACACAACTTTATGCACACGATGAATATTTCACCAAATATTCCTTTTGCAATCCACTGATCTCCCACCTATATGCCTAGTGTTAATCTCCTATCGCCAAGACATGAACTGTCGACGAACACTTTGCACTGATCACCTCGATATCCTACGCCTATGCCAGAAACACTTGTTGTCGGCAGGATAAACTTTTATCGGGTGATATTTGGAATGTCCTGATGACGATGACACCACATGAACTGTTACTCTCCAATATCCCTGCTTATCGGCCAAACATACCATTGTCAGCCCACGATGGAAATGTCAACTTGATCTACTAACTCACGCCGATATGCTCTTCGTCGGCAACACCTTGCTATTGTCACCCCAAGGCGCATTCACCTTATGCGATCTACTGCATCATATTCACAAATACGCATCTAATGCTTGATGTACCTATAAGATATACACAGAAATATCTTGATGATGTAGATGCGACGAATACAGCAATCTGAGTGGATTTTCACCGTTCTGATCCACCGAACTTCCTAGGGTGACCCGATCCACTTCCTGGATGATCTTCCAGACTCTAACAACCTGCGCAACCTAGCACATACCCATGCTAGGGCTCTCAACATCTTTGAACTACGATCCTACAAACAAACAGAAAATACAAATGAAAACCTAAACTACTGTACATTCCCATTCCACTGATTCAACGAATCAACCTTTGGAATGGATAAATGAATCCATACACCCACCAGAACTGCAATTCAATTACACAGTGAGATCTAAATAGAGAAATGACACAACGGAATCTCTTTATTGCTTGTAGAAAAGATTACAACTAACTGGCTCACAGACTCATAAATCAACTCTCCATTACATAACTGTAATGTGCCATACCTGTTTGTATATTTTTAAAGATCTTTTATGTGTGATTTTTATTAATTTTTATTGTGATCTTTCAGACTAGACAGAAGAATGTAGAAGGAGTTTTCAGTTTTCCTGCAGTTGTGTTGTCGTAGCATACAATATAGAGCATATATAGAAAACCCAGAAAAAGTACAATGAATTTGCACAAACAAACAATGACCCAGATCATCAAATCCACAAATATTAATTATCGTTACATACCCATGTCAAGTTTTGCACTTTGATATTTCTACTGTAGCTGGACCAGCAAATGGGCATAGCCAGAATCACTCCAAACTCCAAGGAATAGAAAATATCATGCCTATATTAATAGCAACAATATAGGTGGCCCTAGTTGCCTCATATAATGCAAAATAGAAGCTGCCCGCAAAGAGAAATGAAGCTCAAATTCCCAACTTCATGCCTGGATGTGTACAGCCATGGCTGGAAGTGTATATCAGCAGCAAGAAAACTACCACAAACACTCTGAAATCTACCTACACAACCCTTCTTAATCAACAAATGATAATATCATAAAGAATATCACATTCAGCTCAGCAACTCTTCGAATATCTCCATTATCAGTACATTTGTGAATGCCGAATACATCCACCGTCAATGGCACCGTTGGGTGGTATTGCACACCTGTGGGATACCATTACTAATGGAGGTTTTCATCTCCAATAGCCTGATGCAAAATCTCCAACTCCAAACCCTAGCAGAGCTCTCATACACAATATCAAAACATAGCATAATCCCAAATGAGCTCCAAATGACCTTTTTATCTTCCTCCAAGATAAGCGTTGGGCAATTAGGAGGGAAAATAACAATTAATTTCACTTTATGTCTCCCAGGGATGGAGAATAACAATTTACTTTCACTTTATCTCTCCATTTCATTAATTTCACTTTTTCTGGCAAAAATATAATAAAGTCCATATTAATATAAATTAATAAATCTTCAGACTTTAAAATAAGTATGAAGACGGTGTCAGAATTCACTGATCTTTAGCTCGCCGGAAAGGTCTTGATGAAACGCATCTGATCCAACTCTGAAAGTCCCAAACTGACACAGTACCCAAACTTACTAAAAATAGTAAGTAACAGCCAAGAGCCCACTGAACCAACCACGAGGATGCCAACTGGATCCACTAACTGCGAACCAAGACTCTGTCACTGCGAAGGACCTCCAGAGCCAAACTAACCACAGTTCCCTAACCAAACTGCTAGCCCACGGGAACTCCATGATGGACTAACCATGTGACTAGAAGGGGACATTACAATCCACCCTCCCTAAGATTGCTTGCCTCAAGCAATCTCAGCTCAGGATGCTCCAGAATCTGCTCATTCTCCCACGTAGCATCCTCAACCGGTAGGTTTTTCCATTTGACCAGGTACTCTCTGATAATCCTCCTCCTCAAATTGCAATCCCTGGTGTCAATGATTGCCTCGAGTACCAATATCAACTTCCCCTCATCATCAAGAGGAGGCAACTCAACTGAAGTTGTCACATTGTGCCCCAGTGCCTTCTTGAGGCGAGAAACATGAAACACATTATGTACCCTTCTCCTTGCTGGTAACTCCAACTCATAAGCCACTTTACCAATCCTCCTTGTGACCCTGAAGGGTCCATAATACCATGGCTTCAACTTCTCTATTCCACTCTTCTTGAGAGTAGATTGCCTATAAGGCTGTAGCATGAGGTAAACCATGTCACCAACCTCAAATGATCGCTCAGTCCTCTGCTGATTCTGGGCTTTCTGTATGTTTTCCTTCAATGCCCTCATGATATCCTGACCCTCCTGAAGGAAGTCTTTGGCCTTCGGCACCCTACTATCACCAAACAGTAAATCAACAAAGCTCGGTGCCTCATAACCATATAATGCCATGAAGGGTGACATTTGGATGGACATGTGGTAAGTGGAATTGTAGCAATACTCCCCCATGTGAAGCCACCTAACCCATGCCTTCTGCTGCCCTGAAACATAGTTTCGGAGGTATCCTTCCACCCACTTGTTCACTATCTCTGTCTAACCATTAGTCTGGGGGTGATAACTCGTACTGGGTGTGAGCTCTGTCCTTGACAACCTGAAAAGCTCTTGCCAAAAATTACTAAGGAACCTACTGTCCATGTCACTGACAATGCTCTTGGGCAACCCATGAAGTCGAAATACCTCACGAAAGAACAACTCTACAACCTGAGCTGCAGTATAAGTGATAAGAATGGCAAATAAATGTGCATACTTTGTCAACCTGTCCATGACCACATAAATACAATCCTTGCCTTGGACTCTAGGTAACCCTGTGATGAAGTCTATAGAAATGCTATCCCACTTCCTGTCAGGAATGGGGAGGGGCTACAATAAACCTCCTGGAAGTGAGTGCTCTTGCCTGTTCTGCTGACATATTGAGCACTTTCTCACATACTGCATCACCTCGGTCTTGAGGCCCTTCCAGGTGAACCTCTCTCTGACCTGTCTGTAAGTTTTGAAGTATCCTAGATGCCTTGCCATAGGCAAGTCATGAAATGCCCTCAAAACTTTTTGCTTCATCTATGAACCCGACACCAAGAAAATTATGTCCTTGTAGATGATCAAGTCATTTACTACCATGTACCTGTCATCTTTGATGGTGCCATCAATCACTCCAGTAGCCCACTCATCCTTAGCATATTCTGCTGAAATCAATTCTCTCCAATCATCAGCTATAGCACCTAGTGCACACAGATGAGGTCTCCTGGATAACGCATCAGCAACAACATTCTTCTTTCCTTTGACATAAACAATGCCAAAGTTGTAGGCCTGTAACTTGCTGACCCACTTCTGTTGCCTCTTGTTTAAATCCTTCTGTCCAAGGAAATGCTTCAAACTGTTGTGGTCTGTCTTAACCACAAATTTACTACCCACCAGATACTGTCTGAACTTAGCCAGTGCATGCATGATGGCTAACATCTCCTTATCATATATACTATAACTCCTCTCCACACCCCTCAACTTTCTACTCTCGAATGCAATGGGGTGCTTATCCTGCATGATTATTGCACCAATGCCTATGCCCGAGGCATCACACTGTAGCTCAAAGGGTTTGCTGAATCCAGGAATGGCTAACACAGGGCAAGTACTCATGATCTGTTTGAACCTATCAAAACACTCCTGTGCCTTATTAGACCAACTGAAAGCATCCTTACGAGTCAAATCAGTAAGAGGAGTAGCTAATTGAGAGAACCCCTTCACAAACCTGCAATAATATCCACAGAGGCCAAGAAATCCCTTAAGATATGAGAGATTTTTTGGTGGTGGCCAATCCAAAATTGCCCGAATCTTTTCTAGGTCTACCTTCACACTACCAGCACTGATGATATGACCCAAGTATAGCAACTCGGTCATCCCAAACTCACACTTTGACATTTTGGCATACAACGTTCGACTAATTCTCTAAGATGCTCAGCACAATGTCAATGTGTTTCAAATGCTCTTCCCATGTCCTGCTATAAATTAGTATATCATCAAAGAAAATCAGCACAAATCTCCTCAACTGCTCTCTGAACACCTTGCTCATACAGGACTGGAAGGTAGCTAGAGCATTGGTCAAACCAAATGGCATGACCAGGAACTCAAAGTGCCCATAATGACACCTGAATGTTGTCTTCTCCACATCCTCATCTCTGACCCATATCTGATGGTAACTGGATCTCAAATCAATCTTGGAGAAGTAACAAGCTCCGTGAAACTCATCAATCAGCTCATCAATTTTGGGAATCGGGTACCTATTCTTGATTGTTTTCTTATTGAGTTCCCTGTAATCAATACACATTCTGAGAGTCCCATCCTTCTTTACCAATACCATGGATGATGCAAACGAACTCTTACTAGGTGTGATGTGACCCATCTCGAGAAGCTCTTTGATAACCTTCTCGATCTCATCCTTATACCTCTTTGGGTGCCTGTAAGGTGTCGTGATTACTGGCTTAGCACACTTCTCCAACTCAATCACATGCTCAAAACCTCTATCAGGAGGTTTACCTGGTGGAATATCACTAAACACTTTGGTGTGTTTAGTAAGTATTGACTATATGTCAGGAGGATACACATGCTTCTGCTGATCTACTGCAGGCATCACCATAACCTCAGCTGCCCACTCCACCTGATCATGTCGAATCAGTCGCTCAATCCACTTGAGAGAAACAACTCTCAATCCACCATCTGAAATGCCTCTAAGCACATGTCTAACTCTGTCCACCTCAAACTTCATTTCCATTGTCTGTAAGTTGAGAGTGAACTCCTCAATATCATTCAACCACTTCATACCCAACACAACATCCATCTCACCCATACCGACAACATAAAACTCTGATTGGCAAGTGTATCTGTTTAATTGGATTGATAGATTAGGTATCCTCCTAGTGCAGGTAAGTACAAACCCATCCGCAAGCTTCACCTTAAAGCCCTCAAATTCCTTGGTTTTCAGCCCTCTCTTGGCGACCAATCCCTCGTCTATGAAGTTATGAGTGGCACCTGTGTCAAGTAAGGCAATACATCACTGCCTGCTTAGTACCCCTCTAATTCTGAATGATCCTTCCTTCTGAATACTCGTGATACGAGCTGTGGGTTGAGCTAGATCATCCTCTCTATCTGATGCTTCCCCTGAGCCCTCTGATTCTCCACCCTCGGCCTCTGAATGGTAATCTGAGTGGGGTTCCCCATCAACAGACTCGTCAGCTGAAAAGTACTCTAACTATTTAGCTTTTCCTTGGATAGCACACTTGTGCATGGGATCCCAAGGCTCTTGACAATGAAAATAGAGTTTCTTTCTCCTCAAGTCATTCAGCTGATCGCTGTCCAATCTAGAAGAACTCTTATGCTGTTGTCCTGCATCTCTTTGAAATGGTCTTCTATCCCTCTCCTTATCTTTCCTTGGTGGAAATCCTTTGGATTGAAATTTATTCCTCCATACTGATGATTCCATGTCCTGGGCCTTCTTCATGGCCTCCTGAAGTGTAGTAGGGTCAAAACCCTTCACCCATCCGCGAAGTTGATCTGACAATCTGTCAATGAAAAGAACAACCAACCTGCGATTAGTAATATCCGGAACCATAACAGATATATCCTGGAAATCAACAATGTAGGAGTCTACTGATCTGCTCTGTCTCAACTGAGTCAACTCCTTGAACTGTAACTCTGGGTCTTTTTTATCAAACCTGTCGATTAGTCTAGCTGTAAACTCCACATATGAAGTGACCTGATCATTTCCTAATGTAACCTTCCCATTACTCCACCATTGTGAGCAGTCCCCTCCAAGTGTAGAGTTGCATAAGTAATAGCGTCCTCCTCTGGCATGGGACTAATCTGCAAGGAGCTATCTAATTTCTGGACCCAAGATCTCGTGGTGATCTTACCTAATCCATCGAAGTAAGGAAGTGTCATCTTACTTACTTTCCTCTGCAGTTCTTGGTTCTATGATCTACCTCCCCTCTGAGGTCTACACCTAGTCCTTATTTCAGAATATTTAGTAAATGTCATCTCATTTCTGAAACCCTCACTGGATGCTCTCCAGTCCCTCAGAATCTCCTCCTGGAACTCTGCCTGAGTAGGATCCTGTTTAGGAACTTGATTCATGGGAGCAAATATCAAAATACCAGGTCTATTTCCCACAGTGAACTCTAAAGCCCTACAGTGATTAACCGAAGCCTCATCATCATCTCTATCTCTGTGCCTATCATCATGATACCTGTCCCCATTATTCTGTTCTTCTTGATTCCTATCACCATTATACCTGTCATTCCCATCATTCCTGTTCCTTTCTCCCCCATCATGTCTGTTTCTATCACCGTCCTGGTACCTGTTCCTATCACCTCCATTGTATCTATTTCTGTCACCTCCATGGTACCTGTTCCTGTCACCTCCATTGTATCTGTTTCTGTCACAGTGATTGTCTAAGTCATTACCCATCCGTTCGATGGCATGTGCTAACTCAGCCTGTGCCTCTACCATCTCACATCAAGATTCTCTCATCTCTCGAGTAAGTGTGATCAAAATGTCACACACACTAAGTTCTGGTTCTTCCCTGTCACCCATATCTCCTATAGGACCTGTAACTAGTGGAAACTCTCCAAAAAATGGGTCTGTCCATGATACCTGAGAATCATCCTCAGTAGTTGCTACCACTATCTTAGTATCTAACTCAAAAGGATCTATTACGGGAACTGGATTCTCTGGATTATTCATCTGCAGAGCTTGTGTCCCTTGTCTTGCCCTTGTACTTCTAAACGGATATCTATCAGCTGGTCGCATGTCTCATTTTACTTCTGCATCTCAAAACTAAACTCACAGGATGGCAAGATCTTTATCTCTGATACCACTGTAATGTGTCGTACCTATTTGTATATTTTAAAAGATCTTTTATGTGTGATTTTTATTAACTTTTATTGTGATCTTTCAGACTAGACAGAAGAATGCAGAAGGAGTTTTCAGTTTTCCTGCAGTTGTGTTGCCGTAGCATACAATATAGAGCATATATAGAAAACCCAGAAAAAGTACAATAAATTTGCACAAACAAATAATGACCCAGATCATCAAATCCACAAATATTAATTATCGTTACATACCCATGTCAAGTTTTGCACTTTGATATTTCTGTTGTAGCTGGATCAGCAAATGGGCATAGCTAGAATCACTCCAAACTCCAAGGAATAGAAAATATCATACCTATATTAATAGCAGCAATATAGGTGGCCCTAGCTACCTCATATAATGTAACATAGAAGCTGCCCGAAAAGAGAAATGAAGCTCAAACTCCCAACTTCATGCCTGGATGTGTACGGCCATGGCTGGAAGTGTATATCAATAGTAAGAAAACTACCACAAACACTTTAAAATCTGCCTACACAGCCCTTCTTAATCAACAAATGACAATATCATAAAGAATATCACATTCAGCTCAGCAACTCTTCGAATATCTCCATTATCAGTACATTTGTGAATGCCGAATACATCCACCGTCAGTGGCACCGTTGGGTGGTATTGCACACCTATAGGATACCGTCACTAATGGAGGTTTCCGTCTCCAATAGCTTGATGAAAAATTTCCAACTCCAAACCCTAGCAGAGCTCTCATACACAATATCAAAACATAACATAATCCCAAATGAGCTCCAAATGACCTTTTTATCTTCCTCCAAGATAAGCATTGGGCAATTAGGAGGGAAAATAACAATTAATTTCACTTTATGTCTCCTAGGGATGGAGAATAACAATTTACTTTCACTTTATGTCTCCATTTTATTAATTTCATTTTTTCTGGCAAAAATATAATAAAGTCCATATTAATATAAATTAATAAATCTTCAGACTTTAAAATAAGTATGAAGATGGTGTTAGAATTCACTGATCTTTAGCTTGCCAGAAAGGTCTTGACGAAACACATCTGATCCAACTTTGAAAATTTTGAACCGACATAGTACCCAAACTTACTAAAAATAGTAAGTAACGGCCAAGAGCCCACTGAACCAACCATGAGGATGCCAACTAGATCCACTAAATGTGAACCAAGACTCTGTCACTGCCAAGGACCTCCAGAGCCAAACTAACCACAGTTCCATAACCAAACTGCTAGCCCACGGGAACTCCATGATGAACTAACCATGTGACTAGAAGGGGACATTACAAGAACTGTTCAATATCAGACTCCTAATGAATTCCCAATATAACGATCCCTCAAATGACCCGATCTAGGGCATTTTAACTACTCTCCACAGTAGTACTATTTTTGTCTCCAAGCAACTAGGAAATCTCTCCAAGCGGCTGGGAACTACAGCTATTCAACAAAATCTAACTAACTCTAACCAAATGATCTAAAAATAACATATCTTGGTCAAATAGACCTTATTATATTGAACGTCCAATTAGGACCTTATTGAAAACATAAAACTAAGCATAAACAACTAAATGCCTCATGGAGGCCACTGTGGTTTAGGTGCACCTACACCATACTCCCCAATAGAAAAAGAACTCATGTCCCATGAGTTAGGTTGTGGAAGAATTCCACCTTTACTCTTTGCCATCTCAGTGTTCTGACCTGTTCCAGCGTTATACTCTACTGTCTCTTGGCTGCTCCAAGATTTTTGAACTGTAACTTGCTGTCTTGCAAATAAACCTGCCTGCCTGTCAATGTAGGCTCTGTTCATACATACCCTGTATTTGTTAGGGTGTTTTACCAGTACCTCTGTCTGAATACCTTGTTGAATAACCTTAGTAAGTGCCTCGTGAACTTCTGCAATGTTCAAATCTGTCTTCCTTTCAACTTTTATAGGACAAACAATAGTCCCAACTACAATCACATCCTTATCTTGCCAATCAATTTGTGGCTGCTTAGAAACCTCTTTCTGAAACTGCTGCTGACCTCTGTCAGTCAAAACTGAATCTTTCTTCAAACTGTTGTCCTTAACAACTTCTTTCCCTACAGTATCCTCAACTGCCTTTATGCCTGCTGCTGTAGGCATCTGCACAAACTCCTTCTTTCCCACTAAAATGATTTTTGTTGCCTTCTGTGCTGCAGCTTCTTCCTGTAATGGCATCAACATAATAGTTTTCCCATCTTTCTTGATGGTGTAGGTATTTGCATACCCATCATACAGTACCCTCCTATCAAATTGCCATGGCCTACCCAATAGTAGGTGACAACATTCCATGGGCAAGATGTCACACAAAACTCTATCATGATATGCTCCAATCTGAAAATCAACATATGCCTGTTCATATACAAAAAGTGATTGACTATCACTCACCTAAGATGCCTTGTAAGGGTGTTGGTGTGGAATCGTTTCCAAATTCAATTTATCCACCATTTCTTGAGATATCATATTGTCTGTTGAACCAGTATCAATGACTACCTTACATACTTTACCTTTGCTCTTGCATGTGGTCTTGAAAAGAGCTTTTCGTTGCATCATATCCTTTGATGTCTTCAAGACTGTCCTTCTTAACATCAATGCTTCTCCCTCCTCAGGATATCCATAATTGTCAGGAGCTCTATCTCCTTGATAAGCGATGGAACTTTGCACACTTCCCTCTACTTTCTCTTCTTGCACAAGTTGTACTCTCTTGTCATTTGTTTTATCATCTCTGGATGATGAACCTTGTCTTTCTGGACATTTAAAAAATGGATGACCAAACTCACCATAGGTGTAACACTTTCCTAAAAATGTAGTAGAACCTCTACCACTTCCAAATCTGCCTCTAGTACCTTTCCATCCACCTCTGAAATCAGACTGTCCCTGTCCTTTCCCATTGTCTTCTTGACCCTCATTGGTTTACTTTATTGTAGGGGCTGATCCTCTTCCCCTCATATTGCTGCCTCTTCCTCTCATGGATTTATCTTGTCTTCTATTCATCTTTTTTTCAATCCTGATTGCCATTTGATAACAATCCTCCACATTCTTAGGGTTAGCTAAAACTAACTCATCCTGTATGTTCAATCTCAAACCAGCTAAGTACCTAGCCACCTTTTCTACCTCATTCTCATGATGACTAGATCTCATACTCAACTTATAAAACACCTCAGTATATGCCTTCACATCCATTTCCTTTTGCCTTAAAAATTGTATCTTCTTAAACATTTGAATTTCATAATCATTGGGTAAGAATTTACCTTTGATCCTTGCTACCATTTTATCCCATGAAGTGATCTTTGATTTTCCTTGTTTCCTTCTCTCGGATAGTACATAATCCCACCATACCAAAGCATGACCTCCTAACTTGGTCTTTGCAATCTTTACCTTATGATCCTCAGCAACATCTTCACATTCAAAGTGATTATCAAGTGCAACAATCCAATCCAGTAACTCATCTTCATTCAAACTTCCATTATACTTGGAAACATCAACCTTTACCTTAGGTTTATCACTCTGCACTGCCTTTAACAGTTTTGCAAATTGCTGGTCTTCAGCATTCAGTTCTTCATCTACTTCTTCAAATTCTTCATCAGCATCTTCATCTTCATCTGATTCACTGTCTTCCACTTCCCTCTTTTTGTTCTTCTCCAAGGCTACAAGCCTGGCTTGAAATGCTTCAACAAGCTCCTTCATCTTCCTCATCTCTCTGGCATGCTTTTCCTTCATTTCCTGCAACTCCCTTGCAGTACCATTACCTTTCAGAGGCATTTTGTCAACCTCTCAATCCTCTACTTCTGCCTTCTCAGTGACAGTATCAACACACAAATAGCCCAGACCTTTTGCTGAGCTCTGATACCACTATGATGCAGAGGCATCCACACTAAAAACCCGTCAGCATCATCATATTTTCTCTACCGACTGATATCCTCCTACAGATAAACCTTTGACCTTTCACCTATCAGCAGCATCATCATATTCGGTGAACACAATTATCCTCCTGATGACCACTATTCACCTTACTGGCAAACTCTATCTGCAGCATCATGATGTTCGGCATCATCTGCACCTTTTATCAGCAGGATATAAAATATCCTCCCATATATCCTGAAAATGACAACCTCATGCACCTCTCCTCTGATGCTTACGTCACCCTGATATTCGACCCGCTTACACAACCAGCATCATGATATAATTTATCGGGTCATATTGAAACATCCTGATGATGATACCCAACTTTATGCACATGATGAATATTCCACCGAATATTCCTTCTGCGATCCACTGATCTCCCACCTATACGCCTAGTGTTAATCTCCTATCGCCAAGACATGAACTGTCGGCGAACACTTCGCACTGATCACCCCGATATCCTACGCCTATGCCAAAAACACTTGTCGTCGGCAGGATAAACTTTTATCGGGTGATATTTGGAATGTCCTGATGACGATGACATCACATGAACTATTACTCTCTCCAATATCCTTGCTTATTGGCCAAACATAACATTGTCAGCCCACGATGGAAATGTCAACCCGATCTACTAACTCACACCGATATGCTCTTCGTCGGCAACACCTTGCTATTGTCACCACAATGCACATTCACCTTATGCGATCTACTGCATCATATTCACAAATATGCAGCTAATGCTTGATGTACCTACAGGATATACACAGAAATATCCTGATGATGCAGATGCGACGAATACATCGATCTGAGTGGATTTTCACCATTCTAATCTACCGAACTTCCTGGGGTGACCCGATCCACTTCTTGGATGATCTTCTAGACTCTAACAACCTATGGAATCGAGCACATACCCATGCTAGGGCTCTCAACACCTTTGAACTGCGATCCTGCAAACAAACAGAAAATGCAAACAAAAACCTAAACTACTGTACATTCCCATTCCACCAATTCAATGAATCAACCGGTGGAATGGATAAACAAATCCATACACCCAACAGAACCACAATTTGATTACACAATGAGATCCAAATAGAGAAATGACACAATAGAATCTCTTTATTGCTTGCAGAAAAGATTACAACTAATTGTCTTACAGACTCATAAATCAACTCTCCATTACATAACTATTCACTATCAGACTCCTAATGAATTCCCAATATCACGATCCCTCAAATGACCTGATCTAGGGCATTTTAACTACTCACCACAGTAGAACTATTTTTGTCTCCAAGCAGCTGGGAAATCTCTCCAAGCAACTGGGAACTACAGCTGTTCAACAAACTCTAACTAACTCTAACCAACTGATCTAAAAATAGCATATCTTGGTCAAATAGACCTTATTACATTGAATGTCCAATTAGAACCTTATTGAAAACATAAAACTAAGCATAAACAACTAAATGCCTCATGGAGGCCACTATGGTTTAGGTGCACCTGCACCAGTGAACCACGTTAAAAATTGTCTCTCTATTATTATTTTTGTGTATTTTCATTCCTCTATTTAATCTTTATTTGCATTTAATTGATATCTTCTACATGCAATTCCTAACAGTGGTAAGGAAGGATATATAGCTTATGAATTTTGATAAAATAAAGGAGGGTCAAATAGAAGACTAGAGGATAATGCTAGAGTTACCCATGTCAAGGAGGAGGCTAGATCTAAACATTTAGAAGAAGCTGGAGGAGGAGAGACCATTATCGTTAGAAGAGCCTTGTTGAAGGATGAAGGAAAAGAAGAATTAACCCAAAGGAAGAGCTTATTCAAAATAAAGTGTAAGTCATGAGGTAAATGTTGTAATGTAATCATTGATAGTGGAAGTACAAATAATCTAGTTTTTGAAGAAATAGTCACAAAGTTGACCTTGAAAAGAATAGAGCATCCACATCCCTATAGGATTGCCTAGTTGTAGAAAGATCATAAGGCTTTGATTAATGAATAGTGTCTAGTAAATTTTAAGATTAGATATTATCATGATGAAGTGTTATGTGACATTATCCCAATGGATCTATGCCACTTGTTATAGGGAAGGTTGTGGTAGTATGAAGGTGTACTATTCATGATGGTCATGCTAACACCTATTCTTTGACAAAAGATTTAGTGAGACACAAGCTAAAACCTATGAGAGAAGTAAAAGAAAAGTTATGTAGTGCTGCTATAATTTATTTGCTAGATGGTAAAATTTTTTTGGATGCAATGAAGCACGAACATATGTGTTTTACCTTGATCCCTAAAATCAATAAAGAAGAAGGGGAAGATGTACTTGTAGAAATTGTAGATTTGTTGGATGAATTCAAAGATGTTTCAGATAATGCACCTAAAATTTTTCCACCAATGAGAAGCATAAGTCATTATATGGATTTGATACTAGGAGCTAGTTTTCCTAACAAAGCAGCGTATAGAATGACTTGTAGAATATGAAGAACTGAACATACAAATTTAGGAATTGTTGAGAAAGGGGCTAATTAGAGAGAGTTTGAGTCCATGTATAGTACCTACAATACTAGCACTTAAGAAGGATGGAGAATGGAGGATGTGTATTGATTCTAGGGCCATCAACAAAGTCACTTGTCAAGTAGAGATCTCATTTCCCAAGGATGGATAATATCTTGGATTGACTGAGTGGAATGAAGTACTTCACAAAGATAGATTTGAAGAGTGGGTATCACTAGATTATGATATAGGAAGGATATGAATGGAAGATAGCATTCAAGACAAAAGAGGAATTGTATGAGTGGCTAGTGATTCCATCTAGATTAATCAATGCACCGAGCACTTTCATGAGGCTCATGAACGAGGTACTCAAAGAAAATTTGGGTAAGTTTATTATTGTCTATTTAGATGATATTTTGATTTTCAGCAAGACTTTGTAGGAACATTTGATGCATGTTCATAGAGTTTTTGAGAGGTTGGGGGAAGAGAAACTATTGATAAATTTAAAGAAGTGCAACTTTGTGAAGGAAGAATTAGTGTACATGGGATTTGTGATCTTAGTTGAGAGTCTTAAGATGAATCTAGAGAAAGTAAGGGCTATCATAGAATGACCTACACCAAGAAGTGTCACTAAGGTAAGATCATTCCATGGATTGGCTAGTTTTTATAGAAAGTTCATTAAAAATTTCAACATCATATGTGGACCCTTAACTCAAACAATGAGAGGAGATAGAAAACAATTTAAGTGGGTTGTAGGGGCAGCCAAGAGTTTTGGTTTTTTGGAGATAAAATTTACAGAGCAACCTATTTTAGCACTTCTATATTTTAACAAGGTATTTCAAGTAGATTGTGATGCTAGTGGAAGTGCCATAGGAGCTATATTAAGTGAAAAAGGAAGATCCATTGCGTATTTTAGTGAAAAAATCAATGATCTACTAGGAAGAAGTATTCTATTTATGGTCAGGAATTTTATGCTATTGTTCAAGCATTGAAGAAGTGGAGACATTATCTTTTGCCTAAGGATTTTCTTTTGTACACTAAACATCAAGCTTTACAATATTTGAATAGCCAAGCAAAGTTGAATCAAAGGCATTTGAAATGGGTTGAATTTTTGTAAAGCTATACATTTGTGTTGAAGCATAGAAGTGGGAAGTCTAACAGAATTGTAGATGCCTTGAGTAGGAGGTAAATTTTGTGGGTGGAGATGAGGATTAAAGTTGTTGGATTTGAAGAACTCAAACATTTATATCCAAAAGATCTAGATTTTTCAAAGGTATGGAAAGCTTTCCTAGAACCTGTCACCATGGATAGAACATAGTGGTTAGATTACATAATCTAGGATGGCATGTTATTCAAAGGAAGTTAGTTATGCACTCTAAGAAGTTTCATGAGGGAGAACTTGATAAAAGAAAAGAAACATGGAGGATAAGTATGACATTTTGGGAGAGAGAAGACAATTACATTAGTAAGTGAGAACTATTATTGGACATAATTGTATCAGGATGTGATAACATTTGTACAGAGTTGTAGGGTATGTCAAATGGCTAAGGGAGTGAGTCAAAATACTGGTTTGTATCAGCCTTTACCTATACATGAAAGGCCATGGAAGACATTAGCATGAATTTTGTACTTGGTTTGCCAAGGACTCAGAGAGGTCATGATTCCATTTTGTGGTGGTTGACATATTTTTCAAGATGGAACATTTCATTCCTTGCCAAAAAACAAATGATGTAGTTCATATTGTAAAAATGTTTTTCAGGAGAGTGGTTAGACTTTATGGTCTACCTAAGAGCATAGTTTCAGATCAGGATAGAAAATTTGTTGGATAGTTTTGGAGGCTATTGTGGAAGAAGCTGAAGATAGATTTGAAGTTTAGTTCTACACATCATCCACAAACTGATGGTCAAGCAGAAGTGGTAAAAATAAGTTTGGGTAATCTTTGGGGATGTCTGATAAGAGAAAAACCAAAAGGATGGGACTTGATTTTTCCACAAGTTGAATTTGCATACAACAACTTAGTTAATAGGAGTACAAGAAAATCACCATTCCAGATTGTATATGGAAGTAGTCCCAGAAATGTTTTAGAATTAAGGACTATGGATAATGGGGAGAAGAAAAGTATAGATGCAGAAGATTTTATAGAACACATGAAGAATCTACATGAGGAGATAAGAAAGCATATCTATAAAATGAATAGCCAGTATAAGAAGAAATCATATCAGAAAAGAAGATTCAAAGAATTCAACGTTGGAGAAGAGGTCATGGTCCATCTGAGAAAATAAAGGTTTCCTATAGGAACATACAATAAATTGACGATAAATAAATTTGGACCTTGAAGAATTTTGAAGAAGCATGAATTAGGGAATGCTTATGAAGTTGAGTTACTGAATGGGATCAATATTTCACCCATGTTCAATATTGCAGATTTGGCATAATATAATGAAGGAAGTACTCAAGACAAACAAGTAGAAGGATAGTGGTATATACCAGCACCTATTTTAGTGAGGGAAGAAATTAAAGAAATATTAGATAGTCGTGTGGGAAGGAGTACAATAAACAAGCAGTGTGAAGAATATTTGGTCAAATGGACAGGAAGTCCTATTGAAGATTCATCATGGTTATCCAAAGAAAAGGTTGACTGCATTGGTTTTCCTCAAACACTAGAGATGTGATAAGGTCACTTCTCAAATTACGTTGGGTGTTATATGTAGGAGCATCCAGAGGTGTAGAGAAATATTTCATCGCTAAAAAAATAATTTTGTTTTCAATTCTTTTCAATTTTCATTTTTGTGAATACCCATTTGCTTGAATAATGATTTGGAACCTTCAAAGTTTCTAAAAAGGCTAAGAATACCAGGACTTTCTATTTTTAGTAAGCCTACATCTAAGAAGTGGTCAGGCCCAATATTTTCCCCAAAGCTTCAAAATAGCCAAATAAACATACTTGGTAAATTTCATCCCAAGATCATGTTTGCATTTCAAGATATTTAAGTTTAAGTTTTTAAGGTTTCAAAAAAGTTCTAAAATCATATTTGAAGTACACATAGGTCCCTTAACACCCTAAAGGTTGGCGAAAATCTATTTACAATTTTTTTTCATTGTAGTTCACTTCACGAGATTTCCAACTGTTCAAATGGTACATCAATAAAACACTCGGATAAAAAGTTATGGCTCCTAGAAGTTGTACTATTAAGTTTTGAAATTTGAAAATCTTCTTAGGTGGGACAAAAGATAGTTGGATTTATTTTGGCACCCAAATAGGAGTTACACAATCCAAAAGAAAGATGGCATTAGGGTGATTTATGCAAGGTGGTGCCGACGTGTATTTAAGGCCTATTTTTAGTAGTTTTGAGGATGTGGTGATTGTAAGATTTGGCTATGGAGATAGCCACCCAAGATCTAGAAGCCTAATGGAAATCATAAAGAAATGAGAAGATCAATATGACAAGAATAAATTGTATTCCTATCAAAGAATGCAAATACAAAAATATTCAAGATTACAATATGATATGATATACCTTTTATATAAAGACAAGGATGAGATCTAAGATGTTGTAGTCATGTGACAAGTGTCTTAATCCTATGACATGAGACAACTAGATTACATGTGTAGGATAAGACAACTATAAGACAACTATCAACAACTAGAGACAAATCTCAACATCTAGAAACAACTAGAATGCTTCCTAAGTCAAATTAACATGTGAATATGTGTGTGAATATTATTTAACTAATAAATAGTTAAATAATATGAATTATTCACACAAGAGGAAAATAACTAGTAAATATCAAACTTGTAAGGAAAGCAGAGGTGCGAAATATAGTTTCCCTAATGTTAGTTCTAAGGGGATAATGCAGCCAGGTAACTTTCAATTCAAAACAACAGATAAATACATCAGAAGAATAGAATAAACATTAAAAATACCAAAGAATGACACCTGATTTACGTGGGAAAAACCCTTACGGGTAAAAAATCACCACCACAAGAGAGACTATCTTTATTACAGTAAACAGAATAGTTACAATAAAGATCCTGGCCCTTTTGCTCAGGTATCGATTCTCAACTACTACACCACACCGTTCATTGCATCTACGTATTTACAAAATAAACTGTGTAATTTAATCTCTTCATCATCATCATCGATGTCAGTCGATAAGATTGTATTATCAGTTTCCAAGAGCAAAAAATTGTTACACTATTTTTGCCCTAACTGATCATCTCAAATGATCCAACGTCGCTGCCTTCCAACCATCGCAACGGTTCACATTCCAGCAAGACCTTTAGTCCCACATGCATCAGGTCATAGACGTCTCTACAGTTTATATGGCCAACGACTCAATTATACTATAGTCAGCAATTTTATTTCTAACGATACCAAACCAAAGACCCATCAGCCTAGCCCACTCCATCGATGATCAGATTGCTTCCTTCACCGATAACACATAGTCTCCGCAATCCCCAAGTTCACCGCGTTTCATCGGAGTGACCTCTGCCATCGGCCCAAACAATTTACACTGCGCTGATGAAGGTTCTCACGCCAACGTCCAATACTTCGCCAACTTCCATTGGGGTGACCATTCACATCGGAGCGACTACCAAGATCTTGGCCGATGGCCAACCTTATGCTGATAGACATAAGTCATCAGTGAAACCATGCATATCAGCCACAGGCTTCTCACTCTCGCCGATAGTGAAAGTCTGCCTGATAGCTTGTTCTTTTATTGATGTGAACACAACTATCAGTGTAACATTACCAAGATCTACTGATAGCTTCAGTGTGGCTGATGACTAAAGATAGAATAAGGTTCAAGCAGTAATTTGAGACACATGTTCTCTTCAATCTCCCACTTGTCGAAAAGATTACTGCTACCTCTTAATCCTCACTCAGTTACTAAGAATTATGGGCCCGAAGACCCATTCCATCTTAACACCATTTGAACTTGGCTGTACTCACTGGTTTAGTTAAGGCATCAGCGACATTTTCTAAAGTGTCAACCTTTTCTGGCTTCACCTTCCTGTCTTCCACCATATCATGAACAAAGTGATATTAGACATCAATGTGTTTTGTCCTAGCATGAAAAGTAGGATTCTTCGCCAAACAAATAGCACTTTGACTGTCATAGTGAATTTGTATCTTCCCTATAGTAAAAACAACATTAGAACATAACCTCTTCAACCAAACGGCTTCTTGGCATGCACGAGTAGCTGCCATGTACTCTGCCTCTATTGTGGACAAAGCAACTATAGCCTGCCACTTGCTCATCCAATTGATAGCACCACCATTTAACGTGAATACATATCCACTGGTGGACCTTCTACTGTCAATGTCCCCTGCCCAATCAGAATCAACATATCCCTAAATGTTGATAGATCTCTAAGATCCAACTAAGTTTCCATGATAGCAAATAGCATAGTCAGAAGTTCCCTTCAAATACCTAATAACTCTTTTCACAGCATCCCAATGTGATCTGCCTGGATTCACCATAAAATGGCTCAAAACTCCCACTGCTTGGGCAATGTCTGGCCTGGTACAGACCATTGCGTACATTAAACTACCAATAGCACTTGCATAAGGCACTTTTTTCATATTGTCAATTTCATTCAAAGATTCTGGACAATCTTCAACAGATAATTTCATTCCCTGTAAAATTGGAACAACTAACTATTTAGAATCAGACATATGAAACTTATCAAGAACATTAGTAATATACTTGCTCTAGCTGAGCCAAATCTTTCTCTTAGATCTGTCCCTTTTGATTTCCATTCCCAGAATGTATTTCGCTGCCCCAAGATTCTTCATTTCAAATTTCAAGGACAACTAAGATTTTAATTATGAGATCATTCCCTTACCATTGCCAATGAACAACATGTCATCCACATACAGTGCAATTATAAGAATCTGGTCACCTTCAATTTTATAATAAACATAGTGATCAGATTTAGATCTCACATATCCCAAAGATAAAACATACGTATCAAATTTTTGATACCACATTCTAGGAGATTGCTTCAAACCATAAAGTGACTTTTTAAGTTTACATACTAGATGTTCTTTACCTTTTACCACAAAATGCTCTGGCTGGGACATATAAATTTCTTCTTTAAGGTCTCCATGAAGAAATGTTGTTGTCACATCCATCTACTCAATTTCAAAGTCATACGCTGCTGCAAGTGACAACAGAAATCTAATGGATGTCAGCTTAGCTACAGGAGAAAAGATTTCTCCATAATCAATACCTTCCTTTTGGGAATACCCCTTAGCAACCAGTCTTCCCTTGTACTTATCAATACTACCATCTGGACCATATTTCCTTTTAAATACCCACTTACAGCCCATAGGTTTTCTACCTTCAAGCAAGGACACCAGATCCCAGGTTCCATTTTTCTCCAATGATGACATTTCATTATCCATGGCTTCCAACCAAGAATCTGAATCGGATAAACTAATAGCTTCTTTCATAGTCCTAGGTTCATCAGTATCAGTAAGCAAAGCATAGGCACAACTTGAATCAAGTATTAAAAATCCATACCTATCTAGTTGTCTCCTTTCATGTGTAGACCTCCTCAATGGCTAAGGTGCAGGTTCAGGTTCTTGCTCTAGATCAAAATCTTCAGAGCTACTAGAACTCTCATTTGAATTATCTACACTTGGTGCTTGTTGTTCCTCTTTTATAGGGGTCATAAGAATAGTAACAACACTCTTTTCTTTCTTCTTTTCTATCTTCTCTGGCTGAGGACCAATAACTAAAGCTTTCAGCTCTCTGAAAATTACATTCCTGCTGTAAATTACTTTCTCAGTTTCAGGATTCCAAATCTTGTATCCTTTAACACCGACTCCATAGCCAATAAAGATACACTTGACTGCTTTGTAATCCAACTTAGATCTCTTTACCTCAGGAATATGAGCATATGCCTCACAGCCAAAGACAAGAAGATGTCTTAGAGAGGGCTTCTTTCTAGACCACGCTTCCATAGGTGTCTTATCAACCAATGCTGAAGTAGGAGAACGATTCAACAAGTAACAAGCTATAGCAACTGCTTCAGCCCAGAACCTTTGTTCAAGACCAGCATAACTCAACATACTTCTTGCTTTCTCCATCAGTGACCGATTCAACCTTTTAGCAACTCCATTTTGCTGTGGAGTATAAGGTGTAGTTTTGTGCCTTTTTATACCATGATCTACACAATACTTATCAAAATCCGCATTGCAATATTCACCACCGTTATCTATTTTCAAGCATTTTATTTTTCTACTAGTCTGATTTTCCACAAGAGTTTTAAATTCTTTAAACCGACTAAACACTTCTAATTTATTTTTCATAAAATATATAAATGCCCTCCTTGAATAATCATCAATAAACGATACGTAGTATCTTGATTTAGACATAGAAGGAACATCGACTGGACCAAAAACATCAAAATGTACATAGTCTAGAACACCAGAAGATTTATGAGAACTAGAGTAAAAAGAAACACGGTTCTGTTTTCCATATATACAATGTTCGCAGAAATCGAACTCCAGATTACAATCAGTTAGCCCATCTACCAGGTTTTTGTTCTTCAAGGTTTTTAAACCTTTTTCACCTATGTGACCAAGTCTATGATGCCATAGCATTGTTTTCTCTGCAGGAAGTTTAACTTCCATAGAGTTTGCATCATGTGTTACAATAGTAGTTTTTTTAGATTTTATAGAGACACTATTATAGCACACTGGTTTAGCATCTAACCTATATAGGGTTCCAATGCGATCACCCTTTGCTAGTACAATAGAACCTCTAGTCATCTTACAGCCACCATTCACAAAAGTAACTTGCACTCCAACATCATTAAGCTTACTAACAGAAAGTAAATTTTGAGCTAGACCTGGTATGTGTAAAACTCCATTCATTCCCTTTATTCTGCCATCTGGGAACTGGATTCTGACTCTTCCTCAGCCAACAATTTCTAGTGTTGAATCACTTGCAAGGAACACCTTCCCACCAGCATACGGTTCATACTTTGTGAACCACTCTCTGTGAGATGTCATATGAAAAGATGCTCCTGAATCCACCAGCCACACATCTTCAGATGTAGGTGTTGCCAAGGTAGCAATGAAGGCAGCAGTATCACTATGAGAAGAATCATTATCAGAAGAGTTCTTCTTCTTCTTTTTCTCCTCTTTGTAGTCTCTTCTGATGTGTCCTTTCTGCCCACAATTCCAGCACTTCACCTTAGACTTTGTGCCAGGAGATTTTGATCTCCCCTCTAATTTTGACTTAGACTTCTTGTCCTTCTTCTTGCCTTTTTCCTTTGATCTACCTCAAACAGATAGGGCCTCTTTGGCTGTCTCAGAAGATTTCCTCCGCATCTCTTCAGATAACAATGAGGTAACAACCACTTGAGTTGTAAACGTGGTTGTTGTACTTCCAATAGCCATCACAAGATGATCCCATGAGTCAGGTAAGGAACACAATAGAAGCATACAGTGGTCTTCCTCTTCTATTTTTACACCTATAGACGTCAACTGTGCAACAATCAAATTAAATGTGTTCAGATGGTCTGCTACAGATGCACCTTCATCCATCTTCAGAGAATACAATTTCTTTCTGAGGAACAGTTTATTCACCAAGGACTTGCCCTGGTAAATATCTCCCAACTTCTTCCACAAATCTTTGGCTGACTTCTCTTCATGGATGTTCAATAGAACAGAATCCGCAAGACTTAATCTTATTAGTCCTCTCGCTTTTCTATCAACTAGGTCCCAATCTTCTTGTTTCATGCTTGTAGGTTTAACCCCAGACACAACAATCCAAAGATCTCTGTCGACCAACAAATCTTTAGCCTTAATCTTCCACAACTCAAAGTTTGTGCCATTGAATTTTTCAATGTCTATTTTTCCTGATGTACTTGCCATCTTATTTAATAGAATAGACCTCTATAGAACTCCCACTTTCTGAACTAACACAAAAAACCCAACCTACCAACAAGGATAACACAACTGGCCAGGCTCTGATACCACTTGCAAGGAAAGCAGAGGTGCCGAATACAACTTCCCTAATGTTAGTTCTAAGGGGATAATGCAACCAGGTAACTTTCAATTCAAAACAACAGATAAATACATCAGAAGAATAGAATAAACATTAAAAATACCAAAGAATGACACCTGATTTACATGGGAAAAACCCTTATGAGTAAAAAACCCACCACCACAAGAGAGACTATCTTTATTACAGTAAACAGAATATTTACAATAAAGATCTTGGCCATTTTGCTCAGGTAATGATTCTCAACAACTACACCACACCGTTCATTGCATCTACGTATTTATAGAATAAATCGTGTAATTTAATCTCTTCATCATCATCATAGATGTTAGTCGATAAGATTATATTATCAGTTTCCGAGAGCAAAAACCATTACACTATTTTTGCCCTAACTGATCATCTCAAATGATCCAATGTTGCTGCCTTTCAACCGTCACAATGGTTCACATTCCAGCAAGACCTTTAGTCCCACATGCATCAGGTCACAGACGTCTCTGTAGTTTATATGGCCAACGACTCGATTATACTATAGTTGGCAATTTTGTTGCCGACGATACCAAATCAAAGACCCATCGGCCTAGCCCGCTCCATCAGTGATCAGATTGCTTCCTTCATCGATAACACATAGTCTCCGTGATCCCCAAGTTCACCGCCTTTCATCAGAGTGACCTCTACCATCGGCCCAAACACTTTACACTGTGCCGATGAAGGTTCTCATGCCGACGTCCAATGCTTCACCAACTTCCATCGGCGTGACCATTCACATCGGAGCGACTACAAGATCTTGGCTGATGGCCAACCTTATGCCGATAGGCATAAGTCATCGGTGAAACATGCATATCGGCCACAGGCTTCTCACTCTCGCCGGTAGTGAAAGTCTGCCTGATAGCTTGTTCCTTTATCGATGTGAACACAACTATCGGTGTAACATTACCAAGATCTACTGATAGCTTCAGTGTGGCCGATGACCAAAGATAGAATAAGGTTCAAGCAGTAATTTGAGACACACATTCTCTTCAAAACTAGATATGAAATATGCCTATTCACACTAACACCCCCCCTTAAGTGCAACTTAGGGAGAATTTGATAAATGCAAAGATGCAATAATGGATGGGTCTCGTAAACTAGGCCATGTTAGGTACCCATGTACAAACAAATCTCAAGTGGAGTAAGGGAGAAAACCTCATGGGAAAATACTCCTCCCCAAAAGTGAGAATGCATGAAGTGTCGAAAGATAGAGTCAACATGAATCATATGTTGCAAGTATGTGCCTAATTAGTGTTGTCATTGATGTTAGCATATCCTTGTTGTCATTAGTGTCAACTATATCTTATTTTATTACTTGTTTATAAGACTTGTATGTTGAGGATATTGAGAAAATTAGCCTCTGCAGAAGGAACAAGTGAGTTACAGAGAAGTGCAGTACAAACAATGAGTTGTATGCTGAAGAATAGTCTGGTAAACTGCTCCACATTTATTTTTGCTTGAAGATTGTGGTCTATAGATTGGAAGCACATTAGAGGTATGACTAAGGATGCTACATTCTAAGTTTGAGCCCTCAGCATGAAGATCTGAGTGAGTTGTGTTCACCAAAGTGAAACCTATTTTTTTGGTGAGTTCAGTTGGGATAGGAAGAAAGTATTCTGCTCCGCATTCATCTGAAATAAAGTATTTTGCTATGTGGTTCTAGAAGGAAGTCTGGAATGATGACAATTGCCTATCGTTGCAATGGTTGTGGATTGGTGGTCCGCAAGCTATCTTTCTTTTATGACAGTTGAAGACAGTGAAGTTCATGTGTTCCAATGAGAAGATTCCTATGGATAAAGTTGTTAAGGTTCATGTGGTTGTTCCTGATGATTATAACATGTTTATGGATGTATCCTAATCATGTTCCTATCTTGATATTGGTCCGTGTTAAGGATTTGATATCGTGTTCAAAAATTGTTCCCAGATAGTGTAACATGTAACCAATTTTGGCCGACCTAGTCAATCCCAGTGATTGCAGAGATCTCTAGAAGATTATGGAAGTGTGTTGTGGCATGGAAGATCATGTTTGAGTCCTAGCTAAGGCATGGCATGATCCACATTTCATTTCCTTTGCACAATGTTGTAATAGGTCAATACCTATTTTGTAAATGTTTGTATACCGACCTTGGAGATTGTTCCAATGGTTGATGATTGTGATGCCGACCTTGATGATAATTCCAAGGTTGATGAAGTGTATCAATACTTGTAGTTGAGTCATGGAAAAGGTATCCTTGAGTAGAAATGAAAAGATATTAAGAAAGGTCCAAAAGGTATAGCAAAGAAGAGGCAGAGGAAAGAAGAGGACGAATAGAGTAGAGATAGAGCAGAGTAGAGGAATTATTGTACTTCAATCACATATATAAGAAGGTGTTGATCGTGGCAGAGAACCTGGCAGTGAATCGCTAGTAGGGTTTAACAGCCCTCAAGGTTTAACAACCCTTATTGTAATCTTGCTAGGTTTAGGGTTGAGGTAGTGAGCCTACTAGGCCTAGTTGCTCTTCATGGCAGTGAGCCAGTACCTTTAGGACCGTGGAGTGACCAACTTGAACATCATTATTTCAAGATTGCAATATATATTGAGAGCTAATCCTCTTTGTGGTTTTTTCCCACCTTGGGGTTTTCCACGTAAAATCTGGTGTCTCTTGTGTTTGATGTTGTCTCTGTGGTTAAGTTTCTGATTTCATGCATTCATTATTAAATCATAATATTTGTGGATAAGTGATGAATGTTTAATTGCAGTAAGTGTTTAAGTTTTTGGGACAACTGATTCACCCCCCCTCTCAGTTGTTCGGCACATATCAATAATTGGTATCAGAGCCAAGTTCTTCTGAAGAAAGTTTAACAGCTTGAGGAAGATCCAAAATGTCTTACAAGAAGGAAGCACTGCATTTTGATGGAATGAATTATGTTCTTTGGAAGGCTTGGATGAAAAGACATCTTGTTTCTCGTAGTTACAAAGTATGGAAAGCTGTAGAAATAGAATACACCATACCTCAAAATGGTCCAACGACTGAAGATGAAATCAAAGGATATGAGATAGATATCAAGGCAAAGGATGCTTTGCTAATCTTATTAACTAACTCAATATTGACAAAAGTTGTGAATCTTGAAACTTCAAATAAGGTATGGGAAAAGTTGAAAAATCTGTATGAAAGAGATGATTCTATGAAGGAAGCCAAGTTACAAAGTCTAAAAGTGAAATATGAAAGTTTGAAGATGAATGATGATGAAAACATATCAGCCTTTATGCAAAGAGTTGATGAACTTGTTATAGGGGTAAAAGCCATAGGTGGAACTCTTGACAAAAAGGAAGTTGTTATGAAAATTCTCAGATCTCTGCCCAAGTCCTATTATCACAAGGTAGCCACAATTCAAGAATTCATGCAAGTAAAAATGGTTCACAGGGATCAACTACTTGGTAAGCTTACTACCTTTGAAATGAGAGAGTTTGGTGATGCTCTGCCGAAAGTTGAGGCAACCTTCAAAGCCAGTACTCTTGGAAGTACTTCCAGATCATAAAAGTGCAAGGTAGAATTTGATGAAGTTGAAGCCAACTTTGTGGATAGATTGCAAAGAAGATCTGGTAAGTATAAAGGAAAATTACCTTTCAAATGTTTTTCCTATGGTAAAGTAGTTCATTTTGCTTCCAGATGTCCTAAAAGAATTCAAGGAAATAGAAGAAAATATGAGAATAGGCCTAGGACCCAAAAGAAGTGTTATTATGTAGAAGATTTTGATGATGATAGAGTATCAAATAATGGTGAACTAGATAATGCTAGTTCCTCTATAAATGAATGCTTGTTTAATTGCTATTAAGGAAGATCCTATGTCTACTAATTCTACTAGTTGTGTGAAGGAAGAAAAACTAGTGGAAAGTGCTTTGGCTTCTCAGGTCATTAAGAACAAGGATGAATGGGTTATTGATAGTGGTTGCTCTCACCACATGAGTGGTGACAAAAGTAAGTTTGTGAGTTTGGAAAGATATGATGGTGGACTGGTTAGGTTTGGAGATGATACAGCTGGTAAGATTTGTGGGAAAGGATCTATTTCTTTTGATGGCAAGCATAATACTGAAGACGTCTTGTATGTGAAAGGATTAAAGCACAATCTTTTGAGTATGGGTTAGATGTGTGACAAGGGCTATGATTTAAGATTCATGGACAATGGATTCAAGATCATGGAAAGTACTGGAACACTCATTGCAACTGGTAAGAAGACTAGAGGTAATATCTATCACTTGAAAGGAAATGAGAACTATTGCTTGTTGACTCAGACTGATGAGAGTTGGTTATAGCATAGAAGGTTGTGTCACATAAATTTTAATAATATTATGAAGATAAGTACTGCACAGGGTGTTAGAGATTTTCCTAAGCTTGTGAAGCCTACTAATCCTATTTGCAAGGAGTGTCAATTTGGGAAATAGACAAGAACATGTTTCAAAAGCAAGGACCAATTAGCTAGAGGATTACTTGAGCTAGTGCATACTAATTTGTGTGGACCTACTAGAGTAAGAAGTTTGCAAGGAGACAAGTATTTCATGTTTCTCATTGATGATTATTCTAGAATGACTTGGGTCACCTTTTTGAAAGAGAAAGATGAAGCTCTAGATAAATTCAAGGCATTTTTAAGGCAATGGTTGAGAATGAGATGGATTTGAAAATCAAATGCTTGAGGTCTGATAGAGGAGGTGAGTTCACATCAAATGAATTCAATTTCTTTTGTGAAGAACATGGAATAAAGAGATAGCTATCTGCGCCCAAAACTCCACAACAAAATGGAGTTGTTGAAAGGGAAAACAGAATAGTTCAAGAATCTGCTAGAACCATAATGAAGGAAGCTCATCTTTTAGAGGCATATTGGAGAGAGGCAATTCACACCACTATATATATTCTAAATAGAGTTCAAGTTAAAGGTAACAGTTTAAAGACTCCTTATTAATTGTGGCATGGCAGAGTTCCCACTGTGAAATATTTCAAATTTTTTGGTAGCAAATGTTATATCAAAAGAGAAGAAGATTTAGGCAAGTTTGATGCTATATGTGATGAATGAATCTTCGTTGGTTACTCCACCAAGAGCAAGGCCTACCAATGCTATAATAAGAGGCTGAATAAGATCATTGAAAGTGCAAATGTTAAAGTTAATGAATGTAAGGAAAGGTCTTTAGAATCAAGTGAATATGAGTCAAATGATCTAGATGTTTTAGAAGTGGTGCAGCATGAAGACAACCCAGATGAAGAAGAACAAGCTTCGGTAAGTGCTGCCAAAACTCCAAGATATGTAAGAATCAGTCATTCTGAAGATCAAATCATAGGAGATAAGAGCAAAGGGATCTTAACCAAAAGAAAAGCTGCAGAGGAACAAATAAATTTTGTCTAATTTCCAAGATTGAACCTAAAATTGTGGATGAGGCTTGCAAAGACAAGAATTGGATAAAGGCTATGGAAGAGGAATTGATGCAAATAGAGAAGAATCAGACTTGTGATCTTGTTCCTAGATCAGCAGACAAGAATGTAATTGGTACAAAGTGGGTCTTCAAAAACAAGATGAATGAGAATGGTGAAGTGGTAAGAAACAAAGAAAGGTTGGTATGCAAAGGATATGCTCAAGTTGAAGGAATAGACTTTGAAGAAACTTTTGCTCTAGTGGAAAGGATTGAAGCAATAAGGATGTTTTTGGCTTTTGTAGCATACAAAGATTTCAAGGTTTATCAAATGGATGTGAAGTCTACTTTCTTAAATGGAGAGTTGGAAGAGGAAGTCTATATAGAGCAACCAGAAGTATTTCAGTCATCAGATCAGGATGACATGGTATGTAGATTGAAGAAAGCTTTGTATGGATTAAAACAAGCTCCCAAGGCATGGTATGCATGGTTGGACAGGTACCTGATATAGATAGGGTTCAGTAAAGGTACTATAGAGAGAAATCTCTATTTCAAGATCAATGATGAACAAACAATGATTGTTGTAGTTTTTGTTGATGATATTATTTTTGGAGGCAATGAAGGTATGTGCTTAGTTTTTACTGGAGAAATGCAAAGTGAATTTGAAATGTCTATGTTTGGAGAGATGAACTTCTTTTTAGGTCTGTAAATAAGTCAATTAGATAAAGGTATCTTCATTTCTCAGTCCAAGTATGAGAAAGAGTTGTTAAATAAATTTGGGATGGAAGACTCAAAACCAGTATGCACACCTATGATAACTAGTTGTAAGTTAAGCAAAGATGATAACTCACCCATGGCAGATGAGAAAAGGTATAGATCTATGATTGGAGGATTATTTTATCTGACTCAAACCAGACCTAACATAATGCATGCAGTATGTCTTGTGGCAAGATTTCAGGCAGAACCCAAGGAATCACATGTGATGGCAGTCAAGAGAATTTTGAGATATTTAAAAGGTACAATAGATTATGGTTTATGGTACCCTAAGGACTGTGACTTTACTCTCAGTGCATATACTAATGCAGATTGGGCTGGAGATGTGGATGATAGAAAAAGTACAAGTGGAGGTGCATTCTTCTTGGGAAAAAGATTAGTATCTTGGTTGAGCAAGAAACATGATTCAATATCCTTGTCTACTGCAGAAGTAGAATACATTGCAATAGCATGCAATTGCACTTAAGTGTTATGGATGAAGCTGACTTTGAAGGACATCAAAATTGTGTATGAAGATCCCCATTACAATATTTTGTGACAACATAAGTGCCACAAACATATCAAAGAACCCAGTGATGCATTCAAGGACAAAGCACATATCCATCAGGTATCATTTTTTAAGAGAAAAGGTGATAGAGAATGAAGTCAAGTTGGAGTATGTTTCTACGAAGGATCAGATTGCAGACATTTTTACCAAGCCTCTACCTAAGGATACTTTTGAGTATCTCAGAGAAATGTTAGGGGTTATCACCCCTCCTACTCTAAACTAAGATGCATAATAGTGCAACAATATAGTGGTGCTCAGAGGTCTGGATTGATGCTTTTTAAGGCTACTTCTAAGGGGGGGTAGTCAGAGAGTTCAGAAGAGAGATTAGATCAGAGTAGAAGAGTGCAAGTAAGTGCCCTTTTCCATTGATGTCAAAGGGGGAGAGAAGTCATGTGAAAAACTTAGAGTGCAGATGTGTAAGAGAAAGAGGGAGAATTTTGGAGAAAGGAGTGTGGGTGTGTAAAGAGAAAGGGGGAGAATCTTGTCTTGATGGCTATTGCAGTTTTTCACATCATATGTTGCCATCAATGACAAAGGGGGAGATTGTTACAAGTATGTGCCTAATCGGTGTTGTCATGGATGTAAACATATCCTTGTTGTCATTGGTGTCAACTATATCTTATTCTATTACTTGTTTAGAAGATCTATATGTTGAGGATATTGAGAAAATTAGCCTCTCCGGAAGGAACAAGTGAGTTATAGAGAAGTGTAGTACAGACAGTGACTTGTATGCTGAAGAACAGTCTGATAAACTACTCTACATTTATTTCTGCTTGAAGATCGTGGTCTGTAGATTGGAAGAAAGTTAGAGGTATGACTAAGGATGCTACATTCTGAGTTTGAGCCCTCCACATGAAGATCTGAGTGACTTGTGTTCACCAGAGTGAAACCTATTTTTTTTGTAAGTTTAGTTGGGACATGAAGAAAGTATTCTACTTCACATTCCTTCACAATAAAGTATTTTGCTTTATGGTTCTAGAAGGAAGTCTGGGATGATGATAAGTCCCTACAGTTGCAATGGTTCATGGTTTGGTGGTCCACAAGCTATCTTTCTTTTATGACAGTTGAAGACATTTAAGTTCATGTGTTCTGGTGAGAATATTCCTATGGATAAAGTGGTTAAGGTTTGTATGGTTTCTCCTGATGATTATAACGTACTTATGGATGTCTCCTAATCATGTTCCTATCTTGATATTGGTCCGTGTTAAGGATTTGAGATCGTGTTCGCAGATTGTTCCCAGATAGTGTAACGTGTAACTAGTTTTGGCCAACCTAGTTAATCCCAGTGATTGCAGAGATTTCTAGAAGATTGTGGAAGTATGTTGTGGCATGGAAGATCATGTTTGAGTCCCAGCTAAGACATGACATGATCTGCATTTCATTTCCTTTGCACAATGTTGTAATAGGTTAGGACCTATTTTATAAATGTTTGTATACCGACCTTGGAGATTGTTCCAATGGTTGATGATTGTGATGCCGACCTTGATGATCATTCCAAGGTTGATGAAGTGTATAAATACTTGTAGTTGAGTCATGGAAAAAGTGTACTTGAGCAGAAACAAAAAGATATTAAGAAAGATCCAAAAGGCAGAGCAAAGAAGAGGCAGATGAAAGAAGAGGAAGAGTAGAGTAGAGCACAAGAATTATTGTACTTCAATCATAGATATAAGAAGGTGTTGATCATTGTAGAGAGCTTGGCAGTGAGCCACCAGTAGAGTTTAATATCCCTCAGGGTTTAACAACACTTATTGTAATCTTACTAATTTTAGGGTTGAGGTAGTGAGACTGCTAGACCTAGTTGTTCTTCATGGCAGTGAGCTAGTATGTTTAGGCCCATGGAGTGACCAGCTTAAACATCATTATTTCAAGATTGCAATATATATTGAGAGCTAATCCTCTCCGTGGTTTCTTCCACCTTGGGATTTTCCACGTAAAATTTGGTGTCTCTTGTGTTTGATGTTGTCTCTGTGGTTAAGTTTATGATTTCATGCATTCATAGTTAAATCATAATAATTGTGGATAAGTGATGAATGTTTAATTGCAGCAAGTGTTTAAGTTTTTGGGACAACTAATTCACCCCCCCTCTTAGTTGTCCGGCGCACATCAACATCATATGCTACCAATTCCAACACATACATACAATGAGTAATCCCCCCAGAAGAGAGGAAAAGAAGAGAGACCAAGTAGACCCCACTCAATGTAGAGTCTCCTACACTGATGGTAGATGCCCGACAATGAATGTTGAAGATGATCCATGATCACCGAACAATGCTCCTCCCCTTAGGAAGAAACAAGACCAAGAATGTATGCAGTAAGTCTTCCCATTCCTAAAAGGAATATGAAGGAAGAAAACTCAAAAAGTATGAAGTCTTTGAACTCTGCTCAGGTTTCGCCATGTCGATGTCGAAAGAAGCCACAATCCAATCAGGAGTCTCATGCCAAACTAAAGAATGTGACAATCCAGGATCTAATGGAAACTGATGTAGAACATGTTCCAAAGACAAAGAAGATGACTTTGAATGTTGCTCAAGGTACTCCAACTCAATGCCAAATTGTGACAAGTGAAGAGGAGAAGAAAGAACAAGAGGGTATGAAGGTTCCCTCATCAAATCTAAAGTAAATGAATCAACTCCTTCAAAGAGGAGATGAATGTCCTCAATTATGTACTCCAAGCTTCCAAGATAGGACTCACAAAACAAGCTTGCAATACTTGTCAAGTACTCATCCCAAGTAGCTGACTTTGGAAGACTATGAATGTCTTGTTAGAATGAATCACTAGAAACCATGGATGTAGCAACATTGAACTCTATAGATGCAATAAGACATGAAGGATGAGATAGAATGCTAGCACATGTCTCTAGAATCTTAGTCAATGAAAGAACACCAAGATTCAAATGACCATATTGTATCTCCTCAAAAGTGTCCGCATGAGTGTGAACCTCAGCCAAAGGAACAATAGGAGCAAAATGTGAGAAGGTGTATACTTGAGATGGATGATCTACCTCCCCAACTACAACTATATCTCTATTGTGCAAATCTTGAATAATCACAGAATCAGGTGTGAGCTCAACACTCTTTACTTCTCCACCATGTGTAATCTAATAGATAGAAAGGATATTGGTAGACAATAAAGGTACAAAAAAGACATGGTTGAATGATCCTTTGTCAATATCAATTGATCATTTCCCACAAACACTCATAGATGTGTTGTTGGCCATCAAAATGGGTGGTGATGAACAAGTCTCAAATGAAGAGAACATACTATGTGATGAAGCCATATGATGTGAAGCTCCAGAATCAAGGATCCATTTTCGTAACTTAGAAGATTACAACTGTAAAAAGTACTTTCCCCTTTTGTTTCTCAAACTTTGAAGATGATGAAGAAGAAGAAGATAAACCCCCTTTGGATGAATTCATTTGAACCTTCTTTATTTGATGTTGCAATTCATCAATTTTCTTTATGTAACATTTGTGTTCATCATGCACCAATTTCTTGCAATTTGAACACTAAGGCTTCTCTTTCTTAGATGATTCCCCTTTGGAGGGAGAGGACTCAGATTATTTTTGTGGCTTGTTCTTTTTCTTCTTTTGTTTCTTTTTAGAATCCCTTGATTCTTTATGTACCTTAGGTTCACTAGCCACCAATGCTTGTGGCTTGAAAGACTTGAGGATGCTCATTTGAATTAGCTTTTCTTCTTCCTGGATTAGAAGATTTGGAAAATCATCAAATGTAGGAGCATCCAGAGGTGTAGAGAAATATTGCATTGCTAAAAAAATGATTTTGTTTTCTATTCTTTTCAATTTTTCATTTTTGTGAAGATCGATTTGCTTGAATAATGATTTGGAACCTTCAAAGTTTCCAAAAAGGCCAAGAATACCAATACTTACTATTTTAGTAAGACTACATCTGAGAGGTGGTTGGGCCCAAAATTTTCCTTAAAGCTTCGAAATAGCCAAATAAATATTCTTGGTAAATTTCATCCCAAGATCATGTTTGGATTTCAAGATATTAAAGGTTTCAGTTTTTAAGGTTTTAGAAAAGTTCTGAAATCATATTTGAAGTACTCATAGAGCCCTAAACACCCTAAAGGTTGGTGAAAATCTGTTTACAAATTTTTTTAATTGTAGTTCACTTCATGATCTTTCCAATGGTTCAAACAGTTCATCAATTAGAGACCCAGATAAAAAATTATGGCTCCCGAAAGTTGGACTACCAAGTTTTGAAATTTGAAAATCTTCTTAGGTGGGAAAAAAGATAATTGGATTCATTTTGGCACCCAAATAGGAGTTGCACATTCCAAAAGAAAGCCAACATTAGGATGATTTATGCAAGCTGGTGTCGATGTGTATTTACTTGGCCTATTTTTAGTAGTTTCGGGGGTGTGGTGATTGTAAGATTTGGATATAGAGATAGCCACCCAAGATCTAGAAGCCTAATGGAACACACAAAGAAATGATAAGATCAATATGACAAGAATAAATTGTATTCCTATCAAATAATGCAAATACAACAATATACAAGATTAAAATATGATATGGCATACCTTGCTTATAAAGAAAAGGATGAGAGCTAAGATGTTGTAGTCATGTGACAAGTGTCTTAATCCTATGACATGAGACAACTAGATCACATGTGTAGGATAAGACAACTATCAACAACTAGAGACAACTCTAAACATCTAGAAACAACTAGAATGCTTCCTAAGTCAGCTTAACATGTGAATATGTGTTTGAATATTATTTAACTAATAAATAGTTAAATAATATGAATTATTCACACAAGGGAAAAATAGCTAGTAAATTATATCAAACTAGATATGAAATACCCCTATTCACACTAACAGATATTGGGGGTCATTTGCAAGTTCTATTCATGTGAATGAGGAGGTTAGGTATATATCAGAAAATAGCACTAGAAGGCTTTGTAATTCAAATATTTTTATTGTAAGACAAACCATATTGTTGTATAAATAGGTCATATGACCCTGGTGATTGTATTTCAGATTTGTAGCCTTTTATAGGAAAGTTTAATAAATAAATTATGAAACACTTTGCAATTTGCTTAAATAATCTTTCTTGAGATTTTGTTCTTGTCTATTTGAAATCTACAATTTTTTGTTGTATGTGTTTTGGGTGGAGTTCACCCTCATCATTATTGAAGCATGCTTCCATCAAGTATGTGGTTTGAAGATCTTGTGTGGCCCTTTGGCTCTTGTTTTGTCTTTTCGTGGTTCACATGTAGTCTTAGAATGGAGCACTTGATAGGAGAGCCCTTGTGAAAACCGAAGTAAAAGTCCTGAGCAATATTTTTGAGGAAATTTTCCATTCAGACACCTTGCTAGGACTGCAATGCAATTTTTGGACTCTCATGCAATATTTGAACACTAGAGTGAGACCAAGACTACAACACATTTTTTGGATACAAATGTTTTGCACTAGTGTCCCTCTTTGGTGCTAGTGTCCATTCCTAGTGTTGTATTCCACATGGGGTGATGTGGTCCTCCTAATTATGTAGATGTCTATGAGCCTTCAAACAATGAGCCCTTCTTTAATTTTCCTAGAGAATCTTTCTATATGGAAGTTATTTCCTTATGTCTACCGAGTCTTTCCATGTCAGTTCACTTTGTTGATATGTGTCATGGTTGGGGAATTAATCCCTCTTTTACATTAGAAAGTCTTCCATACAAGAAGTTGGCTAGAAGTCATCCATTTTTATTGAGGTTATGTACCTCCTAGCTAATCCTCCTCTTGTGTAGGTTTTCCCATGTATTTGGATACTTTTTATGTCACCATAGAGTGGTCTTGATGTAGTCATCACCCTCATCCTACTCCATGTGGTTGTGAGATAGCAATGTTGTGGAATAGCATTTGATCTTTGTTATGGAGGAGGCTCCATCCTCTTGTATAGTTATCATGGTGGCTTCATCACGTGACTAGTGAAGTCTTTGGCTTATGCTTTTGTTGTGGTGTGCATTGATCTTGTGTGTGTTTCTTTCTTGGTGCTTAATTGTCATGTCCTTGAGTGTCATTATGTGGCATTGTGATAGTTTTCATGCTTGTGTGTGCAATTTTGACATGTGAGTGTTACAATTGCATCACAAAAAATATTATTTAGTTAGTTTTTATCCATTAATTTCTTGAGTGTAAGCGTGGGGTAGTAAAACAAGAGTTTGGTTTAAGAACATGTTTTGTTGTATCAAATTCTTATTTCCTCTCTTACTCTCACATGTAAATTCACATCAGAAACACACTTGAACACATCTATTCTTTTTATTATGAACCATTTTTATTTCCCTTCTCTCTCACATGATTTTCCTATTTGAATCTAAATTGAGGTTGTGAATAACTATCTAAGACCTTTTGGATTATTTTTTCTTTCACATTGATGTTTGACTTCATAGTATGTGCTATTGTAATCAAAATTCCTTTATGCTAGAACCACTATTAATGTCCCATCTCAAATGCATAACTATGAGAAAGATGTCTTAAGACACAACTCTATTCATTTAGTGAGAAAAGATTAAATTTTTTTACAATTACTGTATAGTCCTAGAATATTTTGTTATTCACATGGTAGGGTGTAGCATTAACTTAATTTGTGAATCATTCTTATTCAATATAAAAATTACTAAAGACTATTTTTTAAACTAAAATGAATGTCCTCTACTAATTCAACGTAACCTTCCTTCCATGCTTCCATCAATATGAATGAAGGGATTTTTCAAGATCTACAAAACTATGTACATGCATGTATGAAGTAGTAGAAGAAGTCTATTCTATTAACTTCCATGTATTTTGATATAAATGTGGACTTTTAATTAGCTAAATGATAGGCTAGAAGTCATTCAAGTTTCATTATTTTAGATAAATTAATTCCTATGACTCTTTTGCATAAACATTTCATTTGTTTTATTTGTAGGGGATTATTGCAAGGGATTATATAAAAATAAATAAGGGGTTAGATTCCATATTTATTTGATTTTTTTATTAATTTATTATAGAAATAATATGGCTCTTCACTCCTTGATTCCATGTTTGTTTATGCTTTTGGTATGACTAAGGTGTGTAACTTTAATGTGAATGTCTATTGTTGAGAGTTAATGTTACAATGTAACCTTTGCAATGAGAACTACAAAAATAATTATTATAGCCTTGAGTTACATTAAACTAAGAATAATATTGTAATTCTTTTATATAATAGAATTTGATATAAAAGATGCTTTTGTTATTTACTCATTAAAAATGTATATCTTTGAATTCTTGAATGTTAGAAAAGTAAATTAGGTAAATAAAAAAGCTTCAAATAGTTTATATCATACAAGTAATAATCACTAACTATAGTGCAAAAATTGTATTGATCATTATAATATCTTTTCAAGGTAAGGACTAATAACAATTACATATAGGTGTAGGGGAAAAATACTTTCCCTAAGTAAATCTAGGCTTATTCAAAGAATGCACACAACTAAGCATATATTAGTTTATATTAATTAATATTTCATTGGTAATGGATAATTAAAATGGTATTTCAAAATTAAATGTAAACAGATGGTGTACTTATCTTTAAGAACTATGATGAAGAATAAAGTTGATGTTATGTAGAACTTGATCATCTTGGTACTGTAAAATAGATGTTTCTTATCTAAAAGTGCCTCTACTTTAGAATATTCACCAAACTTCTTCTAAGTCAAATCCACACTATGTTGGATTTGATCATGCACTCTGCGGTATTGACGCAATATGTGGAATCATTATGTTGGTGTAATTAAATATTTAATTACACTTTAATAAGTTTACTTAGGGCTTATTTTTAGTCTTAGGTTATTCTTAAGTCATATTAGGGTTTTATTTAACTTGCAAATATAAAAACAAGTTCTCACATGTAATTCAAAAATCTATTTTTCATTAATTCGTCCAATATTGTGCAAATTATTCCTCTTTTCTTTTTTTCTCTTGCGGAAGGTAAATCTTAGGTTTTGCAGGTGATCTTTGTGGCTTGACTTAATTATCAACTACAACATGGTATCAGAGCTCCAGATCTGCAAGCCCCTTCTTAGATTTGGGAAAATTTTGAGCAAGAGATTTTGCAGGATGCATTTTTGAGCAAAAGAAACCTCACCATTGTGCTCAGAAGGCTCAAAAAACCCTATTTTCACATAAGGCACTCTATATTTTGCTGATAGAAAATTTTTGGGTATTTTTTTAGGGTTTTAAAAAAATTGGTTCTGTGAAATGCGTACGGCCGTACAATGCCTCGATTTATGTACCATTCTCATATGAGTTGATTTTGATTTTGGAGTTGCCTCAATTTGCGTGCCATCTTGATTTCCATGCTGCCTTGATTTCCATGCCATCTTGATTTCTATGCATAGGTACAATTTAGTTTTTTATTACTTTCTTAATAAAAAAGAATTTTTTTATTTTTGAGGGCTAGCCCCTAGGGTTTAACCCCTGGTTGCATGGGGGACCAACCCCTAGCTTCCAGGGACCAGCCCCTAGAGAGTCAGCTCCTAGTCATATGATTGACCAGAGCCTTAGCCTCCAGCCCCTAGAGACTCAGTCCCTGGTCACATAGGCGTCCAAGAGCTTCAATAGTGATTTTTTTGGCATCTTTTCCCTAAAGGAGCAGTTTTGGTAAATCATGCATATCTTGAGCATACGAAGTTAGATTTTTGAAAACAAATAGGCGTAGAAAGATGGTTCCAAGAGCAATCAATTGGTGTAGGTAGTTTTTTCCATATTTTGAAGATTCGTACAATTTATTGCTATTTGAAGCCCAGATACAGTTTTTGGCCTTCGAGCTCGTATCGTTTTGTCACAATCTCCAATTTTTGTGATTCTTGTGGCATTGGAAAGGTATTGAGGAGCTCTACATAGCCATCTATGAAATTTTTCCAGATTTAGCTCTAGGTATCATTTATTCAGTTTGTTAGTTTATGGCTTCTGTTTGATATTTTGGACATTTTGGCACCTAGAGAAGTTCTGTTTGTTTTGTTGGGCTCCATTTATCAGCATTAATACATATTCACATTGTTGATCTCTGATCTGATTTATTTGAGGAGCTATCATAGATTTTTCTATTCACCCTTCTGTGGTTACATTGGGTAAGGATAATTATGAGTCTTGGCAAAAGAGCATCCTGACACATCTCAAGTGGCTTAATCTTTTGCCTTATCTTTATGGACTCATACCTAAACCAGATACACCTGGGAAGAAATCTATATGGGGAAATTATATTGATCATATTGTAGAATTGATTGGTTCAAGTGTTGATTATGACACTATGTGTTCTATCTCACATATTGAGTGCCCACATGCTCTTTGGACTAGCATTTGGGAGATCTATGGAGACCCACATATCTCTCCATTCCTAGATGATCTTTCTATGGATTGCCACATACCCCTTGATGATGCAGATTGCATACCTTTTGATGATGATACAGTTGAGGAGCTTACATATTTGGCAAGTCTTGCTAGTTTAGATGACACAGAGACTTCACTTGCCTCTCCTTCTCGTCTTATCGAGATCACATCTGTATTACCTATTGCTACATCAAATTATTTGCAGCAAGACTACCAGTCTTCCAAAGATAGCTTGTTGGGATGCATATCTACCAGATATATCATAATGATCTGTAGAGTCCCACCTTGCAGATTTGGAGGACCACATTGAGGACATTTGTCTTCTATTTGATGATAGCTTCACTGGAGTTGCATCACCATCATTTGCTTCAGAGACTATTCTTTATTCTCCTTTTCTTCAGTCACAATTTGGAAGTAGATTGGAGACATTTGAGCAATTTTCAGGAGCATCATTATTGTCTTTGGATCATGTGTAGAGTTTAGAGACATTTATCCTTCTTCCTATATATTCCTATTTGGAATGGGAAGACATTATGCACACATTTGTAGTTCTATTTCTTCCCAAGGGGAAATATGTTGTTCGATGTTCATGGGTCTTCATCTTTATTCTATGCCAAGCATCTTCCAACACTACATGAGTCATATTGAGGAGTGGCTGCATGGTCTCTCTTTTCATCTCTATTTTGGGAGGAACCATTTCCTCATATGGGGTTTCATCCTTCTCACACTTGGGGGGTCACCAGATGTCTCTTCATCCTCTCTTATGGGGGGTTGTAATTTTTTTGATTGTACTTTTGTGATGGATTTTATTCTTGGGGGTTCTTAGTGTTAGTCCTTCTTCCATCACATGCTCATATACTTGTTGTATTTTTCTCTCTTTTGCAGAGGAGTTTTATCCCACTAGGTTTTTCTCCTTTTCTCTACTTTATGAGAGATTCTTGTTGTTCATGGGTACCTAACATGGCCTTGTAGCTAGGACCCATTCTTGCATGGTTTTAATTTCTCCCTAAGTTGCATTTATGGGGGGTGTTGGTGTAATTAAATATTTAATTACACTTTAATAAGTTTACTCAGGGCTTATTTTTAGTCTTAGGTTATTCTTAAGTCATATTAGGGTTTTATTTAACTTGAAAATATAAAAGCAAGTTCTCACATGTAATTCAAAAATTTATTTTTCATTAATTTATCCAATATTGTGCAAATTATTCCTCTTTGCTTTTTTTCTCTTGTGGAAGGTAAATCTTAGGTTTTGCAGGTGATCTTTGTGGCTTGAGTTAATTATCAACTACAACATCTATTAGTTTATATTAATTAATATTTCATTGGTAATGGATAATTGAAATGGTATTTCAAAATTAAATGTAAAAAGATGGTGTACTTATCTTTAAGAACTATAATGAAGAATAAAGTTGATGTTATGTAGAACTTGATAATCTTGGTACTGTAAAATAGATGTTTCTTATCTAAAAGTGCCTCTAGTTTAGAATATTCACCAAACTTCTTCTAAGTCAAATCCACACTATGTTGGATTTGATCATGCACTCTGCAGTATTGATGCAATGTGTGGAATCATTATGTGATTTGTGAGATCAATCATTTTGATTGTAAACTACTAGAATTGATGTTGTCTAAAACTCTAATCTTTTTAAAGTTTAAGGATTGGTGGTGATGAAAATACCTTAGGGAAATCACTAGATCAAAAGAATCATGTTCTCATAGGTTGACCACCTTGATTAGATTAGCTTTATAATCATACAAGAATTTTGAGGACAATAATCAAGCATGTAGATATCCTAGATGAATTTGATGCAAATTTATGTTCTTTAAATGGTGCTCCAAAAATAAATGTTCCTAGAATGATTTGTCCTTGATAAGTTGATTATGAAATAATGCACATTAAATGCTTTTAAGTACCAAGACATAGAAATTAATTGTGCAAACATGTACACCAAGTTAGTTCATAGAGGCTATTGAATAGTTGAGAATCAACAAAAAATAAAATTTGAAAATTTGAATTCTAGGGTCAATTCTACATGGTGCATAAGTGAACCCACATGCCACAAGGTTGACTCAAGAAAAAGAAACACAAATATCAAGGCGGGGAATAAATGTGTAGAAGCATGTGTTGGGATATGTGTAATAAATGGGTCATATATGACAAATGTATAGGAATAGACATAAATAGAGTTACGATAGAGTGGAATGTATAAAAAATATGTGCAAAAAAGAATAAAATAACTTATTGAAGAATAAATCTAAGATAGGTGGGTGGGGGTGGGTTGATTAGGAACAACAAAGGTCAATTGATTGGGGCCTTATAGAGAATATATGAATCTAAACCAATAACTTTGTCGATGCATCGATGACTCTCTAAGGAACCATTGTTGGTAGAGACAAAGGTAGAACGAAGATTATAATTGAAGGATATACTAATAATATTATAGAGATGCTAAATTTTAGGATAGTCCCCCATTGGTATTACAAGGCAATCATAGAGGAGACAAAAGATATTATCAAGAACTTTGAAAGTGTTAAAATTGATCACATATTCAGATAGGGGAATTATTTAGATGACCTCCTAGCTAATTTAGGAGGTAACATTATAGGTTTGAAAATTTGTGATGATGAACAAACCCTCCCTCAAAACATTTGAATCAAAATTCATGAAGAAGCTAAGAAATAATTCATGAAGAAGATAAGACTCTAACTGCCACCCAATGTGGGTTGTAATGCTGACACAAACAAGAATGATGGTAAGGATGACTGTAATTATGTGGAGGCACCTCATTTGAAAGATTTACTAAAGTTTAATCATTTCATGACAGAACTCACTAGAAGAAGGAAAGAGTAGTGGGAAATAATTTCGAAGGATTCAACCAGTGGCAAAATCTTTGAGATCAAAGCCATCATGGGAGGAGAGATTATCAAAGTTGAGCCCTCAAACTATGATAATATTTATAGAATTGGGGAAGTGTGGAATATTCTACATAGGGGTAACCTAACTTCTTACCTTGAAGCCCTTAACAGGTATAATCATGTTCTCTTTAGAGAGTTTGCATTATCATGGAAGAGTGACACTATTTATATCAAGGGAATTTCATTCAAAGTTTCATAGGAGATAATTGCCTTGGCCATCAGGCTCAGGATGGAAGGGGAGAGACTATAGAAGAAGATTGAAAATCACAAGGTCATGACACTATGGATATATACCTTTCTCAGGTGCGGCGAGAAGGTGGGCATATATCAAAATGGATTCAAAAGAGATGACCTTCTAGGTAGTTGGAAGATAATAGTTGAAGTCCTCATGTGGTACATTACATTGGAAGGTAGGTACAAACACTTCTATTCACATTTGTTCCTAATGTTAAACCACTTAAGGCACAAAATAAAAACAAACTTTTCATTTTAGATATTTAGTTCTTTGGAGGATTCATTGCTTCAAGTTCTATTGGAGAAAAAAGAACTACCCTTCCACCAGGGGTTGATATACTATTTGTAAAGATTTCAATTGGCTAGAACCCCAACCACTCCTCTCCTCCCTAGAATTTACAATCCTTCCCTTGTGCCCCCACATTTGGTTTCCCTGAGCATATCAAAGAAGAAATCTAAGGCTATTGTTATTGAAAGATTGGCCATCACCTCAATGGTAAATATCATTGTGCCCCCTACACAAAAGATAATCACCCCTTTAGCCAATTTCCCAACTCAACCTTCCAATGTTCTAGATAAGGGTAAAGGTGCTATGGATGTTCGACCATTGGGCATTGTCCCCTCTCCCTACCCTTCAAGTCCTTCAAAACCTGACCGATCCATTCATCCTAAGTATAGCCAAGGAAGGAACAAAACTATCCTAGTCCCAACCCCCCGTGGAGCCCACTATAGACCCTAACCCAATAGTGGACACCAGGCTTCCTGTCAGACCTAAACCCACTCCAACCATATATATTATTTCCCCTAGCCTTGGGGATGACCCCCTAAAAGGAAAGTGCAAGAATTGCATATCTTTAGAGGAAAATATGAGTAAGCTCTATGATAATTTTCTTTTGCATAATAATGTAATGAAGTGACTGTTATCCCAACAACACACCACCAAAAAGAAAATTCAAGAGTTGGAAAGGGAAACTTTTAAACAAAAAAAATAGTGGATAAGTGAGAATGTGGATGAGGAAATATGGGAAAAAGTGAAAAAGTTTTCTAATACTTTCAAAAAATAAGAAGAATTTGATCAAAGCATCTCAAAAATAAGGAACAATCAAGCTAACATCAAGAAAAACCTAGCAGACACGATTGCCTTTAGTAGGGAGACCATGAAAAATCTACTACTAGCTTATATATCTTGCAAATTGAGCTTCAAAAAAGAAAGGGGGGGGCAACAGGAAGGCCTTGCGAAGAGATAGGATGAGAAAATGGAAGATTTGGTTAAGAGGACTAGACCTAGAGTCATGAAGGAGAAGGGCAAAGCCAAGGTTGGGAAGGAGGACTCTGAGGAAGTTACTTTCATTGGCAAATTGATGTTTCTGAATAGAGAATGGCAAGCATCTAGTGGTAGATGTAAAAACCTGTAGATCAGTAGCCTCTTTGTGTTTCCTATTCCTGTGTCTATTTCTTAGCTATCTTTGTACTAGGTCTATTACTTTTTGTCGGTTCCACTGGTAGTTCTATGTAATGATTTTTAGTCTCACCTCTTGTGAGACTCTTTTCATCTACCTTCTAGACTGTCTTTTGTAAAGGGTCTAGGTTCTCTAACCCTATTTTTACTAATATCAAAAATATATTGAAAAATAAATCCAACTTTACATAAAAATATACCATTTACCAATATATAATTAAATTAAAATATTCTATCAAAATAAACCCAAAACTAAAAAAAAATTAACAAAAATTATAAATTTTACCATTCCAAATATATTTAAGCTTCAGTGTGAAGCCTAACCCAAAACCAATTTAATTAAATTTGAATTAACATAAGTAATCCATCAAAACCAAACTTGTTGGAACAACTACAGCAGCAGCAACAGCCAAAAAAAATCATGTTTCAGGTGTATCTTTCCCCAGCCAAAAAAAAAAGGTTGATAGGCAAGGAGGTAATTACCTACCATGGCTTTTTTTAGCCAACTATTTCTGCTCTTATTGGTGTGGGCAATAAAACCGTCTCCAAGTTGCTCTTCTTTGTTAAAATTGACTGAAATATCCCCACGCTACGGGATTAAAAAATGAAAAAGACAAGATATTACATGGGAAGTTGGAACAATAACAGAGTGTATTTTTTAATTTGTGACTGGAAGTCTATACAAGGAGCTCTCCCTGTGAAATTGTCTCCATATCACAGACTTGCAGTAAACAAATGGAGCATAGAGTAACTAGCCCATCTATTTTTCAGTTGGAGACGATGGAATTGAAGAGAATGATGAAAGAATCAGGAGACGAAATTATAAAGGCATCACCACTTTCTAAGCCTCAAAATTCTAGCGTTGCAATTGTTATCCCGCCTTCTCCAAAATCAAAGCCTCAAAATTCAAGCGTTGCCTTTGCCATGCCTTGTACGTCAAAATCTGATGGAAAGAAAAATACAAATTTTCTGCAAAGAGGGCAGTGGCTTCGGGCTGCTGTACTGGGAGTGAATGAAGGAGTGGTGACAATAGTATGACTAGAAGGTCAACCCAAAAGAGACTCCAACGATCTTGCTACCGTTACATTCCATTGCATTAATGCTCCCTCAAAATGCATAGAGATAAAAATATAAGCCTGGTTAGAATGTTAATTTTATGTCGATTTAGGATTGTTGATGATGGAGATTTTATTGTGTAGCCTATTCGATCATTGGATTCAAAATTCTAGAATTCTATCTACGGCTAATAAGTTTTGTGAGTCTAGACTTGCTCAAGACTAGGCCATCCTTACAGTTTAGTCTCTAGACACTTGCTTGCAAATGATTTCATCCTCTGTTTAAATGTTCTCCACTCATTTTTACCTTTACTTATACTAATATCTAGGGTAAATAGTCTTGAAAAACACCTTTAGAATTTGTTAGGTATAGAGGAATGTGCAAAACTTTGTGATAGTGAGTCAACCCACTTTGTAAATATTTGTGAATGATTTATGAATGATTTAAGACAAACAAGACAAAAGATGCAAATTCATAGTGTAGTATCTATTAATGTTGATGCTGAAATGTAGATAATGCTTTTGAATGTTACTTTCTAGTATGCTCTAAATTGATCTCTCTTGATCTTTAGATGACATCTCTTAATTATGACTAATGTCCCAAGGCATCTCCTTAAATACAAGATTCTAGGTGCTCAATTAAAAATATTTGGCATGCAAGACAATGATAATGGCCAGAATATCTAAAATGGTTGCCTCGGGAAGGTATGAAAATGTTTTTAAATTTGGGAGGACAAGGTTGTGGGTACAGCTTCATCCATAGGATAGATTCACACCCATGATAAATTCCAAGAAGCATGAATTGTTGTAGTGAGCATTGGTCCAAACAATTAGGGACTAAAACTAAGATGATGGATGATGGCATGTAGGGTTTGTGTTAGTTTATGATCAAAGTAGATCAAATTGAGTGTGAGGGTAATTAATGACAAGGCCAAAGTGAGTGTAAAGAATGGCGGTAAAAGGATATATGGTTGAATCATGCTTCATACTTTCCTTGGGTTTTTGTTGGAGCATCATCTCCCAATCTTTAGACATATATCATTAGTAACATCTACATCAAAGTATAAAATCATAATTTTCAATATTTTCCATTTTTGTAAATGTAACTTCTATCAAGTGCAAACAAGATGAAAAGAGTGAAATGTAAGTTTGGAAGAATGAATCATGAGGTTATGATAGAGTTTGCCTCCATGAAACCAAGTAAAAGGATAATAAAAGATAAAACATTAGGATATAAGGGGGTTGTCAAAGAGTTGAAATTGGTGTGCCCCCCTCAATCTGTGCAAACATGAGAAATAAAAGATGAATGATGCATAGGGTTGTCAAGGATTGGGAACTAATGTGCCCCACTCAATCTACACAAACACAAGATTGAGATGAAAATATGATGTGTAGGACTATTAAGGAGTTGAAACTGTTGTGACCCCCTCAATCTACACAAACATGAAGTAATGTAAAGGATGAAAATGAGAACATGATGGATAAGGTTGTCAAGGAGAACTTGAAATAGTCTACGCCCTAAGTCTAAGCATGCATGAATACATGTCAAAGTTGTAATAGAATAAATGATATAATATGATCCCTTTTGAAAATGGGTGCATAAATTATGACAAATTTGATTTGAGGAGAGGAAAAAGTGTGTTGGCCACATATGAATACTTGTTGGCCCTATTTTGTGAATAAAATAGCATCATCGTAAAAACTCATGTGAATGGGGGACAAAGATTTGGCCCCAATTTTGCCCCAAGTGAGAAGACATGTTGGTAAGAGATAAGTAAAATGGCCATATTCCAAATGTAATCATGTAAGTGCAACAACGATGTGAAATTTAGGCATGTAGGATGACATAAGGATGGCAGTGTAAGAAAATAGTGTATAAACTTACTATGAGAGACATTCCATGAAAATCCATGTCAATGTGTGATAGCAATGTTAATTATATCATGTAGGATGTAAGTGTGTAAATAGAATGTAAGCATGTAAAGATATGCTATGTTCATAAGATTGTGTTTTCTAAAGAGAGAGTAAGGAGTTACTTGGCTTGAAATATAATGTCGATAGATGCCACCAAGTAGGGAAGATAACCAATGTGGTGTGTGTTTATCAAAAGTGTCGTGAGTGTATAAGTGGAATATGAGAAGCACAACATATAATACATTGTCAAAAATGCCAAAGTAAATTGTTTAGAAAGATAAAAGGTCAAAGATAAGGAGATGCACAACAATCGTGGCTCAATAAAAACCCCAAGGCAAGAATCATAAGTAAAAGAAGCTACCTTTTTCATCAACATTAATGGAAATGTATTGAGAACACATCATCCATTGTGTCACCTAATTCCATAAGAAAAACACAAAGGTAAAATAAAAAATAAAGACAAAGAGGTCATGAAACAAAAGGAATCTTCATGGCCACTTGTGTCGACATGAACCCTTATGGTGGCTTTTCATCTTCAATATATTGACTATGAATATGTGAAAGGAAAAAAATAATGAAGTGAAATGTATCATAATGTAAGTAGATAGGATATGATCAACAAATATAATAAATGTACCCATAATTATCTAATAGGGAACCAGCCTCCCACTCATCAATCAAAAAATCTTGGGTAGCCTCTTTATATTTCTTACAGTGATTCACTCTAATCATCATGTAAGGTAGGCCCATTAACAAATATTTGTACTAGTGGAATAATTTTATATTTTGGTTTTGGCACCTATAGTTATTTTTGTTTTCTTTCTTTGGTGACACTTGTTTTCTATTTAACGCGCTCTACCTGTGAAATTGTCTCCACGTCAGACTTGCAGTAAACAAATGGAGCATAGAGTAACTGGCCCGTCTATTTTTCAGTTGGAGACAATGGAATTGAAGAGAATGTAAAAGAATCGGGAGACGGAATTATAGAGGCATCACCAGTTTCAAAGCCTCAAAGAATGTAAAAGAAGGAGGAGGCAAAATCATAGAGGCATCACCACTTTCAAAGCCTCAAAATTCCAGCGTTGCAATTGCCATGCCGCCTTCTCCAAAATCAAAGCCTCCAAATTCCATCTTTTCCATTGTCATGCCTTCTACTCCAAGATCTGATAGATAGAAAAAATATTTCTGCAAAGAGGGTAGTGACTTCGGGCAGCTGTGCTGGGAGTGAATGAGGGATGGTGACCACAGTGTAGCTGATGATCGGCATGGGCGCAGGAAAATCAGAGGCAAAAGCTATGGTTGTGGTTATTCTTAAATATCATTCATTTCAACATTCAAAGGTCAATTTTGGCTAATAAAAATAAGACAAATATTTAAATTTTTTTATTGTGGATGAGATGTGATAACTTGACTATTGAAATGGATGATATTTAAGTAAAGAGTGTAGCCACAGAGGCGTGCAACATGGCCATTGGCGAATTCCTTTCTGTAAAAACACATGACGATGTGGAACTGGCAAACTTCAAGAGATAGGATAAGTCCCTAAATGGGTTAGAGCAAATGACATTTATGATTAGCCTTCTAGACCCTATCGAGGCAGCCTACGCATTGGCCCTTGCTTTTTCTATGTGAGCATTTCTCATTTTAATCTCTGCGGTTTTAGGCACTCATTACATAGCTCAGGACGACCTGCTGGCTAGGGTTTCTAGCTTGGTTTTCATTTCGATTGGTGCCATTGGAGCCTATTTTGCTTGCTCTTCTTGAAGGCAAATTGACAAACAAAGTGATCTGCTGATCACAGAACAAGCAAAATGCAAAAGCCCCAAATTGCCTTGGAGAAGAATAGACAGGGCATCAATATATAGAGATTGAGAATTACAAATGTGTTATGGCACACAACCACAATGACCAATAACTCAACTATAAAATAAATGCAAAACAACAAAGTCCAGAAATGCAACCAAAATAGTTAATGATCCCAATGGGCATTACAAGAATGTCAAACAAAGTTGGTGCACATGTTGTTGACTGTTGCACATGATAATTTCTATCATTCTCCCCCATAATGACCATTGGGAAGAACTTGGAGTAGATCTCTTAGTGTCTCAAACCTTTCACGAGCTAGAGGCTTCATGAAGATATCGGCTATCTGATCCTATGTACTGTAGTACACAATCTTGATCAATCCCTGCTGAACCAACTCTTGGATGAAGTGATGTTGAATCTCAATATGTTTGGTCCTGCTACAAAACACTAGATTCTTAGTCATCTATATAGCACTCTTGTTGTCCCAATAAAACAAGGTAGGTCCATTCTATATCTGGTGCAAATCCTCCAATAGTCGTCTCAACCACACTATTTGGTATGTTGCAAATGCTGTAGCTTTATACTCTACCTCTGCTGTAGAAAGTGATACAGTCAGTTGTTTCTTGGACTTCCAAGAGAATACTGTAGAACCAAGACTAAAAGTATAACCCAAAGTAGACTTCCGATCGTCTATGGAACCTGCCCAATCTAAATCTGTATAGCCAATCAACTTACTATCCTGTTAATGCTGAAATTTAAGACCATAACTTAATGTCCCTCTGACATATCTAAGAATCCTCTTAGCTGCATTCCAATGTGTTTTTTTAGTTTCTAACATGAACCTAGATACCAAGCTCACTGCATATGTGATATATAGTCATGTAGTAATTAAGTAGATCAAACTACCAAACAACTATCTATATATAGTGGAGTCCACTGGATCTGACACGTCCAAGTTAGACAACTTAAGTCCAACTTCAATGGGTGTTGCAACTGGATTGCAACTATTCATCTAAAATTTTTGTAGGATGTTTGAAACATATTTTTTCTGAGACATGAATATTTCATCTTTGTTTTGCCATACTTCTATACCAAGAAAATAGTGCATTTGCCCCAAATCTGTCATCTCAAATTCAGCAACCATAGCTACTCTAAACTCTGCCAATAAATCTAAATTGTTCCTAGTGTAGTTAAGATCATCAACATAGAGAACTAAGAAAAAAATATCCTTAGCTGAGATCCTAATATAAAGATTCGGATCTGATTGACTTCTTAAGAAACCTTTCTACTATAGGTACGAGTCTATCCTTGAATACCATGCTCTTGTGGTGTAGGAGCATTCACGGTCAATGGTAATCTTGCATCACCAAAAATATTTTAATTTTTAGTTGTTTGATTTTTTCAATAATGTTGGAGCTTTGAGAAAATCATATTTTAATTTTCAACAAATGTAATTTTCCTTAGGTGCAATTTTAAATGTAATTATAGTGGGATTTGACTAATTTTGTCATAAGTGGGGCTACCAAGAATCTTGGAATTAATTTTGAAGAGGTGGGGCCAGAAGCTTTGCATGTTGTTGCATGTCTGGGTCATAATTATGAGATCCAATATTAGTAAAATGGGCATACCTTTTGCATTTTATATTGAAATTGAAAATTTTAAAATGTTCTAGAAAGCTAGGAAGAAGATCCACGAAACCCAGAAACTATTTTAAAAAATTCTAAAAAATGAGGGCGCGGTGAAAGGAATAAGTGACGGGTTTTTATTGGAGTTGAAAAATAGAAAATAGAGGAGAGACCTAGATGTTGGGGAAGGAGTCGAGAGCTGGAGAAAATTATTTGTTGTAGGTTTTGGATTTGTAATTCTGAGAAGCTCATATGCTTCCATATTTTGTAATAAAATTTTAGATTGAATAAATATTATTGTCTAGATTTCTCTTCTTCTATCTGTTGTTCCATTTTATTTTCAACTTGCTTTCAGAGGCTTGTGTAGTGTTGTGTTGCAAATTTGAAAGGGAGAGTATCCCTCTGCGTCATCTTGGTGCCTACTTAAGACCATACAAGTCCTTCTTTAATCTGTAAACATAATGTTCTTTAGAAGGTATTTCAAAACCTCTAGGTTGAGAAACATACACTTCCTCATCAATATATCCATTCAAAAAAGTACTCTTTACATCCATTTGATAAACTATCCAGCTCTGCTGAGTTGCCAAAGCTAAAACCAACCCTATAGTATCCATTCATGCTATAGGTACAAATGTTTTAGTGTAATCAATACCTTCTTGTTGAGTGCATCCTTTGGCTACCAATCTAGTCGTATGTTTATCAATGCTTCCATAAGATTTATACTTAGTTTTATACACCCATCTTGTACCAACAATTTCCTTACCAGGAGGTAGCTGAACCAAATCCCATGTGTCATTTCTTTCAATTGTTTCTGTCTCACTATTCATTGCTTCAACCCACTCTTCTCTTTCTTGAGCTTGTTCAAATGTTTGTGGCTCATTACTTTCCATAATTTGAGTCATCAAAGCATAATTCACTTTTTCTTGTAATCTTGTTGTCATTTTGTCAAAATTTGAATCTAACATAAGAGTTGATGGATGATTCTTTTCTGTCCTCCTTTGATATTTTTGATATTTTCTTGTTCATGTACTAGAAGACTTAGGTTCATTTTCTTCTTCTTCTCCTTCTTCAACTTCATCAATCATTATCTCTTTTCCTTTTGTTTCATTTTCCTTGGTATATTCTGCTGCTTCATTGAATACCACATCTCTACTTATAACAAGTTTCTTTCTTATTGGGTCATACAATCTATATGCTTTATTTTTTTATCCATACCCAATAAAAATAAATTTTAGTCATTTATCATCTAGCTTAGACCTTTTTTCCTTTGGTATGTGTGCATAAACAACACACCCAAATACTCTCAAATGATTAACACTTGGCTTTACCCCAGATCATGCTTGTTTAGGAGTCATTCCCTTAACTGCTTTTGCAGGACTCCCATTGAGAAAATATACAGTTGTGCATACTACTTCTGTCCAAAAAATCTTATCTAAATTCTTCTCTTTCATCATACTCCTTGCCATTTCAACAATGGTCCTATTCTTTCTTTCAGCAACTCCATTTTGTTGTGGAGTGTAAGAAGTAGTGAACTCTCTCTTGATTCAATGATTTCTGCAGAAATCTAGAAACTAATTTGATTTGTACTCACTGCCATTATCTGACCTTATCACTTTGATGTACTTACCATTTTGTTTTTCAACCAACCTCTTAAATTCTACAAATTTGTCAAACACTTATGATTTTGAAACCAAACAATATACCCAAGTTTTTCTTGAGTAATCATCAATGAAGGTTAGAAAATACTTTGATTTATTTAAAGAAGGTGTTTTCATAGGACCACACAAATCCATATGGATTATCCCAAGATGTTGCTTAGCTCTACTAGATTTACCAATTGGAAAGCTAGCTTTGTGTTCTTTTCCAACAACACATTCTTCACACACTTCTTTTGTATTTTCAATGAAAGATAGACCCTCAAGCATTTTTAATCTTTTGAGAAAAATTAACCCACTACAGCTAAGGTGGCCATATCTTTGATGCCAAATTCTACTTTCATTCATTTCACTAGACCTCAATGCTTGGTTTCCATGGGTGAAATGGAGAGGAAACATCCTATCACTTGTCATATTTGCTCTTGCAACAACTGCATTTCTTTTTAGCTTGTCTCTTATTATGCACTCTTTCTCATCAAAAGTCACTTGGTAATTTTTCTCTAACATTTGTCCAACAGACAACAAGTTCTTTTTGAGTGCTGAAACCAATAATGTTTCATTGATATATTTTACCTCACCATATTCTGTTGCAACTACAATAGTACCCTTGCCTTTGATTCCATGAGATTGATTATCTCATAATACCATTGTACTATGATGGTTTTACATCCATTTGATAGTATTGATATAGATGTATCAAACTAAGTATAAATCTAATAGAAGCATTGATAAACATAAGGCTAGATTGGTAGCCAAAGGATACACTCAACAAAAAGGTACTGATTACACTGAAACATTTGCACATGTAGCACGAATGGATACTATAAGATTGGTTTTAGCTTTGGCAACTCTGATACCAATTGTAAGTGGGTGTAACAAATGCACAAACACAAAATATCACACACAGAAAATAACCAAACATGTACAATGCCAAATGCCAATGCTTGGTGATCAAAACAATTCAATTGCCTGATAATAAAATAGATTACAAATGCCTCTATTTATAGAGGTTTTTAGATCTTTCTAGAATTTAAAACACTTAAAACATGTGCCTAAACATTCAATGCACATGGAAGAATTATTTCTTGGTGGCGATGAGGAAGTTTCTATATTAAATGTTTGTGTTGACTGTTTTGTTGATTGATGGTCGGTGGTTGGGAGAAATTAATTGCCAACATATTCCCCCTTAATTTCAACCTCAAATGCTTCAGCATCTTCAATCCTCAAACTCTGTCTTCACCTTAATGTCATTGCCAAATGATCTTCAGATCTTTCACTCTTCAAATGACTTTCTCCATTATAAAAAATACTCATTCTGGTGCTACTACACTTTGTTGTTGCTATAGTAATACTAACTTCTACAAGCCCACGATTAGATCCTGTAGATTTTGGACTGTGGTCCAATCACCTTCTTTATGTTGACTCATAGTAACCAATCACCCTGTTGTGGCAGATATTAGCAAACTCTCCTTCACCTTTGGTCTTTGATCTTTTCCATTGGTGACTAGTCTCCTCTATTTCTGGTAGATTATGTAGCTACTTCTTTCTATTGTCACGATCTACACTCCTTTGACTGAACCATATATCAACCAAGCTAGACTTTGTATTATGCAAACACAACCTTTGATTTTAAAAAAAACACACTTACATTGCTTCCTTTATAATCTGCGATGAATTTTCTGAGTATGGCAGCAACTTTTTTTGCTTCAACTGTAGCTTATCTTTAAAAACTCAACTCCTATATTGGCGCCTTCAACAGCGGCTTCCTCAATGGCTTGGCACGGCCTCAAAACTTTATCATCTCCTTTGATTTTTGGTGTCTTGTAAACAAAATCTCCAGATCTTCTTGGTGGCTGCATATGCAATGATCCCTTTTTTCTTTGACTTCAATGACAACACATAGTTTTCTTTAGCAACAATTTCTCCCTTCAGCGACCTATATTTCTGACTGCAACAGAACATACAAATAATTGCAGTGTGTATGCAACTCCAGCTACATCATAAAAACCTTCAATCTCCTCTTAATATTCTTTGATGAATTCTGCAGTGATTTGGCTCAAGGCTATGGCCTGGAAATTTCTTCAAGCAACTCAACTGATTCAATACCTCTAGTCCACAACCTAACCTACTCTGATACCAAATGAAGGCAAATTGACAAACAAAGTGATCTGCTAATCACAGAACAAGCAAAATACAAACGCCCCAAATTACCTTGGAGAAGAATAGACAGGGCATCAGTATATAGAGATTGAGAATTACAAATGAGTTATGGCACACAACCACAATGACCAATAACTCAACTATAAAATAACTGCAAAACAACAAAGTCAAGAAATGCAACCAAAATAGTTAATGAGCCCATTGGGCATTACAAGAATGTCAAACAAAGCTGATGCACATGTTGTTGACTATTGAACATGATAATTTTTGTCACTTCTATAGTGAAAGGAAGTTTAAGAGTGTTGTTGGGAGGATGGATTGCCTACGTAATAAGCTTTGGCTTGCACAGGCTCTTTATCACCACTGGAACAACAATATGACTAGAAGGTCAACCCAAATGAAACTCCAACGATCTTTCTACCATTGTATTCCATTGTATTAATGCTCCCTCAATATACATATACAAATTTATATGTTTTTCTTCCATTGTCCTAAGGAGGTGAACAACTGACCTCTCACTTGCAAGCTGCAATCAGTATAAGCTCGTCCATCTACGAGCTAGACTTGTACTCCCTCAATATTTTCATTCCATATGTTTTAAGTGTTTTAATATGCTATGTTGTATTAAGATTTGTGTCAATGTGTAATCTTGTGGATGTGTGGATTATTGAAGATGTCTTTAGCCATGGCCTTACAATGGTGGTGCAACCACAACATGAAGGTAATCATAATCTCTTTGTGATGTTGGCTTGCTATGGAGTTATTCAAGTATGAATTTACAAGGATTGAACCTAAATTGTATTTTAGTTATTATCATATATTAGGGAAATAAATATCTTTTCTTAAACCAAATTCAGTTTAATGGTTAAAGGTAAATTTTGGCTAACAAAAGTAGGACTAATTACCACTTTTTGGTAGGGATGAGCTGTAAAATTGCTATTGATTGTTTGATTGTTAAAGAGTGTGATATTTAAGTAGAGTGGTAATTAATAATTAGGTAGAGATAAAACTATAAAAGAGGGTTAGAATGTTAAATTAATTTTATGTAGATTTAAGATTTTTGATGTTGGGAATCTTGTCCACACTAAATAAATCCTTGTGAATAGGGACATAGATATCTATCAACAAGACAAATTATTGATTCAATTTATTACCCACATTCCTCCTCACTATACTTGTGGGAGGATCTTTTTCATTTACTACAAAACCATTCTTTTCACCACTACTCACATTAGTAACTAATGCTTTGTCTATATCTTGCTATGTAATAAGTCTATAACTCCTTGAACATAGTTCATCATAATATGACCCTATTGTCTACACTAAAATCACATAAATTAATCCTTGATGTTTGGATCTAATTTTTCTTAGTGGATGAAGGAATTTTTCTTATTTTGGTAGAACTTTTAGTCTTGTTATTAATAAATAACGATGAATTGATTATTATTCCTTAAGAAAGTCACTTACTTGACATAATCTATCAATTAAGGTAGAAATTACATCTTTCAAACTAGGGTTAATTTGTTCAATTTGAAAACACTAAATTAACATATCTAAAAAAACATACTATTTAACACTTCAACTTTAGAATCACCATTATCTACCTTGGGATTTATCTTAGCTCGTGTTAATTATCATTTAATGTTTGTGATCCAAATAATGTATTGAGATCATTTGAACTTGCTTGAAAGTATAGGAGAGATCTATGTGATGCAAGCATTCCTCCAAAATCCCAAGACCAATTATTGCTATCAATTTTTTTTTCTTTAATAAAGTTTAAATTCTCCACTTCACCAAGATCTTGTGGCTTTTATGTGTTCATGAATTCTCATAAAACCTATGTAATCAAATTAATTTGTAGATTGACATGCTATGTATGAAATCTCTCCCTTCAAAATTCTTGATGAAAAATTCAATCTTCATGGGAGTGGGATTTTTCTCTTCAACCACAAAGAGTGTTAGGTACATTCAATATTACACTATTTAAAAAAAAACAATTCTTTCTGATAAATTGTGAGAGCTAGATTAAAACTATTTTGGGAGACATGTTTTACAAAGATATTTTGCTAAGATGGAAATTTTTCATTGAATTCATTTCATGGATTCAAGATATACACAATTTTAAATTTATTCCTCTAGGCATGTTAAGAAATATTTGAACAATTTATAAAGTCTAAACTGTATATGTTCAATTATAAAGAACTTTTTCAATGATTTACAAATCTAAACCCTAAATTTAAATAAAATAAAAAATAATATAATTTTTTATGTAACTTTATTGATAATCTTTACAAAGGTGTTGTGCTTCACCTCAAGATTTAAACTATGCAATTATTATCTCTCCCAACTAAATTGATATGAGAGTCTTGGTGGATGTGACATTCCCCTTCCACTCTCCTTGTAGTAGCTATCTCATGGCCCGCTAGAGGCCTTCGAAAGAAGTATCAGTATCAGCCATCGCCTCAGGGGGCCTAGAGCCAAGCCAACATGTTCATGTTCTCGATAACGAAAAGGAACAACTATAGATAGTTGGCATGCGATCGTACTCAGCTACCTACATTTCTTCATGCCTTAGATTTACACCATGGTTCTGCAACAATACATTCATGCATGTCTAATTTATACATTCTAATTTTGAACCACTTTCACTTATCCAAATTCCATACTATTATAAATTAATTTGAAGATCTCATATTTCCAAAAAAAAATTTTTTACTCAAAATATGCATAAAAAATAACGATAGATATCCAATGGAGTTTTAATACATAGAAATGAATATTGTAGAAAATAACATTTGGTGAATGAGGCTAAATAATTTGAACCAAATATTAGAAAAAAAAAACAAACCAAACATACCCAAGTTCACCTTCTTTTCATCTTATTCCACAAAAGATTCTCTCTAGCTTACATAGTCAACTAGTCTAAATAGTCTAATATAGATTATTAAAGAATTTTTCATATTATTAAAGCATTTTTCATAGGTTTTCATGTACCCTTGATTTCTTTGGTAGCATTTTTATTTTTAGTGAAACAATAAACACTAACTAACATATTATTACTAAACATAGATGTATATTTATGTAAGTATAATTATGCCTATTTTCTTGGAAACAACCTTACTATTTTGTCATCTAATTCTATTCTATGTGGGTGTTGTTACAACCATTGAACACCCCAAAATAATAGGTAATATGTGATAAATTATATATTAATGTAACATTTATTTAACTACTAACATTCAGTTCTTTTATTGTATGTTTCAAACTCATACATTGTTGTATATCATAACTAACAACTCTTAATGATAATAATAAAATTCATTGGAATCAAAACCTTTAGGCATAATTTGAAGTACCTAATGGTTAAATTGGTTGTAGGCAATCATGTTTTTCCCTACAATATTTTACAATATAATATTAGAGGGATCATAAAACTTTGTAAACTTGTATTATTTTTGTGGTTTTATACTAATAATTTTAAATTTATTCTTGCTCATGACTAAAATTATTTGCAATTGACCTAGATTCTTTTTTATGGTTTTAATTATTACTAACTTTTTGGAAATTATTTTTAGTTGATACTTAGAAGAGTTAAATGATAAGATGAATGAAGGAGTAATAGATGAGCCATTATTAAAAGGATTATGCTCTAACAATTTTATCTCATAACATCTAATGCTTTCACATAAATCATCAAATGTGGCATAATAATTGAAAATGAACTTAACTTTAATAACATGGAGCAAATTGCCAATAAGGGCGTGGTTCGGTGGTTAGGTTGCTCGGTTGTAGTGGTGGCCACCAGAGTTCAAACCCCCACTAGGACAACGAGCTCGCAAGGTGTTACACCTTCGCTGGGCCAACGAGCTCGCGGGTTTGAAGTGTTCTTTCTTGGGGATGAGGTCCCCCGTATTGTGGCCTCACCAGTTCATAGCTCCGGGAAAAAGCATTGTGTGGAGCTAGAGGGCGTGTCGGACCAACGTCACTGGTCACGTTAAAAAGTTTACCAGGAGCATTTTAAAAAAAATAAAAAAAAATAACATGGAGCAAATTTGTTTATGGTCAAATTGACATGATCAAATCAGGATCAATGAATCAATAAAATCACTTGAAATTTATCCTACCTCTCCTAAAAAGAGACTTGATGATGGCAAATCTTGATAAAAGTCTCTCCATGAGCTTTCTAACTAGGGCTTAGTTCACAAAAATCAACTCAAATGTCTATGTATTTTTTCCAATATTAAGAGATTTGTCAAATGGAATCTTAGATTAAGTTCTTACATAGTCCCTCAATGAAATTTCTTATCATACAACAAATTAAATTCCTTTTAAACCTTTTTTTCAACATGTAACTACAAGATTAACTAAACTTAGAAAATTGACACGCCTTTTCTAAATCTAACTAACTTGATAGTCAAATGGGACACTTAACTAAGATTATTTCTATCTTAAACTATTCTACTTAACCAGTTGTAAAATAAATATCAAAAGAGAAGTAAGGGTTCAAGAAATAGAGCCCGAGTTTTCCCAAGTAGAAATCACAAGACAAATTGATTAACAGTATAACCGTAAGATGCCATGCTTATCATCATGCAACAACAAGTATCCTTATGTGCAATCTTCAAAGGAAATGGGAGGAATTGTATTCACATGGACATGTCACCAATATCATGTGCAAGTCCTAACAATTGAATTCACATTTAATTTTGAAAAGACTGAATCATATGAAAGGAGAGATTTTGGACAAACTGTCAAAATTTATATAGGATTACGATGATATATATATTTGGTTTTATATAATTTACTTATACTAATGTATGCCATAGTATTTTAAAGGCACTATTGAATAGATAACTATCATAAAAAAATTGCTTGACAGGCAAGGTTGACTGTCAAATTTAAGCCCTGCACATGACTCAACTAATCTATCTAATGTGTATACTTTAATTGCAAGAATTTTGATACTTAGTCTACATAATAAAGCATAACAAGATAAAATTGACAAACTAACTAGTTCTATTGAACTTCAGTCTAAAAATGTATAGATAACCAGATTTCTTATTTTCTAACTTATTATAACCATGTATTAATTCAAATATTGAGACTTATAAAAAGCAAATTCCAAAAAAAAAAAGCATGGATAATTAAAACCCATAAAGCCTTTGAAATAGAAATATTAATTGCATAAAAATAGAAACAATAGAGTATAGCACTGTAGCAAGGGCTCTAGGTACATGCCTTCCTAATACTTCTCTAAACATCTTAGGAATATAACAGGCTCCTAATGTCTGACTCTAGAGATTTAACTAAGTGATCAACTTGTAACACTCCGTAGTTTACAGAGATATTATCTTCATTAATCACTCTTAGATACATGTTGTTGACTTCAATAATTTCTCACAGGCATTTTATGATTCTTAGGATAAACAACTTTATTATACTTTTAAAACATTGCGTTTTACATAATGTTTGCAACGGCAATACATAAAATATAGAGCCACTTAGGCAATGCTATCATTCATCCGATTGGAAGGTTGAATCTTCCTTTATAAGAAAGTTGACACTAAGACGTGCTGATCTGGTTACAGAATTTTATTGCAGCGTTTCCTTATCACAAAACTATTTTATATTATCTACTGTAATTATCTACTCAAACTACTGCACAGAAAGCTTATTAGAACTCTGAAATCTACACCTTAATTATACTCCTGCAGTAGCACTAAAGAACCTAAGCAAGCCGTAGGTTACCAACATGGCAAGCTATCCTCCTATCAGCACTCTCAAACTCCCTTTCACTACAGACCAAAAAGAATGAGAGCCAAGGTCGAAACCCCATATAGGATTGAAACCCTAACAACGTACTGAGAGGTAAGAGCCGCAGAAATCAAAGGCAACGCTGCTCCCCCCGCAGAAAGCCAAGGCAACGCTGGAAGGAATATCCCCTGTAGCACCACGGGGTTGAAACTACTGAGCCTTGGCCGCCGCTGTTTCCCTTTCCTCACTAGGTTTGGAGTTATGATCTAGAGTAAAGGTGAAATCCATTCTTAATCCTAACTTACCATTTTGGCATTCCATGAGATCACTTTTATTTCTCGACATTGAAAGGTTCACATGCGTTGTCGATGCTTTCATATTTTGTTTATGTTCTGCTATGGCATTCGCAATTACAGACACTCACAGATGATGTTCAACAGAAGACCAGGAGAGGCCACGAAGAAAGCAATAGAATTCAACATTAGCAGCAACCATATTTAGATCTAGTAGGAAGAGGAGACACAGGTGGCCTAGGGGCTTGCTCAGGGACATGCAACCTGAGGAATCTAATTTAATGCCATATAAATCTTTGGCCCTAGGAAGAGAAGGGATCTCTTGTTTCAAGATTGACAATAATGGCCTACAGAGCAGCTCTCTTGCATCACTCTTTCCCTGGATCTACCTCAAGATGGACGGATGGGTTCCACGGACACAGGCGCGATTTTCGCTCTATTTTAAAAAAACCAGGTCTGCGGGACCTTGGAAGACAGCCGTCAGGTAGGAAGGTTTGGTTTCAAGATGGGTTTTCAAAAAATGGATACCCTCGGACTTTTCAACGGAAAGAAGCCTCTTTCACTTTTAGGGCACCACTGGAGCCTCAGCATGCTGCTTTCAAAGATTTCCAAGCAAAGAAAGAAGAAATCAGGGCTAGACGAAAGGACGTTCAGTTGTTGGCACGCCCTCACCCAAAAGGGTGTCGAAGGATGGAATTCCAGAAGAGAAATGGCCCCCGGTTTTCTCATTCTAATAAACAAAGGGATAAGAACAGACCTGCCCCAAAGCATAAGAAGATTTGGATCCCTGTCATAAAGAATGTCACAAGGCGCAGCGAGTTCAAGGAAATACCTCTCCCCCAGATGGAAAAAAAGCTCCGTGATAAAGCCCAACTCCTGTCGGAGACAGCCGTTATAGGTAAAGTGATGTCCCCTCATTTCTCAGTTCAAGATCTTATAGAATGGTAGCAAGCTCGGTGGGGAAATCTGGTTGACTTCTGTGAACTGGGCAACGGTTTCTTTTGCTTTGTGCTTCCGGATAAGGAGGAGAGAGATAAAATTCTTCTGAAGAGAATATGGAAGTTTAATCAAACAGTAATCTGGTGTCAAAAATGGCGTCCAAATTTTCATGTTGGGAAAGAACAAATCCCTTTGATCCCCATCTGGGTTCATCTTCCCTATCTGCCGATGGAGTATAGGGATGTTGAAGTTCTGACATGTCTTGGTAATTCCATGGGGGTGTGCCAAGAAGTGGACATTCCCACAGTAAATCTCACCTCTTCTTCAGTAAGACTTCGAATTATTACAGAGGCTAAGGAGTTAATGCCCAAAAGAATCAAGCTGGATTCTATACATGGAATTTGGTTACAAGAGATTATAATACAAGATGGTGTAAATTCAGAGGATCTGGACAGGCTTCAGGATTTCCTTACGACAGAAGATAACCTGTCTAATAAAGGAAGAGGGTTGGAGCACAAGAAGGAAGTCTCCAATCCAGCATCTTTGGCAGAAGTGCTCTTAGAGGAGCACGGATTAAGTAGCAGTAATGTAGTTATGTTGGGCTCCCAGTTGGAAAATATTTCTATCCCGGCTCGGGTGAGTGATTCACCACAAGACCTACAGGTGGTGATTGGGATTCCAGAAGGAAAAGATCAGTCAGCATTTGAGGTTTTACCCCTAAGAGATAATATTGAGAAACGTCAACCTTTGACAGAGGATCTAGAGGATCTAGAGGATTTGTTTTTCGCTTCCCAGGATGGTATCTGCCTTGAAGATGAGATCAAAGAGACTCCTATTCATACCTCTCAGTGTTTCTCTCCGCTAAGGGAGGAAGAGGATTTTTTAAACGGGGATATGGCTACCCCCTTGCCGGATGTGATGCCAACCACCTTAAAGGACCAGCTCGCCCCCAGGGAAATAGCAGCCGAGCAAAATGATTTCTCCAAGAACTTGATTCAGGATAATGAAAGTTTGAAGGATCTTTTAGATCAGGTGGTGTCAAAAGTGGCTTTAAATGTGATGGAGGAAATTGCAGATGAGGTTCTTCAGGAAGACCTAGAGAAGGAGGAGAACAGGCCTCTTGGTCTACTTCGAACAAGCTTGAAAAGCCCTCTGACTAAAGGCACCCCTACTCCCCTCAGGAAAAGCTCTAGAAAGAAGCAGCTGAGGATTAACAAAGATGAACCCAGTGGTCTCCCTTCTCAAGTATCCCGAAGTCCAAACAGCAGGAGGAGAGTTAGATACTCTCCTCAGGAGATATGAGGATCCTCACGTGGAATGTTAGGGGCATCAATGCCCCTAACAAAAGGAACCTCATCAAATGTCAAATTGATGAGGAACGAGTGGAAATAATCATGCTTCAGGAAACTAAATTGTCTGCAAAGTCTTTTGATTCTTTCTCTAAGAGTTGGAGGGATTGGAACTTTGTAAAGGTGGATGCTCGCGGGGCTGCTGGAGGGTTAGTCACAGGTTGGAGGAATCATATTCAAGCCCTGGAAGTAGTGGAGAAGACTGACAACTATTTAATTGGTAAGTTCCCTGAACTTTTTAACGGAGCTGACTTTTGGTTTGTGAATGTATATGCGCCTGCAGATCTAACACAGAAGAATTTAGTTTGGGATAATTTGTCTATTTGGCTGAGGAAGCTGAAATGGAGCCCCCTCATCTTAGGGGGAGATTTTAATTCCATTTTAGATGACAAGGAAAAGTCAGGGGGTATCACGCATCCTCCTAGATCTCAGAAGGACTTCAAGGCTTTTGTTAATAATAACTCTCTGATAGACTGCATCCCTAATAACGGCACCTTTACCTGGACGAATAGAAGAAAAGGATTTCTACAAATAGCAGAAAGATTGGACAGATTCCTTCTGTCTCCAAAATGCTTTAACTTTCCTTTCAGCTTTGAAGCAGATATTCGGCCCTTGGTAGGTTCAGATCATTTTCCAGTCAGGCTCTCTTTAAGAGGACAAACTTTTCCCAGCAAGAAGTGCTTTAGGTTTTAGTCTATGTGGTTCAGGGATTTGACTTTTGTGGATAACATTCAGCTCTGGTGGAATTCCATTCCTTTTGTGGAAGGATCGCGAATGTTTCAATTAGTAAGCAAACTTAAATTCCTAAGGCACAGGGTAATGGAATGGAATAAAAATAACTTCCGAAATGTTTTTGCTGAGAAAGCTAGATTATTACAAGATTTAAAAGTTCTGGCTGACCACATAATCTCTAGAGGCATGGATTTAGCCTCCTTTCAGAAGGAGAAGCAGTTGACGTTAGATTTGGAAGAGATCTTGAAAAGGGAAGAACTTTATTGGAGGCAGTGCTCCAAGGAACTATGGTTGAAAGACGGCGACAAAAATACCTCTTTTTTCCATTTGTCAGTCAAGGTGAGAGCTGGGGCTAACTCTATTAAATCCATTAATTTGGGAAATGGGCAGGTATGCACTGATCAATCAGATATAATTGCCGCAGCGCAAAATTTCTTTGCAAACCTTCTTTCCAGTCCGTCTTACCAGCGAAACAAAGCATTAGAGGTGTGTAAGTTCATCCCAAAGTTAATCAAAGAACATCACAATAAGGAACTTTTGAAACCATTCTCCTTAGAAGAAGTAAAATCTGCGGTGTTCTCTTTGGCAGGAGAGAAAGCGCCGGGCCCGGATGGATGGACCGGGATTTTCTTTCAGAAATGCTGGGACACAGTTGGTAGGGATGTTTTCCTGGTTGTAGAAGAATCCAGAAAAGCTAAGAATGTACTAAAGGAACTTAAATCGACATGCTTAATGCTCATTCCTAAATCAAAATTTCCCCAAACTTTTGAAGATTTTTGGCCTATCTCTCTGTGCAACTTCATTTACAAGATAATTTTAAAGGCCATAGCGCTCAGATTGTCACCTCTGATGAAGGAGTTGATCTCTAGTGAACAAGGGGGATTTGTACCAGGAAAAGAGACCATGGAGGGCGCCATCCTTACCCATGAAATTTTGCATTCAGTGAACAAGGAAAAGAAGAAAGCTATGGTTGTGAAACTTGATATGTCTAAGGCATATGACAGAGTGAATTGGAGCTTTCTGTTTGATATCATGATGCAAATGGGGTTCTCCAAAGAAGTGGTTAGATGGATTAATTCTTGTGTTTTAGGGTTCTGAGCCTCAGTCTTAATAAATGGAAAGGAATCGGGCTTCTTTGAACCCTCGCGTGGCTTAAAACAAGGAGATCCTCTCTCTCCTTACCTCTTCATAATCATGACAGAAGCTCTCACTTGGTCCATAAAGGAAGCAAAGAGAAGATCAGATTGGCAAGGCATCAAACTAAAAGGTATTCAAGAGCCCTTCACTCATGCTTTGTTTGCTGATGATACATTACTTTTTGGACAAGCATCTATACGGGAAGCCAGAGCAATGATGAATATAGTCAACTCTTACTGCTGCGTCTCAGGACAAGAAGTGAATTTTAATAAATCCATGGTTTTTTTCCAAAATGTTCCACTGCTTCTCCAAAAGTTGTTACAAGCTACCCTTAACCTCGAATCTCAGGCTCTCCCTGGAAAATATCTCGGTCTGCCCCTATTCATAGGTAAATACAAGAATAATCTATGGGGTAAGGTTTTACAGAATTTAGAATACAAAGCTGGCTAAATGGAAAGGTCGCCATCTATCATTTGCTGGACGAATAGTTTTGATTAAGGCTGTGTTGTCTGCGGTGTCCGTATACATGATGTCGGCTTTCCCTGTCCCTAAAGGAATTATTGCTAAAATTGATGGTCTCTGCAGAAAGTTTCTCTGGCAAGGCTCTCTTGAAGAAAAGAAAATCCACCTATTGGCCTGGGATAAAGTGTGCAAACCCAAGGCGGAAGGACGGTTGGGAATTCTGAATATCCAAGCTCAAAACCAAGCACTTGGGGCCAAATTGGCGTGGAACATGTACTTCAAACCTAACGCCATGTGGGTAAAACTAATGAAAGCTAAGTATCTTGACTTGCTGGATAATGAGCGGATCTTCACAGTGCAAAACCCTCCCAAGGGGTCAGCTATCTGGAATTTTTTATTAAAAGGTAGAGACCTTCTTCAGCCTAATCTTACCTGGATCATACATAATGGTGAAAAGGCAGACTTCTGGTTTGACTCCTGGGGTGGGGAAGCTCCATTGTCTACGTATTCTGAGCTCTCTGAGGCATGTTCCTTTCTTCAAGCACACTGGGGGCACAAAGTTAAAGATTACTGGCAGGTGGTTAGGGAGGGGACGTCAGTTACAGTTGCTTGGAAAGGATTCCTCGAGTGTAATTTTCCTTCCTCCCAAAAAGCTCTTCTAAGGCGTCTCCTTGGTAGGAGGTTAGTGTTTGTATCTAGCATGGAAGATGAAGTGGTCTGGACAGCGGCTCTTTCAAGACATTATTTAGTTAAAGATGGATATAAACTAGGCGTACAGAAAGCGTTGTCAAGCTGGCCCTCGAAGTTGTGCTGGGGCTCGTCAACTCTCCCTAGGGCTGGAGCTTTCGCTTGGTGTGCGCTTCATAATAAAATTCTCAGAGGTGATCGAATCAAAAGACTAGGTTTGGGCTCTAATTTCCCTTGTGTGCTCTGTGGATTGGAGGAAGAATCTTTAGATCACCTCTTGCTCCACTGCCCCTTTAGTAGAGCATGCTGGACCTGGTTTTTCAGAAAGTTAAAATGGACAAGCCCTTTCTCCTTATCCTTATATCTTATGTTTAAAAACTGGCCCCATCCGTTTGCTACCTCAACATTAGCATGCCTTTGGGAGTTGGGCCCTTCCATGGTTATCTGGCACATCTGGTGGGAAAGGAATCTGCATATCTTCAGGAAGGAAGCTCGATCAGTGTTTCAGGTCTGTGGTAAACTTGATGCTGCCATAGCGGGACAGGCAGTGGCTTATCTTAGATCTCTTAATTCCTCTAAGTTGGCTTGGACTAAATGGGATGCGGAAGTTATATCGCTCTGGCCCTCAGTCAGATGTTTGGGAGTTGGCATCAATACAGGAACTCCTAAGATCTCCACAATCAGAGATAACGTTAAATGGACTCCACCCTCTTCTCCCTTCTGTAAGCTCAACATTGACGGAGCTTGCCGAGGGAATCCTGGCCTCTCTGGAATGGGATGTGTTATTTGGGATATCCATGGAGAGTTGATCGCAGCTAAGTCTTCTAAATTACCCCCAGGTACCAACAATGAGGCAGAAGCTTGGGCTCTGGTGCATGGTCTAAATCTGGCACTTGAAAAAGAGCTGAGGAACGTGTGGATTGAGGGCGATTCCTTGTTAGTAATAAATGCAATTAAGGGGAAAGGCTTAGATAACTGGAAGCTGGCATATATCCTCTCTTAGGCTAAAGCTCTGCTGAACAAACTGGACAATTTTTTCATATCCCACATGCTACGGGAAGGTAACAGGGTGGTGGACTTCCTAGCCAATGTAGCAATTGATAGCGATAAAGACACTGTTTTTTTTCACCATGGTGCTCCCCATTTACCATGTCATTTGATCTCTCTCCTAGTTGCTGACATGGCAGATGAGTAACTATTTTCCTTGACTGGCTCCAAGAGGTTGATAAGCCTAATGTACGGCTGGATGGTCTTTCACTGGTTTCGCCTTGGATTAGGAAGCTGTCTCTTTTATTTTCCACATTTATATTCCTGCAAGGATCTCTGACATTCTCCAGGAGCGCTTTCCCAAGTTTTTATTGGGTTGAATGAACTAAGATGGATGAAGTCTTGTCAGATGTCCTGCCTGCAAGGGGAAGATAGTGTATCTGCTCTCACCTTATGGTCATTTATAGATATTGCCGTGCTAGGACTGCTTGTCCATGTTTTGACGGCGTAACGGCTTATTTCTTCCGCCTCCTCCTACCTGCAGCGGACACGTTGCAACCAATACTTGCTCTCAAATGGGCTGGCATAGTAATACTCTCCCCAGTTGTGCGGCTGACGATAGTGCATTTACTTCTCCACCAGCTCTCTTCTCTTTATTGTTTTCTTTCAGGCTCCTTCCAAGCTTGTGTTTCTGAGGGCTCTCTCTTGCGAGGTCTACTTGCTCTGTCGCTTCACCACTTCTTCTGTGCTGCTCCCTCTTTTCAATTGCATTCTCTCGCTGATGATGGCGGACACGCGACTGAATCAGAGGTTGTTTTTCCCTGCCCTTGAGTGGGAACCAGAGATTCAGGGGCGAGTGAAGGCGATTGATCTCATGACCCTTATTGATTCTGACTGCACTCTTATGTAGTTTGCAGTTCGAAATATTGTGGGACACGCCTGGATCAGAGGCTACGACGGCCGTGTTTTAAATTTCTCAGGTATAGTTTCACAACTTCTCTCCAACATAATGGATCTCGTTGTTGATGGAGATTATGTGCATTCTCTGGCGACAGGATTATTCTTTAAGAATATTTATACAGTGGATCGTTGGGAAGCAGCTATGTCTAATTATCGCATGGAGCAAGGTGATGCCCTTGTTGGCAGGCTTTTTAACCTAACAACTCTACGGAATTCTCCTCCACAATAGGTAATGTATAGAGCTCTGCAGTCCAGTATCAAATCCTTATGCAGCGAGGACTTAGATGATGCCCTCCGTGCTTACTGTTTTCTTTTTTCCAAGAAAAAATGCGAGCGAATTAGGGACGTGTTCACGGCTATTCGGTTTCTCAGAGTCCACGCGTCTGACATGGCCCCGGGGATGCCTTATTATGCCCTGGCGGATTTGGAGGATGGGGGGCAGTCTTCGGCCACAGTGGACATGGAAGCAAGGGAACTGCCGGCAGCTCCGCCAGCGGCCTAAGCCTGGTCAGCGGCCTTCTGTCTCCCCTTGTGTATGAGAACAGGTTGGCGGTGGTCCATGCTTTGTTTTGTTTTGCTCGCTGTGGGTGGTCCCGTGGTTTTTTTGTTCCTGCCTCTGTGTTTCTGCTTGAGGGCTCTTCGTGGAGTTGGGGCTTCGTCTTATGTGTCTTGCTCTGGTGTGGCGGTTTGGTCTCTTTTCCTTGCTGTTTTAAATCTTGTGTTACCAGGTCTTCCATGGGCCGTGTTGCTTTGTTTTTTTTGCTCTATCAGGTCGTTTCAGGGCCTTTACATGTAATTATTTTGGGATGGACTTCTGGACGTGAAGCCCTTGTTTTTTCATGTTTAAAACGTTACTTTTAATTCTATGGGTGCTTCGCCACCTTTTTCTGGTTAAAAAAAAAAAAAAGCCAAGGCCGATGCGAAAGCCGCCAGAATAGGGTTTGGAAGGCTCTCTTTTTCTTCCTTTGATAATACAACTGGAGACGCGGGAGGCGTGCTCATAGACGAAGACGGCGAGCTTGTATATGTCGCCTGTTCGAATCCGCCTACAATTGCTCCTCCCAATTCTTCAATCATTTTCTTCAATTCTTTTGCCTCCAACTGAGAAACAGTGAGGCTTGATGCTCTCTCGTCCATAGCTACCCTTGATTTCTGTCAACAGTGCAACAGAATATACAATTTTGTGAGTGTTAAAGAGCGCGTGTTCTCCACACTCAGGTATATTTCCTTATGTAACTGGCTGGACTTTTTCGGTCACAAACACGGGTACCAACCGGACCGGCATTAGTGTAAAACGGACAAATTCTTGCCCCAGTTTACGCCTAATCTCCTTACAGTTTCCGGGTTATTTTAAATTGCTTACGGCATCTTGCAAATCGATTGGAGAATATAATATATAACTTGGAATCGTATGGCGCGTGCCATGAGCGTGCTAGGATACTTTTCCATTTTCCTCCAATGTATTGTTTTTTTTCTAGTTGCTTTAGCTAAAGATGTTTGTATTATTCCTTCTCATCTAATTTTCCAATGCCAATACAATAAGTCAACCTGCTATTTTCTAACAATTTAATTAAAATCTCGCATACCTGTCTACCTTTTATCATAACGTATATGAAATCAATTCTTAGATTGAAAGAAACATCAAATATTAATATTCCATTTTCCTTTTCCTACATTTTAACTATAAATGTAATATATACCATATGGTGCTACATTTATAAGTCTTATTTTAAGAGTCAAGACTTAACGTATATTTAATGATTTTATTTCTTTGTTTCATATTTTCATCTCTTAGCAAACAATTTTCAATGTTAAGATATACAATCAATACACCATTTAGTGATTATGTATTCTCTAGGAGATTTGAATCTTAGTTTCCATCATGAGAACCAAGTGACCCAACCACTTGAGCACACCCCACACACAAATAAAAACATCTTTAACCCTACACTCATTCTTATAATTCTTGGGAATAAAGTGTTCAATTTTCTTCCTTCTTTTAATCTATTACAATATCATCATGACCCTTTCTTCAAACCTAATAAGCAACTATTTTTATATTGAGAGTCTTCTCTTGTATGATCCTTTTGTGTTGAATCATAATTTCTAAAATTATCTAAAAGAGCCTTGTTCCCAATTTCCAAGCTTATTAACTTTATTTTGCATCTCTCTCAATATTGTGTCTTTTATCTATCTTGTAATTTTCCTTGGATGAATGAATTGCTTCTCCATTTGTATTATCCATGGTATCATTTAGTTGATCTATGTGAAGCTAATATAAAATTTAGTGCCTTGAAACAATTAATGGAAGGTGAAGAAATAAGAAGAAACACTAAAAAATGTACCTAGTCTTTTATTCTTTCTTGTATTTGAGTTATGAGCAAGTCATTTTTTATAATTAAATTCTTTAAAAGTATTATTTCATCTAAATTTGAGCACAGAGTATGTTAGAAAAATGTGTGCATTTTTTAAATAGATGCAAAGCTATAGGAGGTTGAGAAGGCTGATTTTCCAAAACACCTTATTGTCAAGAGGGTTACATTGAAATATTATTACCTTCCAAAATAGCTAATAAACATTGCCTAGTTCCAATAACATAGCTATTTGTAGATTTTTGAAGAGCCTCATTGATAGATAATTTTAATTGACATCTCTTTTCTACTATATAACATTCTCATTTACAAACATTTGATTTTGAGTAAGTTGAGATTTCAATGCAACTCTATTACTTCCAAATTGAGTAAAACTATACCTAACATTTTCTTTTGGTGGTAGAACATGAATATCAACATATTCATTTGCTCTATTTTCCCCTTGGGATATTGAGAATTTTTATTCAATTTTATATTTAAATTGTCTATTAAAAAAAATTATAAAAAAACATAAAACTCAATATTAGTGCATAGGCATCTTTTGACTAAAATTAATAATATTTAATTAAAGGAAATATACTAAAAATGTGTCCATATTTATGTTGTAGAAAACTACCTCTTTTAGTAATTTCAAATAATATTTATTATTTCAATTTGTAAGGAAATACTTAAGTCCAATCTAAAAAAATATCACTTCAATGTGTTAAAAAACTTGTTTCAATTTTATTAGTATTCAAATTTTATTTTAAAAGAATATGAAAAATATCTTTTATATTTTTTTCTATAAATAATTCAAAACATCTTATAATGTCTCCAAACTAAAATATTTGCAATAATTTCAGATCTGAAATATTTTAAAATGTACTAAAAAATATCCAATTTTCTTGTGTCAAATTTCACTTAAAATATGCAACACAAATTAATAATTTTTGCATAATCAAATAGAACTTCACAAACATGTCGTGGTTGTTCTATATTAATAAAATGTACATCAAATAACTATAATACAATGGTTGTAATAGTAGCACCAATAATATACAAATCTGCAAATAGACCTTTATGCTGAAGCTCCTTCTACACACTTCACAATCCTCTAAACTGAACAACACTCACAAATATGAAACCATAGATGCTCCAAAATGATGAAATGTACAGCCAAAAATTAAGAAAGGGGAAAGGGGCTAATTTAAAGTTCTTCCACTAGGCATAGGGGAAAGGGGCTAATTTAGTCATTAGGGTTAATTTTGTGACCATGTAGCAGTTACATGGAATATTGTATGACCTCCATTTTTTAGAAATGTGATATGGACTCTTATCTATTTACAACTAAGGTTTGGATGTGTGACTCATCACGCAACTCTCCACATCATTTCACATCTAATGCTTAAAGTGTCCTTAAAATGAAATTTTAAAGATTTGACCAAAACTTTATCATGGAATCCCTAGTAGTTGAACAAAAAAATATCATTTATTGTTATAACATCATATATTCTTATGTAAAATACAACTTATATGCAACCTTAATGATCTCAATACCTTTTGATAAATATGTATCTTTGTAGAAAACCAAGATCATGGAATAAAATAACAAGCACACAAATTGCAATGGAATCGACCAGTTTGTATTATAAAATGAAATGAGTATAAATAGAGAAGTGTAGGTACCCAGATCTCCATGAAAAGAGGATAGGACTCCTCTACATGGAGTTGTGGCGGGTAACCTCCCACAAACATAGAGCAAGGTGTCGATGCAAGTTGACACCTCTTAAAATGTCTCAACTACTTTGACCAGTTCAAAAGAACATGTGTCAATACACCTAAGTATGATTAATTACAAATGTGTATACCTATAGATTAAAGGAATACACTAACAACCTCCCTTAAGCATAGCTTAGGTGAGTAATAATGAAAAATGGGTCCCGCCTATAAGCTTGGTGAGCTACCCATGTACAATGCAAAAGAAAAATGAGTACCGACCATGAAGCCTGATAAGGTACTCAAGTACAATGCAAACTCTCTAAACCCAGAGTAAGATAGAAAACCTAGTGGGAAAAAACTATCCTCCAAAAAGAGAGAAAAAAGAAAGGCTTAGAAAGCCCCCCCAAAGATGATGTTGATGCTGATCTAGAGATGATGAACTCCTGGAGCATGAAACAATTGTAAATTTTTCCCTTCCTTTAATTCCAAGAGAAATTAAAGAAAACTAATTGGAATTTGTAGTGTGCAAGGAATTTGATTCTAAAAAAAGTACAAGATCCTGAAAAAGAAGGATGTGCATTAATGGCACATACAAATGAGAACAAAATCTGAAAGATTCATTGGTGTGATTGTTACAACCCCCCATTACACTTTATATATCACTGTGAGTACAATTTTCCCAAGTTCCCTTTATGTACATTCAATTATATGACACTTTATGAGTGCATTTACAACATATATGTTTTTGGAGTTCAACAACCTGCTATATAGAACCAACTAAACTGAGACGAGAAGTAACACTAGGCTCTAAAGTTTCTAGTGTAGTGTCCTCTTCACCTGAAGTAAAGTGTGAAAAAATGAAGTTGTAGTCGAAGAGACAAATCTTTGCCACTGCGACAATGTTTCGACTTTGTGATTCTTGAATTAGGGTTGTTGTGGTAGTGAACTCAATTTTTTTGTTGGAACAGGTGAGTTGATACATAGAGAAATGATTCCTATATAATTTGGGAATGAAAAGCACATTGTGTACGTATCCATTACCTAATTTTACAGTTCCCTTACCACAAACATTATAATAGATATCATCTATTAGTATTTTGAAGGTGTTGCATGGAAGAATTGTCACAAACACCTCTTTGTAAGGTGGCATGTGTTCAGTTGCACATGAATTGAGAATCCATTTGTTCACTTCAAATTTTTAAGGTGCCATGGATTTATCTTTTTACCTTCTTCAAGATGTGTTCCCCAATTTTGTGATTTGAATCCCTAATTGAACTTTATGTAAAGTGGCACTTTATAAGTTGAGTGCGTGATTACTCTTGCTTAATTCCCCCCTTAAAGTGGCACTTTATAAAGTTAGTGCATTGTGAACACTATTACTCCCTTTGATTATTTATTTCCCCCTAGATTTGGCACTATTATAGAAGGAGTGCTTTGGGTCACCCAAAAAGAGCATAAACAAGCACTTTACAATTTTAGTACGATTTTATGCTAGTTGGATCTGTGACGAAAAAATTTCACTTTTGCTAAAAGAAGCACTCAATTCTAAGTTTATTTGCAAAAGTTATTTGTTACATCCCCAATTTTTGTCTTACTAAAATTTTTGCTTTTACTGGGACATAAGTAAATCTATTGTGATGATTTAGATTAATGTCAAGAAAAGACATGGTTTGTATTGATTATCATTTATGAAATTATGGAAATGATTATGTTTTTATCAATTTAATAATTGCATATGAGATTTGATTTATTATTTAAGTCATGATGCATGATCATAATTTGTTTGGTTACAAGTTGAAACAGGAATACAGATTTTCAGATGACTCTCAGAGAAGAGAGAGAGAGAGTATCTTTCAAGGAGAGAGATATAGACCTTGGGTTATGAGTGGTCTATTTTCCAAGACGAGTAAGATGTGTAACAAAAGTGTGAACCAATGTGTTGTGAGAGGTATGCCTTAACTTGTCAGTTTACTTATAAAACCAATCGACAGGTACTCGATACCTTACGAATCTTTGTAAGTCGTAGAAAGTCATCATAGTCATTAGTAGTGTTAACGACGTCGTTTGAATATGAACTATGGCTATTTACATTTAACGTAAATATTATGACGTACTTGTTGTAAAATGGTTGTCTTATTTTATTAAGTCACTTGACATGTTATAAACAATTCTTAAAATTAAGATGATTCGTCAACTTAAGATACATGATTATTGTTGATGGATTGTGATGGGGAGACAAGCTCAACCCAATCACATTATCCGTAATCCTTGTTTAAATATTATTATTTTATTGATTAAACCATAACTATCTAATATAGAGGTGATGTTATGAGAATTATATATTTGATGTAATCAAATATGTAAATGCCTTAGCATTGAATAAGGATAATACCTCATAATGAGTCAATGGTGTTATAGAAGTCAAAGGCTTATTTTTAGGAGAATCTTCATTAGTGATAGAGGTGGGTCAAACCACTTATTATGATCATTAAAAGATTAGTAGTGTTTATAATGATGTGTCAGCCTCATCCTTATGAGGAGGACTATGGTTTTAACCGCCACAACCAACGAGCCATGGAGTGCCCATCCTCCATCAACATGTGGATATTTTCTTAAAAATTGATTTTAGTTATGACTTAGTCACTGAGGACTGTTAAGCTTGCATTAAATTTGCAACTAAATTATTGTTGAGGTACGAAATGAGGCGACTCTGTAGGAGTCATGCTACAATTTTTGTGGACAACTCAGTTGAGCTGTGGTATCGAGAGTAAGAAGGATAAAACTTGCAAAGAAGAGCAAATGTAGGGGGGATGTAGAGCTTTAAAAAGAGAATTTTGGTAACTAAGAGGGATAGCAGAGCAATATATTTAAGAAGGTGAATTTTAGTTGTTGGCAACAAGTGGAGCATAGTGATGAGCTTAAAACTATAATTATATCTTTGGAAGTCAATTAGAAACCAGGTTCTTGCCTAATTCAAAGTCTCTGCAAGGTTTTTAATACTTGTTCTTATATTTTAGCCTTCTATCAACAAAAATATATGAGACATTACACTTTTCTTGTTAGCCCCACGTCCATGAATGACGAAATAGCCGAAGCTAAGAGATCTAGTGTGTGCTAAGAATTATCTATGATTAGAGTCTTGTTGACTGTTAGGAAACATTAAATCTTGTCACTATGATAGATGTTTTAAACTATTATCATATGGTTTAGACTAGTCTTGATTCAAATTGTGGAATAAATGTGGTCAAAGACATATGTCGAGGAAACCTCTGTAGGTTACTATAATGCCAGTCTTATTCTATCGGTGCTTATATGTTGCAGACAACTTGGTGCAAATATATTTTAAATGTCTTCATTTCCATTATCATGTTAATGAACACCTTTTGGAACAAATGTAATTACTGCAGACTTACGCTTGAATAAGGCTCATTCTATAATGAATTCTTATGATGTAGCTATCATGAGACAATTATACTCATTTCCATGATTAAGTCATCCCAAGATTTGGAGAAATTTGGCTATGAATACTTAGATCAATTAATGATATTATAGCTTACAATTGTGCAAAAGGCACCCGATTATAAAAGTGCAATATATGAAGCCTTTTGACCATAAGCTAAGAATGTCTAAAGCTTTACTTTCACTAAAGAACACTTAGTCGATGTTACTCTACACACTATTTCTAGTCGATATTATAACCTTTCTTCAAAGTAAAGTTCAGAATCAAAGTTTTCATCTCTTAAAAGCCATAAGTCATAAGTACAATTTTTATGGCCAAAGGCTAATCTTTGATTATAAGAATCTAAGATAGTTAAAAGCACAAAGTCTAATATGTAATAAAGATGTATGCATGTCTATGTATTACCTTATGCCGTGTGTTACATTGAGAAAAAGTCATAAAGTTACTATGTAATCTTTTATGTGCTTATCTCATGTCTCTTTTATGCCATATGATTTTTGTAGAACATATATGTCGAAAGTAGAATGTTTTGGATATCTATGGAGATAGTATTCCTATTATTAAGAACACTTAAGTTCTAGATAATAAACTTTACCAGAATAAGTATACTTGTCTCTTAAGGTGCTTCGAGGAGAAATGATCTCTCTATATCAGGATTAGACTAGAACACTTGTATGTTTAGTTTTGGCATGACTCATTCAGTCCAAAAGAGAGAAACTTGACATGAATTTTAGTTAGATAGCAATTGGAATTAGACTATCGTCTTTTGGAGTCAAACCTAGACAAAGTTTAGATTCATATTTCAACCTTTGGTTTAGATAATTCTAAGGAAATATACATGGGTCAAAAGCTTTAAACAACCTCTTGGTCAAAGAAGACTAGAAGATAACCATTTCTTATGATATTCTAACTTTCTAGAATGAGTAGGATTGTTATTCCATCATGTTGGGAAAAGGATAATAAAACCCTAGTTCAAACCAAGAAGGTTAAAGATTATTTGATGACACCTATATGGTTATAGCTCGTTTTAGTTAATTTATGATGGAATAGACTAAGTCTATCTAGAAATGACCTTGTATAGAATCATATATGAGTATATAAGTGGTGATGGTTAATGACATCACATAAAGGTAAGTTGAAAGTATTCATAACCCTTTTGTATGGGAGTTGTTATCTTTTACAGAACCATAGTATTCTTAACCTTGGTTGAGTTAAACCAAAGGTTGTTTATATACATTAGTCTCATAGATATGAGATATGGATATTTTGAAATATCATATTATCCAAGGGTTATCATGAAAACCCTAGAGTCTAATATGAAACCAAATGCTTAGTTATGTCATAAAGACTTATCTAAGTCAAGAAGACTTTTATCATGACAAGATGTTAAACTATATACATAAACATAGTTGGAGAGGATAAACTGTGAGAATACGACAATATCCAAGTCGAGTAGGGATGGGTGAACACTATGACCATGTTCATTATGAACATTATTGATATTAAAGCGTTGGCCAAAGTAATGCATTTATTTTCTGCATGCATTGTCGATTCATTGTATGTGGATTGCACAACCTATCGGAAACCATACTTAGCTAAAGGGTATCTAGGGTTGTATGGTTGATAGAGTTGTGTAGGATACAACAATATGTACTTGGGAAAGACAAATTACCACTATTCACCTTTGGTCTATATACCTCATGAAGGGTAGGGCCACTTCCTATGTGGAAGATGTGTGGGAGACCACCAGTCTGTGGATGGAGGTAAATCACTGAAAAGATACTCTCTCTCTCTCTCTTGCTCTCTCTCTCTAAGCAGGAAACATGCCAGGACTTGTGATAAAGATGTCAGCTATTCAAAAGCAGTAATTATTCCAAAATTGGTATATGTAATTGATTTACTTTTGCAAATATTGTAATTGAGAAAGACAATATGATTTATTGTATTTTGTAAAGAGAAATCTTGTGATTGTAGTTACTTGATTATATGTTAAATAAAAAGAAAATTTTTCTCTGGGTCAGTGCAAGAAGTTGGGTCCACTTTTTGGCCAAAAAGTGGAAGTGTTTTCCCTAATTTTTAGAATTTGTCACATTTGACCTTAAAATTTAAAGCACTTAGAAATGGAATCTTTTAAAAAGTAACTGAATATAAAATGTAGTACTCGGAGTCTAGTTTCCAAATATGTAATTTGTTTCAATACCCAGATGATACAAATTGATTTTCAATAGGCATTTCTAAAAACCACTATTTAAAAGTCACTTTTTTTTTAACCATACCATGCACGTGTACGACCAACATAATTTGACCTAAATAAAATTATTTTTCAAAATCCTTTTGGGAAAAGATGTGTAGTATAGTGAAGTTTGATGAGGATATTTTTTTAAAATTTTTTGCCAAATAATTTTTTTTCATTAATTTTTTATTAGGCCTAATTGCTACTTTTGAAAACCCCTCATGTACGGCCAACATAATTTGAGCAAAAAAAATCATAAATTTTTTTTTTTTTCATTGTGTAAAGAATGATGTGTAGATTGATGACATATAATTTTTTTTTTTTAAATTTAAAAATTAAAAGTTATTAAAAAAATACAAACACCTGTCATTTCAAGTTTTTAGACCAGTTTGTTCATAAATTAAATAATAAATAGAAAAATAAGTCCAATCCAAAAAAAAATTACATATTTGAAAAGTAGACACTATGATCTGTAATGGGTTTTAAGTTTGTAAAAAAAGTCAGAAAAAAATGTCATCAACCATATAGGTGAAGTCAGTCTTTCCTCTGGTTCTATACTTAGAGAAATACTTGCAGGTCTAAGGCTCAAGGTCGGCTACCCATGCCTTTCCTGAGCCTAAAATGAAACCAAAAGCATGGGTGTGAAATTCAAAATTTTAGAAATAGGTACCCGTTTTTAAAAATAGTAAAAAACAAAACAGGTACCCGTTCTAGGCTCGAGTGCCCGTTCCTAAATGGGTACCCATTCCTGTCGGGATTTTTTTTTGCACGACACTTCCCCTATATGTGGACCCAACTTCTTTCTTTTACCCCTCTATCTCATTTTACCTTGTTGAATTACTCTATGGTAAATTTCTAGTTTTACTATGTTTTGGAACGTGGATGTTACATATGGTATCAAAGCTACCAGGTTTGACACTAGGGCTTATGTGTCCACTATGCTAACCTCTGTAGTTAGAATTATACGGTTAGCCAATGCTTGAATTTCTTGTGCCAGAATGGCGTGGAGAAGAACCAAGAAAATTGCTAGGAAATCCGTTCCCCAGCATTTGCCTGAATTAGTAGTTAAGAAGGAACCTGTCAAGGTAGAGAAACGTAAAGAGAATATTATTTACTCTGAGGGTGCATGGCTAGAGGATTCAAAGACTTTTGCTGATGTGCTTAAACGTATTCGACTAGAAAAAAAAACAACATTTTGAACTGACCAAGAATCCTACTATTTCTACTTGTGTAGTAAAACCTAGTAAACTATAACCAGTCATGACATCTCACTTGGAGGTTGTTGTGATGCTTCTGTTTTAGGAAAAGAGGCGTTGGAGGAGTACCTATGTGTACATCCATCCTCTAAGTTTGTTTAATTGGAAGATCGTTAAATCGATAGTGGCATGTAATCTTTTCATATCAACTATATAAATAAGGGTGTAGTTACTCCTCAAGAAATTATAATAAAGATGAAAATGTTTTGTATCAATATATTGATTGTTATGAGATAAATATGTTTGATGTTTTGAGTCACTTTAGATTCAGAAAACTATTAGATAACTTATTTATCTGGCATGAGAAAAATGACAACATGTTTCATGCAAGAACTAAACAAGGGTGAGAGTCTAGAAGAGAATAAACCATCAGTTAATCTCTTGAACAAATTGGAGCAATCCTAACCATGTTTGTTAAAACCAAAGAGAGACCTGGTATTTTGGAAAAGAAAGTAAGAGATTAAGGAAACCTTGAAGGGGGAAAATGAGATTTCTCATGGGATGAGAAAGGAAAATCACCAAGAATATAGTGTGAGTACTGAAAATCCTGAAACCATAGACCCTAAAAGGAAGCAAAATATAGGCTTGCCTTAGAACTGTCCTAGACATGAAGAAAGTCATTCCACCAAAGTTGATGGAACAGGTGATTGGAGCAACTAAAAATTTTATTCCTCCTAGAGATCTGGGATAAGTTACCTAGAAAAGTACCAAGTGCCATGACAACTACAAAATTAATGGAATCAAAAGCCCCATAACAAGAATTATTGGCTAAAGGTTTGATTAGATCCAGTATTTCACCATGGGGTGCACTAGTTATCATTGTCAAGAAAAAGGACATAACTCTACAATTGTGTATTTAGTATTGTATGCTCATTAAAGCAATGATAAAGAACAAATAACTTTCACCACGTATTGATGACCTCTTTGATTAGATGTGTGTAGCTGTAGTGTTTTCAAAGATTGATTGGTGATCAATATATCATCAATCGAGATTAAAGGATGAGGATACCCATAAAACAAATTTTTGGAAAAGAAATGGGCACTATGAGTTTGCTGTGTTGCCTTATGGAGTTACAAATACCTCTGTTGTATTCATAAATCTCATGAACAATTTGTTTAGAGATTGTTTAGACAAGTTTGTTCTAGCCTTTCTGGAAGATATACTTATTTATTCTAAGAATGAAGGTATGTGCAAGTGGTTCTGCAATGGTTAAGGGAAGCATTTTTGAATGGATAAATAAATGTCAAGAGATAATGGATCTATTTAGAGAGAACAGAGTAGCTAATGCTCTGATTCAGAGGGGACATATTTCTTCAATTGTCTTTATTCATGCAAACTATAAAGATTAAGTGTTGTAAAATTTATTAGGTGATGAATATTATGAGCAAGTCAAGCAAGCTCTTGTGGTAAAACCTAAAGATTCAAGGTATGATGGGTTTTTGTTGGAGTCAGATGGACTATTGAGGTATAGAGATAGAATGTATGATCCTGATTCAGCTGGATTAAGGGATGTAGTATGGAAAGAAGTTCATACCGCACCATATTCTGGACATCCAGGAGTGACCAAACTTCTAGCAGATGTTAAACCTCTTTATTTTTGGAAAGAAATGGAAAAAGATGCTGCCAGATTTGTAGCAAGCTATTTAGAATGGCAGAGGGTAAAAGCAGAGCATCAACACCCTGCAGAATTGTTGTACCCACATGATATGCCAAAGTAGAAATGGCAAGTTATTAGTATGGATTTTGCTCAAGGTCTTCCTATGTCTAGGAATCCACATAATGCCATTTTAGTTGTGGTTGATAAATTCACAAAGGTAGCACATTTTATATGAGGGAATTTGACTGATGGGCCACCAGTGTTAGCTCACAAATTTGTGCAAGAGGTGTTTAGATTACATGGCTTCCCTGAAAAGATTATCTTAGATAGAGATGCGTGTGTAACATCAAGGTTTTGACAAACTTTGTTTTCTGCGCTAAGGACTAAACTCAATGTGAGTAAATCTTATCATCCTGTAACCGATGGGAAAACTAAGAGAATTAACCAGGTTTTGGAAGACTTGTTGTAAATGTATTGCATGGATCAGCAATATAAGTGGGGAGACTACTTACCACTTGTGAAATTTTTAACAATACCTAACTTTTTCTATTAAGATGACTTGAATTGAGACATTGGACAGAAAAAATGCCAAATTCATATAAGCTGGGTAAGCTAGAAGATAGGATTAGAATTAGTCTAGGAATGAATGTCAGAAAAAGATGAACAGATTAAACTAATAAGAAAAGATCAGTGGAAACTATTAATAAATAGAAAAAAAATTATGATAATGTTAAGTGTACACTAAGACAATTCTCGATTAGAGAAGGAAAAGTTCTTTTGGGGGATGAAACCTAGAAAAGTTTCATAAAGTATAGCATTTATTCCAAACCAACTTCTAGACACAAAGGAATCTTCTAAATTCTCTAAGATATAAACTCTATTGATTATAAGAATCAATTTATTACTAGTTATTGCTAGGAGGCATAATGCTTTTTATGATTCATATATGAAAAATATATATTTATGTAATATATGAATATTATATTCTAAGAATGTTTTACAAAGTACAGAACCTAGGAATGGTTATGATCGAGCTTCTTAAATGGTTGAGGTTTACAAACACTACTTGTGTAACATAGAGGTCTTGCAGTGCAATGTCCAATAGCATCAATATGCTGAGGAAAATGCTACATGGGAGGATTACCATGAATTTTATTAGAAATATTCTCATTTATTTTAATGTTGTTATCAGTTGAAAACAATGAACTTGCTTTTAGTTACATTTTGATACTTTATATCATCGAAAACAATGAATCTTTAGGGGAAGGATATGTTACATCTCCAATTTTTGTCTACTAAACTTTTCACTTTTACTGGGACATAAGTAAATCTATTGTGATAATTTAGATTAATGTCAAGAAAAGACATGGTTTGTATTGATTGTCACTTATGAAATTATGGAAATGATTATGTTTTTATCAATTTAATAATTGCATATGAGATTTGATTTATTACTTAAGTCATAATACACTGATCATAATTTGTTTGGTTACAAGTTGAAACAGGAATACAAATTTTTAGATGACTCTCGAAGAAGAGAGAGAAAGTATCTTTCAAAGAGAGAGATATAGACCTCGGTATACGAGTGGTCTATTTGCCAAGATGAGTAAGATGTGTAACAAAAGTGTGAACCAATGTGTTGTGAGAGGTATGCCTTAACTTGTCAGTTTACTTATAAACCCAATCAACAAGAGTCGATACCTTATGAATCTTTGTAAGTCATAGAAAGTCATCATAGTCATTAGTAGCGTTAACGACATCGTTAGAATATGAACTATGGCTATTTACATTTAACGTAAATATTACGATGTAATTGTCATAAAATGGTTCTCTTATTTTATTAAGTCACTTGATGTGTTATAAACAATTCTTAATGTTAAGACAATTTTGTCGAGTTAAGATACGTGATTGTTGTCAACGGATTGTGATGGGGAGACAAGCTCAATCCAATCACATTATTCATAATCCTTGTTTAAATATTATTATTTTATTGATTAAACCATAACTATCTAATATAGAGGCGATGTTATGAGAATTATATATTTGATGTAATCAAATATGTAAATGCTTTAGCATCAAATAAGGATAATACCTCATAATGAGTCGATGGTGTTATAGAAGCCGAAGGCTTATTTTTAAGAGAATCTTCATTAGTGATAGAGGTGGGTCTAACCATTTATTATGATCATTAAAAGATCAGCAGTGTTTATAATGATGTGTCGACCTCATCCTTATGAGGAGGACTATGGTTCTAACCACCACAACCAACGAGCCATGGAGTGGCCATCCTCCATCAACATGTGGATATTTGCTTAAAAATCAATTTCAGTTATGATTTAGTCACTAAGGACTATTAAGATTGCATTAAGTTTACAACTGAATTATTGTTGAGGTGCGAAAAGAGGCGACTCTATAGGAGTCGTACCTCAGTTTTTGTGGACAACTCAGTTGAGCCATGCTATCAAGAGTAAGAAGGATAAAACTTGTGAAGAGGAGCAAACGTAGGGGGGGATGTAGAGCTTTAAAAAGATAATTTTGGTAACAAGGAGGGATAATAGATCAATATATTTGAGAAGGTGAATTTTAGTTGTTGGCGACAAGTGGAGCATAGTGACGAGCTTAAAACTATCATTGGATCTTTAGAAGTCGATTAGAAACCAGGTTCTTTCCTAATTCAAAGTCTCTACAAGGTTTTTAATACTTGTTCTTATATTTTAGCCTTCTGTCAAAAAAAATATAATTGACATTACACTTTTCTTTTTAGGCCGACGTCCATGAATGTTGAAATAGCCGAAGCTAGGAGATCTAGTGTGTACTAAGAATTATCTGTGCTTAGAGTCTTGTTGACTGTTAGGAAACATTAATCTTGTCAATATGATAGATGTTTTAAACTATTATCATATGGTTTAGACTAGTCTTGATTCAAATTGTGGATTAAATGTGGTCAAAGACATATGTCGAGGGAACCTCTGTAGGTTACTATAATCTCAGTCTTATTCTATTGGTTCTTATATGTTACAGACAACTCAGTGCAAATATATTTTAAATGTCTTCATTTCCATTATCATGCTAATGAACACCTTTTGGAACAAACGTAATCGCTGCAGACTTACACTTGAATAAGGCTCATTCTATAATGAATTTTTATGATGTAGCTATCATGAGACAATTATACTCGTTTCCATGATTAAGGCATCCCATGATTTGGAGATATCTTTCTATGAATACTTAGATCAATTAACAATATTATAGCTTACAATTGTGCAAAAGGCACCCGATTATAAAAGTGCAATTTATGAAGCCTTTTGACCATAAGCTGAGAATGTCTAAAGCTTTACTTTCACTAAAGAACACTTAGTCGATGTTACTCTACATACTATTTCTAGTCGATATTATAACCTTTCTTCAAAGTAAAGTTTAGAATCAAAGTTTTCATCTCTTAAAAGCCGTAAGTCATAAGTGCAATTTTTATGGCCGAAGGCTAATCTTTGATTATAAGAATCGAAGACAGTTAAAAGCACAAAGTCTAATATGTAATAAAGATGTATGCATGTCTATGTATTACCTTATTTCATGTGTTACATTGTGAAAAAGTCATAAAGTTACTATGTAATCTTTTATGTGCTTATCTCATGTCTCTTTTATGTCATATGATTTTTATAGAATATATGTACAATCTCCAATGTAGACTTAAAAATTCATGCACAAGTCTGCATATAGGTTAGCCCTAGTCATATGACCACTCAAATTGATTATCCAAACATTACATCTTCTCCACGTAAAGATCTAACATACTAGTCGGCCTATTCTTTAAGAGCATACTTAACAAGTTCATCTGTCACATAACAACTCACACTATGGACCAAATGGAACCTCACAAATCATATCCAATGTTCATTACTGACCTCTTAACATGGCTTCAAAACCACAAAGCACAATATGCATTTGCAGAGGAATGCTAACCATTATATTGTGCCCTTTTCACTATCCCTATCCTACATCTGTTTGTCTGGACTTAGACAATTCCTTCACATGACTTTTGGAGCAAGTCATGACTTAAATACAGGATTGAATCATCATCACATAGCTATGAGTCATCATATCTAATCTGCATTAGGAGGTCTTCTTCTGCGGAGGCTTACTGATCTACTTTATGTACATTGTCCATACTTAGTCATTTTGGCCTTCTACACTTGTGCCTTGATGCCAGACCAAGTTGATCTTCCAGAATGATGTCTTCTTGTCATGCTGATGTACCCTCTTTCCCTTGTTTCCATCAATGACAACATTCCAGTCTTCTTCATAGCAGTGCCTCTTGCCAATAGTGCCCACATAATGGGTGAGAGTTTCATTACTGCCTTTGGTCTTCCTTGACATTGGTGTCGAATGAGCATGGCATTTTGTATCATGTTTTTCTCATGTGTAGCTATGTGTAGTAGCATGATTTGGAAACATATCTCCTTTATTATTTTATTATTCTCTTTCTCTCTTAATAGATGTTTAGAATGTTGGTTATTTGGGAATGGTTTCCTTTCAACTTCTTATCCTTGTAGGATTTTGAGGTTAATATTACCCTTGGACCACATAGAGAAGGGTGTGTTCTTGGTTTCTCCCTCCTCTCTTGTGCCTTAGTGCTTTCCATTTGTTTCCCTTGTTGAGCTCCTTCCTTATTTGATATAAGGGCATTCAAAGGTGTAGAACAATATTTCATCACCAAAAAAATGATTTTGTTTTCTATTATTTTCAATTTTAGTTTTTGTGAATACCCATTTTCTTGAATAATGGTTCAGAACCTTCAAAGTTTCCAAAACGGCTAAGAATACCAAGACCTACTATTTTTAGTAAGCCTACATTTGAGAAGTGGTTGGGCCCAAAATTTTCCCCAAAGCTTTGGAACAGATAAATAAACATTTTTAGTAAATTTCATCCCAATATCATGTTTGGATTTCAAGATATTAAAGTTTCAATTTTTTAGGCTCCCAAAAAATTTTGAAATCATATTTGAAGTACTCAAAAGTCCCTAAACACCCTGAAGGTTGGTGAAAATCCATTTATAATTTTTTTATTGTAGTTCACTTCACGAGATTTCCAATGGTACAAACAGTTTGTTAATCAAACACCCAGATCAAAAGTTATGGCTCCTGGAAGTTGCACTACCAAGTTTTGAAATTTGAAAATCTTCTTAGGTGGTGTTGGTGAACAGATTTGTCCTTTGGGAATGAATGCATAAAATGACTCAAGACACTTGAGAAGAAGAACAAATAGTACCAACAGTTGGAGAAGTTGCCATTAGATTGACAACTTTCCTCTGAATTTTAGAGGTACAGCTCCCTCTTATAATATGTAATGAATTAAAATGTGGGGTATGCTTTTGACCAAAAAGTAGGAAAGGCTCACTAACATATACACATAACCATGAAAGTATATGCGAAAGATTAAAACTGAAATAAAGGAGATGCATGTTAAATGACTCACAGTTCACCTACCCTACAACCCCAATCAGTAAACAAGAGAAGAAAAATAGCAAAACATTTTCAAGAGATGATTTTATCATGAATTCAAAGATTTAGAAATAAAAATCCCCACAATTCAATATCACAGAAACTGCATTGGAAAATGATTACAGACACACACAAAAATTTGCAATCTAAAGAAATCTTTAATGAATTCACATATTCATAAACATCTCCTTATTTCTCCCAACACAAAATGAGTTCAAAGACTCATCCTCCTGTACAGCAAATTGTAGTTGAGAAGAAAACTCTACTCCTACTACTTCCCCTGTTCCCCCGAAGCTGGAAAAAGATAAAAGAAAAAAGATCCCCCAAATGGGCCTCCGATGAGTCTTTAAAAGCCTCCTCTTCATAACCACTTCTTGAAAGGTCAGTTACAACTAAATTCTCTTCTTTTTCATACTAATTTTCTTGAAAGTTCGTTACCAAGAAAAACTCCTCGCTTTTTATAACAGCTGCTTTAAAAGACTAGCCTTTCACATTTCCTTTTGAGAACACTTTGGTTTCTTTATAGTAACCTTCCCTATTTTTGTGGCACTTGATTTCTTTAAATTATTCATTATATAATTTGTAAAGTGGTCCCCACTACATAGTCTTCATCAATTAACTCTATCTTGGAAACAATTCTATTATTCCCAATATGATTGCCCAGATTCCTAACATGTTTTCCATTCAGTGGGCTTGTATGCATTATAATCCTTCTTTCCTTAATATGCTCCTTCACAGCTCATATGGCCAAGTCATAAACATTCTTCCAGGATGCAACATAGTAGGATCAAGATTTTCTAGTTGGTTCATTACTAGAGTAACCTTCACATCGATTCCCACATAGCTTTCAAGCTTCAAATATTAGTTGGAAACATGTAGCTGTCTATACATTGTTCCAAAATTCCCATTTGGGCGCCGGCTAGAGAAAACTAATGTGGATCGTGGGAATGGACTTCACATTGCAAACTGCATTTACTTGAGATTTTATAAAGCCTTTATTCAAATAATCCATTTTATGTGTGTGTTACGGTCATTGGACTCCATGAGACTGCATTTTTCCAAGGCATTATGTAAACAATTTACGTGTCTTGTTTGTGCATTCAAAAATTTGTGTACCAATATACCAAAGCATTTAAAAGGATTGCATTGTTTTCAATAGACATTTGGTGAATATCCTACGTTCATTTTGATGCCTCAAGCCCAAACTATTTAGGTGCCGATTCTATGCTTCAACGTTCTGCATATTTGTCTGCTGGAGCATTCAAACCCATAATATTTGATAAAAATTGTCATGCCTACAACCTACTTGAAAACTCTTAGCAATGGCTCAGAAGGTGTTAGTGGAGGAATTTGGTGAGGCATTTGCATTTTAAAGTTTCTAAAATCTTTTCAACAGAACCATTTCACACATATCCTTTCATTGCAAGAGAATTCCTAAAACTGTTTCATTATATTTATCTTGCATATAGTCTAGAATCATGGCATTCCTTCTAATATCATCATCAATGAATATGCTCAAAGAGGAGGCTTGAATAATATTTAGAGATTGAAGGAGACTAGTAATCACCACAACTGTATGTTTGACTAAGAAGGCTTGCGGAAAAAGGCAGCTTATAAACTTTGTCTCCATATGCTCTACACATTCAATTTGTGAATATTCTGCCAGCATTACAATCCATACATAATGAACTTTTGTACTTGAACCAAGAAAAGGTACAAAGGTTCAATTGGAAGGTTCAAAATTACAAATTGTGTTGAATGAGAGACCAAAGGTGAGTGGCTTTTTCAAGAGCGTAGAATAGTGAACTTTGAACCCATGAACCATTGAATTTTAAAAAAGGTTCAAGTTCAAAGGTTCAAGATTACAAATTCCTTCGTACACCAAGACAACATGCAAATGATCTTTAATAACAATGGGATGAGTTGAGGAGTGAACATATTGACCAATAAAAGAAAATGGTACATCAATGCTTGGTCGAGGAAGGATTATGAAAAAAATTGAATAAGGGTAAATAGAAGGGTAACATTGGCTCTGACTGTGGATGAGGACTGCAAAAGGATGAAGCAAGGAATCCAGAATCTCAAGCCAAGACCAGTGCCTTATCCATTGGGCCAATAGAGTCAAGGGGAAAAAAATAGGAGACTTAAGCAAGGCCAAAAACAAAACAAGACAGTAAAAGGAAACAACTATACTACCAGCACACCAAAACTCCCGATATGTACATGGTCATGTAGACCCTACCTCTAGAGACTTCAAAGTCGTCATGTGAATCCATTGATAGGCTAGGTGAAATAATAGCCTATGCGGAATAATGATGGATGAATTAGAAGTACGCACACCACCAATGGCCAGCTGGCGACCATCATGATGAGAATGACTTCACATAAAGGCCCTCTAGATGAGACTTGATACTCAAAAAGCCACTCATCATATACTTTTGCAATAAGATGACTCATGTCAGCATTGTCCAATACATAACTACTAGCATCTGTCTGAACATTAGCCTCATGTATAATATAAGATTACATCTGATTTTGCAGACATGTAGAAATCAGTCCTCGGATTGGACAACCCACACAAACACCATAAGATATAGAACCTTCTCTGGCTGCTCCAACACTTTTCTATATATGATTACCTCTCTCTGCAGCATGTAAATTGATATTCCAAGATTGAAAACAACCAATTGAACCACTAGAAGAACTATCATCAGTTGTATGTGGCTCATGAAAAAATGTAAATGGATGAGGCTGAAAATTTGAATTAACCTCTGGGTAGTTCACTACTGATTGTGATTTTTGAATCTCCTATTCTACAATCATGGGATCAAATCTAAAACAACTTCTTCATTATTCGTACAAATAAAATCATCACTGAGAGCACAAATAGATCAAGAATGCAACTTGTCCATACCTTCACCAGGCTTGATCATAACATTATCAAAATTTTCAGCCCCACTTTTGCATGCATACATCCCATTTATTGAATCAGCATCATAGGTAATAGGAAATTGAAATGAGACCATATGAGCTTGTGCAATGTCCCCTACCTCTTCTTGTGACTTTCCATCTTCTTTCATATCGTGGGAGGAACAAGCAACCACATCCATTTCAATTTTAGTAATGTGACCATCTTCATTTAAAACTCCACATAAAAAGTCATCATTTGATCCCTCCAGGCACCAGTTTGGAATGATAGTGACACTGGGCTCTTCTGATAGTACTTCTTCATTATTCTCTTCAGCAAGAGTAGATGATTGTTCTATTTCACTCCTTTGTATGTATGCTAAGAAAATTTTTGGTCTTTTACTTTAAGCCTAACTTAAAACTCTTTATTGCTGCTAATGGTAATTCCATGGCAACAAATCTTTGGGCTCGACAAATGCTAGCACATTATCTTGTTCATTAAAAATAGAGAAGTTATATGAAACTTGATCCTAATGAATCTTTTGTTTAAAGTCTTTAAGAGAATAAAACCTGTCATGCAAAATTCTAAGTAGTGATGTAGATTTGTAATCTTTGGATGGATGCAACTTCCTCTTCTCTGCTTCAGAGATGCTATCTTTGAGATTATTCCATAATAAATGAAGTATTTCATCATTTTTAGATAGAATCTCTTCAATTGTTGGCATAGGTCACCTTCTGGGTTCGATCTGATCTCTTTGGTTTGTTTAGCATTGAACCATTTTCTGATATCTTCAAATAAAACAGAGTCACCAACCTCCTCCAATGGAGGCACCATTAAATTTTTTAGGAAAGAAGACACCAATACTTCGATTCTTTCCCCAGTAGAGTCACCAAAATCTATTGGTGAATAGATTTGTCCTTTAGGAATGAATGCAGAAAATGACTCAAGATGCCTAAGAAGAAGAACAAACAGTACCAACAGTTGGAGAAGTTTCCATTAGATTGACAACTTTCCTCTAAATCATAAAGGTAAAGCTCCCTCTTATGATATGCAATGAATTAAAATGCGAGGTATGCTTTTGACCAGAAAGCAGGAAAGGCTCACTAACATATACACATAACCATGAAAGTATATGTGAAAGATTAAAATTGAAATGAAGGAGATCCAAGTTAAATGACTCACAGTTCACCTACCCTACAACCCCAATCGGTAAACAAGAGAAGACGAATAGAAAAACATTTTGAAGAGATCATTTTTTCATGAATTCAAAGATTTAGAAATAAAATCCCCACAATTCGATATCACAGAAACTTCATTAGAAAATGATTATAGATAGACATGGGAATTTGTAATCTAAAGAAATCATTAATGAATTCATAGATTCATAAACATCTCCTTATTTCTCCCAATACAAAATGAGTTCACAGACTCATCCTCCTATACAACAAACTGTAGCTGAGAAGAAAACTTGACTCCTACTGCTTCCCATGTTCCCCCAAAGCTAGAAAAAGATAAAGGAAAAAAGATCCCCAAATGGGCCTCTGATGAGTCTTTAAAATCCTTCTCTTTGTAACCACTTCTTGCAAGGCCAGTTACAAATAAATTCTCTTCTTTTTCATAATAATTTTCTTGAAAGTTTGTTACCAAGAAAAACTCTTCACTTTTTGTAATAGCTGCTTTAAAAGACTAGCCTTTCACATTTCCTTTTGAGAACACTTATGTTTCTTTATAGTAACCTTCCCTCTTTTTGTGCTACTTGATTTCTTTATTTTATTCATTATATAATTTCTAAAGTGGTCCCCACCACATAGTCGTCATCAATTAACTCCATCTTGGAAACAATTCTATTATTCCCAATATGATTACGCAAATTCCTAACATGTTTTCCATTCAGTGTGCCTGTATGCATTATAATCCTTCTTTCCTTAATATGCTCCTTCATAGCTTGTATGGCCAAGTCATCATTTTCGGTAGTCAGTATTCCTTTTATAATTGATTGCAAACACTTAAACATTCTTCCAGGATGTAAACATAGCAGGATCAAGATTTTCTAGTTGGTTCATTACCAAAGTAACCTTCACATCAATTCTCACATAGCTTTCAAGCTTCAAATATCAATTGGAAACATGTAGATGTCTATACACTGTTCCAAAATTCCCATTTGGGTGCTAGCTAGAGAAAACTAATGTAGATCATGGGAATGGGCTTCACATTACAAATTGCATTTACTTGAGAGTTTATAAAGCCTTTCTTCAAAGAATCCATATTATTTGTGTGTTGCGGTCATTGGACTCCATGAGACCACATTTCTCTAAGGCATTATGTAAACAATTTACATGTCTTGTCTATGCATTCCACAATTTGTGTACCAATATACCAAAGCATTTAAAAAGATTGCATTGTTTTCAAGAGACATTTGGTGAATATCCTACATTCATTTTGAGGCATCAAGCCCAAACTGTTTAGGTGCCTATTCTATGCTTCAACGTTCTGCATATATGTCTGCTGGAGCATTCAAACCCATAATATTTGATAAAAATTGTGATGCCTACAACCTGCTTGAAAACTCTTAGCAACGGCTCAGAAGTTGCTGGTAGAGGAATTTGGTGAGGCATTTGCATTTAGAAGTTTCTAAAATCTTTTCAACAGAACCATTTCGCACATATCCTTTCATTGCACGAGAGTTCCTAAAATTGTTTCATTATAGTTATCTTGCATATAGTCTGTAATCATGGTGTTCCTTCTAATATTATCAGCATCAGTGAATACGCTTAGAGAGGAGGTTTTAATAATATTCAGAGATTAAAGGAGACTAGCAATCGCCACAGCAGTATGTCTGACTGAGAAGGCTTGGGGAAAAAGGCAACTTATAAACTTTGTCTCCATATGCTCCGCACATTCAGTTTGTGAATATTCCACCAGTATTACAATCCATACATAATGAAATTTTGTACTTGAACCAAGCAAAGGTACAAAGGTTCAATTGGAAGGTTCAAAATTACAAATCATGTTGCATGAGAGACCAAAGGTGAGTGTCTTTTTCAAGAGCATAGAACAGTGAACTTTGAACCCATGAACCATTGAATTTTCAAAAAGGTTCAAGTTCTGAGGTTCAAGATTACAAATTCCTTCGTACACCAAGACAACAGGTGAATGATCTTTAATAACAATGAGATGACTTGAGAAGTGAACATATTGATCAATAAAGGAAAATGGTACATCAATGCTTGGTCGAGGAAGGATTACGAAAAAAATTGAATAAGGGTAAATAGAAGGGTAACAGGTGGGAAAAAGGATAGTTGGATTCATTTTGGTGCCCAAATAGGAGTTGCACATTCCAAAAGAAAGCTGGCATTAAGGTGATTTATGCAAGGTGGTGTCGATGTGTATTTAAGGCCTATTTTTAGTAGTTTAAGGGGTGTGGTGATTGGTGAGAATATCTTCACACCATAGTGAAATTTTTGTAATAAGGATTGGCCTTCACAAGATAGGGCCCAAATGAAATAAATGCTTAGTGGCCATCGGATCAAATGCAAATCTAATGGTGCGGATACAAAACAATGAAAGTTGAGGAGAAAGCCAGTTGTCGGCACCCAAGGCAAGGAAAGAAATAGTAAAATCAAGTGGAAATTGCCACTTGGCAACACTGCACTAAAAGGAGAGACAAGCTTATGCATCATGTGGAGAGTGACATGTGGGAGCTGCGAAGTTCAAGAAAACCCAATGTGTTATTTTTATTTTTTAATAAAATGTAGCAAAGGATTACTGGAGTCTTAAGAAGTAGATTCTTTTATTAATGAATAATCTCATTTAAAATGTATGGTGGGCCCTCTTTTAATAAGTTGAAAACTTATTAAATATATGGCTCTCAATTTTATTCTTCCACGGGAAACAACAAAGGTGAAAACTCCAAAAATTATGTGCAGCCACTTTATTTCTTTTCATGAGAGAAACTTAAATTGATGTGGAGCAAGGCACATGGAGACACATGAGCAGCAATGAAAAGAGTTTCAAAAAGATGCAGAGTCCAACATGTGTCAGATGCGGAAGGAAAAGAGAGCAGCTTAAGATTGATGCGGAGAGCACCACGTGCAGGGTGTGGGAGAAACAAATTGCAACTCAAAATTGAGCGGAGGAAGCCACGTGTTTAACCCTAAGCAAAGGAGAATTAAATGTTTCATTTAATTGCATATGATTCATGGGAATAAAAAGATAAGGTTTTAAAATTGTATCTCTTATAATATTGTGGGCCCCTCCTTTAAAGTTAGATACTTATTAAATGTAAGAGTCACTTCTTAATTAAAGTTACAGGTGAGCTAAATAAAGATTAAAATCTTTATTAAAATTGTGACACATAGTGGGTCCTAGCAGTATAAAGTAAATTTTATAAAAAGATACTTATATGACTCTTTCTTCCATGGGAATAAAAGGTGAAACCCTAAAATATGAGCAACAATGTTTCATTTTATTGACAAGCTACAGGAAATAAGTAGAAGAAGCAGCGGGAAGATTTTCACAGAGCCAAATGGAGAGTTTCAGTTGCCATTTAAGTTACAGCCACAGTTTCAATTTCAAAGCAGTTGCATTTGCCAGATTTTGTTGAGTTTCAGTTGCAAAGATTGCCGGAGGCTGTTGAGATTTTGTTGAGTCTTTCAGGCTATAAATGGGCAGATCTGAGACATAGAGAGATATACATACATTCAAAGTTCTACATTTTTTTACAGATCAGAGAGTTGGAGTAGCAGACATAGATTTTCTTTTGCCTTTGCAATTCTTTCTTTATGAGAATGTAACAGTTATTTTGTGCAGTAGCTTTTTCCTCTATAACTTGTTATTCAAATAATGAGATGTGTTCTGTGCATATTGGGGTTAGTCTCTATTTCTTGTTTCTGATATCTCTGTTTCTCTACCTCTGTTAAGCATGTTTCTTACACTGAGTCTTAATCATGCATTGATGCTCTTTAATTCTAGTTAAATCTTTCAAAGTTAACACTGTGCAACTAATTATTTTAAATCTGGCGGATCGCCTTAGTATTGGGCATTTATTTTCTGCAATCTAGTTTTCTTTCTAACTTTTTCTCAAAACCCCACTGAAAGAACGAAAGAGCTAGCTTCCCTAAAATCTGGAGGTTGTTTATGAGAAGCATTCCCACATCTCAGAAACTTCCCGTGTTGTTGTTGGACTACACCCATAGATTTATGCATCAACAGTCTTTGGCACACCTGGTGAGACCCGACTCAAAGACTTGAGTCTTTGTTTTCTAAGAAACTTTACCCTGTGTTTTATGGTTTTGATGGAAAATCACAAAAATATCTACTCATAGGAGCATGAATCATCGATCTGGTGACTCTACTAGTAGATATTTCTTGAATCTTTGCTCCTGTAGACCATGGCAGCCCCTAGTATACATGTGTACCCAAATATTCAAAGAGATCTACCCTTTGTGACTTGGGATTCAAGTCCTCTGGTTCTTCAACAGCAGGGTCAAGTTCCTGACATAGCCTGGAAAGCACTACCTCACTTTCTTGGAGATGGCTCTGTTTGCCCTGCAGATCACATCCAAGATGTTGTAAATCTATGCTTTGTTCATAATGTGCAGTAAGAGAACTTATAAAAACCATCAGCTATGAGCTGAATGAATTAAAAGATCAAGCCATGTATAATGCTGATCCAATTTGTATGCCCTTGAGTCTGTATGAACAACAATCTGGATATAGCCAGAAAAGACCCAATAATCTTTAGAATTATGTATCACAAGGCTTTGAAGTTGCAAATCAATCCATAGAGGTTATAGATCAGGTTCTCTGTCACTTTGATATAAAGGAGGAATCAAGTTTCAAAGATCAAAATACAAGAACAGAGGTGACCCCTGCCTATTTAGCTTGTTCTTATAATCATCAGTATCATGCACCTGTGGCAACATTTAATTTAGAAGATACTTATGATGTGAGGCTTCTAGAAGCTGAAAAGTACTGAGTCCATGGTGATGCTACCTGTTGGAATAATAGTCATATAGTATTACATTGTTAGTTAAATAAAGCAATAGTTAGATAAATGTTAGTAATAAATTAGTTTTTGGAAGTTAGGAAGTTATTTCCCATATGAAGTTATATACGGGAATAATAAGGCTTTAAAAAGCCATTGAATTGTATTGCAACATCATTCGAACACATTAATATATTATTCTATATTTCTGATATTTCTATGCAATGGTTTAATATATTTGTTTGCTCTACCATTTTCAATATGGTATCAGAGTGCAATATTTCCTTGTGCCTGTGTGTTTGGAGGGAAGAAAATGTCTAATTTTGTGTAGTATGAGTGAAGAAATTTCTGCAGCAATTTAGATGGTAGGGAGAAAGTTTGAAGGAAGATGGTAGAGGCATGAGGTAATCTACACAAGTTCATTTGAAGAAGAAAGCATAACTGAGGTATTTTAGTTTTTTTTAGAAGAGGTATTTAAACCTGCTAATAAAGGTTGATGTGTGCTGATTGTGAAGAGATAAGATGAATTTTTGAAGGAGTTTGAAGGTTTTAGAAAGCTCGGTGATGGATTTGTTGGAATGTGGAGCAAAAATTTATTTATCAAAGGATTAACATCTATTTGAAGCTTTTCATATTTTTTTTTTTATGATTTTCCATCGATAAAAAAATGGCACTATAAGTAGCATCCATCTTGCTGATTCATGTAAAAGGTTTGATCTGCACTTGGGTCTACTTCCATTACTCCTGCTCTTGCTATTTGTGATTACTGGTAACCGTTAGCAGATTAAAGGTCAAAAATCTAATTAGAGCTTCTATACATCAGAAAAATGTGTGCCCTAAAAGCTAAGGGAAAGGTATGCGTTGAAACGTATTTATTTGTGGAAGTGCAAAGTTTATAAGAGGAGATATATTTAATTCTAAGTTAAAATTATTGTATGTATTTTACTTTGGAGTTATAAGGTATGAAAAAGTTGCTTTTGGTTTTTTTGAAGTGGCACGTAAATATTTTAAAGTGGTGGTAAAAAATTCAAAGAGGGATCTTAAATTTTGAGAAAGTGTTGGTAAGAAAAAAAAAATAACGAAGGTGGTTGTGAAATTCTAGAGTTTTTATTTTTATGAAGGTGGTTGTGAAATTCTAGAGTTTTTATTTTTACTTGGAGAAATAAGGGCCTATTTTTTAAGGAGAATTAAGGGTTTGAAGTTATTTATCAAAGTCCACAAATCTATTTTGAGTAATAAGGTAAAAATTGTTGAAGGCTTAATTTGATGAATGTTTAATAATATCTTGGAGATATAAAGGTATCATTGGTTCAAATTGACATTATCATCATGAATACACATATATCAAAGATCGCTTATGCTTTCAGGGCCATCTTTTCTATTCCTGATGAGACCTCCAAAGACTCGTCTTAGACATCAGGTGGTTAAAGTGTAAGAGAGTCATATTGGAGGTAGGCGGTATCGAAGGATGGAGGATTTTCCATCATCTCAAGTTAGCTTCTCGCTTTGAGATGATGCTTTGCATGAGAAGCATTTTTGGTTTTGGTTGTTTTGTTTGTTTTTCTTTGTTGATGCTAACGGAGCTGACAGATTTGAAGAATGTATGTTTTGTGAAGATTTTGTTTTGGAGACAGGTTTGGGATTTGGTGTTGAGCTCAATATGGATTGTTGTCCAGTGAGCTTCAAAGAGTATATGATCTTGAATTATACCCTTTCGCGGTCACTAGACAACATGGCAGAGATCTGTCATATCTCTTAGGGTCCATTGTCGAATAATTCAAGACTTTGTGATTTGAGAGCTTGGGACTAAAGAGCTCAAGAACACAGCTCGAAGCTACACCTTTCCAAGGGTAGACGAGACAGTATGATGGAGCCTTGCTTAGTTCAAGATTTGTTCTTTGGGAGAAGATCTTCTATAAAATATGTATTCATACTATGTAATCAACTTTGTTGATTATTTTAGCATTAAGGGGGAGGTCCCTTGGTACTATTGCAGGAATAATGCAATAAGGGGGGGAATGTTGGAATAATAGTCATATAGTATTACATTGTTAGTTAAATAAAGCAATAGTTAGATGTTAGTAATAAATTAGTTTTGGGAAGTTAGGAAGTTATTTCCCGTAAGAAGTTATATACGGGAATAATAAGGCTTTAAAAAGCTATTGAATTGTATTGCAACATCATTCGAACACATTAATATATTATTCTATAATTCTGATATTTCTGTGCAATGGTTTAATATATTTGTTTGCTCTTCAGTATGATGCACCTGTGTCAACATTTAATTCAGAAGATACTTATGATGTGAGGCTTCAAGAAGCTGAAAAGTATTGGGTCCATGGTGATGCTACCTCTGTATTCCATTTTGAGGAGGTTACAAATGACATTATACTAGATGAGTGTCTTTATTATTGCAATGAAGTTTCACACCTGGAGGAAGGCACAGAGATGCATGAGCAACATTTGGGGCATGATGAGGATTTGTTCTCACTTTTACAACAAGGCTACCAACTTCTGGAAGAGAAAGATCTTGCAATTGAGAAAGTACAAGGTTCATTTGTAAGGCTTGTAGCAGATCATAGAGAAAATGTTGAAACAGAGGAAGATTCAAGACCTGATTTATTTACTATTTTTGAAGATGATTATTGTCTTCTTCTTGATGAAGTTTCACCTCTACAAGATGATGAGATCCAAAGAGACATTTGCCATAGTGAAGAACCACATATGACATCACAAACAGAGTTAGATTCTACACATTTCTTCTTGCACGAAGGGATCCCAATCAGATTCAGGACTGTTCTGAGCAGTTCTGTCATTTGTCGGCTAGATCTTGATGCTATCATAGATCATCATTCAGATGAAGAGTCAAAAAAAGAGGTCACTGATGAGTTTCTAGCAGTAGAAGTTTTCAAATGCAAACAGAGGAAAAGTTTCAGTGTTTTATTTTCCCTTCCCACCCTCCTCTGAAGCTAGATTAGCATGATGATCAGCATGACTAGTGTTTTGAAGTACATAAAGAATCTCCTGAGTGTAGAGAAGTAAAAAGGTACAAAATATTGTTATATTTCTTCATACAGTTTGTTTGGTTCATTTTCAGCATAATGAGGACTCATTGGAGAAACATTATCAGATTTGGCAGTTATTTTGCCATTCCAGTGAATGGACATATTCCTATGCATCCCATATGTTAGTAGTTTGATGTCAGATGCTCAATAAGCTACAACAGTAGCAATAGTTTTTAATTTTAGTTGGTTTTCTTTCAATAAGTTGCAAATATAAGGAGGGAAGTCAGTTTTGTGTAAATTTCAGAAATTTGTTTCAGCTAATCTCAGTTGCAGAATATCAGTATAGCTAGTTGTCACCAATTTGTTTCAGTGGTCTATTAGTTGCAGAGTGTGTTTTCAGCTAGCAGTGCTTTAGTCTCAGCCTCAGTAATGTTTCTAGGAAGCTTGTATTGGCCTAGTGCCATATATGTTGGTTAGTTTTATGAATGTTTCAATTTCAACATGATAGACTCTATTGCAAAATGATTAAGGCACCGATATGCGAAACCAGAAATTTTGGGTTTTGAGTGAGCAGGCTCACTTTCCTAGCCAGTCACCAAAACTAGTAAGAATATCTTCACACCATAGTGAATTTTTTGTAATAAGGATTGGCCTTCACAGAGATAGGGCTTTCCAAATGAAATAAATGCTCAGTGGCCATCAGATCAAATGCAAATCTAATGGTGCAGATACAAAACAAGGAAAGTTGCAGAGAAAGCCACTTGTCGGCACCCAAGGCAAGGAAAGAAATAGTAAAATCAAGCAGAAGTTGCCACTTGGCAACACTACAGCAAAAGGAGAGAGAAGCTTATGCATCATGCAAAGAGTGATGCATGGGAGGTGCAGAGCTCAGGAAAACCCAATGTGTTATTTTCATTTTTTAATAAAATGTAGCAAAGGGTTATGGGAGTCTTAAGAAGTAGAGTCTTTTATTAATGAAGAATCTCATTTAAAATGTATGGTGGGCCCTCTTTTAATAAGTTGAAAACTTATTAAATATATGGCTCTCAATTTTATTCTTCCACGGGAAACAACAAAGGTGAAAACCCCAAAAATTATGTGCAGCCACTTTATTTCTTTTCATGAGAGAAACTTAAATTGATGTGGAGCAAGGCATGTAGAGACACGGGAGCAGCAATGAAAAGAGTTTCAAAAAGATGTGGAGTCCAACATGTGTCAAATGCGGAAGGAAAAGAGAGCAGCTTAAGATTGATGTGGAGAGCACCACGTGCAGGCTGCGGGAGAAACAAATTGCAACTCAAAATTGAGTGGAGGAAGCCACATGTTTAAGCCTAAGAAAAGGAGAATTAAATGTTTCATTTAATTGCATATGATTCACTGGAATGAAAAGCTAAGGTTTTAAAATTGTGTCTCTTATAATATTGTGGGCCCCTCCTCTAAAGTTAGATAATTATTAAATGTAAGAGTCACTTCTTAATTAAAGTTATGGGTGAGATAAATAAAGATTAAAATCTTTATTAAAATTGTGACACATAGTGGGTCCCAGTAGTATAAAGTAAATTTTATAAAAAGACACTTATGTGACTCTTTCTTCCACGGGAATAAAAGGTGAAACCCTAAAATATGAGTGGTAATGTTTCATTTTAATGACAAGCTATAGGAAATAAGTAGAAGAAGCAGGGGCAAGATTTTCACAGAGCCAAATGGAGAGTTTCAGTTGCCATTTAAGTTATAGCCACAGTTTCAGTTTCAAAGAAGTTGTATTTGCCAGATTTATGCTGGATTTTGTAGAGTTTCAGTTGCAAAGATTGTCGGAGGCCATTGAGATTTTGTTGAGTCTTTCAGGCTATAAATGGGCAGATTTGAGACACAGAGAGACCTACATACATTCAGAGTTCTACATTTTTTTACAGATCAGAGAGTTGGAGTAGTAGACAGATTTTCTTTTGCCTTTGCAATTCTTTCTTTATGAGAATGTAACAGTTATTTTGTGTAGCAACTTTTTCCTCTGTAACTTGTTGTTATTCAAATAATGAGATGTGTTTTGTGCATATTGGAGTTTGTCTCTATTTCTTGTTTCTAATATATCTGTTTCTTTGCCTCTATTAGGCATGTTTCTTAAACTGAGTCTTAATCATGCATTGATGCTCTTTAATTCTAGTTAAATTTTTTAAAGTTAACACTGTACAACTAATTATTTCAAATCTGGCAGATCGCCTTTGTATTAGGCATTTATTTTCTGCAATCTAGTTTTCTTTCTAACTTTTTCTCAAAACCCCACTGAAAGAATGGAAGAGCCAGCTTCCCTAAAATTTGGAGGTTGTTTCTGAGAAGCATTCCCACATCTCAGAAACTTCCCATGTTGCTGTTGGATTACACCCATAGATTTATTTGCAAGTTCTGTTCATGTGAATAAGGATGTCAGGTAGATATCAGAAAATAGCTCTAGAAGGCTTTGTAAGTCAGATATTTCTATTGTCAGACAACCCATATTTCTACAATAAGAGGTCATATGACCCTAGTGATTGTATTTCAGATTTGTAGCCTTTTATAGGCAAGTTTAATGAAGAAATTATGAAATAGTTTGCAGTTTGCTTAACTAATCCTTCATGATATTTTGTTCTTGTCTATTTGAAATCTATAACTTTCTATTGTATGTTTTTTTTGTGGAGTCCACTCTCATCATTATTTAATCATGCTTCCATCAAGTACGTGGTTTGGAGATTTTGTGTGGCCCTTTGGCTCTTATTTTGTCTTTTTGTGGTTCACAGGTGGTCTTAGAATGGAGCCCTTTATAAGAAAGCCCTTGTTAATACTGAAGTCAAAGTCTTGAGCAAGAATTTTGAGGAAATTTTCCATTCAGACAAATTGCTAGGACTACAATGCAAATTTTGGACTCCCTTGCAATATTTGAACACTGGAGTGAGACCGGGACTACAACACATTTTTTGGATAGAAATGTTTTGCACTAGTGTCCATCTTTGGTGCTAAAGTCCATTCCTAGCATTGTAGTCCACATGGGATGATGCGGTCCTTCTAATTATGTAGATGTCTATGAGCCTTCAAACAATGAGCACTTCTTGATTTTTCCTAGAGAATCTTTCTATATGGAAGCTATTTCTTTGTCTACCGAGTCTTTCCATGTCAACACTTTGTTGATAGGTGTCATGGTTGGGGAATTAATCCTTCTTTTGCATCAGAAAGTGTTCCATGCGTGAAGTTGGCTAGCAATCATCCATTTTTGTTGAGGTCGTGTACCTCCTAGCTAATCATCCTCTTGTGTAGGTTTTCCCATGTATTTGGCTATTTTTTATGTCATCATAGAATGGTCTTGATGTAGTTGTCACCCTCATCCTACTCCATGTGGTTGTGAGATAGTAAGGTTGTGGATTAGTATCTGATCTTTGTTGTGGAGAAGGCTCCATCCTCTTGTATGGTTATCATGGTGGCTTAATTGCATGATTAGTGAAGTCTTTGGCTTATGCTTTTCTTGTGGTGTGCATTGACCTTGTGTGTGTTATTTTCTTGGTGCTTACTTATCATGTCCTTGAGTGTCATTGTGTGGCACTATGATGGTTTTTGTGCTTGTGTGTGTAATTATGACACGCGAGTGTTACAATTGCATCACAAAAAATTATTTACTTATTTTTTATCCGTTAATTTCTTGAGCATAAGCTTTGGGTAGTACAACAAGAGTTTGGTTTAGGAACATGTTTTGTTGTATCAAATTATTATTTCCTCTCTTACTCTCACATATAAATTCACATCACAAACATACTTGAACACATCTATTCTTTTTATTATGACTAATTTTTATTTCACCTCTTTCTCTCACATGGTTTTCATATTTGAATCTAAATTGAGGTTGTGAATAACTATCTAAGACCTTTTGGATTGATTTTTCTTTCACATTGATGTTTGACTTCATGGTATGTGCTATTGTAATCAAAATTCCTTTGTGCTAGAACCACTATTAATTTCCCATCTCAAATTCACAACTATGAGAAAGATATCTTAAGACACAACTCTATTCATTTAGTGAGAAAAGATTAAATTTTCTTACAATTATTGTTAGTCCTAATATTTTGTTATTCGCATGGTAGGATGTAGCGTTAACTTAATTTGTGAATCATTTTTACTCAATATAAAACTTACTAAAGACATTAGTTTTTAAACTAAAATGAATTTCCTCGACTAATGCAACGTAACCTTCCTTCCATGCTTCCATCAATATGAATGAAGGGATTTGTCAAGAACTACAAAATTATGTACATGCATGTATGAAGTAGTAATAAGAAGGCTATTCTATCAACTTCCATGTATTTTGATATATTTATGTGAACTTTTAATTATCTTAATGTTAGGCTATAAGTCAACCAACTTTCATTATTTTAGATAAATTAATTGCTATGACTCTTTTGTATAAATATTTCATTTTTTTATTTATAGGGGATTATTGCAAGGGATTATTGCAAGGGATTATATAAAAATAAATAAGGGTTTGGAATCTATATTTATTTGAGTTTTTATTAATTTATTATGGAAATAATATGGCTCTTCACTCCTTGATTCCATGTTTGTTTATGGTTTTGGTGTGACTAAGGTGTGTAACTTTAATGTGAATGTCTATTGTTGAGAGTTAATGTAATGTAACCTTCACAATGAGAACTACAAAAATAATTATTATAGACTTGAGTTACATTAAACTAAGAACAATATTTTAATTCTTTTATACAATATAATTTGATATAGATGTTTCTTTTGTTATTTTTCATTAAAAAAGTATATCTTTGAATTCTTGAATGTTAGAAAAGTAAAATAGCTTGATAAAAAAAGCTTCAAATAGGTTATATCATACTAGTAATAATCACTAATTATAGTGCAAAAAAATTATTGATCATTATAATATCTTTCCAAGGTAAGGACTAATAACAATTACATATAGGTGTAGGGGAAAAATACTTTCTATAAGTAAATCTAGGCTTATTAAAAGAATGCACACAACTAAGCATATATTAGTTTATATTAATTAATATTTCATTGGAAATGGATAATTGAAATGATATTTCAAAATTAAATGTAAAAAGATGGTGTACTTATCTTTAAGAACTATGATGAAGAATAAAGTTGATGTTATGTAGAACTTGATCATCTTGGTACTGTAATATAGACATTTCTTATCTAAAAGTGCCTCTAGTTGAGAATATTCACCAAACTTCTTGTGAGTCAAACACACACTAAGTTGGATTTGATCATGCACTCTGCAGTATTGATGCAACATGTAGAATCATTATGTGATTTGTGAGATCAATCATTTTGACTGTAGACTACTAGAATCAATGTTGTCTAAAACTCTATTCTTTGTTAAAGTGTAAGGATTGGTGGTGATGAAAATACCTCAGGGAAATTAGTATATCAAAAGAATCACATTCTCCTAGGTTGACCCCCTTGATTAGATTAGCTTAATAATCATGCAAGAACCTTGAAGATAATAATCAAGCATGTAGCTGTCCTAGATGAATTTGATGCAAATTTATGTTCTTTTTGGTGCTTCAAAACTAAATGTTCCTAGAATGATTTGTCCTTGATAGTTCATTATGAAATAATATACATTAAATACTTTTAAGTACCAAGACATAGAAATTAATTATTCAAACATGTGCCAAGTTAGTTCATAAAGGCTATTGAAACATGTGAGAATCAGCAAAAAATTAAATTTGAAAATTTGAATTCTAGGGTCAATTCTACATGGTGCATAAGTGAACCCACATGCTCCAAGGTTTACTCAAGAAAAAGAAACACAAATATCAAGGTGGGGATTAAATGTGTAGAAGCATGTGTTGGGATATGTGTAATAAAGGGGTCATAGATGACAAATGTATATGAATAGACACAAATAGAGTTAGGATAGAGTGGAATGTATAAAAAAATGTTTAAAAAATAATTAATAACATATTGACGAATAAATCCAAGATAGGTGGGTGGGGGTGGGTTAATTAGGAACAATAAAGGTCAATTGATTGGGGCCTTTATAGAAAATCTAGGAATCCAAACCAATAACTTTGTTGATGCATTGACGACTCTCTAAGGAACCATTCTTGGGAGAGACAAAGGTATAACCAAGATTATAATAGAAGGAGATTCTAAGAATACTATAGAGATGCCTAATTTTAGGGCAGTCCCCCATTGGTCTTACAAGACAATCATAGAGGAGACAAAAGATATTATAAAGAACTTTGAAAGTGTTAAAAATAATCACATATTTAGGGAGGGGAATTATTTAGATGACCTCCTAGCTAATTTAGGAGGTAACATTATAGGTTTGAAAATTTGGTATGATGAACAAACCCTCCCTCAAAACAGTAGAATCAAAATTCATGAAGAAACTAAGAAATAATTATCTAGTCCAACTGCCACCTAATGTGGGTTCTAAAGATGACACAAAAAAGAATGATGACCTAAGAATGAGTGTAATTATGTGGAGGCACCTCATTTGAAAGATTTTCTAAAGTTCAGTCATTTCATGACAGAACTCACTAGAAGAAGGAAAGAGTAGTGAGAAACAATTTCTAAGGATTGAACCATTGGAAAAAGCTTTGAGATCAAAGCCACCATGGGAGGAGAGCTTATCAAAGTTGAGCCCTCAAGCTGTGATAATATTTACAGAAATGGGGAAGTATGGAATATTCTACATAGGGGTAACCTAACTTCTTACCTTGAAGCCATTAACAACTATGATCATGTTTTCTTTAGATAGTTTGCATTATCATGGAAGAGTGGCATTGTTTATATCAAGAGAATTTCATTCAAAGTAATAACCTTGGCCACTAGGCTCAGGATGGAAGGGGAAGGACTACAAAAGAAGATTGAAAATCACAACCATTACATTATGGATACCTTTCTCAGGTGCAGCAAAAAGGTGGACATATATCAAAATGGATTCAAAAGAGATGACCTTCGCCAGGATATTGGAAGATAATAGCTAAAGTTCTCATGTTCAATACATTACATTGGAAGGTAGGTACAAATGCTTATATTCCTATTTGTTCCTAATGTTTTAAACCACTTAAGTCACATAATAAAAATGAATTTTGTATTTTAGATATTTAGTTTTTTGGAGGATTAAGTGCTTCAAGTTCTATTAGCAGTAAAAGAACTACCCCTCCACTAGGGGTTGATATACTACTTGTAAAGATTTCAATTGGCCAAAACCCTTTCCCTCCCTCTCCTCACTAGAATTTAAAATCCTTCCATTGTGCCCCCACATTTGGTTTCCCTGAGCATATCAAAGAAGAAACCTAAGGCTATTGTTAATGAAAGATAGGCCACCACCTCAATGGTGATTATCATTGTGCCCCCTACACAAAAGATAATCACCCCTTTAGCTAGTTCCCCATCTTAGCCTCCCAATGTCCTAGAAAAGGGTAAAGGTTCTATGGATGTTGGACCATTAGGCATTGTCCCTTCTCCGTACCCTTTAGGTCCTTCAAAACCTGCCCAATCCATTCAACTTAACTATAGGCCAAGGAAGGAATGAAACTATTCTAGTCCCAACTCCTAATAGAGCAAAATATAGACTGCAACCCAGCAGTTGACACTAGGCTTCTTGTCGAACCTAAACCCACTCCCATCATAGATACTATTTCCCCTAGCCATAGGGATGACCCCCTAAAAGGAAAGTGCAAGAATTGCATATCTTTGGAGGAAAAGATGAGTAAGCTCTAGGATAGTTTGCTCTTGTATAATAATGTAATGAAGTGACTGTTATCCCAACAACGCACCACCAGAAAGAAAATTTAGGAGTTGAAAAGGTTCAAAACCTTTAAACAAAAAAAATAGTGGGAATGTGAGAATGTGGATGAGGAAATTTGGGAAAATGTTTTCTAATACTTCCGACAAATGGGAAGAATTAGATCAAAGCATCTCCAAAATAAGGAAAAATCAAGCTAAGATCAGTAAAACCCAGCAGACATTATTTCCTTTAGTAGGGAGACCATAAAAATTTTTGCTACTAGCTTATGTATCTTGTAAACTGAGCTTAAGAAAAGAAAGGGGGAGTAGAAGGAAGTCCTAGCTAAGAGACAAGGTGAGAAACTAGAAGATCTAACTAAGAGGACTAGAGCTAGAGTCACAGAGGAGAAGGGAAAAGCCAAGGCTGGGGTGAAGGGCTCTGAAGAAGTTACTTTCATTAACAAACTGAAGTTTATGAATAGAGAATGGAAAGCAAGTAGTGGTCTGTAAAAACTTGCAGACTAGTAGCCTATTTGTGTTTCCTATTTCCATGTCTATTTCTTAGTTGTCTTTGTGTTGGTGCTATTACTTTTTGTTGGTTCCACTGGTAGTTCTACATAATGGATTTTAGTCTCACCTCTTGTTAGACTCTTTTCATCTACCTTCTGCATTGTCTTTTGTAAAGGGTCTAGGCCCTCTAACCCCATTTTTACTAATATAAAAAATATATTTAAGAATAAACTCAACTTTACATAAAAATGTACCATTTACAAATATGTAATTAAATTAAAATATTCTATCAAAATAAACCCAAAACTAAATTAAAATTAACATAAAATTATAAATTTTACCATTCCAAATATATTTAAGCTTCAATGTGAAGCCTAACCCAAAACTAATTTAATCAAATTTGAACTAACATAAGTAAACCATCAAAACCAAACTTGTTCAAACAACAACAGCAGCAACAACAACAATAAGAAAAAAACCATTTTCAGGTGTATCTTTCCCCAGCCTAAAAGAATTAGGTTGATAGGCAAGGAGATAATTACTTACCATGGATTGTTTGAGCCAACTATTTTTTCTCGTGTTAGTGTGGGCAATAAAATTGTCGCCAAGTTGCTCTTCTTTGTTAAAATTGACTGAAATATCCCCATGCTATGTGATTAAAAATTTGAAAAAGACAAGATATTACATTGGAACCATAACAGTGTATTTTTTATTGTGACTGGAAGTCTATACAAGGATCTCTCCCTATGAAATTGTCTCCATAGCACAGACTTGCAGTAAACAAATAGAGCATAAAGTAACTAGCCCATCTATTTTCAGTTGGAGATAATGGAATTGGAGAATGATGAAAGAATCAGGAGACAAAATTATGTAAAATTTGTGAATCAGTTGAACTGCAAATTACACTTGCACAAATTAGAATGAAGAATAAACTATGAACAATTTTATTGATTGCATTGATTACATTGATAAATAGCTTAGGAATTAGTACAATATATGTAGTAGAAGATAAGCCATCTACAAAAGCAACTACCAACTAAAAAAAAGGAATGCAACTCCATGCAAGATTGCACAACTAAGCAACATATTTATGCAAGAGTGCACAACTAAGCAATCATAATCTAACCTAATAGCTAGTAAACTTATCTAGAGGAATATCCTAGAATACAAAATTCTACACTAACACCCCCTGTAAGTGTAGCTAGGTGAAAAGAGAGATATGGGTCCCGACAACTAAGCCTAATCAGGTATCCAATTACAAGGAGGAAAGGAGAAAAGCCAGGTGGAAAAACTCCTAACAATTTATTTAAACCTAGAAAGAAGAAAGTTGCAACTACAAATGAAGAACTGTACACAAATCTAGTGACAAGATATAGATCAAAGTCATAGAAACCACTGCACGAGTACCTCCACGATACTCTCGAATGCTCAAAATTGCAGTTTGGTATTTAGTCCACACTTTTAACTGGATGGGGTTGAAAAGACAGACACCCAGTCTCTGAATATAGAAGCTAATCACTGGAAGATTTTTTGTTTGCAAAGATGTACTCCAAATCGTACAAAGGTCCAACGATTAATTAGCAAATTTTATCCTTTGTTTATTTAGAAGCATAATCAAAGAAACCTATACTAGATACCTTAAGTAGAAACCCCCATATGGAACTTTATATAAGTTTGATTTTTACAAAGCCCCAAATTTTCCCAAATCTTTACCATGTGGTGCTCGCAAAGCATGTAAAATTTTAAAGAGTCAACATAGGAAGAAAGCAAGGAGCATGCAAAAAAAATAGGGGAAGTAACATGCATGCATCTAGAAACAAAGGTTTTTACAAAGCCCCAAATTTTCCCAGATCTTTATCATGTGGTGCTTGCAAAGCACATACAATTTTAAAGAATCAAACTAGGAAAAAAGCAAGGAGCATGCAAAAAAAAGGGGAAGTAACATGCATGCATCTAGAAACAAAGATTTACATCTGACTCCATGGTAATAAATTTGCACAATATAAAATGAATTTGCACTCAAACTAATCTAGCTCTAATACCATGTCAAATTTGTGAATCAGTTGAACTGCAAATTACATTTGCACAAATTAGAATGAAGAATAAACTGTGAACAATTGTATTGATTGCATTGATTTCATTGATAAATAGTTTAGGAATTAGTACAATATATAGCAAAAGGTGAGCCATCTAGAAAAGCAACTGCCAACTAAAAAAAGGCATGCAACTCTATGCAAGATTGCACAACTAAGCAACATCTTTATGCAAGATTGCACAACTAAGCAATCATTATCCTCACAACCCAATAACTAACAAACTTATCTAGAGGAATATCCTAGAATAGAAATTCTACACTAACAAATTATAGATGTGTCACCACTTTCTAAGCCTCAAAATTCTAGCATTGCAATTGTTATTCTGCCTTCTCCAAAATCAAAGCCTCAAAATTCAAGAGTTTATGTCAAAATCTGATGGAAAGAAAAATATAATTTTTTTGCAAAGACGGTAGTGGCTTCGGGTAGTTGTACTGGGAGTGAATGAAGGAGTGGTGACAATAGTATGACTAGAAGGTCAACTCAAAAGAGACTCCAATGATCTTGCTACCATTACATTCCATTGCATCAATGCTCCCTCAAAATGCATAGAGATAAAACTATAAGCCTGGTTAGAATGTTACTTAATTTTATGTCAATTTAGAGTTGTTGATGATGAAGATTTTATTGTGTAGCCTATTTGATCATTGGATTCAAAATTCTAGAATTCTATCTACAGCTAATAAGTTTTGTGAGTCTAGACTTGCTCAAGGCTAGGCCGTCCTTACAGTTTAGTCTCTGCACTTTGTTTGTAAATGATTTCATCCTCTATTGAAATGTTCTCCATTCTTTTTGACCGTTCCTTATACCTATATCTAGGATAAATAGAGTCTTAAAAAGAACCTTTAGAATTTGTTGTGTAGAGAGGAATGTGTGAAAATTCTTTGATAGTGAGTCAACCCACTTTATCAATATTTGTGAATGATTAAGATAAACAAGACAAAAGGTGCAAATTTATAGTGTAGTATTTATTAATGTTGATGTTGAAATGTAGATAATTCTTTTTAATGTTACTTTCTAGTGTTCTCTAAATTGATCTCTCTTGATCCTTAGATGACACCTCTTAATTATGACTGATGTCCCGAGGCATCTCCTTAAATACAACATCATAGGTGCTCAATTAAAAATATTTGGCATGTAAGACAATGATAAGGCATGAAAAGGTTTTTAAATTTGGGAGGACAAGGTTGTGGGCATAGTTTCATCCATAGAATAGATTCACACCCATGATAAATTCCAAGAAGCATGAATTGTTGTAGTGAGCATTGGTCCAAACAATTAGGGACTAAAACTAAGATGATGGATGATGTCATGTAGGGTTTGTGTTAGCTTATGATCAAAGTAGATCAAATTGAGTGTGAGGGTAATTAATGACAAAGCCAAAGTGAGTGTATAGAATGGCGGTAAAAGGATATATGGTTGAATCATACTTCATACTTTCCTTGGGCTTTTGTTGGAGCATCATTGACATAGAGCCACAACTAGAAACGTAAACAATTGGTGGATCTTTATGTTTCCTTATACCATCACCAAGACTTAGCACATGTCACACCGATAGATCTTATCAGCCAGAGAATAACTATCAGCACCCAAGGAAATTGTCATGCCGAAATTCCCCTCACGTCGATGGGTGTTTCATTTTTGTGCCTATTGGCAAGGCTTCGCCTATTGGTATAGCCTAAACCTCTCCACCTGATGGTATCTCTCCTACTGATGAAACTTGGACTTCTTTAGACCATGGTTGCCTATCGGCAACATATGAACCATCGGCCTAGCTTTCCACATGTTCACCGATGTCGGTTGTCATGCCGAAGCCTTAGCGCCAGCTTCACCGTCGGCCAAACATATGCTATCGGCTTGACTCCTTAGCTGCTCCCCAATATTGAGTGTCACACCAAAGCATTCAACCCTAATTCTAGCATCAGCCAGACATCCACTATTGGCCTAACTTTAAATTCCTTCGCCGACAGCCTACCTTACACCGATAACCCTTCTCTGCACACACATTACTTAATCATTGGTGGGACTAACCAATTGTTACCTTGATACAATATGATCGGTGGAATCTCCATTGATGGCTACTCGCAACATCAACCACCCGATAGCTCTTATCACTCCGATACCATCGACATACATTACTTCAACTTTCTACAGCCGGTCTCACATACAAATGCAGGATATACATAAAATATCTTAACATAAACCTTGTACTGGCAATCTCTTTTGCACTACACAAAAATCACAAACCCTACTGAACAGAAAGAAATTTAACAACACGAAGGTCATTCCACTGGTTTCAAAGAAACCCACTAGTGGAATGACCCTGAACGATATCCACTGCAGTTGTACCAGAACACAAATAGTTTTTATTCCTTCATAGAATGGAATTACAATCTTTCTAGTCTAACTATCTCATCTATGCTTGCATGCTCGAATCAATCTAAGCTGCTCTATTTAACTACACAATAGCGGTAGTACAGATTTGTCTCCCAGCAGCTGGGAGATGTAACCGCCTAACCAACTCAACAGCTGTCTCAACAAACTAACTAACTCTCTAAAAAACTCTAACCAACTATCTAAAAATAACATGTCTCGGTCAATACAGACCTTATTACATTGAATGGCCATTTAGGACTACATTGAAAACATAAAAATAACTCTAAGATAGCTAATGCCTCATGGAGGCTCCTATAGATTGGGTGCTCTTGCACCATATTCCTTAAGTTGAAAAAACTCTTGTCCCAAGAGTTAAGTTGTCTGCTGCAAACAACTTCATAATGTCTTCAACCCTGACTTGATGACTTCACTGGTTCCTCAACTGTGACCCCTATCAATGGAGTTTGACTGGCTACCTCTAAGGTGCATCTCTATCATCAGAAGTCCATTCCTCCCTGCTACAACAACACTCTTGTCCCTCACTTGGGAGTCCTCTCTTGCCTCTCTCCCCAAGAATTTTGGTGACAACCAATGTACCATCTCCTTTGGCCCTCTTGACAGACCTTCCTATCCATCTATTGTAGCGAGTGAACTTGTAACTGCTCATCCCAAAAATCCTGGTGTAGATTGCCTCCTTCGGTGCTCTATCTACATGCTCAGAATCTTCTGAGCTCTGATACCACTATGATGCAGAGCCATAACCAGAAACGTAAACAATTGGTGGATCTTTATGTTTCCTTATACCATTGTCAAGACTCAGCACATGTCACACCGATAGATCTTATCGGCCAAAGAATAACTATCGGCACCCAAGGAAATTATCATGCCAAAATTCCCCTCACGCTGATGGGTGTTTCATTTTTGTGCCTATCAGCAAGGCTTCGCCTATCGGTATAGCCTAAACCTCTCCACCCGATGGTATCTCTCCTACCGATGAAACTTGGACTTCTTTAGACTATGGTTGCCTATCAGCAACATATGAACCATCGGCCTAGCTTTCCACCCGTTCACCGATGTCGGTTGTCACGCCGAAGCCTTAGCGCCAACTTCACCATCGGCCAAACATATGCTATCGGCTTGACTCCTTACTCGCTCCCTGATATTGAGTGTCACACTGAAGCATTCAAACCTAATTCTAGCATCGGCCAAACATCCACTATCAGCCTAACTTTAAATTCCTTCGCCAACAACCTACCTTACACCGATAACCCTTCTCCACACACACATTGCTTAATCATCGGTGGGACTAACCAATTGTTACCCTGATACAATATGATCGGTGGAATCTCCATTGACGGCTACTCGCAACATCAACCCCCCGATAGCTCTTATCACTCCGATACCATTGACATACATTATTTCAACTTTCTATAGCTGGTCTCACATACAAATGCAAGATATACATAAAATATCTTAACATAAACCTTGTACCGATAATCTCTTTTGCACTACACAAAAATCACAAACCCTACTAAACAAAAAGAAATCTAACAACACGGAGGTCATTCCACTGGTTTCAAAGAAACCCACCAGTGGAATGACCCCGAACGATATCCACTGTGGTTATACTAGAACACAAACAGTTTTTATTCCTTCACAGAATGGAATTACAATCTTTCTGGTCTAACTATCTCATCTATGCCTGCATGCTCGAATCAATCTGAGCTACTCTATTTAACTACACAACAGTGGTAGTATAGATTTGTCTCCCAACATCTGGGAGATGTAACCGCCTAACCAACTCAACAGTTGTCTCAACAAACTAACCGACTCTCTAAAAAACTCTAACCAACTATCTAAAAATAGCATGTCTCGGTCAATACAGACCTTATTACATTGAATGTCCATTTAGGAGTACATTGAAAACATAAAAACAACTCTAAGACAGCTAATGCCTCATGGAGGCTCCTGTAGATTGGGTGCTCCTGCACCAATCATCTCCCAATGTTCAGACATATATCAAATTAGTAGCATCTACATCAAAGTATAAAATCATAATTATCAATATTTTCTATTTTTGTAAGTGTAACTTCTATCAAGTGCAAAAAAGATGAAGAAAGTGAAAAGTGAGTTTGGAAGAATGAATCATGGGGTTGTGATAGAGTTTGCCTCCATGAAACCATCTAAAAGGATAATAAAATATAAAACATCATGATATAGGGGGTTGTCAAAGAGTTGGAACTGGTGTGCCCCCCTCAATCTATAAAAACATGAGAAATAAAAGATGAATGATGTATAGGATTGTTAAGGATTGGGAATTAATGTGCCCCACTCAATCTACACAAACATGAGATTAAAATGAAATGATGTGTCAGACTATCAAGGAGTTGGAACTAGTGTGACCCCCTCAATCTACACAAACATGAAGTAATGTAAAGGATGGAAATGAGAAAATGATGGATAAGGTTGTCAAAGAGAAATTGAAATAGTCTATGGCCTAATTCTAAGCATGCATGAATACATGTCAAAGTTGTAATAGAATAAATGAAATAATATCACCCCTTTTGAAACTAAGTGCATCAATTATGAGAAATTAGATTTGAGGAGAGGAAAGAGTGTGTTGGCCACATATGAATATGTGTTGGCCCTAGTTTGTGAAAAAAATAGCATCATCATAAAAATTCATGTGAATGGGGGACAAAGCTTTGGCTCCAATTTTACCCAAAGTGAGAAGACATGTTAGTAAGAGATACGTAAAATGGCCATATTCCCAATGTGATCATGTAAATACAACAACCATGCAAAAATAGGCATGTAGGATGACATAAGGATGGTAGTGTAAGAAAATAGTGTATAAGCTTACTATGAGAGAGATTCCATGAAAAGCCACGTCAATGTGTGATAGAAAAGTCAATTATATCATGTAGGATGTAAGTGTGTAAAAATATGGTATGCTCATAAGACTAGGATGTAAGCATGTAAAAATATGATATGTTCATAAGATTGTGTTTTCTAAAGAGAGAGTAAGAATTACTTGGCTTGAAATATAATGTCCATAGATGCCAACAAGTAGGGAAGGCAACGAATGTGGTGTGTGTTTATCAAAAGTGTCATGAGTGTATAAGTGGAATATGAGAAGCACAACATATAAGACATTGTAAAAAATGCCAACGTAAATTATTTATAAAGATAAAAGGTTGAAGATAAGGAGATGCACAACAATCGTGGCTCAACAAAAACCTCAAGGCAAGAATCATAAGTAAAAGAAGCTATGTTTTTCATCAAGATTAATGGAAATGTATTGAGAACACATCATTTCATTGTGTCACCTAATTCCATAAGAAAAGAACAAAAGTAAAATAGAAAACAAAGAGAAAGAGGTCATGGAACAAGAGGAATCTTCATGATCATTTGTGTCAACATGAACCCTTAAAGATGGCTTTGGATCTTCAATATATTGACTATGAACATGTGGAAGGAAAAATGGTGATGTGAAATGTATCATAATGTAAGTAGATATGATAATAGAAAACAAAGAAAAAGAGGTCATGGAACAAGAAGAATCTTCATGACCATTTGTGTCAACATGAACCCTTAAAGATGGCTTTGCATCTTCAATATATTTACTTTGAACATGTGGAAGGAAAAATGATGATGTGAAATGTATCATAATGTAAGTAGAGAGGATATGATCAACAAATATATTACATGTACCCATAATTATCTAATAGGGCATCATCCTCCCACTCATCAATCAAAAAAATCTTTGGTAGCCACTTGAGATTTCTCTTACAACTGTGATTGACTCTCATCATCATGTAAGGTAGGGCCCTTAACAAATATTTGTACTAGTGGAATAATTTATATTTTGGTTTTGGCACCTATATTTATTTTTGTTTTCTTTTGTGCCACTTGTTTTCTATTTAAGGAGCTCTACCTGTGAAATTGTCTCCACACCACAGACTTGCAGTAAACAAATGGAGCATAGAGTAACTAGCCCGTCTATTTTTCAGTTGGAGACAATGGAATTGAAGAGAATGTAAAAGAATGGGGAGACAGAATTATAGAGGCATCATCACTTTCAAAGCCTCAAAGGATGTAAAAGAATCAGGAGACAAAATTATAGAGGCATCACCACTTTTAAAGCCTCAAAATTCCAACGTTGCAATTGCCATGTCGCCAAATCAAAGCCTCCAAATTCCATTGTTTCCATTGTCATGCCTTCTACTCCAAGATCTGATAGAAAGAAAAAATATTTCTGCAAAGAGGGTAGTGACTTCGGGCAGCTGTGCTGGGAGTGAATGAGGGAGTGGTGACCACAGTGGCTGATGATCGGTATCGGGACAAAGGTCAATTTTAGCTAATAAAAATAAGTCAAATATTTATATTTTTTTTTTAATTGTGAATGAGATGTGATAATTTAAAAATGGATGATATTTAAGTGAAGAGTGGACATACAACATGGCCATTGGCCAATTCATTTCTGTGAAAACACATGACGACGTGGAACTGGCAAACTTCAAGAGATAGGACAAGTCCCTAAATGGGTTAGAACAAACGACATTCATGATTAGCCTTCCAGACCCTATCGAGGCAGCCTGCACATCGGCCCTTGCTTTTTCTGTGGGAGCGCTTCTCATTTTAATCTCTGCGGTTTTAGGCACTCACTACATAGCTCAGGACGACCTGCTGGCCAGGGTTTCCAGCTTGGTTTTCATCTCGATTGGCGCCATTGGAGTCTATTTTGCTTGCTCTTCTATCGTGAAAGGAAGTTTAAGAGTGCTTCTGGGAGGATGGATTGCCTACGTAATAAGCCTCGGCTTGCGCAGGCTCTTTATCACCACTGGAACAACAGTATGACTAGAAGGTCAACCCAAACGAAACTCCAACGATCTTGCTATCGTTATATTCCATTGTATTAATGCTCCCTCAATATACACACATACATACATACATATGTATCTTCCATTGTCCAAAGAGGGTGAACAGCTGACCTCTCACTGGCAAGCTGCATTCAGTATAAGCCAGTCCATCTACTAGCTGTTTTCAGTGATGTAATATGCTATGTTGTATTAAGCTTCGTGTCAATGTGTAATCTTGTGGATGTGCGGACTGTTTAAGATGTCTTCAATCATGGCTTTACAATGGTGGTGCAACCACAGCATGAAGGTAATCATAATCTTTCGTCGTTTTTTTCTCTTAATCACGAAATAGCTAACCCTAGCGACCTGATCGAGGGAAAAATCAGGAATTCAATTATTGTTCTCTTAAAGAATGGAAATTTACTTCACTTGTAGTTTTCTTTCTTGTCTATTGTTGTGATCCTTCTCTTATGTTGTCCGGGCCACGGGCCATACTATCTTGTTTATGCTCTAGTGTTGCCTTTTCAGAAGTGCGTGAAATGCCCGCCTGGTCAACTTTTTGTGATGTTGGCTTCTTGTGCGGTTGTTCAAGTATGAATTTACAAGGACTAAACTTAAATTGTATTTTAGTAATTATCATATATTGGGGAAATAAATATCTTTTCTTAAACCACATTCAGTTTAATGGTTATAGATAAATTTTGGCCAATAGAAGTAGGACAACTAATTACCACTTTTTGGTAGGGATGACCTGTAAAATTGCTATTGACTGATTGATTGTTGAAGAGTGATATTTAAGTAGAGTGGTAATGAAATGAAAATCCATTGATTAATAATTAGGTAGAGATAAAACTATAAAAGAGGGTTAAAATGTTAATTAATTTTATGTCAATTTGAGGTTTTTGATTATGGGAATTTTGTCCACACTAAATAAATCCTTATGAATAGGAATGAAGATATCTATAAACAAGGACAAATTGTTGATTCAATTTATTACACACATTCCTCCTCACCATCCTTGTGGGAGGATTTTTTCATTTATTGCAAAACCATACTTTTCACCACTACTCACATTAGTAACTAATGCTTTGTATATATCCTGCTATCTAATAAGTCTATTACTCCTTGAAGATAATTCATCATAATATGACGCTATTGTCTACACTAAAATCACATAAATCAATCCTTTGATGTTTGGATCTAATTTTTCTTAATGGATGAAGGAATTTTGCTTATTTTGGTAGAACTTTTAGTCATCCTTACTAATAAATAAAGATGATTCTTCCTTATAAACTAGAGGGTTAATTTGTTCAATTCGAAAACACTAAATTAACATATCTAAAAAAACATATTATTTAACACTTCAACTTTAGAATCACCGTTATCTACCTTGGGATTTATCTTAGCGCCTGTTAATTATCACTTGATGCTTGTGATGCAAATAATATATTGAGATCATTTGAAACTTGCTTGAAAGTATAGGAGAGATCGATGTGATGCAAGCATGCCTCCAAAATCCCAAGACCAATTATTGCTATCGACCAATTATTGCTATCAATTTTTTTTCTTTAATAAAGTTTAAATTCACTACTTCACCAAGATTTTGTGGCTTTTATGTGTTCATGAATTCCCGTATAACCTATGCAATCAAAGTAATTTGTAGATTGACATGCTATGTATGAAATCTCTCCCTTCAAAATTCTTAATGAAAAATTCAATCTTCATAAAATTCAATCTTCATGGGAGTGGGATTCCTCTCTTCAATCACAAAGAGTGTTACGTACCATCAATATTACAATTTAAAAAAAAAACGATTCTTTCTTACAAACTATGAGAGTTAGAGTAAAACTATTCTAGGAGACAAGTTTTACAAAGATATTAAGCTAAGATGGAAAATTTTCACTAAATTCTTTTCATAAATTCATTAAATACACAATTAAATTTATTCCTCCACACATGCTAAGAAACATTTGAACAATTTATAAAGTCTAAACTTTATATGTTCAATTATGAAGAACCTTTTTCAATGATTTACAAATCTAAACCCTAAATTTTAATAAAATAAAAATAATAATATAATTTTTTTATGTAGCTTTATTGATAAGCTTTACAAAGGTATTGTGCTTCACCTCAAAATCTAAACTATTTAATTATTGTCTCTCCCAAATAAATTGATATTACTAGAGTCTTGGTGGATGTGATATTCCCATTCCACTCTCCTTGAAATAGCTATCTCATGGCCTACTCTTCTTCATGCCTTAGATTTACAACATGGTTTGCAACAATACATTCATGCATGCCTAATTTATGTCTAATTTTGGACCACTTTCACTTATCCAAATCCCATACTATTATAAATTATTTTGATGATCTCATATTTCCAAAAAAATATTTTTTACTCAAAATATGTATAAAAAATAACAATAGATATCCAATGGAGTTTTAATGAATAGAATTGAATATTGTAGAAAATAACATTTGGTGAATGAGGCTACAAAATTTGAACCAAATATTAAAAACACAAACAAATCATACATACCCAAGTTCACTCTCTTTTCATCTTATTCGACAAAAGATTCTCTAGCTTACATAGTCAACTATTCTAAATAGTCTATATAGATTATTAAAGCATTTTTCATAGGTTCTCATGAACCCTTGATTGCTTTGGTAGCATTCTTATTTTTAGTGAAACAATAAGCATTAACTGCATATTATTATTATTGAACATATTGAACATAAATGTATATTTATGTAAGTATAATTATGCCTATTTTCTTGGAAACAAATTTACTATTTTCTCATCTAATTCTATTCTATGTGGGTGTTGTTACAACCATTCAACACCCCAAAATAATAAGTAATATGTAATAAACTATATATTAATGCAACATTTATTTAACTATTAATATTCAATTCTTTTATTGTATATTTCAAAACCATACATTGTTGTGTATCATGACTATTAACTCGTGATGATAATCACAAAATGCATTAGAATCAAAACCTTTAGGCATAATTTGAAGTACCTAATGGTTAAATTGGTGGTAGGCAATCATATTTTTCCCTACAATATATTGCAATATAATATTAGAGGGATCATGAAACTTTGAATACTTGTATTATATTTGTGGTTTTATACTAATAATTTTAAATATTCTTGCTCATGACTAAGAAGATTTGCATTTGGCCTAGTTTCTTTTTTATGGTTTGAATTATTACTACCCTTTTTTATATTATTTTCAATTGATACTTAGAAGGGTCAAATGAGGAAGACGAATGAAGGAGTAATAGATGAGTCATTATTTAAAATATTAGGCTCTAACAATTTTATCTCATAACATCTAATGCTTTCACATAAATAATCAAATGTGGCATAATAATTGAAAATGAACTTAACTTTAAAAACATGGAGCAAATTTGTTGATGGTCAATTTGACACAATCAAATTAGGATCAATGAACTCACTTGAAATTTACTCTACCTCTCCTAGAAAGAGACTTGATAATGGTAAATCTTGATAAAAGTCCTCCATGAGCTTTCTAACTAAGGCTTGGTTCACAAAAATCAACTCAAAGGTCTATGTATTTGTTCCAATATTAAGGTATTTGTCGAATGGATTCTTAGATTAAGTTCTTAAATAGTCCCTCAATGAAATTTCTTATCATACAACAAATTAAACTCCTTTTAAACCTTTTTTTCAATATCCAACTACAAGATTAACTAAACTTAGAAAATTGACATACCTTTTCTAAATCAAACAAACTTGATAGTCAAATGAGACAATTAACTAAGATTATTTCTATCTTAAACTATTCTACTTAACTAGTTGCAAAATAAATATCAAAAGAGAAGTAAGGGTTCAAGAAATAGAGCATGAGTTTTCCTAAGTAGAAATTCGAGATTCATAAGAAAGATTGATTAACATTATAACCATAACCTACCGTGCTTATCATCATGTAACAACAAGTATCCTTGTGTGCAATCTTCAAAGGAAATGGGAGAAATTGTATTCACATGCACATGCGACCACCATCATGTGCAAGTCCTAACAATTGAATTCACATTTAACACACATGCCTCAGCTAGTCTATCTAATGTCTATAATTTAATTGCAAGAAGTTTGATATTGAGTCTTCATAATAAAACACAACAGATAAAATTGACAAACTAATTAGTTCTATTGAACTCCAATCTAAAAATCTATAGATAACTAGATTTCCTATTTTCTAACTTAGTTTAACCATGTATTAGTTCAGCTTATAAAAGCAAAGTCCAAAAAAATAGATAAGCATGGATGATTAAAACCCATAAAGTTTTTGAAATAGAAAATATTAATTGTATAAAAATAGAAAAAAATAATAATGGCACTATAGCAAGGGCTCTAAGCACATGTCTTCCTAATTCATCTCTGGACATCCTAGGAATATAGTAGCTTAAGTGATCAACTTGTAACACTTGGTAGTCTATAGATATATTGTCTTCATTAATCACTCTCAGATACATGATACATGTTTTTGTTGACCTCAATTATTTGTCACAAGCATTTTGTGATTCTTAGGATGAACGACTTTAAAATACTTTTGGATTTAAAAATTGTGGCAAGAATTTTATGATTCTTAAGATGGACCACTTTTCATATACAATGACATAATATTTATGTCACAAGCATTTTGTGACTCTTAGGATGAAAAACTTTAAAATACTTTTGGACTTAAAAACTGTGGCAAGAATTTTATGATTCTTAAGATGGACCACTTTTCATATACAATGATATAATATTTATGTCACGAGCATTTTGTGATTCTTAAGATGAACAACTTCAAAATACTTTTAGATTTAAAAATTGTGACAAGAATTTTATGATTCTTAAGATGAATTACTTTACCTATACAATGACATAATATTTCTACTTATAAATTATTTTATTAAATTTACTCTCTAATAAAAATACATAGAAGGTTCATAACTATTTTTTCTTAATACAAACTATTAACAACATTGTACATATATAATTATTTATAACTGTATCTGCCTGACACTACACATGATAAAGCTATAAATATTGTTTAAGATAAAATTTAATCATCCAGAAAAGTAGAACGAAAACAAGCCTCGAATTTATGAAAATGCGTATGACTAACTAGACCAAAAATTTTACCATTGGCACAAATAAATAATTATTAATTGTTTTTTTTAAATCTCAGTTTCAATCACAAGGAACTCCAGAAATTGAAAGTAAAAACGTATTAGAAAACGAAAAGTGGAGGGCAAAAACTACATTAAAACATTGCGTTTTACATAATGTTTGCAACAGTAATACTGAAAATATAGAGCCACTTAGGCTGTTTGGCAATCCTATCATCTATCTTAGACGATTGGAAGATTGAATCTTCCTCCATAAGAAAGTTGAAGCTAAGACGCGCAGATCTGGTTACAGAAGTTTATTGAAGCGTTCCCTTATCACAAAACTATGTATATATTGTCTACTGTAATTATCTACCCAAACTACTGCACAGAAAGCTTATTAGACCTCTTAAATCTACAGCTCAATTATACTCCAGCAGTAGCGCTAAAGAACCTAGGCAAGCCGTAGGTTACCAACATGGCAAGCAATCCTCCTATGAGCACTCTCAAACTCCCTTTCACTACAGAAGAACGCCCAAAATAAGCTCCAATCGCACCAAAAAGAATGAGAGCCAAGGTCGAAACCCCAGATAGGATTGAAACCCTAACAACAAACCGAGAGGTAAAAGCCGCAGAGATCAAAGGCAATGCTGCTCCCACAGCAAACGCCAAGGCCGATGCGAAAGCCGCTAGAATAGGGTTTGGAAGGCTCTCTTTTTCTTCCTTTGATAATACAACTGGAGACGCGGAAGGCGTGCTCATAGACGAAGACGGCGTGCCTGTATCAGTTGCCTGTTCGAATCCGCCTAAGGAAGTTGTGGCCTGCTTTACTCTGTTGAGGTTGGACAGTTCCGCGTCGCGCTGCGTTTGCACAGAAATGTATTCGCCGATAGCCATGCTGCAGGCCCCGGCCACCAGAGCGGCCAGCCCCGACATCACCATCGTCTTTGAGTCTTTTTTCAGCGCGCCCGCGCCCATTATCAGCGACGCCCATAAAAAGAATAATAATTAGCTAAAAAGATGTTTGTATTATTCCTTCTCATCTAATTTCCCAATGCTAATGCAATATGTCAACCTGCTATTTTCTAACCATTTAAATAAAATCTCGCATACCTGTGTACCTTTATCATAACGGACATGGAAATAAATTCTTAGATTGAAAGAAACATCAAATACTAATATTCCATTTTAATATATAGCATATGGTGCTACATTTATAAGTCTTACTTCAAAAGTCAAGGCTTAATGTATATTTAATGATTTTAATTTTTGGTTCCATATTTTCGTCTCACCACAAACAAATTTTGGGTATATGGAACAACAATGCTAAGATATACAATCAACACACCATTTAGCAATTCCGTGTCCTCTAGAGGATTTGAACCTTAGTTTACATCACGAGAACCAAGTGGCCCAACCACTTGAGCACACCCCACACACAAATAAATACATCTTTAACCTTACACCCGTTCTTATAATTCTTGAGAGTAAAGTGTTCAATTTTCTTCCTTCTTTTAATCTATTATAATATCATCCTGACCCTTTCTTCAAACCTAATAAGTGACTCCTTTAATATTGAGAGTCTTATCTTGTATGATCCTCTTGTGTTGTATTTTCATCTCACCACAAACAATTGTTGGGGTCACACTCTTAAATATATAATGTATTTGTATGTTTTAGCAATCCAATGTTTTATGAGTTATGTTTGATTTGGAAAAAAAGTTCTTTGGTAAAAGATTTTTTTTTGAATTTTTATTAAAAAATTGAATGAATTTTATAAACACCTCTATTTAAGTTAATAAATGCATCCTTTAACTCTTTTCAAATGAATAACTACATCATTTTTTAGGGTAAACACTTTTGACTGAAGCTATGAACTGGGTAAATGGAGCAACAATGCTAAGATATACAATCAACACACCATTTAGTGATTTCATGTCCTCTAGGGGATTTGAACCTTAATTTCCATCATGAGAACCAAGTGGCCCAACCACTTGAGCACACCCCACACACAAATAAATACATCTTTAACCTTACACTCATTCTTATAATTCTTGTGAATAAAGTGTTCAATTTTCTTCCTTCTTTTAATCTATTATAATATAATCCCGACCCTTTTTCAAACCTAATAAGTGACTCCTTTTATATTGAGAGTCTTATCTTGTATGATCCTCTTGTTTTGGATCATAATTTCTAAAATTATCTGAAAGAGCCTTGTTCCCAATTTCCAAGCTTATTAACTTTATTTTGCATCTCTCTCAATATTGTGTCTTTATCTATCTTGTAATTTTCCTTGAATAAATGAATTGTTTCTCATTTGTTTTATCCATGGTATGCTTTAGTTGATATATGTGAAGCTAATATGAAATTTAGTGCCTTGAAAGAATCAATGTAAGGTGAAGAAATAGGAAGAAACACTAAAAAAATGTATTTAGTCTTTTAGTATTTCTTGTATTTGAACTATGAGCAAGTCATTTTTTATAAATAAATCCTTAAATTATTATTCCATCTAAATTTGAGCATAGAGTATGTTAGAAAAATGTGTGTATCCTTTTCAGTTGAAGCAAAGCTATAGAAGGTTGAGAAGGTTGATTTTCTAAAACACATTATTGTCAAGAGGGTTGTGTTGAAATATTATTACCTTCCAAAATAGCTAATAAAGATTGCCTAGTTACAATAACACACCTATTTGTAGATTTTTGAAGAGCCTCATTGATAGATAATTTAAATTAACATCTCTTTTCTACTATATAACATTCTCATTTACAAACATTTGATTTTGAGTAAATTGATCTTTCAATGCAACTATATTACTTCCAAATAAAGTAAAACTATACCTAGCAATTTCTTTTGGTGGTAGAACATGAATATCAACATATTCATTTGCTCTATTTCCCCTTTAAGATATTGATAATTTTTATTCAATCTTGTGCTTGAATTGTCTATTGAAAAAAATTTGTAGAAACTTCCAAGATCATGGAGTAGACAAACAAGTACGAGATTGCAAATGAAATCGACCCAATTGTATTCACAAATGAAGAAATATAAATAGGTGAGTGTGGATACCTGATTCTCCACCAAAGGAGGATAGGACTCCTCTCCATGAAGTGGTGGCGAGTAACCACCCACAAAGGTAGCACAAGGTGTTGATGCAAGTCGACACCTCTACAAAATGACTAACAACTTTGACAAAATCAAAATGCATGTGGAGAATTTGGATAACTATGATTAACGCTAGTGTAAACACCTATGATGATTAAGGTTTATACACCAACACCCCCCCCACCCCCCTTGAGCATAGCTTAGGTGAGTTTTTATGAAAAAATGGATCCCGACTATTAGCCTGGTGAGGTACCCATGCACAATGCAAATCTCTCAGAAACGGAGAAAGATAGAAAACCCAGTGGGAAAAACTATCCTCCAAAAGAGAGAAAAAGAAGGAAAGGCTTAGATAGCCCCCCCAAAAGATGATTCTGATGATGTTGATTCCAATGTAGATATGAGGAAGTCCTAAAGCTTATAGAAGTTGTAAACTCTGCCCTTCCCTTAATTCCAAGAGAATTCAAAAAACTAATTGAAGTTGGTAGTGATCAAGGGATGAAAATCAGGATGTAGGTCCCAGAAATATACTGAAAACTGAAAACAAGGATGTACATTGAGTGCACATACGAATGAGATGAGAATATGTGTGATTCAAGTTGTGATTGTTACAACCCCCTCATTACACTTTATAGATCAGTGTGAGTACAATTTCCCAATTCCCTTTACACTTTCAATTACATGACACTACATAAGTGTATTTACAAACAAAGATGATGGTCAAGATCAATCAACCTACTATTTAGAACCAACTGAGCTAAGCCGTGAATTAACACTAGGCTCTGAAGTTGCATCCTCTTCTGCTAATGTAAAGTGTGAAAAGATGAAGCTACAGTCGAAGTGATAAACCTTCGCTATTGCTACAAGTTTTTGACTTTTTGATTCTTTGATTAGGTTATCGTGGCTGTGAACTCAACTATTTTGTCAGAATAGGTGAGTTGATATATAGAAAGATGATTTCTTAAAAGTTCAAGAATGAAAAATACATTGTGTACAAATCCATTTGCTAACTTTATAGTTCCCTTACCACAAACATTGTAGTAGATATCATCCATTAAAATTTTGAAAGTATTGCATGGTTGGATTCTCACAAACACCTTGGAAAGGTGACATGTGATCCATTGCAACAGAACTAAGAATCCATTTTGTTGACTTCTGTATAAGAAGGAGGATGGAATTCTCTTTTGTTTTTACCCTCAAGTTGAGAAGTTGAATTAATTTTTAAGGTGGCACTTTATAAGTTTAGAGTACTTGTTAGTCTTGCTTAATACCCCCCTTGAAGTGGCACTTTATAAAATTAGTGCATTGACATCATTTACACCTTTTGATAATTTGATTTCCCCCTTTAATTATTTATTTTCCCAAATTAGGCACTTTTATAGGAGTACGATAGGTCACCGTAAAATAGCTTAAACAGGCACTTTATAATTTTAGTTCAATTTTAGGCTAGTTAGATCAGAGATGAAAAACCGTGCACTTTTGTAAAAGGAATCACTTGATTTCAAGTTGATTTGCAAAAGTTATAGGCCTTTCAATTTTTTGCATTTACAAAAAAAATTTCCAATGTTTGAAAAAAAAATTGCATGCAAATTGTTTGGAAAAAAAATTGAAATGAGGGAAAAAATAAGCTCCCTTAGGTTGTGTACGACCATGGGATAAAACCCCATGTGACCAAGGGCTTAACTTTAAAAAATTGCTCCCCCCTTCCCTTGCTTACATCACCCCCTCTAGTGTCTTACATTAAAAAATGACACTTTTTCAAACGAATAGTGCCCACCTTCCTACCAAAAAACTTGACACCCATCACAGATATGAATGTTGTGTCAAAACGTGCAAAAAAGTCACACTTTGGTACTAAACGAACAGGGCAAATAGAGTGATGAGAGCAATTTTGAGGGTGAAATCGAGGGCGTGGATGAAGGCACAGATGACATGCCTTTGTGAACAGGCACAAGGTCTCTGACGCAGGTCGAATGGATCCTGTGTGAGGCATGAGGCGTCTAAGAAAAGGCATCTTTACTAGTGCGAGGTGCCTATGACAAATGCCCTTCCTAAGTGCCTTTGAATGCACTTTTAAACCTTGCGTGGTCAGTGTTTGAGAGGCACCTGTAGAGGCATCCAAACCAATCTATTGTGTTTCGATAGGGCAGTCTATTGAAAGCTGAACTAACTGTGAGAGAAAAGTCATGGGTCATCCTTTGTGCAGACCACGATGTCTAACTCTAAGATTCCTCTTTGTGGAAAGCAGACAATGAACATAGTTAAATCAAAACAAAACCAAGAAAAATAATGCCTTATAACTTCGAAGCATGTGAAGGGGTGAATCGCATAGTAGAGCACAAACAAATTGAAGCTAACCATGAAAACTCTGATACCATGTAGAAACTGCCAAGATCATGGAGTAGACAAACAAGCACAAGATTGTAAATGAAATCGACCCAATTGTATTCACAAATGAAGAAGTATAAATATGCAAGTGTGGATACTTGATTCTCCACCAAACGAGGATAGGACTCCTCTCCATGAAGTGGTGGCAAGTAACCACCCACAAAGGTAGTGCGAGGTGTCAATGCAAGTTGACACCTCTACAAAATGACTAACAACTTTGACAAAATAAAAATGCATGTGGAGAATTCACCTAACTATGATTAACGCTAGTGTAAACACCTATGATGATTAAGGTTTATACACCAACAAAATTACCAAAAGAAGCATAAAACTCAATACTAGTGCATAGGCATCTTTTGGCTAAAAGTAATAATATTTAATTGTGTTAGGATTAAGGTGCCATCAACCTTGTAAATCCTATGTAATTAATTACTCCTAGTGTTGTTTGTAAATTTCCATAAGGGAAGATGTATTCACTAAGCAACGGTCTTGTTTCAACTGTATTTGGATCACAGTACGTGATGGGGGGTCCAGGGGGGCAATGTCCCTTATAAAATTACCTTGTAAAATATTGTAATTTCGTAGTCAATCTAGACCATTCATACCGTTCATCATTAGGTCATAGATTTGATGATAGAAGTTATGTTAGGGTTTGTTCCCTAGAAGGAAACACTCTTTTAATGAGGGCATTGTATTAGGACTATGTAGTGGTAGAGAGTTGAGATTGAAAAAATAGGTGATGCTAGATTGAAGACTGAAGAGGAGGTTGTTAGTGATGTATTGTAAACTCTATTGAAGTTAATAAAGATTGGTGCATCTCTTCTTGTGTGGAGTTTTTTCCAAAGGTTTTCTCCATGTAAACACTATGTTATGTGTTTATTTTTTTTGTTCCTTTATTTCTTTGTATCCCTGATTTGATTTCCTATAATCTCCATTTGGTTCTACACTAGATTTATAATAGTTTAAATTAGATTTCCATTCTATAGTTTTTCACCTTCATTTCAAACATTTGGTATCAGAGCCTGGGTAGTTCAATGTCTTGGGTGGAAGTGTGAAAGTTTTTTGCACTATAGTGGGATTTCTGGTTGAATTTGTTTTGTAGATTTTCTGTAGAAGCCATATATGCATCCTCATCCTGATTGAACATCGAAAAACTCAATGGAATGGGTTATGAGCTGTGGAAATTGAAAATGGAGGATCTACTTGAAGAAAGAGATCAATTGTTGGTTGTGACAAAAGAAAAGAAACCCGATGCAATCAGTGAAGATGAGTGGGACAAGATGGATAAAAAGGCATGGGGGGTAAGTGCAAGAAGATGAGTATAGATTTTGTAGAAGTCTCCCGCAGATGGAAAATGCCGCTTGGAATGGGCACCCATTTTGAAAATAACAGGTGCCTATTAGGAATGGGAGCTTGAGCTGAAACAAGCGCTCATTATGAAACAGGCTCCCATTTACAACCTGGCACTCGAAGCTAAATGGGCACCCATTATGGAATGGGTGCTCGTAAATGAAATAGGTACCCATTTTTGAAAAGTATATATTTTTTAAAAAATAGACTTGAAGCTTCATTTAACAGCTACAGGCCACAAAAAATTAGAGAAGACGACGCCAAGAATGGGTACCCTCATCGAATGACCCCACCGTCCACCTCTAGAACATCCCTGCTCCTCCAGATCGACTATCGACTGTCCCAGGTTGGTTGCCCATCATTTTATGTTGTTTTTCATTTGTTTTTTACTTTTTTTTGTTGTTTTTTATTGTTTTTACAATGTTAAACAGATATGTTAAACCCTAAATTGAAAACAAGTGTTAAACCCTAATTCATAAATCGTAAACCCTAATTCATAAACACTAAATCCTAATTCATAAACTAGGGTTTTATAAACTAAACTGACCTATTCTAAAACCTAAAACCTAGAAGTCACTTTATTAATTTTAAATATTTAATTTAAACATATGGACATCTATATATAATATTTGTAAAGAGTTATGGCCACATGACAATCCCTCCATGAACTACCTAGTTTGATAGAACTTCTAGGGTTTCTTTTATACAGGATTAACAATAAACTTTTAGGAATGATATTTCAAAATCATTTAAAATTGTCTAGGGGAGAGGACCCAATGGTTGAGCATCCTAACTTCATGCCTCTCAAAATCATACGTGGCAATTTCAAATCACTCCAAAAATTTTACAGTAGCTTACTTGGCAAGGCCCTTGCTTATAAATAAGGTTTCAAGGCCACATCTTCAAATATGATGCCACATCAGCATGCTTTTTGTTGAGGTGTCAAATACTTACCCAAAAAAAGGGTGGACCAATAAGTGTGCATTAAGTCATGTTTTGTTAGTGGCCTGATGTGGCATCACATGATTGGTTAAAGTCATTAAATTATTAGTACTTATAGTAACACTAACAAGCTTAAAGTCACAACTACTAGTACTAAATTTTTAAATATATTGGGCTTTAAATGCACATATAATATCTCACCTATTGGGTCTTTTCCTCTATATAGACCTTGAACTAGTTATACACTATAGGCTTATTCTTCTAGTCTTCATGGCTCTCAATGTTCCTGAGGAGTCTCATAGTCCTAATTTAACCATTTGTTAAACTCTTTTCATTCAAAGCTAAAAACATACAAATTAGACAGAACATGACCCTAATATCTTTTTGTAGACCTAACCTAAATGGCTTATTAAACATAAACCTAAAACCTATCTAAGTCACTTTATTATGACATTTAGGCTATAGAATAAACTTTGAGGAATGATATTTCATTTAAGATCATTTGAAATTGTCAATATATAGACGTTGAACTAGTTATACACTATCTACTAAATTATTCTAGTCTTCATGGCTTTCAATGTTCTCAATGAGTCTCATATTAGTCCTAATTTAACCATTTGTTAAACTCTTTTCTTTCAAAGCTAATAACCTACAAATTAGACATGACAGGACCCTAATATCTTTATGTAGACCTAATCTAAATGACTTATTAAACCTTTACCTAAAACCTATCTAAGTCACTTTATTATGTTTAAATCTTTAATTAAAACATATCCATCTATCTATGACAACTTGAGGCTTAAAACAAGGGGGACAACAACAATGGACAAAATAAAATAATGTTGAGTGCATAGGACATGGATTCAAAGATTGAATAAAATAAAACATGGCTTAGGAAGGATAAACATGGATTAGGAACAAAATAGGAAATGGTAGCATGGCTAGATGGAATGACATTTAAGATATACAAGAAAATTTTAGGAATAATCTTCTTAAACATAAATTTTGATTCATGTCATGATTCTTAAACATAAATTTTGATTTACATTTTCTAACTTTTAAATTTTTCTTGGAAAGGGTCACTTGGTTGAATGCATGTATATGTTAAATTATGTAAAATTAAATGATTTAATGTATTGTTTAAACCATGCAAATTTATATATTTCCAAGTTTTCAATTTATATGTATACATATTTAAACATATGTTGTACATGCAATTTAATATATATATTTTCAATTCCTAATTCAATTTTCATTATTTTTTGTAATTGCAGCTCTACTTCTAGACCCTATTTGTACACATGGTCAATCTAGCCCAAGACCCCCCAGGACCCCCCACCCCACCCCCCCCAACACCACCACAACCAATAGGTGCACTACCACCACCACCACCACTACCTAGTCCACTACCACCTGATGAGGATTAGTTGCGAGCAACAATTGATGAAAATATATAAACATTGCAAGAAAAAATCAACTTCTTGCAAAACCAAATCCAAACCTCACCACACATTTCACAGTTTGCATCTATGATGCAAACTATTTTAGAAAACCAAGATCATGGAATAAAATAACAAGCACATGGATTGCAATTGAATTGACTAGTTTGTATTACCAAATGAGGCAAGTATAAATAGAGAAGCGTAGGTACCTGAATTTCCATGAAAAGAGGATAGGACTCCTCTACATGGAGTTGTGGCGAGTAACCTCCCACAAACATAGTGCGAAGTGTCGATGCAAGTCAATACCTCTCAAAACATTTCAACTACTTTGACAAGTTCAAAGGAACATGTGCAAATATGCCTAAGTATGATTAATACAAATGTGTACAACTAGAGATAAAAGCTATACACTAACACCCCCCCTTAAGCATAGCTTAGGTGAGTATCATGAAAAATGGGTCCGGGCTATAAGCCTGGTGAGGTACCCATGTACAATGCAAAAGTAAAATGAGTCCCGACCATGAATCCTAATAAGGTACTCAAGTACAATGTAAACTCTCTAAAACTGGAGAAAATAGAAAACTCAGTGGAAAAAAATTATCCTCCAAAAATAGAGAAAAAGGAAAGGCTTAGAAAGCTCCCCCAAAGATGATGTTGATGCTAATGTAGAGATGAACTCCTAGAGCATGAAACATTTTAAAATTCTATCCTTCCCTTAATTCTAAGAGATTTTAGCAAACTAATTGGAATTTGTAGTTTGCAAGGAATTTGGTTCAGAAAATGTACAATGTCTAAAAAAGGATGTGCATTAATGGCACACACGAATGAGAAGAGGATATGAAAGATTCATTTATGTGATTGTTACAACCCCCCCATTACACTTTATATAACAGTGTGAGTCTAATTCTCCCAAGTTCCCTTTATGTGTTACAGACATTCAATTATATGATAGTTTATGAGTGTACTTACAACATATATGCTTTTTGGAGTTCAACAACCTGCTATACAAAACCAATTGAACTGAGATGGGAAGTAACACTAGGATTTGAAGTTTCTAGTGTAGTGTCCTCTTCACCTGAAGTAAAGTGCAAGAAAATGAAGCTACAGTCAAAGTGACAAATCTTCGCTACTGCAACAATGTTTCGACTTTGTGATTCTCGAATTAGGGCTGTTGTGGGAGTGAACTCAACTATTTTGTCAGAATAGGTGAGTTGATACATAGAGAGATGATTCCTATATAATTTGGGAATGAAAAGCACATTGTGTACGTATCCATTACCTAATTTTATAGTTCTCTTACCACAAACATTATAATAGATATCATCTATCAGTATTTTGAAGGTGTTGCATGGAAGAATTGTAACAAACACCTCTTTGTAAGGTGACATGTGTTTAATTGCACATGAACTAAGAATCCATTTGTTGACTTCTAATTTTAAAGGTGCCATGGATTTATCTTTTTACCTTCTTGAAGATGTGTTCCCTAATTTGCAAAAAAATGAATTTTATGTAAAGTAGTACTTTATAAGTTGAGTGCGAGATTTAATCTTTTCTTAATTCCCCCCTTAAAGTGACACTTGATAAAGTTAGTGCCTTGTGAAAAATGAACACACAACACTATCCCCCCTTGATAGTTTCGCCCCCAAATTTGTCACTTTATAGGAGTGCTTTAGGTCACCCAAAAAGAGCATAAAAAGGCACTTTATAATTTTAGTGTGGTTTTATGCTAGTTGGATCCATGATGAAAAAACTTTCACTTTTGTAAAAAGAAGCACTCAATTCCGAGTTGATTTGCAAAATTTATTGAAGTTGCAAGATTGGTGCAATTACAAAAAAAAACCTTCTTTGAGCAAAAAAAATTTAGATTTGAGAAAATAAAATTTGCATGCAAAATTTGTGATTGGAAAATTTTGTTGGAGGAAAAATAAGCTCCCTTGGGCTATGCACGACTAGGGGCTAAAACCCCATGTGACCAGGGGCTTAACTTTTCAAATGGTCTCCCCTCCCCCTTGCTGACATCACCCCCCTAGTTTCTTATGTCAACTGTCGCCGTTTATGTCAGCTGTCACCATTTCTGACATCACCCCTATGCTTAGTAGTTGATGAGGGCAGCACCATCATGGGTTGGCCTTTGTGCAGACCTTATTTCCAATATCTTCCGTCCTCTTCGAAACCCAAACAAAACTCACACAGTTCATAAAAAACAATCAAACCAAACATATAACAATGCCTCACAGTATGAAGCTCAGTGTGAATGGGGGCGAGTAGCACAACAAGAAAATGACAGCTCAAAAACTAATCCACAATGCTCTGATACTATGTAGAAAACCAAGATCATGGTATAAAATAACAAGCACATGAATTGTAATGGAATCAACCAATTTGTATTACCAAATGAGGTGAGTATAAATAGAGAAGTCTAGGTACCTGAATCTCCATGAAAAGAGGATAGGACTCCTTTACATGGAGTTGTGGTGAGTAACCTCCCACAAACATAGCATGAGGTATCCATGCAAGTCGACACCTCTTAAAACATCTCAACTACTTTGACAACTTCAAAGGAACATGTGCAAATACACCTAAGTATAATTAATACAAATGTGTACACCTAGAGATAAAAGGTATACACTAACAACTATTATTGATTTGGTGAGAGCTATTCACACCGATCTAGACACATTCCACTCATGGTGAGAAGAGAGGAGGCAATTTTATGAGGATGGTCTCTCGTATAAAGAAATCAATGATCTACATATTACCAAAAATAAAATTTCCCCATATTTCATTGATCCCTCCATATGCCAACAAATACGAACAAATAAAAATAGAATTTCAATAAGATGGTGCACACATCAGTAGATAGCTGATAATATTTGGGAGTGGTGGTGGATTGTCTTTGAAGTTCCCTTTTATTTTTTGAAAAAAGTATGGGCAGAGTTTGAGATGGGCTTAAAGCCCAATTATTTTGATATGAGATCATTTCAGGGCATGGGTGGTGGAATGCCATAGGATAGACTAGGGGCATGTGTCGATCCAAATTGACATTTGCCCCATGCACCTATTGTCTCTTCTCCACCCTCTATTCATGTGCCCTTCACCAATGGACGATCATCTCAACACTCAGAGTGTTATCGTCACTCTTAGGAAACTTAACCAACCAAGCTACCTGCTTGGCAAATGAAGTCAATCCTGGAAAGCCTACATAGCCTAGAGAAGCATCTAGTGTTGGTCTTAGCGCATCACAACCATTGACACCATTGTGGTCCACACTGCATTTTTGTCAGAATAGTAATCATCCATGTTTTGGTCCTACATCTGCTTCGGAGGAGGAGTCCTTTTTTGCTACATTATTTGCTCCTATGGACTTGATATGTTTGCCACATTTAATAAAATTAAATTAAATACAACTTGATATAGATCCAATTATCAATTAGATCAATCATTTTAATAAATTTTAAATATATTAAACATGTTGATTGGTACAGATGACTCCATCAACTGCTGCCACTTCATCACAGTTGAACCATTTAGTGTCAACAATAGTAGAGATGGGTAGACCTTATATGGTCGAGGTATAAAAATTAGGACCTCTAGAGATTATTTAATTGGATATATCTATTTTAATAATATACAATAATATGCAAATGTGATGAACCTTTTTTTAAATTTAAAGCAAACGGGAGGTCCTGGCACTTTTATGTCAAACCAAACAAGTCATCCAAGACCAATGGCACCACCATCTATGTAGGAGCCTACTTCATATTATATGGTTTGTATCTTAAAATTGTATATTTTTAGTTTAAATTTGAATTTCCAGTATAATTTAATGATTTTAAATTCTTTTTTATAGTTGAATTTATATATACATGTACACATATATATGCAAGATGATATTAGTATAGGTGCAAGCTCAATTAATCCTATCATTGATGAGCCTACACAGATGCACGAATCATCTCTCATATTTCAGGTTCTATAGTTAAATCCTATGTCATTTCAAATTCTTTTATATCATTCAACCTTGCATTTTGTATCTATACTCTAGCAGGTAATTCATGTGTTTTTATTGAAATATAGGAATTGGCAACACAGACATTTACTCTGCCATAATCAGTACCATCTATTACACACAAGCATGACAGGAGAGATGATGAGCCCATTGTGGTATGCTTAGACATTTTCAAGTTTATATTTAAAAATTTAATTTGATGGTTTGGTTTTAAATATTTGATTTAAATAATTTGGATGCAGTTTTGACATTAAAATTGATTTGAAGCTTCTTTTTTTGCGCACAACATGAGCCTTCCTCTAAGTCATGTGGGACCAAAAGGTGGCTTGAAATGGATGATGATCAAACTTAGGGCCCACACATCTGTATTAGATTGTTTATTTCGTGAGGATTTTATGACTATTTCAGTATTGATTGAACATATGTATTGTGACTATTTCACTATTTTTACATGGACTATTATTATGTCAGTATTTATATCTCATAGACTATTTCATCTAGACTAGATTTTACTATTTATTGAATGTCCACTATATGCATCTATATTCAAACTTTAATTTCACATTTCATATTTAACACTTCAAATTATCATATGTTTACTTGTAAAATTACAAACTACTAATTCTAATTAGCTAAGAGGAAAATTTCAATTGATTTAATTTATTAAACATTTATTAGATACAGACTAGGTTGGATATTTATACACACTAGATATCATACAATTGCATGTAATTACTAATAATTTTTTGGTATATCTTTATGCTTTAACTAGGTTTAATCTTTGCTTGCTTAATATGTCCTTGACATGTCAGGTTAGGATTACTTTTCATAATTTATATTTGGACATTGTAGGGGCTTTATAGAAAAATATATTGAAATACCTACCCTTTAAATTTACAAATTAAAATGAAAATTAACTTTGTTGAGGTAGAATGAATCTAAATAATTGGAAAGTTTATGAAGCCAATTGATCACAGGCACTAAATCTTAAAAATATTTATTTGTTGAAATATAGGTTATTATAGGAATTTCTATGGTTATGTTTGGATTGACATAAGTTAAATGCTGGGACAAGTGTTAAATTATAATTGAGTTAAAACTTTAGGCATTTTTTATTGATTAGATTTGTCAAGAGTAACCATGTTTAATCAATTTATTTAATCTATTAAACATTTCATAGATCAATATCTACCCTATAAATTTACAAAAAGAAAAAGAAAATTAGAGAAATACCTACCCTTAAAAGTTACAAAAGAAATTTAGGTCTACCCTAAATTATATATCAAAAGAAAAATAGAGAAATACCTTTAACCTAAATATCAAAAGAAAAATAGACAAATACCTACTCTAAATTGTTATATATAAAATTAATAAAGAATACTTGGTTCTATCTACTAAAACTTTTGAGATTTGCTTCTAATATTTAAAAAACCTAAAAACTATAATTTCTAGAAAATATAATAAAATTAGCATTTTGTATGTAATTCCATCAAGAGCACCAAATAATAATAACTTAATCAATGTATTAACTAGTTTTTCATAACTTCTCTATACAATAAAAAGCGCTTCCCTTAGCTTCAAGAAATATAAATATTCTATACTGACAAGGCCAACCATGTGAAGGTGGAAGCTCATGTGGCCTCACCTAAGACCTAAGACACAAGTATTCTAGTAGACATAGGACACCTAAGACACCTATTGTATAGTATGTATCTAGATTTTATAGGCATAGTAGACCTAAGTCACCTAGACACCTATTATAGTTCTGTTTAGGGTGAAATTTGATAGTTTGTTTAAGCTAGGTCAACTACCACAATTCCACCACTAAGAATTGGGAGAAAAAGGATCGAGCTTGTGAATAAGCTTCTAATCACTTTGTCTATCCCTTACGCTCGCGTGGTTATGAAAACTAAGGCCCTAATCATGATTTTATCAAGTGTTTTCCTTTCAACCAAGTAAAACCTTAATTATGCCTTAAATAAGGAATATACAGAAACTGATGAAGCAACTAGTAAAACTGATCATAGAAGTGCAGAGATAGGGTTTAAGAGACAGCGTACCTAGATTTTGAGGGCTGCATGGACTAGGGCACCCGCTCTAATGTCCTAAAAGTTTTCGCATGGGGAATCTTCTGTATAGGGTGTCTGAGACTACTAAAAGGCTTCTAGATCCTAGAAATAACCCTGGTTGGACTAGGGCGCCCGCTCCAGTGTCCTACAAGTCTCAGAATCTAAAAATCTGAAAGTATGTCATGACTGTAGCCGCAATGTCCTCCTTTCTGTAGCTTCTTTCTACCGGAACCTGCAAAACATGATCTACACATACAAAAGAAGGAAGATGTTGCGGCTATATAGGAGCTTGCCTTAGTCAAGCCCTATCTTTGGTATTTCTACCTCAATAATAGACAGAGATAAAGATTTGCAGAAGTGTGTACAAACCTAACAATGTGTTATGCATAAAATCAAACCCTATATGTCTCAATCAAGGGAAGATCAACAACTTGCTTTGCATCAATAAACACATACAATTTCACCTCAAGGAGATGAGATAAATGAAGACTTGCATGAATAAGAAGGTGAATCAGCAATGTCCACAGAGGAACTCCAAGCTTGCTATTGGAGGCTTCAACCCTTCTCCCGATCATGCAAAGGGTGTACAAACCCTAGGAAGAGCAAGATAGACTCAAGATCTTGATTCCTAATCTTCATCCATTGTCTCCAAGATAGCAAATAAAGAATACTTCAAAGAGCTTCAACAAGTCACTGATCTTCAATAGCAATTGTAGCAGAGTTTTGGCATCAAGCTTGCATAGGAATTGTGTGATAAAATGATTTGCAAATGTCTTTTTATATCTAGCTTTAGGGAATTCAAATTTTGAAATAATGTCTCGGTATCGCGTGAAAACTCAGAATTTGAAAACAGAATCCTGAGGCACTCGGTGGGAACTGACACCTCACCAAAATTCAAAATCCTATGAAACAGGGGAGGACTAGGGCGTGGGTGCCCAAGTCCTAGCCCCTAATTTTAGATCAGATCTACATTTTTGGGGGTCCTAGGGATCCAAATCTCAAATCTCTTTCCAGGTTATATCAATAAGTTACCTCAAAAAGTGAATAGACTGCTCCTAGACTTAGTCAATCAGGCCTTCGGGAAGGTTGGAAAAGAAAAGGTTGGAAGGTCACCAAGAGTGAGGAGCTAAATCGAGGGAAATTGTACCATTCCATATAGGAGGACAATTTCTAACGTTACAAGTTCTACCAACGACACCTCTACACACCTATTATGGTAGACCTAGTTCACATATATTATCTGTTACAGTGTAGGGTTTATTCTAACCCACACCTAGGCTTAAGTCACACTTAGTGGCTAGGTAGGTCTAACTTAACCTTGACATTAAAGGTTAAGTTCACTTTTGAGGTTAGTCACTTTTTTGTCTCACCACATGTGCTTACATGAGGTTAGTCATTTTGACACTTTACCTCATTAGAGGTTGGAGATATTCTCTCCTCACCTTATGGGAGGTTGGAGACATTTGTCCATCACCCTCCACTTGTGCACACATGTGTTCATCACATGGAGGATTAGTGATAGTTGGTTCTCTCCTTATCACCTCCTTCTCCTTGCCTATATACGCAAGGCTCTTTGTACATTTTCACTAACTCTTAATTATACATTTTGGTTTTTATGTGCTTATGCTTTGTGGATGTTCATCTTAGTTCTCGCTTGCTGATATTGGCTAATTCTGACATGGTATCAGAGTCATGTAAGTGAAATGCTTCTTGTTTTTTAGCAATCTATGCACCTAGCCATTTCAACGGTTCATTTTCAGTATAATTGTGTTTCAATTTTTAGATTCATGTACTGAAATTATTCTGTATAGAAAAGTTGTTAAAAAATAAAAATAAAAAATTAGCAGAGGGCCTTTCAACCCTCTACTCTTCTACCCATTTTGGGTAAAATCAGTATTGGTCTATTTTTTGTTTATTGGTTTGTGGGTTTTCTCCTTTGTTGTGCAAAATTTTATCATTTTTTGGCCTATTGGCCTTTGTGAACTAGTTCCCTGTTGATCCAAGAGTTCATGTTTATTTTGGGCTCCATTTGGTTTTGTGTAATCTTCATACTTCTCTATATTTGGGTCGATTGAAGTTTTGTGCATGTGGCTTCTGCGGCATTTTATGTCAACCGTTGGAGAGGTATCAATAGTCTACGCCAGTCTCTGTTGCTGTTTCCATTGCAGCTTGTGGTCTACTTTCAACCACAGAGGAGGTCGCATCCCCAAGGTTGAAGTCTTCATTTGTGGTTCGGCCTACTTGCCACTTCCACATACATGGTCGTTGTTCTTATAGGTCGAAGCCTTGTTAAGGGATTAATCATTATTGGAGGTCACTGATTTTGTCACAAGTTGCTCTCTCAACATCCGCCACAGTCGCCAATCCAAGGTTGTGCTCTTCAATCATTGATAGATTGCATGGCTTTTTCATTGTGAAGTGTAAGGTCATCATCTTGCCACTCTGGATTAGTGTTTTATGTTTTGTGTGCCACTCAACGACATCTGATGGCTCTCCTTATTTGCACGACAATAGTTACAACAACTCCTCAATGGTCTTCGAGTCCGAATTGGACTCTCTACACATATACCTACCAAATCAGCCATCACTCAGCCAAACCAGCCCTCAAATCAGCCAAGTTCGCCCTGTTGTCCATCATTCAGCCTCATAGCACCTGAAGACTTGGTCTTCTCAGCATTCGAGGTGTTTTAGCTTCCGCCACTACATGTTCTCTTCAAATGGCATTCTGTTGGGCCTTTCCTATTTGAAATGCCCTGTTTGGACTCAGTCGACCTCTTTTCCAGGACACACAACAGTCACATTTCTTAATTGATTGTTTGTGTTAGCATTAAATGCCAATCCGGCTGGTTAAGTAATTTTTACTGTTATAATGAGTGTTATTAGTTAGCATCCTATGTCATGCTAACCCACCAATTTGTCACTCAGCAATTAGCATTTTATGCTAACATCTTATTGTAACCTGAACTACTCTAACTGTCGGGTACTCAATAGAAGATTTAAATTTTCGGCATTCACATTTGTAAAGGGGTGATTTACTTTCAATTTTTTGGGCAAAATTGTATTGGAGGATTGTAATGTGACTTTTCAAAGTCACTAGCAAACTTGAACAAATAAATCTGACATATAAAGTTAGCATTTAATTGCTAACATATAAAGTTAGCATATAAAGTTCACATTTTATTCGACCATCGAAGACAAAGGGTGAGGCCTGGGTTTGTAGGAGGCTAATTCCCCCTCACGATTAAACCCTTTCTATTCTTTATTTCGTCCTGATTGCAATGAGTGGTTAGAAGGCTAGGTCCCCTTCCAGAATAGGTTTCTTTTTTGCTTTTCAAGTGCAGTTAATTAAATTAGGTCATTTTTTGTGGGAAATTGATTGTTTAATAACTTTTAATCGGTAGCTCAAAATTGAGTACTATTTTTTGCAAAAGTAAATGGTTTTTCTCCATGCATTGGTCAAATTTATTTTGTAAAACACACTAAGTTATAAAGTGTCAAAATCTGGGGGGTCTCTCTTTTGACAGTTTCAGGGGGGGGGGGGGGGGGGGGGGGGGGGCTTTTTTGCATTTGATCTTTTGTACATTATACTATGTCTACATGTTGCAAAGTCAAGTGTACTTATTGTGTGAGCACTCAACATGGGGATGCACTCTATCCTCATTTCTCTCACGCCATTTTTTCAATGTTCTATAAGACTACAAAATCACCACTTGATGTTTCATTCAGGATGACTTTCAGTGATTCCTTGTATCAGAACATTGTCCTCGTTCTTCCAAATCCACCACATTGGGATGCATATCTACCAGACATCACATCATTGTTTTTACAATCCCACCTTGTAGATTTGGATAACACCATTGAGGACATTCGTCTTCTATTTGATGTTAGCTTCAATGAAGTTACATCACCATCGTCTTCAGATATACTTGTTCATGCCTCGCCTATTTCAACTCATATAGTGATTGATTTGGTAGATACTTATGAGTCTACATATTAGACTTCGTCATCATCCAATTCGATACCTTCTGCAGAAGTGTTAGATTCACATCGGTTCAGTTTTCACCATAGATCTATGGTCCATGTTCTCGAATCTTTGTCACACAACAACACTGGCTTGGAGATCATTGAGAATTCTTTGAAGACATCATGGGCATCATCATTGTCTTTGGATCATGTGTGACATTTAGATTCATTCATCATTCTTCCTGTATGTTCCTATTCAGAATGGGAAGATCATATGCACACTTATGTGGTTATCTTTCTTCCTAAGGGGAGAAACATTATTTAGAGACCGTGGATCACCTTCAGGATCCAGTGTCATGCATCTACTAGCACTACAAGAGCTTTTTTGAGGGGAGGATACATGGTTTCTCTTCTCTTATCAGTTTTGGGAGGAAACATTTCCTCACATGGAGTTCATCACTTCACAGTTTGTCACATGACCTTCTCTCTTCTCTCTCCTATGGGGGGAATATTTCATGTACTTATGTGTTAGAAGTAGTCCTTAGGGGGTTCTGAGTTCTTCATCTATCACTTTTCTTGTTCACTTGTACATTTCTTTCATGCATCTTTTCTCTTTTGGAGAGGAGTTTTGTTCCCGCTGGATTTTCTCCTTTTCTCCACCTTTTGAGAAAGTTGTTTGTACATGGGTACCTATCATGGCCTAGTAGATGGGACCCATCATCATCTTTGTATTGCTACTCCCTAAGTATCACTCAAGGGGGGATGTTAGAGTGTAGGGTTTATCTTAACCCACACCTAGGCTTAAGTCACACTTAGTGGCTAGGTAGGTCTAACTTAACCTTGACATTAAAGGTTAAGTTCAGTTTTGAGGTTAGTCACTTTTTTGTCTCACCACATGTGCTCACATGAGGTTAGTCATTTTGACACTTCACCTCATTAGAGGTTGGAAATATTCTCTCCTCACCTTATGGGAGGTTGGAGACATTTGTCCATCACCCTCCACTTGTGCACACATGTGTTCATCACATAAAGGGTTAGTCATAGTTGGTTCTCTCCTTCTCACCTCCTTAGCTAGGCTTTGGACTTCTATGCCCATGTACCTTATATGCTGAGACTCACCTTTAATATGGTGCCATCACTTGATTATGCTAACTACATCATGTTTCATATTGATGTACCTTTGACCATATAGTTGGGTGATGTGTCTAAGTTTTAAAGGCGTGGGCTATGCCTTTGCTTTGTATGTATGCTCATTCTTTGATTTTATGACTATGAGCCTTTCATTAGTGGTTGTATCATGTATTTGATAGGTCTCACATTCTTTTTGCATTGGCCTTGCTATGTATAGGTCAAGCTTTGGCTTTTATGGACCGCACTATTATTGAATACGGATCCGTCTTTATTACTTGCAACATATAGACTCATAGTTGCGCCTGTTCTTTAAGGGTTGTTGGCTTTATATATAAGGCAACACCTATATGAAATGAATATGCTGCATTGATCTTTAGAAACTGATGTGTTAATCTTTGAAACTAATCCTTCTTTACCATCTGCTCTGTGACTCATTCATAGGCTGCGTGAGCCTTCCTTGTGTCTTTGTGAAATGGTTGTGGCTTATAATCATTCGATGGTTGTGCCATGATTATATATGGCTTCTATGACTCAGGCCAAGTCTCATATTCTTCATATATGTCATCCATTTCCCATTAGCTACGCTATTACTCTGGTAGATCACTTTCATGTGCTTGGACTCTATCTTAGCAACGTCGTGTCTTGAATCTCTCTTTTCATGACTCCTGTGTATCTCTATCATTAAGGGTGTAAATGCATGCTCTCTTGCTTTTAGTTTTATCTTTGTAGGAACATGACTATCTCAGTCTCTCGATGATGTTTCATTAACTGCTCTGTGACTGCAATGGATATGACTTGAGGGCTCTGTATAAGCTTTGTGGCTATATGTGCTCCTTAACTCTGTTGACATGATGCGAAGACTGTACCAGACATATATGAGCTTTCTTCATTTGTATTTACTTTAATGAACAAGGGAAAGGTAAAGAAAACTTTGTCTTCCCTTCATGCTTTCTCATTCACTTGAAATAAATGCTTTCTATGAGTATGGTGCCTTCGTGCCCTTGTCATGTCTTACTAGATTTGTAGAGAGTTTGACAAGTTTTACAAGAGCTTTATAATGACTGTAGATAGTAGATATGCTCTTTGGTCTTCTGTGTTTCTTCTTGTCTATTTATGATGCTATACTCTCATAGTCCATCTACTGTATATTCATGAGTACCCTCCAATGTCTCATTTTTTTCAAGACATATCTCTTCATAAGTTGATAGAAACTCCAAAATGACTATCATACAATTCTATTTTGTTTCTGAAAACAACTATGTCATTCTTTGACTGGTGAATAGTCTAGCCCTAATTACTCTTTCATCTCTTATGTATATGCATTGATTGTTTCCAATTAAAAACATGTGACATGAATGGCACTTCCTTGTGTGGATACATATTATATGACTGTCATCTATCTTCTTTAGTTGATCATATGCTTCTTGGTTGATGGGGCAGTCATGATCATGATTGATTTTTTGTCCTCTATGACTGTTTTATGCCTTGAATAGCAACTTTATACATCATTCACAACAAAAGTGGTAAATACCTGTTCTATTGCTGCTCCATGATGCATCCTTGGTGAACAATGTACTTTCTGTTGTACCCTATGTGCAAGCACTATTGTATGGTATCATGATGTATATGCATATGATGAATCCTCCATGTTAGCATTGAACATTACAAACAGCATCAACAACAACACTTTCTTTGCTGTCCCATGTAAATGTGAGAACTATTATGTATGCCTATTCACTACCACACTTATGATAATGCACTCTTTGTTGCCTAATCAGTCAAGATGACTTTGACTACCTAGATTCTCTTATTACATGCATTTCACATGATGAAAATAGCAGGGATGATATCATGACAACAATGTATGGTATGAAACCATGATGTAATTGATGTATTTTTCGTTTAGTTTCTACTGCATTTTACCTAGGCATCCTAGACAAGCCCATTGCTCATTTGTATTTTCCAATTCAAAGGGCTGCCTCATGCTCTGTTCACTTGGTTGCTATGAATGATCAATGCTTGAGGCTCTTTTAGACAATTTATGAGTTAGTTCTTTAGCTAAAATGTTTGATTTGAGCATTATGGACATGAATTCTTATCTCATCCCCTCTTGATCTAGCGGCAACATACTGGGCCCAACCCTTGTGGGAGCCCATTTTTTCACCACATGCTATGATGTCTTCAAAAATGGATCAGCAACATAATTTCTCCTATACTTGCATAGTGAAAAAATATGTTAGATAAAACAATAATGAAGTTCAATACTCTTCCTGATGATTTTTACTTTTCAGGCCCTCTTGCATATATTTGATGTTTGTCAACTGATTCAGTGCAACATAGGCACTGTATTATACTTTTGTTGATAGGCACATAGGAAGATTCATGTCCGGAGCTCTAACAACTCTTTTCAATCACTTCAGGTTCATTTGAAGACCAGGAGCAAGGATGGGAAAGCAACAACTGAGACCAACTCAAGACATTAAACAAGAAATGATGGATATGCCTCCTCTTATATGCTTCTTTTACAGTCTTTATCTTCAAATGCATAGTATATTTCTTATATTGTATTAGTTTAGATATTCCCACAGCTTGTGTGGGACATTTGATCCTTCTTTCTTTCTAATGAATATCAATACAACACTTATGCAGTTTTGTGTATATCTCTTTGTAAAATGAATGGAAGCATTACAACATGAAATGAAACTACTTCCTATCATCTATGAAATCTCCTTTATGCTGCAAAGCATTGAATGAAAATTTGAATGTTTTCTTTTCTGTTATAACACATGGCATCATAAAACTAAACCTTTTCTTTTCCAAACACTTTAAACTATGCAAAGGATAAGCAAAGCATAAATGTATTAGGAACTTTGCACCTTAAAATGGAAGCAAACTATTTTAGCTCTACCAATTTGAGCTGTAGGTGAAAATTGGTAACACCTTTCTTATACTTTAAGTTATATTTTATGTATATACTGGCAGGATGTTTGAGAGTGGTTTCATATCCATACGAATTAAATTATAGATTCTAGAATTTAGAGGATTCCTTAGATTTTAGACTTAGTCAAAATTTTAGGGTTTCAAGGTTTTAGATAGCCAAATTCAGGGGTTCAACAACATGCATCAGGGTAAAGGCACAAGGACTCCTTAGGTCTCTCTCTATCTCTCCCTCTATAGACTATTTATCTATCTATCCTCCCTCCCTCCCTCCCTCTCCATCCCTCTCTCCAACTCTATCTTTATCTCTCTCTGCCCCACTTTCTATATTTTCCATCTCTCTCTCTCTCTCTCTCTCTCTCTCTCTCTCTCTCTCTCTCTCTCTCTCTACCCCACTTTCTATATTTTCCCCAGGTCTCTAACTCTATCTCCCCATCTCTTCCTCTATCTCTTTCTATCTCTCCCTCTCCCTCTCCCTCTCCCTCCCTCTCTCTCTCTCTCTCTCTCTCTCTCTCTCTCTCTCTCTCTCTCTCTCTCTCTCTCTCTCTCTCCCCCTCTCTCTCTATCTCTCCCTCTCCTCTACCTCTTTCTATGTCTCCCTATCTCTAACTCTATATCTCTATCTCTCTATATCTTTCCCTCTCTCTAATTCTCTCTCTATCTCTCCCTCTATCTCTTTTTATCTCTATTCCCTTGTCTATATATATCTCCCTCTCCCTCTCCCTCTCTATATCTCTATCTCTCCCTCTCTCTCTATCTCTCCATTTCTCCCTCTGTCCCTCTCTATCTCTCTATCCTCTCTTTATCCCTATCACTACCCCCCCTCTCTATCTATCTCTATCTCTCTCTTTTCCCCTCTCTCTCTATGTAGATCCCTCTCTATCTCTTTCTATTTCTCCCTCTCCCCTACTTATTTCTATGTCTCCCTCTCTCTAACTTTATATCTCTTCCTTTATCTTTTCCTCTCTCTAATGCTATCTCTCTATCTCTATGTCTCCCTCTCTCTATCTCTTTCCATCTCTATCCCCTTCTCTCTATATCTCTCCCTCTCCCTCTCTCCCTCTTTATCTCCATCTCTCCCTTTCCCCATCTCTATCTCTACCCCCTCTCTCTTTATCTCTATCGCTATCTCTCCCCCTCTCTATCTCTCCCTCTCTCTCTAAATCTATCTTTATATTCCTCCCTCCCTCTCTATCTCTCTCCCCCTCTTTCTATCTCTATATCTATCTTGAATCTTTAGAGAGGGAAGGAGAAAGAGGGGGGAGAGATAGATAGGGAGAGAGAAATATAAAGATAGAGTTAGAGAGAGAGGGAGATGTAAAGAGGGGAAAAGATAGAGATAGAGAGAGGGGGTAGAGATATAGATAGAGAGAGGATAGAGAGATGGAGATGGGGAGAGGGAGAGATAGGGATAGAGAAGGGGAGATAGACAGATAGAGAGGGAGAGGGAGAGATATAGAGACAAGGGGATAGAGAGGGAAAGATAAATAGAAAGATATAGAGTTAGAGAGAGGGAGACATAGAAAGAGGTAAGGGAGAGGGAGAGATACAGAGATATAGAGAGATAGAGAGGAAGAGGGAGGGTGAGAGGGGAAGAGATAGAGTCAGAGAGAGGGAATATATATATACAGAGAGAGAGAGACCTAAGGGGTCCTTATGCCTTTACCCTGATGCATGTTGTTGAACCCCTAAATTTGGCTAATTCTGAAACCCTAAAAATTTGACTGTATGAAATCTTAGGGATCATCCAAATTCTAGAATCTACAATTTAATTCCTATGGATCTAAGACCACTTCCAAACATCCTACCAGTATATACATAAAATATAACTTAAAGTATAAGAAAGGTAAATGATAAAGGGTAAATACCAACTTATACTTAAATGTTTATTTTATGTATATACCTCTAGTGTCTTCCTAGACATGACCCTACTCTATAATGAAGGAAGTTCAAGGATTTGCATTTTAACTACTTTAAAATGTGCTTGCATTATAATGAGAGCACATTTTTTCCTACTTTGGGAAATTCCAACCCTAAGGGTTGGATTTTCATTGGGTATCTTACCCAAAGGGTCAAGGAGGTACCGTTTGGATGCCAAGGACATGTTTTTAACAAAAGTTAGAAAATTTGACCAAATATCATGCGTGCTCCCCCTATGGTTTACGCATTTCAATGTCAATACGAAAAAATACTAGGACAAATTCAATTTTTTATTAGCTTTCTAACCATGTATTTTTCTCAAAAATATGATAATATTAAGGTTTCCATCTTCAAGTTCTTTCGCTAATGTGTTCTTTTCTTTTTTTTTAGAAAACCTATGTCTAGTATTTCTGGTGTCATTTTTTACATGTTCATCAAAATTTGGAATAAATTACATTTTTAGATTCTAGACTCAATTATATACACATTAAAAAAAATTATTTTTGATCAGTTTTCAAAAAAATTAGGGGGGAGCATGCTCAAATTTTCATTTTTAGGATGTGTCGACTTTGAAAAATTCATAATATATTCATAAAAAAATTAACAGAAAAACATGCATAAACTACATGGTGTTAGCTAATTTTCCATCACAAAAATAGGATCACTTTGTGTGCTCCCCCTAATTGAACCTCTTAATCTCTACCTTTTTTAGAAAAAAAAATTAGTAGTTTTGAAACTAGACTCAGAGCACTACAAAACTTGTTCTTATCACATCTTCTAATTTTGAGCATGGTTATCTTCAATTTCTCATGCAAGATCAGTTTTTTCTAATTTAAAAAAAAAATGGCCACTTATGACCTCCTTTTGGTCCCCTATTTATGTGCGCATACCCTAGCCTCTTGAAATAACTCCTTATGAAGTGTGGATAGGTAAGAAACCTTCTATTTCACATTTAAGGGTATTTGGCTACGAGGTTTATGTTCATGTGCCTAAACAAAAACAATCTAAGTTGGACCCAAAAGCTTAAATGTGCACTTTCATTAGATATGATAATGGTAAAGGCTATAAGCTTTGGAATCCACTAACCCATAAGATTATCTATTCTAGAGATGTCATTTTCAGGGAACCTAGAGTTATTTTAGATTTTGAACAACCAAGAGAAAAAGACAAGGAAATGAGTGTGCACTTTGAGATTACACAGGAAGATGCACCTTTGAAATAACAGAGAGATGAATTTGAGATGAGGATGATAAAGATGAAGAAGAAGAGGGTTCAGGTGAGGTTGTATTGAGAAAACTAAAGAGGTTGGGGAAGATAACCAAGAAGAAGTTGAGCAAGCTCAAGAACAAGAAGTGCCCCTTACTCCTATTCCCAGAAGATCCACAAGACAATGAAATCTAGTTGACAAGTATAGCCCACCAGATTCTATTGTATATTTGCTTTGTTAAGTACTGACGATGAACCTAGATATTACAAGGAGGCTATATATTCAATTGATAGTGAGTCTTGGCAATAGTCCATGTTGGAGGAGATGATGGCATTAGACTCATGTGACACTTGGGATCTTGTGCATTTTCCCAAAGGTAGAAAGTCCATTGGATGTAAGTGGGTCTTTAAGAAAAATTTTGGAGCAGACGGTTCATTGGAAAAGTACAAGGCCAAACTGGTGGCCAAGGGCTACTCCTAGAGAGTGAGTTGATTTTTTTGAAATATTCTTTCTTGTGACTAAATTATTCTCGATTAGGTTTATGTTATCTATTGCTACTGCTAATGTCTTTGAGATTGAGCAAATAGATGTTAAAACAACTTTTTGCATGGAGACTTGGAAGAGGAAATTACATTAAAGAACCTATAGGGTTTGAGGTAAAAGGGAACTAACAGTAGCTATGAAGATTAAAGCAATCTCTTTATGGTTTAAAACAATCTCTTCAAATGTGGCATCAAAAGTTTGACACTTTTGTTTCAAAATTTGGTTTTGTTAGAAGTGAAGAGGATCACTATATTTACATTCAATGTATTGATGCTCATATATTGATTATTTCCTTGTATGTGGATGATATGTTATTTTGAGTAATAGTAAGGGTATGATTAATGAGTTGAACATCTAACTTTTAGGTGCATTTGAGAGGAAGGATCTAGGAGTAGTTAGGTATATTCTAGGGATGGAGATCAAAAGAGATCGGGTAAACAGAAAGATTTGGTTATCGCAGAGTAACTATGTTAATACTATTTTGAACAGATTTAGTATGCAGTATTGCAATCCAGTTAGAATTCCTTTGTCAGTTGCTACTAAGCTTTCATTAGAAATGTGTCCTAAGAATGAAGATGATTTAGAGGATATGTATAAGGTGTCATAGGTTAGTGTTGTAAGAAGTTTGATGTATGTAATGGTTTGCACTAGAATAGATATTGCCCAAGCAATGAAATTTTTGAGAAGGTTTATATCTAAACTTGGTAGACATTATTGGAGGGTCATCCCACAATAATGGGTTACACTTTTTAGCCAAATTTGACATTGAAATCAACATTTTGAACTAAATCTTCACTTTATAACACCTATAGTTGATAAACCATTAGGATTTTGAAGATAATGTGAACTAGTGATTTGTGAGATTTTGTCTGTAGATTCTAAATATATTTTTTTAAAAAAATTTTGGAGTTAAATTATAAATTTTTTTGCATCTCTTTTGATAACTAGTTTTTAATAGTAAACAACATCTTTTAAAGTGATGTGTATTCTATCGCACGTAACATTTTTTCTACAAAGGATAAAATTCTGATTCTTTTGAATTTAGATTGGTAACACCAATATCAAGAGGATGCATTTAGTTTCATAATGTTTTGTTGAATATTTTTTTAAATTAAGTTTTGAAGTCAAACCAATTATAATTTAGATATCTAGGTGTATTATGTCCAATGTAACTTTTTTTTGTATGTATTAGAATTCAAATATTTTTGTTGGAATAAGGACATCAATACCTAGAGGACATGTATTTTTTAGAATTTTTTTCTCTATTTTCCTATTTTTTCATATGTGAAACAAAGACCTTGATGTTCATTGAAAAACCTACATTCACAAGAAATAAAAAATAAATATAATAATCATAGTAAATATATTTAAAATTATATGTTTTGGGAAGCTTATAATAATGACTACATACTTACAAAACATAAATTTTAAATGAATTTATTTGATCCCCCAGAACCTGGTAAATCAAAAGTGGGTTTTTATCAGCATTTTGATAGGTGTAGAGGAGACTCCATTATAAGTATGGTTTAAAACTAGCAGGGTTCTATCCAAGGGGGTTTGAATCTAATGGGGTTTGACCAAACCGTTTTCAATTAAAATCCTTTAAATGGAACCTTTCAAGGCCTAAATCATTATATTTTCTAAAAATATGTGATTTCAGTAAAAATCAGGATGTCCTAGAAAGTGTAACCCATTATTGTGGCAGCACCCTAGAATTATGCAAAGAGGGTGTTTAGATATTTGGTTGGCCCTTATTATTACTATTTGGTTTATTCTAGTACTAACACTATGGAAAATACATTGGACATACATCGTTATGTTGATGCATGTTGGGTAGGTGACTTAGACAGTCAAAGGTTTATAAGTGGGCATGTATTTACTCTATTTGGAAGAGCAATGAGTTGGATTAGTAAGAGGTAGCATACATTTGCATTGTCAATCACTGAAGTAGAGTACATGGCAACTACCCATGTCTCTAGGGAGGTAGTTTGGTTACAGATATTATGTGTAGGTATTGGTTTTGATTGGAGGATTATTCAAATTAGCTGTTATAGCTAGAGTGCAATATGTTTGGCCAAGAATCCTATGTATCATGCATGGATGAAGCATGTGGATGTTCATTACCACTTTGTTCATGAATTAATTTTTAATGGATAGATTGAACGAAAGAAGATTGACAATCAAGAAAATGTTGCAAATTGACTTACTAAACCTGCGAGCACAGAGAAGTTTACGTGGTGTAGGGAGGCCATGGGCCTTATTCCTAGTGCTTAATTATTTTATGTTTTCCTATGGATGGATTTACAATGTATGATGTCAAGTGGAGAATGTTTGGATTAAGGTGCCATCAACTTTGTAAATCCCAAGTAATTATTTACTCCTAATGTTTGTAAATTTCCATAAGGGAAGATGTATTGATAAAGCAACAATCTTGTTTCGGTCGCATTTGGATCCGAGTACCTGATAAGGGGTCCAGGGGACCGATGTCACCCCACTGGTGGGGTTTTGAGGGCAACGTCCCTGAAGGAATTTTTTTAGAAAATTGCCTTGTAAAATATTGTAATTTTGTAGTCAATCTGAATCACTCATCATTATCTTGCATATCTGACAGTAGAAGGTATGTTCAGGTTTTTTTTCCCTAGAAGGAAACACTCTTTTAATGAGGGCATTGTATTACGATTGTGTAGTGGTAGAGAGTTGAGATAAAAAAAAATAGGTGCTGTTGGATTGAAGACCGAAGAGGAGGTTGTTAGTGATGTATTGTAAACTTTATTGAAGTTAATAAAGACTGATGCATCTCTTCTTGTGGAGTTTTTTGCAAAAGGGTTTCTCCATGTAAACATGTGTTATCTGTTTAATTTTTCTATTCCTTTATTTCTTTGTATCGCTGATTTGATAGCCTATAATCTCCATTTGTTTCTGCATTGGATTTATAATAGTTTAAATCAGATTTCTATTATATAGTTGTTCACCTTCATTTCTAACAAATTGAAAGAAATATAGAAAAATTGTGTCCAAGTTTATGTTGGAGAAAACTACCTTTAATTAATTTCAAATAATATTTATTATTTCAATTTGTAAGAAAATACTTAAGTCCAATCTATAAAAAATATCAGTTGAATGTGTTAAAAAACTTGTTTCAATTTTATTACTATTCAAAATTTATTTTAAAAGAATATGAAAAATACTTATATATGTTTTTTCTATAAATAATTCAAAACATCTAATAATGCCCCCAAACTAAAATATTTAGAATAATTTGAGATCTAAAATATTTCAAAATGTACTACAAAATATCCAATTTTCATGTATCAAATTTCACTCAAATTATGCAACACAAATTGATAATTTTTCATAATCAAATCTAGAACTTCACAAACATGTTGGGGATGTTCTATATTAATATAATGTAAATCAAATAGCTATAATATAATGGTTGTAATAGTAGCACCAATAAATTACAAATATGCAAATAAACCCTTATGCTGAAGCTCCTTCTACACACTTTGCAACCCTCTAAACTAAACAACACTCAAAAATATGAAACCATAGATATAATGCATTACTAAGATGCTCCAAAATGATGAAACGTATAGCCAAAAAATAAGAAACATGTTTCTCCTTCATATATTTAGAGGAGTTCTACTAGGCATAGGGGAGAGGGGCCAATAGTTGTTAGGGCTATTTTTGTGACCATGTAGCGATTACATGGAATATTGTATGACCAACATTTTTTTAGTATGTGATATGAAATCTTATCTATTTACAACTAAGGTTTGGATGTGTGACTCATCATGCAACTCTCCACATCATTTCACATCTAATGCTCAGAGTGTCCTTAAAATAAATTTTTAAAGATTTGACCAAAACTTTATCATGGAATCCCTAGTATTTGAACAAAAAAAATATCATTTATTGTTATAACATCATATATTCTTATGTAAAATACAACTTATATGCAACCTTAATGATCTCAATACCTTTTGGTAACCATGAATCTTGTTATCTCTAACCTTCATATCCAACATAAGTGACCCAATAATTGAACACAACATACTATTTATTGTTATAAAAACAACACATTTTTATTTAAAATACAGCTCTTATATCCAACTTTAAATGATCATAAATTTTTTTGACAACCTTTTACAAATTATATGACAAAATACATGGTATTTATTGTACTCACCTTTTATGTTTTCCATTGGACAAAGATATAATATGAAGTATTCCATTGCATGTATATTTCCACCCAAGTAGTTGTACACATAAGAATAGTGCATTTGTCAACATAACAACAATAATTGTTTCTATGAACGCCTTATTTTATAAATGATACACTTTGAGTGGATAGTTATGATTTTTACATAAAGCAAAATAATATTTATTGCACTTGTTAATATGAATGTACTTATGATGTTTTATATGACATTCATATGTTCACATGTGTTCATGTAAGGGTCCATATTGATTAACACTTGATCATTTTTTTGATTTACATGTGGAATAATTATTGACAATATATAGTATAAATATGTTGTAAGACTAAATCCTATAACCATGAGTACTATATCAACAATAAGACCCTACTCAACTATTAGCTCCTCTCCCCTAGTTCTAGACCAACCCAACTTGCTTTATTTTGACAAAATCATTTTAAGAAAATGAGTAGGGCAGAGGAGCCAATAGTTGAGAGGGGTCCTATTGTTGATATAGTACTTGTGGTTATAGGATTTAGTCTTGCAACATATTTATACTATATTTATTAATAACTATTCCACATGATATAAATAAAAAAATGACCAAATGCTAACCAATATGAACCCTTACACATAAACACATGAGAACTTAAAAATGTGATATAAAAATTATATATAAATTTATTAACAAATGTAATAAATATATATTTTGCTTTATATTAATTTTTTAAAAAAATCTCATTTTCAATCACAAGGAAGTCTAGAAATTGAAAGTAAAAATGTATTAGAAAACAAAAAATGGTGGGAAAGAACTACATTAAAACATTGCATGTACATAATGTTTGCAACAGTAATACAGACTAGCAGTTGTACCGAATTTGTGTGCAACGAAATAGCTAATAGGAATTTATGTATAATACTTGTAAATTTATGATATAGGTATGTAATAGCTAACTTGTGATGTATTTTAATAGTATAGCATAACTATGTGGTTGCCTTTGGTGAAGGTCAGTGATGCAATACAATGTTTATAATTTGATCATGCTGGAAAATACGAAATATTTTGCATGGGTTATGGTGATTTGAGAATGGCGTATTTCAACTCTAGGTGTATAGTCTTGATAGAGGGGGTAGAACTCAACCCTTGGCAAATTATAGTAATTATGGTCCATGAAGTAGTCTGTTAAACTTTGAACAAGACATTGTGAGAAACCTATTTTAATTTGGTTGAAGAAGACACACATATCAGCCTCTAAGATAGGCCCATAATGTTGTACATGAGCTACAAGAGGATATCTGGTAAAATGTATACTATTCACCATGCCAATGGAACAAAGCTTTAAAATATTGTCGCTATTTCTTGTTGTCCAATTTTGTGTAGATACATGCAGGACAATAATGTCAATAAATGTTCATTTACAATGTGAACAGTGAAGGGACCATCTTCCAATTGTAGTGCCTACAATATTGAATGTTTGTACCCTTCAATGTAGAAGTGCCAAGTATTATATATAACATTTTTTATAGATTCGATCCATCTATTTGCATATCAACCTGAAAGCATTAACTACATGATATCTAAAGGAAGAGGGTCCATTGTAATGTTCAAGATGTGTTGTCTATGGAGAAAAAGAGTCATAGCAAGGATGAGCGAAATTTAGTTAACAATATATATAAAAGACCACTGCAAACATATCAAAAGAGGAAAAGGTAATTTACGTACCTTTTTGGATAAAGAAAAATTGCAGTGTAAAACAACTTTAGAGAGGAATGAATAGATGTGGATAGAAAAAAGTCTGCATTAAAAATAATAGTTACAACTAATCATAATCAAATCTAAAAAAGTAGTTCAAATCTGTTTAGGCATATATGAAAAAATTGAAGAAAACTTGCATACCTTTTTTTGTACAACAAAACTATGGTGGAGAAAATAGATCTAGAGAGGAAAATAGATCTTGACAAGAGATAGGAGCTATGGAGAGGAACAACTATGTATTAGAAATGAAATAGACAAATAATAGTAGCTAAATTAGAAAAGCAGACAAACATAGTGAAAAGGGGGAAAAATGTCCAACTTGCATACCTTTTTTATACAATAAAACTATAGTCAAGAAAATAGGTCTTGAGAGGAAGGCTATTATTACTTGTCTAGCATCTAGGTGCTCATAAAATATCTTGTATAATTATTGCCTTTTGTTGAGGATGCTACCAATCTCATAGTATAAATCTTGATCACAAAATCGCCTTCCTACTAATGCCTTCTGATATATGGTTGATGGTAATAGTCATGATCCAATATACATTATCTATGGTAAACAAACAACATAGCTCCAAGGTGTCAGGCCATTTGCATTAACCATACAATAACAGTTACATAAGATTTTACTATGAGGAGTGTTATAGATCTAGATGCCATTTTGCAAAAGTCCATAGGTCATTATCTATGTTAGCACCTTTGTATTCATTGTCGTCACCTCATAATGTCCTTTCAAATTGACCTCAGTGCTTGGGGTACTCAATTCTCTACTGCAATGAATTATAGGAGGAGTATTAGATTGATTACATAATCTAATATTGGAAGGGCATTGAAAAATTGTTTCTACTCTTTTTCATATGATGTGATTTGTTTTTAAGTATACCATGAAACCATTAAAACACATAAATCCAACTTCAAAATATCTTTTCTTTCCTATTTTTCAACTCTTTATAATAAAAATATTTTATTATATTACAAATATATAGAGAGTTTTAAAAAGGTTTCATCTTGGGCCAATTTATGATGCTTTTGATTTGAGCTTCGCCAAATTTGATTTTCTAAGTGTTTGCTAGATTTTTCTAATTCTCTTTGTACAAGTGGAGTCAGAGCACAAAATGGGTCTACCAAGTCTATTCTAAATCAAAGTCTTAGTGTAACAGGTGGGGAGCATGCAAAGAACGTTAGACCTTCGATTATTGTTACTTATTGATTTTGTTGAAGCATAAAAGGCATGTAGGGAATTGTTAGAATCTGAAAAGATTATTAACCCAGAAAACTAGTGCAAAGAATAGATATCTAAACTATGAATGCAAATGATACGAAATCAAAATAGTAACACAGAGTTAGTCTCCAAGAGAGTAATGCATATGCTACAAGCAAAATAGCATTAAGAGGATGCAAAAGCAAAAGATACCAAGAACAAGCCAGGTAGCATGCTTATATAGACTAGGAAGAGGGAGGAGGTGGCAACATCGACCAATCAAGAGAAACCATCTATCAGACTAAAGATAGCAAAGTATCTTCCCAAAATAGCTAATGGATGCTCACATGTAAGAAGGTGACACCTCGCAACCACTCACCTAATAAGACATGCTTTATTAACCTAAGCGAGATTAATAGAAGTGTAGGAAAAACCTAGGAATATAGGGAAAAAATAAATAACCTACTAGGAAATAAAAACCTACACTAACAGGAACTAGTAAGTACATGGATATAACTAAGTAGTTGTAATACTTGATTTAGAATGTTTATGTTAATTAAATGAAATCAATTGTGTATTCCTAGAAGTTCAATGAGGGATAATTTGATAAAATAGAAGGATAACAATGGACTAGATGGAGCTTTTGGTGTTGAATAGACAACAAAATTAGTAAGTGAGAACTATCATTGGCCACACATGTATATGGATGTGAAAAGGTATCTTTAAAATTGCAAAATTTATCAAGTTGCAAAAGGTAGTAGTCAAAGTATTGGATTGTACAATTCATTACCAATTCCAAAGATGCCTTGGGAGAATATCAGTATAGATTTGGTATTAGGTCTTCCAAGAACACAAAGAGGTCATGATTTAGTTTTGTATTTTTGATAGATTTTCTAAGATGACATGTTTCATAGTATGTAAAAAAACTAATGATGCAATACATGTAGTTGATTTTTTTTCAAGGAGATTGTTAGATTACATGGGTTTCTAAGAATACCAAATTTGTTGGTTATTTATACAAGATATTGTAGAAAAAGATGAAGATAAAGTTGAAGTTTAGTTCAATATACCACTTGTAGATTGATGGATAGATAGAAGTGGTAAGCAAGATTTTAGGTAACTTATTGAGGTGTCTAGCAAGAGAAATTATAGGTAATTATGTTATGGTGTTAGTGCAAGCAAAGATTGCATACAATAATTTAGTAAATAAAGTATATGGATTAAATCATTGGGATAGTGTATGGTTATAATCCAAGGAATGTACTAGATCTAAGAGATATGAAAAATAAAGATAAAAGAAGTGCAAAGGTAGAGGAATTTGTAGATCATATGAAAGTATTACATGAGGAAGTAAATAAACAATTGGAGAAGATGAATATCATGTATAAGGAGAAGGTTGACATGAGAAGGGGACAGAAGGAGTATGAAATTGGAGATGAGGTGATAGTATATTTGAGAAAGAAAATATTTTCACAAGGTACATAGAACAAGCTAAAGATGAAGAAATTTGGTCCTTGCAAAATCATAAAGCAATTTGATTTTGGTAATGCATATGAAGTTGAATTGCCTGAAGGTTTTTGTATATCACCAGTATTTAACATTGCAAACTTGTATGGGTGTCATGAAGGTGAGTTGGAGGAAGAAAGTGTAGAGATGAATTAGAGAAACCAAATGCCAAAACAAGAATCTAAAGGAATTGAAGAGATATAGGACAACAAAGTTGGAAAGAGCACAAAGTATAAGAAGTATAAAGAATATTTCATGAAATGGAAGGGAGGATCAATTGGAAACTCAACATGGATATCTACAACCAAGGTGAATTATTTTGGTTTTCTTTTAGCTATCTAAAAGTGAGAGGCCCACTTTTTAGTTGCCAAGGGTGTTTGATGCAAGAGCAAACAAGGTGTAAGCATAATTTTGCATCAACCAAAAATACTTGGTTTCATGTTTGTTTTTCTTTGCAAGTAGTTAGAAGTATTATAGTCATGTTGTTCTCGCCCTATAGTTTAATTCTTTCTATAGTTAACTTTTCAACACATCAGCTTATTAGTGTTCAAACAATATTTGTACTATGTGGTATTGCCTTTGTATCATAGAACTTTCAAATTCCTACTAGAGATTCATAGATTGTCATTGGCTGATATCACGTGACTTGTCAATTTCACTCAAGGAAGACCTAATTCAGTTGTGTGCCAAATATTTGAATCTCGTGTCGATTCCTAATCTCATACATAAGGTTGTCGGTCCCAAGGAGGTTCATGATTAAGATCACATCAAATTCTAATACTTACACTTACCACACTCATCTTAATTGAAATTATTTACATGAAGATCAAATATGAAATCATTCAAAATTGAACCCAAGATTGCCATTACATGTGCATAGTGCAAAGTAGCACATTTCTAATCAGGTCCTCAATACTCCTTAGGAGAATTAAATGTCTATGCAACTTTAGTAGGTTCAAGCCGCGTAGTTTAAACAACATACTTAAGTTCCCCCTCTCACATGTAAGACTAATCTATTCCATTGCATGAGTGGCAAGCTGTAGGCCTTAAAAGCTTAAACAGTATGTTCCTTCCAATAATCCTATGCTTACTCATAAATACAGTTCTGGCCATCAACTTCTTAGCCAGAAAAGTAAATCGAAGATCTCTCACGGTACTGTTGTCTAGACTTAAAATTAACTTAACAATAAATTCTTAAATCGTTTGTATAGTGCATGTTTGGTCTGAGATAACTTGTGAAAGTAAGCACTCATCTGAGACTGGGAATTTGGAAAGGTGACCCTGATTCTTGGTTAGTAATTTTTTTAACTATTTATTTAATCCAAGATGATGTTTAGAATGCTTATACATCTGACATTTTATCTGACAACATTGATGGAACTGTGGAAATACAAAATCAATATGGATGTAAAGGGGGAAAAACTACATCTAGTTATGAATGTTGGCTTCAGCATTAACTATAATTTTCACTGGTTAGAGACTTGGAATAACCTCTTAAGAAAATGCTTGAAGATGAGGACTTCATTATAGAATTTAGTGTTTTCTCTCTGCATATGTTGTGTCCGTTTTTTCATATGCTTATCAATTTATGTTAAGAACTCTTCACGAGCTATTATATGATTATGGTAGAACTCAGAATCAATGCTTGTGAATTTGAGTGCACTCCAGAAAAAACCAAATTGGGGCCTACAGTAAGGAAGTTGTTTTTAAGGACTTTGGACTGTGCCACCAGAAGTAAGGCATTTAAGGTACATATAGGCACTGGACCATGAGATAAATAGGTTGTCAACTTCACAATACTGACACATTGCATGATCTCATAATTATTAGTTTAATCAACTTAAACACTGTGAAGCAAATATAAAGGAGCAACAGGGATAACAAATTCTTGAGCGAAGCTCTGACCAACCAGTTAACACTTTGTTCTTTCAACTGCTTCAGCTGTTGCCTCGAGCCTTTATTCTGATGGACAAATTGAAATGCCTATTTGGACAGATTATCATTTTGCTTCACCAGAATCTTATTCAACGTCGTAAGCTTCTTATTCAATGCCAACATGCGAGTAGCTTCTATGCGCTGCTTCTCACGACATATGTGAACCCATCCCGCGTAATTTACACCAAACAAAATGATAAAGACTTAAACTGGAATAAGATCCAATCTGGTTGGTTGCAATTTCAGAAGCCATAATCATGCCTAAAATAAGTAGCAAAAATGTTGAAAGATTTTCCTACCTTCTATTCTGGAACCAGACCTTGATTTGCTTGGACTCGATATTAGACAAGATCGGACACCAATAATAAAATGGATATAAACAATTTAAAATAGAGTATAGCAGATAGCAGGTACTGCACCGCAAAAATGAAAATGGATGATTTTCTGGCAGTCACTGCGAAAAAAAAACGTCAGAATGACAAACTTTTCTGGTGTCATAAGTTTCTAGCGTCCGACATTTCTGGCGGCTGAATATTTCCGGGAGCAAAAAGCTCCCACTATAAGCCTATCGGCTAATAAGCCTTTTGGCTAAAAATATAGAGCCACTTAGGCAATCCTATCATCCATCTTAGATGATTGGAAGGTTGAATCATCCTCCATTAGAAAGTCGAAGCTAAACGTGCAGATTTGGTTATAGAAATTTATTGCAGCATTCCCTTATCACAAAACTATTTATATATTATCTACTGTAATTATCTACCCAAACTACTGCATAGAAAGCTTATTAGAACGCTTAAATGTACAGCTCAATTATACTCCAATAGTAGCGCTAAAGAACCGAAGCAAACCGTAGGTTACCAACATGGCAAGCCATCCTCCTATCAGCACTCTCAAACTCCCTTTCACTACAGAAGAACGCCCAAAATAAGCTCCAATCGCACCAAAAAGAATGAGAGCCAAAGTCGAAACCCCGGATAGGATTGAAACCCTAACAGTGTAGTTAGAGCTAAAAGCCGCAGAGACCAAAGGCAACGCTGCTCCCACAGCAAACACCAAGGCCGATGCGAAAGCTGCAAGAATAGGGTTTGGAAGGCTCTCTTTTTCTTCCTTTGATAATACAACTGGAGACGTGGTAGGCGTCGTAATAGATGAAGACGGCGAGCTTATATATGTTGCCTGTTCGAATCCACCTAGGGACGTTGTGGCTTGCTTTTCTCTATTGAGGTTGGATAGTTCTACGTCGCGTTGCGTTTGCACGGAAATGAATTCGCCAATGACCATGTTGCATGTTCCTGCCGTCAGCCTGGACATTGTTGAATAAAAAGAGAGCAAATAAAACAATCTAAAACACTAGATCAGACACAGAACACAGATGCAAGACAGAACACAATTTGCATCTGTGTTCTGTGTCTGATCTAATTTTTTAGATTGTTTTATTTGCTCTCTTTTTATTCAACAATTGGTATCAGAGCCAGTTCCAATATACCAAGAAACTTTCAATAATAGAATCAGCTTCATCATTTAATTCATCCAAAAACATCTGATGAATAGCTCCCACTTCATCACGACTCTCTTTATGGCCATAGCACATAGACATGAGGTTTGAACCCAATCATCCCAATTGGGACTCTCATCCATATCTGCTCAACTTTCCTCACAACTCCTCCTTGGTTCTAACCTGACTCTGATACCAATTGTAAATTTAAAAAACACAGACAAGAACAAGTGCAGAGATTTAAAAACAAAACACACACTCAGAAAATAAAACAGAGAAAACTAGAAAATTAATGTGGTTCACCATTTTAAATGGCTACATCCACAAAACAGGGGATTCTCTATTATTCTTCTTCTCTTCATATTACAACAGCACTTAACCAGTCTCATCCTTTTTAAAGACAATACACAGACTTACACACTAAGCATCCACTGCAAGACCTTTCTGGAATCATCGACTACATGCCAAGAATTGGCTGTTACACGAAGTCTTGAAGAGCAATTACAAAAGGCATCCTTTTCGAATATGTGAGAGAAAGTTGCCAATTTGGACTTCACCGAAACCAACAATCTCCCACTTGGAGACCAAATAGCTGCTTAGAGATATCCCTTACATTTCCACTTGTATCGTCACTTCGAAAACAAACCCGTATTGCAGGGCTTTAACCTCTATTCAAGGGCACTCCGTATAAATCGTTTCCAAGCTTTCCAATCAATCGTAACACCTTCCAGAAATGATCCGGTCATATTATAACCCCAACAATCCACCACTGTAAACATCTCCGCCTGTTTCTTCTTCCCATTAGACAGCTTCCCACATTCTACACCACACTCCTGTCGGGCATTACCATCGTCTTTGAGTCTTTTTCCACCGCGCCTACGCCCATCATGAGAGACGCGGTGGTCACCAGTCCGTCATTTGCTCCCAGAACAGTGGCGCGCAGCCACTGTCCTCGTTGCTGGTAATCTATACTCTTCTTGCCTTATATCTATGGAGGTATGGCTATGGTAACGCTGGAATTTTTCACGCTTTGAATGCGCAAATTCCTCTACAATTGCTCCTCCGAATTCTTCAATCATTTTCTTCAATTCTTTTGCCTCCAACTGAGAAAGAGTGAGGCTTGATGCTCTCTCTTCCATAGCTACCCTTGATTTCTGTCAACAGTGCTACAGAATACACAATTTTGAGACTGTTAAAGAGCGCGTGTTCTCCACACTCAGGTAGATTTCCTTATGTAACTGGCTGGACTTTTTCGGTCGCAAACACGGCTGGGCGGTACCAACCGGACCGCCATTATTGTAAAACAGACAAACTCTTGGCCCAGTTTACGCCTAATCTCTTTGCATTTGTTGGGTTATTTTAAATTGCGTACGGCATCTTGCACATTGATTGGAGAATATAATCTATCACTTGGAGTCGTCGGGCGCGTGGCATGAGCCTGCTAGGATACTTTTCCATTTTCCCTACGCTAAGAGGGATGAATGGACTTCAATGTATTGTTATTTTTCTAATTGCTTTAGCTAAAAAGATGTTTGTATTATTCCTTCTCATCTAATTTGCCAATGCTAATACAATAAGTCAACCTGCTATGTTCTAACAATTTAAATAAAATCTCGCATACCTGTACACCTTTATCATAACGTACATGGAAATCAATTCTTATATTGAAAGAAACTTCAAATACTAATATTCCATTTTGCTTTTCCTATATTTTAACTATAAATGTAATATATAGCATATGGTGCTATGTACATTTATAAATGTTACTTCAAAAGTCAAGACTTAACGTATATTTAATGATTTTACTTCTTTGTTCGATAATTTCATCTCATCACAAACAATTTTGGGGGTTAAGCTCTTAAATATATATTGTATTGCTATGTTCTAGCATTCCAATGTCTTCTGAGTTATGTTTGATTTGAAAAAAAAATCTTTAGTAAAAGGTCTTTTTGAATTTTTATTAAAAAATTGAATGAATTTTATAAATAACTCTATATAAGTGAATAAATACATCTTTTCTTAGGGTATCACTTTTGACTGAAGTTATGAATTGGGTATATGGAACAACAATGATAAGATATACAATCAATACACCATTTAGTGATCTTGTGTCCTCCAGGGGATTGGAACCTTAGTTTCCATCATGAGAACCAAGTGGTCCAACCACTTATGCACACTCACACACAAATAAATGCATCTCTAACCTTACATTCATTCTTATAATTCTTGCGGATAAAGTGTTCAATTTTCTTCCTTCTTTTAATCTATTATAATATCATCCTGATCCTTTTTCAAACCTAATAAGTGACTCTTTTTATATTGAGTCTTGTCTTGTATGATCCTCTTGTTTTGATTCATAATTTCAAAAATTATTTGAAAGAGCCTTGTTCCCAATTTCCAAGATTAGTAACTTTATTTTACATCTCTCTCAATATTGTGTCTTTATCTATCTTGTAATTTTCCTTGGATGAGTGAATTGTTTCTCATTTGTATTATCCATGGTATGATTGAGTTGATCTATGTGAAGCTAATATGAAATTTAGTGCCTTGAAACAATCAATGTAAGTGAAGTAATAGGAAGAAACACTAAAAATGTATTTAGTCTTTTAGTCTTTCTTGTATTTGAGCTATGAGCAAGTCATTTTTTATAATTAAATCCTTTAAAATTATTATTTCATCTAAATTTGAGAATAGAGCATGTTAGAAAAATGTGTGCATTCTTTTTGGTAGATGCAAAGCTATAAAAGGTTAAGAAGGTTGATTTTCCAAAACACCTTATTGTCAAGAGGGTTACATTGAAATATTATTACCTTCCAAAATAGCTAATAAACATTGCTAGTTACAATAAAACACCCATTTGTAGATTTTTGAAGAGCCTCATTGATAGATAATTTTAATTAACATATGTTTTCTACTATATAACATTCTCATTTACAAACATTTGATTTTGAGTAAGTCAAGATTTCAATGCAACTCTATTACTTCCAAATAAAGTAAAACTATACCTAGCAATTTCTTTTGGTGGTAGAACATGAATATCAAAGTATTCATTTGCTCTACTTCCCCCTTTAGGATATTGAGAATTTTTATCCAATCATGTGCTTGAATTGTCTATTGAAAAAATTACAAAAAAAAAAACCTAACACTCAATATTAGTACATAGGTATCTTTTGACTAATAGTAAAAATATTTAATTGTGTTAGGATTAAGGTGCCATCAACCATGTAAATCCTATGTAATTAATTACTTCTAATGTTGTTTGTAAATTTTAATAAGAGAATATGTATTCACCAAGCAACGGTCTTGTTTCAACTGTATTTGGATCCCAATACCTGATCATGGGGGATTGTCACAACCCATATTTTCAATAGTTAATTATGAATTTAAATATATATATTTTTAGGTAAATAGCTAGTAAGGGCCAACACCCATTGTATTAATCAGAAAGAGTATTACATCAGAGATTTGAGATGGTGTGGGGTCCAGCTAGGACCAACCCATCCACTGTTTGAGCCCAATGTACAAAAAAAGGTGCCAGTTTGACAGCACCAGATCAAAGAGCAAAATTGGGATGAAACCATTGCGGCCCGAGACCCCATATACTAGAGCAAGCCATCAGAGAATTTCAAAAATTCTGACCACCCCCACTAAATTTGTCATTACATAAAACTATATCTACAAAATTCTATGTAGACTAGCAGACTAGCAAACATCCTTCCCAAAGCATTATTTGTTATCTGCATTCCTTCTGGCAGAGGCTCACTCCCGGGTGGAGCGTCCCGGTCCACAACTGCTATACATTCTCCTTTTGCGTTGTTCCTCATCCTCTGTCAGGGCTTCTCTGATAGTTCCATCTGTTGCAGACTTATCGAGAAGGCAGTGCCAACTCAAAATTTGAGGGCCACCCCACAAACCGCCACCAAGTGCCAAATCATCATTGACCTCGGCCACCTGTCCGGCCTGTCAAGTGTCCTGGCCAAAGAATTCGCCAGATTACAATCATGAAGTTAGCGGGGAAAGGCCAATCGTTCTATCATGTGAATTCTTACGCATGGGACAACTCAATTGCCATGAAATGCCATAACGTCGATCAAAGCGTCGATCAGTAACACCTGATCAGAGCAGAACATGGCGTACAGAACAGCTCTTTTGCAGAAGAGTTTTCCTGGTTCTTCTTCGAGATGGGCCGAGGGGCTTCAAGGGCAACGGCGTTTTTCTCATTCTATTTTAAGAAAACCACTTTTGCAGGCCCATGGACGACAGCCTACAGGAAGGAAGGTGTGGTTCCATGATGGGTTACCAAGTAACAGAAACAATCTGATTTTTCCCAGAAAAGAAGCCGCCTTCACATTTAGGGCCCCTTTGGAGTCTCAGCGAGCTGCTTTTAAGGAATTTCAAGCTAGGAAAGCTGCCTTCAGAGATAGAGCCAGGGAAGGTATGCGAGGGATGGACTTTCAAAAGACGAGAGGACCCCATTTCCATCATTTCCATAGACATCGGGAAAAGGAAAGCTTTGTCCCAAAGGCAAAAAAGATTTGGGTTCTAGTTATAAAGAAAGTTACATGGCGAAGTGAGCAAAAGGATATAGCCCTTACCCAGATGGAGGAAAAGCTCAGAGGTAAAATTCACTACCTGATGGAAATAGCTGTTATAGGCAAAGTGATGTCTCCTCATTTCTCAGTACAGGATCTTATAGAGTGGCAGCATTCTAAGTGGGGGAACTTGGTTGATTTTTGTGAGCTGGGCAACGGCTTTTTTTGCTTTGTGTTCCCGGATAAGGAGGGGAGAAATAATATTCTTTCTCAGAAAATATGGAAGTTTAATCAAACAGTGATTTGCTGTCAAGAATGGCGCCCAAATTTCCATGTAGGGAAAGAACAAATCCCTTTGATCCCTCTCTGGGTCCATCTTCCGTATTTGCCGATGGAATATAGAGAAGTTGAAATACTGACATGCCTTGGCAACTCTCTGGGGGTGTGTCAGGAAGTGGACATCCCCAAAGTAAATCTAACTTCCTCTGCCGTGAGAATCCGAATCCTTACAGAGGCCAAGGAATTACTGCCCAAAAGACTCAAACTGGATTCCACTCAAGGGCCTTGGCTTCAAGAAATTTTACTACAAGATGGAGTAGACTCAGATGATCTTGACAGGCTCCAAGACTTTCTTTCTTCAGAAGCAAACCCGACCAAGCAAGGACGAGCCTTGGACTTACAGAGGGAAGTCCTCAGCCCTGCCTCCCTGGCAGGCTTGGTGATAGAGGAACCTGATATGGGTAGTACAGATGCCGTTCTATTGGGTTCCCAGTTTGAAAATGTCACAGTTCCCGTCATGCTGAGTGAGTCTACAAAAGAACTACAGGTTGTGATTGGGAATACGGTGAGTAAAGACCAGCTTGTTAAGGCCAATTTACCTGCAGAGGCTAGAAATGAGGATCGAGACACCTTCTCAAAGGAGCCTGAACAAGCGGAGCCAACTTCTCAGGAAGGAGTTTGCCCCAATGCAGCTTCAAAGGAGACTCCCAAGCATGTTAATAGTTGCCTTTCCCCTTTTAGGGAGGAAGAGGATTTCCTGAATTGGGAAGAGGACACCCCTCTAAGAGAAATGAATCCTCTTACTCCGAAGGATAAGAATGTTCCTAAGGAGAGAGAAAATGATAAAAATGACTTCTCCATGGATTTGATTCAGGATAATGAAACGTTGAGAGAGCTCTTAGATTAGGTGGTAACAAAGGTGGCAACCAATGTGATGGAGGAGATTGCAGATGAGGTTCTTCAGGAAGATCTAGAGAAGGATGAGAATAGGCCGCTAGGCCTGATTCGTACAAGTATGAGCAGCATGTTGGCCAAAGATATTTCTACTCCGACCAGGAAAAGCACAAGACAGAAACAGGTGAGGATTAGCAAAGCCGTGTCAAGTGGGTCAAACCTTCAGGTGTCTCGAAACTCAAGCAGGAGGAGAGTAAGCTACTCTCCTCAGGAGCTATGAAGATACTTACGTGGAATGTTAGGGGACTTAACGCCCCTAACAAAAGGAGCCTCATCAAATATCAAATTGATGAGGATAGAGCTGATATAATTCTACTACAGGAGACCAAACTGTCTCCAGAGTCATTTGATCTTTTTTCTAAGAGTTGGCGAGGTTGGAGTTTCGCGAAGGTGGATGCACGAGGAGCGTCAGGAGGTCTGGCTACAGGTTGGAGGGATCATATTCAAGCCTTGGAGGTGGTGGAAAGGACTGATAATTTCCTAATAGGTAAGTTTCCTGTACTTATTAAGGGATCTGACTTGTGGATTGTGAATGTATATGCGCCTGTTGATCTATCCCAGAAGAAACTAGTGTGGGATAACCTGTCTGCTTGGCTAAGGAAATTGAAATGGAGCCCCTTCATCTTAGGGGGTGATTTTAACTCCATAATAGAGGAGGAAAAGCTAGGGGGTATTACGCATCCGCCCAGATCTCAGAAGGACTTCAAGGACTTTATAAATAGTAATCTTCTGCTCGACTGCATTCCTAATAATGGTGCTTTTACCTGGACGAATAGAAGAAAAGGTTTTTTTTAGATAGCAGAAAGGTTGGACAGATTCCTCCTATCTCCTAAATGTTTTAATCTCCCAGTCAGCTTTGATGCAGAAATACGGCCCTTGACAGGGTCTGACCACTACCCAGTCAGGCTCTCAGTAGGAGGACTTAAGCTTCCAAGCAAAAAGGCGTTTAGGTTTCAGTCTATGTGGTTCAGAGACTCTTCCTTTATGGACAATATTCAAACCTGGTGGAAAAACATCCCGTTCGTGGAAGGTTCTCGCATGTTTCAGCTTGCAAGTAAATTAAAATTCTTGAGACATAGGATTATGGTTTGGAATAAGAATCATTTTCGCAATATTTTTGCAGAAAAAGCTAGAGTACAGCAAGAGCTAAAAGGACTTGCAGATCTCATAATAAATAGAGGCATGGATCTTTTATCTTTTCAAAAGGAGAAGCTATTGAAAGCCGAGCTGGAAGAGATTTTGAAAAGGGAGGAAATCTTTTGGAGACAGCGTTCTAAGGAGCTATGGCTCAAAGATGGTGACAAAAACACCTCCTTCTTCCATTTATCAACCAAAGTGAAAGCTGGTGCAATTTCTATTAAATCTATTCATCTGGGAAATGGTCAGACCTGCTCGGATCAATCAGACATCCTCGCTGCAGCTCAAAATTTTTTTGCGGATCTCCTTACCAGTCTGATTTATCAACGGGATAAAGGTCTGCAGGTTTGTTCTTTCATTCCTAAGTTAATCAAAGAAAATCATAATAGGGAGCTTTTGAAACCTTTCACTTTAGATGAAGTGAAGTTTGCTGTGTTCTCCTTGGTGGGAGAGAAAGCGCCTGGCCCGGATGGATGGACGGGAATTTTCTTTCAAAAATGTTGGGATACCATAGGAAGGGATGTCTTTTTGGCTGTGGAAGAATCCAGAAAAGCTAAGAAGGTGCTCAAGGAATTCAAATTGACTTGTCTAATGCTTATCCCCAAATCAGGTTTCCCTCAGACTTTTGAAGACTTCAGGCCTATCTCCTTATGTAATTTCATTTATAAGATAATTTCAAAAGCTTTAGCGATCAGATTATCCCCCCTGATGAAGGAGTTGATCTCTAGTGAACAAGGGGGCTTTGTCCCAGGTAAAGAGACCATGGAGGGTGCCATTCTCACTCATGAAATATTACATTCGGTGAATAAAGATAAGCAGAAAGCCATGGTAGTGAAATTGGATATGTCCAAGGCTTATGACAGAGTGAATTGGAGCTTTCTCATTGATATCTTGTTGCAAATGGGTTTCTCCAAAGAAGTGGTTAGGTGGATCAATTCCTGCCTTTCAGGTTTTAGAGCTTCAGTGTTAATCAATGGACAGGAGTCTGGTTTCTTTGAGCCTTCGCGAGGTTTAAAACAAGGCGATCCTCTTTCTCCTTATCTTTTTATCATCATGTCTGAAGCCCTTACATGGTCCATAAAGGAAGCAAAGAGGAAGTCAGACTGGCAAGGCATTAAAATCAGAGGTATTCAAGAGCCCTACACTCATGCTTTGTTTGCTGATGACACAATCCTTTTTGGTCAAGCCTCGCTTCGCGAAGCCAGAGCAATGATGAACACAGTCCAATCTTACTGTTGTGCTTCAGGGCAATTAGTGAACTTTAAGAAATCCATGGTTTTCTTTCAGAATGTCCCACTGCTTCTTCAAAAGTTGATTCAAGTCACCCTCAATCTTGAAACTCAGGTTCTTCCAGGAACTTACCTTGGTCTTCCCTTGTTCATGGGTAGATACAAAAATAATCTATGGGGTAAGGTGCTAAAGAACTTGAATTCTAAACTGGCCAAATGGAAAGGGCGGCATTTGTACCTAGCAGGGAGAATAGTTTTGATAAAAGCAGTTTTATCTGCAGTGCCAGTTTATATGATGTCGGTTTTCCACATTCCAAAAGGCATTATTGTTAAAATTGATGGCTTATGTAGGAAATTCCTCTGGCAGGGCTCTCAAGAAGAGAAGAAAATACATCTATTGGCCTGGGATAAGGTTTGTAAACCCAAGGTGGAAGGAGGATCTGGAATTCTGGACATTCAAGCTCAAAATCAAGCACTTGGGGCCAAATTGGCGTGGAGTATGTATTCTAAGCCAAATGCCATGTGGGTTAAGTTAATGAAAGCCAAGTACCTTGACTCGCTGGATAATGAGAGGATTTTCACAGTGCAAAATCCCCCTAAGGGGTCAGCTATTTGGAATTTCTTAGTAAGAAGTAGAGACCTTCTCCAACCTAATCTCTCGTGGATCATCCATAATGGTGAAAAGGCAGACTTCTGGTTTGATTCTTGGGGTGGGGGGGCGCCGTTGTCTGGTTTTAATGAGCTTTCTGAGGCGCGAATTTTTCTTCAATTAAATTGGGGCTTCAAAGTCAAGGATTACTGGCAGGTGTTAAAGGAGGGAACATCAGTTACAGTCGCTTGGAAAGGATTTCAGGATTGCAACTTCCCCAGCTATCAAAAAGCACTCCTCAGTCGACTTCTTGGTAAGAGGTTAGTGCTTGTCTCCAGCTTGGAGGATGAAGTGACATGGACTGCAGCAGCTTCAGGGCGCTATTCAGTTAAGGAAGGTTATAAAATTGGCATGCAGAAAGTTTTGTCAGATTGGCCCTCCAAGCTGTGTTGGGGAAAGTTAATTCTTCCTAGAGCCGGAGCCTTCGCCTGGTGTGCACTTCACAATAAAATTCTCACAGGCGATCGCATCAAAAGACTAGGCTTGGGTTCCAATTTCCTCTGCGTGCTTTGTGGATGCGAGGAAGAATCTGTAGATCATATTTTGCTTCAGTGCCCCTTTAGTAGAGTATGCTGGACCTAGTTCTGCAGGAAGTTAAAATGGACTAGTCCTATTTCCAAATCTTTATTCCTTATGTTCAAAAATTGGCCCCTTTTGTTTGGTAACTCTACATTAGCCTGCCTATGGGAATTGGGACCTTCCATGGTCATCTGGCATATATGGTGGGAAAGGAATCTGCGTATTTTTAGGAAGGAAGCAAGTTCCACATCTCAGGTCTGTGCCAAGCTCGAAGCTGCTCTTTCAGATCAGGTAGTGACCCACCTTAGATCCATTAACCCTTCCAAGTTGGTTTGGTCCAAATGGGATGAGGAAATCATATCGTTTTGGCCTTCTATCAGATTTATGGGGCTTGGTTCTATCACAGGACCTGCTAAGATGGCCACATGTAGAGATCAGGTTAAATGGACGCCACCTTCTTCTCCTTTCTATAAGATTAATTTTGACGGGGCATGTCGTGGCAATCCTAGTCCCTCCGGAACGGGATGTGTCATTAGGGATTCAAATGGTGATCTGATTGCAGCTAAGGCAACCAAGTTACCCCCAGGCACTAACAATGAGGCAGAAGCATGGGCTCTGGTGCATGGACTCAATCTGGCTTTGGCAAAGGGTCTAAGAACCGTGTGGATAGAGGGGGATTCCCTCATTGTTATAAACGCCATCAAAGGTAGAGGCTTAGACAATTGGAAGCTGAATTACATCCTCAGCCTGGCCAAATCTCTTCTGTCCAGACTTGATAATTTCATTATTTCCCACACGCTACATGAAGGTAACAGGGTGGCGGACTTCTTAGCCAATGTAGCATTGGACAATGAGAATGCACACGTTATCTTCCCCTCTGATGATCACCTCCTGACTAGTTGCTTGAACTCTATCCTGTGTGCTGACATGGAAGCCGAGTAAGCTTTGCGCCACTATCAGGCCTTAATCTCGACTGTCCACATGTAAGGTTGAGGTGTCCCTTCCCAGGCTACCGGTGTTGTTTTGCGTTAAGTTGGGGGACCGCCTCATTTATTTTTGCATTTACTGTGAGGGAAGGACGTCTGACACTCTGCAGGGACGTTGGATCGGGTTTTAATAGTGAGTTTGAGTGTATTTAGACAGTTCTAGTTTTCTCACTTGTCCTGCCCGCATGAGAAAGATTGCAAATCTGTCTTCATTGTATGTTCATTAATATCTTTTGCAGTGGCAGCCCTCCCTGGTTTGATATTATTCTTTGACGGTGCAACGGCCTCTCCATCCCGATTGCTCCGTATTTTACAGGACACGTGGCTACCGCTTCTAGTTTTTCTATTAGCTGGCTGCGTACTTCCCTTTCTTCATGTGTGGCTGAAGCAAATGATTTTATTATTCTTCGCCAGCCCTCAGTTTCATTTGGCTAGCTTTTCTCAGTCTCTGTTGCTCCAACTTCTTCCAAGGCTTGGTCTTCTGGCGCTTGGTGATGGTGGATACGTGGCTAAACCAGAGGTTATTTTTCCCTTCGTTGGACTGGGAACAGGAGATAAGGGGGCGCGTGAAGGCAATCGACTTTATGACTTGGATTGATTCGGATTGCACTCTTATTCAGTTTGCTGTCCGGAACATTGTGGGGCATGCCTGGATCAGGGGATATGAGGGTCGCCTCCTAAACTATTTAGATGTCGTTTCGTAGCTCCTCTCCAACATAATGGATCTAGTGATGGATGGTGTCTATGTCCACTCTCTTGCGGCAGGTTTGTTCTTTAAGAACATTTTTATGATGGAACGATGGGAGGTGGCAGTAGCTAATTATAAGATGGACCAAGGAGACGCACTCATCGGTGGGATTTTTAACCTCACTTCCCTGCGGAATTCCCCTCCTCAGTAGGTGATTTATAGGGCAATGCAATCTAGTCTTAAATCTCTGTGTAGTGCAGAATTGGATGATGCGCTTCGGTCCTATTGCTTTCTTTTCTCCAAGAAACGGTCCGAGCGAATCAAGGATGTTTTCACAGCAATTCGCTTTCTCAGGATCCATGCTTCGGACCTGGCCCCGGGAATGCCTTTTTACGCACTGTCTGAGGTGGAGGAGGGTGGCCAGTTTGAGCCTTCTATGGAGATGGATGCACAAGCTCTACCGGCTGCTCCACCAGCGACGTGATGTCTCTCATGGGGTTCATGGTCTGTGTTCAGATGTTTTTGCTACTGGTGGTCTTGTGTTGGCTGCGGCGTGCTGTGGGGGTGGTGGGATTCCTTTTTTGTGGTTGGGAGTGCATGGGTTGTTGGCGGTCTCCGTGTCTATTCGTTTGGTGTCGGTGTGGGGGTGGCTCTGGCGGTTTCTTCGGCTGCGTCTGGCGTGGGTGGATGGCTGGTTTCGTTTTTTCCACTCTTGCCTTGGTGGTGACTTCGGGTGCTGTGGGTTGTTTTCCTCAGTGTTTTCTCTTTGCCCGTCTGCGTAGTGGCGGCCTAAGTGGTGATCGAATGGGTGACTTTTTCTCATTCATTTTTCTTTTGTTAGTTTCTGTGATGGCTTGGGGTGTTTTTGGTTTTATTCCTCTGGATTGGGCTTCGGCCATGTTTTCTGTAATACTTTTATTTTTTCTTAATATACGGGTGTTCACTCCCCTTTTTCTGGTTAAAAAAAAACTGCCATAATTGCCTAGTATGCCTTCTGAGAATGACGTCAAGGCAGAGATAAAATGTGAGAAGGAATGAGAGGGAAACATCAGAAGAGTCAGCTGTACTCCAGCCTTGGTGGCTGAGGATTCTCCGAGGTGAGCTTCGCAATTTCATCCGCATGTCCATTCCCTTCGCAGTATATATGTGGGATTCTGAAATCTTCAAATCCTTTGATGAGATCCTGGATTGGCTTTAGCCATCTTCCAAGTTTCCAATTGGGGATAAAGTTTTGCCTTATGGCATTGATTGTTATCAGAGAGTCCCCCTCGAGATGAAGTAGTCGCGCATTCAATTCAACCCCCAATTTCAATCCTACGAGAGCTGCTCAAAAATCTGCCAGGTTGTTGGTGGGTGTCCCCAAATGTTCTGATCTCTCAGCTAAAATGTTACCTTTGTGGTCTCATGCTATGCATCCAGCACCGCTCAGGCCTGGATTCCCCTTCGCTGCACCATCAAAGTTTATCTTAATCCATCCATCTTCAGGGGTAGATCATTTGATACCCACTTGCAGACTGATTAGAGGCTCATGGACCTCTAGACCCCATTAACGGGGGAACTTTGAGGCCTGGGAAAGTCTTAAGAAGTTTGTCATCCCAACTCGTGAAGTTGTTTTTTTGGAAATTCTTGTTTCTGGCATCGTTATTGGTGAATTCTATCACTTAGTTCTCGATCTTCTTAATAAGCTATTCTTGGGTCATCACTTTGTCCTGGAATATTCATCTATTTCTTTCTTTCCAGATTTCCTAGACTACCATAGATGGAATGATGATCCATATGCTATCGAAAAGACTCTTTCTAATTTTCCTGGGCCACATAATGAACCAAGTAAGAAGCTCCTATAGGAAAGGACATTGCCACCCCAGTTTCGTCCCAAAATATTTCCAACATGCTTCTGCAAAAGGACAAGAGAGGAGTAGGTGATCAGCATTTTATTTTCTTGATTTGCATAATACAAATCTCCCAGGCCCTTGAATGCCAAGCTTACTTAGTCTGTCATGAGTTAAAATCCTTCTTTGTATGGCCATCCATGCAAAAACCCCTGCTTTTGGCATTACTAATTTGCCCCAAAGAAGCTTGTTAGGCCAGTCGTGTTTGTTGATGGCTACTTTTTTCACCTTATATCCTATCTTGACATTGTATTCCCCAATAGTTGAGCAAAACCATCTTACTATGTCTTCCTCATTTGAGGGGGCGAGAATTCTTTTGTTGAGTATTTCCTTAAGAGTTTCCTTTTGGATCCTGGGTGAATTTAAGGCTTCCAAAGACTTCCATTTCCATTTTGGAATCCCATTATCATTGATCTGTTCTCCAAAGTTGCACACCTTACTCCCTCAGACTCGCAAGGTTTCCTGCCTTATTTCTTCTAAGTTGTGATGCCTAATGAGAGGTTCGTGACCCTCCCACGAGTCCATCCAAAAGGATGCATTCCTACCACTTCTGACTTTCCAAGTGTTATGCTTGGTAATTATGTCTCTACAATCCAAGAGTAATTCTAGATTGCAAAGCCTTTTGGGGGGTCCTTGGTAGTGAGGATGTGAATGTTTTCATCTGTGTCAAGATACTTCTTTCTTAGAATTTTAACCCATTTCTGGTCTCCTTTAGTATATAAGTACCAGACCAATTTCACTCCCATAGCCAAATTCATGATATTTAGCTACCTAATGCCTGCCCCACTTGACTCTTACGATGTGCATATTTTGTCCCAAGCAATGAGAGGAAATTTTTGATGATCTTCCGTTCCACTCCAAAAGAACTTCCTCACGATTTGTATCAACATGTCATCAACCTCTTTTAGGATTCTCATGCAGGACATGGAGTATACTAGACTAGACGATAGCATTGATTTTAATATTAGGATCCTACTGGCCGATGTGAGCCATTTCCCCTTCCATTATTCCATCTTGTTTTTGCAACTATTAATAAGGTTTTCCCAATAGCATTTCTTGTTGATGCCTATGAACAGAGGCATTCCCAGAAATCTTCCTAGGAAGTTTGCTATTTTAAGGTCCAAAATTCTGGCTATATCTATTTGTAGGCTTTGCTGGGTGTTCAAGAAAAGACCTCTGACTTCCTCCAGTTGATACTTTGTCCTGATGCTTTGCAATATTTATCTAGTAGGGAGCGGATGACTCTGGCTTCTGCCCAGCTATCTTCTCTTAAGAGCATTGTGTCATCGGTGAACTACTAGTGTGTAACCGGGGTGGTTTCCGGGGTGACTAGAATCCCTTTCCATCTACCTTCTTCCCTGAGGTGGCTGATGCTTCTCCCAAGGGATTCTCCCATGATTATAAAGAGGAAGGGAGAAAGTGGATCTGCCTGCTTTATCCCCTTGTCGATGAGAAGAAGCCTTGGGCTGCCCATTGACCAGTACTAAGAATTTGGGTGTATTTATGCATCCTTTTATCCAAGATGTCCATTTGTTGTTGAATCCAAACTTTCCCAGTATACTTGCCAGGAAATCCCTATCTACCAGATCATAGGCTTTAAGGATGTCAAGCTTCACAATCATACTTGCTGCTCTAGCTTTCCTTGATGAGTAAATTGCTTCGTGTGCTACTATTATGCTTTAATAATTGATCTCCCTGAGGAAAAGTGACTCTTCTCTTCTGATATAACCTCTATGAGAACCCCTTTCAATCTGTTGGCCACTATCTTAGTGATGATTTTATAGACTATGTTGCAGAGAGCAATGGGTCTGAAATCTACCATACTCTACACCTCCTTCTTCTTGGGGATTAGGGTGAGGAATGTGTGGTTCAAATCCCCCAACATTGTAGTTTTCTTCCTTGATCCTTCAGCTGCTTTATGGAGATCATCGCCAATTATGTCCCAAAATTTTTGAAAGAAGCTTGCTGGGAACCCTTCCAAACTAGGGGCTTTGTCTGGGTTGAGTTGGAAAGTTGCCTTTCGAACTTCCTCTTTAGTGATTTCCTTGCATAGTTTATCATTATCTTCTTTAGTGATGATTAGAGGAATGTTCCCTAAAATATTTTGTTGTTCTTCTCTGCTTGCCTTGCTTGCCCTATTAAGAATTGATTCAAAGTAGTGAGCTGCTTCTTGATTTGCTTCCTCCATGGACTGAGTCATGGTTCCTTCTTCTTTCTTTATTTCCACTATCCTCTTCTTGCATCTGTTTGTGATTGTTGTTTTGTGGAAGAATTTAGTGTTTTTATCTCCCTCTTTTAACCATATTTGTCTTGATTTCTGCCTCTAGCAACATTCTTCTCTAGCCATCAACTCTCATAACTCTTCCTTAAGATCTTTTTCTATTTCATAGTCATCAGGGCTCATACCCCTTGCGATCACTATTTCATTCAGAGCCTCCAGTTCCTTCTCCACTCTTTCTTTCTCCTCAAATATGTTTTAAAATGTTCCTTCCAAATCTTGAGTTTGGTTTTAATGCAGTTTAATTTTTTGCTGATTTGGAATAGATGAGAGTGGTTTCCAATCCTGATCTCATTCCACCATGTCTGGATTAGATCATGCAAAGTTGGATCTCTTAGCCACATGTTTTCAAATTTAAAGGGGCTCCTCATAGGGGGATCTTCCGGCCTTATTACCAATTGGACCGAGAAGTGGTCCGACCCAGTGTATAGTAAGATGGTGGCTTTGTGAGTATCCGTCTGGTGTTCCCACTCCCTAAGCAAAATGAAATGATCCGACCTCTCTGCAATGTTGGTGAAGCCTACTCTTTTGTTGGTCCATGTGAAAGTGTCATTTTTGTTCTGAATATCACAAAGCATATTTTTGTCTACAAATGCTTGAAAGTCTATTTGAACCTGAGATATATTCTAGATCCCTCCCCCCTTTTTTGAGGTGTTCAGAGTTGCATTGAAGTCTCCCCCAATGATCCCTTTCTCTCTTCTAAGATTCCTCAGGAGCCTCATGAGTTGGTTCCACATCTCTCTTTTGCCAATAGTGGGTATTGGCCAATATATGTTGATAATGAAGAAGTTATCATTCTTCTTAAGGGACTTACATCTCATTAAGATCTAATTATGATATTCTTCCACTAGGGAGCAGGTAGTGGTCAAAGGGTTCCATAGTACTCCCAATCCTCCTGAGGCACCAATCGAATCCACTAAGTGCCCACACCAATGCCTCCAAACTCTGGTTCTATTTAGTCCTTCTTTGGTCCACTTTGTTTCCTGCAGTAGAACAATATCAGCTTTGCTTTGGTCTATTTGATGCTTGATCAAGCACCATTTGTTAGGGGCATTAACATTCCATGTTAAGAACCTCATTGCCTCTCAAGAAGGAGGATCTCCTTCCCTAATCTCATTTTCCTCTGTCCTTTGGCATTGGATGCCATTTCCAACTTAGCTTTGTTGGATTTCGATCCTCGCTTGTTTTTGGGATTGATATTGGGTTTCTTTATCTTTGATCGGGTTTGCTCAATGCCCCTTTCTGTAAGAATTTCCCTTCTTCTCCTTCAACACTCTCCTTGCTATTTGATCCTTCTTCAAGGTCTCCCCTTTTTTCTATTTCTGGGTTTTCTTGACCATCCTCTTCTTTTTTTAAAAATAGATATTTTCCTTCCTCAAATTGTAGTTGTATCAGGTGTTCATTTTTGCCATCAACATGACATTCTTCTATATTGCAAACAACCATTATTTTTATGTCTGTTTCTTCCATTATCTTTTCTTCATTTGGGAAAATTTATGTCAGTTCCTGCTCCTGAGATGGAATCTGGTTTTGGTTTTCCTCCTTTGAACTCCCTAGGGTGTCTGTTTGTTTGTCCAACTCTTGTTCATTTGCTTCCTTATTCAAGGGGTCAAAAGATTCTATGGGCATCCCCTGTTCTCCCATAATCTTGCGCCCCATAGGCATTGACTGTTCTTCATCCTTATTCGACCTGATTGGTGTGTTATCTTCGTAAAATTCATTTTCTAATTCCTTCTCTTGATTGTGCAGATTGATCCTTAGTTCAGAGGGTGTCTTAGGAATGTTAGTCGTTACTTGGATTTGCTTCGCTTTGTTGGAGGGTTCTCCAATAGAGAGCCTTCGCTTTTTCCTTTCTATCGTCTACTTCGGGATTGGATTGTTCTCCATGATGTTGGGTGATGTACAACATTCCATCTATCCATGCTCCTTGGATTTACATTTGGGGCATAAAATAAGCTGATCTTCCCTTTCTATTTTCTACCACCATAATCCCAACTCTATATGGATCTCTATTACTTGTGGAAGGGTGGTATTGCATGAGATTGAGGCAGATCCTTGCGTAGGTTCTGAATTGCCTATCCTCCAGAATTTTGTCCACCTGAATGAGGGGACCCAGGTTCTTCCCAATTTTCGTCACGATCTCCTGATCCCAATATTCTGTTGGGAGGTTGTATAGGCGGATCCAAACTGGACCTGCCTCAATTTCTTGCTTCCAAGGATCAAAATTGGGCATCCATTCCTATTAGGAATTGCATGCAGAAGATATCAATTAAATGCAAATAAAGACTAAATAGAGGAATTAAAAATACACAGAAATGATAACAGCGAGAGACAATTTTTAACATGGTTCACCCAAACTCGGGCTACATCCACCAACAGAGAGTCCAATATTATTATCTAGAAAATCAAACCAATTACAACTAGCAATCCTTGCAACTCAATACTGTTGCAAATGCTACAATACAATGTCAACGGAAACCCTAACCCTTAGCCGATTTTATCAAGCCTTATGTTGGTTACAAAATAGGGTTTTTTTTATGTTGGCCAATAGAAAAAATAACTCCCAATGCCTTTATAAAATAATAAAAATTGTTTGAGGTTTTAGGGGCACTGCCCCTTGACCCCGCCTTGTATTGCGATAGGGAGCGTGCCAGGGGCACTGCCTTTGGACCCCACAAGGGGCACTGCCCCCAAACCCCCGTTAAATAATTTTGGGGGGAAACCACACCGATAAAAGTGGGGAAAGTTTAACTTCTGAGTTTGATTAGGCTCCATCTAACAATTCCTTCATGTAGATACTTGTCCCATCCATTAGGTATGGGCCATGCTTCATTATCTTCCATCTATCCCTTGAACTAGGAAACTCAACCATAAAAAAGCAATTTGGAAGGGTTCGCAATTGAATGTTTTGCCCCCAATTTTTGTCACACCATGCTCTCATCTTTCCATAATCCAACCAACCTCCACCCCATTTGATGAACATGCCAATTTCCTTTAACTGTGCTACTATTAGATCTATTCTTCCCTTGCCTAAATATATGCATAAGTATTTTGTGATGGGTTCCTTAGGATCATAGTTCATACCTGTAGTCAGGTTCTGCTCTTTACTGGATTGTTGTTGTATTCTCCTTTTGCCTTTTCAAGGTTTGTTGGTTAACTTGGCACTGGTTTGTTTCCACCCCTGAAGTTCCTTAGATCTCCAATTGTCTGATGCCTCCACCTGATTTTTCCTTCCTTGCCAAAATCATCCATACCTCATATCTTCTTTCCTTCCCTGAGGAGGAAATTTGTCAAAGTATGGGTCCCATCAATTCTCTGGCCCATATCTGCCATAGGAGGGTTTGCTGTGAAACTATGTCTTCTACTTCAGTAGGGGTTTCATTTTCTTCCTCCGTAGATGTAACCTTGTAGTTCCTTGATTTGCTCTTCTTCCCAATGGGATCGTGTTGGCTCCTGTTAACGGATCTGACCCTGAGCTGTGGTTTGTAGTGATACGATTTCTCCAAAAGTTCCCCCACTTACGGTTTACCTTGACTCTAAGCTCCTTGATCGGCAGTTCCCAGTCTGCTTCATCGGCCCACCTATTTGCTCCAGGGAGATCCCATCGCTACATCCTCTGAAGCTGCTCCCTCTGTCAGAGCTTCTCTTTGCTGCTTTTCTCCTCGTGTGCCATTTTTCTCCTTTAGGTAAACTAGATTATGAATTTAAATATTATTATTTAATTGATCGTTGTTGGTAAACAGATTTGTCACTGTAGATTTCAAAGTGACTTGCCCAACGGGCAGTGACAAATATTCCAATAGTTGGAGAAGCTGTTATTAGATGAACATCTTTCCTTTGCGTTTGAGAGGGGCAACTCCCTCATATGATGGGGGTATTTGTATTTTTTGTGTACTTTTAACCTGAAAGTACATAAGGGGGAAAAGGAAAAACTAGAGGAGAAGAACTAATAGAAATCCCAACAATAGACATATGAATATTAGATGAGATTTCACAATGGATATGACAAATTACAAAGGGGTTTAACACAAAATATGTTTTGACGTGCAATGACAATGAAAGAAAGATGACAAACCTCAACATATGAAAAAGATATGCCACTTCAACATGTTCAAACCAAGATACCAAGATATGAACATTATTCATTACATGAATCACATAAAATACTAATGGTTTACACAATCACATAGAAGGATTACTGATTTAACATACAAGAAATCAGCAATGATAACACATGAATACATTTAGAACATATGAACCAAAAGCATTCTTCATTATCTCCTTGAAATTATACAATTCCAAAAACTCTTCTATACATAGTGTCAAGCCAAAATGTCTTCATACAATCTCTCTAAGTAGTTCTCAAAGTTTTCCCCCTTTTGCAAAAAGTCTCTTCAAAAAAAGGCCCTCTTACATTTGACACAGCCTTGTATTTATAGGCTTCTCCCTAGTAACTACATGGAAACTACCTGGTAACTACCTTGTAACTACCCTTTTTTGAAAAATATAATTTAAAAATAAGCTTTATTCTAGTTAGATTTTACCTAACTTTTCTAGAAACAAAGCTCATTTTCTAACTTTTGAATTACAACATGTGACGTAAGTTACTTTTACAAAAAGATAACTTGAGACTTGCAAATTTTGAGTTTTGAACTTTGCTATCTGCTCCATTTTGGCAAACTTTGCCAAACCATGACAATTATTCTAAATACCTGAATCTTAGACTTAGGTATGTCCTTGCATACGAAACATGAACTGAGGAAATAGTAAGTCTTTCATTGACAACACCAGCATGATAGGCATAGACTGAATAACGCTGCACATTGTCCTTCCCCAATTATAATCATAAAATGCGATTGCAACATATTCCAAACCAATTTCTCCAACTTTGCATAGATTTCTTCTATTTGTAGATATGATCTGTCTCCTCGACAAAAAGCATGTATTATTTTATGGCCTTCAATCCAACTATATCCAAGGATCTTTTTAATTCCTTTATCTTTCATCAATTTCCTTGTCATCTAAACTTCAGACCACCTACCCACTTCTTATGAGGTGAAGATACTATTTATGAAAGTAGAATCACAAGGTATTGACAATCAATATCTTTGGAAACACCACTATTAAAACCATTCTCCTATGACCTCTGTAATTCCTTGTAGTAGGTCTGATTTATGATATCTGTCTGGAGTTAATGATAAAGGGGACTCCATGTTTTTGTCAAGATGCCTCTTTGTGGGTGTTCGGATAACATGAACATCATGGATACTCAAATTGTATTCATTTAAATCAGCATATGATCTTCTTTCCCACTTTTCACTTTTATCTCTAAGCAAGCTTCATCGATATTTTGGAGTCTTGTGAATTGTAGTAAGAAGGGTCATCTTATAGCATCTATGGAATACGTAGTACTATATCACATGACTGGTCCATAGGTTGTGCATTTATATTGTGAGACAAAATCCCCACTTCAATGCGGGCCTAGAGGATGCTAGTGCTAGTTACGAATAATAGTTTTACACACACCAGATACATTTGCTTTAAAGTTTCTAAAGTCTTTTCATCGAATCCATTTAGTATGCATGTCATGCAATCATTGCATTCGATGAGAACACATTTCTTTGAGGAATTAAGTCAAATAGTTGCCGCACCTTGTCCATGGTTCACATTTTGTAGATTTATCTATGAGCACATTTCTGAGTTATAATATATGACAAGATCCACTTTCAATTATGGATTGATGGCTGTCCATATCCTGCTCCAAATCACCCATTTAGGCACGAGCTGAAAGTATGTCGGCAAAGGTAGTGGAGTCTAGTTTTATACCTTCCAGTTGCATTTGCTTGAGAGTTAATGGCACCTTTTCAACAAATCCATTTTGTTCATATCCGGCAACCTTTGCGTTGCATGAGGTTACATCTCTTTGAGGTCGATTGTTAAATGGTTCATGGGATTTGCCTATGCTTCGAGATTTTGCATGCATGTATAACTAACCAATCCATCATTCCAAAGCTCCCATTTAGACACAGGGCGTGATGATGCAAGAAAATGTTAGCAAAGGTTATGAAATGTGGTTAGTCACCTTCTTATTGCATTTGCACGAGGCCTTTAAAGTCTTTTCAACGCATAAATTTTGTGCATATCCCTGTGATCATAGCGGCCCATGAGATTACATCTCTGAAAGGTGTTGTTTCAAGTATTTCATTTACTTTTTTACACATGAATCTGCCAGAGCATTTCCAATGATAATATCTAATATAAAACCCTTTTTCACAGTTTAGCACAGGCTGGGATGAAGCTGGTATAGATTATTGAACTGGCTTTACACCTGCAAATTGCATTTGCTCGAAAGATTCTAAAAACCTTTACAACAAATTTGCTTTATATATATATCCTATAATTAAAACAATTCACATGCGTTGTTCATACTTCCACATTTTGCAGACATGGCGGTCTTTTTGAGAGACCATGCCTTTTTGAGGCATTTTGCAAAACATTTCACTCGTCTTGTCTATGCTTCACATTTTGCAAACATGCACAATAGAGGCTTTTTAACGTTGTTTCAACAATCCCATGCCATATCCATCCAGAAGAAGAGCAGCACCATACCCATAATGATTTTGCACCTGCCAAGTGCATTCTTTTAAAAGATTCTACAACGTTTTCAATAAAACCAATTTGTGAATATCTTGCAAACATTGCAGTCCATAAGACCATGTTTCATGATTTCAAACAGTTCACATAACTTCTCTGTATTTTGCTTTACAGATCCACCAGAGCATTTCGAACGATAACCCCATGTCCCCATGCGACTGCTTAAGTAAGTTTTCTTCTTAAATTTAAGCAGTTGAGTGGCCCCATGTGAATTTAAAATAAGGGAAAAAAGATACCTATTTTAGTGGAGCAGCCACTGCTTAACAATTGAAAATAAGCTGGGTAAAAAAAGGGGGGGCTAGAAATTTGCAGCAACTACATATTGGAAAAATTACCATGTGGCGTCGTATAATTAGTTCCCTCCTTTTCACAATCCCCCCCCCCACCCCGCCAATTTTCCCCTTCATATTTTACTTGCACAATTCCCCCCAATTTGTCCCTCCCTATTTTTCCGTCAGTTTTATTTTTCCTTTTAATGCTCTGCTCTGCCTATGATTTGATTTGCTATCTCCATCGCAGAAGACTGAGCGCAAGTGTTTTGCGGAAGAACTGCGTTTTCCAGCACTTTTTGACTCCATATTTTGATGGTCAGTGATGGCTCCACTTTACCTTTCATAATTTTTATCGTGGATCTTAGCATAGATTGACGTCAGATTTAATTGAAGACTTGAAGTTAAAAATTCTTCAAATTAAATCCACTTCCTATATGATGGTTGTGATGTTTTGTATCTGCTCTTATCTATTCTCTTTAGCCGTGGTTTGTCGACTATATCTATATCTATTGAACTCCTATAATTCCTAAGATTTACTTAATTATATATGTCTGGTGATACTAAGGTACTTAGCATCAGATACTGGTAAAGAAAACTAAATTTCATCTACCAGCAAATATCATCCACACCCAAAACATAACCATATCTTTAACCATTGCCTTGAACTTGGGAAATAATGATTTAAGAGTTTATGAATTTGGAAAATCCTAGCAGCCTGTTTAGTATCTTCAATTAGAGACATTCATCTAAAAATAGAAACTACTTTTGCCTACCCAATGCAACCAACATTTAAAAAATTGTCGATTCCCTGAGAAGAATGGAAATATTTTTAACTACGAATTGGCCGATGGCTGTAATGGGTATTCCGAACAAGGAATTTGGTGCTGGTGCACAACATCCTACTAGGCTTTCTAAGCCTATTGCTGGGAAATGCTGCTGTATAGGAATGCATAATGCATACCATGATGAGTTTAGTTAACAAATAACTGATACCTTACTTACCTACAATCCATGTAATACAACAGAAGAAAGACGTGTAAGCACACCGACAGATTCTGCAATAGTGCACTTATTCATTGAAAATTTGAGGGAAAATAAATAGTACGCAAATCTTCAATTTAGTTGGTATTTAATATCTCTAGTTTCTATAGCTTGGAAATATCATCACTCAGCAATAAAATAAAAAATTGGATGTCAACTGCATGACTGAGACTCGTGCTAATTATATTTTTTGTGTCAATGTTGAAAAATTATTGTAAATGATCTATTATGGAATGAAAAGCCAAGTTTTCTATTTAATTAAAGCTGAGGGATATTCCTATTGTCAATTTGGTAGGTCGGCTATTGAAAACATGCAATTCATTACAAAATGTGTTGATTGATTGCAGTAGGCATGACTTGACCCTGAGAAACAATCAGATGTTCAGTAGAGGGGAATCATATTATATCTCTATTGGGAAACTCAATTGCTGCATGTTCTCTGCTTCAGATAAAAAATAAAACATACCCAGAAAGAAGATATTGGCCCATGTTTATCAAATCTATGTATGTTGGCATGTTTATGTAATTTACCTCCACTATTTTTTGGGTATACCATACATTTGGTTTAATGATATGAGAAACCCTTTCCTTTCATCGTCATGTAAGATTGTTTATTGGGTTGATTTCTAAATTAGGTTCTGTAACCAATCTGTTATTAGGTTGATAGCTAAATTAGACTTTGTAACCAACTAGTACTTATTAGGCCTAAGTCTCGCTTCCCTTTCCCCTTACTAAAATTAGCTGAAAACATATCCTGACCCCTGTAGCTATTCAAACCCGCAACATTCCCATTAAATTCTGGAATTTATTCTTCTCCTTCAACCACTGTATCTTTATCATCTTGAAGTAAAGCCAAGGTTTCATCAGGCGAATCTTTAGTTCCATCTTTGTCACCGTTAAGTTCATCCATGGTTTCACCAGGCACCTCTTCAATTTTGATTCTATCATTTTCCTCAGCTTGATGAATAGAATCCTGGTCTAGTGGATCAATGTCGGTCCTATAGGGCTTTACTTTGATCAACCTACCATCTCTCTTATATGATCACAAATGCACCCAAGGCATATGGCATGGCAAATTAAATGTCCTAATAGGAGTAGTTTTTGTATTCAGATATGTCTTGTCAATTTATAGGCGTAACACAGACTGTAGCCAACTTGGCACTGTTCTTTTGGTATTTTCAATTGAGACCTGATATTATTTTTGTTTGTGGAACAGGTGATGGATGCAAATGGTAGAAAAAGAGTCAGAGTTTTGTTAGATTGTCTTTCAGTGATACACCAAATTGCATTGCAAGTTTAGTGTGATATTCAAGATTCAACTAACATATTAAAGAGACATAAGAAAGAATCATCTCTAACTTCTCATTATTCAGATGATGAAGTAGAAGATGAAATAGATTTGGAGCTTCCTACAATATGTGTTGAGCAACAAAATATACTTGTTAATTCAGATTTTTTTACTTGTCAGTGGGAAGGGAAGGTTAAAGGTGAATGGTATATCAAGCCACATTCCTTGCATTGGTGTAACCATTACATTTTTAAAGTTAAATGTTATGACAAACATTTTCGTAGAATCTTTAGGTTACCATATGAATTGTTTCAATTTCTATGTGAATCATTCTATGAAGATCTCAAGCAAGGTGATCTACCTCTGTCATTAGCAACATCTATCAAGAGTAGGGTGCTTCCAGTTGAAAAACAAGTGGCTATTTCTATTCTAAGATTGTCATCTGGAATGTCTATGATTAACATAAGTGAACTTTTGGGGTGTGGAAAGTCAATAGATGCAAGAGTTGTGAACAAGTTCATTAATGCTATGCATGTGAGTTTTCGAAACTACATACAATGGCCAAGGGATCATTCAACACTTGAAGTTGTAAAGCATGGATTTCACGAAAAATAGGGCTTTCCAAATTGTTTTGGGGCTATAGATGTAACTCATGTTGATTTTGAGCTTCCAGCTAATGAATGTTCATGTAATTGGTACGATCGTGATCACAACTGCAATATGTCATTACAAGCCATTGTTGATAGTAATATGCGTTTCATGGATGTTTTTACAGGTTGGCCTGGATCAATCAATGATGCTAGGCTTCTAAGAAATTCTTCCTTCTACAAGTTATGCGAAGGTGGAGAGAGGTTAAATGGAATTCCAGTTTCTATTGGTTCATCAAATATGAGAGAGTACATTGTTGGTGATGGTGGATATCCATTGCTACCATGGTTAATCACGCCTTTTAGTGGAGTTACAATAGATAATCAAAGGTCATTCAACTTTAAACTATCTTCAACTCATATTGTTGTTGAACGTGCCTTTGGAAAGCTAAAAGGCATATGGTGAATTTTGAATTCGAAAATCTGCCATCCAAATTTGCAAATTGCCAAAAACAATTTTTGTGTGTTGTATTTTGCATAATATTATGTTGACATTTGAAGATGAAGATAGTGAAGCTATTTACCTTGATGAGTATGAGAATAATATACCAAACAATGAAGCAATACATGTGGATTGTACTGCAGGGTTAGTTCGAATGACCTTAATGGAATTTGTTAATGGTAATGAAAATGTTGTGGTGTAAAAACATAATTTGATTTTATTGTTCAAACTATATCTAATTTTGTCAAGATCTATCAATGTTATTAATTGAGAATAATAAAAAAAGTGAATTGGGAAATTGGAACTTGAACACTCCCGACACATCATGTGTGGAAGGAACCTGTAACTCATGTAGTATGTGAGAAATAAGTTGCCTAGATTGAGGCACTGAATAGAGCATTTTCAGACACATAGGACTCTAGTTTGGATGATCTCTACATAACCCTGTTTCTATATTTCCTTAATAGTTAGTTTGCAGAGGTCTCCCCTTTTACACTATTTTGGAAAGATTGCATTTCTTCAACTTTGACTCCTTATTCATTTTGTTCATATTTTTCCACAAGTTGGATGGTTTTCTTTCCATCCATTTTGCTCTTTATGTAGACTTGAGGAATGAGAACAGTTATCATACCATACCTGTGTAATAACTCAATCTAAATGTAATAAGGCTACAATCCTCAGGTGCACTGCAAATGTAATCAGTAACTGAAGTTGCACAATGCCTCATCCTTAATGTTGAATCGTATCTAAAGTTAAAGTTTCATAGATGGCCCAGAATGTGATTGTAATTGGACAGACATTTTTTATTTTTTTTAACATCCCTAGCATCACTCACCACCTTCATTTTGGGAGTCATATTCTATGATTCTATCCCTATTTAACTCAGCACATGACCTGGAATTTTTTGTTGAGACAATAATCTTCCATTGCCATCCTTTTCCCTTTACTTTATCTCTCTTTCCTTCTATTTCACCTTCTTACTTCATAATCATGAAAGTTGTTAACATTTTTCCAAGAATGTCAATTTGTTTCTTATCCTTATCAAATTTTAGGACATATTCTCTGTTTCAATCTTGCAAGTTTATGCACTTAGTTTTAAACGAGAGGATTGCTTCTAACAAGTATGGCTCTCAAACTACTATTGCTAGGAATATACAAAATTCAATAGTAGTTTATTTTTCCAAACATGGCTAAATTTCCTTTTCTTACATGCACTGTCTCTGTATTGCTTGTTATAAGAGGGAGTCTAGACAACTAAAATACATCTGTTTCATCAATCATGTATTAATATATTATATGTGAATTATGGTTGATATTGTTTCAATTTGCCTAATGACATTTGAGATTAGAGTATCTTCATCTGGTTGGGTTTGGTCAGATTTTGTTTATTATAGTTTTAATTTAAACATCGAATAGATCAATGATAGCATAAATATTTGTTAACTCCAGTGGCACGAGCTTTTGTTGGTGGAATGAGATCACTTTTTAATATTAACCATTAACGAACGATGGTAGCTTGTTGGTGTTTTTGTTCCTGCCCTGCCATTTCCATTTTCTTCTGCTACTGTAATTTCCATTTTGTTGGTGTTTCTGTTCCTGCCCTGCCATTTCCATTTTGTTTTCCTGGTAGCTTGTTGGTGTTGAGTGTTTTTAGATTCCACTATGTATATTTTTGTGTGAGACATTTTGGATAGCACCGAAGATAAGAATTATGGTGTAGATTGAAGACTTAACCTTTAAAAGAAAGTAGGGGGAGAAGGAGATAGAAAGACCGAGGAACAGTAAAGCAGGAAAAAGAGATAAAAACAGAGGAGAAAAAATAGAAATAAATGCATAAAGACAAACTTATGACTATTGAGGTCTCAACTTTTTAGAGGATCCTGCATTTAGCAGGACCTAATTTCTCATAAATTATCTATCAGCCATTGAACTTTATTAATAAATTGAAGAATTATAATCAATATTGAAACTTTACCCATCTTCATTTTTAAAAAAAGATTGTAAAACAAAATTAGCCAATTAAAAGAACAGAGCACAAGTACCCTGTTATTTCTAGTGAACCATGCATTGCTAATTGAAGTTCAAAGATCTGCTACACTAGTACATGCATCAAAAATACAAAAAATAAAGTAACTGCAGATTTATTAAATCTGGAATCCATAACAATTGTTTTCATTGCCAAAGCCAAAACCAAGATTTTCCAAAGAATGTTAGTATATGAAATATATTAAAAACAACAACATATGCCTCATGTTTCCAGATCGAAAAAAATCCATTTATTTTGTATAGAGCTAAACAATGTAATCAAATAATCTCCCAATAAAAATGATGCACAGAACAACGGTGACAATAGAGGAATTGGAGTGCTCTTCACAAACAAATCTGAAGGAGGCGGCTAAACTTTCAATGGCGGAGGAGTTAACCTTTGCAATCGATATCTTTTCTCCACAACTTCCATGGGCATAAAAACACTGGATTTCATCCTACTCTTTCTTTCAAGCCTCTCAGATTCTCTTGAGAACTTTGGTTTATTTCAGAAAATACCACTCTCCCTGTGTATTTATGAAAATTTCATTTCCGTGTTGTACAACTATGTGTAGAACGCCTATCCAACGAAATTAGAATATTATATTTGTAATAAACATAGAAATAAGTGATTGGCTCTGACTGCAAACTGTAATTATCTTTAGCTGTGGTTTGTGACGGGGCATCTTTAAAATTAAAATCACTGCTTAAAAATAAGCAGAAAAATTAAACATTCAGGGCCAGTAGCTCCACAAATAGCTCCTCAAAAAGTTGAGCAGTGGCTGCTAGCCAAAATAAGCTAATCAGCCGCATGGGGACATGCCCTAACATCTCTTCATTTTCCAGCCACGTGAATGCTAGTGAAGGTTATCTGTTTCTTGATATCATTCACAAATTAGTTTTAAAACAGTTACAACCATATAATGAAGCTTCTTCACATTGTTTTGACACGTCATCATTTCTCTTGTCTTAATCGGTGATTGAGGATGATTTCAAAACTTCGTCAGGAATAAATAAAACTTTCAAAACTATTTCAAACCCCCGATAACAAGGTGTGAGTCTCATTTGTCAGAGAATTTAGGTACTTTCAAAACTTCAAAACCAAGTTGTATACCCGAAATATAGCCTTTTGAAAGGCTTTTGACAACATTTGTGAAACTAAGATTCCTGATAAAATATAAAACAAAATCTCCTTTCATCGACGTTTTGAGCATGTTTTAAAACTCATCAGAGATATTAGGAACTTTTAAAACTATGTACTTTCACCGATGGTAAAACTTTCTTTGTTCGCTACTTTGAAACTTTCAAAACTTCCCTTCGTCGATGGTTGATGGCATTTTTGAAAGTAATCATAACCTCCAAGAATAAAATACACTTCTTTGTTTGGCATATGGGGGAGGTGGTAGAAACATTTGCATGCACAATTTCAAAAGCCTATCGGGAGAAAGTGAAACTTTTAAAACTTATTGAATTAGACAATGAGAATAAAACTCCCTTCTTTAGCGGTGAAGACTAATTTCAAAACTTATTAAATTGGCCGACAATAGTTTTCAAAATACGTTTTGATAGCAGAACTAACCACTTCCTTGATAGCAACGTGTACAGCATAGCACTTATGAAGTTCATATATCCTGATCACACAAGTAAATTTCTCTTCTCATCAATGTTGTTGGAGACTGATAACTTCATGAATGCCAAATTTTTTTGAAATTGATTACATTACTTAATGTTACTTAGAGAAAATCACATGATTGATCTCCAAGCGTGAAGATGGCGAAAGGTGCATAACTTTTGACCGGTGTAGTATTTTCTTGATAAATCTTTCCATGTTATCCGTAATAGTGCCATGAGATCCCTTGTAAAGCCATTTCACTCTAGCCTCCATAAATCTCATGTTTTAATTGTTTCCACAAATTGCCGACGAAAATTTGAAAGTTTAAAATCTCCCAAACCATGAGGCGTATCGATTTGAAAACTTGCCAAATTAGGTAAAATGGAGTTGTGAACACCGTTATAAAGATAATTTTGCACCAGCTATCATAGATTTCAAGATTTAATTGTTTTCATAAATCACCCGCCTTATGCAACTGCTCCCAAGACTTCAACTAAAATGATGGAGATCCTTTTTCAAACTGGTCAATGACTTGACAATTTAGCACTTGTGACTAGGAGTGATTCAATGTAGAGATTTTGACACAAAAAGTTTAAAAATCAGCAAGTCGAAAATGAGGCCAACAATCATCAACTAATTTCGAATCGTGTGTGCGACAGGATTACTCTCTCTCTTGATGGAGAGAGAGTATCATCAAGATAGAGGGTGTCTAACCGATTGACGACAACGACTTACAATGCTGAAGGAACCTGCGCACACACCACATAGATTACATATAGATTAAATCCTTGCATTTATTTTACATAATTAATTTGAAAGAATATCTAAGAATATCTAGTCGCAATAGATTTTTATAGGGCAAGTTGAAATTTAATAATTTATAACTTTTGAAAAGATTCTTTTCTCTTCCACGTTTAATAACTGGTTTTTATTTTGGCCACGAAAAGAAGTGGCGGAGTGGCAGTTTAACGAGAAAATCTTTCTGGTATTTGTTGTCATTACTATTCTGTGAAAGGGAGCAATTGAAATTCATTGCATTTGCTATTGTATTTCTGAAACGTTTGATCTTAAAGAGATGCTCTGTATAATCCTTATGGAGGAAAAAGGTTATTTTAAGGGGAAGGGGAACAGACCGCGGGGATTAGTTTTTCACCCTCTCCTCAAGAATAGATCAGGGGTGGCGAGAATGAAAAAGAGTTTAAATGTGTATTCAGTAGATAGAGGAATGAGCTATTAGCACGGAGCGCCAGTCACTGGTTGAATCATAAATTTTGTTTGCTAGGAAAGATGGAGAGTAGAGTATGCAAAGAAGCATTTTGACTAGTTAAAGACAGCGGCCAGGCATGTGATCATCTGTAAGCGGAGGAGGGGTTTGCTCAAGAAAGCGCAGGAGCTTTCTGTTTTGTGAGAAGCGGATGTTGGCCTCATCATATTTTCTGCAACTGGGAAACTCTTCGAATTTGTTAGTTCTAAGTATGCAAATTGTTAGTGCAAAGTTGTTTTGATAATTTTTTAAACATTTATCATCTTCTTGCAATCCACTAGTTACACTTGCGTGGGCAAAGGTTGAGAAATCTAGCAATGCGCCTGCCGATTGCATTTGCTTGAAAGTTTTCTAAAGCCTTTTCATAAAATCCATTTTGTGCATATCCTGCAATCATTGTATTCCATGAGATGACATCTCTTTGAGGCATTCTGTCAAACTGTTCGTGCGCCCAGTCTATGCTTTCACAGTATTCATTTGCTTGAAAGTTTCTAAAGCCTAATTAACAAATCCGTTTGTGCTAACCTGCGCGGTGCCTTTCTTCAGAGCAAATCTAGCAATCATTGCAAACCTTTGGGGCTTTTTGCCAAACAGGTCATATACCTTGTTTGTGCCTTCTTATTTTGCATACATGTCTACCAGAACATTTCCAACTATAATATCTGATAAATATTCACTTTCATTTATGCTTGATGAACGTCTGTACCCTGTTCCAAGACTCCAATTTTTGGCGCATGCTGGCTTGTATAGCAATTACCTTGTCATTACATTATACATGAGATTTTGCAATAATTCGTTCATTTATTTTGATATGGATTTCATCTGCGGACTTCTAGGTTGTTTGAGCTAGTTAATGGCATAGCTACTGCCGTACGTTATTATAGTTTACATTAAGCTTTAATAGAATTGGGGCTATTGCTGTTTGTCATGTAAAGGATCTAGATATATTTGTTAATAGGGGTGGGTGTCTGTTGTTTCAACGGGCAGTATGAAAGATTTTCATTCATGTGCCTCAGAGCAGTGGCTTTTTAAATAGCTGTAGACACATTTGCTACTTTTTAGGAAAGTTACCGTTTGGTATGAGACTTAACGATGCATAGAATGTGTAGCTTCCATAGAACTTTGAGTGATGTGAACACCAAGGAAGACCTTATTTTGACTAGACCTATATTCTTTATCGCTATCGAAAATGGGAACGGTATGGTCATTGGAGACCTTAAGATGACTCTTGTTGCGGCTCACCATGAGATCAAGAGGGTAATACCTTTCAATGTCAACATAGTAATCCCTTAAGTGCCAGTAGCTCATGTCTCACCTGCTTCTTTTCCTCTCTATCCACAATAGCACCCGTTGGGGGCTCTCTATCTCTCTCTAGATAGATAGATAAACTAGTGGGGTTTCTATTGGGTCCCTTACCCTTGAAAAGTATAAATAAAATATTAGATTATAAGTGAGCGAAATGATTATAATAGTTGTTGATTGCAAAACATTTACAAAAAGAACCTTCATGGATGAAATGTGTAGATAGATGTAGATTTTTGTATTTCCGTAGCTTGGAGTGAAATAAAAGTTTTAACTTAAATGATTGATAGATAGGAATTTATAAATTAAACTTGTTTGGGTGAATGATGGAAAGATGTAAAATATAGAATTTTAAACGATTGGTAGAATGAAATGATAGTGTTAATACTAATATGGTGTTTAAGTGAAAATGTGCTAATGAGTGATTTGTTTTGATAAAATGACATGCTTATATTTAAATGCAAATGTGGATGGTAGTTCATTTATAATGTTAGCGGGGTTATTGAAAGCATAAGAAATTAGATAAATAGAGTCAACAATTAATTTTGGTAAAGATAGTAAAATTCAATATTGATATAATTAATGAATTATTGTTAATAGGAAAATAGTTTTTTTCCTTGATTGACTATCAAAATAACTCTAGGTGAATAAAACTGACATATGCTTGCATTTCTTGAATAACATAGTTTTCTATGTAGTATCTTGAATACCTGTTTATGGTATGCGAAATGGTATGTCATAAGCATATCATAAATGATATTATATCATAGATTAATGTGGAAAAATGTAATAAAACTAAGAATGGGTGATTGAATGATCCTAGGAATTTCTATGAGAATGACATGAGTCAAATTGGCCTCTAGTTTTCAACTGCTATCCTTAAATCATCTTAAAATCGTTGTCTCTTTCTGAAATCCATCATGATCACCTAAGGGGGTGGCAACCGACGAGGAAACTGTCTGGGGAAATAGACCCTAGAAAGGGTTGCATACCCGCTTGACCAATTTTATGATTGTCTTGACTTATTTATTATCACAAACACTTCATTTTGTTGTTTTCACTTCAATTGTATGAATGCTTCCTGGAAAAGATGTACGTTATTCTTGCTTTCCTGTATGATGAGTTAGAAAAGGAGCATGGACAAATGCCAAATATAGAGCTATAGAGAAGGTTAGGTTCCTTCTCGAACCTATCTAGCTGAACATGGCTGGAAAAGATGCTTTGGCCAAAGCTTGTTAGTCAAATTAGTAATAGTTATTATTTATTGTTTGATTTCTCTCTTTGCCATATCATGATATTAGATTACTATATGCATTTGACTCATACTAAAGAGATAGATATATCATGCTACACCAGATTTCTTCATGCATGTAGGCTTCAATTTGCGAAACCCGTCGTGAAGGGTCAGGTTTCTCCATTCAGGAATAAGACTGGGGAGGCATGAGCCTCGTGGATGCACGGTAAATTGCCTTGATGACGCTCTCTCTGCTAGATTCAATGTCGAAGATATGGTATGGTATCAAAGACATTGTATGGTGCGATATTCTTTTGTATGAGCCTATATGGCTAGATATTGTAAAGGCATAATCCTTTTAATTAAGCTATTTGATTAGCTGATGTACTAAATCATATTTCATTATATTGATGGAAGTATTTTACATGAGTTGCATTATTTATGGGAAATTTTAATTCTTCCATTTTTCTGCACTATTTTATGAGAATAATATTATTTTATTCTTGTTTGTTGTATTCACCAAGCAATGGTCTTGTTTCAACCGTATTTAGATCCTAGTACCTGATGGGGGGTCCAATGAGGGTAATGTCACCCCTTGGCAGGGGATTGGGAGCAACAACCCTTAAGATTTTTTTTTAGAGAATTACCTTGTAAAATATTGTAATTTTGTAGTTAATTTGGACTGTTCATCATTAGGTCATAGATCTAACGGTAGAAGTTATATTAGAGTTTTTTCCTAGAAGACAACACTATTTTAATGAGGGCATTGCATTATGGCTGTGTAGTGGTAGAGAGTTGAGATTGAAAAAAGGGGTGCTATTGGACTAAAGGTTGAAGAGGAGGTTGTTAGTGATGTATTGTAAACTCTATTGAAGTTAATAGAGACTGGCACATCTCTTCTTATGTGGAATTTTTTTGAAAGAGTTTCTCCATGTAAACACTGTGTTATGTGTTTAGTTTTTTTGTTCCTTCATTTCTTTGTATCGCTGCTTTAATTTCCTATAATCTCCATTTGGTTCTATACTGGATTTATAATAGTTTAAATCATATTTTTATTCTATAGTTGTTCACCTTCATTTCTAACATTTGGTATCAAAGTCTAGCTAGTTCTGTGTCTTGGGTGAAAGTGTGAAGGTTTTTTGAGTTGTAGTGGGAGTTCTGGTTGAATTTATTTTGTAGATTTTGTGTAGAAGCCATGGTTGCATCCTCATCCTGATTGGACATAAAAATTTTCAATGGAATGAGTTATGAGTTGTGGAAATTGAAAATGGAGGATCTACTTGAAGAAAGAGATCAATGGTTGGCTGCAACAAAAGAAAAGAAACCTGATGCAATCAGTCAAGATGAGTGGGACAAGATGGATAAAAAGGCATGGGGTACAATCTGATTGTATCTTGTAGATTTTGTCCTACTGAATGTTTCTAAAGAAAAGACTGCTTTTGCATTATGAAAATGATTGGGTGAGATCTACCAAGCCAAAAGTCTAGTAAACAAAATTTATCTTAAAAAAGTTATTTTCACTTAAAATGAAGCAAGGTGATTCAATAGTAGAGCATTTTAATGCATTTAATTTGATTTTGAGTTAGTTGGCTTCTATTGATGTTAAGATAGATGAAGAAGATAAATATATCATATTACTTTGTTCTTTTCCTGAGTCATGTAAAAATTTTATCCTTGATATTAATACTAATCTCGTAGATCTGAAACTAGATGCTCATGTTGAAACTTTGTTGGCACATGAAATGAGAAAGAAGGTTATGGATAGTTCAAAGGATGCACTCCATGTCAAGGGAAGGTCTAGGGAAAGAGGTCGAAAGGGAGATCAGAACAGAACTAAGGATAGTTCTAAGGGAAGATCTCAGACTCCTAAGAAAATGAACAGAGTGAAGTGTTGGAACTGCAGAAAGATGGGACATGTGAAGAAGGAATGTTGGAATAAAATTTGAAGAAGTTTGATTCCTCCACAAAGAAGTCCTTAGATTCAGGTGATGATATTTTAATTTTTTCTAGCAGTGTTATATCTAATAAACAGTGGTTGATTGACTCAAATTGCTCCTATCATATGTCTCCTCATAGAGAATGGGTTTTCACATACGAGAAGTATGATGGAGGTGAAGTATAGCTTGGTGACAATAGTTCATATCCTAGATCATTGGTTGGGGTGAGGTACAGTTGTGTTTCAGTGATGGGAGGATGAAAACCCTCCCTGGTGTTTTGCATATCCAGGTTTAGCTAGGAATTTGATTTCAGTTTCTAAGTTGAATAACGTTGGAATGCATGTAACATTTGATAAGCATGGTTGTAGATTGTTAAGGAGTTTGGTGATAGCATGAGGGACAAGGAAGGGGACTCTATTTAAGCTAGAAGCCACTACTTTTTATAACTCTACCAATGTAACTAAAAATTTTGAAATACTTGTATGTTGTGGCACCGTAAATTGGGCCAAGTAAGTGAAACTGGTTTGAAAACCATTTTGAATAAAAAATTGTTAGATGGTTTATGTTATTTTGATGAGAGTTTTGATTTATGTGAATATTGTGTGTTTGGAAAACATAATGGAAATCTATTTCCTTCAGGTAGTTATAAATCTAAGAATAAATTGGAACTTATTGATTTGATGTATTCGGTCCCATGAATGTTGAATCAATTGGTAAATCTAGATATTTTATTTCCTTTATTGATGATGTCTCAATATTTACCTAGATTTATTTTATGCAACATAAATCTTAAGTATTTAGTAAGTTTAAGGAATTTAAAGCCTTACTTGAAAAGCAATTAGATTGTAAAATAAAGGTTTTGAGATCTAATAATGGAGGAGAATACTATTCTAGGAACTTTGATTAATTATGCAAGCTTGCAGGAATTGTTAGATGGAAGACTACTCCATATACTCCACCATAGAATGGAGTGGAAAAGGATGAATCAAACAATTATGGAAAGAGCCATAAGTATGCTAAGTGGTTCATAGTTGTTCATAGATGCTTTATGGGCACAAGCTGTGAGTACTGCTTGTTACTTGTTGAATAGATCTCTTTGCAAGGCTCTTGAAACTTTATGAAGTGTGGATAGGTAAGAAACCTTTTGTTTCACATTTAAGGGTATTTGGATATGAGGCTTATGTTAATGTGCTTAAAGAAAAATAATCTAAGTTGGACCCAAAAGCCAAAAAGTGAATTTTCATTGGATATGATGATAATATTAAAGGTTATAAGCTTTAGAATCCACTAACCCATAAGATTATCTATTCTAGAGATGTCATTTTCAGGGAACTTAGAGTTATCTTATATTCTGAATAGCCAAGAGAAGAATATAAGGAAATGAGAGTGCACTTTGAGATTACACAGAAAGATGCACCTTCAAAAGAACAGAGAGATGAATTTGAGGATTTTAGGATGAAGGTGAAGAAGAGGGTTTAGGTGAGGTTACTAAGCAAACTAAAGAGGTTGGGGAAGAGAACCAAGAAGAAGTTGAGCAAGCTCAAGAACAAGAAGAGCCCATTACTCCTATTTCTAGAAGATCCACAAGACAATGAAATCTAGTTGACAGGTATAACCCACCAAATTTCTATTGTATATTTTATTTGTTGATTATTAATGATGAACCTAGATCTTACAATGAGGCTATAGATTTAGTTGGTAGTGGGTCTTGGAAAAATTTCATGTTGGAGGAGATGATGGCATTAGACTTATGTGACTCTTGGGATCTTGTGCATTTGCCCAAAGGTAGAAAGGCCATTGTATGGAAGTGGGTCTTTAAGAAAAAATTTGGAGCAAATAGTTCATTGGAGATGTACAAATCCAAACTGGTGACCAAGGGCTACACCCAAAGAGAGGGAGTTGATTCTAGTGAATTATTTTCTCCTGTTGCTAAATTATCCTCGATTAAATTTCTATTATCTATTGCCATTAATGACATTGAAATTGAGCAAATGGATGTTAAAACAATTTTTTGCATGGAGACATGGAAGAGGAAATTTACATGAAACAATCTACAAGGTTTGAGGTAAAAGGGAAAGAACATTGGGTATGAATATTAAAGCGGTCTCTTTATGGTTTAAAACAATCTCCTCGAATGCAGTATCAAAAGTTTGACTCTTTTGTTTTGAAATTGGGTTTTGTTAGAAGGGAAGATGATCACTGTATTTACATTCAATGTATTGATGATCATATATTGATTATTGCCTTTTATGTGGATGATATGTTATTTTTAGTAACACTAAGGGTATGATCAATGAGCTAAAAGTCTAACTTTCAGGTGCATTTGAGAAGAAGGATCTAGGAGCATCCAGGTATATTCTAGGGATGGATATCAAAAGAGATTGAGTAAACAAAAAGCTTTGGTTAAAGTACAGAGTAAGTATGTTGATGCTATTCTAAACATATTTAGTATGTAGGATTGCAATCTAGCTAGAATTCCTTTTTTGGTTGGTACTAAGCTTTCATTAGATATGCATCCTAAGAATGAAGATGATTTAGAGGATATGTCTAAGATGCCATATGCTAGTGTTGTAGGAAGTTTGATGTATGCAATGGTTTGCACTAGACCAGATATTACCCAAGTAGTGGGAGTTTTGAACATGTTTATGTCTAACCTTTGTAGATAGTATTAGAATTATGTACAAAGGGTGTTTAGATATTTGGCTAGTACTTCTGATTACTATTTGGTTTATTATGGTACTAACAGTGTGGAAAAGACATTGGACATACATGGTTATGTTGATGTAGATTAGGTACGTGACTTAGACAATTGAAGGTCCATAAGTGGGTATGTATTTACTCTATTTGGAGGAGCAGTGATTTGGATGAGTAAGAGGTAGCATACAGTTGCATTTTCAACCACTGAAGCAAAGTAAATGGAAACTACCCACATTTCCTTAAGGAGGTAGTTTGATTACAGAGATTGTGTGTAGGTATTAGTTTTGATTACATGCCTATTCAGATTGATTGTTATAGCTAGAGTGCGATATGTTTGGCCAAGAATCCTATGTATCATGCATGGACGAAGCATGTGGATGTTCAGTACCACTTTGTTCATGAATTGATTGTTAATTGATAGATTGAACTAAAGAAGATTAACACTTAGGAGAATGTTACAGATTCACTTACTAAACCTATGAGCATAGAGAATTTTAAGTGGTGTAGGGAGGACATGGGCCTTGTTCCTAGTGCTTAATTATTTTATGTTTTTCTATGGATGAATTTACAATGTATGATGTCAAGTAGGAGAATGTTAGGATTAAGGTGCCATCAACCTTATAAATCATATGTAATTAATTACTCCTAATGTTGTTTGTAAATTTCCATAAGGGAAGATGTATTCACCAAGCAACAATCTTGTTTCAATCACATTTGGATCCCAGTACCCGATGAGGGTTTTGGGTCCAGGCATTGTCACCCCTTGGCGGGGGTTTTGGGGCAGCGCCCCTGAATGAATTTTTTTTAGAAAATTGCCTTGTAAAATATTGTAATTTCATAGTCAATATGAACTGTTCATCATTAGGTCACAAATTTGATAGTAGAAGTTATGTTAGGGTTTTTTCCCTAGAAGGAAACACTCTTTTAATGAGGGCATTGTATTACGGTTGTGTAATGGTAGAGATTTGAGATTAAAAAAATAGGTGCTGCTGCATTGAAGACTAAAGAGGAGGTTGTTAGTGATGTATTATAAACTCTATTGAAGTTAATAAAGATTGATGCATCTCTTATTATGGAGTTTTTCTGAAAGAGTTTCTCCACATAAACACTATGTATATGTGTTCAATTTTTCTGTTCCTTTATTTTTTTGTATCGCTGATTTGATTTCCTATAATCTCCATTTGGTTTTACACTAGGTTTATAAAAGTTTAAATCAAATTTACATTCTATAGTTGTTCACCTTCATTTCTAACAAATTGAAGGAAATATACCAAGAATGTGTCATGTTGGAGAAAACTACCTTTAGGTAATTTCAAATAATATTTATTATTTTAATTTGTAAGAAAATACTTAAGTCCAATCTGCAAAAATATCACTTGAATGTGTTAAAAAACTTGTTTCAATTTTATTACTATTCAAATTTTATTTTAAAATAATATGAAAAATATTTTATATATGTTTTTTCTATAAATAATTCAAATCATCTTATAATGCCCCCAAACTAAAATATTTACAATAATTTTAGATTTGAAATATTTCAAAATGTACTACAAAAATATCTAATTTTCATGTATCGAATTTCACTCAAATTATGCAACACAAATTGATAATTTTTCATAATCAAATAGAACTTCACAAACATGCTTGGTCTATTGTATATTAATAAAATGTACATCAAATAGCTGTAATATATGGTTGTAATAGTAGCACCAAGAAAATATAAATATGCAAATAAACCCTTATGTTGAAGCTCCTTCTACACACTTTGCAACCCTCTAAACTAAACAACACTCACAAATATGAAACCATAGATATAATGCATTACTAAAATGCTCCAAAATGATGAAATGTATAGCCAAAAAATAAGAAACATGTTTCTCCTTCATATATTTAGAGGACTTCTACTAGGCATAGGGGAGGGGCCAATAGTCGCTAGGGCTAATTTTGTGACCATGTAGTGATTACATGGAATATTGTATGACCAACATTTTTTTTAGTAATCTAATATGAAATCTTATCTATTTACAACTAAGGTTTGGATGTGTGACTCATCATGCAACTCTCCACATCATTTCACATCTAATGCTCAGAGTGTCCTTAAAATAAATTTTTAAAGATTTGACCAAAACTTTATCATGGAATCCCTAGTATTTGAACAAAAAAAATATCATTTATTGTTATAACATCATATATTCTTATGTAAAATACAACTTATATGCAACCTTAATGATCTCAATACCTTTTGTAACCATGAATCTTGTTATCTCTAACCTTCATATCCAACATAAGTGACCCAATAATTGAACACAACATACTATTTATTGTTATAAAAACAACACATTTTTATTTAAAATACAGTTCTTATATCCAACTTTAAATGATCATAATTTTTTTTGACAACCTTTTACAAATTACATGACAAAATACAAGGTATTTATTGTACTCACCTTTTAGGTTTGCCATAGGACAAAGATATAATATGAAATATTCCATTACATGTCTATTTCCACCCAGGTACCTGTACACATAACAATAGTGCATTTGTCAACATAACAACAATAATTGTTTCTATGAGCACCTTATTTTATAAATGATACACTTAGAGTGGATAGTTATGATTTTTACATAAAGCAAAATAATATTTATTACACTTGTTAATTTGAATGTACTTATGATTTTTTATATGACATTCATATGTTCTCATGTGTTCATGTAAGGCTACATATTAATTAACACTTGGTCATTTTTTGATTTACATGTGGAATAATTATGCCGAGAGGTGTTCTACACTCACAGCAAGGGCTAAAAGATTCAGATTCTCATAAACAATTAAGATTTAGATTCCCATGTAAACAAAATTCATAAAATGTGTAAATAAAATTCATAAAATGTGTAAATGGGAATCTGAATCTTAATTGTTTATGGGAATCTGAATCTTTTAGCCCTTGCTGTGAGTGTAGAACGCCTCTCGGCGTAATTATTTATTTTATAATTTTATAATTATAGATATATTTATTTTTATTTTTATAGTTATATTATTTTTGATATATTTATTATCCATAATTATTTAATTACTTACAAATATCTATATTTGCTTTATGTTCTATTTTTATTTATATCCTATATATTTACTTATATATTTATATATTTACTTACCATACTATTCTTATTCATTCATATATTTACTTAGTTACCATAAATATATTTATTTATATATTTATTTTTAACATATTTTTATTACGCCCAGAGCAAGGGTTGAAAGATTCAGATTCCCTAAACATTTGGATTTTGTAAACAAAAATCATAAAATATTTAAATAAATAAATTCTTGTCCAATTTTTTTTGCTTCCATAGTTTTTGTGATTTTCTTATTTTTAATTTCTTTTTTGATTTTTAGTTTTTTATTTTTTCCAATTTCTTTTTTAGTTTTATTTTTTTTATTTTTTCCAATTTCTTTTTTGGTTTTTATTTTTTCCTTTTGGTTCGATATTTTTTGTGATTTTCTTATTTTCAATTTCTTTTTTAGTTTTTATTTTTTATTTTTTCCAATTTCATTTTTAGTTTTTTTTTTTTTTTTTTGTTTTTTTCCCAATTTTTTTTTTGTTTTTTAGTTTTTTTTTCCAATTTCTTTTTCAAATAAACTATGGAAAACAGATATCCATCGGTGTACTTTAGATATATTTTTTTAAATATAAATATACTAGTTATTGAAAATATATATAAATATGTTGTAGGGCTAGATCCTATAACCATGAGTACTATATCAACAACAATACCCTACTCAACTACTAGCTCCTCTCCCCTAGTTGGAGACCAACCCAACTTGCTTCATTTTGACAAAATCATTTTAAGAAAATGAGTATAGGAGAGGAGCCAATAGTTCAGAGGGGTCCTATTGTTGATATAGTACTTGTGGTTATAGGATTTAGTCTTGCAACATATTTATATTATATATTATTAATAACTATTCCACATGTATATAAATCAAAAAATGACCAAATGCTAACCAATATGAACCCTTACACATAAACACATGAGAACTTAAAAATGTGATATAAAAATTATATATAAATTTATTAACAAATGTAATAAATATATTTTTTTGCTTTATATTAATTTTAAAAAAAAAATCTCATTTTCAATCACAAGGAAGTCCAGAAATTGAAAGTAAAAACGTATTAGAAAACGAAAAATGGTGGGAAAGAACTACATTAAAACATTGCGTGTACATAATGTTTGCAACAGTAATGCAGAAAATATAGAGCCACTTAGGCAATCCTATCATCCATCTTAGACGATTGGAAGGTTGAATCATCCTCCATTAGAAAGTCGAAGCTAAACGTGCAGATCTGGTTACAGAAATTTATTGCAGCGTTCCCTTATCACAAAACTATTTATATATTATCTACTGTAATTATCTACCCAAACTACTGCACAGAACGCTTATTAGAACGCTTAAATCTACAGCTCAATTATACTCCAGCAGTAGTGCTAAAGAACCTAAGCAAGCCGTAGGTAACCAACATGGCAAGCCATCCTTCTAACAGCACACTCAAACTCCCTTTCACTACAGAAGAACGCCCAAAAAGTAAGCTCCAATCGCACCAAAAAGAATGAGAGCCAAGGTCGAAACCCCAGATAGGATTGAAACCCTAACAACGTACTGAGAGGTAAAAGCCGCAGAGATCAAAGGCAACGCTGCTCCAATAGCAAACGCCAAGGCCGTTGCGAGAGCACAAGATTATACATCACTTGGAGTCGTCGGGCGGGTGCCATGAGCGTGCTAGGATACTTTTCCATTTTCCCCATGCTAAGAGGGGTGGATGGACTTCAATGTATTGTTATTTTTCTAATTGCTTTACCTAAAAATATGTTTGTATACCTCGCTGCGGGAAATGATTCAAACCTCTAAAAAAGTTCAGATGGAGAACATTGGAAAAGATCATGCGTTCAATGATTTCTCAAATGACTTGTTACAAGATAATGAAACTTTGAGGGATCTTCTTGATCAGGTAGTGATGAAGGTAGCAAATAACGTGATTGAGGATAGCTGATGAAGTTCTTAGGAAGATTTAGACAAGTTTGAAAATATGCCTAGGCCTTAATTGGACGAATCTCAAAAGCCCCCTTTCTAAGGGTACTCCCCCTTCTATTAGGAAAAGTTCTAGATAGAAACATATGAAAAAAATAAAGATCATTCAAGAGAGCAGAATCTGCAGGCCAAATACAGTCCAAGTCAAAGGAGAGTGAACCACTCTCCTCGGAAGACATGAAGATACTTACGTGGAATATTAGGGGCTTTAATGTCCCTAACAAAAGAAAACTCATCAATTCTCAGATTGATGAGGAGAAATCTGACATTATAATGTTACAAGAAATAAAACTATCTTCTGATTCGAATGTTCATGTCTTTAAAAGTTGGAGAGGCTGGTCCTTTGAGGTAGTGGCTACTCGAGGAACATCTGGTGGCCTTGTTATAGGGTGGAGAAAGCATATACAACCCCTGGAGGTAATGGAAAAGAGTGATAACTTCCTAATAGGTAAGTTTCCTTCGCTTCTTCATGGTGTAGATCTTTGGATAGTAAATGTGTATGCCCCAATTGACTTAGTTTAGAAAAAACAAGTTTGGGAAAGTCTGTCTATGTGGTTAGGATTGTTGAGAAGGAATGTATATTTATTAGGAGGCGATTTTAATTCCATTCTAGATGAATCTGAAAAATCGGGGGGCATCTCTCATCCGACTAGATCCCAGCAGGACTTTAAAGATTTTATTAACAAAAACCTTCTATTAGACTGTATCCCCAAAAATGGAATTTTCACCTGGATGAACAGAAGGAAAGGCTTCTGACAAATTACAGAGCGATTGGACAGATTCCTGCTATCTTTAGAATGTTTCAATCTTCCAGCTAGATTTGAGACAGAGATCCAGCCTCTGATGGGATCTGACCATTTCCTGGTTAGATTAAGAATAGGAGGTAATTCCTTCCCTAGTAAGAAGAAATTCAGATTCTAAACAATGTGGTTCAGAGATGCTTCCTTCATTGAAAAAATTAAGAACTGGTGGACACAAATCCCGTTTGTGAAAGGGTCCTGCATGTTTCAGTTAGTAAGAAAATTAAATTTTCTAATGCACAAAGTGATGGAATGGAACAAGTCCCAGTTTCTTAATGTATTTACAGAAAAATCTAGATTACAGAAAGAGATGAGAGCTCTAGCAGATCTTATAATAAAAAATGGCATGGATCTCTCCTCTTTCCAGCAGGAGAAGCGACTGAAAGCCGAACTGGAAGAGATTCTGAAAAGAGAAGAAATATTCTGAAGGCAAAGATCGAAGGAATTATGGATGAAAGGAGGAGACAAAAATACATCCTTTTTTCATCTTTCAGCCAAGGTGCGGGAGGGCACAAACTATATTAATCAATCAAATTGGGAAATGGGCAGGTTTGTGCTGAATCGACAAAAAATCTCTCTACAGCAAAGATTTTTTTAGGAATCTTCTATCCAGCTCGACTCCTAAAGTGGCAAAGGGTCATAATGTATATAAGTTTATTCCCAAACTAGTAAAAGAAAACCATAATCAGGATTTATGGAAAGAATTCTCTTTAGAGGAAGTCAAGGCAGTTGTTTTTTCTTTATTGGGGGAGAAAGCTTCGGGGCCGGATGGGTGGACGGGAATTTTCTTCCAGAAATGTTGGGACACGGTTAGCAAAGACGTCTATTTGGTAGTGGAAGAATCTAGGAAATATAGAAATGTGCTCAAGGAAATTAAGACTACTTGCCTAATGCTTATCCCAAAAACTAGTTCCCCCCAAACATTTGAAGAATTCAGGCCAATTTCGCTATGTAACTTCCTATATAAAATAATTTCTAAGGCTTTGGCACAGTGGCTTTCTAAATTCATGCCGGATCTGATCTCAGATGAGCATGGGGGTTTTGTACCAGGTAAAGAGACTCTGGAGGGTGCCATCTTAATGCATGAAATCCTACATTCTATTGATAAAGACAAAAAGACAGCCATGGTTGTTAAATTAGACATGTCCAAGGCCTATGACATAGTAGAGTGGAGTTTCCTTCTAGATATTTTACTGCAACTAGGATTCACTAAAGAAGTGATAAAATGGATTACTTCTTGCATTTCAGGTTTTCAAATCTCAGTGCTTATAAATGGCAGGGAGTCAGTTTCTTTTGAACCTTCGCAAGGGTTGAGGTAAGGGGATCCTCTATCCCCTTACCTCTTCATTCTGATGACAGAGGCACTCACATGGGCAATAAAGGAAGCAAAGAGAAGATTAGAATGGAAAGGCATCAAACTCAAAGGGATCCAAGAATCCTTCACCCACGCACTTTTTGCAGACGACACATTACTCTTCGGCCAAGCCTTGCCACAAGAAGCCAGAATCATGATGAACACAATTAAGTTCTATTGTCAGGCTTCGGGATAGTTGGTCAACTTCAATAAGTCTATGGTTTTCTTTCAAAATGTACCGCTTCAACTTCAGGATGAGATCTGTGGCATTCTTAATCTAGAAATACAGGCCTTACCCAAAAATTATCTTGGGCTTCCTCTCTTCAATGGTAGATATAGAAACAATTTATGGAGCAAAGTTCTTAGAAACATGAATTCAAAGCTTGGTAGTTGGAAAGGTCATAGCTTGTCCTTGTCAGGCCGAATTGTTATGATAAAAGCAGTTCTCTCAGTTGTGCCAGTGTACATGATGTCAGTCTTCCATATACCAAAAGGTATCCTTACCAAAATAGATGGGATATGCAGGAAATTTATGTGGCAAGGCTGTCTCCAAAAGAAGAAAATCCACATATTGGCCTAGGATAAAGTGTGCAATCCTAAAGATGTAGGAGGGACTGGAATTCTTAATATTGAAATCCAAAATCAAGCTTTGGGGGCTAAATTGGCGTGGAACATGTATGCGAAACCTGATTCTATATGGGTAAGACTTATGAAGGCAAAATATCTAGACTCCTTTGATAATGAGAGAATTTTCACGGTGCAGAATCCGCCCAAAGGTTCAATAATTTGGAACTTTCTAACAAGAAGTAGAGACATTCTTCAGCCCAACCTGACATGGATAATTCATAATGGTGAAAAGGTAGATTTCTGGCATGATTCTTGGGGAGGGGGGCTGGCTTTGGCAGCACGAAAGGAGCTCATAGAAGCCAGAATCTTCCTCCAATTGACCTGGGGGACCAAAGTCAAAGATTATTGGTTTGTGACAAGGGTAGGGTCATTAGTTTCAGTAGCTTGGAAGAGCACCTGAAACTGCAACTTCCCAAGTATCCAGAAAGTGTTGTTACATTAGTTATTAAAGAAGAAATTGGTAATTATTTCTAACGTGGAGGATGAAGTGGCCTGGACGGGATCAAAGTCAGGCATCTACTCAGTCAGTGAAGGGTATAGGTCCTGCATGCACAAAGCTATTTCAGATTGGCCTTCAAATCTGTGTTGGTGAAATGCTTTACTTCCTAAAGAAGGAGCTTTCGCTTGGTGCGCTCTCCACAACAGAATTCTATCAGGTGATCGAATCAAAAGGCTAGGTCTTGGCCCCAATTTCCCTTATGTGTTATGTGGAGGTGAGGAAGAGTCCACGGATCATCTTCTTCTTCTATGCCCCTTTAGTGGAGATTGTTGGCTTTGGTTTTTTAGAAAGATAAATTGGATCAGTCCTATATCCAAATCTTTGTTCTTAATGTTTAGAAATTTCTTATTTAGCCTTTCTATGGGACATTGGCCTCTCAATGATTATTTGGCACTTATGGTGGGAAATAAATCTTCACATCTTTAGAAAGGAAACAAGGTCTGTTAGCCAGGTTTGTGACAGATTAGAAGTGGCGATATCTGAATTGTTAGTGGCTTTCTTCAGATGCACAAACACTAGTAAGTCAGTTTGGTCTAAATGGGATGTGGCAACTATTTCATTATGGTCGTCAGTTAGTAAGCTAAATTTGGACTGTGGTCCAGGGGCCTCCAAGACCTCTTCAAAAAGAGAACAAGTAAAATGGATCCCTCCTTCCCCTCCTTTCTTCAAGTTATATTTTGATGGTGCATGCCGAGGGAACCCGGGTCCTTTAGGTACAGGATGTATTATTAGAAACGAAGAGGGTTCATTGATTGCAGCTAAATCATCTAAATTACCCATATGAACCAACAATGAGGTGGAAGCATGGGCGCTAGTACATGGATTGCAACTGGTGGTTGATAAAGGGTTTAAAAATGTGTGGATTTAGGGGGACTCTCTGATAGTGATCAATGCCATCAAAGGAAGAGGTTTAGACAACTGGAAACTCAACTACATTCTTCAGCAGGCCGACACTCTACTGAATAGGCTAGATAATTACCTTATCTCACACATGTTACTTGGGAAGGCAACAAGGTGGCGGACTTGTTAGCTAATATAGCTGTTGGGATTGAGAGTGCACCTGTTCTTTTCCCTCCTGGAGATCAAACTTACTCAATCACTTTGTCAAACCTCCTATCACATGAGATGGAAGAAGTGACGGGTAGTAAATCAGCTTGACTTTAACATGTGCGAGCAGCAACACTATGACATATTTAAGATATTTCATTAATAGTATTATCTTACATGGCATACACCTTGTCAAATCTTCTGTCAAATGAGTTCAAATTTGTGATAGACATCAGTATGGCTTGAATATGGCTTAGACTAGTATCGCCCCTCTAACATGTATGGTACATACATCTTAATGCGGTATGAATTTCTTATTTCAAATTCAAACAAGTCCGTGGAAGAGGATCGCTAGTTCTCATGAGATTCATTGATCCGGGACTAATCAAGCCATCTCAGCCGTGTTGGTGGGCAGGAGGGGATTGCGAATCCATCCTCATAAAATGCCATATTAAGGGGAAATGACTAGCATTAAATGCCTTGTTTAGCTGTGATTTTTCGAGAGTGTAACAGATTCATCTCCTTTGTAGGGATGTACTAGCAGAGGACACATTGCAAGCTCTAGATGGTGGCCTCTCCTTAGGTGTATACTTCAAATATCATCACTAGTGTTCTCTAATCCCATGATGTCATTGTTGTACTTCACCAGCTTGTATCTGTCATGATGACATGGGCTCTCTTTGCTTCTACATATGGTTGTGTAGGCTTTGATTAAGGATGTTGATTCCTATAAACTAGTTGCTTTCTTACTATTGTCTGCACTTCCATCTGTCGTATCATATTCTCTGCATTTCTCCTGTTTGTGTTTCCTTTATTTCTCTAACGGGAAGTTGATATGGCTGACATACGACTCAACCAAAGACTATTTTTCCCAGCCCTCGAGTGGGAACCAAAGATTAGAGGGAGGGTTAAGGCAGCAGATTTGATGACGCTGCTCGACTGGGATTGTACTCTCATCCAGTTTGCAGTGAGGAATATAGCTAGTCATGCTTGGATAAGAGGCTATGAGGGGCGTGTGCTAAACTACTCAGACATAGTCTCCCAGCTCTTGTCCAATAGTATGGACCTAGTTATGGATGGTGAGTTTGTGCATGCACTAGCGTTAGGTATGTTTTATAAAAATGTTTACACAGTTGAAAGGTGGGAAACGACGGTGTCTGCCTATAGAATGGACCAAGGGGATGCTTTAATCGGGGGGGCTCTTCAATCTTGCATCTCTACGCACTTCTCCACAACAGCAAGCCATTTACAGGGCTTTGCAATCTAGTTTAAAATCTCTGAGCAGCAGGGATATTGATGATGCATTGCAGTCTCATTGTTTTATGATTTCCAAGAAAAAAGCTGACAAGATAAAAGATGTATTCACAGCCATCCAGTTTCTAAGAATTCATGCCCCTGATTTAGCTCTAGGAATGCCCCGGTATGCATTGGAGGACCCTGACGAAGGAATTCAGCCTCTTGCGGCTGTGGTTTTGGACAAGCAAAACTTACATGCAGCTCCGGCAGCGATGTGAAGGGAGGCGTCGGGTCATGTTCTTTGTGTCCTGGTGTGGGAGGTTGGCCACGTGAGCTCTGTCAGTGTGTGCTTTGGGGGTGGTAAGGCATTTTTTGGCCATTGTATTATGAGGGTGGTCTCTTAGTCTTTTCATTTTGTGCCACGGCTGCTCTAAGTCATGTATTTCTAGGGCCCTTTTTTGTTTTCTACAGTATGTTTTTCATTGTTAATGATCGTTCTATCAGGTCTGTCAGGACCTTCGTTGTTGCTTTAGTTTTTTCATGGACCTAGCTTTGGCCATTTTATCTGTAATACTTTTAAATATTTTCAATCTATGGGTGTTCCTACACCTTTTTCTCTTAAAAATATATATATGTTTGTATTATTCCTTCTCATCTAATTTTGCAATACTAATACAATAAGTCAACCTGCTATTTTCCAACAATTTAATTAAAATCTCGCCTGTCCACCTTTATCATATCATACATGGAAATCAATTCTTAGATTGAAAGAAACATCAAATATTAATATTCTGTTTTTCATTTCATATATTTTAACTATAAATGTAATATATAGCATATGGTGCTACATTTATAAGTCTTACTTCAAAAGTGAAGACTTAGTGTATATTTAATGATTTTACTTTTTTGTTCCATATTTTCATCTCACCACAAACACTCTTTGGGTCACTCTTTTAAATATATAGTGTATTTGTATGTTTTAGCATTCAATGTCTTATGAGTTATGTTTGATTTGAAAAAAAATTCTTTCGTAAAAGATTTTTCAAATTTTTATTAAAAAATTGAATGAATTTAATAAAGAATTTTATTTAAGTTAATAAATGCATCCTTTAACTCTTTTTAAGTGAATAACTACATCTTTTTTTTTAGGGTAAACATTTTTGGTTACATGGAACAACAATGCTAAGATATACAATCAACACACCATTTAGTGATTCTAAGTGAATAACTACATCTTTTTTTTTAGGGTAAACACTTTTGGGTACATGGAACAACAATGCTAAGATATACAATCAACACACCATTTAGTGATTCCGTGTCCTCTAGGAGATTTAAACCTTAGTTTCCATCATGAGAACCAAGTGACCCAACCACTTGAGCACACCCCACACACAAATAAAAACATCTTTATCCCTACACTCATTCTTATAATTCTTATGAATAAAGTGTTCAATTTGCTTCCTTCTTTTAATCTATTATAATATCATCCTGACCCTTTCTTCAAACCTAATAAGTGACTCCTTTTATATTGAGAGTCTTCTCTTGTATGATCATCTTGTGTTGAATCATAATTTCTAAAATTATCTGAAAGAGCCTTGTTCCCAATTTCCAAGCTTATTAACTTTATTTTCCATCTCCCTCAATATTGTGTCTTTTATCTATCTTGTAATTTTCCTTGGATGAATGAATTGCTTCTACATTTGTATTATCCATGGTATGATTAAGTTGATCTATGTGAAGCTAATATAAAATTTAGAGCCTTGAAACAATTAATGTAAGGTGAAGAAATAGGAAGAAACACTAAAAAATATACTTTGTCTTTTAGTCTTTCTTATTTTTGAGCTATGAGCAAGTCAGTTTTTATAATTAAATCTTTTGAAATTATTATTTCATCTAAATTTGAGCATAGAGTATTGTAGAAAAATGTGTGCATTCTTTTTCAATAGATTCAAAAAAAGCTATAGAAGGTTGATTTTCCAATACACCTTATTGTCAAGAGGGTTACATTGAAATATTATTACCTTCCAAAAAAGTTAATAAACATTGTCTAGTTACAATATAACACCTATTTGTAGATTTTTGAAGAGCCTCGTTGATAGATAATTTTAATTAACGTCTCTTTTCTACTATATAACATTCTCATTTACAAACATTTGATTTTGAGTAAGTTGAGCTTTCAATGCAACTCTATTACTTCCAAATTAAGTAAAACTATACCCAACAATTTCTTTTGGTGGTGGAACATGAATATCAACATATTCATTTGCTCTATTTCCCCTTAGGATATTGAGAATTTTCATTCAATCTTTATGTTTGAATTGTCTATACAAAAAATTACAAAAAGAAACATAAAACTTAATATTAGTGCATAGGTATCTTTTGACTAAAAGTAATAATATTTTATTAAAGGAAATATACCAAAAATGTGTCCATATTTATATTGGAGAAAACTACCTCTTTAAGTAATTTCAAATAATATTTATTATTTCAATTTGTAAGGAAATACTTAAGTCCAATCTCAAAAATATCACTTGAATGTGTTAAAAAACTTATTTCAATTTTATTAGTATTTAAATTTTATTTTAAAAAAATATGAAAAATATTTTTTATATTTTTTTCTATAAATAATTCAAAACATCTTATAATGCCCCCAAACTAAAATATTTGCAATAGTTTTAGATTTGAAATATTTCAAAATATATTACAAAAATATTCAATTTTCTTGTCAAATTATGCAACACAAATTGATAATTTTTACATAATCAAATAGAACTTCACAAACATGTCGGTGTTGTTCTATATTAATAAAATGTACATCAAATAGCTATAATACAATGGTTGTAACAGTAGCACCAAGAAAATACAAATTTACAAATAAACCTTTATGTTGAAGCTCCTTTTACATACTTCATAATCTTCTAAACTGAACAACACTCACAAATATGAAACCATAGATATAACGCATTACTAATATGCTCCAAAATGATGAAATGTACAACCAAAAACTAAGAAACATGTTTCTCCTTCATATTTTTATCTAGTTCTTCTACTAAGCATAGGGGAGAGGGGCCAATAGTCATTAGGGCTAATTTTGTGACCATGTAGGGGTTACATAGAATATCGCATGGCCTTCATTTTTTTTAGAAATGGGATGTGGACTTTTATCTATTTAAAACTAATATTTGGATGTGTGACTCATCACTCAACTCACCACATCAGTTCTCATCTAATGCTTGAAGTGTCCTTAAAGTGAATTTTTAAAGATTTGACCAAAACATTATCATGGAATCCCTAGTAGTTGAACAAAAAAAAGATCATTTATTGTTATAACATCATATATTCTTATGTAAAGTACAACTTATATACAACCTTAATGATCTCAATACCTTTTGGTAACTATGAATCGTGTTATCTCTAACCTTTATAGCCAACACAAGTGACCTAATAATTGAACACAACATACTATTTATTGTTATAAAAACAACACATTTTTATTTAAAATACGGTTCTTATGTCCAACTTTAAATGATCAAAAACAAATTTGACAACCTTTTACAAATACATGATAAAATACAAGGTATTTATTGTACTCACCTTTTAAATTTGCCATAGGACAAACATATAATATGAAGTATCCCATTACATGTCTATTTCCATCCAGGTAATTGTACACATAAGAAGAGTACATTTGTCAACATAACAACAATAGTTATTTCTATGAGCACCTTATTTTATAAATGATACACTTAGAGTGGATGGTTATGAATTTTACATAAAGCAAAAAAATAGTTATTACACTTGTTAATTTGAATGTACTTATGATTTTTTATATGACATTCATATGTTCTCATATGTTCATGTAAGGGTCCATATTGATTAACACTTGGGTCATTTTTTGATTTACATCTTGAATAATTATTGAGAATATATATGAATATGTTGTAAGACTAGATCCTATAACCATGAGTACTATATCAACAATAGGACCCTGCTCAACTACTAGCTCCTCTCCCCTAATTCGAGACCAACCCAACTTGCTTCATTTTGAGAACTTATATATATCATATAAAAAGCACATATAACTTTATTAACAAGCACATATATATATATATATGGTTATGCTTTATATTAATATTTTTTTTTTTTAAATCTCAGTTTCAATCACAAGGAACTCCAGAAATTTAGAGTAAAAACGTATTAGAAAACGAAAAGTGGTGGGAAAAAACTACATTAAAACATTGCGTTTACATAATGTTTGCAACCGTAATACAGAAAATATAGAGCCACTTAGGCAATCTTATCGTACGATTGGAAGGTTGAATCTTCCTCCATAAGAAAGTTGATGCTAAGTCTACTATAACTATCTCCTCAAACTACTGCACAGAAAGCTTAGTAGAACTCTTAAATCTACACCTTAATTATACCCTGCAGCAGCGCTAAAGAACCTAAGCAAACCGTAGGTTACCAACATGGCAAGCCATCCTCCTATCAGCACTCTCAAACTCCCTTTCACTACAGAAGAACGTCCAAAATAAGCTCCAATCGCACCAAAAAGAATAAGAGCCAAGGTCGAAACCCCAGAAAGGATTGAAACCCTAACAACATACTGAGAGGTAAAAGCCGCAGAGATCAAAGGCAACGCTGCTCCAACAGCAAACGCCAAGGCCGATGCGAAAGCCGCCATTTTAGGGTTTGGAAGGCTCTCTTTTTCTTCCTTTGATAATACAACTGGACACGCGGGAGGCGTGCTCATAGACGAAGACGGCGCGCCTGTATCGGTCGCCTGTTCGAATCCGCCTAGGGACATTGTGGCTCGCTTTTCTCTCTTCAGGTTGGACAGTTCCGCCTCGCGTTGCGTTTGCACGGAAATGAATTCGCCAATGGCCATGCTGCACGCCCCTGCCACCAGCGCCGCCAGCCCCGACATCACCATCGTCTTTGAGTCTTTTTTCACCGCGCCCACGCCCATCATCAGCGACGAAGTGGTCACCAGTCCGTCGTTTGCTCCCAGAACAGCTGCGCGCAGCCACTGTCCTCGTTGCTGGTAATCTATACTCTTCTTGCCTTCAATCTCTGGAGGCATGGCAATGCTAACGCTGGAATTTTCACGCTTTGAATGCATAAATTCCTCTACAATTGCTCCTTCGAATTCTTCGGTCATTTTCCTCGATTCTTTTGCCTCCAACTGAGAAACAGTGAGGTTTGATGCTCTCTCGTCCATAGCTACACTTGATTTCTGTCAACAGTGCAACAGAACAAAAAACTTCGAGACTGTTAAAGAGCGTGTGTTCTCCACAGTTAGGTAGATTTCCTTATGTAACTGGCTGGACTTTTCCGGTCACAAACACGGGTTCCAACCAGACCGCCATTAGTACGCCGATAGCTGTTTTCACTCGCAGGGCGAGCCGAGCTCCGTAACGTTGTCAGCGCGCCATCGATGGTCTCTGTCCGCCTACAGGTACTGGACGACCATTCAAATGATCGCGGCCGTTCACGTCGAAGGCAGGAAAAACTTCTGAAAATTATTTGAACATTTTCCCGCGATCTTCCGTGCAGAAGTTGGTGGATATCGGCGAGCGAAATAGATCTTAGCCGACCATGCCCTGGCAGTGGAGATGGTCGCAGTACCCGTTTTCTTGCACGCTTTCCATCCAGCGTTATTGCTTCGTCCAGTCTTTATCAGCCGCCGCCAAATCGCGTATGGAGATCATAACCAGATGCCACGCTTTCTTTTTTAGCAACGCGTTTCTCTGGATTGATGGAGCACTTAGGCTATTTGCCTTCTCTGTCATAAGCCTTTCATACATTCTACTGTGTATCGTTAGATGCGAATGTTCTGGCTATTACGTCGTGTACGTCTCTGGATTGAATGGACAGACAGTTCCCAGTTGTCTTGGAGCAAAGAAACTATTTTTCTGATATATTGTGTCGACGATGGAACAGGTGAATGAGAGGAAGCTACCAGTAGCAGAAACGGATTACTGTGACCCTCCACCATTCGAAGGATGTGAAGCTACTGGGGGACAACTGCGCCCAGCGTGAATTTTAAATTCACTTTTTAACATTGCAAGCTTTTCATAGAAGTTTTTTTTTTTTATAACTCAATTAATTATTGATATAATCTTAGTTTAGTATGCTAGGAGTAGGAAATCAATAAATTAGAAAGGAACTCCTTGGGAAAAAAAAAAAGCATTTACAAATAATGAGGAGTCAAGGGACTGCCAGAAACACACAGGAAATAAAACAGCTCACTAAAAGCGCCTGAGCACAAACTGTACAACGAAGAAATTACAAGACAGCTTGTGCATGGAGCTGGACACAGACCAAAAGAAAAGCCAACCATAACAGTAAACAACAACACTGTTGGCAACTCGCACTTAAAGCCACACAAAGCTGGAAAATGACCAACAGCTCTTAAGGGACAAGGTCAAAGTAAGAAAGACCACCATTATTACATCTTGAATCCAGAAAACTAGAAGCTACACTCGAAAATATATGAGTAGTGTCAGAAACAAAAACACAACAAAGACAGAGGAACATCATTAAAATTACAAAACAACAATGCTGCCACAAGGCTGGAGGTACACCTTAAACATCATTACACCTAAAATAATAGTCCCCTTAGAGCAACAGAAGACCATGTTTAAAAACCCTTGCACATTCAACTCCAGAAATAGTTGCAAGCCCAAAGTGACACCGATAGTTAACATGTAGTTTCTGCAGTGCATCACCATCGGAATAATAAGTTTTGATGACCTGAAACCTTAGAAGACCCAAAGCAATTCAGGCTATTTCATCCTCTGAAATGAAATGGGCATTGAAATTGTTTGGAACACAGTATCATTTTGATGAAGATGAAAAATATGAAGTTTAATGTTATCAAGTTAGAGGCTAATCATCAAATTCTTTTTGGAGACACCTTGCAACATTAAATTCTTTTCATACGCTCCCTGAAACTATGAGCACATAGAAACAATGCAAAACTCATAGAAACAATGCAAAACAAAACGTTACAGTAAAACTTCAGCATTTCTTATTCCTCGTGAGGGTTGGAATTGGAAAAAATAGCTTAGGAGTATTTACAGCGACCCTGCTTTTGCTTTTTTATTTGGATGCTAAAAATGTTGTGACTTATGTTCTCTCAAACATCTATGCAGGAGTGGGCAGGTGGTGTGAGGTTCAAATGGTAAGGAGATTGATAAAAGATAAATGAATTAAAAAGATCCTTGGATGTAGTTGAATTGAAGGCCATAAAATGGTACGTGCTCTTTGTGTAGGAGATAGATTGCATCCACAAGTTGGAGAAATTGGCTTGGGAGATGAAGGCAGCAAGGTATTCTCCACATTCAAGACATTTACTTAGTGATGTGGAAAACGAGGAAAAATAATTATTTCTCTACTACCATAGTGAAAGTTGGCAATTGCTTTTGGTTTGTTAGACACATTCCCTAGAACAACTATTGGAGTTGTTAAGAACCTTGAGTATGTGTTGATTGTCATTTTACAATGAAATTTATCTCCAAGATTGTTGCAAGAGAAATTGTTGTGAGAGATGCAAATTGTTTCCATCATTTTAATTAGACAGAATGTTCTTGTGGAGATTATTGGTGACACTAAATGAAGTGATATGAAGAATAGGCTCGCACTATAATAATGTGCACCATGTCAGATCTGTACTAATAATGAAGGAACAAGGTTTATTTTCAGTTTCTAGAATTTTTTTTGGGTTTTCTTTTTGTTTTAAATATTTGGCAATTCAGGGTATGATGATGGCTTCATAGAATTAGATGTATAGAGTGCAATGGAGAATGCTACTTATATATATATTGTTGGGGTATGTGTCAAAGGCATATTTTATCATAACATGGACATTTAATTGAATTGTTTTCATAAACCTATATATGTATGAAATGAAAAGCTAAGGAGGAAGTGGAGAAAGATGGAAACAAAAGGTGAGGAACACTTCAAGTAAATAGAAAGATGCTTGACCAGTAGGAAATAGGAGAGGACTGACAATTACCCTTGCCATTTTGTATAGTTCTTTTGTTTGTATTAATTATATTATTTTTTGCCTATGTTAGGTTAACCATTTAATTGCACATTCTAGATTCAATATGTAAATTTATTTAAGTGTATGTAGATTTTGTGTCATTTATGGTTAGATATTTCTAATGTTGTTTCACATCCCTTTGCATGGTGAAATAGATAATAAATTTATGAACTCACAAATATTTTTAATTTAATTTGATTTCAATCCATTTGGTTTTAATTAGAAATAAACCAATATAATTTATATGGACCACAATGAATCAACTTTGCTCTTATAGCATATCTTCTTCATCACATGATGAGTCATTACATGTCTCATCTAATTCATATTCTTACACTCCTATTAGACACCATGATCCTTCTTTACCTATACATGATAGTATAGCACCATCATATGATTATCCCTTTACTTATAGAGACACTTTGGAAACCATTTATTATGACACTAACTCATTCCCTTATTTTTCTTCCCATATGACCTCTTCCATTCCTACACCCTCATCTACCTTATCTCTCCCTCCACCACTTATTCCCATCAACTCACATGTCTAAAGCTATCACATTCCTTCATCTCCACTCCTTATTATGACACACTTGATGTTTCACCTCTTTTTATCACTATATCTTCCTCTTTCATTCCCTCTTTGCCTAGCCTTTGATGAGTTTGCTATATCTACTCAATCTTCTATACACAACCTATCATACCTCCTCCTCTTAGACTATTATTGATTATCTATTACCCCAATCACTCAATGGAAATCTCATCACTACTTTATCTCAAATCATAAATTATCAATCCTTTGACATGGATGTTTATCCTACCTCTACCATAGCTTGTACTCACACTACTACTACACCCACTAATCCATGATCCACCCCTTGTATACTTCTCATAGTTTGAGGATTGGATGCCTCCTCTCTCACATAGCTCTTCTAATTAACAAGGCCCTTACGAATGTACTTAACTACATCTATGTCCATTCTAGCATACCTCTAGAGCAACTCTCTTCCCTCTTTTGACCTGTTAACAATATGGACATAATTTTCTCCACATCAAAGCTTCCACCTCCATCCAAAATTCATAAAGATCTCCTAGTCCTATTATCACTAAGTATTATAACACACATGCATTAAACAGAAATTTGTTGATAATGGATTTATCTATAATATCTTCACAACTCAATTCCTAGAAAAGATCCATATACACCTCAATTCTATAAAATAAAATGAACATATATGTTAGGGGATTTGACAATATCTAGAGAAATGTGTGGTAGAATTATTCTTCCTATCACCATCAACCTAGTTAATCTTGATACATTATTCCATGTGATGCTAGGTGAGTTATCATATAACATTTGGGGAGACCATGGATCAATATGCATGTCATACTTTCTACTCTACATGAATCATTGAAGTACACATATTATGATAAATTATATACCATTCACATTGATCCTCATCCATTTAAACATTGTACACCCCTTCAACCATTTCAATATTTAGTAATCAAGTTAACCTATTGTACCTTCATCTTCCTCTAATTCCTAACCCTTCTCAACCACCTTCTTCTCCTCTATTGCCTCTTTCCCCTTCAAGAGTTCTAGCTTTTCTTCCTACTCCACCTCCATGTGCTTCTAGATCTCTTCTCTGGATTCCTCCTATGCCCCCATCTCATCCCCCACCTCCTTTTACTTTTCCACTTAGAGCTAAGAGCCCTTTCCCTCCAACCCTTAAGGTAGTTTGGCAGAGACTTGCTTCCTTTTCATATCTTCCCCTTATTCATGCAATACCTACTCCTCTTACCCCCATCATTCTCCATCTACCACTCATCCTTCTACTTTACCTTACTCCTACTTATATTCAAGATGATGCTTCCAATTCATAGCATGCCTCTTCGTCAACCTTGTACACCTTTATTGTTGCTCATCAACCACCTTCTAGCTAAGATGACCTCCATCTATTCCACCTTAGGAAGAGATTATTGATGATTATTCTTATCCTATATCTGAAGGCTCATATAGTTGATTCCCCTCCATTACCTCCACCTCATGTTACTTCTCCTAGTCCAACTCCACTTACTTCTACACAATCTCCATCATCCCTTCATACTATTCCACCTCAACCCCATAATATGTTTGCTAGCATCTCCAACATATTTTTTCTCACATCCACCCTCTCCCTACTAGTCTATGTGGATGACCTTACTAATATCTTTTTTAGATGATTATTTCATGGCCAACGAGCCTCCATCTAATGGAGGTTAGAGGTCCATGTCACTATTTTCGTTTTATGCCTTGCTTCTGTGTGTGAATCTTTTGTATGTTTTATTTCTTATTTCCTTCATATGTGTTGTATCTTTAAGTTATTGTATTCTCTATCAAAATTTGGGGACAATGCAAGTATTACGGATTTAGTATCATGCCAGCCCAAGCTAGACCTCCTTTTGTCTTCCTTATTTTCCTTGGACATATTTTCCTTAACTTCTCTTTCTTTTCCCATCTTCCATCACACAACTATGACATAATATAAACAATTATAGGTCTTGATGTTGACATCCTTAGTTTATGCACCAAGATGATCGAGAGATTTGTCTAACTCCCTATTCATACATACATGTCTTGCACATCTCCTATTTATATTATTCTCCTTGAGTCTATCACACCTCATCATCGCATCCAATATATTGATTTCCATGATGATTTCATTGCCAGGCATTAGATCATCCACATTGAGTGACACTCCACTTTCATTATACCTACTACTTTTACATCTCTTGATATCCATAACCATTTGATCTTGCATGCTAAGTATAAAATCCATGACTTGGTCCATGCATGTTTTTTTTCCCTTCTATTCTCCCAATACTCAAAACTCTTTAGTGATTCCTATAACCTTATAATGGATCACACATTCCCTCTCTTTCCTCATTTACACATGTATATTTCCATACTCTTAGATGGAGGCTCTAGCCAAAGCTACAAGGGTGACATTCAACTTTGAATATGACCATAACTACCTAATCTAATATTCAATTATGATCCTTGCACCCTACTAGTTGCATGAGGTCAGTCTATGGGGATGGCTCCAAAATAAAAAAAGAGAAAGAATGTAATACTAAGAGACAAAATTCAAATCAATATCAAAGCAACTCAAAGGTAAAGAGATGGAATACTTAAAGATGCCACTGAAGAGAGGATGAGGTATTGTTGAGATAATGAAAGGTATGTCTTTGAGTAGGATTGTTGAAGAAACCCTAACCCTAGGGTTGAGGAGAGTGATGAAGAGAAAGAAGTAAATTTTGTTGAGAATGAAAGTGAAGGAGGAGACAAGGAAGAAAGGATGTTGATAGCCATATTAGGTATAACTGATTTAGAGGAGCACTTTGTGTATGAGGATATTGCGGATCTAGGTAGAATGAAATTTTCTAAGACTAATTTGAATGGCCACAACTACAAAGTCCAAATATCATGGAAGATGGAATGTGGGAGTAGAGGTCACCAAAAGGAATCCGTCTAAAGGATAGAATAGATAAAGGATAGGATGAAGAGTTGTACCAAGGACTAGACGGAATTAGAAGATAGAGAAGGAAGCAGTACAAAATACTATGTGGAAATAAATAACCAACCAGAGAAGGTGGATGACAAAAGTAAGGAACAAGCTAATAGAAAGGGAAAGAGGATTGCACATTAAAGTAGTTCAGGAATCTATGTAACATAGAAGATGATTGTGTTAGGAATTAAGGTGTCTCAACCTTGGTAATTCCTTGTATTATTTCATTGTATTTATTTATTTATTGCCTATTATTGTAATTAGGATGCAAATCCTTATTGTCATCTTGTGGGAGTTGGCACGGTGATGTGTCATCCTATGTGGAAGGTGACCACATGTAAATTTTTTTGGCAAGAGACACATTATGGCTTCATGATTGTTGTCATTGATGGCAACAAAGTTCATCCCACACATCCACAGGACATGGTGTGCCTTTACTAGAAGTCAGTTTGAAGATTACTTTGGTCTGGTAAGCAAGAACAGAGCATGCAGCAAGGTCCGACAGTCAGGTCTAGATCTCTTAGAGAAAGTATCTTTGTAAAGTGCGGACTTGGGGAAGTCAAGAGGAATACCTTGACTGATATATTCCAGGGATTGAGCCTCCGATGATGAAAGAGTGAAGAGATATGAGCATCTAAGTATTGGGGTCCAGTTTGGCAGAGTAGACAAAGGAAGAATTGATCGACTGAGCATCAGAATTATTTTGGATGAGATATTGATGGTGATCAAGGTTCTTAAGGTATCATCTATGATTGGCCGACATGTTAGATGACTTCTATAAGTATCTCCTTGATACACATCACTTGAGCAGTAAGGATTCAGCCGATAGATCAAAGTTTGGATAAATATTGACTATTCTAGATGCCGACTAGAAAGTGGATGAAATCCTTGGTGTGGATATATATACTAGATTGATTTCGATATGAAGGTGAGGATTGTGGATTGTGGTGTGCGAACAAAAGCAGAAGAGAAGTGTGAAAGAAATAAGGCAGGTCCGGTATGTGAAAGGACAACAGCACAAAAGAAGAGGAAGAATGAAGTGTAGTAGATCAGTATACTGAGCCTAACTGGAACTGAACTCCAGCATATGTGGATGCTTCTCATTAGTTCAAGTATCTTGTTACTCTCTTTATAACTTGTAGACAGTGAGTCTCTTGTAGGCAGTGAGCCTCTTGTGAGTAGTGTGCTCGGACAGTGAGCCCTAATTGGCAAGTGTCATTTTGTATTTCTATTCTTCTAACAAAGAATACATTCTTGGGTTAATCACCTCATGGTTTTCTCCCTTAACAGGGTTTCCACATCAAAAATATTGTGTCATGTGCACTGAGTTTATTTCTGCTTTCATGTTCATTTAATATTTTATATTGTACTAGTTGCTAAAAGAGAACAAAAAGTTAAATTAATTAAGATAACTAATTCACCCCCCCTCTCAGTTATGAACAATTGGTATCAAAGCCAATTTCCTCCAAATAAAGCCTAACAGCTCGAGGAAGATCTAGGAATTCAAATGGATATATATGGTATGAGGGAACAACTTTAGGCTGCCCTAGATGATCTTGAGCAATCTAACTCTGAAGTCAATGAATTGAAGGAAAGAATCAAACAGGCTGATGATTTCATAAATGAACTAAAAGGGAAACTGATTATCTCTATGAAAAAGAGAAAGGATCTACTTCAACAATTGGCAAGTCAAAGTGAAGCCAATGATACAAATGAAGACCTAAAGGAGAAAATTATAGAGCTACATATCCAACATCTGCAGAGCCAACCCAAAGACCCTAAGGCAGAAAGGTTTGGAACCTACCAAGAGCTGAGTGTAAAAGTTCATGTAGAACTTAGACAGCCTGAAATCAAGAGGAAAGTGAGAAGGGAAGTTGAAGAAGTCGCCAAGAAATTTGGAATATCAAAGTGGGCACTTGATGCAAAAAGAGAAAAGATGGAAAGAGCAGAAAAAGATAAGGAAGAAGCAGAAAAAGAAAGTGCTCCGGTAAAAGCCCCCACCCAGATCAGATCCTCTAAGAGCTCTGCACCTGCAACTGCTAAAAGCTCAAAGGCATCTAAACTAGTAGCAAAATCATCCGGTAAAGCAGAGAAGAGAACTAAGACAAAGGCAACAAGATCCTATGCAAGCCAAAAGGATGATGAAGAAACATAATCTAATGAAGAAATCAAGAAGATGAAGAAGAAGAAAACATCTGGTGAACCATCTACCCATGAAGGCAAGGAAGAAAAGGAAGAAGAATTTTTTGAAAGGCCTACTCTCCGCATTGATGATGTAGTCAAGGCAGTTACTGTGGATGGAAATCTACAACCAATAATAGAATTCTATGATGAATATAATGATGCAGATAAAAAGATTTTGGAGGAAGCAACAGTTAAGTACTCGAACATAGACAATAAAGCATTTATTGAAATCATCTCTCTAATTCTCAAAAGTTTAGAGAAAGAACTTGAAATGAGGAAGAACAATGCTCAAGCAAAAGATCTAGAAATCTGGGAACAAATTGCTATCCAACTTTATCCCTCCATCACTCCAAAGCAAATTAACATGATCTTCAAAGATTGCAAGGATGATTTCTGGAGCAAAGCCAGAATGAATCAGCTTATGCTTGGAGAAACTAATAAAGTGGCAAAAGAAACTGAAGAGATCCTCAGGAATACCTTTAAAAGATTCAATATTCCTGTCATAGAGGGCTTAGGTGATGAAACCTCTGCCATGGATGACAAGGAAGAAACTACTGAGATAGTGGCAGAAGAGGCAAAGGAGACTTGTGAAGAGAAAGCTAAGGACTTAGATTCCTCTACTCCGGAAGAGGAAGTTCATGAAAAAGAAAACATCTCTCCTCTAGTTTCCCCTGCAGACTCTGGATCTAAACAAGAAGAAAGAATAAAAGAAAAATCCAGTCAAGAAGAACAAGTAAAGGGAAGAGAAGAAGATCAAAGAGAAAAGGCCATAGATGACAGTGGTAAGGCTGCAGAAGGAGAGAAAACTCTGTCTCCGGCAAGAGACACAGCAGAAGCAGTCAAGAATTTCTTAACTAAAGAAATGATGGAGATTGATGAACCAAAGTTACTTCAAGGACCATTTGACTTTGATCCTCTCTCCCCGGTTCAAACAATGAAGATAGCATCCTTTGCCCAAGCAAAGGCTAAAGAGAAACTTCTAAAGTCTCACATGGAAGACTGTGAGTTGCTAGAAATTACATCCGATGTGCTTGAAAAGATCATGCCATCCTTTCAGAAGGATTCATCAGCTTCTTCATCCGGTAATCTCAAGTCTCTTGTTAGTTTTGTCAGCACTCATTTTGAGTCTTTAGAGAAATCAGAATGTCCGGAAAGAGTTTTTGGATAAGAGATTCTCTGAGTTACAAGGCTTTATAACACTGATAGGAAAGTTATGGATATTGGAATAAAGAGCTTGAAAAATGCTCTTAAAGATGGCGGAGACATCTATAAATTTTGTTTATCCTAGTCTAAAGTGACCAAGGATATTGAGAAGAAAGTAAAAGAGCAAGAGGATAAACTGTTAAGTTTATCTCAAAGTTTTGATCCTCTCTCCTCTTCCATAGTAAATCAAGAGTGTCAGATTATTGTAGTCACAAATGAAATAAAGAAGCTTGAGAAGGAGAAGAAAAATAGAATAAACAGATTGAGTGAACTTAGAGGGATAATTATCCCTAAGCTAGAAGCCATGCATGAGGCTCTAAGTGATGCTTAGACCACAGCCCGGACCAGTGATCCGACAGATCTGAAGAGGGTGGAAGCTTTTGCTTTCCTATTAAGTGGTCACATCTCAATTTTGGATAGGATGAAGCAAACTTGGGCAATAGAACTTGTCCAGCTGAAGACAAATTTTGCAGATATACTTCAGTATATGTAAGTATAGCATGAATATATACTTATGCGGCTAAGTATAGATTATTTTTGAAAAAATTTGGTGTGTGGACCCTACCCTTTGCCATTGATGTCAAAGGGGGAGTGAGGAGCAGTGAAAAATATGGAATCTAGCTAAGGGGGAGCTTAGAAAAAATGTACATTAGAACAGAGCATCAGCCAAGGGGGAGTGTAGTATAACACTTAGTCATTTTTCACTAAGTGTTGCCATCAATGCCAAAGGGGGAGATTATTGGCAAGAGACACATTATGGCTTCATGATTGTTGTCATTGATGGCAACAAAATTCATCCCACACATCCGCAGGACATGGTGTGCCTTTACTGGAAGTCAGTTTGAAGATTACTTTGGTCTGGTAAGCAAGAACAGAGCATGCAACAAGGTCCGATAGTTAGGTTTGGATCTCTTAGAGAAAGTATCTTTGTAAAGTACGGACTTGGGGAAGTCAAGAGGAATACCTTGACTGATATATTCTAGGGATTGAGCCTCCGGTGATGAAAGAATGAAGAGATATAAGCATCTAAGTATTAGGGTCCGGTTTGGCAGAGTAGACAGAGGAAGAACTGACCGACAGAGCATCATAATTATTCCGGATGAGATATTGATGGTGATAAAGGTTCTTAAGGTATCATCTATGATTGGATGACATGTTAGATGACTTCTATAAGTATCTCCTTGATACGTATCACTTGAGCAGTAAGGATTCAGCCGATAGATCAGAGTTTGGATAAAATTAACTATTCTGGATGCCGACTAGAAAGTGGATGAAATCCTTGGTGCGGATATATATACCAGATTGATTTCGGTACGAAGGTGAGGATTGTGGATTGTGGTGTTCGAATAAAAGTAGAAGAGAAGTGGGAAAGCAGTAAGGTAGGTCCGGTATGTGAAAGGGCAGCAGCACAAAAGAAGAGGAAGAATGAAGTGCAGTAGATCAGTATACTGAGCCTAATCGGAACTGAAATCCAACATATGTGGATGCTTCTCATCAGTTCAAGTATCTTGTTACTCTCTTTATAACTTGTAGACAGTGAGTCTCTTGTAGGCAGTGAGCCTCTTGTGAGCAGTGTGCTCAGGCAGTGAGCCCTAATTGGCAAGTGCCATTTTGTATTTCTATTCTTCTAACAGAGAATACATTCTTGGGTTAATCAGCCCGTGGCTTTCTCCCTTAACAGGGCTTCCACGTCAAAAATATTATGTCATGTGCATTGAGTTTATTTCTGCTTTCATGTTCATTTAAGCTTTTATATTGTACTAGTTGCTAAAGGAGAACCGAAAGTTAAATTAATTAAGATAACTAATTCACCCCCCCCCCCCATTCTCAGTTATCAACAAATTTGTCCTCACATGAGGAGATAGGCCTCCCACTTAGTGGTAGAAATTTTTTGCCATGTGTCGGCATCTTGGATAGTGTGTAATGGAAGATTGACCGAAACGGTTATGACGGATTCCTATGACACATCTATGATGCGTAAGAGTTTCATCTTTGTGTGCTCTATACATGACAGTCTCTTGCTTTTGAATATGCACTTGACTGTCATGTAAGTGATGACATATGTAGCTACTCCATAGCTTGTTCTTCATTTAAGATCACTGATGGTAAGTAACAGTCTTTAGCTTTTGATGAAATGTGATCATGTTGTATGTATCTGTTATTTGCATCTTTGCCTGTAGCATGTGACTGTTACACTTATCTCATACATCTTGTGAAGATTTGCTTTATGACAGTCAAGTTGGCATATTGTTTATGATTGTCTTTCCTTCCACTGTTTCATCTGTTGTTCTATGTGGCATTTTGCTTGACTATCTCTATGAGATACTTGCAACTTGAATGTGTTATAACTATTTAAACTTTGATCATCTTAAACAGTATGAAAACAACATGAGAAATACCTGGTATAAAATGTTGCTTCATCTTTCTCCTTTGTCATAATGAGATGACCCTTCACATGATTTGTTTTGCAACTTGTTCAAATGATACATAAATTCTTGTATCCTTCTTTACTCTGTCTCTTTCTCTTTATCAGGCACAATAATCTAAAAACTTGTATCACCCCCTTAGATGACTGTAATCTGATTTCTGCATTTTGTCTTTTGGTCAACCCTGACTCTGTCATATAGCTTTGATTTGCTTCAATCAACTGTAATAATTTCATGATGACATCTCCTTTATGTAAGTTGATTAGATGATGCATGATATAGCTTAGAATGATGCATCCTGTCTTTTCTGATACTCTTTTCGAAAATGAAAAGAAACATGTTGGGCTCAAACCCTTGTGGGAGCCAAATTTAATCCACATGTTTATTTGTCTTCAAATCAGCAACAAAACTTGTCCTATACCTACACACTGAACAAACAAGTTAGCATAAAAATTACCTAATAGTGTTGATTGATCTTTTTCATGATTTCTCCCTGATTTGTGTCATTATCTGATCTTAATTCTTACCTGAATGCCTGATATGATAAGTAGATGTCTCTATTTGATAAAATCATGTGATAATTGTAAACATCCGGAGCACTAACAGGGTTGTCCCTAAAATTTTGTTGGTTTCAACTTGATGATGGCTTGGAGTGAAGAAAGAAGATTGAAGATTTGAAGTCCAGCTTCAACAGCAACCTCCATCATCAGGCAATGATGGATGTTTAGATTTATCATATGTTCTTTTCTCTTTTCTTTTATCAAACAGATACATAACTTGCATGTCTGGAATTTCTCAGTCTAGTTACTCCCACAGCTTGTGTGGGACACATTTGAACATTTATTTTAAACATGATCAGTTAGTTTCTCTGATGCATATGATGTATATGTATTTCCTTTTAATCAATGCATGAGATAAAGTAACAGATACCTGGATGTATGTTCAAAACATGACATGAAAAAAATAGTGTAATACAATATCTTTCTCTCTTTTATTCAAAACTGATTAACTAAATAATCAATTTAACTTATAACTCCTAAAAGATCAAACTTGTAGAACAACTGTATCTCCTTGAATGTTTGATCCTTTGATAATCAATTCTTTTGTCATGATAACTTATCAGTCCTGATTGGATTGATGTGTTATCCTGACAACTGGATCTTCTTTTCAACTTTGTCAAGGCATCAACCATTCAAGAAATGCATAACTTTGAAGTTTTCTATTATTCCTTTTGAACAATTACACATAGGTCCAACTAGTTTTAATTGTGAACAAAAAATTAGTAACAATTGCATTTTGTGAAAACCTAGTTAATGTGAAATCTAGGGTTGGTGATTCATATTTAGTTTCAGATTTTGTTGTTGTCATTTGCATTTCAAAATCTAAATTTTTTTTTTCTACAACATTACAAATATCATCTTACCTTGAAGTTTGAAACTAGGAACAATTTTGAGTTGTTGCATTTTGAAAAAAAGCTTTGAAATTTGGGTTTGGTTTAAGCATTGGCATTATTAACATCTAAGTGTGTTTGAGTAGAGTTGAATTTGATCAAAGATATATTATGTGCATTGTGTTTGTTAACATTTGAATAAAACATTACTTTTAAACAAAAACTCAAACACTTCTTTTGCTAAATCATTCATTTCTTCTATTTGTGCATCTTGTGTGTTACTAGATGCTTTATAAGCTTTGTGACTCGGTGCCATGATTCTAATGTATTCTTGTGAAAAAAATTCTTTGAATTATGGGTTTCAATGCTTTGCATAACAATGATACCAATACATCAGAATCCCAAATTCCTAGTCTTATCACACAAGAAGGTCAAACACTTCTTCCTGATTTCCCTACTTCACACCTTCCTAAAGAATCAAACTTCTAAGAATCCATTAACATTGATGACCTTGTGGCTTATGTTCCTGAAGCTCTAATTCATAGATTAGACACTCAGTTGGCTAATTTTCAACAATTTGTAAGCTCAGAACACATAATTGAAGAGGTCATCCCTGTTGTTGAGAGTCTAAGAAGTATTTTTCTCAAAGGTCAAGAAGGATTGCAAGTCTTGCGCAACCTTTCTCATATAGTATATAACAACATTCTATCTGCATATAGTTTCATTGAAACCATCACTAATGTCACTTCTTCTAATCAAATAGGGACTCAAGTGCCAACACCCATACCAACACTCCCTATTCCTACATATACTTCTACTATTCTCACCACTACTACACCACTGAGTAATAGTGTTACCACATGTGTTGGGTTGTCTACTAGGGATCTTGTTCACCAGTATCATTCCATATAATTACATCAATTCCACTCCTGACGTTACTCCACCTACATCTAAACCTCCTATCACTTTCCAAAAGGCTACTCATACATCATCACCTAGATCTTCCAATTCATTCCAATTTCTACCTAATCCAGCTTACGACCCTATCATAAACCAATTGTTGAAAAATATGACCTCCATCTAGGGTAAAAGTACAATGTTGTGTCACACTTTTATAAAGGAAACGGCCAACTCTGATCCAACTTTTAAATTTGAATCACTAAAAAGTGACATATATGTTTTAAATTTTGAAATGATGTAAATTAATAAAATAATTATTTTTTAGTATATTTTATGTTTCTATTTTTTTAAAAAATTAAAAAATTATTTGAATATAGTTTTTAATAAATTGACACTATAATTTAGTTGCTGATAAAATGCTCAAAAATGAAGTTACATGAGACATCAATCTTTATATAGTAAATTTTATTTGTTTTTCTTCAATTTCTTTGTCTGTATTTATAACTTGAAACTTTAGGGCATGGATATATTTTTTTTCAATTTTGATAAACATATATTTTTAAACAAATATTAAAATGTGCGTGTATTAAAACATAATTATTTCCAGTCGACGTCAACTTTCATATTAACTATTTATCTAAAATAGAAAAAAACTATACCATCTTGATATAGATTCTTTTATCTAGGGCATCATAGTTTTTTTTATTTTTTTAAACAAGTTTTACTATTTTTCCTTGACATGGTAATTGACTTAATGTTTTGTGCTGATAACCTACTTTTAGTAAAAATAAAAAGTAAAATGTAAATAATAATTAAACTATTAATTTTTTTTTTAAAAAAAAAACTAAACTTATAGATCTACAAAAGGGTATTTTTATATTTTAAAAAAAATGTTATTTACATGAGTAGAAGTTGTTGAAATATAAAGTTTTTCAAATAATTTTATTTTTTTGGTAAATTGGCCTCATCATGGTGCTACATATGCATTTAGCCAATAATTTTAGTTGGAAAAGTTGTGCACATAGCTAACTTAGCTACAATGAATCTTACAAGATCATATGTTTGACTAAAATTAATTTTTAGTTAGAAATACTTAAATTCACTTGTGCTAATAAGTCGGCTAAAAGTGTGACACAGATTTATGCTTTTACCCTCCAACAACAATTGGTTAGTATAAGAAATAGTCCACCTAAGCCAAATATGATAACACATTATATCCATAGCCCTTTGTCCTATTCAATCCTAAGAACTTAAATGCCCAAGAAGTTTGAGACCCCTCACTTTGAGAAATATAATGGGAAGGGAGACCCTAACAACCATGTGGCAACCTTTACCGCTATGTATAGTGATTTCTTCATTGAGGATGTAATCTTGGAAAAGCTCTTTCCTAGGTCACTCAAGGACACAACCTTGGATTGGTTTTTCTCTTTACCTCCTAATTCTATAACCTCTTTCTCGCAATTAGTCAATAAGTTCCTCAAGCATTTTCAAGCGAACATTAGACCTCAAGTCTCTTTGACATACTTGGTTCATTGCAAACAAGGAACGAAAGAAAAAATAACAAATTTTATGAGCCGTTATCAATCTCTTTTCTCACAAGTTCAATATTCTATTCTAGATGCCGATGTGCAAATAATCTTTATTAGAAACTTACAACCTCACATTCGTGATAAGATATTGTTGATGCAATATGATTCTTTCAATCATCTTTGCTTGACTCTCTGTGATTACCAACTTTTAGTTAGTCAATATGAGCATAATCCCTCATCGACTCTATTTCGTCAATCCAAAGGCTCTCGCAATCATTCTTTCGAAAGAAAAAACAAAAACTTCATCAAGATAAATGTAATTTCAGTGAATAACATAAGAAAACATGTGGCAGAAGTATCATCTTTGGCTCTCACCATGTATAAATTGAAACTGAAAACAAGACACTTCACACCATTATCAGAGTCTCTCTACTCTATAATGACAAAAATTTTGCAAAGTAATCTCATCAAGATTCCACTTGTTAGAACTCTCGATCCAAGCAAGATGCAATCATGTTCCTTTGATTCGAAGTCCTTTTGTCAATTTCAATGCTCTGTTGGCTATGACACTAAAAGATGTATGTGTCTTAAACATGAAGTTCAAGACCTCACCGATTCCAATGTCATCCAGATTGCTGGTGTGAATGACAAAGGAAATAAATTGGTGGATGCTCCTAATCAAAATCTTCAAATATATACCGATCCTTTACCTAATCACAAATCTAATGTTGTAGATCTATCTCAATAGCAAGATTATGAAGCTGATGTTTGCATGGTGGATGCTCACCCTCACAAAGAGTGAGTGGAATTGGAACCTAATATATCATTTAGTCCACAAGATGCTACTATTGAAGCCCCTGATGGACCTCTTTACATTACTATTCAAATCAATGATAAACCTATTAGAGGTGCTATGATCGATACTATATGCATAGTAAATTTAGTAACTGAAGAGTTTCTCTACATGCATGGTTTACATTGAGATACCTATGATGTATTGGAAATGGAAATTAAAGCACATGATCGGTCTATCCTTCCAACTCTTGGTGCCTTAACCCTTGATGTCAAGCTTGGGCCAAGAACCTTGGATGTTCATTTTATCATCATTCCTACATCAGACTTATTTAATGTGAAGTTGGGTAACCCATGGCTTTGCTCCATGAAGATGGTCCCCTCTATGGTTCATAAGTGCTTAAAGTTTCCATTTGAGGGATGTGTACATGATGTACATCACAGTCGGTACCTACCCATTGCTCAACATGGACATTTTACACTTGACTTCTTTTGGCCACAACTAGTTGGAGTCGTTTGAGCTAGAGGGGATTTATTATTCTTGTCATATCAAAATTTTAAAGCAAAGAAAATAGCAGAGTTGTCACTTAGTAACATTCCTCCTTGTGATGTCCCTGAACCTCCTTGATCTTCTGAGGCTGCGACAGTAGTTCCCTTGTCCCACTGATGGTGAATGAAGCTAAGCCTAAATTAAAATTTCTTCCCCTTCCCCAAGGATCTGGTCAATATGCTAAGGTTCCCCCTTTGCCATCCCTTCAAGGACAATGAGGCAACCTCTGAGTACAAAATAGACCTCCCCGCAATCACAATATTACTTTGGTCCCACCTGCCTCTATGGAGACTAGATGAAATTAATTGATTGTGCATGTGTTATTTCCCAAGGTTTCTCAACTACATGAGGATGCTCATGTACTTCCACATGTTTCACAAATTGAGAAGGAAGAGCATCTCACATTGAGGAACCCTTCTCCCATAATCTCCTAGCCTTCAGTGGTTCCTCCAGTTTCTTCTAATGTTCTTGAAGCAAAGGAAGAAAAGGAACCCACGTTGGAAGACACTACAGTTCCCCTCACCAACATCACAAATAAAGATAAGTTCAAAATAAGATTGTGAGAGAAAGAAAAAAATGTCGGCATGTTATGGCTCGCCTTGCCGCAAGATAGGAGAACCTCCCTCCTCACAAGAATTTATCATTGACGAATGCAAGAGAGACATCTACTATTATTTTGTCTCCTATAGAACCACCTCTTATGATCTGATCCATAGCCTGTCATCTTCTTGCACCTTGTTATATTTTTTTTGTTTTCCTTGAAGCCCCCAGAAACTAGAGAACCACCTCTTGGTTTACTACATTCCTTCAAGAAACCTTCAACAAAGGGACTAGTGAGCTGCCTACCTCCACTCTTGATTTGGATTTGTACTTCTTTCCCTTTTTTGAGACTAAAGTGAACCCTTCCTCCAAGGAACTAGAAGTCCCCTCCCCATGGGATATCACAAAAGAGATCCTTCAATCTTTGGTACATTCCTTTCTACAATGAGCCAATATCACTGAGGTAACTAATATCCCCTCATCAATAAGAGATCTTAGAGGAGACCCATCATCCCTTGACATATCCTTTTCCTCCCCTTCTTTATGCAAGTAGACCACTTGCAATGATCTAGTATTATTGGGATCAATCTCTTTACCAATCCCAAGGATAGGAGAAATGACAGCCTTCTAGTCCATCTCTTCCAACTTGATCATTATTTCCTCCTCTCTTTCCAACTCATTCACCAAAGAAACATGCAAGCTAGTTTCTTGTAGTGTGTCCCTAGTAATGGAGATTTTATATAATCCATCCTAGATATTGTTGAGTATAGACCAAGTTTCTATCAATGGTTCCTTGAGAACCCTAATTGAGATGGTTTCAAACCATTCTTTAACTAGAATGTCTTCCTTCTCTCCTTCCATGGGCTTGGAAGCCACATGAAGTGGTTTATCTTTGCCTCTCTACATTGTGGATTTATTTTGAAAGCAATCATTCACCCAATCACTTAACTTTGTACATCTATGGCATCCCATAGGGGACTTTTCAAACTCTATGGGTTACTTCTATATTTCCAACTTTGAGCTTATAGAGATCTATGAAGGGAGGATAGTGGAAGCATCAATACAAACACAAGTCCTCGCAAACACCATATGTTTTATTATTTTAATCACATTTTCAATAGATAGGAGCTAACCAAATGCATTAATGATGCCATTAAACATTGGTGCAGGAAGTCATGTTTTTGTTTTGTTTCAATAAGGCTTTTTAAGCCCATCATGTTTGTAATAAGGCTTTTGTGTCAATTTGGTCACTAGACCTATGTAGACCATGTTTTGGTCAAGTTTGATGTAATCACACAAGGAAAACATGTAGTTTTCTTGTGTTAGGAGAAATCCAATGGCTAACTATTTTCAAATCAATTTTGCACGGTTGGAGGATGTAAACTATTGTCTCTAGCCTTTTATAGGCAAGAAGTTGGATCTAATGGGAGAGACACAGAAGGGAGTGAATGAATGAAGAACTGGAGTTTGGGTGTTGAACATTGTTCTTTCTGACTAATTCTCTGTGATTGTCATTCTGTACTGACTGGTGGTATTCATGCATTGAAGTAGTTCCATTTGATAGTAATCTGGTGACTTAGAGTGTTGTAGTTTGTGAGACATTGTTCCTTTTACAGAGATTGATCTGAAAACCTAGAAACTAGGGTTTAGCGAACAAATGGAGTGTTATTCCTCTATCCAATTAAAGCATTCTCATTCTCAGTGTGATGAAGGGATACAGTATGTATTTTGTGTTTTCTTTTGTTCTAGATCAGACACCCAAAGACCCAAGGAGTTTGGTTTAAGTCAACTAGGTATCTCTATGTGACTAGCCATAGAAGTGATAGGAAAAGTGTTGTTGAGAAGTGGCCAAGTTGATAGGGTGATTAAGTGTTTACAAAGGAGTATAGGTCCTTCTATTTATTGAGTTTGTTTCTATGCATTTGTTTGGTGTCTATGCATTTGCAGAGTAACTAAAGTGCCATCGGCGTAACATAAGCCTCAGGGAAGCTTTTGGAAGTCACACCGATCCTCGGTGTTAGGTCAATAGAAGGGCGTTGACAAAGATTAGGTTTAGTCTCGCCGAAGAGCATACATTGATGCAAGCCTTGTATCGATTCCTCGAATGTATATTGTAAATGCATATCGCATTGTACATTAAGAATATACATTTCATATGATACAAGAGGTGACTGGCCGCAATGGTGGAATCGAATGCATGTTGAGGACACAACCTTCATTGGATACAAACGGTGACCAGCGATAGTAAGTCAAGCAAAGCACATACAAGTTGATTGGTATCGGCGTTGTCGATGTGTATCGGCGGAGTAGTTTTCAAACTCGCAAATGAGTTAAGTCACACCGAAGGAAGGGTCCCACCAAATGTATATCACAAATGAATTTTGAGAATGCATGTTGAAACATACATTGTGTTAGATACAAGAAGGTGATCGGGTGTAGTGGTGAACCGGTGCATATGGACTGTAGTCCACCAGCGATAACAAATGAAGTGATGTCTATGAGTGAAGTTGGCCGTTGGTGGAAGTTGGAAGATCGGTAGGAGAAGTTAGTAAGTGGCTGACGGGGTATGTTTGGCCAACAAGGTTTGGTCGCCAATACATAGGCCACATCTCACCGATCAATTGTGTGTTGCTTCCCGCTGTGCACTTTGCATCATATTGGTATCAGAGCCAATATTTGAATTGGATCTGTGTATGTCAGAGATAAAGATAGAAACTAAGACTAGCACAATGCCTCTGAAGTCTATGAGAAAAGAAGCCATCAAGAAGATGGTAGAGGAGATGCTTGAAGAAAAGTTGAAAGAAGAGAAGTCTAAGGGTAAGAGTAAAGAGGATGAAAGTGCTTCTGATACAGAAGAAGAAGAAGAGGCAGAGGAGAGCCCTCAAGGTGAAGGTATGTCTGCAGACCAAAAGGCATTCCTGAATGCACTCAAAGGTCATGGAGATAGTGGTGATCCAAAGATGGATGTTCCTAAATTCAATGGGAAACTAGATGGAGATGCTCTCATGGATTGGATTGAAGCCATGTGTAACAATTTTGACTTCAAGGAGTATAATGACAGCAAGAAAGTCAAGTTTACTAAGACAAGATTGAGAGGTTATGCCTTGGTTTGGTGGAACTATACACAATGTGAAAGAGAGAAAGTTGGAAAGAACCCTATAACCAAATGGAGCAGAATGGTGGCCATGTTGAGAGACAAGTTCATGCCATCTGATTATGAGTTGCAGACCATTAGGAAGTTTAATCATCTCAAACAAAAGGACATGGATGTGGCTACATATACTGAAGAATTTCATAGATTGAGCATGAGAGCCAATCACAAGGAGGAGGAGAAAGAGATGGTGGCCAGATATCTTGATGGTTTGAGGTATAACATACAAGATGAATTTAGTATGGTGGTTCCCAAAACAATGGATGAATGTTTTCAATTAGCCTCTAGGGCAGAGGATAAGTTGAAAAGAAGGAGTGATCAAAACACCAGAGGAAGAGGTGGCAGGAATAATAGGGGAAGAGGCAGTTTTGGTAGAGGACAGTCAAGTAGAAATGAAAATTCAAGTCAACAAGATTCTCATTCTAATGTAGATCATAGAAGTGGTGGTTTCAGAGGTTGGAGAAGACCAAATGGAAGAGCTAGAGGTGGTGGTGCAGGCAAAGGACCCAGAGTTTTCACTGGAAGATGCTATGGCTGCAATCAAGTAGGCCATACTGCGAGGAAATGCCCTGAGAAGGCATCTAGTTCCCATGATGGTGGGAGAAGGAATTATTTGTTGAAATATGATGATTTCCAAAGTGTGAATTCACCTATTGGTAGTGCTGCACCAGTCCTTGAAGGAGAGAGCATGATGATCAAGAGAACCTTGATGAAGATGCCATTGAAGCAAGAACCCCCACAAAGGAAGACTCTCTTCAGAACCCAAGGTATAGCATATGGTAAGCTTTGTAAAATCATTGTTGATTCAGGTTCTACTGAGAATGTGGTGTCTACTGAAATGGTAGAAAAATGTAAGTTGAAAAAGCTACCCCATGTTAGTCCTCATAAGATCTCTTGGTTGAATAAGAATCAAAACTACATGATAGAAGAACAAACCTGGGTTGAGTTTGAGATAGGTGATTATAAGGACAAGGTACTATGTGAGATTATTCCTATGGATGCTTGTCACCTTCTTCTTGGATGTCCATGGCAGTATGATGTGAAGGCACAACATGATGGTGAGAAGAACACATACCTCATCACCAAGAATGGAAGGAAGTTTAGGATGGATCCTATGCAAGAGCAGATTGGAGAGAAGAGTAATGACACCAGTGTCCTGATGGTTAGTGGTAAAGAGTTCTTAAACCTCATGAAGGAGAAGGATACCCAAGAATATGCCTTAATAATGAAGCCTAAAGATGAATCAGGACAACAAGACAAAAAGCAGAAAGAGATTCCACTAGAAGTACAACAATTGTTGGATAAGTCATCAAATTGACTTGATCCCAGGTGCCACATTGCCTAATAAGGCTGCCTACAAATTGACACAACAGTAGAATGAAGAGGTGAGTAGACAAATTCAAGAACTCTTAGAGAAAGGATTGATTAGAAAGAGTCTTAGTCCATGTGCAGTCCCTAGTGTACTTGCTCCAAAGAAAGATGGGAAGTGGAGACTATGTACAGATTCAATGGCCATAAATAAGATCATAATAAGGTATAGATTCCCTATGCCAAGGATTGAGGATCTTTTGGACTATCTTGGAGGGTCATGTTATTATTCAAAGATTGATTTGAAATCTAGTTATCATCATATCAGAATTAGGCAGGGAGATGAATGGAAGACTATCTTCAAGACAAATGAAGGTCTCTATGAGTGGCTTGTCATGTCATTCAGCCTCAGCAATGCTCCAAGCACATTCATGCATTTGATGAATGAGGTACTCGTTGAATTCATTGGCAAATTTGTAATTGTTTATCTTGATGACATACTTATTTTCAGCAGGACAAAAGAAGAACATGTGAAGCATCTTGGACAGGTGATGAAGAAGTTGCATGAGAGGAAGTTGATGATCAACTTGGATAAGTGTGATTTCATGAAAACTGAGCTTGTGTATCTTGGTTTTGTGATTTCTAATGGTTGTTTGAAGATGGACCCCATAAAGGTTGAGGCTATTCTCAATTGGCCTACTCCTAAGACAATGGGAGATGTTAGAAGTTTCCATGGCTTGGCAACTTTTTCCAGGAAGTTCATTAGAGGATTCAATCACACAAGTGCTCCTCTTCTCAACACCATCAAGGGTGGAGTGAAGTGCAAATTTCAATGGACAAAGAAAGCAGATGATAGCTTTGAATTGTTAAAGAGGAAAGTGGCTGAATTACCTACATTGGTGCTCCCTGATTTTGACAAAGTTTTTGTAGTGGAATGTGATGCAAGTAAGCAAGCAATAGGTGTTGTTCTCAGTCAAGATGGACATCCAGTGGCATTTGTTTCAGAGAAATTGAATGAGGCTAAACAAAGGTATTCTACCTATGACCTAGAGCTTTATGCAATGGTGCAAGCTCTCAAAAAGTGGAGACACTATTTGTTGCCCAAAGAGTTCATTGTTTTTACTGATAACCATGCTCTTAGCTTCCTAAATAGTTAGGAAAAGTTGAATCATAGGCATGTCAAGTGGATGGAACAATTGGAGGCCTATACCTTCACTATTAAGCATAAAAAGGGTATTGCCAACAAAGTGGCTAATGCTTTAAGTAGAAGGATACTGGTCATACATGAAGTATAGATGGAAAGCATGGAAATAGATTGTTTGAAGGAGTTATACAAGGAAGATGCAGATTTCAAAGTTGCTTATGAAGTTTGTGCTAGTTTGGCTAACACTTTTCATAGTGAATATTCAGATTTTGTGTTGTAGGAAGGTCTCCTATTCAAAAGTACTTTGCTATGTGTTCCTAAATGTTCAATGAGGGATAACATCATCAAGGAGAAGCACAATGGAACCTTAGGAGGACATTTTGGGTTGGACAAGACTTTGGAAAAAGTCACTAGATTCTACTATTGGCCAAAAGTACAGTCAGATGTAAGGAGATATGTTGCAAGTTGTACCATATGTCAAAAGGCCAAAGGTATGTCTTCTAATGATGGTTTGTACCAACCACTCCCTATTCCCAATAGGCCTTGGGAGAGCATTAGTATGGATTTTGTACTTGGTCTTCCTAAGACAGCAAGGGGTGTGGACAATGTTTTTGTCATTGTGGACAGATTTAGTAAGATGGCTCATTTTGTGCCATGCAAATTCACAAATGATGCATCTCATATTGTTGGTCTCTTTTTCAGAGAAGTAGTTAGAATCCATGGTTTGCCCCTTTCAATTGTCACTGATAGAGACTCCAAGTTTGTTGGTCATTTTTGGAGGACCTTATGGAGAAAATTGGGAACACAATTATCTTTCTCATCAGACTACCATCCCCAAATTGATGGCTAGACTGAGGTTGTTAATAGGTCCTTAGGAACCCTTCTCAAATGCCTTACCAAACAGCATGGGTTAGCATGGGACTTGGTGATTAGTCAAGCTGAGTATGCTTACAATGATTCAAGGAATAGAAGTACTGGGAAAAGTCCATTTGAAATTGTTTATGGTTTCCATCCAAGAGGACCACTTTAACTCAAAGACTTGCAAGGTTGGGATAAGAGGAGTGCTCTAGGAGAAGATTTTTCTGCCACCATGAAAGCAGTTCATGATCAGGTCAAAGTTCAGTTGGAGAAAATAGTCTCCAAATACAAAGACAGAGCAGATCTCAAAAGGAAAGATGTACAATTCAAGGTAGGAGATTTGGTGATGGCCTATCTAAGGAAGGAAAGGTTGCTTAAAGGACAACCAACCAAGCTTCTGATGAAGAAAATAGGACCATGCAAGGTAGTGCATAAGTTTGGTCCAAATGCATATGAAATAGAATTGCCATCCGGTCTTGGTATTTCTCCCATATTCAATGTTTCAGACCTTTTTCCATTTAGACCTCCATTGAATGCTGAAGATGGATCAGATGTTGTGATTGAAGATGAAGACTGGATCATAGATCTACCTCCAAGTAAGCCTTTACAGTTGGAATGCATCTTAGATTCTAAGGTTGTCAAGAAGACAAGGAAAGGTGTGTACAAGGAGTACTTGGTCAAGTGGCAGGATCTTCCTGATTCAGAGGCTATACGGATGAGTGAGGCAGACATTTTGAAGCATGGGAAGACACTCCAATAGTTAGCAACTCAAGGGACTTGATTTTTTCCTGTAGGGGGAGTATGGTGCAGGAGCACCTTCTCTATGGTGCAGGAAGTCATGTTTTTGTTTTGTTTCAATAAGGCTTTTTAAGCCCCTCATGTTTGTAATAAGGCTTTTGTGTCAGTTTGGTCACTAGACCTATGTAGACCATGTTTTGGTCAAGTTTGATGTAATCACACAAGGAAAACATGTAGTTTTCTTGTGTTAGGAGAAATCCAACGGCTAATTGTTTTCAAATCAGGTTTGCATGGTTGGACGATGTAAACTGTTGTCTCTAGCCTTTTATAGGTGAGAAGTTGGATATAATGGGAGAGACATATAAGGGAGTGAATGAATGAAGAAATGGAGTTTGGGTTGAACATTGTTCTTTTTGAGTAATTCTCTGTGATTGTCATTCTGTACTAATCGGTAGTACTCATGCATTGAAGTAGTTCCATTTGATAGTAATCTGGTGACTTAGAGTGTTGTAGTTTGTGAGATATTGTTCCTTTTACAGAGATTGATCTAAAAACCTAGAAACTAGGGTTTGGCAAAAAAATGGAGTGTAATTCCTTTGTCTACTAAAAGTATTCTCATTCTCAGTGTGATGGAAGGATACAGTATGTATTTTGTGTTTTTTGTTGTTCTGGATCAGACACCCAAAGACCCAACGAGTTTGGTATAAGTTGACTAGGCATCTCTATGTGACTAGTCATAGAAGTGATAGGAAAAGTGTTGTTGGGAAGTGGCCAAGTTGACAGGGTGATTAAGTGTTTACAAAGGAGTGTAGGTCCTTCTGTTTATTGAGTTTGTTTCTATGCATTTGTTTGGTGTCTGTACAGTCGCAGAGTAACTAAAGTGCCATCAGCGTAACATAAGCCTTAGGGAAGCTTTTGGAAGTCACACCGATCCTCGGTGTTAGGCCGATAGAAGGGCGTCAGTGAAGATCAGGTTTAGTCTCGCCAAAGAGCATACATTGATGCAAGCCTTGTACCGATTCCTCGAATGTATATTGTAAAGGCATATCGCATTGTACATTGAGAATATACATTTCATATGATACAAGAGGTGACTGGCCGCAACGGTGGAATCGAATGCATGTTGAGGACACAACCTTCATTGGATACAAACGGTGACCGGTGATAGTAAGTCAAGCGAAGCACATACAAGTTGATTGGTATCAGCGTGGTCGATGTGTATCAGCGGAGTAGTTTTCAAACTCGCTGATGAGTTAAGTCACACCGAATGAAGGGTCCCACCAAATGTATATCGCAAATGTATTTTGAGAATGCATGTTGAAACATACATTGTGTTAGATACAAGAAGGTAAACGGGTGTAGTGGTGAACTAGTGCATATGGACTGTAGTCCACTGACGATAAGAAATGGAGCGATGTATATGAGTGAAGTTGGCTGTCGGGGGAAGTTGGAAGATCGATAGGAGAAGTTAGTAAGTGGCCGACGGGGTATGTTTGGCCGACAAGGTTTGGTTACCAAGACATAGGCCACATCTCGCCGATCAATTGTGTGTTGCTTCCCACTGTGCACTCTGCATCAAATACCTCTTCCCCAAATTCCATTGGGAGCCCTAGTAGTTTGACCCAAACTAGGGCCACATTGAAGGTTTCTTTAAAAGGATCAAAACTAATGTACTATCTTCTAAGAACCAATCATTCTTTACCTAGAAACCATTCCCCTTTCTAACACATTACAAAGGTCCTCCTCATAAGGGAAGAAGAAGAAGAAACCTTTGGCCATATCCACAACATCCATTTTCTCTTTAATGGACTAGTGTTCCTTAGCCTAAGATCTCACCACATCGACATTAGGTCAAGGTCCAATGCATTTAATACCCATTAAGGATGATTCCATCTTTGAAATCCCTCTTTAAAAAATAATATCTAGGACTTGTATGCAATATTCACCTTGATCAAGGCCCAAAATTCAGGTAATAGGGAGATTCAAGCACACTCTTTTCTCCTTGCACTGATGTGTCTAGTTCTTAAAAAAGGGCATCCAAGTTCGATCCCTAGAGACTCATGCAGAAGGATCCATGCTGGAAACATGTGACCCATGAGAAAATTTTGGTTCAAGTTAAGATCCTTTAGGAACCACACACACATCCTTAGTTTCTAGGCATATAGGGAGCATAGTTCCCCACATCCACCTCAGTTGAAAGGAGGCCCATCATCCTACCTAGATCTATGTTGATGTAAACTCATTTAATTTGATTAACTTAGATTAAGCATAAAAAGGTTGCTTCCCTTTACAATTACCTTGATAAAAATGGATCCTTACTTGGGAACATATATGGTGTTTAGTGTAAACAAATCGCAACAAAATTTTATGCAAACCCAATAACCTTTACATTAAAATATCTAACATTTTACTTTAGCTCAACTCAAGTTGTATTATTTTAATTTATGATATAATAACATCTTTTACTTGGGTTAGATTCTAGTTAAGCTCATCAGGTTTATTTATAGTGTTATTTTATACTTGTAAGGAGTTGTACATAGGTGGATGGTGTAGCTTCAAGTAGTTGGAGTAGAGATTCTTTGGAGATGAGAATAAGGTCCTTGCTTGTAGCTTCAGACATCAATTTTTTGATATGGTAAAAAAATTGTGGATCTAGTCATTATTTACATTTTCTTTGTCTCTTTCCAAATATCCAATTAGTTTTAAATATTAGGCTTCTAAAAAAGGGACAAATGGTGCAATTGTTTGTTTAAGGCTTGCCTTTATCTTTTCTATTTAATTTCTCTATGGAACTTTGATAATGCATGGCCATGGCATCCTTCAACTTACAAATTTACTCTATTCCACATTTTAGAGGCTTTGAAGTAAAAAAATCCAAAAGTTTGTGAGCATGGATTACCAACTCATAAGAAAAGAATAATACAATAATATAAGCCTTCTTTCAATTATGTCACACATTGTCAAAACAATTGAAATGAATGCAAATGTTGGACTACTTTTAGTCTTGCAACATCTACTTTAAATTTTGTCCATGTTTTAAAGAACTTATGTCTATCTTTTGCATGATTTATATGCACATGCTTAAGGGTGAAGTAAGAGAGATTCATTATTGTTTTGAATACCATTTTTATAATAGTGAAAACTTTTAATGTATTGGGTTTTCCTAGGTGAAGGTACTACATTTTGTCGTTTCTTTCCATTATTCTATTATTATTATATCACATTATATGCACTACTTATATTATACAACTTTGTGGGACTTCTTTTTCTCTAGACTTTAAATTAAAGTATTTGAGAATAAATTGTATATTTTATATTTTATATTTTTAATAAAAATTTCAATTTATAGAGATTATAATTTTGTATTTGTTGTCTTCTACCACTTTACAAGATGAAAGTAAATTATGAAAAAAATACATAATAATTACATATTTTATATAGGAAAATTGTATTTATTTAGATTTATAATAATCAACTAATTTAATTATATGATTCATAATATATATTAAAATACAACTTTTAATAATTCTAAAAAAATAATTTATAATCATTACAAAATTTTCCAATTTTTTTTATTGCAACATTTTAAATTTTAAAATTATATCTAAAACAACTTAATTTAAATAAGAAATGATCTTTTAAAATATTTAAAATTGTAAAATTTAAAAATCATTAAAAATTTTAAAATCTAACCTAAAGAATGGTTTTCTAAAACTAGTATAGATATCTTAAATACATTTATCTTAAATACATTTATCTAATTGATCCAAAAAATCACTTTCTGAGATCAAGGCTGTGGAAGAAATCATTTTGTTTTTTCTGGAAGCATTTTCATGTTCTTTGTTTTTTTGTGAATTTAGATTATAAGATCTACGACCAATGTTGAGTTATTTTATTTGCCCCTTTTTGGTAAAACTCTAAATTTCCCCAACCACTTCTTCTCTCCAAATTTATAGCAAGCAAAACTTTGCAAAACAAAACATACTTATAAAATAAATACAGAGTAGCAAATACCCCATTCCTGCATAGTAGGAAACTCCTTGGAGCAAAATTAATTTAGGAGAAAATGAAGTGATAGAGTGGGAAAAAAGCACTTAGAAAATTTTAAAATTTAATGGATAAGTTGCCTAATAAACTCTTATTTTGTAGCTAACATAATTTAATTTTTTTTATGAGGTGGATTGATTTGTTTTAGATTTTGAATTTGCTTTTGGATATTAAATTTTATTAGTGTTAAATAAATATTATTATTGACTATAGGAGACGATTGAATAGAGGGATCCCAAGAGTTGCGTGAGGGTTTCTCTACAAATCCTCCATGTGCCTCCCACTTGGGGCCTCTCTCCTTGCTAACAAATCCTTCAGCTTATTTGTCTTCTTGATTGATAGATTTGCAGTCTTCCCTGGATGATTGTAACTGGCATCGTGTCTACTTTGTTTTGTTTTTGTTTCAATTCTTTAATTTTTTAAAAGTTTAAAGTTTAAACCCCTAGTCAAATTATTTCCCGCTCATACCATTGCATCATCTAGAGTCAGCGCAGGGGGTTGGTGGATGGACGTTGGCATGGGGAGTACGATGAATGATAAGGCATTAAATTCAAATTAAGACTCATTACTACCTATGGAAGGCAACTTGGGCGGAAAAGACCAGCAAGGGAAGGGGAGTTTAAAATCTGTCAAGGAAGTAGTTAATGTAGATGACACCTAGGATGTGCCCAAGGATGCATTCTTCGCAATCATGGATCGTGTCGGAGGACTCGGTCCAAGCGCTGAATAAGGTGATGAAGGATGTAGACCTCTAGAATGAAGGCAAGGTGAGCCTCCTTCTGTGCCAAGAAATATTTCTTTAAAACCTAACGATGAACTAGGAAAAGAAGTTAAAAAAGAAGAGTCAAGATTAGTTAATATTGTAGTCTTCTTTACTTGTGTTAATGTAGAAAAAATTCCATCAAGGAAATTCTTTGACAATTGGTTGATAATGGTTTGGGAAAAAAAATTGGGTATTCATTATTCATTCTATAGAATGATACAACCAGGAATCTTTGTAATCTTCTTTAAATCACATGCTATGCAGAAAAGGGTAATTGAGAAAGATTATTGGAATATAGGTCTGGCTCTTTTCAAGGCTTTTCCCTGGAAGCTAGATACATCACACAAAGAAATAAGGTTTTGTTCAGTTCTAAGGTGGATTCTGTTAAAAGATGTCCCAATCCAATTTTGGAATTTTTTGCCTCAAGTCTTCGAACCTTTTGGAAAAATACTAAAAATTGATGAAACAAAGACCACCCTTCCCCATCTTGATGCAAGAATGTTGGTCTCATTTGATACAAGGGTTCAAATCCCACAAGTCCTAGAAATTAATTGGGAGGAAAAAAAGTTCCTTTGTGAGTTAGTAAGCATGGGGGGGCTCAATTCATGCTTCCTGTGTAAATAGGATAGGCACCAAAAAAGAATTTTCTAACACTAAATAGAAACCTAAACAAAGGTAAAATGGGGGTTTTGGTTAATGGGCCTGAGGAAAAAGAATTGGACTCTGGGAGTGGAGTTTTTGCCCCCCCACTAGAGAAGAAAAATGAGGGACCAACATTAAATAATGGGAAGATCTTTAATAACAATATTTTAGACCCTAATGAGGGCCCTGGGCTCAAGGCATCATATTTAGATAAGGTCATGAATGACTCCTTGTCTATGGATAATGGTTTGGACTCAGAAGTTGTAGAGGAAGATCACCTAGATGGTGATGAATTAGATAGTACCCAATATGGAACCCTAAGCAGTTTCTCAATGGGTGATGGAACCTTTGAAGGGTGGATGGATGAAGACCCTGCTCTTGTTTCATAGATTGTAGACACTCCATTACAATGCAATGATGGCATTGAGGCACTGAGGGAGATCTCCCCTCCCCAATTAGTCCTTGAAAACAAACAGGATGGTGTTCCCCTAGGATATACCTCTAACAATGGGTTTATCTCAGTAAGAAAGAAAAATGCACAACAACTATCAATTGACAAAATTACGGACATCACAGAGAAAAGAAATAAACTAGATAGACTCAAGGAGGAATTCTTGAGAAAGAGAGAAGCAGACCCCTCGAGGTTAGAGAAGAGAATCCTCAAGTAGAGCATCTTGAAGGCTGAGGAGGAAGGCAAAAAAAGAAAGAATTTGAGTAGAAATGTTAGCAACATCAAACCTGGTAAGAAAGGGAAAGATGAATCCATCCAAAAATATTTGGTGGAAAACACTAAACCTTGAGGAGACCCTCTACCCCCTCAACCTCCAGAGTAATGAAATCCATTCACTATTGTAGTTGGAATGATAGGGGCTTGGAGTCCCCTGATAGGAAGTATGTTCTGAGAGACTTTTGCAATAAGAATAAGGATATGGATGTATTGTTTATTCAAGAAGTAAAGGAAGTTGGATTCACCTTAGAAAATAATTGAGATTTGTTTGGAGGGAAGAAATTGCTTTTACCTCAAACCATGAGAAAGGAAGAGGGGGAAATGCTATTTTGTTAAGAAGAAAATTAGAAAGATTCCTAAAAGACTCTAGCCATTCCCCTTGCAGTAGGTGTGTATGGATTACTCTAAATACTAGGGGGTAGATATTGGGTTATGCTCCATCTATGCCCCCAATGATTATCTGAACAAAATTGAAGTGTGGAGTTGGTTAACATCTGACCTTCCCAAGGTTCCCTGGATCTTTGGGGGAGACTTTAACATGATAGAATACTCATAAGATAAAAAAGGAGGGAAACCTCTAGAATAGAGAGGAAATGAAAAAAATTTCTGGCTAAGATTTAAAGAGACACTTAACTTGACAGACCCAATAGAAGGGGAAAAAAGAACAATAATGGCATATAGTTTACCTGGTCAAACTGTCAAAATGCCAACAAGAGAATCTATTTCAGGCTTGATAGATTCTATGTGAATAAAGACTACTTCATTGTCATGCAAAAGAAGAATACAAACAAAACTCAAGTCATTCCTAACCCACTGTCAAATCATCACCCTATCAGAATGGTAGTTTCAATTAAGAAGCAAGATCAAAGTATAAGAAACTGAAAGGAATCCTTGTTTAAATTGAATTGTGATCTATTAAAGGATGAAGACTGCAAACAAGGTATCAATACTCTTAGAAACATATGCAAGACTAGGTATAGAGGTCAAGGAAATATATTTTACTGGTCTAGGTTCACCGATGTGTGTAAATTTGTTTTCTAAATTGTTGGGAAAAAATATGCCTTAGACAAGAAAAGAGAAGAGCTCTTGTTGCAGGAAATGTTCCTACAGATAGAAGAGAAAATGCAAAATAATCCAAAAGATGATGAGCTTAATATCCAAATTGGAGAAATAAAACATAAGTTGAGGAAAGTTCAAATAAGAAAGGTACAAGGAGCTAGAGTAAGAGCTAAACTTAACTGGTTACAAGATGGAGACAAGGGGACTAAATATTTTTTAATTTGTTGAAGCAGAAAAACATAAAAGAAAATATTGAAGTAATAATGGAAAATGGGGTGACTCTAAACACTTAAAATAAAATACTGGAGGAATTTAGGAAGTTTTATGAAACCCTATTTAAGGCAGAGGATAATAGGGAATGCTGCAAGGAAGCCTAGGATCTATGTTGCAGAATTTGTAAAACTAAATTGACCCCAGACATGAGAAGACATGAGAAGGAAATTAGAACAAAAAATTAATAAAGATGAGATAAAGAAAGTTATCAACTCAATGAGTAATAATAAGTCCCTTGGGGCAGATGAGTTGTCAATGGAGTTTTATAAAGCAAACATTGATTGGGTAGCTGATGACCTCCTTGAACTTTACTCTGAAGCAATAGAGAAAGGGACTTTAGGAGAGGAAATAAATAAAGGTGTTATAAATCTTCTTCCAAAAGAAGGAGATAGGACAGAAATAAAGAATTGGAGACCTATTACACTCCTAAATGTCTCATATAAAATTATAGCAAAAGTGTTGGCCTTAAGACTCAGAGATATCCTCCTAGAAATTATTAGCCCTACACAAACTAGATTTATTAAGGGAAGATATATAGTAGAGAACTTGATAACAAGCTGGGAAGCCCTTCAATGGGCTAAAGACTCCATTCAAAATGCAGGCATACTCTTACTGGATTTTGAGAAAGCATATGACAGAGTGGAGTGGTCCTTTATTTTTATGATGCTCAGAGCAATTGGATTTCCTGAATTCTTTATCAATATGGTTAAGATACTTTTTGTGGATGCATCAGCTTAGGTGGAAGTAAATGGAGAAATTTTTCTGCCCCATTCAAGATGGGGAGGTCAATCAGGCAGGGGTGTCCCCTTGCCCCCTCCCTATTTTTTATTTCTTTAGAGGCTCTTCATTTCATTTTTAGATCAAAAGAAATTGAAGGAAAAGTTGAAGGGATATCATTGCCAAATGGTGATAGACTTCTAAATGTCCAGTTTGTTGATGATACTACCCTCTTTCCTAGGGTAGAGAAAGAAGAGTTAGAAATTCTAGAAAGAAGACTTGACCTTTTCTGCCTGGCATCAGAGGCAAAAATCTCATACCCTAAATCTATTTTTTTTTGTCTTGGGATGAAGCTATCCCTAATTGGTTTAAAAGGGATAAATGGTAGTGGTGAGGACCTTCAGTGCAAGTTAGATTTCTTGGTATTCCTTTGCAGTGTGCCCCTCTCTTAATGTAATGTGGCATTGGCTTTTTACTAAAATTGAAAAAAAGATAAAAAAATTGGAACAAAATGTATCTCTCCATGGCTGGAAGAGAACAAGTCTGTCAAAAAATTCTCTTTGCATATACTATCTTTTATTCATCTATGTGGTTGTTTGCCAACTATCAATTTGAGATCATCCATAAATTGATAAGGAAGTTCTTATGGTTTGATGGTAAAGGGAAACCAAAAAAGCATCTTGTGAAGTGGGAATGGTGCTATGTAAGTAAAGAACTAGGAGGGCTAGGTTTGAAGAACTTGAAAATCCAAGGAATGGCTATAGCTTCTAAATGGATCACAAATGCCTTATCAGGGGAAGAACCTTGGAAAGTCTTGGTTAGACATAATATTTGTAATGCCACTCCCTAAAAAAAAGGGGCTGGGGTAGAATTAGCTTTATGATGCCCTACTAGGGGAGTCTCTCTCTAAACCAGGGGGTCTGCAGTATTTTGTAGCATTTGGAAGGCATGGGAAATCGTAAAACCCTTGATTTTGGACAGAGAAGCTGTCAATTTGAATAAAGGAGTTATTTGGGGACAAAGGTCTATATGATGGAATGTTATTCATAAAGATAAGCCTTTAGCGTTGCTTCAAGGATGCTCATAAAAAAATGTAATGAAAAAGGTCTGTCAATACTAGCAGACTTGTTTGTGCAAGGTTTGCTGAAAGATTGGAAACAAATAGAAAACTAGTTTTAGTTAAATAGTAAATACTTTAGAATATACTCCACCATTACCAAAGCATTGTTAAGAAAGTTGAACAATAAAATAGAAATAGTAAGGGATGAGAGATTGGGGAAATTGAAGTGGGAAGATGGAACTCCTTTTGCTCAAATAAAGCCAAAGATGATTTATAGAATGTTGGCAAAGTCACAGGACATTATCCATCACATCAACCTCTCTTGGGTTGGCTCCTTTTCAGATGAAGAACTTATTAGAACCTTTAAAATGATGTGGTCCAAAGTCCTTGAACCAAAGAAAGATTCTTTTAAATGGCTGCTAATATTAAACAAACTGAACCTAGGAGCTGAAACTGTTGTTTGTCCTCTATGTGATGAGCTAGAGTCTGTGTCTCATATTTTCTTTGAATGTCTATATGCCAAGTATGTCTGGTCTTTCTTTATGGGTAATATTGATAAATGGTCTCCTTTAGTCAATATGATTATGAAAGAAATACTTTCTGGTCTAATCAAAGGTCTGAATGTAAGAAATAATTGTTTTTGGTTTATTATGTCTTCTGAAATTCTATGGTTCCTCTGGAAGAAAAGGAATGAAGAAAGATTTCTTGGCAAGGAAAGAGCACTCACTGGGATTCTTCGGGATCTCACTATTTTTAACTTTTTTGAATAGGTCACGGTAACAATGGAGATTTCTCTTGGCAGGTTCAAAGAGATGGTTGAAACAGGTACAATGTGCTACAAAGAGGACATCAAAGAAACATACTTTTGTGCAAAGAGGACCAGGAAATTTGTTGAAAAGTTATTCAACTCTTACATAGACTTCCAAAACTTATACAGTAAGCTGAGAGATTTGGAGAAAGTTGAAAGTGATCTCTACAAGTAGCTGGAGATGTCAAGACATAACTATAGTTTGAACACATAATATTTCACCCAAGATTGGAGCTATCCCTGGGCTTGACTCTTTTGAATACAGTGACAATAGGCTTCACATATGGGACAAAGAAGGAGAATGGTATGATGACCCTAGGTTGGAATGCAAAAAAGTCGAAATGGAAGACTCAAGACATGGCATTTAATTGGATGATAGCCAAGGATGGTATTATCAGTACATGGAATCAGTAGAAGATTCATAGGTGGTAGATCAATACAGACCTAATGTGGAGGAAGGAATGGATCAAAATGCCAGAATAAATGATGCAGGACAGTCACCTAATGCTCTTGCTTTTAGAAATGGATGATCAAGAAACTTAGGAATTGGAATTTAAAGACTAAATCAAGGACATGATACAATAGAAGCAGTAATCTTAATGGATAATGAACAATCAATAGACAAGGAGAATCCTTTCTAGTATATACTCTAGTTTTGAATATATAAAACTTTGTATATATTAGGAAGAAAGCAGTTTTGGATTGATGTAAGTAGCAATTTTGGTGTGGCATCTCTAGCCCCTTTGATGTAAAAACTAGTATTTTTTTGAATAATATTAGTGCTCAATTCTCAATCCAAAATATATTATTATTTTTAAAAAAACTACCAAGTCATAATCTTTTTATTTATCTTTTATTTCTTTCTTACATGAAATATTTTATTTTAATTTATGTTAAGGACTTTAAACATTAAGATTGTATTAAGTTTTAAAATAATATATAATGGATAATGCAAATATGGTTATTTTAGTTTACTTATTATTTATTTATTTAGTAAATTATTTATTTGTCTTCTTAATTTTACCTAAAAAAGTGATGATTTAAAATTGTTATTAATTAATTTTAATCAAATTAATGTTCTTATTTAGTTATTTAAATTGTTGATTACTAAACATTTAGCTAATAGAAATCTTCCTTTTTCTATTTTTTTTTTAAATAATTGATTTGTTATTTGCCTTTGCTTAATACTCCACATAAACCTCCTCACAAGATAGCTTATATATATAGAATAAAGTTCTGATTTAATTTAGAAAATTATTATAAAAAATAATAATATGCGTATTATGTTATATTAATAATTGTTTAGGTTTTTCTAAAATTAAAATTATTAACTTTAACAATGATATAAATAATCTTAAGCTCTCCAACCTCCTCTCCTGGAGGCCCATTGTTCTTCTTTTCTCTTGCATAGAGTCCCAAATAAAATGGAAATAGAATAAGATGTTTTAGGGTTACATGATTTTAAATACAAGCAGAATAAAATGAAAAAACTTACAACAAGAAAAACTCTCAAACCAAAACATACTCATAAAACAAATACAAAGTAGCAATAGTTGTAGCCCAAGAAACTTCAATGAAACAAAAAATCATAAGAAAATAAGAGCAAAGATGATTGAATTCCAACATAAAAAAAATTCTCAACTTCTTTTCTCATATATCCCCATTCCCCATAGTAGGAAAGTCCTTCCAACAAAATTAATTTAGGAGAAAATGAAATGATAGAGTGGTAAAAAAGTATTAATACTTTATTTAACTATCTTAGAAAGTTTTAAAATTTAATAATAAGTTGATTAATAAGAAAAATGAAATGATAGAGTGAGAAAAAAATTTATACTCTATTTCACTATCTTAGAAAGTTTTAAAATTTAATAGTAAGTTTCTTAATAAACTCCTATTTTTTAGCTAACATAATTTATTTTTTTATGAGGTGGATTGATTTGTTTTAGATTTTGGATATGCTTTTGGATATTAAGTTTTATTAGTGTTAAATAAATATTATTATTTTTTAAAAAACTCCCAAGTCACAATCTTTTTATTTTTCTTTTATTTATTTCTTACATGAAATATGTTTAGGACTTTAAATATTATATTAAGTGTTAAAATAATAAATAATGGATGATGCAAATATGGTTATTTTATGGTTATTTTATTTTATTATTTTATTTATTTATTTATTTAATTATTTATTTGTCTTCTTAATTTGACCTACAAAAATGTGAGGATTTATAAATATAACCATAACCTTAATTAGATTAAAACTTTATTCTAACCCTAATTTTAAGCATAACCCTAACCCTAATTCTAACCATGATCAAAACACTAATTTTAATAATAACCCCTAATTCTAACCCTAATTTTAAGCATAACTATAATTCTGACCCAAATCTAAATTTTAATCATAACCCTCAATCTAACCAGGTAATTCTAATCTCTTGGTTCTTAGCTTAACTGAAACCCTATTTCCAAATCTAACCCTAATTCTAACCATAACCATAAGATCACACTTACCATTGTTTTATAAGACTAATGTTATATCTAACCCTATTTATAAGCCTAATTTTAACTCAATTTCTAAACAAAACCCTAATTCTAAAGCATGCCTTCATTCAAATCCTAACTCTAAACCTAACCCTAACCTTAACCATAATTTAGTACATGAACAAAATATTAAATGTAACTAGATTTATAAACATAACCATAACCCTAATTAAATTAAAACTTTATTCTAACCCTAATTTTAAGCATAATCCTAATTCTGACCCTAACCCTAATTCTAACCTGATTAAAACCCTAATTTTAATAATAACCCCTAATTCTAGCCATAATTTTAAGCATAGACCCAAATCATAATTTTAATCATAACCCTCAATCTAACCCTAATTCTAACCATAACCACAAAATCACACTTACCATTGTTTTATAAGATTAATGCTATCTCTAACCCTATTTATAAGCCTAATCCTAACTCAAACCCTAAACAAAGTCCTAATTCTAAAGCTTACCTTCATTCAAATCCTAACTCTAAACCTAACCCTAACCTTAACCATAATTTGGTACATGAACAAAACATTAAATGTAACTAAATTTATAAACATAACCATAACCCTAATTAGATTAAAAATTTATTCTAACCCTAATTTTAAGCATTACCCTAATTCTCACCCTAACCCTAATTCTAAGCATCATCGAAACCATAATTTTAAGCATAGTTGTAATTCTTACTCAAATCCAAATTTTAATCATAACCCTCAATTTAACCCTAATTTTAGTCTAACCTTGGTTCTTAGCTTAATTAAAACACTTTTTTTAAATCTAACCCTAATTCTAACCATAATCATAAGATCGCAGTTACCATTGTTTTATAAGACTAACGATATATCTAACCCTATTTATAGGCCTAATCCTAACTCAATCCCTAAACAAAACACTAATTGTAAAGATTGCCTTCATTCAAATCCTAACTCTAAACCTAACCCTAACCTTAACCATAATTTGGTACATGAACAAAACATTAAATGTAACTAGATTTATAAACATAACCATAACCCTAATTACATTAAATATTTACTCTAACACGAATTTTAAACATAACCCTAATTTTGACCCTAACCCTAATTCTAACTTGAACACTAACCCTAATTAATATGATATATATTTTAATTATAATTATTATAATATATTATATAATAATTATAAATTATTATATAACATATTATAATATTATATTATAGAATTATAATAATTCATATAATTATATAATATAGTTAGAATTAGGCATACCTATATTTTAAAAATATATCTAAAGTACGTCGAAAGATATCCTTGTGGAGGGGCCTATTTATTAATCACTAATCCTAACATTCGATATCCTTGTCAAGGCACCTATTTTATAATCACTAATCCTAACATTAGGTGCCTCCTCCACATACTTTAGATATATTTTTAAATATAGGTAAGCTAGTTTATTTTTATTTTTAATACATTTGTTCTACAAAATATTTTAGTATGTCATGTATGAGTGCTTATCACACTCCTCTTCTTGATGATGGATTATGAGTGTGATCCTAAACGTGGATGGAAAAAGATACATAGTTAAATCCAAAAGCACTCATACATAACTTCATGAACTATGGAAAACTCATGCCAACTATTACTTTAGTATGTAAATTTTAATTTTATTTTTGTAAAACTACCATTCATTATTTGATAATTGTTTTATTTTGTTTTTATTTTGAAAATAATACTTTTTAATAATTTCATTTGTAAACATAAAAATATTTCTATCTAAAAAATAAATTTTGGTTCTAATTAGGTTTTCTTCCATATTCTAAATTACACTTCTCACATAATTAAATACCATCACAAATATTTAAAAATGTTCATTAAAATATTTTAAAATTTTGTTGATGCAAAGTAAAATTGATCTCATGTGTACGATTTCTTAGATAAAACATGCAATGCTTTGATACTTTATATATCTTTAAAATCTCTAATTAAGTGGTTAAAAACAATATTAATAAATTTGTTAATTGACAAATGCTTAGTTCATATTAATTTGTGTAAAATAAGTTCAATCATAAGAAAAGTAGAATGCAAACACTCCTTATATATATCTTAAAATCTCTAATTAAGTGGCTAAAAACAATATTAATAAATTTGTTAATTGACAAATGCTTAGTATATATTAATTTGTGTAAAATAAGTTCAATCATAAGAAAAGTAGAATGCAAATACACCTCCAGTTCAAAAGAATGCTTAAGACAGGTTAAACCAAAAATTTAATCATTATCACAAACACACAAATAAATGCTATTCTTAAACGTCATCCATTTCAATAGTCAAAGTTCAATTTTGACCAATAAAAATAGGACAGATATTTACCACTTTTTATTGTGGATGAGGTGTAAAATTTCTATTGACTATTTAACCATTGAAGTTTATGATGTTTAAGTAGAGTGCAAACGGACATATATATATATATATATATCAAAAACCAAAGGATAGGAAAAAAATACAACAATTTATAAGCACAATTAGATGCCTCCTACATATTGGAAGTATGAGATAGTCCCATATGTTATAAGCCACCTATAAATTTAAAATCAAGTCACCCTACATCCTAAACTATAAAAGAAGAAACTATAAAAGGATCCATTTTCATAACATTTACAACAGTCCACCTAAGACGATTACAACACTGAATCTTCTAGATAAGAAAGTTAAAGCTATGACGTGCGGATCTGGTTTTAGAAATTCATTGCAGCGTTCCCTTATCACACAGACAACATTTATATACACTGCGGTAATTAACTACTCAAACTGCAGAAAGCTTATTAGAGCTTATTAAATCGACACCTTCAGTAGCGTTAAACAACTTAAGTAAGCCATACGTAACCAACATGGCAAGCCATCCTCCTATCAGAACTCTCAAACTCCCTTTCAGTACAGAGGATCGCCCAAAATAAGCTCCTATCGCGCCGAACAGAATAAGAACCAAAGTCGAAACCCCAGATAGGATTGAAACCCTAACAGCGTACTCTGAGGTAAAAGCCGCCGAGATCAAAGGCAACGCTGCTCCCACAGCAAACGCCAAGGACGATGCGAAAGCCGCCAGAATAGGGTTTGGAAGGCCCTCTTTTTCTTCCTTTGATAATACAGCTGGAGACACGAAAGGCGTGCTCATAGACGAAGACGTTGCCGGTTCGAATCCGCCTAGGGACGTTTTCGCTTGCTTTACTCTCTTGAGGTCGGACAGTTCAGCGTCGCGCTGCGTTTGCACAGAAATGTATTCGCCGATAGCCATGCTACAAGCCCCGGCCACCAGAGCGGCCAGTCCCGACATCACCATCGTCTTTGAGTCTTTTTTCACCGCGCCCACGCCCATCATAATGTTATTTACTAATCACGGGCCAACTTGCACATGGCGCCAAATGTAATGAAAGTTACATTCGAAACTATAACCTAGGGAATTTAACTTTTACAAACAATTTTATTTAAGAAACACAACTTCAATGCGTTTTGTTCATCTATATCTTACGTAAACTAGTTATTTTCTTACAATAATATCATACTTCACGTAGTTGTATTAAGATTCGAGGGTTTTGTCCTCTATAAAAATTTGATTTCTTTTGGCTTCGAAAAAATGATTCTATGAAAATTTAATTGTAAAAGTTAAAATTTTGGAAAAAATAAAAGTAGAAGTTCTCTTTACTTGAAGCAAATATGTATTAAGTTATATTTATACATATATTAAATATATAATTTGAAAATATTATATATTTATACATATATTATATTTTAAAAATAAAAATATAATATTTGAACGGATTCATTAAAGTTTATAAGTTTAAAGACAAATCTAAATTGATTTCTCATTATTATTACATAATTCTCCCTTATTAACTTGTTTTAAAGAAATATCGTCAATCTTTATTTCCCATCATTGATTTTATTATCGTCACTTTGAAATGTCCATCACGCCTATCTCATTTGAAGAAAATATATATTAAATTATATTTGATTTATTTTTATATATATTAAAATTGTTAAAATAAAAAAAATATTTTAAAAATATTATATATTTTAAAATAATTTATTAATAGAGAAAAAGACTAATTTTTTTTAAAAATACTATAAATGATTTTGATATTATTTACATAAGTACCTTAGATCGATGTCTTTTAAAATATTTATCATAGTTTATTAGGTTTTCTTATATATATCACAATACACATGTATGTATGTATATACACATATACATACATGTATAGACACACATCATGTATGTATATACGTATATATAATGTCTTCTACTTGTTCTATGTAAGAGAAACCACAAGGGTTCATGGGAGCCCAGGATTCTCTGTAACACTAATGTCCTTCCACACAAGAGAAGTAATGTTATATATTACTTGTTAAAGAATGATGCAATGCAACTTTGATTATGAGCATATGATACTTGTCTCTTATGTGGAAGGATGTTGGTGTTGTAGAGAATCACAGACTCTTCTGAACCCTTGTGGTTTCTCTTCAATGGCATCAAAGAATTCAGTCAAATCTTACATGGTATCAGAGCTTTAGATTTGCCACTCCTTTCTCATTTTAGAAAGTTTTTGTTAAGAATTTTCACATGATTTATCCTAGAGAAAAATAGACATCATCATTGAGACAAAAAGGCCAAAAAACTTATGAATTGATCTAAAAATTAATAGATTTTGGAGCAATTTTAGATTTAGTCATTTTTTAAGGCATCCCCAAAATCTTGGCCATATATAGTCCAATACAAAACTACAATATGGGGGTAAGTGCAAGATGTTGGGTCCACTTTTTGGCTAAAAACTGGAAGCATTTTTCTTTAAATCAAAGTTTTTCATAGTTGGAGTAAAAATTTGAAGCACTTATACATAGAATATTAACATGGTGTAAATTTATGAAATGTAAGATTTTGTTTCTAGTTTTCAAATATATAATTTTTTCTATTACCTAAATAATTAAAGTTAGTTTTGTATAAGATGTACAATGACTTTTTTAGAAAAGTATGTTGAAGGCCAAAACATGCACGTGTATGACCAACAAAATAAGTAGTAAATGAAAGTATTTTTCAAAATATTTTTGTGGAAAGATGCATATGATGTCAAAGTTTGGTTAGAATATTTTTTTAATAATTTTTAATAAATATATTTTTAATTAATTTTTTATTAGGATCAAGGTATTTTTAAAAACTCCTTGTATACAACCAACATAATTTGACCTAAAATAATTGTAACACAATTTATTTTTTTATCGTGTAGAGAATGATGTCTAGATTGATTCCACATAAAAAAATTTCAACAAATTATAAAATAAAAAGTTATTAAAAATAATAATTATATCATTTCAAATTTATGAGGTCTTCTAAAAAAAAATTAATTAATAAATAAATAATATGTCTAACACTAAATTTCTTACATATTTAAAAACTAGACATTGCCATCTATAATGAGTTTTAATTTCATCCAAAAATTATGAAAAAATATCATCAACAATAATGCTAAAGTTAGTTTTTACTCTTGCTACTACTGTGACATTGTACTTATAGGGCTCAAGTTATGTTTTCCAAGTCTATTCCAAGCCTAAAACCAAAGCAAAAGCATGAGTGTTAAATTTCAAATTTCATGGAACACGTACTTGCTACAAAACACTATTAGAAATTAGGATATTAGGATACTAATCATTCCAAATAAAATATTAAAAAATAAAATAAGAATTATATAAGCATAGATTTAACAAATTACACAACATATACATGGGGAAAACCCTTCTCGGTAAAAAAAACCCAATACAGTGTCATTTTATTATGAAATACTTACAAAAGTATATATAAAATTATAGATAGAACTTGGAGATACACTTCGCCTCACTTCCACATGGAAAATAATGCCCCATACATGCATAGTGATAAAATTCACTATAAATCTCCAAATTCACTTATCTCTCAATGAGAGAAAAACTCCTTCAATATAGGAGGCGTGGCAAAATACTTGAAGGGGTATTTGTCACACCTATATTAAAAAATCATTTATAAATACTTAATGATCTAGTAGCTATTAGATTACTAATTAATAAATGGATTATTCTTAAAGAAATATAATAAACATAAGGTTTTATAACTTTATATTAAAACCATACATAAATGTTATAAGTGTATGACCCTTAATAACATTATGTTTCAACACTGCCCCTTAACATTAATAGGGGGCATCACTTGTCAATTTCTATAAAACAAAAAAATGAAGTACCCCACTAATGTAGGTCTTCTTTGACAACTTGATATATAGGGACATAAATATATGCCAAAATGAAGATCATGTATTCTAGTGTACAATTAGTGATACCACGATAATGGGTTACACTTTCTAGGACATCCTAATTTTTGCTGAAGTCAAATATTTTTAGAAAATATAATGATTTAAGCCTTGAAAGGTTCCATTTAAAGGATTTTAATTGAAGAGGGTTTGATCAAACCCCCTTAGATTCAAACCCCCTTGGATAGAATTCTGCTAGTTTTAAACCATACCTATAATGGAGTCTCTTCTACACCTATCAAAATGCTGATAAAAAACCACTTTTGATTTACCTTTTGAGGGATCAAATGAATTCATTTAAATCTTATGTTTTGTAAGTATGTAGTCCTTATTATAAGCTTCCCAAAAAGTATAATTTTAAATATATTTAATTTGATTATTATATTTATTTTTTATTTCTTGTGAATGTAGGTTTTTCACCGAACATCAAGTTCTCTGTTCTACACACATGAAAAATCTAGTAAATTAGTGAAAAAAAATTATGAAAAATATCTATGCCCTAGGTATTGATGTCCTTGTTTCAACAAAAAAAAACATTGAATTTCGACACATACAGAAAAAATTATGTTTTACGGAATACACCTATGTCTAAATTATAATTGGTTTGACTTCAAAACTTAATTAAAAAAAAATTCAACAAAATATTATGAAACCAAATGCATGCCCTATATATCTATGTTACTAATCTAAATTCAAAAGAATTGGAATTTTATCCTTTGTAGAAAAAAAGATATGTGTTACAGAATACACATCACTTTAAAAAATTGTTGTTTACTATTAAAAACTAGTTATGACGCAAAAAGTTTTACAATTTAACTCCAAATTTTTTTAAAAATATATTTAGAATCCACAAAAAAAATCTCACAAATTACTAGTTCGTATCATCTTTAAATCTCTAATGGTTTAGCAGCTATAGGTGTCAGAAAGTGAAGATTTAGTTCAAAATATTGATTTCAATGTCAAGTTTGGCCATAAAGTGTAACCCATTATTGTGGGATGACGATAGACTACATTTTCATAATTTATAATTCTAGTGTAAATTAAAAATTGATGCTTAAACAAGGTACTATAAAATTTTTACTGGAGCTTGAGAATCCTCAAACTAGCCTAGACCTCGAGTCCATTACATAGTGCTTGTACATCTTATATAATACAATGCTTTTTATAAGTGGAAGATTTATAGAGAGAATAATTTATAATATTCCCAAAATAATTATACATATAATTCCTAGAGGTCTTATGTTATGCCTACTAGGTCTTACATTTAGGACTTATCCATATATGTAATCCTAGAGGTTTTATTTTATACCTTTTAGGTCTTGTTTAGTGTAAGAAATTTGATTTGGTAAAGAAAAGTGTGCAAGTCTCCTTATCAAATGATTTCAATGACTAGACTAGAAACAACTAAATCACTTAGGATGACTTTAATTTTTTGCTATCTTAACAAAAGAGTAGATCTAACCAGCTGCACCTAATGTGTTTTATCCTTAAGAAAAACTAAATTTTCTAATCAAGCCAAAACACTATGTAAATTGAAGGAAATTAATTTTTACAAAATATATAGCTTTTGATTTAACAAGAAATGAATAGAACTATAAATAGAAGGTTGAGAGGGACTTGTTAAAAGAATCTAGAGCTAACTACTTAGGATGCTAGTGCATTACATAGACATCTACACATCACATGTTATAGTCTTAGTAGCATGAAAAACTAGAATTTCAAAGTTTGTCCTTAATAATCAAGCCCAGCCTACATAGGAATTGATAACAAAATAGAAAGGAGATGTCTAGATGATAAAAGAAAACAAAATAAAGAGATATTGTAAGCTATTGTTCAAAAAGAATAATGAAAATGAGAAGATGAAGAAGAAATCTATGAAAGCCTCATGTGGTTGGAATTCTCCTCCACCAAAAATCTGAGTTGCAAGAAACAAAGAAGATGTTGGGGATGTTTGGGAGCTTTCCTTTAGGTTAATCCCCTATGTTGGTCTTCCAATCTTGATAGATAGCCAATACTATGAAAATAGAGAAAAAAAAAGTGTGTGCTCTCAATCTCAAGTGTATCTAAGAAGAACAACAACAATTAGAATGATAAAACTATGAGTGCTTAATATATGATTTACACAAGCTAAACAACTAGTGTGTATGGAAAGAATGAAAGAAAATGGAGAAACCACAAAGTGCTTCTACACAAAATTGGATTAACACAAACATAAAAATAAAAGAGAGGGAAAATCAAACTCAATAATCTCAAAGAATGAAGATGAATTATACACAATTGAGAATAAGGCCCAAGAAAGAGACCAATTGTATAATCACTCCAATTAATACACAATTATCATAATAGATAAAGACATTATTACAATAATGCAATAGTTAAAAGCATGTTTTATATCAACATGTGTGAGCGATATGCACAGATATCATGTGAGCCGGATTGAGCTTTGACACCATGTGTGAGTGGAAGTCTAAGATCAATGGATTAGAGATCAAACACAAATGCAATATATTGAGAAACAAACTAAATTGCTTTACAACCGATGAAGTATAAATACGTGAAGTTTGAGAAACAATACTCCACGAGAATAGGAGAGGTGGTGAAAATGGAACCAAGAGAATAGCTCAAGGTTCAACGACCCTCAAATATAGCAGTGATGTGTCAAATATGAGTCGACACATCTACTAATGACTCAACAAGAGGACTTGGTCTTTCCACATGTGAGGAAAACCGCCTAACTATGGTTATGTTAGGAATAACTCATGTGAGTTATACACCAACAGCCCCCCTTAAGCATAGCTTAGGTGGGTTTATTAGATATGAGTACCGGCTGTGCGCCATTTTAGGTACTCATTTACAAAACATCTCTCATAAAATGGAGAAAGAAAGAAAACCCTACGGGAAAAAACTTTCCTCCTAAAGAGAGAAAATAAAGAAAGGACTTTAGATGGCCCCTCTAGATGATGATGATGCCGATGTAGATTCTGATGCAGATATGTAGAGCTCCTGAAGCATGTCGAAGTTGTAAAATTTGCCTTTCCCTTGATGTTAAGAGATTTTGGCAAACTGATTGAAATAAGTAGTGTTTTAAAAGAAAAAGACCCAGATGAAGGTCTAAGAAATGTACAAAATGACTGAAGAAAGGATGTGCATATGCGCCCATGCGAATGAGATAAAGAATCTGTGCGATTCTTTGAGAAGTGATTGTTCCCCCGATTACACTTTATAGATCAGTGCTTACATTTCACTTTTACACTTTCAATATCTTGAAACTATATGAGTGTTTTTACATACTAAGAATTCAGCTAGAGTTCAATTTTTCTACTATGAAGAACCAACTGAGCTGAGAGCTGAGAGTTGATACTAGGCTCTGAAGTTGCATCATGATTGTCTTCTTCACCAGATGTGAAATGTGAAAAGATGAAGGCGGTACCATTACCTTTTGACTTTCTTTTAGGTGATGAAATGGTGCAATTTAAACTTCTTAATACTTAGTTTTGGGAATTAAGGTGGTGCTTTAGTGATAGAAGAAGTGATTGTGTGCACTCTTCTTACTTATCTACCTCCCTTAAAGCGGCACTTTATAAGTAGTGCATGACATCATACAACAATATTTTTGTTGCAAGTTCTTCGATGTTTATGTCAAGAGGCGAATAGAAAAGACATGCCTTTAAAAACCTCAAAAAAGACAAAAAAACATTATAATTACCCCCCATTTACCAAATTCATTGTAGAAGAGAAAATGGACTCCTCTTTTACAAATTTTTAACTAAGGGTAAATTTTTGTTTAAGTGTTTGAAGTTCACATTAAATGTAAACTATTATAACACGAAAGCAACCACAAAAGGAGACATCATCCTTTGAGAATGAGAGTCGATGGTTGAAGATCCCACTAGATGGCCGGTGCATTGACTCTAGCAGATTTGAAGAGATCCGTAGTCCACAGGAATAACCACGAGCTTCAATGAATGTCATCGACCTCAGAGATAAAGGTAGAGAGTGAGCCTCGATTTGAGGTAGATTTGATGACCGGAGACCCAGTCAATGGACTGCATGGAAAACAAACTGGACATCGTAGTTTATGTGCCTCCAAAGGCACTTTCAAAACCCACGACTTGGCTCAGTTTTCCCGCCAATTTCGCTCTGCCTTCCCCATTTCGTGTCAGCGCTAATGAGGGCGACTTCAACTGAAGATAGGAGGCAAAAATGCTGTTGAGGATTGGCATGAGGCTGAGAGAGTTAGGCGGCGCCGTTGATGAGAGGTTCAGACTCTTTGTGAGGTGTTGATTGCAGATATGTGGCATGAATGCCACAAAGAGAGGCACGTGCAGCCTGATTCCACCGTTTGCTGACGAGATGTGGCTAAAATGCCACAAACAATGACAGGGATGTGTCTTTGATTGCCAGGAAACGGGGCTGTGTCTGCCTTAGAGGGTCAGCCTCTGTGAGAGGTGTCAATCAAATGCAGCAGCAGGAGTGTATCAGTCTCCTTTGATGAGGCATGAGAAGCACGGGTTTGACCTCTTTTTGGAGGACTCTGTAGTATCCAGCTATAGGGCGTTTGAAGCACAGGTTTGGCCACGGAATGGAACGACATCACTAGATATAAATCAACCTCTGTGTGAGGCACGAATTCGCAAAAAAAAAAGACCTCTGTGTGAGGCTTTCTAGCTATGATTCGACCTCACTGTGGTGAGAGTCGATGAGCTCTCCAATGACGATTTATGACGTGCAAAAAAACTATTTCAAATATGCTTTGAAACACAATTTTACCTCCACGATATGTAGTGATAGAAGGCCGGATTGAGCCTAGCATGCAAGAGAGTTTGCAGAGATTCGCCAATGGATATGTAATCAACGAGCAAATGATTTGACGCTATTCCACTCACTCTAATACCATGTGTGAGTGATATGTACTGATATCATGAGAGCCGAATTGAGTTCTGATACCATGTGTGAGGGGAAGTCCAAGATCAATGGATTAGAGATCAAACACAAATGCAATATATTGAAAACGAATTGAATTGCTTTACAACTGATGAGGTATAAATAGGTGAAGTTTGAGAAACAATACTCCACGAGAATAGGAGAGGTGGCGAAAATGGAACCTAGAAAATAGCTCAAGGTTCAAACACCCTCAAATGTACCGGCGATGTGTTGAATATGAGGTGACACATCTACTAATGACTCAACAAGAGGACTTAGTCTTTCCACATGTGAGGAAATCAACCTAACTATGGTTATGTTAGGAATAACTCATGTGAGTTATACACCAACACAACATATATCCATTAAACATACTTGGATATCAAAGGAATATTTCTTAAAATACTGATTTCACACAAGTGATACATTATGGTATTAAGTAATGCCATTATACATCCTTGACAATATAAGGTAATGAATAACTCAAATTTATTCACAAAATGGTGAAATCACAATTTCATTGCAACATCAATAATACATCATGGAAGCCTAGCATATGAAATCAACTTTTCATAGCTATCAATGCTTGTCAAATACATATAGTCAAATGGTGGAATATTTACAATTATATCAAGTTGCACTACAAGAGGGCTGAGTCCATCATATATGAGACCATATCATATTTAAAATCCATATAAAATGTGTCAATATAATATAATATCAAAGTGGAATCTCTTGTATGAAGGCCCCTTCCTCATATCCTGAGAATAGAGAGCATCATTAGGATGACTTCTACCCTGCAACGAAGCCATAGGCTTCCCCGTGCTTGTTACATCCCTAACTTTGGCTTAGTTTTTACTATTTACTTTCACGTGAATAGAAGTGAATTCATGGAAAAATAATTTGACATTATGATTTAATGTCATTGAAAAACATTGATTTTATTGTATATCAGTATATGTGATTAGGGGTAATGCATATAATTTAATGATTTAGCAAATTATATTATGAGAATTGATTAGTTAATTCATAAGATTTATGAATGGACTAATGCTGCACTGATTATGATCTACTGATGACAAGATGTATGCAGGAAAATAGGTTTTGATTACTCTCTAAGAAAGAGAGACATTATCTTCTGAGGAGAGGAGAATAGACCTTGGGTTATAAATGGTCATTTGCCAATTGAGTATAGTATACCACAGTTAGTTAACTCTTATCAGATGAGGTGAGTCACATTTAAGTGGTTAATTTGTTGATTGGCTCAACAAGTCATCGATGTCATTTAGAAAACCTTTTAGTGTCTTGTCATGACAATCTAGTCGTTTTAAGAAATCAACGTCGTCAAGGTCGAATGATAGCCGTTATGCGACTGAGGTGACTTTCTGTCAAACACGTTGTTCATGACATTGTAATTGAGTTATGATTATGTCTTCATTGGCGAAGTATTGTTAACATGTTTCTTGTTTAATGTTTTAACGTTGAATTCCATATTTTGGCTAATTGGAATCAACATGATTCTCTTTTATACATGAAGGGGAGTTGTACTTGACCCAATCACATTTGTGTGTAAGTCTTATGTCACATTATTATAATAATACCTAATGATATTAATTTACATGATCTTAGACTTTTATATTACGTAATATTCATAATGACTAGTTTAGGTTGTTAGTAAATTTATTCAATAACAATCTTCTTATAGAAGAAGTATTTCTTCTGAACTATCATGATAGTAATAAGTGCCTTTTGAGAGTTATTTCATACCTAAGTCCCCCTCTCATTACGTGCTCAATCCATGATTTTTAGAGGCTTTTTATAAAGGAAGTATTTGTTGATAACTGAGAGGGGGGTGAATCAGTTATCTTAATTAATTTAACTTTCTATTCTTCTTTAACAACTAGTGCAGCATCAAAGTAAATAAGCATTCATAATCATGAAAGAAGAAACAAAGTCAAGATACATAACACAATGATTTTGACGTGGAAAACCCTATTAAGGGATAAAACCATGGGGTGGCTAACCCAAGAATGTATTCTCTGTTAGAAGAACAAAAATACAAAATGGCACTTGCCAATTAGGGCTCACTGCCCGAGCACACTGCTCACAAGAGGCTCACTACCTACAATAGTTTATAGAAGGAAACAAGATACTTGAACTGATGAGAAGCATCCACATGTCTTGTGTTCAGTTCTGGTTGAGCTCAATATACTGATTTACTGCACTTCATTCTTCCTTTGTCTTAGTGCTGTTGTTCTGTCACATACCGGACCTCTATCTCTGTTTCCACATTGTTCTCTACTTCTCTTTACACTACATAATACACCACGCATGCCTTCATACCAAAAACAATCTGGTATATATATCCGCACCAAGGATTTCATCCATTTTCTAGTCGGCATCTAGAAAACTCCGAATATCTCTAAACTCTAGTCTGTCGGCTGAATCCTTGCCTACCAAGTAATGCGTATCAAAGAGATGCTCATAGAAGTCATCAATCATGTCGGCCAATCATGAATGATACCTCAAGAAACTTGATCACCATCAATAACTCATCTGGAAAAAGGTCTGATGCTCTACCGGTCAGTTCTTCCTCAGTCTACTTTGCCAAACACGTACCCAACACTTAGGTGTTCATATCTTTCCACTCTTATATCACCGGAGGCTCAAAGTCAGGAATATATTAGTGAAGGTACTCTAATTGACTTCCCCAAGTCTGCGCTTCACTGAGATACTTCCTCTGAGAGATCTAGACTTGACTGTCGGACCTTGCTACATACTCTATTCTTGCTTACTGGACCAAGATACACTTCAGTCTGTCTTCCGGTATGGTCATACCCAATCCTGTGGATGTGTGGGATGGACTTTTTTGCCATCAATGACAACACTCATAAAGCCACAACGTGTCTCTTGCCAACAATCTCCCCCTTTGGCATTGATGGCAACATTTAGTGAAAAATGAAAAAAGACTAAGTGTTATACTACACTCCCCCTTGGCTGATGCTTTGGTCTAATGTATATTTTACCAGAGCTCCCCCTTAGCTATGCTCCACATTTTTCACTGCTCCTCACTCCCCCTTTGACATCAATGGCAAAGGGTAGGATCTGCACACCAAAATTTCCCAAAAACAATCTATACTTAGCTGCATAGGTATATATACAAGTTGTACTTACATATACTTAAGTATATCTGCAAAAGTATTCTTCAACTGTACAACTTCTGTCACCCAACTCTGCTTCATCCTGTCCAAAATTGAGATGTGACCACTCAATAGGAATGCAAAAGCTTCTGCCTTCTTAAGATCTATCAGATCACTGGTTTGGGCTGTGGCCTGAGCATCGGTTAGGGCCTCATGCATGGCCTCTAACTTAGGGATAATGATCCCTCTAAGTTCAATTAACCTGTTTGTTCTATTTTTCTTCTCCTTTTCAAGCTTCTTTATTTCATCTATGACTGCAATAGTCTGACACTCTTGATTTACTATGGAATAGGAGATAGGGTCAAAACATTGAGATAAACTTAACAGTTTATCCTCTTGCTCTTTTGCTTTCTTCTCAATATCCTTGGTCACTTTAGGCCAGGATAAACAAAATTTATATATATCTCCGCCATCTTTGAGAGCATTTTCTAAGCTCTTTATCCCAATATCCATAACTCTCCTATCATTTGATATTAGACCCTGCACCTCAGAGAATCTCTTTTCAAAAAATTCTTGCCAGACTTTATCTTCAGCTAACTTCTCCAAACAATTAAAATGTGTACTAATTGATGTGACAAGAGATTTTAAGTTACCGGATGAGGAGGCTGAAGGATCCTTTTGAAAGGATGGCATGATCTTCTCCAATACACCAGATGCAGTTTCTATGAGCTCACAGGCTTCCATGTGAGACTTCAGAAGTTTTTCTTTTGCCTTTGCTTGCGTAAAGGATGCTAGCTTCGTGGTTTCAACTGGGGAGAGGGAATCAAAATTGAACGGTCCTTGAAGCAGTTCTGGTTCATCAAATTCCATCATCTCTTTGGTCAAGAATTCTTTAACAGTTTCTGTAGTGTCTCTTGCCGGAGATAGAGTCTTCTTCCCTTCTGCAGTCTCAGACCTATCTCCTGGAGTCTTTTCTGTTTGGCCTTTTTCTTTTTCTTTTACTTCTTCTTGACTAGTTTTCTCCTCTATTCTTTCCTCTCCTTTAGATCTGGAGTCTGCAGGGGAATCCAAAGGAGAGATGTTTGGTTGTTCATGAACTTCCTCTTTCCCAGCAGAGGAGTCTAAGTCCTTGGTTTTCTCTTCACTTGTCTCCTTTGCCTCTTCTCCATTTTTCATAGTAGATTCTTCTTCTTCATCCACGGAAGAGGGTTCATTACCTAGGTCCTCTATAACAAGAATATTGAATCTTTTAAAAGCATTCCAGAGGATATCTTCTGTTTCTTTTGCCAATTTGTCAGTTTCTCCAAGCATGAGCTGATCCATTCTAGCCTTACTCTGGAACTCATCCTTGCAATCTTCGAAGATCATATCCATTTGTTTCGGAGTAATTGAAGGATAGAGCTAAATAGCTATTTGTTCTCTAATTTCTAAGTCCTTTGCCTTGGTATTTTCTTTTCTCATTTCAAGTTCTTGCTCTAAACTTTTGGGAATTAGAGAGATGATTTCAATAAATGCTTTATTGTATATGTTCAAGTACTTAACTGTGGCTTCCTCCAGAATCTTTTTATCTGCATCATTATATTCATCATAGAATTTTGTTATTGGTTGTAGATTTCCATCCACAGTAACTGCCTTGACTACAACATCAATGCAGAGAGTCAATTTTTCAAAAAATTCCTTTGCCTTCTCTTCTTTGCCTTGACCAATAGAAGGTTCACCAGTTGTTTTCCTCTTCTTCTTCATTTTCTTTACTTCCTCATCTGTCTCTGTCTCTTCATCATCCTTGAGGCTTGTGTATGATCTTGTAGCCTTTGTCTTTGTTCTCTTTTCTCTTTTACCAGATGATTTTGCTTTTGGTTTTGATGCCTTTGAGCTTTTAGCAATTGCAGGTGTAGAGCTCTTAGAAGATCTGGTCCGAGAGGGGGCTTCTACCAGAGCACTTTCTTTTTCTTCTTCTTCCTTTTCTTTTTCTACTCTTTCCATCTTCTCTCTGTGGGCATCAAGTGCCTCCTTTGAGATTCCATGCCTCTTGGCAAGTTCTTCTACTTCCCTTCTTGCTTTTCTCTTGATCTCTAGTTTTCTAAGTTCAACATGAACTTTTACACTCATCTCTTGGTAAGTTCCAAATCTTTCTGCCTTAGGATCCTTGGGTTAACTCAACATGTGTTGAATATATAGCTCTACAATTTTCTCATCTGCTTCATACCTCATTGGCATGATCCAGACTGTCCTTGGCTCCACTGCCTCCATTAGGCATTGATCAGTGTCTACCATGAAGCACACTGTATCTTTGTACTTCTCAACTAATGATTGAGGGATTCTTTCTCTAGCTTGCATCATACTCTAGAAATTCTTGAAATAGCCCCAGAGTGTTGTATTTTGTGCCTTGGCATCACCAAGCCCATGTGTATAATCCCTAATTTGTATGGCTATTGGTCTGTTATTTTGCCATATCCAACCATTAGATCCGGGTAGCTCATTCATGTAATAGAAAAATAGATAGAGTATCAAGCGACCGTGTTTGAAGGAATTCTTCTTATCCTTCTTTATATTCTACAGATTCGCCAAAAGTTGGTTCAGAAGGAGCTCACAAAGGTCATAGTCAACATTCTTTCTTAACATTTCATAGGCAGTGTAAATTGTTGTTCCAGATACAGAATTCTCTCTGCTAGAGTGATATATCTTGTAGCCTATTATCATGGTGGCAAACTTGATATCTAGATCTGTGATATCCTTAATTGTCATTGCTCTTTTATCAAATTTGGATCTAGTGGCCTCACTCACAGTTTGGTTTTTAACTGATTTGAGAGTAGGTAACTCACCAGATGAGTGCAATCCGGTCACTGCCCTAATGGCATCCTTTGTGATCTTAAACGGCTTATTCAGCCACATGAAGTTGTCATGCACTCTGCTCAAAACATACCGGACCGATTCATCTTCTGCAAAATAGGGGAAATGGATGCAATGTCCAAAGTGTTTGTCCTGGATAGCCTTGTATTGTGGTTTGAGTTCAAAAGCATCATCTATTAACTGATTGTGATAGATATCCCTTAATTTAGATTCCCCAAATTCTTCAATATTCGCATGAATGTAAACCCTAACATCTTCTACATGCAAAATACCATGCGGAATGCTGGAAAATGCACCTGAGGGATCCACTTCTAGAGATTTGTAGGGATGCTTCTTAAATTTAGGGCACGGCCTATCAGTAATCTTCAAAACATTCAGAGTAGCCATTTTCAAGAACGGAAAATACTTTTTATGCTTCTAGGTTTCACGGTATGAGCTGAATCAGATTGCTAGAAGAATTGACTTCTGTGGTTGATCTTTGAGAGGCTTGAGACAATTTGTATACAGAGCTCCTTTTCTCTTATTCTTGAATGTAAATGTACAAATGATGAATACAAGAACCCTTTTATTTCTTCGCAAACCCTAATTTCGTTTGCAATAAATGCATACCTTAAGTTATTCCGGTTGCTCTGTTCTCCTTGTCCTGAGAGATTTTTTCGGATCACTAAGATGCACTTAAAGTTACTCTCAGTAGATATTAGCAATCTATCTACCTTTTACAATCATTCCATTTATCCGTAGATCAACATACCTCAAATTCAAATCATACTGGATCTAACTGTAAAAATCCCGTTCTTACTGGATGACTATTGAACCAGATCAATCTTGGAAGATTAATCTTTTCAAAACATCTTGTGGATCTTCCATATCTTTACCATGGCTTATTTAGATATTTCTCTGAGAACCCTTTTATCCACAACCTTTCATGTGCCACTTTTAGGCAGCCATTGACTGGCTGGGGGAAAATGTTTTTTTTGTTACTCCCCCTAAGCCAGAGCTCGTTTATTTAGTTTTCGAAAGGAATATCAGCACCAGATTTTGGTGCGGATCCATCCCCATCATTTTCTGTACTTCTCTTCACCCATATCTTGTTCATCTCTCTTTGAATTTCATCCACATTCACTTTTCCTTTTCCTTTGTCTTGGTTTTGATTGTGATGCACCAGACCTTTTTTGTCCTGATTCTTACTTCTACAGAATTTTGCAATATGACCGGATCTATTGCAATTGTAGCAAACAACATTTCTTTGCATATTTGATTGATATCCTCTTGATCTACACTGATTAGCCATATGTCCCATTCTATTGCATGCAAAACATCTACCATTGAATGAATTGTTCATTTGCATATTTCTGCATTCATGAGTTTTGTGACCATACCTTTTGCAATTAAAGCACTATCTAGAGAAGGATGAATTAGTCTGATTCATTCTTCTTCTGCATTGATTTGCTTTATGACCAAAGTTATTGCAATTGTGGCAGTATCCATTGAAGGAAGGATATCTTTGAGAATTTGGTTACCTTACCGGAGGTCTTCTAGGCTTGTTTCTTGGATTTTCTGATCTAGAGATCTTCTGACCAGATCTGGAGATTTCACCATTTTTATACCCCAAGCCTTGCTTGTCATCTACCCTCTTTTGGCTTTGAAGAAGAACTTCAAGTTGAGCAGAGCTTATCTTGAATTTCTCTTTGTATTCATTTGCTGTTTGAAGATCCCTTTTAAGAGTGTCAATCTGATTCTCAAGTTGTTCTTCATTATCCCTAGCTTCTTCAAGATCAGATTCAAGATGCCTGATTATTCTATCCATTTTATGGTAGTCTTATGATTTCTCCTTGAGAGATTGTCTTAGATCATCTTTAGTTTTTCTTTTCTCTTCAATTTCTTGGGTAAATTTCATAACTCCTGATTCCATTTCATGTCTTATCATAATGACCTATTTTGATAACTTTTCACATAACTTGGTTTTCTCCTTTAGATCTTCATTTGTATCATTGGCTTCACCTTGACTTTCCAATTGTTGAAGTAGATCCTTTCTCTTTTTCGTAGAGATACTCAGTTTCCCTTTTAGTTCATTTATGAAATCATCAGCCTGTTTGAGTCTTTCCTTCAATTCATTGACTTTAGAGTTAGATTGCTCAAGATCATCTAGGGCAGACTGAATTTGTTCCCTCATACCATACACATCCATTTAAATTCCCAGATCTTCCTCAAGATGTTAGGCTTTATTTGGAGGAAATTGGCTCTGATACCAATTGTTGATAACTGAGAGGGGGGGTGAATCAGTTATCTTAATTAATTTAACTTTATGTTCTTCTTTAACAACTAGTGCAGTATCAAAGCAAATAAGCATTCATAATCATGAAAGAAGAAACAAAGTCAACATACATAACACAATGATTTTGACGTGGAAAACCCTGTTAAAGGAAAAAACCATGGGGTGACTAACCCAAGAATGTATTCTCTGTTAGAAGAATAAAAATACAAAATGGCACTTGCCAATTAGGGCTTACTGCTTGAGCACACTGCTCACAAGAGGCTCACTGCCTACAATAGTTTATAGAAGGAAAGAAGATACTTGAACTGATGAGAAGCATCCACATGTGCTTGGGTTCAGTTTCAGTTGAGCTCAATATACTGATCTACTGTACTTCATTCTTCCTCTATCTTAGTGCTACTGTTCTATCACATACCAGACCTCTATCTCTGTTTCCACACTGTTCTCTGCTTTTCTTCACACTACATAATACACCACGCACACCTTCATACCAAAAACAATCTGGTATATATATTCGCACCAAGGATTTCATCCATTTTCTAGTTGGCATCCGAAAAACTTAGAATATCTCTAAACTCTAGTCTGTCGGCTGAATCCTTGCCTACCAAGTGATGTGTATCAAAGAGATTCTCATAGAAGTCATCAATCATGTCGGCCAATCATGAATGATACCTCAAGAAACTTGATCACCATCAATAACTCATCCAGAAAAAGGTCTGATGCTTTGCCGATCAATTCTTCCTCAGTCTACTTTGCCAAATAGGTACCCAACACTTAGGTGTTCATATCTTTCCACTCTTATATCATCGGAGGCTCAATCTCTGGAATATGTTAGTGAAGGTACTCTAATTGACTTCCCCAAGTCCACACTTCACTGAGATACTTCCTTTGAGAGATTCGGACCTAACTGTCGGACCTTGCTACATACTCTGTTCTTGCTTACCAGACCAAGATACACTTTAGTCTATCTTCCGGTATGGTCATACCTAGTCTTGCGGATGTGTGGGATGGACTTTGTTGCCATCAATGACAACACTCATAAAGCCACAACGTGTCTCTTGCCAACAGTATTCTTAGCATGTGGAGAAGCCATTTAATGACTTGTTAGTGGGTTTTTAAGAAGTTAATGACCTTCAATGATGAAACATTTTTTCTTATCTAAACTCGACAACTTTGATTACCTTTAAGAGAGAGTTGTTATTATGAGGAGTGGTGCTTTAATCACCATGTTCCTCTAAATCTACATGCTTGAGCTTTGTAGCCTTAACAAGTGGAGTTACCCGTGGCTAGTGGGGAAGAAAATAATGACTCAAGAGTGGAGTCATTAATGGATGGTAGGATTGTGTCGATTAATGGTTTATGAGTAAAGTATTTATGTTAGTTAATCGTGGGGAGTTATTGGGAAGGACGACTCATAAATGGACTCATGAGGAGTGTTTTATATATGAAGAAAATGCCAGAGTCAGGAAGGTGGGATGAGAGGATTGTTTCTTAGGATAGAGGAGGGCCTTCATGGAATAGCGAAGGTCTGAACGCAGTCTTGAAAGAATAGAAGGCTTAACGTAGCCAGAGGATAGACCAACAATAAAGAAGAGAGTGCACAGGTTGAACTGAGGGATACAATACAATTTTGAAAGCTCAGAAACCATCTTTTCCTTTAGTGCAATAGTGAACATGTTCAGGTAAGAGTTGATTCTTTTAAGCTAGTTCAAAGATTGCAATCTTTTATTTAGTTTATTAAAGTAATTCTTTATCAAGGAATTCTTTTTCTCTCGAGAATGTAGAAATATTTCTAGTATGTTTAAAAGCTAAGTGAAATCTTAGCCATATATATATATATATTATACCTAACGAAGAAATATTTAACTCTTAGTCGATGTTTATTTTCTTACCTATGATCAAATTTCTGAGTCGATGTTTTTATCATTATGAGGCCGACAACACAGTCCATATTATGGCCGATACTTTTTAAATAGAAATCCAACATGATTAGTATATATTATTATTATGCATTTTGGTGGATATGATGTAGGCTAGTAGTATGATCTTAATGGTTGAAGACAGATACTAGAGCCGAGCGACTTGATATATCCTTATAGTAATAGACTATGCATGTAACATCCACATTCTAAAAACATAGAAGAACCAGAAAATTTACCATAAAGTAATTTAACAAAGTAAATATGAGATAGAGAATTTTTTTTTTTTAATTCAACATATAGTCGAGTAACTACAATTACAAGATATCTCATTACAAATATAATCAACCTTATTATCTTCCTCAAGTACAATGTTTATAAAAATAAATCAATTATAAATACTTGAATCAGATAATGTTTTACTTAGTCTCAATAAACACAAGTATCAGAGATATACTGCATCCGGAATTCTGACATCTTTATCGCAAGCCTTGGCATGTCTTCTGCTAGAGAGAGAGTATCTTTCCAGTGATTTACCTCCAACCACAGACTATCAGTCTCCCGCACTCCTTCCTAACCGGAAGTGGCCCTTCCCTTCACGAGAAGTATAGACCAAGGTGACCAGTGGTAATTTTCCTTTCCGAGTACACAGTGTTGTATCTTACACAACTCTATCTATCATACAACCCTAGATACCCTCTAGCTAAGTATGATTCCTGATAGGATGTGCAATCCAGATATAGTGAACTGACAATGCATGCAGAGACATATGCATTACTATGGCCATAGTTTTCAATACAAATTGACATTCACAATGAACGTTGTCGTAATGTTCACCCACTCCAACTCGACTTGGATACTATCATATTCCTACAGTTCGACTTGGTCAACTATGATTAACTTATGAAGTCATGATGATTTCAACATTTTAGTCTTCCCGACCCAATACATGTTTTCTTTCACTGTCTAAAATCTAGACTTTTCTTTTGTCTTTCTTCCTTTACAAGGACTCTCATTGCATCATTGCAATACCTAAGGTCTATGACTTATTGTCTCATAAGAAAAATATATAGATTATTTATGACTAAGATGATAACCTTACCTAGGTTAAGCCCTATAGTCTAGGAAACTAATTCCCTTCTTACAAGTAAGAATAATTACACATAGTCAGGGCACTTGACCCTTCAATCATGATCTATAAATAATCTCATTGATTTAATATAATAATTACCATATCTCGATTAAATTTAGATTCAATTGATGAGTTTTGCCTAACTCAAACCTAGTTTTTCTAACTTAGGTGGATTCATAAGAACTATCATTGCTCCATGGACCTTTATGGAATGACTATCCATTCTTACGTATCTCTCGTTGCATCTTTGCAACATTTGAGATTCACCCCTTATTGACAAGCAATAGCTAAGGGAAGTTGTGTCCAAAAAGATGTAATATACTTTATGGTTGACTAACCATTATTAGTACCTCTTGCATATTTTCAAAAGTCGAGGCTTATGACTTGTATTTCAAGTCCTCTTGTAGCCCAACAAATAGTTTTCCCTACTTAAGGTTAAACATTGTCGACTAGTAATAAATCTCTTTTCAATAAGATAGACATGAGCATTACCAGATTAGGGTTCTCGACCTTCTTTGTCGACCCATATATAATCCACTAAAACAAGTTGTAATCCCAAAAGGTATAATTTATAACCTTACCCTACTGGGTCACTCTAGGGTTCTGTATTTCCTTTTCCATGATAATTGAAGATCAAGAATAGAGTTTAAGTAAACAACTTTCCTTTAGTCTTCTTTTGACCTAAAGATCATTTCCAAACAAGCCTAACAATAATGCCAAATGGTTCAACTCCAAGTCTAAGCTTCTCCCAAGTTTAGTTGGACTGTAACTGGTTGGTAGTCTAATCCCATTTGTTATCCATTGAAATCATGTTTAAAGTTCTTCTCCTATTTCATATTGAACTATATAGAGTCCAAATATAAACGAGCATTTTTATTCTAAGTTGATGTAGGGAAAATCCATTCTCTTTGAACATCCCTAGAGCAAAGTATTCTCCCAATGACATTAAAAGTATAAGAGAATTACTATTTTCAAGACTTCACAAGACTTGCAAATTCTTCTCTGCCAAGAAAGAATAAACATCCATATAAGGGTACTAGCCCTTTTCCTTGTTGATCATTTGGTGATCACTAAAGTTTAGTATCCAAATATCCCTATCAAACCAAATTTTTAGGTTTTATCCTCCTATACCATCATAATGGAATTACATCATATATTCCCATAGAGTAATCATTTGATAAGCCAAATGGATTAACCCCTAGCTCTTATCCTGACTACAAGGTCATTTCTAGGTTTCACCACTCTTGACTAGAAAGAAGATTGTTTACCATGGTTATGACTACCAAATATAAATTCAATCATTTATAACATGGTTATAATCAATTGCAATCAAATCATAGATATAACAATCTCTATGGTTTCACCAAAAATCTAGAATGTCGACTGAGTTTTTGTTTTGACACCAATAAAGACAAAGACTAATTCTCAATTTGGTCGACTTAGGTTTAAAGTCTAAGTTTTCCATAAACCAAAGATATAAATATATATAAAGAAAAAAATGACAACTATTATAGTTGAAAGTTTATTAGTACTTTTCACACTATAGTTCCAAAGTCTAATCTACAGTAGTAGCCCTATGAAATTCTCAAAAGTACGGGCCGACCAACAATTGGCGAACAAGTATGAGGTCTTTGCACTTAACTGGTTTCAGGAATTCATTAGTCGAAGGGACTTTTGGAAATGATAAAATACATGTACATCGATTTCACTGTCGCTATGGAAGGTCATCGATTAATATATTAGGATTGGAGACGTTTCTGTAATAACTAGAACAGAGACTCTAAAATTATAACCCATACAGGTATAAAAAATTAGTACTTATTAAGAAGTATACTCAGGCTTCATCTATTGTAGTATCATAATTGTCTATGTTCAATCTATGATACCAATATACCTTCGGTCATTTTCCTATAAGAATGATCATAATGATATTTCTCTAATGTCATAACAACTACAATCATAACACAGTAGATAACAATATTCTAACAACTTACACATTAACTATGTGATAACGGCCTATCATATTATAATACAAAATTTGGCCTATCTACTAAACTTGGCTAATGGCCTTCCAAATAATCTACTATGATTATCATTTGTAAAGACAAAGAACCTGTTAATCGACACTTCAAACACAGATTGAGATCGTGGTCTATGAGCTCCACTCAGCACCAATAGTCCAAGTTTCCTCCCTGCCACTGTTATCCCTCTTTCAACTACCTCCCTTAGAGAAAAATGCAGTTGAGGTAAAAGAATCACAATGAAGTTCAATACCAAATCGTTTATCTTTCTCTCCCCCTCTCTGCATGGCAAGGGAACTGCCTTATCCACTGCTGACTATGCCTAAACAAATGGAGATCCATTTCTGCATGCCCCCCTGATTTCCTAACCTTCAGCGACCACTATACAATGTGGAGGTTCCTTTTTTGGCGACGTGGCAACTGGTGGGCTTAACAACCCTGTATCCAACATGAGGACTCCCTGTTCCCCGCTACATCCAAAATAACTACTTCCTAAAATAGTAATGATGCCCTACAAGGCAGCAAGCAAAATGCCATTAATAGCACAAGGATTTTCCAATGAGTTAAGAGGTGCTGGCTGTTTAGAAGCACCACTCAACGGTAAAGAACACACAACTCATTAAATAATGACTTAGATCACTCCTAACCACTCTCGTCCACTCAGAGTTGGTTAAAACAAGTGCCACCAATCGTGGACTTCTCCTTAAAGAAAGACATGCATTTCTTATGAAGAAAGTGTGGGCAGTAATTGCCTCCTAAAATGTTTGAAGATTCCCTCTTCGTTATATTGCAAGAAAAGAATAGATTGACATGGTAATAGAGAAGGTGGTTAATACTAAATTGACGACCATCTCAATTAATCACTAAGGTTTATGGATAATCTGAATGGGTCGAGTTTACCTCCCCATCACAATTCTTCACTAAAATCATGTCAATTTGACGAGATCATCTATTGATGTTAAATGTCGACAATATTCGTGTCATCTAACTTGATGGGAACGTCTTGACATTTAAAAGGCAACAGTAAAACCTCAAGTGACACAAGAAGAATTACACAACCATTTTACATCTATGACGTTGTTTACTTTACAAACGACTATGTTGACTCACCATTGACTTGACTAGATGATAATCAAGATATCGACTACCTATCGATTAGATTCAAAAGTAACTAGCAAGACAAGACTTACCTCATACGACTCATTGGTTCACATTATCGTTCAACACTAGACTCGTTTGGCAAATAGACCACTCGTATTCCAAGGTCTATATCTCTCTTCTCGAAAGATACTCTCTCTCTCTCTTCTCTGAGAGTCGATAACTTGTAATCCTGTTTCACTTGTCATCAAACAATAAGTAATCAGTGCATCATTATTCAATAAATTCAACTAGTAAATCAAATCTCATAATACAATTATTAAATCAACCATAACATAATCATTTCCATGATTTCATAAATGATATTCAATATAATTCCAAGTCATATCCTGTCATAAGTCTATAACATCACAACAAATTTACTTATGCCCAAGTAAAAAGTAAAAGTATAGCAAGTCAGAAATTAGGGATGTAACAATGCGGTCTCTGTGGTGGTATAAGAGGCCAAAAGGCTCTAACATCTCATGTAAACATGAAAACAATTAGTTTTGTTGCCTTAGAGTAAGTATATTTATATGAGACAGAAAGGTTTAGGGTATCCTTGAAGTGAGGGTATAAAACTGGATACCTTTATATTTTGAGCAATCTAGAATATGACCAATAAACATTGAGTTATTAATTCCTTGTGTTAGTAGTCAAGGACCTTTGATTCTAGAATGAGATTAGTTTTATCTCAGAGTTATTGTTTATTGTGACCATAAATCTTGTGATATCTAAATACTCTCATCAAGAGAAATAGAAGGATATTGATATCTTTTGGAATATCCAAGGTCAAAAATATGATATCACTTAGGTTTTAAACAACTGTGAGTAGAATATTCGTGATATTGATGAATCTCATGTATGAGTTCATAATTATTGTAAGAAAAGAAAGATAGTGAACTCTAGAAGTTCAATAAGATTGTAAGTTTTGATTAAAACAATTTTTATTATTGGATTGACCTTAGCCAAGGAATGATTAATTTATTAATGGTGTATTCGTATTCCTTGACGTAACGAGGGTTTGTATAGCACCTTTACTTATGTTTTTGAACTTGGATTCTAAGTTAGAAATGGGAAACTAAGGAAAATGGGAATAGATCTTTTAGTCGATGTTAAAGACTATGATAGTTCCATAGATAAAATATTGCTAGTTCACTCAAGGGACTTTTTGGTGAGATAACATCATTGTGATATTGAGGTGAGGAGGATGCAACTTGGATAAAGATTTCTTTGTAGGAAATATAATTCTTCTTGTCCATTTTTGTAAATACATATTTAGGGAAATAGGTGATCCAAGAATGTGGAACCCTAGATAACCTTTGTTAACATCTATTGCTTATGTTATGTTATCTGGAGAGAAAGAGTAATCTAGAAAATGCAAAGATATAGAACTTATTTTAGTGCTAAGTGCACAGAAGACTAAGTTAACCCTAGGTTGGGCATGTTGAGAGATTTGTAACTCAATCCCACATGATTGTGGTAATATTTTATGATTGGTAAAGGTTTATGTGACATAGATACACCAAGATGTTATATATGAGTTCATAACCTAACATATGTTAAGAGTCAGTAGACTCTAAGTAGACCAAGGGGTCAAAAGTAGATTATTATTTTTTATAAATCAAATCTCTTAGGGATGAAAGATTCACTTAGATCAAAACAATTGATATGACATGATAGTAATCTTTTAAATATTATATTGGTTAGGAAATACCTTGAGTACTATGCTTATTCATGTTACGTGCAATATGAATTCGAGCAATGCCAAGTGGTCTAGGAAAGACTAGAGGCATTTGTTCTAATGTTTTGTTATACTTATGCTATTACCTTTGGAAAAACAAGGATGTTTGATATTTCCATGTATAGGTTAGAGAAGCTAAACTCTAGTATTAGAACAAGGATGATTTAGAAAACCTGTAACTCTTATGTCAGATATATATATATATATATATATATATATATATATATATATATATATATATATATATATATATATATATATATATATATATATATATATATATATATAACCTAGATTAAGGTTTTGTTCTATGTCAGATTGACTAGAATGGATTATAGTACAGACAAGTTTGTGTCTAAAGTTACTAAATGAAGGGGTAAGTACCCTAACTATGTTTATTTATTCTTACTTGTAAGAAAAGAAATAATTTCCTAGACTATGATGCTTAACCTGGGTAAGGTAACCATCTTAGTTGTTAATCAAATTGACTTAAAGTTCTTTAAGTGTTGATAAGTTTTGGATCTCGAGTATTACAAAGTTGCAATGAGTATCCTTGTATAGAAAGTTAATCTATAAGGTTTATAGAACCTAGACAACGTTGAAAACTTGTCGAAGTCAGGAAGACTAAGTTAGAATTGATAAAACTATATATTCAAACATAGTTGACCAAGTCAAGCTGCAGGAAGTGATAGTATCCAAGTCGAGTTGGGGTGGGTGAACATTACGACCACTTTCATTGTGAACGTCTATTTATATTGAAACTTTGGCCAAAGTAATGCATACGTCTCTACGTGCATTGTTGGTTCACCATATCTCGATTGCATAACCTATTGAAATAATTATACTTAGCTAGAGGGTATCTAGGGTTGTATGATCGATAGAGTTATGTAGGATACAACACTATGTACTCAAATGGAAAATCACCATTGACCACCTTTGGTCTATACTCTTCGTGAAGTGTAGGGCCACTTCCTATGTGGAAGATGTGTGGGAGACCGCCGGTCTTTGGTTGGAGGGAGGAAAAGCACTGGGAAGATGCTCTCTCTCTCTCTCTCTCTCTCTCTAGTAGAAGACATGTCAAGGCTTGCGATAAGAATGTCGAAATTTTAGAAGCAACATATCCATTGGATATGTGACTTTTGTTACTTGCACTATGTAAAACTTTATTTATTGCAGATGTGTTTAAATTGAAAAGGCAAAATATCATCTTTGTATATTATATCATGATATGTATTTGAGAAAAAGGAAATTATGATTTTGTGATGTAACTTGATTTGTTGAAATTATATTAATTCAAAAAGAAAAAGTTCAATCTTTTCCACCTTGTATGTTTTATCTCATGGTAAATATCTATGTTTAGTCTTGGTTAACATGGTGGATATTACAGTGCTGACCAATCACAAGGTACATAGCCTACTGTGGCCGACATGCATGAAACATGTGTTGTCCTAGTGTTCCAACATGAATGCATTCTACCTAATGCCTATCAAGCAAACATATAGAAATGCATTTCCCATAACATTGGAAGTGGCATAATAAAACTTAACAATCCATTTTCCTAATTATTGAGTTACAACTTTGACCAAGCAATTTAATAAAACCCACATCAATACCCTTCCATACATGCTTATATCACACAAATGAATCTTTCAAACAATATAAGAGAATTTATACTAGACATACAGACATGGTCAGAGAGTTTAACTTAGTAATCCTTATTTGACAATTCCTATAATGTCAAGGATTGCACCGTACTTCTATAATATAGTTTAATTATTCGGGATATAAAATCTATAAGATATTTATCAAATTGAATAGGAAACTTTAAAAAAATTCTATTCATATTCAGGCAAATTATTTCAAACTTATAATATTCTAAACAATGCTCTTCTAGGCAAATTATTTCCGCATCTAAAATGTCAAAAATAATATCATTTTGAATGTCAAACATTAACATATACAGGCAAGTATTTTAAACTTCTAAAAATCAAAATAGAACAAATTCTTTATAAGATAAAATCTGCATACAAGTGTGTTATTTTTTTTTTGGAGAGTATGAATGTTTAAAGGAAAGCTTTTATTTAAAGAAAACCTTTAAAGAATACTGGCAGCCTGGTGAGGGCTCGCCTCTCTTGTTGGGTGCAGCCACAACCCAGCAGGTCGTCCTCTTTACTCTTTTTATTCCTTTGTTTAAACAACAACTTAAACAAAATTTAAAACTTCCTCTCTTGGTCGCCCATTAAAAGGCAAGTCTCCTTGAATTTTTTGCCTCGAAAAAAAAAAAAACATATAGAGGGATCCCATACCTAGCCACCCCTCTAAAGATTAACATATTTTCATTTAATCTTCCAACGCTCATTGAGCAAGGAATTACACATAAATTTTCTAATGACAGATCTGGAAGACAATTTTTGTCCTGGCAACCAGTTATTGGTAAAAAATGGTCTGAGAATTTGTTGTTTTGAGTGCTCAAAATGAGCAATTGCATATTTATTGCATCCTAGAAATATCTGTAAATTTTCTTGGAGAAATAATAATAAAATAAAATAAAATTGAATGCTTCATAATTTTGAGAAATGGGTATTTGTAAATTTACCCAGAATGAATTTTAAAGGCATAATTTGTAACCTAGGCTATGTTTGATTTCATGGGCAAAACCTAGATTTCATGTTCCTAAATTTCATTACTGAGTAATTTTTTAAACACCCATATTTAAATCAAAAGACAAACAGAAGTAACAATTCTTTCCTCTGATAACAATTAGTTACTCGGTAATTTCATCTTTGCCATTGCAAGAAAAGCCAAGCAAAATCATACCTTCAGATTGATGTGATTTATTAATTTTAGATCCAATTTACGTCAGTGAAGAAGAAATGTAGATTCCAAGTTTCTTTCTTTTTCTTGGAAATGCCTTTATTTCCTTTCTTTTTTTCTCCCCAAAACCAAATTCCCATGAAAAAGAATAATAAAAGAGCTTCCCTCATCTTTTCTTTATCCTTCATAATATTTAGAAAAAAAAAACTAGTTCTTTCCTAGCAGCTAGCAAGAGCCGGAGGAAAAATAATTAGTTTTCAAACATCTATTTTCTCTTCCTGCAAACATCTGTCTTCTGCCTCCTCCTTGTTGCTCTCAAAGCCAAATATATATCAAGATATTATAAATATAAAACACATTTAAATGACCTTACCAAATTATTATTTTATGAAAATGTCCTTGTCTCTATTTCTAATAAATTTTAAATAAGCATATCATCAATAAAGAAAAAAAATATTTATAATGTTCCTTTATTTATTTTTCCTATAAAACTTAAATTTTTTATACATATATTTAAATATATATCCTTTAAGAAAACTAACAAAATTATTTAAATTTATTTTTCAGTAATAACATAGCATAAACTACTTATTTCTTTTGCGGACAGAACATGCTTTGCAAACCCATTATCATTTCACACAAAATCAATGCAAAGTTTTAATCTATATGAAACTATGTGTGCATGTGCCGTGATGTCAATTTCAGCCTTCGGACTGCTAGGCACCTATTCCCAATGATACTCTCTCTTTGGATGAAAGTGTTGTCTTTTGGCCTGTCACACTCACACATCACAACCCAATAGTTAGTATTTTTATAATAAAATCCAAATAATACCAAATCATTGATAACATTAAATTTAAAATTAAATGTCATCATGCACATCATAATAATTAGCTTACTATTTATATTAACATCAAAAGTTAAACAACATATATTCTCAAATATTTACATATGTTTATTAGTTTTTTGTAATAGCATTCAAAATTTGGGCTATGACACCAGTAGAAAATAGTAGTTCCACAAACCCTATGAAGATGTTAAGAACTTGAAGATTGATTACATAAAGCTTGAAATATAACACAATGTCGATGTGTGCTATAGATTGCCAAGAAAGTTGTAACAAGAGTGTTGTAGAATGCCTAAAAAATGTGAGAGAGCCAAGAGAGAGTGCAAGAAGATCACAAGAGTTTCCAATAAGATTCAAAATGTAAGGGTTGGAGAGAAGAAAAGGAAAGATAGGTCAAAATGAGACATTCAGACATGATAGAGGCATTACAAAAAAACACTACAAATACAGTGGAAGGTAGCAAGAAACACTTAGAAATGCTCACTAGCACATCATGTATATTTCTACATGTTGCACTTGTGTTCAAGTGAATTCAATTATTAAACCTTAAAAACACCTTAGAATAGCAATAGAAATGAGACACTAAGGTATAAAACTACATAAAAAACAAGTACAAAGGACAAAATATAACACAAACACATCACTTGTGGGTGGGAAAAGGCCAAGGCAAGGGCTAAAATGAGCCTAAAACATGCTAAGGGAATGGACACTAAAGTGAACAAAAAATGTAGTATGAAATTGCAAGGGTATGCAATTTTTTAGGTTACACTTATATCCTGAGGGGTTGTATAATACCTAGAGGTCTTATTTATGCATTTTAGGTCTTACATATAGAGGTGCCATTGTCATACACACTCCCCCTCAATGGAAACTCCTTATGACCAAGCATTGATTTGAATTTGGATAATTTTTTACTGCACAAAAGTTTGGTGATATACTACATATAGGATTGCTTTTCTGATTACTGAGAGCTTAGCCTAGTTTTTCTTGATCATAGTATAGCTATCACCTGATAATCAATCTAGTAGAATTGGAGAGTAATTTTATGATGGAAAAATTTTCCCTTAAAGGAAGTTTCCATGAACTTCAAATAAGCTTTATTTCTAGAAATAGGAGTCTTTGGTAAGATTAAATAGCTTTGGTTATCATATAGTAAAGTGGAATTTTTACTAGTATGTAGATGAAAACTCTTTCAATAATCTCCTAAGCCAAATTGATTCTTTTGTAGCTACTTTTGTAGTCGTTCTTTGATTAAAGGGCCATAGAAGACATTTGTTGAAGTATTACTCCATCCATGTGATAGCAACTAGATCATATTTTGAAGATATAGCTTGAGGTATAAGTCCTATAATTAGGATCACCAATATATTCAGTAACACAATAATTAATAATTTTTTTCTGATGTTGTAGTAATAAAGCCCATAGTTAATTTAATAGGAAGTGAGCCAACTATATATAACATGATGTCACAATACTTATAAAATGATTTGATGATCATATCAAGGAGAGCATATAGGATTTTCATAAACATAAGTATGCATAAATTGTCATGTTTCTATAAGGAAAAAAATAGTCATCCTACTAAACATATAGTAATGATCCATAAAAGAATTAAAGAAATAGGTGAGCTATCCTTTCAATCTTTCTCCTTGGATAGTTTATTAGGGTGACAATCACCCATTACATGTAGGTGCTTTATACCCAAGAATTTTAGAACTTTTATAGAATACATGAGGCTCATAAAAAAGATAAGTTAAAGTAACACTCAAGAAAAAAGAAAATATATATTTGTATCCTTTAATAGAATAGAGTAGAATTATTCTCTTAGTTTAGGCCTCTTATGCTTTCATTGAAGCTCCTTGGTCCTCAATGCCTATCTCCATTGCCAACTCTTACAATTGAGTTTTTGTTTGCATACTTTAGGAAGTTAATTTTTGAGCCCTAATTGTGATATGTATAGTTCTATTGACAACTTGATATTACTTAGACCTTCAACTCTTTTATACGAAATCTTATGGTTAATGCTTCATAGAACTCCCATCCTACAAGAATCAAGGCATCATCTATAGAAAGGAATGACAACATGGTGGGTGTGACATCCCAAATAAAGGTATCCTACATGAATTCCCTAATGAACGCCACTATGACCCATGCATTGAAGAAAATTACAATCAGACATACTATATATTTCAAAATTGGGTGAAAGAAATCTATTTGGATAAACATCTCTTGTGCCAAAAATTAGATGTCATCCTTATTTAATCAATTTTGAGATGGAATTAGAATAGACTTTTTGAAAAAAAGACTTTAAAATGCTACGATTTAGTTGACAAGTTTCATGGATTTTGGCCTAGTTTGTGTTAGGAAATTATTGGGTTGATCAAACCATTTCATACATAACCTTATGAGAGAAAAGTATGCATGCAACTATATAGAATAACTATAATGTAAAGATCAAAGACATACGACAAGATTACAGAAGATGTACCTAGGAAAACCCTTTTGGAAAAAATATAACCTCCAAAATCACCCACACTCAATGTAATATTCAGTAATGAAAACACCATTACAATACACTTATATAGCTTCGATGGGCACTTCTAAAGAATCAAGCTCCTATAATTCATCCTCCATGTGTCTAAGAAAGTGGATAACCATACAACCACACATCACATGCCTTGCTTCACATACACACTCTATAGAGAGCTCAATACAATAGTCAAGCCTAAAAGTAATAGCCCAAAACTAACTACTTAACATGTCCTTTATTTTATAGATTCAATCTCACACAAATATAACCATGGTATTGGCTAAACCATGTGCCTAAAAACCATGAGAGTATAAAAATATTGACCCCCAAAACTAAATATTTCCCACAAATATTAAATATTTGTCCTATGTCTCCCACACACAAAATATTTGTCCTATGACAAATAACCATGCTACCAGTCCCAACAACTGACTATATATGTACTATAATCATCCATCCTCGCATGACAACATAATGTACCAATACACAAATGACCATAGCCAAGGACAACTAACAAAGTTTGCATCAAAGAAGGAGGTGTTCTTCTCTAGTTGGGGTATTAGAGGTAGATTCCTCTCCCCTATCTCCTTGGTCTGAGGATCTAAATAATTATGTATCTTAGACTATTGTTGAAGTAAGGAAGAAAGGTCTTCCCAATTCTATTTCTCAATTACACACTTGGGTTAGGGTGTGCAGTTGGCTCAGACAACCTGTCCAACATAGTTTTGGCTAGGTCTTATGTTTTGTTCTTGGTAGCTTGGATATAACTATGTTTTTTCTCTTCCCTTTGGTTCTTCCATTCCTCATGGAACTTTTTTTGTCACCTTGGGCTCTTTTTTTGTAAAAGGGTTTGGGCTCTTTCAAAACCCAATTTTACCTTAATAAAAAAGAACGCCTTCATCAACATTGAAAATATTTCTAGATATGGATAGTCCACATTTGAGTTATCTAGACACTAAGATTGAGGAGTAGAGAATCTTGTCATAATGAATGGGACCCACATGAGTTGTCTTCTCCATAATGGAGTGCTACACTTGAGAATGTGAGACATCAGAGAGTTATGAGTCAACTATGCTTTTATAGTTACATATGCTTTTGAGGATACATTGATTATGTCCATGTGATGTCCATGTGAAGTCATTGATTGTGTTTACTATTCTTAGAAGATGCTCTCCAAGATGGGCTTTAGGTTTTTACAAGATATGATGGTTTTGGTATCCATTGTTTTTGTCAAACTATTTATAGTTTTCCCTCTCTCTTTGCCTATATATTAGATGTGTGATATTATATTTTTGTATCATATATTCACAAGTACACAGGTGCTACTAGAATGTTGTTAGAATTGATGGATGTTTATTGACATTGTACCATGCTCATTGAAGATTAATACATGCTTTTCCTCTTTCTTTGGTGGAGTTTTTTCTTGAATGGGATTCTCCACATAAATTTCGTGTTATGTGTTGTAAGTTTATGGTTTGCTGATTTTGTTCTATTTGTTGATTTATACTTCCACTTATAATCATTAACAGACAATCCACTATTAAGTGATTACCTTTAAGATTTGCATACTTTTGAGAAAGTTTTTATCATAATGATTTCACCTTGTTTATCAACAATTCTACCATAGTGCCATAATAGCCAATAGTTCACCATGAAAAAATTTAACCTTATCCAACCTCCTGGGAATGCAAGAGCACTCCATGCATGGCACCAATTGGGGCTTCTAAAAACAAGCATGGGGAATACTGAAACAAGGCAGAAAGATGGGTTAAAATATCCCACTTGGTCATAGAGAACAAAAGGCTTGGGCTCGGATTCAAGTTGAAATAATAATTCAAGCGCCCTTTGGAAGATTAAATAGGGAAAACACATGCACATAGGGAATTGGAAGATTAAATATGGAAAACAGATACACATAGGGAAATGTGATATAGGAACATGCCAAGCATAGATCATCATTACATGGAAGCATGAAACATAAGAGACATGATATACATGAAGCTAAACTTTAAATTGCAGGTGTACAATGATTTTAATAGGGCCCATTAAAATATACCTTAGATTCATTTTCAATGATGGGTGCCACAAAGCATAATAGAGACCAAAAGTACCAATGTGAAGTTGGGCGCCAATAGTTCCAATAGGCAATTCATGCTTAGCACTCTTATTTTGCTCGCCAAGTGCTATCCATTCGATTCAAGGGCATGTTTAATGACAATCATTAGTCTATTTTCAACTTTGAAAGACTTACCGTGCCTGTCAATTGTTCAATTTGAATGTGATGCACATAATGTCTTTCCTTGTGTTTTCTCTATCTAGAAGAGCATATAAGAAGGCATTTAATGTCATTGCAGAGAATTAATTATTTGTTTCTCTTACCATTTTTCACTTACAACTCAAAATTGGCAGAGCTGATGCAACAAATTCATTTCTAGAGTGAAGGTTAACATTCTTCTATTATAAGTTATTTGCATAGTTATTGTGTTTTAGTTATAATTGTAGTGTTGTTCAGGATAAGAAAGAGAAGGTCATAGCCATCATTGCCTTGAAGGTCTTCAATCTTCGAATTTGTCTCTTGTTCTTGCTCCTAATCTTGACATGAACCTACAAAAATGTAGGAAGGTCCTATTAGAGCTCCAGTTATGGGATCTCTATATCCTATTAGAAGAGGCATAACACTTTGTTTATAATGTATTGATCAATGAATATCATCCACATGCAAGAAGAGCTGAGAAAGAAACAATCATGGAATTTCAATATTTTATTCTAATCTGTTTGTTTCATGTGCAAGTATAAGATAAGTCATGTAGCTTTCTGATGGCATATCATAGCATGTGGAGTAGAATGGGCTCCCACAAGGGTTGAGCTCAGCTTGCTGCTCCAAGTCTTAAGAGGATTGTGGAAAGAGTCTGAAAGAGCAACAGTGTCACATAAAGACCCTACAAAATAAAGACAGTTGTCACGTGTTTCGATCATATCTCCAAAAATATAATCTAAGTTTTTTATATGTTTGAACCAAAATTCGATGACAATAACGTGAAAAAACCCTTTAAATTTCATACCAACCCAGTTTGTAGTTTTTGAGGAATAGTAAGAGGCACCATACACAACAAAATGAAGATAGTAGTAGCGTGTTTTAATCATATTTCAAAAACTATGATCTAGGTTTTTGTGATTTTTGGACAGAAATGACAAGATTGTAAAGCACAAAAACCCTTTAAATTTCTCACTTACCCAATTTGTAAGTTTCAAGGAAGCTTCACAATGGCAGACCCTCTTTCTTTTTACAAATTTGAAGCTACAAAAAATTATTGGAAAATGATATTTAAAACAATATCCTATAAATTGTTTATAAATATTTATTATTTATTCAGTTAAAACAAAGTAAAACAAACAATATCTTTCTTTCTTTAATTTTCTTTCTTTTGGGAAGATATGGACAAAAATAAGCCTTGTATTATAAAAGAAAATCAAAAGAGGTAAGATTAGGCAAATCAGAAGGAAAAGCTGCAGGACCTATTGTAAGACAAATATTAAAGCAATGTTCTTTATAAATTGCTTTTAATATTTCATCATTTTATGTAGTTAAAACTATTAAAGCAAATCAAATATCTTTTTCTGGATTTTGCTTTATTTTGAGGTAGATGAGGACAATAAAAAAAACTGAGCTTTTATTGAGTAAATAAAACTTGTTTTAAAGTAGATTTTTGGTGAGGTCTACCTTGAGGAAGATTTTGGTAGCTTTCATTTACAGATTGAAGGTAATTTGAAAGATTTCTTTTTGGATTTTCAGTGGAGCTCAAAAATGGATCAAATTTGCTATTCTAGGAAGATTTCTCATCTTTTTCCTTGGGAGATTTTTGGAGTTATAAATAGGGGAGAAAGACTTAGTTTTTTTCAGTTGATATCTTTGTTTCTTCTCTCTTGAGCACAGGTAGAGAGTTTGTAAACTGATCTTGACTCATATTTTTTAGAGTTAGATGTACCCCTTTCAGTTCAATACAACAAAGCATTCCTATTTCATATTTGTTGCCTCTTTTATAACTTTGATTTGATATTTTCACTATGATTATGATGTCTAATCTACTGATTATGTCTTGATGTTATTGAAATCTGTGTAGCTATTGCCCATCTAATCCAGGTTGTGTGTTGTGTTTTAATTAAACCTTCATACAAAGTACTTTTGGATTGTTGGACTTAGGTGAAACTGAGGAGGCTACATGCTTGAGAGTTGTTTGTGGGTAAAATTTTAGATTTTTAGATCATCTTTAGATAAAATAGAATTTCATTCTAGTTATTCCTCATCCCTTTTCTCAGACAAGTGATTAGATTAGAAAGATCTTAAAGAGAACCAACTCACTCTGGAGATTCACTCTCATTATAGGAAACCCACATCCTGTGAGTGTTTCTATGTGTCAACAGGTAGCTAAGTATTCTATGAGCTTAGCAGGTGCATATCTAATTGATAACAGTTTTTGGCATGCCTAGTGTGACTCGAAAAGTGATTTTAGAGAAGTTTTATACCCTCACAGCTGCTGTTCTGGTATATGCAGCAGTATTCCAGCCTTTGGAGGCTTTCACAATATACCTGGTGACTCATTATCTCTGGTCTTGCATGCAGATTAGTGTTATCAGCTTATGAAAACTAGATCTAGATCTAATCCTTTTGAGTATTTACAGCTATCCCTGCCAAGAAGAAGAGGTAGATCAGTAAGCAAAATAGCTGATTTAGCAAGGAGATCAAAATCAACACCTCCAACTTCAATACGAAGAAGTAGAAGTCCAATGCTAATAGTTCAAATACTTATAATGGCTAGGTAGTATGCATTTGCTGCCTTTAATGGAGGCAACCCACTACAACTTGCTTAGCATGATGATATTCTAGTTGCAGCCCTTAAAGGACTGCCATATTTCACTAGAGAAGACCATACTACAACTATTGAGCACATTCAAGATGTGGTAACCCTTTGTTCTATACATAATGTCACCCAAGAAAATGTGGCAATCAGACTTTTGGCTGCATCATTGAAAGATAAAGCCTTGCAATGGTTAAGAGGACTTGCTAAAAATTTAATAACATCATGGGATCTACTGGGAGATGGATTACACAAGCACTTCGAGGACAAATCTGATCATCTCTCATTGCTGGAGTAGTTGAGCACCATCAAAAGGGCACCCCACGAACACATGGCAGATTTCAACCACCGATTTCAGAGAACCTAGGATAGAATCCCCACAACAGTAAAGCCCTTGTCAAGGCATGCATTTCTGTTTTACCTTAAAGCTTTGAACAGTGAAATTTCTATAATGATCCAGTCTATGGGAGGAACCACCCTTCCTAGTTCTTTTGAGATTATTGTTAGAGTAGAAAACTTCCTCATCCAAGCAGGGAAGATAGCCCTGAGGCCTCCCCTACCCATTTTCCCAAAAATCTAGCCATATGTGCCAATAGCAGTGCCTCCTTTGGCTACTATCCCACCTGTTCGAGCAATAACCCATCAACCTGCAATCCAAGAAAATCATGCCCCAGCTCACCTCCAAGAAATCCAAGAGTTGAAAGGCATGATCCAGTCGATGGCCAAAACCTTTGACAATGAATTTGTTAATATTAAAAAGTAGATTGGTCAAGAAACTAAGCCTTACCAAGCCTCGTATTAGCCCATTCAGCAATATAGGTAGTCATTTCAAGCTGATCCTCAGGGTCAAAGAAGAAACTACAACCCTCGACCTTTCCAATCTTACAACCCAAATACTGCCAGTACCTCGAGGGAGCTTGTACCCACATAGAATAACTTAGCCCAAGATAGCGACTAGTGTTATCCATGTCACCAACCGCATAATCAAGCTGCATGCACAAATGGAGTAAGAAATCAGGCACTCATGGTGTAGAACAATTATGCAAGTTTGAAAGGTGCCCCTGGTGAAGTTTCAGCTTAGCTGAATAATGTTGACGTTGCCTTGATGAACTGGAAAGAGAGTGATTCCTATGATATAAATTACCATCAAAGCTAAAATCAACAACATACACCTGTTTCAGCCAACACAAGGTCAAAATAGAGGGCTACAGACCTTAATCAACAAGCTGTAGTGGTACAACAATAGCCTGTGAGAGATACATTTCAAACTTTTCCGTCACAAACTGCCCCTGTACCACAACAAAAAGTGCAAATTTTGCAAAGGGATCAAACTATACCAATAAAGTATCAGTCCAAAGTAAAATAATAGCCTTCACAAAGGCAGAATGATGCTGCTGCAGAATGAAAACAAAAGGTAAATCATGTTTCTTTCAACATAGTAGATCATCTTAAGAAAGCTGTAGTGAGCATGTCAGTTATGGATACATTGTGCATTCTTGGCCAAAAGAATCTGCTACAAGAAGCATTGGCTGAACTTTCAATTTTTGAATGTTCTAATCAAGGAAAAGCCAAAGTTGTACTTGCCAACAACTCAGAAATCAAGAGTGGACAACCAACAAACGAGATAAAACCTCCTCCTTTTTACTTAAGTATGATTATTGGTGACAAACTTGTTCATAAATGCATGATAGACTCTGGGGCAAGCAGTTCAATCATGCCCAAAAGTCTACTTGATTCATTAGGATTGATTTATGAGCCCCTTGCAAAAGGAGTTGTCCAGTTAGATGGGTATGCACTTAGTACTACAGGAATAATAAAAAATCTACCACTTACACTACATGCTTGTCCTAATTTTTTCATTCATCAGGACATTTACATCATTGATCTGCCACCTAGTTTTGTAATATGCCTTTCTAGGGAATTCATTGCCAAATTGGGTGGGTTTCTATCTTCTGATTGGTCCCACTTGTTTTTCAGAACAAGATATGGTACGAAAGTAACCATACAGTCTGAACCACTTGCAAAGGACCATGTTGATCCCTATGTTCCTAGCCCAATAAATGCTAACCTCTACATCACCCTTGGGCAGCAGGATGAACCGATGAGCCTAGATCCCAATGCACCTATAGAAGACATAAGCTTAGATGATTGGGCAGCTAAAGATTGCAAAAATGATCCTTTCTGTCACATGAATGAGGTAGGATTAGGCATCTATATGATACATGAACCTGATGCAGTGATTCCTAATATGATTAAGGACCAAAGTCAGTTGGAACAGCAAGAAGACCAGCTTTGGAAGCTGTACTTTGACAGATCAAGGACCAAAACAGGTGCCGGTGGAGGGAATATGTTAATCTCACTTGAAGGAGACAAATACTATGCAACCTTGAGGTTCACCTTTAGCTGTACAAACAACGTGGCTGAGTATGAGACCCTGATCCATGGTTTAGAGTGGGCCCAGAAAAGAGGTATCAAATCTGTACAAGTTTATGGAGATTCTAAATTGATCGTTAATCAGGTTAGGAATTTGAATGCTACTAAAAATAACCTACTCAAAAAGTACAAGCATAGAGTGTGGGATTCAATTGAATTTTTTGATGCATTTAATTTGTTTTTGATTCCTAGAAACCAAAATAAGTATGCAGATAATCTTGCAGTTTTGGGATCTCAATTTGAGGTTCCTGATCAGATTCAGAACAGTGAAGTACAACCATATGTCAAAGTTTTTGTCAGGTGTTCTGTACCTGACAATAGTGTTTCTTGGCAAGTATTTGATAGTGATGAGAAAATCTTAAGTTTTTTGAGTGCAGAAGCTAAATTTGTAGCTGATAATCAACATAAGTACTAGAAACAATTTGAAGACCAGATTGTACAGTTGAGATCCAACAAGCTGCCCAAGGGACTGGTGACACTAGAATCAGTGTTTAACTCAGATGATCAGTTCATAAAGGACAAGTGCAACATGACAATGAAACAAGAACACTATGAGGCAGTGGAGATTTTCAAAGATAAGTTGTTGAAGCTCGGAAAGGTATGCACTAAAGGTGAACAACAGTCATTTATTCAGTTATGCCAAGATTTTTTCAATGTTTTTGTATGGGAGTATAAAGACTTAAAGGGGTTTGATCCTAGTTTAGCCCAGCATACCATTGAATTAGAGCCTAATGCTAAACCTGTTAGGCAGAAACAAAGACCCCTGAATCTAAAACTTGAGCATTTAATGAATGCTGAGTTAAATAAACTAATTGAGAGCAGTATCATATTCCCAATAAAACATACCTCCTGGGTTTCCAACTTGGTCCTAGTCAGAAAAAAGAATGGAGAAATTTGACTTTGTGTCAATTTCTGTGATCTGAATTAGGCCTTGTTGAAACACCACTACCCTCTTCCTTCCATGGAACAAATATTGCAAACTATTTCTGGTTCTGATAGATACTCCCTGTTAGATGGTTACTCAGGTTACAACCATATTCTAGTCAAAGAGGAAGACCAATATAAAACAACATTCATGACTAAGTGGGGTACCATGGCATACAGGAAGATACCATTCAGTTTGTCCAATGCAGGGGTAACCTTTCAACGGGCAATGGACATGGCCTTCCATGGCCTTATGAACATAATAGTGTTGGTGTATTTAGATGACATACCTATTTTTTCCAAAGATGCTAATGATCATTTTGACCACTTGAAGCAGATTTTTTAGAAGTGCAGGGGGTTTGGAGTTTCATTTAACCCCCAAAAGTGCATTTTTTCAGTTCATGAAGGTAAACTTCTTGGCCATATTCATTCAAAACAAGGTATTTCTATTGACCCTGGGAGAATCTTAGCCATTCTAGATGTACCACTACCTACACATAAGAAAGGTTTGCAAAGCTTTCTTGGCAAAATTAATCTCGTGAGAAGATTCATTCCAAACATTGCAACTTTGTTACAACCTCTTATGGCTATGTTAAAGAAGAATGTGCCATTCAGCTGGACTAAGGAGGGAAAAGGAAGCTTCAAACTGATTAAAGAAGCCCTTGTTGCTGCCCCTACCCTCATTAATCCTAATTATGAGAGGGATTTTATTTTGTATTCTTTTGGAGGAGCTGACACCATCTTTGCAATATTATGTCAGCAAAAAGATGAAGGATTAGAGCAACCAATAGCATTTTTCAACCAGGTACTGCATGACTATGAGGTAAAGTACTCTTTTGTGGAAAAACATGTTTTTGCTGTTGTTAGGAGCCTCAAAAAATTTAGACACATGCTGTCTAATAACAAAATTCACTTAATAGTTGCTCATCCTATTGTTAAGAGTTTTTTTATTAAACAGAGATATAAATGACAAGAGAGCTGGTTGGATAACCAAAGTTATGGAATTTGATGTTGATATTAAAGTGACCAAGCTAATTAGAGGCAAGGGCTTATGCAAGAAACTTGCTAAAAGTGAAGAAAATAGTCAAGAACATGCAAAGGACATAGAAACCGTACTGATTAACAATGTACCATCCAATGTACTAGCTCCTACAATCAGCTGGGTGCAGCAGGTGATGCATTATTTACAGTCCAGTCAATGCCCTGAAGGTTTGGATAGGGTAAGAAGAAGGTATTTCAGGCTACAAGCTACTCCTTATGCTATCATTGATGGTATTTTATATAGGAGAGTTTTTAATGGTGTATTTTTAAGATGTATTTGACCTGGTCAAGTTGACAAGCTATTAGAAGAATTTCACAATGGACCTTCAGGAGGTCACTTTGCAGCTAGAACAACTACTTTGAAGATTATGCAGGCTAGTTATTACTGGCCTGACTTGTTTAAGGATTCTTTTGCTTGGGCAAGAAGATGTGAGAAGTGTTCATTGTTTGCCGGTAAACAAAGGCTTGTTGTCTTACCTCTGCATCCTATTAAAGTTGAACAACCATTTGCAAAATGGGGTCTAGATTTTATAGGACCAATAAACCTGCTTTCAAGTGCAGGCCACAAGTGGATCTTAACTACCACAGACTATTTCACCAAGTGGACCGAGGCTGTTGCTTTAAAAGAAGTAAATGAATCTATTGTTCTAAGTTTCTATCAAGATCTAGTATCAAGATTCAGTACACCAGATTCAATCATCTCAAATAATGGTTTAACTTTCATTTGATTGAGAATTTTAGATTGGTCTGTCAAAAATAATATATTTTTGAATACTTCTTCTAACTATTACCCACAGGGTAATGGGTAGGCCGAATCTACCAACAAAAATATGATAAGGATCATCAAGAAGACTGTTGAAGACAACCAAAGAACATGGCACGAGAAGTTGAAGTTGGCTCTTTGGACTAACATAATTACACCAAAGAGAGCTACTGGTTGTTCTCCATATGCACTTACTTATGGTAAGGAGGCTAGATTGCTTGTTTCAGTTGAATTACCAACTTTGACTTTCATCAAAGAGCTTGAGTTGCTAGAGGAACAACCTTTAGTAGTTAGGCTAGCTCATCTTATGGAGTTGGAAGAAATAAGGAAAGAGGCCTTGAAGAAGCTTGATATACATCAAGCTCAAATGAAGAATGCTTTTGATAAGAGGGCAAGACTGAGGATCTTTATTGTTGGTGATTTGGTGTTCAAATGGAATGAACTGAGAATCAGACTTGGAAAGCATTCCAAATTTGATGCAATTTGGGATGGGCCTTATGTAATCACAGAGTGCAAAGAAATAATGTATTTCAGCTATCCAAGTTAAGTGGAGAGGTGTTGTTTATCCCAGTTAATGGGATCCACCTCAAACATTGCCTCTGAGGGTAAGTACTACCTTGTAAATAGTATAGTAGAGTTGCAGTTAATAAGTGCTCATGCACATTTGTTTTCAGTATTTTTATTTCCCTAAGTGATGTTGCACAGGTTTTTTGACCGTCAGGGCCTGTTAGTTTGCTTCAGTTTAGTTTGTTTTTAGTTTTCTGTTGTTGTTTGAACTAGTTGAGAACTGAATCTCAGTGTTTCTAAGTTTGAGAAGAACAGAGTATGACTCAAATCCCAATGGATACTCAAGGCAACTGATCTAATGCTTAGCAGGCAAGCATATAGTAGAAGTCACCAGAAATGTTACCATTTTTCACTTACAGCTCGAAATTGGCAGAGCTGATGCAACAAATTCATTTTAGAGTGAAGGTTAACATTCTTCTGTTATAAGTTATTTGCATAGTTATTGTGTTTCAATGATAATTGCAGTGTTGTTCAGGATAAGAAAAGAGAAGGTCATAGCCATCATTGCCTTGAAGGTCTTCAATCTTTGAAGTTGTCTTCCGTTCTTGCTCCTGATCTCGACATGAACGTGCAAAAATGTAGGAAGGTCCTATTAGAGTTCCGGTTATGAGATCTCTATATCCTATTAGAAGAGGCATAACACTTTGTTTATAATGCATTGATCAATGAACATCATCCACATGCAAGAAGAGCTGAGAAAGAAACAATCATGAAATTTCAATGTTTTATTCTAATCTATTTGTTTCATGTGTAGGTATAGGATAAGTCATGTAGCTTTCTGATGGAATATCATAGCATGTGGAGTAGAATGGGCTCCCACAAGGGTTGAGCTTAGCTTGCTGCCCCAAGTCTTAAGAGGATTGTGGAAAGAGTCTAAAAGAGCAACAGTGTCACATAAAGACCGTGCAAAATAAAGACAGTTGTCACGTGTTTCGATCATATCTCAACAAATATGATCTGGGTTTTTGAGATTTTCGACACAAATCAGATGAAAATAAGACAAAAAAACCCTTTAAATTTCTCACCAACCCAGTTTGCAGTTTTTTAAGACCAAGTCAAAGGCACCATACATGGCAAAATGAAGATAGTAGTAGCATGTTTTAATCATACTCAAAATGTATGATCTGGGTTTTTGAGATGTTTGGTCAAAAATGATAACATGACAAATCTCAAAAACTCTTTAAATTTCTCACTTACCAGTTTGTAATGTTTGAGGAATATTTACAATGGTAGACCCTCTTTCTGTTTACAAATTTGAAGCTGCAAAAAAAATAATTGTAAAATGATATTTAAAGCAATATCCTATAAATTGCTTATAAATATTCATTATTTATGTAGTTAAAACAAAGTAAAACAAACAATATCTTTCTTTTTTTAGTTTTCTTTCTTTTTGGGAAGATATGGACAAAAATAAGCCTTGTATTATAAAAGAAAATCAAAAGAGGTAAGATTAGGCAAATCAAAAGGAAAAGTTACAGGACCTATTGTAAGACAAATATTAAAGCAATGTTCTTTATAAATTGCTTTTAATATTTCGTCATTTTATGCAGTTAAAACTATTAAAGCAAATCAAATATCTTTTTGTGGATTTACTTTATTTTGAGGCAAATGAGGACAATAAAAAAATTGAGCTTTTATTGAGGCAAATAAAGCTTGTTTTAAAGAAGATTTTTGGTGAGGTCTACTTTGAGGAAGATTTTGGAAACTTTCATATACAGATTGGAGATGATTTGAAAGATTTTTTTTTAGGCTTTTCAGTGGAGCTCAAAAATGGATCAAATTTTCTATTCTAGGAAGATTTCTCAGCTTTTTTCCTTGGAGATTTTTGGAGTTATAAATAGGGGAGAAAGACTTAGTTTTTCACAGTTGATATCTTTGTTTCTTCTCTCTTGAGCACATGAAGAGAGTTTGTAAACTGATCTTGGCTCATATTTTTCAGAGTTAGATGTACCCCTTTTAGTTCAATACAGCAAAGCATTCCTTTTTCACATTTGTTGCCTCTTTTATAACTTTGATTTGATGTTTTCACTGTGATTATGATGTCTAATCCTCTTATTATGTTTCGATGTTATTGAAATCTGTGTAGCTATTGCCCATCTAATCCAGGTTGTGTGTTGTGTTTTAATTAAACCTTCATACAAAGTACTTTTGGATTGTTCGACTTAGGTGAAAACTGAGAAGGTTACATGCTTGAGATTTGTTTGTGGGTAAAATTTTAGATTTTTAGATCATCTTTAGACAAAATAAAATTTCATTCTATTTATTCCTCATCCCTTTTCTCAGACAAGTGATTAGTTTAGAAAGATCTTAAGGAGAACCAACTCACTCTAGATATTCACTCTCGCTATAGGAAACCCACATCTTGAGAGTGTTTCCATGTGTCAATAGGTAGCTAAGTCTTCTGTGAGTTTAATAGGGTGCATATCTGATTGATAACAGTTTCAAGGCGTCTATCAAGTGAACTTTTCCTCTTGGAATTAACTTTTTTGATTGCAAAATGGTCCCCTACTAACGTAGGCACATAGGTATGCTTTGGCTTCATGGTTTTCTTCTACAATGATCGGGATGGTGCTAAGGAACTGATGAAGAAGGAAATTTTCATTTGTGCAATTGTGTGCAGGTTTGGAATTCTAGTCCATTGTTCAAATGAGAGCAGTTGTTAAATTGGCATGCTCTATATACTTGCAGCTAGGGTTTCATAGTTTCACCATCTATTGAGTTGTTCCTCTACTCGCATGGCTTGTGTGCTCTCCATTTGTGTGTAACAATATTTCCAATTTACGCATGATTGACTATTACAACATTTGGAGGACTAAGTAATTTAAGTTATGAGGTTTATGTGTAAGGATAATACATTTATCATATAGAGCTATTGATAGAGTGAAGAGATGGGAGCTACATATGCAATTTGAGAGATGTAATAGAGGTGTTTGTTGGTTAACTTGAGCTTTCTTAAAGAATTCTCTAGTTTGTTTATTATTTTAAATTGCATATTAAGATGTCATGCATTGCACGTTACTTTAGAATTTTCATGTACTTTGTGTATTCTAAACCCTTTAGAAGGAATTTCATTACATGAGATGTTCATTAATATGGGTATCTCCAAGGGGTTAGTGTATGTTTTAGAAAATTAATCTCATCTTTGGTTCCACCACTGATGGTATGAATGTTAGATCAATTGTAAAACCCCTTTGAGCTTTCTCAAGGAGTGTTTCTTTTTACAACAATATGTGATATATATGTTAGCCCAAGGATTATTCAAGAATGCCTAGTTTTTGAAGTTTTGTGATACATTTGGATACCATGTGAGAAAATATAAAAAAAATATTAGATGAGTTTAACATGGCCCTAGTTCTTTGTATGGTTCTTAATTCATATTTTTCTAATAAGCACACGATTGACTTACACACATATACCTAAGACTGAAAGCTTGACCCTACCACCCAATTAGAATGAAGAAATTGATCTCTTATAGTCGTTTTAATCCATGACACTAAATTCAAAGATCAAAGATATATACCCTTTTCATATTTGTTTTTCTTTAATTTTTCTCGTATCCTATATAACCTATTGTTTATGAATTTTAAAATATCATATGAGAGCTAATGCTAGATAAAATATTACATGGTTATGCATAACTTCGTACCTTCATAGTCATATATGAAGTATGTTATTTAATTGCACATATAATTGGGGATAGAAAATTTGCTCACATTTTGTTGCATGTATAATGTGTCATCTACTTTAACAGAGGTTCATAGCTCTTGCTATTGCTAAACTAGCACAATGGGGGTTTAGTGATAGGTTATTGGGATCTTCATATGCATAGGATATGGTTTACTAAAGAACAAAAGTGTTAGATTTTAATTCTCTTTAATTATCCTATAAGAAACCTCAAGGATTACCCTCCTAGGGCAAGCAAAGACTAAGTGAAGAAGGGCTACTATATCTTAGGAGTTGTTCCTTAACTATCTATAACGTAATCATGATTATTAGCTCATTTGTCCTAGGTTGACATACTCCGAGCTTAGGATTTGAGTCTACCATCTAAGGTTTGTGGGAATATAGTTTTTGATCACTAATAGTGGGGATCTTATTTATTTCTCAATATGAGTTCTATTAACCAAGGAGTGGAATTATTGCATCTTATATCAACATTTTCTCTACAAGTAAATACTTCTAAGATTTGACATATATCTAGAGGTGATATTGTGGACTACAAATTGCACATGTATAAGGTCTTTGTTTCTTTTGTTTCGATTACAAATATTAATATCTTTTATTATCTATTTCTTTGAATATTGAAGGTAATCTATATATGATAATATGGTGGTTACTTTTAGTTGCAAGGAGATTCTTGTCCTTAGATGATTGCATTTCTCTAATATTCAAGTTGTGCTTGGGGCTAGACTATTGCTTAAGTGGTTTCATGTGGTTTTGTAGAGGATGCTTGGGAAGCCTATGGTTTCCCTCTTGGTTAATAAACTCATATTTCTCATCCAATCCTCTCTCTCTCTCTCTCTCTCTCTCTCTCTCTCTTCTCTCTCTCTCTCTCTCTCTCTCTCCTCTCTCTCTTCTCTCTCTCTCTCTCTCTCTCTCTCTCTCTCTCTCTCTCTCTCTCTCTCTCTTCTCTCTCTCTCTCTCTCTCTCTCTCTCTCTCTCTCTCTCTCTCTCTCTCTCTCTCTCTCCTCTCTCTCTCTTCTCTCTCTCTCTCTCTCTCTCTCTCTCTCTCTCTCTCTCTCTCTCTCCTCTCTCTCTCTCTCTCTCTCTCTCTCTCTCTCTCTCTCTCTCTCTCTCTCTCTCTCTCTCTCTCTCTCTCTTTTCTTCTTGTTTATCTTAGGGGTAGTTTACGTTTAGACTAGATTTGGCCTAAGCTCAGTTGACTATCATTTTATAAGAGAACTCAACATTGTTGTTGGTTTGAAGGCTTGTATCTTCATATGTGGTTGTCTTTGTATAAGGGAACGAATTAAAAAAACTATAGAAGTAATTAGAAACATTAGTTAATCATTATATTTCTATTGTGTTGACACATGGCTCGCCCTAAAATTTAACCTTAGTATGCCAAGTCATAGTAATCTTGAACCTTAGGGAGATTTATCTCTTTTCAAAAGAGGTGGACTAGGCTTTTGCCCCACCTAACCTAGTGTGTTAACCTTTTGATGCTAGTGTGCCATTTGACTTGTTAACACACACTAGCAAAGAAAACATCAAAATATAAAAGGCATGTAAGCATGAATTTTGGTAGGAAACTAAAACCAACAAAAAAGAAGAAATATTTTGGGTTGATACAAGATTGCTTGATCACTAAGATGCTCCTACATCAGCATAAGATAGTTTTATATATAAATATTTTTAAGCATTAAAATAATTTAATTTTTTATTTGATCAATAATGTCTAAGCCCCTTGAACCTAAAGATATTTTAGAGTAGATTTTATGTTTTATACTTTCAATAACAATTTCAATGTTTAAGATTAAGATTGTCCTCTACCATATAATTTTTTATAGAATCCAAATAAATTAGGATTATATTAGTAGAGATTATCATGTCTTCTACTACTTTATAGTATTAAGGCAAATTATGAGCCCATAAGGGCGCAATTTGGTGGTTAGTTCACATGGTTGTTGTGCTGGCCACCAGGGTTCAACCCCTACTAGGCCAATGAGCTTGCACGCCATGGGCCTTGATTGGGCTACCATGCTCATAGGATATGTGCCTTCGCTAAGCTGACATGCTTGTAGGCTAAAAACTTGAGTTTCCCAAATCAAAATTAAAGTAAATTATGAGAAAATATATATATATATATAATTTAATTTAATAATAATTGATAGTATGTGTTAAAACTAATTATGAAATAAGGCTTCAAATAGAAAAATAATTGATTTATATAACCCATATATTTTAGATAATCACAAAATTTAATATTTTTTAATTTAATCTCACAATTACTTTTTAATCAATGGCCTAATTTCTAAAATCATATCTAAACAATTTGATTCAAATAAGAAATGATCTTTTAAAATATTAAATTTTTTAATGAAGAATCGTTAAAAGACTTAGAATCTAACATAAGGAACACTCTTGTCCAAAGTATTGAAGAGTGTCCTATCATAAATATAAAATATTTTAGGACTTATTCACTAAAAGAAAATTTTAATTTATTTGTCCAATTTTTGTGAGAAAAGATGCAATGCTTTAACAATTTATATAAACTTAGGGTTTCTAATTAACAGGCTAAAACAATAATAAAATTATAAATCATAATATACGACTTAAAACATTAATGCAAACAAAACTTACATAATTAAATTCAAAAACACTTTAACTAATAACAAATTTATTATTTAGCAATTGCTTATTATATATTAATTTATGTAAGATACAGTTTAATCATACAGAGAAGTAAAATGGAAACACACCAGTTCACCAGAATCCTTAACACCGACTAGACTAAAAATTTAACCATTATAAAAAATTAATAATTATAGAAGGATCTCTGTTTCAAAAACAAAAGACTCCATGAGTTAAAAGTAAACAAGCAGCCCAAAAAACCAGAGGAGAAAAAAAACAATTTTAAAGTTTACATAATGTTTACAATAGTAATATAGAAAATACAGAACCTGTTAGTCTTTTTAGCAATCCGATATTCTATCTTAGACGACTGGAACGCTGAATCTTCCTCCATAAGAAGGTTAAATCTTAGAAGTGTGGATCTGATTTAAGAAACTTATTACAGCGTTCCCTTATCACAAACTATTTATATATTGTATACTCCAGTAACTAACTACTCAAACTAGTGCACAGAAAGCTTATTACAATTCTTAAACCTACACCTTGATTATACTCCTGCAGTAGCGCTAAAGAACCTAAGCAAACCGTATGTTACCAGCATGGCAAACCATCCTCCTATCAGAACTCTCAAACTCCCTTTCAATATAGACGATCGCCCAAAATAAGCTCCAAGGGCGCCAAACAGAATGAGAACCAAGGTCGAAACCCAGACAGGATTGAAACCCTAACAGCGTAGTTAGAGATAAAAGCCGCAGAGACCAAAGGCAAGGCTGCTCCCACAGCAAACGCCAAGGCCGATGCGAAAGCCGCCAGAATAGGGTTTGGAAGCTTCTCTTTTTCTTCTTTTGATATTACAACTGGAGACGCGGAGGCGTGCTCATAGACGAAGACGGCGAACCTGCATCGGTCGCCTGTTCGAATCCGCTTAAAGACGTTGTGGCCTGCTTTTCTCTCTTGAGGTTTGACAGTTCCGCGTCGCGCTGCGTTTGCACGGAAACATATTCGCCGATGGCCATGCTGCAGGCTCCGGCCACCAGCGCGGCCAGCCCCGACATGATCATCGTCTTTGAGTCTTTTTTCACCGCGCCGACTCCCATCATAAGCGACGCGGTAGTGACCAGGCCGTCGTTTGCTCCAAGAACAGCTGCGCGCAGCCACTGTCCTCTTTGCTGGATATCTATACTCTTCTTGCCTTCTATCTCCGGAGGTATTGTAATGACGACGCTGGAATTTTCACGCATTGAATGTACAAATTCCTCTACAATTGCTCCTCCGAATTCATCTATAATTTTCTTTAGTTCCTTTGACTCCATCTGAGAAACAGGAAGGCTTGGTGCTTTCTCGTCCATAGCAACACTTGATTTCTGTCAGCAGTACAAGATTTTGAGACTGTTAAAGAGCGCGTGTTCTCCACACTCAGGTAATTCTCCTTATGTAAGGACTGGACTTTCCCTGTGCCAAACACGGGTCCTAACCGGACAGGTGACATGAACTGTCATTATTTAATCTCTTTGACATTTTGGAGATTATTTTTAATCGCTTACGGCATCTTACGCATCGATTAGGAAGTAGAATATATTAATTGGGTACGTCGGGCGCGTGCCGTGAGCGTGGCAGAAGGCTTTTCCATTTCCGCTAAGCCAGTGGGATTCATGTATTTCCATGGACTGTTATTTTCTCTAAATTTTTTTGGTGAAGGTAGTGGATTCGTGGACTTCAATATAATGTTATTTTTCAAAGTGGTTTTAAGTCATCGTGTGCCTAGCTCCACATGGCGCCCAATGTATGTATGTTACATTACAAACCACAACCTAGGTAATTAACTTTTAGAAATAATTTTATTTCGAGAAATAAGTGTTTCATTTATATATATAATATATATAATATATGTTAATTTATCCTAAAAGAAAATTTGTAATGGCTTCATATTTTGAATAGTCAAAGTAAGATAGAGTATTAAATAAAACAACATAAAAATAGTTCAATCATTATATAGTAAGACCTATTTTAGTCGGAGGAGGCACTGGTTCTCTATCATAGGGTTTCTTCCATCCATTCAAGAGATCCTAAACCATTAGGATTTGGCTCCCACTCACGATGGCACCTTCATCTCTTTTTTTAATCTTTTTCTCAAGGATTTTTACAAACATGAGAAATGGCAACATTTAGACATAGGAATTTTCCACCATTAGGCCACCTAGAAAGTGCTCTATCCTAGGGTTGATATGCGATGGAATGAGCACATGTCAGTTCCAACCAACCATACCCTCTATGCTAAGGAGAGCCACGAGAGCCATATCTAGATCAATTCTTGCAACTGCAGTACATGTATGCCCTTAGGGAGGGGAAGGACTCATGCTAGAGGGGGAAGGTGACCAACATCTAGGGAAACATTATTAGCTTGCACTAAATCTATAACAACACATTAGAATATATCATAGGATTAGAATAAAATATCAATAAGAATCAACATAAACACTTCAAAACAAAGTCAAGTTTTTATCTTCCAAATTTTGAATAGAATCTCAACTCTAAAAGCATGCCAAATTTAGATGAACTTAGTCAGTATTTGTGGCTAATAACCCAAAAGAATCAATTGGTAGGAAAAGAGATTAAGTAGAAAGGGATTGAAGAGGTAATGGATCCAAATCCAAGCAATGTGAGTTGAGGAGCAAAACTAGAAGAGATGCTTGAGAGTTTCAAGATGACCACATAAAGGACAATAGAGATTAGAAACACCTAGATAGATCAACCGAGATGTAATACGAAGACCCTAGTAGAGATGACACCATCGAAAATGTGCAAGCTTGGGTTCCAAATTGATTAGCCAAACTATATAAAATTTGTGTTTCCAATGAGAGGCTATGGATTAAAGACCCCATCTATTGTTAATTTTTTGAATCATCAACGCATATGGAGAGAGACATTAATAGGCTTTATGATGCTTGTAATTTTGGAAAGGAGCATCAAGATACCATATCCAATCCTTCCATTAGAGTTTGGTTCATCTAACCTAATCTTGTGAATCATCTCTAGAGGGATTGACTCAACAATGGTTTAAAAAGACTCAAAGTTAAATTTGAAGAGCCTAAATTTTGACCTTCAAATAAGCCAATACATCCAATTCTTGGTGGTTCTAGAGAAGAGGTCTAAAATGAGATGATTTCCTCTATGAAAATTTTTAGAGCATGTATTAAAGGGACTTTAGCTAAAGGTCAATCTTGGTAGGTGATCATAGAAGACCACCAAAGACATTGTTAGTTGATATAAATTCTAGTTCTAAAATCATTCACATTCTAGAGTAACCATGGTTTGATTTCCCTAAATTTGAATAGACACCTTCATAATGAGAAATGTATGAAAGTCGGGCCCTTTCCAATCGTGTCTACCATGAGGGACCCTAGAGGAAATATAGTGCCTAAGAAATTTTTTCCAACTTCATTCCCTTCAATAGCTCCCATGATTCACTTGCATTAGTATATCATATGTAAAATAGATATTTTATTTCAATAATTACATACTTTGTAATAATGTGAGATTAATCCAAGTATTTGTATTAAGATTTGAGTGTTTTCACATTAAAATGTAATTTATTTTGATTAAATAAAATGATTCTATAAATACCTAATTATACAAGAAATTTTTTTTAATAAAATATTAGCAAAAGCCTTCCCTAGTTGAAAAAAATATATGATTCGGTTATATTTGGTTTTATTTTTATATACAATAAACCTTGTTAAATAAAAAATGGTTTTAAAAAAATATATATTCCAAATAATTTATTAATAAAGAAAGAGACTACATAATTTTTTTAAAAAGCTAGCATATGTCACTCTATCACTATACACCATGTTTAATTTAATGTAATAAAGGTTTGATGTGTAAATGGCCATTGAATCTATGTTAAGGATCTTTTGTTATCAACTCACTCTATTAGAACCTCTACTTATTACTATTAAGTTATACCTCTTGGTATAGCAAAATATATAAATAATTCTTCAAATTATATATAATAATTAATAGTTAAAATCATCATAGAATAACTAATAATACAAATTATAATAATTTTCTTATTTAATTTTTTTAAAACAAACCATATAACAAGTCCTTTTAGATGTTATTTTCATAGTAAGGCCGCTAAAAAAATGTCCTCCATTTTAAAGAGGGTTATAATAATTTTGTAATGACCCACCCAAAATAATAATAATTTAATAAATAATTTGAAATAAAACAACTCAGAAATGCTAATTTTTTGAATTTTTACTCAATAAGACTACATATTTCACATTCCATAATAAAGATGTTATCATTACGTCATTTCATAAATCACCATGATACATGTTTGCAAATAGCATAAAAATAAGATGCAAATCCATATTAGGACTACTCTCTTATCAATTCACTAGTGTACATCAATTAAATACATTTTTTGACTTTTCATTACAGTTGGATTGATCATCAGTCATAGTCATCTCATTTGAGTGCAATAAATATGGTTGTCCAACTATGGAGGGAGAGCATCATTTCAGTGCTTTACCTCTAACCACAGACCAAGTAGTCCACCACTCATCATCCCACTAGAAGTGGCTTGACCCTTCAATGAGGGTGATAGATAGGGATGTTTGTAACAGAACCAAATATGAGAACTAAGTGCAAAGATGAATACGTACACACTCATCACATGTAGTCAATCATGTAGTCCCTAGATATCCTCTAACTACTATAATTTTTGACTAACATGAAACTTGTGGGTATAGTGAACTGACAATGCATATAGTTTTAGCATCACTTTGGCCAAATCATTCAATTACCAGTCTCATAAATGCACTTCATCTATTCATAGCACTAATATCCTTTTCTTGAGTTTTCCTTATGACTATTAACTAGCGAAAATGCAAGTATAGACTAAAATATAAATTATCCTTCTATTACCAAACTCCCAACACACCTTGCCCTTAAGTTGGTCCTACTAGTTTCTACTATATTAGATAAATATTCCTAAGTGTAGATAAACATATATATATATATATATATATATATATATATATATATATATATATATATATATATATATATATATATGCATATATATATATGCATATATATATATGTATATATATGTATATATATATGTATATATATATGTATGTATATATATATATATGTATATATATATGTATGTATATATATGTACATATATATACATACATATATATATACATATATATATATATATACATACATATATATATATATATACATATATATATACATATATATATACATATATATATATACACACACACACACACACACACACACACACACATATATATATATATATAAACTATCAAGTTCCAATTTCCTAGTATACCTATCTTGACATGGTCTTGCTTGCCTTTAGTATATCATATGGTTAATAATACAAGTGTATAGGTTAACCATTATTCACCAATCACCCGATTACCTTACCTTGTGTTGGTTCAATTATAAATTATATGAGTAAATATTGTCTCTAATCTCTTGGTATCCCTTACCCTTGGTTTGGTTCTATTTCTAAAATTCTATTGAACTAGATAGATGATTTCATTTATTTGTCGACTACATGCAATTGTCAAATACTCCCAGGTATTTACTTAGGTGGATATGTAGTTTGGTTCATCTTGATAATAATACATCCATATGCTAACATTTATTGCTAGTATAGATATATATAGCCACATGATGATACATATATGTATATCTATAATTAATGCTATATAGTTGCATCATAATCCCTTTGATCAATAATGATCAATGCAATGATATTGACACATCTTGTCACTTACAATATGATCATATAAGCTTGTAGTGTAATAAAAAGTGACATTTGTGAAAAATAAAAACTATGTTATTCAATCTCATTCTACCACAGTCAAAAGGTGACATTATGCAATTACTAAAATTGATAATATTCTTCATCAAGGGGTTGATTAAACCATCATTTGAGAATGACTAATAAGGGGAAAAGGCTATTGAGAATTTTGATCAAGACCTGAAAAAACCTCATAGTATCCCATTCTGTTAAAAGTTACCATCACCATTTAGAGTGATAATATTGGTTTTGACAAAATTCGTTAACATCTATCAAATTAGGTTAGAGTCTATTCATCATTTTGGAATCATAAATCTTTTAAATTCCTTGAAGGCATTTTAAATTAGTGCATAGTCATAAGAGAGACATGTTTACAGGTTACATAAGGGTACAAAGACATTCAACCCTATCACTAGTATATATCCTTGGGTAAGTGCACAAAGATGGGTGACCAAACCATGTTTTGGTCCTATAGGAGTAATAACGTGAGCACATTATAACACACTCATATTATTGCTTGGTATTACCAAGACTAAAATGTGACTCTGCATTATAACGTGCTCGCATTTTATGCTGTCAAAATAAAATAGCAAAAAGTGGAACCCACAATCTCATTTGCAAAATTTGGCATGCAGGTTTCACCTCTACTATTCTACTTGCACATTTGATTAATTTCAAAGGGGAATCAATAAATTCACCATGCCACCTGGCCAATCCTTCTCCTAAGAACATCGTGCATGAAGTTTGGAGAGTGTAGCAGCTAAACAAGATAGGGTTTGTTAGTTTTGCAATGTTTTGATTGCAATTTAATTTTGAATTTTCAGCCAATGAGGCACCACAAAACCCTAATCCAACAGAGGAGGCTCAAAACAACCCCCCCCCAAACTAAGGAGAACCCTTAACACCCCCCACCTTCATGTCCTCACCATCAAAGAGAGACACAAGAAAACTATTTAGGGCAAATTGAAGAAAAAAAGCAACTTGAAACCCTAATTGAAACATTAAATACTCTAAACAAACATTTTAATTATAGTATACTTACCTTAGACATGGTGGGAGGTAGCGGTTTATAGAAGAATGGCGGGCATGCTGAGGGCAGGTGCCTGGTTGAAGGCCATCTAACTTATGGGAAGTAGTCATATGAGGAGGACAGGCAATTGTGAGAACCTAGTTGTTGGTGTAGTTCCAGATGGGACTAGGGGAGGGGATAATCCCCTAGACCTAGGTGGTACGTCAGCAAGTGGTAAACCCAATGTTAATGACATAGAGATCTGTGAGGAGGGTCAGGAGATTGCTAACAACTTGGCAAAGGACCTTTTCTCCAAGGCATAGACCAACCATTGGACTGCACTTTTCAGCACACACCCTAAAGGAAAAGGTACCTTAGAGCTGACTCAACTCTCATTAGACCCTATTTTAGGTGAGTGCTCTCTTTTTGTTCCTGATAGTATAGTGGATAAAGGTGCCTCTCTAATGGAGATGACCTTAGTGGATAAATCTTTGGGGCTGAGACCTAATATTTAGCTAGTTAGATATTGGGCCATTAAGAAATGGAGAAATAAAGGGCAAGTAGACATTACTACTTTGGCCTAAGGGTTTTTCTCTTTCTCTTTTTCTTGTGAAGAAGATTTATGCAATGTGCTTGTAGGGGGACCATGGTTGTTTGGTAAACCAACCCTTGCTCTAAAAACGTTGGAACCTAGTTTTGATGCTTCCAAGAGTTTCTTCAATGTAACCCTGGTTTGGGTTCAGCTACATGGGCTACCTTTGGAATTCTTGGATGAAGAGGTGTTTAAGGGTATAGCGATTGCATTTGGTTAGCTCCTTACCATCAACTCTATGACTGCTAATAGATGACATATGGTTTATTGTAGGATCTCTGTGTGTGTGTGTGGATCAAAATGCTAATCTATCCACCTCCATCAAGATTATTTCCAAATTTGGTGAATGGATTTGATCAGTACAATTCAAATCTAGAACTTTTACATGCTTCTACTGTAAGAAGGCTAGACATTGGGCAAACCAGTGCCCTCTTAAGATCAAGAAAGCCATGCAGATCTTGTGGAGGGATAAAAGGCCTCTCAGCCCACTTTGGTTGCGGAGGAGACTCCCAAGCAATGAGGAGGAATCGAGGTTAAAAGCCTTGGTTATAGTTGATCTTGGCCACAATGGGGTTGAGGAAAATAGTAGAGTTCTAGAAATGGAGATGTTCATCTTTAAAGGAGGAAAAGAAGAGATTAAGGAGGATAGGAAGCTGCTGGAGCGATCTAACCAGCCCTAAATGGGAAGTCCCCTGGAGATGCTAATTGAAATGAATAAGTGAGAGGAGCTACCTCAAGCTATAGTATCCTTTGATCCACCCAAGGAGTCAGAAGGGGTCTTCTGGGCTTCTTCATCCCTAGAACAGAGCATTGGTAGCAGGGGAAAGGATTTAACTATTTGCAAGGAGGACCGAGTAGAGAAGCCTTATGTTCTGGTTAAAGGGAAAAAAGAAGAAGAAAAGCTAGTCTGCTCCAATATCCAACTAGAGAATGAACACCAGTGATAACTTTAAGAAACCCCCTCTAAAAAAAGATATAAAATCCTAGCGAATCTTTCATTTTTTTGGAAAAAATATTAATTTCTATTGGTGAATCTTTCCTTTTTTGAAAAACATATTAATTTTATTGGTGAATTTATTTAAATCACTAAAAATTTGTAGAAAATCCTGGCGAATCTTGATGAAAAATAGGTAAATGCATTGATTATCATCGCAAATCCTTCCTTTTAAAAAAAATTAAATTCCTATGGAAAAGTAAGTGCCTGAGGGTGGCAATGATTGACTAGTTTAAGGTGTAGCGCTCTTGTCTATAATTCCTTAATATTTTAAATCAAACATTGAATATTTAAATTGGTCCTAAATACATTTTCACCACCCTTGATTTTATTTATAATCTAATAGTTTGGGTTCTATTCCATGGCTGAAAATGTACTTGTGAAGCTCCAATGCCCATGGGGCTCGAAATTGCATTTAGGTTGTTGATCTCAATGGAGATCAATGATGTAAATGCAATTTTGGGCCCCATGGGCCTTGGAGCTCTGTAGGTACAATTTGGCATGCGAAATTTAACCCTAGCCATTAGATTATAAATTGAGATCAACAACCCAAATACAATTTTGGCTCGATGGGCATTGGAGCTTCGTGGGTACATTTTAACCCATGAAATACAACCCCAATCGTTAGATTATAAATAAAATTAATGGTGGTGATTAAAAATTGGTGATATGGATGTAAAGTAACTAATAATTATATAATATTATTGGTGAATTAATTTCATTTTGTACTATAACTTATAAAATTTAGACGAATTGAATCTAATTAAGTATCGAATATTGTGGCGAGTCTTTTAGTTTAAAACTTTAATCAAATAATTATTCTAGCGATTTAGTTAGGACTAAAATAAAATTTTGTAAAAATGTGGCGATTCACGTCAGATTATAGCTTGTACTATTAGCCAAATTTTGAATCCCCAATTTCAACTATTAGCCAATTGGCGAATATTAGCCACTACAAAAATTATTGATGAACACTAGGAATAAGATCAAAGTAGATTGTGACTCAAAATAGAAAACCCAAGGAAGACTGTCTCTGACTAAGATTAGGGAAAGAGAGTAAAAGAGATATTATAGGAGTGTAGAAAACCTTGTTTGATATGTGCCCAAGGGGCACTGTACCAATCAGTTGTTATGAAGATTATCTCATGGAACATCAGGGGAATGGACAATTCTCATAAATAGGACCTCTTGATGATTATGGTTCAGGATCATAAACATGATATAGTGTTTATTCAAGAGACAAAAATGGAAATTGATAAGCTGATGATTGTGAATAATAGAGTCTTTAAAGATTGTGGCTTGCAAGGGTCTAAAGTTGATGGGGCTTCTAGGGGAATTCTACCCTCTAGAACCCCTGATATGTGAAGGGAGAAGCTCTTTTGGAAGATAACAATCATGTGTCCACTCAGCTTGTCCACATTATGGATTGTTCCTCCTGAATTATCTCTAATGTTTATGCTCCTAATATCAAAACTGCTAGGAAAAAATTGTGAAATAAGTTGGGTTAGTGCAAAAATTGGTATGTTGATGTGAAATGGTTGGTTATGGGAGAGTTCAACATGCCTCTCACTAAGAATGAAAAAGGGGGGTACCAATCTTTGGAGGACATTAGAAAGGATCTAAAAGAGTTCATTAATGATCAAGACTTATTTGATGTGGAGCTCTAGGGAGCTGAGTATACTTGGTCTAACCAAAGAGTTGGAGAGGACCTTATTCAGGTTAAGCTAGATTAGGCCGTCATCTCTATGGACTAGTTTAAGGAGTATTCTTGTTCCTTAACAACCCATACTAGATTAGGCTCAGACCATTGCCCCATTTCATTTTCAAGGGATAATATGGAGAAGAAGAAGAGGTTCCCGTTCAGATTTGAAAAGATGTGGCTCAAACATCTTGGTTTGTAGAACAAAATTAAGGAATGGTGGTAGATTTCTGTTCAAGGATTGGCTATGTTTAGAGTTGCCAAAAAGTTGGCGAATGTCAAGATCAACATTCTGGAATGGAATAAAAGATCCTTTGGGCAGATTTTCAAAAATAAGGAAATGATCAAAAGTAAACTGGAGGCTATCCAACAACAGATTTAGGTGGGTGGTATGGATAGCTCATTACAAGCTCAAGAAAATGACCTCTTAGCTAGCCTACATGACATCATCTCGAAGGAAGAAGAATTCTAGAAACTGAGATCAAGGGTGGTCTGGCTTAGAAGTGGAGATCGCAATAAAAAAGTTCTTCCATTTATCCACCATGAAACATAGAACTGCTAATAGGATAAGGATTATCCAGACTAATGACATCAAAATTAAGGAAGAGGAGGAGCTTCAAAAGGCTGCCATGGTCTTTTACTCTTGCCTACTAATGGTAGATCAACTCCCTCCCTAGGATGAGGAAGATCAAGTTCTTGAAGTCATTCCTAACATTCTTTTAGTGAAGGATAATAAAAGTTTAACATGCAGCCCCATAGAGGAAGAAATTTGTATGACAGTCCTCTCCTTTGAGGGGAATAAGGCTCCAGGTCTTGATGGTTTTCCCCCTTTCTTCTTTCAATCTTTCTAGAATATCATGGCCAAAGATGTGTTGGAGGCCACAAAAGAGTTTTTTTACCAGCAAAAGGTTGCTTAAGGAGCTGAATACTACCTTCTTTGTCCTCATTCCTAAGAAACCTGGAGCCAACTCTTTTTTTCCTTTAGGCTGATAAGCTTGTGTAATTCTCTTTATAAGATTTTCTCTAAGGTTCTTGCTTCTAGACTCTAGTTAATTCTTTTGAAAATTATTTCTTCCCAACAAAGTGGTTTCGTGCTGGGAAGACAGATTCTAGACTTGATTATCATGGTGCTTGAAAACATCCACTCGTTAGTGGAGAATAAGAAGGAAGGGTTTTTCCTCAAGCTAGACCTCTTGAAGGCTTATGCTAGTGTGAATTGGGGGTTTTTATTGAAGGTTTTATCTAGATTCGGTTTGAATAAAAAATTTCTAGATTTGGTGTCTCAGATGATCTCTTCTCCTAAGTTTTATGTGCTCATGAATCATTCTCCTTCTAGATATTTTAGCTCTTCTCAGGGAATTAGACAAGGAGACCTAATCTCCCTATTCCTGTTTATTATTATGGTGGAGGTTCTCGGATGAAACATTTCAAAGGTGGTCTCTAATGGTGTCCTGCAGGGTATTTGTCCTTCGTCGGCTAGCCATCCATGTTCTCATCAATAGTTTGTTGATGATACTATTATTATGGGAGAAGCCTCTATTTTTGAAGTGGGGAAATTTAAGAAAATCCTTTTTACATATGAAGAAGCCTCAGGTCATAAGATAAGCTTACCCAAGAGCATGTTATTCTTCATGAATACCCCTAGACTGAGGCAAGAGAAAATTGTGAAAATGTTCCAATGCAAAGTGGAGATTTTCTCTTCTACTTACCTTGGCCTGCCCTTGTATAAGAAAAAGGTCCTTGAATCTTTCTTGTTGGGGCTGGTGGACTACTTTCATGCCAAACTGGTTGGCTAGAAGGGAGCTTTATTAAGCCAAGCTTGCAAGATTTAGTTGACTAAAGCTACTGTTCAGAATATGCCAATTTATGTGATGAGTCTTTTTAAAATGTTCAGTAAATTTATGGAGAAAATTGAGCAGATCTAGAGGAAATTTTTGTGGATAGGCACAGAAGAAAATAAGATCTTTCTATGGCTTGGGACCTCATGTGAGCGCCTAGAAAGCTGGGAGGCCTCAGTATTAGGAAGATAAAAGAGTTTAACCAAGCATTGATGGAAAAGATTGCTTGGAGATTGATTAGCAAGAAAAATGAGTGGACTAACATTTTAAATCATAAATACCTTGTTGGCCACTAAAAATTTCATGAGGTCTTCGATCTTGACAATGAGTCTTTGCCTGTTAGATCTAGCCTTTGGAGGAATATTGTGGATAGCAGAAGTTTAATCAAACTTGGCATTAAGTGGAACGCTGGGAATGGAGCTTCTATACAATTTTGGGAGGATCTTTGATTTGGTGATATTCCTTTGTCTAATCTTGAGTAGGCTAGACCTATCAAGGAGTTATGCATTAGAAGATTGGGTCAGAGGGTGGTGAATTATATAGAGAATGGGGCTTGGAAGAATCTCTCTAAGGTTGACCTTTTTATAACTAACCTCTAGGTCTTCTTGTCTTAGTTCTACCTACCTTGTACACTGAAGGACAATGAGCTGGTTTGGAAGCTTTCCCCTTTAGGCAACTTCTCAGTGGCTTCTAGGTTCAAGCTGCTACTTCCTTTACAACCATCCACCCCCTTCTAGGCTAATTTATGGATCTCAGATCTCTCTCGTAAAATCAACATCTTCTTCTGGCTAATGGATCAAAACAAGGTTCTTACCTTGTATAATCTTTGCAAACTAGGTTTTTCCATCCCTAACAGTTGTGTCTTATGTTTGAACCACTTAGAATCTACAATCCACTTGCTAGTTAGGTGTGACTTCTCCATGGACATCTGGGGCTAGACGCTCTTTCTTTGGAAATTGGATTGGATGTTCCCTAACTCCTTTTAGAATTTGATTGCTCAGTGGCATGCCCCCTCTCCAAATTTCTCCCTGAAGTTCTTGTGGGCCTCATTCTCCCCAATGTTGCTTGGGGTGTTTGGAAAGAAAGAAACAACATGATCTTTCATGAGACCTTAGTGCTTGTTGATGGAGTTTCAGTGAAGATTATAAGAGATATCAAGGAAAACTATATGCAAGGAATAACGGATAAAAACTAGTTTATCCTGAAAGAGGATATCTCTGACTATGATAAGCAGGTTTCAATAACTTGGAACTTATAGGGGATATCTCTATCTCATTTAAGAGGATGAAGAAATCTAGAGATAAGGTCAGTTGGAAGGCTCCAGCTATGGGATGGGTTAAGGTCAACTTTGACGGGGTGGCCAAGGTAAACCCCGGGCTGACTAGTAGTGGGGGAGTGTTAAGAGATGAAAAGGTAGGTTTATTTCATCTATGGCACTCCCGTTGGGTATCCAGTGTGGTGGCCTACCATACCATCAAACTAGCCTATTCCAAAGGTTATAAGAAAGTGTGGATTGAAGGGGAATCACTTAACATTATTAAATGTCCAAAGGAAATTCAATTTCCTAGCTAGACCATTCAAATGTTAATTAAAGATGCGATCGATGTGATCAATTCTTTTGAAGAGTCTCACATATCACATATTTACCCAAAGGGAAATGGGGTAGCCAACGTCATGGTTAATGAGGGAGTTATTCCCATGCTCTTCAAAGATGGGAAATGTACTCAGACTTGCCTAGTGAAGCTAAGGCCCTCATTTCCAATGAAGGCAATAATGAATAAAGCTTTAGTTTTTAAAACAAGAGTTAATCTCATGATTACTTCCTTGAAGACCACACACTTTCTGGGTGGTTCGAGGACCTTCTCATTCAAAACTTGCTAGATTGTGTTTCTATTGCAATAGTTGTATTGGAATTCAAATAGAGACATATTTGTTGAGACAAATATGGGAAGAGAAAGGAATAGAATGGATCCATGTTCATGCAATGGGGTCCACAAAAGACCTCAACTGTGGAAAGTGATGGAAGACGAGGGGCTCATCCCTTTCATGAAGAAGTTGCATAGGTCTGACCCAATCACCACCAATTTGTTTGTCAAAGGTTGGCAAGATAGGAAGGTCAAAGTGTATGGGATTGAAATGGAGATTATAGAGGAGCTTATTGCTTGGATAGGGTAAAAGTTCAAAGTTGTGTCACACTTTGGGCCAACTTATCAACATAAATCAATTTAAGTATTTCCAACTAAAAGTCAATTTTGGTGAAACTTATGTTCTATTTGGATTCATTCTAGCTAAATTAGATCTAGGCCAGAACATTTCCAATTGGAACCATCCACTAAAAACATATGTAGCATCACTTTTGGGCTCATTTACCAAAAAAGTAAAATTACTCGAAAAACTTGATGTTCTTACAACTCCTACTCATGCAACTAATCATTTTAAAAGAATCTAAAAATACCCTTTTGTAGATCTATAATTCTACTTTGCAAAAATATAGTTTTTTAAATATTTCAATTAGTGTTTATATTTTATTTTTTATTTCTACTAAAAAGAGGTAATAAATACCAAAATATGGTGTTGATTGTCTTCTTAAGAAAAAATAGTAAAGTTTATCAAAAAAATTTGAAAAAAATATGATGCACTAGAGGAGAGATTCCTTGTCAAGATGACATATTTTTTTTTTCCTATTTTGGATAAATAATCAAGACAAAAGTTGATGTCCCATCGAAACAGTTATGTTTTCACTACATGCAACTTCTGAGATTTATTTAAAAATATATATTGATCAAATTGGGGGAAAAAATAATCCATGCACTAAAGTTTACAGTTATGAATACACAAAATAATATAGAAGGAAAATAAATGAAATTTACTATATAAAGTGTGATGTCCCATTCAAACATATTTGTCAACATTTTATCAACTAAAATATAGTGTCAATTTTATAAAATACTACATTTAAATAATTTTTAAAGTTTTTTGAAAAACTACAAACATAAAACAGACTAAAAAAACTACATTTTATTAGTTAAATAATTTTAAAATTCAAAACATATACATTGCTTTGTAGTGACTCAAGTTAAAAAGTTAGATCAATGTTGGTCATTTCCTTTATAAAAGTGTGAAACAACTTTGAACATTCACCTAATAACTAGTCTTTTGAAGGAGGGTAAAAAGGTGTTTAAAGACCACAGAGCTGGCGAGGAAGCTCTTAAGGTTTTATTTAAAGGGAATGAGAGAAACCAATTAGTCAAGTTCCATTTGGAGGCTATGAACATAAGTCTATAAGATGAGGAGCTGCCAACTTACCCACAACAATAGACATCACTCGACAATAACTGCAAACAGGGGTCTTCAAATTCTTTGACCTTTCAAATCTTCCCTGGCAACGGCGCCAATCTGTTGGTGTAAGTTGAAGAGATGCCAGCTTACCCACAACAACAAACAACACCCGGCAAAGACTACAAACATGGGTCTTCAAATTCTTTGACCTTTCAAATCCTCCCTGAAAATGATGCCAATCTATTGGCATAAGTTGACGGGAGGCCAAACATACCTAAACAAAAGGCACAAATATAGATAACTATTACAAAGCTCTTGAAATCTAAACCAAAGTATTACATCCTCGACAATGACGCCAATCTGTTGGAACCCAAAAAAATGGCAACACAAAACTCTAAAACATTCCTAAAATAGCCAGGCTAGGGATTTCCATCAAGGTGATAGGAAGAGGTTTATCAACAAGTTTTGGGTGATCTTGGCCAACTAACAGGAGTGGGTAGACTCCTCTACACTTCGAGATTAGCTTAGACTCTGGAAGGATATTCCAAGGGGATACCTGAATAGGTATTAAGTTCAAATCAGATGAACAACTGAAAATACTGGACAACCAAACCCAACTCATCCTCTTGACTCTAAAAGATGTCACTAAGTCAAGAATGAACGTGGAAAGAGAAGCCAACAAGAAGGAACCCTTGCCAATGCTACAATAACTTCATTTCAGTGTCCTTGGAGCGCACCAACATGGCTCTGCCTGAGAAATCCGCTGAAACAGGAGGTTCACCTGTGCCATGGGTACAAGAAATTCAATGCAAATGAGGCACAATGGCATGGGGAAATGAGCATCAGTAAAAAAATAGAAATAAATGACTAAATAAACTACCAAAATTTGGTCATGTGATCAATAGTTTGGTCACATGATCATTGGTAGTTTGTTTCCAGTCATTTATCTCGTGACCAAATTTATGACCAAAAAAATTTTAGTCATTAATTTGGTAGTATATTTAATCATTAATTTGGTAGTATATTTCGTCATCAATTTGGTAATATATTTAGTCATCAATTTGGTAGTATATTTGGTAATTTGGTAGTATATTTAGTCATCAATTTGGTAGTATATTTAGTCATTAATTTAGTCATTGATTAGTCATTTATTTAGCCATGGTAGTCATTTATTTAATCATGGTAGTCATTTATTTAATCATTTTAGTCATTTATTTAGTCATTACAAATATTGTGTTTGCATATTGTTCCATTTACTTTTGTTAATGTTGTTAGATAGATGGACATTAGTTTACTATTTTTTGATCACATGATTTTAAATTTTAATTATCCCAACTTATGTGTCATCAAGTCATTATCAATAACGGCAGTAAATTCCTAACATATGGTAAATTAATAAACAGTTAGTAAAACCAAACTTTAGTAAATAAGATGGACAAATTTAAAATGATTGATTAATATTATTAAATCTCAAATACATTATTTAAAAAATAATTATATTATTTTAATGTGTTCTTAAAAATAAAAAATAGCTTCACCTCTATACTATACATACATAAAAATTTAGGGTAGTGGAGAGAAAAAAGAATGAAATAAAACAAAATACATTTTTTTCCTAAAATAGAGAAGACACATTCTTCTTTTTAGCTAACAGTGACTTGATTGCATTTAGATTTCAAAAGCACCCAATTCAAATCCCCGCCACAGAGGAAGACCATTAACCCCAACAATTATAGGGTAAATTGGAGCATAACCCATCTAAGCATACGACACACAATGTTAAAAGAGGCACATAACCTCACCCACCAATTAATTACTTTCAAATAGAATTTATTTTACAAAATTAATCTTGGGATCATTGCTTCTTCTCAAACTTCGAACTAGGTTTAAGCTCATGATTAAAAAAATGACCCAAAAAATAAAACAAGGAATAGCGGTGGGATATAAAAACAATAGAACATAGTCTCTAGGTCTATTTAGTGCACCCGTAGCATCCTTAACATAGACTTCCAAATCCTCTACAATTGTGGCAACCATAGATCAAAACCCAACTCGCCCACAAAATTTTATGTGCGTGAGGTCAATGTGAGGTTTAATAGGCAAAACCTTGGCAAAACCAATAGCCGATGTAGCATAGCTCAAGACTCTGCATGTCTCACAGATACTCAGAGAGTCTTAATACTACACATTGAACCAACACCCACAAACATATAAACATTTTTATGAAAAAGAACAAAGATCTATATGTTTTTTAAAAATCACCATATAAACAATAGCCTTATGCTAAAAAGAGCTTAAAATACTCCATAGAGAAAGTGCAATGGTGTATCAAAAGATAGCTAGTTGAGAAATCATCTTGTAAATCAGTAGAAATCCCATTTTTGTTCGTCATTCACACCATTTCTACAATATCAGACAAATGACCTTTGCAAAACAATAATACCATGTAAGAACCAGCTGAATTAAAAAGGAAAATTGGTGAATACAGAAAATGAAATAGTAGCAGATAAAAAGGACAAAAATGGGAAGGGTTTAAGTCAGAAACCATTTCTCACAACTCAGAGTCTGTTGGTGACTCCATTGATAAATTTCACACCCAGAAGATGGCCCTAACTTGGTAACCAAACATTCACTATAAAAAACAAGAAAGAAGAAATGGTTCAAATTAGCAGCTGAGCTCTTCATCATTCTCTTCCTCCTTACTCTCTTCTTTGCATAGTAAATATTATAATCTCATCCACAACGCCCATTCAAAGTTGCTGGCAGCAGAAAATGCCAGAAAATAGTTGATAAATCTATTATCTTTCACACTTATTCCCATGTGATCAATCCCGAACTCGCTTATTAGGATAGATTTGTAATATTTTAAATTAATTTTTATTAGAATAAGTTGATTTAGTAGATGGAAATTGTTAAATGAATGTTTAGTAAGCATTGCTTAAGTGAATATCACTTTGAGTTAGTAAATTGTTAACTAGATTTTTTAGGAATAAAATTTGGTGAACTCATATATGTGTTGGAATAGATTTGAAATATTTATTTAAGAATATAATTTAATTAGAAGATGTATATATGTTAAATGAATTAAAATATTAATAGGTTATAATGGTAATGCTAGTGAATAAACAAATGTTGTATGGTATTACAATTCTAGAAATAAATATTTTGAGTTAAATATTAGGTATACTCATTTTATCTTATTAATATAAATTTTCTTAGTTATGATTTAGTTTATACTATCCTGTGGCACATTGATTTTAATAAATGAATAATAAATTAGAGATTAATTGTGATTTTAATAAATAAATAATAAACAAATATTAGATGGATTTATAGTTCTAGAGTGGAATGATATTTGGATTTTATTTTAAAAGAGAGTGAAAACCTTATAGTGCTTTCCGGTTTAATTTGTTCAATGGTGTAATGTTGAGTTAATTTTAAATATGGTCTTGCTTGAAATTTCATTGTCGGTTAATGGCATCAAGTAGTAATGATGTAATTGGTGTATTATATTATTCTTTATTTCTGAGTCATATTGTGCTAATTAAGTGTCAAGTTGTTTAAACCCTTGTTTTCCATATCAAGAAATGGATATATGGATAGTAGTTTTGTGTGCTAAGAGTTACCTGACTCCAGAGGTTAGGTTTCTTGGGTTCTAGTACAACATTAAGTCATGTTGTTTTAAATGTTTTAATGGATTTGATATTTTGAAGTGGATAGGGGAAAGTTTTTTTGTTTGAGGTTTTGGATTGAAATGGTTTATGTAATGCATTGGTTTACAAAAGTTAGATGCCTAACGGTTCCTTGTCCATGCATGTCATTTAATTGGTTTCTGGGTGATGGTTAGGGGTTGTTAGTTGCATGTAGGAGAATGGCTTTCGTGGAGGGGTCAGTTCCCAAAGTGGCTACCTAGGTAACCCCATGGAAGTTGTAATCAAGTGATAACTTAATAATTTATCTAGGTAGGATGGGTAGTAATTCACATAATAAGATAAGTATGACGCCTCACCCATGCCTTGAGTGATCTCACAGGCTAAGGATGGGATGAGAAGGCCTGGTTGGCAAGGTCGACCTCCTTGTTTCCATGAGAGGATGTGTCAGCTTCGCATGTGTCACCCTATGGGGCTGGTGCCTAGAGAGAGGCTGCCAGGGTAACCATAGATGGGAGCCAGTTTCTAGAGAGAGATAGCTTGGGTAACCCATGCTAGGACCATGCGAAGACACTCTCCCTACTGTAGTCTAGTTACTTCCTTTTTTATCTTTGTTGTTACCTCTGGAGTTCTATCTTGTCTTGATGTTTGATGATTTGTGTTGTTGATTATTTGGATTGCCTGTGTCAAGTTTGTATCTGTCTTCTTGTATCCCTTATCTTAGTGGAACCTCATTGTTATCTCCTAACCTCGGGGGTTGGACCTCAAGGTTCCACATGGTTGGGTGGAAGAGCTTAATCCATTGGTTATTCTTGGTTGTACTGGTTCGTGATCAATGCAGAAGTGTTTCCAATTCCAATTTTGTACTTGCATCCTCAGAGCTTTATTATAATTTTAGAATTGTATAATCTTGTTGTATATTGTAAACTGATGTAATCGGTCATGAACCTTGTAATCTTGTAATCATGTAATCTTGCATTGAAACTTTTGTAACTAGTCATATCTGTAAATGAATAATGTTATCTTCTACTGTTATATCATAATGTATTTTACTTGTGTTGTTATAAATTATGGTTATCTAATGCAGTTATGTTTCCCTAGAGGTGTTAGTTGATCATTTTGTTTAAATGCATTTACTTGCTTTAAAAAAAAATTATTTTTGTAAACTTTGCACTTGTTAGTCTAACACTCTAGGGTTGAAGGATGGGGCATCACAAGTTGTGAGGAAATCCTTTACCCTCACAATAGGAAGCTTTCCAACAACGGATACATGCAGCCTTGGATAATCGGCTAGAAGAATATCAAATTACTCTAATTGAAACCATGTTATTTTATGTGATATTCTAATTTTCATTTTGATAGATATTGGTGCTACTGAATATTTTATTTCTCCAAAAAATTTAAATAAGATTACTAGAAAAGATGGTTACATGGAAAATACTTGGTCAGTTGAATATGCTAATCAGATAAGGGCTCAGGTAGAGCAATGTTTGTTTGGAGCTAAGGTTGAACTCTCAAGTTTTTCCACTGAAGTGAACATTTATGTAGCCCCATTAGGGTCATATGATGGCATCCTTGGAATAAATTGGCTATGGAGGCATAGGGCTTAGGTGGGTTGTTTTGCTAAAATAATAGAATGCCTGGATGACCTTGGGAATAAATTTTTTCTACAAGGCACTACTAGAAAGATTAAATTGAGGCAAATATCTGCCCTACATATGAAAAGAGCCCAAAGAAAAGTATGTCAACTTTTTTCTATTAGAATGGAGAAAATAAATAACCACAAATAATCTATTTTCCAAGATGATTTGACATATTATGAATCTCAGAAACTCTAAGGAGTTGAAGAAACAAAATCCATAGATCAAGAGAGATCATATATGGATAGGTACCCCTTTCTTCAAGATTTTGAGGATGTGTTCCCAGATGAATTACTAAGATTACCTCTTAAGAGAGCTTCTATTTTTCAATAGATATAATTCTAGGATCGAAACCTATATCTAAATCTCCTTATAGAATGACCACAATAAAGTTAATGGAGTTGAAGGCTCAGCTACAGGAATTGATAGAAAAGGGATTGATAAGACCTAGTGTTTCACTCTAGGGAGTGCCAGTAATTTTTGTTAAAAAGAAAGATGACACATTGCATTTATGCATAAATTATCGTATGCTAAACAATGCAATGGTAAAGAACAAGTATCCATTGCCCCGCATTGATGATCTCTTTGATCAAATGTGAGGTGTAATTGTGTTTTCAAAGATCAATCTTCAATCAGGATACCCTCAATTTATTCCAAGGATGCCATCATATGACCCTAATGGGGCTACATAAATGTTCACTTCAATGGAAAAACTTGAGAGTTCAACCTTAGCTCCAAACAAACATTCCTCTACCTGAGCCCTTATCTGATTAGCATATTTCACTGACCAGGTATTTTCCATGTAACCATCTTTTCTAGTAATCTTATTTAAATTTTTTGGAGAAATAAAACATTCAGTAGCACCAATATCTATCAAAATGAAAATTAGAATATCAGATAAAATAACGTGGTTTCAATTAGAGTAATTTGATATTCTGCTAGCTGATTATCCAAGGCTGCATGTATCCATTGTTGGAAAGCTGCCTATTGTGAGGGTAAAGGATTTCCTCACAACTTGTGATGCCCCATCATGCAACCCTAGAGTGTTAGACTAACAAGTGCAAAGTTTACAAAAATAAATTTTTTTTAAGCAAGTAAATGCATTTAAACAAAATGATCAACTAACACCTCTAGGGAAACATAACTACATTAGATAACCATAATTTATAACAACACAAGTAAAATACATTATGATATAATAGAAGAAGATAACATTATTCATTTATAGATATGACTAGTTACAAAAGTTTCAATGCAAGATTACATGATTACAAGATTACAAGGTTCATGACTGATTACATCGGTTTACAATATACAACAAGATTATACAATTCTAAAATTATAATAAAGCTCTGAGGATGCAAGTACAAAACTGGAACTGGAAACACTTCTGCATTGATCATGAACCAGTACAACCAAGAATAACCAATGGATTAAGCTCTTCCACCCAACCATGTGGAACCCTGAGCTCCAGCCCCCGAGGTTAGGAGATAACAATGAGGTTCCACTAAGATAAGGGATACAAGAAGACAGATACAAACTTGACAAAGGCAATCCAAATAATCAACAACACAAATCATCAAACATCAAGACAAGATAGAACTCCAAAGGTAACAACAAAGATAAAAAAGGAAGTAACTAGACTACAGTAGGGAGAGTGTCTTCGCATGGTCCTAGCATGGGTTACCCAGGCTATCTCTCTCTAGAAACTGGCTCCCATCTATGGTTACCCTGGCAGCCTCTCTCTAGGCACTAGCCCCATAGGGTGACACATGCGAAGCTGACACATCCTCTCATGGAAACAAGGAGGTCGACCTTGCCAACCAGGCCTTCTCATCCCATCCTTAGCCTGTGAGATCACTCAAGGCATGGGTGAGGCATCATACTTATCTTATTATGTGAATTACTACCCATCCTACCTAGATAAATTATTAAGTTATCACTTGATTACAACTTCCATGGGGTTACCCAGGTAGCCACTTTGGGAACTGACCCCTCCACGAAAGCCACTCTCCTACATGCAACTAAGAACCCCTAACCATCACCTAGAAACCAATTAAATGACATGCATGGACAAGGAACCGTCAGGCATCTAACTTTTGTAAACCAATGCATTACATCAACCATTTCAATCCAAAACCTCAAACAAAAAAACTTTCCCCTATCCACTTCAAAATATCAAATCCATTAAAACATTTAAAACAACATGACTTAATGTTGTACTGGAACCCAAGAAACCTAACCTCTGGAGTCAGGTAACTCTTAGCACACAAAACTGTAAGGGTAAAATAGTGATCAATCAAATGAATTAAACAAGACCCAAACATCAACAGAATAGTGAAACAAGAAGGATTCAATAAACGAAGCAATGAACAAATACAGAGCAAACCTTTCCCATTTCTAAACTTCTGTTGTTCACCTATCACAGATCGTCCTTTTGCAGATGAAGTGAGCCCTTAGAGAGTACACTCATTTTAGCTGTTCGTAGGAAGTCGATGGTGAATGGCTATGGTGATATGCAATGAAGGTGAGCTCCAATGCAAGTATATGATCTCAAGCTTGTAGATGACAAGAGGGTGTCAAAGGTGCGCCGGTGATATTTCTGCAGAGTAATGATGTCAAAAGCCTGGATGAATAGAGTGGAGGGATGAAGCTTCATTTATAGACTTGGAAGAATGGGAATCAACGGTTGAGAGGGGATATGAAGATCAACGGCTAAGGATGGTTGAGGAATGTGCAACCAGTAGAAATGTGACAAGTGTCCCAGCTCCCTCATGAAAGGGGGGATGTGGTAAAACTGATTGGAGAGTTAATTCCATTGATTGAACAGTTAACAGACTTGATTGATCAGTTAGAAGAGTGGATTATGGGATTGACTGAATTGATTGACCAGTGAACTGGGTTGATTGAGGAGTCAACAGAATAGATTGACCAGTGAACTCAAATGACTAATTAGTTAACAGATTTGATTGATTAGTTAACTAACTTCTGATTTGAGAAGAAATAGGCCATGTGGGTGAGAGAAAAATAGGTAATTAAATATTAAATATATTTAATTACATGTGCAACCTGATGAGGTGTAAAAGGTGAGGTGTAAAGGTGAGGTGGATTTTTGAATTTAGAACTTAGGATAGAGGAATTTGGATTAATTAAATACTTTATGATTATTTAATTAGGTAGGACATTTAGAAGAATATTAATTAAATAAATTGAATTTATTTAATTATGGAACAGTGAATCAATTAAATAAATTTAGAATATTTATTTAATTGGTAGAAGAATGGAATAAATATTTAGAATATTTATTTAGGATGATTCATGTCATTTTTAGGCGTATACATTTTGCCCCTCTTTGATGCAATGCAGTTTACAGCGTTGCTTCAAAGAATAAATAGTCTGATAGTGATATATGCCCCAGTTTGCCCCTGGTACAAGTTTAACGATAGGATGCCCCCTCGGGAGATTGGACAAGAAGAAGGCAGAAGGTGTGAGATAGACAATCTCATGATGAAGAAGGTTAAGTTTGAAGAAAATGGGTGAAGAAAGAGCCGAATGATACGTGATGCAAGATGGAATGATGATACACACAAGCAAGCAAGCAAGTATGCACAAATGACACAAGAACAAACAAGGTATTGCCCCTGTCAAGTGGTAAACCAATGATATACTGATAACGATATACAACAATGTTGTCATGGTGGGGAACGATGTATCCCTAGACCAACACGGCAGGCGTGCTGTCATGGCGGGGAATGATGGATCCCTAGAGCAACATGAAGGATAGTGTCTGGTTCTAGGAAATGAAGCATGTCGCGTAAGACACATGTATTGGTCTGATTTCGACAATGCAACATCCTGTATAAGGCAATTGATTGATTAACTGATCGAGTTGGTTTATGACCAGACAAGGATCAAGACCACTGATTGTGATTGGATCATTTGTGCAAGATTGACTTGACATGATTGATATGGATTAAGGATGGACCTGCATTTGGATCATTGCGCAGACTGACTAGACAAGGATGAAAGATCTGATGATAGATAGAAATCTGATTGATAGAAGAAAGACTCGATAGAAGGACTCACAAGCTTTTGTAAACATTGATACTCTGCATTGTTGGATCTTTATTGCATGGGGTATGGTATGGATGTATAAATGGATATAGGATGGATGCTTTGCTATTGGAGTGCTTTATTTCATCATTAGGCATTGTGTTTTTGGTACATTTTCTAAAATGTTGTAAGTGAATACAAGCATCGAGGTATAATTGAACCGAGATGACCTGAGTATCGCTTACATGGATTTTGATTTAGCAAGTTAATACAAGCATCTAGTCAAAATTGAATCTAGATGACCTGAGTACTTCCTGCATTTCAACAAGCAAGGATTGCCCCCGTTCATGTTATACCTTTGATGTCCTCGATGATCTTTTGCCGATCATGTCCTTAGACAAGGCTTCACATTACTAAAGTTTAATCCACAAATAGCAAACAAAGAAAATAATCATGCCCCCATCATAGCATCTCTAGCTTTTGGCATTCTTGAGTAGCATAGGAAGGTATGATAGCAAAAATCAGGACTCGAACTGTTAACCATGTTTCTGATCTACAAAACATATTTGCATTGATATGTGTTTATTTCTTGCCTTAATTTGCATAAAATCATTTAGAAGACCTTGGGTATTTGCTTTGCATTGGGTAGGTTAAGATGCTCATTGTCAAGATTTCTGCTTGAGGCGTGGGTTCTGCTTGCATTTGCTTGCTTGGTGAGAAGATTGCACAATCCTTATTGGGGAGACAGACCCTAAGGGACTGACCTAGTGCCTCGGGGGCTCATTGCTAAATGGCCTTGCCTACGTGACGACGCAGAGGCAATGTAGTTCGGGGTAAACCCTAATGGACCATGGATGGACTAGAAGAAAGATGACAAGAATGAAGAAAAGAAAAGGAGATGAATGGGACCATAGAAGAAATGGGAGCCTCGGGGGCGCATTAGAATAATGACCTTGCCTACGTGACGGTGCAGAGGCAACGTAGTTCACGGACTTGGACCATGGACACCGACGAGAGACACTATACTAGGCTCACATTGAGGAGACGGTATGGGACAAAACCTTGGTTGACAAGGCCACAAGGTGAGTATCAAGCCATGATAGGTAACTGTCAAGTGTTTATTGTGGGGTAGATATGGGTCAAATGGAAAATGAGCGAAGGAAGAATGGACTCAAGGTGAATGGATTCTCAAAGATGGAGAAGGCAGTTTATCACAAGTAACGCCTGTTTACCAGGTTTTCATCACTTGCTTTGATTTGCACGAGGAGCTAGAGAGTAACATGATGCCTGTTTGCCAGGTTTTCATCACGATACCTATCCAAGGCGCCTATTTGCCAGGTTTTCACCAAAGGATGATTTTTTTTGTATGCTTTCTATTTTTTTTCTAATTTTTTTTGTATTTTCTCTTTTCAATTTTTTTTTTTTTGATTTTTTGATTTTTGATTTTATTGTGCCCCCTTGCATTGGGGTTCTCCTAGGTATAGAACCGGTGAAGGTGCATGCTGTTGATTGGATCATCAAACAACTTACCCTCTGATGTGGCCAACTGATATGCCCCCGATCCATAAGCAGCTACAATTACATAGGGCCCGAGCCAGTTAGGCTCAAACTTACCTTTCTTTTCTCTGTCCTGTTGATTGCAAGGGTTCTCTTTTAGAACTAGGTCCCCAACCTTGAAGCACCTTGGTCTAACCTTGTGGTTGTAGCTTCTGGACATCATCTGTTGATAGGCTTTGAGATGGTCAAAAGCTTTCTGGCGCCTTTCCTCTAGCAGCTCTAGTTCTTGTAGCCTGGAGACTCTGTATTCTTCATCTGATACAAGACCTTTCAACGACCACCTGAGGGATGGGAGTTCGACTTCAATGGGAAGGATGGCTTCGGAACCATAGACAAGGGTGTAGGGTGTAGCACCTGTGGGAGTGCGTATACTGGTTTTGTAGGCCCACAGAGTGGGATTGAGTTGGACATGCCAATCGCGACCAGCTTCATTGACAGTCTTCTTTAAGATTTTCAGAATGGTTTTATTCGATGCCTCAGCTTGGCCGTTACCTTGGGGGTAGTATGGAGTGGAGAAATGATGTTGGATTTTGAAATGCTCACAAAGTTCCTTGACATCCTAATTTTTGAATGGTCTCCCATTATCCGTTATGATGGATGAAGGGATGCCATATCGATAGATAATGTAATTCAGAATGAATGAGGAAATTTGTTTTCCTGTGACGGTGGTTAGGGGAATGGCTTCAATCCACTTTGTGAAATATTCAGTGGCGGTTATGATGAATTTGTGGCCGTTGGAAGAAGGTGGATGAATCTTTCCCACAAGGTCAAGTCCCCACTGGCAAAAGGGCCAGGGTGTCGTTAAAGGTCTCAACTCTTGAGCTGGTGCATGAATCAGGTTCCCGTGTATTTGGCACTGTTTACACATTTTGACGAACTGATATGAATCCATTTCCATATTGGGCCAGTAATAACCCAAACGCATGAGTTTCTTAGCTAAGGAAGGACCACTAGAGTGTGTTCCGCAGATCCCTTCGTGTATGTCTCGCAAGGCCATTATGGATTCTTCTTGTTCTAGACAACGGAGTAAAGTACCATCCAGACCACGTCGGTAAAGGGTATTAGTTATGATGGTGTAACGGGAGGCTTGTCAGATGAAAGTTCATTTTTGGTTGGAAGAGAGGTCCGATGGAAGAATATTGTCCTTAAGGTAAGTGTAGGTCTTACCATACCAAGGTGAATCAGATCCTACTAGGAGGCAAATGGAATGGGTTTCGAGGAGATCATAAGCTGGTTACCGAATGGTTTCTACTAAGAACTCATACCATGACTCGTACTCAGGTATTTCAAGAAGAGAGGCTATGGTAGCCATTGCATCTGCTACTTTGTTCTTGATCCTGGGTATTTGCTCAAAGGAGATGGTCCCAAAGTGTTCTTTGAGGTCGTCGACCATCCGTTTGTAGGGGATGAGCTTCTCATCTTTGGTTTGATATTCATCGTTGACCTAATTTATGATAAGCTAAGAATCACCGTAGACACATAATGCTTGGAGTTTCCACTCAGTGGCCATCTTGAGACCAATTACCAAGGCTTCATATTCCACTATATTGTTAGTGCATGGAAATAACAACCTGTAGGACTTTGGAATTGTGTCACCTTGGGCAGTGATAAACAGGATACCTGCCCCTGATCCATGGTTGGTGTAAGATCCGTCGAAGTAGAGTTTCCAAGAAGATGTTGATAGAGTGAATAAAGACTCATCGGGAAACTCAAACTGCATTGGTGAAGTGTCCTGTAATGGTGCCTCGGCTAGTTGGTCAGTTATGATTTACCCTTTGATGGCTTTTCTATCCACATATTCTATATCATATTCACTAAGAAGCATAACCCACTTTGCTAGTCGACTCGTGAGAGCTGCTTTGCTGAGAAGATACTTTAGTGGGTCGATTTTGGCAATGAGTTTGACAGGATGTGCCAACATGTAGTGTCAGAGTTTTTGTGAAGCAAAAACCACCACAAGGCATGATCGTTCTACCTGTGAGTATTGTAACTTGTAGCCCACTAAGGTTCGACTGATGTAGTATACAGCTCTTTCCTTGTTCTCATAGTCTTGCTGCGCTAGGAGAGCCCCAAGAGCAGTAGGTGTAGCAGATATGTAGAGAATGAGGGGTTTTCCTTGGATAGAGGCATGAGAATAGGAGGGTTCTTAAGGTACTCCTTTAGCTTGTTGAATGCCTCTTCGCACCGCTCATCCCATTTAAATGGAATATTCTTATGTAGGAGGTGGCTGAAAGGTTGGCACTTGTCTGCCAACTGTGAGATGAACCTACAGATGGCCTGCAGCTTGCCCTGTAAGGATCTCAACTATGTGAGAGTCTTGGGTGGTGGCATGTCCATTATAGCCTTGACCTTGGCAGGGTCTACTTCTATTCTGTTAGCCGACACGATGAAGCCTAGCAACTTGCCTGAAGTCACCCCAAACACACATTTCTTCGGGTTCAATTTAACTTGGAATTGGTCCAGCCGTTGGAAGACTTTCTCTAGGATATCCAGGTGTGAGTCCCTCGTGAGAGATTTTGCTAAGATATTGTCAACATAATCCTCCATGGTCACATGCATCATGTCATGGAATATGGTTGTCATGGCCCGCTGATATGTAGCACCTGCGTTTTTCAGCCCAAAAGGCATGACATTCCAGCAAAAGGTACCCCATGGACAAGTGAAAGCTATTTTGTGTTGGTCCTCTGATGCTATTTTGATTTGGTTATACCCGGAGAATCAGTCCATGAGTGATAGCATTGTATGCCCTGCAGTAAGGTCGACTATGATGTCGATGTTTGGTAACGGAAAGTCATCCTTACGGCATGCTTTGTTTAAGTCTCTAAAATCGTTGCATAGTTGAACCCTGCCATCTGGTTTAGACACTGGCACAATATTAGATATCCATTCAGGGTAATCTATGGCTCTGATGAACCCCACATCTAGCAATTTCTTGAGTTCTTCCTTGACCAAAAGGGCTATATGAGGATGCATCTTTCTCAGTTTCTGCTTTACGGGTTTCACCCCTGGATCCAATGGCAAATGATGTAGAATCAGGTTTGGGTCTAAACCTGGCATGTCGGCATATGACCAAGCAAAGCTGCCTCTCTTCTTCTTAAAGAATGGTACAAACCTGGTTTTCTCAGGTGGTGTGAGAGATTTTGCAAAGTGGATAATCTTGGGCTGCTCTTCGGTTCCAATATTTACTGGTTCTGTTGGCTCCACCACAATTTGCGACATTTCTTGGTACATATCACTAGGGAGGGTGTCAAGCATTCCATCGTTAGGTGCCACAGTTGGGTTTTTACCTTCGGATACGTCCTTTCTTTTTACTATTTTATGATCTGACACTGCCGCACGATAGTTTTCACCATCAGATCCATTTTTGATTTTAATATTTTTGTGACTAGAAGGCTTGGCACCCTCCCCGAAGTAAGCTACGGTATTGAGTTCAATAGCAAAACCAGCTTTATGATCTCCTTTTGGTAAGTGATCCCTAAGTTCCATATAGTCAATATAAGCATCATCGTTCTAGAACATATCTAATTGGGGGGTTCCTTGCAGATCCCAGTCAATAAGCTCAGGGTGTAAGAGGGGAAGGGAGTCGGATGAGAGATCTGATTCATTAATGGTGTGAATGGAAATGTTATGAGCATTGGTGGGGGTAGTGTTCTGGGTGGTACTTTCCTCCAAGTTGTTTATCACAATGGAATCAGAACTTTCCTCGAAAGCCATAATCTCAGGGAGGGGCAAATCAGACTCCAGTGGTCTGTCTCGTTGCGTCTGTCCCTCATGATAGGGGTTAAGAGTTTGGATGGTGTCAATCTCTTTATCATCGTAGGAGTGCTCTGTTAGCTCGTCCCACTCATACTCATTCAAATCATCTGAATCTGTGTCACTATCCACTTGGAGTGTTTGAATTGTCTCCACAAGGCAGGCATTTTCCTTGGCTTTACCTTTGCCTTTGTACCCTAGGCCAGTTGTGTTTCTAGCCGAAGAGGATGAAGAAGGTTGTATAGGTTCAACGATTCCTTCTTTTTTGAGGCCTATGGGGCCTTGTCCTTCGTACCCCATCCTATGCAAAATAGTTTCACCCCATCCATAGAGTTCTGTAGGGAGTCTAGGTGGCTCTTGGGGTGTGTTTTCTTCTTCAGCATAAAGCCATTGCAGGAGATCTCGCTCCTCTGTCTCATCAGATAAGGTCCCCCATTTTACAAAGGGATTTGTGGGAGTTATAGGAGGAGTAGATGGATTTGGAAAATGCCTAGGTTGATGCTTGGGTTTGCCAAAGGAGCGAGGAGACAAAGGCATGGTGGCAAGGTTGAGGCTGTGCTCAATGGAGTACTCCCCCACGCTGTTTTCTTTTATGGTAAGTTTCAGCAGTTTGGGCCTTGAGGAGGAAGCTTCGGCGGTATGGTCTTGTTGCGGAGTAGGGGAAATGTAGGCTCTATTGTTGGGAATGACACATTCAGATTTTGCTTGGAAAGAATTGCAGTGTTGGTAAGGGTTGGGGTCGCCTTGTATGGTGACTTGCTTGCCATCGTGTGGGAACTTAATGCATTGATGATAGGTGGAGGGGACAGCCTTCATGGTGTGGATCCATGGTCTCCCTAGTAGAATATTATAAGCTAGCTCCCGATCAAGGACTTGGCACACCACATCTTTGATTACCGGTCCCACTTGAATGGGTAGGACAACCGTGCCCTTTGTGGTTCTTTCCTCCTCGTCATAGGCTTTGATGGTAATTTTCCATCTTGGATCAACTGCCTATTCGGAGAACCCCAGTGCAAGGACTAGCTTAAACGTGCAAATATTTAGATCAGCGCCCCCATCAATGAGAACCCTCTTGATGCGGTGCTTGTGCACGAATGCGACAATGTGTAGAGGGGTGTTGTGGGGTTGAGATATGGAAAGGTCATCTTGCTCTGTAAACAAGATGGAAGTGGAGGATGTCAAATTGCCTACCATGGTCTGAAACTTTTCTTGGGCTAGGTTAGTGGGGACAGTAGTTTCCACTAAGGCTTTCTCAAGGATCTCCTTATGAGAAGGAGATAGACGCAAGAGCTCCAATATAGAAATGTGAGCCAACATTTTTTGTAACTGGTCGATGACATTGTATGGGCGAGAGTTGGACGGAGATGGTGATGACCTTGGATGGGTGGTATTGATCGTGACTTTACCACTGCGGGTAATTATACTACAACCAGTTCGGTTAGGTCCTGGTTGTTGGTCAGGGGAGATGACATTGACCTGTAGAATACGCTTAGAAATGCAGTTAATGGTGTACTCAAATGGAATGCTTGCATAGTTAGCATTACTCGACCCGTTGTTTTGATGTGGCCGGTTGTGACTGTTGTCATTATTGGGATTGCCATTGGAGTTGTTGCCGTTGTGACCATTGTTGCTGTTGTGGCCATTGTTGCGATTGTTGTTATACGGCCGGTTGTGGTTCAGAAGAGGATCCCGGTAGGCCACATGAGATTCATTGGAGGTATGCTGTTGTGTCCCTCCCTGATTCTGATCCAGTATATCCTGTATGACATTCTTGAGGCGGATGCAATTGTTAGTCGTGTGCCCCCTTCCTCGATGATACTCACAATAGTCTGTGTCCTTCCAATAGGGAGGTTTGACGATAGGCTCATAGTCACTTGTTGGCAGTAGAGAAATTTCATTGTTAGCCAACAACTTCCTGAGGGCAGACTCTTGAGATTCCCCCAATGGCATGAATTTTCTCCTTGGATTTGAATTGAACCAAGGTCTAGGTTCCCGAGGGGGTGGCTTGTTGAGTGCACCGGTATTTGCTTCTCCCTTAAGAGTGAATATGGGTTGTTGCTTAGGGGCTGTTGCCTTGGCGTCCACTACTCCATCGTTGACCACATTCTTGTTCTTGGTCCAAAACTTTGATTTATCTATTGTGTAATTGGAAGGAGGTGTGTCCTTGTAGAGCTTGAGAGTTCCTTTAGTGATCATAGCTTTTTCAATGAAGAGGCCCATTTCAATGACTTTGGTGAACGAGGTAGGGCATTGTATCTAAATCTGATAGCTAAGATCTGTGTTTAGATTGTGGACAAACATTTCCAATAGCTGCTTCTCAGGCATATCGTAAGAACAGTTACTAGCTAGCTATCTCCATCGTTGTAGGAAGGCGGCGAATGACTCACCACTCTTCTGCTTGGTGTTGCATAGATCTAGCATAGATACCTCATGTTCTATGTTGTAAGAGAAGTGCGTTATAAATTTATTGACAAGTTCATCAAAAGTTTTGATTCCTAGTGGGAGACGCGAGAACCACTCCATAGCTTGACCACCTAAAGATTGCGGGAATAGTCTCATTAAGTAGGTCTCGTTGTGAGCTACTTCTAAACATGCTACAATGAATTCCTTGATATGATCTCTAGGGTCCCCCTTCCCTTTATATTTGTCAAATTTTGGAACTCTGAACTGATAGGGGAATGGTTTCATGATCAAATTTCTGTCAAAGGGGTACGGTGCTATATCTTCCAAAGAGTAGTTCTTAGAACTTGTACCGGTCTTAAGGTTGGATATCTCGAGCTTTAGACTTTTGATTTGTTGTCTCACGTCTGCCATAGGAGTAGTTGGATCTACGGGTTGCTTTCCTCTCTCATTTGTATGGGGGACTGTGTCATTTGTGCCCCTCTCATGCGCATGTGGAACCGTGTCATTTGTGCCCCTCTTATGATCATTGTCTGCATTTTCCATGATGGAGCTAATGTCAAAGTCTGCAGGGAGTTTGATTCTGAGACTAGCAAGATGATGGAAATACTTATGGGGGTCTTCAAGGATCATCTTCTCTACGACACGTTGGAATTTTCTATCTTGCATGTGCACCACTAATTCTTCATGAGAAATCTCTTCTTCACCATCACGTGGTGGGAGAAGGTGATCAAATGAGTCGGCCATTTCAATTTGCTTGTTGTACTGGGATCGAGTAAGAACCATGCAAGGTGGCGCGGGATGGAGGGGGTGAGGACTAGAAATTCTAGCAAGGTGCCGACTGAGGCTGTTATGAATGGGATACCTAGGATAAGACTTGGACAAAGGATTCTCTCGCTCAATGACTTCAAGTAAGATGGTTGACACAAGACTCTAGCCACTAGCAAGGGTAGTCGATACCAGTCTTACTGTGTAGGGCTTAGTCGTTCAACAAGACTACTAGCAAAGGTACTGTGACCTACTAGGCTTACGTGAATTCACTAATGAAACGAAAAAGGACTTATGCTGAATCGATATGGGATAGGCTGACTTTGGGACAAGAGTGATTTGGACAAAAAGTGAGTGAGACAATGGATGAAAGAGAAAGAGTTGGGTGAAATGGATGGAGATTGACTACAAGGTTGACTCTGATCTTAGAAAGTGAAACTAGGCTGGAATGGGTGCTCTGATTAGGTGAAAATATCTCCTCAAAAATAGGGCAAGTGCTCACTGTCGCATATGCGTAGAAATAGATGCGCAGCATAAATGGACAAATGCGCTGCAAGTCGCAGTAAATGCGCTGGTCTGGTGAATTATATATGCATAGCAACAGTGCATACATGCGCAGCAAAAAGGTATATGCGCAGCAAGTCGTTACAAAAGCACAGCAAGTCTCTGTAAATGCGTAGCTCTGAAGTTTTTGTAAAATTTTTAGTTTTTTTCTCCTGTTTTTGGTATTTTTTGGCTAGAAAAGGTCTTCCTAATCTAATATTATGAATTTAATAGCAAGAAAACATAGCAAGCACAAAGAATTTGTAGTTTTTCATTGTTTTTGCAATTTTTTTGACTCTATTTTGGACAAAAGCAAGCATAAAATCCTAGGCGAGAAATGGATTATAAGGGATTTGGGCCACTAAAACAAGAGGTATTTAATTCAGGCAACCATTCAAGTGGTTACACATGCGGCGGCGCTACTCTCCGTTATGGAGTCTCCCAGCCTCACAAGGTTGCGCCTCAGAGGGTTTTGGGGGAGGTTGGTCGTCGGTGTAACATAACAGCACTTATTGCAGGAAGTTTTCACCTCAAGCAAAATTTATTTTAAGTGGCTTGGTAGGGCTTGACGTTAGCCTGTTACCACTCAGGGTCGTTCCCACTTGGACAAGCGTGCATCCAAGGGTAGGCCCCTCCTAAAGGTTAAACAGATAGAATGACAAGTCTGGCACTCTGATCACCCAGAAGAGGGGAGAGCATAAGCCTATTGTCATTCGCAAGCACAGAATACACTGATTAATCCACCCTAGTTAAAAGTGAAAAACTAAATGGGCTAATCTACTCAAATAGAACTTTGAAGTGATTTCAGCAATATAGCAGTGGTGAGTTCAATTTTTAAACCGCGTAGCATGAGATTGTTAACTTTGAAATTCAGGTCTCATGATATAGCAATGGTTCATTTTAACTTCAGAAAGCAGTAGTGAGTTCAATTTTTAAACCGCGTAGCACGAGATTGTTAACTTTGAAATTCAGGTCTCACGATATAGCAATGGTTCATTTTAACTTCAAGATCATTGATGAGTTCAATTTTAATCTTTAGATAGCAATAACTTGGAAGGTGTTTGCGATGCAAGCAAGAAATAATCCCGTTACTTCCTCCCTAATTAGAACTAGATGAAGATTTGAATGAACATTAATTTTTACTTTCCCTTTGAAAATGAAATGTGAACTAATTAGATGCAACTACATGGAACTAAACCTGCACCTATCCTGCAAAAACGCTCCAGCAAACACCTGCGAAAAGGTTAGCGTTAGCAACTTCCCTTAGAAAAGTACTAAAACCTCAGCCTGTTACAAATGCACAGCTTCAGTGATCAAATGCGCAGAAATAATCAACAGAAGCGCAGCATTAATAAATGCGCCGCAATATTGCACGCATGCACTGTTAAAAGGAATGAATGCGCATCATTAATGTATGCGCAGTAACAGTCTTCAAAAGTGCAGCAAAAATGCACAGATGCGTAGAAACAACAAAAGCACCATAATAGTGTGCAGAAGCGCAGCGAAAATACACAGATGCGCAGAAACAACAAAAGCATCGTAACAGTCTTTATATGCACCGTGGGAATGAACAGATGCGCCGAAGTAATCTATGCGTGACTCTGCGTGATCTGTACGGAACCTACCTTCAAAAAAGCTCAGAAACGGTAAAATAAAGGGGCAAACGGCCCCACGGTGTGCGCCAAAAATGTAAGGGTAAAATAGTGATCAATCAAATGAATTAAACAAGACCCAAACATCAATAGAATAGTGAAACAAGAAGGATTCAATAAACGAAGTAATGAACAAATACAGAGCAAACCTTTCCCGTTTCTAAACTTCTGTTGTTCGCCTATCACAAATCGTCCTTTTGCAGATGAAGTGAGCCCTTAGAGAGTACACTCTTTTTAGCTGTTCATAGGAAGTCGATGGTGAATGGCTATGGTGATATGCAATGAAGGTGAGCTCCAATGCAAGTATATGATCTCAAGCTTGTAGATGACAAGAGGGTGCCAAAGGCGCGCTGGTGATATTTCTGCAGAGTAACGATGTCAAAAGCCTGGATGAATAGAGTAGAGGGATGAATCTTCATTTATAGACTTGGAAGAATGGGAATCAACGGTTGAGAGGGGATATGAAGATCAACGGCTAAGGATGGTTGAGGAATGTGCAACCAGTAGAAATGTGACAAGTGTCCCAGCTCCATCATGAAAGGGGGGATGTGACAAAACTGATTGGAGAGTTAATTCCATTGATTGAACAGTTAATAGACTTGATTGATCAGTTAGAAGAGTGGATTATGGGATTGACTGAATTGATTGACCAGTGAACTGGGTTGATTGAGGAGTCAACAGAATAGATTGACTAGTGAACTCAAATGACTAATTAGTTAACAGATTTGATTGATTAGTTAACTAACTTCTGATTTGAGAAGAAATAGGCCATGTGGGTGAGAGAAAAATAGGTAATTAAATATTAAATATATTTAATTACATGTGCAACCTGATGAGGTGGACAAGGTGTGGTGGAAAAGGTGAGGTGGATTTTTGAATTTAGAACTTAGGATAGAGGAATTTGGATTAATTAAATAATTTATGATTATTTAATTAGGTAGGACATTTAGAAGAATTTTAATTAAATAAATTGAATTTATTTAATTATGGAACAGTGAATCGATTAAATAAATTTAGAATATTTATTTAATTGGTAGAAGAATGGAATAAATATTTAGAATATTTATTTAGGATGATTCGTGTCATTTTTAGGCGTATACAAAAACTACTATCCATATATCCATTTCTTGATATGGAAAACAAGGGTTTAAACAACTTGACACTTAATTAGCACAATATGACTCAGAAATAAAGAATAATATAATACACCAATTACATCATTACTACTTGACGCCATTAACCGACAATGAAATTTCAAGCAAGACCATATTTAAAATTAACTCAACATTACACCATTGAACAAATTAAACTAGAAAGCACTATAAGGTTTTCACTCTCTTTTAAAATAAAATCCAAATATCATTCCACTCTAGAACTATAAATCCATCTAATGGGTAAGTGCAAGAAGATGGGGGGCCAAAAAGGGGTCTTAAGTGGCCACTTTTTTTCTGAAATCGGGAAATACTGGCCTTGAATGAGATATTGAGCATAGTTACACTCAAAATTTAGAGATGCAACCAAAACAATGTTCGTAGTGCTCCGAGTCTACTTTCTAAACTACTATTTTGTTTTGAAAATGGCATAGATTAAGGGGTTCAAAAGAGGGAGCCACAGAAATTGGTGTTGTTTCTATCAAAAAAATATAACATAGCATGTTTTGTGGCTCCCTCAAAAGGTCAACTTTTTTTTGGTATTTTTAAAATCGCTTTGGTGAGAAATTAGCTAATAGCATGTAGTTTATGCCTAATTTTTCTGATAATTTTTTGATGAATATTTGATTTTTTTACTAATTTTTAAAGTGGACACATCCTAAAAAACAGAATTTTGGCCGTGCTACCCCTATAAATTTTGAAAACTAATTGAAAATCATTTTTTTATTTTTTTAATATTTGTAGAATGGAGTCTAGTTTCTAAATATGTAATTTTTTTGAAATTTGAATGAATAGTTATTTTACAATGAAAAAAAGACCAAACAATGGTTTTTGCATAAAAACGGACACACAAACAAAAGAAATTAAAGATGAAAAGCTTAACATTGTTAAAATGTGAAAAAAATCACATCGTCAAATAGCTAAGAGAAAGCCTAACATTACCCATGTGTTTGATTTGTTCAACCTTGAAACACGTGCAAATCTGAGGGTTAGCACGAACGAAATTATGTGAAATTTTGAAGAACCAAGCCTTTGGGTTGGAAATCCAAAGCAAATCCCAAGCCCAAGGCTTGGGATTCCCAAAGCAAGAAATAACGCGAGCGCATTATAACTCGCTCGCGTTATGTTTTGCCTGGCATTTTTCTTTCCTGCAAGTCTGTCTTTTGCCATGTTTGACATAACGCGAGCGCGTTATAACGCGCTCCAGTTATGTCCCACTCAAATTTTTTTACGTTTAAGGCTATTAATCATGAGGGTTAAGGCATAAGGGATAGAGTTGGAAGGTTTACGGATAAGGGATTAGCATTTAAGGTATAGTATCGAGCCCGTTGAGGGTCTAGGAATAGGGATAGCATTTAAGGTTTAGGGACGAGGGATGACAGATTACGGTTGAGGGTCGAGGGATCAAAGTTAAGGGTTGAGGGATTAGGGTTTGACATTAAGGGTTGAGGGTTGAGGTTCAAGGGTCAAGGGTTTAGGGATAGGGTTTAGGGTCGAGGGATTAGGGTTAAAGTAGAGTGTGGAGGGTGTAAGGATTAGGGATAGGGTTGGAGGGTTTAGGGATAAGGGATTAGGGTTTAAGGTATAGTATCAAGTCTGTTGAGAGTTTAGGAATAGGGATAGCATTTAGGGATTAGGGATGAGGGATTATAGTTGAGGGATGATGGATTAGGGTTGAGGGTTGAGGGATTAGGGTTTAGGGATAAGGTTTAGGGTTGAGGGTTGAGGGATTAGGGTTTAAGGTATAGTGTTGAGGGTTGAGGGTTGAGGGTTTAGGATTAGGGTTTAGGGTTGATGGATTAGCATTTAATGTCAAGGTTAGGGTTAGAGTGTCGAGGGTAGAGGGATTAGGGATAGGGTTTAGGGTTGAAGGTTTAAGGATTGAGGGTTGAGGCTTTAGGGATGAGGGTTTAAGGCTTAAGATATAGTGTCAAGTGTTGAGGGTGTAGGGATAGGGTTTAAGTTTTAAGGGTTAAGGGTTGAGGGATATGGATTAGGGTTTAAGGTATAGTGTTGAGGGTTGAGGGATCAGAGTTAAGGGTTGAGCGATTAGGGTTTGACGTTGAGGGTTGTGGGTTGAGGTTCAAGGGTCAAGGGTTTAGGGATAGGGTTGAGGGTCGAGGAATTAGGGTTAAAGTAGAGTGTGGAGGGTATAAGGATTAGGGATAGGGTTGGAGGGTTTAGGGATAAGGGATTAGGGTTTAAGGTATAGTATCGATTCTGTTGAGGGTGTAGGAATAGGGATAGCATTTAGGGTTTAGGGATGAAGGATTAGAGTTGGGGGATGATAGATTAGGGTTGAGGGTTGAGGGATTAGGGTTTAGGGATAAGGTTTAGGGTTGAGGGCTGAGGGATTAAGGTTTAAGGTATAGTGTTGAGGGTTTAGGGATAGGGTTTAGGGTTGAGGGATTAGGATTTGACGTTGAGGGTTGAGGGTTTAGGGTTTAGGGCTAGGGTTGAGAGATGAGGGATCAGAGTTAAGGGTTGACGGAATAGGGTTTGACGTCGAGGGTTGAGGGTTGAGGTTCGAGGGTCAAGGGTTTAGGGATAGGGTTGAGGTTGAAGGGATTAGGGTTAAAGTAGAGTGTGGAGGGTGTAAGGATTAGGGATAGGGTTGGAGGGTTTAGGGATAAGGGATTAGAGTTTAAGGTATAGTATCGAGTCTGTTGAGGGTTTAGGAATAGGGATAGCATTTAGGGTTTAGGGATGAGGGATTAGAGTTGAGGGATGAGGGATTAGGGTTGAGGGTTGAGGGATTAGGGTTTAGGGATAAGGTTTAGGGTTGAGGGTTGAGGGATTAGGGTTTAAGGTATAGTGTTGAGGGTTGATGGTTTAGGGATAGGGATTAGGTTTGAGGGATTAGGGTTTAGGGTTGATGAATTAGGGTTTAATGTTGAGAGTTGAGGGTTGAGGGTTGAGGGTTGAGGTTGAGGGATAGGGTTAATGGTCAAGGGATTAGGGTTAAATAAGAGTGTCGATGGTAGAGGGATTAGGGTTTAAGTTATAGTATCGAGCCTGTTGAGGGTCTAGGAATAGGGATAGCATTTAGGGTTTAGGAATGAGGGATTAGAGTTGAGGGATGACGGATGACAGATTAGGGTTGAGGGTTGAGGGATTAGGGTTTAGGGACAAGGTTTAGGGTTAGGGTTTAGGGATAGGGTTTAGGGTTAAGGGATTAGAGTGAAGGGTTGAGGGATTAGAATTTGGCATTGAGGGTTTAGGGTTTAGGATCAGGGTTGAATGTTGAGGGATCAGAGTTAAGGGTTGAGGGATTAGGGTTTGATGTTGAGGGTTGAGGGTTCAGGTTCGAGGGTCAAGGGTTTAGGGATAGGGTTGAGGGTCGAGGAATTAGGGTTACAGTAGAGTGTGGAGGGTATAAGGATTAGGGATAGGGTTGGAGGGTTTAGGGATAAGGGATTAGAGTTTAAGGTATAGTATCGAGTCTGTTGAGGGTTTAGGAATAGGGATAGCATTTAGGGTTTAGGGATGAGGGATTAGACTTGAGGGATGAGGGATTAGGGTTGAGGGTTGAGGAATTAGGGTTTAGGGATAAGGTTTAGGGTTGAGGGTTGAGGGATTAGGGTTTAAGGTATAGTGTTGAGGGCTGATGGTTTAGGGATAGGGTTTAGGTTTGAGGGATTAGGGTTTAGGGTTGATGAATTAGGGTTTAATGTTGAGAGTTGAGGGTTGAGGGTTGAGGGTTGAGGTTGAGGGATAGGGTTAATGGTCAAGGGATTAGGGTTAAATAAGAGTGTCGATGGTAGAGGGATTAGGGTTGAAGGTATAGTATCGAGCCTGTTGAGGGTCTAGGAATAGGGATAGCGTTTAGGGTTTAGGAATGAGGGATTAGAGTTGAGGGATGACGGATGACAGATTAGGGTTGAGGGTTGAGGGATTAGGGTTGAGGGACAAGGTTTAGGGTTAGGGTTGAGGGATTAGGGTTTAAGGTATAGTGTTGAGGGTTTAGGGATAGGGTTTAGGGTTGAGGGATTAGAGTGAAGGGTTGAGGGATTAGAATTTGGCGTTGAGGGTTTAGGGTTTAGGATTAGGATTGAAGGTCGAGGGATCAGAGTTAAGGGTTGAGGGATTAGGGTTTGATGTTGAGGGTTGAGGGTTGAGGTTCGAGGGTCAAGGGTTTAGGGATAGGGTTGAGGGTCGAGGAATTAGGGTTAAAGTAGAGTGTGGAGGGTATAAGGATTAGGGATAGGGTTGGAGGGTTTAGGGATAAGGGATTAGAGTTTAAGGTATAGTATCGAGTCTGTTGAGGGTTTAGGAATAGGGATAGCATTTAGGGTTTAGGGATGAGGGATTAGAGTTGAGGGATTACGGATTAGGGTTGAGGGTTGAGGGATTAGGGTTTAGGGATAAGGGTTAGGGTTGAGGGTTGAGGGATTAGGGTTTAAGGTATAGTGTTGAGGGTTGATGGTTTAGGGATAGGGTTTAGGTTTGAGGGATTAGGGTTTAGGGTTGATGAATTAGGGTTTAATGTTGAGAGTTGAGGGTTGAGGGTTGAGGTTGAGGGATAGGGTTAATGGTCAAGGGATTAGGGTTAAATAGAGTGTCGATGGTAGAGGGATTAGGTTTTAAGGTATAGTATCGAGCCTGTTGAGGGTCTAGGAATAGGGATAGCGTTTAGGGTTTAGGAATGAGGGATTAGAGTTGAGGGATGACGGATGACAGATTAGGGTTGAGGGTTGAGGGATTAGGGTTTGATGTTGAGGGTTGAGGGTTTAGGGTTAGGGTTGAGAGATGAGGGATCAGAGTTAAGGGTTGAGGGATTAGGGTTTGACGTCAAGGGCTGAGGTTCGAGGGTTAAGGGTTTAGGGATAGGGTTGAGGTATAAGGGATTAGGGTTTAAGGTATAGTGTTGAGGGTTGATGGATCAAGGTTAAGGGTTGAGGGATTAGGGTTGAGGGTTGTAAGGATTAGGGATAGGGTTGGAGGGTTGACGGATTAGGATTTGACATTAAGGGATTAGGATTTGACGTTAAGGGATTAGGATTTGACGTTGAGGGTTGAGGGATTAGGATTTGACATTGAGGGTTGAGGGTTTAGGGATAGGGTTGAGGGATTAGGATTTGACATTGAGGGTTAAGGGTCAAGGGATCAGAGTTGAGGGTTTAGGGATTAGGGATCTATAGCAGGACAAAATGCGAGCGCGTTATAGTGCGAGCACGTTATAATGCGCTCGTGTTTTGTATTTCTACTGAAACGGTAAAAAAGTGGTTACCCCCGTGATCCAGGCCCACATGCTCTATTTTCTTACTGATTCTGCGCATGCTCCGACAAAAAAGAAGTGCTTTCATGCTATTGGGAAGTTCACATGCACATTTGACACATTGTACCACCTTTGCATAATCTTTCCACCACCTTTTCTGCTTTACCAACTTGAGAAGGAGGAAATAACATAGTTTTCAAACCAAGTTTGATATATATCTATTCAAGTTTCAATTTTTGTAGTATTGCAATGTTAATTGTGATTCAATTTTAAGAATTTAACATTGAAAAGGAAGCAAGTGGTGAAAAACTCAAATTGTTGAGGAGTTTGATGCAAGAAGATAAAAACACTACATAATTGGGTACTCTCTCCATTCAAATCTTTGTTTTTTAGGTATGTCAAGTCTTTACATGCATGTTCTTTACATTTTCCTTATTTCAGATTGAATTACTTTATCATGCTTTATCATACATGTTTAAAATAGACACATTCCCAATCGAGAAAGCAACTTACAATCTCACATGATGCCATGTATATTTTCTACACTTGGGCTCTTTAATAATTATGTGTAATAAACAAACCTTAGTTCATACCATGATGTCAAACTATACAAGAATAAATCCTTACAACATAAAAAAAATACAATCCCACTATTATCATGTATTCATTTCTTAGGAACTAATATTGGTCTCTTTATCATGCTACAGACAAATTCTCCGTCATGCGGAGGAAACGATCAAGAATTAAACCAACACAGGAAGAGATAGAAGCTAAGAATGCAAAGAAAGCAATGGCTATGAGAGAACTTCGTGAGAAGAGGAAATTGGACATAATAAATGAAGACATACCAATTGAAGAGGAACCACAACCATCACAAAGAGATATGGTATTGGCGGCACAAAGAGAATGAATGTAAAAACTTCGTGGTACGAGAGATTTGAATACCATAGTTGGAGACACATCCTTTACCGCAAGTCAACATGTAGGGACACCATCTACCACATCTTAGGTTGAGAGTACATCATCACTCACATGTGATGAAGGAGGTATGCCATCGTTCCCACCTCAACCTCAAGGTATGTCATCTATTCCATCTTCGATCGAAGGTATGCCATCTAACCCATCTCATTTAAATATTGATGAAATTCCTAATGTTGAGATGAATTTACCTAACTTGACACCACCTAGAATTTTGCATAGAAAGCCAAAGTATTTGATTGATATTGATGAGAATATTTTGCAGCCAATGGAAGGTAAGATTCCAAAATGCACTTGTAGAAGATATGCTAATAAGATTTGGAGATTGTTCTTTGAAAAGTTAAATGAGACTGCAAGATGTCAACTATTCATTGAAATGATGCGAAGTATAAAGTATAGGTCTATCATGAAGATTCTTGGGTTGAGAACATCAGAGGCTTCAAGTGAAAAATCTATTGTCAAGAATCTAATGAGTGCGTATGAGAGTGTGGGTAACACCTCACGCACAAAAGATAGTAATGCAACACGGCGTGTGATTACATCGACTATAGTAAGTAGTCAAACGAGGAAAGCTCGTCTCATTAGAAAGACAAGTCAAGAATTGAGAATTAATAGGAAAACTTTATCAAGAGCCGTTGGAAGACGCCAAAGAATTGAGGACACTAATGCCAATGAATTATGGGCGTTCTCGGGGAGACTACCACGAAAAGATAAACCAATTGTTGAAGCATTGAGATCACTAATTGAAGACTTTTGGAAGAATTACACAAGGGTATCTCCGAATCAAAGGGATGTGGTAAGAAGGAGAATTGGTAGTCAGAACCGCGAGCCACATCCAAAGCATTTTTTGGATGAGACTCAAACACAGTTTTATGGTAAATTTCTAGAGAAGTATCCTCAAATTAAAATTTGTCAAAGATATTTTGAAATGCTAAAACCTTTCTATGTTAAGATAAATCACACACACACTACTTGTTGTTGTAGATTACATATTGAATTTTCTAACCATTTTGATGCTTATAGGTCTATATGTTTAGATATGCATACTAACAATGATTTGTAGGGTTGTGCCATATGTGCCCCACCAACATCTTCAAGAGACTTCATATCAAGAATTTTATGTGAAAGAGAGGAAGGTCAAATATTCTACAAGAAATTATGCTTGGATGGCACATGTCATCGTTGCGGTGGCTTGCAACATTTGCCAATATGTGAACATATGAAAATAACACATGCAGTTGGAAATGAACTAGTAGAGTTTGGCAAGTATAAAATAGTGGCATACAATACAAAAGATGGTAAAGAAGCAAAGAGGTGTGAATTAGTTATTGAAAAGATTTCAGTGTATCAGTTTATGCCTATATTTCGTGACAGCATAGTGTATGAGTATGCAAGACATGCCCATAGAGCTCAATGGTTGGACTTGCAATTCAAGTTATGCAAGGACACATTTCCGGTTGGTAGCATTGTTTTAGTCATCGACTTTGCAGAGAACTACAGTCTACAGCCATAGCGTGAGGTGCAATCACAATATTACAACTCCACACAGGTTTCTATATTTGTGCACATCGCATTCATTCATGCGAATGATAGTATAGAGGATGACAGAAAGATCATAAGGGGGTATAATTTCTATATTAGTGATGATCGTACGCATTCTACGGAGTTTGTGCAAGGTTGCTTTCAGGTGTTCTACAATGATTTGGCTAGAAGGGGCATATCGTTCAATCAGCATATCATATGGTCGGATAATTGTGCATCACAATTCAAGAACTCGCAGAATTTCTATTGGCTGAGTAGGAGGCATAATTTTATAGGTATTCAACATATGTGGAACTTTTGTGAGGCCGGGCATGGAAAGGGGGAGCATGATGGTGCAAGAGCATGTATCAAAAGAGCCATAGCACGAGATGTGACCAAACTAACTGTTCCAACGCATCCGGATGGGTACATTTACGCTAGGCATGGTCTTGTTTTTCACCCAAACATGTCGAAACAGTCTGAGCTACATTGTACCAACGATATCCCTGAAGAGTCCAAAATGCAAAAAGGCTGCAATCTTTGATGAGATGTTACTCAAAAATTGTGTCACTTAGAAACATTCCGTCTAAGGCAATGTGATCACGTAGAGTGCCTCTACAATAACCTCTCTTGGTTTTTTATAGCTCTGAGGCATTTGCCCGTGGTGAAAGGTTTTCTGCTACCCCAAAAATTGTCAGAAGGAGGGAGTGTAAAGTTGCAAAGGGGTGTAACTTTTGTCCTGCTCCTGATGCGACCAAACTAACTGTTTCAACGCGTCCAAACAGGTACATTTATGCTATGCATGGTCCTATTTCTCACCCAAACATGTCGAAACAGTCGGAGCTACATTGTACCGACGATATCCCTGAAGAGTCCAAAGTGCAAAAAGGTAGCAATCTTTGATGAGATGTTACTCGAAAATCATGTTACTTAGAAACATTCTGTCTAAGGCAACATGATCACGTAGAGTGCCTCTACAATAACCTCTCTTGGTTTTTTATAGCTCTGAGGCATTTGCCCGTGGTGAAAGGTTTTCTGCTGCCCCAAAAATCGTCAGAAGGAGGCAGTGTAAAGTTGCAAAGGGGTGTAACTTTCATCCTGCTCCTAATGCGACCAAACTGACTATTCCAACGCATCTGAATGGGTACATTTATGCTAGGCATAGTCCTATTTTTTACCCAAACATGTCGAAACAGTCGGAGCTACATTGTACCGACGATATCCCTAAAGAGTCCAAAGTGCAAAAAGGCAGCAATCTTTGATGAGATGTTACTCAAAAATTGTGTCACTTAGAAACATTCTGTCTAAGGCAACGTGATCACGTAGAGTGCCTCTACAATAACCTCTCTCAGTTTTTTATAGCTATGAGGCATTTGCCCGTGGTGAAAGGTTTTCTGCTGCCCCAAAAATCGTCAGAAGGAGACAGTGTAAAGTTGCAAAGGGGTGTAACTTTTGTCCTGCTCCTAATGTGACCAAACTGACTATTCCAACGCATCTGAATGGGTACATTTATGCTAGGCATGGTCCTATTTCTCACCCAAACATGTCGAAACAGTCGGAGCTACATTGTACCGACGATATCCCTGAAGAGTCCAAAGTGCAAAAAGGTAGCAATCTTTGACGAGATGTTACTCAAAAATCGTGTCACTTAGAAACATTTTTTCTGAGGCAACGTGATCACGTAGAGTGCCTCTACAATAACCTCTCTCAGTTTTTTATAGCTCTCAGGCATTTACCCATGGTGAAAGGTTTTCTGCTGCCCCAAAAATCGTCAGAAGGAGGCAGTGTAAAGTTGCAAAGGGGTGTAACTTTCATCCTGCTCCTAATGCGACCAAACTAACTATTCCAACGCGTTCGAATGGGTACATTTATGCTAGGCATGGTCCTATTTCTCACCCAAACATGTCGAAATAGTCAGAGCTACATTGTACCGACGATATCCTTGAAGAGTCCAAAGTGCAAAAAGGCAGCAATCTTTGACGAGATGTTACTCAAAAATTATGTCACTTAGAAACATTCTGTCTAAGGCAACATGATAACGTAGAGTGCCTCTACAATAACCTCTCTCAGTTTTTTATAGCTCTGAGGCATTTACCCGTGGTGAAAGGTTTTCTGCTACCCTAAAAATCATCAGAAGGAGGCAGTGTAAAGTTGCAAAGGGGTGTAACTTTCGTCCTGCTCCTAATGTGACCAAACTGACTATTTCAACGCGTCTGAATGGGTACATTTATGCTAGGCATGGTCCTATTTCTCACCCAAACATGTCGAAATAGTCGGAGCTACATTGTACCGACGATATCCCTGAAGAGTCCAAAGTGCAAAAAGGCAGCAATCTTTGATGAGATGTTACTCGAAAACTGTGTCACTTTAAAACATTCTGTCTGAGGCAACGTGATCATGTAGAGTGCCTCTACAATAACCTCTCTTGATTTTTTATAGCTCTGAGGCATTTGCCCATGGTGAAAGGTTTTCCGCTGCCCCAAAAATCGTCAGAAGGAGGCAGTGTAAAGTTGCAAAGGGGTGTAACTTTTGTCCTGCTCCTAATGCTACCAAACTGACTATTCCAACGCATCCGAATGGGTACATTTATGCTAAGCATGGTCCTATTTCTCACCCAAACATGTCAAAACAGTCGGAGCTACATTGTACTAACGATATCCCTGAAGAGTCCAAAGTGCAAAAAGGCAGCAATCTTTGACGAGATGTTACTCAAAAACTGTGTCACTTAAAAATATTCCGTCTGAGGCAACGAGATCACGTAGAGTGCCTCTACAATAACCTCTCTCATTTTTTTATAGCTCTGAGGCATTTGCCCGTGGTGAAAAGTTTTCTGCTGCCCCAAAAATCGTCAGAAGGAGGCTGTGTATTAAGTCAGGATGAAAGCCTATTCACTCTAGGCTCTTGTTTTTGACCAAATCACACATGTGCCTTGAACAACTCTATCTTTAAGGCACTTTTCTCTAATCTCTGTAACTCTCCAAATCCACTAAAGCAGAAATTTTACCTCTTGGGCTCAAGATATAGGTTCTTCATCCAAGGCACCAGAATGGTCCAAAGGCGCATTTCACCTCTAACCTTACTTGGAGGCGCTAAACCTTTTGACATTTCAAGTAACTTCAAGAGAACTATTTTTCCTTAAGGTGGTTCACTCCTTGCAATTGGATGTATGGTACTTGTAACTCATTTGATTGACTCTGTAATGTTTCTTCTTCTCGCAGAGTAGATAAGGATGATATAAGCTTACTTCATGAATCAGAGTAGAAATATCTCTTGGACTTGCTAGGTGAAAGGACTTGAACTTGAAGGACTTGAAGTTGATGAAGTGATCCTTCATGATGGCCTTTGACATTACCTTCTCAGAGTGTAGATGATAACACCTTCCTTGGATAAAGTGGATAACCTCTGACCTAAACTTTGAAGCTTGATGAATCTTGAAGATTGGGTTTCGTCCTACTCCCCTTCTAGGCTCCACTCCATCAAAGGTGTATTTAGTTGTCCAAGGTGCCAACATTCACTCAGGGGTGCCTAAAGAGAAAGTTTACAACTCTAAGGCGCTAAACTCTTATGCAAAAATGGTCATCATCAAAGGTGCAAAAATGGGTCTCTGGGCACCAATCTCTACAAGACATTCCATCTCATTACTTTCCTCCATTACAAGCGGTCACTTACCTCAATCTTGGGTGCATACCAACATCCCAACATCTAAATCACCTAGGCGCTCAAAACCTTCAAGACTCAAGGTGCATTTTATGATCAAACAAGGTATCTCCTGAACAAGGCTCTCATAGTCTCATCAGTGCGTTAATCATCATCATGAGTGCTCATATTGTTCTAGGCGCACAGTTATTTCTGGAATGCTCAAGGTGCTCAAAGCGCACATACCCTTCTCTAGGCTAGTTTACACTTATTCAAGGCGCTCATTCCAAACTTACATGAACTCCTCATTACAAGATGCACAAACTAGATGAACCTAGGGCATAAGGGCGCTCAAACTAGATCTTTGCAAAAACTCCCCAAGCATTCAAACTTTTAAGGCACCAAAAGTGGTCTTTTCTACAACTTCTCTAGCCATATGCCTTGGGTGCTCAAACCTTCGTTGAACTCCAATTATTCAATCCAGGGCACTCAACTACCTCCTCAAGGCACTCTATCTCAAGTATCATTACTCTTCTTAAAGACCTAGGTGCACATTGTGGGGTATTCTACTCAACAAGACCTAGGCGCTCATTATGAAGACTCCAATTATCAAGGTTCACTTCAACTTTCAAAGGCGCATTTTGGACTCCAAAGGCGTTAGGTTAAAGCCACTAGGGCGCTAGATACCAAAGGGGGCAAGGTGTTAGAACCTCCTTTAAGATGTAAGAAAATCTCCTCAAGGCACAGCTAAAGGCGCTCCAAACCATACGAAGGCGCTAATATCCACTATAGGCGGTGTATTAAGTCAGGATGAAAGCCTATTCACTCTAGGCACCTATTTTTGACCAAATCACACATGTGCCCAAATCACACATCACCCCATCAGATTGGGGACCCCCTCTTTTCTTGCTCAGGTGCTTTGCACAGGAGTTGTTATGTGTCATTTTGGCCAAGGTTTTCTGGATCAGTGAAGACATTAGGAAGGGGATGATCATTTGGATAGTTTTGAATGCTTTATTTCTCCTTGTTTAAACTAGGCGCTCACTGAGGATTGGAGTAGCCTTTGCACCCTCACATCATGTTAATCGGCATTTCAGAGGCAATCATAGTATAGGAAGATTTGCGCCTTGAAGAAGAGAGTTATCTGGTGAGCGCTTAGGAGTTCTAGTGCCTAGGGGAAAGGTCTAGGTAGAGCGCCTTCAGACTTTGACAGTGAAGTGCCTTAAGGAGTTGGATGATGTTTTTAGCGCCTTAAGGATGATGATGGAGCGCCTTGGAGTCAGGTTAGTCTGGAGCACCTTAAGAAGGTAAAGCACTTCAAATGTAAACACAAGTGTTTTGAGTGCCCTAATGAGAAGTTGTCTTGGCACCATAAGTTGTTCAAACGAAGATATGCGCCTTGGATAGTTGCAAAGACCTAATTTAGCACCCAAGGTTGGAAGACTCTTTGTGAGCGCCCAGTGTTTGAAAGCTCTTTGTGTTTGGTGCATTAAAATGAATTTGGCACCTAAGTAGTATTGAAACACTCAACTGAGCGCCTAAAGCCCATGAGAGAAGTGATATGCGCCTTGATAGGAATATCATGGAAGATGAGTTTACTGAATGGTGCCTTGAATGACTTGGTCGATTAAGTGTTTTAGCGCCTAGATATGGGATGAATCATTAAGCGCCTTTGGTTGAGATGATGTCAGCACCTTTGAGATTATAACACCTTGGAGTCAAGTTCGAAGGAGCACCTTGAGAAGGTAAAACACTTCAAATGTTTTCAAGGAATTGGAGAAGTCACTTAGTGCCTAGAAGGAATTCCAGAGCAAGAGGGTTGGAGCGCCTTGAGCTTCAAGTCAGATATGCACCTAGACCTCTACCCTTTAGCAAGTTGAAGCCCTCTGAGCCTTGACAAAGTGAGAATGCCTTATAGTGAATATGCGCCTTGGGCAAGGTTGAATACAAAGTTGAGGAGTATATCATAATGAGTAAGTGCACTGTAGGGTTAGATGATAAAGACTAGTGCCTTGAGTGTCTTGGTCAAAATTTTGACGTGAGAAGTCTTGCAAGATCAAACCCTGGAGTGCGCCTTAGAGAGAACCTATTGATCCTTTGCTTTGACAAGATTTGGGCGCCAGAATGATCCTTAATAAATGGAATGTATCTACACCAATTTTGCACTTTTAGGGAAGTGATGGTGTCCAGATGAGTTTTGAGTCCCTTTGAGTGTTGAGATTGTTAGAGATAGGTGCCTTGATGAATGAAATGCACCTTGAAGACCATGTGCGCCTAGAGAAGATAAGTGCCTAGTTGAGATAAAGAGGTGTTTCTGGCACCTAGGGAAGAAGAGAGGTAAGTTCAGGGAGATAAGTGCACCTAAGAGTTTTAGCGCCCTCAATCAAATTGCACCTTTTTGCCTTGGAGAATATAAGGTGAGGATTTGAGTTGAAAGTTTGAGAAAGTAGATTGAGCGCCCTGTGTTGGAGGAATCAAGTCAGATAAGCACTTGAAGAAATTGCATTAAGTGTTTTAGCGCCTTGGTATGGTTTGGAGCACCTTGTTGAGGAGATACCCTGATTTAATCCAAGATAGAGCGCCCTAGAATTGAATATGTGCCTTGTTGGAGGAATATATGCGCCTTGTTGGAGAAAGATATGCACCTTGAATGAGAGTTTGTGTGCCTTAACCAAGAATGATGATTGAAGTCACAATCTCATGTTTGTGTGCCTAGGTCTAGAAGCAAGATTTGAGCACCTTAGGATAGGGTTTTTTGCACCTTGTCTTGGAGAGTGAATTTGCGCCTTGGATGATGTTGAAGTGCCTTGGGATGAAATGCACCCAAACTTATAGAGGGCCTTCAGTGAGGGAGTTGAAGAGAGTGCTTAGAGGAAGGATAGCCTTAAGATCAAACTAAGTACTTAGAAACCTAAGATTAGCACCTTATTTGAAGTTATACACCTATTCTAGCGCCAGAGAGTGAGTTTGAGTGTGAAGAAGTGAATGTCTATGCCTTGAAGGGGATATAAAGGGAAGATGATGCACCTTGATGGGTTGATGATGGAAATTTGCATTTTGGAGCTAAATGTGCGCCTTGAATCTAAATGATATTTGAGTGCTTAGAGGTAAATAGGGGCGCCTTTGAGAATTCTTTGTGCTTTAAGGAATGGATTGTGGCGCTTTGGACTAAGGTAAGTCCTGAGCACTTCCAATGATTTTAAGGAGTGCCTTGAAGGAGATAGTACCTAGATAAGAAAAGATGTCAAGTTTTAACACCTTGGAAGAAATTCCAGATAGTGGCGCCTTCACAGGGTTTTCCAAGTTGGCGCCTTGGTTTGGGATGATCATGCTAAGAAAGAAAATGTGCCTTCAGCAAGGTCACATCAAGTCCAACATGTCAATACTCTTCATCACTAACGTCATGTTGAAATTTCAAGGCATCTATCCATTCAAGTTCTCTGAGGAATATCTTGCAAGTAACTTCAAGTTCTCTGAGGAATATCAAATGAAGAATGAGTTAGCCTATTCCTCATTCCCAGAGGCTAATTCGAAATAATGAGGGAATGAATTGGTTTTTGACTAACTTAACTTTTGTTTTTTGCAGGAACAAAGTTAGAAACTTGAAATTAGTTAAGTCTGGATGCTAAACTTGGCTAAGGCAAGACTCCTAGAGTCGGGGCGCACTTTCTTGCTTGCTCAATGTCAAATGTGTGCCTAACCAAGAATCATGTAGCTTTGAAGCACTTTAATCACATCAACTAGGGCACCTAAGTGCATAGAGGTACAATGAATCTTCTGGAGAACATGGATAGACAACTAAGTCTCCAACTTGAGTCTTCTAAGTGAATTGGATGATGAAGAGAGTCTAGTCATTTTGGGCGCTAGTATCAGGATGAATCATCCAAAATGGGTGCCTAGAACTAAAAGGTGCCAATGCATGAGTTCAAGGATCCTCCATTGGAGCGCCTAGCCTAGATGGCTATAGATTGAAAGTTTTAAAGCTAAGTGATGTCTCTTAGGTGAATCAGCCCAGGTGCATGTGTTGGGAAAAACTCTTTGGCTTTGGCGCCTAGAATTGGGAGCTTTGTAAGATGCACCAATTGATGAAAGATTTCCATTTTGCGCCTAGAATAGAACTCTCTTACATAGTTGAAATTGACTTGATAGAAGGAGATAAGTCTTAAGGACTAGTTTGGCGCCTCACTTGCCTATCTCACCTTTGAAATGCGCTTTGGTTGATGATCATCATTAATGGCACCTGGTGAAATGAAAAACTATTTGCATCTCCAGAGGATCAAAATTGGATTAGGAGATCATCCTTGCAGTTGAGATTGACAGAGAAGTGTTAAAGGAATCACTTCAAATGGGTGCCTAAGCTAGTTGAGGCACATATCAATTCCACTGTAACTCCAGACTGACGCTTAGGATCCAGTCATCTCCTAAGGCGCAGTTCCATTCACCCATGACCTCGCTTGGCGTCTAAAACTTGGAAACTCCTTTGGAAAGCTCCTGTTGCGCCTAGAAGATGAGTTTGGGATATCAACTTGCAAAAGGTTTAGAAACTCTTCAAAGATGTTAGGCACAATCCCATGGCACTGGAGCTCAGTTTTGGCACCTTCAAGGAATAGCACATGAAGGAACTTGGGAGGTCAGGTGCTTGTAAAAGGGAACACCTTGGAACATCTTCCAGGGGTTGAAGTAGTAAGAAAACATCAAGTGAGTCTAGGCGCACTCCCTTGTGTGAACAGTTTAGCTCTGGCGCCTAGCCACAGAGTGAGCCAGAAGTAGTTTGGACATTAGAAGATAGGTGCTCATTCTACAATGAAGCATTCCACCTTCCTAATCAACAAAGACTTGAAAGAATTGACAAAGGAAGCTAAGGCGCACCTTCTACTTGTTTCCACCTCCAGAATGCACCTAACCTTGAAAGGGGGTTCAAAGATGTTTGTTAGACCTTTTCACTCAAGGCGCTCACCTTACGCCCACTTTCTAAGTCCTTGTCACCTCAAGGAAACACCTAGTTTGGAAGGCGCTTGCCCTGTTCTCCACTCCTTTCAATTGGCGCCTAGAACACAGAATGCATGAAAAGAGCACCTAGACTCCAAAGGGCTCATTTGGGTGCCTAGCATTTAAAACACTTTCATAATGATGATGTTTTGGCGCCTACTCTTGGAAACAATCCAGAGCATCCATAAACTCTAATTGGCACCTAATGTTGACAAGGCGCAACTTTAGGAGGAGGTCACCTCAACTTGGTGCCCAAGTCAGAAAAACTTGTAAATCCTTCAAATATGCGCCTACCTTGTGAGGTGATGAGTTGAACATTCCAAATCTTCAAATGTTGCTCAAGTAAAGAAGACATTGTAACATCAAGGCTTCAAGGCCTGTCCTTGTATTTCCATTGAATGAGTTGTACTTCATGCTATTGAAAGCATTTTCCATGTAATAAGACATTGCAAGTTGATTGAATCAAGTAACAAGACAAGTACCCAACTCTAATGTTGTTTCATTCAAATAGTTATCTTGATGTATATCTTTATGTTATTGAAGTAGTTGATGAATTGTTAGCAAGTAAAAGTGTTTAAGTAAGGAAAAATTTTCATAGAACTAGTTAGGTATCTTACACTTACACCATGCCTATCCATCAAACATCACAATGCAATCAAAATCCTAACAACATGCCCATGATCCAAGATCAAGTGCAATCATGCAAAGATATTATCAATCACAAGCCTATTAAGAATGAACTAGAGTCTTCTAGTACCATACTTTTCCATCAAACACCATCATGTAATCCATGGCCTATCAAGCCTATCAAAGAAAATGCAAACATCCTATGTAATACAATCAGACTTTAAATATTTGAAGTAGCCATCTACAAATATCTATTCAAAAGTGGATTTATAATGCAAGTATGGACGCCATCAATAAAAAAGATTTGTATTAACCAAATATCCATATACGCATACATCAATATCTGTCGATATAAGTATAACATATATACAAAATAGCCATATAGGCTTACAAGAATGCCATATAGGCATACAATGTCAACTATGTACAATACAAAATATATGTCCACAAATGCCATATAGGCATACAACAGAGGAACACAATAAAAAGTCATTCCCCTCTGGCTGGTGAAGAGAATAAATCACGAGCAGCCTTTGATCTTCTAGGGGATGGAGACATGCATGTGGGTGGTCTACTACGAACCCGAGGGCTACTCCTCCTATTTAGTTCTTCTTGCACCTTTACCTATTACAAAAAAAAGTATAGATATTAATATATAGAAATTACATGTTATAAAAAAATGAAACATTTAACAAAATAATCACTTACCGCTAACATATAATCTATCTCCTCGCTTGCCTCAGTAGCAGGAATAGGCCCTGGTGATGTTATGTCCTATAGAAACCATTCAGATAGAAATTAAACTTCAAATCAATAATCTTTTGATTTTTCAAAAATAGACAACTATAACAATGAATGTAAATTGAAATTTACTAATCTGCCTCATACCCCTGTCAATGCCATAGAGCTATGAATCGTAGAGGCCACACCCTGCTCCATTGCCCTATGAACATGGGGAGGTGTATCCGCAGCCTGCATCATCTGGAAATAAAACAACATTATTCAATTATGAAAACTATAATAGTGATGCAAATCATGGCTCCTAACATACACACACGTTCATCTAAACATGGAAGTACACACAATAAAACACACAAATCACATACAAAAATTTAGTAAGTACAATTCATTCATTAAACTATTTATTTTATTACCTCCGTAAAGCTTTGAAGTCCACCACCGCTGGCAGGTGTTGCCATGAAATCTATAGTGTTAACCTATTCAACATCCAAAATCAGAAATTAAAATACCATTCATATAACGATACTATTCACATGTAATATTTATAATTGTTTACTAGTTACATACCTCGACAGTAGATGATCTAGTGAAAAATGTAGGTGGAGAACCACTGAAAACTGCATCGACGCTATGACCCTGAAATTTCATTAAAATCATCAATTTAAATTAGTTAATCTTGTATTTCAAAAATGAAATTTAATAAATTAAATTCAATAAACTTGCTAATATTTACCTGAGTATCAAGGCCGAAAGTCTCACTCAGGAGGGTATCTGTCATCACCATCTGCTTAGCTGCAGATGTAGCCTGTGCACCTGCGTCCTGACTGTCCATGGGGTCATAACCACAGGCTGACCCGCAAGCCTGGCAAGTATGCGGTGGGACCCTACTCCTCGCACTATCTCCCAACCCACTCTGTGTTGCAGGATCGGCATGCTCTATGATGCTCTGGGTCAAGGCACTAATCGACCTCAGTGTATCGATCTCAACACTCTCCTTCACAATGGAAGGGATAGAAACATGCTCGTGGGCTAGTCTGCTGATTACTCGTCTCACTAGCTGTTGTGGGTCAAGACGTGCCCCTGGTCTATCCTGTGCTGAGCCCCCACCTCTACCCTGGAAGTCCCGCATATCAAAATAGTTTGGCACTTTATTGAGGACAAACTCGGAGTAGAGTTTCCTCAAAAAGTATTGCGGGACCTCATTGTTATTGCATGGAGGATGGTCAAAAACCATCCACCACCTCTACCCGAAATTGTCCCTTATCGCGTGGTTGTTGCACCAATGGATAGGGAACCTCTTGCATGTAATGGGTGGAGGTTGATTTGTTTGTGGGTTTGTGAAAATTGAACACAAGTCTACTTTTGTAATTTATAATTTTTTGACATCTTGGTATGACAATTTATCTACATAGTAATCTCTAAACTCTCTCTTTTTATCGGTCCAACTAGTTATTTGCTTGCTAATTGAATTTACATTTGATAACATAGACTCAAGAGATTCAGCAAGCGTGGACCTATGCAAGGTTGAAGTGGAAGGATCTTTCAACCTTGCAATTATATCTTCAATTTGTTTTTTGTTGTTTTCAATTTCGCCCATTATATTATCTTGTGTTCCAGGGGCATGTCGAGGAATGAATGGAGGAGGTTGTTTTTCTGCAGGTATTTCTTCCTCAAGATTTTGTGGATTTTGAGGAGGAGGAGGAGGTGCATTAACATTTCCTACAATTAATGAAATATACATCAAAAATCAACAAAAACCTACCTATTTAGGAAGAAATTTAAACAAAAAAACAAAGATAACTCACCCCTTTGGCATGCTCGACGTCGCGGCGGCATTTTGGTGATGAATCGACAAGTCTTTTGTGTTGAATGGCATTTTGTAGAACGCAAGCGCGTTTTTGAAGGTTTTGAAGCCGCGAGCGGAGGAAAAACTCAGAATGAAATAAAATGACTGCATTTTTTTTATTTATAGCACTTCATAACGCGAGCGCGTTATAACGCGCTCGCGTTATGGCTTGGTAATGACGAGCCTAAGGCTTGTCATTGCCAAGCCATAACGCGAGTGTGTTATAACGCGCTTGCGTTATGTCTTAAATTTTTTTGAAAATTTTTTGGCCACTTTTTGGCCCCCCATCTTTTTGCACTTACCCTAATATTTGTTTATTATTTATTTATTAAAATCATAATTAATCTCTAATTTATTATTCATTTATTAAAATCAATGTGCCACAGGATAGTATAAACTAAATCATAACTAAGCAAATTTATATTAATAAGATAAAATGAGTATAACTAATATTTAACTCAATATATTTATTTCTAGAATTGTAATACCATACAACATTTGTTTATTCACTAGCATTACCATTATAACCTATTAATATTTTTATTCATTTAACATATATACATCTACTAATTAAATTCTATTCTTAAATAAATATTTCAAATCTATTCCAACACATATATGAGTTCACCAAATTTTATTCCTAAAAAATCTAGTTAACAATTTACTAACTCAAAGTGATATTCACTTAAGTAATGCTTACTAAACATTCATTTAACAATTTCCATCTACTAAATCAACTTATTCTAATAAAAATTAATTTAAAATATTACAAATCTATCCTAATATTTTATAAGTTATACTAATATTAACTTTATCACTATTGTCATTTAATGAGTTTAATTAAAAGGAAATCAATGTAACAATTTAACTAAAACAAAAAGATAATCTCAAAGCAAGATTTACTAGTTGTTCATGGAGTTTCAAATAGAAGTTTTCTAAATCTTAGATCACATTTGCATACTTTCTAAATTGATTCCATTTCTAATAAACTATTGCTAAACAAGAGGAATTCAATATATTGATAATGAATATTTCTCAAAAATCATTACTTGAAAATAATTTCAAAGGAATAATGACTTGCAAGGGAGAAATTATGGAAAAGAGGATCTAGAGAGAAGAAAATGGAAGAAGCCTTCTGAGGTTTTTTTAAGGAAAAATGAAGAATGAACTACTAGGAAAAGCCATGAGAGCAAGACGGCAATACAGGATCAGAGATACAGGATGGATCCAAAAATAAATTTTCAAGGATTCAAGAATTTAATAGAGAAATCAGAGGTTTTCAAATTGTCTAGCAGAGGAGGGGAAAATTGTAGAAGATGCAGGAAGAGAAATGACCCCAAGAAGTACCGATTTCAGGCAAGAAACAAGTTTGATTATCTTTTATTACTTTATATATATTTTTTAATTTTAATAGAGAAATACAAATCACCAACACTACAATGACTCATCATTTGAAGTTTTAAATGACACAACCTTTACCAATAAAATCTTAACACTACAAACATCTCTCTAACTTATTTAAAATAACTTGCCTGACAGTTTCCATGAAGATTTAATTACATAGGCAACATAAATTAACTCTTTATTCCTAATATAACAACATCTCATGAAATACATAATTGGAAACTAACATTTATTTCTAAAGGTGCAGCTATTCCTTTGTTATTAGAAATGGAAACTTGATATAAGAGACTACCTACTTCAGAAAGCTCTATTCCTATGTTATTTTCTTATACAGAAATCTGTTTACACAAAAATGATGTTTGAGGAAGTAATTGCAGAGAAGACAAAATGGATAAGAGTCGACAGTGTAGGAAAATGTAAATTTTTGCAGAGGACAAAGGATCAACACAAACGGCTGAGAGAGGAGAAAATAGCATGAGTTTCAAGTGGAATCGCTCCAAGAGAGAGTGTACAGTCATTTTGCAGGCAAGGATACAATTTATTTCATGAAAGATTTTTGCAGATCATCATATGAGGTCTGAAGCAGAGGTAATCTAAACAAAATTGATGTAAATATAATCTATTTGCACCCATCCCTCAGGCAACGCTGAGAGACTAAGGCCAAGGCAGGCCGCACAATGGCACTAGGCAGGTATAGAGTTGAGTTAAAAGTTTTAGTGTGTCCAACGTCCACCAACCAAGTTCAATCTCTATTTACAAGAAACAAAAAAAATGTAGAGGGAAAAGAAGCTAGTACTGGCCGTACGGCGGTGGAGGGGAGAGATAGAGTTGATGCAACAAAAAAAAAAATCAAAACTACCTTAATATTTAATTCAAGCACCATCAGAGGAGATGATAATCTAAGGATGTCTGTTTAGCGACTTCTGAAGCAATGAGAGAATTTGATTACATTTTCAACAAGTTATTCATTCCCTATGAAGACTAAAATCTTCATTTCTGGCAAGGATATTCCAGAAGGGAGCAGCATGCATACAGGCACACACAAGATATAGAAATAGTGATGGTTTCAAATACATTCATCCACATAGAGGGCAAAGAACAATAATGTTTTAAATTCCTGAATAGACAAGATTACAGAGTACACAATCTCACACAAGGAGGCAAAATAACATACCCGTATTTCAAACCCACTTCAAAAATTCCTCAGCTCCCAACTTCCCTCGTTTTCCTTCACCAATTTTCCAAATTTCTATCTGTCTCCCCTCCTCAAAACAATTCCCCCTCCAAATAAGACCACCAGAAGCAAAAATAGCCAAGACTCAATTAATTTTCCACTACCAAAATCCATTTCAAAATCCCACTAACTCCCAAAAAAAGAAAACAATTAAATTTACATTCTAGAGAGATTCTCCAAGTCAAGAATCTCATACGACAACTCACATGACAAAATTTATTAACTAATATTATTTTTCAAATAACCATAGACTATTTTAATAATAAAACAATATTAATTAATTATGACTCAAATCTCATTAAAATCACAAAAATAATTAATTTAATCTTTATTAAAAATTACTTAAATAATATTCCCAAATTCGCATTGCTAAATAATGACTAATAAATAATATTATATCTAACTTATTAATAACATTATTATTAAAATAATTTATTTCCAACCATTTCATAAAGACTAAAACCATCAAATTCAAGCAAAGACAATTATATACCAGTGACGACCATAAACCAGAGGCAAGGACCAAAGAGTGACATCCAGACTCACGACCATAACTGAAGACAAAAATTGACCTAGGGAAAACCCCATGTTATCTCCCATCAACATTATCCATTGGAGTAAGGGCACGCTCAAACCTGCTAAGTCAGGTGGGGTCAATGCCCGGTACCTGCAACCTGCATCAAAATGATATGTTGCATACAAATATAAACATATATAACATGCACACAGAGTTAGGGACTACACTGTCCCTACTCTAAAAGTATATCAATAAGCATAAACATCTCTTACTAAAAATCAAATATCAACAAATCACATAAAGCATGATAATATCTAACCATTACTGATCATGTCAAACATATCATAAACTAGGATATCAATAACGTCATGATAAAATTCATAACATATGTCAAAACCACATCAGTCAACATAGTCCATCATGATCATAATAAGCATAAACCATAAGTCTATCAACCAAATGTCTCAAAACTGTCTAAGTGCAATGAAAAACTATCAACTGTCAAAAGCCAAAAAAATAAGGGGCATTACACAGCTATTGATTGGCATAGTGGTCACTGCCACATGAATAAAACCCTCTTGGGGGTCCTTGCTTTTCATAAGGCTTTCCTGAATTATCTCCATTTTTCTTGGAGTTATTATTGTTTTTCTTATCACCCTTGGATTAAATCTAATTATCTTTGAATCCTTTATCACCTTTTTTTTGAAATTTTGCTTATTTCCCATTTTCTTAAATGACTGGGAGGATTGGGACCAACTAAACTTTTTACGGTTCTTTCCCTAGTATGGAGATATGGATTTCAACTTTTGTTCCTCATTAATATCTTTCTCATAAACTTGGTCTGTTGTAGTGGGATCATGCACATGTACTTCACCTCCAATTTGGGCATTCAAGCCCACGATAACCTTTCGGATGCGAAACCTCTCATCTTGTTGATATTGGGGAACATATTTAAGGAGATGTAAGTGAATCTCTCCCAGTACTCAGTCACAGATTACTCACCCTGTCTTAGGTTTTGAAAATCTATGATCTTCTGATCAAAATACAACTGTGGCAACCATCTTTGCCTAAAAAATTCACAAACCTTTCCATGGTTAGACTCAAGGAGCTCAATATTAGCTCCATCTTCTTGTTCATCCACCAGGTGGATGCTTCACCTGCCAATTGGTATGCTCCCCATACCTCTTTGGTTATTTTAGAATAATTTCTTATTTGAAAGTATTTTTCCATTTCTATAAGACATGCCTCTATGGGATCTTTGCTTATAGTCCCATCAAATTTGGGAGATGTAACATTTTTCATATCTCTAGATAACTCAAGAGCCAAATGGCTCCTTTTATCCTCATCATGTCTCATTTCTGAGTTATTCTCTCCACGTCCACTTTGGGTGGTGTTTTCATGATGTTCCTCGTCTTCACCCTTGTGTAAGGCTTCCTACCTGGGTCCATTCTGGCCCTTGACCTCCTGCTCTAAATTTCCAATTCTTGGGCTCATCTCATGGAGCATAACAAAGATCTGGTCAAGTTTTGAATTAGAGTGTCTAGAAGGTTGCCCTTCCTTTTGGCTACCCCCAGCGCTAGTTCCTGTCCAAACCATGCTGCAATCTACTTCTTCTAAAGTTTACAGGTTAAGAATTCAATTAGTTTTTCATATTATTGAATCCATTCATAAACATAAATCCATTCTCTTTTATGCAATATTAAACAAGAAAGGAAAGATTTGGCAAAATTTCAAAATTGCATTATAGTTTCCATTGATCACATAATATCCATCATTTATTATAGTTATTTACATCTTGCAACTGCAAGTCACTTTCAAAAAAGGGAATCTTCCCACATTCATCCTCATCCTTGAAGTTTACCAAATCAAACTTGGGAGGTGGATGTACTCGCAAGTACTCATCCATGCCCTTCTGAGCAATAATAGGAGCATTAGGACCACTTCCAAATGGTAAGTCCTTAGGTGTAGATAGTTTCACTGATTTATTTCCAGAGGTAGGAACAATAGCCCTAACTGCTTTGTACTTCTCCTACTTCATTCATTTAATAGCATCAGCAAAGGTTTCAGTATCACATAACCATGTGCCTTCTAGGTAACCAGTTTGGCCTAGGGTTTTCATTCTCAAGGCTCGTTCCCTCATAGCCTTTAGGTAACATCCATTTCTTGTTACCTTCTTCCTTAGGGTCATTCTTATTCTTACCATTCTGGCACAAGAACATCCAAACATTAGCAATTGTTAATGTCTGAGGAAGATTTCATGTAGTGATCTCATAGGCCCATGTATTGAACCTGATAGCTCTGATACCCTATGTAACATGTCATCTCATATTACTCAGATTAACTTTCTAAATTTACTATCAAGTAAATAATCATGATCATAATAATCATTTTTTTAATAATAATCATTTGCATAATCATTATATAAAAAGTATATCTTTTCTGAATATAATTTAAACTAAAAATTTACAACATATTCAAAGATAGCATGCTAGTGAGTTCCTTCACTTTACAATCATAATGGTTTTCTCATGGAAATAATGATAAATTTACATAGAATTTGACTGTCAAGTCATATAAATAGAATATATTGCATGTGGAGTTTTGATATTTGTCTTCATAAATCTTGGCTTGTAATCTGCATGGGAAGGAGAGCATCACATGGGTACTTTTCCTCCAACCACAGACCAACAGTCCCCCGCACAACTTCCTTCCTGAAAGTGGCCCTACCTTTCACAAAGGGAATAGATATAAAGAAACAATAGGTTTTCCATCCGAGCCTCTAGTATTGTGCCCTTCCTAACTCATCACGGTCATACAACTATAGATCCCCTCTAACTATGTATGACACTACTGGATGGTTATGCCATCTGGAACATAATGAACCAACTAATGTATGTAGAGACAGATGCATTACTTTGTCCAAAGATTTAATATATATAGACATTTCACAATGAAGGTAGTCGATTGTTCACCCACATCTAACTCAAATTAGAAGTTATCTCATCCTACAGTAAGTTTAGTTTAACTCTTTCCAGTTAAAGGGTGTCTCAATAATGCTCACCCATAGTCTCCTTGACTTTTGTTATCTACTCTGATATCTAGAGTACAAGACCAAGATGGTTCATATAGAGGTCTTCATTCATTTGAAGAAGTTTTCCTATTGCTACTACAACATGGAATCTGTGACTCCCCGTCACTCTATTCCATGTTTCACAAGTTCATAGGTATACAATTTGTTTCAATGTCTCATCTCAACAAGAATAGTTTTATTTTGATAATAACCTTGTATGTTCACTAAAGGTTATTCACTTGGTTCAAGGATCTTTATCTAATCCTCTTAGATAATGATCCCTTTTGTTTTAGTCTATCATTGATGAAAAGAGTCTTATGCTCTAATGAACATTCTTACAATGTTTGGGGTTTACTTTCTCTAAATCCCATAACAATATTATAATCTTGATATTTGAAGATAGAAGAATATCAATTGTATAACAATAATAAATATTTTGACCAAAGTCTTAACACCTTCTTACTTCAAATAATATCAAGAACTCTTATGTAACAAACCAAGTATCAATATATAAAACTTTTTTATCGACCTCAAGTCATTCTTATTTACCACTTATTTTAGTGGTCTTATCTTTATGCTATGATAAAAAAATCAATATACTTATAACGAAGTACAACAACAAACATTGATAAAGAATAATAATTCTTTTGTTCTCTATAGAAATCTCTTCAAATCAAGAACCATTAACCCTCAACAGAGTTTCTAATCATGGGGCTATGAGGTCATACCTCGGCCTATGGTGCCATCCATAGTCGGCCACCTTCGCTATTCATTATCAAAGAATAGCATAATATTTTGAAAATAGATAGGCAAGCTACAACTTGTTATCGGTAGTTAAATCTATATATATATATATATATATATATATATATATATATATATATATATATATATATATATATATATATAAAGGGAAAGATGAAACAGACAAGGTGGGTATCTTAAAATCTTAGCCACTGTATTGTCATGCTATGAAGAATGATAAGGTTAGCTACCCCCATAGCGTAAGTGTTACCAATTTTTCACCTACAGCTCAAATTGGCAGAGATAGTGCACATCTAGTTTCATTTTTAGATGAAAGATTTATAACATTTATTATGCTATGTTTTGTTGCATAGTTTAGAGTGCTTTTAAAAGGAGAAGGTTCAGTTATGATACATTGTTAGAATAGAAGAGAAAGAAGCTTAGTTCATCATTCATTGCTTTGCAGAGTTACATTAGAGATAGAAGTTATTTCATTTCACTTTACAATGTTTCATCCATTTGACAAATGAGATATACATAAGCTGAAAGCATTGCATTGAATGAAAGCAAGACAGATCAAATATCTCACACAAGTCGTGGGAATAGTTGAATCGGTACATCAAAAAGAATATACAATGCATCTACAAAAGACTAAAAAATGAAGCAGATAAGATAGGTATATCTATCATTGCCTATTCAAGTGATGGGTTGATCCTTGTTTCAGCTGTTTCCCTTTCACTCCTAACCTTTTGAAAGAGCCTACGGGATTGGAAGAGATTTTGTTAGAGCTCCAGATATGGTTATCTTATGTACTTCAACAAGTAGAGACATAATACATTCTTTGTGATGCACAGAGTTAGTTGATCAGATCATCCACATGCAAGAGAGCCTAAAGAAATTAAACATTGTTGAAATTCACTATTTTTTAAGATAACATGTTTGTTTCTTGTGCAGGTATAGAAGAAGTTATGTTGTTGTTTTGAAGACATGTCAACATGTGGTGTAAAGTGGGCTCCCACAAGGGTAGAGATCAGCATGTTGCCCCTGAATCTCAAGGGGAATGAAATAGGAATACTTATTCATATTGTGCAAATAGAAACATTTCAATTGGAGGAGTAATTCATAGAGTGTTTATAGAAACCTCAAGATCAGTGTTCATTCATGACTGTCAACTCAAACATTATGAGGTGAAAAGCACAAATGAACAGTGAACTTATTCAATGCTGTCCAATGAGGTATGAAGCTAAATAAAAGGTATTTTCAACATCAAATTATCTATTACACTATCATTACATATATTTGTTGTTCCAATATCATGTACTGCCTTTTGTATGCATTCAAATCACTATTTTGGGACAACAAAAGCCATAGAACAACTATAAGAATAAAATTAGATGCCTCTACAGTATACAAGATGAAGATATGATGTAACACCATGAATCAAATGAAAGGGCAGCTATGCCACATTCAACATGTCTCTAAATCTTGAAAAGATACAACATAATTGAACAAGAGATAAAGGTAAGTAATGCTTATATGTGGAGAGATAGTGCATGAAAGTATATAGTGCTTATCCAGTCAGTTCAATTATGAACTACATCAGCCTCATGACATATATTGCAGCTATTGAGTAGCAATAATTGTAAGAAATGAGCATCCTTATCATATAGGAAAGGATAGTCAAACTGATGCAGTTGCAAGTTGTACTCAGAAATATCCATGATATATAGAATGTCCATGCCTTAGATAGTGAATGAAAGAGCCATTCCCATTGAGTATAATGTGGTATGTATAAGAATGCATTTGATGTACTACAATAAGCCAGACAACAAAATATATGCCATGTCATAGATTGAAGGTGACCATACCAAGTGTATATAGGATAGATGAATAAAAGTGCCACAGTCATCAGAATGGAGGATATACAAATTATATAACTATATTATGGACTTAGAACATCAAGATACACTTAATCATTGAAAAGGGAATAAAATCTCAATGTTCATATTAATCCACAGGTGATGAAAAAGGATATCAAATATTTTAGGCTCATTTTATAGCCACATCATGGAGGCAATGTCTATAGTGTATATGTGAGTGCCTTGGAGCAGTAGAAGATGAAAATAAGGTCACAGTCCTTCTTTCAAGGTGTCTGTCTTCATGCAAACCAAGAATACATTCTCCTTCACAAAAAGTTAAAACCCATATCACATTTGTAGTATATAAGTCACAGATACAAAAAGATCAAAGAGGGGTTTGTTTTTGAATTTTGCATGAAGAAAAGAACAATATAGTTTCATGATTTTTGCATATAGAAAAATGAATGAAAAAACCATTCATTTGACATCCAATCGTGGCCAAAGGGAGTCATTTTTCTCATGATAGGTCAAACCCACTTTGGGGTTTCAAGTAAAGTTTCAGATACAATAGAGATAATGATTTGTAAGCTTATTTGCACAAAGATCATATGCAGAGGAGAAAGAAAGCTTTCTAACTTATACAGACACAATGAATACTTAGAAATGATTAAAATCAGACATGTATAGTCGCGACCTATAGAGGGTTTCATCCTATCTTTGTGGAAAGTAAAGAAAGTGACTATATACATCATTAATCCTTAATAAAAACTTTGTATTTGCAATTTCCTGAGCCCAAGTCGAGACTCATACCAATGGAGAAATACAAAGAGAAAGATACAGTGAACGAAGAGATGTCTGAGATAGATGAAAGTTAACTTTCATTGACTGGAAAATCTTGCATCGAAACCATGTAGAAAAGAGCTTGAACCAGTTCTTCATAGGCGGTTCTCATGGCAGCATCAAGGTAGAGGAGGCAAATCAACAGAAAGAAGCAGAAATAAACAAATGCATCAAAAAACTTCATAGCCGCAGCAAAAAAAACCCCAAAAACGCTTTTAAAATAGAAGTTGATGCCCAAGGAAGACTTACCTACTTGTTTTCCTTATGAGAATCTTTAAAAAATGCATCAAAACTGTAGAGGAATTGAGTTTTCCTTAAAACACTAATATCCATGGTGGTTGGGCAGCAAAGTCGACTTCCCAAAAGATGTAAACGTAAAATGAGCTTGAAAAGTTAGGTTTGGGGTTGTTTTGGGGTGAGGGTTTTCATTCAAGCCCTAGGTCGATAGGGATTTTTATCACTTTGATTTAATTTTTTCAAAGCTTCACTAATACCCATTGTGGTATATAGTTTACCTTTCATATGTTTAGTTACATGACTTAGGATATGTCATATGCCTTAGGCTATTTGCAGATTAAATGGAGGACAGCCTTAGGGGCTTTTAATTTTAGCAAAACTATTTAATGTGCCTTGGGAATTTTTATGTTTTTTTATAGAAAATCATTTGTCCATAGAATGTATATACTTGGCAAAATGTCAACTCAAAAGCCTTGTATTTTTTATTTTTTTGTAAAAAATAAAATCAAGATCAAATCAAGACAAGATAGGAAATAAAACTGCATATCATGTAAAGCAATATTTAAGGCAATATCTTATAAATTGCTTTTAAATATTTTTATTTATGCAGTTAAAGTAGAGAAAAGCTAGGCAGAATCTTTCCTTTGGATTATATTTTTTTCTAGGTGAGATTGGACAAAACTGGGCATTTTGGAGTTTTTTCTGATCAGGTAAAGCCTGATTTTGAGTGGATTTTGGTGGGACCACTTGAGGTATCATTTTGGCATCTTCTATTTTCATTTTGGAGATATTTTAAAGGGCTTTTTGATAGCTTTTTAGAGGATTCTGAAAATGATTTGGGTAGGCTTTCAGAGTGATTTTTAGGTAGTTTTCCTATTTTTCCATACTGAAAAATTAGAGGATATATTGGGAGAGAAAAACTTTGTTTGGGGGAGTTCTGATTATTCTATTCCTTTCTCTCTTGCTCACTTGCATAGAGCATTGTAAACTTTTGTACTCGGTCTCATTTTGCATACTCCTTTTAGATAAATAAGACAACATAGTTCCTTTCCCATTCACTTTTGTCTCATATTGTAGTGCTGATTTGATGTTTCATTGTGATCATAATAATCAGATCCTTTGTTATGTCTCATTATTTCAAACTTATGTGCATAAGTCTTGTGTAATGCAAGTTGTATGTTGAGTTTAATTGTAAGCCTTCATACAAATTATTCATGTGTTGCATGTTTCAAGTAGGATTATGAAAGTAGATGCCTTAAGAGTTCAATTGTGAGTGAAAGAATTAAATAAGTTAGATTTTTGTTTAATCATCCTTAGATTTTAGAATTGCCTTTCAGTTACCTTCTACCCTTTTCCTCAGAAATTACTTAGATTAGAAATTCATTAGGAGAACCAACTCACTCTAGAGGTTCACTCCAAATTTTAGGCAACCCATAGGCCTAGGAGTGTTCCCATGTGTCAACAGGTAGCTAATTTGGTAGCTTAGCATAGGGTGCATACTTCATTGATAACAATAAGTCTATGCCATTCCTGACAATCTGTCAGTGAACATGGTTAGAATCTCTTCTAAACATATACATTACAAGTTTATATACATAGAGAGCAATAAAGAATAAAAATAATTAAGAGGCATCACTGATATTGTTTACTTTCTCGTAATGAGAATCTTAAAGTGTTGGTTGAACACTACCATTGTTCTAATGGCTATCACCAAGATAACTTCTAAAAAGAACTAAAGCCTTACAATTATCACTCAAGATGCATAGAAATTGGTTGAGAAACAAAATTATCATCGACCAATTAGACACACAACACAGTATATCCAAAAATGGGTTTGACAATATAACAAAAGTGTTATGTTTGAAGCACAACTATAGCCATAACTATGGTAATCAAAATTATATGAGCATTGCTTGATATAGACTCTTAATCAATATTGCCTAGCCTTTTTGTCGTGAGGGTTTTCTCCTTTCTCTATTGTCCCACGATATTTTTCTTAGTCTCTTCTCTTTCGAATGAGACCCAGTAACAAAGACATCATGTTTTTTCCAGAAAAGTCACCCACTCCATACTACTAAGGCTCTCAAGAAGAGCATGCATGAGAAATTGGGCTCTCCCACTTTGCATGACTCACCCAATAAATCATAACAGCACCCTTTCCACATTCTCTGCCTTTCATGGAGTACAAACTGCATAAGATAATCAATGTAGTGGTCTCTTGTGGCCCAAATTATCATGGCAAAGAGAAGTTTGAGACATAAAACAACATCTCACTTATCCATAAGTATTTATATACAATTAATAATAATATAATTCTATTAAAATACATTTGTTGCAATACCCAAGGGTTGTATCAAATTTAATCATGTAACAAAAGTGAAAAAGAGATTGAGGTCTCTTCTTCCTCACCACCCTAGACTGGTGTCAATAAAATTAAGTCAGTTCTTGAAGGAAAATATATATGAACATCGAATATTTTGACAAAGGGAAATATGATAAAATCTAACTATGATATATTCTTTGAATATCTCTCAACCAATGCAACGAAGTTGTCATTGGAAGCCTTTCCAAAATGACAAATTGACAATGGTTGATTTGAGATTAACCTAAGAAGGAGAATTAACTGACACATACCTCATCTCATGAAGGTTCACATAATATTCAAATTGGAACTCAAATGGCAAACTGGTCTTTTCAAAATATCTATCCACTTCTCTCTGGTGATACTCTCCTTCCATTCTTGAAGGTGGAAATTCTTTTTTTCCTGGTTACACTCATAGTCATTAAACACCATGTTAAATAATTCTAATAAAATGTAATCACATTTCTACTTCTGAGCATTAATCATAATTCATAAAATCAATAATTTATCCTAACATTTTCCTAATGTCAAATCATTAATCTATGATTAATTAACCACTTAATCACATGAAAGTAAAAGTAAAACACAGTCAAGGTTTGGGGATGTAACAAAATTAAAAAGGTGAAGATTACAAAGTATGTATTTTTTGACTTTATATTTTGACCCCACTTCAAAAAATAGAATGAGAATTCACCACATCATCAATAGGAATTGATGATGGTGTAATTTTTTAGGTGAGGAAGAAGGTATAATATTTCAAAGGGTATTAGATGAGAGATTGTTATGGTCAATATCCATTTGCTAACAATACTACATAGGATCTAGATCATCTTTAATTGTGAATGTATTGTTGTTATGAATAAAATTGATAGATTGGTGTAAGGTAGATAGGATTGCACCCATAGCATGAATACATGGTCTACCTAAGAGAAGATTATAAGAAAAAGTTCTTGGCATCACATGAACTAGGTAGGTAATGTACCAATGTCTAACTTGATAAGTAAGGTTATGGTTCCTAGAGTCTAGCATCTAATGTGATCAAAAACTCTAGCAGAAAGATTTGTTGGAGAAATGCAAGAAGTATCCATATTAATATAGTTCAATAAATCCACACTACATACATTGAGACTAGAACCATTATCAATGAGAGTGCATTTAGTTCCTTTATAGAATTTAGTCTGACAATGATAAGAGGTTCATTTTTCTTTAGATCTTTGATAGAAGGAAGCTCATATGATTAGAAGACAATATCGATAGTGTTGGTATAGGTACAGTCTACTAATGTGGCTACTTTAATAGGTTTAGTAGAAGATGTAGTGGCATCTTCTTGTAAATCTTCTTGAAGCATGCCATTATAAGTAGGAAAAGTTTAGATCAGGTCCCAAAGAGAGATTTTAACTTGAGCAATTTGAAGCACTCAATAAAATCATATTCTCTTGTACTCTTATTGGAAAGACAAGGAGCCAATAGAAGAATAGGTGTAGATGGAGGAAGAGAAATAGGAATGGGGGTTACCAATTTGTTCCTACGAGTGTTATATGAGTGGGCTACTACATGAAAATTAGTAGACATAGGTGCATTGAATTTTATAGATTGAGAAATAAGTGTATAGAAAATAGGAGGTTAGGGGTTATCTAAAATACCTTAAACAATTATGATAGGAAGAGGAGGTGAAGGTATATCAGGTATACCATACATAATGATTTTTTGTTTTTGAATCTCTTGTGGAGCTTGAATTGAATATTGTATTGATTAGATTTTGAGAGGGAGAATGAGATGATGTAGATGAGGAATGAGGAGGGACATGAATGAAGTCATCTAGTGCCTCATCTAGCATGTCAGAGTCCTCCTTGGAAAATTTGTGATTGAAAACATTGATATTTTGAATAAAAAACTTGACACAGTAGGGTTTGGGATGAAGCTTAGGTTCATCAAAATGTAATGCTTAAAATTTGGTTTAACTAAGAATGTTCTTTGTTTTCTACATTAAATGTTTTCTAGCCATTACTAGGATAAAACTAGCTCTATAAAAAAGATACTTTTCTTCTTTTCTATAAAAGAAAGAAAAAAATTAAACTAGAATATCTAAATATTCTTTAAACTTGTGAAATGTTATTTTTCACTAGGCTAAAGTATAAAGCTATGTTGGAAACTGTTGATTTACAAAAAACTAAAATGTAAATTTGACAAACTAGATTCAGAATCATAAATACAAGGAATAGAGAAACTTGTGACTAGAGATAGAAGTCAATGTCTAATATGCTAGCACTATATGTGGATTTATGTGTGACGTTCGACATTCTATAGTTTAGTTCTTATGCTATCATCCACAATATTGGTAACAACTTTTAGGTTAGAAACATGTGAATTTACACACTAAGAAACATGCACAACAAAATAACAAACCCAAAATGTATTTATATACTAGAAAAGTAACTTAATTTATGTATTTTGGAATAACAAATGGAAATGACAAAGAGGGAAAGAAATATACAAACCACCATGCAAGTTGATCTTCAAGAAACATATAGTTCAGGACAAGAAAAATGGTTGTGACTGCTTGGGAGTTTGCTAAGAGTAGTCAAGTCCCTATTTTGTTCTTTCAACCTCCACATGCAACCAAAATAGAAATTAGATTGAAAAACTATGTGCTCTTAGCTTGTGTGTATCTAAGAACTAAAAAATAGTGACAAAATGCTATGAATATTATTCTTAGGTCTACAAAGAATAATAAACTAGTGTGTATATGACATTCAACAAGAAGAGCTGATAGTCGGCAAACGATATACCAAGATAAATGTAGAAGAAGTGTGATAAAGAGACTTGTAGCAGTATTATTCACATAAGAATGAGAACAATAGTACCCATGTGATGTAGAAGAAGGGAAGTGAGCTTTTTGGAGGAGTCAATTGTAGTGCAACAACATGAATCCTTGAGAAACCTTTAAGAATGGTAGTACATTTAGTAGCATAGAGCCAAGAGAGAGACAAGAGAGTTAGAGAGCCGAGAGGGTTACATGTATTCTATAGAGAGTTCTCCTTTTCAAACCCAATCTCAAAATATCCCTTTCCCAAAAGGGTTTGTTGGAAGTTGAAGGGTTAGAATCAAATGTTAGAGGCATTTTTTCAGCGAACAAGTGTTACAGTAATCAACAACATGTAGCTTGGAGGAAACCAACATTTAAATTTTTGAAAACTTATATGATGATAGGTCATCATGCAGACATCCATGCATTGTGTTGACATCTTGAGGAAATTTCCTCAAATTTTCCACGTGGTCTCAGATTAGCAAAGAGAATTAGAATATGATGAAGAAATTTGGCAATCTAGTAAGGGGAAAAGGCCCAATTTGAGGCTAAAGCAATTCTTGAAACATGCTAGGGGAGTAGACACCAAAGAAAGTCCAAAACATGATGAGCAATTGTAGGGGTACATAATTTTTTATGTTACACCATCTATTCTTTTATTTTCTCCAATGGATTGTAAAATTGTTGACCTAATGGATTCTTTTATTTTGGCCCAATAAATAGTGTTTAATCCCAATGAATAATTGTGTGAGAGTAATTGTGAGAATTTTAATAAATGAGATCACAAATAGTTTTTGAATTGAGGTTTCAAACCGCACTTTGTGATGATGGGTCATGGAATGTGACCCAACATGTTATACAAAAACTATACACAATTATTACTAGAAGCTCTTTCAATCACTCATATTGATTGTGGAAATATCATGTCTTTAATTAGTTTTGAAATAGGTCTATATATGTAAATTTGGATGAATAGATTGTTGTGTAATTTTACACACTATTTTAAAAATTTGATACATAGCAGTTTGATAGGGTTTGTGGTTCTTTTCACAGGTTTTTGTGGTGTAGATTCCCTTTTAATAAGTCTTAGTCAAGAATCAAATATTCTATATGAATTAACAGAGACACAATAAATATGAGCCACATCCATCGTCAATAATAGATATAGTTAAAAGAAATTGATGCGGAGGCTGCCAAATGGAAGCACCCGAGTAGATCAAAAGGAAAATAAAATGATGTAGAAGGCTAGATACAGTTAAAAGAAATTGATGTGGAGGCTACCAAATGGAAGCACCCGAGCAGCTCAAAAGGAAAATAAAATGATGCAAAGCCTTCCACATGTAGGATGTGGAGTAAAAGTTGTTGCAACTCATTTTGATGTGGAGGAGGCCACATGGTTAAGCCCGAGCAAAGGAGAATTAAATATTTATTTTGATTACATATGATTCATGGGAGTTTTTAAGGAAGGCAGAATTAAATAAAGATTGAAATCTTTATTAAGTTGAAACATGTGACATATGGTGGGTCCCTCATGGAATAAAGTCACAGGAATAAATGGTGAAAGCCCCAAAGATTTAATGAGCAACTTTATTTTTAATGAAAAGAAATAAAAGTTATGTGGAGGCTCCCAGATGTAAGCACCCGTGGCAAATTGAAGAAACTCAAATTTGAGCGGAAGCCACCACATGGAGCAGCAATAAAAAGAGAAGGTTTCTCAAAATCCAGTGGAATGCACCATGTGGAGACACCCGAGAGTTTCAGAAAGAAAATAAGAATCATGTGGAAGGAGCCACGTGGAGCAGCCCGCACAAGGAGATACAAATGCTTGTTTCATTTAATTAAAAGAAAATGTCACGGGTTTTTTATAAGAGAATAGTCTCTTATGAATGAAATAAAATGGTGGGCCCTCCCTTTAAATAAGTAAAACTTATTAAATATAAGTTTTTCTTAAACTTACGAGAGAGGTGAATTTTAAAAAGAATATTTTATAAAGCTTCTCATAATAAAATGGTGGGTCCCAGCTAATAAAGTTATGGCTTTTTAAGAAAAATTTATCATATTCACTTCTCATGTGAAAGATAAGAGATGCAACCCTAAAGTTAGGTACAGTCACTTTGTTTCATTTTCATGAGGCAAGCTATAGGAAGCAGAAAAATAGCAATGGGAGTTTTCTTTCATGACACAGAGATGCATTTTTACAATCACAGAAGTAACAGTTTAGTTGCATTTTGCTGGATCTGGTGCCAGATTTTATGGATTCAGTTGCAGATTTTCAGAGGCTGTTGAAATTTGTTTAGTTTTTGGGCCTACAAATAGCCAGATCTGGGTCACATTCAGAGGAGTTCTTCAGGCACATCCAAAGTTCTACAATTTTTATCAGATAGAGAGTTGGAGCAGCAGACTCAGATTTCTTTCTTTTTGCCTTTGCAAATTCTTCTTTTATGAATGTAACAATCATTTTGTGTAGCAACCTTTTGCCTCTGTAACTGATCATTCAAATAAAGAGATGTGTTCTGTGCATATTGGATGTCTTTGTTTCTTGCTTTTGATTTCTCTGTTTCTCTGCCTCTGTTTAATATGTTTTAGAACTGAGTTTTAATCATGCATATTTTGCTCTTTAAATCCAGTCAAATCTTTCAGAGTTAACATTGTGCAAATAATTGTTTCAAATCTGATAGATTGCCATAGTTTAGGCATTTATTTTTTGTAAAATCTAGTTTTCTTTCTAACCTTTTTCTTAAAACCCCATTGAAGAATGGAAGAGCCAGCTTCCTTAAATTCTGGATGTTGTTTCTGAGAAGCATTCCCACATCTCAAAAACTTCCCATGTTGCTGCTAGATTACACCCACAAATTTATGCATCAACAGTTTTTGGCACGCCTAGTGGGACCAGATTCAAAGACTTGAGTCTTTGTTTTCTTGAATCTTTACCCTGTATTTTGTGGTTTTGATGGAAAATCACACAAATATCTGCTCATAGGAGCATGAATCTTCCATCTGGTGACTCTACTGGCAGATCTTTCTTGAATCTTTACTTCTGTAGATCATGGCAGCCCCTGATATATATGTGCAATTGAATATTCAAAGAGATCTTCCTTTTGTGACTTGGGATTCAAATCCTCTTGTTCTTCAGCAGGAGGGTCAAGTTCCTAACACATCCTGGAAGGCATTGCCTCACTTTCTTGGAGATGGCTCTGTTTGCCTTGAAGATCACATTCAAGATGTTGCAAATCTATGCTCTATTCATAATGTCACAACTGAGAATCATGCCCTCTTGTTGCTTGCATCTTCCCTCAAAGGTAAAGAAAAAGAATGGTACAGAAGCCTGCAGCCCAGTTTAATTACTGGATGGGATCAACTTGGAGAACTCATCTACAATCAATTCAGAGATAGGACAGATGTCAGTACTCTCACCCAGAACCTGATTACAATCAAGAGGCATCAAATGGAGCCCATACAGGATTTTAATTCAAGATTTGACAAGGTATGGAAAAAATTTTCTAGACATGAGGCCCCCTCCAGTCTTTGCTTTCTTGTATTATTTAAAGGCTTTAGACCCTGAGATCTCTATTATGATACAATCCTTAGGAGGTGAAACTCTTCCTCAATCATATGATCTTGCCATTAAGGCTGAAAGTAGCCTCATATTTTCTGGTAAATTGCCTCCCCTGCCCTTAAAACCATTGATGCCTCATGTAAATACCTTATCTCAGGTTCTTTCTTATAACCAGATGCATACGAATTTTAGTCCGCCCACCCTCCCTGCTGATTTGACAAATCATGAGGAGATGAGTGTTGTGAAAAAACTAATTAAAACCCTCTCTTATGAGATCAATGAGTTAAAAGGTCAAGCTATGTACCCTATTGATCCATATGTCATGCCTCCAACTCTTTATGAACCGCCACACCAATGTGATCTTATTATAGAAAAAATCCTTCCTCATTACAAGAGAATGCCCAATTGTCTTGAAAATTATCCTCTACAAGCCTCCATAGCTGCAAATCAACCTATTGAAGCCATAAACCAGGTTCTCTTTCACTTTGACATTCAAGAAAAGCCAAGTATCATGAATCAAATTACAAACAAGAAAGTGGCTCCTATGTGTCCTTCTGGTTACCAGCATCAAGCATATGTGGCAAAGGAAGATCTAGGGTTACTGTCAAATCTTAAATCAGATTCAGAAAATGCTTATGAGGTGAGATTTCTAGAAGGATAAAAGTACTCTAAGAAGGGCTTTGAAGCTGAAAAGTACTAGTTCTATGGTGATGTTGCCTCTGTTTTCTATTTCGAGGAGGTTACAAATGACATTATACCAGATGAGTGTCTTTATTATTGCAATGAAGTTTCACACCTGCAGGAGGAAGGTACAGAGATGTATGACCAACATTTGGAGCATGATGAGGATTTGTTCTTACTTTTACAACAAGGCTATCAGCTACTAAATGAGGAATATCTTGTAATTGAGAAAGTGCAAGGTTCATTTGTAAGGCTTGTAGCAGATCATGGAGAATATGTTGAAATAGAGGAAGATTTAAGAGCTGATTTATTTACTATTTTGGCAAATGGTTATTGTCTTCTTCTTGATGAAGTTTCACCTCTACCAGATGATGAGATTCGAAGAGACATTTGCCACAGTGCAGAACCGCATATAATATCACAAGCTGAGTTAGAGCCTACACCTTTCTTCTTGCATGAAGGGACCCCAATCAAATTCAGGACTATTCTAGGTAGTTCTTTCACTTGTCAACTAGATCTTGATGCTATCATGAATCATCATTCGAATGAAGAGTCAACAAAAGGGGTCACTAATGAGTTTCTGACAATAGAAGTTTTCAAAAGCAAACAGAGGAAAGAGTTTCAGTGTTTTATTTTCCCTCCCCGCCCACCATAGAAGCCAGAACAACATGTTAATCAGCCTACCTGGTGTTTTCATACCAAGGATGAGCTTCCAGAGAGCAGAGAGGCAAGAAGGTACAAAATCTTGTTCTACTTTTTCATGTATTTTGTCTGGTCAGTTATCAGCACTATGTGGATCAGTTGGAGAAGTATCATCAGATCTAGTAGTTACTTTATTATCCTGGTGAATGGGCATGTTCCCCTGTGTTTCAGTTGTCAGTAATTTGGCTTCAATGTTTGGAATAAACTACAGTAATAGCATAAGTTTTAGTTTCAGTTAGTGTTGTTTTCAATAAGTCTCAGTTGCAAAGCAAAATGGTGTTTCAGAAGTCAGTTTCAGTGCTCAGTGTCAGTTTCAGTGGTGGGATGTATTCTGGGTCAGCGGTGTTTCAGTTCAACTTCATACATTTTCAGATTCAGATGTGTCTTCAGTTTCATGAATGTTTTAGTTTCAGACAATGTGACTCTATATGCCCAATGGATAAGGCACTGGTTTGTGAAACTAGAGATACTGGAGTTTGAAATGGGCAAGCCCATTTATCCAGCCCGTCGCCAAGAACTGTTGTGTAATTTTACACACTATTTTAAAATTTTGATACACAGTAGTTTGATAGGGTTTGTGGTTCTTTTCACAGGTTTTTGTGGTGCAGATTCCCTTTTAATAAGTCTCAGTCAAGAATCAAATATTCTATATGAATTAATAGAGACACAATAAATATGAGCCACATCCATCGTCAATAATAGATACAGTTAAAAGAAATTGATGTGGAGGCTACCAAATGGAAGCACCCAAGCAGCTCAAAAGGAAAACAAAATGATGCAGAAGGCTAAATACAGTTAAAAGAAATTGATGTGGAGGCTGCCAAATGGAAGCACCTGAGTAGCTCAAAAGAAAAATAAAATGATGCAGAGCCTTCCACGTGCAGGATGTGGAGTAAAAGTTGTTGCAACTCATTTTGATGTGGAGGAGGCCACGTGGTTAAGCCCGAGAAAAGGAGAATTAAATATTTATTTTGATTACATATGATTCACAGGAGTTTTTAAGGAAGGCAGAATTAAATAAAGATTGAAATCTTTATTAAGTTGAAACATGTGACATATGGTGGGTCCCTCATGGAATAAAGTCACAGGAATAAATGGTGAAAGCCCCAAAGATTTAATGAGCAACTTTATTTTTAATGAAAAGAAATAACAGTTATGCGGAGGCTGCCAGATGTAAGCACCTACGGCAAATTGAAGAAACTCAAATTTAAGCGGAAGCCACCACGTGGAGCAGCAATAAAAAGAGAAGGTTTCTCAAAATCTAGCGGGATGTACCATGTGGAGACACCTGAGAGTTTCAGAAAGAAAATAAGAATCATGTGGAAGGAGCCACATGGAGTAGCCCGCACAAGGAGATACAAATGCTTGTTTCATTTAATTAAAAGAAAATGTCACGAGTTTTTTTATAAGAGAATAGTCTTTTATGAATGAAATAAAATGGTGGGCCCTCCCTTTAAATAAGTAAAACTTATTAAATATAAGTTTTTCTTAAACTTACGAGAGAGGTGAATTTTAAAAAGAATATTTTATAAAGCTTCTCATAATAAAATGGTGGGTCCTAGCTAATAAAGTTATGGCTTTATAAGAAAAATTTATCATATTCACTTCTCACGTGAAACATAAGAGATGTAACCCTAAAGTTAGTTACAGTCACTTTGTTTCATTTTCATGAGGCAAGCTACAGGAAGTAGGAAAATAGCGATGGGAGTTTTCTTTCATGACATAGGGATGCATTTTTACAGTCACAGAAGCAACAGTTTAGTTGCATTTTGCCGGATTTGGTGCCAGTTTTTATGGCAGATTTTGTGGATTCAGTTACAGATTTTTAAAGGCCATTGAGAATTTGTTGAGTTTTTAGGCCTACAAATAGCTAGATTTGGGTCACATTCAGAGGAGTTCTTCAGAGACACATCCAGAGTTCTTCAAGTTTTATTAGATAGAGAGTTGGAGCAGCAAACTCATATTTCTTTCTTTTTGCCTTTCCAAATTCTTCTTTTATGAATGTAACAGTCATTTTGTGCAGCAACCTTTTGCCTCTGTAACTGATCATTGAAATAAAGAGATGTGTTCTGTGCATATTGGATGTCTCTGTTTCTTGCTTTTGATTTCTCTGTTTCTCTGCCTCTGTTTAATATGTTTTAGAACTAAGTTTTAATCATGCATATTTTTCTCTTTAAATCTAGTCAAATCTTTCAGAGTTAACATTATGCAAATAATTGTTTCAAATCCAACAGATCACCCTAGATTAGGCATTTATTTTCTGTAAAATCTGGTTTTCTTTCTAACCTTTTTCTTTAAACCCCATTGAAGAATGGAAGAGCCAGCTTCCTTAAATTCTGGAGGTTGTTTCTGAGAAGCATTCCCACATCTCAGAAACTTCCCATGTTGCTGCTGGATTACACCCACAGATTTATGCATCAATAGAGACCATTAGAAACATAATAAGTTTTAGGGTTATAACAATCATTAGGTTTAAAACCAAATTTTAAACATGTATATGAGTGCCCAAGGATGTTGGTCTCTATACTTGAGTACTTGGAGGCACTGGTGTCTTGATGGAGTTAGGTGCCCAAACCTTAGGGGAAGGCAATGAATGAGGCCCTAAAGATTTTTCTTTGGTTTTCACATATCTCTCATGGATAAAATGGCTAGAAAATATACATATTGATGCCTAAACATGACTAGGGAAATTGATGCCAAAATTAATGTAGAAACATAAGGTGAATATTACAAACTATGTAATTTTTGAGTTTATAGCTTTCCCTCACTTTAATAAGGTTGATGATACTATGTGAAGATATACACTAAAGTACAATAAAGTATGTACATTTTTTTTGAAAATTTGTAAGGATATTGCAGAAAGTGATATGTAGGAGTGCATGCCATTTATCCTCTCTTCACTTTTTCCTTTACTTTATGTATATGATTCAGTATTGCAATGTACCCAAGAAAGCAAAGAAATAATTTTCTAGTACGATAATATAAGTTATGTTAGAAGAAATAACAATGTTGAAAGGAAACTATACACACATTTAACTATTCTAACTAGAGAGAGGCGAGGTTACTGATAAGCCACAAATAGAATGTAGAGTAGTAGGCAACTTGGAAAAGGTTTCGTTATATTATGACCATCAAGATGCGAGAGGTAATAGTCATGTTTTTGCCACTAAATAGAGGGGCTAGGCTTGGTGAAAAAAGTAAAAATTAAAGAAAATGGTAATGTGCTTGCCACCAACGTAAAGGGGATCAAGCCATATCCAAAAGTAAAAATGGCGATCTATTTCCACCAATCTAAAGACCTAGGTCCCTACATAAACAGTTAGCGTATTGGTCACAACTTACTAGTTTGTTATGGCTAGCATGTTCAATTTCATAATTTTTTTTTGGAGTGGTTTGCATTATTTTCCTTGATGCCAAGCCCACTTAGTACTAAAAATAACACTTAAAAGTATCATTGAATAGTTAAAAGGCACAAATATTTATAACCCTATTAACCAAATGCTATACATAATGGCTCATAACTAAAAATAAAAACTATTAACTAATCAATTAATAAACCTATAAATATATGTATATACCTATCAACCATTTAATAATACCTTTATATATTATTTCTAATAGTATTTATATTATATTCTACAAAAGCCTAATATACTTAACATCGTTATTTTAAAATCAAAGATTCTAATTCTTCTTGAAATTTACCAATTAAAAAAAGTCCCTTGTTTTGTGATTACTCACCAAACACACATCAGGCTTAAAAGATAATAACTACTCATTTGAGAAATATAATTAAATAAAAAAGAGCCTTACATAGGCATCAAATATCTAAACAATTTTTATATACTCATAAATTTGACTACATTAAAATAAAAAGGAACGAGCTGTAGCCACGCTCATGGCACACGCCATTAGAAAACAAACTAATATACTCTATTACACGCTCGACGTCTGAATCGACGGACAAGATTTAACATCCCAAAATAAAGGAATGAGATGTTGCAAGATCAACAGTCCGTCTTTTTTTAAAGTGGAATTGCGATCCATATCACTATCCAGTTGGGAGCTCAAGTCTGGCTTACGTCAGCGTGGAGAACATATACGTATTTATTTATTTAAATAGTTATTAATTTTGAGGAAGGAAAAATGGTTTGCATCTCCCTACCACTTGCTTAGATCTCCCGTTTGCTTGCTTTATTTATTATATATTTAACTTCTTATTTTCTCTGTATATATAACTTTTAAATGTATTGATTTTACATTCTATTTGAAGTTGTTTTATTCGCAAAAGAGTGTGGATTTTGGACATTATCATTAGTATTCTTGAGAAGAGGCTTGTGAGTTGGCTTCTACAAGAAGAACAATTCAATAGAGCTACTTAACTTTGTGTTTAATTAATAAAAAATAGGAGTTTGATTTTTACCATGCACCATTAAAACTTCTTGTAAAGGAGTTTTAACTACCCAAATAGTGTAAGGTGTAGACACATTCGTGGTCACTTAAAGTGTTTGTACAAGATTTATTTGAGCCACTTTGGGCAATTGTTTCCTATATAAGAGGAGTATATGTGCATCCACGTAGTGTGATTGATTACCCAAAAAAATGTCATTCTCATCTATAAAGCTTTAGATATATTACCATCTAAGATAATCAACATCAATTAATTGCATTACAGTTGGAAAACATTCAAACATTATGGGTAACACAAAGGATGTTTTTTCTACACCATGCATGTCTTAAATATTCTATGCCACATCCCATAATTATATAGTAAACTAATAATTCCTATAAAAGTAGTGTTGTGGTGTAAGATTTATAGTGACTATATGAATTGTTTTTCTATACAATAGGTGAGTTGTTGTGGGATGTGTTAGTTCTATAATGTATAGGTTGTGTGGTTTATGTCTTCTAGAGAGCTCTATGAGAGAATAAAAAGGGTTGTAGATTTAGTGAAGCTTGTTGGTATGGTTTTGTCAATTTTTGCATAACCCATGATTGATAATTTTTCGTTTTGTGTCATTACACTTTACTTCAATATGTTGGAAGAAGAGGACAGATTGTTTATGCAAGCATACATGGTGTCTACAAGGTAGCCTTGGTGCAAGCTCTATGTGGTGTTATGCCTTGCATACACACCCCACTTTTTTGACTAATTGGAGTCCCCCTTTTTTCTTTCTTCCTTTTTTGTTCCCTTATGTTCTTCCTTCTTTTGGTCTTTTGACCATCTTCTAAGTCTTAAGTTTCCGTTAGGATTTCATTTTGGCCTTTGGGTCTTGTGTTTTTAGCCTTTTGTTTTGGGTATTGTTCGGGATCCTAGGTTCAAGGTCATTCCCTGGCCTTTCCTTGGTTTTTTTTTTCTTTCACAAAATGTTCCTTCAGGACCTCAAGTCCTGATCAGATTTCAAAACTTTGTTCAAAAGGTTCAAGTTCCTCTCAGAACCCCATTCCTGACCTACCGCATTCAATGTAGTACCATTCAAATTAATGTGAATGTATTTAATCTTTTTGTCGGTAAATTTCTGTTGGCAAGACACATTGTGTGGCTTCATAAGTGTTGTCATTGATGGCAACAAAATCTATCTCACACATCCGCAGTACATAATATGCCTATACCGGAAGTCAGATTGAAGATTATCTTGGTCCGGTAAACAAGAACAAAGTATGTAACAAGGTCCCACAATCAGGTCCAGATCTCTCAGATGGTGTAACTCAGTAAGTTGCAAACTTGGACAAGTCAAGAGGGGTATCATGACTACTGTAATCCAAATATTTAGCCTCCGGTGATAAAGCAAGAAAAAGATATGAGGATCTGAATGTTAGGCTCCAATCAGGCAGAGCAGACAGAGGAAGAACTAACTGGCAGTGTATCAAACTTCAATCTGATTGTGTAAAAGGTCCTAATCAAGCAAACTCTGATATTATACATTGTTAGCCGACATGATTTATGACTTTTATGCCTATATTTTTGATACGCATCACTAATCAAGCATGGATTCAACTGACAGATCAATAACTTACAAATATCTCAAGTGTTCTTGTTGCTGACTAAGAAGTTGTTGGAAATCCTTGATGCAGATATATATGCCCAATGGATTCAAGCCTGTAAGTGTGTGAAGTGAATAGTATGTATGGTTAAGTGCGAAGATAAGCAGAGACAAGTGTGAAGGTAGTAATTCAAGCCCGAAATGTAACAAGAAAGTTATATTAAGCAGAGGAAGAATGAAATGTGCCAGATCACCTTATTGTGCCTAACCAGAACTAAAATCCTGCATGCATAGATGTTGTTCATTAGTTCAAACACTTGGTATCTTCTGTAAGCTTTTGTAGACTGTAAGTCTCTTGTAGGCAGTTAGCCTTTTGTGAGTAGTGTGCTCAGGCAGTGAGCCCTAATTGGCAAGTGCCAAATTTGTACTCCTTATTCTTTTAACAGAGAATACAATCTAGAGTTAGTTACCCCGTGGTTTTTCCCTTAACAGGGTTTCAATGTAAAAATCCTTATGTCATGTGTTAATTTCTTTTCAGCTCTTATGATTTTCATGTTTTGACATAACATTAAATGATAAATTAAGAAAAAGTAAGAAAATAGAAAGATATAAAATAACTAATTCACCCCCCCTCTCATTTATCTACATTGTTTCCAACAATTAGTATCGGAGCTAAGTTCCTCTGAACAAAGCCTAACAGCTTGAGGAAGATTTAGGAATCTTAATGGATGCATATGGTATGAAGGAACAACTTTAGTCTGCCCTAGATGATCTTGAACAATCCCACTCTGAAGTTAATAATTTGAGAGAAAGACTCAAACAAGCTGATGATTTCATAAATGAGCTAAAAGAAAAACTTAGTATTTCTGTGAAAAAGAGAAAGGAACTACTCCAAAAATTAGCCAATCAGAGTGAAGTCAGTAATTCTGATGAAGATCTGAATGAGAAAAATAAGCTATGTGAGAAGTTGTCAAAAGAAGTCATTATGGTAAGGCATGAAATTGAATTAGGGGTTATGAGATTCACCCAAGAAATTGAAGAAAAGAGAAAGATTGAAGATAATCTAAAACAATCCCTCAAGGAGAAAACAAAGGACTACCACAAAATGGACAAAATATTTAGGCATCTTGAATCTGATCTTGAAGAAGCTAGAGACAATGAAGAACAACTTGAGAATCATATAGACACTCTTAAACAAGATCTTCAAACTGCAAATGAATACAAAGAAAAATTCAAGATAAGCTCAGCCCAACTTGAAGTTCTTCTTGAAAGCCAAAAGAGGGTAGATGATAAGCGTGGCATGGGATACAAGAAAGGTGAAAGCTTTGGATCCGGTCAGAAGAACTCTGGATCATGAAATCAAAGAAATAGGCCTTGAAGACCTCTGGTAAGGCAACCTAACACTCAAAGATATCCATCCTTAAATGGATACTGCTTCAATTGCAACAAATTTGGTCACAAAGCAATCCAGTGCAGAAATAGAATGAATCAATTCAATTCATCCTTCTCCAGTCAATGTTTCAGTTGCAAAAGGTATGGTCACAAATCTCATGAATGCAGAAATATGCAAATGAACAATTCTTTCAATGGTAAATGCTTTGCATGCAATAGGATTAGACATATGGCTAATGAGTACAGATCAAGAGGATATCATTCAAATAAGCAAAGAAATGTTGTGTGTTACAATTGCAATAGATCCGATCATATTGCCAAATTCTGCAAAAGTAGAAATCAGGATAGAAAAGGTCCAGTGGAACATGATCAAAAACAAGATAAAGGCAAAAGTAAAGTAAATGTGGATGAATTTCAAAAGGAGATGAGCAAGATTTGGATTAAAAGGAATACAATGAATATTGGGGATGGATCTGCACTGGAATCCAGTGCTGATATTCCTTCCAAAAACTAAAAAGGTGAGTTCTAGCTCAGGGGGAGTCACAGAGATAAACAATTTCCCCTAGCCAGTTAGCTAGTGCCTAAATTTGACACATTGGGTAAACATCTGATGTTGCAGATTAAAGGGTTCTAAAAAAAAAAAAAGAACCTCCAAATAACCTTCAGTCAAAATGTGAAAGGTCCGCATGGAGTTTTGTAAGATTTATAACCACTCAAGTTAATTCGGTTCCGACAGCTATCTGATAAAGTAGAATTTCACAGACAGATCTGGTATGATTCAAAATTGAAATGCTTTGATCTACGGACCCATGGCATGATTGAAGAAAAGAAGATATGTTGTCAATCCTCACAAAAAATGATTCTAAGTTCCACACAGTGATTCAAGAAAATCTCTCTCAAAATAGGGCCATCAGATAACTTAAGTTGTGCATTTATCACAAAAGAAAATTAGGGTTTGCGCAAGGATAAAAGGGTTCTTTAACTCATTATTTACACACTTTCACTCACGAAGAAGGAAAGAAGAGTTCTGCGAAGAAGATTCTACAATTCACTCAAGTTCAACTGAAAATCAAATTCAACCAGACATTCATTTTGGCTCCTGCTTCAAACCCTAAAGCATGAAAAGGTACTTCCATTCTGAAAATCTCTCTCCAAATCTCTTGCAAAATGGCTACTCCAATGGTTGTCAATATTTCTGATAGGCCGAGACCTGAATTCAAGAAACACACTTACAAATCTCTAGAAGTTGATCCCTTGGGTGCGTTTTCTAGCATTTTGCATGGAGTGTTGCATGTAGAAGATGTTAGGGTTTATATCCATGCAAATGTTGAAGAATTTGGAGACACAAAATTGATGGACATTTATCACAAATAGCTAATAGATGAGAATTTTAAACTCAAACCTGAATTCAAGGCCCTCCGGGACAAACACTTCAGACATTGCATATATTTTCCATGTTTTACAGAAGATGATTGGGTCCGGTATGTTCTAAGTAGGATGCATGACAATTTTATGTGGCTAATGACCCCATTCAAGATAACTAAAGATGCCGTCAGGGCAATGACTAGACTGGATTCAGTCGGTGGGTTACCCACTCTCAAATCTGTGAAGAACCAAATGGTAACTGAAGCCACCAGATCAAACTTTGACAAAAGAGCAATGACCATAGATGACATCACAAATCCGGATGTCAAGTTTGCCTCAATGATAATTGGCTACAAAATCTATCATTCAAGCAGGGAAAATTCTATGTCTGGAACATCAATATATGTTGCATATCAGATGTTGAGGGAAGATGCAAATTATGATCTATGTGAGATTCTTATAAATCAACTATTGGAGAACTTGCAGAAGATTAAAAAGGATAAGAAAAATTCCTTTAAATATGGTAGTCTAATACTGTGTTTGTTTTTCTATTATATGAATGAGCTACCCGAATCAAATGGTTGGGTCTAGCAAAATGATAAACCTGTTGCAATTCAGATTAGAGATTACATGTATGGACTTGGTGATGCTCAAGCCCAAAACACAACCCTCTGGGGTTACTTTAAGAATTTCCAAAGCATAATGCAAGCCAGAAAAGAATACCATAAACAATAGTTGACAAATACAAAGATACAGTCTGCTTCATGGTTAACACTGATCAATGCCTAATGGAGGCAGTTGAGCCAAGAATTGTATGGATAATGCCTATGGGATATGAGGTCGATGAAAAAATCTTGGAGCTACATATTCAACACCTGCTGGGCTAGTCTAAGGACTCTGAAGCAGAAAGGTTTGACACCTTTGAAGAGCTAAGTATAAAAATACATGTTGAGGTAAGACAACTGGAGATGAAGAGGAAAGTAAGAAAGGAAGTTGAAGAAATTGCCAAAAGATTTGGCATATCAAAGGAGGTTGTAGATGCTAACAGAGAGAAAATAGAGAGGGCAAAGAAAGAAAGACAAGAAGCAAAGAAAGAAAGTGCTCCTGTACAAACCTCCTCTCGGACTAGATCCTCCAAAAGCTCAAAGTCTACCAAAACAGAAGTCAAGACATCTGGAAAAGGAAAAAAGAGGATGAAGACCAAAGCCAAAAGGACATATACAAGCCATAAAGATGATGAAGAAACAGAATTTGATGAGCAAATCAAGAAAATGAAGAAGAAGAAAACATCCAGGAAGTTCTCTGCTAGCAGAAATGAGGAAGAGAAGGTAGAGGAATTTGTTGAAAATCCTACTCTTTCCATTGATGACATCATCAAGGTAGTTACTGTGGATGGGAACCTACAGCTGGTGACTAAGTTCTATGATGCATACAATGATGCTAACAAGAGAATTCTGGAAGAGGCTACTATCAAGTACTTGAACATTTGCAATAAATCTTTCATTGAAATCATATCATTGATTCCTAAGAGCCTAGAAAAGGTACTTGAGCTGAGAAAAGAGAATGCAAAGGTTAAAGACTTAGAAATCTGAGAGTAAATAATGATACAGCTTTACCCTTCTATCACTCCAAAACAAATGGACATGATTTTTAAGGATTGTAAGGATGAGTTCTGGAGTAAGGCGAGAATGAATAAACTCATGCTTGGAGAAATAGACCAAGTAGCAAGTGAAACAAAAGATATCCTCTAGAATGCCTTGAAGAGATGCAATCTTCCTATTATAGAGGAAACAAATGAAGAACCTTCTACCATGGATGTTGAAGGATTAAATGTAATGAATGAAGAATTTTCTGACAAGGATGTCAAATGATTAAAGAAAATAGATGAAGAGAAGTGTGAGGACTTAGATTCCTTTGTTCCAATAGAGGAAGTTTACAAAGCAACAAACACTGGCAATATCACTCCTCTGGATCCCACAGCTACCAAGACAAACGTTCCGGACACTGAAGCTAAAGATGCAAGAAAAAGAGAAGAGAAGGAGATGTAAGAAAAAGAGGATAAAGCTAAAGAAAAAGAACATGCAAAAAAGGTTTGTGATGACACATCCAAACCAGACAGTCCTAATATTTCTAAAGGGAAGAAGTCCGAATCTCCAAGAGACACTACAGAGATAGTACAAAATTTCCTGAACAAAGAAGTGGTGGAGTTAGATGAACCGGAGTTGTTTCAAGGGCCCCTAAATTTGGACACTCTCTCTCTCTAGTACAGATGATGAAGATAGCATCATTTTCCCAAGCCAAGGCTAAAGAGAAACTTTTGAAATCACATATGGAGGATTGTGAGCTATTGGAGAGTGCATCTAGGATATTGGAAAAGATTATGCCAACCTATCAAAAGGATCCTTCGGCCTCGCCATCCGGTAATCTGAAAAACTTATTCAATTATGTTGACACTTATTTTGAATCTTTAGAGAAATCAGCAAAAATAAAGGTCTGGAAAGAGTTTCTGGGAAAAAGATTCACTGAGGTGCAAGGACTTATTACAAATGATAGGAGGACTCTAGATATTGGAATAAAGAGCCTTGAAAATGCTCTGAAAGACGATGGGGACGTATTCAAATTCTGTCTGAATTGTCCTAAAGTGACAAAAGACATTAAGGAAAAAGTAAAAGAACAAGAAGAAAAACTCTCAATCCTAGTTCAGAATTTTGACCCTCATTCCTCCTCTTTAATGAATCAAGAATGCCAGGATATTGTTGTAATAAATGAAATAAAGAGACTGGGCAAAGAAAAGAAGAACATAATGAACAGAATGGGTGAACTCAGAGGGATAATTATCCCTAATTTGGAGGCAATGCATGAGGCCTTAACAAAAGCTCAGACTACAGCCTAGACCAATGATCCAGCAGACTTAAGGAGGGCAGAAGCTTATGCATTTTTGTTGAGTGGTCACATCTCCATTTTTGATAGGATGAAGAGGAGTTGGGCCATAGAGTTTATATAGCTAAAGACTACTTTTGTAGGTGTACTCAAGTATATGTAAGTTTATCATATGAATTATATGTACATATGCGGCCTTATGTGGAAACTTTTTGTACAATTTTGGTTTACAGATCCTGCCATTTGCCATTGATGTCAAAGGGGGACTGAAGAGTAGTGAAAAATGAGGAATCCAACAAAGGGGGAGCTCTGGTAAAACAATGCAAGAGATAGAGCACAAGCAAAGGGGGAGTTACTGCGACACTTAGCCATTTTTCACTAAGTGTTGCCATCAATGCCAAAGGGAGAGATTGTTGGCAAGAGACACTGTGTGGCTTCATAAGTGTTGTCATTGATGGCAAAAAAGTCTATCCCACACATCCGTAGTACATAATATGTCTATACCAGAAGTTAGATTGAAGATTATCTTGGTCCGGTAAACAAGAATAGGGTATGTAACAAGGTCTGACAATCAGGTCTGGATCTCTCAGATGGTGTAACTCAGTAAGTTGTAGACTTGGACAAGTCAAGAGGGGTATCATGGCTACTGTAATCCAAATATTTAGCCTCCAGTGATAAAGTAAGAAAAAGATATGAGGATCTGAGTGTTGGGTTCTAGTTAGGCAGAGCAGACAGAGGAAGAACTAACCAACAGTGTATCAGACTTCAATCCAGATGTGTAAAAGGTCCTGATCAAGCAATCTGTGATATTATACATTGTTAGCCGACATGATTTATGACTTCTATGGCTATATTTTTGATACGCATCACTAATCAAGCATGGATTAAGCTGACAGATCAATAACTTACAAATATCTCAAGTGTTCTTGTTGCTGACTAAGAAGTTGTTGGAAATCCTTGATGCGGATATATATACCCAATGGATTCAAACCTGTAAGTGTGTGAAGTGACTAGTATGTATGGTTAAGTGCAAAGATAAGCATAGACAAGTGTGAAGGCAGTAATTCAAGCCCGGAATGTAACAGGAAAGTTATATTGAGAAGAGGAAGAATGAAATGTGCCAGATCAGTTTAGTGTGCCTAACCGGAACTAAAATCCTACATGCATAGATGCTATTCATCAGTTAAAACACCTTGGTATCTTCTGTAAGCTTTTGTAGACTGTAAGTCTCTTGTAGGCAATGAACCTTTTGTGAGCAGTGTGCTCAGGCAGTGATCCCTAATTGGCAAGTGCCAAATTTGTACTCCTTATTCTTTTAACAAAGAATACAATCTTGGGTTAGTCACCCCGTGGTTTTTCCCTTAACTGGGTTTCCATGTAAAAATCCTTGTGTCATGTGTTAATTTCTTCTCAGCTGTTATGATTTTCTTGTTTTGACATAACATTAAATGATAAGTTAAGAAAAAGTAAGAAAATAGAAAGATATAAGATAACTGATTCACCCCCCCTCTCAGTTATCTACATTGTTTCCAACAATTTCATCATTCTACCTTTGATTATACAAATTTTAACTGCATCGAGCTTTCAAATCCCTAAAGTGTGTAAAAGTGTGAATTTAAAGCAATTTCATCAAGCTATTGGAGAATTTGATCACAGGAACATGGGTGAACTTGGTTTTCTTTTGCAAACTTTTGTTTTTTACCCTATTCTCTTTGTTTTTATGCTTGTTTCTTGTTTGTTTGAGTGATTTTGCTTGTTTCTCTCATTCTCTATTTTTCTTGCTTGTTTTTTTTGTTTTGTAAACAACTTACCTTGTTCATGGCCGGGAGTTGTAATTTTTCCCTGTCTTGGGTAGGTTATTTTTTCATTTTGATTAGGGCTTAGGTTAAATTTTAATGCTTTCTTAATTTAGGTTTTTAGTTTAGCAGTAGGCTTAATAAAATGGACCATTCAGGTTAGCCAGTTTCGAACCCTATTGATGGAGTAATTTTTGCCCTAGGTTCTTTCCTTAGAGAGTTCAAGTTTGTGTCTTTCGGGACCTCAGGTCCCAAAGGCACTTTTGCACTCATGCTCAAAAGATCCAAATCCTCATTTGAATCCTAATCACACGGCCTCCAAATAAAATGTAAGCATTAAAAATGTTCCTTCAAGACCTCGGGTCTCGAAGGCACATTTGAACCAGAACTAGATTAGTTTCAATTTCCTTTCGAAACCGCAACCCGAAAGCCTTAGAAAAAATCCTTTGTAAAGAAATGTTACTTCGGGACCTCAAGTCCGGAAGGCACTATTGGAACTCATGTCGAAGGGTCAGATTCTCCTCAGAACCCCAACCCTAACCCCTTTTCGAGAGATCAAGCCTAAGTGTTGAAAATATTCCTTTAAGACCTCAAGTCTCAAAGGGATGTTGGAACCGGTCCAAAATTTTGGTTTTCTTCCAAAATTTTGTTGCCTGGATGGTCTTAACTTAGAAGGTTTTTTGAAATATCCCTTCAGGACTTCGGGTCCTGAGAGCATTTTTTATCATGTTTCGAGATCTAGTTTTCTGCCAGAGTTCCAGTCCCCATGAAGAAAAGAAACTTTGAAGCACAGGTAATGTTCCTATGGGACCTCGGGTCCTGCAAGAACATTTTCGTCAGGTCCAAAGGTATGAATTCCTCCTACAATCCTGACTTCTACCAAAGATAACTAAGCCTAGGTTCAAGAATAATTTTCAGCCTAGAACCTTTTGGTTTCTAGTTCCAAAATCTTCTTGTGGCCTACAAACCTGCCATACACTAAAATACCTAAATTAAGTAGGATTTAAAGGGTTTTTTCAGGATTTCTTTGGTTTCTTATATATGTTCTCTATATTTTAAGGAGGAATAAATGTATAAAAGGAAATTAAAAGATCCAATAGTGGAAGAGCCAATTTCTGAGGAGGAGGTATCATTAGAGGAGGAGAAAGAGGAAGTTGTGGCCAAAGGGGTAGCAGGGACCAGTAGGAAGAAGAAAGAAAAGAAAAAGAAAGATCCACCAATAACCATGAAATATAAGTTTCAAGAAGTTCCCAAAGTATCAAAGTTCACCAATGACTTAATGAATATTGTAGATACAAACTTGGGACATGGCCTTCAAGACAAACACTTTCGGTGAGGATGCCTCTTCAAGGGCCAAAAAGATAGCAAAATCAGGACTTACACATGTGGCCTTATTTCCCATTGATGTCCAATGCCCAAAGATGATTCTCACAATTTCTCAACACTACAACCCTGGTAGAAGAAGGTCCTATGATTCAAATTGGGATCTAAATCTAGATCTTATGCCACCTATGTTTAGATAAGCATTTGACTTACCTCTTTATGGAAAAGTTAACACTTTGTCTATGGATGAGGCTAATAAGGCACTTGAACAAAACATGACTGATAACTTGAAACACCTAAATAAACAATGGCTGAGGGTTGAGAAGAAATCTATGACTAAGATCCCAGGAAATCTCACCAAAGATGAATTCATAGGGGAAGTTGGGGATATCATCACTTTGTTGAACATGGCATTTGGGAAGGAAGAATCTAGGTCTTATGACACATGGATGTTCCAATACATTTTCATTATTCTAAAAGGGGTAGTTCACTTGGATTGGGTAGCTATGGTCTTTGACCAAATCCATGAGAAATTAATATCAGTAATTAGCACAAAGAAGTTTTATATGTCAGGTCTTATATTGTATATCTGGTAGCAAGGATAGGAAATTTTCCTGGGCTGATTACACATAGTATTAGGGGAGAGATCCTTGGACAAAATAAAATTTTGGAATTCTATCCCCAATTAGAGCATAAGGGGGCATTAAAACATTTTAAAATAGTCAATGATGCCTTCCTCTATGCCCTCATCACTCAACTAACTAGTGACAGTGGGTGGAGAATGTCAAACAAAGAAATGAGGCTAGTTAGGGGATGGGGAAAATGGTACATTCAGTTCTCTAGGTCCACATATATTACAATTGCGGGGTTCCAGAAAGCCCCATTTTTGCTACCTAGATGTTGTAGTGATAAGATCATCCTTATGGAATTTTACAAGCAGATAAGCGAAGTACATTTGAAGCTTGCAAGTAAACATAAACTAGGTGTTAAGCACCCTTTTTCTTTGGGTTTCTATTCCTACCCAACCATTCAGGTAGCCAAGACAACTCCTAAGGAGTTGGAAGCCTTGAACTTGAAACAATATACGCCTAGTGATGTTTTTGATCCCTCAGGAAGACTCAAAAAAATGTTCCCCACCATGATATTCCATCACAAGCATGCTTTGGAGGGCTTTTGGGCCAATTGTAAGGATGACTTTGAGGTCAAGAAAAAGAACCATTATCGGCTAACAATATTCTAGTTGAGAGCATTTGGGATTAGGAATGATATTCCTAAGGAGATGTCTGATGATGATCATACACTTAACCCTCGGTATGATGTTGAGAAAATTGATCAGAAGCCATTGGACCCAATTGATTGGTCAAAAAAAGAAGATATTTCATTGGGATCCTTAAGTGTAAAGGTGCTAGACTTCAACACTACATGGCTGGATAGAAGAATTCAAGACCTCATGGTAGGAGGAAAAAGGAAAACATCACCTCTAATCCTGAAGCTTATAAAATACCAAAGACAACTGCAACAGAATCCACTTCTCATAGGACAAAAGTCTATCATAAGAGTCCCAAGAATCCTCCCTAGAAGAAAATGAGAGGGTCAATAGACACTACCTCACCAAAAGAAGTAGTCTCAATGGTGGGTGAGGCTTTTAAAAAAGCCTTTGTTATTTATGAGGTTGTTGACGCTGGGGTGATTGATGGTTTGGGTGCAATTCCAATGGACCATGTCCTCCAAACAAGGAAAGTTGTAGGGCAAACTCCAAGAGAAGGTGAGGAAGTTGTTCCTCAACAAACTCAACAAGAAATAGTTGAGCCTTCAGCTCAAGGGAAAACATCTCTTCCTCCATCTGTAGAAGAGACACAAGTACATGGTTCAAGGAAGCCAGAGAAATCACTGGAGAAAGAAGCCCAAGATGAAGAAATGCCATCTCAAGGCCCAATTATTGATATCTCTAAGGAATATACTTCCTCATCATCTGACTGGGAAGAGAAGGAAAAAATGGTCTAGGAAATGGGAGAAACAAGTTTTTAAGAGAAAGAAAATCAACAAGATATGGAGACCTCGGCCCAAAAAGATGACTAGCAAGAAGATCTTGCACATGATAGTGAAGAGCAAGTAGATAAAGGTCACCAAGAAGAACCTTCTGTAGAACAATAGGTTCATAAAGAACAACAAGAAGAGGTAAAGAATGATCAGGTGGATATAAATCCACCAGAACAAGAAGTTGTCTTTGACAAATCTAACCTACCTCAAGGAGAAACCTTTTATAGAAAAATATGAAGTCACACAAGGAGGAGGTCATGATGATAAATATCAAGAGGGTCCAGAGGGATATGAAGAACCTAAAGGTAGTATCATTCATGATCTTCCATATGAAGAACAAGAGTAGGAGGAGGAGCATGTTTTTACATTTAAGGAACAACTAGAGCTGATTAAAACAGTTGAAAAACAAATAAAGCATGTTGATTCCTCTATGTTAAATATCTCCACTAAAGAAGAAAAGCCTGAGCAAGAAGAAGAGATGCTAAAGGAGCAAGAGAAAAATGAACAAGAAAAGAAAATCTAGGAGAAATATTTGAATAAGGAAACCCCTGGTAATGAGAAAAACCAAGGTATAGGTGAGAAGCATAGTTCTTTGCAAGCAGTTTCAACAGACTCCACTTTGTTGAAGTTGAATTTGGAGAAGAGACAACAAGTAGTGGTTAGACAAAAAACTTTACAATATATGATGGTGGAAGTTGAGAAGATTAAACCAAGGAAGAAATCAAAAACTCTCTCAACTAATAGGATGAATGAATAGGGAGAAAGGATTGGTGAAATTGCAACTCCTGTTTAAGATACAGATGATAGAGATCTTCTACCCTCTGACTATCAAGTAACAAAGGTCAATCTGGGTAAACAGACCTGTGAGGAGGAGATCTATTCATTAGGCTCAGTCGTGGATGTTGTGAAGTCAAGAATGTAGAAGGATAAACAAGTAAAGGATGAACTAAAACTCTAGCTAAGCCAAATGAAGACATTTGTAAAAGACATGCTAACTTCAATGTCTCATCAACAGGCTACTCCAATTGAGACCCCAATTTGGATGACAAAATAGGAGGTTGATGCTTTGCAAGCTATGAAAGAAAGATCAACCATAGTGGATAGGTGGGTGTCTAAGTTTTTTATAGAGGCAGATAAAGATTTTGATCTCGGTTACAAATATTATGAACAATCTTATCAGTTGGAAGGACAAGTCAATTCTTTTCTAGATAATATGAAAGAAGAGGAGAATAAGTTGGGATAGCATCTAAAACTTCTCAAGGAACTGAAGAAAATGAGTCCAAAAGAAATCAAGAAGGCATATATTCTTGAAGATGAACAACCAGAATTTGTCAGCAAGACAATAGAGATAATAATTACAAAATTGAACAATTGACTGAATATACTCCTCCAATCATAACTATGATCAAGGAGTTGTATGAAATATCCTTGAATATTGAAATTTTTGTAGGGAATGTAGCTGGTCCTGAACTCATTTTGGATGATAAGAAGAGATTAGACACTCTAGATAAAATCAAAGCTTCTTTTAGGAAGAATATGGAAGATTTGTCAGAGGAGACACCTAGTATAAATGAAGAAGTGTTAGATAGATATGTAGATACCAAAGTGTATTTCAAGCTTATTCAGCCTGATATTTCAAAGTTAAAGAAGATGGCCAGCTATGTGGCGGAGAGGTTCAACACATTCAAATTCATATGTGAGTGGTTGGATGGACCAGATGAAGATAGAGTGGAACACATGTTATCTAATTTTGAGGAATACAAATAGAAAAAAGCCTTGAGTTGTCTACTCAGCTAAGAGTTCTATTTTTGGCTTGCAGGATATTCTTTTGTAAAGATTCTTTAATTCTTTATTCAATGTAAATAGGGATCTACTATTTTTTAAAGTGGACCCTACATTCTTTGCATGATGTCATCTCTTTTTGGAGCACTAAGATTCTTTGCATGTTGAATTTTGAAATTCAAAGTTCTTGATTTGCATGAAAGTTAGAAATCTTTAATTAGATTTGTTTTCTTTCAGTTGCATGCATGCTTTTCTTGAAAAGGCAAAATTGGAACGATGGATGTGCTTTCTTCTAGAAGTAATTTTTCTTTCTTTTTGTCTATAAAAGGGAGGGGCCAATCCCATTCAAAGGGTCCGGGGGTTGATAAAGTAGGCTATTGGTCCATACTTAGTTAATTTTACAACATTTTCAGTTAGCATAGCATAGTTTTCATAGCATTCTAGATTAGAGGAAGGAATCTTGAGAAGCAAAGCATGTAACCCAATGTAGTTTTCTTGTTGGAGATGTATACTTGAATTGAAGAAATTAATACAAAATCTAGTTGTTGTCTTTCTAGATCTATCTTCTTGCATATGGTGTAGTGCCTAAACTTGAATCTTTGTTTGATCTTTTATCTGAGGTATATTGAATTTGAACGTACAATTTGAACTTGTCTTTAATTTGCATGTGGAATACAATAATTGAAGATGAAATTCACTTTAGTTTAATTGAAACCCTTAGAATCTTGGACTATTAATATGACTGACAAGGTCTAAAAACCAATCTAACTATTGCAGTTTAATCAATCTTTCTGATAAAATTATCAGTTGAAGGCTAAAGTAGAAGTAATGCACCATTTTCTTGCATCCCTGAATAATCTTTTTATCTTTCTTTATCAGTAATAGATTAGAATTAGATAAAATACATAGTTTGACCAAATTGTAAAAGCCAGGCCCCTTGTTAAAGAGTCTACATTGAACCCTTTGTTTGCACAACATGGTTCTGACCCAACTCCCAGGACCTTGGAGATAATTGATTTTAGGATCAATTGCCTTTTCAAGAGAGGTAAGTTGAATCTCATCACAATTTGGCCATCAACATGTGGGATAAGCAAATCAATAACATTTTAAAATTTTATAATGACCCATAGCTAAGGAAAACCACATACATGTTTTGGAAAAGGTGGCATGAGTACTTTGGTGAAAGAGAACCTTGTACAATAGATCTTTATGTCAATCACGAAGTGCAATTATTAGTTTTTAGACTATTTTTGTGAAAATCAAATTTAAACTTTATAAAATAAAACTAGGGTTTTAAATCCAATTCCTTTCATAAGTGCTCTTATTTTTAAAAACTTAAAGTAAATTAAAGTTCCATTTCAATGAGTTTTTAATTAAATCAAGTTTCAAAACTTTTTAAAGTTGAGCTTCCTTTGTCACATGAAAAACATTGGAGTACTTGATGCCCAACCCCCTTAACTTTGTTGTTTGATTATAAGGTTTTTGAAGGTGATACTATTTAGTATCTTTGTCTTGGTTTTTCATCATGAAACAACAAATATTTCTCTCTATTCACCAAAAATAAAAATTATGAGCACCCAAAACTCTAAAAGAAATTAAAAAGGAGATTTTCTTACATCATAAGCTTTTGATATTTGTTTGAATTTGTCAAGATTGCCATGTAATAAGATTTGAATAAAGTGTACAAAAAAATTGGTCATGAAATAACACTCTAACAAGAACTTCATTAATAAGAAGAAAACAAAAACCCTGTAGGGTAAACTCCACTTCAAAAAGTGTTTGATGAGTACCATTTTTTATTGCTACTTGCTACATTATATTATATGATTAAAAAATATTGTAATCATGAATTGTGTTAAATAAAGAAGGAACAAGAGGAACCATTGAAGGAGAAAAATACACCATTTTACCATTCATTTGTCTTGTTTTACACATAAGCTGATCATAACCCAACATTCATCATCATATACAGTATTAACTAGCTTTAGAACTAGATTGGTCTAGATCTTCAAGGGTTTTCAAGACTATAGTCATAGTTATGTCCCCTTAATAGCTCCACAAATAAAATATTTCCTTGCCTTTTTAAATTTCAATTTTTATCAATCATGTAGCTAACAATCATGGAAATTGATTGTTTCTCATTAGCTTGCATGCTAGAAAAATCAAATTGAATTCCTAGTATCTTGTATTTAAAGATAAGCCCTAGTCCACCAGTAGCAAGGCATAGATTGCCAAAAGACTCCATCAAACACATTATCAACTAGATACATTAGGCTCGCATCATCATTGATAGATACTATATCATCATCATATGCATTTTACACAATTATTGTGCATGTCTTCAATATTTTAAACATCAAAAAAAGAGTTGGATTAGATTCAAGGGTGTTCCTTAGTTCTATTAACTCATATAAAATCCCCATGGTGCTTTGCAACACTCCATTTTTCTTAGAAGTAGGTAAAAGTGAAGACAAATGGGTTTTAGATATCCATAGGCATAGAGGATAGAACCATGTGCATAAGATGTGATCACATAAAGGATTGCTTATTGCATTAGGATTAAGCATTTTACACCTTGAAAATATGGGTAACATTGTATTTATCTAGTATTTGTAATATGTTTTTGTTGGTGATTGTTTTGATGCAATCATAACAATAAGTTAAAATTCACATGAAATGAACTGAAACTATACTTGAAAGATAAGAAGGAATCATTTGAGATTCAACTAATCCCAAGTCTACAATGGTTCGGTTGGTCAAGTTCAGTTGGTCAATGTGAAGCTGTAATGTTCAAGGGGCCTTACGTAGTTTAGGTTTGTTTGGTGGCTTACTGGACTAAGAATATGCAAAAAGGTCATGAGATATGTCAATACTTTTCATTCCTTTGCATAAAAGTGATACTGTGCTGCAAGTTTTAGATGGTTTTCTTGAATTTTTGTAGCTTTCTTCTTTATCTATTTATGAAAACTGTCTACTTATAGCTCTGTTATGCATGCTTCTTCAAATTTGAGACAATTTCCTTTAGATTTCTACGTTTTCAGCTAAATATTTCAGATGGGTTGGGAAAAGTTAGAAAGATCTAATCTATACCTCATTTAATCTACTGAAGGATCTAATTGTTTCTGTTATGCACTATGTAAATACCACAGTAATTTGATCAAATCCACAGTAAAAACCTTAAATGCAAGTTCTGAGCATTTTCACAAACATACATTTAAAATTGCAAGCTCTCAAAGAAAATATTTCAAAACACAAAGAAGGGCAGGAGAACACTCAGAAGATAGATGCAGAACTCCAGATTCTATTGTATTAGAAACGAATAGTCATACATGATTTACAATGTAGGAATGACTCTTAGTTTCATTGATCATACTACAGAGAACTTACAAGCTTTACAGATACAGTAAGGCAGCCAGACATTCCACGCGCACCTTACTGCAGACAAACAGGCGACCTCCTTCTTCTACTTCTAAACTATGCTAACTTGCTGTATGTTCCTAAAAGAAAAAAAAAATCCTGTTGTAGCCACTGTTGTTTTCCTAAAATCCCTGTTGTAAAGTATTACAGTGTAGAGAGGCACAATATAAAGACATTCTGATTGTCCTCACTACAGCAAAAACCTAACTGAACCCCTGGTTCAAACCCCTGGTTACAGCAATAAATACAGGTGAACCAGCTCTTCAAAATATCTCTGAGCAGTGTCAAATCTGGGCGAAATATTGCCCCTTCTGAGAAGTTCCGGCAGCTCAGCAATAACTCTTGTTTGTCTGTTGTAGTAATACTCTCAGCTGCAACCTTGTTCTTCACTTGAATGGCCTTGACTTTTTTCGCACTTCATCCTTATCTTCCTGCTCCTAAGATCAGATTTCCCTCCTCCATGAGGTCACTGTGTTGACTTTCCAGCTGCTTCCTCAACTGCAAGCCTGCAAGACAAGACAAGCAATAGGTATTTCATTTATCACATAAACAGCAGGAAATTAAAATAATCGTTTAAATCCAGGTGACTACGCAAACTTGTGGAAATCAGATCCAGAATACTCTTAAAACGCGTTCAAAACGCATTTAGACCGCTCAAAACCCATCGGGTCAACCATCGCTTGACTGAAAAAAATGCCATGGGCGCCAAAAAATGGTTTAAAACTCCACCGCTTCATTTCCCGCCCATCGGGATGACTATCGCTATCGGCGTGTCAAAAAAAACATGTTGGCCGATATTCACTTCATCTGCATGATATTCTGGAAATATGATGCTCTCCCTTATGAAGGTCCAGATGACGTCATCAGGATGTTTCGCTTCTGTATATTGGGGAAAAGAACAACATCATCATCATCATCATCATGTTAAAGGAGAAAAGGAGGATATGGAATATGATCCTGCTGCTGAGGAAAGGAAAATGATGGTGACGTCATCGTCATATTCGGGCTTCATTAAAATGTAAAAGATGACGTCATCATCATGTTCAGTTAAGATCAGGGGATAATTGTGATATCGGGTCACCTAAGGAGCATGATCAGGATGATGAATGTAATATGACCCCTTTGCGGCCAAGGTAACCCTCTCGAAAAAATCAGGATGATGATGATCATCAGGATATTTGGGGCTTTTGTCGAACTTAGAATAAGAAGTCATCATCATATTTCGTGAACCGGATTGTGTTTTTGGAGAATATCCTACCAAAGGGAAATGTGATGATGATGATCATCAGGATATTAGCTTCTTTGTTTATCAGATCGGGATGACGTCATCATGATATCTGGGGCCTTTGTTAAACTAGAACGTGACATCATCAGGATGTTTCGCCAACCGGATCATGTTTTGGAAAATATCCTGCCGAAGGGAAATGTGATGATGATGATCATCAAGATATTTGCAAAAGGTCGTTCTTGGTCGGCAGGAGGACTTTACGAAATATCGGGTAGACAATCAAGATCATGATGATCTTGACAACAGGACAGGATAAAAATATGATGATCCTCCTCATCGAATTATCATGATGATGTCATCATCATATTTCATCTTCGGAGCATAAGGATGAGTTGAGGTCATCATCAGGTTAGCGCTAGGGTGATATTAAATTAAGATCATGCTGTTGAGGAATGGAATATCACCCTCTTCTTAAAAGATAGGGTGATCATCATGATATTGCAAAAAGGAGATCAGGAGGATATGAAGACGTCATCATCATCTTAGCGAATTTCAGCATATATCATGATGATGACCCTCCGATAGGATTATAACATGCGCATGCAAATATGCCGATGGTGGATTTTCTAAGTCAGGGTGATCTTATAATATCAGCATGATATTATAAGATCAGGTAATGTTAAAATATCATGATGATGCTCGCGATACAAAAGACCGCTCGACGGGGAAAACCTACTATGACTTAAAGTTGACGTCATCATGATATTTGAACCTCAGGATATTATCGGGGGGGAGTTTCAAATATGATGATGATGTCTTCATACAGCACAACCAAGTTTATAAAATATGACCCTCCTAAAATCATGATGCGCATAATGCGCATAAGGCCATTTGACGGGTAAAGGGCACTACCACCTAAGATTGACGTCCGGATATTGCGACTGCATGATTTTTATCGGGTGATAGACCAAGATCATGATGACCTTGACAACATAAAAAAATATGATGATCACTTGTGATTATCAGGTTTGACCAAAACTTTGACTGTGCATAACTTCCACATATGAACGAATTTTCAAGTGAAGTAAAAGGCAAACCTGCATGGAATTTCAAGCTCTTTCTAAATATGAGGTCACAGAAACAAAATATGAACTTTGACAAACTGACCTCATCATGATGACCAACCTCATCCTGACCTTCATGATGATGATGCACCTGACTCATTTTTGCCAAACCGCCAGAAAGAAGACAAACACAAGCAGAAGCAAAAAGCAAAACATCAGCAGGGGTCCCCATTTTGCTAAGGAGCATAATGGGGCGTGTTGTGAACATCACAACAACTAGCAACCAAAACAAAATAATTAAATTCAGAGTGTTCAAGGAAACTAGATGAAATGAACTCATAACTTCCAACTATCTTTCCTGCAAATTACTATTCAGCTTGAGACTCAAAGTATTCAATAAAGATGCATGAACTTCCATTTTCAGTTTAGTTGTGTGCACGTGATTAATTATCCTCATCTTGAAGATCGGTTGAACAAACTAGTGACTGACATTAGCCTACGTAGGTGAGGATATTCCCTCATAGCCGACCGGATAGAGCCTTGCTGCCAGCGAGCGTCTATAGACCCAGCAAGGTTATCGTTACAATTCTCCTAAGTAGAGCCCCACTGCCAGCGAGCGTCTATAGCCCCGGTAGAGTTACTTAGATGGCTTAATCTGGATTTTCAGTATAATCCGCTTTATTTATTTATTTATTTATTTTTGTTTTCTAATTTTGAAAGATTTCATAAGATATAGCAATTTGTAACTTCATGATGCAAGGAGTGGACACTTGCTGAAATTAAGCTGAGAATTGTAATGGTAGCAAGGGTGACCTCTGATTTTTCACCTAATATCTACACTGGTAAGTTCAACAAACCCAAGGATTTTAGGTGTGTCATCGTGAGAAACTTGCTTCGAATTCTCAATCACATTTATTGAATACAAAACTTCAGAAGATGAACAACTCTCTACATTCATGACAGTGACAAATTATGTGTAAATTGCAAATGGTTAACCTGAATATCTTAAATTTTATACTGTTTTGAATGGTTGCTAGTTTTGCTCCTTAATACTCCAAAGTAAAATAAAGATCCCTGCTGAGGAGACTACAAACAACACAACAACAAAAGAAAAAACTGTACAAACAGAAAGAAACAAAAAGCAAAAACAAACAGAGGACAAGCTATACAAACAACCAACCCAAAGGAAAACAGCAAAAGAAGAACTGTACATTATCCACAGCACTTTACATTAAGAAAAAGGGACTGCCCCCCTCCTTTTACCTCAAGCCTGGAAGTAGTGTTTCAAATGCTGGCCATTAACTGGTAATGGCACATCTTCTCCAGTCAAGGTCTTAAGTCTAAAGGTGTTATCTCCTATTATTTCTGAGACTTGTAATGGACCCAGCCATAATTTATCAAATTTTCCATGGCTTCCTTTCTTTTCATGTGCTTTGTCCCAGCACAACACTAAGTCTGATATCCTAAATGTTTTGACTCTTGCCCTTTTGTCAAACCACCTCTTAACAACCGCTTGGTGTTTGGCAAACTTCTCGAGGGCTTGACCTCTTTTCTCCTCTAGTTGTAACATTTGCACTATTCTGGCTTCCCTATGGTTATCAAAGCCTAGATATTCATTGGCAAACTTCCAGGTTGGTATTCTCAGATTAACCAGAAGTATGGGATCAGTCCCATAAACTAAGTGATAAGGTGTGCTACCTAAAGCTGTTTTAAACTTGGTCCTGTCTACCCATAATGCATATCTTAACAGAGTATTCCACTCTCTAGGACTTTTGGCAATTAACCTCTTGATTATGTCTAATAAAATTTTGTTTGTTGATTCAGCCAGTCCATTACCTTGAGGGTAATAATTCGAAGAAAACCTTAGAATAATCCCATATTCAAATGCCCATTTAGAAAATTTTAAAGAAGAGAAAGCAGGGCCGTTATCACATACCAATGAATAGGGCGTTCCAAACCTGGTGATAATGTTTTCTTCAAGGAACTTGATAACTACCTCAGTCATGGAAAATTTGTAGCAGGTGGCCTCAGTCCACCTTGTACAATAGTCCGTTACCGTTAATATAAATTTGTGTCCTGCAGAAGATGGGGGATTGATAACTCCGATAAAATCCAAGCCCCATTGCGCAAACGGTCTGGACTCGATCACAGGTTGCAGTGGATTGGCCAGATTTCTCCCTTTGTCTACTGCAGTCTGACAGGTGTGGCAACTTCTGATGTGACTCTTAGTATCTTTGAACATAGTGGGCCAGTAATAGCCCGCCCTCAGTATTTTGTGTGTTGTAGCTAAATGGGAACCATGACCGGTTCCGTACTTGTCATGTAGTTCTGTCAACACTCTATCAGCTTCAGTTCTGTTTATGCATCTCAGATAAATTCCATCATGGTTCTTCCTGAATAGAAGACCACCTTGCACCATATAATTCTGTGCCTTAATCTTCAAAGCTCTCCTCTGAGAAGCCTTCATCTTGCTTGGGTACCTTCCAGCTATCAGGAAGGTGCTTAAATCATCGTACCAGCTAGAGGTGTCTTGGGAATTCAATACATATTGTTGTTTTATCAGATTTGGATCCATGTTTGCTATTGTCTGTACCAACGCCTGCCCTCTGACCAGCTTTGCGGGAATGATCTCCATGTCGAATTCTTGCAGTGTGGTGATCCATTTGGCTCTTTTTTCTCCAGGCTCGTTTTGCATCAGCAACATTTTTACTGCTGCGTCTGGTACTATGGCTTTAATCTGGCTGCGCAGAATATAGTGTCTAAATTTTTTCACAGCCTTCACTAATGCGAATGCCTGTCTTTCGATATCTAGATATCTCAGCTGTGCATCCTTCAGAGGCGCACTCATAAATGCTATGGGCCTCTCTTCATTATTTTCACCTTTCTGTGTCAAGGCAGCCGCGACAGAATGAGAAGATGCAAAGGAGTAGATGTAAAACGGGTTTGTGTAGTCTGGACTTGCCAATACAGGAGCATTAGAAATTGCCTCCTTGATATCTTCAAATGCGGCTTTGGCCACTGGCGTCCATTCCATCTGTGCATCTTTCTTTAACATGGCATTCAACGGCTGCACAATCTCTGCAAAACCTGTTATAAACTTCCGAACAAAGTTAATTTTACCAAAAAATGATTTCAATTCTTTCCTACTGTTTGGTATTTGCAAATTTTTTATGGATTCTATTCTATCCGGATCAATTGAAATTCCATTTTCAGAAATGACATGGCCTAATAATTTACCTTCAGTTACGCCAAATATACATTTCTTAGGATTAAGGGAAATCCCATACCTTTCACATCACTGGAGTACTTTTCTGAGGTCCTCAGCGTGGGTGGATGCATCCTTGGAATATACAGTTAAATCATCCATATACACAACAATGCATTTACCTGATAATCCACGGAATGCAATGTCCATGGCCCTCTGAAAAGTGGCACCTGCATTAATTAGACCAAAAGGCATTCTTCTATACGCATAATTTCCCCATTTGCAAGTGAAAGTGGTTTTTAGTCTATCTTCTCTATCAATTAAGACCTGGTTATAACCTGAAAAACCATCTAAAAAAGACATCATCTTTGCACCATTTACTGCTTGCAGTACTTCGTCTATTGGGGGCAAAGGATAATTATCCTTTTCAGAAGCCTTGTTTAAATTTCTAAAGTCTACGCACAACCTGATGTCTCCGTTTTTCTTCTTCACTGGTACCAAGTTAGCTACCCAGACAGAATGTCTGACTGGAAAAATTATTCCAGCGGACAGTAATTTTTTAACTTCCTCAAAGATTAAAGGCTCTAGAATGGCATTTACAGGCCTCTGTTTCTGCCTAAATGGTTTGACTTCTTTTCTTAAAGGTATTACGTGAGTTATGATGGACTCATCAAATGTTTTTAAGTCTTCATAAGTCCATGCTATGACATGTTTATATTCTTTCAGAACGTCTAGAACCTCTTTTCTAATTTTCTCAGAGCAAGCTTTCCCAATTAGTACACTTTGTGGATTTAGCTCAGTCCCTAAGTTATGTAAATCACACCTACCCCCTTCTGTTTTGGGTAAGTCTTTTTGTCTTATTATTCCGTCGAAGTCAAAGATGTGTTCTAATTCAATTACTCCTTTTGGTAAGAAGTTGCTCTTTAAGTTGATCATATCTTCTTCGTCCCATGTTACTTCAGGCCTTTCTTGTTCATCAATGATTTGGGCCTCAAATGCCTCATTACAAGTCAGAAAATTAATAATTTGCTGATCCTCTCCAAATACCTGAAAGTGTGTAACGTTGTCTGGTATACTGGGCATGTTAACTAGCTCAACAGCAAATCGTCTTAATCCTGACAGTGTCAATGGTTCTAATGTACTAGCAGCAACTGCTAACGCATCTGGCCTGTGGTTCAGCTCTCTAGGAATATGCTCTATGTTAAAAGCATCAAATGAATCCATTAAACCCCATACTCTATGTCTGTAACTAATCATCTTCTTATAATTGCAGGCATATAGTTTCCTCACTTGTCTGACTACTAATTCAGAGTCTGAAAATACTCTGATGGTTTTTACCCCTTTCTTGATGGCCATGACAAGTCCTAAAATTAGGGCCTCATATTCAGCAATATTGTTAGTGCAGGAAAATTGTAATCCATATGCTGCCAAATGTGATTTACCTTGAGGATTTATGAGTTCAATACCCGCACCTGCGCCCTGTTTTGATTTGGACCCATCACATTTTAACGTCCACATGCCATCTTTACTTTTTTGATCTTTTACCTTGGCATACTTTGTCCCTTTTATTGCCTATGGGGTGTTGTCTTGTTTATTCATGGGTTTTTCCGTTTGGTTATCTTGCATATGTGGGTTTTTAGTTTGCAACTCAGAAAGATAACTACCCCTGTCCTCTATTTCTTTCCCTAAATCTGGAATCAAGGCATCTATATTATCCTGAACATATCTCTGTGTTGGATCAGGATTCTCATCTTTCTCTTGTGGCTCTACCCTCCCTATGCACTTTTTGTATTCATATTCAATGATGTCTTTGCATATTTCACAATTCTCCTCAGAATGTTGCCTATCATGGACTCTACACCTATTTTTATATAACTTACATTAGACTGGGAGATTGTGTGTAACGCACTCTTCCACCTCTCGTCTAATGGCACGACCAAATTTGTCTATTGCATTGTTTTCTTCATCTGAAGAATTTCCGTCAGACTCAATGAATAGTGCCGTTCTATTGCTGACACACTTCTTTCTAATGTTTAACATCATAATCTCTTCAATCTGCATCCCATTGTTGGTAATTCTATAGACACCTGGTTCAACAGCAGCATATAATATTTCATTAGTTCGATTATACTCTGTTATCATATGTTTCATTCTGGGCTCTGCCTCTATTCTGATCTGGTTTGGGATGCCTCTCCACGGTAACCACATGTGTGAAAAGTCAGTAGCCATATATCCGTTTAATGTCTTGGACCAATCCCTACTTAGCAACATTCCATAATTTACGGGTATATCCACTACTTGAATGTCAATGATTTGGCTTACCCTAGGGTCTGAAGCTAATTGCACTTGAATGTTCATGAGTTCTCCTATCACGCTAACCTCGGTCTTATCTAATTGCGTGACAACCTTGGCAGATTTGGTGGGAGTTAGCCCGAGAGTTTTACATATTCCTAAGGGCATTACGTTGGCTGAAGCACCAGAATCTACCATGCAATTGTGTATATTCTTCTCACACAACCTAACAGTTAACAAGAAAGGTTGAGTATCCCTCTTATCCACATGTATTACCACATTTGTATTGGAAGGCTGCTCAACTTTCTTACCTTTCTCCTTAGGTGGTGAATCACTATTAAGAACAGTTATATCAGCAGACTCCTTGTTCATTATGGATGTATCCAGGGATTTTAAAAAAGCATTTCTGATCCCTGGAGTCTTCAATAATTCATTTAGAGGTATACTGACCTTAATTTTCTTTATTTCCTCTGATAAGTAATTCATTAATCTTGTGGTCTCTATTGCTTCTGTCTTACTTGTTTGATCCTTTTGCACTGTTGTTCCATTATTTGTGTGCTGACTAGCTTTAAGTATGGCAGGATTGTTGCTAACATTCTGATATGGGGGTGTATTGATGTTATTCGGAGGAGTGGAAGTGGTGAACGGTCCTCCCGGCCTAGGGTTGTTCCTCAAATTGTAGGTGTGGCTTTTATTTGTTTGTTGAAAGGCCTGCACCTCTTCTGTTTCATTTAATATCTCATTTTCAGATTCAAAAGGAAACTGAAAAGCATTTAACACAAAGGCTGATTCAGGATAAAGACTTTCACAACAGTATGGTTCATCCTCTAGCAATTCATCCTCTTTCTCTTCTGCAGTTGCAAAGGTAAACGTTTCTAAGACTAATGATGTGTCATATTCTGAGGGTACTACCTCATTACCCTTAGGAATGAGAAATTCAGAGGTAGGAGGCTGTACATCTATGTTGAAAATACTAGCTACCAAGTGGAATTGTGGACAGTCGTGCTCAACATGGGCATTGGTATTGTGAAATCTGCACCAATTTTTGGGTGCTGTACTGGCCATTTGTATGCTAGTCGTTTGTTTTGCACCATGATTATCTATATTCTCAAAAGGAGAAGCCAGAGTACCATTGTTGGGCCCAGTGTTCCATGTCTTGGGTGGCCTAGGTTGATTCTGATTTTTGTTATTATTGCCCCAGGTCCTATTATCTATCACTGGCCCCCTATTTTGCATTGGTTGCCCCTGACTGGGGCCTTGATGCTGATTGTAGTTTTGGTTCTAATTGTACTGCTGATTTTGATTGAGACTATAATTCTGATTTTGGCCTTGGTTGTGATTTTGATGTGGATTGTAGTTTTGGTTGCTTCTTCCATAGAGGTTCTCATTTCTTAGCTGTGTCACTTCGGTTGTTAATCTTTTCAAATGTGCGGTAATCTCTTTGATTTCTTCCCTATCCTCTTGTGCTTTTGCCACAGTTACATCCCTAGGAAGTTGGAAGAAAGGCTGACCATTATTTTGACTGTTATTGGAAGTACTAGCCGTGTAAGGACTTATAGCTTGGATTGGAGTAGGATTATACACAGGTGTGTAAGAAGGAACCGGATTTACTAGTGGAGCATGCTGCACAGGGATTCCATTCCATGGGTGTGCCTGATTCTGCACCCCAAAATTTCCTCCATTGACAAATGGACTATAAGTTGTATGCCTCATTTCTTGGTTCACTGAGGCTGCCTCTTTATAGGCTTTGGATATTGAATCTATGTCAGGTTTTCTTTTGACAAACATGGCAGTTAAAGGATCCAAAGCAGCATAGTACATAGCCAACAAGGGAGCATCATCTATGGTATAAGGGGGTACTAGCCTAGAATAGGCCTTTTGAAATCTGTCATTGAAATTATCAATTAGCTCTCCCTCACCTCGTTTTATAGCAGCCAATTTATGATACAAAGCACAAGGGTCAATGGGTCCTCTAAATCTTGACAGAAATGCTTCTTCCATAAGTGCCCAGGAAGAAATGTAACCATTGGGTAAGTTTACATACCAGCTAGAGGCCTACTCATTAAAGGTGTAAGGAAACAATCTACACACAACATCCTCGTGCTCTAACATAGCCCTAAAACATGCTTCCTTAAATATTCTAATATGATCTTCTGGGTCTTGATGCAACTGGTATTTGGGACATATCTTTTTCGGATTTTTTGGCATGTCATGATAATCATTGAAGAGTATGGGAGAATTGACATCGAAATAAGCCATTGCAGGTGTTTGAGCTTGACTTGAACCTGCAGGAATACCTGGATTGATTGGTGGATTAGGATTTAGAGGAGGATTGAGACCTCCAGGAGTGCCTGAACCAAGATTTAAAGATCTGAACAGTGATCTGTCAGGACTTACAATACTACGGATGTTAAAAGGTGACCCAGGAGGTGTTCCAAATGAACTTCCTGCTTGCGATATCTTTGGATTCCAAATTAAAGGGCTTTTACTTCGCCTTGTATCAGGAAGTTGCACAAATATATCTCCTGAACTGGACCTAGACCTAGTCAGTCTATTACTGTCGTTAGCCAGTTTGAAATGAAACCTAACCCAGGAAGGCCCTCCTTCTAGCGCCAGAAAACTGTTGGTGATTGTTTTGATGCAATCATAACAATAAGTTAAAATTCACATGAAATGAACTGAAACTATACTTGAAAGATAAGAAGGAATCATTTGAGATTCAACTAATCCCAAGTCTACAATGGTTCAGTTGGTCAAGTTCAGTTGGTCAATGTGAAGCTGTAATGTTCAAGGGGCCTTACGTAGTTTAGGTTTGTTTGGTGGCTTACTGGACTAAGAATATGCAAAAAGGTCATGAGATATGTCAATACTTTTCATTCCTTTGCATAAAAGTGATACTGTGCTGCAAGTTTTAGATGGTTTTCTTGAATTTTTGCAGCTTTCTTCTTTATCTATTTATGAAAACTGTCTACTTATAGCTCTGTTATGCATGCTTCTTCAAATTTGAGACAATTTCTTTTAGATTTCTACGTTTTCAGCTAAATATTTCAGATGGGTTGGGAAAAGTTAGAAAGATCTAATCTATACCTCATTTAATCTACCGAAGGATCTAATTGTTTCTGTTATGCACTATGTAAATACCACAGTAATTTGATCAAATCCACAGTAAAAACCTTAAATGCAAGTTCTGAGCATTTTCACAAACATACATTTAAAATTGCAAGCTCTCAAAGAAAATATTTTAAAACACAAAGAAGGGCAGGAGAACACTCAGAAGATAGATGCAGAACTCTAGATTCTATTGTATTAGAAACGAATAGTCATACATGATTTACAATGTAGGAATGACTCTTAGTTTCATTGATCATACTACAGAGAACTTACAAGCTTTACAGATACAGTAAGGCAGCCAGACATTCCACGCGCACCTTACTGCAGACAAATAGGCGACCTCCTTCTTCTACTTCTAAACTATGCTAACTTGCTGTATGTTCCTAAAAGAAAAAAAAAATCCTGTTGTAGCCACTGTTGTTTTCCTAAAATCCCTGTTGTAAAGTATTACAGTGTAGAGAGGCACAATATAAAGACATTCTGATTGTCCTCACTACAACAAAAACCTAACTGAACCCCTGGTTCAAACCCCTGGTTACAGCAATAAATACAGGTGAACCAGCTCTTCAAAATATCTCTGAGTAGTGTCAAATCTGGGCAAAATATTGCCCCTTCTGAGAAGTTCCGGCAACTCAGCAATAACTCTTGTTTGTCTGTTGTAGTAATACTCTCAGCTGCAACCTTGTTCTTCACTTGAATGGCCTTGACTTTTTTCGCACTTCATCCTTATCTTCCTGCTCCTGAGATCAGATTTCCCTCCTCCATGAGGTCACTGTGTTGACTTTCCAGCTGCTTCCTCAACTGCAAGCCTGCAAGACAAGACAAGCAATAAGTATTTCATTTATCACATAAACAGCAGGAAATTAAAATAATCATTTAAATCCAGGTGCCTGCGCAAACTTGTGGAAATCGGATCCAGAATACTCTTAAAATGCGTTCAAAACGCATTCAGACCGCTCAAAACCCATCGGGTCAACCATCGCTTGACCGAAAAAAATGCCACGGGCGCCAAAAAAATGGTTTAAAACTCCACCGCTTCATTTCCCGCCCATCGGGATGACTATCGCTATCGGCGTGTCAAAAAAAACATGTTGGCCGATATTCACTTCATCTGCATGATATTCTGGAAATATGATGCTCTCCCTTATGAAGGTCCAGATGATGTCATCAGGATGTTTCGCTTCTGTATATTGGGGAGAAGAACAACATCATCATCATCATCATGTTAAAGGAGAAAAGGAGGATATGGAATATGATCCTGCTGCTGAGGAAAGGAAAATGATGGTGACGTCATCGTCATATTCGGGCTTCATTAAAATGCAAAAGATGACATCATCATCATGTTCAGTTAAGATCAGGGGATAATTGTGATATCGGGTCACCTAAGGAGCATGATCAGGATGATGAATGTAATATGACCCCTTTGCGGCCAAGGTGACCCTCTCGAAAAAATCAGGATGATGATGATCATCAGGATATTTGGGGCTTTTGTCGAACTTAGAATAAGACGTCATCATCATATTTCGTGAACCGGATCATGTTTTTGGAGAATATCCTGCCGAAGGGAAATGTGATGATGATGATCATTAGGATATTAGCTTCTTCGTTTATCAGATCGGGATGACGTCATCATGATATCCGGGGCCTTTGTTAAACTAGAACGTGACGTCATCAGGATGTTTCACCAACCAGATCATGTTTTGGAAAATATCCTGCCGAAGGGAAATGTGATGATGATGATCATCAGGATATTTGCAAAAGGTCGTTCTTTGTAGGCAGGAGGACTTTACGAAATATCGGTAGACAATCAAGATCATGATGATCTTGACAACAGGACAGGATAAAAATATGATGATCCTCCTCATCGAATTATCATGATGACGTCATCATCATATTTCGTCTTCGGAGCATAAGGATGAGTTGAGGTCATCATCAGGTTAGCGCTAGGGTGATATTAAAATAAGATCATGCTGTTGAGGAATGGAATATCACCCTCTTCTTAAAAGATAGGGTGATCATCATGATATTGCAAAAAGGAGATCAGGAGGATATGAAGACGTCATCATCATCTTAGCGAATTTCAGCATATATCATGATGATGACCCTCCGATAGGATTATAACATGCGCATGCAAATATGCCGATGGTGGATTTTCTAAGTCAGGGTGATCTTATAATATCAGCATGATATTATAAGATCAGGTAATGTTAAAATATCATGATGATGCTCGCGATACAAAAGACCGCTCGACGGGGAAAACCTACTATGACTTAAAGTTGACGTCATCATGATATTTGAACCTCAGGATATTATCAGGGGGGCGTTTCAAATATGATGATGATGTCTTCATACAGCACAACCAAGTTTATAAAATATGACCCTCCTAAAATCATGATGCGCATAATGCGCATAAGGCCATTTGACGGGTAAAGGGCACTACCACCTAAGATTGACGTCCGGATATTGCGACTGCATGATTTTTATCAGGTGATAGACCAAGATCATGATGACCTTGACAACATAAAAAAATATGATGATCACTTGCGATTATCAGGTTTGACCAAAACTTTGACTGTGCATAACTTCCACATATGAACGAATTTTCAAGTGAAGTAAAAGGCAAACCTGCATGGAATTTCAAGCTCTTTCTAAATATGAGGTCACAGAAACAAAATATGAACTTTGACAAACTGACCTCATGATGATGACCAACCTCATCCTGACCTTCATGATGATGATGCACCTGACTCATTTTTGCCAAACCGCCAGAAAGCAGACAAACACAAGTAGAAGCAAAAAGCAAAACATCAGCAGGGGTCCCCATTTTGCTAAGGAGCATAATGGGGCATGTTGTGAACATCACAACAGTTTTCTATATGGTGCCACAAGAAAAAGGGTACCCCGCTTGGAGGAATCTTAAGATTTCTTAAATTACACACTATATCACTTGGCATTTGCATTAGGTTCTGTGTAAGATGATCTATGTCTTTGTAAGATGTGAAGGAGAATCTATGACATTGTAAGATGTATAAGATAATTTATTACATATGAGAGTATATAAGAGGATGTTACAAAGTGGACTTGGTAGGACATGAAAGAGATAGTTTACTAGTAATGATGGCATGCATATGAGTATTTTGTAAGAAGTTTGAATGGACCAAATTGGAGTGCCCAACTTTAACAAGTGGAATAACCAACCTTGGTAATTACATACTATTCCCTAAAGGTAGACTCGTCATGAAGAGTGTTGGAATTTAAGGAGACCAATTTGGGTGCCCCAAGTGGGTCCCTTGGCTTGGACCATGGTTTTGGAAATCTTTTATGGTTTCCTAGTTCGTATTGGTCTATATTTATTGGATGTTTGTGATGGAGTTTATATACTTAAAATATAGGGGTTATGGCATCAAAATCTCTCAACATGAGCCAAACATCTCTATCGAAGGGATGATAGTCTAAGTGTGTATTGTAATATAATCTTTGTTCATAAGATTTTTTTAAGGGCATATCTTGTGTTATGTGTTCCTCATTATTGTGGAAATTGTATAGATTTGTCTCTACTTGCATTGTTTCTTTCATAGGGTTAGTATAAAATTGCATACTTTTTACCTAATTTACTTTCATTTTGCATCAAAGCTTGCATAGCTTGTTAGATATGTGGGAGGATAGGGGTTTTTTTAACCCTTGTTTAAGAGGGAGCTTTTTATAGATTATTTCATTTTAGGTTAGGTATAGAAATCATATCAAGATATAAGGAAAAGAGATTAGTTGATTGTTCTTTTATATTTTAACTTTTTTTAACATTATAAATACATTAAAAAACCAAATTATGTTTTACTCAAGATCTACTAAATCTATTGGGATTTTGTATTTGTTTCATAGAATTGTGTTTGGTCCTATTGATGCATCTTCACTTAAAAAATCCTTGTATTATGTAATGCCAACATGCATTTGTGACTTTCTTTTCATCTCTTATAGTGTATCAATGTTGTATGATATTTTGCTGTGATATTTTGTATTGTAGATTGGTGATTACTAGTTGATACCAATGTTCGATCTAGATTTTTGATGTGTGTATTTGGATCTATGAAACTTTTGTGTGTGTGTGTGTGTGTTTAAATTATTGGAGTTTTAGCTTCACTATTTTTATTTAAATAATATGTTGGGCAGGTAGATCTAATTTCCTTCAGTATTATTGTTTTAAATGATTAATTGCATCTTGATCATATTCCTAGAATACATGATTTAATTGAAATGTGCATACTAGCTAGTTAATATTCAATTGTATAATTTCTATCATTCACTTCATCTATTCACACATATTGGATAGATGTGTGTAACATTTGATTGAGTGTGTAAGAAATTATAGGATATTGACCAATGGCTAGTATGTGGAGAATGTTAACATGGATATAACTTTGTCACCTCACCTTACTTATCTCCCTAATGTCAAAATTTGTGAAAACCTCATTTGAATCAATTTTGATTTTGGATCTCCCTTGTGATAGATTAGTAAAATGTCTTCATGGGTGTATTTAATTATCACTTGTGTGATTCTACATGTGCTTGGTATGTGAAAAAAAATTGTGATGCTTTGAAAATCATTGGTTTATGCTATTTATTCCTAGTTTAGAGGAAACCAATTAACTGATTTATATTGTGTTTTAGAAAATATTTAATTGCAAAGTATTTTATTTTGGTTGCTTAGTGTTTGAAACAGATTTAATTTCTATTTGAAAGAAATAGATCTGATCTCTAGATTATGGTTTTGACTAAAATTAGCTTTGGGAAATTTAATTATGGTTTATTATAATCCTAATTAGTGCCTTATAGGGAAAAGGGTTCTGTTTTCATTGATCATTATGCATTGTATGAATTTTGGAGAGAAAAAATTAGAGAAAAGACTCATTTTCAAACTCTCCTTTAAAGAATTTGGATTTTGCATGCTTGCATTTGCCTGAAATTGATTGATTGAAGATAAATTGTTTACAAGTGAATTTACAATCCATTAAGGTAATTCTTTACTTGTTTGAGTTTGATTTGAAAATTTTATTTAAATTCTTGTATTGTAGGAATTTTTAAATTTTGGAAAACTAATTTTCCTACAAAAGTCATGTCAAAATTTTTCACAATGCAAATTTTATTTGAAATCAGTGTTGTTGCATAGAATCGTGATGTAGGAGCATCCGATCCATAGGTAATCCTACATGACCCAAAAATATTTTAGGTTTAGTTTTTTCAGTTTTTGTTCAATTTTGTTGTGTTTCTGTTGGTTCTGGGTAGTTTGCTGTAGGAAGATTTTCAATTTCAATTGGTCAAGTTAAGGCCTCACCTTATAGAAAAGCATAATGGCTATCTATGGTTTTAATTTGGTGAAGTTTGGAAGAAATTTGATGAGTTCAAGAGAGTTTCAACAAAGTTTGTAGTTTGCGAACCAAGCTTTTCAGTGAAACTACAAGTTCACTAACTTCAGTTTATACTAAAAGAGTTGTCCAATTTCTTCCTTTTCAGAAGCTTTACAAGTTCACAAAATTTCACTTGTACCAAAAATGTTTTAATGGAAAAGGTTTCTTTAAGGAAAGTTTCAGTGAACTTTCAAGTTCGCGAACTAAAGAAAATGCTAAAAGAGCATAGTTTTAGTGAACTTTCAAGTTTGTGAACCAAAGAAAATACCAAAAGGGCATATTTTTAGTGAACTTTTAAGTTTGCAAACCAAAGGAAATGCAAATAAGGAGTTTGAAATTTTGTGATAGCATTGATTTGTCAAAAGAAGAGTTTGAAGGATTGTAAAGGCCGAAGTAAAGTTTGAAGTTTTCCCAAAATGCTAAAAAGTGCATTGTGAAGAAAGGTTCAAGAAATTGAAGGTTCATCAAACCTCCAATTCACTGAAAAGGATTGCAAAGGAAAAGATCAAATTTCTAAGGCTCGTTGAAGTGTCGATTTGCTAAAAAGACATTGTTTCAGTAAAATCTCAAGTTCACAAACCAAGAATGTTACCAAAGAAGAAGTTCAAAGGTTTCAAGGTTCGTCTAATTGCCGACTCACCAAAAATGCGTTATGAAGACAAAGCTCAAAAGTTCAAAAGTTCTAAAATGGAAGTTGTCAAATTTCCTAAAGAGTGCTTGTAAGGAGAAGTTCAGAAGTATGAAGATTTGCTAAAATGTTGAATGGTGTTATTTTTAGGCATCCACATGGATTGTAAGTAATTAAACTATCGAAAGTCTATGGCACCTGTGACGTTTCAATTTCTATAATGGATTAACGATTCAACTTTCATAATAAACGGTTTAACTTCCTCAAATTGGAAGTATAAAAGGGAGGTGGATGCTTTTTGTTGGTGGTTCGTACTGGCCAAGAAGGGGATATTGGCAATTTTTGAAGTGAAATAGAGGAAGATGACTGATAGAGGAAATGACAGGAAAATAGAAAGAGTAATTGCACCTGAAGGAAGAGCGTAATGATATTTACAGAGGTGGTTGGTCTAGAATAGATTCTGACAAGGAATTGTGAAAGAAGAAGACTATATAGTCTGAATTGTAAAATGGTGTACTCCTGCTGAATGCTACATATGAATAATATGTTTTGTATTTGTTGTGTAGATTTATTATTTGAATCAATTCAATTGAAATTATGTGCTTTGGTGATTTTGGTATTGTGTTGGCTATGTGAATAGGTAGTTTGATAAGACCCCCTAGTCACGACTACATTAAATTGGCATTAGATGGTATGATTACTTTTTTTTATTTTTGTATTTCACAAAAACATGAAAATTAGGTGAATTTCCCTATTTTACCCTACTTGAATTTTTCAAAAAAAAAATTTGATGAGAAAAGTGTGATAATGGGCTTGTTACCAATTTTCACTCCTAGCTCAAATTGGCAAAGCTGATGTATTACAGTTCATTATTTTAGAAGTGAAAATTCATGGCATTTTGGTTGTATCAGTTGTATAGTTATCATAGGAGTTTGGTTCAGTTTTATCAGTTGTTGTTATGTCGAAGAAAGTGCAAATTAGTTAACATTCATTGTTGTTTCAAAGTGCTTATCATGGTTTGAAAGATGTTTCTTAATGTATTTTAGTATTACATCCATATCATCAGATGAGATATACATAAATGGATCATGTTGTAGTGAATAAAGAACAAAAGAGAGCAATTAATTGTCCCACACAAGCCGTGGGAGTAGTTGGATCTGAATATCTAATACAATATGTTATGCAACTGTAAAAGAACTGACAAACCATATGAAGGAGAGGGTGCCAATCATTGCCTGAAATTGAAGTTGGTTGGTCATATCACAACTGCTCCATTCATTGCCGAGCTCTAAAACTATCATAACCTGCATTAGAGGAGAGAGAAGAGGGGGGTTTAGTGCTCATGACATCATGGTGCAGGGCACCTAGGAGCATCTTGATTCCTAAAAGCATTTTGGTAGCATTTTGATAAGTTAAGTTTCTTGTTCAGTATGTTTTGGTAATAAGGCTTTTTAACCATGGATGTAAGTTCCTTTTGTGTGGTCAAGATGATTGGGAAATCATATAAACCTCAATCATTCTTAGTCCACTTGGATCCTAGTTGTGCCACTTAGGCCTAGTAGGTCTAAAGAGGTTTTCTTTGAGTCTATTTGCTAGTTTTGTGTTTTTGCATGGTCTAGAGAGTGTGTTGGTTGGTTGAGATCCATTTGATAAGTTGAACCAATCGGTATCTTGGTGTTAATGCAAAAATACCAGTGTCAAATGTTGCCAATGGTGTCAATGACACATTTGGCCGGTTACAGCTCATTTTGGATAGTTGAAACTGCATTTGGAAGTTGCCTACTGACTTGGACCGGTGTATATGGTTGTTTTCTCACTCCATGAGGAGAGAGGAGAGTCTGTACAAAGTTTTGAGCACAGAAATCAAGAAAAGTAACTTTTTTCCCTGCATTTTTTGTTGTTGTATGGACTGTACAGATTGGCAGAGTAGATCAATGTAGTTTTTTAGAAACTAGGTTGAGTCTAGATTCCAATGCATTAAATTTGAGGTCTTGAAGTGATCGTAGGAGGGAGATATTGCATTTTGTTTCCAAACTAGTCTAAAACCCTATTTTCTAGGGTTTGTCATACAAATCCGGCCCTAGAATGCATTCCAACCGGTGAAATCTCATGAAAATTGGTGAAATGCAAACTAGGATTGTATATTGCATGATTCCAAAATCTTTTTGCTGGGAAAGGCGGTCTTCTATTTTTGAAGTGATGCCCTAGGTCAAATATCCCTATGTATTTGACCAAACAATGTGCTATTTGGTGATGTAGATGACAAAACCTGATAGGTGGATGCATGCATGGTGGTTTTTTGTGATGTGTGCATGTTGTAGAAGAGTTCCAAATCCCTATCCTAGGTCTATGACCCCAACTTAGGCCATTTTCTTTGTAACCTAGCCCTAACTTGATCAATTAGGCCTAGTGACCTAGTAGGTGTTTTGAGTTGCTGGAGTAGAGTTGAGACTGGAGGTTTGGGAGTTTGTTAGGTTCCCTTAAAGGGTATTCAAATGCACCATTGGTTTGCCTGGTCATTTGGGGTTTTCTCAAGTTGTGTAGAGAAAACTAGTTTAGGAGGGCTAGTAGCCTCACTAGGCCTAGTCAAGGTTGGAGAGTTTTGGGAAGTTGGGGATCAAACCAACTGTTGGTAAAGTGTTTTTAGACCTACCTTGAGGTGTGAAAGAAGCCTTAGGGGTTGGACAATAGCCTAGACCACAAATCCTTCATATGCCCTTGAATGTGACTTTGGTTGGATTGGAGTAGTGAAGTGGGTGAGTAGTTGGAGAAGAAATAAACCTTATTTGCTTCCCTTGTGCCACTTTGCATCAAGTGGTATCAGAGCCATCAAAGAGATGGGAGATAGAGAAGAAGAGGAGGAAATTCCTCAAAGGGTGACTAATGCCGAATTAGCAAAGATAGTCAGAGAGCAAGTAGCCAAGAACAAAAGGATGGAGGCTGAGATAGAGAAGTTAAAGAAGGACAAGGATAAGAAGAAGAAGCCTGAGGTCATCTTAGATTCAGATGAAGAGGATCAAGATGAAGAAAAAGAAGTGTCAATGGAAGAACCACAAGGAGGCATGTCAGAAAGACAATTCCTAGATGCACTTGGAAAGTTGAGTAGAAAGGACAGTAAGGTTGATTTACCTATGTTTCCTAGTAAGATGAATCCAGAGGAGTGCCTTGATTGGATAGAGGCAATGGAAAACTATTTTGAATGTGAGGAAGTGGCAGAAAATTAGAAGGTGAGAATTGCCAAATCTAGAATGAAAGGGCCAGCCTTAAGTTGGTGGAACTTCATTCAAAATGAGAGGATAGAGGATGATAGGAACCCTATCACTACATGGAGGAAGATGGTGCTTGAAATCAAAAAGCAATTTGTTCATGAAGACTATGAAGTCAACTTGCACAAGAAATTGCAAAACTTGAGACAGAAGGGCATGGACATAAGCACATACATTGAGGAGTTTCACAAGATGTCTTTGAAAGCCAAGATGCCTGAGAATGAAAAATAGAAGCTTGCAAGGTATCTTAATGGCCTTAAGTTCTCCATTCAAGATGAATTAAGTCTCTTTAACCCTGAGACAGTGCATAAGTGTTTTCAAACAGCATTGAGGATTGAAGACAAACAAAGAAGGAGAGGTGACTCAAATAGCAGGGGCAGAGGCAATCTGAATTTTAGAGGCAGAGGCAGATTTTAGAACAAGGAAAACTTTTCTAGACCCCAAGATGGTAGATCACAAGAGGGCAGTCAAGTGCAGGGTGACAGAAATAGTGCTAATCAGGGTCAGTTTAGAGGGAGAGGTAATGGTAGAGGAAGAAGTGGAGACAAGGGTTCCACTATGTTCACTGGAAGGTGTTTCTCCTGCAATCAGATAGGACATCAGTCCTTTAGGTGCCCGAAGAAGATGGGAAACACTGCTGCACATCAGAAAGATAGAAGGGTGCAGCTCCTTCAAGAGGATGACTGTCAAAGCACCACATCATACCAAACTACCTCTTCCAAGCCTGCACCACCAGAGAGTGGAGAATGCATCATGTTTAACCGGTCTCTCATCATGCCAGCCACCAAGGAGCAGCCCCAAAGAAACAATTTGTTTAGAACCACTTGCAAGGTGAAAGGAAAAGTCTGCAAGGTAATAGTTGATTCAAGTTCTTCTGGGAATTTAGCTTCTAATGAAATGGTGACTAAGTTAGGATTGCAAAGGATACCTCATCCTAACCCTTATAGAATCTTTTGGTTAACCAAGGACTAACAAATTGTGGTGAAAGAACAATGTTGGGTTGAATTCAAGATAGGTGAATATCATGATAGGATTATTTGTGAGATAGTGGATATGGATGCATGCCACCTTCTTCTTGGAAGGCCTTGGCAACATGATACAAGTGCCCAACATGATGATAAGCAAAATGTAATTCATTTATCTAAAAATGGTGAAAATTTCACAATGACTCCTGTGATTGATGACAGTAAGGAAAAGATTATTCCTAGTTCAATTATGTTAGTAGGTGAAAAAGAGTTTTTGGCTAACCTCAAGGAGGAGAAATTGCCATGTTTTGCAGTGGTTATCAAGCCCAAGGATACAAATCCTAAGAAGATCAAAGTGTAGCAGCCTAGGAGGATTGGACCAAAAGAAGTGGAGGAACTATTGGAGAAGTTTCATGATGTGATAGCCGATGAAAGTAAGGATGCCCTTCCACCAAAGAGGGAGATTAGTCATTGCATTGATCTCATCCCTGGATCCACTCTACCAAACCAAGCAGCCTACAAGTTGACCCCAGAGCAAAATGCAGAAGTGGTAAGACAAATCCAAGACTTGTTGGATAAAGGGCTTATAAGGAGGAGTATTAGCCATGTGCAGTACCTGTAGTACTTGCACCCAAGAAGGAAGGCACATGGAGACTATGCACTGATTCCAAGGCCATCAACAAGATTACTATCAGGTATAGATTTCCAATGCCTAGAATAGAAGATTTAATGGATTGCTTGGGTAGGGCTAAATATTTTACCAAGATGGATTTGAAAAGTGGTTATCACCAAATTAGGATAAGGGAAGGGGATGAGTGGAAAACGGCCTTCAAAACCAATGAAGGGCTATTTGAATGGGTTGTGATGCCTTTTGGCTTATCAAATGCACCAAGCACCTTCATGATGTTGATGAATGAGGTGCTAAAACCTTTCCTTAACAAGTTCATTGTTGTATATTTGGATGATATATTGGTTTTTAGTGACAGCAAGGAAGATCACATAAGACATATCCATCAAGTGCTTAGGAGGCTTCAAGAGGAGAAGTTGAGAATTAACCTTGACAAATGTGTCTTCCTACAAGAAGAATTGACATTCTTGGGGTTTGTCATCTCTAAGGGCAGCCTCAAGATGGATCCAAGCAAAGTGGAAGCCATTCTTAATTGGCCCACACCTACTATAGCCTCTGAGGTAAGGAGTTTCCATGGTTTGTGCAGTTTTTATAGAAAGTTCATTAGAGGGTTTAGTGCCATTTGTGCTCCACTTGTTAACACCATAAAAGGGGGCAAGAAATGTGTGTTTGTATGGACAAATGAGGCCAATCAAGCCTTTGAACTGTTAAAGAAGAAAATATCAGAACAACCAGTCCTAGTGCTGCCTGATTTTGATAAGACCTTTGTGGTTGAGTGTGATGCAAGTAAGAGGGCTATTGGAGGAGTCCTAAGTCAAGATGGGAGGCCTGTAGCCTTCTTTAGTAGAAGTTAAATGAGGCAAAACAGAACTATTCTACCTATGATCTAGAATTATATGCAATGGTCCAATCATTGAGAAAATGGAGACACTATTTACTACCCAAGGAGTTTGTTGTTTTTACTGATAACCATGCTTTGAGCTTCTTGAACAGGCAGCAGAAGGTAAACCACAGGCATGTCAAGTGGATGGAGTAGCCATTAAAGATCAGCATGAAGAAGATGAAGACTTCAAGGAACCTTACCAATCTTGCAAAGCCATGACAGGCAGGTATAACACTGATTTTTCTAATTTTTTGATACAAGATGGATTTCTTTTCAAAGGTAGCCTGTTGTGTATTCCAAGAGGGTTTGTTAAAGAGAATATTATTCAGGAGAAGCATTGTGGCAGCATGGTAGGCCACTTTGGCATTGATAAGAACCTAGAATTGGTTAGAAGATACTATTATTAGCCAAGGTTACCATCTGATGTAAGAAAGTTTGTAGAAACTTGTCAAATCTATCAAAGAGCCAAGGGACATACATCCAGTGTAGGTCTATACACTCCACTACCTATCCCTTCAAAGCCTTGGGATTCAATTAGCATGGACTTTGTACTTGGTTTGCCTAGGACCAAGAATGGACATGACAATATTTTTGTGGTTGTTGATAGGTTCTCTAAAATGGCCCATTTCATTCCATGTAAAACCACACATGATGCCTCACATGTTGCTGGTCTTTTCTTCAAGGAAATAGTCAGATTACATGGTTTACCTTTGTCCATAATCTCTGATAGAGACCCCAAGTTCATAGGACACTTCTGGAGGACACTTTGGAAAAGACTAGGTGCAAACTTGTCATTATCATCAGCCTATCATCCTCAGTCTGATGGTCAAACTGAGGTGATCAACAGGTCACTTGGCAACCTCCTAAGGTGCCTAACTAAAGAGCAGGGTGCTAGTTGGGATTCAGTTTTGGCTCAAGCAAAGTTCTCATACAATGATACTGTCAATAGAAGCTCCGGCCTGTCACCTTTTCAAATTGTTTATGGCACTCACCCAAGGGGTATTTTGGAACTTAGAGAGGTTGGAGGACTAGAGAAGAGTAGTGCATTGGCTGAAGACTTTGTCCAAGTGATGAAAGATGTCCATGAGAAAGTAAAACAGAAATTACAGTCTACCTCTATAAAATACAAATAGTCTGCTGACAAAAAGAGAAGGGATCTGCAGTTCAAAGAAGGGGATTTGGTCATGGTGCATCTGAAAAAGGAGAGTCTACCTATAGGTAAATACACCAAGGTACTTATGAAGAAGATTGGGCCTTGTGAAGTGCTAAAGAAATGTGGAGAAAATGCCTACAAAATCAGACTTCCAGATGGCATTTCCTTGTCACCAATCTTCAATGTAGCAGACCTTTATCCCTATAAGGGATCTAATCCTCAAACAACTGTGGTAGAAGAACAAACTGATTAGACACTCCAGGACCTGATTCCTTCATCACCTGATCAGATTGAATACATTTTGGATCACAGGGTGGCTAAACAGACTAGGAGGCACACCTACTATGAATATTTGGTAAAGTGGCTCAATAGACCTCAGGAAGATGCAACTTGGATGAGCAGAGAAGCCATTGATAAGGTAGGATTCACATTTAACAATATTCCAACTCAAGAGACTTGAGTTCTGTTTGACAGTGGGTGTATGGTGCAGGGCACCTAGGAGCATCTTGATTCCTAAAAGCATTTTGGTAGCATTTTGATAAGTTAAGTTTCTTGTTTAGTATGTTTTGGTAATAAGGCTTTTTAACCATGGATGTAAGGTCCTTTTGTGTGGTCAAGATGATTGGGAAATCATATAAACCTCAATCATTCTTAGTCCACTTGGACCCTAGTTGTGCCACTTAGGCCTAGTAGGTCTAAAGAGGTTTTCTTTGAGTCTATTTGCTAGTTTTGTGTTTTTGCATGGTCTAGAGAGTGTGTTGGTTGTTTGAGATCCATTTGACAAGTTGAACCAATCGGTATCTTGGTGTTAATGCAAAAATACCATAGTGTCAAATGTTGCCAATGGTGTCAATGACACATTTAGCCGGTTACAACTCATTTTGGACAGTTGAAACTACATTTGGAAGTTGTCTACTGACTTGGATCAGTGTATATGGTTGTTTTCTCACTCTAGGAGGAGAGAGGAGAGTCTATATGGAGTTTTGAGCACAGAAATCAAGAAAAGTAACTATTTTTCCTTGCATTTTTTGTTGTTGTACGGACTGTATGGATTGGCAGAGCAGATCAATGTAGTTTTTCACAAACTAGGTTGAGTCTAGATTCCAATGCATTAAATTTGAGGTCTTGAAGTGATCGTAGGAGGGAGATATTACATTTTGTTTCCAAACTAGTCTAAAACCATGTTTTCTAGGGTTTGTCATACAAATCCGGCCCTAGAATGCATTCCAACTAGTGAAATCTCATGCAAATTGGTAAAATGCAAGCTAGGGTTGTATATTGCATGATTCCAAAAGCTTTTTACTAGGAAAGGTAGTCTTCTATTTTTGAAGTGATGCCCTAGGTCAAATATCCCTATGTATTTGACCAAACAATGTGTTATTTGGTGATGTAGATGACAAAACCTGATAGGTGGATGCATGCATGGTGGTTTTCTATGATGTGTGCATGTTGTAGAAGAGTTCCAAATCCTTTTCCCAAGTCTATGACCCCAACTTAGGCCATTTGCTTTGTAACCTAGCCCTAACTTGATCAATTAGGCCTAGTGACCTAGTAGGTGTTTTGAGTTGCTGGAGTAGAGTTGAGACTGGAGGTTTGGGAGTTTGTTAGGGTCCCTTAAAGGGTATTCATATCCACCATTTGTTTGCCTGGTCATTTGGGTTTTTGTCAAGTTGTGTAGAGAAAACTAGTTTAGGAGGGCTAGTAGCCTCACTAGGCCTAGTCAAGGTTGGAGAGTTGTGGGAAGTTGGGGATCAAACCAACTATTGGTAAAGTGTTTGTAGACCTGCCTTGAGCCTTAGGGGTTGGACAACATCCTAGACCACAAATCCTTCATATGCCCTTGAATGTGACTTTGGTTGGATTGGAGTAGTGAAGTGGGTGAGTAGTTGGAGAAGAAATAAACCTTATTTGCTTACCTTGTGCCACTCTGCATCACATCATCTCATCAATACACTATATCAGTAGGAACAGAATACATAACAAATTGTATGAGATAGTCAAGATCAAAAAGTACAATACTCATTAGTTACAAAGAAGGAAACAATCATTGAACCTCATTTGTTTTTGTCTAATATGTTTGCTTCCTGTGTAGGTATAGGACAAAGACATATTAGCACATGGTTTGAAATGGGCTCCCACAAGGGTTGAGCCCAGCGTGTTGCCCTAATTCTCATAGGGGATAGATTGTAGATAAATTATGAGGCTCAATCAAATCAAGTAATTGAATGAATATCACATTAAGCAAATGCAGAAGCTATTGAGATGAATACACATTTATGAGTGCTAGATCAGATGAAGTAGTAGCCACCCATCAGCACTCAACTCATTCAAGACGATACTAGAACATTCATGTTTAATGCTACAGGAAAATAGAAGGTATCATAAATGACATAGTGATAGATCAGCATTAGATCAAGAAATAGGTACATCATCATGCAAGAACATATCAACATTACATCGGAGATAGGTGCAAGCAAGTTGTAGGTATGGAACAACATGTGTAACAATTTACAAATTAGAGCATTCTAATAGATCTCATTGTATGTGCCCAGCAATAACAGTAATTACAAGTGTAGTATCTGAAAAGTAATGAGTATACGTATATCAGCTAATGAGAATAGCATCATAGTTTAACATTGAATGCATAATGGTGCTATAGCAAGAGAATAGAGCAAATGTGCAGCATATGATGATGTGGTACTTCAGAGCACATTAGAAAATGTACTTCTTGCTCACAATAGTAATACATCAACCACAATGCTTTCATTCAGTTATGTGAGATAGTCGATCAAGAACACTTGAGATCCATATAGGACAAAGTGTAGGTGAAGGAGAGTCACCCTCAATACATAGCATACTCCTGAGTCGTGAATGGTACAATACATGTTAGCAACCTCAGAATGTGAACCCCAGAGTGTGACAACCATAAATTGCATAGCATCATCGAAGGGAGATATAGAAAACAGTCAATGAGTTATAAGACTAGGACAGATATAGTTCTCTCTACTATTTTTGAAATGTCCAATTACAATGCATAAAATAGAACAGTTGTCTTTATAAATGAAAATTATTATCATAAAATAACAAATATCAATAGTTGTTGCTGGAAAAGGTAAGCAAATGATATGAATGTCGTCAATTGGAACAGCAATTGTAATACCGTATCTCATAAATGGAAATGATGAGAGCAAAATGACATCATGTGACTGCAGTAGGGTGGAATGAAGGTATTGTTTATCATATCTATTACGCATTCAATAACATTTTGCTACTATAGAGACATTGATCTAAACATCAAGGGGCATGGCCCTATATAATATGGATCTTTAGCACTCATGTTCAGGAATAGATCATCAAAGAGACATTTGTATTGTAATCTTGCAAATGATCATTAAGGCATCACCAGATAAAACAAGTAAGTATAAAGTTGTTTTGCATACACAAAAAAAGATAGTTGAAGCTCAAGTATATGTGTTATGCTAAACACCCATCTGGGGTCTTCAGTTTTGAAATACAGACACAAGGGGAGAATTTTGAGTCATTCCATTTTTAGAGTAGGTTCTGATAATTAAGGAGTTTGAATCATGGCGGCTCAAGTCGAATACAAAGAATGACAAAAGGTGGACAGAATGTATAGATATAGCCACGGCCATGACCATACAAATGCAAAGTCCTAGTAAGGGTTTTGAGCTATAAAGAAGACAGAAAACCATTCCATTTCTGAGTAAAGAGATAAGCTATAGCACTACCAAAATACATTTTCCTTCAAAAATTTGAAAGCCCAATTCATGTTTTTATGTCAAATATGCAGAAATATATAGAACAATAGAAGGAATATAGTTAGGGGTTCCAGCTCCAAAATAATGCATTGAAAATATAAAGCCAAGCCATGGTTTAATGTTTCAGGAACCCAGTTTACTCTCAAAGTAAGTGCAGCTATAAATGAGAAAGTAAGGCCGCGGGTTCTGCCTCTTCCAAGGTTTTTGATGGGCTTGAAATTGCCAACTATGGTGGTCATGAACTCAAGAAGAAGGTGACAGTTAAAGAAACAAACATAAATTTCATCATAAAGTGTACAGAGGCCATGGCTAGAAAGGTTGTTTTATACTCAAAATGAAATGAAATCAATAAAAATGGGTCACAAATCGTGTTTACCTTCTTTTCTGAGAGAAAATCCATCAAAAGAATGCTATTGAGACAGTAGAAATGCTCAGATCTACAGTCTCCAAACCTTGGTGATGGCGGCTGATGTGTAGGGTAGAGACCCCAAAGAATGCAAGTGAGAATGGCCTGAGAAATTTGGGCTCTGACATATTTTGTTGTTAGGGTTTTTTGCCCTAATTTGAAGTTTGACATTTTATCACATTTAAAAAACTTCTTATGCTCAAAACTAATGCCATCGTGGGTATGTGCCTATGTGTACATTTGCTTAGGTATTTTATTGCCTTAGTAATGTTTGTTAAGGTCTTATGCCTTGGAGGATAATTTGCAGGTTGAGTGAAAATGAAACCTTGGAGACTTTTAATTCTTTCAATTATTCCTATGCCTTAGAGTATCTTGCAAAACCAAATGGAAAGACCACCCTTATAGACCACATTTTTTGCAAAAACTATATGTCCTGCCTTTATATCTTTTATGGTTTTTTTTAGGAAAATCAAGTGTTGTAATGACAGAATGGCAAAGTTATAAGCCATAGTGTTTAGTTTTTCTTTTAAGAATCATATCGATTGGGATATTGATTAAACTGCCACATAATGTAAAGTTAACTTTAAAGTAATGAAATTATAAATTGCTTTTAAAGTTTAACTATTTTTAGGTAGTGAGGCTAATAGGACAAATCAAATATTCTTTTGATTTTGTTTTATTCTGGGACAGATATGGACAAAATTTGAGATCTCATGAGCAAGAAAAAACAATTTTATGGTGGGACCACATTAGAGGATAATCTTGGCAATTGTATTTCATAGATTGGTGGAAGATTCAAAGATTTTATTTGTCCTTTTTTGAGTATCTTGAAAATGAACTTAGGCTCTATTTTTAGGATCTTTTTCATCTTTCTTCTGAGGATATCTGTTGGAGGCATTTATAGGAGAAAAATTTTAGTTTTTCTTAGTCAGTTAGCATCAGTTTCTTCTCTCTTATCCACAGGTAGAGTTGTATACAGGCAGTTGGGTCATATTTCATTTTGATGCATTGTACTCCTTCTAGTTCTAATAGCAAATCATCCTTTTTCACATATTTTGCAGTCTTGATCTGATGTTGTATTGTGACTTTTGTGTCCTTTATTATGTCTCAATGCTGTTAAAACTTAGTTTTTTCCTGGTTGTAGTTTGTGTTTGATCCAAACTTTGTTGTAAATCACTTGAGGGATAAACTATCAGTGGAATTGTGAACATTCTAATTTTGAAGAACTATTTTGTGAATGAATAGATTCATCTAGTTTAGATTCAAGAGTCAGTTTTACATTTCAATTACCCTTCTATCCCTTTTCCTCACAAGTTATTAGTTTAGGAATCATAAGAGAACCAACTCACTCTAGAGATTCATTCTCATAAAAGGAGACCCACATCCGAGAATGATTCCATGTTTCAATAGGTAGCTAAGGTTTTTGCGAACCTGGCAAGGGTGCATACTTGATTGACAACAGTTTTTGGCACGCCTGGTGGGACAAGTTAGACTATTTTAGTCCATAATTTGATCATTTATCACTGATATTTGGTGTGTATATCAGTGAATCCAGCCTTTGGAGGCAAGCAACTAGCATACTTGGCAACTCTACATGTTATTCTTTTGGTTTCAAGTTGATCAGTTCATATCATCCACCATATCATGATGGTGTTACCAATCGGTCATCTTATCAGTTGTATCAGAGCAATCATGCAGCTGGTTTTATTCTGAATAGCCATGTAGCAATAGCATACCAGCATGCACAGCATGTTTGGCACCCAACCACCCCTGCTCAACATTCTGATCAGCTAACACAGTCTACAGTGAGAGAGGTTAAAGACACGATTAATGATACCTTCGCATAAATGATGAGGTCAATAGATGAGATCAATAGGCAGATTGAGTACAATTGGCAGCATGATGAATTAGCCTATCAGGCATATCTTCATGAGTAGGAGTTGGAGGCAGAAAGAGCACATTTTGAACAAGAAATAGCAGCTAAAGAATAGAAAATGAGGTTTTTGCTTCATCAAACACATGGACAGTGAATTCAAGCTCCTCCTATCAGTCAAAATCATCCTTTTCAGGATGAGGTATGTGGGTATAATTTTGCAAATTTTAATCAAAATGAACCTATTATCCCTGCCAAAGTCAAGATTCCTAGTTTCAGGAACCCTGTACCCTCGCAAGAACCTAGGTTAGTACAGCCTGAATATATTATGCTTCAAAATCAGCCACCTGAAGAATCCTTTTCCCTCCGGCAAAAGATTGGTTTTGAATGCAAATAGACTCCGAAGAAAATCAAAATCCCAAGATATGATTTTAGTCAGGAGCCTATTTGCATCCAAGATCAGCCAGTGAATCTTCAGGTGTTCACCATTCACCTTTATAAATACGGACCTACTACCTATCAAAATGACTCACTCACCATGAAGGAAGCTAGGAATGTAAATTTATTGCATGTGGTTATGAAACAATATAGATCAGAGTAGAAAAGGATTGAGCAGGAAAGGACTCCTTCTGATGAATCTTTTAGTGTTTTCACTAATGACCCTCCTTATTTTGTGAAAGATGACCAACCAGATAAGTCAAAAGAGAAGCAGGAGTTTGCTGCCATTAGTGTTGTTTTTACAGTTGATTATAAGCATTATACATCTGAAAGGGTTGTTGTTTCAAACCCGATACCAAACCCTCTAGATTTTGTTTCATTTGAAAAAATTTCTAACGTTGTTCAAAAGCTGCATGAAGGCAGGAGACAAAAAATTTAGCATGAAGTGGAGGAGTCAGTTTATTTATTCTATCAGTTACCTAATTTTGTTCAACCAGATGAGGAATCCACAGTCATGTCAAGGACACTGATTTCATAACAACAAAGAGATAGCGGTGAGTTGCTGAGTGAAGCTAAGCAATCTAATAGTAACTTGCTAATTCAAGGACAGTCTGGTGAAAACAACCCTATTTTGGATAATCAGAAACTGGAGGAAGATCTTTTGTAGTCTGAAATTGAGCTTTTCTACTCATATTTGGCTAACCCCTTGGAGGAAAGTCACCTGGGACAGAAAGGACAAGACGAAGAGGTCACGACATTCTTGAGTAAATCACTAGAGCAATCTGATCTATACTATTTTGAGGAGTTCTCCTTCTATTACACAAAGGAGTTTGAGGCTGATGTTATCCCAATTAGTGGTATGATGGAATAGGTTAGTTCATTATCTAACCATTTACCTTCATTCATAGAAGAGGGGACTCTTGATTCAAAGTGTTCTTCATTGAATGATGATATGTATTTTGAGCTTGATTTTGAAGAGTTGTTAACAAACCTGAAAAAGGAGGATGGCCTGTTGACTATGGAGGAAGAGATTACATGGTAGGCCATCATGCAGAATGAAGATGATATTGCTGCCCATAACCATGTAAAATGTTTTCTATCTGATCCAACACCTTCTAGGGGGTGTCCTATCAGATATCTAGCTGGGTTGGCAGCTGATGAGAGGGTACAGCCTCATAATGATATTGATCCACACCAGCAAGAAAGGTACCAAGTTGAACATTATCAGCTTCCTTGTTCGTTTGATTAGTTTACCAAATAGGTGAAATGGGTAAGTACCTTCATGTTCTTGTTCAGACAAGTGTTACAGTTGTCTGCTGCCTATTCATTCTTATTTCACCTCTTTGGGTCCAGTCACAGGCCGATGAAGTATTATAGGTTGTGGAGGAGGGCCCGAGTTATTTTGTCAAACCAGTAAATGGTTTTGTTTGATCAGCTTTCTTAGTTGATTAGAGTAGGTTAGATTAGGTTGCAGTTAATAAGTGCTTTATGTACATTTCTTTTAGTTAGTTTGATTCCCTAAGTACTGATGCAAAGGTGTTTTGGCCATCAGGGCTTGTTAGTTTTCTTTCAGTTAGTTTGTTTTCAATTTTTCTACTGCTATTTGAACTGGTTGAGGTGCAGAGTTTCAGTGTTTTCTAAGTTTGGAATGAGTAGATTCGACTCTATACCCAATGGATTCTTAAGGCAATTGGTATTGATGCTTAGTAGGCAAGTATATAGCAGAGGTCACCACAAATGTTACCAATTTTCACTCCTAGCTCAAATTTTGGCAGAGCTAATGTATTACAGTTCATTATTTTAGAAGTGAAAATTCATAGCATTTTGGTTGTATCAGTTGTATAGTTATCATAGGAGTTTGGTTATATCAGTTGTATAGTTATCATAGGAGTTTGGTTCAGTTTTATCAGTTGTTGTTATGCAAAAGAAAGTACAAATCAGTTAACATTCATTATTGTTTCAAAGTGCTTATCATGGTTTGAAAGATGTCTCTTAATGTATTTCAGTATTACATCCATATCATCAGATGAGATATACATAAATGGATCATGTTGCAGTGAAAAAAGAACAAAAGAGAGCAATTGATTATTGCACACAAGCTGTGGGAGTAGCTGGATCTGAATATCTAATAGAATATGTTATGCAACTGTAAAAGAACTGACAAACCATATGAAGGAGAGGGTGCCAATCATTGCCTAAATTCAGAGTCAGTTGATCATATGGCAGCTTCTCCATTCATTGTTGAGTTCTGAAACTGTCATAACCTACATTAGAGAAGAGAGAAGGGGGGTTTAGCACTCATGACATCATCTCATCCATACACTATATCAGTATGAACAAAATACATAACAAATTGTATGAGATAGTCAAGATCAGAAAGAACAATACTCATCAGTTACAAAGAAGGAAACAATCACTGAACCTCATGTATTTTTGTCTAATATGTTTGCTTCCTATGTAGGTATAGGACAAAGACATATTAGCACATGGTTTGAAATGGGCTCCCACAAGGGTTGAGCCCAGTGTGCTGCCCCAATTCTCAAAGGGGATGGATTGCAGATAAATTATGAGGCTCAATCAAATCAAGTAACTAAATGAATATCACATTAAGTAAATGTAGAAGCTATTGAGATGAATACACATATATGAGTGCAAGATCAGATGAGGTAGCAACCATCCATGAGCACTCAACTCATTCAAGATGATACTAGAATATTCATGTTCAAAGCTACAGGAAAATAGCAGGTATCATAAATGACACAGTGATAGATCATCATTAGATCAAGAAATAGGTACATCATCATACAAGAATAGATCAGAATTACATCAAAGATAGGTGCAAGCAATTTGCAGGTATGAAATAGCATGTGTAACAATTTCCAAATTAGAGCAGTCTAATAGATCTCATTGTATGTGCCCAGCAATAACAGTAATTACAAGTACAATATCTGAAAAGCAATGAGTATACGTATATCAGCTAATGAGAACAGAATCATAGTTTAACATTGAATGCATAATGGTGCTACAGCAAGAGAATAGAGCAAATGTGCAACATATGTTGATGTGGTACTTCAGAGAATATTAGAAAATGTACTTCTTGCTCACAACAGTAATACATCAGCCATAATGCTTTCATTCAGTTATGTGAGACAATCGACCAAGAACACTTGAGATCCATATAGCGTAAAGTGCAAGTGAAGGAGAGTCACCCTCAATACATAGCATACTCCTGAGTCATGAATGGTACAATACATGTTAGCAACCTCAAAATGTGAATCTCAGAGTGTGACAACCATAAATTGCATAGCATCATCGAAGGGAGATATAGAAAATAGTCAATGAGTTATAAGACTGGGACAGATATAGTTCTCTCTGCTATTTTTGAAATGTCCAATTACAATGCATAAAATAGAACAGCTGTCTTTATAAATGAAAATTATTATCATAAAATAACAAATATCAACAGTTGTTGCTGGAAAAGGTAAGCAAATGATATGAATGTCATCAGTTGGAACAACAGTTGTAATACAGTATCTCATAAATGGAAATGCTAAGAGCAGAATGACATCATGTGACTGTAGTAGGGTGGAATGAAGGTATTGTTTATCATATCTTTTACTCATTCAATAACATTTTTCTACTATAGAGATAATGATCTAAACATCAAGGGGCATGGCCCTATATAATATGGATCCTTAGCATTCATGTTTAGGCACAGAACATCAAAGAGACATTTGTATTGTGATCTTGCAAATGATCATTAAGACGTCACCAGATGAAACAAGTAAGTATAAAGTTGTTTTGCATACACAGAAAAAAGATAGTTGAAGCTCAAGTATACGTGTTATACTCAAAACCCATCTGGGGTCTTCAGTTTTGAAATATAGACACCATGGGAAAATTTTGAGTCACTCCATTTTCAGAGTAGGTTCAATAATTAAGGAGTTCGAATCATGGTGGGTTGAAAGTAGAATACAAAGAATGACAAACAGTGGATAGAATGTATAGCTACAGTCGCGGCCATGACCATACAAATATGAAGTCATAGTAAGGGTTTCGAGGCATAAAGAAGACAGAAAACCATTTCATTTCTGAGTAAAGAGATAAGCTACAATAGTACCAAAATACATTTTCCCTCAAAAATTTCAAAGCCCAATTCATGTGTTTATGTCAAATAGATAGAAATATATAGAACAATAGAAGGAATATAGCCACAGGTTCCAGCTTAGAAAAAATCCATTGAACATATAAAGCCAAGCCGTGGTCTAATGTTTCAGGAACCCATTTTACTCTCAAAGTAAGTGCGGTTATAAATGAGAAAGTAAGGTCGCGGCTTCTGCCTCTTCTAAGGTTTTAGATGGGCTTGAAATTGCCAACTATGGTGGTCACAAACTCAAGAAGAAGGCGACAGTTGAAAGAAATAAACATAAATTTCATCAGAAAGTATACAAAGGTCATGGCTGGAAAGGTTGTTTTCTATGCAAAATGAAAGGAAATCAATAAAAATGGGTCACAAATCATGTTTAAACCTTCTTTTCTAAGAGAAAATCCATCAAAAGAATGTTATTGAGACAACAGAAATGCTCAGATCTATAGTCTCCAAACCTTGGTGATGGCAACTGATGTGTAGGGCAGAGACCCCAAAGAATGCAAGTGAGAATGGCCCGAGAAATTAGGGCTCTGACATATTTTGTTGTTAGGGTTTTTTGCCCTAATATGAAGTTTGACATTTTATCACATTTAAAAAACTTCTTATGCTCAAAACTAATGCCATTGTGGGTATGTGCCCATGTGTACATTTGCTTAGGTATTTTATTGCCTTAGTAATGTTTGTGAAGGTCTTATGCCTTGGAGGATAATTTGCAGGTTGAGTGAAAATGAAACCTTGGAGACTCTTAATTATTTCAATTATTCCTATGCCTTCGAATATATTGCAAAACCAAATGGAAAGACCACCCTTATAGACCACATTTTTTGCAAAAACTATATGTCCTGCCTTTATATCTTTTATGGTTTTTTTTAGGAAAATCAAGTGTTGTAATGACAGAATGGTGAAGTTATAAGCCATAGTGTTTCATTTTGCTTTTAAGAATCATATCGAATGGGATATTGATTAAACTGCTACATAATATAAAGTTAACTTTAAAGCAATGAAATTATAAATTCCTATTAAAGTTTAACTATTTTTAGGTAGTGAGGCTAATAGGACAAATCAAATATTCTTTTGATTTTGTTTTATTCTGGGGTAGATATGGACAAAATTTGAGATCTCATGTGCAGGAAAAAACAATTTTATGGTGGGACCACATTAGAGGACAGTTTTAACAGCTTTATTTCATAGATTGGTGGCAGATTCAGAGATGTTATTTGTGCTTTTTTGAGTAGCTCGAAAATGGACTTAGGGTCTATTTTTAGGAGCCTTTTTAGCTTTCTTCTAAGGAGATCTTTTGGAGGCATTTATAGGAGAAAATTTTTAGTTTTTCTCAGTCAGTTAGCATCAGTTTCTTCTCTCTTGTCCACAGGCAGAGTTCTATATAGGCAGTTGGCTCATATTTCATTTTCATGCATTTTACTCCTTCCAGTTCTAATAGCAAATCATCCTTTTTCACATATTTTGTAGTCTTGATCTGATGTTGTATTGTGACTTTTGTGTCCTTTATTATGTCTCAATGCAATTAAAACTTAGTTTTTTCCTGGTTATAGTTTGTGTTTGATCCAAACCTTGTTGCAAATCACTTAAGGGATAAACTATAAGTGGAATTGTGAAGATTCTAAGTTTGAAGAATTGTTTTGTGAGTGAATAGATTCATCTAGTTTAGATTCAAAAGTCAGTTTTACATTTTAATAACCCTTCTATCCCTTTTCCTCTCAAGTTATTAGTTTAGGAATCATAAGAGAACCAACTCACTCTGGAGATTCATTCTCATAAAAGGAGACCCACATCTAAGAATGATTCCATGTTTCAATAGGTAGCTAAGGTTTTTGCGAACCTAGCAAGGGTCCATACTTGATTGACAATAGGGCTAATTTGGGTCAAGAGGGTATCTTTATATTTTTGAATTTCTTCATTTGGAGAAAAAGTGAAAATTTGGGTATGGATTGGGGAAAGATGCTCCAAGATCTGTTGATGGTGGATCCTAGACATTTGTAAAAATATTTTATTTTATTTTATTAGAATTTGAATTTTCTAAATGTTGCATGATATGTGGAATGATTGATTATCCCATGGATTTAATTTTGTATGTGCGTTAGGAAGTGTGTTTTCTCAAAAAACCACTCCTTTCCTATTCTCAAGCTCTTTGAGAAGTTGACCCTTGAATTGTATAGAATAGGGGATATCTGTAGGAGGCTTGGGCTAACCAACTCCTAGGTAAGTGTGTGTGTCTTGCAAGAGGAGCCCCATTACTTTACGTAAGTGTGTGTGTGTGTGTGCCTTTCAATTGATCATTTTACTTGAGGTAAGCATGTGTGTGTCTTGCAAGAAGATCCCCTTACATATGGTAATTATACATGCCTTGCAATTGATTAAAAAGAATTCACCAGGTGAATGTTTACTTGAGACCTTCATGGCCTTTTATTCTTTCTAGCTTAGTTATGGAGAACCAAGGGAAAGCCCACCCTAATGTCTTAGCTACCCTCCCCTAGTCTTTATTTGGTTGGATCATAAGTATCTGACCTTGTGTTGAGACAAACCATGTTTTATAGATATTCACACAAAAGAAGGATGTTATCCTAGATCTAGTTTTGTTTGCCTATTCTAGTATTGAAATTTATCCTGTATGATTCTTGTGTGAGAGATGGTGTTTTTGAGACTTGTATTTGTGTGAGTGTGATTAATAGCAGTATGATCTTCTTCTCCATATCTCATGGGTTTCCTAGAGTGGAATAGACATCTATTGCACTTGATGATGGTAATATGGTAGGGCAATGGGTAACATTCCTCCATTGGTCCTCGAGAAAATCTTTTAGGAGTTAGATGGTTCTTTTTTCATTCTTAATATTTTGAGTATGGTGTACTATGTGTCTATTAGAGCACCTTGGAGGTGGCTTATTATGATGTATATTTATGATTTGAGTAATTTATTTATTAGAGTGTGATCCTTCCATGTTTGGGAAATAGCCTCCAATACTTCCTTAGCAAGATTAACAATGGGAGGGTTCATTGCAAGAAAGGAAGATGTATGGAAATAGATTCTTTTGTTAATCTATGAGAGGAGTGTTATGCAAATAATTTCAAATCTAATTTAAACTTAAATTACAAGAAAGAGAGAAACACATAGAAATCAACAATAGACAATAAACCATAATACAGTGATTTACATGGGGAAAACCTTTTCAACAAAAAACTCCACACTCCAAAACATAAATAATGTATAATCAAATCAATAAAAGATTATAATGTGGGTCTTTATAAGAGTAATATACTAGCATTCAAATACAAAGTAATTTCGGTAGCATTTTGACATCTATGTACTTGCAAACTCTCACAATTCAAACATGACTCCTCAAGCCTTCAATTTATAGACTTTTGGCAACATGAAAACCATCATAATTTTACAAAACTATGTGTATCTAAAAGTAACTTATTCTCTTACACTCTTATAGCTGTCATAAATCGTTAATTATATCCACCCCATATGGGTGCCCAAGTTGGTCAAGATTCTAGCCTAAAATAGGCTCTTACAAATGATCTTACACATCTTACAGTTGGTCATTGATTCCAAGGTAGGACCCTCTATTATTGGCTTTTACACATCATAAAATTTGTCATAGTATTTGCTAAAGATATTATCAAAATAAAATATTAATATTCCACCGCTACAGGGCACTGACACTTGGCATAACTATCACATCAAATTCCAATGTCCCAATTTGTGTTGGAGATAAATAAATTGAATCAATAACATGTAACTACCTGTGGAAAAATATTATATGATAAATAAATAATAACATGAAATTTGCAAGGTTGAGACACCTAATTTTTGAACATTCCTAACAAAGGGATGATCCTCTTTCAACTTGTTTAACTCAACATATGCAAGTGATTAGAAATAGAAATTTCATTATCGAAAGAAAGTATACCTTTAGGGATCTTGTTCCGACTTGAGGAGACCTTCATAGTTTTTTCCCCTTTTATCCCATGGGAGACAATGCAACTAGTTGAAAAGATTTGTCCATCACATGGATAAGGAAGATCAGAGTTGCCAAAAGGAGTGATCATAGACACATGGGAGGTGGAGAAAGCCCCACCTTTAACCGCCCACCATAAACAACTAGCACGTTGTTGTGCCGATTGTTTGTGGTGTTTTCAATCTGTTAAACTGTACATGCCAACTATTTTTAACCCTACTATGAGTCAATGGAACTTTGACTAACTGACTAGTTGGTAGCATTTTGACAGCCGGGATGCTTTACAATATACCAGTTGTTTAAGGTCTTCCTACTTGAATGGTCACATGCAAAGTACACACATTTCTCTATCTTCATAACCTTAGCACTAATTAGAGAAATATGATTTTCGATCCTGAATGAACTAGAAGGTGGATTGCCCTCTATAAATTTAGGACTTTGTGGAGCAATAGAAAATCAATGGTCTAAAGGGAGGGAGGCAAGGCCGTATTCATGGAGGGTGTCAAAACAAACAGCATCATTGGAGGAGTAGAAGTCTTTGGGAAAAACATTTGAATATTGTATTTAATATGAACTCTCTTATAAGAATTTATATTTTTAATAACTATTATTTTGATGAAATAAATTTATATATATTACTTATAAAAATAATTAGAATAATTTTAAAAAGAAGGTAGAGGAATAGAATCATGTCCATGGATCAAAGTATCAATAGCTATTTTAAAATATAAATGTATAACATTTTTAATTCCCATGTTTGAAGTCTCTTTCCAAATGAAATTATAAGATTAATAATATTATTTATTTTAGTTTCTATTGTAATTGTTTAAATTTGTTTATAATTTAATTTATTTAATGGTAGTGTAATAGAAATTAATTTGGTTAAAATTTGTTTTTAATATTGTAATATTTGGTTCAAAGCTTCTTAGTACCTTCACACAAAGTATAAAGATATAGTGTATTTTAATATACTTTATTTTACATTTCCTTTCAGTCAAGGCCTAAATTTGATGGTTGACCCTACCTATAAAGCAATTAATTTATGATGGTTATCCATTGAAAGGAGCCTTTAAATTACTATGACATACTTTAATATAAGTAAAATTATATATAAGCCAAATATGTATATCATCACAATTCTATATAAATTGTGATGTAGTCTATCTAAAATTTCTTCTTTCATTTGATACAATCTTTTCAAAATTTTGATTGTATTTTACAGTAAAAATGCCTAAATACGACCATGGTCATCAAATTTAAGCCCTACTTTCAATTATAACTAGATTAGCTTTTTTAAAAGTAGATTTTCATGTTTATAATTATGAATTTTTATAAGGTTAAGTGGTCTTTGATTTACTAGTAAAATTGAATGATTTGTAGAGAGTATTAAGAATCAAGTCTTGTTGAGTGCAAGATCTATAAAGATTTAGAAGGATGATGCCAACATTATATCCTAAATGAATATATACCCCTCAGTCCTTAATTAATACCAAAAACTGTATAAAAAAATAAAAAATAATTAAATCTCTCAACAGGAAAAAAACACTTCGCAAACAATTTGAAAGCCAAACATTATGGTTGTGACTTTTACAATTTACTTGGTTATGTCGTGAAGAAGGCAGGCTGATAGATTTAGATTGATCTTTGTGTGAAGTTTCTCTAGTAAGAATGACAATTTTCACAATTTATCTAGTAAAAAGGCTATAGATTTAGATTGATCTTTGTGTACGGTTTCTCTAATAAGAGTGACTATTTTCACAATTTATATTGCTATATCCCACAGCCCTCTAGGTGATTCATTAACCAGGGGGACAAATTTAGCCAGAATTACAAATTTAAAAATTCTTAAAATATAAAATATAAAATCACCAGCGGAAGCCCCTCTTTTTCTGCCCTTGAAATCACCAGCGGAGACGCAGGAGGCATTGTGCCTCTATAGCTCGCCTGTTCACTTCCCTTCATCGCTTTTTTCGCTTGCTTTTCTCTCTTGAGGTTAGACAGTTCCGCGTCGCGCTGCGTTTGCACGGAAATGAACTCGCCGATGGCCATGCTGCACGCCACCGCCGCCAGCGCCGCCATCCCAGATATGACGCGGTGGTGACCAGTCCGTCGTTTGCTCCCAGAACAGCCGCCCGAAGCCACTGTGCTCTATTCTGATGATCCATATTTTTCTCATCTTCCTCCTCTGGAATAGAAGACATGGTAATGACAACACTCGAATTTTGAGGCTTTGGAAGTGGCGATGCCTCCGAAATTGCTTCTCCTTCCTTCATCATTCTCTTCAATTCTGTGGAGTCCAACTGGAAAGCAAACGGGCTGGATGCTCTAGCGTCCATTTTATTAACTCGGTTTCTCTCAGCCGTCCAACTCAGTGTAGTATGGAGGGAAGTTTTGAGAATGTTGAAAGACAGCGTGTGTTGTCCACGCTCTAGTAGACCCCCTTTTGTAGCACACAGACCCCTTTCCATTGCAAATAAGGCGAACCCGATATTGACAGCCATTAGCAATGAGAATCAAAGAGATATATATTTGCTTATGTTCACAACTAATCCCTTGTATTTTACTGGGTTTTTAGCTCGGTATTGGAATTTACACGTCGACCATATGGTGGACTATATGAGATTGTTTTCTTAATGCGTGTGCATTGAGCGTGCCGGTCCATTATTTTTATGGTAGTGGGATTAATGGATATAGAATAACAATATTTTCTGATGTATTTAAACAATCCTGTGGCAAGTTTGCATGGAGCACGCTCGCCAAAAGTCAATTAGGCAATATAAAAACTCACCACTAGCTATAGAATTTTATTTAAATTGAAAAGGAAATGAAAGGGAAAGCTGTTTTATAGTTAATTATGTTAAGTTGATTTAATTTATTTTTGGTTTATAATTTATCTGCACAATTTATTAGTACCGGCCGCTGGTACTATTGTAATGAGTTCACATTTATTTAGTTATTAAGCTATTGATTGCAAACCAATCAAAAGATAGGATTATTTTTCTTCTTAGGCAAATTTGATTTAAATTTGTACTTTTCCTATGCCAACATGATAAATTTTTAACAAAAATTATTGAAAAATGATTTATCTGTATTGTCATTGGCTGAAAAAAAATGACCTCTTTCGAAGAGTTGCAACAAAAAACTATAAATGAAGAGAGAATTTTGGTTTGAGGGGAGGATGTGGCAAGTAAACAAATTATGAACACAAATTTTGTCTCCACTAGTTAAGTCATGCCTAAATGGATGGCGATAATTATGAGAGGGAAGAATCAACAGAATTATGAACACAATTTTGTCTCCCACTAGTTAAGTCATGCCTAAATGGATGGCGATAATTATGAGAGGGAAGAATCAACAGAATTATGAACACAATTTTGTCTCCCACTAATTAAGTCATGCCGATGGCAATAATTATGAGAGGGAAGAATCAACAGTTTTTATGAATTTAATTTTTTGATTCATTAGCTAAACATAAAAATTACTTTTTGTCAAAGTGACAAAGTTATAATATTAATAATACTATTAAAAATATAGGGTTCTACACATTTTATTTTATGAAATTAGATTATTTTTGGGATTTCAATTTTATTTACTCAAGAGTTAAAAAATCTAGTATTTCAATTTTATTTACTAAAAAGTTAAAAATCTACAATATCATGAAAAATATTTGGCCTTGTTATTACATTTTTTATTTTATTATTCAAACATACAATATTTTAATGCATTTTAGATTATCATAAATTAATATTATTACATCAAATCTCCACATAATACAAACATACAATATTTTAAATTATTTTTGAGATTTCAATTTTATTTATCCAAGACATTTCAAAATGAGTTCACATAAATTTTTCTTTATAAATTTAGTTCTAGAAATATAATAGTTACAAATTTGAAATGATAAACAATTCTTTATTTTAGAAAAAATTATTTCTAAACCACAATATTAGATTAATTAAACTAATTAGTCATGTTCTCTAAAAGTACTAAGTACTTACTATTATTACTTAAACAAAACATTAATTGACTAAGTGTAGTGATCTAAATATGAATATGTTATTGTGATTATATTGTGTAATTATTCTTCAAACTTACAATTGTAATTATTATATTTTAATGCATTTTAAATTGTAATAGTATTCAATATTATTACATTTTAATATGTTAGATAGACATTTCAATCTCTCCACACCAAATTAGGGTTAGGTTCTAACACATTTTATTTTATGAAATTAGATTATTTTTGGAGATTTCAATTTTATTTACTCAAGAGTTCTCTAAAAGTACTTACTATTATTACTCAAACAAAAATTAAGTGACTAAGTGTTGTGATCTAAATATGAAATATGTTATTAGTACCTGTCATAATTATCACCATCAATTTTTAACTCTTGAGTTATTAATCTATTGATTGCAAACCAATCAAAAGCCATGATTATTTTTCTTGTCGGGTAAATTTGATTTAAATTTGTACTTTTCCTATGTCAACATGATAAATTTTTAACAAAAAATTATTGAAAAATGATTTATCTGTATTGTCATTGGCTGAAAAAAAATGACCTCTTCTCTGCAGATTGTTGGAGAGTGCAACAAAAAGCTATAAATGGGGAGAGAATTTTGGTTTGAGGGGAGGATGTGGCATGTAAACAAATTATGAACACAAATTTTGTCTCTCACTAGTTAAGTTATGCTATTATGATTTTAATTTTTTAATTCATTAGCTAAAAATAAAAATTACTTTTTGTCAAAGGGACAAAGTTATAATATTAATAATACTATTAAAAATATAGGGTTGTACACATTTTATTTTATGAAACAACTATGCAAGTTTTGTAAAGTTTAGTTTTATAGTTAAGGAAATATTTATGTTATTTAATAGGCTTTGTAAAGTTTAGTTTTATAGCTAAATAAATATTTTAGTGCTATTTTATTTTTACCAAATTAAATTATTTTTGAGATTTCAATTTTATTTACCCAAGACATTTTAAAATAAGTTCACATAATTTTTTCCTTATAAATATTACAAATTTGAAATGATAAACAACTCTTTCTTTATAAAAAATTATTGCTAAACCACAATATTAGATTAATTAAAATAATTAAAATCATGTTCTCTAAAATTACTTACTATTATTACTTAAACAAAAAATTAAGTGACTAAGATAAAATACTGTAATGATCTAAATATGAATATGTTATTGTTATTATATTGTGTAATTATTCTTCAAACTTACAATATTTTAATACATTTTAAATTGTAATAGTATTCAATATTATTACATTTTAATATGTTAAGCAGACATTTCAAATCTCTCTACACATTTTATTTTATGAAATTAGATTATTTTGAGGATTTCAATTTTATTTACTCAAGAGTTAAAAATCTAAGATTTCAATTTTATTTAATCAAAAGTTAAAAATCTATATCACGAAAAATATTTTGCATGTTATTACATTTTTTTATTTTACCCAAGACATTTCAACACTCTTCAAAAATTAATTTTTCAATTATTGGAATGCAATTTGTCTATACAACCAATACCTAATCAACAAAAAAATTACAACTTTAAACAAAAACTATATACAACCAATAGCTAATCAACAAAAAAAAATTACAACTAAACAAATACTATAATAACAACACTACAAGGGAGGTACTGGCCACTACGTGGCACTTGTTATATATAGAAGATATTTAATTGATGTTTATATTATATGCTCTTATAATATTTGAATTTATAAAATTTTATTTTTTTTTTTACAAAATGATATAAACATTTGATGAAAAAAAACTTGTTTGTAAAACAAAGTGTTTGAAGTGAATTTTTGGTATTATACATTTTAAAATTATTTTACCTGGACCAAATGTTGGAGATGTTTTTTTTTTTTAATTATTTTTTTTTGGTAAATAGCTGCTAGGGGCAGCACCCATTATATTAATATCAAAAAAGAAATACATAAGAGTTTTGTATACACCACAACCAAGCTTTCAACCATAGCTTACTGCATATTACCTTCTACCCTTTTTTCCTACCCACATTTGATTCTACCCCACCCAAGTACCCTAGGCCTGATATTGCAAAATGGCCATTACAGAGCATAGACTGGAAAGAGACTAGAATTGAGAACTACCGAGGACAAAACACAAATTGTATGCACGGGTCTCCATGATCAGTCATTTCCACCTTCAGCTTCCCTAGCACACCTAGCCATAATTGCTCGAGCCACCACTGGACACTCTGCACCGCATGCGTGATGGGTTGGGCTATCAGCAATTTCCTCCGAAGTGCGACCATCATTCTCAACCCAATCTTCATCCTCAACTAGGTCCTAGAATTACATATCACTAGTGTCACCACTTGAAGCCAGACCTTCCTCCTCCATGTAGCGCTTCACCCATCTAGGATTCGATACTCGTACCACCCCTGCCATCCGGCCCAAGCAGTTGATACTCCTTTCAATTTCACTCCACCTACCTTCCATCTTAGTCGACCTCAGCATCCGCACCACTGGGAACTTCCTTACCTTAGATCCCCTAGCTTTGGACATGTAATAGTTGTGGGCCAGTGGGGAGTGGAGATTATCATCAATATTATCCAGGGCCGCGCCTATTTCCCCCATGAGAGAGTGCAAGAAGAGTCGTTGACACAGAAACTTTGCCTTAGTCTTGCCTACCCTCATGTACACTAGGACCACAAGAAACAGCCATTATGTCTATGTTCACGTGGTACCGGTGCGTGGCCTGTAAGAATTCCTGACCCAAAACCTTCTTCACAATCCACAATACCAGCAGGTGATCAGAGACAAGAATGCCTTTGAGCCTTTTATCTGACACCTCTCCTCAAAACACCATCTGATGCTTTGTTGCTTCAAGGTAGATTGGCATGCTCCACCTTTCCACAAGAATGAGTGCAAGTGTTGTATTTTCTTTTTTCTGATTTCCTTGATTTATAGAGCCTGACCTCTTACATTAATGATTGGGTTGGTGCCATCATTTTGTCTGCACGAGACCAAGATATACAATCTTGGAAAAATCCATGAGAATCCCGCCACTAGCCCTTTGTCGTACCTTCCATCCATTAGAGTTACGCCATTATTCCTTCTGTTGCTGTCACTTCTGTGTGCAGACATTCCCCATGCTTGCCAATTAAATTGCCAACTTGGAGAGGGGTTTCCTGATGTCATCTGGGAGTTAGCTTTGCATGCCTTGAGCCACCACATTTGCCAACTCATCAGCAATTACATTCCCTTCTCTATACACATGGCTTAACCTAAAGTCCTCAAATGCTTCCAAGAGTTACTTTATGGGCTGTAGCCATTGGCCTAGGAGCTAGTTTAGGGCGTGGTTTTGCCTTATTGCATTGATGGTGTTGAGCGAATCCCCTTCCAAATGGATCTTTTTGACCCCTAGTTCCCTTGCCAACTAGAGGCCCGCTAAGGCTGCCCTAAATTCTACTTGATTATTGGTCATCACCCCTATGCCAATAGATTTTTGCCCCAGGGTGTTGCCTTGCTCATCTCGGGCTACACAACCAACTCCACTCAGTCCCAGGTTGCCTTGAGAAGCCCCATCAAAATTCACCTTAATCCAGCTAGGTTCTGGTGGATCCCATCTCACATTCGCCCTTTTCTCCTTCTCCTTTTCCTTCTCTCTAGTCATAGTGGGGATTTTGAAGCTCGGCAAAGCTTTAGAGATTCTATCATCCCAGCCTAAAAAATCCTTCTTCTTTTTTAGCCTTGTGCCCATGGCTTCATTCACTAACTCTGTGATAAGGGACTCAGCCTTTATCCATAGGGCTTCTGTGGACATTTCCTTATCCTAGAAGATGCGCCTATTGCACTCTTTCCAAATCTCCCAGATAAGGGAGGATGGAAGAATGAACCATATACTGCCAAAGACTACCCTCTGATGGATGAAGGGCCACATATTAAACCAAGTTAAGATGTCCTAAGGAAGCAAACTCTGATAGTTCAATTTCATCATGAAGAAGTGCCAACACTCTGCTGCAAAGGGCTAATTCAAGAGGATGTGATTTGCATTTTCATTATTGTTTTTGCACAACATGCATCTGCCCGACCCTACAACCCCAAATCTTGCCAGCTTGTCCTCTATGAGGATTTTCTTTTGAATTGCCAGCCAAGAGAACACACCAGCTTTTGGGAGATTGTACTTGTTCCAGATGAGTTTTAAGGGCCGATTTTGTCTTGAAATGGCTGCTTCTTTGATCCTGTAACTACATTTGACACTATAGGACCCTGTGGTCAATCCACTCCATTTGATTACATCTTCTTGAAATGAAGGGGCCAATGGTCTATTCTTCAGAATTGTCTCCAATTCTTCTTTCTAGTCTTGGTGTGCCTCAATCTCTGCCAAGGATTGCCATTCCCAAGAAGGCACCCCATCCTTCACTGTTATGTTCCCAAAATTGTAGACCTTGTAACCCCAAGCCCTCCTTGTTTCCTCCATTATCTCAGCCAGATTAGGTTGATTGACAAGGGTCTCTCCTCCACCCCAGGTGTCCTTCCAAAAATCCACCCTTTGCCCATTTCTAACCTCCCAAGTGATGTGTTTAGTAATGATGTCCCTGTAGTCTAGAATGTAGTTCCAAATCATAGACCCCCTTGGTGGGTCTAGGATGGTGAGGATTCTAGTGTCCTCATCCGAGTCCAAATACTTCCTCCTGAGAATCCTAACCCATTTCTACTCTCCTTTAGCATATAGGTTCCAAACGAGTTTGGCCCCCATGGCTAGGTTCATGATGGCCAACTGCCTGATGCCTGTTCCACCTGCCTCCTTGGGAGTGCAAACCTTGTCCCAAGGTACCAGAGGGAGCTTGTGTTGTTCACCAAATCCAAACCAAAAAGATTTACTGATGGTCTGAGAGATGACTTCTTCCACACTTTTGGGAATTTTTAGACAAGTCATCGAATACATTGGGATTGCTGATAGAAATGACTTCACCATTAAGAGCCTGCCCGTCAAGGATAGCCACTTCCTCATCCATGTTCCTAGCTTGTTTTTTGCAGCTATTGATCAAATTCTCCTAGTAACTTCCCTGCTGGCTCATGCAAATAGGAGGGTTCCTAGGTATCGACCAGGCAAGTTGACTACCCGTAACTTGAGTATCCTTGCCAAGTCCCTTTGAAGGTTGGGCTGGGTGTTTATGAAGAAGACTTCTGATTTTCTCCAGTTGATGCTCTGACCTGAGGCTGAGCAGTATTCATCCAAAAAAGTTTTGATTTCTCTAGCTTCTCTCCTGCATGCTTCACCAAATAGAATTGTGTCGTCAGTAAATTGTTGATGGGTTATATTTTCCAAACCATTGGCTATTGACACTCCTCTCCACTTGCCCTCCTTTCTAAGAGCATTAATTCCTCTTCCTAAGGCTTCTGCCATGATGATGAAGAGGAAGGGAGATAGGGGGTCCCCTTGTCTGATGCCTCTAGATGAGGCAAAGAAGCCATTGGCCAAGCCATTCACTAGGACAGAAAACTTTGGTGAGGAAATACAACTATTCACCCACTCCCTCCAGTTACTGTTGAAACCAAATCTTTCCAACACTTCCATCAGGAAATCTCTATCCACTAGATCATAGGCTTTGAGGATGTCCAATTTGAGGATCATATTGGCTTCTCTTGCTTTTCTGATCAAATGTATCTCTTCATGTGCAATGATGATACCTTCCACAATGGATCTCCCTGGTATGAATCTCATTTGTTCTTCTAAGATACTTGATTCCAGAACTTCTCTCAACTTGTTGGCTATTATTTTGGTTACAATTTTGTAGACCACATTACATAATGCAATTGGTTTGAAGTCTCCCATCTCCTGGGGGTTTTTCTTCTTAGGGACTAAAGCCAAGAAAGTGTGGTTAAATGATTTCAACATTGTCATCTTCTTTCTGGACTCCTTAGCAACCTTCATAAGGTCATCCCCCACTACCTCCCAGAATTTCTAAAAAAACTGTGTGGTGAAACCATCTAGGCCTAGGGCCTTATCAGGGTTGAGGAGAAAAGTGGTGGTTCTTACGTCATGTTTCTCAATTTGTTTGTAGAGGGCTTGATTCTGTTCCTTTGTTATCACTGTGGGGATTGAGGCTAGAATTTTGTCTCTAACTAACCTTTGAATTGGAGCTTCCTTGTTCAAGATGGATTCAAAATAGGATACGGCTGCCTGGTTGACTTCTTCTGTAGATTGATTTATGCTCCCATCTTCTCTTTTGATTTTTCAATTCCTGCTTCTATTTGCCACTACAGTTCTTTGAAAAAACTTGGTATTCCTGTCCCCTTCTTTTAGGCAAGTTTCTCTGGACTTTTGCTTCCAATAACTCTCTTCTCTCTTCAAGAGTTCGGTCCACTCTTCTTTTAATGCTTTTTCTACTACAAATTCCTCCTCACTCATCCCATTCTTGATTTCCTACTCATTCAAGATGGTCAATTCCTGCTCCACCCTCACCTTTTCCTAAAAGATGTTTTTGAAATGTCACTTGTTCCATTCCGTTAGTTTGGATTTCACAAACCCTAACTTCTTGCTCAGGGTGAAAAGCTTTGACTGATTTACAATTTTGACTTCCTCCCACCAACTAGCTACTAGCTCTAGCAAGGATTCATCCCTCAGCCACATGCTTTCAAATTTGAATGGGCAACCCTTAGGGGGTTCCCCTGGCAAGATTGTTAGTTGGACCGGGTAGTGGTCTGAGCCAGACAAAGGTAGAATGTCTGTCTACTATTCCATCTTGTTCTTCCCACTCCCTAGCTAGCAGGAATCTGTCTAATCTTTTCCACTATGTTTGTAAATCCCTTTCTTCTATTTGTCCAAGTGAAAATGCCATTTTTTTTGGGAATGTCTTTGAGTTGATTCTTGTCTATGAAATCTTGGAATTCTTTCTGTACATTTGTCAATTTGGATAGGCCACCCCTCTTCTCCTTATTACTTATGGTGGCATTGAAATCTCTTGCTACAATGCCCCTCTCCTCTCTGAAAAGCCTTATTTTCTCTGATATCCACTACCATAATACATTCTTACCTGAGGTAGCTATTGGGCCATATACATTGATTATGAAGAAGCTCTCATTCCTTTGTAGCAATCTGCCTTTCATAATTATCCACCTCCTGCTTGACTCTACTAATTCTCCTTCAATGGTTAGGGGGTTCCATAGTATGCTCAATCCTCCTAAGGCACCCTCGGCTTCACTGAATAGGCCTCTCCACTGCCTCCAGTTTTTGAGTCTCCCTTCACTTTCCTCCTTTCCTAGTTTGGTCTCCTATAAGAGGATTATATCTTCTTTTGTTGGTCAATTTGGCGTTTGACCAAACGCCACTTGTTAGGGGCATTAATGCCCCTAACATTCCACGTTATCACTCTCATTGCTCCTAGGAAAGGAATACATCCTTCCCTGATCTTAGCTTCATTTGCCCAGTTGCATTAGCTACAATTTCCAATTTTGTCCTATTGGATTTGGGCCCCCTTTTTCTGGTCTTCTTGTTTATAACTGAGAGGGGGGTGAATCAGTTATCTTGATTTATTTAACTTTCTATTCTTCTTTAACAACTAGTGCAGCATCAAAGCAAATAAGCATTCATAAACATGAAAGAAAAAACAAAGTCAAAACACATAACACAATGATTTTGACATGGAAAGCCCTGTTAAGGGAAAAACCACGGGGTGACTAACCCAAGAATGTATTCTCTGTTAGAAGAATAGAAGTACAAAATGGCACTTGCCAATAAGGGCTCACTGCCTGAGCACACTGCTCACAAGAGGCCCACTGCCTACAAGAGACTCGCTGTCTACAATTTATAAAGAGAGTAACACAATACTTGAACTGATGAGAAGCATCTATATATACTAGAATTTAGTTCCAGTTAGGCTCAGTATACTGATCTACTGCACTTTATCCTTTCTCTTCTTTAGTACTGCTATCTTTTCACATACTGGGCCTGCCTTACTGCTTCCACACTACTCTTCTACTTTTCTTCGCACTTCACAACACAACAACACACCCACTCATCGAAATCCATTTGGTATATCTATCCGCACAAGAGATTTCATCCTCTTTCTAGTCAGCATCTGGAATAGTCAGTATTTCCCAAACTTTGGTCTATCGGCTGAATCCTCGATTACCAAGTGATGCAGATCAAAAAGAAACTTATAGAAGTCATCTAACAAGTCGGCCAATCATGAATGATACCTTAAGAATCTTTATCACCATTAACATATCATCCGGAATAACTTCTGATGCTCTGCCTGTCAGTCCTTCCTCTGTCTATTCTACCAAACCAGACCCCAATACTTGAATGCTTATATCTCTTTACTCTTTCATCACCGGAGGCTCAATTCCTAGAATCTATCAGTCAAGGTACTCCTCTTGACTTCCCCAAGTCCACACTTTCCAAAGATACTTCCTCTGAGAGATCTGGACCTGACTGTCGGACCTTGCCACATACTATGTTCTTGCTTACTGGACCACAACACTCTTCAATCTAACTTCTGGTATAGGCACACCATGTCCTGCGGATGTGAGGGATGAACTTTGTTGCCATCAATGACAACAATCATGAAGCTCCAATGTGTCTCTTGCCAACAATCTCCCCCTTTGGCATTGACAGCAACACTTAGTGAAAAATGACTAAGTGTTATACTATACTCCCCCTTGGTTGATGCTCTCTTCTAATGTACATTTTACCGGAGCTCCCCCTTAGCTGGATTCCACATTTTTCACTGTTCCTCACTCCCCCTTTGACATCAATGGCAAAGGGTAGGGTCCGCACACCAAAATTGCCCAAAAATTCAACTATACTTAGCCGCATAAGTATATAAACAGGTTATACTTACATATATTGTAATATGTCTGCAAAAGTTGTCTTCAACTGTACAACTTCTGTCACCCAACTCTGCTTCATCCTATCCAAAATTGAGATGTGACCACTCAACAGGAATGCAAAAGCTTCTGCCCTCTTGAGATCTGTCGGATCACTGGCCGGGCTATGGTCTGAGCATCTGTTAGGGCCTCATGCATGGCCTCTAATTTGGGGATAATCATCCCTCTAAGCTCACCCATTCTGCTTAATATGTTCTTCCTCTCCTTCTCAAGCTTCTTAATCTCATTCATGATTACAATAGTTTGACATTCCTGATTTACTATAGAAGAGGAGAGAGGATCAAAATTTTGAGATAAACTTTTCAATTTATCCTCTTGGTCTTTTACTTTCTTCTCAATATCCTTGGTCACTTTAGGCCAGGATAAACAAAATTTGTAGATATTTCTGCCATCTTTAAGAGCATTTTCCAAGCTCTTTATTCCAATATCCATAACTCTCCTATCATTTGTTATTAAGCCTTGTAACTCTGAGAATATCTTATCCAAAAACTCTTTCCAGACCTTCTCCTCAGCTGATTTCTCTAGAGATTCAAAATGTGTACTAACACTATTTACTAGAGATTTGAGATTACCGGATGAAGAGGCTGAGGGATCTTTCTGAAAAGATGGCATGATCTTCTCCAATACACCGGATGCAGTTTCTATAACTTGCAGTCTTCCATGTGAGACTTCAGAAGTTTTTCTTTTGCCTTTGTTGAAGTAAAGGATGCTAGCTTCATGGTTTGAACCAGGGAGAGGGAGTCAAAATTGAATACTCCTTGAAGAAGTTTTGGTTCATCAAATTCCATCATCTCCTTGGTTAGGAATTCTTTGACTACTTCTGCTGTGTCTCTTGCCGGTGACAGGGTTTGCTCCCCTTCTGCATTCTTACCACTATCATCTGTGGTTTTTGGAATTTTCTCTCCTTTTGAACCCTTATTACTGTCATCTTGTTTTTCCTTTTCCTCTGCTTCTTTTTCTTCTACTCTTACCTCTTCTTTAGATTTGGAGTCAACAGTGGAAACCGAAGGAGAGATGTTTTCTTGATCATGGGCCTCCTCTTCCGGAGCAGAAGAATCTAAGTCCTTACCTTTTTCTTCACCTGTCTCCTTTACCTCTTCTGCCACTGTCTCAGTAGATTCATCTGTAGCTGAGGGATCATCACCTAAATCCTGTACAATGGGAATGTTGAATCTTTTGTAAGCATTCCAGAGAATCTCTTCTGTCTCTTTTCCTATTTTGTCAGTCTCACCGAGCATAAGTTGATTCATTATGGCTTTGCTCTAGAACTCATCCTTGCAATCTTTGAAGATCATATTCATTTTCTTCAAAGTGATTGAAGGAAAGAGCTGAATGGCTATCTGTTCTCGGATCTCCAAATCCTTTGCCCTAGCATTATTCTTTTTTATCTCTAATTCCTTCTCTAGGCTTTTGGGAATGAGAGATATGATTTCAATAAAAGCCTTATTATATAGTTCAAATACTTAACTGTGGCTTCCTCCAAAATCTTTTTATCTGCATCATTGTATGCATCATAGAATTCTGTTATTGGTTGCAAGTTTCCATACATAGTGACTACTTTAACTACATCATCTAAGGACAAAGTGGGCCTTTTATCAAATTCTTCTGCCATCTCTTCCTTGTCTTCACCGGTAGAGGGTTCACTAGATACTTTCTTCTTTTTCCTCATTTTCCTTACCTCCTCATCTGATTCTGTCTCTTCTTCATCCTTTTGGCTTGTGTAAGACCTTTTTGCCTTTTTCTTGGATCTCTTCTCTCCTTTTCCGGATGATTTTTCTTCCGGTTTTGATGCCTTTGAGCTCTTTGCAGTGGTGGGTGCAAAGGTCTTAGAGGATCTGGTCCAGGAGGGGACTTCCACTGGAGTACCTTCTTTTTCTACTTTTTCTTTTTCTTTCTCTGCCCTTTCTGTCTTCTCTCTATTTGCATCAAGTGCTTCCTTTGAAATTCCATGCCTCTTGGCAAGCTCTTCTACTTCCTTCCTCACTTTTCTTTTTATTTCTGGTTGTCTTAACTCCACATGGATCTTCACACTTAATTCTTCAAAAGTTCCAAACCTTTTTGCCTTGGGATCCTTGGGCTGACTTAGCATGTGCTGAACATGCAGCTCCACAATTTTCTCATCCACTTCATACCCCATAGGCATGATCGACATTGTTCTTGGTTCCACTACCTCCATTAGGCACTAATCAGTTTCTACCATAAAGCAAACTGTATCCTTATACTTTTCAACTAAAGATTTTGGAATTCTCTCCCTTGCTTGCATCATACTCTGAAAGTTCTTGAAATAACCCCACAAAGTTGTATTTCTTGCCTTAGCATTCCCAAGCCCATGTAGATAGTCTCTGATTTGAATGGCAGCAGGTCTGTCATTCTGCCATACCCAACCACTGGATCTAGGTAGCTCATTCATAAAGTAGAAAAACAAACACAATATTAGTCCACCATACTTAAAAGAGTTCTTGTCCTTCTTAATCTTCTATAAGTTTTCCATTAGTTGGCTTAGAAGGAGTTCACAAAGGTCATAATCTGCATTCTTTCTCAACATCTCATAAGCAGTATACATAGCAGTTCTGGGTACTGAATTCTCCCTGCTGGAGTGATATATCTTATAACTTATCATAGATGCAAACTTGATAGCTGGATCAGAGATATCTTCTATGGTCATTGCTCTCTTATCAAATTTTGATCCGGTAGCCTCACTCACAGTTTGGTTTTTGACAGATTTGAGAACTGGTATCCCTCCAGATGAGTGCAAGCCGATTACTATCCTAATTGCATCCTTAGTGATCTTAAATGGTCTATTCAACCATAAGAAGTTATCATGTACTCTGCTCAACACATACCAAACCCATTCATCCTCCTTAAAACAGGGGAAATGAATGCACTAACCAAAATGTTTATCCCGGATGGCCTGGCACTGTGGTTTGAGTTCAAAAGTATCATCTATTAACTGATTGTGATAGATATCTGCCATCTTGGATTCCCCAAAATCTTCAATGTTCACATGAATGTAAACCCTAACATCTTCTACATGCAAAATACCATGTGGAATGCTGGAAAATGCACCTGAGGGATCCACTTCTAGATATTTGTATGGGTGCTTCTTAAATTTAGGGCCTGGCCTATCAGAAATCTTCACCACATTTGAAGTAGCCATTTTCAAAAGATTTACAAAGAGATATTCAGGAACGGAAAATACCTTTTACGCTTTTAGGGTTCGCTGAATGAGCCAGATTAATTTGCTGGATGAATTGACTTCAATGATTGATCTTTGAGAGTTTGAGACAATTTGTTGTAGAGCTCCTTTTCTTTTCTTCTTGAGTGCAAATGTGCAAATGACGAACGAATGAACTCTTTTATTTCTGTGAAAGCCCTAATTTCATACTGCAATAAATGCACAACCTCAGTCATTCCAGTTGCCTTGTTCATCTTATTCTGAGACATCCTTTCTAGATCACTGAGATACACTTAGAGTTATTCTTGGAGAATAGTGATAATCTATCTTCCTTTCCTTAATCATTTGATCTATCCGCAGATCAAGATTCCATAGTTTGAATCATGTCAGATTTAACTGTGAAAAACCTACTTCTCACCAGATGACTGATGAATTGGATTAGTCTTCAACCTGTTCAAAACTTATTACGGATCTTTCATCTCTTAACCAAACCTTACTTGGATGTCCCTTTGTGAACCCTTTAATCTGCAACTCTCCTTGTGCCAGTTCTGGCACCAATTAACTGGCTAGGGGAAAATGTTTTTCTTTGTGTCTCCCCTTGAGCCAGAGCTCACCTTTTAATTTTTGGAAGGAATATCAGCACTAGATTCTAGTGCGGATCCATCCCCTACATTTTTTGTACTTCTCTTCACCCAAATCTTGTTCATCTCACTTTTGACTTCATCCGCATTCACTTTTCCTTTTCCCTTGTCTTGATTCTGATTATGATGTACCGGACCTCTTTTGTCCTGATTCTTGCTTCTACAGAATTTGGCAATATGACCGAATCTATTGCAATTGTGGCAAACAACATTTCTTTTCATATTTGATTGATGTCCTCTTGATCTACATTGATTAGCCATATGACCCATTCTATTGCATGCAAATCATCTACCATTGAATGAATTGTTCATTTGCATATTTCTGCATTCATGAGATTTTTGACCATACCTTTTACAGTTGAAACATTGTCTAGAGAAGGATGTATTAGTCTGATTCATTCTCTTTCTGCACTAATTAGCTTTATGACCAAATTTATTGTAGTTGTGGCAGTATCCATTGAAGGATGGATATCTTTGAGCATTAGGCTGCCTTACCGGAGGTCTTCTAGGCCTGTTCCTTGGATTTTCTAATCCAAAATTCTTCTGACCGGATCCGGAGCCTTCACCTTTTTCATATCCCAAGCCACACTTGTCATCTACCCTCTTTTGGCTTTCAAGAAGAACTTCAAGTTAAGCAGAACTTATCTTGAATTTCTCTTTGTATTCATTTGCTGTTTGAAGATCCCTTTTAAGAGAGACAATTTGATCCTTAAGTTTTTCTTCATTATCTTTAGCATTTTAAAGATTAGATTCAAGATGTCTGATTATTCTATCCATCTTTTGGTAGTCTTCTGATTTCTCCTTGAGAGATTGTCTTAGATCATCCTCAGTTTTTCTTTTCTCTTCAATTTCTTGGGTAAACTTCATAATTCCTGATTCCATTTCATGTCTTACCATAATGATCTCTTTTGATAACTTTTCACATAACTTGGTTTTCTCCTTCAGATCTCCATTTGTATCATTGGCTTCACCTTGACTTGCCAGTTGCTGAAGTAGCTCCTTTCTCTTTTTCATAGAGAGACTCAGTTTCTCTTTTAATTCATTTATGAAATCATCATCCTATTTGAGTCTTTCCTTCTATTCATTGACTTTAGAATTTGACTGCTCAAGATCATCTAGGGCAGACTTAGGTTGCTCTCTCATGCCACACACATCCATTATAATTTTCAGATCTTCCTCAAGCTGTTAGGCTCTGTTTGGAGGAACTTGGCTCTGATACCAATTGTTGATAACTGAGAGGGGGGTGAATCAGTTATCTTGATTTATTTAACTTTCTGTTCTTCTTTAACAACTAGTGCAGCATCAAAGCAAATAAGCATTCATAAACATGAAAGCAGAAACAAAGTCAAAACACATAACACAATGATTTTGATGTGGAAAGCCCTGTTAAGGGAAAAACCATGAGGTGACTAACCCATGAATGTATTCTCTGTTAGAAGAATAGAAGTACAAAATGGCACTTGCCAATAAGGGCTCACTACCCGAGCACACTACTCACAAGAGGCCTACTGCCTACAAGAGACTCACTGTCTACAATTTATAAAGAGAGTAACACAATACTTGAACTGATGAGAAGCATCTATATATGCTGGAGTTCAATTCCAGTTAGGCTCAGTATACTGATCTACTGCACTTCATCCTTTCTCTTCTTTAGTACTGTGGTCTTTTCACATACCAGACCTACCTTACTGCTTCCACACTACTCTTCTACTTTTCTTCACACTTCACAACACAACAACACACCCACTCATCGAAATCCATTTGGTATATATATCTGCACAAGGGATTTCATCATCTTTCTAGTCAGCATCCGGAATAGTCAGTATTTCCCAAACTTTGGTCTGTCGGCTAAATCCTTGCTTACCAAGTGATGCGGATCAAAAAGAAACTTATAGAAGTCATCTAACAAGTCAGCCAATCATGAATGATACCTTAAGAATCTTTATCACCATCAACATATCATCTAGAATAACTTCTAATGCTCTGCCTGTCAGTCCTTCCTCTGTCTGTTCTACCAAACCGGACCCCAATACTTGAATGCTTATATCTCTTTACTCTTTCATCACTAGAGGCTCAATTCTTGGAATCTATCAATCACGGTACTCCTCTTGACTTCCCCAAGTCTGCACTTTCCAAAGATACTTCCTTTGAGAGATCTGGACCTGACTGTCAGACCATGCCACATACTCTATTCTTGCTTACCAGACCACAACACTCTTCAATCTGACTTCTGGTATAGGCACACCATGTCCTGCAGATGTGAGGGCTAAATTTTGTTTCCATCAATGACAACAATCATGAAGCTCCAATGTGTCTCTTTCCAACACTTCTTGATATTTGTTTTTTTCCTCTTGGATTGATTTTGTTCCAGTGTTCTCTCATCCCAAACTACTTCCTCTTCCCCCCAAGTCTCCCTTCTTCCTCAAAATCATTTTCACTCTCCTCTGCACTGATAGAGGTTCCAATTTGTTCCTCTTCTCTATTTTCCAGTGGCCTTTCTAGGGTTGACTCTTCTGTTGTTAACTCTTCCTTCCCTTGGGAGGATGCCTGGGCTTCCTTTTTGGGTGAGACCCTCTGGGAATTTACCTCATTTTGGGACCTTGACCCATTTTGCCCCACTTGTGGGGGCTCATATATGACTAAATCCCATGTCTCTACCTTGTTACAAATTTCTGAGAGTGTTGGAGAGGTGATTCCTTTCTCCTAACCAAGGTCAATTTTATCTGCCTCAATGTCCTTTAGCAATCCCTCTTCAGCCCTGTATCCCTCCCCTGAGTTATTTATCTGATTGAGGCCAAGGCCCCTTTGCTCCCTGGGGATTTCTTTTGGTTGAGTGCCTTCCTAGAAGTATATGCCTTCCCTATCAAAATATGCCATATTTTTGTAACCCAGGTCCCTGTGATCCCATGATTTGCAGGCTGTACATAATTTCATTTGGTCCTCCCTTAACAAATTTTGTGTCCATTTTCTCCCACCTGCATGTATCTCCAATTCCTGAAGCAGGGGGTGGTGGGGCTTCAAGCCTATGCACATCCTCACATAAGCACCCTAGATTCTATCCTCAGTCATTTTGTCAATTGCTAAAAGCGACCCTAGGTCTCTCCCTATTTCTTCTAGGGTTTCTTCCCGTTAGTATTCCGCCAGTAAGTTGTACAATCAAACCCAAACTAACCTCTCCTCAATTTTGTACTTCCATGGGTCAAAATTTAGATACTAGTTGACCAAGTGCATGCCAGACCCATCCAGGATGTATGGTCCGCCCTTTAGGGCTTCCCACTTTTTTGTTTTTGTAGGGAATTCTATCAGGAAGAAGGCATTTAGAATTGCTGTGATTTTGGTTTGTTTTCCCCAAAGCCCCCAACACCATTTTTGAATTCTTTCAACTTCTGTCCAGCCCCCTCCCCATTTGGCCATGACCCCATGATCCTTGAGTCTTTCTATGGATTTCTCAAATTACAATTTGCTCAAAGTTATCTTGGGCCTACATAGATCAAGATTATCAACCATTCCTTTTGTAGTTTTGGGGGCGTGCAGATCTTCTACCACTATCTCCTTTTCTTTCCAAGGACCTCTATGAAGATCACTTTGTTCCCTTGATTCACTATGGTGTCAGCTTTCCACCATGTCCGCCTTGGAGCTTTTTTCCCTAAACCACCCATGGTGCCCCGAAGTTGAGTTTCTCCATTTGGGTATATCTCTGCCCTTATTCTTCCTGAATCTACCTTGCCCTCAATTTTTTTGATTCCAATGGTTCTGATGAAATTGTCTCCTCGGTTGCATCCAAGGTGGGTCCTTCCATGGACTCCATCTCTGGTGTCTACAAAATGCACCCTGCCCCTTTCGATTTGGTGCACTTGCTATAGATAGAATGAAGTTTGGCCTGCATATATCCACCCACCTTCCTCCTTCAAAAATCCATCGCTGAATATGCTTATTTTCCTGAACTCGCCATTTCTCTCTCTCTCCTTCTCTTGAGCATATGTCTTCCTCAACATCTCCCCATGCTCTTCCTTCCAAGTCACCTACTTTTTTTCGGTCTTCCTCTCCCATCGCTCTCTCAACCTAAGCTATTGAAATTGCATACACACTCAACACCCAAATGTTGGAGATGTTAGCATTCAAGTGAGATTTATAAATATTCAACATACAAACAAAATATGACCATAGAATGCAATTATTATTTCTCAAAACAAAGAAATTGTGAGAAATACAATAGTAAAAGAAACAAAAATAGTTGCTATAGACAACTGTGCGAATAAATGGAGTTTTTCCTAGATTTATTTTTCCCAATTCTTAACCCAATCTTATAAATAAACAAAAGCATTTACATTTTCTTGAAGGTCCAATGCATGGAGATTTCACTAACTAAGAGAGTATGTCAAATAAAATATATTAATTGTGTTTTTTAAATTTAAGTACTATCTTAATTATTGATCACAAATTAAAATTATTTTTTTATAAACATTAGAACAAATTAATATTGAAAAAAAATATTATGTTAATGGGATGTAGGGTATTCATTCTCACTCAATGGATAGGTCGACAATTATATGGGTGGCCTCTTCAGTTCCTTGTTGAAGTTGAACATTGACGGTGCCTCCTAGAGAAATTCAAGTGCCTAGGGGATTCTTGTAGTAAACCAATGGCATACCATGTACATTTATAGGGTACTAATAGACAGCCCTAATTTCATTTCTACCCATCAAATTTAAGTTTTAATATCCCATCTACACACTAGTATAATCAAAATACCTTCCTATTTTAACTAGCTATAATATGTGACTATCTTTTATTACCTTTCTATATTCCTTTAGTATTTCTACACACTTCCCACACCTACATCTAAGTCAAAACTAGTTTTGATTACCATCCCATACATTAAAGCCTTGACACAAGAAACCTAGATGAGTTATGACAAATATATTATAATACATAACACTTTGATTTAAAAGAACTTATACATCTCAATCCCCAAAATATTTTTGTAATACCCCAAGATTTCATCTAAGACATTGATAGAAAAAAACTAGATAAACAAACTTTTGCTTTACAAATGTGACACCAAGCATGCCATATTGCACTTACACATGTGAAAGGTGTCATGACATAGTGTAATGATACATTACATGCATGATGGCACACACAAAAAAATGACTCCACTACAACCATAAACACTGAGGCTAACTCATGTAATGAGATTTAGAGGAAGGTTAGGGTTTCCTTTGCCAAGGGATAAACCCTTGCATCTTGGTCAATGAACCATCCCTCAAGCATCTTAGGGTTCAAGAAGATGAATGTGATCTAATGCATTAGTTTGGGCTTCAAAATTCATCTTGCAAAATGTTTAGACCTGAGGACATGACTTACAAAAGTTTAGACTTTAGAGTCCCTTCTACATTTCAAACTTGGGAGTCCTTTTTGTAGTTCATCCTTGAGAGCCTAAGTTGCATGAGCCCATACAAACTTGTACATTATCTCCTAGAGTGTACTTCACATTCAACATAGACTACTCATCCTTAACACTCAACCTTATAGTTTGGACTTGCATTTTGTTGACAGTCTATTTATGCTTAGGGAATCTACCCTACAAGTACACTACATAGGACTATCAACAATAGAAAGAAGAGTTATCTTGGGCACAAACGAAGCCAACAAATCAATCTTTGTATTAGGGTCAACTCCAATTCTATAAATCTTATGAGAATTTTGTAGGAAAAAAAGAGATAAAGGATTGTGTGAAAGAAATTTGCTAAAATTAAAAGGTCATAAGCAAAAGGAAAGATCTTTGCATAGCCAAATAAGAATCAATGACACACTATATCATAGTCAATAATGACAATCTGATACTACCATTATGAACATAATATTCCATGCTTAATATTGATGAGTCAAAACTTCTAGAATAACAACCTCATAAACTAAAGATTATGATATTACTTCTCAGGATAAGGGGTAGAAAATAGTTTATCCAAAGACACGGTCATGGAGGTCTTCTAGTTCTAAATATGAAAGGAGATAAGCTAATGCATTAGGCCAAAAAATGCCTTAGCTATTGAAAACATTCTACTTCTAATTATAATATTTTTATAATATATAGAAGAAGAAGGATGACTCATCACCTACCAAAAAACATCCACCCATATGATCCTAAAGGAATTTAATGATGAGAACATAATCTTTGAAAATATTATGTTCTCATTGATTCATGTTTTTTGAATGATCACCCTGTGGATTTGGCACACAAAAAAAATGCTTCACATCATTTAGCAATAATAACAATAATCTTTAGTAGGTAAGATGATCAACCTGGCAAGTCAAGTATTTGAAGAATAGTAGATTTTGTCACTGCTATTAATATTTCTAAATTACAATGATGTGGAATGTAATCCCATGATGTTGGAAAATCATCTCCATTAATTATTTCATTTTGTTAGTAGTGGGACCCATTAAATTATCCTCCTTCATAGGGCCTTACAAGTCATTGGATGGAATTGGTGAGTTGGTAAATCATATAACTTGTGGGGACCCTTTATGAATGCCTATGTTGGTGCCACTTAACTTTCTCTAATAAATTATCCTTTTGTATCTAGACTTATGTGGGTCCCACTTGTAGATCCCTGTAGCTTTACTTCTTTTGCCAATCTTCCCACTAATGAGCTAGATCAATGGCATGATCCCAATAACTTTATTTTTCCTTTACTTGCTACAACTCCTATGACCATTGGATGAGATCTTTGAGCTAGTTGATCAGGTAACACGAGATGTAGGAATGAGCCAAAACTAAATAACTTAGGTGACATCTACAAAATGGAACACTATTTTTTAATTGGGGAAAATAACATCACAATTATAAAATAGAAAGAACATGAAGGAAAATCATAACTAAACCATTATCTACTTGTAGCATAGCTCATACAAAGTAAGGCTGAAATAAATATCAACTCTCTATGGTGAAAAATCTACTACATTTTTGGTGACTCACAAGGGATCTTTTCATGAAAATGTAACATCAATCTTAAATTGTGCCCATTGAGCATCAAAGTTAAAATTCAAAATTTTCAACAAAAATAAAGCTTAAAAACTTATAAAAAAAATTATCAAACATAATTTCTTAAAATTGCTCATAACTTTGAAAGAGAGGAAAAAAATTTTTCAAGTGCCTCCATTACTAGAGTATCAATTTGCCTTCTCATATTGAGACACGTTTCTAGCTCCAAGGTCAACTAGTATGAAATCCTTCACAACCAATCTACACTATGTTTTTCCATTCCTTCTATATATTCCTAGTTTTTAACCATTTACCACCCATCCTCTAGAGATATTATCATAGGGGCCTCAGACCCATCATGTACCTTCTGCTACAACTGCTCTTTGTAATCATCAAGGTTAATGAGTTCCTAAATTTCATTCCAAGGGGAAAGTATTCCCTTCTAGATTTGTGCATTGGTCCTTTGCTTTATTTCCTAGGTTCTTTTGATCACAAAATCAAATTACTCTATAGTGTTTGACAACATGCTTTGTATCTATGCTTTGTATCTAATACATCATTAAGCATTTGTGCCACTTCCCCTCTGTCCTAGATTCCAATTGCTACCAACTTTGATTTGGGTTCCTTGCACAACATATTGAGGTATGTCAAAGCCCTTTCTTCGACCAAAGTAACAACTATTTCTCTGGCTTCTATTTACCTATGTACTTTGTTACTCAATGTAGTGGCTACTTCAATGTACTGGAAGGTTAGAAATAGTGGTATCATACTTAGCTATATAGATTGCTAGAATTTCTCTCTCAGGGCTTTAATTATCTTTTGGTATCATTGTGATCCTTCTAGCTCACTAATGAAGGAACTCAAGGCTTGAGCCTCCTATTTTGATGCTTTTAGCATAACTTCTAGGTCTACCTCATGATTAGTTAATTCCTTAATCCTCTATCTATGTGTTTCCAACTAGGTTATATATCTCTCCAACCTTCCACTAGTTGATGGTGGTTCTATCAAGGTAACCCCCCTTATAGTTCTACTTGACATTCCTTGGGCTCTTAATGTCATTCTACTGCACTTATTTTCTCATAGTGCTTTGGTTTTTCCTCTCCTACCTATAATTTATTTGGGTTCAAAGCTAAATTTCTATTTTCACTTCTCCCCCTTTTGTGTATCTTGACTACTTGACTTGTGAATGCTGGCCATTATTGATTACATCTCCTAACACATTTTTGGGTTTCTATATACTACAAGCACTTTTATTGGGAAACTACATAATTTGATTCACAGTGGCTTCAAATATTATGTTGTCTCACATTTCCAATAAGAGTTGAAGATGTGCTAAATATGGATTAAATTTCTACAATAAATAACCATCTCCTATAAGACCTACATGTGTGATCACAAGGTGGTGACTTGCCATGCAACACATTCACTTGTACACATGGTATTCTCGATATGTAGTGAGTCATGTTAATTCAAGTTCATTTGAATCACGAAGATTATCTATTCTTTCAAGATCTTCTCTTTATTTGCCCCCTAATTTGAATTTTTTTAAACAAAGTAAATAACTAAAAATTAAAAAATACACTATATACATGTAATAACACTAGAGCAACTCATATACTTAGTTTAAGGTGGATTTCATACACTAGAATTGGTAGCATAGTCCCATCCATTATTGCTACTTGGAATTAATTTTCTTTCTTGCATGTTGTGATTAGATAGGGGCCACTCCATGTAATGAGTCAAATTTACCATGGTGTCCTAGTTCTAACCTATCTTCATCCCATTTCAAAACATGATCACTTCTCATAAAATTTTATACTATTTCTCTATTGTCAAAACATATTTTCACCTTTTCCTAGTATCTCACCATATGGTCATATGCAATCCTTCTCTTCTCTTCTAGTTTCAATAGTTTAGCCAACCTATTGGTCATGGGTCCATTTTTATCAATTTCCATCTATTAGATGATCTGAAGAGATGAGAGTTTAATTGCACTACATATTCTTACTTATATCCCATACAAAAGGGTATATGTAGCATTTCCAATGGCCTTCTTAGGTGTAATTTTATCCATCCACAATGCTTTCTTCAAGTGTAAATGCCATTGCCTTTTCTAATTTGAACTAATTCTTTTAATAATCCTTAGTATAAATTTTTATTAGTTATCTCAGCTAATTCATTCCCTTCTGGATAGAAGTTTGATGATGTTTTCAGGTATATTCCATATTTTAAAGATAGCTAATTCATACCTACTCCAATAAATACCTTCACATTTTAAGTAATAACAATTTTTAGAATACCCAAATTTGGTTATCAAACCCTCTAGGAAATTGATGGTTGTTAGTTTAGTAGCCTCTTTTACGGTGAAATAATCTATGGCTAGTAATATAAATTTGTGTGTTTGAATTGACAATGGATGGATTACTCTTATAAAATCTAATCCCCACTATGCAAAAGGTTTCTAATCCATGATGGGTTTGAGGGGCATGGCTTTTCTCGCACCACAACCTTGTTGGTGTTAGGCTTATAGCTTCTCTGCACAATAGGTTCTCTATTAGGGACCTTCCTCCTTTCAAAATCTTTCCTTGGAGTGGTGTCAATAATACCTTCTACATTTGACTTTGTTTGATATTATCTACTTATGTGGCATGTGCATCAAGTTTAGGTGCACTACACACATTTTCTTTAGGTTGCAAGTGTTGGTTTCTCAATTAGTTATCACTCTAAACTTGCATAACTATAGCATTTGTTAAGGCCTTGATATCTTCACAAGATGGCCTATCTCTTTTATATTGATGTTGCATGATTTCCTTAAGATTTCTAAAATCATCCGTAAAAAACTCATAATAGTTATGACTATTATTATAGTTATACTGCAAGGCCTCTTCATGATCATCTTGAGTCATATATTCATATCCAACTTCTCCTAAACTAAATTCAAATGTGTCATTCTAATCAATCTCATTTTCATCATAGCGTCCCAAGCCTCCATCCTAATCAAGAACCTCATCCTCCTTTACCACTACAAGTGTAACTACACACATTTCAAAATCATGTGATAGGTAGCAAGCTTCATACCATAACATATCCTCTTAGAAATTCACATGATCTTTTCTTAATGGGTTTGAGGGATCTCTGTCAAGCTGTCTAGGATTTTCTTTCCTTTGCACTATTAACCTATCATATTATGGTGGTCTCTTTGATCAATCTATATTATAAGGTCTATTATGTAGCCTCTAACCCTTATTAAAATATGGTGTGACATCATTACCATAGGATAGACCTTCCTCATTTCTTGCTACACTATAGGATAGGAGTTTTAGCACTCCCATTAGCTTATCTAATTTATCTTTAGCAAAGAGGAACTTATTAGAAGCACCTCTATCCAATGGTAATATCTTCACTTTTCTCTGTTGATATGTTATCTAGATTCCAGCATGTTGCTTTCAATATTGATTACAGTGGCATAGGCTTCCTACAATGCCTATGAATTTGTCTCTCAAGCAATACCCAATCTTAGCATCAAAAATGCCATAGTAAAAGACCAAGCACATCGATTCATTTGGTCTTAAATTAGGAAAGATCTTCCTCATAGTCACAATGAACCTATTATTAAATTTGACTACAACTTTATTCACTCCTTTCTTTATTGTACTCAATTCCTGGATTATAAATTTGGTATCAATCATATCCCCATATTGAAGTTTGAAAACTCTTATGAACTCCACCCATGAGTCTACATTTCTATTTGGAAAGCCATGATACCACTCATTAGCACTTTCTTCCATGGATTGAACAAATAGCTTCATCATCACATCCTCGTGCTTAATTTCATACTCATTTGTGACATTGATGAACCTTCACAAATGTTCTTCTCCTATAACCAAATTGTATCCTTGGAACTTTAGGATCTGACCCCTATTCTCATTGAGGATTGCATTAGGATATTTAGACATTTCAAAGGAATCCAACTGACAATGTCTTTTCATTCTTAGAGGCTTCCTTAGTAGTGGGAATCTCTACACTTGCCTCTAAAATGGAACTCTCACATTTGGAACATGATTTTGATATGGGTTATGCTATTGATTCTAGACTCAATGATGCATGTCATAGCCACCATGGTTCTAATTCTATTGATTGGTATTCTAGGCTAAGAACTAAGCTTGTTTCCTATCAATTTGTTCCTACAATTCTTGATTCCTTTGCTAGAGATTGTCAAACAAATCCAACTCTTGATCAATCCCTCTCTCATGGTAATCACTTACTGACCACTAAGGTTTGCTAACATCATGAAATGTTGTGTCATTTTCAAATTAATTTATTTATGAAGGAATAAAGGAAGTAAGATGAGAGCCACCTTGCAATGTCCTTATACTAGGATCTACCATTCCTAGATCCTACACATGAGAGTTGTCAGACCTATCCCTATTTATTCTTCTTATAAGAACATTATATTCATGTCCATGGGCTATACTTTAAGTTCTCAATGTGTTGTCACTAGAATCATTAGAAGTGTATTGATATTAATCTCTCAAATCAAGAAATGCATCATTTCTACTAAACATACCCACCTCATTCCCTTGTTGAGAGGATTTAGTATACTTAAATGTATTTTTTCTATCCATGTAGCCCACTGCTTCCTTGCATGAGCAACAATACCTTCGTGTTCCTCAAAACCTCTAGATTTATTTCCTCTCTCCATTTTCAATTTATCCCCTTGATCTTTAAGTTGGGTTTGTTTCAATAGAGTTGCCACCTCATTGAATGAGGAATTTCTTGGAGTAGAATACACCTCAAAGGCAAAAATAGATTCTAGGTTGCCCTCCAACAGTAGAGTCTTCAACTAAATTTGACCCTTTAAATCATCCCCGTCAATGATACAATTTTGTTGGTGCTCAAACATGTGAATACACCAATCATAAAGACTTGCACTATCACCTAGGGTTAGGGGTGTGCCATCTGAGGTGAAATGAAAAATTATGATTAGATTGCAGCATGAAAGGACCAATGGATAAGGATGAATATCTACTAAACTTCTTTTGGCTCTGCTAAACCAAGGGGGGTACTCCCTTAAGTATGTGCCAACTATGGGGTAATTCAATGATAGATTAAATATCAAGGTAAACCATATCCAAACACATGAGATTCCTATTAATTTTTCACTAAGTACCAATGTGTTATTTTACTTTGGACCAATGGTGTAATACCTCTATAAGTAGATGTGACACACATGTCGAGACAAGGATACATTCTTCTTAACCCCTTAATATTTGTGGTACTTTATCTCACATCACACATGAATGCGATGGTAAAAGGCAATGCAGGTTTCATTGTGAAAGCCTCCTTGAGGTTTACAAATACTTTTCAATAACATGGTAGAAAAAATCAAGCAATATGATAGGTCAACTGTATAGACTAAAACTACTGAGGTTGATGTTTAATGTTTTCTATTAGGAGTGGTGGGGTGATAGTGGATTAAATTGATTAGCAGATGGGTGCCTTGATTCATAAGGGTATCATAGTCTAATATTCATCAATGATTAACACTATTCAAGAAAATATAGAACGTCACCTCATAGAAGATGTCATATATGACCAAGGTTATCAAATCTACACATAAGCTATACTCTATATGTAGGAAAAAAAACAAAAGGTCTTACAAGAATTCACATGAACATATCTTACACATCCACAAGTATATCCATATACATCCTATGTAGTGTGAAAGAAAACCTCATAATAACATTCAAAAGGTGTTTTAAAGATTTTGCAAAAGCAAACCAATCAATCAATAACACTCAAGCTAGAAAATGTGATTAAGATATGTCATCAAGCTATCAAAGGCATATAATCACTCATAGGGATATTTAAATGACTAGAACTACACTTTATACTAATTCGTCAAATGATTTGCATGAACAGTGAAGCATTGATACAATGAGGCATAAACATATACATTTAATGAAACACTTAGTCTGAATAAAAATAAGGAAAGCTCCAATCTATCTTTTCTCTATCTATTCTATGCGAATGGTATCCCACTAATCGACCAACCCTTTTTCCTCTCCAATCCGTGACTATATAGCACATAGATTCAACTTTTGGAGGGAAAATCATCTTTTTGCCATCATGTCACCACCAACTAAATATAGGCAGAAACTTACAAGATATATCACTTGGTATCATGTGAGATTATCCCAAGGAAGACCTTGAGACACTACACAATGAATGTGAATCATCAAGACAACCATGAAAAAGAGAAAACATGAAGCCCTCAAAGAAAGCCTCTTCAAGTCTCACCTACCACACCACATGACATTAAACACAACATGGGGGCAAGGAATGAAAGTTTGAACTAAGCAAGCCCACCAAGATCACACACAAGGCTCAAAAGAAAGATCAAGGATGAATCAATAAATAGTGAGAGGATGACCAACCACCAACTAGGTCAACAATATGCATATGAATGTTTGAAATTAACCCATGAACCTAGAGCATGGACTGTGATAGGTGAAGTGAAGAATGGATGAAGGGATAGGTAAAGGTTTTGAACCACATTTGAATGATGATCGTCCATCTCTAGAAATAGAGAACATCAATGGCTAATGAGAACCAGAAACAAAAAACTAGTCCTGATGATAAATGAATTCCTTTGATGAAAAAAATAGGGCACTAAGAAACTACCATCACCATGTTGCTATAGGAAAATAAAAACTCACCACCAAGATGAGAATCACCATGATAAATGGTGTGGAAAGAATAGGAGAAACCAAGAGAAAAATATACCATCATGCTCCCAAAAGGGATGCCACAAACTAAAAATATGCCACGCCAAAGAAAATCATCTACTAAGGGGGAACAAATCCCCCATAAAGCCAGATAATAAGCATAGAGCATCATGAGTACCCATCATAAATTAGGAACACTCACCAGACAAAGGAATAGATCATTGCACAATGGGAAAAAAAGGGTTAATGATCATAACAAATATTTTATGGTGATGATAGCATCATGAAGTAATAGTGTGGTGATTACATATAGGGAGGGATATTGACTAAGGTGAAAAGCATTGGAATGGGAAACATTAAGGTGAGAAATAAGGCACCACACAATAGAAGAAAGAGGCAAGCAGCACAAAATAACACCAAGCAATATCGCACAAGGAAAATAATGCAATAACAAGACATGTGGTTCTCAATAGGGAAAAATAAGACCTCAAACATACATCTAGGTCAACTAGTGATGGAACAACAAGTAAAAACACTAGACTTAGTCAAAGATTTGGGTATAGGCCAACAACACCCGTAATTGGTGCACCAAGATTCAAGCTATGGTACCTCGCTATTGCACCAACATGAATAAGCCACTCAAGTTATAGTAGTTCTTCCTATAGCAAGTCACCAATAAAATTGGAGAAAAGAACACATGGACTAAAGGTAGAGACTTGAACAATTGAACTAGAATGCCATGTGAGTAGATATGAAGCTTGACTAAGACATGAAATTTGGAGAATTACACTAGGGCAATGATAAAGACATAGGGGCACAATTATAGTTAGGAAAAGACATCTAAATGGGGCCCAATGAGAATATCTTAGATTGGTTACTAACACCAAGGGCTAAAAGGAAACATAGAAGGCCAAAATTAGAACATGCAAGAATTACTATCCATACCTAGGCTTTTTTGGATATTCTTCTCATATGTCTAAATGTATGAATGAATGTCTTTAAATATCATGACATGGGATTAAATCATGTGAATGTGTACCAAGTCACCTCATAATGGCTAATGAAAAGGTAGGTGTTAGCAAAACTTGAATTTAATTTTTTGAATTTTAGGGGTCAATGTTGCAAGGTACAAGATCAAACCCAAGCATTATGAGATTGACCCAAAATAAGGAGGCATAAATCTTGAGGTAGAGAATCAGAGTATGAATATAAGTACAATGTCATACATAATAAATGAATAGACAAATTGCATTCCAATAAATGAAAAATTAATTTTTGAAGAGTGTTGAAATGTCTTGGGTAAATAAAATTGAAATCTCAAAAATAATCTAATTTGGTAAAAATAAAATAGGACTAAAATATTTCCTAACTATAAAACTAAACTTTTACAAAGTCAATTAAATAACACAAATATTTCCTTAAAATGTAATAATACTAATGCTTTTAAATCATTTAAAATGCATTAAAATATTGTAAGTTTGAAGAATAAAATAAAAAATGTAATAACATGGCGAAATATTTTTTGTGATACTTAGATTTTTAAATTTTGACTAAATAAAATTCAAATCCTAGATTTTTAACTCTTGACTAAATAAAATTGAAATCCCAAAAATAATCTAATTTCATAAAATAAAATGTGTAGAACCCTAACCCTAGCTGGGTGTGGATAGATTTGAAATGCCTGCCTAAAATGTTAAAATGTAATAATATTGAATACTATTATAATTTTAAATGCATTAAAATATTGTAAGTTTGAAGAATAATTACATAATACAATAACAATGTGGATATATTTGAAATGTCTGTCTAAGATATTAAAATGTAATAATATTGAATACTATTACAATTTAAAATGCATTAAAATATTGTAAGTTTGAAGAATAATTACATAATATAATAACAATAACATATTCATATTTACATCACTATAGTATTTTATCTTAGTCACTTAATTTTTTATTTAAGTAATAATAGTAAGTATTTTTAGATAACATGATTTTAATTATTTTAATTAATCTAATATTGTGGTTTAGTAATAATTTTGGGTGCATTCATTTAATAAAAGTATGTGGTTCAGCTCCATTTAATTAGACATTAATGGTTAAGATCAAATGAATAGTTAAGAAATATTTTAATGAAATTAGGTTATTTATGTGTAGAACCCTAAAGTAGAGTTATAAAACAAATTTAAACCCTAATAATTTTTTTATAAAATAGCTGTGAAAAGAAATCAATAAATAAAAATATGCATGCTTTGTAAAGAAAAATTTTAGTGTTATTTTATTTTACGAAATTAGGTTATTTTTGGGATTTTAATTTGTTTTTATTCAAGAGTTGAAAATTTAGAGTGTCATAAAAAATACTTTTATTTAAAAATTTAGTGTGATGGAAAATATTTAAATGAAGTGATGCCATGTTCCTAAATATAGTTAGTAAAATCTTAAAAATATAATGCACTTCTTTATTGTATACTTTTTCCCTTTTTTATTTGATTTGATAAAACTCTAATAAAATATAGTTATAAAATATTATTAAACATAAATAAAATAATATATTAACTGCCACTCTCTTTTCATAAGGCAATATTACCGCCATTATTGTAATGGATGCGCATTAATCACCCTTCTAATATAAAAGTTTTCTAAGAAAAATAATTTTTCAATTTGTTATAATATTTGCATCTATACAATAGCAATAGCTAAATATTTTTAAATAGAAAAACTATTTCAGTTCTCATTAGTTGCAAAAAAAATTATTAATAACTAGTTATTAAAAATAAAAACCAAGGCTATCAAATATTAAATTTTGATATTTTAAAATAAACAAATAAAATCTAATTTAATATAACTGCACCGGTTTTTAATAGTTTCAATTTGTTACGAATAGGTTTTGATTTAGGTAAAATCTAATTTAATATAACTGCACCGGTTTTTAATAGTTTCAATTTGTTACGAATAGGTTTTGATTTAGGTTTTTAGGTTTTGTAAATAATAAATTAAATTTGTTAATTTCAATTTAATAAGGTTTGTAAATAATAAATTAAATTCGTTAATTTCAATTTAATATTTACATTGGAAAGATTTAATTAAATATATAGTCTTTAAACTCTTGTCACTATTGTTTTATAAAAAAATTATTAGGATATATATTTAATATAATAGGAAGTTGTTTCCTATGTATTAAATATTCAATGTTCATATTTTCACTTAAAATTTAAATATAAATTTTTAAAATTAAATATTAAATATTTAAATAATATAATAATAATGATTATAATGATTAAAGAATTAATTAATGTAATAATACTAATACTTTTATAATTTAAAATGCATTAAAATATTGTAAGTTTGAACAATAAAATAAAAATGTAATTAAATTCATGATACTGTAGATTTTAAAATTTTGACTAAATAAAATTGAAATCCAAAATTTTTAACTTTTGAGTAAATAAAATTGAAATCCCTAAAATGATCTAATTACATAAAATAAAATATGTAGAACCTAAAAACTAAATTAAAATTAAATTACTTTTAACTAATGAAACAAAAAATTAATCACCATCCATTTAGGCATGACTTAACTAGTGGGAAACAAAATTTGTGTTCATAATTTGTTTACTTGCCACGTGCTCATAGTTTTTTGTTGCACTCTCCTGACAATCCGACAATCCGCAGAGGAGATCATTTTTTTTTAGCCAATGACAATACAGATAAATCATTTCTAAATAATTTTTTATTAAAAATTTATCATGTTGACATAGGAAAAGTACAAATTTAAATCAAATTTGTCCGACAAGAAAAATAATCCTATCTTTTGATTGGTTTGCAATCAATAGATTAATAACTAGATAAGTGTGAACTCATTGCAATAGTACCAGCTGAAGGCAGGGACTAATAAAGATAGGATAAGGTCAAATGTATGGAAGTGTCTGTAAATGGTTATGAATAAAGGATTAGGAATGAGCCTAACATTATGCAAGTGTATGTCATTTTTTAATACATAATTGAATTAAGACATTCCATCAAAATGAACCCAAAACTATATGAGAATTTGTACATGGGCATGTAAATCTTATCATTACAACATTAATATTGATATTTTAACAAAAATGGTATACTAAAATAGACACAAAATAATGAACATCAAAAAAAATAGAAATGAAATTGGAAGTATTAATTAAGATTCTACAAACATAACTGCTGTAAAATAAAAAAATTATATAAATGAATCTCGCAAACTTTCTGTTTAGATAAAGCACGTACCAGCTATTTATGTGAAAGCACATATTAATAACTATTTTTCAGTTTCATTAATCTAGCAGAGCATTTTAAAATACTGGTAAATTGTAATTTGACTTTCGTTGAAACGAAACCCACAAGTAGTGGAAATAGCTTCCACGTAGAACTTTGGGTGAATCAATAAATTGATGAGCTTCTAACTTGGATGTTGAAAGATCAGATCACACTTATATTTGTAAACAGTGAACATGCAATGGTTTCCCAATTTATAATACTACAATCCGCAGAGCTACACAAATTTAAAATATTATATTTATATTTAAAAAATGTTCTGCAAAAACACAAGAACAATTCAGAAAACTTCAACAGCTCTTACGCTATGGTTGTAGCCAAACATTCAAAACCTCTCAACAGAAAAAGAAGCTTCACAAACAATGTGAAAGCCAAACATTATGGTTGTAGCTTTTACCATTTATTTGGTCATATCACGAAGAAGGCTGATAGATTTAGATTGATCTTTGTGTACTGTTTCTCTAGTAAAACAGTGACTATTTTCTCAATTTATATTGCTATATCCCACAGCCCTCTAGGTGATTCATTAACCAGGGGGACAAATTTTGCCAGAATTACAAATTTAAAAATTTATTTGTAGTAATAGTGACAACAATTCTTAAAATATAAAATATCTTAGGCTGTTTGGCAATCACGGAACATTGAACGAATTTGGAACTAAGAACTGCTTTTTAAAATATATTTCAGCATTCCCGACCCAATATTATTTAAACATTGTTTGTTATTGCACACAAAGCTTATTACAACTCCCAAATATATGGCTCGCTGGCATTAAAATAAGCAGAATAATATGCAGTACTATAGTTATTTTAGATGTTGGCGGTGTAATTAAACTCCTGCCGTAGCGCGAAAGAGCCTGAGCAATCCGTAGGTCACAAACATGGCAAGCCATCCTCCTATCAGAACTCTCACACTCCCTTTAACAATATTAGAGCGACCAAAGTAGGCTCCAATCGCGCCAAAGACAATGAGCAGCAAGCTCGAAACTCCAGCTAGCACGCAAACCCTAATTGTGTAGTCAGTGATGAAGGCCGCAGATATTAGAGGCAACAGTGCTCCCACAGAAAACGCAAGGGCCGATGCGCAAGCCGCCTGAATTGAGCTAGGAAGCGCCTCTTTTTCTGCCCTTGAAATTACCAGCGGAGATGCAGGAGGCATCATGCCTGTATAGCTCGCCTGTTCGGTTCCCTTCATCGCTTTTTTCGCTTGCTTTTCTCTCTTGAGGTTGGACAGTTCCGCGTCGCGCTGCGTTTGCACGGAAATGAATTCGCCGATGGCCATGCTGCACGCCCCCGCCGCCAGCGCCGCCATTCCAGATATGACCATTGTCTTTGCGTCTCTTTTCACTGCGCCCACGCCCATCATCAGTGACGCGGTGGTGACCAGTCCGTCGTTTGCTCCCAGAACAGCCGCCCGAAGCCACTGTGCTCTATTCTGATGATCCATATTTTTCTCATCTTCCTCCTCTGGACAAGAAGACATGGTAATGATAACGCTCGAATTTTGAGGCTTTGGAAGTGGCGATGCCTCCACAATTGCTTCTCCTTCCTTCATCATTCTCTTCAATTCTGTGGAGTCCAACTGGAAAGCAAACGGGCTGGATGCTCTAGCGTCCATTTTATTAACTCAGTTTCTCTCTCAGCCGTCCAACTAAGTGTAGTATGGAGGGAAGTTTTGAGAATGTTAAAAGACAGCGTGTGTTGTCCACGGTCTGGTAGACCTCCTTTTGTAGCACACAGACCCTTTTTCCTTATGGCAAATAAGGCGAACCTGATATTGACAACCATTAGCAATCAGAATCGAAGAGATATACATTTGCTTCTGTTCACAACTATTCCCTTGCATTTTACTGGTTTTTTAGCTCGGTATTGGAATTTACACGTCGACCATATGGTGGACTATATGAGTTTGTTTTCTTAATGCGTGTGCCATGAGCCTGCCAGTCCGTTATTTTTATGGCACTGGGATTAATGGATATACAATAACATTATTTTCTGATGTATTTAAACAATCCTGTGGCAAGTTTGCATGAAGCACGAACGCCAAAGAGAGAATTATGCCATATAAAAACTCACCACTAGCTAGCTAGTACACAATTTTATTTAAATAATGGACCGGCACGCTCATGGCACACGCATTAAGAAAACAAACCCATATGGTCCACCATATGATCGACGTGTAAATTCCAATACCGAGCTAAAAACCTAGAATACAAAAAAATTTAAGAAATACAAACTACATTTTATGTGACAATTTTAGCATATTATAATTGCTTTCACTTTTAATGAGCAAAACTAAAATATACAATCATATTTAGGATAATTCAAAAAAATGGCAAGACTCCAAGTTAGAGCTCTAGAGAATAGATAAACTCGATTGAACTATCAATGTTCTAGAGACTACTTGAAATAGAAGAAACCATGTTATAATATCTAGGAACCATAAGCTTTCATTGACAAGAACAAGGAAAAAGATATGCATTGCTTTCGAGCTCCACTCATTAATTTCCATTTAAACTAAATACCACCATACAAAACACCCATATATTCCACTACAAGAATTATTAACTATGAAAATCTAGAAACTCAAAGCCCTTACTACAAATGGGTAAGTTTCAAGAAAAACAAAGTCTTCAACTCCATACCATGAAGCACTCAACACACCCATTATTATTCTCAACACCTATTGAGAAAAACACATACCAATAAGCCAAGGTATTTCAAAAGAACCTTTAAACTTCATTGCTTCTTCAAAGCAAGCTCATTTAGATTAGAAACCATATATATATCAAGAAAATGCAGTCATGCTAAGAATGTGTATCAAACAAAGGCAGAGATACCCATATAAGAAAACATAGCCTACAAGTTCAATGAACTACACAATCATGTACCACAACCTTCAAGCATTCATGTTAAACTTGTATATCTTCAACAATAAATAGTTTATAAATAGTTGCAACCTTCATGCCATTTTTAATATCAATCATTTCAATAGTCAAATTTCTAAATAATTGAAGCCAAAATATTACCTATCCCAAACACAAAGTACTTTCAACTCATGGTAACAAAATGGAGCATAAATCCAATACACACAACCCATCAACAAGAAATTTTTTAAACCCAACCAATAACTTTGTTTTTATTTTCTTGATTTTAGGAATATAATTGCAGTAAATCCTAAATAGTACATGGCTCATAAATACACAAGTTTGGGTTTAAAGTAGGGAATCTAAAATGTAAATGCATAAACCAACTTTACTAAACACATGAACCCCTAAAAATCTCAAAACCTAAAGAGTAGTCTAAAACATTTTTTTAAATGTTCAATCGAAGTTCATAACCTAACAAATTTAGTAGCAAACATTATAAACTGTACATATTGCTAGATATTTGGTCAATTATTCTAATTCAACAATGTACATGTTGTGCAAAGGCTGGTTGTGCAAAGATTTTCCTATAACACATTCATTATCAAATCTTATTATTTGAAAAAAAATCAAAATTATTTTCCAATGAACTTACGCAATTGAATTTAATTGTTTAATGAAATAAAATTGTATACAAACTTATAACCTAGATCTAGAGGCAACATGTACAATTTATTTGTAGACAATTTGTAAAGCTTGGGATTATATAAATCTAGTTCCAACCACTACCCATCTTACTTAAGATGAATTAATCCCTAGAAACCCTAAAACATTCATCTTAATTTAGGCACGTTAAACGTGCTAAACCTAAGAACCCTAGAATAACCTTCAAACAATGAAAGAAATCTACAAATCTATCACAATCAAGAGAAAAAGATTTTGCATCTTCTTAAAGCTTAATACCCTATGGACACGAGATGATCCTAAAGCATGCTTTACTTGGTATCTCACATCTGATTCAAATCTTGTTGCATGTTTGTTAGACTTGCCTAACTGAATAAGTTTTAGATGAGCATAGTTTTCATGTCTGATACCTTTTAAGCATTGTATCCACTAATCCTTTGTTTACAAGTCTAGATTCTTGTGTTCAAGCATGACAAAAGACTATTTAAACCTAGGTAAACTTGTGATAGCCTTGACTAATGGCATATCTCAACCAAAGGACTTTAGTTTAGCTAACTATGATGACATGTCTCTTTATATCCCTATCTAATTCAATTTGGGGTTTCATGCCCAAATTCTTTATATGTTTGTCGCCCATCGAGGCTTGATTCCCTAGGCTTTTATGAATTTTGATTGAGCAATGGTTTTGAGTCTACCTAAAAGATAAAATAATGCAAATTCTAGACTTGAGAGAAAGCACCCAGTATGAAGGTAGGGAAATAAGATTAATTTAGATATACAAGAAATACTTATTCTTAGAGAATGGATGCTTAGGTAACAAGTGATAAGAGAGGATACCTCTTCATCTTTTTTAGGCTTTACTAAACCTATGAAAGTGTTTAGAGGACTTGTCTTAAACCACACTTAGTTCCTACCAGCAATGTTGATGTGGAACCCCCACCCACTTGTGTCCTCCATCAATTCAAATATTGACCTCCCTATCATTTTTATCTATAGTTTACTATCTAACTTGGTGGTCATATCCCTAGTAGCTAGCAATCATCTCATTATACAACAATTTCTATTAATGAACAATAATGCACCTATGTATACAAAGTACAAATCTTTAGTTATGAAAAAACTTGGTTCCTAAGCTACTATTTTTTCCCCAGGTGCCCTCCACTTTGTTAGCATAACTATTACATTGTTTACCTAATAACTACATTACGTAGTTATAACAGTTATATCTGCAGTTACACCTGTTCGTAACTATCAACTACTACTATATATTCACTTTATGTATTCCATAGTAATCATCAAATAAATCTTATCTTTCTTCTGCCTACCATTAAATGGCATTAGAGCAGTTTCACTGAGGCGCAGGAGGCACAGTGCAGACTGTGAGTTTCTGTGGTTGTCTATGTATTGAAGGCATTTCGTTGAGGCACAGTCTGTGTTTGACTCCAGCTGTAGCAAGTTCGCCACCATCACCTTCTTGATAGCATTGCATGAGAAGTAGTTGCTGAATGATGATGCTTTCAAGTTTATTGTATGAGATGTAGTTGCTGACCAAGTTGCAGTCCCGATAGCATTGAGAGGAAGCGCCCAAGTAGCAGGCCCATCAACATTGAAGTCATTTCTTCATCTATGGACTTGAAGATGCTATAGAGGTAGTTGGTAGAAAATGCAAGGAGCACAGCAAAGTTAGAAGGCCCGATTGATTATAGCACCCAAACCAAATAGCATTGGAAAAGAGCGTGGAGTTTGGTGTGGAGTTTGGTGTTGAGCCTGGAGACCATTTGTAGGCACATAAGAATTGAGCAAGGGAAAGCTTGCAAATCTATGGATGTCCACCGCACCAGATGCCAGCAGTGTGGCCAGTAATCATGCGAATGATCCACCTCGAGGCGGACGTGCTGTTTCAGAAAGCTCAGGCTTCTACTTTGCACTTCTAGATGCCCTGCAAACCACTGGTAATCTCCAATTCGATGAATTATTTAGGCAAGGATTGCTAGATTACTTTCTATTTGATGTACAATGTCAAGCAAGGAAGATTAGAGAAAAACTAGACGAGGGTTATGATGCTGATGACGAAGATGAGGTAGAACACACACCAAAGCATCTTCGTCTCATAGCACAGGCCTATCGTGCTCATCTCTGTGCCACTATTTCCTCTTCAAAGTGAATGTACTGTCAAATAAAATAATAGTAAATTTGTTGTCTGGATTATTTTGTTTTTTGAAAAATGTCTACCCCGAAATTGCTTCTTTCTGATGCTCAACTTTTGAAAGGGCCAAATTATGCCGCATGGAAGACAAAGATGCAGACTATTCTCATTTTTGAGGAGCTATGGGGAATTGTCAAGGGTGACATAACCAGACCAACAGACCCAGATGAAAGGTAGAAGTTTGACAAGGCCGATGCCAAAGCATTGATGTTGATAACACTCGGCATCACCGATGAAGTTCAACCTCACATTCGGGATGCAACAACATCAAAGGCGGCATGGGATTCTCTCTCCACAATCTACCAAGCGAAGAACCAGACGAAGATCCTCTATCTACAGTCCAAGCTACATACACTCAGTATGCATGCTGGCAAGAAAGTTGAGGAATTCTTATGGCGGGTATCTGAACTGCGAGCTAAGCTTGTTGCACTTGGAGAAAAGGTGGAGGACAAACTACTTGTCCCAATTACGCTGCGAGCACTGCCATCTCAGTTCAAAATCTTTGTCACCACACTGAACATCACCAAGAAAGATGTTTCATATGATGAATTGGTGAATCTGTTGCAGCAAGAAGAAGCCATTCAATCTGTTCAAGGCAAACTGGAAGATAAGGCCCTGATCTCCAGACAATCAAAAGGTCAGAAGTTTCGTGGAAAGTAGCCATAAAAACAACAAGAACATCAACAGTCGAAGCCTCCAAAGGCAAACCGATGGTGTCATATATGCAACAAGAACAATCATGACACTATCAACTGTTGGTACAATGCCTTAACAAAAGGCAATTCAAGAAAAGAAGGCTTTTCTGGTTGCAGTGATACTCAGCCATCCAAACACCGTCATCATCATAGAAGGCACAAAGGAAATGTAGCAGCCCAACAAGATGATGCATCAGAAGAAGATGAACCAGAAATAGCCAACTGCGGCACTCATCACAATCTAGTTCTTGTCTCCCAAACCTCGCAGCCCACGAGGGATATTTGGTTGATAGACTCGAGTGCCAGCAAGCATATGACAGGCAATCGTGAGCTGTTCGATGCACTAACAGAACAACCTACTGGAGATAGAGTTCAAATTGCTGACAATAAGGAGTATGTTGCAGAGGGTATAGGCAAGGTCATCATTCCTCTTGGGACAAGCCATTGTACCCTCACCAAGGTGCTGTATGTTCCTAGTTTGACAACAAACCTGCTCTCTGTCAGTCAGCTTCTGAACCACAAACTGAAAGTTGAGTTCCAGGTGAAGGATGGGGTCAAGACCTGTCTAATCTCAAGAGAAGGTATGATACTTGCTAGAGCATTTATGAAGGATAGACTGTTTGCATTAGATGCTATCTCCTCCCCTACAGTAGCTCTATCAGCCTCCACAATAGAATCTACAGGACTCTGGCACTATCGCTATGGGCACCTTTCAGTCAGCTCCTTGCATCAGCTCAGCTCCAAACAAATGGTAAGAGGTCTTCCTCCAATTTCAAATTCATTGCCTATATGTCTTGGATGCCTTGCAAGTAAACAACACCGGGATCCGTTCGAGGCTAGTAGCTTCCATGCTACACATCACCTTGAGTTGGTACATACCGATATGTGCGGACCCATGCTTGCTTCATTTTCAGGCCATAAGTACTTCCAGTTGTTCGTGGATGACTTCTCCCAAAAGACCTGGGTGTATTTTCTCAAGAAGAAAGATGAAGCCTTTGCCAACTTTCAGGACTTTCACAAGCAAGTTGTCAAAGAAGCCAGCCAGTCTCTTCTTGTCCTCCGGTTAGATCGAGGGGGGGAATTCACCTCCAAGGAGTTCGTAGCATACCTGAAACATCATGGCATCAAGCAGCACCTCACTGCTCCCTATACACCCCAACAGAATGGAGTTGCAGAACGTCGCAATCGGACTGTCATGGAGATGGCTCAATGCATGCTCTCCACAGCCAAGTTGGAGGAAAGATTTTGGGCAAAAGCAGTACGGACAACTATATACCTCATCAATAGGGCACCAACAAAGATTCTGCAACACAAGACACCGCTACCATTACACTTTTTTATGTTTTCATTAGCAAAGGTATGGAGGAGAAAAGTATAATTTATAGTTCTCCAAAATCTCTTTATCTGCTATAATGATTGTATTTTAGGTATTTTTAAAAGTTCTCAAGAAAGTTAGGTATTTTAAATTATGCAACAAACTTCATGAACTATAAATTCTATTACATATTTTTATTTGTAAAAAACATTTTACTATGATTTAATTGAATTCAAACCCTATATTTTCATTTTAAGCAATGAGATTAGAAAAAATGAGACCCTCTTTGATGGTTATTATCTTTAATATTGTGTCCTGTTCTAAGGATTCAGATTTAATTTATACTTGATTTAGTTAAATCCATATTTTACAAAATATTGTTATTAATCTACTATTGGATTTGCAACTAGGAAAATGACCACTTTAGAAATTCATTAAAATCAACCCATTCTCTTTTACCATAAAACTAAATTTCTCTGGATGGTTTGGTTAAAATTTAGTTATATGAAACCATCTTTTCACATGCTTACCTTCTCAACATTGGCCTATTTTCATGTATTTAATTGATTATATAAAAACCATGTCATGTAAAAGCCTTAATCAATTATTATGTGCTACTTTCAAGGTGGGTTAGTCCCTTGTGTGCATTAGTATAAATTCTCTAAAATTTCTTCTTTGAGTGGTTCCTAATAGTTATTCTTAAACATCATCTAGTTCAATAGTCAAAGGTTAGCCCTCAAGGGTAGACCAAATTATCAAGCCATTGGAAAGCACAAATGATGGTCGCAAATTCAATTCCCTTGAATTACCCCCTCATGGGTGGAGAATAGCTCATGCAGATGGAAGCTATAGTGGTGCATGTTAGGGCTTCACTTTGCAAGTCCCACTAGGTTTTGATTCCTCCAATATTTTTTTCAAATAGTCAAAAGTTAATTTTGGTCAATAAAACAAGGATAAATATTTATCACATTTTTGTATGGATGAGGTGTAAAATTGCTATTGGCTATTTGACTATTGAACTAGATGATGTTTAAGTAGAGTGGTTACTTAATATTTGTTTGTTGGCATCCTTTCAAGAAACAAGTAATTATCACCATTATTGGTATGATGGCCTATTTCGTTGGTCAATGAAGCCAAGAGATTTATTCATTGAAATTGGATAGGAATATATTTAATAAATCTATGGGAATATGACAACTTTAGTTTCAAATCTCCTTAGTGTAAGTTGTGTGGCATATGCATGTCCTAGGATCTCTAGGATTTAGGCATGTTCATTACTTTTCCACAATCTTCCTTTTGCATCACCAACACTAATTAACACACCATATCAACACATTATGCTACTACTGACATAACCTCTATTAACTTCACTTCCAGCCTTCTTCATTACAATACTGTTGACATCAATGACAACACAAATGCAACAGAAAGATGTGCAGAATTTGACAAGAGAAAGACTTGATGAAATGATTATTTCAATTGAAGGATTTGATCTAATAATAGGTGGAAGCCCCTATAATAATCTGACAAGCAACAACAGGAACACAAGGGATGGGCTAGAGGGGAAGCATTCCACTATTTTATATCAATTTCATGGAGTGTAAATTATGTAGGGATTGCAGTGCATTCAAGTGTAACTAAACAAAATAATGAAACCTTCAGTTTGTACTATGGAATTCAATAGATTATAAATTCATTATTTTTCATAGCCAAGTTCACATCCAAATTGAAGAGGCTACAAAAAACAAGTATTGAAAATTATGGACATTATTATTTTGATTCTATGTAGCAAATTTGTTTGCACAATCAACATGGGACTAAGTGAAAGTATGTATGTTGCCAATTTTAGACCCGTATGAACATTATTTTAATTATACAAAGCAAATTTATTTGCACAATTAGGCATGGGACTAATTTTAGGCTTTGACATTGCCAATTACAAGCCTAGGGTTATTATTTTGATTAGTCATGTAACCATGGTTTCCTTTTAAAATGATTGAATGGAAGCTTAGAGGATGTACAAAAATCTCAAAACAAAACACTTAGATCTAGAAAAGGATTCCTATGAAACCTATCAAAAGAAACCATTTTTCTCTCCCTCTTTACCTCTCTATATATAGATATCTCTCTTTCTCTCCATCTTTATCTCTCTATATCTCTATCTCTTTGTCTTCCTCTCTATATGTCCATATTTGTATCTATCTATCTATCTATCTATCTATATCATGATATTAAAATTATAGAGTCGCTACCATGAGTTTGTTGTCGATTTCTTCTGAAGTTAGGGTTTTCAATCATTTTGAAGGTTTACAAGGAAATGTGGCACCCGAATCTCAATGTTCTCCTTTAGCGTAGACTAAAGCTACCACCTTGAATTCTCCATGGAATGCTTTCAAGTCTGGTGTGTGGCCTATCCTCAATAGTGATCACCTTGGCACATGGATAGCAAATTCAACCAAGGCAAAGTCTCGCTCAGGGGAAGGATTTAGGGATGCTCTCCTACAAACCAATTCTAAGGTGACCTCCAAGGAAGAATTTGGTATAGGAGCTTCTGATAATTTGAGAACCACCAAGGATCGGTAGCTAATAACTTCCCCCTTTCTCACCTCTACTACTTGTTCAATCTCTGGCAACCCTTGGTTTTGTGGCGAGATGGGTGGCATTCCTAATGCTAGGGCTTTGGATGTCTAGCATGACCTACTTGTTGGCTCAGCCTCATCTGAGAGCATTACCCATACAAAGATTAGGGATCGACTAGACTTAGGCAAACCTATTTGATGCTCGAGAAAGCCTATCAAAATACTGTTATCTGAGGAAGTCAAAAATGAAATAGCTGAAAATGAAGAGTACTTTATGGAGAACGAACTAATTGGAAGATTCAACCGCTTCTAGCCAAGCCTCCTAGAACACCATCTATAGATCTTGGAAACCTGGAAGCCCATTTTAAGAGAAAATATGGAAATCTATCCTTGCGCAGGTGGCTTTTTCATGGTAGTTTTTGACAATGTTGAAGATTGCAATACAATTTTCTGTTCCCACTGGACTTAGGGGAGACATCTATTAATGTTAAAATATTGGCACCCCTCTTTCGATCCTTCAACATAATCCTTCAATATCATGCCAATTTGGGTTCGACTCCCCAACTTGCCACTTCATTTCTAGCCTAACTCCTATTTCCAAGCAATTGGTGATTCTATTGCCAACTTCATAGCAACATATAATGATTCATCTAAATTTGTACATACAACTTTCGCCCACATTTTGGTGGACTTGGATATTTCAAAAGAACTACCGAAAGAAATCATTTTAAACATTCATGGTCACAACTGGACCCAACCTTTGGACTATGAAGGCTTGCCTTTTCTCTGTAGAATATGCTACAAAATTGGTCACATAGCCACAGACTGCCCCAGCTCCAAAATGAAACTAGATTGCCAAGCCACATGGTACAAAGATGTTGCTCCCCATCACTACACAGTTGAGTGTGCAGTAGGTGCACATGAGACTCCTCTCAATCATCAAAATCAAAGGGTTTCTACTTAGGATAGGAGGAAATTTGAAGATCAACCATCATCCCACCTAAGAACGATCAACAGCTACCCATGGACAGGGGTAGGAGCCCGTACAACAATTACTAAAAATTCTCAGCCCTCCCTTCTTGAGAATCACATCAAAAATGAAAGCTTGGCAGATTGGAAAGTGGTACAAAAGAGAAGGAAAACTCCTCACAAAGATGTTTCTCACTATTGATATGATTTCAGTTCCTTGGGATTTGTGGATCCCAGATGTGATCTGGGATTGATCTTATTGTTTCTCTCGCACCCCTGTTCAAGGGCATGCTTGTTATGATTTGCTTTGGATCTATTTTAGTGGGAGAGGTTCCCTTAAACTATACACACACACACACACACACACACACACACACACAATATATATATATATATATATATATATATATATATATATATATATATATATATATATATATATATATATATATATATCCCCTTCTCTCTTTCCCTCTTCCTTTCTTTGTCTCATCTTTACCTCTATGTATGTCCCTCTATCTAATTCTCTATCTCCTCTCTCTTTATTTCTATCTTTATATATGTCTCTTTGTCTCCCCTCTATCTCTCTATCTTTATATATTTCTCTCTATCTCCCCTTCTCTCTTTCTCTCTTCTTTCGCTATCTAGATCTCTTACGGTCTCTCTTTCTTTCTCTCCCTCTTTATCTCTCTCTCTTTCTCTTCATCTTTATCTTTTTATCTGTCTCTATCTCTTTGTCTCCCTTTCCATCTGTCCATTTCTCTTTCCATTTCTCTTTCTCTCTTGATAATATTCAAGTTGGAATATTATCTGATATCTAATCAAATTTAATTCATTGCAACACATTTCAACAGTTAAGTCCACAAACCAAAATATTCAAAACTGGATATTATTTCTACTCTACAAGCATTATGTGCACAAAAGTTATGGATATGAGACCTACTTTAATGTATAACAAATATGATAGGTCTCGGCCCTACAGGAGCACAATGTACATTTGAGCTTGATACTAATACAATTTTGTGATGGTAGAAATGAGACGTTGTTCTATACTAAGATGAAATGTTCATAGTTTTTAGCATGCTTAATTCTAGTTTATTGGTGTCTTGACAAATTGTATTGGAAGAAATATTATTTGTTTAGGATATACATGATTTGCATAGATTACAAATTATTGATATAAAAGTAAATCTCAAGAAAGAAGTGGTTATGAAAGTAGATCCAACTAGTTCTTTTGAAGAGAAGGTGCATCTTTATTGCATATATGTCACATTTTTTTCTTTATTTTATTATTTTTAAAACTCATGCATCATATATTACATGTACAAGAATAAAAGAGTTACATAAGGGTGCCACATTTAAGAGACCCTATCTACAAAATGGAAAGAAGAGCCTACACATTTGCTTCTAAAATTTAATATATGCAATGGGTTAGCCAAAGAGGTCTTAAAGGTCAATTGTGAGATTCTTAATCAAATGACATGTTGTATTTAGTGTAGCTCCCCATGTACAATCTCACCTTTTTCAATGGTTTATACATATATGTCTCTCTATGTCCCCTTCTCTCTTTCTCTCTTCTTTCTCTATCTCTCTTACCATCTCTCTTTCTTTCTCTCTCCCTCTTTATCTCTCTATATCTCTATCTTTGTTTCTCTTCATCTTTATCTTTCTATCTCTCTTATCATTTGTATCCCTCTCTATCTATTTCATCAATCTTCTTGGTTGGTCTAGATACAATTCAAAGGTGGGTTATCTTAGGTAGCCTCTAGGAGAATTATCTTTGATTTCCTTTGCTAGATCATTGAACTGAAGTCATGGGAAAGGCATTGGATGCAAAGTGCTAAAGCAAGGAAGATCAGGGAACAAGAAGATTTCCAAGGACATGTTGAGCTTGGAAAATGATGCTAGGGACATGTGAGCTTTGGGCACCATGTCAAAATTTTGAGACATGATTGAGAAACTAAATTAAGTTGTTAGATTTGTTATAAATTAATTTAAATAGTATTTTATTATAAATATATACTGTTATATATGTACTTAATAATTTGTATTATATAGAATATAATATTTGATTATAAATAAAGTATAGTATAAATTTTATATATAAAATTAATATAATTAAATAACAAATATTTTGAAGTATAAAATATAAAATATTTAATATAAATATATGATGTTACAATATATTATTATTTTAAAAATATATTAAATAATTTACAATATTAAGTATTATAATAGATATCATATATTATATAAAATAAATATAATTAAACTACAATTAAATATTCAATATAAATATAAGTTTATAATATAAAATTATTTTAAAAATATATTAAATAATTGGCATTATATTAAATATACTATATAACAATAATATAATTATATTAGATATTATATATAAAAGAAATATATATATATATAATTAATTTAAATATACAATATTATAATATATGTTATATGATATATAATATTGTATAGAAAGGAATCACAAAGAAAATATACATGAAATAAATCAAAAAAGATATATCATTTTATAATATATTAAGTTGCATATTTTATATATTAAGAATCTATATTAAAACTATATTTATTATTATGTATTTCATTTTTTATAATATAAATTATTAAAAATTATATTATTATTCAACTTTCAAAGCCATTTTCTATTTCTAAAACACATAGATTCACGAATCTTTATCTATTTAATACCTATACATAACTAAGTGATCCTTTCATTTTTATTTTTTTTTAATTAAAAAATAAAAATTTATATTGACAATTTGTCTAGCTCCACTCTTTATTTCCTTTACAACTTTTAGGGTACTTATGTTTTGTTACCTACAATTATAAAAGGGACTTGTGGACTAATTTGTACTACTTATTCGGAGTTAATTGTGCATATTATTTTTCGTGTAAAACTAATTTCTCTTAAAATAAATTCATCATAAAATTTCCAAAATAATATCCCACTCGGTATTCAAACCAAGATTATGTTAAATATTATTGTTTATAAATAGTAGTAATGCTGATACTATGTCCTCCAAGATTTATGACGTTGCGCATTATTGTTGGAGGAATTTCGGAAAAACAAAAAAACAAAAGTAGCAAAAATATCAAGGGTGATAAAAGAGTGAATACGAAAAGATGGGTAATAGTGAATTCATTTTTTTATCCATGCATAGGGGAGTTGTGTGTACGAATACAAGGGCACAACAGCAACCAAGTAGATGTCTCATCTTTTCTCGTCACATAATTCAAACACGACGTTAAGCTCACTAGTCTGTTGTTACAGCTTGTCCATGTCCATGCCACCGTCGTCTGCTTTCCCATTGCACATAACTTCGACCAATAAAACTCCACTAGATGTTTGCAAAAATATCATCCACTTACATTAACTTTAAAATTTAGTTTCCTCTGTTGCAACATTTTTGGAATACAAAAAATAGACAAAAATATTTTAAAAATTCTTTCTCTCTCGGTTTCCAATTGATAAATACAAGAAAGGAATTGATTTAGTGGCACCCATCATTTCTATTTTCTTACATCATTATAAGATGATGTCAAGGATTGATGTCCAATGTTAGCCATAATTTGAAATGTTCTCTCTTCCTCTCTCTCCCCATGGACGTGCCATATGTGGATTGTTGGCATGAAACGGTTGACCAAAAGTTAGCCTCTCTTTTCTTTCTCACTCTCCCTTTATATCTCTTATCTCTATCTCTCTCCTACTATATCTCTTTTTTTCTATCATCTCTCTGCCTTTGTCTCCATGTCTTTCTTCCTCTCTCTCTCCTCATGGACATGTGTCATCTTTAGATTGTTGGTGTGAAATGGCTGATCAAAATTTAGTCTCCCTTTCCCTTTATATCTCATATCTCTATATCTCTCTTGCGCTGTCTCTCTATCAATCTCCCTCTATATCAGTATCCATCTCTATATATACATATGCCTTATATCTCTCTCTTTGTCACTCTCTCTCTCTCTCCCCAGTCATAGAAGGTCAGTTAAGTTGTTAGGTTTAATTTAAATTTAGTATTATATTAAAATATATATAAGTATATATTATATTGTTTTTTATATTTAATAATATATATTATATAGAATATAATATATAATACATATAATTATGATATAGATTTTATGTAGAAAATATATAAATAAATAACAAATAAACATAAATATTAAATATGTGATTTTATAATATAATGTTGTATTAGAAAGATATAGTAATTGACATGATATAAAATATTGCATACAATAATTATATATAAAATAATTATTCTTAAACAATAAATATATAAATATTAAATATATAATAAATTTAGTCTAAATATTCAATTTTATATTTTACTAAAAATAAATGTGTAATATATTTTATATTATATATAATTTTATTTTTTTTAAATATCACTAAAATATATTTTATAATTTAAAATGTAAATTTTAAAATTTTAAAACATTTTAAAAAACAAATATAACTATATTTCATAAAAGTAATAGAAAAAGTAATCAGAGGGGTGGAAATAAGAGGTAGGCTCCCCTATTATTATTTAAGTAAAGCAGTGTGAAACCCTTAAAATAATAATAGGCTTCAATTGACGGGTATTGGGAGCCCAACTATCTACTCACGTTTAAAAAAGTAAACATTTTAAAAAATAAATATATGGACTGTAAGTCCCCTCCACCTCACCAAAGATAGATTGGAATTGTAACCAGATGTGTACCAGACTTTCATTCATGCTCAAAAGGAGTTAAAATTTCACTCACAAACATTTTCCTCCCACAATTGTAGTGCCTACTACAATACCATCAGATGTTTTGTGTTCAAAACTACTTCTCATGGTCTGGGTTTCCACCCCCTTTGCATCATGTTTCCATAGTCTTTCGATTGTGGCGAGCATAAGAATCATGCTCTAAAACTTGTCAAGGTTGAGGATGGAAGCTACACTTGTGGTTTCTGCAATAAGAGTAGTTTGCATTAGAGATATGCCTGCGAGTAGTGCCCTTTTACCGTAGACTTGACCTCTGCGATGGAGAAAAGAAAAACTGGCGAATGAAACAAAACTTTTGATGAAGGTACACTAATGGCGACGTGTACATATTTCTGTGGAAACAGTGATGGTACGGTGAGTGCAATCCATGAGAAATCAATGTTTTTGGTAGAGATCGATGTATAGTATATTTTTAATCGTCTTGCACCCATTTAAGACATTCAAAGCCATCGATCTACCAAGGCAAGGCTCTTTTTGCCATAGGGAACATCTTTCGCGTAAAAAAGAAAAGCAAATCAATGGGAAGGTTGTTTTATAGTTAATTATGTAAGTTGATTTAAATTATGGGTGGTTTATAGTTTATCTAGACAATTTATTATAAAGAACATATTTAATTCTTATTTTATATAAGTATATATACTTTACTCTTATAAGATTTAGATCTGAACTTATAAATTTTTTATTTTCAACATTTTTAAAAAAAAAATAAAAATGTTTGATGAAGAAATATTTGTTTGTAAAAAATATTGTTTCAAGATTTTTTTATTTTTATAATTTTTTAAATGAATATTTCTATTAAACATTATATTAACAATATAATATACATTTTAAAATTGTTTTAGCTTGATCAAATATTGGAGATGTTAAGATTCAAGTGATGTTTATAGATATTCTTATGTTCATGGGGTGTAGGGTGTTCATTCTCACCCAATGGATCAATAATAATAGATACCTAGATAGGGAGCCTACAGAAATTTTTTTCATTAAGTTTGTGCACGATCTGTTTGCTACATGCAAATAATAATAGATACCTAGATAGTTTTTCGATGTGGTGAACAAAACGCAAAAGGTTTGTTTATTTTTGACTTGTCTAAGATGTGGAGCTAATGCCTCCAACAACAAACAAAAAATGGCATGTAATATGTCAAAATTTATCTGTGAGGCTTCTTGGATGCAATGGCAAGGTCCTTTTGGCTTGAAAATGCTCTGAACAAAAGTTTTCTTCCAAATCCAAGCTTAAAACCCTCATTCCGCAACTTTGCGAATGAAACAAAAGCCAATATTGACTTTCTCAAGCCTTTTAGACACGTTGAAAAAAATAGAAATGTTGCAATCACCTAAATCTCACAAAACACATATGCAAAACCCCAGAGGTTAAAATATTTCTGTCAAACTTTTCTGATTCTCTAGATCATCTGAAGATGCAAGAGAAGAGCATACTAGGTTTTCAGGAATCCTGCAAGTAAAGTTTATTAGCCCTCCTGATCTCTCAAAAAGGAAACTAAAATCTATTCTACACTAGAGTAGCTCTAACACCATGTTAGAATCTGAAAAGATGATTAACACAAAAAACTAGTGCAAATTAATCTAGATATTAAACTATGAATGCCAATGATACGAAATAAAAATAGTAGCATAAAGTTAGTCCCCTCAAGAGTAATGCAAATGCTCCAAAAGCAAAATAACATTAAGAGTATGCAAAAGAAAAAGATGCAAAATACAAGTTGTGAGGTGAGTATAAATAGACTAGAAGAGGGGGAGAGGTGGAAAATACAACCAATGGAAAGAGTCCACCACAATAGCTTAAAATAGGCAAGTGCAACTCCCATGTAAGATGCAAACACCTTGTACCCACTCACACTAATACTTACTTAATTAACCCTAACAAAACTTAAAAACATGTGTAGGAAAAACCAAAGAATATAGAAAAATAAATAACCCAACTAGGAAAATAAAAACCTACACTAAAAAACTATATTCTAGAACTATTAATTGTATTCCTCATCACTGCTTAGCATGGAAACCTAATTAACATCCTTATATATGGAAATAATTTTGATTGGCAAAATAATAAAAATAATATTGATGAAACTACTCTAATAATAATATTAAAAGGATTTGTACATGTCTATCATCATAAGAAAATAATTAATCAAGTGGTGATCTGGATGTGGGTACAACATACATCGAAAACATGGGTAACCCAGGCATACTTCCTTCAGAAATGTTTTTAGTCACGAGAAATATGTAAGGTAGCAATGGAAATATGAAATGGGTGAGAAAGCTGACTTATCGCCATTCAACCCTAGATTTGAAAGCATGTGCGATGTCTCGAATAGTATGTTTCATAGGAAATTTAAGCTACAACATGATTTTTTTAAAGGTTTGTTTCCGACATGAGAAAACTTTGGTGAAAGACACAACAAAACAATGAGTGCAAGGATTATTTTCTGCACATCTCATCAAATGGGAATGACTGAAAAGACTTTCCAATGAGATGACGAATGGACAAAATCATTTTGATTGTCTTCCACCCCTTGTGACACACTCCCAATCATTGATCTCACAAGTTAGTGTCTCAGCTTCATATAGGGAATGCCTTCAATTGTAATAATAATTTTAGAAAGAAGGTAGATGGAATAAAATCATGTCCATTAATCAAAGTATCAATAACTATTTTCAAATATAAATGTAAATTTAAAATAATGCAGACAAAGTAATTGCAGGAAATAAAAGGAACACACAGAAATGATTAAACACAGGACCCCAGAAGTTTAACGTGGTTCACCATTTAAAATGGCTACATCCATAATCAATAGCAGGGGATTCTTCTATATTATTATTCACACTCACTAAGCACCTTACATGCAAAAATACATATATAGAATAGCAACTCTTCCAGCGTCATACAAAGACAATATTCTGATGTATACAGCACCAACCACCTGACCAAGTGAATGGTCGACTCAGAAATTAGAGAATACATGCCAAGTATTGGCAGTTACAAGATAGTGGTTAGAAAATGAAGAGAGCTGTCATGACAGACTTAGCCGTTACATTGGGCTTCACCTTTCCATATGCCCAACAATCTCCCACTTGAAGACCAATGGGATTAGCAACAGAGCTGCTCAGAGAAATCCCTCACATTTCCACTTCTAATGTTACATGTTAATCAAGACTGAAGAGCATAGTGTCTCCAAATGCTGTTCATGTACACTTCAGATTAATCTCCTCCAAAGCTCATCCGATTTAATAACCTCCAAAACATCTGTCCTCTCCGATGACCTTCCAGTTGATAAGTACTCTGGAGCAATGTGACCCATGGTCCCACGCACTTGGATTGTCACATGAGTCTTCCTACCATCAACCAACTTTGCTAGGCCAAAATCACCAACAACAGCTTCAAAATCCTCATCAAGTAAAACATTAGTAGCTTTCACATCCTAGTGAATTATTTTAGGATTGCAATGTTCATGAAGGTACTCCAAACCATGGGTTGCACCTAAAGCAACATGTCTTCGAGTAGGCCAATCCAAAACCTTCTCCCTAGGTTTTAGTTCCCTTAGTCTATGTGCAACACTAAGGTTTTGCATATAAGGATAAACAAGAAGCCATTCTGATGGTGCAACACAAAACCCTATCAAACATAGAAGATCCTAGTGCACTGCCACACTAATCATCTCAACTTCCCGCAGAAATGCTACCTCTCCCCCAGGGCTGTGATAGTCAGTCAACCATTTTACCGCAACCTTTGTGTTGTCTCCAAGCATCCCTTTGTAGACTTTGCCAAAGCCTCTCTGTCCAAGCACATTCTTCTCATTAAAGCCATCAGTTGCTAGTTGCAATTCATGCCATGAAAATCTCTTTAACTGCCCAAATGCGATCTTTTGGTCATCCTCACCAGAGACATCGACAAAAACTTCTCACTTATACCCTCGGTGTCAGCCCTAGAATAAAAGAAAAACAAAGGTCCCTGACCTGAAAATAGTTACAACCTTGTTACTTGGCACTGCGTTGCCTTTTGGAAACACAATAGAGTGTTGCGGCTGGTCGTAGCTCTATCTTCTATCTTGAGAGCAGACCCCTTCCGGGTCAGGGCAATTGAGAAAGGGAAACTTTCTTGTATCTTGAAATCCCGCACTTTGAATGTTGGGCTAAGAATAGCACACTACAGAGCACAACCTCGAGCAACACAATCGCTAGCATTCATAGTCCTCCTTGGTTCCTTGCCAAACAACTCTGTCAATATCCTCAACATTGAAGGAACTTGCGAACCAGAACCCACAACCTCAACCGCATGGATTTTATCCACAGTAATCCCTGCATCAAGCAGAGCCCTCTCGTAGGGCCCCTTAACGTGCTCAAGAATGGGAAGCAAAAGTTGCTCAAACTCAACTCTTCTGATAAACCCTCTCACATCCTTTTCATCCATTAGGAACTCAATGTTAAACGATGCCTCAGGATTGGCACTTAAAACCTTCTTGACCTTTTTCTCCAGCTGCCAAAGCTGCCTGACATCCTCTTCCTCCATCTTCCCCACCGCTCTGCTCATGAGGTCTGTGTAGTTCCTTGCCTGCTTTGTGAAGATCCGAACCTGTTTCATTTCCTTCCAGCTTGTAGACTTTTTCTCAATAGTCTCAACACGTATCTCCATTCTCCCATACTCCTGGCTCTCTACTACAAAAAACTCCTTAGCTTCTGAGGCAAACGGATGGGGTTCGTCTAATGCAACATGTTTTGAATCCATCTTTCTGTGCTTTCGCTTCCTCCTATCATCTTCCTGCAAACAATCATTTTCTATCTTCTCTAAAATATCAGCCCCACCGCACTTTCACTTTCTTCCTTGAGCCATTAAAAACCTTTTCACCTCCTCATCCGGGGTTCAAACCAAGATATCCGATTGCACATCTTTTTCCTCATGAATGTTGAGACACAGCTTCAACATCCTATGAATGTTGGAAGAAAAGGTATTTGGATCATCGAGGCAGAAGGCAGAAGTGAGAGAAACCATTTCATAGAGGAGCAATACCAGGTCCTTTACAGATTTACCACTCTTATCTGCCTCTGCCCTCTTTCGCAACTCTACCATGATGGATTTCCTGTGTTGTGCATCACCTGTGCATTCAAGAAGTGCTCTAAGCTCAATTTTAAGATCTAAAAACTCTTCTGGTACAGATGCAATTCCAAATTCATCATCCTTCTCTTCAGTCGAATCCTCTTTACTTTTCCAACCATCCCACCAATGTACACGGCATTTCATTTTAGCTTTCACATCAACATCTATTGCCGTTGTATCCTCTATTTCCTTCAGCCTCTGTAGGCTCTCCGATTCTTTTGGCATGTCAAAATCCTCGCCTCTCAAATCTTGCGGAGGCCTTTCCCACACATTCCTCGCCTAGGCAATGCTCGGGAATCAGGATCAACATCACCCATAAGAACTTCAGTGGCAAGATCAGCAGCCAAATAGACAGGAGATTCATCTACTTCCATTGGCACAATTTCATCTAGCTCCGTGTCACTATCCGCAACTCCCACTTCATCAAAACTCACTCCAAAGCCACACGACCAAGACATCAAAGTTAGAGCCCAATCATCCAAGACTGCTACATCCATTTTCCTGGAAACTCTTCACGATTTCCAAAATAGCTTTTTCACCATTGGAAGTAGTCTCTTCTTCAATCACCTTCAAATCACCAATAATTTCATCTACTCAACTTTCTTTACAACTCCTCCTTGGTTTTTAACCAAGCTCTGATACCAATTGTAAATTTAAAAGAATGCAAACAAAGTAATTGCAGGAAATAAAAGGAACACACAGAAATGATTAAACACAGGACACCAGAAGTTTAACGTGGTTCACCATTTAAAATGGCTACATCCACAATCAACATCAAGGGATTCTTCTATATTATTATTCACACTCGCTGAGCACCTTACATGCAAAAATACATATATAGAACAACAACTCTTCCAGCGTCATACAAAGACAATATTCTGATGGATACAACACCAACAACCTAACCAAGAGAATGGTCGACTCAGAAATTAGAGAATACATGCCAAGTATTGGCAGTTACAAGATAGTGGTTAGAAAATGAAGAGAGTTGTCATGACAGACTTAGCCGTTACATTGGGCTTTACCTTTCCACATGCTCAACAATAAATGTATAATTTTTTTAATTCCCACATTTGAAGTCTCTTTCCAAATGAAATTATAAAATTAATAATATTATTTATTTTAGTTTCTATTGTAATTGTTTAAATTTGTTTATAATTTAATTTATTTTGTGGTAATGTAATAAAAAATAATTTGGTTAAATTTTTTTTTAATAATGTAAAGTAGGTTCAAAGTTTCTTACCACCTTCATACCAAGTATAAAGGGTATAGTGTATTTTAATTATGAATTTTCATGTTTATAATTATTAATTTTTAGCTGATAGGCTATTTAGTAGGAGAACCATTGCTGGAGAATCTTTTTCTCAGTGTTCGATCACCGTTTTTGTTCGATATTCCGGTGTTCAATTGTCGGCTTTTGTTCGGCGCTCGGAGATGTAATTCGCAACTTTTAACAATGACAGGCTAGCGGAGGGAAAAGCAGTCCTTAGTTGGCAAGAGAACATCCAGTTGCCTTCCATTATCCACGTCATCCAAAACGATCCAATCTTGACTCGTGGTTGCAGAGACGGTAGACAGTTGAACATGGCATTCATTAAGGTGGCTCAAATTTCAAAACATGTAAAGTGCAGATTCATTCCAGAGAACTAGGAGTGCATATACACCTTCCCGTACAATAGTTTGACAGGAAACTTGAGCCCGCTGGTACTTAGAGACTCAAATCAGAAAAGCAAACATTACTAGGAAAATTGCAGAAACAGGTATACACCGTATCACATTATAGATTTTTGATCTCTGGGTATTTCACACCCAAAAGAAAGGAACTTTACATAGCTTTGATAATCTTCAAGTACAAAATGCCAGTGTTACTATTTACAGAAGTTCACTATGCAACAAAGCAATCTTTTTTAGAAGAAAGACCTTAGAGAAATGCTTTGCAATGGTTGGAAGGAATTGGGTTCTCAAACCATACGAATTTCTGAATGAAACAGTGTCAATATAGGAGGTACTATTAGTTATGAGTCCCTTGGTAAGTTGTGAGACCCAACTGAGGATCTTCCTCGCAGCGCTGGATTCTCTTCTTCACCAGGCGAAATATGGAAATATGTTTGATTAGCCTTACACAATTTATTGGGAAACTACCCAAGGCCAGATATGGAAATCTATTTGAAGCCAACATCGTTGTCAAAAGGAATGAATACAACAGGACTGTTTAGGAATGTGCAAAAATCCTTACAGAGTTTTAGCCTAAAGCTTTCATATATAATTTACCTCTGGTAAAAGCTATGTTTGATGCTTTTCTGACCAGATTTCTTCCAGTGGCATTCATCATCTATAATGTCTGTTTCGCTCCTTGTTTTGAGAGTAATTGTGTCAGGCTGAGTGCTTCTCTGAGTCTGCGTTGGGTTTCCTGAAGCTAACTTCGTACATATTACGGCTGCTGTAAAATTTAAACAACCAAATAATGCAGTGCGACGCGGCCCGTTGGCATTCAAAATGATCAGGAGAGGTTTGGTTCAAGTTTTTATTATTACAATTAGAGAGCCTGTCATCATATGACCGATTGCTAGAGCATAATATGTGTGAGAAGTTGGCGTACCACGGCAGCAAATGATATGCCAGATTAGCTTTGCCTCCTCATATGTTATCGAACAATAAACCTTGACACCATGGTCCTCCAGAGGCCTTTGCTGCTTCTCATGTAAAGTTTTTTTTGCTTGCAGCATCTCGCACTGCAAATACAATACTGGAGCTTTGGAAGGATGAGGATTTCCTATTATACAACTCTTTTGCCAGCGTGGTTTTACCCGCACACCCATTCCCACGATTCCCACAATTTGAACATTGTGCTCATTCACGGTAGATTCAAGTCTATTTCTTTCAAAATCCAGTACTATATTTACAATATTCTTTATCAACATCTCCTTGTCTCTAAAAATGTGCAATGGATATTGAAGAAACATCGAAAGGGAGAAGAGAGGCGGAGGAGGAAGCAGCAGATACAGAGGACGACACTACCTCCTCAAAAGGATTTCCAATCTGGATAGATGAAGAGAAAGTAGTTGCCATGGAATTGATCCAACTGCACACAACAAGCACTCCAAATGCAAAGGCTAGGAAAACAGAAGAATCCGTGAGCAAACGAGCAAACAAATGTCTCTCGAGGATGAGATGAACTTTACGTGCGAGGTATTTGTCTTAAAATGCTAAGAAGCCACGTCTCTGTAAAAAGCGTATTGATTTGAGAGAATAATCATTGAGGCGCCACAAACCCACTTGTTTAGAGTTTATACAGACTTTATTGAAAGTGTATTGATAGCAAAATATGAAGCATTATCAAACTATCCTAAATTTTTATAAGTGGGACCATGCATAGGTTATGGATGTGAACATTCCCAATATTCAATTAGCTCATGACTTAATAAATTGAAAGAAGGTTCAAATATTGTAGTTAAGGTGGGTTTTAAAAGGATCTTGACTTAAATAAGGTTTATCTTTATAATACATTTCATCAAACAAAATGATCTTAACACAATTGAAGGTGGAAGGTGTGCAAAATTTAATAGAAGAAAGACTTGATGAAATGATTAATTCAATTTAAAGTTTTGATATGATGATGTAAGAATAGGATGATTGTTACATTGATGATGGATCTCAGTGGAGGCTCAATAATTTTTAAATTGTTTATTTTATGTCTTTATAAAAATTTTGTACTTTATTGGTGATATAGTTGGTGAGAATTATATCGTGTTTTGTTTCTTTCTTTATTCACCCAACATTTAAAATTTTTTAAAGTTGATAACTCTAAGTAAAAAAAAAAGGATTATTTATACAACTTTGAGACATTGTAAGATATTGTTATCCCTACCAACAGAAAAAAGAGTTTTATAACTTTTTCCCGTGGGAATGAAGAACAAATACAGCAGCCACATTAAGCACAACCGCAAATTTTAGTTGAGCCTACACCAAATTTAACAGATCTTTTTGTCCAAACTTAATGTGACCATATTGTTTGCATATTGGGATGTACAGGGTTTATTAGACAAACTGTAACAAAATGCTTGTACTATAATTTATTTGGCTTCTTTCTTACTATCTTCAACGAGTTATTTTATCTCTTCTTTCTTCCCCCACAAACAACATATGGGCAAATCGTTGCACACAAAATTTGTGCAACTACTAGTTATAAGGGTTAAGTGGTCTTTGATTTACTATTGAAAACGAATGAATTGTAAATAGTATTAAGAATCCAAACTTGTTGACTACAAGATCTATGAAACTTTAAAAAGATGATATCAACATTATGTCCTAGACAGACAAATATATAACTGATAAAAAAAATGTTAAAAAAAATAAAAAATAAAAAATAAACCTCTCAAGAGAAAGAAACTTCACAAACAATTTGAAAGCCAAACGTTATGGTTGTGGCTTTTACCATTTATTTGGTTATGTCATGAAGAAGGCTGATAGATTTAGTTTGATCTTTGTGTACTGTTTCTCTAGTAAAAGAGTGACTATTTTCTCAATTTATATTGCTATATCCCACAGCCCTCTAGGTGATTCATTAACCGTGGGGACAAATTTTGCCAGAATTACAAATTTAAAAATTTATTTGTAGTAATAGTGACAACAATTCTTAAAATATAAAATATCTTAGGCTGTTTGGCAATCATGGAACATTGAATCTCTCTCCAACGAAGTTGGAACTAAGAACTGCTTTTTGAAATATATTTCAGCATTCCCGACTAAAAAACTATTGCACACAAAGCTCATTACAACTCCGAAATCTATGGCTTGCAGGCACTAGAATAAGCGGAATAATATTCAGTACGATAGTTAGTGGAGTAGTTGGCGGTGTAATCAAACTCCGGCCGTAGCGCGGAAGAACCTGAGCAAACCGTAGGTCACTAACATGGCAAGCCATCCTCCAAACAGCACTCTCACGCTCCCTTTAACAATAGCAGAGCGACCAAAGTAAGCTCCAATCGCGCCAAAAACAATGAGCAGCAAGCTCGAAACTCCAGCTAGCACGCAAACCCTAATTGTGTAGTCAGTGATGAAGGCCGCAGATATTAGAGGCAACAGTGCTCCCACAGAAAACGCAAGCGCCGATGCGCAAGCCGCCTGAATTGGGCTTGGAAGCCCCTCTTTTTCTGCCCTTGAAATCACCAGCGGAGACGCAGGAGACATTGTGCCTCTATAGCTCGCCTGTTCGCTTCCCTTCATCGCTTTTTTCGCTAGGTTTTCTCTCTTGAGGTTGGACAGTTCCGCGTCGCGCTGCGTTTGCACGGAAATGAACTCGCCGATGGCCATGCTGCACGCCCCCGCCGCCAGCGCCGCCATTCCAGATATGACCATTGTCTTTGCGTCTCTTTTCACCGCGCCCACGCCCATCATCAGCGACGCGGTGGTCACCAGTCCGTCGTTTGCTCCCAGAACAGCCGCCCGAAGCCACTGTGCTCTATTCTGATGATCCATATTTTTCTCATCTTCCTCCTCTGGAATAGAAGACATGGTAATGATAACACTCGAATTTTGAGGCTTTGGAAGTGGCGATGCCTCCGCAATTGCTTCTCCTTTCTTCATCATTCTCTTCAATTCTGTGGAGTCCAACTGGAAAGCAAATGGGCTGGATGGTCTAGCGTCCATTTTAGAAACTCAGTTTCTCTCTCAGCCGTCCAACTAAGTGTAGTATGGAGGGAAGTTTTAAGAATGTTAAAAGACAGCGTGTGTTGTCCACGCTCTGGTAGACCTCCTTTTGTAGCACACAGACCCTTTTTCCATAGCAAATAAGGCGAACCTGACATTGACAGCCATTAGCAAAGAGATATACGTTTGCTTCTGTTCACAACTAATCCCTTGTATTTTACTGGGTTTTTAGCTCGGTATTGGAATTTACACGTCGACCATATGGTGGACTGTAATTTGTTTTCTTAATGCGTGTGCCATGAGCGTGCCCGTCCATTATTTTTATGGCAGTGGGATTAATGGATATACAATAACATTATTTTCTAATGTATTTAAACAATCCTATGGCAAGTTTGCATGGAGCACGCACGCCAAGCGCCAATTAGGCAATATAAAAACTCACCACTAGCTAGCTAGTACACAATTTTATTTAAAAAGAAAAAGGAAATGAAAGGGAAGGCTGTTTTATAGTTAATTATGTTAGTTGATTAAATTTAGGGGCGGTTTATAATTTATTTGGACAATTTATTATATAGAAAATATTTAATTGTTTTTTTATGTGAAGTATATATACTCTACTCTTATAAGATTTGAAATTGTTTTTGTTTTAAATATTTTTAAATAAAATGATAAAAGCATTTGGTGAAGAAAAGCTTGTTTATAAAAAATATTGTTTGAAGTTAATTTTTGATATTATACATTTCAAAGTTATTATACCTCAACCAAATGTTGGAGATGCTAGGATTCAAGTGAGATTTATAAATATTCAACAACAAACAAAATGACTATAGGAGGTAATTATGATTTCCCAAAGCAAGGAAATTGTGAGAAATACAAGAGTAAAAGAAATAAAAATAGTTGCTACACACAACTATCAAATTGCTCACTGAGCCAGTGGGGTTTTTCCCTAGATTTATTTTTCCCAATTCTTAGCCTAACCTTATAAATAAACAAAAGTATTTACATCTTCTTGAAGTTACATTGCATGTAGATTTCACTAACTATAGAGAGTATGTCAAACTATATATATATATATATATATATATATATATATATATATAATTTTTAAATTTAATTATTATTAATATATTAAAACTATTTTTTATAAACATTAGAACAAATTAATATTGAAAAACAATTCTTATGTTCATGGGGTGTAGGGTGTTCATTCTCACCTGATGGATCAATAATTATATGGGCGGCCTCATGAATTCCTCATGACTTCCTTGTTAAAGTTGAATGTTGATGGTGTCTCCTAGGGAAATCTGAGTCCCTAGGGGATTCACTTAATGAACCAATGGCATATCATATGCATTTATAGGGTACTAATAAACACCCCTAATTTCATTTCTACCCATCAAATTTATGTTTTTATATCCCCTCTATCCACTAGTATAATCATAATACCTTATGTAGACACCTAAAAATTACAGTGTCCATCCTTGACCAATATTCTTCATAATTGATCAATTACATTTGAGCAATTATCCCAATTTTGACATCCATATTAATTAAATAATATTTAATTATTGAATTAATATTTTTCCCATTCCCCTTCATTGTCTAAAGCCACCAATTTACTCATTTTATCTAATCTAGCCTTAGATAAATATTTATTTATCTAAGACTATAGTTCCCCTTCTTCAAAAAAAAAATAAATATAAATATTTATTTAATTTGCCTTTTGTTCACTTTTGATTACTTTTAGTAATCATCACTTATTCCCTTAATCATTTGTAAATGGGTTAATTTGGTCTAATCAAGGATTTGACTATTCCAAACTCCCATTGTGATACACTAGTCATAAGTTGTGCATGCATGTACATAATAAATGGTACTTGAGGAGTGTCCAAATCTTCTATTCCTTTATCCTCCAATTTAAAATTGTGTGCATGTACTCAAACTTGTCAATTTAAAATTTATAGAAAATCCAAACCTTACATTTGCATTTATTATACCATACCTTCAATCTACCCATTTAATTTTGACCCTCTAATCATCCTAAGACTAATTATCCACCTTTGATCTCCCTTGAATCGTGGAGCCTCCATCCTCATCAAATCCTCAATTTCCATTTGCCATCCTCTCCTTGCTTGAGATACCTCAAGCATTGTGAGCCATTTATCTCAAAACTAGATCCTAACCCTCTAATTGGACTCTCAAAAATCTATAAATTAAAACACTCCCTTGTCATTTTCATCAACACTTTGAATGCAAATGCATGCTGCTAGTTTGAGCACTTTAACATTCAAGCAATTCAAGCAATAATATAGAACATATCAAAGGGATTTCTTAGTCATAGGTGCATTTTTTTTATTTTGAAATTTTCTTTTACTCTTACCTTGAGGTTGTGATTGATTGTGAATTGAATAAGTTAATGATATTTTAGCTTGTTTATCATAGTTAACTTTCACTTGCATACATTTTGGCATGCTTGGTGGGACCCACGTCCCTAGTTTCTAACTTGAATTTGGTGTTTGAGTGTGTTTTATGTTTGCAAGTTTTGGTCAAGAATAACGAATATGCCCCAGTTCTGCAGATATGCCTTGTGGATCGGTGGATACTCCTGTGGCCCCACAAATGTCTCTGAACACTTTTCTAATGCTTTTATGTTATTTGACATCTCAATTTTTTGATAGGGTGCTAAAGTAACATGGTATTATGTTGTTTGATTTAGTCTAAACTTGCAGGTTTATACATCTAACATCATATTCTTGTAGGTTTTATACATCTAACATTGTTTTGGCAGATTCTAACACCTCCTCTCAATTCAACGATTTTGCACCTAGTTTGATGGGTATGTCCATCAATTTGGTAGTTCCACGAGCTGTGGAAATGATCTAACCTTTTAATGTTTTTAAAATCTCTTTTATCATTTTCTATGAATTTTTACTTTCAATTTTTTTTATCAGAGACTAGTTTTATAAGGGAAAATGATGCCAAAATCTAGAGTTACATGTTAAATTATCCTTGAAAATTGACTGAAGTTTCATCTTTATTGCATGTTTCCAAATCGATGGATCCACCTGCATTTAAGTGGATACATTCTATGTTTAGGTAGTTGTTTTCTAAACCTTACAATCTTGTGGGTTTGGTATATCTTTGGTTAATATAACATCATAACTTGATTTTTTATCTATTGTGTTTGACTCTAACGTTTGTTTTATAGCTTCATCCACAAGTCAAAGATCATTTAATCAAAACTAATAACACCTTGTTTGTAGCACTGTGGTCAAAGAAATTTATTTTCCACTAGTTTAGTTGCACTAAATTAGAATAGTTGTGAAAGAACTTGTTTGGTTTTTCTTAGGGTATTGATATGATGTATGCTCTCCCCTTGCACCCTTTAGTGATCTTGGGGATCAAAATCCTCCATTATCCCCAACATAATCTACTAAAACATAGTCTAAAAGTTTGTCTTACTCCCATTTAGAGGATTTGTAACTAGCTTCAGCAATTCTATTGTGTCTAACCAAAATCATACAATTGACCACAAAACAGTCTATCAAACTGATCCCCACAAAATAGTCTAAAAATTTGTCATACTCCAAAATAGCGAATGCATGATTTATTTCAGCGGTTTCGCTATGCCTGACCCAAATACATGGGTTTGTTGTGCAAAAATCCAAAATCTATCAATCTTTGGTCTCACGTACCTATCTTTATTTCAGTGGATTTGTCCTATCTTTCAGCTACTTGTACATTGTCAACCTCTAGTTTGGTGGTTGTGTCTCCATTTCAGCAGTCCCACTCTGTGTTTTAATGGATCCACATTGCTATTTAGAAAGTTGTACCATTCATTAGCACTTTCCTCCATGGACTGAACAAATATCTTCATCATCCTATCCTCATGCTCGATTTCATACTCATCTATGGCATTGATGAGCCTTCACAAATGTTCTCCTGTAACTACATTATTTCCTTGGAATTTTAGGATCTTACCCCTGATCTCATTGGGGATTACATTAGGATAGTCAAGCATTCCAAAGGAATCCAACTAATGCTATCTTTCCATTCCTAGAGGTTACCTACTAGTGGGAATCTATACACTTGCCTCTAGAATGGAACTCTCACATTTTGAACATGATTTTGATATGCTATTGATTCTAAACTTGATGATGCAGTTCATAACTACCATGGTTTTAATTATGTGGATTGGCATTCTCACTAGGAGTTAAGCTTGTTGCCTATCAATTTAAATTCCTATAATTATCGATTCCTTTGTCAAAGATGGTCCAAAAAATCCAACTCTTGATCAATCTCTCTCTCATGGTAATCACCTACTAACCACTTAAGTTCACTAACAACATGAAAAGTTATGTCATTTTTGTGAAGGAACAATGGAAGTAAGATGAGAGCCATCTTTTTGTTTCATCATACTAGGATCTAGCATTCCTAGCTCTTGCACATGAGATTTGTCAAACCTATCTCTATTTCTTCTTCTTATAGACATCTCATTTCTTTGCATATTATATTCATGTATATGGGTTGTCCTTTGATTTCTCAATGTGATGCTGGTAGAATCATGAAAAGTGTATTGATATTAATCTATCAAATCACAAAATGCATCATTTCTACCAGGCATACCCACCTCATGCTCTTACAGAGAGGAGTTAGTATACACATGTATCTTTTGCTATCCATGTAGCATTTTGCTTCCTTGCATGAGCAGCAATACCTTCTTGTTCCTTAAAACCTGTAGATTTCTATCTTCTCTCCATCTTCAATTTTTCCCCTTGATCTTTAGGTTGAGTTTGTTTCAACAAACTCACCACCTGATTTAATGAGGAAATCCTTAGAGTAGGATACACCTTAAAGGAAAAAATAGATTCTAGGTTGCCCTCCACTAACAGAGTCTTCAACCAAATTCAACCCTTTAAATCATCCCCAACAATGAGACCATTTTGTTAGTTCTCAAACATGTGAATCCACCAATTCTAAAACATGCACTATCACCTAAGACCAAGGGTACATCATCTAAGGTGAAAGAAAAACTTATGATTAGAATATGGCATGAAAGGACCAATGGATGAAGATGAATATTTCCTTCTTCTTTTGGCTCTACTAAACCAAGGGGAGTGTTCCCGTATGTATGTGCTAAAATGGAAGAATCAAATAATATATTAAACCTTGAGATAAACCATATACATACACACAAGACTCTTATTAATTTGTCACTAAGTACCAATATGCTAATCTACCTTGGACTAGTGGTGTAATACCTTTATAAGATGATATGATATAGACATGTGGAGACTAGGATACATTCTTCTTAACCCCTTAAGATTTGTGTTATGGTATCTCACATCACATATGAATGTGATGGTAAAAGATAATGTAGGTTTCACTGTGAAAGACCTCCTTGAGGTTTACAAATACTTTCAATAACATGGCAGTGAAAATCAAGCAATGTGGTAGGTCAGTTATATAGACTAAAACTTTTAAGGTTTATGTTTTTGTAATGTCCCCTTCCCTATGGGCTGACTCAAAAGATTAAAAGACTCATATGCTGGCCAACACACATGCTAGTCAACTCCTTGAAATTAAGATTTATCCATTTATATGATGGATGACCTTCTCGTATAAAGGAAAGACTCTATTATATGATGACCGATCCTTATCAAACTAACCACTCCACATATACATGTCTTAATGGAATGAAGGAATAATGAGATGTGATTTAAAGATAAGGCATATGATTTTTTGAAGAATGAAGTAGTGGCTCTGAAGATAACGTACAAGGAGTGTGTCTATTTATGTATCAATACAAGCTCAAAAGAAGACAAAAATGTGCGATTAGAGAAAGATATTGTATGAAATTAATATCATTTAATAAGGGTGCAATAATTAATAGTGAAAGGCAGTGATCAACATTAGTTAGTAAAAAGGTAGCGATCAATATTAGTTAGTGAAAGGCTACAATTTGTTTTCTTATTAATAGTCACATCCATTCATAATGGATTCCTCCATTTGGAGTAATATAAAATGTGGAGTAAGAAATAAATACAAGGTATCATAAGATGAAATAGATATCTGAAGTGATCAAGGAATATATCTGCAGAATACATATGTTTGCAGTAATATATTAGTTGATATATATTATAACAACATAAGAAGAAGAAATAAAAGGAATACAAAACTGATTTAGAACAAAGATAAATCTACAGACTTCAACAGTAATATAGAGATTATTATTTAGTTTTATATATGAATCTATTGCACATCTCTGTCACATGTTAATAAGTGGTAAAATATAAATCAAACACTACAACAGTCTGTCAAAAGGGAAGTAAGACAATATGCTTTTAAGGGAGAATAGCTTAGGGTACTCTGCTACAATGGCAAGTAGGGAGAATATAGAAAATCAAAGAAGATAGTGTTTTATTCGATGATCTTTGCAGATACAAAATACACAGTTAAATACTATGGAAATAGTTATGCACTAGCCATAGTTATGTACCAGCCAACGCACCAATGTGGAAATAGTTATAACGAACTGAACAAAACTAAATGAACCACCTGATCAAGACTGAACAATGTAGTAACACTAACATTCCCCCCCTTATTACATTGTTCCTGCAATAGTACCAAGGTACCCCCCCTTTATCCTAAAAACTCAACAAAGTTGATTACATAGTATGAATACATATTTTATAGAAGATCTTCTCCCAAAGAACAAATCCTGAACCAAGCGAGGCTCCATCATGCTATCTCGTCTACCCTCGGAAAGGCATTGCTTTGAGCTGTGTTTTTGAGCTCTTTAGTCCCAAGCTCTCAAATCACAAAGTCTTGAATTATTGGACAATGGCCCCTAAGAGATACGACAGATCTCTACCATGTTGTCTAGTGACCGCGAAAGGGTATAATTCAAGATCATATACTCTTTGAAGCTCACTGGACAACAATCCATATTGAGCTCAACACCAAACCCCAAACCTGTCTCCAAAACAAAATCTTCACAAAACATACATTCTTCAAATCTGTCAGCTCTGTCAGCAACAACAAAGAAAAATAAAATAACCAAAACCAAAAATGCTTCTCATGCAAAGCATCATCTCAAAGTGAGAAGCTAACTTGAGATGATGGTAAATCCTCCATCCTCCGATGTTGCCTATCTCCAATATGACCCTGCTCAAAGGGCATATCCACAGAAATTAATAGTACCATCTGGTGGATCCTCATCCTCAATATCTGGTGGGTCCTTATCATCTTCAATGCAAGCAAGATTTCCTTCATTTTTGAGCTTTCCTTTAAGAACATCACTCGCTTGAGTTCTACAATCCCAAGCTATGTGACCATTTTTCTTACAATAAAAATATTTGATTCTCTCTGATCTCTTGTAATTGCTTCTTGAAAATAATGCTTTCTCCTGAGGATCATCTTTTGAATCTTCTGTTGTTCTCTTCTCTTCTGATAGAAGAGCAGAAATCATACCTTCGAGAGTTTGTGAAGATATTTGACTGAGAGTAAAAACAACATTGTTGTATTTTGAAGGCAAGCTATTTAATAGGATGGCCCTAGCATCATCATCATCTACTATAACCTTAACCTCTGCTAGTTATCTAATGAGAGACTGCAAGTTACTTATATGATTTGACATTGTGATTCCATCTTCCATCTTAAATCAAAATAATTGAAGTTTTAGAGAAAACTTTGCATTAACGGCTTTTGCTCCAAATAATTTATTCAGATTATCCCAAATTTTAGTTGATGATTTATCCAAATCAATATGGTGCAATTCGGTGTCAGAAAGAGCAAGACCAATTATAGCCTTGGCTTTATCATCTCTACTACTCCAATCTAATAACTTAGTTGCATTTGTAGGTGCTTTTTCCTTTCCACTGACTATTGCCCATAAATTTTTATTCATTAGTTGCATTTGAATTTTTATTCTCCAAGTATGAAAATTGGAACCAAAATACTTGTCTAATGGGATCTCCATTTAGATAATACTCAAAAGATTGACTTCTTACTCAGACTTAAATATATTTGCTTATAAAATTTGCACTTACAAACACACTTCAATACATACCAATAATGGACATCCACTTTTCTTTGATTACCAGGTTTTGCAGACTATGTCTTCCTCTTTCAGGTGCACAACACCTTTGTTATGAATCATAGATGAACTTCCCACATGATTTCCATGAAAATCTGATGGATAAGAGTAACTGTGTGTCCACTTATGAGGTTGGAAATTGCTTGATGCATAACAGTTAGATATTCTAGTCTTCAACAAAATGTGATATGAAGAATAACAAAATCAACGTGAGAATCTCAACTTCAAGAAGTTCCTCATGGATTTCTTATATTCTCCTCAACTCTCATCATCAAATCACAACATAAAGCATGAAAAAAAATTGAAACGAACCAGTAAATCTTCTATTAATGCATTCAACTCATGGCCTCCATAGGGATCTTTGTCAGAGGCTACACTACTCATGCCTCCCTTTATTCTAACACGCCATTATAGGTTGCGCCATTGCAGGTTCTATTTCTTTGTCATATTTCACGCCTCCTCACGTTAGTTTTCATCTAAATTCTACAATGATTGAAGGAAAGATTACTGGCAACATTGTGACTCCCCACACATAGTAATGCACACCAATTCTTCTATAAACAACAACAAACATAGATTTCATACTGGCAAACTCATATTGCTCTCACAGCATAGGATCACATATCGCTCTGATACCAAATATAGAAAATCAGAGAAGATAGTGTTTTATTCGATGATCTTTGTAGATACAAAATACATAGTTAAATATTGTGGAAATAGTTATGCACCAGCAACAGTTATGTACCAGCCAATGCACCAATGTGGAAACAGTTATAACAAACTGAACAAAATTGAATGAACCGCCTGATCAAGACTGAACAATGTAGTAATGCTAATAGAGAATAGCTAGTTGGGCACCCTATTGCACTATGAAAGGGAGAAAATGGCTAAGGGCACCCTATTTCAATTTCCCTTCCAACCCCTATGTCGAGGGATTGTTGATGAAATTAGAGATTCACATACAAATCAAACTTATTGTATAATGATGAATATATTATTCTCTTGCAATAATAATAGGTTTATTTCATGAACTATATTTGCAATGTTACCTAACTGATTGCAGGCTTCCAGAATAGAATTAATTCATCTTATTCCTAAGTAAAGAGATGTATCCCTAACTACTTTATAAGGCTTGTTCCATTTGTTTTTTGTGAATTTGGACAGAATAGAGATTGATCCAGCAAGAGGACATAACACATGTGTACATACTGAATATTATTTAATAGTGATTATGATTCTATCTATAACATCATTGGATTATATGTTTATTTATCTATTGATAACTAACATGATTGCAGGACCTAAATCAGGTTTATCTTGCTTAAAGCATTCAATTGGTAAGTTACAACCCTAACTATGTTAAATTTGTGATTCTAGGGCAAGATTTAGGGCAATCACAAAAGGGGACATTACAGTTTGATGTTTTCTATTAGGGGTTGTGGGATGTTAGCATATTAAACTAATTAGTAGATAGGTGACTTCATGCAACAAAGTCTAATCTTCATCAACAATTAACACTATTCTTGAGACAACATAGAATGGCACCTTAGAGAAGATGGCATGGATGACTATGTTTATCAAATCTACACATAAGCTATGCTCTATATGTAGGAATGAAAATCAAAATATCTTGTAGAAATTCATCAACATATATTACACATCCATAAATATATCCATATAATTCTTGTGTTGTGTGAAAGAAAACCCCATAAAAAACATTCACAAGGAGTTTTAAAGCTTCTGCAAAAGTAAACCAATCAATCAACAAAACTCAAACTAGAAAATGTGATTAAGACTGGTTGTCAAGCTATCAAAGGCATATAATCACTCATGGAGACATTAAAATGACTAGAACTACACTTTATATTCACACATCAAATGATTTTCATGAATAATGAAGCATTGATAAAATGAGGCCTAGACATATACATTCAATGGAACACTTAATATATCTAAAAACAAGGAAATATCCACTTTATCTCTTCTCTATTTATTCTATGCTAATTGTATCCCACTAATTGACCAACCCTTTTTTCTCTCCAATCCATGACAATATACCTCCAATCCATGACTGTATACCACTTAGATTCAATTGTTGGAGGGAAAATTAAAAAAATTTCATCATGTCACCACCAACTAAATATAGGAAGCAACCTACGAGATAGATTGGCTTGGGATCATGTGAGATCAACCTAAGGAAGACCTCAAGACACTACACCATGAATGTGAATTGCTAGGACAACCATGGCAAAAAGAAAACATGAAGCCCTCAAAGAAAACCTCTTTAGGTCTCAGCTACCACACTACATGACATTAAACACACCATGGGGGCAAGGAATGAATGTTTGAAATAAGCAAGCCCACCAAGATTACACACAAGGATCAAGAAGATAACCCTATCAATACCCTTGATTAACACACTAGATCCCAAGAAAGATCAAGGATGAATCAATAAATGGTGAGAGGATGACCAACCACCAACTAGGTCAACAATAGGCATATGAACATTTGAAATTAACCCACAAACCTAGAGCATGAATTGTGGTAGGTAAAGTGAATAGTGGACATAGGGGTAGGTAAAAGTTTTGAATCCCGTTTGCATGATGATTGTCTAGGTGGAAATAGAGAACATCAATGGTTGACGAGCACCAAAAATAAACAAACTAGTCCTGGTGATGAACAACTACCTTTGATGATAAAAAAGTTAGGGCACCAATAAACTACCATCACCACACCAAGAAAACACAAACTCACCATAAAGATGAGAATCGCCATGATAAATGGTGTGGCAACAACAAGAGAAACGAGGAGCAAGATTAACCATCATGCTCCCAAAAGGGCTACCACAAACTAAAAATATGCCACTACAAAGATAATCAACTACCAAGGGACAACAAATACCCCGTAAAGCCATAGAATAAGCTTAAATCATTGAGGGTACTCGCCCTAAATAAGGAACACTTGCCACACAAAGGAACAAATCACCATACAAAGGTAAAAAGGGTTAACAATCATAACAAAGATTTTATGGTGATGATAGAAACATGAAGGAATAGTGATAACATATAGTGAGGGAGATTGACCAAGGTGAAAAGCATTGGAAGGGGAAACATTATGACTCAAGACAATTAAGGCACCACACAATAGAAGAAAGAGGAAAGGAGCACAAAACAACACCAAGCAACATCACTCAAGGAAAATAACACAATAACAAGACGTGTTGCTCAACAAGGGAAAATAAGGCATCAAACATACATCTAGGTCAACAAGACATGTTGCTCAACACTAGACTCGATCAAAGATTTAGGCACATGCCAATGTTGCCCATGATTGGTGAACCAAGATTAAAGCTCTGGTACCTAGCTATTGCACCGACATGAAAACACTACTCAAGTTATATAGTGAGTTACTATAGAATGTCACTGATAAATTAGAAAAAAAACACATAAGGACTAAAGGTAGAGACTTGAACAATTGAACTAGAATTCCATGGGAGAAGAAATGAAGCTTGACCAAGACACAAAATTTGGAAAATTAATGCTAGGGCAATGATAACTTGACATAGGGGCACAATTATAGTTAGGAAAAGACATCTAAATGGGGCCCATTGAGAATGTCTTACATTGGTTACTAACACCAAGGGCTAAAAGGCAACATAGAAGGCCAAAAATAGGGCATGCAAGAATTACTATCCACACCTAGGCTTTTCTAGATATTCTTTTCATATGTCGAAATTCATAAATGAATGTCTTTGAATACCATGACATAGGATTAAATGTGTACCCAGTCACCTCATAATGGCTAATGAAAAGGTAGGTGTTAGCAAAATTTAAATTTAATTTATTGAATTTTAGGGGTCAATTCTGCATGGTGCAAGATCAAGCACAAGCATTACAAGATTGACCCATGATAAGGAGGCATAAATCTTGAGGTGGAGAATAAGAGTATGAATGTAAGTACAATGAGATACATAATAAATGAATAATAATGGTGAATGTATAGGTGTAAACTTACAAATAAAGATGAGATAAGGTCAAATATGTGTAAATAGTTATGGATAAAAGATTAGGAAATGAACCCACCATTACACAAGTGTGTGTCATTTTTCAATATGTAATTGTATTAAGATATTTCATCAAAATGGACCCAGAACTATATGGAAACTGGCGTGGGCGCATAAATTTTAAAAACTATATGGGAACTGGCATGGGCACATAAATTTTACCATTACAGCATTAATAAAAATGACGATATTTTAACAAAAATGGTATATTAGAATAGGCATAAAATAATCAACATCAAAAAATTGAAATAAAATCAGAAGTATTAATTAAGATTCTATAAAATAAAATCAGAAGTATTAATTAAGATTCTATAAACATAAATGCTAGAAAATAAATTTATATAAATGAATCCTGCAAACTATATGTTCAGATAAAGCATGTACCAGCTATTTATGTGAAGCACATATTAACTATTTTTCATGAGAACTGTCTTTATTTAGCCCTTCACATGTTACAGTATCATGAATCATAATTTCAGATTCATTAATCTAGCAAAGCATTTTAAAATACTGGTAAATTGTAACTTCGACTTTCGTTGAAACGAAACCCACAAGTAGTGGAAATAGCTTCCACTTAGATCTATAGGTGAATCAATAAATTGCTCAGCTTCTAACTTGGATGTTGAAAGATCAGAGCACTCTTATATTTTTAAACAGTGAACATGCAATGGTTTCCCAATTTATAATACTACAATTAGCAGAGCTACACAAATTTAAAATATTATATTTATATTTCAAAAATGTTCTGCAAAAACACAAGAACAATTCAGAAAACTTCAACAGCTCTTACGCTGTTCAGCAACCATGTAAATCCACACTATATAGTTGAAACATTGAACGTTCCTCCACAAGGAACTTGAAGCTAAGAACTGCAGATCTGCTCCAGCCTTCACTTATTAAAGGCCATTTTACATCGTATACTGCAACTATCTAATCAAACTATTGCAGTGAAATCTTATTAGAACTAATAAAATATATAGCTTGCAAGAACTAGAATAAAAAAGAAATATAAGTAGATAGTAATAGCAAAACATAGCTACGGAACTATATTCCTGCAGTAGCGCTAAAGAGCCTAAGCAAACCATAAGTCACTAACATGGCAAGCCATCCTCCCATCAAAACTCTGACGCTCCCTTTCACAAGAGAACAGCGCCCAAAGTAGGCTCCAATGGCGCCAAACATAATGAGAGCCAAGCTCGAAACTCCAGCCAGCACGCAAACCCTAATTGTATAGTCAGTGATAAAAGCCGCAGAGATTAGCGGCAACAGTGCTCCCACAGAAAATGAAACAGCTGATGCGCAAGCTGCCTGAATTGGGCTTGGAAGCCCCTCTTTCTCTCTTCTTGATATCACTAATGGAGACGCATTAGTCGAACTGCTTGTTGTCGATCTTGACGAAATGGATGTGTCCACACAGCTTGGCTCTTCGAATTCTTCCAGAGATGTTTTCATTTCCTTTTCTCTCTTCAGGTTCGACAGCTCTGCTTCGCGCTGTGTCTGCACAGAGACAAATTCGCCTATGGCCATGCTGCACGCCCCCGCCACCAGCGCCGCAATGCCCGACATCACCATCGTCTTTGAGTCCGTCTTCACTGCGCCCACGCCCATCATCAGTGACGCAGTGGTCACCAGTCCGTCATTTGCCCCTAAGACGGCTGCGCGAAGCCACTGTGCTCTGTTCTGATAAACTGTATTTTGGTCGCCATCTATTTCTGGAGAAGAAGACACTGTAACAGTGACGCTGCAATTTCGAGGCTTTGAATTTGGCGTTGCCTCCCCAATTGCCGCTGCGGATTCTTTCATCGTTCTCTTCAATTCTGTTGTTTACGACAGAGAAAACCCAGACGGGTGATTAACATTCGAAAGAAAATGTACAGGAGATACATTCCTTTGCTGTCACCCGGTACATCGTAGAACCTTCGTGGCGGTAAAACAATTAATAAATCAATAACAATATAGTCAGCTGGCAACCTGTTGTGGCAGTAAAACCATTAATGGATCAATAACAATGCAGTCAGGGCATTTAATCCACCTTCCCTCGTGAAAAGGGTGGCACTGTCAGTAAGGAGTCTGGAAATTGACGGTCTGTGTTTTCCTTTTTTTTCCAAAATTCAGCCATTTTACGTTTTAAATTCAGTCATTTTTCTTCTCTTGCTCTTTATTTTTTTAATGATGGATTATGGAGTATGATCCTGAACATTGAGGGCTCTCTATTTTCTTGATGATGGATCGTGGAGTATGATCCTTGAGGGAAAAACTATCATTCAGTTAAATCTTGAAACATAGAATTATACTATGATGGATTGTGGAAATTTGATGTCTACTATTGAAGAAAGGCTGTTAAGCTTGGAAATTGATAGTACTTGATGGTCTATGACATTTTTTATCTCATTGGCTGGTGTTTTGTAGTCAATGTAGTGGTTATTTACGTGTGGGACCCACTTCTATAGTAAATAATAGGTGAGTTGAAGTTCTATTGTAGAGTAGGGGTTCTTAAGAACAGCCTGGACTACTCTACTTAAATGTCATCCATTTCAATTGGTAAACAATCAATAGCAATTTTACACCTCATCCACAATAAAAAATGGTAAATATTTGTCGAGCTTTTTAATAGCTAAAATTAACTTTGGATTGTTGAAGTGGATGATGTTTAAGAATAGGTATTATGGACTATATTTTACATAATAGGCGTTATCCACTAAGGAAAATAAGATCTAGTCATACTAAGGAAAATTGAAAAGGGGTTGTAGATGTTTATATATTTTAGACTTAGGAATTTTGATAAATTAAAATTAGTTTTTAAAATTGTTTTTTAATATGATTATTGGTATTTAATATCTATAATTTTAATAATAAATTCTAATAGAAGATTGAGGTATGATAAATATAAATTTTAATTTTTTTATAAAAAATATGTTAATCTTTAGCATAGAATTTAATATGTAAAGTTTTATTTAACTGAATTTATTTCATTTCATTTCCTTTCTTCACAATGAATTATATTGTATATTAGTTGATTCTTTTAAATATAATATTTATTATGCATAAGTTGATTAATTACTTATAATAGAAGATTAAAATCGAGGGTTTAAAAAATTATGTCTTCAAATTAAAACAAAGTGTTGGGCAACATCAAATCATAAATATAAAATTAAGAATTTTTAGAAGAGAATATTTTTACGAATAACTATTTAAAGTTATTAAATATTTATCATTAATAATATTTAATAACTATAAAAATTTTGATTTCTATGAGGTGTGACTTTTTTTCCTATTTTTTCCTTTTGTGATATAGTTTATTTTTAGAAACTTTATCCAATTAATATAAATAATGCTATTTCATTTTTAAAAGGTACAACCATCAACAATTTTTTATTAAAAGGTATTGTTAATTGGAAATTCTAGCCTACTAAATTATGGGAATTTATATAGTTATTAATAACTCTTGTGATTAATAATATTTAACTAATTATTATTAGTACTTTCCAATCAATCAAAAACATTTATTTTTCTCTTTATTTTACTTTTCTTATTGTTGACAAAATAAATAAATATATTTTTTAATGAGAAATAACTAAAATATCATTTATTATAAAGATTATTGAATCAAAAAATTCAAAGGGTCCTTAGTCTCTTGATGAAGTTGAATGGTTTTGAATGACTCCACCAACAATCAAGTGTTGTTGAGTACAAGGCCCATAAAGGCATGAGGCACCAACAAGTTGTAAAAAATCAATCTAAGGATGGTTAGAAACCTCAAACAAAAACATTGAGTTCTTATTAGACATTAAGCATAGATCAATAAATATTACAATACACTACAAAAATAACAAGTATTTGAAACAATTATTATCAATGTCATAATATTGTAACTCATGACAAATCACATCACCATTTAACCATTCATTAATTATATATACTATAAATATTATACTAATAACTATTATCTAGTATTTATGTGTTTATCTTATTTATATATATTCAATGTAACTAGTATATTTATATTTAAAAAATATATCTACAGTACACCGAGAGATATCTTCCAATTTTTCAAGTGTTTCATTTAAATGTGTTTCTTGTTCTTAACATTTATAAATTACTTGCATCTAGAATATTTGCATTTTAGTTTAAAATAGCACAAGCATCTTATAAATTACTCATTTATACATCACTTGCATCTAGAATATTTGCATTTTGGTTTAAAATAGCACAAGCATCTTATAAATTACTCATTTATACATTACTTGCATCTAGAATATTTGCATTTTGGTTTAAAATAGCACAAGCATCTTATAAATTACTCACATCTAGAATATTTACATTTTGGTTTAAAATAGAAAAGTATTTTGAGAGTGGTGGCACATTTAATTGTGTATTTATTGTGGAGTTTCATTATGATCCTCTATCTTAATAATCTAATGCATATAAAATTTTTATATTTATTTTTATTTTTTTGCATTTTGGTTTAAAATAGCACAAGCATCTTATAAATTACTCACATTTAGAATATTTGCATTTTGGTTTAAAATAGAAAAGCATTTTCAGTGGTGGCACATTTAATGGTGTATTTATTATGGAGTTTCATTATGATCCTCTATCTTAATAATCTAATGCATATAAAATTTTTATATATATATATTTTTTTTATATTGGAATCTTATAAAATTATACGGATCTTTCAGCTCTTCGACTCCACCCCCTATGAATGTAGAACGCCTCTCAATGTAATTAGATGATATTTGATTGTTATTGTGGATAAGGTTAATATTCAATATGAATTTAATAACTTGATAACTACTAAAATTAAAGTCTTGAAAACTTATATGAACAATTATATTTAATAAAAAAAATGTTATTCCTATTAGAATATAATTATAACGATTAAAATTTATTAATACTTATAAAATTATTATCAATATGCAACATATACTTCAACAAAAATTATCTGAAGTAATACAAATTTGTTAGAAATATTCCGAGCTCCATGGAATGCACTACCAAGCTCTCTCCGCTGAATCTGCACTCTTCAGGTTTGGAAATTTGCGGAATTGCAATGAACGCCGTTTTAACAATGCATAAATAGTCAACTGTTTTTTTCGAAAGACTAGGGAATGAATTACCAGGCCACCAACTGAAAACATAGCAATGGCAGTGCTACGGCTCCTCTGCAAGCTACAGGCTATGTCATAGCTTTTGGTATCGACAGTTAATTCTTTGTATACGTTCTTTACTGTGTTCTGAATTCGTATCCTCACAATTTCTGATACATCTGCAGCGACAGAAGTCCGTAGACAACCAAACTCTTTCTGTCTCTTTTGTTAGCCTGCACGGACAATAAAACCTCTGTAACTTCCCTTCGCATGTGTTTTATTCTAGTGGCTGAGTTCGTTTCTAAACAAATAGTGCAGTCAGTGCTATAATTTTCGACTTGAAAATAACAATTATTTGCATATTCATTGAAAGACATTAAAGCAAAAGTGGGAAGCAGTAAGGATGTCTGTCAGTGAGCATCTAAGTAAGTTGGATCCAGTTTTGTTGCATCGTTCATTTTCTTTCACTTATATCGGTTAGCCCCTTGAAAATAAGCATATCTTAGAGTAAATTTAGTTTTTATTAAGAGAGTTAATAATTATTACTATTATTTTATTTTATTTTTTAATTTCTTGGTTTTGAGAATACAAGTTAAAGCTGTACATTTAAAATTAAAGATTAAGAAGTTGTTCCTAGCATAATTCTGTTCTTTTTTTTTTTACTCTAAATCAAGTTCAATATACCATCATCTCTATTAATTATAATTAATAGAAAAAAATATTTCTAATAATTTTTTATAGTTATGAAACTTTCCTTAGTTGATGATACAATGGGGGCTGAAGAAAATCCAGATTCTTATCTTTTAATCATTGCTCCAATTACAAAAGAAAACCTCTTTTTATTTGGATTCTAAAGCATGCGATTGATGATTTATAAATATGTCACTAATTTATTTTTATTTAATTAGTGGAGTTTCTTAAATATTATATGGGGCCTTTAAGTTGTTTTCAAGAAAAACAGTTATTAATTTTTTATTTTATTTATATACAAAAGTAATATTTTTTTTAATAAAGTCGAGTGGGTGTGGTCTAGTGGTTAAGACCACTTGGTCCTTATTGTGGAGACCAAGGTTCAAATCCCCCCAAAGACATCTTGGCTTCTAAATGGTTGTGGCTCTATGTAGGTGACTCTTGGCACTTTGAGGTTCTTAAGTGGAGTGTGTTTAATTTTTTTTTGGGATCCACGCCACAAGCGGCATGATGGTAGACTTAGCCTGGTGATCCCCCTTACCAATCAAAAAAAAAATATTTTTTAATTAAACTAATTAATATTTAAGAATAATTTTAAAAATAATAAATTTTTTAATTAAACTAATGAATATTTAAGAATAATTATTATATATTTTAAAGATAAGAAATGGAGCGAAAGAACATAGCGAAAAAATAGCCGACTACAAAAGACAAAAAAGGTGGTGAAAGAGAAGAGGGCTATCGATGGCGGATTTCCTTAAGCCAGGGGCGAATGCAATTCCTTTGAAGCAACCCAGGAGAACTTTTGTAGACATTCTGTGTATTTTAGAAGAGTCAACGCATGAGGAAGTGGTAGAGATAGATGTGGCAAAGGTGGTTGATAAGGATGTGGAAGCCCTAAGTCAATCTGCACTTATTGGCAGAGTGATCGGAAGAACTAGGATGAAGGAGTAAATCAACGAATGGATCGGTGAGAATTGGGATGTGGTTGAAATCGTCCATTTGCTCCTGAAGCAATTTGTTGTTGTAGATTTTCAAGGTGAAGTCCAGAGGGATGAGATTTTGGAGAAACTACCATGGAAGTTTGGCCCAGATTATGTTTACATTCAGAAATGGAGACCGAATTTCAATCCCAAAATTTTTGGCCCATACAAGGAACCAATTTGGATTAGGTTGTATAATCTCCCATTTGAATATTGGTCGGGAAACTACCTATATCAAATAGGCGACAATTTGGGGAGTGCGATGGACTTAGATATGGGCAACAATGATTTTTTGTATTATGCAAGAATAAAATTGATAGTAGTAAGGAAAATGTTGAAGTCAATCAATCTAATCACATCAGCAGGTTCATGGATGAAAGAGATTGAGATAGAGGATAAGAAGTTCTTTTTTCTACACTGTAATAGTAGAAGGTATATGGAATCAGATTACCCTAGGAAGCTAAAGGAGGAGGTGGATGATAGTTATCCTAAGAGAAAAGAGGTTGTGACTAAGGAATAAAATGCAGGAAGTGGTAAGGGGATGGAGGTTAGGATAATAGATAGGAATGAGCTAGAATATAAGGTTCAAGTCTGGCAGACTTAAGGAACCCCCCTTGGCAGAAAAGATGAAGGAAACATCAGAAGAATCTATGGTAGGGATCAAAAAATGGAGAATGCTACAAAGAATGAAATGATGCCAAGAAAAGAATTGGAAACAAATGCAATTTGCAATCTCGAAAGTGGCAACAAAGAGACAGAGGAAGGAATGGAGGAAAGGGAGCAAATGCACCAACCATTGGGATCAGAGGCTTTGGTAAGAGGAGAGAAATAGGAGGGCTAGATGTTGCTTCTCCAAAGGTGGTGTTGGAATCTATCGAAGGTGGAGAAGGAGAGGTGAGCGGAGAGTGGTCGGAAGAAGAGGAGACATGCAAAGAAAGAGAAGAGGTTGGTATAATTGATCACAAGCATATTAGTCAAACCATGTCATGAGGGTTTCATGGTTCTTTTGGTGTTGGAAGAAAATTGGGAAGGAAGTAAGATAAAGAAAAAGTAGAAGAGTATGTAGTGGAGAAAGCCCTGACAAGCATCAAGAAATATATTTTGAGGTCCAAGGGAGGCCATGCCTCCCTTGGAAAGCCATGAAAATAATATCATGGAATGTTAGGGGCTTAAACACCCCTAAAAAATGGTACTTGATAAAGCACCATTTATCTAAACAAATGATGGATATTGTTCTATCATAGGAAACTAGACTAATACAAGAAGAAGCGACGAGATTCTTGATGCACTATAAACTGTTAACATGAGTTTTTAGTGATCCAAGAGGGACAGTAGGAGGAGTTGGACTTATGTGGAATCCCACAAAAGTGGACATCAAAGACCTGCAGATTTGTCAATATTGGATAGCAGGTAAGGTAAATATGTTTTTTATGAATTTTTCTTTTTGGATTTTTTGTGTATATGGACCAACTATATCAAAAGACAAGAGGGAAGTTTGGAGAAGCATATTGAACAAACACCATCTGATTGGGGATGAAAGAGTGGTGTTAGGTGGGGATTTTAATGCGATTCTGGGGTTAGAAGAAAAAAGAGGAGATATGAGATTAGAGAGCAGTTCCTCGAAGGATTTCAAAGAATTTTTAGAGGAAGGGAAATTTATAGACATTCCACCTAAGGAATGGACATACATCTGCATGAATAGAAGACAAGGATTTACCAATATTGAAGAATGATTGGACAGGTTCTTATGCACTATGGATTGGCTAGAGATAGATTTGGGGTTGGAATCAAGTATCCTACCCTCTTCCTTGTCTGATCATTATCAGATCAAGTTGGAGAGTAGTGCCCTAGTTAAGCCTAAGAATTCCTACTTCAAGTTCGAGAGGATGTGGTGGAGAAAAGAAGAGTTGATTGATCTTATTGGGAAATGGTGGGAGGAGGTTCCAAGAAATGGAGGATCTATTACCTATTTTTTCTGCAAAAAAACTAGCACATGTTAAGAAAAGATTGAAGGAGTGGAAAAAGGAAACGTTCAAGGACATATTCAAAGAGAAAGAAAGAGTGGAGAGAGAACTAAAAGCATGAAATGACAGGATTATCAAAGATGGGATGTACCAAGTAGATTTTTTAAAAGAAAAGGAACTAATGGTGGAATGGGAGGAACTTCTAGCAAGGGAGGAAGAATTCTGGAAAGCAAAAGCAAGAGAAGGCTAATTGGAAGCAAGAGATAGAAACACAAAATATTTTCATAACTTAGTCGAGGTAAGGAGAATGGTAAACAAGATTTCATAGCTCACCAATAAAGATGGGGAAACCCTAAATGAACAGAAGAAATTAAGAAAGAGATAGTGGAATATTTCCAAAAAAAATTACAACCAAAAGAAGGCTTTGATTAGATAAACATCGGTCAAATTCTGAGGTGTATCAAGCCAATAATTAAAGAAGAAGAGAATGATAGGCTAAATGAAGCCTTCATGGAGGAGGAGGTGAAGATGACCTCTTTCCAACTACATCTCGACAAGGCACCATGTCTTGACAGCTTCCCAGCTCTATTTTACCAGAAGTGTTGGTCAATTGTGGGGAAAGAAGTGTGGAGGATAGCAGAGGAATTCAGAAAGAAAAATAAATTTGTAAGAGAAATCAATAATACGATGATTACGCTGATTCCTAAGAAAGCAGAAAGCAAGGTGGTAACGGACTTCAGGCTTGTCACTTTGCAATATGATATACAAAATAATCTCTAAGACAATTGCAAATAGGCTAAAGCTGGTCCTAGGAAGGATTATCTTGGAGAGTCAAAATGGTTTCATGCTGGGAAGGTAAATAGTTGATAGCATTATATTGGTGAATGAGGTGATTCATTCTATCAATCAGTCAAAAAAGAGAAGCATGATGATTAAATTGGATGTGAGTAAGGCATCTAATAGAGTCAGATGGAGCTTTCTATTAAGAGTGTTAAAGAGAATGGGATTTAGGCAACTGTGGTTAGAATGTATCTCTACAGCAAGGGTATCGATTGCAATAAATGGCTCTCTATGTGGTTTCTTTGAAACGATGCAGGGGTTGAAGCAGGGGGATCCCATTTCACCGTGCCTTTTCATCCTGATGGTGGAGGCTTTGGGAGGGCTGATCATAAATTGCCAGAGAGCTAGAGGATGGAAAGGTGTGTAGGTTGTTGGTAAGTGGCGACTAATTAGGAAAGTACTATACACTAGCCATGTATCCTCGCTAGGGTTCGGGGTCGGGCTGGGCCTCGAGCAAGGGTTTGGGGGTGGCAGCCCCCGAATTTTTTTTGGACCAACATAAAAGAAACCTATTTTGTAACCGACATAATGCTTGATAAGAGCGGCTAAGGGTTAGGGTTTTTTGATATATTGTATTGTAGCATTTGCAATGGTATTGAGTTGCAGGAATTGCTAGTTGTAATTGGTTTGATTTACTAGATAATAATATTGGACTCTCTGTTGGTGGATGTAGCCCAAGTTTGGGTGAACCACATTAAAACTTGTCTCTCACTGTTATTATTTCTATATATTTTTCATTCCTCTGTTTAATCTTTATTTGCATTTAATTGATATCTTCTGCCAGCTAACCCTAACAAGTGGTATCAAAGCAGGTTGTGTTCAATTATCATCTACAGGAAGGTCTCATGGTTGAGTGGGAGCAATGGCGGATGAGGGTAAATTGAAGGTCGATAAATTCAATGGGAAGAACTATCAGTTATGGAAGATGCAGATGGAGGATTACCTTTATCAAAAAGATTTATGGATGCCGGCAATAATGTCTGATGAGTATTGGAATCTTCTTGACAGAAAGGCACTGAGAACCATTCAGTTGTGCTTGGCACCATCGGTGGCATTCAATATAATGGAAGCGAAGACAACAGATGATCTGATGAAAGTTTTGGCTAAATTGTATGAAAAACCCTCAGCCTCAAATAAGGTATTTCTCATGAAGCATTTGTTTAATCTAAAAATGGTTAAAGGTGGATCTGTAACAGATCATTTAAATAAATTTAATACGATTGTCAGTCAATTGACTTCTGTAAATGTAAAATTTGATGAAGAAGTTAGAGCTTTCTTGATATTATTTTCTTTGCCTGAAAGCTAGAATGGTTTGGTAATGGTGGTTAGTAACTCTATTTCTAGTTCAAATACACTAAAATTTGATGATGTTGTTGGTGTTATTCTAAGTGAGGAAATTCATAGGAAAAGCTTAGGTGAGTCCACATCAAGCAATGTTTTGAATGCAGAAAGCAAGGGCAAATCAAAGGAGAGAGGAAAAGGTTCTCGAGGTCATGGGAAGTCACAAGGAAAATCAAAGGATAAGAGATCCCAAACCAGGGGACAGAAGGATTGCTGGTACTGTGGGAAACTAGGTCATCTGAAGAAAGATTGCTCGTCTCAGAAAAATAAAGAAGGAGACAAACAAGAAGGCAATAAGAAGGCAAATGTGGTAAGTAATAAGTCTGAAGATGATGCTTTGATTCTTTCCTAGATAATGTTGATGATTCATGGGTTTTAGATTTAGGGGCCTCATTTCATGCTACGCCCCATAGAAGTTATTTTTCTTGATTATGTCCAAGGGGATTTTGGGCTAGTTTATTTGAGAGATAACAAACCCTGTCATATTGTTGGAAAGGGAAGAATCAAGATTAAGTTGCAGAATGGGAATCATTGGCTACTACAAGAGGTAAGGCATGTTACAAGGCTTAGTAGGAATTTAATTTTAGGAGGGCAGTTAGCTAAAGAAGGTTGTCTTATTACATTTCCTGATAAAAATAGAAGGTTTCAAAAGGTGCCTTAGTAGTAGAAAAAGGTGTGAAAGTAGGCACCTTATATCTTTGTACAAGTCATACTGTTCCTTCTACTTTAGCTGTTGCAGAGAAAAAACAAACAGGTTCAGGAATAGTTGTTGCAGGTTCGCAGGAAGAGACTGAAATAGTTGCTGCAGATTCTGAGACAACACTGTGGCATAACAGATTTGGGCATATGAATGAAAAAGGTATGAAGGTACTTCATTCTAAGAAACTTTTACCAGGTTTGAAATGTATTAATATGGATTTTTGTGAAAGTTGTGTATATGGCAAGCAAAAGAGTCAGTTTTCTCAAGGATGGGAAGCAAAAGAAAGATAAAAAGTTGGAGCTTGTGCATACAGATGTATGGGGACCATCTCAAGTATCTTCTCTTGGTGGCTCTCGATATTATGTTACATTCATAGATGATGCAACTAGGAAGGTATGGATTTATTTCCTTAGGTAGAAATTTAATGTATTTGAAACATTTAAGAAATGGAGAAGCTTGGTTGAGAATGAGATGGGTAAAAGATTAAAATGTCTCAGATCTAATAATGGTGGTGAATATTGAAGCAAAGAATTTGAAGATTATTGTTCCTTTAATGGAATCCATAGGAAGAAAATGGTTCTAGGGACTCCACAGGAGAATGGAGTGGCTGAATGCATGAATAGGACAATAATGGAGCATGCAAGGACCATGAGATTGCATGCTGGGCTCCCTTTAAATATGTGGGTAGAGGCTGTCAACATTGTTGTATATTTAATTAATAGAGGTCCTTCAGTTCCTTTGGGCTATGGTATTCTAGAGGAAGCATGGACAGGCAAGAAGGTGAGTTATTCTTTTCTAAAAACCTTCGGCTATGAAGCATTTGCACATATAGATTCTAAAAATAGAACCAAGCTAGATGCAAAGTAAAAAAAAGTGTACCTTCGTTGGATATGGCATTAATGAATTTGGTTCTAGGCTTTGGGATTTTGAAAATTAGAAAATTGTGAGAAGCAGGGATGTTATATTCAATGAGAAGGTGTTGTACAAAAATCAGTTGCAGTAGTAAGAGAAGAAAGAAAAGGATTATGTGGTGCTAGATGATACTCCAAATAGTGATGTTCCAGTGGTTCCTCATGCTCCGCAACAGCAACCAGAAATACCACAAACTCTAGTGAATGTTAGATGGTCAACAAGGCTAAGTAGACCTCCTGAAAGGTTTTCTCCCTCTTTGTATTCTATTTTGTTAATAGATGCTGGTGAACTAGAAATGTATGATGAAGCTATGCAGGTGGATACACAGGTTCAGTGGGAGCTTACAATGAAAGAAGAAATGGACTCCTTGCTAAAAAATTAGACTTGGGAATTATGTAAGTTACCTGCAAGTAAAAAGGCTTTACCAAACAAATGGGTTTATAGCTTAAAAGAGGAAGATGGAGGTAAGAAAAGATTTAAAGCCAGGTTAGTTGTAAAAGGATTTACACAGAAAAAGGACATTGATTTTGAGAAAATATTTTCTCCAGTTGTCAAAATGACTTCTATTCGTATTATTTTAAGTATTTTGGCTACTGGAGATTTGCATTTGGAATAGCTAGATGTGAAAACTACCTTTCTCCATGGTGATTTGGAGGAGGATATATACATGGAACAACCCCAAGGATTTGAGGTCAAAAGTAAGGAAAAACTGGTGTACAGATTGAAGAAGAGTTTGTATGGCATAAAACAAGCACCTCAGCAATGGTATCTGAAATTTGATAATTTTATGGCTGAGGAAGGCTATAGTTGGTGTAATTCTAACCATTATGTTTATTTTAAGAGGTTAGATAATGATAGCTACATTATTTTATGTTTATATATTGATGACATGCTTGTAGCTGGGTCTAACATGGATCACATAAGAGAGTTAAAACAATAGTTAGCACAGTCATTTGAAATGAAGGATTTGGGGGCAGCAAAACAAATCCTTGGTATGAAAATTTGCAGAGATAGGTAGAATAGAAAATTGACTCTATGTCAGGCTGCTTATGTTGAAAAGGTGTTGTAGAGATTCTATATGGAGAATACAAAAGCTGTCAGCACACTTTTGCCTAGTCATTTAAAATTGACTAACGAGATGTGTCCAAAGACACAAGAGGAGGAAGAAAAAATGTCCAAGGTACCATATACTTCAATTGTAGGAAGTTTAATGTATGCCATGGTATGCACGAGACCGGATATTGCACATGATGTAGGATTCATTAGTGGGTATATGAGTCATCTCAGATTGGATCATTGGAATGCGGTAAAATGGATTCTCAGATATTTGAGAGGTACATCCAATACACATTTATGTTTGGGGGGCTCTAAAACTGATTGAGCAAGCTATGTAGACTCAGATTTGGCAGGGGATATTGATACCAGGCGGAGTACTACAGGTTATGTCTTTACTGTAGGTGGGACAGCAGTGAGTTGGATCTCACGGTTACAAAAGGTGGTTGCTTTCTCCACCACAGACGTAGAGTATGTAGCTGCAACAGAGGCAAGCAACGAGATGATATGGCTGCAATCTTTCATGGAAGAATTGGGCAAACCATAGGCTAACAGTTCTTTGTATATAGACAGTCAAAGTGCCATACATCTTGCAAAGAATTTTGCCTTGCATTCAAAGACCAAACACATATAATTGAGGTATCACTTTATTCGATCGGTGTTGGATAATGGATAGTTAAGGCTAGAAAATATACATACATATGAAAATCTAGTGGATATGTTTACAAAGGCAGTGAAAAGGGAGAAGCTGAGCTCTTCTTTAGTTTCAGTTGGTCTTCAATACTGAAACAATAAAATTAGAACAACAGAGGCCAGGGTGCTTATTTCTAGTGGGAGATGCACATGCAGCGGTGTCATCCAGGATCAGTCTCCAAGTGTGAGATTGTTTGGTGTGGAGCCTGATCAGTCTCCAAGTGGGAGATTATTGGTAGGTGGTGACTAATTAGGAAAGTATTGTACACTAGCCATGTATCCTTGCATGGGATTCAGGGCCGGGCCGGGGCCCCGAGCGGGGGTTCGGGGGCATAGCCCCCAAAAAAAAATTTTGGACTGACATAAAAAAACCTATTTTGTAACCGACATAAGGCTTGATAAAAGCAGCTAAAGGTTAGGGTTTTTTTATATATTGTATTGTAGCATTTGCAATGGTATTGAGTTGAAGGAATTGTTGGTTGTAATTGGTTTGATTTACTGAATAATAATATTGGACTCTCTGTTGGTGGATGTAGCCCGATTTTGGGTGAACCACATTAAAACTTGTCTCTCGCTGTTATTATTTCTGTGTATTTTTCATTCCTCTATTTAATCTTTATTTGCATTTAATTGATATCTTTTGTTGGCTAACCCTAACAGGTGGCTAGAGATATAGATCTAATCATCCATGCACAATTTGTAGATGATACCATGATTTTTGGGGAAGCCAACATCACCGAAGCGAAAGCAATGAAAGGAGTTTTGGATTGTTACAATAATTTGTTTGGGTAGATTATAAACAAGAAGTCAAGGAATTTCTTCTTTAATGTGTCAAGAAGATGACAGAATCAAATCGCAACAATACTAGGATGCCAAGTCGATAAAATTTTGACCAAATATCTAAGAGCTCCCTTGTTCAATGGTACATTTAAATCGAATCTATGGGAAGAAGTGATTTCTCATTCTAAAAGTAAGGTGGAAGCCTAGAAAGGGAGATGGTTGACTTTAGCCAAGAGCATCACAATGCTCAAAGTGGTTTTAGGGGCAGTACCTATTCATTTGATGTCATGTCTACCAGTCCCAAACAAAGCTAAGGCACATTTGGAGGGAGCCTGGAAAAAGTTCTTGTGGGGAGGGTCAAAGGATGTTTGGAAATGTCATTGATAAGTTGGGGCAAAGCTACTTGTCTACAGGAGAGTGGAGGAATGGGTATGAGGGATATAAAGCTTCAAAATGAAGCATTAGGAGTAAAGTTGATTTGGAAAATGGTGAAACATCCTCAGAAACTTTTGTGTAGAATAATGCAAAATAAATATTTGGATGACTAGGACCGCAAGAGAATCCTAACCCTAGCCAATCCTGGGGGCAGACCACTGATATGGCAATTTATGAAAACATGTAGAACAGTTATCTTGGATCATCTAGCATGGAGCATTTATGACAGGAAAAAAGCTAACTTTTGGACAGACTCATGGGAAGGTTTCAAATCTCTAGAAAGTATACAAGAATTTGAGGAACTCAAAGAACAAATGATTCTATCCAAAGGAGAAAAGATGGCAAATTATGTTTCTCGTTGCAGTGCTCAAGGGAAAGTAGAATGGGTGGACGTGGAGGATTTTGATGTTGAAATAGAAGTCAAGAGGAAATGTAGAGAGATCTTGAGGGATAGAAGAGTTTGCATCAATAATGAACCGAATGAAGTATAGTGGTGTGGGGCCAAATCTGGCCAATATTCAGTAAAGATCAGCTATCATTTCCTAAAAATAGAAAGAAGTGGAATCTCGATGGAGTACTAGACAAAAGTTTTATGCGGGGACAAACATGTATTGCCCAAGGCAAGAGCATTCACTTGGATAGTCATCCACAAGAGTATACTGACAAATGAATGGTTGCATCGCTTAGGAATAAGTAGCCCAAGTAGATGTGTCCTCTACAAACAGAACGAAGAAAGCCTTGACCATTTATTGTTGAATTGTCAAGTGGTAGAGGAGTGTTGGAATTACTTAAACCATTTGGGTTGGAAAGGGGCAAGGAATAGATCCATAGTTGACTTTCTTAGAAGTTGACTGATACTGTCCAAGAAAGGCTTCTGGGGGGGATTTGGATTATGCTCCCTTCAATGATCATGTGGCACATTTGGAGGGAGAGGAACCTAAGAATGTTTTAAGGGAAAGAGAATAACATTGAATTGGTGATTAGGAAGACAAAAAATGGAGTAGTCAAGATTCTTAACTCTAGAGCTGCATCAAGAGGAGGAATTAAATTCACAGCATGGGATGATCGTGTTATGAAGCTATGGCCAAGCTTGAAGATTCCAAGTGGAATGGGTGAAGAGAAGAAGAAGATAGAACAAACTAGATGGATGGCCCCTCCTAGCAGAAGACTCAAGCTCAATTTTGATGGGGTGGCCAAAGGCAACCCAGGGGTGGTAGGATTTGACTACATAATTAGAAATGAAGAGGGAAGGCCTATGTGGATAGCCAATGGCTCATTAGGTATTGCTACAAATAACATTACTGAACTAGAAGCATTAACCCGAGGAGTATCAGAATGTAAGGATAAGGGTTGGCAAAAAATAGATATCAAGGGTGATTCATTGATCATTATCAATGCCATCAAGAAGAAAGGAATGATTAATTGGCTATTAGACAAAGGGGTAAGGAGAATCTAGGAGGTACTTTAGGATCTTGATTTTTCCATTCAGTACATATATAGAGAAGCAAATCCGACGGCAGATTTCTTTGCAAACAGAGGGGTCACGGGAAACTTGATGGACAAGAGTGGTCTGGATGCTACTAGTTGGGAAGGCCTAGATGCAGTACTGCAAAAATACCAAGGACTTTCCTTGGAAGAGAATCACAAAACTTTGGAAGAGGAATGAGGAATCCAATGGCTACTAAGGATGGGTGGGTTTTTCGTAGTGGATTAAGGATCTGAAATAGGAAATTTTTTCTATGGCCTGCAACCCCAAAGATTTGGTGGGTTAGTCAAAATAGATAAGGAAATCTAAGAAGGAAAGTTACCAACATTTTTGCTAGTTTAGGACAGAAAGGATGCTTGGCCTATATTTCCATAGATGCTCAGGAAGGTCAAGATGTGCTATTTAGAGTTTTCTTTGGAGGAAAGCTGGCAGTGAAAGCTTGCAGTGAAAGATGGCAAAGAGCAGGATAATGGGAGTTAGGTGTGCTTGTGTGGAAGAATGGAAAGAACAACAAGTGGGCAGTCTCTTCCATCTGCAAGAAGAACCAGTGCGAGAAGCCATTCTGAAGGTAATTGAGGGGGCTCTTAGAGCGAGGTTCATGTTCATGATGGCCGTGTCTACCAGATATTCTTTGCTAACATTGCTTTGATCATGGGTAGAGATCACTGAGGAGTATCATGGGGAGCTTGACTGGTGTCACAGGTTAACCATGCAATGGTGATGGGGGAAATTCCCGTTGCAGGCCCATCTCTTGCAGAGGAAACATTAAATGATGCCTATGCAAGGAAGGTCAGATCAAGAATGGTTGGCAATATTCTGGCAGCCTTTAAAGTGGGAATAGAAAGTAGAGATATGGAGACTTTTCACAAGATGGTGTAGGAGAAGAAGGAGGAATTTATCAAGGGTCAAGTTGGTAGGCTGATGGAAACTGTTGAAGGCATAATGTTTCTTATGCATGAGTTAATGTAATCATAGGCTACTCACAACCATATAATATATAACCACATGCACTTTATAGCCTTAATATATATGTACTCATGGCATGCTTAGTGAAGCACTAGCCAATATGTAAGTTGTTTTTCTTTATAATATATATAATGGGATCCATCCCCAATATGGCACTTGCCTTCTATATATATATATATATATATATATATATATATATATATATATATATATATATATATATATATCAAAAGATTGTAGTTTAATTAAGGGGTACATGGTATGGTTTTCGAATATACTATAGAGTGGTATAAATCAAATACAGATATAGAAAATAATTTTTATTGAGTATAATGGACATGTATTTTCAAAAACTAAAAGTGTAAAATAATTCTTAAATAGTTCTAAACTAAAATAACATAAAGTAAACGAAATAACTCTTAATAAATAAAATAAGTTTTTAAGTAAATAAAAATATCTCTTAAATTTTATGATTTTATTAATAATATTTATATATTTTTAAATTTTATTAATTATATATTTTATAAAGGATGAAAAAAAAAAATAGAGTAAGGTGAAAAAATGGTAGGAAAAAATGTAAGGTTTTTGTGAGCAAAATGATAGTATTTTCTTTGTTACAATGATAAGTAAGGATTTAAATTGATTTTTTTTAACAATAATTTTACAAGCATGTTACAAAATAGGTCTTGGAAAATTAATTCAATTTAAATTAATAAATGTCTTATGGAAACAATAGCTAAACATATGAAGTAAATAGTTTGTTTTGTTTTCATTTTAGATTTATTTTCTCTCTACTATGTTTTCCTTAAACACACTAAAAAATTATAATACATTTGAAGCATCAGAGTAAAAGAAAAAGATAAGACCTGATAATGGGATGGAAGTGCAAAAATATTATTTCAATTGGTCGCAAGGATGGTGATATAACATGCATTCATTATTTGGTGTGTATTTATGCTCACACTCCACTGATGGAGTGGTTTTCCTATGTTATGATGGTCATAGGATAGTGTGTTTATTTTTGGTAATGGGTGTATTCTCTGTAACATATGGTTTCTGGTGGTGGTGCTTTTTGGATTGAGGAGATCTTTTGGAAAAATGTTGGTACCAAGTCGATCCACAAAAGATAAGCTACCACACGCTCCTACAAGATACAAGAAAACATAGAATATGCAAAGAAAATGATTTACACATAATGGGTCCAACTGAATTGCATCAACCCATGAATTTGATGTACATATATAGGAGAGAGGCCACCCAAAATAGTGGAGAAGAATAGGTAGTCAACTCACACTAATTGAGACTAGTGGTGAGTTATCTTCCTTAAGGCTAGAAAGAGGTGGCAAGCTAACTCCAATAGACTCACTAGATAACTAGAAAAGTATCTCTCACTAACTAGAACATCTAAGTAGGTTTCATGCCATGTGGAATTATCCATGTGCATGTAAATGAATTAATATCTGCACTAATATTGTCGGTAGCGAATGCTTCTGGATTTGACTGTGTTAGCAATTTTTTACTCAACATTTTGGATCACACTCAGTGATCCAGAAGCATTCACTACCAGCATCATGGACTGTGGAAAACTAATGATTTCTACTAATATTGTCATTAAGCATAACTTAGGTGGGTACAAAGAAACTAGGTCCTGACAACTAGGCTTGATGAGGTACCCAAGTACAATGCAATCTCTCATAAAATGGAGAAATGGAGAAAACTTAGTGGGAAAAAACCCCTTGAAAGATAGAAAAATAAGTGAAGAAGACTAGAAGCCCCCTTGAAGATGTTGTTGCTAAAGTAGACTACACCCTAAAAAGAGCTTGTAGATGAATGAACTTGCTCTCAGTAAAATGTTTGGTGAAGATATCAACAACCTACTCTAAAGACTGGAAAAAAACTACTTGTCGATGATCTGACCATGAATAAGTCCCAAATAAAATGCATGTGAATCTTTGTGTTTGGTCCAATGGTACTAGACCAGATTCCTACATATCTAGATGGTGCTCTGGTTGTCATAATAGATGACTTTGAGCTAGCTGAATGGAATGTCAAACTTAGTGAGAATCCCCTGAAGCCAAACAGCCTTAGTAGTTGTATTGACAGCTCCACTGTACTCTACCTTTGTGTATGATAAAGCAATAGCATTTTGCTTTTTGTTAGACTAACTAATAGGACTAGAACCTAGTGAGAAAATGTAACCTAAAGTGGACTTGTGATTCTAAGTATCACCAACCCAATCTAAATCTGTGTATCCAGCCAAGTCAACCTTTGTACTAGCTCTGTAATGAATCCCAAATCTAAGAGTTCCTTGAAGCCAATGAAGGATCCTCTTAGTTTCTTTTGAGTGTAGCTCATGATGCTCCTACATAAATCTTGAAATAATACTTACATCATATGAAATATCGGGCTTGGTATGAGTCAAATAGATGAGACTACCAACAAGTTGTTGATACAATGTTGCATCAACCAATAATTTAGTACAATTAGTCTCAAGCTTGACTCTAGATAGAAAGAGAGTCAAAGATAACTTACAATTAGTCATGTTAAACTGAGCAAGTAAATCAATAGTGTACTTAGGTTGTGTAAGAGTGATCCTTGAGTCAGACTACGAAATCTCAGTACTAAGAAAGTAATGCAATAAACCCAAGTCTGTCATGTCAAATCTATCATATAGAGATGAATTCACTACTACAATTATGAATGAAGAGCTCCTAGTGATCAAAAGATCGCAAACATAAAGTACTAGTATCAACAGTGAATCATCTTGTTGCAAGAAATATACATTAGGATCTTAATGGCACTAAGTGAAACCTAAATCTAGGAGGAAGGATTCCATCTTGGCATACCAAGCCCAATGGCCTATTTTAGGCCATAGACCTGGATTTCCTAAGTTTGCAAACTAAGGATGAATCCTTAACAAACCCTGGTTGTTGCTCCATGTAGATCTCCTCCTCAAGGTCTCTCTGAAGAAAACCACTCTTCACATTCATTTGGTGCACATCCCAACCATGTGCAATGGAAATGGAAAGAGTAAGTTGGATTGAAGTCATTTTTTCCATGGGTGCTAAGGTCTCTATGTAGTCAATACTAGCAACTTGTGAAAACCCCTTGGCAACCAAACATGCCTTGTACTTGTCAACTAACCCATCTATAGAAAACTTGGTCAGATATATCCACCTACACCAAACCATCTTCCTTTCCTTAGGAAGTGAAGTTAAGTCCCAAGTGTGATTTTTTATTAAGGAATCATATTCCTCATGCATAGAATTATCCCACTCAGGTATGCGTGATGCCTCTCAGAATGTCTATGGATCAAAGGTTGAGGCATAGAAAGCATGTGGCCCACTTTGATAGTCTAATCAAGTATGTATGTCATCTACTAGATTCCCCATCCAAGTTCCTACACTCTGAAGTGTCTGTCTAGCCCAAAGAGGATGAAATGTGGGTGAGCTAGGTGATAAAATATCAACTTCCAAAACAAGTCCAGAAGTGGATGAGGATAACTCCCCATCACTATCCTCACTGTCAAAACTAGAAGAAGAAGAACAATAGACTCTACCTCAAGAATCTAGTATGGATGGTCTGAATTGTCAGAAGGATCATCAAAGTCAAGTGAGTCACAATAGAAGGAGAAATGTTAAGTATAGATTTGGCAAGACTCTTGAAATTTATCACTCCTCTCAATGAACAACTCATGTGTGGTTAGGTGGAGTAGGTGATAACCTTTTACACCATCTGGATAACCTGCAAAGATGCAAGGTTTAGATTGAGGCTCCATTTCCTTGTGATTCTACTTCAATATACGTGCCATAGCTAGAGATTTGAAGACCCTAAAGTACTCAACTAATGATTTCCTATACCTATCCAAGCTTCAAAGGGAGTGATTCCCTTCAAGGCTTTGTGAGGAACTCAATTCTAAATATAACAAGAACAGTTGATTGCTTCTACCTAGTACTGTGGTATAAGACCCTTGGAGTGTATCATGTAGTTAGCCATCTCTTTTAAGGATCTATTCTTACATTCTGCAACATAATTCTGTTGGGGAATATAAGGAACTATGCATTGCAAGTCTATCCTGTCTACTATACAAAACTACTCAAAGATGATGTTGACATACTCACTCCCATTGTCAATCTGAAGACCCTTGATGAATTTTTTAGACTATTTTTCAGTAAGATCCTTGAAGTCTCAAAAGTTATCAAAGACTTTAGATTTCTATCAAAGGAATTAGACCCATGTGTATCTAGAGAAGTCATCTATGAATGTGAGAATATACCTTTCCTTAGTTAAAGAAGCATGGGGAAAAGCCCCTAATACATCACTATGAACAAGCTTCAAAGCTTGTGTAGCCCTCCAAGATTTGCCTTTGTCAATTTTCTCTTTAGGATGCTTCCCAAGGGTGTAACCCTCACAAAGACATTTAGAGAATTTAACTTTAAGTGACCCTATGATCATATCCTACTAACTTAGTTGTTCAAGGTAGCAGTAGTTAAGGTGGTAGAATCACTCATGCCATAATTTGGTAACTCCATTTGAATGTAACCAATGTTGTAGGAGAAACATCAGGTGGAAAGTGAGAGAAGGTGTATAACCTAGCTTGGTGATCTGCCCTTCCCAAAGATACCAAATTTTTGTTGTGCAACTCTCTAATCTCAACTGAGTCTAGAGAAAAGTGAACTATCATGCCCTTCCCTATGTGGGTAATATGATACATTGATAGGAGATTAGTTGAAAGAGAATGTACACTTAGAACATTTGTGAATGTTCCACATTCAAATTTAATAGATCCTCTCCCTATAACTGATGCTAGATAATTATCACCCAAAGTGATAGTAGACATGCTATAAGGCTCTAAGAAAGAAAATTTGACTTGTAAAGAACCCATGCAGTGTGAGGTACTTGAGTCAATGATCCAAAGAAGAGCTAAAGAAGATGCAACTGCAACCAAAGACTTTCCCTTATATTTCTCTTTTTCTTTTTTCTTAGAAGGTTCTTGGGTTGATGAGGCCTCATTGATAGATTCAAGGACCCTTGTGTTGTTCTTCTTAAGAAGATGTGAGAGGTGGTCAATCTATTTATTCATATATTTGTGCTCATTGTGCCCAAGTTTCTTGCAATAGGCACACTTAAATTTTTCTTTATTGGAATTCTCTTGATTTGAAAAGTTTTCAATGTTAGTTTTGGAGGACTTAGATTTCTAATCTTTCTTAGTCTCCTTGTCATTCTGAGTGTTTTGCTTCTTCCCTTTGTTATTTGAAGCCTATTTTTTCCCATTCCCAACAATGAGGGCTTGAGGTTTTAAAGACTTCAACGTGCCCATATGTATTAAATTATCCTACTTCCTAGTCAAGTCAAAAATAAATTCATCTAGAGAAGGCATTTTTCATGAGTCTCCAAGAGCCCTTTTGGTCAAGTAAAAGGTTGATACAAACATAGAATATTCAGGACCTTATTTGGAGAGTATAGTAAGAACTAGTTGATCCTCCTTGTGATCTATGCCACATTCTTTCAACTACAATCTTAGTGTTTTGAACTTAGTGAAGAAGCCCTCTAGGGTGTGAAATAAACTGGGGCTTAAACTTCTAAGCTCATTTTTGAACTCATGACTTCTCATTTAATCTATGTTCCCAAAGAGGTTTTCTAATGCAAGACAAACTTCATTGGGTGTTTTCAAGGATTCTACATGAAAGAGGATTTCAGGAGACACATTTAGACACAAGAATCTAAAGGCTTGATCACATTTGTTAAACTATTTTTCTTTAGTTTCATCAACAGTAGGTCCTTTCTCAGTTCCCATTGTTATCCTATACAACCCTTTGTTGTTTAGAACAAGTTGTACCTTAAGTTTCCAATCATGATAATTAAAAGGTGTTAAAGGCATGATAGACATATTTGAATCCATGATTAAGTTTGTTGTAGAAATTAGAAGTGCAAAAAAAAATGTAAAAGGAAATGTGGAAGTGCACATGGCACAACACAAAAAATACCCCCCTTGATTCAAAATTTGAGATCCCCCTTGAATTTTGGCACTTTATATGTTTAGTGCAAAGACATGTCCAATGGAATGAAAAAAGGAACTTTATATTTTCAATGCAATGACATTTCTAATGGATCAGGCATTAAAACAATTCACTTTTACCAAAAATGACACTCAATTTCAAGTTGCCTATCAAAAGTTACAACAATTCTTGTATTTTCCTATATTGCTTATTTTATTTACACTCAAAAATTTAAATATTCTTTTAAATACAAATTAGAGAGGGGGTTGGAGTTAAGCCCTTACTAGTAGGTAGGTCCAACTTTAAGCACTCATATGACTATGTCATTTGTCCAAGGGGCTGGGCAATTTGGTGGGCCTCCTCCCTTCCTTGTTGATGCAATGTCAGGGGGTGAACTGACCTTAGAAAAAATACATGAAAATAGGATGACATGGCTAGTTTTGGGGGGGTTTTCAGTTGCATTCTCTCTACAAGTTGTTTGGCCTTTGCACTATCTATGGCCATACCTTTCCACAAATCGTGGATTAGTCTTCCAATGGGTCATTACTCACCCTTTCAACAAGCCATGGATCATCCTTCACACCATGGGGAAATGCTTCAATGAGCCATTGATCAACCTTCACACTTCCAGATCTACCCTCCTCTATAAACAAATTGAGTCTAGACTTAATCAACCTCTACAGATAAATTAACCTCCTACAAACGAGCCTACAAATTGGAACACATAGAAATGATTTTCACATACACTGTGAGATAGATAATTTGCATGCATCTGCTATTTACCTTCACACAAAGTACTAAACCAAATAATCAAAACCAGATTGGCTCTTATACCTTGTTGGATTGATGAGATCTTCTAGCAAAATGCCAGTACTAGGTTGAGCCACAAAAGACAAGCTATCAGATGCTCCTACAAGATATGGAAAACACAAAATATGTAAAGAAAATGACTTACACAGAAATTGATCCAACTGAATTACATTAACCCATGAATGTGATGGACATATATAGGAGAGAGGCCATCTAGAATAGTGGAGAAGAATAGGTAGTCGACTCACACTAACTAAGACTAGTAGTGAGTTATCTTCCTAAATATTGGCAAGAGGTGGTGAGGTAACTCCAAGAGACTGACCAGATAACTAGGAAAGTATCTCTCACTAACTAGAACTCCTAAGTAGGCTTAACACCATGTGTAATTATCCATGTGCATGTAAATGAAATAGTATCTACACTAACAATGTTTACTGTGAACGTGTGTATCACTCTTATGGCATGAAGAAGTTTGAATAGGTGTTGGAGCATGTTAAGAGGCTACATAAACATAAGATTTCTAGGGAGAAAATGGTGTTAGATTGCATGGCTTTTATGGAGCAAGAAATTAACAGTCTAAAGCTGCATCTATGGCTAGTTAGGATTTGGGAGCTAGCTAAAGACTTGGATGATGCTCCCAACATGGGTATTCATGAGGCTATGTCTGATTTCTTGATGAATCCTAGGCATACTCATGGGCAAAGGAATGTGTTTTATTCCACTCAAACACTTAGCTATGCCTCCATGCTTTCTTATAGGGGGTGTGTGCAAGAAGTTGAGTTCACTTTTTGGCCAAAAAGTGGAAGTGTTTGCCCTAATTTTTAGAATTTGTCACATTTGACCTTAAAATTTGAAGCACTTAGAGATGGAGTCTTTAAAAAAGTCACTAATCATAAAATGTAGCAATCAGAGTCTACTTTCTAAATATGTAATTTATTTGAATACCCAGATGATACAAATTGATTTTTAATAGGCCTTTCTAAAAACCATTGTTTAAAAGTCACTTTTTTTACTATACAATGCATGTGTACGTCATCCATATTTTGACCTAAATAATCATATTTTTCTAAATCCTTTTGGGAAAAGATTTGTAACTCACTGAAGCACATTTTCTATATTTTTTTGTAATTTTTTATTGAATTTTTTTTTGTTAATTTTTTATTGGCCGTATTTGATGTTTTAAAAAATCGTCATGTACGTCACGCATAAGATGACCTAAACTTATCATTTTTTGAAAAAAAAATCAAATTGAAATGAATTGTCTGAAGTACATTTTCATACAATTTTTTTTTCAAAAAATTATTTTAATAAAAAGCTATTAAAATACTAAAAAACCCTGATAATTCAAGTTTATGGACCTGTTTCATAAGAAATTAATTAAAAATTAGAAAAAATAATCCAATTGTAAAAAAAATTACAAATTTGGAATCTACACTATCTCATCTATAATGGGTTTTAATTTCATCAAAAAGTTCTTCAAAAAAGGTCTTTAGACATATGCCCAAAGTCACTATTTTGTTGTGACATTGACAAGACCTTCAACCTACAGGTCAAACCAGGTCCAAAGCCTAGGTTCGGGTCTCCAACCCTTTTCCCAAACTGATTAACAAAGCAAAAATTGGTCCCAAAATTTAAATTTTAAGAAACAAGATCTCGTTTTGAAACATGATCCTATTTTGAAATGGGATCCTATTTTGTTTTTCATATTTAATCCCTTTATGAAATGGGATCCGACTTTTGGCTTGAGATCCCAAAGTAAAATGGGATCCCGTTTCATAAAAAGTGGGATCCTGTTTCATAAAAAGTGGGATCCCATTTCACTTTTCCCTATTTTGGGTTTTTGTCTAAGTCTAAAATTTTCACCTTAAGTGGACTCAACTTTGTGCATTTACCGAGGGAAAGTTTGTTTCTTCTCCATGAGGATATTGAGAATTTGGTTCATTAGGTAGAGGTCATCTTCAACTATTCCCTAGAACATTTATATGTGGCTAAACGATGATAGTTGTGCCTTCAACGTGTGTTGGAGCTGGTGGATAAAATATTAAAGGTGGTTCTTCTTGTTAATGCAATTGTAAGTGATTTGGATTGTTGTGGTGATTTTGGTTTATTTGAGGTACCTAAGTCTCTAGGTTTTGGTTATGTTTGTTCAAAATGTGATTTTAAGTTTAATATATAGTCGACAAGGCCTATGTATTTTTTCCTATTCCCTATGTAGTTTGATACAATTGTTGGGTGGGTTCTTTTGGTATGGTTGATGTGATATGTTTGTTTCATTTAGTTTGGGGTTATGATACTTTTTGAATCTCTTGTCCTGGTGGCCTCCTTGGCACCAATAACTAGTTCACTATTTGGATTTGGCTCCTAGGCCTTACTAGATTTGTAATAGAAAAAAGGTAAAAGAAGAAAATAAATAAATAAATAAAATTTTCTATTACTTGCTATAGATTTACCTTGGTTCACCATAGCTATGGCCCATTCAGGTAGAGGGGAAAGAAAATGAAAATAAGATTGAATGAGGTGAAAATAAAGTAGGAAAAATATTTAGGGTTGTCATGTGTCCATGTATGTATGTAATAAATAAAATAGCTCTAAAGTAAAATAAACTATCATATCTATCTTTATAAAAATATATGTAAAAAAGTTATCATTCTTGAGGCTCCTAACAATCAAAATCAGAAATTTTAGTTGAATAAAAAGCGAAACTCATTTTTGTTGAATTATTTATGATATAATTACTGCACTTTAATCCTTCCCCTCCTCTAATGATGGTTGTGGATGCTCCTCCTATTCTTGATCCTCAAGGCTTCCTAGTTGAGGATCTAAATGAAATGGTCTAGTTTCCATTAAAGTTACAAACTACTGTGTTTTTTGGGACTCTTGTTAGTAGTGCTTATATTTTGTTTTACTTGTAAAGGATTTGGGGGTTGACTGTTTTTGTTACCTCATGCTTTGATGGTGGATCTCTTGGAGGTTTTTGCTTGCTTCTGGGACTGCTTAATGTCCTTAAGATACTCCTGCTATATCTGTAACTCCCTTTGGGATTTTTATATAATATAATATATGTTTAGGTGCTTGCACCTTTTTCCTTAGAAAAATAAAATAATATTAAATTCTTATGTTGAAATTTGTATTCATAATAAGGCTTATACAAATTTAAATTAAAACAATCAAGTGAGTTTTATAAATTTATTATTGTAAAAAATTAAAATGATTTATGTTAATTGAATTTATGTTAATTAATTATGTGTATTTGATTAAGTAATATTAACATAGATTTAATAGAGTTGTAGATTGATTATAAAAAAATAAAAATTAAATATGTTCAAATAAATTAGTTTAAATGTATGGGTACTTAGTTTTGATTTTGATGTAGAAGTTTATATTTAGCTATTATAAATTTTATGTCAATTCCTTGAAAATTTATTCTCCATCATTGATCTATAAATCTAATTGTACAATGTCTAGGATCACTTATGCAAGTGTACCATTGATTTCTATAAGTGCAAAACTAATCTTGATGTATATAATTGATCTTCAAACTCATGATCCTAATTTGGATAACTTGCAATTTGAAGCTTATTCACCTCAATCTTCTAATGTCTAAATTTTTTAAAGACAAGCAATATTTGTAAACACCTTTAGGAATCTATTGAAAATGTGAGGGTCAATTTATTGTTAGTCAAACCTCTATGTGGACCAATTCAATGGCAATAAACTAAGATTAAGAACAACATGCATGCATGAAAAATTCTCCTAGGATAATGATGTATTGTTGATATAATTATTTTTTTACCCATTTGCAAATGAATTCTAGTGTGCTCCTTAGTTAGGTTAGGTCCTAGATGTTATAAATGCAATGAATAGTTCATTCCAATTATGATTAATCTTTAAATACAACACCTTACTATAAAATTTAATAAATTTATACTTTAGTCAACTTATAACAGTTATTAGAAAAGGCACCAAAGATATAAATTTAACTATTTTAATTTAAAAATTTGAGGGTTATATTAGTGAGTACAAAACTAATCTAGATTAGGTCCACACTCTCTTATCTAAACTAGGAAAAAAAAATTATTGAATGAAGTGAAATCTAGAGATGAGTAATGGTGAGATTTGGGAAAAAACAACATTGTTTTCTAAGTTTCTAATTTCCATGCAAAATGAACCATTTTACACACTATTTGATGCATTAAAGACAACATAGTCATTATGAGCCCATGACATAAGGGAAAGGGCATATGTATGCAATTTTTATCATTAAATTTTTCCCCTACTTTGACTTGCATGTGATCTTCCATGAAAATGCATTTCAAAGGAAAATCAAGTAGCCAACATGGAAATTAAATATTTTTCAAAGAATATTAGAACTATATAAATTAATAGATCATAAGTGTGAATTGTGTGAACTCTTGTTGCTACAAGTGTTCCATTCAAGGCACCCACTAGCACAAAAGAAATTGCAATGAATCATGTCTATTAAATATTTAAAATAACATATAGTAACAACTTACTAATTATTTTGCAAAAAAGTAAAGAGAAGTAGGGTGAGAGATTATACCTATTATAGAAAGATAAAAGTTCTAATTATGTGGAAAGGACTTCAACTAGGAAGGTAAATTTAAAATGGTTTCATATAGATATATAACATGAGCCAACTATGTATATTGTTCTATGTACATTCAAATTTTCTGTCATTCTATACTTAGGTATTCAATTTTTTGTAGGCCACCATGTACACCTCAACCAAATCTATTAGGAAGATTTCACATTCATATAGGGGTTTGAGAATAAAATACCCAAACCCTAATAGTATAATCTTGTCACATTAAGTTTATTAGGACAAAATCAAAGGTACATTTCAATTTTTTCATGTACAAAAACATTCATTAGGATCTTACACCAATTAAATGCTACATATGGGTTCATGTATAATCAAATATTTATCCCTTTTGAGGTGCATGTGTCACAAAACAATCTTGGTAGGCTCTTTATTTAGTGCTAGACTAAATCTAGTAAAAGTGGTTTCTATCATTTAGATCTCTTCCTACCATTGTAATACTTCTATTAAATCATAATTATCCTACTTAGGACTAAGTAATATCAAACTCATGAGAAACAATCATGGACCAGTCATGAGTCAAATTAAGCTCAAATATAAAATAAAGTCATTTAAGTATATATTATTATCTTAATTTTACATGAAAGATTGTTCTTTGGGCATTCATGGCTTCATATCATATCATAGGCATTTTATTTTAGTATGATTGGGCATAAGGATGAGAAGTAGGAGAATTTTTTCTAGGGATATGCCATCAAATTTTATTGTGTCATGATCATATACATTAGTCTTGGATAGAGACACCTCATCACAAGAGAATAAGCCCTTCATATTTCCAAATCCAATGAGAATAGGCCATGTGAGCATTGATCTAAGAACATAGGAAGAAAGGCCATGTAAAATATGGTTGAGCTCATTAGGGGTGGGGAGGCCCAACAATTATCAAATGAGATCATGATTGATGACCAACACAACCCCAAAGGATATTAGATCTTGAGAGATCCTCCAATTTTTGTGAACCATCAATGTGATTTAATTGCAATGGTTAGTTGAAGCCCAAAGTAGTGATATCAATATTTAACATAGAGAACTTATTGATCTGTTCACCTATGATTGATTTAGCAAGTGGTGGGTCTAGATGAGCTCAACATAGGCAAATGGGGAGGTTCACATCTTGCCAAAGAAAGATTGTGAGGGTTGTTTGATAATAATTTATCCAATGGTCCTTGAGAACATGAGTGTATTAATAGGGATACTCACCATTGTGAATGAGAACATGATAACTAGCTAATGGGGAAGTATCAATCAATTATATTGGTCTAGTAGGACCAATGACCATTGAGTGTATTAAATAAATGGGAGTGAGGCTATGCTAATTATAGGATAATGGATTTTAACCCAAAGTAGTCACCATGTATGTTTAAAGCTAAATTGAAATTACAAATAGCATAAACAAACATTTTGGGCAAGATAAAATTCACAAAATAACTATAAAGTCTCATGTGGATGTTAGGGAGAAACAACAAAGGCCACAAGAACTTATAAGGATTGGAAAAGGGGTCGGTAGTTTAGGAGGAATTGAGGCATATTGTTTAGGCCACAACACAAGCATGTTAGTCATCAATAATAGAATTGTGTAAGCATGATAAAAAGTAAGTATAAGAAATGCAAGGAAGTGCACAAAGGAAAAAAGGATAAGATGCCCCACAGTTACCCTCAATAATAAATCAATCATATGCAATAAGAAAACATGAAAATTCATCATAAGAAAAATAAATTATGCATGGTAGAATGTGAACTATGTGACTATTAACACTTAGGATGACCAAGAATAAGTATCATGTGCATCATGAGTATGTAGGTCATAAATTCCATTGTAATAACAATAGGGGTCATAATAAATGTGCTACAATACAATTTATTAAAAATGTGGGAATGTGCCATCTCATCATAAACAATGTCATCCATCATGATTAATGTCATTATGATTAGGCACATAAATGAATGAGTCAAATAATGTTGCTAGTGGTAAGTACCAAATTTTCTCATTTTTTATGTATTTTTTAAAATTTAAAAATTGTAAAAAAAATTCTATAAAAATAACATAGAAAGTTTTTTTATTAGCATACTAAATCCAACAAAATTACCTCATGTATGAAAGTTTGACCTAATATTGATGAAGTTGCTCATGACATGTAGATTTTGTCTAGTCCATTAATATTTTTAATAATTTATCAATCAATTTATTATTTTATTAGTAGCTTTCTCTTTTGATGTGTTATTAACTTTAATTTTATTGTTGATTTGTAATGCAAGGGAGATTGAGGTTAGATAAAGGCCTAACAACTGCCAATTGCATAGTTTGAATGGATTTGATCTTTATCCAACTAACCTACAAATGTTTGATAGAGTGATCCTCAAATATTTGAGGGATATGCTCACATTTGGCTATGAAGTTTATATTCTAACATTGATGGAGTGTGTGATTTAGAAACTAACACCTTCTATTTACCCACTCATGAGATGACATTGATATTAGAGTATGTGTGATTTATTCATGGATAACAATTCTAATGAAAAATAGTAAAATTTCATGCAACACAAGCCTAGATAAGAAAAATACCAACAAAGTTACACAACAAAAACATATTTAGAAGACAAATGGGACACCACAAATAAGTGAAAATATTATCAAAATTTTAATAATCAATAGGGTAAGTGTGTTTGCATGCCACATTCAAATTCTATGACTTAATAAGTCATTAAAAAATTTAGGAATAAGAATTCTTGTACAATAATACATTCTTGCAAGTTATGTGCTCATTACATCAATTGAGAACCTAAATCCCATAGTTGGTTTCACTTTCTCTATGTCCTAATCTATTTCAAGGATTTTTGTATCTTTCTAATGATAAGGTACCATTAGTGAAGGGTAATAAACCTTCTTTCATAACATTTCTTGGTACCAAATCAAACTATTCTATTTGGTGTAATATTCAAAATTTTGTGCGAAACCTAAAAGGGTCCTTCGCATGTTACAACATAAGAGACATTAAATTTCCACAGTCCATAATGATTGTAGTTAAATACTTCAGGAATTAACAATGTGCAAGTTTATACCTCAATGTTTCAGATCACACTCCATGATCCATCATCAAGAGAAAGAGCAAGAGAAGAGAAATAGAAAGGTAATTTGCAGAATAAGTACTCTAAATAGGAGGGAAGAGCATAGGAACCAATGAACTACAAGAAAAAAAGAAAAAAACAAAATACACTTAGACACCACATAAAAAACACATAAACATAAAAGTATAAGTGAAAGAACAATGAAAGAAATTAAGATAAAAAGGAATAAAATTAGAAGAATCACAAAATTAAAAGTGACAAAAATAAGGATGGATAAATAGAGAGATAAACAAACAGAAGCAAATTTCATAGAAGGTTAAATTTTGAGAAAGGAAGAACAAATACATACATGTATACAAGATAAAAAACAAGAACATAAACACACAAATATATACTAGATACATAATGATGAAAGAAATAAAAGAACACATACAGTTAACATAAATCAGCATACATATACAAAATACAAAAGATGAAGCAATAACATTAACAATGGATGCAAGCAATGGGTGAAAAACATACTAACCAACAAACAAATAATTGCAAACAACCAACACATATACAAGAACATAGAACAAATACATACATAAAAAATATAAACAAAGAACATAAACAAACAAACAAGTATACAATTATATAAACAAAGACAAATGAAATCAAGCAAATATATATATATATATATATATAAACAATTATATATATAATTTTATATGTATATACATAGTTGTGTATATATATATATATATAAGAGCTTGTAATTGTTTATATATATAATTATTTGCTTGTTTATAATTGTTTATATATATATACAAACAATTACAAACAAACAAACAAATATATATATATATAACCAAAATTATGCAAAGAGGTCATACTAAGCAGGAACAATAAAAGAACAATCCTACTAATGAACGAAACAAGAACATAAAAAGAGAAGCAAGAAGAGACAAAACCTCCAACAAAAAACATGGAACAAATAAAGAGAAAGAGGGGAGATTTGAGTTGATGAAGGGATAAACTATGAAGAAAGAACCTAGTAAAATAAACAAAAATGAGAGCCAACCTATATATATAGGTTGGCTCTCATTTTTGTTTAAATATCAATATATATACACACACACATATATATGTAGATATATACACATATATATGTAGATATATCTACATATATATACATATATGTATATATATCTACATATATGTGTATATATTTATACATATATGTAGATATATATACATATATATGTATATATATGTAGATATATCTACATATATATACATATATATGTATATATATGTAGATATATCTACATATATATACATATATATATGTAGATATATATACATATATATGTAGATATATATATATATATATATATATATATATCTAGATAAAGAAAAGAAAAAAGAGAACAAGACACACAAAGGAAGAACACCAAGCTAGGATGACCAAGAGCAAGCAAGACAGGAAGAAGAAGGAGATGATGGGGGAGAAAACACAAACAACAACAAGGTAGGATAGGGGAAGAGAAAGATATCAAAGGGATAGAAAATGAAGAAGGCCAAGAAAGTGGGGGGAGGGAGATAAGAAGGGGGAAAGGAAGAATAGAAAGGCTAAAGAAGAAGACCAAAAACAAAAGGGGGAGGATGAGAGAGGAAGAACAAAAAGGAAGGGAAGTAGAAAGATAAGGAGGGAGAAGGTGAAATGTGAAAGGGGCATGATGACGAAGAGACAAAGGGAAAGAAGGAAAAGCTTAAGAAGGTGGATGAGAGAAGTTTTGAATGTGGGATAGCATGGGGTTCCACGAGAAAATTAAGCTCCATCCATCATCGTGATTGAGATTGGATGGGTGGTTACTGATCTTAATGGTCTCTTTGATTTTCCTCTTGAAGAACTTGTCTTCACTAACTAAGATTTGAGTGTCTTCTAGGAAGATGTGATGTTTGGTTAAGGTTGAGTGCTTAGTAAGGGCAAATTTATGGACACATTCATGCCTAATGTCTACACTATGCTCTTTGATCCTGGTACTAAAGGAATGCCCCATCTCACCAATATAGGGGGTGCCACAAGAAAAAACAATCTTGTAGACACTAGAGTGGAGAAGGAGGTCCCTAGGGTCTTTGGGTGAGGGAATTCGATTCCTAAGAGTGGAGATGGGTTTGAAGGTACATTAAAGGCCCTTTTTAAGAAGAATGTTAGAAATTTTGTTAGAAAGGCCTTCTATGTATGGAAGGGTGGCAACCGAGAGGTCAGAAGGGTTGGTATCCTTAGACCTAGAGCTAAGGCAGGACCTGGTTTGATTGAACACTCTTAAGATATGTTTTCTCTTGTAACTGTTCAATTCAAAAACTTTGGTGAGTTGTGAAAGCTCTTAGTCTAGGTTATCTTTATCATAGATACGAAAGGCCCTAGTGGCTAAGGTTTTAAGGATACCAACTTTTTGTGCCAGGTGGTGATGGAAGAGTGGAGGTAAAGGTCAGTGTGGGTAGATTTACAAAACACCCAACGACCTAAGGATTCGTCAGGTTTTTTGATGAGAAGAATGTCAAGGAAAGGGAGATCAATATCACTTTCAAGCTCTTTGGTGAAACAGATGCACGTAGCTATGTGGTTAAGATGGGAGTGGAATTCTTCAAGCTCTTCAAGGCTATGAGGCCAATAGATGGTATTGTCAACATGGTGTTTCCACCATTTTCGTTTGAGTGGAAAGGAGTTAAGGGCAACTTCTTCAAAGTGTTCCATGTAAAGGTTTGCAATGATCGGGGAGAGAGGAGATCCCATGGCAACTCCATCCAACTACTCATAGACAACTCCTTAGAAGGTGAAAAAGGTGGATCTAAGGGATAGTTCTACCAAGGAAGCAATCTCATCATTGGTCTTACATCTAATAATTTCAATGGAGTCAGGGATAGGGACCCTAGTGAAAAGGGAGACCACATCAAAACTAACCAAGAGGTCACTACTTCCCATTTTTTTGTCCTTAATGAATTCTACGAAATGGGCAGAATTCTTGATGAAGGAACTAGACTTACCCACAAGAGGAGAGATAAGCTTGGCTAGGTAGGCAGCAATCTTGTATGTAGGTGAACTAATGGTGTCTACAATTGGACATAGAGGGATGTCACTATGAAATGGGCATAATTCTTGATGAAGGAACTAGACTTACCCACAAGAGGAGAGATAATCTTGGCTAGGTAGGATGTAAGCTTGTATGTGGGTGAACTGATGGTGTTTATGTCCAACTGTAGACACCATCGGTTCACCCAAGTACAATATTTTTGCCTACCTAGCCAAGCTTATCTATCCTCTTACGGGTAAGTCTAGATTCTTCATCAAGAATTCTGTCCATTTTGTAGAATTCCTCAAGGCCAAAAAATTGGAAAGTAGTGACCTCTTGGTTAGTTTTGATGTGGTCTCCCTTTTCACCAAGGTTCATATCCCTGACTCCATTGAAATTATTAGAGGTAAGACCAATGATGAGATTGTCCCCTTGGTAGAACTATGCCTTAGATCCACCTTTTTCACCTTCCAAGGAGTTGTCTATGAGCAATTGGATGGAGTTGCCATGGGATCTCCTCTCTCCCTGATCATTATCAACCTTTACATGGAACACTTTGAAGAATTTTTTATCCTTGATGAATTCTATGAAATGAGTAGAATTCTTGATGAAGGAATTATTGGCAAGAGACACTATGTGGCTTCATTGGTGTTGTCATTGATGGCAACAAAGACCATTCCACACATTCCCAGGACATGGTGTATCTTTACCAGAAGTTAGATTGAAGGATACTTTGGTCTGGTAAGAAAGAACAGAGCATGCAGCAAGGTCTGACAGTCAAGTCTGGATCTCTTAGAGGAAGTATCTTCGTAAAGTGCAAACTTGGGAAAGTCAAGAGGAATACCTTGACTGATAGATTCTAGGGATTGAGACTTTGATGACAAAAGAGTGAAGAGATATGAGAATCTAAGTATTGAGGTCCGGTTTGGCAGAGTAGATAGAGGAAGAACTGACCGACAGAGCACCAGAATTATTTCAGATGAGATATTGATGGTGATCAAGGTTCTTAAGGTATCATTCATGATTGGCTGACATGTTAGATGACTTCTATAAGTATCTCCTTGACTCACATCAATTGGTAAGCAAGGATTTAGCTGACCAACTAGAGTTTGGAAAACATCGACTATTCCAGATGCCAACTAGAAAGATGATGAAATCCTTTTTGTGGATATATATACTAGATAGATTTGGATGTGAAGGGGTGTGTGGTGTATTGTATTGTGCGAAAAAAAGTAGAAAAGCAATGTAAAGATAGTAAGACAGGTCCAGAATGTAATAGGACAACAACACCTAAGGGAGTAAGAATGAAGTGTAGCAGATTAGTTTATTGGGCTTAATCAGAACTAAACCTCAGCATATGTGGATGCTTCTCATCAGTTCAAGTGTCTAGTTTCCTTGTATAAACTATTGTAGGCAGTGAGCCTCCTATGAGCAGTGTACTCAGGTAGTGAGCCCTAATTAGCAAGTGCCATTTTTGTAATATCTTATTCTTCTAATAGAGAATACAATATTGGGTTAATCACCTTGTGGTTTTTCCCTTAACAGGGTTTTCCACGTCAAAATCATTGTGTCATGTTGATGCAGAGTGCCAGCAGAAGTGGATGAAGATTTGCCTATATCTTCCCTATTGGCAAGAGGTCTCCCAAGTTCTCACCGATATCCCCCGTAGCGGTTTGTTGCCCATCGGCAACACCTCATACTATCGGACCACGAGAAATTTCTTAGGCCGATATACTCCGTCACTCCGATGACCAATCTTCGTCGGCCAGACTTCCTCCTTCGGCGAAGCTCCTTTCACCTACGCCGACACCTTGTCTCTCGCCGATATCGTCAGGCACATCGGCCAGATCCTCCGCTTCGGTGAGACTCCAGTTCGCAGCCCCGATGGTTCATCTCATTCCGATGAGTCTCTATCGGTGAGACTCTAACGGTCACCGTGACTTCTTCGGCTTCCCCCAACGAGGTTCCTCACACCGATACTCTTTATCGGTGATACTCCGAGGATGTCTCACCGATCGGTGAAACGGTATACTGTCGGCTAAGTATCTTTTCCTTAGCCCGATATCATTTCTCTCACTGATGCAAATAACAATGGTATGTGTCTCCGACACTATACCAATCTTCAACAAGACGGAGAGCCTTTCATGCCGATGGATCTCCAACTGTTCTGAGGTGTCGAACTAGAATTCCTTTCGACCGAACAATGGAATTTGGCCGTTTCAAACCCGCGATCACTTGTAGCAATCTGATCCCACATCAAAACTATCCAATTTCACCCCGATTTCCCGACTAGCCACATGACGATGTCTAGTCGAACTTGACTGAGTTCGCTAGCTTCCTGGGTAAGAATTCAACAACAACAAATGTGAGAAGTCTTTCCCCCATCACACTGATACTATACAGGGCGTCAGTGGACAGAGGAAAGGGCCTCCATGTATGAATCAAAACCCTACTCCTAGGTTACGAACCAGCCACTGTGGAACCGTGGGTTTTACACCGTCTACACACTACAGAGTCACTATGGATTGACAGATAACATCTGGTTAGGGTTCCAATTACAAAATCAAGATAAAGATATCAAAATCACTAAGAACAACCAAGAAAATCAACACAGATCATACCCAGAACTCTCTTTATTTAGTTATCAAAAAGAACTTGTTGTAATACACACTTCTCTCTCTCTGCTCCGCTCTGTGTGACATACAACCTGCCTCTAAAGAAGATGTAGAGACAACAGTTATCCCCTCCAACCGTGCAAACTGATTTTCAAAGCAGTTAGCCATTGGTTTACCCTTCATACAAGCAAATCACTTGTTTGCCTTGCACAATTACATTCATGGGACCAAATTGACCCTTATTACAAAATGAAATGGCTTAAGAGCCTTATGAGACAACAAAAGAAAAGATAACCCTACACTACAGAGAATGTGCTCCTGCACCACATGTGTATTAATGTTATTTCCATTTCATAGTTATGTTTACTTATTTAATTTAATACTACAGTAATTGATAAGGAAGTTCAGAAAGATGAAATAATCAAGATAACTAGTTCACCCCCCCTCTCAGTTATCAACAATTGGTATCAGAGCCAAGTTCCTCCAAAAGGAGCCTAATAGCTTGAGGAAGATCTGGGAACTAAAATGGATGTGTATGGTATGAGGGAGCAACTTCAGTCTACCTTAGATGATCTTAAGCATTCAAACTCTGAAGTCAATGAATTGAAGGAAAGACTCAAACAGGCTGATGATTTCATAAATGAACTAAAAGGGAAACTGAGTATCTCTATGAAAAAGAGAAAAGATCTACTTCAGCAATTGGCAAGTTAAAGTGAAGACAATGGTACAAATGAAGATCTGAAGGAGAAAACTAAGTTATGTGAAAAGTTATCAAAAGAGGTCATTATGGTAAGACATGAAATGGAATCAGGAGTTATGAAATTCACCCAAGAAATTGAAGAGAAAAGAAAAATTGAAGATGATCTAAGACAGTCTCTCAAGGAGAAGTCAAAGACTGCCACAAAATGGATAGAATAATCAGGCATCTAGAATCTGATCTTGAAGATGCTAGAGATAATGAAGAAAAACTTGAGGATCAAATTGACACTCTTAAAAAGGATCTTCAAACAAAAAATGAATACAAAGAGAAATTCAAGATAAGTTCTTCTCAACTTGAAGTTCTTCGTGAAAGCCAAAAGAGGGTAGATGACAAGCGTGGCTTAGGATATGAGAAAGGTGAAAGCTCCAGATCTAGTCAGAAGAATTTTGGATTAAAAAATCCAAGGAACATGCCTAGAAGACCTCCAATAAGGCAACCTAATGCTCAAAGATATCCATCCTTCAATGGATACTACCACAACTACAATAACTTTGGTCATAAAGCTAATCAATGCAGAAAGAGAATAAATCAGACTAATACATCTTTCTCTGGACAGTGTTTCAACTGCAAAAGGTATGGTCACAAATCTCATGAATGTAGAAATATGCAAATGAACAATTCATTCAATGGTAGATGCTTTGCATGCAATAGAATGGGACATATGGCTAATCAATGCAAATCAAGAGGATATCATTTAAATATGCAAAGAAATATTGTTTTCCACAATTGCAATAGATCCGGTCATATTGCCAAATTCTGTAGAAGCAAGTATCAAGACAAAAGGGGTCTGGTGCATCATAATCAAAATCAAGACAAAGGAAAAGGAAAAGTGAATGCGGATGAAGTTAAAAGTGAAATGAACAAGATTTGGGTGAAGAGAAGTACATAAAATGTAGGGGATGGATCCACACCAGAACCTGGTGCTGATATTTCTTTCAAAAATTAAAAAGTGAGCTCTAGCTCAGGGGGAGACACAAGGAAAAATATTTTCCCCCAGCCAGTTAATTGGTGCCTAAAATTGGCACATGAAAAGTTGCAGAATAAAAGGTTTCTCAGAGAAACATCTAAAGAAATCTTTGTAAAGATATGGAAGATCTGCAGGAAGATTTGAAGAGTCTAATCTTCCAAGATTGATTCGGTTTAACAGGCATCTGGTAAAATAGGATTATCACAGTTAAATCCGGTATGATTCTAATTTGAGGCATCTTGTTCTATGATAGATCAAGTGTTTAGGGAAATAAAGATAATTTGTTACTAATAATCAAGGACTTCTCTAAGTATATCTCAGTGATCCAGAAAAAGATCTTTCTCAAAATAAGAACCAGGCAACTGGAATAACTTGAGTTGCACATTTATTGCAATATGAAATTAGTGTTTTCCTAGATATAAAAGGGTTCATTGGATCGTCATTTGCACATTTGCATTCAAGAAGAAAAGAAAAGGAGCTCTGCATCAAACTATCTCAAATTCTCAAAAGATCAACCGTTGAAGTCGATTCATCCAGCAAATTAATTCGCCTCATTCAGCAAACCCTAGAAGCACAAAAGGTATTTTCCATTATTGAACATTTCTTTGTAAAATCCTTTGAAGATGACTACACTAAATGTTGTAAAGATCACTGATAGGCCACATCCTAAATTCAAGAAACACCCATATAAATCCCTAGAAGTTGACCCTCTAGACACCTTTTCAAGCATTCTGCATGGGGTTCTACATGTAGAAGATGTTAGGGCATATATTCATGCGAATATTGAAGATTTTGGGGAATCTAAACTAATTGATATCTATCACAAGTATTTGATAGATGACTCATTTGAACTCAAAACTTAGTATAAAGCTATCTGAGACAAGCATTTTGTACAATGCATTCATTTCCCCTGTTTTACAAAAGAAGAATGGGTCCATTATATTTTGAGCAGAGTGCATGACAACTTCATGTGGTTGAATTGACCATTTAATATAACCAAGGATGCCATTAGGACAGTAACCGGATTACATTCATCCGGTGGGATTCCTGTTCTCAAATCTGTCAAGAATCAAACTATGAGTGAGGCCACCGGATCAAAATTTGACAAAAGTGCAATGACAATAGAAGACATCACTGATCTGGATGTCAAGTTTGCCTCCATGATCATCGGTTACAAGATATATCACTCTAGCAGGAAAAATTTAGTACCCAAAACTGTAATTTACACTGCTTATGAAATGTTAAGAAAAAATGTAGATTATGATCTTTGTGAACTTCTTTTGAACCAACTAATGGAAAACCTACAAAAGATCAAGAAGGACAAGAAGAACTCCTTCAAGTATGGTGGGCTATTACTGTGCTTGTTCTTCTACTTCATGAATGAGCTTCCCGGATCCAGTGGTTGGGTATGGTAGAATGATAGACTAGTAGCCATCCAAATCAGAGATTATATACATGGGCTTGGTGATGCCAAGGCACAGAATATAGTACTCTAGGGCTACTTCAAGAATTTCTAGAGTATAATGCAAGCAAGAGAGAGAATCCCCCAATCCTTACTTGAAAAGTACAAAGAGATAGTATGCTTTATGGTAAAAACTGATCAATGTCTAATGGAGGTAGTAGAGCCAAGAATAGTCTGTATCATGTTGATGGGGTATGAAGTAGATGAAAAAATTGTTGAGATACATGTTCAACACATGCTCAGTCAACCTAAGGATACTAAAGCAGAAAGGTTTGGAACCTTTGAAGAATTAAGTGTGAAGATCCATGTGGAGCTAAGACAATTGGAAATTAAAAGAAAAGTGAGGAGGGAAGTAGAAGAGTTTGCCAAGAGGCATGGAATCTCAAAAGAGGCACTAGATGCAAATAGAGAAAAGATGGAACGGGTAGAAAAGGAAAAGGCAGAAAAAGAAAGTGCTCCGGTACAAGCCCCTTCCCAGACCAGATCAACCAAAAGCTTTGCACCTACCACCTCCAAGGGACAAAAGGCTTCAAAACCTGAAGCTCAGACATCTGGAAAAGGAGAGAAGAGAACCAAGAAAAAGGCAACAAGGTCTTACACAAGCCAAAAGGACGAAGAAGAGACAGAATCAGATGAGGAAATAAAGAAAATGAAGAAGAAGAAAGTATCCAGAGAATCCACTACCGGTCTAGACAAGGAAGAAGAAAAGATAGATAAAAGTGTTGAGAAGCCCACTCTTGATGATATCATCAAAGCAATCACTGTAGATGGAAACCTGAAACCAATAACAGAATTCTATGATAAATATAGTAAAGCTGATCAAAAAATCTTGTAGGATGCCACAGTTAAGTATCTGAACATCTACAATAAAGCCTTCATTGAGATCATATCTTTAATTCCTAAAAGCCTTGAGAAGGAACTTGAAATGAGTAAGAATAATGCCAAAGAAAAGGACATGGAGATCTGGGAACAGATAGCCATTTAGCTCTATCCCTCCATCACTCCTAAGCAGAAGAATATGATCTTCAAAGATTGTAAGGATGAGTTCTGAAGCAAAGCTAGAATGAATCAACTTATGCTTGGAGAAACTGACAAGGTAGCAAAAAAAATTGAAGACATCCTCTGAAATGCTTACAAAACATTCAACATTCCTATTATAGAGGATTTAGATGATCCCTTGGTTATAGATGTTGAAGAAGAATCCATTGAAACAGTGGCAGAAGAAGTAAAGGAGATAGGTGAAAAGAAAGATAAGGATTTAGAATCCTCTGCTCCGGAAGAGAAGGTCCAAGAAGTAGTAAATATCTCTCATCCAGTTTCCCCTGTAGACTTCAGATCCAAAGGAGAAGAAAGAGTAGAAGAGAAGGAAAAAGAAGATGACATTAGCAAGGCTGCAGAAGGTGAGAAAACTCCAATAGAGAAGGCAACAGATGATAGTGGTAAGGCTGCAGAAGGGGAGAGAATTATGTCTCTAGCAAGAGACATGGTAGAAGTACTCAAAGAGTTCTTGACCAAAGAGATGATGGAATTTGATGAACCGGAATTGCTTCAAGGTCCATTCAATTTTGTTTCCCTCTCTCCGGTTCAAACCATGAAACTAGCTTCCTTCACTCAGGCAAAGGCAAAAGAAAAAATGCTGAAATCTCACATGGAAGACTGTGAGCTCATAGAAACTACATCCAGTGTATTAGAAAAGATCATGCCATCCTTCCAAAAGGATCCTACAGCCTCCACATCTGGTAATCTAAAATCTCTTATAAATTATATTAATACTCATTTTGATTCATTAGAGAAAGTGGCAGAAGAGAAAGTCAGGAAAGAATTTTTGGATAAGAGATTCTCTGAAATTCAAAGTCTAATCTCAAATGATAGGAGAGTTATGGATATTAGGATAAAGAGTTTAGAAAATTCTCTCAAAGATGGTGAAAATATTTATAAATTTTGTATATCCTGGCCCAAAGTGACCAAAGATGTTGATAACAAAGTAAAAGAGCAAGAAGATAAAATACTAAGCTTGTCTCAAAGCTTTGATCCTCTCTCATCTCCCGTAATAAATCAAGAATGTCAGACTATTGCAGTCTTGAATGAAATTAAGAAACTTGAGAAGGAGAAGAAAAATGGAATAAGTAGGTTGAGTGAACTAAGAGGGATCATTATCCCCAACTTAGAGGCCATGCATGAGGCTATAAGTGATGCTTAGACTATAGCCCAGACTAGTGATCCGACAAATCTAAAAAGGGTAGAAGCTTTTGCATTCTTGTTGAGTGGTCACATCTCAATTTTGGATAGGATGAAGCAGAGTTGGGCGACAGAAGTGGTACAGCTAAAGACCACTTTTGCAGATATATTTTAGTATATGTAGGTAAAACATGTATATATGTTTTATACAACTAAGTATAGATTTTTTTTTAATTTTGGTGTGTAGACCCCACCCTTTGCCATTGATGTCAAAGGGGGAGTGAGGAACAGTGAAAAATGAGGAATCTAGCCAAGAGGGAGCTCCGAAAAATATACATAAGAACAGAGCATTAGCCAAGGAGGAGTATAGTGTGACACTTAGTCATTTTTCACTAAGTGTTGCCATCAATGCCAAAGGGGGAGATTGTTGGAAAGAGACACTATGTGGCTTCATTGGTGTTGTCATTGATGGCAACAAAGACCATTCCACACATCTGCAGGACATGGTGTATCTTTACCAGAAGTCAGATTGAAGGATACTTTGGTCCGGTAAGCAAGAACAGAGCATGCAGCAAGGTCCGACAATCAAGAAGTATCTTTGTAAAGTGCAGACTTGGGAAAGTCAAGAGGAATACCTTGATTGATAGATTTTAGGGTTGAGCCTCTAGTGATAAAAGAGTGGAGATATGAGCATCTAAGTATTGAGGTCCAATTTGGTAGAGTAGACAGAGGAAGAACTAACTGACAGAGCATCAGAATTATTCCAGATGAGATATTGATGGTGATCAAGGTTCTTAAGGTATCATTCATGATTGAACAACATGTTAGATGACTTATATAAGTATCTCCTTGATTCACATCAATTGGTAAGCAAGGATTCAGCTGACCAACTAAAGTTTGGGAAAATATTGACTATTCCGGATGCTGACTAGAAAGAGGATGAAATCCTTTTTGTGGATATATATATACCAAATAGATTTGTATGTGAAGGGGTGTGTGGTGTATTGTATTATGTGAAGAAAAGCAGAAAAGTAGTGTAAAGATAGTAAGACAGGTTCAGAATGTAATAGGACAACATCACCTAAGGGAGTAAGAATGAAGTGTAGCAGATCAGTTTATTGGGCTTAATCAGAACTGAACCTCAGCATATGTGGATGCTTCTCATCAATTCAAGTGTCTAGTTTCCTTGTATAAACTAGTGTAGGCAATGAGCCTCCTGTGAGTAGTGTGCTTGGGCAGTGAGCCCTAATTGGCAAGTGCCATTTTTGTACTATCTTATTCTTCTAATAGAGAATACAATCTTGGGTTAATCACCCCATGGTTTTTCCCTTAACAGGGTTTTTCACGTCAAAATCATTGTCATGTGTATTAATGTTATTTCCATTTCATAGTTATGTTTTCTTATTTAATTTAATACTACACTAATTGATAAGGAAGTTCAAAAAGCTGAAATAATCAAGATAATTGATTCACTCCCCCCTCTCAGTTATCAATAGTAACTAGACTTACCCACAAGAGGAGAGATAAGCTTGGCTAGGTAGGCAGCAAGCTTGTATGTGGGTGAACCGATGGCATCTACAATTGGTTGTAGATGCCATCGGTTCACCCACATACAAGCTTGCTGCCTACCTAGCCAAGCTTATCTCTCCTCTTGTTGGTAAGTCTAGTTCCTTCATCAAGAATTCTACCCATTTTTATAGACACCATCAATTCACCCACGTACAAGCTTACAACCTACCTAGCCAAGCTTATCTCTCCACTTGTGGGTAATTCTAGTTCCTTCATCAAGAATTTTTCCCATTTTATAGAATTCATCAAGGACAAAAAATTAGAAAGTAGTTGTCTATGAGCAGTTGGATGGAGTTGCCATGGGATCTCCTCTCTCCCTAATCATTGCCAACCTTTACATGGAACACTTTGAAGAATTTTTTGTCCTTGATGAATTCTATGAAATGGGTAGAATTCTTAATAAAGGAACTAGACTTACCCACAAGAGGAGAGATAAGCTTGGCTAGGTAGGCAGCAAACTTGTATGTGGGTGAACCAATGGTGTCTACGTCCAATTGTAGACACCATCGATGGGCAAAATTCTTGATGAAGGAACTAGACTTACCCACAAGAGGAGAGATAAGCTTGGCTAGGTAGGCAGCAAGCTTGTACGTGGGTGAACCAATTGTGTCTACAATTGGACATAGACACTAGGTTGGTCTTCGAAGGAGAAAATGTAAGAAATTTTGGCTTACAAGCTAAAACTAAGTCCAAAAAGCACCAACTTGTGGTTCAAGTTGAAGACTAAAAAATTCAACCCCTAAGATGACTCTAAGAACATATATAATACTTGGGCTCCTAGGCTAAACTAACATTTCCTTATATTTTTGGAGTCTAAAACACAAATTGAGGTCATAAAAAATTTTTTATACCGAGCCCAAAATCCCAATCAATAAGATCCTAAACTACCTTGATGCTTACCTTAGACTTTGGAGTCTAAGAGATAACCTACACTCCTTTAGAAACCCACTCCCTAATGGTAAGAAACTAAGAATTAAGAATTTGAAATGCAGAAGGCTCAAACTTTGAGCTTCAATGTCTAAGACACCCCAAGCTCTTTAGACTTCAAGGTACGAAACACTACTTCTCCATAGAGTGATCTTTTCCATAAAGACCAAACTCCAAAACTCTAGATGGTCTTGCTTCAAACTTTGAGGTCTAGATTCCTATGAGCATTAAGACTTCAAAGTTTAAAGTGCACTACTCACTTCACCAACTTTGAGCTAGATATACTTCAACATACCTACACCCTCAAATGTTAAGGTCTAAATTGCATTGTGCACTCAAAATTCAAGGTCTAAAATACACCTAACAACAACAAACCTTGGAAGTTTACAACTTTGATTATCCAAATGCCTAGATGCCAAAATAGCTTGAGACCTTGAGGACACTAGAACTCTAATACTCCAAGACTCTAGGCCTCCTTTACAATTTAGGCTTCAACTCCCTAGTGTTTTTCCTTGCATACAAGCCCCTCCTTGGCTCTGCAAAGTGGGGACCCCCACTCTCTTTTTTTTTTGCTTAATTTTTTTGGTTAATCTATGTTTCCTTCCCTTTTCATTGGAGTGAAGTGTCTTCTAAGTTGTGGGTGGTTACAGGTTAATTCATTAAGTGCTTCAATTTTTTGCAAAAGGTTGAGTGCAATTTCCTTTGTAAAATGTCAAGACTTTCCTACCCTTTTGCAAAATTGTAGACTTTTGACTTACAACTAGATGGCATGATTCTTGGTTATTTATCCTATCCACTTATCCTTTTTCACATGGTTTATTTCATTGTTGTAAATGTTAAAATGTCTTGTATAAATGTTTTTGAGATCTTGTAGTGGTACCAAATGTGTATTTTTCTTCTATTATTAAACCTTTCTTCCACTTTATATTTTCAGCAAAGAAGTTCTAACATTGAAAAGTCTTTTGAAATTGGTTTGTAGGATGCTAACTTAGTATTGGATCTATCTTTTACTTGTCCTTCAAAATGTCCCATCTGCTTCATTTTTCCCAGAAAAGGTGTTTTAATGTTGAAATCTTTAAAAAGTTTATTTTCGAAGTATTTTCTTTCTCTAGGATATTTTGAGTTGTTTTATGATCCATTTGTCCTCTCCATGGGATTTCCTTAGAGGATTGGAAATTTTAAATTTAAATTTGACATGATATCTTCCTTAATTTTCTTGCATTTTGTGCTTTAAGGGTTTGAAGAGAAAAAGTGTTGAGAATATTAGAAAGTTGATAAATTGCATAATTTTAATTTAGGACTAGAGTTTTTAGCCTTCAAAAGTGATATCTAAAATCCTAGAAAATACCTGTGAAAAACTCAAAAAAACTCAGAGAAAATAATTTAAATTTAATTGTAGGATTTTAGTGTGGAAGTGAAGTATAAACTATGTATTCATATCTAAATCACTTCATCTTTTCCATAGGATTTATGTTTGGAACTAAAGTTTCACATTTTTAAACCATATCTAAAACTTGTTAAGTTTCATGCATCTAATTACTCTTGAAGGAAAACAAATAAATGAAACATTTGATAAAATTCCTGAAGGAAATAATAATGCAGAATTTCATTAGTTAGGATAATATTTCGTGACAACTTTTTACTTCCTTTCCTATTACATTTTCTCTCAAACCTTCAAGACAATGAAATAGAAGTGCAAAATGTCAAAAATGAAGATGCAGATTTAGAATTGGATACTACAATGAAGCACTAACATCTAGTCCTCTATTGTTTTTTCCACGTTTTATTGAAAATTAGTGCACTTGTTATGATTTTCATCTATAGAAGTTTCTTTTTTTCCAGGATATGTCTAGTTAAGATTCAATATATGTTGTCCTATATCATTTTTTCCGTAGACTCTAGTTTACAAAGGTATTATTATAGAAATTTTTTTATGTAGAGTTTCATTAAATAGGAGGATATTTGAGGCCAACTATTCACCTTCCATCTTATATCATTTTTATACAAAGTTCTTTTGAAATGAAGAAATGAAACATGAAAGAATAAAATGTGGAGTTTCATTTAACAACAAGATATGGTAATATGAAAGTTGTTGCATCTTACAATGCCCTCAAGTTGGCCCATCATCTATGCATTCAAAATTTTTTTGTGGAGGGAGACTCCTTTAACATTATAAATTATCTTCCTAAAAATCCCCCTAGCTAGTCTATTGAAAGAATTATTAGTGACTCATGGGATATTATCAACAAATTAGAGTTAGTTTCGATCAAACATGTGTTTAGATAAGTGAATGGCATTGTTGATTACCTGGCTAATTGGAGTGTGACTAAGCAAAGTTCTACTTTTTGGTTGATAGGAACCTTCGCCAAGGAAATTGAAGCATTATGTCAAAATGACATTTCTAATCATTCATCTAAAGTGGCTTGTCAAGAACCAATGAGATTTACCTTACAATGATGATTTATAATGCTTATCTTAGGTGGGACCCTAGCATATTGATGACCGGTCTTATCAATAGGATTGCTAAAAGTGGAGAATATTTTATTGACTATCCATAGTTGAGAACCTCAGAAAACTGAAAGGGAAGCCTAATATTTGGTGGTGTTGGTCTACTAAAAAATTCAAGGGGAAAAATCAGAATGATGAGAGAATAGTGGGTGATGATAGGAGTAGGGTGGAACTCGTTAATTGTAGGAAATGGAAAAGTGATAGTATAATTTGGAAGATTCTCAAGAAAGGGGGATTTTCAACCTTCATAGAATGATAGAGAGGAAATGACATTATTTTTAATAAGGAGTTTGTCAAGAGTTGAAATAATATAAGGGTGAAGGTTAAGGGTTTGGGATTTGAGGTCACAAAGGAACTAGTGGCCAAAGCTACTAGGTTCTCACTCAAGGGTGATAAAGTATTCAAGGACAGGAGATTAGGTGGGGAGACAATAGATACTTTCCTTAAAAGGGATACTAAACTAGAGAAGCTACATTTGAGGTATTCTAGAAGCTCCATAAAGTCTCCCTAGAATGAGATAGCCATATGCATAATGAGGTATGCCAACCTTGAAGGGTATTTAAAGTCTATTTATTCTTACGATTTTCTTCTTCTCAATCACTTTAGAAGGGATAGTCCTTTCGCCTTCCCCTACTATTTGATTTCCTGCCTGGACCAATCAATGAAAGACTATAAAAAAACCCTAACGACTATCCCCTATGCCAAGGGTTGATGCTCTTGATTGTGAGCCATGATAAGAAACTCTATGCCCCATAAGAAACTCTATGCCCCATCCATTGGATAATTCACAAGAAAAAAGAAAGAAGGAAATGGGCGGTGAACTACTTTGTTTTATCTTTTGAGGAGATAGAGGAGGAGAAAAGTAGTTGGAACAAGATTGGGTTAGATTCTGATTCAGAGTCCAGCTACCATAATTCCTTAGATGCCAAAGTTACTAGTAAAGGAAAAAGAGATGATGAGTATTTCTCAAAGGGAATCCTTCTTGACACACGTCTGAAAAAGAATGATAGTCCTAGTATCCTTAAGAAATGGAAATCTAAATCCTTCCTTGAACCTACCGTGGGAGTCCTCTTTTTTGGTATAGATAACCCCTACTCTCAAATCCTTAAGGAACCCAACAACCCTTGGCCCAACCCTTCAACCATGAAGGAAGTTGCAAATGATTTGTATATGCTTAGCCAATATGTGTCCACTCTACACTAGACCTTCTACATGCAACAAAAACTAATGAAATAGTTCTACATTAAAATTAGCAAGCTAAATATAAAAATGGAAATCATTACCAAGGAACAGTGTGGGGGAAACTCAACCACTTTTGGATGAAGGAGAGGAAATAATTTTAAAACTAGGAGGAAATCCCCCATATGAACAAATTACAAGTGGAGGCCTCTAATCAAAAAGATAAGATAGCCATCCTTAAAGAGGATTTCACTAAGGAATAGGAAAACTAGTAGGCTACGATTACTACTGTTGAATAGGAGATCATCAAAATCAATGAAAATCTCCACAAACTTGCGAAGGCTAACTCTGGGGAAAAGATGGGGATTTAGAGTGTTAGTCTAACTATTCAGGGGAATAACATTGATGACATCGAGCCTACTTCGAGTACTAGAAGCATTAAAAAGAAGATTAATGATGGAAACAAGAAGGCCCAAGTACTTTAAGGCATCAATAGCTACATGGAGGACAAGTCAGAGGTTGCTAACACCCTTAAGGAGCTCCAAGTTCCCTTTTTTGTTTCTTGTTTTTCTTTCTTTGTTCTATTGTAGTCTTTGTGTTGTTTGTTGCTTGGGTTTGTGTTGTGGGTCAGCTACTACTTAGCTGACATTTTGTTGTTTGTAAAGGGTTTCCAAGTCCCCTTCAAAACTTGCCTTTTATCCCTATTTTATCAAAAAAAAAAACTAGATATGGTAATGAAAAATGTGAAATCCGGTATCTTGTTCTAAACTCACATTCTATTTAAAGTTCATAAGGTTAGGAAAGGTGCATGATTATTTGTGGGACATATCTTTACTACAAGATGTTTTGAATTGAGATGATAAATATGTTGGCAACATAAGCATGACAATGAAGAGATTGATGAGATTGACAATCAGTAGTATTGTCATTGATGGAAACAAAGTTTAGATACATAATTGTGTTGGTCTGAAGAAGATCAATGTACCAATCACTACAGATTTGTCTAAGTCCCGGTGTACTATCTTCAATGTTTAGGGAACCAGCTTCTTGGTACGCATTCCTCCGCTATGAAGAATCTTGCTATGTGGTTGTAAGGCATTGTTGGTGTATACTAAAAGAGTCTAAATCCAAAGTTCCAGGTCTTGAAGCCCTTCGGAGTGAAAGTTAGAGTTGATAGAGTATCGGACTCTATAATGATAGTGTAATGACAGTACCAGTAGCATATTGGAATGCTCCATATTCTACCATACATGAATATTTTGGTATGTGGATTTGAGGATAAGTTTATGGATGTCTGTAGTGTTTTTTCTTCAAGTGGTAAGCATTTTTGTGGTCCACATGTTGAGTTGTGAGAAAACCATTAGTTCATGTTGTTGTTACTTCACCAATTGAGCTGACCTAAAGATGTTGAGGTTGTGTGGAGTTAAGTCATGTATGGAACAATGTTATAGGAGTAAATATAGGTTATACTGACCTATCACTTTTGTTCTCTCCACAAAGCGTATAGGGTTGAGTTTTGGGCCGACGGGACAAGAAGTCACATGGTACATCTATCATGCTGACTTGTTTGATGTTTTGCTTGATTGTGGTATATAAACAAGGTTGAATTTTTGTGTGGAGAGTGTGTGATGTGTGAAAGAGAAAAGTGTGTGTGGGTGTGAGTGAAATCTGATGTAGAGAAGGATAAGATAAGTTTGTGGTGAAGATGAAGTGTGTTAAGTCAATATTCTAAGCTTTAGTGGAACCGTATCTCCAGCATGAGTCAAATGCATTACTAAAAGTTCATATTTGGTAGTGAGCCACCCCTTCTTCTATCTCTTTCTATTCAAGATAGTGAGTCCTTTGGTAGTGAGGCACTTGGAGTGAGCATTCTCTTTTATGGACAGTGAGTCCTTTTGGCAGTAAGCCTAATTGTAATCAATATTGTGTGTGTGAGAGAGAGAGAGAGCTAATCCTCACTGTGGTTTTTCCCTTTTTGGGTTTTCCACGTAAAAATCTGGTGTTCATGTGTTACATGGTTGATTTCATGCTTTCCTTTCTTACTACAAATTAAATATGCTATGTGGAATGAATGTTTAATGCTTAGGTTGTTTCAAGGAATATTGATTCACCCCCCCACCCCATCAGTATTTTAGGTGTTCAACAATTGGAATCAAAGCTTGGTGTTACCATTTTTCACCACAGCTCAAAATTGGCAAAGTTGATGTGACAAGTTCATTTTTAGGGTGAAGGTTAACATTCTCTTGTTATGAGTTATTTGCATAGTTGTTATTTTTCAGTGTTAAATGTAGTTCAGTTGTTCAAAAGGAGGAAGAGATTTTAGGTCATTCATTGCATTGCAGAATATTTACAGGAGAGATAAGTATTTCATTCATCACAATGATTATTCATTTACAAATTGAAATACATAAAAGAATAAGAATTGCATTGAAATAAATAATGACATATCAAATGTCCCACACAAGCCGTGGGTTATAGCTAAACATATGCAGATATAAAGAAAATACTATGTATCTAATGATGAGAAAAGAAAGGTCATAGCCATCATTGCCTTAGAGGTTGTCAATCTTCAAAGTTGTCTCCTGCCCTGCTCCTGATCTTCGACATGAACTTGCAAAAGTGTGGGAGGGGTCCCGTTAGAAGCTCTGGTTATGAAATCCCTATATCCTATCAAAAGAGGCATAATACTTTGTTTATAATGTATTGATCAATAATCATCATCCACATGCAAAAGGAACTAAGAAAGAAACAACCATGGAACTTCATTGATTTATGCTAACATGTTTGTTTCATGTGCAAGTATAGAATAAGTTATGTAGCTATTTGAAGACATATCAGCATGTGGTGTAAAGTGGGCTCCCACAAGGGTTGAGCCCAACATGCTTTTCCCTCTAATTATGAGAGGGGGTGAAATAGATTTGTTAAAACATTCAGCTCACTTACTCATCTATGATCGACAATCTAATGAAAGAGCATCCATCATATATCAATAGGCAAGATTGCACGAACAAGTGAGTATCAAAGCGTTATTTTTCTCATTCTTATGAAATGGCAAAATCAGAATTAAGTTACATGGAAGCCTTTCAAATGAGGAAATATATCTAATTATGCATCACATTTTTCTACTGATGAAGTTTTGTGCATTATCACAACATATATCACATGCTATAATCAATATGCTATTATATGCATGCCAACATGGTAGTATTACACCAAGAAAATCATGCAAGTATTGCTCAAAGATCTAGAAATGAAATACAGAAGCAGTCCTAAGTACAGGGACAATTTTGTCATTGGTAAGGAATAGACACAGAAGGTACAACAGGTACTTATAAGCACATAATCAAATATATCTCATCAATTTTTCAATGGATAAGGGACTTCCATCAATATCAAGATAGCTAGATCAGTGTGATGGCCCATTATACATTTGCCATATCTCATCAAAAGTACGAGAGATACAAAAGACTAACAGATCAATAGTGCCCTTGATCAAAGTATATCACACCTTATGCCTGTCTGCCATATTGATATGTTACAGTAGTACAAATACAATGTCATCACAAATACAGAAGGTATAAAATGTAGCAGCCAATCATACCAGGTAGCCATGCTAGTATCATGTGTTTCCATGTGCCAAAGGATCATGAAAAGGTAAGTATTCACATATCTTTTGTTTATGTGTTATACAATGATCAAAATGTTCATCAAGTCATGTAGGTATGACTCATATTCATAGAAGATTGATCTAAGTTACATCAGATAATGAGATGAAGTGCGACCATCAAAAGGTGTAACGCTACAGTTGCATAAGTCTGTATATGCCAACAATAATTGGAATGCATGAGGGATGTTTATGGTAACAGTGATACATGAATATGATGGAAAGAGCAGTGAATCAAGTTAAGAATGCTTTTGGAGCAGTAGAGTACACAATCTCTAATAAATGGCTCCATGTGAATTAATCATGCTAGTGTGTCATGTATATAATGCACTAAGGAGTAGAGAAAGGTACATCTCCCCACTTCATGGTTTGTTCATGCTATCAACTATTGAGATCTATTTCAGAGCAGCAAAGATGTGTGAAAATAAAATCATAGTCATTGTGTAAAGCATCTCAGGGTAAAGCCATAACACCTCATAAAGAATGTCTGAAGAGTTCATTGAAGAACTGAAGGTATGCATGTCATGTATAGCTACATGACCTCTTTATGTAGAAAGTAAATGGAGTGGTTGTTATCAAATACAAATGATAGTGAGCTACAAGAAGTGCAAGCAAACATGATAGTGAATTCAAAACTCAAATAAAGTATGAAAACTGATACACAATGAATAGAGATTTTCCAAAAGCATGTATTTGAGAGTTGTTTCAATACAAGATTTCATTTATCTAATGCAAGATAACTACATATTGTAAAGCTACAGAGGAAGAAAACATGATTGCTCATAGGACAGCTGATAGAATAACATCAAAGGATAAATAGAAAGATATATCATATATATACAAAGTTGCAGATTGCTCATACAGGTTGCCCAAAAGAAGGAAAGTGATGCTCAAAAATATATTATTAGCGGCCTCAATAGTAAAGATGTAACTAAGAGAAGCCATTCATGTCAACTGGAAAATAATTCTTTCAATGTCTTTCATAACTTCGAGCTCGAAGGAAACATCATGTTAGGTTTTGATTTGAAGTTGAGCCTTGTAAACAGTATTATGTAAACCGAGCATGCATATGGCCATGGGCCTAAGGGTTTAACCCTTTATTTTCATTAAGGGACATTTCTGTGTGCTAAGGTTTATGACAACAAAACTCAAAAGAGAAAATTCTTCAAACTCTAATGATATGATACAAGCATATGAATGACTATGAACCTAGAAGAGGGTTTTTTCTAAGAAATGCTTAGAGATTTACATAGTGACCAAGGGCCTAAAGACTCCATTTTAACAATAATGAGAATCCTTATTATGCACATAAATGAAACAAAGTGACACTTTTGTGTCAAGTATCAGGTAAGCTAAGTATGTGTATGGATGCAGCCCAAAGTGAGAGTGATCTAAAGATTTCAAGGTTCGATGGCTTAAGTTTTCTTTATTTCTAAGTAGCAAGGGTATGATAAAGCCATGGTTTTTGAACCTCAAAACACACAGAATACCATGAAAAATGAAATATATAATGATAGAAATAGAGGTTACTTGTGTATATATTTGCGTGGTGATACAGAGCCATAAGGCTTTCTTTTTGTCCATTTTCCTCTCAAAAATATAGTGATGGTGACCATATACAGATATAAAAGGTGACAGAGAAACAAAGGTAAATAAATTTCATAAAAAATAGCATACAAGCCGCAGCTCAAAAGGCCATTTACTTCTTAGGGAATGAAAGAAATCAAAGAAATGAAACGTATTTGCATCAAACATGTTACCTTTAAGAAGACCAATGGAGGCCGTGACCAAATGTTGCAGAGGAAGTCAAATTTTTTAGGGGCAAAACCCTAGCTATGGTGGATGTACAAAGCCCCATTTTCATCAAAAAATCCAAATGCAAATTAGCCCAAAAAAAGTTAGGTTTTCTTTTTGTTTTAGGGCTCCAAACACCCTAATTCTATGGTGATATTTTTATCACATTGAATTAGTTTCAAAATGCATAGACTAATGCCTAGTCGTGGTCCTATATAAGTGCTTAGGTCTCATGACTTGGTGAGGTTGAGCCATTGCTCCCTCAAGATGTTTCATGCCTCAAAAGACTCAAGTCACCTTGTATTATGCCTTGGAGAGGGAAATAAATTTCATGTCTTAGGAATATATGCCAAACTTTCATTTTTGATGTAAGACGAGTACATATGCCACATATGCCCTAGAAATTGCCAGTTTGTGCAGAGATAAGCCATTAGGGATTTTTATTTTTTGTAAAACTATATGTCATGTCTCCATATTTTTATGATTTTTTTGTTTTAAAATCAAACATTGTAATTGCAAAAATGGTGAAATTATGAGCCATAGGGATTTTTTATGCAAGGAATCAAATCGAATATGAAATGGATTCAAACTACCAAAGCATTATAAGGTTAGTTTTAAAGAAATCATTTATAAATTGCTTTTAAAACTTAACTATTTTTAGGTAGTTAATCGGTTAATAAGACAAATCAGATATTCTTTTCAATTTGAGATCTCATGGGCAAAAGAAAGTAGATTTGCGGTGGGGACACCTCAAGGAGTCTTTTGGCATCATGATTTGACAGTTTGGTATCTTTTGGAGAGATTTTATTTGTACTTTTCTAAGTAGCTCGAAAATGGACTTGGAGTCTATTTTTAGGAGCTTTTTTCCAGCTTTCGTGGGGAGATCTTTCACAGCATATATCTCAGATACTTTCTTTTCAAAGTCCCAGTTAGAGTTTTACAACATAGAGTAGAGATCAAAGTGCAGAGATAGTAGAATCTTCCTCTCACCTTGAGATTGTTGTATTCATTTTCATTGTACTCATTATTCCTTCAAATATAGACAGCAATTTTCCTTCATTTTTGCCTCTCTTTTGCAGAACTGATTTGATATAACACTATGATAAGCATTTATCCTCTGTTTTTGTCTTGGTTTTGTGATAAGATATGCAGTTTTTTGCTTAATTCAAGTTGCATGTTGTGTTTAATCAAACCTTCATGCAAAATATTTATGAATTGGGTAAAATAAGAAATGTTGTGAAGATCAGAGTTCTGTGGTCTAACTATGAGTAAGATTTGATTGTGTATCACCTAGATTATATTTCAGTTATTTATTTTAGCATATCCTTCTATCCCTTTTTCCCCTGCAAGTCAATTAGATTAGAAAAATTATAAGGAGAACCAACTCACTCTGGATATTCCCTCTCACCATAGATAACCCACAATCTGGGAGGGTTTCCATGTTTCAATAGGATAGTCAAGCTTGACTTGACTAGCGGCACAATCCTGATTGATAACACCTGGTTCCTGTAAGGAAATGAGGACATCTCAGAATGTATTTCTAAGAAAAGTGGTGTCTTCGACAAGTTTAAATTCTTTCCAAATTCTTCAAAAACACGCACAACTATGCCTTTAAAGCGGAAACAGACATAGAACATTTCCTACATTGACCCTTAGAGGAAAGCACAAGCGAACATTAACTAGTTTCAACAGCAGAAATATTAAACATGAAAGATAGAACAAGAACACAGATTTACGTGGGGAAAACCCTTACGGGTAAAAAACCCCACACTCCAAAAGCCCAGATCACCATTGTATTATTTAGCAACAGAAAGACAGTTACAATACAAAACTGGCAATAAGCCTTTCATGAAGATTTACATCTTGTTCCTTTAGAAGAATAACTGACAGTAACCCTATACAAAGTTCTCCAGCACTTGGTTGGTTCTTCATACTGTGATCATGCCACAAACAGCACACAGTACAGAACTACATCTTCTCAGCCAGAACAATTTCATTTGAACTCTGTTTTCATCCTCTTCTCAGTCCCTTCACATGCTGTTCACATGCTGCATATAGCATACAGCATAAGACTTCACAGAAGAAGAAAACCAGAGGTCTCTCTCTAGAAGAACTCTCTCACACTCACACCGACCCCATCGATTACATAATTGCTTTTAGCAATCTAATCGATTCTCATGCAAACGACCATTCATTCCAACTGCCCAGTATTGCTGACATCCAACTGTCCAAACCGTTCGCATAACTATCTAACCATTCACATTCTCATAGGAAACTTTAGTCCCACATGCATAAGTTCTAGTTGGACATCCGGGTTTAAATGCCCGAACACACGTAAGATAATTATCGGCGCTTTTGCCACCGATGACCCCAGACTAAGTCTCATCGGAGTAACCAACATCATCGGTGAACACTTCAACACTCACTCTGATAGTTCATTGTCTTACCGACGCCAACACAATGCCAACTCTTCATCGGAGTGACTTCTGCCATCGGAGTGACAATTCAAGGCTGAGCCGATAGAAGTTCTCACGCCGACGCCAATCACCAACTTCCATCGGGGTGACCAATGCCCATCGGAGAAACTTCCAAACGTCAGCCCGACAAGGATTGTCATGCCGATGACTGTTCCATCGGAGAGACACCAACAATCATCAAGACTAAACCAAACTTCGCCGAAGACCAATGTCCCACCGATACCAAAGCCAATGTCATCCATCGGAGTAACGAGGTCCATCAGAATGAGAACTCAAGGCTTGGCCGATAGTGATTCTCATGCCGATGCCAACCCTTCATCGGTATGACATGAAGTAACGGGGAGACTTCTTCCAGCTACACCGATAACACTACTCACTCTGATGATCTTTCATCGGAGTGACTCATGCCGACAAGATCACTAACACTTCGCTAACCCTTCATCCATCGTTGGTGTGACCCAACACTGTCGGAGCTCCTACCACCAGCTTTGCCGATGGTCAACCTCATGCCGATGTCTCACTACCATCGGTGAGACCTTGGAGATCAGCATAAGACACTGAACTCCTGCCGATAGTAAACCTCATGCCGATAGCTAGCCCTCCATCGGTGTAACCTAGCAGATCATCCAAAGACCTCTTACTCCCACCGATACAAGGAGTCATGCCGATAACAAAGAATAACCAAGGAACCAATGAACCTGTAATTTGAGTCACTAGTACTCAACATTCTCCCACTTGACGAAGGAATTACAGGAAACCATCAATGCTCCATATCACAAAACCAAAGCTGATACTGCCACCACTTCACTATGCTCACAAGCTCCATAGAAGTTTTAACAAAAACAACTTCAAAGCTTCCAGAACACAGCCATGAGAAACATCCTCCAGAAACAAGATAAACCATCAGCTAGAACAACAATCAGTAAGCTGACTGTACCCATCTAACTGAACATAAAACCCACATGACTGAAAATAGCACACACAGCTAGTGCTAAAACATCCAATCACTCGTACCTTAAAGGTATGAACATCAGTAGACTCATGCCACCTGCATATACACCCATCAACTGCAAATACAAGCTCCATATGTCAACTAGTCAAAGAAGACCAGACACATCAAGAACTCCCACTGCATGGATAATGCAGATCTGAAAAAGATCATGGCATACAAAATCCACCAATAGCATTACATAGAAAGTGTAAATATCATGTAGTACCAAGGAAACATCCACCATGATATGCAAATCAATAACCTGCAAGAACAACACCTCACAACCAGTCCAAAGTTCTCCAATTTCTCCACATCCAACAAAAGAAAGAGATAACAGAACAGAACCTTCATGCTGTCACCCAACAACATAAGTGAAAGCACATGACCACAAACTAGTGATCATCAGCTCCAACCAAATCTCAAAACAATGTAGTGTGAAACACACCATCAAAGAAACTAACTGAGACCAAGAGGAACACTACACATCATATACCTGTAGACAATCCTTTTACATACACCTTTGAATGCCAACTGTGTCAAGTATGATCTCCTTCAAAACACCCCAAAGAAGAATAGCATAACAACATCCAAACAAAAATTCAATCTCCAAGATCAACTAACATGGATGTAAGCTTCACAAACCAAAGAAGATCAAACTAATTCATTTCCCATTTCAGGAAATCAGCCCATTAACCATCTCCTAACAGTCCTCATCAATGAATGATATCTCTAAACTCAAATGCAAAAGGAGATAAACATGCTATCCATCTCTCACAATGAATCCTCCAGAACCATATCTATGAAAGAAAGCATAGAACACCTGAGAGAAACAATGGGCTATACCTCTCAAGTGAAACTTGTCGAGTAGACCAAGAGTGGGGAAAGAGAATGTTCTTCCAAGATAGCCAAGTCCCAATGACTTTCTCCAAGAACAATCTCCTCTAGATCTTTTGTTGAATTCACATTCAACCAAGTTAAAGACTCCTCGAACTTCTAGCTGTAAACTCTGATTTAGCACAACATATACAGTCTCACCTTATTCTCCATGTATCCATGAGTACCTTTGAACAATCACCTCATGCTGAACTCCAATTGTATCACTACAACACTATGAAGTAATCAAGCAAATGGTAGATGTACCCAAACATAGAGAAGTAACCAGACCACTGTCAAAACTCCAATCATCTGAATCAGGAACTTATCATGACATCATGATCTTACCATCTCCATTAGGAGATCCCATGCTCCAGGTGAACATAACCATTGTCTCTAGATCGATGTATCATACCAAAATTCAAAAGCAGAAATCATGATATGAAACAAACCAAAATTCTAAACCAACATCACCTGTCAAGCACCACCAACACCTTAGCCAATAATTTCATGAATCCCCCATGACTCCAAGATGTTACTCATCCTCAAATAGTGACCCTGCAAATGCGAAAGAACCCTTCTGCAGCAACAGGATCAAAGAGCTCCTCCTAGTAGCATCTGCAACACTAAAGAAGATCATTCACCACTAAGTGATGAAACACACAGTCAATGCTAAAGCTCCCATTGAACTGTAACAATAGAGCTTTCCAAGCATCCTGACCAAACATCTCCTAATCTAAAAATCTTCCAGGTCCACACATTAACATGTCCATGTGACTACAAAACCAAGTGACACCAAGATCTCCAAAACAAGGAATTAAACTATCACTATCAATAACTTACACAAACCTGTGTATTCAAGCTATACATGACATCATGATACACTTACTACAAGTCTCCATAACCAACTATTCAGATACTCTACAACATCCATCCTCTCATCCCAAAACAGTCACACCAATGCACAAGTGACCACAGACAAGGCCAGCTAACAAATCTGCATAAACACTGAAACAACCTTGTGGATAAAGACAGTCCACATCTGAGTCATCTCACTGTAGCTTAATAGGTGATCAGCCCACAAAACTACATAACTCGTAGATCCAACCAATGTATCATGCAAACTCACTATCACACTGGAAACTGCAAAACTAAGATTTCAAGGAATAAATAATAATGTAGACAACAAGACTCAAGCATCAGAAAACTTACTTTTCTCTGATTCGTCCAACATGTCCACAACCAGAGCACCATAGTCAAGAAACTAGAAGCATTACCATAGAAATGCTGAGTGTCATATCACATACCAGCACTCCCATGCAGAGAAAGCATTTCACCTCCTCACACCATGCATAGAGCATGCATGCAAAACTGCAACTATATCATCCAACAACATCCCAAAAGCTAGGGTCTAGAAATAGCTTAACTACAGCTTCACAAAACCACAAGTTTTTCTTTTGACCGTGTAAAACCTGCAAAACCACCGTGTTTGAAACACACCCATGCACATCCATATCCACTTCACATCTGGAAAACCCAAAAGTTTGCAGCACAAACTCCATAACAGTTAAACCAAAAAAATGGATCATCATGAATATGCAAAACCATAGTTTTTAAGGAAAAACTATAAAACCCCTCAAATCCAAAAAACATGAATCTGAGTCATGCAAGTGCAAAATATCCACTTAAGGAAATAGCAGTTCAAGAGCTTTAGGCCCACTTGTAGACCAATCCCTCAACCACCAACATGCACATGCATCCGAGAGAATCGGGCAATTACAGAAGCTCTCAGATCATCCAATGATCAACTCCAAAGCCTGCATGCAATCAGGGTAACAAAAATTATGCCTTCCAATACTAGGAACAAAACACCCAGCATAAGCACAATACTCCATGGCTGAGCAGTAACACAAACTCCTTCATATCATCAGAGAGCCTCTCACACAGACACCCAATATGAAAGTTACTGCAGCAACACAGCCTCAAAGCAAACCCCATGCAACAAGATTAAATACTGTCAATTAAGAGCCTCAGGCCACATCATGACCAGCTCCAGTCTCTTCACCATCCTTCAAGCACTGCTGAAACAGAAACACAAGATCAACTGCCAGACTTTCACTCAAACAAGGATCAAACAAACAGACATTTCCTTCAGATTTCCTCAAGCCTGTCACACTAAGAAATCATCACAGAAGGAATACCCAGACCTTATACACCAGGAACTCTTACATGCAAACACATGCAGCACACAAATGTACATATGTGAGCAACAAAGCATATCCCAGAAGAAGGCTCTGATACCACTTGTAAGGAAATGAGGACATCTCAGAACGTATTTCTAAGAAAAGTGGTGTCTTCGACAAGTTTAAATTCTTTCCAAATGCTTCAAAAACACGCACAACTATGCCTTTAAAGCGGAAACAGACATAGAACATTTCCTACATTGACCCTTAGAGGAAAGCACAAGCGAACATTAACTAGTTTCAACAGCAGAAATATTAAACATGAAAGACAGAACAAGAACACAGATTTACGTGGGGAAAACCCTTACGGGTAAAAAACCCCACACTCCAAAAGCCCAGATCACCATTGTATTATTTAGCAACAGAAAGATAGTTACAATACAAAACTGGCAATAAGCCTTTCATGAAGATTTACATCTTGTTCCTTTAGAAGAATAACTGACAGTAACCCTGCACAAAGTTCTCCAGCACTTGGTTGGTTCTTCATACTGTGATCATGCCACAAATAGCACACAGTACAGAACTACATCTTCTCAGCCAGAACAATTTCATTTGAACTCTGTTTTCATCCTCTTCTCAGTCCCTTCACATGCTGTTCACATGCTGCATACAGCATACAGCATAAGACTTCACAGAAGAAGAAAACCAGAGGTCTCTCTCGAGAAGAACTCTCTCACACTCACACCGACCCCATCGATTACACAATTGCTTTTAGCAATCTAATCGATTCTCATGCAAATGACCGTTCATTCCAACTACCCAGTATCGCTGACATCCAACTGTCCAAATCGTTCGCATAACTATCTAATCGTTCACATTCTCATAGGAAACTTTAGTCCCACATGCATAAGTTCTAGTTGGGCATCCGGGTTTAAATGCCCGAACACACGTAAGATAATTGTCGGCGCTTTTGCTGCCGACGACCCCAGACTAAGTCTCATCGGAGTAACCAACATCATCGGTGAACACTTCAACACTCACTCCGACAGTTCATTGTCTTACCAATGCCAACACAACGCCAACTCTTCATCGGAGTGACTTCTGCCATCGGAGTGACAATTCAAGGCTGAGCCAATAGAAGTTCTCACGTCGACGCCAATCACCAACTTCCATCGGAGAAACTTCCAAACGTCAGCCGGAGAAGGATTGTCATGCCGATGACCGTTCCATCGGAGAGACACCAACAATCGTCAAGACTAAACCAAACTTCGCCGAAGACCAATGTCCCACCGATGCCAAAGCCAATGTCATCCATCGGAGTAACGAGGTCCATCGGAGTGAGAACTCAAGGCTTGGCCGACAGTGATTCTCATGCCGACGCCAACCCTTCATCGGTATAACATGAAGTAACGGGGAGACTTCTTCCAGCTAGGCCGATAACACTACTCACTCCGATGATCTTTCATCGGAGTGACTCATGCCGACAAGATCGGAGTGTCTTATGCCGATGGTCAACCTCATGCCGATGTCTCACTACCATTGGTGAGACCTTGGAGATCGGCATAAGACACTGAACTCCTGCCGATAGTAAACCTCATGTCGATAGCTAGCCCTCCATCGGTGTAACCTAGCAGATCGGCCAAAGACCTCTTACTCCCACCGATACAAGGAGTCATGCCGATAACAAAGAATAACCAAGGAACCAATGAACCTGTAATTTGAGTCACTAGTACTCAACAGTTCCTTGGAAGAAGCTTAACCACTTGAGGAAGATCTTGAAGTGTGTACACATGGCACCTAGGAGATATCCTATCCCTCTGAAAGAAGTCCCTGTTGTTGAATTTACTGAAGAAGATTGCATAGTTGACATGAATGGAGAACTTGAATCAAACCTTGACGATCTAGAAAAAGTTCAATGTAAGAACAAAGATATGGAAGAAAATATTAAGGAAGCAGATGAATGCATCAAGAAGTTGAGAGAGCAAAACAAGAAATTCAAAGAAAGATACAAGGAAGTAAATGAACAGATTAATCAATCAAATGAGACAATCACCTGTATGAAAATACAAATTGTGGAAGGAAAAAGAATTGAAGAATGCCTAAATAAAAGATTGAAAGGAAAACTTGAAGAATGCTCAAGGCTTGAACAAGAAATAGTGGTATTAGAGACTAAGGAAGAAAAAGAAAAAATCCAAGAAGACAAATTCAATAGAAGCTCCATACTATTTGATAAAATGATTGCAAATCAAAAGGATCCTAAGGATAAAGAAGGATTAGGATTTGAAAAGGGTGAAAGTTCAAAGACAAATCAAACTTCAAACAATGATAAGAAGAAGAACAATAACCAAAAGAAAATTGTAGTCAAGAAGGGTACTAACAAACAGGTCTGAAACCAGAAGAAAAATTTCAAGAGGCTACCAATCAAACAACCTGCTACACAAAGGTACTCTAGCTACTTCTACTTAGATTGCAATAAATTTGGACATAAGGCTATGGAATGTAGGAGCAGGATGAATCAAAATGTTCAATCATTCTATGGTCAATGTTTTACATGTCAAAGACTTGGTCATAGAGCTAGTGAATGTAGAAATCAGATGATGAATAGTTACAATAAGGGTATGATGGTTTCATCTTTCAATGGTTACTATTATACATTCAGTAGATTTGGGCGTAAGGCTAATCAATGTAGATCCAAAATGAATGGAAATAATCTTGTTCAAAATGTCATATGTTATGAATGCAACAAATTAGGTCACATTACTAAATTTTGTAGAAGTAAGAATATGAAGGTTGATCTGGTAAAGAAGAGTGATCGAGTGAAGAATGTGGATCTGGTAGAGACAAAGAAACAAATGGACAAGGTCTAGAAAAAGAAAGAAGAAAATAAGATGAAGGATGAGGCTATGCCAGTCTCTGGTGTGGATGTTATCTCCAGAAACTAAGTAGAAAGCTTTGGCTTAGGGGGAACTTTAACAGATAGACTTTAAGCACCTACCAAAGATGTGGTGTTGATGTCTATAGCACATGGATATGAGGTATAGGTTGACATGCTTGACCTAATGGAGAAAACACCAGTGAAAAATATCATGTTGTGGAAGATTGTGGAGCAATTGAAGGTGACTATGTACCACAGTTGAAGCTTTGATAGATTTATGAATCTATGCAATGAATGTAAATTAGGTTTTTCAAAAAGGGAGTTTTAAGGAATCTCTCTTAACAAGATCATTTGTAATCAAACTTTGAAGAGAGAAAGTGAAAGAGCAAGAAGGAGAAATTCAAAATTCCTATGCATGAAACCCTAACTGGAAGCAATCAAATGGTATTTACAAATTTCCATCCTACCCTAAGTCTTTCAGTAGTACTTTGAAGATGTTTACTCCACAAGTTGTAGAAGTAGTAGACCGATCCAACCTTAAATTCAAGAAACACCCTTTCAAATCTATGGAGATAGATCCAAATTGTGCCTTTTCAAACATTCCATATGGTATTTTACATACAGAGGATGTGAGGATGTACATCCACACAAAGATAGAAGAATATAATCATGTGAGCTTGGGACAACTATGGGTAAATGACCTAACTGATGGTGACTTTGAGCTTAAACATGAATACAGGGGTTTGACAGAGAAGAAGCTATATGTATGGAGCAACTTTCCCATGTTCTATGAGGATGCTTGGGTTAAATATGTACTAAGTTGTATTCATGAAAAATTCATGTGGTTGGATCTGCCGCACATGATTAGCAAAGAGGCAATTAGGGTGGTAATAGGGCTATATTCCTCCAGAATAGTTCCAACATTAAAGTCTATGAAAAATGATGTCATGATGAAGCTCACTAGAGTGAAGTTTCACAAGAAAGCTCTTACTATCAATGATATTGAGGATCCTGTAGTGAGGTATGCATCAATGTTGATTGCGTACAAGATATTCTTTACAAATAGAGAAAATTTTGTGTCTACCACAATGATACATACTACATATCAAATGCTAAAAGAAAACAAAGACTTTGACTTGTGTGAATTGCTAAGACAATAGCTAATGGAAAACCTTCAAAAAACCAAAGAATCCTAGTACCCTTTCTGGTATGGTTCCCTAATCATATGCCTACTATTTTACTTTCTTAGAGAGATTCCCAAAACAAAGAACATAGTATGATTGATAGATATTCCTATTGCGATACAAATCAGAGACCATCTAAAAAGGTCGAGCAACTTAAAGACCCATAATGTTGCATTATGGGGTTTCTATTACATCCCTAATTGTTTCCTATACTTTTCACTTTTACTAGGACATAAGTAAATCTATTGTGATGTTATAGATTAATGCCAAGAAAAGACATGGAGTTATATTGAATTTCATTTACAAAGTTATGAAAATGATTGTGTTATTATCATTTTAATATTGCACTATGAGATTTAGTTTATCATTTGAATAATGATGCACTAATCATAATTTGTTGGTTACAAGTTTGTTACAGGATTGCAGGTTGTGAGATGACTCTTAGAGAAGAGAGAGAGTATCTTTCAAGAAGAGAGATATAGACCTCGGGTTACAAGTGGTTTATTTTCCAAATCGAGTATAAGTGTTTAAACGAAATCAGGAACCAATGTGTCATAGGAGGTAAGCCTTGTCTTGTCAGTTCACTTTTGAACCTAATCAACAGGTAGTTGATATTGTTTTACAATCTTTGTAAGTCGTCTTAGTCGTTAATAATGTTAACGATGTCATTTGAGTTTGATTTATAACCATGTACATTCAACATAAATAATACGATGTTATTGTTATAAAATGAATATTTTAATACTATTATTAAGATACTTGATGTGTTATAATGATTCATAAATGTTAAGACATTTTCATTGAAGTTATTAATATGTGATATTTGTCAACGGATTATGATGGGGAGACAAGCTCAACCCAATCATGATATCTGTACATCCCATGGTGTAATATTATCTTATTATTGAATAAACTATATCTACCTAATGTAATAGGCAAAGATATGAGGATTATAATTGATGTAATCAATATGTAGATGCCTTAGCATCAAATGAGGATAATTTCTCATAATGAGTTGATGGTTTAATGCTTGAGTAGTCGAAGGCTTACAAATAGGAGAGCCTTCATTAGATTGAGTGGTGGAATGAACCACTTAAAGTGTTTATTAAATGAGTAAACGTAGGTTTAATGCCTTGTTAGCCTCTTTAAAAGAAGAGTGGTGGTGATGTAACCACATTCACTAAAGATCCCTCAAAGAGTGTTCTTCCCATCGACATGTGTAGAGATATGCAAATTTATAGCTCGGTTAAAACTAAATCATGAAGCGGATTGTTTTGTATTCAATGTGTTTCCAACTATAAAGTGTGGAGGAATGAAAAATAGGGATGACACATTACGAATCTAGTTGAGTCATTAAAAACCACAACTTAGCTAAGTCATTTGGGAGGGGAAAACCATCATGAAAGAGAATGTTATTTATGCTTTAAAAAAAACAAGTAGGGTCGGCGGTAAGCATTAGAGGGAAGAATTGAAACTAGTTAAGAAGAAGATATTTGGTTGTTAGCAAGGAATAGAGCTCACAGTGGATGAGCTCAAATGATCATTGAATCATTTGAAATTGATTAAAACTAGGTTCTTACCCCTTAGTCACTATCTTTGAATAGTTTTAAAAGTTGCTTATGTTCATGTTTCCATTCAATCCGTAAGTTACTTCTTTAGACTTCTGAGAAAATGAAGTGTAATTGCCTTGCAAGTTTTGTTATCTCTTGATTTTTATTGTGATAAGAGTCATGATTTGATTGATAGGAACCTATGTTCTAGTTATTTGAAAATAGCTTAATCTGATATCTTATCAATATCATTGAATAATGTAGCCAATGATATATACAGTATTATTTTAGTTAAGAATACCTCTATTGTATATAATATACTTGATCATTAATTCCATTTATGTTATGTCTCTGTCCCTTGAGAATGAAGAAAGAATCTAGAGGGTGATATTGAATATTTATATCTACCTATCGAGGAACTCTTAAAAATCTTAGTCAAAGCTAGATGATTTACTGCTCCAGGATTGATGATTATAATCTTATCTTGGAACAATTTTCTGAGTTGACATTGTGAACATCATAATGCTCATTATGGCTAATACTTTTAAGTTAGAAAGCCAACTTGATCAGAAAATATTACTATACATTTGGCTGTTTAAATGAAGAATAGTCTTATGTATTTAATATTCGAGGATAGAAAGTTAAGAATGTATAACTATTGAAGGTTGTTGTGTAATCAATTTGTATACATGTCTTTTGTTCTGCGAAACTGTAGGTTCAGTATAAACTAGTTATTATAGCAATATAGCTTTGCAAGTTTTAGATACTTCAAAGATAAGACTCTTGTGCTCTTTAGAACACTTTAATTTTAAACAATTATTAATATCAAAGAAGGGAGTACCTTAGTCTAGGGATGTCCAAAGTGAGAGGATTTTCCCACTTCAACTTGGATGAAAACACTCATTTATATAACTCTATATAGTCAGTGTGTAAAAGGAGAACTTTAAACATGAATTCAAATGGATATCAATTGGGATTAGGTTGTCAACTAATTAGGGTCCAACTAAACTTAGGAGAAGCTTAGACTTGGAGTTGAATTGTTTGACAATATTACTATCGAGGTATTCTCGTATATTTTAAAGGACTTATATGGAAGTCGAAACAACCTTTAAGTCGAAAGAAGACGAAAGGAAAATCATTTATTTGAACACTTTTATTTCTAGAATTGATTGTTCGATATTCCTTTATCATGAAAAAGGGAAAAACAAACCTTAGATTGACCCAGTAGAGTTAAGTATTAAAGGAACCATTACAGGTTGCAACTTGTTTAGTTATTTCTATATGGGTCGACAAAGAAGTTCGAGTACCCAAAATAATAATGTACATTTCATGTACTTGTCGAAAGGATGATGTGTCCTTATCAATAGAGTTTATCCTTTGTAGTAGAGTATTTACAAGTTGACTTGTGAGATAAGTCATAAGCCTTGGGTATTGCAAGCATGCAAGAGGAACTATTAATGGTTAGTCAACCATAAAGTTTGTTATACCTTAATTGGTCACAACTTCTCTTAGCTAATACTTGTCGATAGGTGATGAATCTCAAATGATTTCAAAGATACAAAGAGATACCCAAGAATAGATAGTCATTCCATAAGGTCTATGAAGCAGTGACAATGTCTTGTGAATGCACCTAAATCAGAAAGAATAGGTTTGAGTTAGACAAAACTCTTTAGTTAAACCTTAACTTGACCTAGATATGGTAATTATTTATATTAAATCATTAAGATCATTATATCGATCATGATTGAAGGGAAAAGTACCCTAACTATGTATAATTATTCTTACTTGTAAGAAAGGAAAACAATTTCTTAGACTATGATGCTTAACCTAGGTAAGGTAACCATCTTATTCATTGTAAAGCGATTAAAAATCCTTATGAGTTGATAAGTCTTGGATTTCAGGTATTGCAACGATGCAATGAGAATCCTCGTAAAGAAAGATAATTGATTAGGTCCATGGATTATAGGCAGTGAATGTAAACTTATCTAGGTCGATAAGACTAAATTATTGAAATCATCATGACTTCATAAGCTAAACGTAGTTGACCAAGTTGAACTGTAGGAATATGATAGTATCCAAGTCGAGTTGGGGTAGGTGAACATTACGACAACGTTCATTGTGAACATCAAATTATATTGAAACTATGGTTCACTGTATCTAGATTGTATAACCTATCAAACATCAATCAATCAGACTTTGAAACCCTAGAACATCATTTAATGGATCTTTGCTCACAAGCCCTCAATCCTCCTTGTAGCCCTTCAAAAGTGGTTTTTCAATCCTCACTTTCTGACGACTCAAAACCAAAACCCAAATACCATTTGGAGTACCCTTTTGGCTATTTTAAAACATATCTAGATTTGGGATAGGGTTACTTTGGGACAACAACCTCTAAAATTGATTGTTCCTCTGTAACTAGGCCTAATTAGGACAGCAAAAGAGGTTTTATTGACATAATTTCCAAACCGAGGCTCATACCCAAAATCAAATTGCAATTATGAATACCCTTTGCACCCTTACACAACATATATCAAGATAATATGGGGTTGTTTTGTAACATAATGGCCTAAAATTGACTATTCCACTTGAAAAGAGGCCTAATTAGTCTTGTTTCACAAAGCAAGTGCATGAAATTCAATACCTACAATACAAAACCCTAATTAAAGACACTCTACACATTTCATTGGGTTCAAATCCACCACTTTTGTCAATTGGTACAATACCCAAATCACCCTTTTTCAAAACCCTATCTCAACCTACTCAAACAAGCCTAATACAAGGAGATATTAGGCTAGGGCTGCTTGAAAACCTGCCTTATCACCATCCTCTTCTCTTACAAACACTAGAAACACAAAAAAAATCTTAAATAACTCCATCCTATCGATTTTCATAATTTTCCACTAGTGGAATGGCTCAAAATTCCATTTTTTCCTCTCAAACCCTAGCTAACTAGGTTTTATAGGCAGTTTTCACAAAATGTGCTATAACTTACTCAAAATCTAATGAAAATCAACCAAACTAGGCTCAAATGAAATCTAGTTCATAGTTCTATCACGTGCAATTGTTTTTGATCCTTGACCACACTGTACTAGGTTGTACAAGTCACAAGAATAGGAAAAAAGCACTGAAACAACAGGAAAAATAGAGATTTTTATTGTTATTTCTCCACAAAAGACTTATGAACCTTGTTTTGACCTTATTCAAGTTTATTTACACATTTTTCATCCAACACCAACAGTTTCCATTGACTCTTCATGTCCTTGACTCTTCAACTTCCTTGGAGCACACCAAAAATGCCACTTTTACAACTTTTAAACTATCCTCAACTGACCCCATGAGATTAAAACATTTGACATGGTCTAAATAGACCTTATTACACCAAAATTGGACTTAACAACACAAAACTCAACATTTGACCCCTATTTACAATATATACCTAGGTGCCTCTGCACCACAATCACCAAAAGAGAAGTGAAAAAGAAGAATTGCAATCATCAAAAGAATACAACTTTAGTGTTAGATTCAGACAATAGAAGGATTGTCATGCAGTAATCTTTTCTAAGTTAATTCTCAATTTAGGAAGTAGTTGCTTCCTTGGGTTGAAGCCCTAAAACAAAGTCTGTAGGGAGTTACAGCTTCCTTGGGAGTGACCCTAAAACCTTTTTACATGGTGTAGTATCTTCTTTTAGTTGTAGCCCTAAAATAAAGTTGTAACTGTGATTCTTTTGTGAGGCTGGATTAGGACAGTATCTCCTAGTAGCTTTTCTCACCATGGTTTTTCCATGTATATTTGGTGTTATGTGGTGTTGTGCATTGTGTTGATCTTTTATGTTTATATGTTAATGTTGTAAAGATTAAGTTTCAGTTTTCTCTGGAGGGTTTGAGATTTGTTTGAATACTGATTCACCCCCCATCTTAGTATCCAAGTGTGTTCAACAATTGGTATCAAAGCTAAGTTCCTCAAAAGGAGCTTAACCACTTGAGGAAGGTCTGAGATGGCTCATGATGGATCTTACAAGGCACCTAAGTTTGATGGAACAAATTACACCTTTTAGAAGCTAATGGTGGAAGGCTATCTATCCTCTCTAGGGTTTGGTGTTTAGAAATATTTCAAGGGTGGTTACACTGCTCTTACTAATACTCCTAGAGATCCATCTAAGATTAAGTTGTATGATAACAATGCCAAGGCAAAGAATGCTATCAAGAGTGGGCTAGATGATTCAGAACTTTTGAAGATTGTGAATTGCAGTTCTACTAAAGATGTCTGGGAAAAACTTAGCGGCATTTATGAAGGAGATAATAAAGTAAAGAAATCCAAGATACAAATCTTCAAGAGAAAATTTGAGACCATGAGGATGGCAGAGGATGAAGGCATTACTAGTTATATGCTCTGGGTGGATGAAGTAGTTAATGGCATCAAAGGTCTTGGTGGAGAAGTGAAAGAAGATGAGATTGTGAAGAAGGTTCTAAGATCTCTCTCTAAATCCTACAATCATAAGGTATCTTCTATTGAGGAGTCTAAGGATTTGGATACCTATTCAATAGATTAATTGTTTGGTGCCCTCACAGCCTTTGAAATGAGAGAGTTTGATAAATATGCTTCAAAGAAAGAAGCAGCATTCAAAGTCAGTAAGAAGACAAAAGATGAAAAAATTGATCAAGATGATGACCTTGATGAGGTAGAGGCAATTTTTGTGAGAAGATTGAATAAGGGCACTAGAAACTATAGAGGTAAGTTACCTTTCAAGTGCTTCAATTGTGGGAGAATTAGTTATTTTTCCTCTAAATGTCCTTTTAAAGAATCAGGGGATAGAAACAAAAGAGAGAAGTTCAAAAGATGTCTATATTCCATGGAGAATAGTTGTTCTTTAGAAGATGAGGATCATGATGATTCAAATGATGAAACACTTTTCATGGCCTTGAAAGTTGGTGACAAAAAAGGTGATATCAGAAAATGTAAGAAGTCTAGTACCTTGTAGGTTGACAAAAATAATGAAAAGTCTATGGTTGTGTGGACTTCTTTTCATGCAAGAGAAGAATAAAATGCTTAGCTTATTGACAATGGTTTCTCTAACCACATGACTAGTGACAAAGGGAAACTCATCATCCTTAAGAAGTGGAATGGTGGAGCTATCAAGTTTGGTGGTGATGAGTTAGCACAAATTTGTGGAAGGGGTGCTACAACTATTTATGGAAAGAACAAGACTGAGGATGTCCTCTATGTCAAAGGGATGAAGCACAATCTCCTTAGTATTATTCAGATGTGCAGTAAAGGATAAAATCTTACATTTCATGCCAAAGGTTGTGAGATAAGGAAAGCAAGGTCTAGAAGATTAGTTGCAAAAGGTACTAGGACATATGGAGATATATATCATCTAAAGGAGGTAAATGGAAGAACTTGTTTATTGGATCAATCCGGTGAGTGTTGGCTATGGCACAAGAGAATGGGAAACATCAACTTTGATACTATGGTGAAGATCAACTCTACTCATGTAGTGAGAGATATGCCTAAGATAACCAAGCCTGCAAGCACATTATGCAAGGAATGTCAAATGGGAATGCAAACAAAGACAAATTTCAAGAGCAAGGAGTGCTTTTCTACAATACCATTGGAGTTGATTCACACTGACCAATGAGGACCTACAAGGACAAAGAGTCAACAAGGTGAAAGGTATTTCATGTTGCTTATTGATGATTACTCTTGAATGACTGGGTTACATTTTTAAGAGAAAAATTAGAAGCCTTTGATGAGTTTAAGATTTTCAAAGAAAAATTTGAGAATGAAATGAATGCTAAGATCAAATGCTTAAGATCTAATAGAGGAGGTGAATTCACTTCAAATGAATTTGAAAAGTTTTGTGAAGATCATCATATTAGGAGACATCTATCTACTCCTAGGACCCCTTTGCAGAAAGGGGTAGTGGAGATGAAGAATGGTATTGTGCAAGAAATGGCTAGGGCAATGTTGAAAGATGCAAATTTGCCTGATATGTATTGGAACACTATTGTCTACCCGGTTAACAAAGTATAATTGAGGGTCAATAGCACTAAGACCCCTTATGAGTTATGGTATGGAAGACCTCCCATTATTAGATACTTTAGGATCTTTGATGGTAAATGCTACATCAAGAGAGATGAAGAAGACCTTGGAAAGTTTGATTCAAGGTATGATGGAGGGATCTTTATTGGTTACTCAACCATAAGAAAGGCCTATAGATGCTACAATAAGAGATTGGGAAAGATAATTGAAAGCACAAATGTTAAGGTAGATGAAGATTTGTGTCAGATCTCACAAGAACCAAAGGTTTGTGGATCTGATATACCTCTCTATATTGAAAAAGAAGAAGAGGAGATAGAAGAGAAGGAACAAGAATCAGAAAAGACCCCTAAGACTCCAGAAAAGTATGTTTAGAGGAACCATTCGAGATAAGAATGAAGGTGTGCAGACTAGGAGAAGGCTTGCAAATGCAAGTGAGTAAGTGAACTTGTGATTAGTGTCAAAGGTAGATCCCAAAACCTTTACTGATACTAGCAAAGATGATGGATGATTGAAGGAAATAGAAGAAGAATTAAATCATATAGCAAAGAATTAGACATGGGAACTAGTTCTGGTGCAGGAGCACCTACCTGACAGCTGGTCTTGATAAGGTAGTTAGTAGTTTAGGTCTTGTTTGTGTTTCCAAGAAAGTCTATTAGACCAAATGCATGTAATAAGGTCACGCTGATCAGGATAAGATCATGCTGACCAGGCTTTTGCTATTTTTAGCTAGTTAGTTATAACAGCTGTCATGATGTATGTTCGGTGGGATCTCCCAGCTGCTTGGAGAGTTCCCAGCCGCTTGGAGTCGGGTCAGTAGTACTCGTAGGAAAGTCTTTATAAGTATGAGATCGGTTGATGTTGAAAAGACAGACAGATATCATCGATCGGCAGTATAGTGTTGCATTAAGCAGAGGAGGTTGAGTGTTCTGTGTGAGGAACATCATATTGTATTGCATCTTTGAATCAATAAAGGTCCTGTTTGTGTTCTTGCTCTGGTTGGATTCCTTTGTGTAATCGATTTGCTGGTTTGAGAGGGCTTCATGGATTTCCTGATCCATTCCACCGGTTGACTCATCTGATCGGTGGAATGGTAGTGTACAGTAGGTTAGGAGGTAGTTTGTGTTTTCTATTTGTTCGCATGCAGGTGTGCAGGATCGCGGTCGACAGATGTTGAGAAGCCTAGCATCCTCATGTGCTAGGTCAAACTGATAAGACAGAGTGTGGAAGATCACCCTGAGGTTGGATCGGGTCATCCCTGGAGGATCGGCGAAGGGAAAGTTCGCTAAGTGAAGAAACTGGTCAAGACGGCATCATCAGGATATCCTGGTGAATATCCTGCAGTCGGGTTAGACATCGTCATCCGGATAAGTGAAGGAGATCGGCATGATGTTTTCGAGTGCATGAAGTGCGGGTTCGTCGGGGTGATCATCATCTGGAGTTGCCGAGGAGGAGTGCATCGGCATCAGGTAGAAGATCGGGTCATGAAACTGTTGGAGTTTTCATGTTGCGAGTGCATCAGGATGTTTTAGGCCGGACATAGACTAAGTGCATGTATCGGCATCAGGATCATCATATCGGGAGTGCCAAACATCCGCGTATCGCGAGTAGATGCGGGAGAGAAAGTTCGTGTTTTTTGACTAAGTGTTGAAGAGGTCATCAGGATATTGGGTGACGTCATCGTCATCCGCATATGACGTCATCGTCATCAGGATATTGAGATATCCCCCTGTGCGAGTTTATCCTGCCGTTGTTAAGTGGTTAAGTATCGGCATCGGCAGAAAGTGTATTAGCATCATCAGGAGGTTTCGAGAGGACCGGATAAGTTATATCATGATGCTGTTGTTTATGTCGTCGGCTAGCAGAGCATCAAAGGTAAGCTGCAGAAGGTGATCGTCATCAGGATATTTGAGCAACCAGATATTTGGATATCCTGCTGACGAAGGAAGTGTTGCATATGATGATGCCGATGGAGTTCGGCGCCCGATGAACAGTGTAACAGGAGGATGTTTGCGCCCGTTGAGTATCATGATGATGATGATAGGCGACAGGCGGAGGAGGTGAACAGTAGTCGGCAGGAGGATAATTGTGATCGTCCGAAATATGATGATGCTGTTGGTGTTTACAGGAAATATGATGATGATGCTGAGCCGATAGGGATCTTTATCATGCTATTTGTATTATTGGCTCCTCCTTCCTGTTAGGAAGCTCCCGTTGCGTTTGCACTCTGCATCAAGTTCCCAGACCAACTGATTAGAATTTTATAGGAACAAAGTGGGTGTTTGGGAACAAGCTGAATAAAGATGGTGAATTTGTAAGGAACAAAGCAAGATTGGTGTGTAAGGGTTATTCACATGTTGAAGGTATTGATTTTGAGGAAACTTTTGCTCTGGTGGCTAGGATGGAGGCAATCAGGATGTTTCTTGCCTTTGTTGCTCACAAGAACTTCAAGATCTATCAAATGGATGTCAAGTCATCCTTCTTGAATGGTAATTTAGAGAAAGAAATCTACATTGAGAAATTGAATGGTTTCCATCTATCAGAAGATCTGGACATGGTGTGTAGACTCAAGAAAGATTTGTATGGATTCAAGAAAGCTCCTAGAGCTTGGTATGCTTGGCTGGATAAGTACTTACTTCAGCCAAGTTTCAAGAAATGTACTACAGATAGTAATATTTACATTAAGGTAGAGGAAGAAAATATTTTGATAGTTGTTGTATATGTTGATGACATCATCTTTGGTGGAGATGATAATATGTTTAAGAGGTTTACAGAAGAGATGCAGAAAGAGTTTGAGATGTCAATGATTGGTGAGTTGTCTTTATTCCTTGGGCTTCAAATTGCTCAACTAGATGATGGTATCTTTATTTCTCATGCTAAGTATGTTAGAGAGATGTTGAAGAATGTTAGAGAGATGTTGATTAGACTCTTTATAGATCTATTATTGGAGGATTATTGTACTTGACTACTTCTAGACTTAATATTATGCATGCAATATGTTTGGTTTCCAGATATCAAACTAATCCTAAGAAAACTCATGAGAAGGTTGTAAAAAGAATATTCAGATATTTGAAGGGAACTTTGGATTATGGCTTATGGTATCCAAGAGGTAATTACTTTGATCTAAGTGCTTACACTGATGTTGATTGGGCTAGTTGTGTTTATGATAGAAGAAGTACAAGTGCTGATGCTTTCTTTTTATGAAGTAGATTGGTTTCATGGCATAGTAAGAAACAAGATTTAGTATCTTTATCAACTGTAGAGGTAGAGTATATTATTGTAGCATCTTGTTGTACACAAGTGTTGTGGATGAAGCAAGCATTGAAGGATATCAAGATACAATATGATGAGCCTATTCCTATTTTGTGTGATAATATAAGTGATATCAATATTTCTAAGAATCTAGTGATACATTCTAGAACCAAGCATACATCAATCAGGTATCACTTTTTGAGTGATAAGGTTGCAGATAAAGGAGTGACATTGGAATATGTTTCAACAAAGTATCAAATTGCAGATATTTTCACAAAGGATCTTGCAAAGGATACTTTTGAGTATCTCCGGCAGAAGTTAGGGTTAATTTCCCCTCCTTCTTGCTAGATGCATGGTTGGTGCATCTATCCAGGGGGATAATTCATGCTATATCTTTTTCTTGGACTAATGGGGGCTACCTCTCAGGGGGAGTAGGTAGTTGGTTGGTTGTTGTTGATACGAGGAGCATGTATAATTGTTTAAAGGAGAAGTGCATTTGTTGAGAATGTGTTGATGATTTAAATGAAGACCTTTGCCCTTTGTCCTTGATGTCAAAGGGGGAGAATGGGAAGGTATGTGTTGCCATCAATGCCAAAGAGAGAGATTGTTGCACATATGTTACCTAAGGTTTTCACTGATGTGGTTGTCATTAATGTCAACACTTAGTTTGGGTTGTTTATGCTTATGTTGATGGTATACTATGATGGTGTGCTAATAGTGATGTTATTGATGTTCATGGTTGGATGTCATATCTTGTTTAATATCAATTAAAGTTGTATTGAGTATTTTTTTGTCAGCAAAGATGATATCATGATGATATATTAAGATGAGAATTAGAAGCATTAAGATGAGGATTGGAAGTATTAAGATGAGGATTAGAAGTAATGTTAATGTTGGGGAGATGTTACTGATGATCTATAGCATCTTGTATTATCTCTCTTGTTGTTCCTAAGGAAGTATGTGTTGCTATAAGGAGGCTCTGGTCTTTGGATGTTAATGAGGGATTCTACTGCAGGAAGTTGCCTTGAAGACTATTTGGGAGAATGCTCTGCATTCCTTCACCTTTGAAGATATGGTCATGTGGTTCAGATGTTAAGTTCAGTGTGTTTTGAAGATGCTACATTCAAAGTTTCATATCATTTGTCCCCCCACAGAGAACATTGTAAGTGACAAAGTGCACAATTGTATTTTTCAATGGATAGTTTCAATGTTTGTTGGCCTGCACCATCTTGTTGTAAAATGAAGTTGTGAATTGGCTAGTGGAGAATGAACTTGAGGATCTTGTGATGTTTCTTTTTACTCCGCAACGTGTTTTCTGGTTTCTCCAAAATAGGTTGTGGTCTGGAATGAAGGTGTTGTTGGGTTATGCTTTTGCCTGGATGACTGCGGTATGTTGAAGCTATGTACCACAAATTCTTTGTTGTACAAAGTTCAAGGAGTGTTTGGAGATATTGTATGGGTCATGCCAACTCATCTAGGAGAAGTACAAGTAATGTTTAATCTTCCATGAGTACCTCCAAGTTGTATAGGCTAACATGCTACAAGCTTCATATTTTTTTGTTTAAGGCCAACCTATTTCAAATGTGCGAAGCGTGTGGATGTTATTCTTTGAAGGTTGATGTTGTGCTTAGGGTGTTTAGGACTAAGTTAAGCATTTGTTGGAATCTGCAAGGAGTGTTCCTCTTCCTAGTATTGCATGTAGTTGATTTTAGGGCTTTCTCTCTACACGTTTCATGTTGTTTGATCCTTGGCCAACTTGTAATTGTAATATTCTTGTTGTCTTTGGCCGACATGTAAACTAATCAATGTAATATCATGTATATATTGTAAACCTAGTTGATATAGGTGAGGTGTGATTGTGAGTGTGAGTGCAAGAAGTCAAAAGTGGATGTGTAACGCATTATGAAGTAATAGATTCTATCTAGATTCATCTTGAATATATTTTTTAGATAGAAGGGAAGTGAAGAGTGTGCCTAACTAATTTCTAGAGGTAGTGAACCAAAGGAAAAAAATTATTGTTGGTTGGAAGTAGTGATTTAGTAAGCTACAGAGAAGACATTTGAAGAATTTTTAGAATTTATCAAAGCAAAATTATAATCATCAAAAGAGAAGTGAAAAAGTAGAATTGCAATCATCAAAAGGATTGAGCTTTAGTGTCAGATTTAGACAATTGAAGGACTATCATATTGTAATCTTTTCTAAGTTTGTTCTTAGTTCAAGGAGTAGTTGTTTCCTTGGGTTGAATCCCTAAAACAAAGTCTATAGGGAGTTGTAGCTTCCTTGAGAGTGACCCTAAAACCTTTCTACAGGGAGTAGTAGCTTCCTTGGGTTGTAGACATAAAATAAAGTTGTAGCTATGATTATTCTGTGAGACTAGATTACGATAGTAGCTCCTTGCATATTTTCTCACCATGGTTTTTCTCCTTTGGGGTTTTCCACGTATGTCTAGTGTTATGTGGTGTTGTGCATTGTGTTTATATTTTATGTTTCTGTTAATGTTGTAAAGATTAAGTTTTAGTTTTCTTCAAAGGGTTTGAGATTTGTTTGAATATTTATTCACCCCCCTAGTATCTAGGTGTGTTTAATAGGGTTTCCTTTTCTTGATGACCTTCCTATTGTGGAACCTCCTTAACTACTACCTCTTCTTCTCTAGAAACATCTATCATAGGCTTATTTGCATGCTCAATTGATGAAAAAGGATACTCTCCATTTCAAATCTGCAACAAATACCAACACAAAATCTTATGCAAGAAGGCTGCAAATGAAATAACACAGCTGAAAAATGAAGAGAAATATGCAACACAATATTTTATTTAAATCTTAAAATTCATTACATCAATATGAAGCTTATGAGCTTCTTGGAATCATACATGCAACACCTGCAATAAATTTCTCAACATCCTAGACTCATTCTGGTAGCATCTAGGTATGTCAAAATATTCTTCTTCAAAGCCCCCTTCACCAAATGAGAAAGCATCAATATATAGAAATTGTGTGAGAAGAATCCACTATTGGTTTCTCAAAAAAACCTCCACTAAACCACTAAGAAAACCTATCACTTTAATCCTATAACTGCTCCCTCATTTTTCCCAATTTTTTAAAAATGTTTCTGGGTTTTGTGTGCCTCCTTCCCAACTTTCCAGAACATTTTGAATTTTTTATTTCAATCAAAAATGAGAAATTTATGCCAATGTTACCAAGACTGAGTCTCATAATTATGACCCAGACATGCAATAACATGCAAAGCTTGTGGCCAACATGCAAATGCATGAAAATAATGCAATTGAACATGCAATAGCATGCATACCAAGTGGTCCCACCTAGAAATGGGATGCCCAAATGGAATATTCCACCATTTATACCTTTGCAACATTTATGAGAGCATAATTCCTCAAAAATTACATTCACCAATATGCCCCAGGAAAATACATTTGTTACAAATTAAAATATTATTTTCTCAAAGCCCACAAACATTATGGAAAACATAGAATAGAAATTTTTTTAAAAATGGTGATGCAAGATTACCCATACACCTTGGATGCTCCTGCATCATCAGTTTCCTTTTCAATTATTTTCACCAATTAGTTCTTCTTGTTCTTCTTGACTTAGGATCTCCTCTGCTATATCCTCTACATGCATTTTCTTTTCTTGATGTGGTTGCTCTATAGACATAGGCATTGATGGGCTATGTTGAAGTTGATCTTGGTCCATTTCTTCATGTAAATCCTCACCTATAAGTTGTTCTAGGAGGCTTTCTTATGCTATGGAAGTTTCCTTATCACTATTCATTTGTAAAATCTCCTCCTCATCTATAATTATATCCTCAATTAATTGCTCTTGTTGATCTTGAATCTTTCCCTTAAGTGTTTCTTTCACTCCCCTTGCTCAAAGATTTCTTCTTCTTGGATCTATTCTAGAATAGAAGTAGTGTGAGGTTGAGGAGACTCTTCATGAACTTCAATAATAGGAGAGATTGGTAAGGTGTGTAATATTTATACATATTCATCCAAAACCTACTTCACCATCTCTTCTTGTGCTCTTATTGTTTTTTATTGTACTAGCAAAGGAGATGGAGAAATGATTACATCATGAAGGGGAGAGGGTGTCCTCTCTAAAGACTTAACTTGTTCCTACACAAGATCTTGGACATTCAATTGTTGTGTTGGTTCATGGTCAAGGAACTAGTCAAGTACAACTCAGGTAGGGAGGACTTGCACTATAGGAACTACCCTTAATCCAACCACTGCTCCTACATTGGCAACATCATATGTGACCCTGTCCTTATGCAAGGCTTCTTGCAATTTCTCTAGAGTTATGTTGCCTACAAGCCCCCTCATTCTTCCTTTGTTTGTATCTTTCTCGGTCTTCTTATTGATCTTAGGATTTGAGGGAGCTAGCTCTTCAACCCTTTTCCTTTTATCCTCATTCTCTTTACCTTTGGTTTTGTCTAACTGGGCATTTTTTGAATCCAACCTTGAGAGTCTAAAATCCAAGAATACTTTGTTGATTGATTCAATTGACAAATTTTATTTCAAAGACCAATTTATTCTAGGAAGAGGATTATTGCCAATTCTTTTTAAATCATAAATGGGGGCAAAACTTGGCCATCATTTGATAGCTCTAAAGGAATATCTTCTTTGATTTTAAAGGCCTTTATCTAGAATGAAGTTAACCTACAATAAATTTTCTTCTTTACTTCAAAATCATCCTTGCAATTGGCCCAGAAGTTCTATGGAGAAGGTTCATGATCAATTATAGTGCCTAATAGTTTCTTGATTCTTCCATGAGGGTCAAAATTAGGCTTGGGGTGATAATATTTGAATTTTAGGGCCTCTAACTCCTCATCAACTTCCTTTGTAGAAGAAACATATGGACAAGAATAAAATCCTAAATCAAATGGAATTGTACACTATTTTTATGCTTATCTTATAAATTCTACTATACCTAAAGCATTTGTCTTGAAAACTTCAATAAAATTATCATATCACTACAGTATCTAGGTAGGAGGTAAGGTGTCTTAGTGAATCCAAATATTATGATGTAGGTAGATCTTTGGAACTGGATGAACCATTTTCCACATCCTTGTATCAGTGTCATTTCCTCCATTGACATCCTTGCATTGATGTCTCTTATCAATTTTCTGGTGATAGTGAAGAGGAAGGCATCATTAACTATTTTATAGTGCTTTTGAGCTTCCTTGAGCTCCAACTAGGAATAGAAATTCCATACCTTATTTTATCCTAAATCTTCTCCCATTACTCGCTTGGTAACTAATCTAGGGAAATGAGCTTGTCTAGCCAATAAATACATTATGTAAGAAGTCATGGTCAACTTCTTGTCATTGATAATAGTGGTGAGTTGGGAATGTAGTCTATCACTTACAATTTAAGCCTAGTCAAGGAATTGCTCTTTTTTAGTGTCAAATTGATGTATTGAAACATCTAGTGTTGGTACAGTCTTGCATCATTTTTTTCCTAGTTCCTCTTCAAAAGAGTGATCATATCTCTAATCTCATGTTGGAAGTCTGACCTAGTCAAATTCTTGAGGATCTTGGGAATTGATTTCCTCTCCTTAAGGAGCCAATGTCTATTCAAGTTCTTGGTGTTGTAAACTTGATGATCTTCAAAAGTAGTTTGTGATTTGGCCTCTACCAATATTACCACATCTACATGATTTGGGAGATCAAAGATAAACCTAATCATGGTAGGGGTGATATCCAAATTATGTTTCCCTATGCATCATATGCCCTCCTATCCATTAGATGATAAGCTTGGGCACAAGATAGAATTAGTTCTAGATACTATACTACCATTCATAAACCTACTACAAGAGCCATTCCTAATCCAACTAGGATCCTTTCCCTTTGAGTAGGTGCATCTCCAAAGATGTCTTTGTGAAATTGTTCTAGGCTTACATGACCCAAGTCTATATTTGTTATGTTCTAGAGAGCTAAAGTGATATTTGATGCCTTTGGAGCTCCCTTGTACTCATACTTCATGGTTGCAAGTAATTTATCAAGCTTGTCAATCATTATGTGTGTCTGTGATAAAATCTTATATTAGCTCCCATTTATACCATTGAAATCCATTAGTTTTGTGAAATTTTGAGTACTTTGGTCACTTTCAAGTTATCAGGTTCTGAGACGACATAGGGATCTAGAACTAGGTGCTTAAGTGTAAGGAAGCCTAGGATTCAAAAATGTTTCACTATTGACATCATGGGAACCAAATATTTAGAAGAATTGTGGACATCGAAACCATGATATTGTATTGGCAAGACTCAAGAATCCAAAAGGTTCAAGGATATTAGGATAAGGTACAAATGTTCTAAGGAAACCTAAAAGTCTAACAAATGTCTTCTCAAAAGTAGGGAATTAAGAAAGTGAGGAACCTTAGGATTCCTAGACAAAAGTCTAACATTCTTAGAAAAACCTCGATTCCACACTCATCTAATTTTTGTACGTTCTGCTAGGTTCCTAGTCTCAGATGGGATATAAGGTCAAAAGGGGCAATAATATTGTGGGGATTGGGAAACTGAGAGGACCATAGATTTTTGGATTAAATTCTATGCACAAAAACCATGAAAACTTCAATCATTTCACTTGGACTTGGCATCAAGTGGGATTTTAGGATCTGGAAGGATATAGGAATCTGGGACTATTTTGGAAGGTGGTACAGAAAATGGAAAAAGTAGACAAGGATTTTTCATGGAAAATAAGAGCAAAACAACTTAATTTAACAAGAGATTCAAATCTAACCTAGAAATTAACCATAGTCTAAAACCTAACCTAGTAAAATTGAAGAAAAACCCTAGGTCACAATCCTAAATGAAATTTGGACAAAGGAAAAAATAAAACTAGGGTTTGAAAATGATACTCAACCATTACCAAAGTTGAGAAAAGGAAGAAAAAAAGGTAAAATATGATTCAATTAAGAAGAAATCTTAAAACAAAAACAAGGAATTCAAAGAAAAACATAAGAAACCAACTTGGAAGATATAGATGATAAAAATAATAAATGAACAATGGATCCCATGCATCTACAATCTATGGGAACAAAATATTTCACAAATCACACAAATCTAGAAAAAAATCTAAGCTACTAGTGGAGGAAGGGTGCTAAAACGTGCTCTGAGCTTGAAATTTTGAAATTGGGAATGAAAAATGCAAAGTGAAAGGTGAAATTTGATTATATATGGGCATATTCAATGCACACATGTGCCATTAGTACTTCTAGCATTGCAAGAAATGGAAATCTAGAAGAACCACGAACCTTAGGATATAGTCCTAGCATGCTCAAGTTCTCTGAAATTCTAGAAGTCTGACGAGAATAAATAAAATATAGGAGACCAAGCAGGAAGCAAAAACCAATAGGGACTTGGAGGAAAGTCCCAGGGTCTAGAAAACTTCCACAAGTTTACGCTTCTAAAAAAAGAATGTGGGTTGGGAACTCTAACAAGACCCAGGATCTCGATGTTTTGGAAAGCCATGGAACTTCTCAAAAAAAAAACTCAAAACAAAAGGAAAAGTTTAAAAACTCAAAGGAAAAATAAAATAAAAGATCCTAAAAGGAACAAAGTCATAAAATATTCAAAAAACAAAGTCAATAGCAAAAGAAACACAAAAAGAATAAAAAGGAGGTCTCTATTTGCTAAGCAAAAGATGGGGTGTGTATGCAAGGCATACCATACCCTTCGGATCTGGAAAAAAGCACCTGCTTCAAACCCTCATAGATTTGGCCTCTAGTGCTCAAACTGAGACAAATAAAAGGCTAATCTAACTTTCTCAATTGCTTTGAATATAATAAAGAGGTCTATTTTACATAGAAATACACCTAGCAAAGGACCTTGCCTAATTTTATCTCAAATTTGAGAAGGGGATTGAAAATCTAAAGCTTTGATACAATGTAAGAACTTGATCGATGAGATTTCATACCATGTAAGGGTTTATTGATGAGCTTTGATACAATGTAAGAGTTTCTAATGGGCTCAAGCTCCCAAGATCACCTACAAACAGAGATTACCTTCTAAAAGAGAGACTACAAGAATAATTTACTTAATAATGGATGTAATAATGATATTGGAATTCAATAATTACATGAGAGAGCTTACTTTTATATTGCAATGTTGAAAACTCTAAGAGCTTAAAAAATCCTAAGTAAGCTTAATAAAGTGTAATTAAATAAATAATTACACTAATATATATTTGAGTGGGATTCTGTTGTTGGCATTTTCTAATAGTTGGGTTAGTCATTAATTTGGTTCCTTTAGTCTCATATTCATTCATCTCGAGCATATGGGTGCTAGTTTCTGTTAAGGGTTGATGTATTATGGGGTTCAAGGAGGGAGTGCTTGAGATCTTACACCCTATACACACCTTAAATGTTCTTGAGTTAGCTAAGATTAGGTATTGTGATGACCATTTCAATTAAAAAATATAAAGGTTACTTTCTTCTATGATGGTCACTGATCTCATACTAAAAAATAGGCTTTATTTCTTGTGAGTTGAGATAGCTTCATGAATGGGCTTACAAAGAATATATCAAGAAAAAGAGAAATAACATAAAAAATATTTTAAAATAAAATAAAAGGGAAAAGAAATAATAGAACACAACTATCTAAGTGATTCAAGCAACCTCTAGCTAGGTTATGGATTCCTGACTAGTAGTAGAGCCCTATTTTGAGTGGATTCAAAGGTAACTCTATCAGGGCTATAGATGCTTGGTTGGTAGCTACGTAATTCCCAGGCTATCCCTAATCATGTCCACATTTTACACAATGTAATCTAATGGACTACTAATTATTTATAGAAGTAACTAAAATCTTGTAGCTTGTTGTGGATTTCACCTCATTCTAATTTGAGCTATACTCTTGAAGTGAATGAATAATTTGCACACATAATGGGATCTCATTATTTTTTTATAGGTTATTTATGATACCTTCTTTCTTTGATGGTGTTGGTCTTCTTTTGTTTATTTTGGTGAATTAGAACTAGATATGTTGGGTTCTTGAAGGATTCATGAATCCTAAAATGCTCAAGAGCATTTTCCTAGTAGAGTGACCATTTGTTATGCCTTGTATACATGCCCCTCCTTGTCTTTACAAAGTGGGGACCCCCTCTCTCTTTTTTCTCAGGGTTTTTTATTAATATGTTTTTTCTTCTATTTTGGTTGGAGTGAAGTGTGTTCTGAGTTTTGGGTGGCTGCAAATTAACTCACTAAGTGCTTCGGTTGTTTGCAAAAAGATGAGTGTATTTTCCTTTGTAAAATTTTGACTTTCTTGCCTTTTTACAAAATTGCAGACTTTTGGATTACTACTAGATGGCATATTTCTTAGTTATTTATCGTATCCACTTAGTTTTTTCCATAAGGTTTATTTCATTGTTGTAAATGTTAAAATGTTTTGTATAAATGTTTACAAGATCCCATTGTGGTACTGAATGTGTATTTTACTTCTATTGTTAAACCTTTCATCCACTTCATTTTTTCAGCAAAGAAGTTTTAACATTGAAAAGTCTTTCAAAATTAGTTTGCAAGATCATAAATTTGTATTGGATCTATCTTGTACTTGTCCTTCAAAATGTCCCATATACTTCATTTTTTAAGAAAAAGGTGTTTTAATGTTGAATTCCTTATGAAGTTTATTTATAGAGTTTTGTCTTGCTCTAAGATACTTCAAGTTGTTTTAAGCATCTGAACCCCCCTATCATTTCTATAAGATTTCCTTATAGGATTGGAACTTTTGAATATACATTAGACATCCTATCTTCCTTGATTTTCCTACATTTCGTGCTTTAAGGTTTTGATAAGAAAATATGTTGTGAATATTAAAAAGTTGATAAATTGTGGAAGTTTGGTCTAGGGCTAGAGTTTTTAGGCTTCAAAAGTCATATCTAGAAGCCTAGAAAATTCTCGTAAAAAACTCAAAAAACTTAGAAAAATTAATGGAAATTTAATTGTGGGATTTTAGTATGGAAGTGAAGTGTAAACTATGTATTCATATCCATATTGCACTTCATTCTTTTGTAGGATTTATATTTGGAACTAAAGTTTGACCTTTTTAAACAACATCTAAAACTCATTAAGTTTCCCACATCTAGTTCCTCTTGAAGGAAAACAACTAAATGAAACATTTGATAAAATTCCTAAAGGAAATAGTAATGCAAAATTTCATTAGACAAGAGGATATTTCATGACAACTTTTTACTTTTTGTCCTCTTATATTTTCCAACAAACCTTCAAGACAATGAAATAGAAGTGCAAAATGTAGAAAATGAAAGTGCAATCTTAGAACTAGATACTATAATGAATCACTAACATCTAGCCCTCTATTATTTTTATCTACATTTTATTGAAAAGCAATGCATTTGTTATGTTTTTCATTTGTAGAAGTTTATTTTTCCATAGGATATGTCTAGCTAACATGATATATGTAATTTTGTATCATTTTTTTGGAAGATCTAGTTTACAAAGGCATTATTATAGAATTTGTTTTGTGGAAAATGTCATAAACATAAGGATGTTTGAGGTTGATTTTTCACCTTCCATCCCATATCATTTTTCCACAAAGTTTTTTTGAAATGATGGAACAAAAAGTGAAAGAATAAAATGTGGAGTTTCATTTAACAACCAAATATGGTAATGAAAAATTTGGAATTTGGTATCCTATTCTAAAGCCACATTCTATTTAAATAAGTTAATAAGGTTAGGAAAGGTGCATGATTATTTGTGGGACTTGTCTTTACTATAGGATATTTTGAATTCAGATGATATATGTAGTTCCCCATCCTATTTTTGAAAAAATCAATTTACAAGGGATTTTGGCTTATATCTATTGGTTTTCTGAAATTTCTTTGAAATGGAAGAGTTTTAAATGATGAATGTGATGTCTAGTTGTTTGTCAAAAAATGAAAAAAATGCTACAAACTATTTATGATGCAAATTTCATGAAATTTTAAGGAATCTAATAAATTATTCCGGTCACGCAAGGTTATGTCCAGAGCAAAGAAGATGAAATTTAGACTTCTAGAAAGGTATCAAGTAACTATTGAAGACATTTTTGATCCAAAGTACGAAAGCTGATGAGAATGTTCACTACTTGCTAGGGTGTGCAACCTACTTTCATTTTCAAATTCAAGGTAACTATTCAAACTGGGCATTTTTTCCTAGAACTTTGTGCCACTTTTATAAAGGCATTTTTAAAAAGTTATTGAGAAAAGATGAACTACCTTGATATTTGTAAATTTTTTTAGCCCTCAGATCTTTGTATCTAGGCCAACCAAGTCAACTACTTATAATGTAAAATCACCTCTATAAAAGGAATGCCACACATATTTGAGGGTTTTTTCTTTAGAAGAGTTAGAGAATATCAAGGAGGAATTTTTAGGAAGAAGATACAAAATTTGGGGGGGAACTCTTAGAAGGAGAAAAAGACAAAGAAATTTTTAGTGTGGCTATCCTTCTAAAAGTTTTAATGTGCCCATTATCTACCAATTAGTAGAATCATTCCAACTTCTTTTGATGATTCTCTAGATTTGGCCATGATATTTTTTGTGTTTTCTTTTCTAAAATTTGGATTATTTGGTGAAGTTTTATAAAAGCAACTAATAGTTTTATCTTTTTTCAATGAGATTGAGAAGTGATGTATAATCTTTGAGCATGTAATATGGTGTGTTCATGCTTTCATTTTGATTTCTCAAAAATTTATTAGGATCATGCATCTATAATGTCATTGGTAGGGTGTAATACTAATCACAACATTATAGGTTAATTGAATTTCATTAGATATTCTAGAGGAAATGATGGAAAACCAAGTGTAAAGTTAATCTTTTTTATTTTGTATTATCTCTCTAAATCCCTTAATATTTTTATCTTTTGTCTACAAACTGTTAGAGGAGTAGTAGATTAGGAATGATCTTACTATAGCATCCCAAAGAATATCATTTGTATAAGTAAGATTTAACATGTTTGGTCAAGTTCTATCATATTTTGGTCATGATTCAAAAACACTAGAATGGGACCCTTGATTAAACAACTCACATAGACCACTTAGATGCTCCAATATTTCCATGTCCTAGCCACCAAGACCTTGGAGGTGATTGATTCAAGAGTAGAGTTCAATCTTCATTCTACTTGTGTTGTATGTGCTAAATTGTCCATGAACATCTAGTATCTTAGATTTTAGGATCTAATGAGAAATTTGCAAATCAAACTATTATAGAAATTTCTCCAAGGCAGGGACAAAAGCAAAATTTTCCCTATTAATGAGGAATAACTTCCTTTTTTTCCATGTTGAAAAATTATTTAGGTAAAATGCTTAGGTACATGTGGGGTCTATTTTGACCAAGCATAGAGCCCCTAAATAGCTCAAAAACTAGTCCAAGCCCATGCAAGGAGGAACCCATTCTCTCAGGAATATGCTATGAAAGAAAATGGCAAGTTCAAAGGAGACCAAACAAGGAAGACAACAATCATAACCAGTTCATGTAGTAACATGCAAACATATAGAGTGGGGTATGAAGCCCCAATAAGATGATGATATGATTCAACCAAACAAATAAAAATACACGCTTAAGAAATCATATTTTCTAAGCTACAAAAATGTGATAGGAGCCATACAGGACCTTGACTTCATGATTGGATTACACTATAAAAAATAATAAGATCTTGTCACCTCCAAGGGTGGAAATTAATAAATTACACCACTGATCAATAATATCTTATACATTATTTACAATAAGGACTGCAAGAATATAGAAATTAGATTAGAAGAGAAAGAAGAAGGATATTTGAGGTTGATGGAGAAGATGAATAGTCATCCTCCATATTCAATCTTAGATCAACTTCCTCTTATAGAATAAACTCTAATTAGTGTTTTTCCCTACATTTGATTATTACGTTCTCATTTCTCCTTTCCTTTTGGTTTTTATTTTCTAGCTTGTGTCATTGTTTTTATTGTGTCCATTTTGACTTGCAACAATGCATGAAGATTTTATCACAATTTTAAGGATCCAAGAATATTGTGAACCCTAATGTTTCCCTTATCCCATCCAATCTCCTTGATTCCCTAGGTAACCCATTACTATGGAATAAAAAATGGACATGTGCCATTTTACCTCCTAGTTTAGCTCCTAAGTCCCTGTTATGATATTATGCATTATAATTGATCATCCTAAAGAGATTTCCTAGAACCAATGTAGATTTGGGACCTTGGGCCCTTCCTAAATCTCAACCCAAACCAAAAAGAGGGCCTTAGACTTGGGTGCCAACTTCTCGAGTCTCCCCTGATTGGTCGGGGCCAATTAATGGCATGTTGGCATGGGACCTTTAAAAATGTTCCTCTTTGTCGGCTTTTGTCATTTAACTTCATGAATGTTAGCATGAAAGCATATAAGTGTATTTTGAATTCATTTGTAACCTAGAGATAGATATTAGAGAAAAAATCATTCAAGGCATTCATTGTGTTATTGATGCATATTTGTGTTTGTATTATGTGTGTTGGTTGTAGATTTGGAATCATCATCCATCTCCTTATGAGTTGAAGAATCTTCATCCTCCTAAAGACTTCACCTCCAAGGTGACATCATTGTTATTTGAGTCATTTCATCATTTGGATTATCTTTATCCTCTGTCCTGCCAGGGCACACTCTCTCTAACAATGGTGTTTGGAAAACTTGAATGCTAACCTAAGATTTGATTGAGGCAAATCCCTAAACACCACAACCCCAAAACCCCTCTCTTGCCATCTTGTGTGTGGGTTACAAGTATAGGTTTCAGGGAAAGTGGAGTTGGAAGAAGTTAGTGCATGAATCAAGGTTTGAGGATCCAACAGAAGTTCTAGAATATTCCTTCAAAAATACTTGGGTAGTTGGCACCCTAATCTTTTGGGCTCTCAAGTTCTGGATCTAGCTTCTAAGCATCAGTTATAGCATATTCTTAGTTCTGACCTTCGGTGGATTCTCACTTCTAGACTTGGGCAGTTGTTAAATTCATCCTCTAATTTTCTAACTTCCATGAAACAAGTTCTAATATCTCCCTAATCACCTCTTCACTTTCAAATCTGGGCTTATGTTGTCGTTTATCTATTAAAAGCTAATTATATCATAACTAGGGTTTTACTCATACTTAACCTAGGGTTTGATAAAAAAGCTTTGTTGAAACACACCTTTCCATAGAAAATAGGAGCACAAGATCTATAGTTGAGTCCATCTTCTTCTTGGTTGTGATTTAGCTCAATCTTGTCCTTGAATGTTATTGTGGAAGAGGGTTTTAATCTTGTTTGTACACGTGCCATCATTCATCCTATTTTCACCCCTTAACATTTTGGTGAACCCATAGCATCGACCATGTGCATTGTGTTGAGTGTTGAAATCAGTCCTTGCATTAATTCACATCATTCTTATCATTCTTCATTGAAAAACCTTGCATAAATTTGAAAAAAGTGAAAAAAAATAAGCATTCTAGGCTTGCATAAAGGCATAGTTTTGCATTCTTCTTATTGCATATCATTGAAAACATTTTAAAATATGATTTATACATCATATATGAGTCGTATTAAAACAATTAATCATTTCATGATATCACATCTTGCATTTGAAGATCTCATTTTCTAGGGTTTTGTTGAAAACTTGCATATTTTTTCTATAACCTAGTTATTCGCAAAGCTAGGATTTGTAGTCAAAATCTTATTTCAGATTTTTCTGCTCTAATAAAACATTCATTCAAATCTAATTTTTAATTGTAGTGTTGCATCAATTGGCATTCTTGCATTAAAATTTCAAATTTTGCAATTACACAGTGTGTATTTCAACATCAAGGGTTTTAAACACTCTCTTCACACTTCTTGGAGCAAATTTTATAATCATTCACATTACCTTGTTGTGTAGCACTATTTACATCATACTTATTTGTGTTTGTAGAGAAATTAGTGCATTATTTATCTTTAAAAATCCAATTTCCTCAAACTAGTGTGCACCAAGATATTATACTTTCATCCTGGATGCTTCTTGTTATTCATCTTTGGAAGATTTATTTGCATACATCATAGACATTGATAATTTCTCCAAGTTTACTAATAAGCATCCTCAAGTCCTACAACAAATAGCATACATCTATGATATTGACATTTCCATGAGCTCGACATATGAAATCCTTTGTTACATATCTAAATTTGATAGCTTTACAACTCTCATGGGTATATACCCTTCGATAGTAGAAAACATCAATAATTTCATCTCCATGAATGATCATGAGGAAGGTAATTATGATGGCATTTCCCATTCTCTTACTACATTTCATGATGATATAATGGATATCATCTCTAAGACATATGAGGCTGACGTAGCCTTATGTGCCTCATCCAATGATTTGGAATCTTCTCCTAATATGACTCCTACTTGTGAGGATATTTTGGCACAAGAAGAAGAACTCATAAAGACATTCCTAAATTCTAATCTACCATCTCTTCATTCCAATGCTCTTCTTGGCCAATATGAAGCATTGGATGATGAAGATTCTCTTTGTGAACAACTTTCTCAACCTATTGATAATGGAAGTTCATCTATCGATCTTAAAACTCTTCTTAACCACATCTTAAATGAAGAAATAGATTGCCTACCATTTATTTAACACTTACATACCTTGGATACATCTAATAATATAGAGAACATAAATATTTCTCCTCCTGGAAATGTTGTAAGTGGCAATACTATTCCTAAGGTTCAAAGTACTCCAACACCGCCTCAACTGACTAAAATGGGAATTTTTAAGGATCCTTCACCATCCTTACATATAGAAAAAGAAAACCTTCAAGAGAGATTATTTGAATTACCAATTCCTATGGTTTCCTCTTCACAAATACCAGCCACTGCAGAAAACATGATTCAAAGGGAAGGAAAAACAAAGGACAAAGCTTTAGCAGTAAATATAAAGATCAAGATCAAAGATAATAGGTAAGTATTTCTCACCCTTTTTAGCCACCTTTGATGTAGCATCTATTCGAGTTTCTCACTTATGTGGCCTCCTCTTATGTGTTGTGTTCCCCTGTGTTGTGTTAAATGTTGTTTAGGTCTCTTTGAATGACCCTTGATACTCCTGCAAGGTCAAGGATACAAGGAGACCGCCTTTTGTGACCATTCTTCTTTTTGTTTCTCTATTCTTCTATTACTGTCCTTTACTTTATTGTTGTGTGTTGTGCCTTGGGGCATAACATTGTGGAGGATGTCTTGGGGACATCTTCCCATGTTGTAAACCCAAGTCACTCTTGTCTCCTCTCTCATTTTTTATGGTTTCAATTCATCAGTGACTCTACTAGTCGACGGATGATGAAAACAAATAAATATTGATAAGGACCATGTGTCCCTTCAGTAAGATAGAAAAAATGGACCTAGTCCATATATGAAGATGGGGTTGATATATATTACTGATGCTTGACTAGTAGAATCACTCTGTGTTGTGAAATTTGTTGTAACAAACCTCTGCAATACTCTAAATCTATTTCTTTGCACTTTGGATTGTTTTGTATCTCACCTTCTTACTACACTCAGTTCTAAGATACCTGCAGTATAACCTCATGACTATACTTGGTTCCAAACCCACAAGTGTAGCCTTGGTCTATTATCTGATTTGATAAATGATTTCTATGTAACTTTCATGAATTGATTTGGTTGTTATCTTAGCCTAGATTTTCTAACCAAATCTTATATCTTGTTGATTATGTTAGCAAATGATATTAACGTGTTTGTGGGAACATTCAGCGATCATGACACATGTCACTTTGGGGCATGGGCTTTGTGAAAGCTCTTGTTCCCTTGCCTGTTTTCACTTTAACTTAAATATGCTTGATATCAGCAAGTGAGATCAACTACTTTAAGGTGAAGACATATATCATGGTAACTTCTTGATTATTTTAGACATTGACAAAGCATGTTTGTGTACACTTCCTTTTCACTGTAATGAATCTCCGTGATGCAGGTGGGGTTGTGTATTTTATCTTGTTATGTATACCTCATTTTCATTGTAAGGCATCTCCATGATCTAGGTGGGGTTATATAGCTTGAGCACATGATTCCTTTTCACTATAAGGCATCTATGGATGTGGGTGGGGTTACATTTTAAAATCCTTTTGGTGGAAGGTGGGATGGTGTATCTCTTTATCTAGTGGACATCCTTTTAAACAATTTCCTCATCGCGAGGCAGGGTTGGATCTTGAGTCATTCATCCTTAAGCGTGTCTTTGGCAGTTGTGGTAGCATAGCTCTCTCAGGTGTGTTTGGCATGTCTTAGATAGTGGAGTGTAGTGATGAGCTCATTCCTATCACATATTTTTATCATGTATAAGATGTATAATGTGTCGACAACATACTATACAGCACTTGTGTATTTCATGTGTCTTCCATGTGTTTTATGTGTCTTCCTTACATGTCTTGCATGTTTTTGGCGTGGTCTAAATACTTGTAGTGATGAGATCCCCCCACACCAAGTGTGTTTTGCATGTTTTTGCATGGTCTAAAGATGTGTAGTGATGAGCTCCCCTATGCTATGTGTTTTGCTTAGTTAGAATTATATATATGTGCATACTTGCTTAATCATTTCACCTCTCCATGTCTTCTTTATGTCTTGCATGACTGTATTCATGTCTTCTCCATGTATTGTGTACTTTCACTATCTTCTCCGTGTATTGCATGCTTCCTTACTTTATTCATTGTGTCTTATGTGACTTTCAAGTGTTTTCTTATGTTTACCTAAGTTTGGGGCCTAGAAATAGTCTTTCAAACTTAGGGTGTGTCTTCACTCTTGTGTTTGATGTGCTTCAACCGTACTTTAATGCATGTAAGGATCGTAAGATCATACACACATTAAAGTGGGGGATAAATTTTATGGAGTAAAAGTGGATACATACTTTTTACCTCCTAGTTTAGCTCCTAGGTCTCCATTATGATATTATGCATTATAATTGATCATCCCAAAGAGATTGTATTGAACCAATGTAGATTTGGGACCTTGGACCCTTCCTAAATCACATCGCAAACTAAAAGGGGGACCTAGACTTGGGCACCAACTGCCCAAGTCTCCCCTGATTGGTCAGGGGCCATTAATGGCATGTCAACATAGGACCTTTAAAAATTTTCCTCTTTGTTGGATTTTGTGATTTAACTTCGCGAATGTTAGTGAGAAAGCATATATGAGTGTGTTTTGAATTCATTTGTAATCTAGAGATGGATATTGTGAACTTGTGATATTGGAGCAAAGAACATTCAAGGCATTCGTTGTGTTATTATTGCAGATTTATGTTTGTATTGTGTGTGTTGGTTATAGATTTGGAATCATCAGCCATCTTCTTATGAGTTGAAGAATCTTCATCCTCCTGAAGACTTCACCTCTGAGGTGACATCTTTGTTGTTTGAATCATTTCATCATTTGGATTATCTTTAGCCTCTATCCTACAAGGGCAAGCTCTCTCTAACAATGGTGTTGGGAAAGCTTGAATGCTGACCCAAGATTTGACTAAGGCAAGTCCCTAAACACAACAACCCCCAAACCCCTTTCTTGTCATCTTGTGTGTAGGTTATAGGTATAGGTTTCGGTGAAAGTGGAGTTGTAAGAAGGTAGTGTAGGAATCAAGGTTTCAGGATCTGGCAAAAGTTCTAGAATATTCCCCTGAAAAGACTTGGGTGGTTGGCACAATAGTCTTCTGGCCTCTCAAGTTCTAGATCTAGCTTCTAAGCATCAGTTACAACATATTCTTAGTTCTGACCTCTAGTAGATTCTCACTTCTAGACTTGGGAAGTTACCAAATTCATTCTTCAATTTTCCATCTTCAGTGAAACATGTTTGATATCTCCCTAATCACCTCTGCACTTTCAGATTCTAGGTTTCTATTGTCATTTATCTGTTGTAAGATGATTATCTCATAGCTAGGGTTTTATTCATACTTAACCTAGGGTTTGATAAAAAGCTTGGTTGAATCACACATTTCCATAGTAAATAGGAGCACAAGATCTATAGTTGAGTTCACCTTCTTCTTGGTTGTGATTTAGCTCAATCTTGTCCTTGAATGATATTGTAGAAGAGGGTTTTGATTTTGTTTGTACACATTCCATCATTCATCCTCTTTTCACCCCTTAACACCCATTGTCACCAATCTTGTAGGACTATATATGATGTAAAATATTGGATATATTTTTTATCCCCATGCCCCTTCTCACATTTTCTAACCTAGTAAGACCATTTCTTACAATCCTACCTCTATTCCTACCCCTAATTTCCCTACATTATTTATACCTCCTACATCTTGCACCATTCCTACTTATTCCATCCAACCTCTTATTCATCACACTACCCAATCGTCCATTTATCAATCAATAACTTACCCTCTTTTTCTTACAATGCCTTGATATTGTAGGAATGAAAATTGCATAATCTATAATTTTATGTGTTAGACTTGGACTCATTTTAGATGTTGTCACATATGTACATTTTAGACCTCATTTTTCATCTTTCCTAGTCTATCCCTAGCATGTATGTTTCACCCTAGATCCCATTTCATGTGTTTACCATTTTTAGTTTATTATTTGTTTCATTTTTTCCTCTAGTCCTAGGTGTTTTTCCCCTTTGCATGACCCCCTACCCCTTTACCTTGCCACCTTTTTTTCCCTTAATAAAAATATTTTATGAAATCCTATAGTCTTATCCTAATGCAACAACCACCTCCAAGATCTTAAAATCTTAACCTTTATATATTCTCAAGCTTAGTGACCATTTACCCTAGATGGAAAACCTTTCTTCAAAGTAGTCCTAGAAAATTAATTATTTTTTAGCCTCTGGACTTCTCCCTAGTGGTAGGGAAATGGTCTGCCACCATGTCCTTATATTCAATCAAATTTAGAATTTCACAACTAATTCACTTATTTTCCACAAATCTAGAGTTTTTTATATTTAAAGCCTATATTTTATCCAAAAACTTATTAAAAAGGCCTTACAAACTCTCATTTAACACTATAGCAACAAATTTTCAACATGAGTGAATTTTTTTAGCAAGAGTCCCAGAAGGAGTAGGTGCATCTTAGTAATTGGAGAATTTATAATTAGAATTAGATTTTTTTGAAGCTACTATATAAGTTTTTATGAGCCCTATAGCAATCTTTATAGCCAAATCTTCACATTATAGAATGTTATTTTTGATTTTTTTGCAATAGCTAGCTTAGGTTTTACATTACTATAGTTTGATATTTATTTGGTTTTAACTTATTATATACATATCCACCTTCCTTCACCATATTTCATCCATACTTATCCTTCCCCATGCATCTCCATTGTTATTTTTCCCACATTTTCCCTCTATCATCCTTAGTCTCATTGTAGCATTAGGACCTCTGAACTTACATTTTAGATATGAATTTGCATTAAGACAAAAAAAATTGTGTAATCATGTTTCAGTACATATATCAGTCCTATAGTGTTTCTATATCATTTTATTTTTTTAGGTCTTCATTAGATTGTACTCTTTATTCTCTTATCTTACCCTAGCTCCACTAGAGCTCAAGGACCTCTAGTTTGCAATTTATCTTTATATATACATCAAAATAAAAGCTAATATTGTTTCATATTAATCATATCATTCCCTATATTATTTTTTATTTTTTCAACAATTTTAGGTTAGTGGGTTTCCCTCTGTTTGTCTTTATTCCTCACCCTTCACCATTGTAAGCCTTTAAAAAATCTAGTCTTATATTTTCTTTAATAAATTTTCAACACTTTATCATTTTTATACTAAATTAATTATGTCACCTTCTTATCTTAGTCACCTATACATTTATAACAAAATTTTTATTTCTTTTTGTAATTTGTTTGCTTTTGTGATCTCCCAAGTAGCACCTAGTTAGCATTTTGAATTTACATCATAGTTTCCAATCAATGTTTATGCTTTGAATAAGCATGATTTATTATAATATAAATTTCATTTATCAATATTATATTAGTATTTACATGCCATTGATATTTTTCATTGAATTCCCATAAGGGCCTAACTGAGGCAACTTCCTCTTTAACCCTTTGTTTGTAGGTGTTTCATATTACATTTTTGTACTTGTAGGTTGAATAAACTAAAATATGTGAAGAATATCATAAAGTAATAGTTAAATGAAGTTATTAGCATCATCATAAGAAAACTCCTATAAGATTTTAGGACATTCTAAGATAGTGGATTTGGCTGCCCCTTGGGCTCCATCCATGGCTTCTCCCCAAGTTAGCCCCACTTTAGGCACACCCCTTGGACTTGATTGTCTCCTTAGGTGTACCACCTATTGGGATTAGGTGTTTCATACACCTTGTAAATCATAATGTTTGAATTATTTGTTTATATGTATTTATTACTTATTGCATCCTCATTAGGGAAATGGGGCATCGCACTTTGAGGTGGCACTTTTGGCCATGTGTTGGCTATCTTAAAACACATGTAAGAAGTTTTAAGAGCATATAGTGTCATTATGATGTGTAATAGAGTCTTATGACATTGTGAGAAGTCAGATTTATTTATGATATGTAATGTAAGACCATGATTATAGGTAGTTACATAGTGGACTTAGAATATTGTCCAACTCTATGATAGTCTATGAGGCATTACATAAAGCATCTTTGAATGAGATAATAATGCCAAAGTGGGGTACCCAAGTTGGTGGCTAGGCTATAAAAATTCATTATTGCAATGATGAGTGTAAGAAGAATATCCTAAAATTATCCTAGAGACCCATCATGAGACTTAGGCATTAGAATTTATGCTAAGAGAAGTTAGACACAATACTTGGAGAGTTGGTACATCATTTCCAAAATCAATTTGTGGTTTTCTATGCTTTGGGATCTCCTATATATTATATGTTGTGGTTGATATTGAGAAGAGAGACCATTGTATTATAGGGGGTTATGTTGCCAGATTTTCCCTAGAGGAGTAGGATGTTAACCTCCATGTTAAGGCTTTTAACCTAATATTATATTGTGACTATTGTTAATAGAAATACATTGGTTTAGTGCTTTGGAGGATGGGTTTTTCCTAGTTATGATATCTCACAACTCTCTCCTTTTAGGGTTAATGTAGAAAATGTTTATAGGTCTTATTTATACTTTGTGGGCATAGTTTCCTTTACACTTCTATGAAAATTTTAACTATTAATCTTTTGGTACTATTAGTGTATGCATGGATTTCCTTTCATTTGGTATTAGAGCCATGGTTTTGGCTATAGGAGGGTTTCCCTTCATTGTGATCTTAATCCTTCTTTGAGTGGGAGTTTTGTAGTTGATTATGTTTTTAGGAAAATAACTATGACAAGAAATTGTATAATGGATAAGATGGAGGATCTTGGAGTTGGTAATGTGATTGCATGTTGAATGTTTTTGACCTCGAGAACTTGTTTGGCAATGTAGGATTTCCCTCTAGTCTCATGGAGTTTGGAGTGCTTATAGAGCGAGCTTGGTTTTATTCCTTGGTTACCTAAGAAAACACTAATTGCTTAGCCCATTGTGGTTGCATGGATGATCTATGGATTGTATGTGTTTTCATATAGTTGCATGTGGGTTGCATGTAGGTTGCATGTTCTTGCATGTGGGTTGCATGTGATTCCATATGCTTGCATGTGGGTTGCATGTCTTTCCAAATGAAGTGCATGTAGTTGCACATATCTTTCATACACTTTCATTTTGTTGCATTTTTTAGACCTATGTTGTATCAAAGTCACATGGATGGATTGTTGATAACTAAGAGGGGGGGTGAATCAGTTATCCTAATTATTTCTTCTTTCTGAACTTTCTTATTAATCAATGCAACATTAATTCAAATAAGCAAACATTACAATGAAATGGAAAAACACATGACACAGTATTTTTGATGTGGAAACCTTGTTAAGGGAGAAAACCATGGGGTGATTAACCGAAAGATTATTCTCTGTTAGAAGAATAAGGAAATACAAAATGGCACTTGTCAATTAGGGCTCACTGCCTGAGCACACTGCTCACAAAGGAGGCACACTACCTACAAGGAGACACACTATCTACAAAAGAAAGTTATACAATACTTGAACTAATTGGAAGCATCCACATATGCTGGAGTTCAATTCTGGTTAGGCTCAGTACATTGATCTGCTGCACTTCATCTTTCCTCTTCTCTTATGCTACTTTCCTTTCACATACCGGACCTTCCTTACTACTTCTGCTCTGCTCTACTTTTATTCGCATATCACATATCACCATGACACTTCTCACAACTAAATCCATCATTTATATATATCCGCACAAGTGATTTCATTATCTTTCTAGTCGGCACCCAGAACAGTCAATCTTCTCAAAAACTCTGTTCTGTCGGCTGAATCCTTACACATCAAGTAATGCGGATCAAGCATATACTTGTAGAAATCATTAATCATGTTGGCCAAACATGATTCATGCCTTCATAACCTTTAACACCATCAGTAACACATCCGGAAAGTAGTTTGATGTTCTGTCAGTTAGTTCTTCCTCTGTTCACACTGTCACTCAGGAACCCGGTACTCAAGTATTCATATCTTTTTCCTCATCTATCACTGGAGGCTAAAACCTTGGAATCTATCACTCAAGGTAGTACTCTTTACTTCCCCAAATCTACACTTTACCAAGATACTTCCTCTGAGAGATCCGGACCTGTCTGTCCGACCTTGCCATATGCTCTGTTCTTGTTTACCAGACCACAACATTCTTCACTCTGACTTCTGGTCGAGACACACCATGTCCTGCGGATGTGTGGGATGAACTTTGTTGCCATCAATGACAACAATAATGAATCCATATAGTGTCTCTTGCCAACAATCTCCTCCTTTAGCATTGATGGCAACACTTAGTGAAAAATGACTAAGTGTTTACACTAGGCTCCCCCTTGGCTGATGCTCTGTCTTTATATATATTTTCCGGAGCTCTCCCTTAGTTGGATTCCTCATTTTTCACTGCTCTTCACTCCCCCTTTGACATCAATGGAAAAGGGTAGGGTCCGCAAACCAAAATTTTCAAAAATTTTACTATACTTAGCCGCATAAGTATATATATACAAGTTGTACTTACATATACTTAAGTATGTCTGCAAAAGTGTTCTTCCACTGTACAACTTCTGTCGCCCAACTCTACTTCATCTTGTCCAAAATTGAGATATGCCCACTCAACAGGAATGCAAACGCATCTACCCTTTTTAGATCTATCAGATCATTGGTCTGGGTTGTAATTTGAGCTTCACTTATGGCCTCATGCATGGCCTCTAACTTAGGGACAATGATCCTCCTAAGTTCACCCATCCGGCTGATCATGTTCTTCCTTTCCTTCTCAAAATTCTTTATTGCAGTTGTGATTGCAATAGTCTGTCACTCTTGATTGACTATGGAGGAAGAGAGAGGAACAAAACTTTGAGACAAACTTAGTAGTTTATCCTCTTGCTCTTTATTTTCTTCTCAATCTCTACTGTTACTTTGGACCATGAAATACAAAATTTGTATATTTTTCTACCATCTATAAGAGCATTTTCTAAGCTCTTTATCCCTATACTCATATTTCTCCTATCATTACTTATCAAACCTTGTACCTCTGATAATCTTTTTGCAAGAAATTCCTTCCGGACCTTATCTTCTGCTAACTTCTCTAGTGAATCAAAATGTGTACTAACACTGCTGACTAAGGTTTTGAGATTACCGGAAGAGGAGGCTGTGGGATCTTTCTGAACCGATGGCATGATCTTTTCAAGCACTCCGGAAGCAGCTTCTATCAACTCACGGTCTTCCATATGAGACTTTAGGAGTTTTTCATTAGCCTTAGCATTTGCAAATGAAGCTATCTTCATTGTCTGAACCGAAGAAAGAGAATCAAAATTGAATGGACCTTGTAGAAGCTCTGGTTCATCAATCTCCATTGTTTCTTTGTTCAGGAATTCTTGGACAGTTTGTGCAGTGTCTCTTGCCGGAGACAGATGTTTCTTCTCTTCTACAGTCTTGGAGCTGTCCTTAGGAGTTTTCTCTCCTTCACCACTAGCAGTTGTGGTTTTCTCTGTTGAAGTCTTCTCTCCTTCTACAACCTTAGCACTGTCATCTTCTTTTTCCTTCACCTCTGCTTCTTTCTCCTGTGATTTTTCTTCTCCTTTAGATTCAGAGACTGTAGGGGAAACCGGAGGAGAGATGTAAGTCTATTCAAGGGCCACTTCTTCTGGAGCAGAGGATTCCAAGTCCATAGTTGTTTCTGCACCCAAGTTCTCTCTAATAGGAATGTTGAATCTTTTGAATGCATTCTGGAGGATCTCTTCTATCTCCTTTGTAACTTTGTCAATTTCTCTGAGCATAAGTTGATTCATCCTTGCTTTGCTCTTGAACTCATCCTTACAATTTTTGAATACCATGTTCATCATCTTGGGATCGACTGAAGGATATAACTAAATAGCTATCTGTTCCCAGATTTCTAGCTCTTTTTCTCTAGCATTATTCTTCCTTATTTCAAGTCTTTTCTCTAAGCTTTTGGGAATAAGAGAGATAATTTCAATAAAAGCTTTATTGTAAGTATTTAGAAAATTAACTGTGGCTTCCTCTAGGATCTTTTGGTCGGCCTCATTGTAATCATCATAGAATTCGGCCATTGGTTGAAGGTTTCCATCCACAGTGACTGATTTGATTACACTTTCTAGGGACAGGGTGGGCTTTTCAACAAATTCCTCTACCATTTCTTCCTTGTCTTGGCCTGTGGAGGGCTTACCGGATCCTTTCTTCTTTTGCTTCTTTATTTCCTTTACCCCCTCATCTGATTCAGTTTCTTCTTCATCTCTTTGAATTGCATAAGCCCTTGTGGCTTTTGTCTTTGACCTTTTCTCTCCTTTGTCGGATGCTTGGACTTCTGGTTTTGAGCTTTTAGTAGGGACAGGTGCTGGTCTCTTTGAAGATCTAGTCCAGGTGGAAATTTCTACCAGAGCACTTTTCTTGCTTCCTTTTTCTGCCTCTTTCTTCTCTTCATCAGCTTTTTGTCTCTTTTCCTGGTTGGCATCAAGTGCCTCCTTTGAGATCCCAAGGCCTTGTGCAATATGTTCTACTTCTTTTCTCACTTTCCTTTTCATCTCTGGTTCTCTAAGTTCCACATGGATCTTTACACTTAGCTCCTCAAAGGTTCCAAACCTTTCTGCCTTTGGATCTTTAGGCTAACTCAGCATGTGTTGAACATGCAGCTCCACAATCTGTTCATCCACTTCATACCCCATGGGCATGATCCAGACTATCCTTGGTTCTACTGCCTCCATTAGGCACTGATCAGTCTCTACCATAAAGCATATTGTGTCTTTGTATTTTTCAACAAGAGACTGGGGAATCCTTTCTCTTGCTTGCATCATGTTCAGTTCTTGAAATACCCCCATAGAGCTATATTTTGTGCTTTGTTGTCACCAAGTCCATGTAAATAATCTCTGATTTGGATAGCTACTGGTCTATCATTCTCCCATACCCAGCCATTAGATCCGGGAAGCTCATTCATAAAGTAGAAGAATAAGCACAATATTAATCCACCATACTTGAATGAATTCTTTTTGTCTTTCTTGATTTTCTGCAGATTCTCCAAGAGTTGGTTCAAGAGAAGCTGATAAAGATCATAGTTTGCATCCTTTCTTAACATTTCATAAGCGGTATAGATGGCAGTTCCAGGTACAGAATTTTCTCTGCTAGAATGATATATCTTATATCCAATGATCATAGAAGCAAACTTGACATCCGGATCAGTGATGTCATCTACTGTCATTACTCTTTTGTCAAACTTAGATCCGGTAGCATCACTCACAATTTGGTTCTTTACAGATTTAAGAACAGGAATCCCACCAGATGAGTGTAATCTGGTAATTGCCCTGATGGCATCCTTAGTGATCTTGAATGGTCCATTCAACCACATGAAGTTGTCATGTATTCTACTTAGAATGTACCTAACCCATTCATCCTCCATAAAATAGGGGAAATGTATGTATTGTGCAAAGTGCTTGTTCTGAAGGCCTATGTATTGGGGTTTGAGCTCAAATGAATCATCTAACAGTTGTTTGTGATAGATATCTCTTAGTTTGAATTCCCCAAACTCTTCAACATTTGCATGTATATAAACCCTAATATCTTCAGTGTGCAATACACCATGCAGAACACTAGAAAATGCACCTAGGGGATCTACCTCCAAGGATTTATATGGATGTTTCTTAAATGAGGGCCGAGGTCTATCAAAGATCTTTACTATATTCAGAGTAGCCATCATCAAACAATCTTACTGAAGGATATCAAGAATGATAAATACCTTTTACGCAGGTTAGGGCACACGAAGAAATTCGAATAGAGCTGTATGAAGAGTTGCCTTGATCTTTTGGGAGAAGTTGTTTGCAGAGCTCCTTTTCTTTCTTCTTCGCATGTGAGTGTACAAGTGTGTAAATGACAGACAAATGAACTCTTTTATTCTAAGAAGCCCTAATTTTCACCCTGCAATAAATGTGCAACCTAATTCATTCTGGTTTGCCTGGTTTTCCTTGTTCAAGGAGGAAGAAACTCATCCGGATCATTATGATTCCCTTGTGATTGATGTTAGTGATGAATCATCATATCCACTTGTCCTTCTGATCATCTTATGTATCCGCAGATCAAGCTGTATCAATTTGGATTCATACCGAGCCAATCTTGTGAGAAACCTATTTTACCGAAAGACTTGCTTAACTAGACCAATTCTAAAGGAATTGAACCTTTTAAATTTTCTTGCGGATCTCTCAGATCTTTACCTGACCTTCTTTACATGTTTCTCTAGAAACCCTTTGATCTGTAGCTTCTCATGTGCCAATTTTAGGCACCTCTTAACTAGTTGGGGAAACAAGGTTTTCTTTGTGTCTCCCCCTAAGCCAGAGCTCACCTTTTAATTTCTGGAAGGAATATCAGCACCAAAGTCTGGTGTGGATCCAACCTCTACATTTTCTAAACTTTTCTTCACCCAAATCTTGTTCATCTCATTCCTAACTTCATTTGCATTCACCTTTTGTTTACCCTTATCTTGATTCTGATTATGATATACCGGACCTCTTTTCTCTTAATTCTTGCTTCTATAGAATTTTGCATTATGACCGGACCTATTACAGATTTGGCAAACAACATTTCTTTGCATATTTGACTGATATCCTCTTAATCTGCATTGATTAGCCATATGACCTACTCTATTGCATGCAAAGCATCTACCATTGAATGATTTATTCATTTGCATATTTCTGCATTCATGAGACTTGTGACCATACCTTTTGCAGTTAAAACACTATCCGAAGAAGGACGAATTAGTCTAATTCATTCTCTTTCTGCACTGATTAGCTTTGTGACCAAAGTGATTGCAGCTGTGGCAGTATCCATTGAAGGATGGATATCTTCGAGCATTGGGCTATCTTACTAGAGGTCAGCTTTCTCCTTTCTCATATCCCAAACCACACTTGTCATCTACCTTCTTTTGACTTTCAAGAAGAACTTCAAGTTGAGCAGAACTTATCTTGAATTTCACTTTATATTCATTTGCTATTTGAAGATCCCTTTTGAGAGACAATTTGATCCTCAAGTTTTTCTTCATTATCTTTAGCATCTTCAAGATCAGATTCAAGATGTCTGATAATTCTATCCATCTGGTGGCAATCTTCTGATTTCTCCTTGAGAGATTGTCTTAGATTATCTTCAGTTTTTCTTTTCTCTTCAACTTCTTGGGTAAACTTTATAACTCCTGATTCCATTTCATGTCTTACCATAATGATTTCTTTTGATAACTTTTCACATAACTTGGTTTTCTCAGTCAGCTCTTCATTTGCATTATATTCTTCACCTTGTCTTGCCAATTGTTGAAGCAGCTCCTTTCTCTTTTTCATAGAGAGACTTAATTTGTCTTTTAGTTCTCTCATGAAATCATCAGCCTGTTTGAGTCTTTCCTTTAATTCATTGACTTCAAAGTTTGACTGTTCAAGATCCTCAAGGGTAGTCTTGAGTTGCTCCCTTAAACCATATGCATCCATTTGGACTCCCAGATCTTCCTCAAGCTGTTAGGCTCTGTTGGGAGGAACTTAGCTTTGATACCAATTGTTGATAACTAAGAGGGGGGGTGAATCAATTATCCTAATTATTTCTTCTTTCTGAACTTTCTTATTAATCAATGCAACATTAATTCAAATAAGCAAACATTATCATGAAATGGAAAACCACATGACACCATGGAAACCCTGTTAAGGGAGAAAACCATGGGGTGATTAACCCAAAGATTATTCTCTGTTAGAAGAATAAGGAAATACAAAATGGCACTTGCCAATTAGGCTCACTGCCTGAGCACACTGCTCACAAAGGAGGCACACTACCTACAAGGAGAAACACTGTCTACAAAAGAAAGTTATACAATACTTGAATTGATTGGAAGCATCCACATATGCTGGAGTTCAGTTCCAGTTAGGCTCAGTACACTGATCTGCTGCACTTCATCTTTCCTCTTCTCTTATGCTGCTTTCCTTTCACATACCGGACCTTCCTTACTACTTCTGCTCTACTCTGCTTTTATTTGCATATCACATATCACCATGACACTTCTCACAACTAAATCCATCCTTTATATATATCCACACAAGGGATTTCATTACCTTTCTAGTCGGCACCCAGAACAGTCAATCTTCTCACAAACTCTGTTCTGTCGGCTGAATCCTTACACATCAAGTAATGCGGATCAAGCATATACTTGTAGAAATCATTAATCATGTCGGCCAAACATGATTCATGCCTTCATAACCTTTAACACCATCAGTAACACATCCGGAAAGTAGTCTAATGTTCTGTCAGTTAGTTCTTCCTCTGTTCACACTGTCACTCAGGAACCCGGTACTCAAGTATTCATATCTTTTGCCTCATCTATCACCGGAGGCTAAAACCTTGGAATCTATCACTCAAGGTAGTACTCTTTATTTCCCCAAATCTACACTTTACCGAGATACTTCCTCTGATAGATCCGGACTTGTCTATCAGACCTTGCCATATGCTCTATTCTTGTTTACCGGACCACAACATTCTTCACTCTGACTTCCGGTAGAGACACACCATGTCCTGTGGATGTGTGGGATGAACTTTGTTGCCATCAATGACAACAATCATGAATCCATATAGTGTCTCTTGCCAACATGGATACACATTTTGTATTTTTTTGCATGTGGCTACATGTGTGGTTTCATTAGGTGCATGTTGTAGATCCATGGTGTTCTGGATTTGTGGGATAAAAATTTTTAATAGTCCAACATTTAGAATGTGTAATTAGTGGTTAAATATATGTGGGTGTTTTATACTTCTAAATAATTTAGATTTACAAGCATGGTTTTGAAGGTTTTACATTTAATCAAAATCTGTGGTTTTATAGATTTATGCAGAGACTATCTTTCAAGTTGTATTCCTATGGGGATTTTTCTATATGGAGATAGTTGTAGATTTGCATGCATTCTTCATCCATGGTTTGAGGAGGTTGGTTGTAGATTTCTTGGTGCAAGAGTACTGTGGTCCTTGTTAGGTTCTTAAGTTGTGGTTGTTCCATGTTGTGGATTTCCAAATTTTTGGATTTGGGTTTTGGATCTAATTTTGGTGTCATGGAAGAATCCACATTTTATCCGTATTTTGTTTGTTTCTAATGTGGAGTTAAATCTATTTGGTTGCACTATTTTGAGATTTATGAGTTTTATGATTTTCTTGGTTTCACTTGGAGCATTCACCATTATCTCTATCACTTTGGATGTCATATATGTGCTAATTTTTTGGGTTGTCTATATCGGCATGTTACATGGAAAACTTAGTTGTAAATCTTTGAGTTACAGAGTCTAGTTTGTTGGCCTTTTAGCCACCATGGAGCATTAGTGTGTTTAGTAGAGGAGAGATAAAAAGTGGATGTTTTTTGAATTTGCAACCTCATGGTGGTTACCTATAATATAATGAGGATCACTTTCACCATCATGGTGGCTACTTGTAGCATCACAACAGTTACCTATAGTATAGTGATTCCCAAGTCACTTGTAGAATCATGGTGATTACTTGTAGCATAGTGAGGGTCACTTGTAGTATCATTGTGGTTACTTGCAACACCATGGTGGTCACTTATAACATCATGGTGGTTACTTGCAACAAAGAGACTTAAGGAGTGGTAGCACTTGGATGTGTAGTTTCATTTCCTAAGCTTGTTGTTTGAGAACCTGCAGTAGTGGACTATGCTATCATGAAAGGCTCTAGATCATAGTTGAATGGGATCTTTGTGCAAGAACATAGTCAATGGTGACTACTTGTTCATTTGGTTTAGAGATCAAGGTTTTAATTTACCCTTTGGGAGCTCCTAGTGTTGTAGTTGAGTTCTTTAAAAATGTGAGGACCATGGCTAACCTTCAATTAGGAGATGTTTATCACAATACGGCGGGGGCTGGGGGCAGAGCCCATGGTGGGGGTTTGGGGGTAGCACCCTTGGATAGGGGCTCAGGGGTAGTGCCCCCAAAGCAAAAATTTCCTAGTATTTTATAAAGGCATCGATAGCTATTTTTATATTGACCAACACATAAGAACCTTATTTTTGTAACCAACCTAAGTCTTGATAAAAAAGGCTAAGGGTTAGGGTTTCAGTTGATATTGTGTTGTAGAATATTACAATGATATTGAATTGCATGGGATTGTTGTTTGTAATTAGTTCTATTTACTAGATTATAATATTGGACTCTCTATTGGTGGATGTAGCTTGAGTTTGGGTGAACCACATTAAAATTATCTCTCATTGTTTTATTTCTGTGTATTTTTTATTCCTCTATTTAATCTGTATCTACATTTAATTGATATCTTTTGCATGTTATTCCTAACAAAGACTTCAATACTCCATTCATCAACCTCATGAAAGTGCTGGGAGCATTCATCAACCCAAAATGCATCACCAACCACTCATACAATCCATCTTTTGTCTTGAAGACGATATTCCACTCATCCCCTTCTCTAATTCTAATTTGATGATACCCAATTTTGAAACCAATCCTCATAAAATATTTTTCTCCACTGAGGCAATCCATCATATCATCCATCACTAGAAATGAGAATCTATATTTGATTGTTATTTTGTTAATGGCCCTCGAATCTATGCACATCTACCATTCTCCATCCTTCTTTGGTGTTAGAACTACTGGTACTACACATGGACTGATACTTTCCCTAATCAGCCCCTTATCCAACAATTCTTAAACTTACCTATTTATCTCCTCATTCTCCATAGGTGTCATCCTATACGATGCCTTGTTTGGTAAACTCACACAAGGGATCAAATCCATACAATGACTAATATATCTCATAGGTGGAAATCCATCTGGCAACTCCATCATTATATCCGAATATTCTTCCAGCATCTCTTGAATTTCCATGGGTAGCTCTTCTTGTTTTTTGTTGTCATAAATACTTCAGGCTTAAGACTAAACTCAAAATATGCCCCTCCTTTCTTCATCTCTTTTAAGAATTTCTTTCCAGAAATCAAACAAACTCTAGGATTACTCTCTACCTCATCTTCCTTATCCTTCATAGGGTTCAAAGTATACTCTTTCCCATCCTTCTTTATCCTATATGTATTTTTTCTTCCATCATAAACATCTTGTCTATGACATGCATTCATTGGTATTACATCACACAAAATTTCATCCTTATAACTACCAATTTGAAAACTAACTAGGCATTGTTCACTTACCACTAATTGATGCTCTTTCTATAACCAATAAACTTTGTAAGGGCTTGGATGCTTCAACCACTTTAACTTCAATTTATTAACCATTTCTTTAGACAATATTGTTTGTGCTACCACTATCTACTATCACTTTATAACACTTACCACCTAACTTAAATTTGGTTTGAAACAAGTGTCTCCTCCTTACAAGTTCAGATTTCACCTTCTCTAGGTTCAACAAAATCCTTCTCAACATTAAGGATTCTCCATCTTCAAGATCTTCTCTAGACTTCAGTGAAGCCACACTTTCACATTCTTCTTGTGCCACATTCACTCTTGCATCTTTTCCTTTTCCAGCACTCTCCTAGATCTGGGGGCACTCAAATGCCCTATGTCTAATTTCTCTACATTGAAAATGAGTACCACTAAAGCCTCTTCCTCTGCCTCTTCCAAAAGAGCCTCTACCTCTAAAATAATCACGTCTTCCTCTTAAGGAGTCTCCTCATCCTTTACTTTCCTAGGTATTTGTTTGTAATGAACTAGCCTCTCCTTGTTTATTCTAGTATCCCCTTCCACTACTAGATTGCCCTCTTCCACGTGAAAATTTACCCCTACCTCTAGAATTATTTTTCTTTCTGGCAAGCTTATCTTCAACCTTCAGGGCATATTGGTAGGCTTCCTCAACACTTGTGATTCATACCATGCTTAATTCATCTTGAATAGATTAGTGCAATCCATTAATGTATCTAGAAACCTTCTCAGCATCATCATCAACATGACTAACCTGAATATTTAGTATGTGGAATTCTTTAGTATATTCTTGTACATTCTTCTCCTTCTGCTTTAGATTCAGAAATTTCTTGAACAAACTAATTTGATAGTTTGCAAGTAGAAACTTGGACTTCAACTTAGTTAGCATTCTTTCCCAAGTTTGAATTTTCTCTTTTTCCTTTCTTTGTCTTTCAATATGAATATGTTCCCACCCTAGGCAAGCATGACCCTTCAACTTTGTGTAGGCAAACTTCACTTTCTTAGGGTCTTCAATCGATTCAAAATCAAAATATTTTTCCATCTCCAATATCCAGTCAATTAATTCTTCTGGATTTAAATTACCATTATAACTAGGAGGATCTAAATGAGGCTAACTACTTATTCTAAATATTGCCCTCAAAAATTGTCTTTCTAGTTCATCTCCTTCATTTGCATCATCTTCTCTCACTTCAACTTCTTCTTCATCCTCACCAACATCTTCAACATGTACTCCTCTATGCTGCACCATCTGGATAGCATCTAACCGTGCAGTTATTCCTCTCAACTTTCTACAATCACTATATCTCCTTGTGGCCCTCTTCTACCACATCCTCTCTATGACATGTCTTCTTCAAATACTCTGAAATTGTATATCTACACTCAGTCTCCTCTACCCATAATAAAATATTAGAATCTCTTCTTTGACATGTCCACAATCTCCTTAGGAAACTTGCTTTGATACCACTTGGTGTAGAATAAATTTAAGGGTCTGATTAGACTACCAAATTAAGTAGCAAAATGAGATCAAGACAAAAGACAACACACACCCACAACAATTTGTATTATTTTTTGAATAGCAACAATGAATTATAGGAGTACAAATTCAACTTCTATAGTCATGATTCAAAATCAAAACATCCACCTCTGTATAGAGTTCTCTGCAACATCTACATTCTTCAGAAAAATTGAACTGACCCCCCAATCAGGACCAAATGAAAGTATTTATACTTCTCTAGGAAAAGAAGTTGAATTGTCATCATTTAGTTAAGGAACTAAATGAAATACCAAAATAGATAATGAACTGCCAAACAATTGAGCAGTTATAGAATTGAATTGCCACCTCAAACATCCTTGTTGGTGCATATCAACTGCCACTATATACATTCTGCAATTCACATATTTCAGGCTCTAAGATAGCCATCCGTAAAATGCCCTTTCCACAAACCACTAAGTTTTCTATCGGCTTTTCTCCAAGTTCTGAAACTCACACTTTCCTCGAGACACCACTATGGAGAAGTTATCAACAATATTCCAACATCAAAATCTTACTCTTTGTCTTCCTTCCCCAAGCCACCGTCGCCAAAATAATCCATCAGTGAACTTAAGAAACAATGAAATTTCCTATTGGAAAAAGTGACATCATGCAAACTTCCAAGTTTGTTGTCATATGCTATCGGCAAATTAGTTAGTTCGCAAAATAAAAGATTCGTCGATACAAATATTTTAGCCATCAAGCCCTCCTTATCAACAAAGTTTACTTTTCATGAACTTACAAAAGCTTGGTTTAAACTCTTGTCGGCATATCGGTAAAGTTTAGAAACAATGAACTAGTTCGCAAACAAGAAAGTTTACCAATTAAGCAATCAACTTCTTCCATTGCTGATTTCCTCTCTCCATGAACTATGGAACTTTAAGTTCAATTTACTTCCTTCCCTCAACCATATCTTCAATCAGTGAAATGGGCATCAGTAAAGTGGGCCATTGGTAAACTCAAAGGTTTGCAAATGAGAGAATTTTCTGACAATGCAATGAAATTCAAGCTCCAACCTAGAAGACTTTTACCAGCAAAGTGAATTGAAAGGTTTGCAAACTAGAGAGTTTGTTAACAAGGTTCTCAAACTCTCAAATTCACCGACAATAAAAGAACTTTGTCCAAAGCACACTTAAAGTGCAATCGGTAAAGCTCCCAATAAAAGAACTTCCCTTATAACTTAGTCGGTGAAATCACCCATCGGCAAACTAAGCCGTCGGTGAACTGAATTGTTCTTGAACTAGGAAATTCTCTAACTAGCTCTAACTTAGCCAATTTTCACTCAATCTTCACCAAATTTGAACTAGAGATACCCAATTGGGTTTTCAACAAGATGATGTCCTCAATTGGCCCAACAAGTCTAAATTTATTCTTGAAATACAAAAACCAACACTACAAAGAAAACAAAGCCAAAAATCTTAGAAAATAAAACATATTTTTGGTGACATGGGATTGTAGTGAACCTAGATGCTCTTGTATCAATTCATGCCTCCCTCACAACCCTTGTCATTCACCTTGTAGTTGGACTCCTTGGTACCAATTAACCCTTGTCTTATTTACCTTCTATTATTCTTGCTATCAGTTTTGTGCTTGTCGCTACTGCTACTCCCATCTATTCCACTAGTCCTCTCCTTGACCAAATAATGCAAAACATGGGTAACTTATAGCATCAACTAACATCTCTCTCCACCACTTCATAGCCAATGACTACACAATACTATCATTGTAGTCTACTTTCTATTACAACCTTACTACTCCAATCCCTACTTGCTTTGAGGTCCCTTAATTTGATAAGTATAATGGTAAAGGGAACCCATAGACTTGCATATCTACTTTTACCACTACCTATAGTGATTTCATCTTCAATGGAAATCTATCAGAAAAACTATTGCCATAGTCTCTTAAGGATACCATCGTAGATTGGTTCGATATCTTGCCCAATCATTTTATGACTTCATTTGATCGACACATTCACCTCTTTCTTCAAAACTTTTAGGTGAATATTGACCCTTAGGTTTCCTTCACTAACTTAGTTCATTGTAAGTAGGGCCTGAGCAAAAAACTCACTAATTAAATATCTTTCGCTACCAATCTTTGTTCTCTTAGATTCCATATCTTTTGTCAGACTATAATGTTCATGGGGTTTTTATTGGAAACCCTCAACACTAGATTAGGGATAAAAATATTTTAATGTGGTATTCTTCTTTCCCAATATTTGTACTACCCATTGAGACTATCAATAGACAATTAGCTAGTTTGAGGCATCTCCTTCTATTGCCTTGTCATCTCTTACTTCCTAAGAGCCGTCTTCATCATAAAATCAAAGATACAAAAAGAATACTAACTTCTCCTAAAAGAACCACACTATGATCACTATCAACCGTGTTGGTATGGATACGAACTCTTCTTAAATGTTTGCTATATCTATGCAATTGTAGCATAATCATCATTATGTAGCTATCTAGCCCTCTTCATTCTATTATTTAGTAGCTTATATCTAACAACCTTAATCAATTTCCCACTTTTACCCCCTTGACAAATTAAAGCATTTTATCAATAGGATCACGTGCCTAGGCATGACACTAAGAAGTGCATGTGTTGCAAGTATATTATTTATGACTTGATTAACTCCAATGTCATGCAGGTCACTAGTGTAAATAAAAAGTGGAATAAATATGTTACTTAACCAAACCAAAACTTACAAATCTATGTCAACCCATTTCCTCAACATACCAATACCAATTTCATAAACCCTATCCCCTCATAGGCCACACCTCTTGATATGAATTCTACACTAGCAATCTCTAAGATAGGTGTAGATCCTTTTTCAATTCACTACCATTCCCTTATATGTTTGGCATAATGGATTATCAACCTTGTACCTCTCAAGTTCATCCTTTTCTTGAGCTCATCATCTCTTTCTCTTCTTCTAATGTGACTACTAACATCTATGATGGTCCTCTTTATGTCCAATTCTTGGTTAATTAGAAAACTATTCATGGAGTTCTAGTGAATCTAACTAGTGAGAATGGATAACATTGGTTCAAATAAGTTTCTATATGTCAATGTAACATTGAAAATTGCATACCCTTGCAACTTCACACTACATTTTGGCCTTGCTTTAATGTCCATTCCCTTAGTTTGTTTGTAGGAGCATTTTAGCCCCTACATTGGCCTTTTTCCCTCCCATGGTGCTTAGGCCTTGTTTCTTGTGTTCTCTTTTCGTCAAATTTTTGTCACTTTTGTGTTATCCTTGTGATGTTCTATTTTCTTGTTTAGTGGTTACTTCTGAGTGTTTCACCACTTGTCACCTTCCAAGGTTAGTGGTAATGGGTCAAGATTAATCCAAACATCTCATCACCCCCTTACTCTTCCCTCCTCTCTTTTTAAATCTATCTTTCATTGTTACATTTTCCCTCTTGGCTCTCTTGGAACTCTCTTGCACTCTACAACTCTCTACAACTTTCTCTTTCATCTCTCTTTGGATTTCTCAAGCCCCTTTCAAGGTGATATCATTCTTGTTCTTTGTTATTGTTATTCTCTTCTATCCTTGTTTTTATTATAGCATTTATTTTATTATGCCCCTAAGCACCTTGGGATTCTCACATCCTTTTATCCCACATTTTAGTCATTGTTCTTATTTCCTGATGTACTTAGATTAAGAACATACACTATTTGTCTATTTATCTATCTTAGTTGTTGTGGAGGTAGAAATACCAAAGCAAAGGTTTGACCTGAAGGCAAACCCCCAAACAACCCCAACAATTTTTCTTGTCTTCAACTATAAGTATTTGGGAAGATTTCAACCCCATAGAGGTTTTACTGGTATCTCTTCCCTTCTCTTGTTCATTCAATTATTTCATTTGATTTAGCTAGTTTATCTTTTTCATTTTAATTTATGTTATTATCTAGTACCTTGTTGTTGTGTTCCCTTTTTTGGTTTTGTAGATTGGGTGAATTGCTAGGTGGATTTTCATGATTTTTGGAACTATTTGATTTTATAGGTCATATAAACAACAATGCTTAGCATGGATGTCTGCATGACGTGCTGGCATCTTGGATAGTGGCTTCCTCCTTCTAGCTCCAAGTTCCTCTCTTCATCATCTATTTGTGCTAAGTGGATTTTCAAAAAATTTGGAACTATATGATTTTATAGGTCGTACGGACAACAACACTTAGTGCAAACATCTACATGACGTGATGGCATCCTAGATAGTGGCTTCTTCCTTCTAGCTCTAGGTTCCTCTCTTAATCCTCTATTTGTCTCTATAACTTATTTTTGTAAATTATCTTCCAATTTTCTATAAGTTAGCATTTTCCATTCCAGTGCATATTTAATGTAATTTAGAAGCTAGTATAATAGTTTAATTTTTATATTACATCTTGGTGAACCTACCTCTTTACCATTTAAAACACCTTTTTCATTCCAAAATCAAAATAATTTTTTTTTCTCAAAAACAATTTGGGTTGTTGCCTGAACCCTATTCCATAGTTCTAAAGGAGAAAAATAGCAACCTCCAACTGAATTTGTTCTATAGCTTTCTTACTCTTCTCCTTCTATTTTTCTAAATAAACATTTTCTCTTATTTTCTTGCATCATTTTCCAACTTTTCTCAAAAGGTTTGTGAGTGTTGTTCCATTCCATGCATGTGATGGTGACCTAGCTCTTCTTATGTCACTCTATTATTTTGATCCCTCTACTAAGATTCCTCCTACTTATGAGAATATTTTGGCACAAGAGGATGAAATCATTGATACTTTTCTTAACATTACTTTACCTTCTCTTCATTTTAATTCTCTCCCTTCTAGAGATGAAGCATTAGTAGATGAAGAGTCTCACCTCACATTGGATCCTCCATAGATAGATGTTGAGCATACTTTTGTTTCTTCTCCTACATCATGTATTTCTTAGGAAGATAATAATGTTAATACAATCATTGTTAATCGACTTATCCCACCTGCTAAGGGAATGTTGGATAAGTCCATTAATGTTAAAAATATTTTTTCTATTCCTTAAATCATTGTGTGTGGGGTCTCTAATTTGCCCCCACCTTCTCATCATGTGATCACTATTCAAGGTATTCCTAAAAAATCCTTAACCTTTGAATCACTTTTCTCAAATTATAAATTCTATAACTCTAAACATGTCTGGGGCTCCTCACCACTATGAAGCATCCCATATGTATAACACTTGGTGAAATAAATAGGCTACACCTATCCTTGTTTCCTTTCCTACTACTCTTATTCTTCCTATAGCTCCCTATCTTTCACAAAAGATTACTAGAGAGTATAATCTTGTTGAGCAATTTCGTGCTTCTCCTACCAAGATCTCTCTTTGGGAGTTGGTTCAAAATTCACCAATATATCACGGTATGCTCCAAGAAGCTTTATACAAGATCCCATTAGAATCTTTTGCTCAGCTTAATTGAAAGGAAGCTAGGTGTGCAGAAAACACTTCCTACACTAATCTAAGGAGGGGAGGAGAGTGAAAATTCAATTTTATCTATACAATTACAGCTATGTTAACCCACTAACAAATATATTGCAACAAACACATACAAAAGAAAGTGAGACAAAATAAGAGAGACACAAGATATACGTGGGGAAAACCCTTATAGGTGAAAAACCCCACACTCCAAAACACAACTCAAATGTATTCTATAAATAATCAAGGTTACAATACAACATAGAGCCAATGCTCTTGTAGGAGTCTTCAACACTTGTATCTGGAGAAGATCCGGTAGCATAACAGTGCCTATCAAACCTGTAGTAGTTCTCCTCTCAAAAGAACCTATTTTTATAACAAATACAAGGTAAAAATGGCTTCACATTGGGATGGGCATCCAACATGGCCTCATGTCCCAAAACCCATGCCTATGGACACTTGTCCAACACTGTAGGTCTGACACTTGTCAAGTCACCCCATCCCAAGGAGGTCACCTATTTACAAAATGGGCTATGACAGATGCTCTGACAGCTCTTACAACCATCATAGAATCTGTCATAGCTATCATAACTTATAGCTATAAGAGAATCTGTCATACACAAGCTATAAATAGCATATTCTCTTACAACATGTCATAGTCCACCTTGGGGTGCCCAAAGATGCCTTTTTCAAAGATGCTCTTCAACACATGTCTTCATTTGTCATAGAATCTCCTATTTTTGACTTACATGTCATAACTTTGTCATAGGAATCTATCATGACTGTTTTAGTCAATATTCCCTTACACAACATCCAAGATGCCGACACATGGAAAAATATTCCTACCACTAAGTGGGACGCCTATCTCCTCATGTGAGGACAAAATTACATGTGGTCATATGCCATGTAGGATGACACATCACCATGCCAATTCCCACAATATGACAACATAGGATTTGCATCCAATTAATACAATAGGCAATAAATAAATAAATACAAGGAATTACCAAGGTTGATACACCTTAATTCCCAACATTCTCCCACTTGTCGAACAACTTGTAAGAGCCAATAGAATTAACAGGATTTAACTGCTATAGGCCAAGAGGCCCATAGACTCCAAACACCTTCTGAACTTCTTTGTGCCCACTGGCTTCGTCAATACATCTACAACATTCTTCAAAGTATCTACCTTCTCCAAATTTACCTTCCCATTCTCTACCATGTCTCACACAAAGTGAAACTGTACATCAATATGCTTTATTCTGGCATGGAAAGTTGGATTCTTTCCAAGGTAAATCACACTCTAACTATCACAATAAATCGTAATTTGTCCTACATCAACACCAATATTTGAACACAATCTCTTAAGCCAAATGGCTTCCTTGCAAGCATGAGTTGCTTCCATGTACTTAGCTTCTATCGTGGATAAAGCAACCATAGGCTATCGCTTACTCATCCAACTAATTGCACCACCAAACATAGTGAACACATAGGCACTGGTGGATCTCCTACTATTAATGTCACTTGCCCAATCAGAATCCACAAATCCATGATTACAAACTAAATGCAGAGGTCCTGTAGCATTGCCATGATAGCAAATGGAATACTCAGAAGTGCCCCTCAAATATCTAAACACTCACTTAACTGCATCCCAATGTACCTTTCTAGGATTAGCCATAAATCGACTAAGGACTCCCACTGCTTGGGCAATGTCTTGTCTTGTATAGACCATAGCATACATCAAACTGCCAATAGCACTAGCATAAGGTACTCTGCTCATGTCCTCTACCTCACTAAGAGATTTTGGACAATCATTAATAGACAACTTTGTCCCCAAAGAAACAAGAACACACAATGGTCTACAATTTGCCATGCTGAACCTATCCAACACGGTCTTCACATACTTACTCTGGCTTAACCAAATTTTTTGTTAGCTCTGTCTCTTATTATTTCCATTCCCAGAATGTACCTAGATACCCCAAGATTTTTCATCTCAAAGCGTGCTAACAACTGATACTTCAAATCAAAAATCATATTCTTACCATTCCCAATCAACAACATATTGTCAACATACAATGCAATAATGAGAATGTGATCATTGTCAAATTTGTAATACACACAATGATCTGATTTTGATCTCAAATATCTAATTGACAACACAAAGGCATCAAACTTCAAGTACCACATCCTAGGAGATTCCTTCAAACCATACAAAGACATATTTAACTTGTAACTATGTAATGTTTTGGCTGACATGTAGATTTCTTCCTCCAAATCACCATGAAGGAAAGTTATCTTCACATCCATCTGTTCTACCTCTAAGTCATAAGAAGTTGCAAGAGATAATAGAAATTGAATGGATGTCATCTTTGCAATAGGAGATAAAATTTCACCATAATCAGTTCCCTTCACTTGTGAATACCACTTTGCAACCAATCTAGCCTTGTACTTTTCAACACTACCATCTGCACCAAATTTCTTCTTGAACACCCATTTGCATCCAACGAGTCTCCATCCATTAGGGAAAGGCACCAAGTCCCATGTTTTATTCTTTTCCAAAGAAGCCATCTCATCCTCCATGGCCTCCTTCTAGAAACCTGCATCTTTCATGCCCATAGCCTCTTTCATAGTTCTAGCTTCATCAATGTTAGTAAGTAAAGCAAAAGTACAACTAGAATCAAGTAATGAATAACCAAACCTATCAAGTTGCTTTCTTGTTTGTGTAGACCTCCTCAATGGTTGAGGTTGAGGTTCTGCTTCTTCTTCTAAGCTTTCAGAGCTGCTAGAGCTCTCCTCATCATCAGGGCTCATAGGGTATATATGTTCAGTCTTCTCAGGGGTAGAAAGAAACTAAACTACATCTTCTTTCTTTTCTATCTATTTTGTTTGTAGAACAATGGAGGAAGGTGTTAGCTCTCTAAAGATAACACTTCTACTATACAACACTTTTTCACCCATGGGATCCCAAAGCTTGTATCCTTTCACACCAACACCATAGCCAATGAAATACATTTAACAGCCTTGTTCTCCAATTTAAATCATTTCTCCCTAGGCACATGTGCATATGCCTCACAACTAAAAACATGAAGATGTCTAACTGAAGGCTTCTTATCAAACCACACCTCCATAGGTGTCTTCCCAACAAGAGCTGATGTAGGAGATCTGTTCACCAGATACCAAGCAATGGCAACAGCTTTAGCCCAAAACTTTTGTTTGAGGCTTGCTCCACTAAGCATACTCCTAGCCTTCTCCATCAGTGTCCTATTCATCCTCTCTGCAACTCCATTTTTCCGTAGGGTGTATGGAGTTGTCTTATGTCTTTCGATCCCTTGCTCTTTATAGAACTTATCAAAATCTATCTAACAAAACTCACCACCGTTGTCAGTTCTCAAACAATTAATCTTTTTACTAGTCTAATTTTTAGCAAAGGCTTTAAACTCCTTAAACTAACTAAATACTTCAGTCTTGCTTTTGATAAAATAAAGTCATGTCCTTCTACTATAATCATCTATGAAAGATACAAAATATATAGATTTTGAAATCGAAGGAACATTAATAGGACCAAACACATCAAAATGAATAAGATCCAATACACCAAAAGACTTGTGAGAACTAGAGTAAAACTAAACACAATTTTGCTTTCCATATACAAAATGTTCACAAAAGTTAAACTCGAGATTACAATCATTTAACCCTTCAACGAGGTTTTTATTTTTCAAGGTTCACAGACCCTTCTCACCAATGTGGCCATATCTCAAATGCCATAACATAGTCTTTTCAGAAGGAAGTTTAGCTTCCAAAGCATGTGCACTACCATCAAAAAGTGTTACAATAGATTTCTTCACTACTTGTTCAGATGGTGGGGATGAAGTGATTGCAGCTCTTTTCTTCGAGTTAGAAGAACTATTGCACTATGAAGTGCATGCCTCCAACTAAAACAGAGTACCTCTCTAAGTACCCTTCGCAAGCACCATAGATCCTCTAGTCATCTTGCATCCATCCTTTGAAAAGACAACCTGCACACCTATTTCATTCAACATACTTATAGAAAGCAGGTTCCATGCTAGGCCTGGGATGTGCATAAGCCCAGTGATCCCCTTCACTAATCCATCAGGGAATCAAATTGAGACTCTTCCACAACCAACAATCTTTCGATGAGAATCGTCACCCAAATACACTCTCCCACCATCGAACTCTTCATATTTCATGAACTAGTCTAGATGCAAGGTCATGTGGAATGATGCACTAGAATCAATCAACCACACATCATCAGATGCATGGGTGGCCAATGCTACGATGAAGGTGTCACCATCATCTTGCAACTTGTTAGAATTTGAATCAGGAGCATTCTTCTTCTTCTTTTTCTTCTCCTCTTTGCATTCCTTTTAGAAATGCCCAGTTTTTCCACAGTTCCAATAGAGAGCCTTGGACTTTCCAGGAGATTTGGATCTCCCATAGGATTTGGATATGCTCTTTTCACTTTTCTTGTCCTTCTTCTTCCCTTTCTCCTTGGGTCTTCCATGAACTACAAGAGCCTCTTTGTCTACCTTAGAAGACTTCCTCCGCATTTCTTCAGATAATAGTGAGGACACCACATCTTCCATCTTGAAGGTGGTAGTAGTGCTTTCGATAGCCATGACAAGATGATCCCATCAATCTAGCAAAGAACAAAGTAGGATCATACATTGATCCTCCTCCATTTTCACACCCATAAATGTCAACTGTGTAAAAATCATGTTAAAAGCATTCATGTGGTCCGCAACAGATCCTCCATCTTCCATCTTCAGAGAAAACAACTTATTTTTCATAAAAAGCTTGTTTACCAAGGACTTGACCTAATAAACATCACCCAGCTTCTTCCAGAGATCTTTCATACTCTTCTCCTCATGGACATTCAATAGGATAGATTCAGCTAAACAGAGTCTTATGAGACCCTTGGCCTTCTGATCTTGGAGGTCCCAATTATCTTGTGATATTGCTATAGGTTTTACACTGGATATGGTTTCCCATAGGTCATGATCAATAGTAGGTCCTCCATCTTGAGTTTCCACAACTTGAAATTAGTGTCATTAAATTTCTCCATCTCTAACCTTTCGAATGTGGTTTCCATCTCCTTGCTGCAACAAGATATAAAATGCTCTACACAACACTCCTACTCAACCTAAAATTAGCTCAAAAAACCCCTACCCAGCAGCTAGAACCAAAACTGGCCAGGCTCTGATACCAACTGAAAGGAAGCTAGGTGTGCAGAAAATGCTTCCTACACTAATCTAATGAGAGGAGGAGAGTGCAAATTCAATTTTATCTTTACAATTATAGCTATGTTAACCTACTAACATAGATATTGCAGCAAACACATACATAAGAAAGTGAGACAAAAGAAGAGAGACACAAGATATACATGGGCAAAACCCTTACGGGTGAAAAACCCCATACTCCAAAACACAACTCAAATGTATTCTGTGAATAATGAAGGTTACAATACAACACAGAGCCAACACTCTTGTAGGAATCTTTGACACTCATATCTGGAGATGATCCAGCAGCATAACAGTACCTGTCAAACCTATAGTACTTCTCTCAAAAGCACCTATTTTTATAACAAATACAAGGAAAAAATGGCTCCACATTCGACTGTGCATCCAACAAGGCCTCATGGCTCAAAACCCATGCCTATGGACACTTGTCCAACACTGTAAGATTATCCTGACACTTGTCAAGTCACCCTATCCCAAAGAGGTTGCCTATTTCCAAAATGGGCTATGATAGATGCTCTTACGACTCTTACAACCATCATAGAATCTGTCATAGCTGTCATAACTTACAGATGCAAGAGATTCTATCATACACAAGCTATAAATAGTATATCCTCTTACAACATGCCATAGTCCATCTTGGGGCACCCAAAGATGCCTTCTTCAAATATGCTCTTCGACACATGTCTTCACTTATCATAGAATCTCCTATTTCTGACTCTTACATGTCATAACTTTGTCATAGGAATCTATCATGACTGTTTTGGCTAATATTCCCTTACACAACATCTAATATGGTGACACATGGAAAAATATTCCTACCACTAAGTGGGATGGCTATCTCCTCATGTGAGGACAAAATTACATGTGGTCATATGCCATGTAGGATGACACGTCACCATGCCAACTCCCATAATATGACAACATATGATTTGCATCCAATTAATACAATAGGCAATAAATACATAAATACAATGTAAAAATACAAGGAATTACCAAGGTTGAGACACCTTAATTCCCAACATTAATGATGTAGCTTCCTTACTCAATTGTATATACATAAATTCCATAGTTATAAGATTCTAGAAATATGAGTTACCATCTCTGGAGGTTCAAAAACAAAATGAACCCCTTCTCATTATTGTCAAAATAGATTCTATTGGCATCAGGCATACACTTATTGATAACAATTGAGGTTTCAATGTTTGTGGAGTAGACATATTAAACCATCTCAATATTGATACATATTGTATATCTCCAACAAATATTCCTAGCTCAATGTTTGTGGAGAGGTATAGAGAAGGAGGTAGAGAGGGGAGGGAAGTAGAGAGTGAGAGAGAGCATAGGAGGTAGATATGGGAGGGAAGTAGAGAGTGAGAGAGAGGGAAGGAGGTAGAGAGAGGGAAGTAGAGAGTGAGAGAGAGAGTAGGAGGTATAGAGGGGAGGGAAGTAGAGAATGAGAGATAGGGTAGGAGGTAGAGAGAGGAGGGAAATTGTAGAGTGTGAGAGAAGGTAGGAGGTAGTGAGGGTAGGAGGTAGAGAGGGGAGGGAAGTAGAGAGTGAAAGAGAGGGTAGGAGGTAGAGAGGGGAGGGAAGTAGAGAGAGTGAGAGAGGGTAGGAGGTAGAGAGGGGAGGTAAGTAGAGAGTGAGAGAGAGGGTAAGAGGTAAAGAGGGGAGGGCAGTAGAGAGTGAGAGAGAGGGTAGGAGGTAGAGAGGGGAGGGAAGTAGAGACAAAGAGGAGAAAAGTAGAGGTGAGAGAGAGAGAGGAGAACAAGGAGAGACATAGAGGGGAGGGAGAGAGAATAATAGAGAGGGGTAAGGAGGGAGGGAGTGAGATGATTTTATTTCACCATAACGCAAGACTATTATAACGTGCTCGCATTATGCTTTGCCTTGGTAATTTCCAAGCCTTTGGCTTGGATTTTCCTTGGGCTTCCAACCCAAAGACTTGGACTATGTTTTGGACCTCTAAAGACGTGTTTTTCCAAATTGTAACAAAAATCACATAATCTAGAGCATGCTCCCCATCAAGTTTGTACTTGTTTCAATGACAAGTCGAAAAACATACCACCATAATCTTAAGCTCTCTATTAGCTTTCTAACCATATAATTTTTTTCATGTTTTGAGTATGTTAAGGATTTCATCTTTAATTTCTTTTGTTAGTGTATCTATTTTTTATCAAAAACCAACGTTTGGTATTTTTAATTTTTTTTAACCATTCATCAAAATTTTAAATAAATTACATTTTTAGAAACTAGACTCCATTCTACATGTATTAAAAAAAAATTCAAAAATTTTAGGGGGAAGCACACTTAATTTTCTATTTTTCAAGACGTGTCCACTTTGAAAATTAGTAAAAAATCAAATTATTCATGAAAAAATTACCATAAAAATTAGGGATAAATTACATGGTGTTAGCTAATTTCTCACTGAAGTGATTTTTTAAATACTAAAAAAGGGTTAACATTTTAGGGGGAGCACACCAGATGCTATGTCATGTTTTTTTTTTAAAATAGGACCAATTTCTGTGCTCCCCCTTTTTCAACCCCTTAATCTCAATCATTTTTGAAAAAAATTAGTAGTTTAGAAACTAGATTCGGAGCACTATGACTCTTGTTTTGTTGTATATTCAAATTGTGAGTGTAAATATCTTCAATTTCTCATCCAACATTAGTCTTTCCCGATTTTAGAAAAAAAGTGGCATCTTAAGACCCCCTTTTGGTCCCCCATCTTTGTGCACTTACCCGAGGTAGAGACAACTTGTCCTAGGGGTGTGCATTCTTTCTAAGGATCTCCGCTTTTCTTTCTTCCCCTTTTCTTTACCTTAAAATATTCACATATTATACATGCTAATATTTTAAGTGAGGTGTATACTTTGCTCACATACTCATCCATACATGCACCTCACTTTATTTGTGCCACTTGAGGTGTTGCTTATTAATCTTCCCCCTATGATGGTGTTCATTTTTACACTCCCCAAAAAATTCACCCCCTGTGGTGTTAGTTTTCAATACACTCCCTGAGATTCAATTTACTTTTACACTCCCTAAGGCATTGGTAGTCTATGAGCCACCTAGCATAATACAACTTGCTAGTCTATGTGCTTCATATGACTTACCTTTTTACACTCATGGTCACCAAGCATAACACAGCTTGCTAGTTAGTGATCCATGAGGGGAATTGGTAGCATGTGAGCCACCTAGAATAATACAACTTTATATCTTGTGTGCTTCATATGACTTACCTCTTTATACCTATGGTCATCTAGCATAATACAAATTACTAGTCTGTTATCATGAGGGATGTTGGTAGAATGTGAGCCACCTGGCATAATACAACTTACTAGTCTGTGCACTTCACATGACTTATCTTTTTACACCCATGGTCACCTAGGATAACACATCTTGCTAGTCCATGATCCATGAGGGTATTGTGATTTGCATGACCCCTACTGATAGAGAAAGCTAGTGTTTGAGTTGTACTCTTCTTTATTCATATTGATTGCTTCCCCATCTATTTGTATGTCTTCTCTCCTTGAAGAAATTGATCCTCATTATATTCTTCTCTCTATGTAAGAATTCATCTATCTAGTGTTTTCTTTATTTTTGTTGCATTTTGGGGATGACGCATGGTATTGAGACAACCTTTCACATTCAGGTCTCTTTCACTTTGCTGACTCAAAATTTTTCTTTCCTTGCTATGTCTTTTTCTCCTTTATGTATGTGTTGTTTATTTATATATATATGTTTGCAATGTTTTGACATAGTGGTTTTGTAGGTTTATGCTTTCTAACACTACTATCTTGCAATTTTTTTTTTGTTAACATATTTGTTTTTCAAGTTCTCAACTTGGGGGATTGATTCCTCTACTTGAAAAGATCTGCATCCTCTATATTATCCTTTTGGTGTTGTGATGTTATTCACTTTTAGTATCATCCTTTTTATTTTAGCATGCATATTCACGTAGTCTCATAAGCCTGCTAAAGTGGGGGCTAAATGTAACGTCAAAAATTACATACTCTTGCAACTTCACACTACATTTTGGCCTTGCTTTAGTGTACATTCCCTTAGTTTGTTTGTAAGATCATTTTAGCCCTTCCATTAGCCTTTTTCCCTCCCATGGTGCTTAGGCCTAGTTTCAAGTGTATTCTCTTTACGTTAAATTTATTGTCACTTTTGTGTTATCCCTATGATGTTCTAGGGTCTCATCAGTTTTAAGCCCAAACTATCTATACACTAACGCTTCTCACACAACGAGATAGCGTCCTACGATAGTTTCTTTTTTGGTGGTCATTTTTTGTGTTTCGCCACTTGCCACCTTCCCAGGTTAATGGTAATGGATCAAGACAAATCCAAATGGATCATTAGCCCCTTCCTCTTCCCTCCTCTCTTTTTAAAGCTATCTTTCATTGTCATATTTTCCCTCTTAGCTCTCTTAGAATTCTATTGTACTCTATAGCTCTCTACAACTCTACAACTTTCTATAGAATTCTCTTTCATCTCTCTTTATCTCTTTGGCTTTCTAAAGCTCTTTTCAATCCCTTTTCAAGGAAATATCATTCTTGTTCTTTTTTATTTCTATTCTCTTATATTCTTGTTATTATAGCATTTATTTTGTTGTGCCCTTGAGCACCTTGGGATTCTCACATCCTTTTAATCTCTCATTTTAGCCACTATTCTTATTTCTAGATGCACTTAGATTAAGCACTATTTATCTATCTTGTCTACTATGGAGGTAGAAATACCAAAGAAGGGGTTTGACCTAAAGGAAAACCCCCCAAAGAACCCCAACATTTTTTATAGTCTTTATCTATAGGTATTTGGGAAGCATTCAACTACGTGAAGTTTTTTCTAGCGTCTCTTCCCTTCTCTTCTCCATTCAATTATTTCATTTGATTTAGCTAGTTTATCTTTGTTATTTTCATTTATGTTATTATCTTGTATCTTGTTGTTGTGTTCACTTTTTTGGTTTTGTAGATTAGGTGAACTGCTAGGTGGATTTTCACATTTTCTAGGACCTATTTGATTTTCTAGGTCATATGAATGACAACGCTTAGCATGGACATCTATGCAATGTGTTGGAATCTTGGATAGTGGCATCCTCCTTCTCTCTCCAAGCTCCTCTCTTCATCCTCTTTTTGCCTCTATAACTTATTTTTGTAAATTATTTTCCAATTTTCTGTAAGTTAGTGTTTTCTATCCCAGTACATATTTAATGTAATATAGAAGTTAGCAGTAGCTTAATTGTTATATTACAGTGAACTAATTACATGTAGAGAGTCAAATTTTTCTTTGGATATCTATTTGTGCATGCATGATGACCTCTTTATACTACTTCTCGGTTCCATCACTCTATCCATCTAGGTTGGCCCAAAGTCTCCAGATATTCTTTGTCACATTATCCCTACTTTTGACTATTATCACACTTTGTTGGGCCACCCATGGCTCGCCATGATTAAGGTCATCCCATCTTTCATCCGCAAATGTTTGAAGTTTCCTAATAATGGTGTCATTGATACTATTCCACATAATCATATTTAACCACTTTCCATTTAAGGAGACATCTATCTTGAATATTTTTGGTTTGCCCTGTATAGCCCACCATGGTCATGCATCAATTTTCTTTTCAAATTTTATTATAAGTATGGCTTTATTACAGTGACTCTTCCTACTCCTTCTACTCCACTAGCTCCACCATCTTAGTCCATACTTCCTTCATCATCTTCTCCACTTATGGCTCCCCTACTTCATTTATTTACTTTTTTCCTCCTTTGACATGTTCAATAGATAAAGGTAATTTACAGTTGCAGCCTCCTCCATCCACATCACAAACTAGATGATAATGAAATTGATCTTCTAGATTGCATAAGCATTGTCATCGTGCTACCACCCAGCCTATCCTTGACCTACCTTCTTCTAATCCTCCTTCCTCTAACCAAATTTTAAACCCCAAGAAAAATCCTAAGCATGTTGAGAGGTGATTCTAGCTACATTTACTAAACCTCCCCTATTCCCAAACATTCCTAACAAACTCCCATTTTCTAAACCCCTTGATTTCCCTAGCATTAGTGTTATTTGCAATTCCACTCTATCCCCATTAGTTACACTTAATCATAAATAACCCCATCTATTTCTTGATGTCCTTAAACCATCTCAATTTGAACTTCTTATTTTCCAACCACCACCACCCAAAAGAAATTTTGAACCTTAGCCTCCTCCACCCTTCTACCAACCCAAGCCTAAAACAAATCATGTTTCTCCACCTATAAGCCATTTTGTATATCACTTCTCCATATAGTGGAGGCTCCTCCTTTAAAAATTGTCTTCCAATACCAATACTCTCACATATATTGCAAGTAGTGAGGATCAATGACTTGTAGTTTACTCTACACCTGAGTCATTGGCCTCTCCCCAAGAGGAGTGCATTTTTTATTTAGTATCAAATACATTGACACTATTAATGATATTCACACATTCACTAACCATTTCATTTTCAATGGACAAGTTCAGGTTTACATATTTGCATACTATTCCTAGAGATCCTTCATCTAAGTTCGATTTTCCACCTTAAAATCAATTGCATCCTTCTGGTTTATACAATTGTTTTAAGGGGGGAATATTTGCATGCTCACGTCTGTAACCACATATATCCAAACACATTGCCATCATGTTCCCAAATGCATCAATGGCTTGTGGTCCTTGGATTTGGACACCCTTATTAGGATTACCTAGTGCAATAGAGTATGTTAGTTCATGTAACACCTACTATTGTATTTGCATATGAACTACCTAGCAACATAGTACACTAGTGCATGTGTCTTCAATATGAGCTACTTTTTATACTTTTCATGGGTCGCCAAATAATAGATTATCTTAGTTCATGTAATTTATGAAGTTATTGTATGGTTCCTAACAATTTATTATATTAGATCTTGAACCATAACCAACATTTTCCTAACAATCGAGAACATTGGGATTATGTCTTTCCATTTCCTAGCAAAAGTTTATGCTAGAAAATGCTCAAATTTTCTTTCTTTTTTGCATCTTTGTATGTTTATTGTGTGTTTCTCTTGTTCTTATTTGTGTATGTTTCATGTGTGTATTAGATTACATATGATTTTATAACATGTTTTTTTTGTAGGCCATGTTTTTATAATGCCTTTTTTTATAAGTTTTATGTTATTCTGATATTGCTTGTTTTGTAGGTTTTTACTGCTAACATATCTCTTTTATAGATTCTTATTTTGGGGGAACGTTTCCCTTGCCTAAAGATTTGTAACATACCCTTTTTCATATCATTAAATTGTTATTTATTTTTATCTATTTCTTTTATATACTTTAGCATCTATTTTATCACCTAATGGTACAAACCCTGCTAAAGTGGGGGGAAAATGCAAGGTCAAAAATTGCATAACCTACAATTTTGGCACTACAATTATCCTTAATTTAGTGTCCATATGCCCTAGAATATTTTTATGTTTATTTGGCCCTATCCTAGACTTTATGTTTCTATATGTAAATATCTTTCTATGAAAGTGAATATGTTTTTTTTTAAAAACCCAATGCTATACTATCATTTTGGGTCATTTTTGGTTTTATTGTACTTCAATTTGGCAATGTAACATGCTAACATCCACTAGCTTTGCAATCATAAATAATCATTTTCTTTTGTGTTTTCCACCTTTCTACACTTAAGCATGTGAATATAACTACCCTAAGATCCATTATGCAAATCCCAATAGTCAATTTGTATTCCATTTCTCTTCACCTTCCCTCTCAACTCACTTTTTTGAATCTACCAAGAAAGCTCTCTCCCGATCTTGCATTATAATGGTTAAATTGTAAAGCATTCCTAGACTCTACATTAGTCTTCTAGCACTCCTAAGAATTATATCAATAGTTTTATACTTCTAACATTGTCTTTTATGGGTTTACTTCATTGATGAGGGCATGTGCTTGTGATTTCAAGAATTGTCATCTGGACATTTCTATTGTTACAAGTGGCATTGTTCAAACCTTTCCTTTTATTAAATTGTCAATGTGTTATTGTTGTAAGTTCTCATTGTGTTTTAGCATTCTTGTTGGCACTTTTAAGAGCTCCATATGTATTTATCACCTCATACACACGATAGGGTGTTTATTCTTGTAGGACAAGGATTAAAACACTTATAAAATCATTCATATTGTTGTTTTTTAAATTGATAGATGCACATAGGCTTTAAGAGTGCACACATTCCATTTCTCCTTAGCTTATTATGTACTTATGGAGTTCAAAAGACCGAAATAGGGGCTTGACCCAAAGGAAAACTTCTAAGAAACCACACCCTTTCTCATCTTATTAGCTTGCAAGTTTTTGATAGCTCACAAACATGAGGGGGTTTTGTATTAATTTCCTTTTCTTTGTATTTCAATTAAAATTGGTAGTTTGAAGTAGTCTTTTAGATTTGTTTCTGGTATACTTGGTAGTCTACTATTTTCATCCTTGTGTGCCTCTATGCAAATTCATACATATTCTAGATATAGTTTTTAATTTTGCATCATTTTTGGATGATAGCATGCAAAATAATTTCTAGTGTGTTGAAGGGATGGTAGTGCATTGTGCTTACATCCTAGATAGTGAACTTCCTAGGTCACTCATGAGGTTCTTCTATTCCTATTTTTCTAGTTTTTGAATTCTATTTTCACTTATGTACTTTAGTATTCAATAATTGTAATTTCCTCTCCTAACTCTCTCTCTCTTACACTTTGGTCATGTTATGGAGTAAAAAGTAGACACGTGCCTTTTTACCTCCTAATTTAGCTCCTAGGTCCTATTTGCTTCATTATATATTCTAATTAAGCATCCCGAAGAAAAGAGCCCAACACCCATGTGAATTTGAGACCTTGGGCCGGCCCTTCATTTAACTTACCCCTCACCTAATTTGGGCCCCTAAACTTGGACATCAACTGCCCAAGTCTCCCCTAATTGGTCAGGGCTAATAAACGGTATGTCAGCCTAGGACCTTTAAAAATGTTCCTCCTTGTTGACTTTTGTGATTTAATTTCATGAATGTTAGTAGGAAATCATATATAAGTGAGTTTATGGCTTCATTTTAAACCTAGATGGAAATTGTAAACTTATGATCTATTGGAGCAAAGAGCATTCAAGGAATTCATTGTGTTATTGTTACAAATTTGTGTTTTTATTCGTGTTTTTTTTTTGCATATTTGGCATCATCATCCATCTTCTTATGAGTTGAAGCATCTTCATCCTCCTAAGGACTTCACCTCTAAGGTGACATCATTGCTATTTGAATCATTTGAATCATTTCATCATTTGGAGTATCTTTAGCCTCTACCCTAGAAGGGCACACCCTCTCTCTAACAATGGTGTTGGTAAAGCTTGAATGCTAACCCAAGATTTGACTTAGGCAAATCCATAAACACCACAACCCCCAAACACCTCTCTTGTTGTCTTGTGTGTAGGTTATGGTACAGGTTTTGAGAAAGTGGAGCTACAGGAAGGTAGTGCAGGAATTAAGGTTTTGGGAGATCTAAAAATAGTTCCAGATTATCTCTCCAAAAAAGACTTGGGTGGTTGGTGCCCTATTCTATAGGGATTCCATCTTCTGGATCTAGTTTCTGAGCATCATTTGTAGCATATTCTCAATTTGCACCTCCTACAGATTCTCACTTCTAGACTTGGGCGGTTACCAAATTTGCCCTTTGACACCTCAGCTTCTGGGAGATAGGTTCTTCTATCTCACTGATCATCTCTACACTTTTAGATTCTAGATTTTTGTTGTTGATAGTTTGTTACAAGCTAATTATCTCATAACTAGGGTTTTACTTACACTTAACCTATGGTTTGGTAAAAAGCTTGGTTAAATCTCATCTTTCCTTGACAAACAAGAGCACAAAATTAGCAAATGAGTCCTCTTCCATCTTGTAGTGACTTAAGCTCAGTTTTGTCTTTGAATGTTGTAATGAAAGGAGGGTTTGATCTAGTGCACTCACATACATGCATTCATCATCTCCCTTCTCCTTTTACTATTAAACATTTTGGTGAACCTGTAGCAGAAAACATTTTCATCTTGCTGAGTGTCAAAATTAGTGTTTGCATTAATTCATATCATATCTATCATCCTACATTGGAAAATCTTGCATAAATTTGAAAAAATTGAAAAAAAAGCATTCTAGGCTTGCATAAACACAGAGTTTTGCATTATTTCCTTGCATATCATTGGAAACATTTAATTTTATGATTTTTACATCATATCTGAGACAAATTATATTAATTAATCATTTCATGACCTCACACATTGCATTTGTGTATCTCATTTGTTAGGGTTTTGTTGAAATTTTGCATTTTTCATATAATTTATTTCTTTTAAAAGCTAGGATTGGTAGTCAAAATATTATTTCAGATTTTGTTGCTCTCTTTACAACATTCATTCAAATCTAATTTTGAGTTGTAGTGTTTCTTCATGGTGTGTCCTTGCATTTAAATTTTAAATTTTGCAATTACACATTGTGTATTTCAACAAACATAACTACCTTAATCTTGTCGATTGTACTAGTGGTTAGTACATTGAGTGTTACTGGACTTTGCATGAGTTGTATAACCTATTTCCCTACTAGAAACATTTATGTAAGGAGAATTTATAAACTAATGGGTTCTAATATCTATTGATAGCAAGAGTGTGCAAACATCATAAAATCCATTATACAACCACTTTACAAAGGATGAATCAACACCTCTACATGACATCTTACATGATAACTTGGAAGAACCAATAATTCCTCCTTTTGAAGAAATGGGTAACAAAGATGTACATGTGCCTAATGAAAATCTTAAGAAATTGGACAAACAATTAGCTGAATTTCAACAAATTGTAGAATAAGCACATCTAGCTCAAGAAGTGGTACCTATTGTTGAAGGTATAAGAGGATTGTTACAAGAAGGACAAGAAAGTGTTGACATGCTCCATGGATTAGCCCACATAGTGGATCATAACATTATGCATACAACTAGCCACATGAATAACATTGAAAATGTGTCACCACTGAGGTATATAAGCTCACCACTCTCAGTACCCATACCGACTACTGGAATATCCACTTTTACATCATCAATTATCACCACAAATCCACATACTTGTAGTAATACTACCACTACCATGGGAACATCTACTAGAAATTATAAATCCATTGGATTTAATTATCAAAACTCTACACCTCCTATATCCATACCAATGCATAATTATTCTTAACCACCTATTTACCTCCACTTACCATCAACCCTACAATTTCGTGACCATAGTATCAAATCCACCTCTCTCAAATCCAAAAGCCACCTCTTCATCCAATGATACCCTCCTAAATCAGCTTTTGCAAAGTCTTCCTTACAACAAAAGGTAACAAATTTGACTAATTCTTCTTCTCAACCCACTTTACCAGCATATCATGCTCGTAGTCCTTTATCTTATGCAATTCTAAGAAGTCCAATGCCTGACAAATTTGAGACCCCTCACTTTGAAAAGTATGGTGGTAAAGGTGATCCTAATACTCATGTGGCAGCATTCACAATGATGTGTAGTGATTTCTTCTTTAATGAGGAATTGTTAGCAAAACTCTTTCCCCGATCTCTCAAAGATACTTCTTTGGAGTGGTTTTTCTCTCTACCTCCTAATTCAATCAATTCCTTCTCACAACTAGTTGATTAGTTCTTGCAAAACTTCCAAGCAACATTGGGCCTACTGTCTCCTTGATTGATTTGGTTCATTGTAAACAAGGTTTGAAAGAGAAATTGGTAGAGTTCATTAGTTGATATCAAATCCTCATCTCGCAAATACAATATCTAATTAAAAATGAGGATCTTCAGAAGGTATTCATTACAAATCTACAACCAAACATACGCAATAAGATTTTGTTGATGAAGTATAGTTCTTTTCAACACCTATGCACAACTCTTTGTGATTACCAAATTTCAACTAGTCAGTATCAGAATCATACCTCATCAGCGCCTATTGGTAAATCCATAGCTAGCTCATCCCAAGATTCATTCAAGAAAAATAATAGGAATTTCATCAAGATCAATGGGAAACATTTGAATAATTTTCACTCACAAGTGTCTACTATTGCAAAGCCTCCTCAGGCACCATTTCAATTCAAACTGGAATAGAGATAATTTACTCCATTATCGAATTCTCTCCATTCAGTAATGACTCAAGCAATGAATAACAATCTTCTAAAGCTTCCTCTTGCTCGTCCTTTTGATAGTAGTAAGCCACAAGTACCTTCATTCAATGCTAATGCTTATTGTCACTAGCTCCACTCTCTGAGACATGATACTAAAAGATGTATGCATCTTAAACATGAAATTCAAGACCTCATCGGTTCTAAAATAATACAAGTTACTGGTGTGAATGATAATGGAAATAAGTTGGTAGCTCCTCTGAATCAAAATTTACAAATCTTCACTGATCCTTTTCCTAAGCATAGTGACAATAATATGGTAGAACAAAATACTATGGAGATTGAAGATGACTATCTTAACTATGATGGCATAGTGGGTATGTTAGAAGTAGATAAGATGATAAAAGAAGATCTACCTCACCCACATGGAAAAGTTATCTATGCTGAGGTTCCTCCTTCGTTATCCCTTTATGGACAAAGAGATAACCAAAATGTGCAAGATATGTATATGGAACAACCTATATGTGTTCAGTTAAAGAAAGATAAAGCAGTACTGATGAGAAGCATTCCATTTCATCATGAATGACTCATTAATCATGTAAAGAAGAATAAGAATGCAAAAGGAAGGAAAAGAACAAGGCAACCATCATTGGTGGGAAATAGCAATAGTACAAACTTCTCACACAATTTACCACACTTGATGGAGCACCTCTCTAAAATGCTCACCAATTTGGCTTCCTCTTAGATTAATATACTTATATAAATATCGTGTTGTGTTATGTGTTGTTTATGTCTCTTTGGATGACCCTTGATACTCTTGTAAGGTCAAGGATACAAGAAGACCACCTTTGTTGTGACCATTCTTCTATATGTTTCTCTATTCTTCTATTTCTCCTCTCCTATATTTTATTATTGTACATTGTGCCTTAGGTGGATAACGTCATGGAGGATGTCTTAGGGGCATCTTCCCGTGTTGTAAACCCAAGTCACACTTGTCTCCTCTCTCATTTTATTATTTAACTTCTTCATTGGCTCTACTAGCTAGTGGATGATGAAAACAAATAAATACTGATAAGGACCATGCGTCCCTTCAGAAAGAAAGGCAAAAAAGGACCTAGTCCATATATGAAGATGGGGTTTATATATATATATATATATATATATATATATATATATATATATATATATATATGACACTTGACTAGTAGAATCACTCCGTGTTGTGATTTGTGTTGTGATATTTCGTTGTAACAAACCTATGCAATACTCTAAATCTGCTTCAATGTAGTTTAGATTGTTTTGTATCTCACCTTATTACTACACTCAATTCTGAGATACGTGTCATATAACTTCACAGCTATACTCAGTTTCAAACCTGCAAGTGTGGCCTTGGTCTCTTATGTGATGTGATTTCTACATAGCTTTCATAAATTGATTTGGTTGTTATCTTAGAAAAAGATTTTCTAACCAAAGATTATATCTTGTTGATTATCTTAGAAAACAATATCAATGTGATTATGGGAACATTTGATGATCATGGAACATGTCACTTTGGGGCATGGGCTTTGCGAAATCTCTTGTTCCCTTGCATGTTTTTACTATACCTTAATGTGCTTGATACCGGCAACTGGGATCAACCACCTTAAGGTGGGGGCATATAATGGTATCTGCTTGATTACTTTTACACTAAAAAAGCTTGTTTAAAAGACCTCATCATGAGGTGGGATGGTGTATCTCTTGAGCTAGTGCACATCCTTTTAAAACAAAAAAACCCTCATCGTGAGGTAGGATGGTGTATCTCTTGAGCCAATGCGCATCCTTTTATACAAATCCCTCATCGTGAAGCAGGATGGTGTATCTCTCAAGAGCTAGCGCACATTCTTTTACATAAATTCCTCATCATGAGGTGCGGTTGGATCTTGAGTCATTCACCCTTAAGTGTCATGCCCACATTTCCCATACGGTCATGACACACAACACATGTGTCATGTCCACATTTGCCATGTGGTCATGACATGAATTATGAAAAACTTTTCTACCTATCCCTAGGAACCCCCTCTCATGCATTTGCAGGCTTAGTAGCAATACACATAAAGTGTAAACCTGTCAACATAATTCGGGGAGGTGCGTTGTCCCACATAGTCCCCTGCGTGATGATAGCCATCTAGGGGGTATGTGACATGAAGGGTGTCACTTTTAGGGTTAGAATGATTTTAATCCGAACCCTAAGTCTCCTAGGTGTGAAGATGATTTCGCCAGCTTTGAAACCCAACTCTAACTCAAGTCAAAACAAAAATGAAATAATTATTAAGAGATAATGGTATGATGGATGCATGATTAAACTAGAATGGTGAAATAAGAGTTAATAAAATATCATAAAAATTAAACCTTAGAAATCTAAGAAAATTTTGACAGCATAACGCGTTTTCTATAATTGACTTAAAAATTTTAAAAATAAACTCCAATAAGAAATTTAATAAAATTTAAGAATAAAAATTTATACTAAAGAACAAAATTTAAAACAATTTAAAATAACAATTAATTACCTTGCCAAGGTTAAATAAATCGACCTTGCATGAAAGATTAAAATTCAAAAATAAAATAATAAAATAATAACAAGATGCCAAATTAGATTTCAAATTTGAGTCCATTAATAAATATAAATTCGGCATTATATTTATTAACAACTCGAAATAAATAGAGAAGGGAAGAGATTGAGATACCCATTCCCGTAAAATAATAATAAAATAGATAAATAATTAAAATGATAAAATCCCGCTAGGAAAAATAAAAAATAAATATCTCATCTGGATTAAATTAAATCCAAAGGGAATACTCTTCCCAACTTAGCAAAAATTAATTCCCCAAAATAAATTTAATTCACAAGGTAATTAAAAACAAAATGCAAATCCCCAATTAAAATAAAGACAAAATTTAAAAGAGCACAAGAAATGAAATAAGGGTAAGACAAAATAGAGGATATAAAAATAAATATAAAACATTTACCCTCACAACTCTCACAATTAAAAATATTGTTTTCTAATTGAAAATCCCTAACTCCTTTTTAAAAAATAAGCTCTCTACAAGAAAACCCTAAGTTATATTTTATAGTTTTCTCTCCCATTGTTGCCGTAATCCTCTAACTTAATCTTCTCTCTTGTTTTCTTTTGCCTCTTGTTTTGCAGGTTTGGGTTTATGAATAGAAGTGGAAGCCATGAATGGAGGCTACCTCTCACGGAGGTATACATTCTGTTATCAAAAGTTCCATTTATCCATTTGTTTATTTTGTATTCTTCTTCCTTTTTTTTAGTGACAGCATGATATATATATATATATATATATATATATATATATGCATGTATCAAGTAAATATAAAATGCATATATTAAGATTTATATATTAGTTACAGGGTTAAAAGGAGTGGCAAGGGTCGAATGGCGGAGGGGGCAGAGCACAGTAATGGCAACGACGCTGCAAGTGTTATAGTCTGGACGGAGGGGAGGTGTATGGAGAATGCCGCAGAGATGAGGCAGTGTTCAGGGAGCGCGTTGGGGAGAGAGGACTGCAGGGAGTGGCATGGACCAACGGGGAAGGGGGTGTGGGGAGGAGGCCGTGCCTCTAGCCACACCCAAGGGTGTGGGTGGAGGCATAGCCTCCTCCCCACACCCATGAAACAAGTAAAGGCCACAACGGAGGATTAGTGGGGGGCTGGGATGGGCGCCGTCACCCATCCCAGTCTCTAACATTTTTTTTGATATAAATTTTTTTTGTTTACTAAAATAAAAACACTAACTCTACTGATATCCACAGTCCACCCAAAATAAATTCCGTTCACAGTAGTTTCATGTACATATACATATAGATATATATACATATACATATATATATACGTATATACACATAAGTGAAAAGTAATTAAATCAAAGAAACTATGGATGTAATGTGTGTGTATATATATATATATATATATATATATATATATATATATATATATATATATATATATATATATATATATATATATATATATATATATATATATATATGTATGTTTAAATATATATATACTCAAAAACTACTTTCTCCTAACAAGGTTTAACAATCAGAATATGAACTTTCAGATATATAGCATAAACTAAATCAGTAGCATCTTTTTTTTTAAAATAAATAAATATACTTAGATATCTCCATTTTTTTTTAAAGGCTCATACAAGATAAAAAATACATTTCATTCAAATTTCTATCAACTTATCTTCCATAATAGCAACTATAACATGGAAGTCTCATTTGCAATATAGCAAGAATAATACATTAAACTTTACTCTCATATATTGTTTTTTTTTTTTTGGTATGCACTAAGACACAACCAGCCACTAATAATATAAACTCACAATGCAACAAATAGAAACTAATTTGGAGATTTCTCTTTCTTTCTTTTGCTTATTCTAGATTTATTTAACACACTCAAATATTTTTTTTTTTGCAAAGAATAATGACAAAAATATATATAACATTTCACATGCATTTCACAAACTATAAACTCACAACTTAGAGAATAACAACTTTCCAATAAAATAAAAAGATTGTTTACATTTCAACACTTTTTATAGCCAACTCTAAGGGCATAAAACTTGACAAAATAAATACAATAAGGCCACAAAAGCCATGGCTCAAATAGCCAACAACATAAGATTATAACAACACAAAAAAGGACTCCTCAACAAGCTCCATTTCCTCATTTAAACACCTGCAATAAAACACAAAAACAAGGGAAAACCCAGCCACTTTGAAATTCCCTCCTCCCTATTATAGACCTACAAGTGGGTCACCCCCGAGCTAGGGGGTAGGGATTCACACGATTGCAACACACCACAACATACACCAAAGCAACAACAACACAAACAAACAACCCCAAGGATAAACACATAACACAACTCATGAAAATAAGTTTGATGGGGGTAGAGAATGGACCCCTCTACTTCAAAGGCCACACCAAAATACCAAGTCTCATGGCCTCAAGCCAAAACTTCTAAAATCACAACTCCTCAAATATCTCAAAATATACTTCCATGGCACTCTTGCCATTCAAATATCCTCCACAAAAAGTAAGAAGCCCTCAAGGCATAAATAACACAAATATGGGAGTGACCTCAAGGAGGTTCCTTTCCCCTACCCCAAACAAGTTGATCCTTACCTCCAAATGGAGGTGCTCTCACCAAACTCCCATCCCACACACAAAAAGAAACAACAAACAACCAAAACTACAAACACATTACAATATAAATATGCAAGGGTAAAGAAAATAGACATGAGGCTTAGCTTCAAAATTCCTACAATGAAAGCACGTTTGGTGATGAGCTCCAAGCTTCTCAAAACCTTTGAATCTCCAAGAATTCCTCTAACTTTCCCAAAATTGTTCAAAAATAGAAAGAAACTCCAAAATGCAAGAACCCCACACTCCTCAACAAGAGGAGGTAATATAGGCCATCATTTTTGGCCTTGAGGAATGAGAAGGTGACACTTGTCACCTTCTCCTTCCTCCTCCTATGCCACTTGCAAGGGAGAGGAAGTGTGAAGGTGACAAGTGTCATCCTCCAATTTCATCTCAATCCTCACCTTATCCACTTGTGCTCTCACACGTGTGAGAGGTCAAGTGGTGAGGTGCATTTCCATTCAAACCTCCATGAGGATAAGGGATGCCATATGGAATCCTCTTATTCTCTAAAAGAGTCATCTCCCTCCAAGATGCTCTCACACGTGTGTGAGAGTCATGGAGGAAGATCCCACACACTTGGGAGTCTTGGAGGCCTCCCAAGTCCTCCTAGGGAAGGGATTCCCAAACATTGGGAAGGGAGATGAGTCTTTCCCAAAGCATGACTCATCTCCCACCTTATCTAATTTCAAATTTCGTTATTTTGACTAAACCTTAGTTTAGAGTGACCAAAAGTGAGTTAATCCAAGGGTTAGTTAGTCAAAATTGACCCTAAACCCATGGGTAACCACCTAGGGTAAATTTTGGGACACTAAGGTTCACCTAGGGGGTCATAAATCCACTTTAAATGGCCTCAAAAATAAAACAATTACCAAGTGGTATAAGTTAATAAAAATTATACAACACATGATAAAATTAAATTAAATAAAAATGTCCTAAGCCAAAATGATAAAATTAAACAAGCACTTAAATCAACACTCAATTTCAAATGTGATCCTCATCCCTCTTGGGAATGGATCGGTTTCACAGGGAATAACATTGTGTGAATTCTACCTCTAATTTCCCGTGGCTTGGGAATGTAAAAATACACATCTCGATCAAGTGTCAATCATATCATGATAATCATAGCCGAAGCAACTGGAATTAAATTCATGCCATAGAATACAACAATAATCATCAATAACATAATTTTGAATTAAACTACATTTTTCTATCATATGTCAAATAATCATCATCACATATATAATTAGAAATCACATCACAAAACATCATCTAATATATCTCGTATGTCGGATCACAAAATAGCATCAAAATATGATCAAATTGAATCACCATGTGTCTAAAGAATGTCATATCAAAATCAGGAGATATAATCAAATCTGCATGATGAAACCATAGTCTCTAAAAGTCTGAAAATGTCATCAACTAAAATGCATAACAATCAAAATAAGGAAAGAAAAATAATCAGCCTCACATCCTCCCCCCCTAAGACTAAACTTCCTCCTGGAAGTTGTCAAAAAGGTGAGGATAAAGTGCCCTCAAACTAGTTACATCTTCCCAAGTCACTGTGACCTCATCATAACGATCCCACTGGACCCTAACTTGGTCCAGCTCTTGACCTCGAAAGCCCAGTGTCTGACGAGCTAATATGCGAATTGGCTCCAAAGCCAATTGCCTGTCCACCTCTACCTGTAGAGCACTCCAGTCCTGTACATGAGATAAATTAGATATATATCACCTCAATACAGAAATATGAAAGACATCATGGATACGTGACAGGCTAGGTGGCAACGCTAGATGATAGGTAATAGGTCCTATCTACTCCAAGATCTTAAAAGGTCCTACAAACTGTGGTACAAACTTAGATCCCTTTCCATAACGGATTGGACTCTTGTGTGGATGCACTCTAAGGAATACCCTGTCACCCACTGAGAAGCTCCGATCAGTCCTCTTAGCATCGACATACTTCTTCTGTCTATCATGTGCCTCCTGAAGTCTCTGCCTAATCAGTGTGACCTATCACTACATATCTTGAACTAGCTCTAGACCAATGGCAACCCTGTCCTCTATCCGATCCCAACTCAATGGTGTCATGCATGGTCTACCATATAAAGCCTGAAAAGGAAGCATACCTAATGAGCTGTGATACCCATTATTGTAGGCAAACTCAACTAGATACAAATACTCCTCCCATCTAGACTGATGGTCCATAACATACATATGTAGCATGTCCTCCAACACCTGATTCACCTGCTCTGTCTATCCATCTATCTTGGGATGATAAGCAGAACTAAAGTTGAGCTATGTGCCCAACGCCTGCTGCAAGGCTCTCCAAAATGCTGAAGTGAATATAGAATCCCTGTCTAAAATGATGCGGTGAGCTACTCCATGTAATCTCACAATATCATCTAAGAATACCCTCGCCACTGCTGGCACATTGTACATCATGCGTACAGGTGAGAAATGTGCCACCTTGGTCAATTTGTTGACCGTCACCATGATGGCATCATGGCGACACGAGGACATAGAAAGACCAATAATAAAATCCATGGAAATGGTGTCCCATTTCCACTCAAGTATCTCATGTGGGTATAGAAGACCTTCTGGATGCTGATCCTCGGCCTTGACCCTTTGGCACTCAAGGCATCAAGCAACAAACTCTGCAATGTCTCATCTCATACTCGTCTAATGGTACAGCTGTTGTAGGTCAGCATGCATCTTCTTCACCCCTAGATGTGTTGCATATGGTGCTCTGTGAGCCTCTGATAACACTACAGTATGTAGGTCACCTGTGCGGGGTACATAGATGCGCTATCGATGCTGAAGTAACCCATCTACCTCAAGTGAATACCCTACAAACTTGCCCACAAGGGCCCTCTATGAACTGATCTCCTACTACACCTCAAGAAACCACTCATCCTCTAGCAGAGGCTGAATAATGCATTCTCTCAAGTCCACACTCAGAGTCAAGGTCAAGAGCTCGTGGCACCTCTGACTCAATATGTCAGCAACCACGTCCTCCTTCCCTTTGATGTAGTGGAAATCAAAGTCATACTCACAAAGAAACTCCATCCAACACCGTTGACAGATGTTCAGATTCATCTGTGTAAAGATATACTGAAGACTGTGGTGATCTAAATGGAGTTCAAAGCAATGACCCAATAAGAAATGTCTCCAACAAACTACAACATGAACCACTGCCGCTAACTCTAAGTCATGCGTGGGGTAGTTTAGCTCATGGGTCTTGAGCATTCGCGACTCATACGTGATTTCTCTACCACCCTGCATAAGTACAGCTCCCAATCCCTCAAGTGATGCATTCGTGCAAACCATAAAATCTACTGCATGATTAGGAACCACTAAAATGGGAGCGCTGGTAAGACACTCCTTGAGGACCCCGAAGGCCCTCTCACACTACTTAGTCTAAAGAAAACTTTTCCCTTTCTGCTGAAGGGAAGTGATGGGGTGCTCTATCTAAGAAAAACCCTCCACAAAATGATAGTAATAACCAGCTAACCCCATAAAACTCCTGACCTCTATCACACTGGTGGGCACTAGCTGATCTCTGATATCCTTGATCTTTGATGGATCTACTAAGATTCCATCGCCAGATAGGATATGCCCCAGATACTGTACCTCTATCCTGAAAAATGCACACTTCTCTAAGTTCCCATAAAGATTCTACTCCCTCAAACACTATAGAACCTGATGAAGGTGCTCCTCATGCTCCTCCTTAGTCCATGAATAGATCAAAATGTCATCGAGGAAAATGATCACGAACTGATCTAAGTAGGTATGAAACACCCCGTTCATGAGACTCATGAACACTGTAGGGGCGTTCGTCAAGCCAAAGAAGACCACAGTGAACTCATAGTGGTCATATCGAGTCTAAAAGGTGGTCTTATGGATGTCTACCTCTGTGATATGTAACTAATGATAACCAGACTTCAGGTCAATCTTAGAGAACACCCTGGCTCCTTACATCTAATAGAAAAGATCGTCAATCCTGGGCAAAGGATAACGGTTCTTCACCGTCACCTTATTCAACTATCTATAGTCCATGCACAAATGAAGAGACCCATCTTTCTTCTTCATAAAGATGACAGGAGTACCCCAAGGTGAAATGCTCAGTCGAATGTGCCCCTTCTTGATCAAGTCCTCCAACTGTAACTTGAGCTCTGTGAGCTCATGTGTAGTCATTTTGTAGGGTGCACAAGACACTAGCTCGGTACCCAGCACTAAGTCAATGTGAAAGTCTACCTCATGATGGGGTGGCATCCCTAGTAACTCCACTGGAAACACATCGGCAAACTCTCTAAGGATGGGATGATCATCCAAAGATGCCTTAGGCTCGTCATCTAATCTATCACTCATTGTGATGGCAAACATCTGGCATCCCTTCCGCATGCAGTGCTTAAGTTACTGAGCAGATATCATACACACTACTATGGGCTTTTGCATGCCCACTATCTCAATTGATGTACTGTGATCATCTAAGCAGCTGATAGCCTTTCGATGACAATCTAGCTTGGCTCGATGAGCCGCAAGCCAGTCCATACCCAACACCACATTGTAGGATCCTAATGTCATAACTCTAAGGTCACACACTATGGCAAAGTGTCCCAAAGAAATCTCGCAATCGTGGACTAAGGCATCTACTATCATCTTGGCCCCTGATGCCAACTCAACCACCCACCTATCACCCTACCTAGAGGCCACCAACCTGCAATGCTCCACTAACAATGGAGATATGAAAGAGTCAATAGCCCCAGAATCAAAGAGAATAGAAATGGGGATACCCCCTATCATATCTAATGTCTCAATCACTAACGCCTGAAAATCAACCTAGCGGTTATCAACCGCTACGAACATACAGTGGGATCTACCCACATCTCCAATAGTCTACTCAGATCCTCCTACACGAGGCTGTCCCCCTGCTATAAAACCATGTGGACACTCTCTGGCTGGGTGTCCTGCTCCACCACAAACATAACATGGGCCCCTAGCCTATACCTATCTAATCTGAGTCCTACTCGACTGCTGCTATCCTGATCTACCAATAGACCCTTGTGAGCCCCTATATGATTGGTGCGACCTCGCGGGTCTCGCAGGTGGTCCCTGCTGCCTCTAATCTCTGCGCGAGCCCTGCTTCTACTAACCTATGCCCCCCATGTGCCCTCTGCTATGTCCTATCTCTCTGCTACTGCTGTGGCTACCGCTGTTGTGGGGCCTAGGAGGTAAGGGTGCAGAACTAAATCCTCCCCTATGAGGTGGTTGTGATGGTCTATGAAAACTCTGTTGATGCTGCAACTATCCACGATCCTAAAATTGGGGGCATGAACTCTACCCTTGTCCCTAAATCTCAGTGATATATGCCTTCTCAGTAGCATCACTTAAAGTCTGGGGGTCTGCCATATGAACAGGGCCTGCTATGATGTGGTTCAGTCCTCTAATAAACTTATGAACTAGGAGTTTCTCATCACGGAGATACTCTGCATATTAGGACAACTTGATAAATCTACCCTCATACTGTGCCACTATAAGTCCCCTCTGCTGAAGGCCATGAAAGTCATCTATGCGACACTTCCTGTAATGATCTGATAAGTATCGCGCATTGAAGCGCTCAATGAAGGTCTCCCATGTTAGAGTGTCTAATGAAAGGTGACACTTGCACTCCTTAGTGCGCCACCAAGTAGCTGCTACATCTTGCAATAGGTGTACTACTACACAAGGCTTCGTGTTGCCCTCGTCAGGATGCAACGTAAAGCATCTGTCTAAGCTGATGAGCCAAGCCTTTACCTCAGCTCCCTCTGTGGTCCTGATGAAAGTAGGAGGGTTCAGCCTCAACAAATCCCTAATGGGATCTCCTATGACTCTATGCCCTCTAATAGGCTCATCTATGTAATAGTCATAAGGTATGTGAATAATGTGCTCTACTCGTACTACCTCATCACACCTAGCATGACATGGAGGGCTCCTGCTACTAGCCCTATCGGCTGAACCAACCTCTTCTGCCATCGTCTCTGGCCCCTCAACATAAGGCTCCACACGTGGTGCCCCTCACGGCTCAACACAGGGCTCCACACGTGGCTTGACACAGAACTCCACTCGTGGCTCCACACATGGCTCCTCTTGTGGATCCTTGCGGGGCTCAACACATGACTCTATGCGCGACTCAGCTATGGCCATTGGAAGCCTATCTAATAATGCCTGTAAAGCCTATAATATCTGTGGCCCAATATCTAGTAGGGCCAATGATGCCTGCGGTGCCTGTAGGACCAACTGATCCTATCCCTCAGCTGAAGAGTCAATGTGCACCTTAGGGGGTGGAGTGTGGTGAGACTACGCTTGCCGAACTTGTCAAGGAGGCATCCTATAAAAACAAGGTAACCACAAATTAATCAAAGTTACAGAATAATAATGTGCCCTAAACAAGCCCAGTGTTTAAACTTAGGCTCTAATACCAAATGTCATGCCCACATTTCCCATGCAGTCACGACACATAACACACGTGTCATATCCACATTTTCCATGTGGTCATGACATAAATTATGAAAAACTTTTCTACCTATCCCTAGGAACCCCCTCGCACGCATCTACGTGCTCGGTGGCAATACACATAAAGCGTAAACCTATCAGCATAATTCAGGGAGGTGCATTGTCCCACGTAGTCCCCTGCGTGATGATAGTTGTCTAGGGAGTATGCGACACGAAGGGTGTCACTTTTAGGGTTAGAATGATTTTAATCTGAACCCTAAGTCTCCAAGGTGTGAAGATAATTTCACCAGCTTTGAAACCTAAATCTAACTCAGGTCAAAATGAAAATGAAATAATGATTAAGAGATAATGGTATGATGGACGCATGATTAAACTAGAATGGTGAAATAAGAGTCAATAAAATATCGTAAAAATTAAACCTTAGAAATCTAGGAAAATTTTGACAGCATAATGCGTTTTCAATAATCGACTTAAAAATTTTAAAAATAAACTCCAATAAGAAATTTAATAAAATTTAAGAATAAAAATTTACACTAAAGAACAAAATTTAAAACAATTTAAAATAAGAATTAATTACCTTGCCAAAGTTAAATAAATCGACCTTGCATGAAAGATTAAAATTCAAAAATAAAATAATAAAATAATAACAAGATGCCAAATTGGATTTCAAATTTGAGTCCATTAATAAATATAAATTTGGCATTATATTTATTAACAAACTCGAAATGAATAGAGAAGGGAAGAGATTAAGATACTCATTCCCGTAAAATAATAATAAAATAGATAAATAATTAAAATGATAAAATCCCGCTAGGAAAAATAAAAAATAAATATCTCATCTGGATTAAATTAAATCCAAAGGGAATACTCTTCCCAACTTAGCAAAAATTAATTCCACAAAATAAATTTAATTCACAAGGTAATTAAAAACAAAATGCAAATCCCCAATTAAAATAAAGACAAAATTTAAAAGAGCACAAGAAATGAAATAAGGGTAAGGCAAAATAGAGGATATAAAAATAAATATAAAACATTTATCCTCACAATTAAAAATATTGTTTTCTAATTGAAAATCCCTAACTCCATTTTTAAAAATAAGCTCTCTACAAGGAAACCCTAAGTTATATTTTATAGTTTTCTCTCACATTGTTGCCCTAATCCTCTAACTCAATCTTCTCTCTTGTTTTCTTTTGCCTCTTGTTTTGTAGGTTTGGGGTTATGAATGGATGTGGAAGCCATGAATGGAGGTTACCTCTCACGGAGGTATACATTCTGTTATCAAAAGTTCCATTTATCCATTTGTTTATTCTATATTCTTCTTTGTTTTTGAGTGACAGCATGATATATATATACACACTTATATATGCAGGTATCAAGTAAATATAAAATGCATATATTAAGATTTATATATTAGTTACAAGGTTAGAAGGAGCAGCAGGGGCCGAATGGTGGAGGGGATGGAGCGCAGTAATGGCAGCGGTGCTACAAGTGTTACAGTATGGACGGAGGGGAGGTGTATGGAGAATGCTGCGGAGATGAGGCAGTGTTCGGGGAGCGCGTTGGGGAGAGAGAACTACGGGGAGTGGCATGGACCAACATGGAAGGGGGTGTGGGGAGGAGGCTGTGCCTCCACCCACACCCACGAAACAAGTAAAGGCCATGACGGAGGACTAGTGGGGAGCTAGGATGGGCACCGTCGCCCATCCCAGTCTCTAACATTTTTTTTTGATATAAATTTTTTTGTTTACTAAAACAAAACCCTAACTCTGCAGATATCAACAGTCTGCCCAAAATAAATTTCTTTCACAGCAGTTTCATGTATGTAAGTTTCAGGTTTAAAGATATATATATACACACAGGTTGTCCCTTCAAGAAATATCACAATTTAAAAGCATTTTATTTTATTTGGTATATATATAAGTGTATATATATATTTAATACATACAACAAATATTAAGCCTCTATGGTTACTTTAACTTTTTGTATATACACATAAGTGAATAGCAACTAGATCAAAGAAACTATGGATGTAATGTATATATATATATATATATATACTCAAAAACTACTTTCTCCTAACAAGGTTTAACAATCAGAATATGAACTTTCAGATATATAGCATAAACTAAATCAGTAGCATCTTTTTAAAAAATAAAAATAAATATACTTAGATATCTCCATTTTTTTTAAAGGCTCATACAAGGTAAAAAATACATTTCATTCAAATTTCTATCAACTTATCTTCCATAATAGCAACTATAACATGGAAGTCTCATTTGCAATATAGCAGGAATAATACATTAAACTTTCCTCTCATATATTGTTTTTTTTTTGTATGCACTAAGACACAACCAGCCACTAATAATATAAATTCACAATGCAACAAACATAAACTAATTTAGAGATTTTTCTTTCTTTCTTTTGCTTACACCTAGATTTATTTAACAAACTCAAATTTTTTTTTTTTGCAAAGAATAATGATAGAAAAATATATAACATTTCACATGGATTTCACAAACTATAAACTCACAACTTAGAGAATAACAACTTTCCAATAAAATAAAAAGATTGTTTACATTTCAACACTTTTTATAGCCAACTCCAAGGGCATAAAACTTGACAAAATAAATACAATAAGGCCACAAAGGCCATGGCTCAAACAACCAACAAAATAAGATTATAACAACACAAAAATGGACTCCTCAACAAGCTCCATTTCCTCATTTAAACACCTGCAATAAAACATAACAATAAGGGAAAACCTAGCCACTTCGAAATGCCCTCCTCCCTACCATAGACCCACAAGTGGGTCACCCCCGAGCTAGGGGGTAGGGATTCACATGGTTGCAACACACCACAACATAGACCAAAGCAACAACAACACAAAAAAACAACCCCAAGGATAAACACATAACACAACTCATGAAAATGAGTTTGATGGGGGTAGGGAATGGACCCCTCTACTTCAAAGGCCACACCAAAATACGAAGTCTCATGGCCTTAAGCCAAAACTTCTAAAATCACAACTCCTCAAATATCTCTAAATATACTTCCATGGCACTCTTGTCATTCAAATATCCTCCACAACAAGTAAGAAGCCCTCAAGGCAAAAATAACACAAATATGGGAGTGACCTCATAGAGGTTCCTTTCCACTACCCAAAACAAGTTGAGTCTTACCTCCAAATGGAGGTGCTCTCACCAAACTCCCATTCCACGTAAAAAAAGAAACAACAAACAACCAAAACTACAAACACATTATAATATAAATATGCAAGGGTAAAGAACATAGACATGAGGCTTACCTTCAAAAGCCCTATAATGGAAGCATATTTGGTGATGAGCTCCAAGCTTCTCCAAACCTTCCAATCTCCAAGAATTCCTCTAACTTTCCCAAAATTGCTCAAAAATAGAAAGAAACTCCAAAATGCAAGAACCCCACACTCCTCAACAAGAGGAGGTAATATAGGCCATCATTTTTGGCCTTGAGGAATGAGAAGGTGACACTTGTCACCTTCTCCTTCCTCCTCCTATGCCACTTGCAAGGGAGAGGAAGTGTGAGGGTGACAAGTGTCATCCTCCAATTTCATCTCAATCCTCACCTTATCCACTTGTGCTCTCACACATGTGTGAGAGGTCAAGTGGTGACGTGCATTTCCATTCAAACCTCCATGAGGATAAGGGATGCCATATGGCATCCTCTTATTCTCTAAAAGAGCCATCTCCCTCCAAGATGCTCTCACATGTGTGTGAGAGTCTTGGAGGAAGATCCCACACACTTGGGAGTCTTGGAGACCTCCCAAGTCCTCCTAGGGAAGGGGTTCCCAAACATTGGGGAGTCTTTCCCAAAGCATGACTCATCTCCCACCTTATCTAATTTCAAATTTCGTCACTTTGACTAAACCTTAGTTTAGAGTGACCAAAAGTGAGTTAATCCAAGGGTTAGTTAGTCAAAATTGACCCTAGACCCATGGGTAACCACCTAGGGTAAATTTTGGGACACTAAGGTTCACCTAGGGGGTCATAAATCCACCTTAAATGGCCTCAAAAATAAAACAATTACCAAGTGGTATAAGTTAATAAAAATTATACAACACATGATAAAATTAAATTAAATTAAAGGGTCCTAGGCCAAAATGATAAAATTAAACAAGAACTTAAATCAACACTCAATTTCAAACGTGATCCTCATCCCTCTTGGGAATGGATCAGTTTCATAGAGAATAACATTGTGTGAATTCTACCATCAATTTCCCATGGCTGGGGAATGTAAACCTACACATCTCGATCAAGTGTCAATCATATCATGATAATCATAGCTGAAGAAACTAGAATTAAATTCATGCCATAGAATACAACAATAATCATCAATAACATAATTCTGAATTAAACTGTATTTTTCTATCATATGTCAAATAATCATCATCACATATATAACTAGAAATCACATCACAAAACATCATCTAATATATCTTGTATGTCAGATCACAAAATAGCATCAAAATATGATCAAATCGAATCACCATGTGTCTAAACAATGTCATATCAAAATTAGGAGATATAATCAAATCTGCATCATGAAACCATAGTCTCTAAAAGTCTAAAAATGTCATCAACTGAAATGCATAACGATCAAAATAAGGAAGGAAAAACAATCGGCCTCACATTAAGTTTGTCTTTGGTGGTTGTGGTAGTATAGCTCAACTGTCAGGTGTGTTTGGCATGTTTTAGATAGTGGAGTGCAGTGATGAGCTCCTTCCTATCTCTCATGTTTGTCGTGTATAAGATGTATATTGTGTATATGGCATACTATGTGGTGCTCGTGTATTATGTGTGTTTTATGTGTCTTGCATGTTTGTGGCATGGTCTAAAGACATGTGGCGATGAGCCCCCCATGTTGTATGTATTTTGTTTACTATAGTTGGAATTATATATAGATATGTAATTGTTTAATCATGTCTTCTCACAATGTATACTTCATGAACTGGGTGACTATGTTCATGTCTTCTTTCTGTATTGTGAGCTTCACTATCTTCTTCATGTATTGCATGCTTCCTTACTGTCTTCATTGTGTCTTATGTGACTGTAAAGTGTTTTCTTATGTTTGCCTAAGTTTGGGGGCTACTTATAGTCTTGAAACTTAGGATATGTTTGATGTGTTTGTTGTGCTTTGACCATACTTTAATGCATGTATGGATCATAAGATCATACACACAATAAAGTGGAGCTAAATGTTATGGAGTAAAAAGTGGACACATGCCTTTTTACCTCCTAATTTACCTCCTAGGTCCTATTTGCTTCATTATACATTCTAATTTAGCATCCAAAAGAAAAGAGCCTAACACACATGTGAATTTTGGACCTTGGTCCCTTCACTTAACTTACCTCTGACCTAATTTAGGCCCCTAGACTTGGGCACCAACCGCCCAAGTCTCCCCTGATTGGTCAGGGCTAATAAATGGTATGTTAACTTAGGACCTTTAAAAATGTTCCTCCTTGTTAGCTTTTATGATTTATTTTCATGAATGTTAGTGGGAAAGCATATATAAGTGAGTTTATGGCTTCATTTTAATCCTATATGGATATTGTGAACTTACAATATTGGAGTAAAGAGCATTCAAGGCATTCATTGTGTTATTGCTGCATATTTTTGTTTGTATTTGTGTGTTTGTTGCATATTTGGCATGATCATCCATCTCCTTATGATTTGATGCATCTTCATCTTTTAAGGACTTCACCTCCAAGGTGACATCATTGCTATTTGAATCATTTCATCATTTGGATTATCTTTAGACTCTACCCTACAAGGGCACACTCTCTATCTAACAATAGTGTTGGGAAAGCTTGAATGCTAACCCAGGATTTGATTGAGGAAAATCCCTAAACACCACAACTCCCAAACCCTTCTCTTATTGTCTTTTGTGAAGGTTACAGGTACAAGTTTCAAGAAAAATAGAGCTACAGGAAGGAAGTGTAAGAAATAAGGTTTTAGGATCTAAAAACAATTCCATATTATCTCTCTAAAAAGACTTGGGTGGTTGGCACCCTAGTCTACAGGGCTTCAAGATTCTGGATCTAGTTTCTAAGCATCATTTGCAACATATTCTCACTTCTGGACTTCGGTGGTTACTAAGTTTGTCCTCTGACACCTTAGCTTCCAAGAGATAGGTTCTACACCTCGGCTTCCGAGAGACAAGTTCTACTATCTCACTGATCATCCCTACACTTTTAGATTTTGGATTTCTATTGTTGATCGTCTATTACAAGATGATTATCTCATAACTAGGGTTTTACTTACACTTAACCTAGGGTTTGGTAAAAAGCTTGGTTAAATCTCATCTTTCCTTGACAAACAAGAGCACAAAATCAATAACTGAGTCATCTTCCATCTTGTAGTGACTTAAGCTTGGTTTTGTTCTTGAATGTTGTAGTGAAAGTAGGGTTTGATCTAGTGCACTCACATACATGCATTCATCATCCCCCTTCTCCTTTTACTATTAAATAGGTCCTTCACCAATTTCTAGAAAGCATTTTTCTCTTTGCTAGACATGAAGTTATACAAGTCTAATACATTCCATCTATTAAATGATGGGAAAATGGAAGTGGTAAATAGGATGATAGTGCATCTTATCAAGGTGAACAATTCAAATAAGCATCACACTTAAGATAAATCCTACCTACAATTTAACACACCTACAAAAAAACCTTATATGGCTCTACAACACCTATAACTCTCTAGGTTTGTTTGGGTTACCAACCTCTAACACCTATTGATGTAGCTTATCCTATTTTTCTATAAATAGTAGCAACTTCTTTATCTTAAATAAACGTTTAAAAAAAATTTCAATTCATTGAGAACATTCATCACATTCAACGTCAAGTACCATTTTGTAGAAGGCTAATGCAAAGTACAAGAAACACTATGACAAGCATCAACCATTACACACATTTCAAGTTACTAATAGAATCACCTATATTTGTATAAATAAAAACTAAATATACCTTACCACAAGATTTGTCCACTTTGATATGAGATCTATACCATCACCAAGCAAGTAGGAGATAATACTTTTGAACTTAATCTTCCTTCTTACCTTGGCAAGTGTATATCTAGTCTTTAATTTAGAGCTCAAGTGTACCTTTACTTTCTACCTCTATTAGATTCCTCAAACGATGTAGACACACTTTAGGGGATGAAAATCAATTTAGAATGAAACATTCTAGTAGAATCAAATCAAGTCATTAATGCCAATGTTAATTAAATAAGACAACAAAAGATACCTCTCTTCTAGATCATCAAAGCAAGTCAAGTTCCTTACCAAGGAAAATGGTTTATAGATGCAAAAGTTGCAAGTTATTTGCACATATTTATTGTAATTGCATGCAATGGGTACCATTTCCCTTTAAGGGAAGCAATTGATCTAGGAAGATTTGGGTCACTAGAACATGCCCCAAATCTTAGGTTTTTCTTGGCAATTTATAGTTCCATTAGTAGGACCCTCATATTTGTCAACACCTATGTTCCAAAATGCAAGTCCTAACTTGACTTCTATGGTATTGCATGGCTTGATTTTTCTCTATCAGTTGTGATTTGTTACGACCTAAATTCATCTTCCTCCATCATTGTATGATATTGTACATATATATTATTTATCAGATGATGCTTGGTAGAGAAGATAGATGATGCACATCTATTTTCATAGATAATATATAGAACTAGCATAATACAAATTTATTATTATAATTTTAATTTAGTTGGTAATTCTCCTCTATTTCCCTTTTCTTTTGTACTAGATGTATACTTGAATCTCATGCACATACACCATTCCCTCACATAACCTAATTGAATTCATTTGATTGTAATATCCACTAGGTTCTTTCCTAGGCCCCAAATCAATGTAGTCAGAGCTAATAAATTAGTAAAAGCATATATAGGAGAAGCTAATGAATTATCATCACCATGCATACTATCATCCTGCAATATATCATAAGGTAATGAATCATCATGAATATCCCTAAAGTCAACATGAGATGTAAAAGAACTATGATCACAAAGTCTATGATCATCATGAAGAAAAGAAGGTAACTCACACAAATCACTATCTATAGCCTACTCATAAGATGCAACATCATGAGAAGATAAACTCAAGAGTGAAGGAATAATACTATGATCACATGTAAGAAGAGTATCATCACTATGCATTATATCATCATGAATAGCTAATTAAGATGGAACCTCATCACATATCATATTATCCCTAGATATGTCACTGTTATGTCAGAAAATGTCCCCTTAGGGGCTTTTCTCTCAAGGTTTAGCTCCTGGGTCCTTTAGAATGCATTTAAAGCATCTTGCATGATTTTGATGACTCACAATGAGAAAACCTTAAAGTTTCATGGCAATTGGGACTTAGGGGATGCACTTAACATAAATCTTGCCTTAAATAGGGGGAGGACTTGGGTGCCCATGCCCTAGTCCTTCCCTATTTTAGGTCAAGACCAATTTCAAAGTGTCAGTTTCTGACTGTTATTTAGGTCCTATGCTGACACGGTATGTTTGAATTACAAAATTCTTAGCGGGAATGTTTGTAGTTGCATATATAAGCATGATTAGGTTATCATTTGTAAACTAGATAGAAATTTTGATTCATGAGCTTATGTGAAAGTGATTCAAGGCATTCATTATGTGGCAAAGTAGACCTTTATGTTGTTATTGTGCTTGTTTGTTGTAGATTTTGCATCCATCTTGTCATGGCATGAAGAGCATCTTCCTTCCATGAGATCTTCACTACAAGGTGATATCAATTGTGTTTTCTATCATTTATCATTTATATTTTGCCTCTATCCCACAAGGATACACACTCTTATTTGACAATGATGTTCGGAAGACTTGAATGTATCTCCGGGGCTTGACTAAGGCAAGCCTCTAAACACCACAACCCCCAACCCACTTTTCTATGATTACAGGTTACAAGTTGTGAAAGTTAAAGAAGTAGAGTTGCAAGAGAGAAGTATAGACTATCAAAATTGTAGATCAAAGAAGAAAATAGAGACCTAGACTTGGGCGTCAGCTCATTAGTCCTCTAGATCCCGTAACTAGAAAATCTTTTGAACAACAGGAACAAATTGCAGATAAGATTCCTAGATCACGAAGAAAGTTGTGGCATTGGACTAGGGCACCACTCGTTAGTCCGTGACTTTTCCAAACACTGAACTTCAAAATCTGATATGCATTTGATTGTCATTTGATATCTCTGTGTGCGATCATTTTTCGTAATTTGCCTGTTTGTTTATGATTTCATGAAATTAGGGTTTTGAGAATAATTGGGCTTAATTAAACAACCAAATCACACAATTCTAATCTTCCCCTATGTTCCAAGTGACAAGAATCTTGTAGTAGACTCTTCTACTTGGTTGAATGTCCTTGAATGTTTAGTGGTGAAAGGAGGATCAACATAAACCATTGAAAACAAACCCTCTTCATTTTTCACCCTAAACAGTCACTATAAGGTGGGGCTATCTCATCAATATCCATCATACAAGATGTATCATCATCATGAACCAAATTATGACAAGGAAAGGTGCTTAAAGATAAAACATCATTCTCATACATATTATTTTAGTACTAGATATAGGAATAGTGGAATCAAATAGAAACTTGTGGTGAAATAAATTAAATATATATGAAAGAGAAGTAAAAGTACTATCCAACTCTATAAAGAAGGGAAAAACACAAATATGATGAAACAACACCTCCATAGAATACAAATTTTTATATATAGCATAATAAGACATAAGAGTTTCAAGGAAAAAAGGATTTGATGTCACAAAATGTAAGGACATGTCAAAATTGAAAATTGATGTAGTATGGATATCAATCAAAGATAATGTTCTATGATATTCCATTGTGAATTTTGTAACAAGCACCAAGAAAGGGTGGGTGGGTAATGATAAAATAGATATCAAATAATGAAGCCCAAAACCATAATCAAGAGAATAGAAATGAAGCACAAATAAAGGGTGGATCCAAACCCTAATCAAATCTAAAATAAGATGTATATGATTAGAATTATCAAATTTGAAACCCTAGCAAAGAAGGAATAAACCATAAGGACACAACCCTAAGGCTATATGATAAGTCAAGTTCACCAATTTATGTACTAAAAATCACGCCTTGTTAGAACACAAAGATATACTGAGGGGGGGTGAATTGGAATATACCAATTTTTACTTCAATTCTACTACAACAACAAGATCTTTACCACATCAATCAAATTATGTAAGAACTATGCAAACATAAGCACATCCACACAAGAGAACACAAGATTTACGTGGAAACCCAGAAGGGAAAAACCATAGTAAGAAAATATGCTTGGATCTACTACCTAAATCTAGCCTCACAAAAATGAGTCAATGAATTATACTATTTTGTATGCACCAACCCACAAGAATTTCAACCTAGGGACACCATTCCTTTTACAAATTTATAGGCACCAACCTACAAGAGACTTCAAACCCTTTATCAACCTAAGCACCAACCTCACAAGGAACAAGAGGCACCAACCTATGGAATCTCTAGAATGATTATAAAGAAATGACATACATACACTGTCAGTAATAATCTTTGCACAATACAATCATCACCTCTGTTATAAATGATAAATCATGATTTCACAAATAGAGTCACAGTCCAATTTCAAAACTTCACTATCACACTTCTCAACCCTTATATTTTGCAACTTAGAGTAAAAAAATATTCTCTTGCACACATGGATACATATTGTGCGACTCTCAAATTATCTTCTGTTTATTTGCTTTGCACTCAATTCATATTCACATGTACACACACACTTTTCACTTCAATGCTCACATATACATACATCAACCAAAAATGCAAAATGATCTACTTTAAATATCAATCTGTATAATTAGATACAATCCTCATGTCGACTATAATGCATCAAATTAAAACACTCTCCAAAGTTGGCCACTATATTTTGAATTTCAACGTATACTTAGATCATCCTAACTTCATTCCTACATTGTCAAAACATAATTTGGCCCAAAAAAATAGTGACCATGGTTTTAGGAGAGACATTGAGAGCTTTGAGGTTGATCGAGGGTTTCTAAAATCCTCCATGAGCAATCTACTAGAGCTCTCTTCTAGCCTTAGAAGGCCTACTTCATAACTATCTGTTGCATTTTCCCTCTTTGTTCTTAAATGGTGTAACTGGGTTTTGTTTGTTGTGTCTTGTATTTTTCACTTTAGTTATCTTTGATATTTGTATGTCCATCGTGGTTTAGTTTTGAAAAGATTATATTTGAATTTTTTTCCTACTGATAGAGAAGACATCACTTTAGTGTTAGGGACTAGTCCCCTATGCTCGAGTGCCACATGAGAGTTAGTACCTTCCAACCATATCAATAACTTCTTGGACATAAGGTTAGATGGACATTAAGACAGAGGGAGAAAATGAAAATTCTAATGAGAAATCAAGATCATACAGGGAGACACTATGAGGGGAAGATGCCAAAGCACCATCGGAAGATGCAGGCTTCAAGGTCTAGTGTGTACTCGGAGCCCACGGTGGAGTCACCAATGGTAGAGGAGATATCTTGGAGGGAGTTGAGGGAAAGGAAGGTAAGAATCTCCTCTCACCTAGGATACTTTCTTTATGCCCTAATGAAGCTATGAAAAAAAATATTGAGGTCTAAAGAAAATAGATTGAAAAATGTCGCAATATTCTTTGTTTGCCTTAATATGGATAATATTTCTTCTAGAAAGTTCTTTGACAATTGTCTCACCTCAATTTGGGGAATAAAATTGGGAATACACTTCACTTTCTTTTGTATGATTCATATGGTCTTTTTGTAATTTTATTGAGAAGTCACAATATGCAAAAAAGAGTGCTTGAGAGGAATTACTAGAACATAGGGGAATCACTATTTAAGGCCTTCCATTGGGCCCCAGAGGTTTCGCATAAGGAAATTTTGTTCTTCTATGTACCAAGATGGATACTTATTAAGAATGTTCCCAAACAATTATATAGTTTCTTGCCTCAATTTGTTAACCCAATTAGAAACATAATAAAATTGATGAAGCTAAAGAAACTCTAGCCCATATTGACACTAGGGTTCTAGTTTCTCTAAAAGTAGGGGTTCAGATTCTAGAATTCAATGAGATTAATTGGGATAAGAAATCTATTAAATGTGGAATAATGGGACTGGGGTTCTCAATTCCTATTTTTTGTGCAAAGTTGATGGTCACCAAAAGAAAGATCATCCTATGATTATTAAAACAAGATGGGTTAGGTTGTAAAACCAGTTATACAAATGTTAACCCGGTTAATGGAGGTACCAAAACTAATGAAGGCCTTCCAAATGATATCCACTCAATGGCCAATGTAAGAATTTCTACACCAGATAACCTGAGCCCAAACAATAGTTTGAGGGGCAGTCCTAAAAGGAGCAATGAAGAGGTTTCTGCTAATGATGTGCAAAACATTGAAGAGGGATTTTATAACTTACATCTTAGGGAACTCCCTAAAAGTGTAACAGATAGGGTTATTCCTTTAGTTAACAAAGATAACCTAGGAGATGTTACCCCTATAATAGAGATGAAGACCAGTAGTTCAGAAGATATACAAGATGTTATTCCTAATCCTATCTTGGAAGTCTCAGAGGAGGAGGGTGTTCTAATGTATGAGAATCCTTGTTATAAAAATCTTAGAGTCAAAATGAAGCTTCTCTAGAGAGCATCAGAATGAATGTTAAGACCATAGACATATCCTCTAGTAATGATAAATCCAGTGATGTACTACACAAAGGACAAAAAAATGAGCCATATGTGGGTGTTGAACCCATTGTTGGACCTAAATTATGTGTGTACAAAAAAAAAGCTCAAGAACTAGTTTTAGATAAACTAAAAGAGAGAATTTTAGAAGAAGGAAGAAGGATAAAATCTTTAAAGAGGAACTCCAAATAAAAAATGTAATAGATCCCAAGGGGTTAGTCTTGGATACCCCAAGTAAAGGAGATGAGAATTTAATAGAAGAAAGTAATACAAATTAGACAATTAATAATGATGTGGCACTTTTTATTGTTGAAATAAGAGAAGACAACTGAGAGGGCGGGTGAATCAGTTGTCTCAAAAACTTTTATCACTTGCAGCAATTTACCTTCTTTATCACTTATTAACAAATTAATGATATAAGCAAAAAAGCATAAATCAACAACACATGAAAAGAAACATAATCAACACACATAACACCAGGATTTTTACATGGAAACCCAATTAAGGGAAAAACCACGGTGGGGGTTAACCCACAAGAAATTATACTCTGTTAAAAGTATTACAAATGGGGAAGGCACGTGCCTTCAGAGCACACTGCCCAAAGCTCACTGCTCCAAGAGGCTCACTACCTATAGAGATGATTATAAGAAGATTACATATTGTTTGAACTAATTAATAGCATCTATCAATGCAGAAGTTCGGCTCTGGTTAAGCACAGAATATTGATCTTACACACTTCATCCTTATTCTGCCCTATTTCACTCTTAGGCCATAATCCAAGCTTAGATCTTTATCTTCGTACTTCTTTCTACCTTTTTTGCACTTACTCCATCACCACTTCACACACACCTTCCAAAACCCTCAAATCCATTGGCTTATATATCCACATCAAGAAATTCAATCAACTGTAGTCGGCTTCAAGAAAACTTAGAACATTTGTTAAGAACTCTGCTATGTTGGCTAAATCCATGCACAATCAACAACGTGAAGCAAAAAAAATTGTTCTCAAATCATCAATCATGTCAACCAATACCACCGGTTATCACAAATTACTTAACCAATAGCTTTTCTTCATCCATACCAAGATCAAATACTAGGTCAGTTTGTTCTTCTTCTAACTGTACTGACTAACTAGAACCTGATACTCAGATTCTTATAACTTTTGAATCCTTCATCACCAGAGGCTAAATTCCTGGATTTAGATAGTCCTAACAATCCTTATTACTCCCTCAGATCCACAATATACTATGATTTACTACTAGAGGGATCCGGATCCAGATACTAGACCCTATCACATGCTTTGTTTTTTACTACCCAGACTTGGACAAATCTTCACTCTAGCTTCTGGTAGGAACAAATTATGTAAGATGGACTTAGTTGCCATCAATGACAACACCTTTCATGCATAGAAGTGTCTCTTTCGAACAATTATCTGTGATAGGGAATTAAATACCAGTCATGAGGATGAAATTAAGAAAAGAAAATAGGTCAGCAGGAGCAATAGTACCCTTAAACTAGGTAAAAAGAGGACAGGGGATAAAATCCCCAAATGCTTTGATAGACTTTATAATAGGAATAAAGTTGAATCTACCTAAACAATATGCTAATGAAAGAATTATATTGCTATAGCTGGAATGTTAGAGGACTAGAGTCCCTTGACAAGAAATATATTGTTAGAGATTTTTGTAACAAGAATAAAAATATGAATTTTTTGTTCCTCTAGGAATTCAAATATGTGGGCTTTCAAATGGAAGATAATCTAAGGTTTATTTGGAGAGATTCCCTAGCCTTAACTTCTAATCATGAAAAAGGAAAAGGTGGTAATGCAATTCTCATTAACAGAAAGTGGGTGTAGTATATCAAACAGAGTGGGTGCTCCCTTACAATAGATGTCTATGAGTTATTATTGAGATAGAGTAAACAAAAATTGGATTTTTCTCTATCTATGCTCAAAATGAATATAGATATAGAGTTGAATTGTGGAATTGGATGGCTAATGAACTCCCTAGAGTGCCTTGGGTAGTGGGATTAGACTTTAATATGATTAAGCAAAGGGAAGATAAATCAGGTGGTAATCCTCATGAATGGAGAGGGAATGAAAATTTTTTTGGGAGAGAATGAAGAAGATGTTAAAATTACTTGATCCATTGGAAGGAAAAAAGGAAGTAGCAAAAGCATTTGGTTTTCTTGGTGCAATAGCCAAAAAGAAAGTAAAAGGATTTATTGTAGACTTAACATATTTTATGCAGATAAGGAGGTTTTGTAGTTTTAGAACTCTAATGATAGTAATGTGGTGCAAGTCATTCCAAATACACTTTTAGATCACCCAATTAAGGCTGTCATTGTTTTGAAGCCTTAGAGTAACAAATTAGTAGTATAAGGAAAGATTGTAGTTTTAAACTTAATTGTGACTTGTTGTTGGATAGGGATTGTATGGATGGCATTAGTAGCTTGAGAGAAATTTGTAAAACTTGATGTCTTTTAATCTAAGTGCCAAAAAATATTGGAATAGATTGATTAAATCTTGTAAAACAATGTTTCAAACAGTGGGGAAAAAGTATTCCTTAGACAAAAGAAAGGCAAAATGCTCCCTTCAAGAGGAGTTTTTAAGAATAGAGGACCTAATTCAAAAAGACCCTAGAAATGAGGAGCTAGTGGATAAAGTTGGAGAAATAAAACATAAACTAAGAAAATTTCAAATCAAGAAGGCCCAAAGAGCTAGAATCAAAGCTAAGTTGAATTGGTTGAATGAAGGAGATTGAGGCACAAAATATTTCTTTGATCTCCTAAAATATAAGAATGGAACAAGGAAAAATAGGGCCCATCTCAGAGGATGGATTTTTTATCATGATGATAAGGATATAAAGGAAGTATTCAAGAAATTTTATGCATATTTGTCTAGATCAAAAGATAGCAAGGTGGGGTGCAAGGGTGCCTAGGAGCTCTGTATGAAGTTTACAAAAATAAAATTGATGAAGAAATAGAAATGAAGTTAAAGGATGAGATCTCAAAGCAAGAGATTGAAGATGCAAGTAAGTCAATGGAGAGTGGGAAATCTCCAGGTGCTGATGGGTTGCCAATGGAGTTTTACAAACTCAACCTAGGATGGATGGTAGATGAAGATGTTGTGAGGGTTGGGTCTTTGGAGATGGAAATAAATAGGGGTATTATCAAATTGTTACCTAAAGATGGTGATAAAACCAACATCAGAAATTGGAGGCTTATCACATTGTTGAATGTTTCCTATAAGATCATAGATAAAGTATTAGCTTTGAGATTGAAATATATACTACCTTAAGTTATTAACCATACCCAAACTAGGTTTATTAAAGGCAGATATATTTTGGAAAACCTAATCACTAGCTAGGAAGCTATGCACTGGGCCAAGGTTATTGATCAAATGGCAAGAATTTTACTATTAGATTTTGAAAAAGCATATGATAGGATTGAATAGTCATTTGTTTTAATGATCCTAAAAACTATTAGATTCATTCCCTGAATACTATTGTGATTTGGTTAAAATGCTTTTTAAGGATGCCTCAGCTTAAGTTGAGCTTAATGGATCATTATCAAATCCATTTGATATGGGAAGATCCATTAGGCAAGGATACCCACTTGCTCCTACACTTTTTGTTATTGCTTCTAAAGCATTGTACTACCTATTGAGAATAGATGTTATTAAAGGAGAGGTAAAGGGTATCTTATTGCCTAATAAAGACATGCTGCTAAATGTACAATTTACTAATGATATAGCTTTATTTCCAAGCATTGATAAAGATAACATAAGAAATTTGGAAGATTGACTTGAAATATTTTACCTTTCTTCAGGTGCAAAAGTTTTTGCTTCTAAATCTATTCTTCTTAGTTGGTCTGAAGAACCACCTGATTGGTTAGATGTCAATATATGGAATTGGAGTGGCCCTCAAAAATAAGGTTTTTGGGTATCCCTTTTGCAGTAAACCCTCTTCTTAAAAAATGTGGGAATGGTTGTTCTAAAAAATAGAAAGAAAGATAAAAGGATGGAATAAACACTACTTATCCCTGGCAAGAAGAGCTTAGGTATGTCATAAGATACTATCAACCTATTCTATTTATTATACCTCAATGTGGCTTCTCTCTAATTATCAGATTGATAGCATCCAAAAGGTGATTAGGCAATTCTTATGATTAGATGGAAAGGGGAATAAAAAAGGCATTATGTCAAATGGGAGTGGTGTTGTTTGGGGAAAAATCAAGGTGGATTGGGACTGAAGGATTTAAGAGTTTAGGCTATAGCTTTGGCTACAAAATGGATTCTCAAATCCTTGGAAGGAAATGAGCCATGGAAATTTCTAGTTAGGAATAATATTTTAAATGTAGTGCCTTACAAAGAAAAGTTTTGGAAAGGTTTGCATATGCATGATTTCTTGTTTGGAGTGTTTCAAGCTAAACCTTTGGGATCTATTATTTTTCTTAGCATTTGGAAAGCCTGAGAACAGGTTAAAAATCTCATTGACAATAGAGAGGTTTTTGATAAAAGAAAGAATTTTATTATGGGTCATAGGTCAATATGGTGGAATACTATTCACAAAGGTAAACCATTAGCCCTTTTGCAAGGGTGCTCTACTAAGAAATGGAATGATTATGGAATTTATGTTATTAAGGACATGTTGGAGAGGAATATTCCAAAAAGTTGGATTCAAATTAAAGGAGAATATGGGTTACCATAATCACAAAGAAGGAAATTCTCCACACTATGCAAGTCTTTTTTATGCAGTATGTCCCAAGAAGTAACTATTCTTAGGGAAGGGTGCTTAGAGAAGATAGCATGGAAGGATGGCTCTAAGTTTTGGGGAGTGAACTCAAAGAGAAGTTATAAAATGCTTATTGACTCTCAAGTGGTATTTGAGCATATAAACTCTATTTGGAAACTTAAAATAGATCAGAAATTATTGTCTAAAACATTTATTATTATCTGGTCTAGATACATTGAACTCAAAAAAAGTTATTTTAGATGGCTTCTCATCTAAAAAAACTTGCATTAGGTTTTGACAATAGTGTTTTTTCTATTTGTAAGATTTTGGAAATTTGTGATCATGTTTTGTTTAATTGTGATTTTGCTAACCTTATCTAGTCAATGTTTAAGGGAAATATTGCTAACTAGAGTGCTAGGAATTGTGTTAACTGGAAAGAAATTCTTTGTGGTTTTATTAGTGGTCTGAGTTTAAAAGCCAATGAGTTTTGGTTAATTTTATCTATTGAGATTCTCTAGTTCTTGTGAAAGATGAGGAATGAAGAGCGGTTCCAAGGAAATAAGAGATTGCTTACTGAGGCTATTAATAGACTCATAAATTTTAAAATGATTGAACAGGTTGTTATGGGGTTGGAGCTACCAATTGACAAGTTCATGGAAATTATGGATAGAGGAACAATGATTTACAGGGAGGATATCAAGAAAGTTGATTTCTAGTTGTAGGATCTAAGGAAGGTAAATGAAAATTTTCAAAGTACCTAGACATCTAGAATCTATACTACAAATAGCACCAAATTGAAAAGTTGAGGGCAGAAACTTAGAAGTACCTTGAAATTACTTTCCAAAACTATAGTGTGAACAATAGTCAATTAAGGGTTTCTCCTCATATTGGCAGTTTCAAAGGACTGGACTCTTATAAAGGTAGTGATAACAAGGTGTATATGATATCTCAAGGCAAGAAACAACAAGAGGATCAACCAAATGGAAAAAAAAGTGAGCTAAAGGCAAGTGAAGGATATGTTGGAATAGATAGAGAAGATAGCTATGAGGAAGGTGAAAGATATGAGGAGGTTCAACAGAGAATAGACGAACTACAAAATATGATTTAAGGGATGTAGATAGATAATGGTATATGGGATGGCTCGAACAGGGATTATATCAATACAAAAGATGAAAGAAATGATGAAATGGAACAATAGAGGTTTGTAAAAGTTAGGGAATTTCAAAGGATAAAGATTGGTTTCTAGTGACCTAAGTTGAATTTGTGTTATATTTATGTTGTTTATTTTGTTGATATTCTGAACTATTATACAGTATGGACCTGTTATAACTAAACGATATAATATATAATAGGTCTATCTTTTTGGATTGAATGATACAATACTTAGTATATTTTGAAGTGGCCTTCTTGGCCACTATTTTTTTTAAGTTGACTCTTTTACTGAATATATTAATAGACTATCTTCAATTCAAAACATAATTTGGGCCCAATGTAAAGAAACTGAGTTGGCCACTTCAATATTTATTTTATTCTTCTTTAGAAAGTTGGCCAACTTCAAATATTTCACAATAACTATTTTCACTTTAATTCCAAGGGAGTCAGCCCAAGTAAATAATTAATGTATTTTACTAACGGCTTTATAGAAAATTTTATCAGCAACTTTATATCTCCATGAACCTGGGACTCTTCTTCATTCACTATCGACAAAAGTGTCTTTCCACAAAACTTTTCTCAAAAGCCTTTATTAGAAAAAAAAAATCACTTATTGGCAAACTTTTCCCATGGAAAACTAAGGAGTTCACAAACTAAAGACTTTTCTAATACCATATGAGACAAATCACCTATTGGTGAACTTAAGGAACCACAAACCAAATTTTCTTCATTAGCAAAAAGATCAATCGATGAACTAAGTGACATACAAACCATTCTTTAAACTTTAAACCTTCTTCTTCAAGCCTTCATTGACTAAACTTTCCTGTTGGTGAAATTAAGAGTTTATGAACTGAGTGATTCACTGACCAAAGGTTTAAATTATTCATGCATTGGAAACATAAGTTGTCATCTTTTCATTGACTAACTGGTTGTTGGGAAAACTAGTCATTAGCAAACTTAAGAGTTCGCGAACCTCACAATTTGCTAACTGAAGGCTTATTCATGCCTTAGAATCTTTGTGGCACCTTTGACATCAATTACAATATTTCCAACAATCTCCCCCTTTGTCATTGATGGCAACCAAAAAGAAATAAACTCTAAATTGTTCACTTTTGTATCTCTCCCTAAACTTGTTACACAACTTTTGAATTTTCTCCCCCTTTAACATCAATGGAAAAGGGGTGTAACAAACCTCTTTCCTTCATGATGTGATTCTTCCTATTTTCTGTACCTCAAAAAAATCTTCATCAACTGATCTATCTCTGAATTGTCTTCTCCGTAGAGCTAAAGCATATTGCAATAACTACCTCCCCTTGACTGTAATGCTCCTCCTTACTATATCTCTCCCCTTTGCAATATCAAACTTGATCATCTATATTGTCTTCTATCTACCTGCTCTCCCTGAGAGGTAGCCACTATCCAACAAGGGATGAAGGATATGCCTTGAGTTGTTCCCCCTAGACAAATGTTTCAACTGCACTTCTACTTGTGAGAAAAGGAGGGACCAATAACTCCTAACTTTTGCCTGAGATATTCAAAAGTATCCTTAGAAAGTGGCTTTGTGAAAATTTCTTCAATCTGATCTTTTGTGGTGACATACTCTAACTTTACCTCCTAATCTATAACCTTTTCTCTCAAGAAGTGATACTTCATGGATATATGCTTGGTTCTAGAATGCATCACTGGATTCTATGATATGTTGATGGCACTTGTGTTATCACACAAAATAGGAATGGGATCATCATATATTACCTTGATATCCTTCAACGTCTCCTTCATCCACAACACCTGGGTACAATAAGATATTGCATCTATATATTCTATTTATGTTGTTGACAGAGAGATTGGCTCATGTTTCTTGCTTAACCATGAAATCAATCTATCACCTAGGAATAAAGCTCCACCACTTGTGCTTCTCATATCACCAATGTTGTCATCCCAATCTACATCTATATATGTAGTTAGAGAGAAGTCCTTTCCCTTCTTATACCATAATCCATAGTCCAATGTGCTCTTCAATTATCTAAAAATAATTTTAACAACCTTTACGTGTGTCTCTTTTGGATTGGCTTGAAACCTAGCCACCATACAAACCTCTTGCATAATATCTGGCCTTGATGTAGCCAGATATAATAAGCTTCCTATCATGGACCTATAAAGAGTCTGATCAGCTTGAGGCGACTCATCATCCTTGCTAAGATGATAGCCTATTACCATAGGTGTACTTACGAGTTTGCAGTCATTCATACCAAACTTTTTCAGCATCTCCTTGACATACTTTGCTTGTGAAATAAAGATACCCTTGTCTGATTAACCAATTTGGAATCCAAGAAAGAATGAGAGTTCACCTATCATAGACATCTCAAACTCCTTCTACATCTCTTCTGCAAACTTCTTGCACATCCCATCATTTCCACTAAAGATAACATCATCAACATGTACTACTACTATCAACATGTGCTCCCTTTCTACCTTGATGTAGAGATTGATGTTTGCAATACCTTTCTTAAAGCCTTGTTGGTGTAAGTACTTGTCTAACCTTACATACCATGCCCTAGGGGCTTGTTTGAGACCATATAAAGCCTTTCTAAGTCTGCATACAAAATTTTGAACTTCTAATAGCTAAAATCCTTCAGGTTTCTCTATGTAAAGTTCTTCTTCTAGATCACCATTCAAGAAGGTGGATTTGACATCCATTTGATACACTTGAAGTCTTTGTGAATTGTGAATGCAAGAAACATCTTGATTGCTTCCAATCTTGCCATAGGAGCAAATGTCTCCTCAAAATCAATGCCTTCCACTTGTGAATAGCCCTTGTAGACCAACTTTTCTTTGTTTCTAACCACCTCTCCATCTTCATTCAACTTTTTTCTAAATACCCACTTTGTGCCAATGACATTCTTGTCTTTAGGTCTTGGGACAAGTTCCCAAGTTTCATTCTTCTCGAACTGATTTAACTCTTCTTGAATTGCATCAATCCAACTTTCATCTTTCTATCTTCTACAAAACTTTTAGGCCCAGTTTTAGACAATAAAGAAAAAATTACTTGTTCTTTCATATTTTCTAATCTTCTCCTTATCAGAACACCATCATCCTTGTTTCCAAGAATCTGATTTTTAGAATGATTTCTTTGAACATATTTTGTAGGTGTCTTTGTTTTTTCCTTTTTTGATTCTTCTTCTACAACTTCTTCTTCTTCAATGCAGACTGATTCATCTGAATAGTTGTCTTCTCTGTCATATGTTGAATGATGTACATCTTCATTAATTCTAACATTTGCACTCTCAACTATCTTCTGTGGTCTTTTATTGTAGCATCTATAAGCCTTACTTCTTGTTGAGTAGCCAAAAAAATTCCTTCATCAAATCTTGAGTCAAACTTGCCCAAGTTGTCTACTTCTTTTCAAGTATAACATCTACTTCCAAATATTTTGAAATACTTGACAGATGTAGGTCTACCTTTCCACAAATCATATGGAGTCTTTGTGTTATTTATTCTTATCTTTCCTCTATTAAGAATGTAGACAGCAATATGGACTACTTCTTTCCAATACACATTAGGTAGCTTGGCTTCATTCAACATTGTTCTTGCCATCTCCTGAACTATTATGTTCTTCTTTTCAACTACCCCATTTTGTTGAAGAGTCCTTGCAGTAGAGTATCGTCTCCTTATTCCATGTTTTCACATAATTCTTCAAATTCATTTGATGTGAAATCACCACCTCTATCTAATCTTAAGCACTTGATTCTAGCATTCATTTCATTCTCAACCATAGGAATGAAGATCTTAAATCTAAATTAAAATCTTCTTATTTATCTTTCAAAAATTTAACCCATGTCAAACTAGAGTAATCATCAATAAGCAACATAAAGTACCTTTCACCTTGAAGACTCCTTGTTTTGGTAGGACCACACAAACCTGTATGAATCAATTCTGATGTCTTTGTTGAGAAGTATTCTTTGGTATTGAACCTTGTGCTTGTCTACTTCCCAATCTAACATTCGTTACAAAAGGTGCTAGTAGGCTTGGCAATCTTTGGTATGTCTCTAACCGCATGTTTAGAGATAATCTTCACAAGGTTGTCAAAGTTGATGTGTCCCATCCTCTTATGCCACAACCAACATTCATTTGTATGTCCTAGAAGATAGTTCCTTCCTTTGACTTCACTAAGATTATACAAGTTATTCTCTGTCCTGCTTTCTTCTATCACAACTTTGTCAGTACTTGCTCTTCTAATTTCACATCCTTGTGCATGGTAGATGAGGTTGTGTCCTTTTTTGCACATCTGACTTACACTGAGAAGATTGTGCTTGAGACCTTCTACATATAATACATCTTATGTCCTAGTCTTTCCATCAATATTTATTGTGTCTTTACCACATATTCTTGCACTGGTGTTGTCTCCAAACTTGACTGATCCATGATTCCATTTTACAAGGCTAATAAACTTACTCTTATCTTCTGTCATGTGACTTGAACATCCACTATCTATAACCCAAGGATTTTCTTGCCCTTATGCATGAAATGCAGTTTGGACAATCAATGAATTTTCACCTTCATGTTTGTTCTTCTTGACTTTAATTCCTTCTAATCTATCTTCTAGTTTTCAAGGTTGTCTATCCTTTTGTCTTGGTTATCAAGATCAATCATCTGAGATTTTGACTTTGCCAAGCTACTTCTGCAAAACCTTGCTATGTGCCCAAAATTGTTGCAAACATGACATATTATGTTGAGATCAAACAAAGGGGCAAAAGAATTTCTACTTACATAATTACTTCTTCTCATTCTAGATTTGCATTCAATGGCTTTGTGACCATACTGATTACAAATGAAACAATTACAAGAGAAAGTAGAATTAAACTTGTTCATGAATGTTTGTCTTGCAACAGTTGATCTTCTAAATTTTCTTCTTTGAGAGATGGTAGGGCTGAAATCAACTTCTTCAATTTTCTTACTCTCTTTCTTCATTGGTATTTCTTCATTTAGCGTGTTGTCTTCTATGATTCAATCTTCTTTATAGGGATAGAAGATAGTGTGACTTCTTCATCATATCCCAAACCTAACTTTATGAATAGAAGTCTTTGAATGTTTATTATATCATAGAATTTTAGAGCTCTTTCCAAACTTGATAGTCTTATTCAACTGAGCATGTACTTTTTCAACATCCATTCGCAGTGAACAATTTCTTATTCAAGTTTTAAACACTCATCTACTTTGGCTTTGAGATCAGTGTTCATGAAGTATGCAATCCTTTTTCCCTCTTCAATTTGAATCTTTAAGCTTTGCCTTTTGTTCTTTGTTTCTTTCATTGCTAGTCTCAAGTCCTCAAGAGCAGAAATAATTTCACCTTCAAGATCAACTTCACATTCTTCTTCATCAATGATTGTCATGTCTTCTTCATCAGGATCTATCATTTCTTCACCATCATCTATAAGATTGTCTTCATTTTCCAAAAAATCCATTTCCAGAAACATGGATTCTTCTCTATCATTTTTAGATGAACAATGATTAAATTATTTTGATGAACTATTGTTTTCTTTTGAAAAGAGGCTCTTTTTATGCTTGTGAAAATTCTTCTTTTTGTACTTCTTATGACTCTTATGCCGATCACTATTTTCACTTTCTCTAAAGGGACATTTAGAAGCATAGTGACCTACTTTACCACAGTTAAAGCAATTGAACAATAACTTACCTTTATACTTGTCGGAGCCCTTCTTCAACTTCCTCACAAAGTTGGCTTCCTCATCATCAAAGTGATTTCTAGGCTCAGATTCTTCATTCTTCTCTTTCTTAGATGCCTTGAAAGTAGCTTCCTTCTTTGATGTCTCCTTACTTACATTCCTCATTTCATAAGCAGTGAGAGATCCATATAATTCATCCATTGTAAATTTATTCAAATCTCTAGCTTCTTCAATGGCAGAAACTTTTAAATCATACCTTTGGGGAAGGTATCTTAGGACCTTCTTCACAATCACTAGGTCTTCCATTTCTTCACCAAGTCCTCTGATAGCATTGACAATTTCATCCACTCGGAATACATAGTCAGCAATATTTCTTCTTCCTTCATCCTCAAACTTGCCTCTATAGGTCTATAGCTTAACTTGTTTCACCTTATCATAACCTTCATAAATTTTATGAAGCTTTTTCCAAATATCCTTAGAAGACTTGCAGTGCATCACTTTAAGAAATTTAGTGTTTGCCAATCCACCTAGAATTTCATTCTTAGCTTTAACATTTTTCTCACATGCCTTCTTATCAACCTAATCTATTAGAGGAGTTGTAGGAGCAGTATAACCATCCACAACAAATTGCCATACATAAAATTCTAATGAGGTTAGATAGGTTTCCATCGTTGTACTCTAGAACACGTAGTTTGATCCATCAAATAGAGGTGCCTTTTTTGAATAGGATCCTTCCTGACCTACCATGTGTTCTAATCCAAGATCTGTCATTAGCTGTTAGGCTACACCAAAGAACTTTTCTCTAATAGCAATTGTTAGAGCACATAGATATACCAATTTTTACTTCAATTCTACTACAACAACAAGATCTTTACTACATCAATCAAGTTATGTAAGAACTATGCAAACATAAGCACAGCCACACAAGAGAACACAAGATTTATGTGGAAACCCAAAAGGGAAAAACCACGGTGAGAAAAGCTGCTTGGGTCTATTGCCCAAATCCAACCTCACAAAAATGAGTTAATGAATTATAATATTTTGTAGGCACCAACCTACATGAGACTCCAAACCCATTATCAACCTAAGAAGCACCAACCCAGATAAAGAGAGGCACCAACCTCACAAGGAAAAAGAGGCACCAACCTCACAAGGAAAAAGAGGCACCAACCTCTAGAATCTCTAGAATGATTATAAAAGAAATGACATACATACATTGTTAGTAATATCTCTGCACAATATAGTTATCACCTCTGTTATGAATGATAAATCATGATTTGCACAAATAGAGTCACAATCCAATTTTAAAACTTTGTTGTCACACTTCTCAACCCTTCTATTCTGTAATTCAGAGTAAAACAATATGCTCTTGCATACATGGAAACATACTCTGCAACTCTCAAATTATCTTATGCTTATTTCTGTGGCACTCAATTCAAATTTGCATGTACACACACACTTTTCACTTCGATGCTCACATATCCATAAATCAACCAAAAATGCAAAATGATTTTCTTTAAATATTAATCTGTACAATTAGATACAATCCTCATGTCGACTATAATATATCAAATTAAAACACTCTCCAAAGTCATCCACTGTATTTTGAATTTCAACGTATACTTAGGTCAGCCTAACTTCATTCCCGCTTTACCAAAACATAATTTGGGCCCAATGTAAACAACTGAGCCAACCACTTCAATACTTATTTTATTCTTCTTTAGAAAGTTGACTAGCTTCAAATATTCCACAATAATTATTTTCACTTTAATTCCAACAGAGTCAAGCCAAATAAATAATCAATGTATTTTACTAACGGCCTTATAAAGAAGTCTATCAGAAACTTTATATCTCCATGAACTTGGGACTCTTCTCCATTCACTATCAGCAAAAGTGACTTTCCACAAACCTTTTCTCAAAAGCCTTTATCAGAAAAAGTTCACCTCCACAAATCACAACTTTCTTACAAACCATTATCTTTCTCTTTATTGGAAAAATCACTTATCAGCAAACTTTGCCATTGTCAAACTAAAAAGTTCACAAACTAAAAACTTTTCTAATACCTTATCAGACAAATCACCTATTAAAAAACTTAAGGAACCACAAACCAACTTTCCTTCATCAGCAAAAAGATCAATCGGTGAACTAAGCAACATATGAACCATTCTTTAAACTTTAAACTTTCTTCTTCAAGTCTTCATCGACTAAAGTTTCCTATCAGTGAACTTAAGAGTTCATGAACCAAGAAATTCACTGATCAAAGGTAGAAATCATTCATGCCTTGGAAACTTACTTTGTCATCTTTTTGTCAGCTAATTGATTCTCAGGAAAACTAGCCATTAGTGAACTTAAGAGTTTGTGAACCTTGCAATTTGCCAACTAAAGGCTTATTCATGTTTTAGAATGTTTGTGACACCTTTGACATCAATGACACCTTGGAAACCAATGACAATATTTCCAACACACCTCACATAAATATCCTAGGTAAATTAATTAATCTACAATGAATAACATAATCACCTAGGATAAAGAATTGAGAGTGACTAAAATACTAAAAGAAATGGAATTTATATAAATAAAATAAAGATACTTAGCTCTAAGTTCAATGAAGATCTTGTTGTTCTAAATGCCTGGTGGATTCACCTCTAAACAATACCTTATTATGTTTTAATGCATATTGGGGTTGTTTAAATAACTAAAATGTGACCCAATATATCACTTTAGCATTAGTGGGAAATGGGATAATTTAATTAATGTGATTTGGGTAGATATTGAGGGTTGGGAGGCATATGAAAATGGGGGTGGGGTTTTATAAGTGGCATACTAAATCCCCTATAGATCACTTTACATAGGTCAATAAGAGGAAATAGCATTCACCATGATGCTCTTACCAAAGTTATAGAGTTATCTCCTTTCTACACCATGCATAGTCTTGTATTATGTCAAAGCCTTATAATATGGATGGTGCTTGCTTAATCCCAACTCTAATATAGTTTACAAAAGGAATAATGGTTAGATCAAGGTCATGCAGGTTTAGTACAATCCTATCCAAGTTTCTAAAAACTAGTTATTAGACACTTCTTGATAATGCCATGACCCTACCTAGAAGAATCACTAAGTATCTCTAAAACCCTTCCATTATACTTTAGATTAATATTTATACTATAATTAAGATATTTTTTATTAGGGGATTCACTATTAGAGTTGGTGTGGCAAGGGTTTGAGGATTGAGATGTATAAGTTATTTTAGATCAAAACATTTTGTAGGATGACATATTTGTCATAGCTCATCTAGGTTTTTGGTGTTGATACTTTAATGTATGGGATAACAACGAGAACTAGTTTTCAATTAGATGTAGGTGTGGGTAGTGCCCTTGGTTGATAGGGTAGAAATAACAACCAAGTCAAAATAGACTTAAAATGGAAGGGAAAAAGTATAGGGCATGTAATTTTTAGCATTATTTAATTGAATGAACATTTTCTTTTAAATTATAGATCACAAAAATTTTGCACTAGAGCTCAAGAAGCTTGGAATTGGATACATGATTTCTTCAAGCCCTTTTGGCCTAACCCCTTCTCATGGCATATGGTTTTGTTAGAAGATTGGCATTTTCTCTCATTCAAATATATCTAGATTTAGTATGCTTTCAAGGTGGAAATCATCTTTAGTATTTGAAAAGATAGAAATTCAATCTCTTTTCAGATTGTTTGGCTGAAATTCATTTCTCCTTGTATATTAAAGTTATGATTTGCTCTAATTTTCTTATGTATATTCAAGTGCAAGCTAGCAAGGTTGCACTTGAAGTAATGCATTTGTAGTAGGTTCTTGATCATTGGGGCAATGCCCCATGCACTATTGCCATAGTTCTACCTCCTTCCTCCTCCCCTCCTCAACGACAATGATAAGGTCGTAGCTAATATGGTCGACAAGATAGAGGATCTCAGTCTTATGACTCTCAACATCCGAGAACTATGGATAATGTAGGCTACAGTTGGTCTTAGCATTCTCAACCACCATTTGCCTCTTCTCATAGGCATCATGCTCTTGGTTGGCTAGCAATTTCTCTTGTTCATGCTCAACAACCTACAAATGACTCTTGTAAGGAAGCATGTGCTCTCACTGGCTGGAAGCCTATTGATGATAGTTCAATCTCTATTGATGTTTGAGGAAAACTAGATGATAAAGACCCCCCACCTGTTTGGGCTTGGCCCTTTATTGACTTTTGTCTTTGTTTTGGACTATGTCCCACTTAAAATTTGAGGGTGTGTTTTTTTACCACCCTCTTTTTTATGGATATTGTATTATTATCTTTTTAACTTTTAACACACCTCTTTACCACCTTACCTTTTTATGGATATTGTATTATTATCTTTTTAGCTTTTAAAAGGTAATAAAGACTTTATTTTGAAAGAAAATAACATTTCCATTAATTTCAACAACAATTACAAAATATTGAACATCTTAGGTTGTTAGGAGATCATGTAATCCGCCCTTTGGGTCGTTGAATCTTCCTGCAAAGAAGTTGAAGCTAGGATCTGCTTTAAGAAATTTATTGCAGCGTTCCCTACTGAAAGGCTATTTATACATTGCATATTTGTTAACTTCCAGTCAAACTCTTACACACACAGCTTACTACACTTTCAAATCTACAGTTCTCAGGGATGAAACAAAATAAAGGGAAATAACATTCAGCAAGCTAATTGCTGCAATCAAACTCCTGCAGTGGCGCGAAAGAGCCTGAGCAAACCGTAGGTCACTAACATGGCAAACCATCCTCCTATCAGAACTCTCACACTCCCTTTCAAAATAGAAGAGCGTCCAAAGTAAGCTCCAATCGCGCCAAACATAATGAGCGTCAAGCTGGAAACCCCAGCCAGAACGCCAACCCTATTGACATAGCCAGTAACAAAGGCCGCAGAGATTAGAGGAAAGAAGGCTCCCACAGAAAATGCAATGCCCGATGCAAAAGCCGCCTGAATCGGATTCGGCAGGCCCTCTATTTCTGCTTCTGAAATCACCAAAGGAGAAGCAGGAGGTATAGCACTCATTCTCGCTCTACCCGAAAAGGGGGAATGTCTAGAAAAGGGAGAACTTCTAGAAAAGGGGGAATTTCTACAGCTCGCGGGCAATTCCGTTCCCCTTCCTAGGGTTTTCTTGGCCTTCTTTTCTATCTTGAGGTTTGACAGCTCCGCGTCGCGCTGCGTTTGTACGGAAACAAATTCGCCAATGGCCATACTGCACGCTCCCGCCACCAGCGCCGCCAGCCCAGACATCACCATCGTTTTTGCGTCGGTCTTCACCGCGCCAACGCCCATCATCAGAGACGCAGTCGTAACCAGCCCATCGTTTGCTCCCAGAACAGCCGCTCTAAGCCACTGCGCTCTATTCTGAAAATCTATATCGATCCCATCTTCATTCTTTGGCGAAGAAGACATTGTAACGACAACGCTCGAATTTTGAGGCCTTGGAAGTGGAGATCCCTCTGCAACTGCTACTCCTTCTTCCTTCATTGTTCTCTTCAATTCCATCGAGTTCAACCGAGAAGCAGACGGGGTAGATGGTCTGTCGTCCATTTTAACTTTGTTTCTGAAGGAAATTTTGAGAATGTTAAAAGACTCTGTGTTATCCACGCTCATGTAGGGCTTATTATGTAGTGCAAGTCTTAACCATTTCTCTCCCAGTTAAAGCGACGTGACATTGACTGCTACTCGCATGGAACAGTCATGCTCTAGCTTATCAAGTTATACCTAATCCATTATAGAGGTTTTTTTAATTTCCCGTGGGATTTTACGCGTCGAGAATGACAGAATGTGTATAGTTTATTTCCTGATGGCGTGTGGCATGAGCGTGGGCGGCCCGGACTTCATTTTCTAATTCATTTTACCAAACCTGTGGACGTCTGCATGAATCACAGATTTTAAAGAAAGAATCACGCCACTTGAAAAATGACAGCGCTGTAGAGGAGTTTCATTGACTTCAATAAATAATTTCGACTGAGTTACCTTTTATGCAATAATAAGGTGCATATTGTTTAAAAATCTAGGCCTAGGGGAAAAGACCCAATACCTGAGATAGTTCCAATGGGCTGAGATGGTATTTGTGCATTTAAGCCCAATATTTTTTAAAGTTTAGCACTAGTAGTTGTGATTTTCAGGTTGTTAGTGTTGACTATAAGTATTAATAATTGAATGAAATGTGCCCTTTAGATCTAAAAAGCAACCAATCATATGATGCCACATCAACACACCAACAAAACATGACTTAATGCACACTTATTGGTCCACCCTTTTTTGGGGAGAACTATTTGACACCTCAAAAAAAAGCATGCTGATGTGGCATCATATTTGATGATGTGGCCCTGAAACCTTAGTTATAAGCAGGGGCCTTGCCAAGTAAGCTATTGTAAAAAATTTGGAGTGATTTGAAATTGCCACATATGATTTTGAGAGGCGTGAAGTTAGAGTGCTCAACTACTGGGTCCTCTCCCCTAGTTTGATTCCACCTCCATTTTTTTTTGGAACGAGGTTTGCTTTTGGTTTACTTATTTGCGTATCAAGTTCAAAATAACAATATGAAATTGGTCTTAATGTTATTAAAATTCAAATTTCACTTTGGGCTCATGTCGTTTCTATCTAACTAATCATAATGTGTCGAATTTTGTATTCTAGGCTGTTGTATGAAAGGTCAAAACCCTAACTCATTGTAACACAAGAAAAGCCATCTAGTTCTCACCTACTACTTCTCATATTATTCGAGAAGCACATTCAAGCATTCACTATTACATATGCATATGCAAATAATGGTGTGAAATTGATCTTAATGCTTTTAAAATTATTCAAATTTCACTTTGGACTCGTGTCATTCTTGTCTAACTAATCATAATGTGTCAAGTTTTGTATTCTAGCGTGTTGTATGAAAGGCCAAAACCCTAACTCATTATAACACAAGAAAGACTATCTGGTTCTCACCTACTACTTGTCATATTATTCGAGAAGCACATTCGAGCATTCACTATTACATATGCATATGCATACTTAGTGATAAATAGGCATATTGCATGGTTGCTTGTTGTCTTCAATCCTTACTTAAAAGTTATTAAATTGGTCCTCTTAAGGGTTTGAGTAAAAGAGAATCCCCCTGCATAGAAAACTCCAAAATGGTTTTTGAAGACACCACATTTTTTTGTAAATTTAGATATTAGAAGTTGACACAAACTAGTTTCTAGATTACCAAACTTGCCATGTCAATTTTACACATAGAGATCTATTTTGCACTATGATTTTATCCTAGATTGGAGTAGAGTCTAGTTTATTGTTTGTCCAAGCATCATAGAATTAGATCTAATAACAAAGTACAATTTTGGATTATAAAGCTACAATTTGTAATCCAACACCATCAAGTTGCACATAGAGTCAAGTAACCCTATCCATCTATGTCATTTTGAAAAATGTGCTTATCTATTTTTAATTATCCCAGCTTATAGATTTGAGAGTTAAATTTGATTAAATTGTCTAGTTTATTTATTTAGCCTGGGATATTTTGAAAAGGTTCATTATTTTCTTTTTCAATATGAAAAGCCTTGAAGTGTTGATATTATCTCAGATCATATATTAATTATAGAAACTTAAAACTACATGTATAATTTGTTTACAATAAATTTACCAACATATATGCTATAAACTGAAAACAACAAAAATAACAAGCCATCATTTTGGTATACACCTGTTGTTGCATCAAGAGGAGGAGGTTTATTATCCTGATGAGGAACCACTCATAAGGACGGTTCTCTAGAGGAAGGATCGAGGGCATGTAACCCATCCTTAGGGTACAAGAAGCACTACCAAAGCCCAATGAAGAGGTAGAACCAAAACAACACTAGCCTCAAAACCACACTACACTAAACAAGGCCCAAAGGATTCACTTAGTAAACCTATGATTTAATGCATGCATTCATAGAATTTTAAGTAATACCCTTAATTTTTATTTCTACATCTCCATGTTGAATTTTGTTTACCCCTCCTAATACACTACTTCTATTAAAATATTCCCTCTTTTTACCATATATCCAATGTATTTTAATGACTTTTTTAATACCTCTATTTATTTGTATGCCTCATATATTTATTGAACATATCATTTTCACTATTATCACACTCATCTCCAAATGAAAAGTCTTGAATGAATTTGGATTGAATATTGTGAAAATGAAATACATAAAAATATTTTTTATACTATATAATAATTTTGCATTTCGATATATTTATCTATATGCATGCCTCATATATTTATTGAACATGTCATTTTCACTATTATCACACCCATCTCCAAATGAAAAGTCTTGAAAGAATTTAGATTGAATATTGTGAAAATGAAATACATTAAAAGTATTTTTTAAACTATATAATAATTTTGCATTTCGATAGATAATATAAAATATAATTCAAAAAATTAAGGGGAATTAGTCAATGTGAATATGAGGCCATTATTTAATTCCTCTACACTTTTATATTGAAAAATAAATTATTCTTATGCATATGGTTTATTTCATTAAAATAAAAATATAATTCTTAATCCATCTCATGTCTATCCATGAATGTTGAAAATTTCCTCTTTAGTGTTATCATATTGTAATCCTATCATAAAATATCTATTAACCCTCTAAAAATGGGAATACTAAAAATGATATTTAATGTGGTTAAAAAGGTAAAGGAACTTTTTTCTTATCATTGTCAATTGAGACATTAATTTGATGTATGAGATTCATAAGGATTATTAAATGGTATATAAGTTGTGCATAGTACTTAGGTTAATTATACTTCTTATTAGATCTACTTTCTCATCTAATTACAAATAAATTGGAATATGGTACATAGTACATGGTACTTAGGTTAATTATATTTAATATTAGCTCTATTTTATTTTAATTGATTATAAATAAAGGAATTGTATTTTCTCTTATACAATTATAAATAAATTGGAATTCTAATTTATTTATAATTATATGAGAAAATAGAGCCAATAGGAAATATAATTAACCTAATTAAGTTATGTATTATGTATCTTTTATGAATTCATATTAGAGACTCTCGTTGTGGATGCCCACAAAGAGATCCATTTACTATTTACCTTTTATATTATTCTATAAAGTGTACATACCATATCTCTCTTTTTGAATCAAACATATATCCTCTTTATGGAATACAAACACCTTCATCATTAGTCCCACTTAGGACACAATAATTCCATTTGCAAGTTCATTATAGTTCATAAATAACATAAACAATTTCTCTTTGTTCTATTCTAAAAACTAAAATAAAATAGAGATTAACTTAAACTTATATTTTATTCACCCAAATTCTCATAATTTAGACTAAACCGCCACTCGCTTCCCCTATTATATCCTCAATATTTAAGAAAAAATATTAATAATGTAATTTATGTCTCTACCCCTACTACCTAACAATATATTCATTTTTTTAATATTAAATACCCCATTATGAACTCATGTGATATGATATTGTTTATCTAGTGATGCCGTCATGGGAGAAGGCCACCTAGAAAAACCAACATATTTTGATGAGTCAATCCCCTTCACTTATAAAAAGGAAAGAGGCAAGAAGTACCTCTAACTATGTGAATAACTCCTTCATCTAGGAGTGGGTGACAACATCACCTAGGGAGTATTATCTAGTAGTATGCTACTCACAATACTATAAGTATCTAAGAAATCCATAGGTCGATATTCTTGCATGATTATAATTAAACATCTCCTAAAATCCAAAATAGAAGAAAAAGTGGCAATCAATCTTAGCTTCTAGGATAAATCTTGTTAGTCGAATCCCATATGTATCCATCATAGTTGATGAGGTTATTGATTCACTAATTGACTATTTTGTATTATTATTTAAGATTGAATAAATTTTATTATTGATATATGCTTATGTGGTGATGATGAGATTTCATTGACTAGTGCTTCAATTATTATGTTATTTTTACAGTATGGTTTTGATTATTGATGAGAACTAAGCAATTTTTTGTCTTTGATATTATGATGTGCATAATCCGTGAGTAGAGAGGTAGTATCATGCAAGGGTGATTTTAATTGTTAAGAGGAAAAGAGTGATCTAGCCTAAGGAGTTAAACTAGGTCAAACCCTCTTCCATAAACATTAGGGCACAAAATGAGCTTGGATTCTACCCAAGAAGAAGAGCCAAACTACAGGGGTTCTGCCCTTTTGTTGTATAGACAAGAGTCAACCAAATCCAACCAAGGTCAAGCAACCAAGCAAGCTAGGGCAAATGGCCAAACCCTAGATGACAAAGATCAGCTTATAACTAACAGATAGAAATAGATCTCAAAAAAGCAAAAAGCACAGTAGAGATCAGGGAGCAAATCAAAACCTGGATCTAGGAGTAGAAATACCAAAGACCAGGGCACTTGGGTGCCCTAGACCCTAATTAGGGTTTTACAGAATCTCAAGATATCATCAAACCTGTACCTGTAAACTTTGTCTTCTTCTAAGAAATTATCCTTAGAAACTTGTTTCTCTATCCTACACACAAGAAAAGAGGAAAAGGTTGTATTGTGTATAAGGATTTGCCTCAGTCAAACCCTGTGTTGGTGTTTCCACCTCCATTACAATGATGATTAGATCCAAGAGTACATGCCCTAGGAGGGAAGAGGCTAGATCTGTAATAATATGATAGCAATATGAATGAAAATGATGATGATTACCACAAGAGGTACTAAAACCCTAGTTGATGACGATAACTCAAGATCATACACCAACAAGGAGAGTGATGGAGAAGGCTTGAAACTTCCTTCAAGACTTGCAAACAAACTTTAATAGCATCCACAAGTAGATAACACTTCTAAGCATGAAGAACACTTTATCATAGAACACAATATGACAGCAAAACTTCAATTCCACATTAGGCCCCCTTAGTATAAAATGAATTGCAAAACTCCTTTATATATGCATTCCAACTCACAAATGATGAATAAAACAAAATAGAGCCAACATGTACAAACTAGGGAGGTGTTCTAAGCTGACACCATAAGAGAGGGGCTAAAGATCCCAACTAGGACTAGGGTGCTCAGGTGCCCTAGGCTTTTAGCCCCACAAACTCTGGGGAGTGTCAAATGGTGTGGGCTTAGTCCAATCCTAAGTTTATTCTGTTGGGTTTATTCATCGGTATCGATATTTTATCATTTTATGCTCAAAAAGGTGTTAAAATAGGTCCCAATTAACAAAAGTAACATTTTAGGTCCAACCAGGTGCTAAACTTAGTGTAAAATGCTAGTGTACATATTTTACGACATAACATTTAAACCCCACTTTAGCGTGGGTATGAACTTACGTTCAAACTCACACTAAAGGATGGAGAAGACAAATTTCAAACAAACACACATAGAAGCCCAAAGAATTCCACCAAGTTGTGGACTATAGGTAGCCCCCAAGCTTAGGATTCTAAGGTTACAAACACATAAGCAAAGAGATTTCAAACACACAAGACATTGCAACATAACTCACACATACATGGAGTACTAAAAGAATTCATAAGAATACATGCAGAAGACACACAATACACAAAGGTAATACATGCCATACGTAATGCATACATGCTTGACACGAAGCATACACATAGGACACAAAGAATACATAGAAAACACATGGAAAACATGATGAAGACACATGTAGCACATGGAATCATTTAAGGAAAAACAAGTTCAAAGACAATGCATCAATATAATGAACAAACAAACAAACATAAGAATACACATAGGAACAAACACACAAGGCACATGACTCTGACACTAGCTTTCTCTGTCGCTAGGGGTCATGTGAAAAGAAGTGCCACCTTGGATCACACACTAGTAAGGACCGCTGAATTACTAGGTGACCACAATGAGTCACATGAAGCACACGGGCTAGCCAACTTCATTGCACTAGGTGGCTCATGCACCAAAAAGGAAACATCACGGGCTAGTCAGGACCGCTGAATCACTAGGTGAGTTCCATACCAACAAGCATGTAACCAAAAAGAGAGCATAGCACAATGTATGCCCCCACCTTAAATTGATTTCTAACTCCTATTAGGGAGCAATTTCTTTAAGGTAGAGCAAACCACAAGGTAGGGATGAGAGGTTTTCAGAAGCACATGCCCATAATATATGCATTCCCAAAAACTACATCACACAAAAGGAAAACTGAGGCGATGCTACAGGCATGATACATAATGGCTTGTGTAGTCATGGTATGACACCAATCATAGCAACAAGGTGCCACATAAATCAAATCACAAAACACAAGTAACAACATGAAGGGATCTACCTAATTGGCATCAATATATGAATGGTTGTATAATAGGAGATATCTTGAGAATTTAAATATATTTGGAACTGTCATCATCCACCGGCTAGTAGAACTACGGAGACAAAGGAAGAAGTAACACATGAAATCAAAGTAAAAATCCTTTAGGTCAACAAGGGAGAATGCCAAATCATTATATGCCTTCTATGCCTTGCATCATCCCCAAAGGACACAACAACAATACAAATTACGAAATATAGAAGAATGATGATACAAATAGAAAGAATGTCACAACAGATTTCAGTCCCTTTGTATCCTTACACCTACAAGGGTGTCAAGGGTCATCCAAAGAGAGGTTAACAACAATAATAACAACATAAATAAAATACCAAGAAATACATCATGGGGGAAAACAATCAAATGCACTCATAACATAAAAATAAAGAGATCTCACTTGCAAGTCAACCTAAAGAAAATCATCCTCCTCCCAATCTTGCTCATCATCCGTTTGGAAAGGTGGACAAGATTCAAGAGGAACTATAGCACATGAGGTATAAGGAATGAGAGCCATACCTATATTATCTTCAAATTCACTATCAGAATGTAGTACAATAGGTTCCATATTAGCTTGTGAAGCTTCATCTTTCTCTATAGGAGACAACATTACTAGATGTCTCTTTCACATTCATCGGTGATAAACGCTTGCGAGGAGGGAGATTCTCCTCTCTTGCGGCAAGGCAAGCCATAGCATAATGACACTTCTTTCTTTCTCTCACCATTTTATTTCACTTAGCTTTATTCGTGATGTTTGTGAGGGGAACCGTAGTATCTTCCAACATGGGTTCCTTTTCTTCCTTTGTTTCAAGAACAATAGAAGAAACATGAGGAACCACTGAAAGTTGGGAGACTACAAGGGAAGGGTTCCTCAATGTGGGTTTCTCTTCCTTCTCAACTTGTGAAATAGGTAGAAGTACTTGAACATCCTCAAGCAGTTGAGAAACCTTAAGAAATAACACATCCACAATCGATTGATTTCCACTAGTCTCTGCGGAGGTAGGTGGGACAAAAATAATATTGTGATTGCAAGGAGGTCTATTTTGTGCTTGAGGAGGTTACCTCATTGTCCTTGAAGGGATGGCAGAGGGGTAACCTCATCATATTTACCAGATGCTCAGGGATGGGGAAAAACCTTCGATCCGGGCTTATCTTCATTTGCCACCTGTGGAACAAGGGGAACTACTATCGTAGCCTTAGAAGATCAAGGAGGTTTGGGGACATCACAAGGAGGTATGTTACTAATCAATAACTCTGCTATTTTCTTTGCTTTAAACTTTTGATATGACAAGAAGAATAAATCCTCTCTAGATCAAGCAACTCCAACTGGTTGTGGCTAGAAGCAATCATGTGTAAAATGTCCATGTCGAGCAATGGGCAGGTACCGATTGTGTTATAAAGCATGTACACATCCCTCAAATGGAAGCTTTAAGCACTTGTGAACCATAGAGGGGACCACCTTCATGGAGAAGAGCCATGGGTGACCTAACTTCACATGAAATAAGTCTAATGTAGGAATGATGACAAAATTAACATCCAAGGTTCTTGGCCCAACCTTAACTTCAAGAGTTAAGGCACCAAGAGTTGGAAGGATAGACCCATCATGTGCTCTAATCGCCATATTTGATACTTTGTAGGTATCTCGATGTAAACCATGCATATAGGGAAACTCTTCAATTACTACATTCACCATGCATATAGGATCAATCATACCACCTCGAATAGGTTTATCATTGATTAGAATAGTAATGTATAGAGGTCCATCATGAGCTTCAATAGTGGCATCATGTGGAGTGAAAGATATAGCAGGTTCTGAATCCACTCACTCTTCCTAAGAGCGAGCATTCACCATGAAAATATCAATGACATTAGATTCGTGATGAGGTAAAGGATCAGTATATTATTGAAGATTTTGATCAGGAGCTGCCATCGATTTATTCCCTTTATCATTCACACCAGCAACGTAGATGACATTAGAGTCAATGAGGTCTTGAACTTCATGTTTAAGACACATATGTATCTTTTAGTGTCATGGCCAATGGAGTGGTGAAATTAACAAAAGTCCTTCAAATCAAAGGAAGATAATTGCATCTTACTTGGATTGAGAGGTCTAACGGGTGGAAGCTTGATGAGATTGTGTTGCAAAAGTTGGGTCATGATAGCATAAAGAGATTCTAATAATTGTGTGAAGTTTCTTGTTTTCAATTTCAACTTGTAAGGGGTGGGAGCAGGAGATGATGCTGCTACCACATGTTTTCTTATGATATTCACTGAAAATTCATTTATCTTGATGAAGTTTTTATTTTGTCTTTTGAAAGAATGATAGTGAGAGGCTTCAGATTGACCAACTAGAGCCAATGAGGGATTATGCTCATACTGACTAACTAAAAGTTGGTAATCGTGAAGAGGTGTACAAAGATGAGTGAAAGAATCATATCGCATCAACAATATCTGATCACGGATGTGAGGTTGTAAGTTTCCAATAAATATTCTTTGTACATCAGCATTCGGAATAGAATATTGAACTTGTGAGAAGAGGGCTTGATAACGGCACATAAAATATGTTATTTTTTCTTCTGTTCCTTGTTTGCAATGAACCAAGTTTGTCAAAGAGACTTGAGGTCCAATGTTTCCCTGAAAATGCTCAAGGAACTTATTGACTAATTGTGAGAAAGAAGTTATAGAATTAGGAGGTAGCGAGCAAAACCAATCCAAGGCTATGTCTTTGAGTGATCTTGGAAAGAGTTTTGTGAATATCACATCCTTAAATAAGAAATCACTACACATAGTGGTAAAGGATGCCACATGGTTGTTAAGGTCTCCCTTCTCATTATATTTCTGAAAGCAAGGGGTCTCAAACTTCTTGGGCATTTGATTTCTTAGGATGAAATAGGAAAAAGGGCTATGAATATAATGTGTTGTAACATTAGGTTTAGGTGGACTATTTCTTATGTTGGCCAATTGTTGTTGGAAGGAGATCATATTTTTCAACAATTGGTTTATGATGGGGTTGGAAGCTAAATCAGATAGAGTTTGGAATGAATTGGAAGGACTAGGTGATGGTGTATGAGTAGCCTTTTAGAATGTGATAGGAGGTTTAGATGTAGGTAAAGTAACATTAGGTGTGGAATTTATGTAACTATATGGAATGGTACTATAATGGTGAACAAGATTCCTAGTAGACAACCCAACACATGTGGTAGCACTATTACTTGGATGTGTAGTAGTGGTGGGAATAGTAGAAGTATAAGTAGGAATAGGGAATGTAGGTATGGGTGTTGACACTTGAGTCCCTATTTGATTAGAAGAAGTGACATTAGAGATGATTTCAATGCAATTAGATGCAGATAGAATATTGTTATGGACTATATGAGAAAGGCCACGTAATACTTCCAATCCTTCTTGACTTTCGAGAAAAATACTTATTAGACTTTCAACAACAAGGACAACCTCTTCAGCTATGTGTTGCAAGCTTACAAATTTCTAGAAATTCGCCAACTCTATATCTAATCTCTAAATTTGAGCTTCATGAACATGAGCCACAAGGTCATCAATATTGATGGATTTATGGAGGTTTGATTCTTTAGGAAAATGTGAAGTAGGGATATCAGGAAGAAGTGATTGACCTTCTTGTGTGATAAGACTAGGAATTTGGGGTTCTGATGTATTGGTATCATCGTTATGCAAAGCATTAGAACCCATAATTTGAAGACTTCTTCGCACAAGAATTCATGTTAGAATCAAGGCACCAGGTCACAAATCTCATAAAGCATCTACAAGCTTTAGTAACACACAAGATGCACAAAATAGAAGAAATGAATGATGAAGAAAAAGAAGGATTTGAGTTTTTGTTTAAGTGAAGCAATGTTTTTTTCAAATGTAAACCAAAATAATGCAAATAATATATCCTTGATCAAATTCAACTCTACTCAAATACACTTAGATATCAATAATACCAATGCTTAAATCAAACCCAAATTTCAATGTTTTTTCAAAATGCAACCATTCAAAATTGTTCCTATCTTCAATCTTCAATGCAAGATGACATTTGTAATATTGTAGAACAATTTAAAATTAGGTTTCAAATGCAAATGACAGCAGCAAAATCTAAAACTAAATATCAATCATAAACCCTATATTGCAACATTAACTAGGTTTTCACAAAAATGCAACTTTTTTTGACAACTTCTAGCAATGAACAAGATTTCAATACATAAATTAATACTATGAAATGATTAACTACTGCAATACCAATCAAATCTGATGCAAAAATCAGAAATTCAATTCATGCTATGATGATCTATCCTTATGAGATGCAAACAAAGTGACAAATATGTTTTTTTTCAAGTCTAGAATGAAGTATTTCTTTTTCAAATTTCAAATGCAAGGGTGTAAGAATGTTTTGAATAGTAAGAATGACAAGGTACATCAAATAAAAATATTTTAAACAAGCTAACCATGCAACAAGATCTGAAACAACCCTCAAATATTTAAACCCTAGGTTCAAAACTAGCTATATTTGCTATAAATGCAAGGTTTTCACAAACCCTAGTTTTGAAACTATGCAAAATTTAACAATGTATGCATGCAAAATGATTAATAAACTTAATCCCAATCAAATCTAGGGCAAAAAACAACTCAAATCTGAAAGAAGAAAGATGAAAAAGTGTAAGACAAGATGGATTCACCAAAATGTTATGTCGAAAAGAGTGATCTAGCCTAAGGAGTTAAACTAGATCAAACCCTCTTCTATAAACATTAGCGCACAAACTGAGCTTGGCTTCTACCCAAGAAGGAGAGCCAAACTATAGGGGTTCTACCCTTTTGTTGAATAGACAAGAGTCTACCAATTCCAACCAAGGTCAAGCAAGTAAGCTAGGGCAAATGACCAAACCCTAGATGACAAAGATCATCTTATAACTAACAGACCAAAAAAGATCTCAAAAAACCAAAAGCACAATAGAGATTAAGGAGCAGATCAGAACCTAGATCTGGGAATAGAAATACCAAAGACTAGGGCACTCCAATACCCTAGACCATAATTAGGGTTTTGCAGAATCTCAGGATATCATTAGACTTGTACCTACAAACTCTGTCTTCTTCCCAGAAATTATTTTTATAATCTTGTTTGTTGAAAGAACACAAATACACTGAGAGGGGGGTGAATCAGTGTATGTTAATTTTTAAAAATATTAAACCAAGAGACACAATTCAAGAGCACACATAAATAACATAACACCAGATGTACGTGGAAAACCCTAAAAGGGAAAAACCACGATGAGAATGTTGCTTGAGTCTACTGCTCAAATCCAACCTCACAATAAACAATGATTACATGTGTTTTGTAGGCACCAACCCATAGGTACACCAACACCCAAGATAATGTTTTGAGGCACTAACCTACAAGTATGTCACACACCTTAATTGAGCTCCAACTCAATATAATGAGGCACCAACCCTTGAATCCTTACAAATTCTGGTATGCAAACAATGGTTCTTCACTAATATGAAATGCACCTTTTCAAATCATATATTGTGCTCTCCTTTTCTGCCTTGTGTTTTCATGAACACAATCTTCTCTCTCAACTCACCCTGTAATCTATGTTCTCATTAACACAGTCTCCCTTTTACTCAATACTATTTGCACATGTCTTTGAGCATTTGTAAGTTCGTGCAAATCCTTCACACTTTGCCTATGTAAAAAATGTTCAATTGAGTAACATTCTACAATTGGAATCATCGTGTATATATCCCCTATACACAGTGTAGAATATTGTCTTCAACAACAACCAACTGAAATGACAAATCCAAGATCATAACTATTTCCACAATTACAATTAACCCTAATTGCTTCACATTCCATCGAAACTGTTACCTAAAAGATCTTGAACCACTTTGTAAAAATGCAGTCAAATCAGGTAACTACCCATCAAATTTTATCTCCAGAAATTAGTCATTTGCTCACTTTAAATATCGACCATTGATCTTACATTTCCCACCATCTTGAGTGGACAGATGTCATCATCACACACCTTCACAATCGATGATTAAGAAACATGTATCTCTATGCGCTGTTGTGATCTCCTTTACACACTAGCCCTTTGAAAAGTCTTTGGTCAATGAAACGTTGTCATGAAATTAACTTTTCAACTCAAGTCCAGTCAAAAAGTCTTCAATCTTACCGCATGCAACCAGCGCTTGCACTTGTCAACATTGTGCAAGCGCGTAGAGTGGTGGAGCACCTTTCTTTCTTCCTTGTGGGCTTAAAAAAGCCCGACACGTGCCATGATTTTACACCCGCATAGACATCAAAAGCTTTCATTTTCTTCCTTTGCACATATGTGCTAGCCATTGATCATGTAGGATCAACATGCACTATTGGATCCACATCAAGTTGTATGCACTTTATTCTCCTTCACATATCATAAAATGGAATACCTCTCGAGCTGATAAGCACTAGGAAATGGGGCCAGTAATATGATGACAACGATAGCTTAATTTTTCACTTAAGTGACTTCTCACTGAGGATAGCAAGTCAACATCAAAATATAATAAACCTACCATAGGGTTTTAATGGAGTCTGACAAAACCCTAAAACCCTAACCTACAGACAAGAGAGTTCTTGGTCATCACTTGCAAAGCTTGACTTGTGCTTTAGGAATATGATTGCTTCAATATCATAATTCAATTGCACAAACAATGACTTTCATAGAACTTCATCCCTTGACATCAATGACAATAATTCCAACAATCTCCCCTTTGTCATTGATGGTAACACCTAAATAAGCATGACAAAACTTGAATGATCTACACCTGAATATGCATGACAACACCTAGATGATCTTTGTGCTTGTGATCTTGAACTCCATTATCTCTAGCATCTCCCCATCACTCTCTAACAACACTATTCTCCCCTTACACTATTCTCCCCCTTTGGCAAAAATTACAAAGGGATTCACAAAAATCTCCCCCTAACGACTAGCATCCTACAGAGCAACTATATTACTGGGGAGAGAGGAATACTTTAACATGCTCCCCCTGGATGAATACTTACTGTATTCAATTGGATATAGGAGAAGGAACAACTCCTAACTTCTGCCTGAGTTGTTCAAATGTCTCCTTTGGAAGGGTTTTGTAAAAATATCTACGAGTTGTTCTTTTGTAGCAATATATTCCAACTTGACTTCTTGTTCAGCAACTTTCTCCCTGAGAAAATGATACTTAATGGATATGTGCTTGGTTCTTGAATGCATGACTAGATTCTTTAAGATGTTTATAGCACTTGTATTATCACAAAGAATGTTAATTGGCCCATCAAACTCAACCTTGATACCTTGCAGTGTTTGCTTCATCCATAACACCTGAGTACAACAAGATACAATAATAATATATGCAGCTTCATCTATTGATAAAGAAATTGAATCTTGTTTCTTACTCAACCATGCTACCAATCTATCTCATAGAAAGAATGCACTGCCACTAGTGCTCTTTCTATCATCCACACAACCAGCCCAATCTGCATCTATGTATGCAACCAAAGTGAAGTCATCACCAACAGGATACCATAGACCATAATCTAATGTACTCTTCAAGTATTTGAATATCTTTTTTATAGCTTTGACATGTGTCTTCTTAGGAGTAGCTTGAAATCTAGCAACTATACAGATATCTTGCATGATATCATGCCTTGTTACTATAAGATATAAAAGACTTCCAATCATGGACCTCTACAAGGTTTGATCTGTTAAAGAAGATTCATCATCTTTGTTGAGCTTACACCCAGTGACCATAGGTGTACTTATTGGCTTTTAGTCTTCCATGTTGAATTTCTTCATAATCTCTTTCACATACTTAGTTTGAGAAATGAAAATCCATGTTTCTAATTGATTCACTTGTAAACCAAGAAAAAATGCTAATTCACCTAGCATTGACATCTCAAACTCTTTCTGCATAGCATCAACAAACTCTCTACACATTTTGTCACTATCTCCACCAAATATTATATCATCAACATAAACAATAACAATCAACATATGATTACCTTTAGTTAAATAAAATATAGAGTGCTATCAGTTATACCTTTCTTATAGCCTTATTGTTGAAGATATTTGTCCAATCTGGAGTACCATGCCCTAGGGGCTTGTTTTAGACCAAACAGTGCATTTTTCAGTCTGCACACATAGTCTTTGTTTTTAGTCACCTTGAATCCTTCAGGTTGCTCTATATAAACTTCCTCATCCAGATGGCAATTGAGAAATGTAGACTTTACATCCATCTAGTACACCTTGAATTTTTTATAAACTTAATATGCAAGAAACATTCTAATGGATTCAATCCTAGCCACAGGTGCAAATGTCTCCTCAAAATCTATGCCCTCAACCTAAGCATAGCCCTTGTAGACTAATCTAGCTTTGTTTCTAGTTATTTGCCCATCTTCATTCAGTTTATTCCTGAACACCCATTTTGTGCCTATGACATTATTATTAGTAGGCCTTGGAACAAGTTCCCAAGTCTAATTTTTCTTTATTTGACTGAGTTCTTCTTTCATGGTTTTAATCCAGCTTTCATCCTTACTAGCTTCTTCACAAGATTTGGGTTCTATTTTAGACAATAAAGAATATTTTACCTATTCTTCTTGTGCTAGCTTTAGCTTTCTCCTTGTCATGACACCATGAGTTTTGTTTCCAAGAATTTGATTCTCAAAATGATCTCTTTTGACATACTTGGATGGAGCCTTTGGAGCAGATTTTGGTTGTTCTTCTTCATTAGCATCAGTCTCCTCTTGTAACTCTTCTTTTACAACTTCTTCTTCTTCATAAGAAGGGACCTCTGAATACATGTCATTTTTATGTGACAACTGAGAGTCATCTTCATCCACTCTATCATTCGTAATTTCAACTATCTTCTGCAACCTTTTATTGTAGAACTTATAGGCTTTGCTTGTAGTTGAATAACCAAGAAATATTCCTTCATCAAACCTTGTCTCAATTTTACTCAAGGTATCTTCATCCCTTTTTATAAAACATTTGCTTCTAAATATTCTAAAATACTTCACAGATGCAAGTCTACCTTTCCATAATTCATATGGAGTCTTATCATGGTTTACTCTTAACTGACCTCTATTAAGAATGTAAACGATACTGCCTCCTTCCAGTATCTTAGGCAATTTGGCTTCATTCAATGTATTGTTCTAGCCATTTCCTGGATAGTTTTGTTCTTTCTCTCAACAACTCCATTTTGTTGAGGTGTCCTAGCTATAGAGAAATGTCTTTCAATCCCATGCTTTTCATAGTATTGATCAAATTCATTAGAAGTGAATTCTCCACCTCTGTCAGACTTTAAACATTTTAACCTTGAACCAATCTCATTCTCAACCATAGCCCTAAAGATTTTAAATATTTCTAAAGCTTGAGGTTTATCTTTAAGAAAAGTTACCCATGTCATTCTTGAATAATCATCTATCAACAACATGAAATACCTTTCTCCATTGATGCTTTTTATTCTGGTTGGTCCACACAGGTCTGTATGTATCAACTCTAGGGGTTTTGAAGTTGAATATTCCTTTGTCTTGAAACTAACCCTTGTTTTCTTTCCTTCTTGACATTCTTTACAAAAGGTATTTTCTGGCTTGCCAATACTAGGCATATGTCTGACTGCATTCTTCTTGTTGACCTTCACTAGATGGTCAAAATTGATGTGGCCCATTCTTTTGTGCCATAACCAACTTTTATCAGTTTGCCCTAACATACATCTTCCACTTTTCACTCTTTTAGATGGTACAGGTTGTTGTTTGTTCTACTTGCCTCAGCAATAAGTCTACCAGAGCTAGCTTTTCTTATCTCACATCCACTAACATGAAATAACAAGTTGTACCCCTTGTCACACATCTGGTTGACACATGAGCAAGTTATGTTGTAATCCCTCCACATACAACACATCTTGAGCATTAGTTTTGCCATCTATGCAAAATGTACCTTTTCTAGTTATCTTAGTAGTGTGTGAGGACTATTCTTATTACACCTCCTATTTTGACTATGAGACTTGTTATTTGGATTATATTTTGACATGTGGACATTTTGGGGACTACTGATCCCGTATATTTGGACATTCGATGGCTTTATTTTATGCTTTGATTAGATACATGAGTTATTATATGATGATACTTTATCTCACATGTTAGATTATATTTTGTTTCTATGATGATGAATGTTTTATAATATTTGATGCAAATGAATGATATATTGAGCTAATTGAGTTGATGAAATATTATGTCAATTTATGATTTCATGATCCTGATTGTGTTATTGAAAGCATAATTGATTTGGGAATCAACTGAATTTTATAATGTGATATATTTGAGAATGTATGATCTCGTGTGATCATGTGTGTGCATAATTTAATTGCTTCAGCTATGATATACATTGGGCTATTGATGTGTTTGTGTAGTGTGCAACTATTTCGATGGCTAATGGAAACTGGAGGTCATACAAATAACCCTAAGTAATTATCCCTGTGATGCCAACATAGTCCCTAAGCTAGACAAGGGTTAATTGTTGTTTGAGCATGAATGTACTGTGTTAATACTTTATTTTGATTTTAATTTGAGTCTCCTAAGGTTGACTTTAGATGGGGTGGATGATGAGTGTCATCTATGTGTCATTTTCGTTCATAAGTTTTAAGGGCTTTTAAATGATGTTTTTTGAGCTTTTTAATGCTAATTTCATGTGGTTAAGGGTCCTAGTTCAAGTACCTATGGGTTAGGAACCTTATAGACCTCAAATCATGAGTTTTAACTCATGTTTGACTCCTCTTTTTACCCTAGGAGTTAAGTGGCGAGATTAGGGTTTTGGGTTGAGGGTTGGGTGGCTTGTCACATCCAATCCCACAACCCAAGGTTCATGTAAGGGCTTGGGAAGAGAACCCCTAGTGCTTCCCCATTCCCCATGACTCAACACATGTGTGAGGAGGTGGGTGGGGAGGTGTGCTCTTGAGTAGTGAGAGGATGACAAGTGTCACCTCCCTACTCCTCAATACCTCACACATGTGTGAGAGCACATATGGGGAGTGGTAACTTGGGAGAATGAAGGAGAAGGTGACAAGTGTCACCTCCCTACTCCTCATTATGTCACACATGTGTGAGAGCACATATGGGCAGTGGTGCTTGTGAGAGTGAATGAGAAGGTGACAAGTGTCACATCCTCATTCATAGGAATATGTTTTGAAACCCTATTTATCTCCCTCTTGTAGAGGTAAGAAGGGTTCTTTTCTTTTGGCTTTGGTTATTGATTTTGGGAAGGAGGTTAGTCTTGGAGAGGACGATTTGTGCAAGGATCTTGGAGTTGGCTCTTGGAGGTCTTCACCAAACGTGGGTATGTGCAAGATCATGATGGGCCAAACTATACATCTAAGTGGCAATGAAAATACAAAAAATCAGACTTAATCAAGTTCATGAGAAAATTTGAATGGATTATCTACACAATTGAAAAAGATGTAAGAACGAAATTTGTAGAGAATTGAATGTAGTTTATGAGCTACTATTTTTTAAAAAAAACTAAATTTAATTAGTGAAAAATGAATATTTCAATGAACAGCTATTAATTTTTCAGAGAAAAATAAAAAGTGGGTGTCTATCCAGCCAACCTAACTATGAGCAAAAAAAAATTGAAAATTTCAAAATAAGTAGAGGACTCATGTCCGGATGTGACACATATTTTTTTGAATTTTTTTTCCAATAAAATAATTAGTTATTATTTTTTTAGTGTGACTTTTTTAAAATCTAAAAAGTAATTGTCCAACAACCTAACTCGATAAAAAAAATCAGAATTCAAATTTTTTTAAAAAAAATTAGCCAATGAAGTATAGAGTGTGACACATCTTTCGGATCTGAAAAAGGTGAAACAATTTGAAAGTTATGGATGTTTTTCAATCAGTGTATCCATCAGGATTTCAGACACACACTATATAGAAAATTATTAATAATTATTTAATAAAATGATAATCAAGAAAATCTTATATTTTAGAAAGTTGACAATTTCCTCTATAAAACCTTTTCATTTTATCAATTTTGCATAAAAAAAATTTGTCAGCACGAAGGGTGAAGTTTGAAGAAGAGAGTGAAACCAGTAAACACATTAGAGTTCAGGGAAAGCCAACTATGACAGTCCCAAGCCTAAATACAAGGCAAAACTGAAGAAAAATGGATATCGTTACTAACGGATATCCATTAATAACGGATATCCATTAATAACAGATATCCATTTTTTAGAGCGGGAAAATGATTTTCAAGGTTCCAGAAATGGATATTTGTTTTCTAGAAATGGATATCTATTTCTAGAACCTTGGAAAATTTTGTTATTAATATATTTTTATAAAATAATTAATAAACCTATTAATAGAAAGGCCAAACTTATTATTTGGTGCAACTTATTATCAAAATAATAAACTCACTAATATAACATGTATGAACTAGTGTCAATATTAGTTTCAATGTAGTTTATTTACTTAAATTTGTTCTATTTTACTCTAGAACTATTTTATTTATTACATACATACATCAAC